>JAQSUU010000431.1:12500000-15000000 GCA_038087645.1 Saccharum hybrid cultivar R570 | reverse complement strand
GATATCATTCCCTATCTTGTCAAAAGATCCGTACCTCAAACCAAGAAATTCCCCTCTTTTGAGATTGGGAATTGGATAGTTGGATACAATCTCTTCCGCATGCTTATATAATTCGTCAGCAGCCTTCCGACGTCATCAATGCTTACTAGTTTCACCTACTTACAGATGTCTCGTCAGCTTCGCTCTAGCAGTCGGAGTCGTGGCAATACAGAACTACCATCGTCTCCTCCGCAACCTACCTCTGCTGAGTTGCAGCGAATGCTTGCTGAAAGTCAGCGAGCCTTGGACGAGGGTATTAGAAACCATGTCCATCAGGAACCTAAGCCTGCCCAGTACAGCAACTATAAGGATTTCTTAGATACTGAGCCTCCTATTTTCCGAGAAGCAGAAGAACCACTTCAAGCAGACGAATGGTTGAACGCTATTGAACAGAAGTTCCGTGTGCTCAAGGTGGCAGATAATATGAAAACAGAATATGCTTCGCAACAATTGCAAGGACCTGCAGGTGTTTGGTGGTGTCACCATCGGAATACCCTGCCTAAGAATATGGAAGTAGTTTGGGATCAGTTCAAGGAAGCATTTCGGGGACATTACGTTCCTGCTGGCCTCTTGGTAATCAAGCACACCGAGTTTATAAAGCTCACCCAAAGAGACAAAAGCGTAATAGAATATCTACATGCTTTCATCAACTTGTCAAGATATGATCTAGAATTTGTTAATACGAAAGGTAAGAAGATTGCAAGTTTTAAAAGAGGGCTGTGTCCCAAATTGATGAAGGTCATGTGCAATAGCAAGTGTGCAACTTTCAACGAGTTTGTCAGTGATACTATCCTTCAAGAGAACTGTAATGCTGTATATGCTGCTTCTAAGAGCCATGAGAAATCTCATGAATCTAATGCACCAACGACCAATACTCTGGTGGTGATTACACCTCAATATTATTCGCCTGGCATATCTACTAGATATCACCCATATCAGACATAGGATCCGGTCAAGAGGAGCAGTATTAAGAAAGGAAAGCCTAAGGCACCGCCAAGTAACCGGCCATGTTCGAATTGCAAGATGTCAGGTCATTGGGCCAGAGATTGTCCTCTCCCGCAGAAGAAATCAAATGATAATAAGGCAGATGTGTGTAAAGGATGGGTTCGATACACCGTGGTGGAATCCATTCCTACAGGTGAGATTATCACTGCTGGTGCATTTTTAGTGAACCAACATCCTGCAATCGTGCTGTTCGAATCAGGTGCTTCCCACTCTTTCATTAGTTCAACGTTTGCAGCCAAGCATGGTATGAAAGTCATTACTTTAGATAATAGTGGGTATAATATTAGTGCTGCTGGAAATAATATTTCAACCAACCAGTTGGTCTTAGGAGCAAAGATCGAGATAGAAGGACGTCGGTATGATCTAGATCTCGTGGTATTACCAGGATTAGGCCTAGATGTAATCTTAGGTATGAAGTGGATGAGTGGAAACGGTGTTCTGATCGATACCTCTACAAGAGTGGTTATGTTGAGGGATCCAAAAGATCAACAAGCTTTTCTAGTACAACTCCCTAGAGATGTTAGTCCTCAGACTACAGTTAACGCTATGATAGCAAAAGCAAAAGAGATTACAGAAGTTCCTGTAGTGTGTGAATTTCCAGATGTTTTTCCCAATGATTTGCCAGGATTACCTCCAGATCGTGAGGTAGAATTCAAGATTGAGTTAATTCCAGGTACCGCACCAATTTCCAAAAGGCCGTATAGAATGCCGCCGAATGAGTTAGTTGAACTCAAGACATAACTTAGTGAACTTTTACACAAAGGGTTGATCCATCCTAGTTCTTCTCCATGGGGTTGTCCTGCTATCTTTGTGAAGAAGAAGGACCAGTCTCTGCGTATGTGTGTAGACTATCGACCACTCAATGTAGTCACTATCAAGAACAAGTATCCATTGTCTCGTATTGATATCTTGTTTGATCAGTTGTCTAAAGCAAAGGTATTCTCGAAGATTGATCTGAGATCTGGTTATCACCAAATTAAAATACATCCGGAAGACATACCAAAGACCGCTTTCTCTACTAGATACGGGTTATATGAATATCTTGTCATGTCTTTTGGTCTGACCAATGCTCCTGCACATTTTATGTACCTAATGAATTCAGTATTCATGCGAGAGCTGGACAAGTTTGTGGTGATATTCATTGATGATATCCTCATCTATTCTGAAAATGAAGAAGAACATGCCGAACATCTAAGAATTGTTTTATCCAGATTACGTGAACATAAGCTCTACGCCAAGTTCAGCAAATGTGAATTCTGGTTAAAGAAGGTACCTATTCTCGGTCATGTATTGTCTGGTGAGGGAATTTCAGTAGACCCGACTAAGGTACAGGAAGTTTTGGATTGGAAGGCACCAACTACAGTCCATGAAGTTTAGAGTTTTCTTGGATTGGCTGGCTACTATCGTCGTTTTATCCCGGATTTCTCTAAGATAGCTAAGCCTATGACTCGACTACTTGAGAAGGATAGAAAGTTTGATTGGACTCCGGAGTGTGAGCAAGCCTTCCACACTCTACGGACCTTGTTGACATCAGCTCCTGTATTAGCGCAACCTGATATTGAGAAACCGTTTGATGTGTATTGTGATGCATCAGGTACTGGTTTAGGTGGCGTACTTATGCAAGAAGGCCGAGTTATTGCGTATGCTTCACGTCAGTTAAGAAAGCATGAAGTTAACTATCCGACTCATGACTTAGAGTAAGCTGCTGTCGTCCATGCTCTGAAAATTTGGAGACACTATTTGCTTGGAAATATATGCAATATTTATACAGATCATAAGAGTTTTAAGTACATATTTACTCAACCTGAGTTAAATATGCGCCAAAGGAGATGGTTAGAGTTGATCAAGGATTATAACCTTCAAGTGCACTATCATCCTGGTAAAGCAAATGTGGTTGCCGATGCCTTGAGTAGAAAATCTCATTGCAACTCTTTGATAGAAGAAGATTTTCATTTGTCTCATTTCTTGCATCCCGTTGTACTCCATCATATCACTGTGGATTGTTCTTTGAGAAGTAGAATCATTGAGTTACAAAAGACTGATACTGGTGTATTTCACATCAAGAGAAAGATGAAAGAGCAAGAAACTAAGCATTTTCGAATCGATGAGAAGGGAATTCTCTAGTTCAAGGATAGACTCGTTGTGCCAAAAGATAGAGAGCTCAGAAATCAAATCTTAGCTGAAGCCCATTCTTCTAAGTTGTCCATCCATCCTGGCAGCAGTAAGATGTATCAGGATCTCAAGCCGTATTATTGGTGGACCAAGATGAAGAAGGAAATTGCAGCCTACGTCGCTATGTGTGATAATTGTTGTAGAGTTAAGGCCATTCACATGAAGCCTGGTTTACTCCAGCCTTTGTCTGTTCCAGGTTTGAAATGGGACGACATTGTTATGGACTTTATCGTCGGATTATCGACCACCCAAAGAGGTTTTGACTCTATTTGGGTTATAGTTGATCGTTTGACAAAGTCTGCTCACTTTATCCCTGTGAAGAGTAACTATCACCCACACCAATATGCTGATATTTACTTCTAAGAAGTTATACGTCTTTATGGAGTGCCTAAGTCTATTGTCTCTGACAGAGGGCCACAGTTTACTGCTCGTTTCTAGGAGCGCCTACATCAGAATCTTGGAACTAACTTGATCCGCAGTTCTACTTATCATCCACAGACGTCGGGACAGACTGAGCGTGTGAATCAGATTCTGGAAGACATGCTTAGAGCTTGCATCATCTCTTGTAATGGCCCCTAGGAGAAATGGTTGCCTCTCGCTGAATTCTCTTACAACAACAGTTATCAAGAGCAGCATCAAGATGGCTCCATTTGAAGCTTTATATGGTCGCAAGTGTAGAACTCCTTTGAACTGGGTGGAACCAGGAGAGAGAAGGCTCTATGGTATTGACTTTGTAAAAGAAGCCAAAGAGCAAGTCTGTGCTATACAGAAAAATATAGTAGCCGCTCAGGCTAGACAAAAGAGTTATGCAGATAAGAGAAGGAAACCTATTGAATTTGAAGTAGGTGACCATGTCTATCTGAAGGTGTCCCCTATGAGAGGAGTAAAGCGTTTGGGGATCAAAAGGAAGCTTGAGCCTCGATACGTTGGACCTTATCAGATCATCGAGAAAAGTGGAAGAGTAGCTTATAAGCTTAGTCTACCTCGTGAGTTGGGGGCTATTTTTCCAGTCTTCCATGTTTCTCAATTGAAGAAATGTCTCCGACTTCCCGAGGAAAGAGTAGAAGTGAGACGCATCAAATTGAATTCTGATCTTTCGTACGAGGAGAAACCGATATATGTTCTGGGTACTCGGGAAAGGGTAACTCGAAATTGAGTAGTCAAATTATACAAGGTGGTTTAGAGTAATCACGGTGAACGTGATGCAACTTGGGAAAGAGAGGATTATTTAAAGGACAACTATTCCGCTTTTTATGAAAAATGGTACGACTTTCAAATCTCAGGACGAGATTTTTTTAAGGGGGGAAGGCTATAACACCCCTAGTGTTAGTTAGCCTCAAATACATTCATAATGCATGATCATGGCATCCTAGTGTCTTATCATGAGCATAGCATCATGTTTGATTAGTAAAAAGTGTTGAAACATTCATTTGCAACATTTGAAACAATTGCAACATTTGTGGTTTTCTATGTGTTTCCTTTATGTGTTGCTAGGGTTTTTGTGTAGATGACACTTGTGATGCTCTTACATGATCCCTAGTAGCTTAACTATGCTTAGCACACCTAATAGAGCACTGTTCATGTTGACCAAAATGACTAATTTGCCCTCTAGGGGAGGTTTGACCTTGAGGTGACCTCTAGAGTGCCCTAGTTTGACTAATTAAAAAGTCTAACCTAGAGACCTTGCATGGATGTGCACCCTTTACCAAAGTTGTAGCTAATTTATTAAGGAACAAAAGTCTCAATATGACCGTCTCATGAAAATGGCTAGAACATGCTCAAAAAGGGCCCACAAGTCAGTAAGTGGACTGCCCAACACTTAGCAAAATTTTTCTAAGTCATGGCGCATTTCAGTTTCAATGTACACCACTTTAGGGCTCTATAGTTACTAATCTAGGCCGAATTAGCTCAAGTTCTTATTGACATATTTGTAGTACTCACATAGCTCTATGATTTTGTCAATAGCACCATCACCTAAATCTCACTGGTTTAGGAGCTAGAGTGCTTTTAAAATCAGGGTTCAGTCGAGCCTTAACTGAAACTTAGTTTCAGTTTCTAGGTGACCTACTTTGGCAAACTGTATCTCACTACCTAAGCCGAATCAGCTCGAGACCCTATTGACAATCTTGTAGACCTAATGTCCCTCTACAATTTTGCTTACTATAGCTCACACTAGATCGCCCTGGATTAGCAGTTATAGGACGTAGAATTTCGCCTGTCAGTCGCGTTCGTTAACTGATCAATTCAGTTCGTCAGTTCAGAATTTGAACTGACCTCGATCGTGGCCGACACCGATCAGAGGGACGCTGCCGCGTGGCCTCCACGCGTCCGTGCTGCACTGAGCTCGCCCTCATGAAGACGCCACGCACCGCGGCCTCCCTGCCTCGCTGCTCATTCTCCCCCCCCCCCCCCCCCGCTCTGTCCCGTACGCAGCCGCGCCACAAGCGCCGCCGCAACACCTCACACGAGGCCAAGCCTCTCGGGACGCTCCGCCACCTCGCTAGTAGCTCCTATAGCTTCAACTCGCCACGCTGAAGCTGTATCTTCCCTCGCCTAGGCTAGTCGAACGCTGAGCCGGCCGGCGTGCCCTCACCGGAGCACCGCCGCCCGCCATTGGCGCCGGTGAACCCCTCTTGGTGACCTAGCAACTTAACCCGGTACATCAATCGGTGCAGCTTGGAAAGCTGGATACGTTGGTGACCTCGCCGTCAGCCATCGGTCCACCGGCGATGAGTTCCGCCGCCGCCTTCTTCCTCCTCTGCCTCGGTGAGGCTGTCTAGCGGGGCCCGCTGTCAGCAGGCGGGCGGGAGGAGGCCGTGGGCCGCGCGTGGCTTAGGCGGGCCGAGCCACGTTGCCAGGCCGCGCTGGCGCGTGTGCGGGCGCGCGCGTCGCGGGCCGCAGTGGTGGTCTGGGCCGGCCCGAAGTAGAGTAGGGTTCTTGTTTTTAATTTTATTTATTTGATCCATATGCAAACTTCAAAAATAGGTATCTCCTGTTCTAGAGGTCCAAATAAGGTGCTTTAAATTTTGGTGTGCTCTACATAATGTCTAGTTTATTATAAAAATATAATGTGTGTCATGTTTTGTGTTGAAATAAATAGTTATTAATTATATCTCTTATTCTTGTGGAAAAAGGAGAAAATAATATCTTTTTCTGTGAAGCTCCAAATGATATGAAATTTTTATAGTGAACTGCTCATACCATGAATAGCTTATGGTTAAATTTTCATGCAAATTGGATGTGGTTTGGTGGAGTTAGGTAATTATCTTAATTGCATGGATGGATCTTGTGTGAATATTCATAATTTTTCTATAGATCCAGCAAGGGTAAAACTTGGTGAGTGTTGTTCTTATGTTAGAAATATACTAGGAAAAATATGAAATCTGTTGTTTGATACTTTTCAATAGGGTTTCCTATTTATGCTAGAAATAGACCTACTATCTGTTATTTTTGATATCTCCATATCTGCTTGTCAAAATGAAGTGAAATTTTTATGGTAGCCTAGGTGAAGCATTAGATGGCTACTGTGATTTTTGTAGATTTTTATATATAGTTTTACTGTATGTTTCTTTAATCACCTAATTAACTAAATAAATTATAAAAGAATATTAAATAATTTATTTAAAAGTTGGAACTATACTTTCTGATGTTCTTTTGGTATGCACAACAAGTTGGTAAACTTGGTTTGGTCCAATTGTGCTTTTGAATCATCATTAATTATTTAATTTAGTGAATCTGCCATTTCTAGACAGATTTGTTAGTTAAGAGAATTAACCTTTGTTAATTATGTTTTCATGCTTGGTGATCAATAGCAAAGTTGTTGAGAATTTTTTGAACTAGTTGCTGGTAAATTTTGGTAGCATTTGAACTTATAGTTTAGAAATGACAGCTGTTCCAAGCTGGGTTCAGTTTTGGCAGTGTTGTCTGTCTTTTAGAACAGATTCTGTATGTATGCTATTTTAACTTGGTAAATAATGAAATCATGCTTAGATGTTTATAGATAAAATATTGACAATTTCATAAGCTTTCCAGAATGTCATCTTGCAAGTCATTTGGATTGGTAGAACTCCAGTTGTGAGTTTTCTTAGTTACTGTTGATAATATGTTGTAAATACTAAATTGCTGGAATCTTGTTATGTGTGTGCTTAGTCTTAACTTTGTGGTACTTAGTGATTGCTTAAGGATGATCAAACATGTTAATACCAGAGAGGAAATTCACACCTAAGCTTGAAGTGATTTGAGTAGAGCACCACATGACTTGTTTTGTGCTCATGATGCTGCAATATCATTACCTTTATCTTCACATCGTTCATGCATGTTCATAAATCATCATGTCATCCTTGGTGTATACATGAAATTCATTGGATGCATATACATGCAATAGGTGTGCCAAGGATCGTGTCTCGAGCGAAGTCCCGCTGGGCGTGGAACCTGAAGTTGAAGTCCGTTCGGGAGCCGGAGGTCCAGTCCGACGAAGCCGGAGAAGGCGTGGGAATCGTTCTTGAAGCCGAACCTTGATACCTCTTCTTTCGGTTAAGGCAAGCCCCAGAGCATTATAAGCCTCCTACTTTCAAAGCAATTATCTATATATACAGGTTATATGTATTGTTGCATTACGTGATAGGAGTTGGTTGGAAAACCTTGCTGCATTGATAACACTCCTTGTCCAGAAATTCGAACCTTGAATCCTATGTAGACAGGATCGTATCTATGCTTAGCCCTGCTAAATTAGACCGGTAGAAGTCGGGTGATTTCCTGTCACCTGCGAGATATAGAGCTTTGTCAGGTCACGGTTGGCTATATTTGCTATCGTGAAAGTGAACCATGTGTAATAAAATGAAATAAGACCGGGCGGGATGATGATAGTGAAACAGCAAGGCATGGAGGTCTTGGGTGAGGATCTATCTCCGTCTGTGTCGATTAAGGACTGAGACCTGGAGCCTTCTATGTCATTTTGAACGCATGCCTGACATTTAGTTGGCCGGCCTGAGGTTGCCGACCGTGAAGCCTAGTAGCTCAACTCAGGCTGCGAAGTCGAAAAGTGAAAGTCGCCTCGGAAGGGAGCCAGAGGGTCCAAGGGCAGGTGAGTTAAAAGTCCTGAGCATCCTGGCCACTGGTATCCCCGAGAACGCAGTGCTGTTCGGGCCCACCCTGAGTTGTACCAAAGGTTATCTACGGCTGCCTTTAGCGGGGTTTGCCGGGTGAGTGTCAGGAATACCCCCTCAGCTGAGTTGGAATCGATTCGAGTCGCCGTCTCTCCCGGATAGTGAGAAACTTGACTGGTTATCTCCAGCGTAGATACACTAATTATTAATGATGGTTCGGAATTGATGATAATGATGATGATGGCCTTATTATACCTGCTATGGTTAATATTGTTTGCTCCTAATAAAGTGATTGCTCTAGTACAGGTGCTAATCTAGATGACAGGTTAATGATTATTAACTCGATGCTTAAGCATTAATGATTAATTATCTGTAATAAGCTTTTCTGCAAATGAGTCAAGCTAGCCCACTTTATAAAGCCTTGCATACTCCTTGGTGTCACCGTTGTTTCTGGTTTTTGACGGGTAAGTCTAGCTGAGTACCTTCTCGTACTCAGGGTTTATTTCCCACCTGTTGCAGGTTGCAGATTCGTACTTGTTGCTGCAAGTATTGTCTTCGCCATGTGGGTGTGAAGACTAGACCATATGGGCATGGTCTCTATAGTATCTCTTCTGGTATGCTTTTTTTTAGGACGTGACTATGTACTGGCAGTATTGAAATTTAAATGGTTTCAGAAATTATGTTGCTTCCGCTAATCTTTATTTTAGTTTTGTAATAAAATTATTGGTACTCCGATGTGTGAGAGCTACTTACGAACTGTTGTAACAAGTGTTGTGTTATGTTGAATCACTACGATCTTGGTTGCTCTCGGTTTGGTTTGAAATCTCTTGTGATTTCGTGGACTACCGGAGTTATATGGGCTCAAGTTTGAGAATTTGATCGTTTCGGCGATTGTTTTTGAACTTGTGCTCTTATGATTTAGACGGTTCCGTTACAAATTTGTCTTTGAACTCACATTTTAAGCTATGATGCAAAAACTTGTTACTTATGATTTAATTTCTTTCTTATATGAGGTCATTAGAGATGGCACAATTTGAACTAAATAACCTTGAATCTTAAGTAAATATGTAAAATTATTGGCAACAAGTTTTTATAGTTTCACTTAAATACAACAAATAAACTGGCCTTGCTTATTAGTAGTATATTAAATAACATCAACAGAAGTATACTTTTGTACGCCATATATATTTATGCTTCCTATGAAATATTTTGTTTTAGCCTCTAATTGAAAGGAACGAGTCGATGCTAGAGTGGGGTTGAATAGGCTCCAATACAAAATATTGCAATTTGAACACAAAATCTGTCACTGGATCAGGGTCGGCTTAGCCTACTTGACAGTTTGGCTGTCACACAGGGCAAAGTCAGCTTACCCTACTTGCAAGTTGGCTATCCCAACTTTCCCTGGTCAGCAAAGCCCAATAAATGTGAAAAGCCACCAAAACCCTTCAGATTTATACTGAACATGGTGTACATGTTCTTGAGATGCTTGTTGACTTATATTGAAGCAGTCCCTACACCCACAAACAAGCACAACCAAGGAGGTACAAGTGGAAGCACAAATAAATGATTGAAATATGAAATGTGAGAGGCAAACCAAATGGAGAGATGCAGCAATGTAATTCCCAGAATTCGGATCCCGACTGGACCTTACATCTTCGTTGAGGAAGCTACGACCGGCTACCCCATGATTAAGCTCTAGGTTGCTCTCAACCACTTTCCTTGCTCCACTAGATGATCTTTTCCCTTTCCATGGCAAGACCACAACCCGCATAAATTTTCTCACGATACTCCACATGTTGGGTGCTCATCTCGACGATACCTAGCCATCTAGAAGCCAAGCTCCAAAAGTAACAAATGCACAACTGAATTGCTTGGCATAACCACAAAGTGCTCAAGGGATGGATTCAGCACACTAGTGCTCACTTAAGCTCACACAACTCAATTCACTCACTCCAATCCAACGGATTTCTTCATTATTGACACTCAAATCCTACAAAGGATGGATTGGGAGCTCTAACAAGGCTTAGCTGATGATATGGGCATGGAGAAACTTCAGTAGCCAGCCACAAGGGATAGGAATGAGTAATATAGCTAACCCCCCAAAACTAGCCTTTGGATAGTTACTTTGGTTACGTTTTTCTCATGTCCACCATTTTATATTTCTGGGTAAATACATTTAATGATACAAGTAAAACCCAAACATGTCGACACCAACAATATAGTGATGGAGCCATGGAGGTCGTCATGATGCACGAAGGGTTACAGAGTTACGGCGGCACATATAGAAAGAAGAAGATGAGGAAAAACATCGCCTCGGGAGTGAAAATTCTGGAGGATTCTTGCCCCGGCAGCAACGTACTAGTACTTGTAGTATTTGTACGCCCACGGGCTACGGCAAGAACTTGCACTACAGTCGTCTACAGAGCAGCATTGGTTTTACGCGAAGGAAGGAGTAGACTCCACACTGCTCGATTGATTCTTTGCTTCAATTCCACGATCTAGCTAGCTCTCTCCTCATCGCTCTTGCACGTTAATATAATATAATATGAGCTATAAATATATAAATGAATCTTAATAATAACCTAATAATTGATTGCTATTGATTACAAACCAATAGTAACATATATAATTAACCGGTGTACTTTACACAATCGCGTACTTTTAATTTCATTTTGATCTGGGAGCATGCATGCGGGCAGTGTGTATTGTGCACGTATCCGTTCGTGCGTGCGCCACATAGCACGAGTCAACCCGGCAATGCATCTATCACATGCTACCAATCTGACAGGAATTAATTGGCTTGCAAGTGAGATTCCTGCTGTATACAGTAGTAGTGTCTGTCTGATTAACGGTGACTTTTGATGCTTCTCTGCCCAATGGAAGCCTGTCACCTGCGTGTCCGCGTTAATTAAGCCCTTGTCGTGCAGCGGTCAGTACATATCACTTATCAGCATATGGCTGAAAAATCATATATGCATCTATACTAGTACTAGCAAGTTTTCTTGAAAAAGTTCACCTTTAAATTTTACTGTAACTTTTACTATATGTTAGCCTAAACCTGCACTGCCAGGTAGCGCAGCAGGGGGCATCTCTTGAGAGACTAATTAACAACAGACATATACTCCCTCCGTCTCAAAAATAGAATCGCTATGGGAATCATGCTGGTCAAACTTTCTCAACTAGGAATATAGAAAATACGTGTAACATTTCTATCTCCAAGTAAGTTTATTATGAAAGTATATTCAATGATCTACCTAATGATACTAATTATGTATCATAAATATTCATATTTTGTTAAATATATTTAGTCAAAATTAAAAATTGCTGATTTTTTTGGAAGACTCTTTTTTTTTTTTGACAGAGGGAGTATGCAGCATGCATGTAATTACCCTTGTCTGTCGTCTGAACATACATGCATATGCATAAGCGATACTTATACTAGTACGGCGTACACATGCGTCGTCGTCGTCGAGGTCCACTAATCTCCCTTCCCCTCTAGCTACCTACTACCTGCAAGAGAGGTGCGTGTCGTGTGTGCCCGGCCATGTCGCTGCTTATAAATATCGCTCGTTTCACACTCCCCAGTCGCCATTGCTTTGCTGTGCTAGCTCCTCGCTCTCTTCACTGCCGCCGGCCTGTTAGTATATAAGCTTAGCTTATTAGCGAGCACAAGATCGTGCTCAAGATATATACATATATACTAGCTACTAGCAGTGTTACTTAGTCGTCTGTTATTACTAATCCGTAGTACGTCCAGCGATAGACGATCGATATATAGCACGCAGCTAGCTAGCTGGCCGGGGTTATCTGCTACATGGGCGGTGGGTCGCCGTGCGCGTCGTGCAAGCTGCTCCGGCGGCGGTGCACCAAGGACTGCATCTTCGCGCCATTCTTCCCGGCCGACGACCCCCACAAGTTCGCCATCGTCCACAAGGTCTTCGGTGCCAGCAACGTGTCCAAGATGCTCCAGGTGCATGTCTGCTCTTCTTTAATTTCTGGTCGATCGACGTGTGTTGTGCATGCGTCCGTCCGCGCGGCAAACTAACGGCGTACATACATATATGCAGGAGCTCCCGGTGCAGCAGCGCGGCGACGCGGTGAGCAGCCTGGTGTACGAGGCGAACGCGCGGATGCGGGACCCCGTCTACGGCTGCGTCGGGGCCATCTCCTTCCTGCAGAACCAGGTGTCGCAGCTGCAGATGCAGCTCGCCGTCGCGCAGGCCGAGATCCTCTGCATCCAGATGCAGCGCCGGAACGACGGCGGCGGCGGCGGCGGCGGCTCCGACGACGTCGACGTGGTGGTCCCGCCGTCGTCGTTGGTCGTCGGGGCGGGCGGCGGCGCCGACCACCACCACATGACGATGGCCATGCAGCAGCAGGCGATGACGATGGCCACCGACGACGTGGACGCCTTCCTTATGCAGAACGCCGCCGGCGCCGGAGCCATCATCCCGCCGCAGCTCATGGGCATGGGCTACGGCGGCGCCGCATCGGCGGGCGCCATGGGAGAGACGACGGCACTCAAGAGGGAGTCTCTGTGGACGTAGCTAGCTAGCACTTGCCCAGATTAAGTCAACTTTGCATGTGTGTACGTGGTAGGAGCTCTACACTGCCAGCGGCAGCGCGCCTAGCTAATGTAGCTTGCATTGTTTGCTTCACTTCTTGCTTGTAGCTAGGTCTAGCTTAGTTAGGTTAGGCTAGTTAATTAATTAATTAGAGACTTCTTTCAACTATTTTAGTTTCCTCCTTTTTAAATCTGCTTGCTGATCTCTCTTATTTCTTTGCTTCCTGTTAATTAGTTCATGTGCTGCAGTGTACTTATCATCAATCTGAGAACTAGTTAGTTGGGCCAGTGATAATCCTTGTTCTAATTATAATGAACTATTCGCAGTGTGTGCCATGTGTGTGGTTGGCAGCAGGGAGTAGATATCAAAGATCAAATTCAGACATTCACAAGCACGCCGACAATAATGTGACTGGAAACTTAGTTACTGGAAAACTAAGTGAGAGATATGTATAAGGCATGTGAGGCCAACAACTGGCACTAGTTATTCACCCTGTTCGTTTCGCTGGTTTATTGTGGTTGAAAGCACTGTTCGCTGGTTTGTTGTGAGAGAAAAACACTGTTGGATGGCTGCTGATTCTGCTAATCCAGCGAAACGAACAGGGTGATTATCAATACATATATTCAAATTTTACGGATTGTGATCAAACGAAGATTATATATATTATTAGGGCACAGCAGCTAGCACGCATGTGCATGCGACCAAGTGATCAGATCACATGCATGCATGCATGGGGTGATTAAACTAGTCAAAGCACCGAAAGTAGACCAAGCAGGCCCAGCTTCCTTGTCAGACAACCAACTGTCCCCTACAAATCGAAGCCCGAATCTCCAAATCCAAAAGGGTCGGTGCTTTCTCACGCGACCTTGCTAAACACCAAATTCAACGGTACAACCTGATTAGTACGGCTATGCATGTATATGGACATGACCACCGTGTGTCTTTAATGATGCGGGTGCACAAGATATTTTCTCATGTATATATGCATGGGCATGTTACAGTCAGTCATAACAATAATGTCTTTACTCAATAGTCCGAGTGTAACAACATATCTCAATAAATTAACTTTGTCTCAAAAAACTGGACATTAAAGAATAGGGTAGACATATGAGATATTTTCTGGGTTGGAAGTGCCTCTGATACCTCACTCTATTTATTAGATGTGTTTCCCCTTAAAACAAAGCCATTGATTGCGTACTATTATCACTAGGTGATAAAAAGATAGAAAATATATATTTTTTAGATTCAAATTCAAGACCTCAACGTTCACATTCCCTCAAACGCACATACTAGCTGAGAGCTATGCAACATATATAGCTGACGCTATTCTTTTAACTACACATTTTTTAAATATTATATTGTATATTTGAAACTCAAAACAATCTCAAATAAAAAGGTTGCTAACTGTAAAGTTGTAGATCTCGTCGAGTACTACAGCTTTGATGTTGACTTTGTCTCCATTCAACATTGTTAATCATGTCAACTCCAATACAAGAACTTATATTGAATATTTGGACTTATAAACCATCTCAAATTAAAAAAAAATGACTATAAAGTTTTAGATCTCTTTAAACTCTACAATTTTGATATAAAGTTTATCTTAATCCGATCTCATATGAAAAAGCATGTTTTTTTGTGCAAAATGGCTATCAGTGTCTAGTTTATCCTAAGTGAAATCATTCTAGTTTGCCTAAGTTAAACCATTCTAAGTTTGACCGAGTTTATAAAGAAGAATATCAACATTTATGACCATAATTAGATGTATTATAGAATATGTTTTCAAATTTTATCTATAAGGTATTCTGTATTGCTCAACCTCACTCATTTTTGCTTGTGTTTTAAATCCCATCCATGCATGTCTTTGTGTTTTAAATCCCATCCATGCATGTCTTTTATACTATCTTGCTTAAAATGACTAATGTAACTGCTACACGAAATCAATGCCATGCATGTATGCTTTTCAAACTATGCCTTACTAGGAATTTAAGCATATAAGACCTGGACTAACTAATTAGTGAGGGACATGTTACTCTTTTGCCAAGCTGAAAGTCCTATGTTTGGTGTTGGTAATTAGTGACAATGCCTAAGTACTAATCCTATGCCTAAGTTGTATGTAGCATATGAGGATTAGTACATTCCAAGGTTGGTGGCAAGATGGACATGGTGATCATGATGGCCACACTTGGATTTGGACGCAACCCTACGTGATCAAGGCAAAGGTATATGCTTAAGGGTTGTGTTTTAGTAACCAAGACACCAAGTGGGTGTGGTTACATTATAGGATAGATAGCCGTACTATAAAGAGGGAAATGACGCGGCTATTGAACTCCTAAGTGCCTCTAGGTGTGCATTTCATAATCATATGCATTTGGATAGAACTAATAACGCCTCAAAAAATAATTGTGAAAATGCTAACACACTCACACATGACGTGATCACTTGGTGATGTTAGCACATTTGCGATGGCGGTGGAGTTTGAGCGGTAGAGAGGGTTTGGGATCCTCTCTCCCTCCCGCCGAGCTTGCGAGGCGAGATTCAGGCGTTTTCGAGGAGTTGAAACGACTTTTTTCAACTACACCGGAAGTCGAAATCAAACGGAGGCGAACGGAGGTCACAGAGGTGACCGGACGGGGTCTCTGTTTGACTGGACGTGTTCGGTCAGTGTTCAGTGTTTGCGCGTGTCTCGGTTGTCTGATCGGACGCGGTGGCGCGTCCGGTCACTATCGATCGGACACGTTCGGTCGTTCAGGGAGCTTACTGGACTCCAACCGGACGCTGGCACTGTGGCGTCCGGTCAGTTCTGCAGCACGTCCGGTCACTGTTTCATTGTACGCAGTCTCTACTTGATCAGTGCGTCCGGTCCGTTACGGGACCGGTGCGTCCGGTCGATCCCAGCGCGTCCGGTCCTCGCAACGAGCGCGTCCGGTCGGTGCTTCGCGACTTAGCCGTTGTGCGATCGGCGCGTCCAATCAGTGTGACCAGCGCGTCCGGTCAGCGCGACTTCGGCTATTTCAAGTTTCTAACCCATATTCAAAGGGGTACGTCTATAAATACTCGTTGGTCGGCTCAAGGCTCTATCTCTTGGACATTTGACATACTTATGAGCACTTTGAGCTAAGCAACTCCCCTCCCACTCATCTCTCTTGCTTCTTTGCATATTCAAAGTGAGATTGAGTGATCCAAGTGCATTTGCATTGTGAGATTACATCTAGTTAGCACTTGGTGGTTGATTTGCTGCGGGATTCTTGTTTCTCTTAGTGGTTGCCACCACCTAGACGGCTTGGAGCAGCTTGGAGGCATTGGCAAGAGTTGGTGATTGTTCTTGGCCACCTCCGGTGATTGTGAGGGGTTTGTGCCTACCTCGGCGAAGCGCCTAAGGCAACGTTAGTAAATTGCTCGTGTTATTGTAACCTTTTGTCATTTGGTAGGTTCTTGTGGCGCCTTTTGAGAGGCTCGGTGTGTGACCGATTAGCCACCGAACCACGTGGTGAAGAGGGACACAACGGGGACTAGCGTGCAGGCAAGCACGTGAACCTCGGGATAAATCTTTGTGTCATCACTTTCATATTGTGATTGATTGATCCCGGTGTTCGGTTGTCTTGGTATTCATTGTTGATCATATTGGTTGGCTCATTACTTCGCTCCTCGGTGAAACTCTCCTAACTCAACTCCGCATTACTCTCTTAGTTATCTTTGCTAGCTAGTTAGCTTTGCTAGAGTAGCTCCTTTGTGTAGCTTGCTAGTTGTAGTTGTAGTTACCTTCTCGGTTTGACTTGTGCGGTTGAGTACAAATATACTAGAATTATGAATTGGTTGGGTGGCTTGCAAATACCCTGTAGGCTAAGAAAAACTCGCATCTCACTACTTGTTATATTGATAAACTTGTTTAGCTTGTCTTTGTAGAATATTTTAAAAGGTTATTCACCCCCCTCTAGCCATCAAGATCTTTCAAGTGATATCAGAGCTGTGGTCACCATTTGCAAGGCTTAACAACCTCGGTGCAAGATGGCTCAAGTTATGTTCAATCATGTTAATGGCAAGCCTCCATTCTTTGATGGCGTCTCTTCCTTTGATCATTGGAAAAGGAAGATGAAGCAATACCTAGGAAATATACATGAGAAGGTTTGGGATGTGACCAAAGAAGGATACATCATTCTTGATGAGGAAAACCTCACTCCCAATGACCGCATCAATAAACAATGCAACACGGCGGCACTTGACACAATCTACGGTGCCATTGATGACAAAGTTTTTGAGCAAATCAAAGATCTTAAAAAGGCAAATGAGCTTTGGATAAGGCTTGAAGAAACATATGAAGGCACTTCAACGGTAAAAAGTGTCAAACTATATATGCTCAAGGACAAGTTCTCCACTTTCAAGATGAAGGATGATGAATCCATCCCGGAGATGTTCTATAGGCTCCAAATCATTATCAATGATCTCAAGGGACTTGGGGAGAAGGTTGAGGACAAGGACTTCTCACATAAGTTCTTGATGTTCTTACCCAAGAAGTTTGCCACCTTGAGAAGAATGATCTTTAGAGAGGGATTGGACAAGGTCAAACCAACTGATGTGCTTAGAGATATAATGACTGATGCCCAATACAATGATGATGAAGATGAGGTAGAAGAGAAGAAGGAGACCAAGGTCAAGCAAGAGAAGCCCATTGCATTCAAGGCTTCATCCTCTAAGGGCAAAAGCAAGGTGGAGAGCGATGATGATGATCTATTCGATGATGAGACCATGGCCCTCCTAGTGCACAAGATAGGAAGGTTCATGAAGAAGAAAGAATATGGGGCAAGAAAAAGGAGAGACACTATGAAGGCAAAGATCCTTTGCTACAATTGCAATAGCCCCGATCACATTGTGGTGGATTGCCCCTATGAAGATAAGAGATTTCATAATGGGGACTTGAAGCTCAAGAAGAACAAGAAGGATAACAAAGAGAAGGAGAAGAAAGCAAAGAAGAGCTTCACATTCAACAAGAAGAAGAAGGGTGCTGGTTATGTAGTCACTTGGGATAGTGACAACTCCGATAGTGATGATGATGAAAGGACCACTCGGCGAGCCATTGCAAGCATCGCCCTCTCTAACAAGCCATCCATCTTCGATACTACATCGACATGCCTTATGGCCAAGCCTACCAAGGTAAAATATGATGATAGGATAAGGACTACTCCAAGGATGATCTATTGGGCATAATAGATCAAATGAGCAAAGGCTATAAGAGGACCACCAAGAAATACAAAATCTTGGAACAAGAGCTTATTGCCAAGAGAAATGAAAATGATTCCATGATGGAGGAGCTTGTTGCTCTCAAAAAGAGTAAGGAGTGCAAAGGAATTGAACAAGAGCTCAAAGCTCTTAGGAAATCCTTTGATGAGCTAGAGGCCTCTCGTGAGTGTCTAAAGAAAGACCACGAGGATCTTGAAATTGCTCACACTAGGCTTAAGGAAGCCCACTCTACTCTACTTGAGCTCATCAAGGAAAAGGACCTCAAGATGTAGAAGTTCATGAAGGAAGCTAAGGAGGAGCAAGTGATTGTCACTTGTGATATTGGACTAACATGTGATATTATTGATGATTTTTTATTTGTTGGTCCTACTAATGCTTCATGTAGCTCATCATCATCCACCACAACCAACTATATCTCTACTACTAGTGATTCATCACTTATGGTTGAGAATGAGACTCTCAAGAGAGAGGTGGATGATCTCACCCGCGCATTAGGCAATGCCTATGGTGGGGATACCCACTTGCTAAAATGCTTGGGTAGCCAAAGGTTCTCTCTCAACAAAGAGGGTTTGGGCTATACTCCCAAGAAGGGCAAGGCGGCCTTTGCTACTCTAAAGCCTCGCTTTGTGAAGAGCAATGGTCGTTATTGCAATAGATGCAAGCAAGTTGGGCATCTAGAGATTAATTGCAACAAAATGAACAAGAACAAGAAAAATGCTAATATACCTTACATTTCTTTTGATTCTTGTTATGTGCTTACCAAGGGTGAGAAAGGTATGCATGCTACATTTATTGGTACACCAATTGTGGGTCTAAAGAAGAAGGTCATTTGGGTACCAAAGAGCTTAGTTACTAACCTCCAAAGACCCAAGCAAGTATGGGTACCTAAAAGACATTAATTTGTTTTGTAGGTAAATTACAAGGCTGGAGGAAGGCATTAGGTGCTTGATAGTGGGTGCTCTCAACATATGACCGGTGATTCAAGAATGTTCAACTCTCTCAAATCAAATGATAGTGGCATTGATAGCATCACATTTGGTGACAATAGCAAGGGTGATGTAAAGGCTCTTGGAAGGATTGCAATCTCAAATGATCATAGCATTTCCAATGTGCTCTTAGTTGAAAAGTTGAACTTCAATCTTCTCTCGGTTGCTCAATTGTGCGATCTTGGTTTCAAGTGCATATTTGGTGTTGATGATGTGGAGATAGTGTTGATGGCTCCAACTTGATCTTGAAAGGGTTTAGATATGAGAATCTATACTTGGTTGATTTCAATGCTAGTGACACTCAACTTTCAACATTCTTGCTCACCAAATTAAGTATGGGTTGGTTATGGCATAGAAGACTTGGTCATGTTGGCATGAAGCAATTGAACAAATTAGTGAAGCATGACTTAGTTAGAGGCTTGAAGGATGTCACATTTGAGAAAGATAAGTTATGTAGTGCATGTCAAGCTAGAAAGCAAGTGGGCAACACTCATCCATTAAAGAGCATTATGAGTACTTTCAAGGCATTTGAGTTGTTGCACATGGATCTATTTGGGCCAACTACATACACAAGCATTGGTGGCAACAAGTATGGCTTTGTGATTGTGGATGATTTCGCTAGATATACATGGGTATTTTTTCTTGTGGACAAGAGTGATGTATTTGACATATTCAAGAAGTTCATCAAGAGAGTGCAAAATGAGTTTGAGACCACAATCAAGAAAGTAAGAAGTGACAATGGAAGTGAGTTTAGAAACACAAGAGTTGATGAGCTATGTGATGAGCTTAGAATCAAACATCAATTCTCGGCCAAGTATACACCTTAATCAAATGGCCTAGTTGAGAGGAAGAATAGAACCTTAATTGACATGGCAAGATCAATGTTGAATGAGTATAATGTGAGTCATTCATTTTGGGTCAAAGCAATCAACACGGCTTGCTTCTATAGCAACCGCCTCTATTGCCACAAGTTCCTAGAGAAGACACCATATGAGATATTGAATGGAAGAAAGCCCAACATTGCATACTTTTGGGTATTTGGTTGCAAATGCTACACCTTAAAGAAGGGCACTAGATTGAGCAAGTTTAAGAAGAAATGTGATGAAGGATTCCTACTTGGTTACTCAACTACTAGCAAAGCTTATAGAGTATGGAACCTAGCTAGTGGTCAACTTGAAGAAGTTCATGATGTTGAATTTGATGAAACAAATGATTCTCAAGATGAAGAAGATAACTTGGATGATGTGAGAGGAACTCAATTGACTAACGCTATGAAAGAAATAGATATTGGTGATATTAGGCCAAAGCAAGTGATTGATGTGGACAACAAAGATCAAGTGCTCTAAAGTCCAATCACTCAAGCTAGTGGTTCTCAAATGCAAAATCAAGCTAGTACATCATCTTAAGTGCAACAAGATCAACAAGTGGCTAGTTCATCATCTCCAACTTATGATCAACATCAACATCCAAGCAATCAAGTCCAAATGCTTCAACCAACTAACATTGCAAGAGACCATCTATTAGATTCTATCATTGGTGACATATAAAGGGGAGTTCAAACTAGATCAAGATTGGTATCATTTTGTGCTCACTCTTCTTTTGTGTCAATGAAAGAACCCAAGGACATTGATAAAGCATTGAGAGATCCGGATTGGGTAAATGCAATGCATAAAAAGCTCAACAACTTCAAGAGAAATGAAGTATAGGAATTAGTTGAGAGACCTAGTGATCACAATGTCATTGGAACAAGATGGGTCTTTCGCAACAAGCAAGATCAAGATGGGATAGTAGTAAGGAACAAAGGAAGACTAGTGGCTCAAGGTTACACACAAATAGAGGGTCTTGACTTTGGTGAAATTTATGCCCTGATTGCAAGATTGGAAGCAATTAGGATCTTACTTGCCTATGCTTGTGCTCACAATATCAAGCTATATCAAATGGATGTGAAGAGTGTATTTCTCAATGGGTACATTCAAGAAGAGGTGTATGTAGAGCAACCTCCCGGTTTTGAAGATGGTAAGAAACCCAATCATGTCTACAAATTGAAAAAAGCTTTGTATGGATTGAAGCAAGCACCTAGAGCATGGTATGAAAGATTGAGGGACTTCTTGCTATCCAAAGAATTTGTCATGGGCAAAGTTGATACAACACTATTCACCAAGAAGATTGGAAAAGACTTGTTTGTGTTGCAAATATATGTTGATGATATCATATTCGGTTCAACCAATCAAGATTATTGTGATGAGTTTGGGAAAATGATGGCAAAGGAATTTGAAATGTCAATGATTGGTGAACTTAGTTTCTTTCTTAGACTTCAAATCAAATAAATGAAGGAAGGAACATTTATAAGCCAAATCAAATACATAAAGGATATGCTAAAGAAGTTTGGTATGGAAGATGCAAAAGGAATCACTACTCCAATGAGCACTAGTGGAAGCTTGGATAGTGACAAGAATAGCAACATGGTGGATCAAAAACTATATAGATCAATGATTGGTAGCCTACTATATGTGACGGCACCAAGGCCCGATGTAATGTTTAGTGTATGCATGTGTGCAAGATTTCAAGCCTCACCAAGAGAAAGTCATTTGAAGGCAACAAAGAGAATATTGAGGTACTTAAAGCATACACAAGATGTTGGATTATGGTATCCCAAAGGTGCAAGCTTTGAGCTAGTTGGATATTCGGATTCCGACTATGCTGGTGACAAAGTGGAGAGAAAGAGCACTTCCGGGACTTGTCAATTATTGGGAAGATCACTTGTCTTATGGTCATCTAAGAAGCAAAATAGTATTGCACTATCTACCGCCGAGGCCGAATACATCGCCGCGGGTAGTTGTTGTGCACAAATCTTGTGGATGAAGGCAACATTGAAGGATTTTGGAATCAATTTCAAGAATGTGTCATTGCTATGTGACAATAAAAATGCCGTGAAGCTAACCAACAATCTGGTTCAACATCAAAGAACAAAGCATATTGATGTTCGCCATCACTTTATTAGAGATCATCAACAAAAGGGTGACATTGCTATTGAGAGTGTGGGCACCGAAGATCAATTAGCCGATCTATTCACCAAGCCACTTGATGAGAAGAGATTTCACAAGCTAAAGAATGAGTTGAACATACTTGACTTATCCAACATGAGTTGATGCACCCTATATATGACATGCCTCTCCTTTGAGCCCCAAGGTACAATTGATTGCCATGTCATACATTCTATGCTAAGGACTTGTTTAGTGCATCTAGTCATAATTTACATGTTCTAGGCTCATTCATGACAATCAAATGAATTTAAAGTTTGTATGGTGCCACTATTGTTTCCATGACTTGTATGATCTAGTGGTAGCATATAACTTGTTTAAGTAGCTTGTGATCCTAAGTGTTTAATCTAGAAAACTTGTCTAAATATTTGCTTCAACATGGTGCATGATAACCCTTCTAGTAAGGTGTGAAGAAGCTTATCCTTGGATCAAACCGAAGCATTTTATTTATACAAGCAATCTAGGTTGAATTACAAACTTGATCCTCACCCCATAATTCAATATGATAATCTATCTAAGATTAGTTCCTTGTGGTCATTGGTGCCAAAGGGGGAGAAAATGTTGTTCACAAAGATTGATTCTAAAGGGAAAGAAGATAGATTCTAAAGGGGAAGAAAACCTAAAGGGGACAATTGATAAAAGAAGGGGATCAACTAAAATTTCGAGCACACAAGTAGGGGGAGCAAGCTCTTAAACATGAATGTTGTATTTCCATGTGCACTTCATATGTATGATGCATAGTTATGCATTTCTTTTTCTCCGATACTTTACTTATGTGGTGACTTGCTAATTTGAATGGTATATTGAGGTACTAACATGAATAGGAAGTAGTTAGATTTTTCTTGCTTCATGTTTTTTCAAAGTGGTACTAGAGCCTTGCTTATAATGTTGATCTCACGAGGTTTCTAGTTATGTTTGTGCTTTTCCAAGTGGTATCTAACTACACAAGGTGCTAAGATGGTGTTTATCGCTACTCCGATGGTATCACGCTTCAAAGGTCTATAATCTTAAACACTTAGCACATATTGGTAGTCAATGCTCCTAATTTTTCCTATCTAACATGTATGCTTCCAAAATCCAAACATATAGCATACATGTAGGGGGAGTCATTGCTATCAACTTGAATTTATGATCACATGTCCATAATTCTTACACATGGTAATATACTTGGACAATGTGACATGGGTTCAATCAAAATTTTATCATAACATCTTTGTGAAAGGGTTATCATCAATTACCAATAAGGGGGAGATTAAAAGTCCTATGTTTGGTGTTGGTAATTAGTGACAATGCCTAAGTACTAATCCTATGCCTAAGTTGTATGTAGCATATGAGGATTAGTACATTCCAAGGTTGGTGGCAAGATGGACATGGTGATCTTGATGGCCACACTTGGATTTGGACGCAACCCTACGTGATCAAGACAAAGGTATATGTTTAAGGGTTGTGTTTTAGTAACCAAGACATCTAGTGAGTGTGGTTATATTATAGGATAGATAGTCGTACTATAAAGAGGGGAATGACGCGGCTATTGAACTCCTAAGTGCCTCTAGGTGTGTATTTTATTATCATAAGCATTTGGATAGAACTAATAACACCTCTAAAAATAATTATGAAAATGCTAACACACTCACACATGACGTGATCACTTGGTGGTGTTAGCACATTTACGATGGTGGTAGAGTTTGAGCGGTAGAGAGGGTTTGGGATCCTCTCTCCCTCCCGCCGAGCTTGCGAGGCGAGATTCAGGCGTTTTCGATGAGTTGAAACGACTTTTTTCCACTACGCCGGAAGTCGGAAATCAAACGGAGGCGAACGGAGGTCATAGAGGTGACCAGACGCTCGACCGGACGCGGTCTCTGTTTGACCGGACGCGTCCGGTCAGTGTTCAATGTTTGCGTGTGTCTCGGTTGTTTGATCGGACGTGGTGGCGCGTTCGGTCACTGTCGATCGGACACGTCCGGTCGTTCAGGGAGATTACTAGACTCCAACCGGACGCTGGCACTGTGGCGTCCGTTCAGTTCTGCAGCGCGTCTTGTCACTGTTTCGTTGTACGCAGTCTCTACTTGACCAGCGCGTCCGGTCCGTTACGGGACCGGCGCGTCCGGTCGATCCCAGCGCGTCCGGTCCTCGCAACGAGCGTGTCCGGTCGGTGCTTCGCGGCTTAGCCATTGTGCGATCGGCGCGTCCGATCAGTGTGACCAGCGCATCCGGTCAGCGCGACTTCGGCTGTTTCAAGTTTCTAGCGGCTATATTCAAAGGGGTACGTCTATAAATACTCGTTGGCCGGCTCAAGGCTCTATCTCTTGGACATTTGACATACTTGTGAGCACTTTGAGCTAAGCAACTCCCCTCCCACTCATCTCTCTTGCTTCTTTGCATATTCGAAGTGAGATTGAGTGATCCAAGTGCATTTGCATTGTAAGATTGCATCTAGTTAGCACTTGGTGGTTGATTTGCTGCGGGATTCTTATTTCTCTTGGTGGTTGCCGCCACCTAGACAGCTTAGAGCAGCTTGGAGGCGTTGGTAAGAGTTGGTGATTGTTCTTGGCCAGCTCTAGTGATTGTGAGGGGTTTGTGCCTACCTCGGCGAAGCGCCTAATGCAACGTTAGTAAATTGCTCGTGTCATTGCAACCTTTTGCCATTTGGTAGGTTCTTGTGGCGTCTTTTGAGAGGCTCGGTGTGTGACCGATTAGCCACCGAACCACGTGGTGAAGAGGGACACAACGGGGACTAGCGTGCCGGCAAGCACGTGAACCTCGGGATAAATCTTTGTGTCATCACTTTCATATTGTGATTGATTGATCCCGGTGTTCGGTTGTCTTGGTATTCATTGTTGATCATATTGGTTGGCTCATTACTTCGTCCCTCGGTGAAACTCTCCTAACTCAACTCCGCATTACTTTCTTAGTTATCTTTGCTAGCTAGTTAGCTTTGCTAGAGTAGCTCCTTTGTATAGCTTGCTAGTTGTAATTGTAGTTACCTTCTCGGTTTGACTTGTGCGGTTGAGTGCAAATATACTAGAATTGTGAATTGGTTGGGTGGCTTGCAAATACCCCGTAGGCTAAGCAAAACTCGCATCTCGCTACTTGTTATATTGATAAACTTGTTTAGCTTGTCTTTGTAGAATATTTTAAAAGGCTATTCACCCCCCTCTAGCCATCAGACCTTTCACAAGCTCTTTATTTGGTCCTAAAATTGTTAGGACATCTTGTATTTTAGGATAGAGGGAATATCTAATGACATTTATTTGGTACCATAAGTAATTAATGTGCTTTTGTATAAAAATTTGGTTATTGATTGAGCATAAAATAGATAATTTTTCTAGAAATCGATAGAGTATGTACACTTGCATATGTAAGGTTAATTGCGCCACACTAGTACTAATGAGGGGAAGTGCGAGGTCATCATAGCAGCCAACCGTACATTATTGGGCAGCACTAGCCTCCGGACGTCCGAATGGACCCACCGCGTCTAGAAGCCTGCGCCTGCTACAACGCCCGCGCCAGTGCCTGCTGCAGCATAGGCGGGGCCTACCAGCGCCACTCCCCCATGCTTCCCTGCTTCCCGCACCGCTCACCTCCATGCATGGCGCCCCAGTAGCTGCAGCAAGCGGCTGCGCAGATGGCTCATATTGTAACATGCACAGCACCCTCGATTTACTTTTGAAACACCCAAATGAAACAACTGCAACATACGTATGAAACAGCTGAAATATTCGAAACATGTGTCTGAAACACATGAAAAACACTTGAAAAACAATTACAAACATATGCAGCATCTAAATAAAACACTTGCAATATATGTCTGAAACTTATGCAACATCTAGATAAACACACTTACAACATACGTCTGAAAAAACAGATGAAACATTGGAAACATACACTTGCAACATACATATACAATCATTGAAACATATGCAACATCCCGATCTACTTTTGCAACATCCGCATGAAATACTTAAAACATACCTATGAAACATCTAAAACACTTAAAACATGCGCTTGCAACATAGAAGAGCCCGGGGTCGGACAATTCCAGTCGTCGAGGTCGGAGCCGGCGCCGCGCGACCACCACTGCCATCGCTAGCAGCACCAGGCTTGGCTCGGGCGGGCGGGCGGCGCGCACGACGGACAGGAGCAAGTGGCGCGGGATGGGCGAGCACGATGGGCGGGAGCGAGCGGCGCGGGATGGGCGCGCAGCAGCAGCGAGGCGGAGTGGGCACGCGGCGTCTGGACGGGAAGGCCGCGACGGGAGTCCGGAGAAGGCCACCACATTGGAGAAGGCCAGAAGCGGGCGGGCGATGGGGTAGATGTGTCTGCGGCGGTTGGCAGTCGCATGTGTGCGGCAGTAGGAAAAGAAAATGTCGTTATGTTTTTTTAAAAAAAAAAACCACGTCATACTGAAGGTGGAGCGAAGAATGATTGTTGGGCCAGATCGTTGAGCAAGCCTAGGAACACACACGGACGCCCGTGTGCCCGCATTATCATGCATTATTGCACGGAACACAACCGATTACGTATAGCTAGCACGCTGGCCTCCAGGAAAGGCCGAACCCAAGGTGGCGCTTTTCAAAAAACAAAAAAACGTATAGCTAGTACGCTTCCAAGTATCTCCCATCATTCGTTTGTCGACGAAGTTTTGATCTTTTTACAAGAAAACTGAAGGCCAGATCTTTTCTTTCGATCAAAACCAAACCTAACACAGAATCTTTAGTTGAACAGGATAAGAACAACACATGCAGATCATGTGAGAAGTATCTACCACCGACGACAGGCCTCCTTTCAAAAACTTGTAATAACACATGTGTAAGAAAAATTTAAATCAATTCCGGATCGGAGAAAGGAAGACATGGCAATTTGCAACAATTGTCATAGAAACATTCACTTGCAAGAGTGATGTAAAAAATACCACAACATGCAAGTGAAAAAAATGTGTACACTCTATAATATAAAAATGCACGTACACAGTTAAGAGAATTACGTTAGGACTTGTTTGGTAGAGCTCAACCACTGAAAATAGTAAATATGGATATCTCAGATTCACCTGGATCCACTATGGTATAGCTCCACCTCCCTCTCTATCTCACTACCAATTTGGGCCCACATGTTAGATCCACCATAATGGAAAATGCAAAAGAAAAAAAAGGATTCGACGACTCACACGGAGGGTCTGAGCTCATGACCCCGGCCAGGCGCAGCCCCGGCTATGGTGGCTAGCCAGGGGCGCGTGCGATGGCCAGCGGAGGGCGCGGTGGCTAGCCAGGGGTAGGCACGACCGCCCAAGGGGCGGCATGCAGCCAGCTAGGCGCGGCACAGCTGCCGTGAGAGGCAGCACGGCGGGCAGGGCGGGCAAGCAGGCGTGCGCGAACGAGGAAGATGTCGGGAATGAAAGAACAAAGTGTTATTTTTTTTGTGTAACTAGCGACAGTGGTGGGAGGTTTTTTCTAACTCCACTAAATCAGATTTGGTGGAACAACACTTAAGGAGGTCCAACAATTTGGTGAATCTAGAGGCAGATCCAACATTTTGGTTAGATCCACGATGGAACTACTGGATCAAAAAGTGTTTTGCTAAAAAAAGTTAATCTAAATTTGTTTTTTCTAGGATCCGGAGATGGTGAAGCTCTACAAACAGTCCCTTAGTAGTGCCCCTCTTGCTTTGGAATTTGTGACCCAGTTCAATTATTTGAACGAGTTTCATTGGGTCGATCCACAGAAATGAAAACTTTAATATCTACCCTAGCACATACACACAATGCACTGTCATCATGCACGACTTGCCCGTGTCGTGCAGGCTACTGATGCCGCAAGCAACAAGACGTGCGGGACATCGGTCCTCCCATCTTCACTCCACAAAACGCACTAGCTTCTCCTCTAGTACAGTAGGCTTTATATATTTACATGTTTTTTTTAAGAAGGCTATATATATACATGTTCAACTCATCGACGACTCTCTACTTGTCTGCCTCTTCACTTCCATCTGATTTCTGCTGGTGTCTCTCCGCAAAGAAAATTGCTCACTATATAACCACCTTCAATTTCTGTTTGTTCTATAGAATTTGTATAGCAAAGGCTCGTTGTCACGAATAATTACTCTCTTTAAGCGTCCAGGAATCCCTGGACTCTGGGGGGGCATCGGTCACTGTGCACTTTAAGCACCCAAGAATCTCTAGCCTCTGGGGGCGTCAGTGTGCAGCACTGCTCATTTTTATTTTTTATTTTTTATTTTTTGCTTTTTCACGGGAATTTTTTTCTTTTTTCCTTCTTTTTACCGAAATTCTTCCCCTAAAAAAAATAGGCGCGTACAACAGGCCCACTATATTAGGTCCGGCCCAAAGAAAGCAGAGATTTGAAAGCCCAACCCATTGAGGAAAAATCAAATCCCAATCGGAGGCCCAAGACTTAGCAGAAGTCAACCACAGCCCCACGGGCGGGCCACACATATCACACGCGGCCACTGCCAGCTCCGGCTGCGGAACTGCCTTCCCCCGAACTGACTCCGCCCGAACTCTACGGGCGGTCAACGCCCGGCCGGCGTATGCCCGTCTCCCCGCGCCGCCACCTCCGCCGTCTCGCCCGCCGTGTCCGAGCCATGCTCCCCTCCGCCGAGGTGTCCGATAGCAACGCCGCCGCCGCGGGCGCCGACCGCCGCGCGTGGGAGCCGCCCTTCGACGCGTCCTCGCCCGCGCCGCCCATGTCATACCCGATCACGGACCTCGCCGCGCTCGCCTCTCGCGCCTACCTCTCCGCCGAAGCCAACTTCCACCTCCCCTTCAACAGGGCCTCCGTCCCGGCGCCAGCCTCGCCGCTCCCGCAGCGACGCCGCGTCCTCGTCTGCCACGACATGGAGGGCGGATACCGCGACGACGCGGCGCCGCAGGGCGGGGCCAACCCGGACGCCTACGCGCTCTGGCACTGGCACCTCGTCGACGTCTTCGTCTACTTCTCGCACTACCTCGTCACCCTCCCGCCGCCCTGCTGGATCAACGCCGCTCACCTCCACGGTGTCAAGGTCTTCGCCTTGTTTCTACTCCGTCTGCTTCGGCTCTTGACTCAGTCAGCTCAACTGAGCTTTCTTTTTTTCCTCTCCCTCTTGTCTGTGTGCCAAGGTTTTAGGGACGTTCATTGCAGAGTGGGATGAAGGCGTGGAGGTTTGCAAAGAGATGCTCGCGACCGAGGCTTCTGCACAGATGTATGCCGAAAGGCTCACAGAGCTGGCTCATACGTTGGGATTTGATGGTTGGCTGGTAATGTCTGTTGTGCCATCTTGTGATTGCTGGATATATGCCTGCTGCTGATTTCTGAATGCTAATACTGAATCGTCTTTCAGATTAACATTGAGGTCAAGCTTGACGTTCATTTCATCGATAACCTGAAAGAGTTCGTCAAGCATCTAACCACGACAATGCACGATGCAGTTCCTGGATCTTTAGTCATATGGTGGTGTTTATTTCCAACTGTGTTGTAACTATGAACATGACAGGCTGTAGTTATCAAGCTTGGTTGATGATGCTTGTTGGCTTTTACTTGCCTCTGCAGGTATGACACAGTCACTGTAAATGGTGACCTTGATTGGCAGGATAAGCTCAACAAGTACAATAAGCCATTCTTTGATGTATGTGATGGGTTATTTTCCAACTATACATGGCAGGTAGTCCTCTCTTCTTATTTTATTTCCCTAACTCTGTGAAGCCACTTAAAATCTTAAGTGATAGTCTGCTGAAATTGGCATCACAATCGCAGGAAAATTACCCACAAGATTCAGCTGCAGTTGCTGGAAACAGGAAATATGATGTATACATGGGTATTGATGTTTTTGGACGAAATACATTCGGTGGTGGTCAGTGGACTGTATGTGTTCTCTGCTTTTATCTAATTCAGATGGTCCATTCTTATACTAACAAAATTCTTGTAGCTTTACCTAATTATTACTCAAAACTTAAACTGTAATCACCCTAGTTGCTTGGGAAATATGGAAGCACCGGAACGCTTATGTGTTTGAGGGTGCTAGGCCTAACATAGAAGCGGTACTACATTCGGTTGCCAATGAGAATGCCCTGTGATGCTTGGCAGGGGCCTCCGCGTTGCATAAGCTCTTTGCTTGGTCGCTCATCCTAGATAATTAATGGACTGAGTCGGTTTCCTGGTCGGGGTTGTGTGTTGGAAGAGATTACCCCCCTCCTCCTTTTTGTACCTTTTCTTCTTAATGAAATGACGCGCGGCTGGCGGCTCTTAAACTATACCTATACAATTTTCTCACACTTAGTGTTATCTTGATGCAACCATGGATGCTAAAGTATTTATATGATCACCTTTATCAGACTGTAGACGTAAATGTTCTGATTAGACAGCAATCAAATTACTACTACTGTATTGCATATACATTTCTTTTTTCTGTTGGGAGAACTCATTTATATACAGTTGATAAATGTAAAGTTGTAAGCCTGGGCTTGTGCCCCCTCCTCTGAAAAGATTCTCGAACACTGTGTCTTCCTCCATAACTACTGCTGTGTTTGCCAGCTGCTAATCTGGGCGTTGTAGCGCTCAGAGAGTACCAGTTGCCCAGGAAGAAGGGACTGCAGCTAGTCTTTTTGTCGATTATTCTTTATGATTTGACTTCCCATCTTAGCTATGCAAGTAGTATAGTGCATCACACTGGTACAGATTGAGATGTCCCACTATCATAATTTGCTCATCAAGATATCTCTTTATGCTAATTCCTGAATTGAGTAGGCTTTGCTAGATAGTTTTATGATGACATGAGACCTAGGCCGTCTGCAGTTGGCACTACTACAACGCTTGCTAGAGCCACCGAGGTTGCTCTCTCTTGTGCTCCTCGGCGCCACAGAAGGTACTGTAGGTGGTCAAATATGGCGAGTGGTGTCTCCTAGCGCATATCAGCTCCTTGGGCTCGGCTCGCACCTTCGCGATTGCACCCCCTTAATTTTAGTTCACGCTCCGCCACTGAAACCCTCAGTTGTACATATCGCTACTTTGCTTTTATAGTTTTATGTAAACTATGCCTTCCAGTTTCTCGCCTTCCAATATTTGACTTACTGCCAATTTTGCATTTTGCTAGACAAATGTTGCCCTTGATTTACTTAAGAAAGTTGATATCTCAGCTGCCATATTTGCTCCTGGATGGGTATATGAAACTAAGCAACCACCTGACTTTCAGAGCGCACAGAATCAGTAATGTGTTGTTGACCTCTTTCTGCTATTATCATTGCACTTTCTGCAATGTATTTACCAAGTAGCTGTGCAGTTGGTGGGGACTTGTTGAAAAATCATGGGGTATTCTTCGGAGCTATCCAGAACAGTTACCGTTCTACTCAGATTTTAATCAGGTATTGGACTAATTATTTACATTCCTTATCAGTTTATCGAATTGGGTGTGGAAGACTGGTATATATATGTACTCAGAATCTGGCAATACAGTGCAGCATGTTTTGGTAATCAGGATTATATGTTATGTAGCATTTTTTTTGCGAATCCCTGACTCATTAATGCTGATTCTAAGTGCCATGAATAACTATTTTAATACTTCCAATATTAAACTAGGAGCACTCAAGTTTTGTTCAGCAGACAGGAGCATTTATCGTATAAGTTTACTTCCTTTCAAAGTCTGTCATACCCACAAGTTTTGTTCAGCAGGCAGGAGCATTTATCGTATAAGTTTACTTCCTTTCAAAGTCTGTCATTCTTTAAGTTTGGTTCTCTCAGTTGTCTATGTAGACTATGCTCATAAAATACAATTTTTTTGGCATCATATGTGATGATTGGAAACATCTAGTCAATCGCATCTGAATTTATTATGTTTTTATTTTCTGCACGCCATCTCTCCAGATTTTGCAGTTCCTCTGCCAAATGTCAAAAAATGTATATCCCTGTTTTTCTCCTTGTTCAGAAATACTGATGCACTGTAAACTTTTGTTCCCATTAGGGTCATGGTTATCAGGTATCCGTTGAAGGATTGCAAATCTCCAGCGATCCATGGAACAATATTTCTTGCCAAATTTTCCAGGTAGCATGCTGTCAACGTGTTCTGTTGAGTTATGCTTCCGTGTATTGTTGTATATACACACTGACTCAGATTAACTGTTAGACAGGGTTATGTTATGGGCCTTAGGCCTTATTAGCTTCAGCCATATGGGCTCATGTCCAGCCGGCCTGATCTCTGTATAGAGGTCAGCTAGGGCTGTGGAGTTGTATTTGGACTCCAAGTCTGGGTCTCTAGTAGATTGAGTTGAATTAGGCAAGGATACTGGAGGTTGGATGTGTTTCCGTAAGCCGCCCCTATCCTCACCTATATATATGTACATGTTCTTGTCCTTCAATAATCAATCTATAGTTTCCCCAACTTACATTAACGGATCCAAAAAAATGCCTTTTGCATACCATCTGCTGTGTCATTATCCAATTTCTGAAATTTGGTTCTTATTCATGAAAGCTGGCATGTATCAAACCATCCTGAAGTTCACTGTGACAATGTCCCTTATTTTTTCTCAGCCTATGCTTAAATACACCAGAGATCAAGTTCGCCTGCAAGCCTATACGGAGTAAGTTCACATCTTCTTTGGCTACATTTTGATTCATGTTTATTGAATTCTTGTATACAGTTTTCATTTCTTATATTAAGAAGAAAAGTGAGGTGTATGATTTATATTATTTTTTAAGCAAGAAACACAGGTTAGGACTCAAGGCTACTGAAATATGCAACTTATCACCTACTTGCACTTGCATCTCATAACTGCTTAAATATTTCGACTTTAGGTTTCATTGTGTAAATGAAGCATCATCTTTTATTTAAGATGATACAAATTAGCATGTCACTAAAATAGCTTGCTGAACAAGAGAGAAATCCGAGCCCCAAAAAGTTTTGGAATGCATTATTTGAAGTGTTTACTGACACATGTCCTGGCCACATAGGGTATTTGTTCCACTTAGTTCAGTTACTATTAGAAGCAAACTTAAGCTTTCTGGTTAATTTCACGATTAGTTTACATCAACTATGATTTATATTATTCTTTGTGTGCCAATCATGACCCTTTAGTTTTATATTCTGCATTTGTGCTAATCATGCTGAGTATACATTTAATTCTAATTTTCCATGTTGGTCGCCCTTTGATTCAGACATGGGCGCACTTGTATCCTAAGGATCAGACAGTTTGGTGGAGTTTGGCGTGAGTTGGAGTGAGTTGGTGTGAGCGTGGGAGCTTGCCTTTTTGGCTGGCCTGGGGTGTGTTGTATGGGTTCTTTCCCATTTTTACTTCTTAATATAATGATGCGCAGCTCTCCTGCATTTTTCGAGAAAAAAAATTCTAATTTTCCGGACAATTGAACTGGATGATTTCATTAGTGCACACAACATTTATCTTTCTTGTACATTTAGTAATGTTTCCTTACGTTATTTTCCAAAATAATCATCCCAATTATTTTCCATTTATAACATTCTTTTGCTGGATGCTTAATAGTTTCAAGGATGGACCTTACAGTGGAGGGAATTGTTTGACAGCCAAAGGAACTCTTCGGCAGAACATTGTTTTCTCAGAACGGCTTTTTAATGGAGGACTTGCCATGGAAGATGGACCTGTTCATCTATTTTATTCGGTTAGAAAAAAGATGTATTTACATTTATTGTGTTATCTTAACTGTCTTCTTACTGATCTAATTCCTTGGAAATATAAAACTGAATCACATGAACTATATTGATTGTTTATTGTTACCAACATTGACAAAATCCCCTGAATGTGAATGGAGAAATGTGTTCACAGTAGTACTGCACTACTGCATGAGCTCCCTTAGTCCCTTTACCGTTGTGTTCTATTTCTCAATGGATCCTTGTCTTTCCAGCCTCATGATTTAGCATCTTTTGGTGGCTTGTTTCAGGTAAGAGCCAATGCAAACTCTGCTCTAGGGTTGTCCCTGGATCTGTCTTCTAGAAACAAGCAGGGTACATCAATTCTTGTTGCAGAGGACATAGCAACATTCACCAGAAAGAAACAAAATCACAAGTATGGATCATATGTTAAAGCCGATAAGGTGGAGCTACATGCTCCAGATAACCAAGATTGGGTCCCTGTGCAACTACATTCTCCAGATAACCAAGACTGGGTCCTTTACAAAGCAACTGTTTGGTCCAGTGCTGGCTACACATTAACTGGTATCAACATTGTCTGCACATTGAAATTTACTGGCCAATTCAGTCCAGAAACAGAAGATGGTAACATCTTGGAAGAAGAAGTCGATGGATCATCACTGTATCAAGCATCACTAGGCCACATCAGTATTCGAAATACTGACAAAAACACAAAGTTCCCTCCAGCAGAATCATGGGTAACTGAAGGTGATTACATCTCGTGGTCAAAAAGTTCTAACGGATCTGAACTTGTGAGTCTGAAAATCAGCTGGAAGCTGAAGACCCCTGATCAACGACAACCACCATTCAGCAAGTACAATATCTATGTGGAGAAGTTGACGGCAGATTCAGACGTGAAAGCTCCCAGAAGCTATCTTGGAGTTGCTAGTGTCGATGCCTTCTACGTATCAGGCTTAGAGGTCTCCAACGAAATCACTGGTCTGAAATTCTTCATTCAAGCGTTTGCACACGATGGAAGCTGGCAAGAACTTGAGGAATGTCCAAATTTCTTTTTATCCCCTGGCCATTCTGAGTGACATTCTTTTAACTCTGGTGCGCTTGATTCAGTTATTCTTTCACACATGTCAAAGACCCCCACAGAATAATCTATGTTATCCTTATACAGAATAAGAAGGAAAAAAAAACGAATAATAATACTTGTTTCTTCAGCATTTTCTGCTCATATGTTGTTTATGTACACCCATTGAATTTGTTTCTTTCATCTGAATACAAGAACAATGCAAATTTGGTGATCCTAATTGGAGAGGTCTCTTGCCAACACATGCAACCGCAGATTCTTCGGAATGAATGAATTTGTTGCTGATATGGAACGACTAGAACACGAGGAGGAACTGGACTGGAACGCCTGGCCAGGTAGGAAACCCGGCCAGATCGCCGAAGAACAGGCCGCCTAAGGCTGGTTCTATTCTTCTTCGATGATCGTTTGCACAACCTATGGTGCCCCTTTATAACTCAAGTGACACTACTAACAATAGTAAATCAAGCCTACTAAAGCTAGGTTAATGGTGCATGCCCATGAGGACCTCGCCTTTTTATTCTTAGCCACAAGCTCGGTCAAGAGTTGTGCCTCTAAGGATCTAGTGGCCGTGCATCCCTCTAGAGACCTCTTCCACCGCCATAACACTACTCCACCCCTGCCATAACACTACTCCACCCCTGCCATAACAGCTTGTCCTTGAGCTGTGGCAATTGCTGGAGCGAAGACCATGCAGTCCAACTGAAAACCAAGATTTGATGGGATCTAATCCGCCTAGATCGAATCCATGGAGCGCCCGCACATGGAGTCGAAGGTGCCCCCAACAGCAGCCACCCTCGCCATGTGTTCAGCAGAGCGGGACTGCACTGGAGGCAGCCATGGCCCTGCTTGTGATGGCTGCGCCGCTGGTGGATGAAAAGGGATTGGTATTGCCGCTAGTAGAGGTAGTGATAACCCCGAAGTCATGGCCGCTTGGGCCTTCGCTGGTGGTGTCAAGCATTGTACTGCGCCGCCCACTGGAGCAGCCACCTGGTTCTCGTTCATGTTGGCCTGGCTGGCAGCGTTGATGGCCATCTCGCCTTTCAAGGCCTTCACGGAGAGAAGGGGGTGGATGAAGGCGACCATGCCTGCGGAGGAGGAGAGCAATGGCGTAGCTGGCACCGTCTTTGTTGGTAATAGCGCAAATGCAGCAAGTGGCGTAGCAGTGTGGAACTGCACAGGCACCACTGCGGCTGTCGGTGGCGCTGCTGGCGACGTTGTTGAGGACGGTGATGCAGCAACCACAGACGTTGTTGAGGACGGTGGTGCAGCAACCACAGTGGAATCGACAGCCAGAGCCCCCTGCTGCAACACAGGGTCCTCCACCACGAAGTCCAGTGTTGATGAAGGTGGAGCGGCAGGTGTATTGCCATTGATGATGTCGAGTAGTGTGAGGATGCGGTCGAGCTTCACATCCAGTCTCGCCTCAAAGGCCACAGGATCGAACGGAGTGCCGGACATGATTGTCGATGCACTCGTGGAGGTCTCCGATACCAAATTGATACGGAACTACTAGAACATAAGGAGGAACTAGACTGGAACGCCTGGCCGGGCAGGAAACCCGGCCAGATCGCCGAAGAACAAGCCGCCTAAGGTTGATTCTATTCTTCTTCGATGATCGCTTGCACAACCTACGGTGCCCCCCCATGAGGACCTGTCCTTTTTATTCTTAGCCACAAGCTCGGTCAAGAACTGAGGCATGCGCTGGTGCATGGCCCGAAGGACCTAGTGGCCGTGCATCCCTCTAGAGACCTCTTCCACTGCTATAACAGTAGTTGAAAGCGCCCTTATGGCCTTACGATGGGGACACCAAGTGGTATTCAGCACTGTGTTTTCGCCTGTGATCGAAATGAAACTTTTGATTTAGTAACCATCTGATATTCCACGAAATTCAGAGAACTTGCTGATTGGTCTGGCAGGTCGGCTGGTCATTTCTAGTCAGATCTTGCAACTGTAGCCGCCATCTGATATTCCACGAAATTAGTACAACGTTTGCATTTTGGTCTCTTGTGTATTTTATAGATTTATTATTTACTAGTAAATATGCCCATACGATACAACGAGAGGAAAAAGGCTACCAAATTTTAATGGTAAATTCGAAGGACTGAAGCGCTCCGGTGTCAGAAATTTTAAAAACTTGTATCCATGGATAGAAGTTTTTAAAATAATATGGGGGCTTTGTCCATGGATAGAAGTTTTATCCATAGACAAAGCCCCATATTATTTTACTATTATTATAGAAGAAATGTGGACAAAGTCATTTAGAACAAAAGAGGGTTTTGCCCATGGATAAGAGTTTTTAAAAAATTTGTCATTTATGACCTTGCAAAATGACACGTCCACCTGCCACTTATTCCTACGTCGTCCCGTGCTTCCGCAAGTTGCTGCTAGAGGTCGTGACCAGCAACTTTGGCATCAGCACATGAAACGACATGGCCTCGGAAGAATGGCTTTCGAGACAGCGGCTACATTTCATAGATTTATGGCTAGAAGCTTTTGTGTAATCTTATTGATTTTCTTTGTTACCTATTTTGTTTCTTAAGCTTTGTACGTGGAGAACTTGTACATCTTTTTAAAAAAATTCAATAAAGCTTAGTAGGGGTGCGAACCCCTTCTGTTTCATAAAAAAAAACTTGCTGAACCACATCAATGGTGACGACCGAACGAGCATAGCTGACATCATGGACCCACCGCTCCTGCTGGATGAGAACCACCTGGATCTCGTTGGCTCGGCTCGGCTCGTTATCTTAACGAGCCAGAAAGCCAGCTCGGCTCGGCTCGTTACGAGCTCGAGCTGGCTCGTTAGGCTCGCGAGCCAGGTAAAAAAATATATAAAATATAATATTTGTATTTATCTAAAGCATAAAAATATTAATAATATAAAAATAATATATTCAATAGCTTTAAATCGAACAAAATATTCATATGAGCTAACATATTATCTATTTGTGAAGTGCAAAACATAAAGTAATACAAAACTAATATAAGTTATGATGACTTTTTCTCTAAAACTACGGCTCGTTTGGCTCGCGAGCGGCTCACGAGCCAGCTCGAGTTGGCTCGTTATAGCTAACGAGTTAAAATCCTGGCTCGGCTCGGCTCGTTATCGTAACGAGCCGAGCCGAGCTGAGCCGAGCCAGCCACGAGCCGAGCGAGCTAACGAGCTTCGAGTTTTTCGTCCAGCCTTAGGTGTGGGCAATGGCCATCATCGCCAAGACGTGCCTGAGCGCCAAGCCGTCACGGCACTCCTCGGCGTGCTACATGCTACGGGCCTTGGTGAGCCCGTTGCGCGTGGCCGCAATGGCTCCTCTTGGTCTAGCTCGGTGTGGCAGCAGCTATGGAGCTCATCATCCTGGAGCTCATGGCAGTCATCTAGTGTAGAGTTTGGACACCGTGGTGCTGGATCGACGGCTCTTGCATGGTAGTATAGGCGAGGCATTGTTCATGTTCTCATTCAAAGAGAACCGTGGCGATGGACATCGCGCCGCCGCAAGCGGTGGCGCTTTGACAGTGATGCTGTTATTGATTAGTGTAGGAAGACTTTCCCGGGTTCTTAGCTTCTTTTATTTGAAGGGTATCATTCTTGATTCTTTTCCCCACTTAATATCACACTGTCTCATGTGTGTATATTTTGTTCGTGTCTGATGCATTCATTCGTGTTTCGACATGACAAAAAAATTATGTTAGTATGCCTGATGATTATAACAGAATATCTCTTTCTATTTTTCATATTGTTCCATTGTCGAGGATTGCACTGGTGCATACATACAAGATGCACATTTATTTGGTTGGACTAACGACTGGATCGGGATATAATAATATGAGTTTGTGTTTAATAAAAAATACATTAGTAATTTGGTTGTAGAAATATTTATTTGTTAGTGAAAAGTTAGGGGTTCGAAACCTATATATTGTGTTGTTTTTATTCTTTATTTTTATTGTCATTATTTATATACTTGTTTCTATTTTCACATTAACATTTAGTTGACCATGAAAAATAAAAATAATATAATGGAAACACGTGACGTAAAAAAATATACTTGTTGAGGTTTAATATTAGAATATATTCCTACTCTTTTGATTTTTTAGTTGGATTAAAATTCTTACTGAGATTAAGATATATTTGGATTATTAGGATTCGTAGGTATAGGTTACCTTAAGAATTCGTTTTGGAATCGGACTCCATATCACGCTTTTATATTTAGACGGGAGGACAAATCGGACTGGAATAGAACCTAGAGTGGAAGAAAAAGAGGTGGAAGAAAATTCTTGGTGGAAATTTTGCCTCTTTATTATAGTTATTATTATTATTATATATATATAATTATTATTAATTAATATTATATTATATTATTATTATTATTATATAATTAAGTTATTATATATATATATTAGTTATATTATTATTAATATTATTATTATTATTATTATTATTATTATATTATTATTATATTATTATTATATATATTATTTTATATATATATATATATATATATATATATATATATATATATATATATATATATATATATATATATATATATATATATATATATATATATATATATATATATATATATATATATTATAGATACACACCACGACAATGCCGGTCCAGTTCAACAATCTGCGTGAGACCCCGCTGCTGCAGTGCTGCTCGATCAAACTACGCCGCCCCGTTTCCACTGCCATCCAGGCCGGGCGATATGGAGCCGACGGCCGTCCCCGTCGGCGAGTCCAGTGACGATGCTTCCGCTAGAAGCGGCGAGGCCAGCGTCATGGCGGCGCCGGAGCTGGTGGACGACCTCGTCGGCGAGATCCTCCTCCGCATCCCGGCAGGACAGCCGGCGTGCCTCGTCCGCGCATCCCTCGTGTGCAAGTCCTGGCGCCACGTCATCTCCGATCCCGCCTTCCGCCGCCGCTACCGCGCGTTCCACCGTGCAAGATTGAGAATTGTGTGTCCTAGAGTGGCACTTGATGATCTCGTTGGCGAATTTGTCTGATCCTGGCTTTATGTGTGCTCGTTTTTCAAGTTTGCTTTGCCTTATGGTGCAGCTCAAGGTAGCATACAATTCTTTCACCCCTTTGCTTTGATGATGATCCAATCGTCAGCTTGTGAGATGTTCTTTTGGATTGTTGCTCGAATGTTGGTGATAGCTTGTCTTGATCTCGACGTCTGAATTCCAAACGTTTGCTTGCACATCGACATTGAAACGTTCTGTCCAAATTGGCTAGCTAGGGCTCAACAGTTTGTGACCTAGCTCGTCTTTGCATAGATGCTTATAAGTTGATTTAACTGAAAAGGTACCAGATTTCTCCCAATTTTCCCATCTTGCTCTGTCTGAAATATTATTTACATTGCATCTGAACAGAATGTCATGTAGTCTTCTCAACTGATTTTGCATGTTCTCATTTAACCATCTTCTGAAGGTAATATGCCAATTTCTCTTTTTCATTTCAGCAACTGAGCAATCCTATAGCAAAATTTATGTAAAAGCCTAAACATCTTACAATTTTGAATGGAGGAAGCAGAAACTACTGCATATTTTATAAGTATTGGAGCAAGCAAGAAAATGTGATAATCAAGCATACTATGCATTAAACTGGAGTTAGCTGATTGACTACAGCCACATTTCGATACTATTCCCTTCCAATCTTGGTGATGCAACATGCAAAAAGTACAAGTGAATAAATCCTGCAACAAAGCATGGGCTCAGCAAATAAGTTCTAACAGTTATCCAAGTGATTTCAAGACCATAAGAAAACGAACCAAACTATAGGAATAAAATGTCGCGTATGAAATCAGCATTCTAACTTCATATACTGCATTTCCTGAGCAGCAGAACTTCCAGAAGCTGTACAGTTACATCAACTCAATCTACTCCCTTTAGAGCCTACAGAAACCGGAAACTACACCAGCCAAGGGACTCGCCTGAATCAACTGCAGAAAATAGCAGCCTCCTTGCTCCATCATCTAGGAGAACCTTGTCTGCCTAAAGAAAAAGCAATTAACAGTAGATCAAACACTTCTCTAAAATTGCATACTGCTATATGAAAAAAGCAGGCATTGTTTCGTCTTTGACAAGTGTACATTAGCTACTTCAGCCATTACTTCTCATAAAACCCTTCAGTATTTAATATCCTTTTATATACTTTACAAAAAAAGGGATTGTGCACAGATTGTTTCTAATATAACCAAGTAGAAACTGGATTGTGCACACGTAAGCTTCGAGTATAACAAAACAGTGTTATCAAACAAATACGATATGTTGGAAGTAACAACTGAAGTAATTCTCCCGCACAATAACCAAGTGAAAAGATCGAATCTAACTCTCCAACTGTATTGTGCAGAAGTAACAAGTTCACTGCTCAGCATTACATCGTTTTAGACAGATCAGAGGCTCATAGTTTCCCCTACCATCCCTACCTTCATTTTAGGGTGCGTTTGGTTCGAGGACAGTTGGATGGGATGTGACGATCCATAGATACTGGGATAAGGATATTCATGACGCATGTTTGGTTGGATGGATGAGATGAGCAATTTTTCTGTTTGGTTGGACGCACGAGTGGATGTGATGAGAATAGTTAACTAATTATATCTGTTATTTAAAAATAATAACAACTAATTAGACACTAATAAATATGCACTAATACTATTTTTGTCATGATATTCACTAATTTAAAATAAAATATATTAATTAGCACCACTAAATATCCTAATTAGCACACGAAACATGCACTAATCAACATATTAGCACATATCAAAACTAATCCTACCATCATAATTATTAAGTATTAAAATAACATACTAATAATCCTTAATTTATTTACTAATGACAAAGATTATAAGACATGGATAAGCTGGTCCGCCAAATTTTTTCGGACCACGAAATCCAGCATCTGGGGTGGAATATTCCCTATCCATGGATTTCCTTATCCCAGTGATCCACCAACTAAACACACCTCATCTATGGATGGTCCCATCCCATCCAATGCAATCCAAGCAACACCAACTTAAAAACAACCTAACCATTTATGCAAACATCATACAAATGTCAAACATTTAGGGGGTGTTTGGGATTGCTCCGCTCCCATTTTTTCAGCTCCGCTCCACAAACTTCACCATGGAGCAACTTCACCGTGGAGTTTGTGGAGCAGGTGGTACTGTTTGGCACGCAGTCTAGCTCCAGCTCCAGCTCTAGAAATAGATTGTTTGCATTCAAATGGTCCATTATGCCCCTAATTAAAATTGCGCTTGATATTTTCCGAAAAAATAGAAAGCAAATGATAGAAAATTAACCGAGGCCATAATTCAAATACAAATAATTATCCCATAAATTGGTGCAAAGATGATGCTAATATGCAATTACTTTGCTATGCAATCATTACGATTGAAAGTACTAGTTGTCATCCATGTATTTAATTCTTCATATGGTTCTGGTTTTTAAATTTTAAATGGTCTTACAATAGTTTAATTAATTTTTAAAGTTTAAAGATTTTGGGATCCTTTGCTGATTTATTAATGATTATTACTTTTTCCAAGGATTATTAATATTTTTCCTGTTTTTTTGATTTTTTTTTTATTTTTTTGATCGGTTTCCAAGTACCAATCACTTTGTACGTGGATGAAATACATGGATGAAAACGGGAGCAGTAGCCTCCTATTTGCGTATCTACGGAAGAGTCGCGGCTCACGGCCTTCATGCACATACGGGGAGGGGAAGCGAACAGGGATCTAATAGGTGATTAATAAGTGGCAAGATGGGTAATTATCCTATGACTCCGTGTAGAAGTATAAAACTTCAAAAACTAGAACACCCCTTGAGGTACTATGGAGTTCAGACAAAACGTGGAGTTGGCCTTCAGCTTCACCTTTTTTGTGGAGCGGAGTTCTTGGAGCGAGGGATGTTTGACAATGTGGAGTTGGAGCGGAACTGTCCTAAATACCCCTTCAACGCCCAAATACAAGATAAATGGATCAAGCAATGAATTGAGTTGGCAAGAAAAAAGATTTTGTGATATTGTTAGAACTAGAAAGGTAAACATATCAACAACCAGGGCACAGGTGAGAGGTTGCAGAAGACCAATTACTTCTCTGTATGCAACAGAGTGAAAGGAATAATAATATTTACCTATTTTAGATGTGTAAGTGCCTGACCAGTGATCACCAAATTACCTGGGGGCACAGGGGCAGCCTTCTGCAGATGCTTTGTGAATTCAGTAGGAAAGAAAGGCAAGTTGCAGAAGATGTTGGAAGGGGCTGTTTCAGCGTCCTCATCACAAGGGTTGGCTGCAATATCTTTATACCATAAAACCTGCTATCTATGTCAAGGGCAACGAACTATGCCTTTGCATGAGAAACCGTGCGCCTCTCCCTAAGCACAAAATAGATGGTGTTGGGATCATCCATGCTCACCAGAGGGAACTGCGGCACAACGTGGGAAGTCGATCATCGTAACCCTCCATATCCTAGAGTTGAGCAGTTTGAATTGTGGCGTCCGTCACCCACCCCATATCATCCTGGCCATGGTGCATCAGCGTGGAGACGGTGATAGTGAAGCTGCAACTAGGCTCACTCTCGCCGGATAGCATCCCATCGCTGCGGGCAATGTTGACAAACTTCATCATCGCTCCATTCTTGGTAACGCACACAGCCCGGGACGCCTGTGGCCATCCTCTGCTAAAATGGTCAGGATAGCCGACGGGAATGTGATCCATCGGGAAGGAGAGGTACTGGAGGTCCGGGCTACTGTGGCCGACGTTGCAGAAGATGACACCCTTGAGTAATCAACCCAGCACATGTAACTGCGGTAAGGGACAACCATGGAAGCTTCCCACCAGCAGAGCAAGTCACTGAACTTAGCTTTGCCCCCATGGGCCCTTGCGTGCTTAACCTCCCACTCCCACTCGCCAGTAGCACCTGCAGCAATTTTTCCCCTGTCCGAGCAGAGCCTCAAGAGCTGTGCTTCCAGAGGTGCATCCACGTCTTCGAGCCTGTGCAGATCGAGGTGGAGCTTCGCCACCACGAAATCTCCTGTATCACAATCCAGCAGCAGACCGGTGCCTCTACGGCCTAGTGTCATCCATGGGTTTCTCCGCCAGGAGCCCACCCGAGCTGCCTCTATCTCCTCCTCGGTCGAGTACCAGCGTGGGCATAGCGAGATCCAGGGACTGGAAGGGCTGGCCTAGTAGATGAAGTGGGCGATCGCGGAGCACGATGAGGGGAGTACCTCGAAGTCGACCTCGAGGCGAAAGAGTACGGCGTTGCCGTGCGCCGCCACGACGGTGTTCCAGCCGGACGGCTTGCGGTCCTCCGACCAGTGGACGCAGAGGCGGGAGGCGCCCGGCAGTGGGCGCAGGGTGAAGGACACGCGGACCACCTCGCCGTTGCTGGCACGGGCCATCGCGGTGGTAGGGTCGTCATCGGGAACGAAATCTTCTGCAGTCGCTCCCACTGACGGCGCCGTGCAGTCACCAAATCTCAGCCGATCGTTGCGGATCCAACAGCTACGGGCTCCAACCAAGCTTCCATGGCACGCTTTGTCCGCTGCGCTGGGCCTCAGCCCAACAAGAGCATCATGCTGCTCGGGGTTTCTGGCACTACAGCGAGCGTTTTTTGGCGCGAGGCTGCAGTAGTACGCGCCCTTTCCGTATTTTGGCGCGAGGAAAAGCTGACAGGGGCGATCATCTGGAGCTGGAGTCGCCTTCGATGGCAGGTGTGTCACTCTTCATTCTAATTTGTTCCTGTGTGTCAGATTGCAAAGTGCACTGTTCTTTTCTCTTCTCACCAATTTTACCCAAATCGCAAGGGTGGGGTCCTAATTTGGTTGCTTTTGTCCTGTACCAAAACAAAATATGCATATTTTAGATGGAAGATTGAAGGAGACATCAACTTGCCTACATTGAAATCAAATCTGCATATTCGACATGGAAGAAAAAAGGTTTGTAATGCCACGGATGTTTCTTGTTCTCCACAAAATTAGATAGACTTCAGTTCCTTTGGCACCAAATCAAATAGCCATGTCATAATTATTTTTGGTTGCAGTAGGGAGGGTTTGCTTCCTAGTTTGTTACCTCAAGTTGGAATGGAGTTCAGTACTATAGATGAGGCTTGGATGTATTGGATTAGCTATGGAGGTCAAAATGGTTTTGAGGTTAGAAAAAGGTACACAAACAAAAGAAAGACAGATGGGAATGTTCGGTCCTGCAGATATGTTTGTGCAAATGAGGGTCATAGAAACAGGATAAAAGGGATCATGTAACAAAGTGTCCAAAAGCTGAAACTAGAATTGATTGTAAAGTTCGCATGAGTCTTATAATGGATCGAGAGAAGGAAAACTATAAGGTATCTGATCTGATTTTGGAACACAATCACAACCTTCATTTGCCAGAAACCGCACTCGATGGTGTCTCAAAGGAAAATTTTAGAGTTACGAGGTTTTGAAATTGAGATAGCTGATGATGCTAGAATTGGTCCTAAAGTTGCACATGAATTGACTAGTCTCCAAGTTGGTGGCTCACTTAATCTAAGTTACACACTCCGTGACCATAAGAACTATTTAAGGGGCAAGCGCCAACGAGAGATGGCATATGGTCAAGCAGGAAGCATGCTTATGTATTTTCAAGATAAAATTACTGAGAACTCATCATTTCAATATACACTGCATATGGCAGAGAAGAACAAATAGTAAATATATTTTGGGTCGATGCTAAAATGCTCACTGATTATGCTTGTTTTGGTGATGTTGTTAGTTTCGACACTACTTTTGGAACAAACAAGGAGAGTAGACTTTTTGGTGTTTTTGTTGGGTTCAATCATTTTAGGGAAGCTGTGGTTTTTGGTGCCGTTCTCTTGTATGGTGAGACATTTCCTAAAAGCACGTAATGGCAAGCACCCTAAAACAATTTACATGGATCAGAATGCTGCGATAGGAAAAGTTGTTCATGAAGTGTTTTCAGAGACATGGCATGGTGTGTGTACTTTTCATATTATGCAAAATGCTGCAAAACATTTAGCTGAACCCGAAAAAGATGAATCAAGTACTTCTTCTGAAGATGTAGTTGAGGGCACCGAGGAAGAACCAAGTATCCTCGCAGATTTTAGAACATGTATGTATGAATATGAAGATAAGAAAACATTCAAAAATGCATTTGACATCACGAGGACAAAGGTGAAGAAGCAAACTTGGTTGAATAATATATATAAGGTGAAAGAAAAATGGGTTGAATGTTATATGAAAGATGTGTTCACATTAGGGATGAGAAGTACACAATTAAGTGAGAGTCTGAATAGTGAATTGAAGAGGCATTTCAAATCTGATTTTGACATCATTCGATTTCTTAAACATTTTGAAAGGGTGGTGGAAAGTAAAAGAAATAAGAAGTTGAATTCTGAATTTGAATCAAGAAAAAATTTACCTAAAATCAAAATAAGGACACCTATGTTATTGCAAGTTAGCAAGCTGTACACACCTGTTATATTTGAAGCTTTTCATGGTGAACATGAAAGGTCCATGGCAGCGTGCACTACGGCGTTGGAAGGCAATAATGAATATCTTGTCTCAATCAGGTGTCTTGATGAAGATTTTAGATATGAAAAGGAGTACAAAGTCATTGGTGATCCTCTACAACAAACTAGTACATGCAGTTGTGGTCAATTCAACAGAATTGGAATATTATATGGCCATGCTATAAAAGTCCTTGATCTCTCCTGCTCAATATGTATTGAAGTGATGGACAAAAGAAGCTCGTAGTGGAGCAGTACAAGATAACCAAGGTCGAAATATAATAGACAACCCAAGGTTAGATGAGACACTTTGGTACAAATCTATGACTCGCAAATTTCTCAGCTTGGCACAACGAGCTGCTAGCCATCCAGCATGCTCCTTGATAGTACACGACACACTTGATATCCTTAGCAAGAAAATTAAAGAAGAAATCAATGGCTGCACTACCCCAACTGTGGATCAAGTCACTGTTCCCACAAATGTTACTCCTGTAAGTAATTTGGTGAGTACAGCACGCTTAAAGAAAAAGGATGTAGAAACAAAAACTTCGAAGCGCAAGAGAACTTGGCTTGATAAGAAGCGCAAGTTTACAAAGAAGGGAACCAAGAAAAAGGAGAAAGGTTCAATGGTATGTACTACCACAAAATATATTACATTCTCTGTAGACTGTAGTTGTATCAATGGAAAATTGTTATCTTACTCTTCTATTATTAGAAGGAACAACAAACTGTTAAAGTGGCGTTCAATGATGGTGTAGCCAAGGAAGGGATGTCTGAACCTTACTCTGCATAAAATGTTTGTCCTAGCACTTCTTGTCCCAAGGAAGGGATGTCTGAATCTTACATGGCCATTCATAGTTACTCTCAGTTACTCAGTAAGGACTACACATGTAGGAACCTAAATAGCAGCAGTAATTAACATTCCACACAAGCTGCCAGCTTCTTCATGATGTGAGCAGAGCAACTCAAAAAGATACAGCAGAATTTGCAGCACTCCTGTCAAGCTGGAATCAAAAGCCAAACATTGATGGAACAATTCTTGTTTAAATTGCCAATGCTCCTTGCCCTTGCACATAAGCTAGAACACAAGAAAAAACGCAAACCAACCACTTGTGTGTTTGAGCACTAGTCCAGTTGGTCTTCCATCATCTATGAATTTAAGTAATGCAGGTAGCTGCCATTCTGCTCATATGCTTTGTTGATTGCACTCCATGTTCCATCATCTCTCACACACATCCTGCCAAAGAATGCATTGGCAGCACCCACCATCAGTCGCTGCCCAAACCCAATTATCATCGCATTGCAGGCGGCCAACAGGTGATCCAGCATTTCATTAAGCAGCTCCTGAGCATCCTCTACGCGGCCATCCTATATATACCCAAATAGCATTGCAGTCCACGACACCACATTCCTCTTTGGCATTTCATCAAACGACTTGCGAGCCTCGTCAACTCGGCTGGCATGGAAGAGGCCATCGAGCAACACCGTGTATGGTATGGGGTTGCGCTCAGGCATTGGGTGGATCAGCTGGATGGCGTTAGCCAAGAGGAAGTGGCGCACGTACAAGCTACGACGGCACACCTCGTACGCCTCGTGCTCACACCGATCGCACCCCTCGAACATGCAGAACGACTCCCCATCCGGCAGCAGCGGCAGCGACGGAGGTGGCGGCTTGGGGACGGGGGCAGGGGCAGGACGGGAGGAGAGCTCCTTCGCGAGGGCAGACGCGAGTAGCGGGCGGAGGTGCCCGAGCTCATCGATCAGAGTGGTGACGACGGGCTTGGAGCGAAGAACCTCCTCCTGCTCTCGGTTGAGCGTCTTGCCGGTGGGAGGCAGGCGGACCGCGCGAGCTTGGTGGTGGAAATCTGCCGGCCTCCGAGAGGGCCATGCCTCTATGCCGTGACGAGGGTACGGAGGCGGATGGTGTGGGTCGGAGCACCGTGGCAGCGAGGATGGTGGCGGAATGCATCTGCGTCTGCGTCGCTGCTGTTTATGGGCGCTGTGGGCTAGAATGGGCCACTCAAACTGGCTTGCTACGCGACTTTGGTGGGGCTGCCGTTGGATCCGCAACAATCGGCTGAGATTTGGTGACTGCACGGTGCCGTCGGTGGGTGCGACTGTAGAGGATTTCATTCCGTCATCATGGCAAAAGGAGGCGAGCGCCTTGTGGTGAATACCTCGGTCTACCACTACCTAGCTAGGGAGAATTGAGGAGATGTTGATGTCGGATGTGGTCCGAATCACACACCAGAAAGTGCATTGGACGCTCGGGCTGCTACGGATCGAAGAACGCAGCGAGAATGTCACTCTTACATGGTGAAGCACGGAGAGGTTTACAAGCAAACCACCAAAGAATAACCAGTCGTGCTTACGCGACGAAGAACCAGCTAGTTTTCAAGCAAACTGTAACACCCTAAAAATTTGAGAAGAAGGAAAATAGGAAAAACATGATTTTTATATTTATTTTTGTGAAGCATGCAAATTTAGAATAAGAATAATTTTTATAAATTTAAAATCAAATATAAGAGTAGAAATATGTTTGTGCACTCATGCTGTTGCATTTAAATTTTTGGTTTGAGTGGTTTGATTCAAATTCAAATTTGATTCCAAAATTATTTGAAAATGCTTTGAAATAATTGAAAAGGAAAAAGAAAAAAAAATTCCTTTCTCCTCGCTTTCGGCCCGGCAGCCCATTTCTTCACCGCGGCCTCCTTCTCCTTCTGGGCCGAGCCCGAGCCGCGGCCAGCCGGCCCAACTCGCGCGCACGATCGCGTTCCGCAGCGGCCGCGTCATTCCGCCTTGAGTCGCTGACATGTGGGTCCCGCTTGTCAGTGTCTCTCCTCACCTTTCCTTTCTTCTTCCTCCGGTGCTTTCCAAAAACGGACGCCGTCGCCTTCCTCTTTCTCCGATCCGAAGCCGCCGCAAATCTCCGCGCCTTCCTTGTTTCCTTGCGCCTCCGGACTATAAAAACGGAGCCCCGCATGATTCCGCCCTCATCCCGTCTTATCGGTAGCCGATTTGGAGCTCGGGAGCTAGGTCACCGCGAGCACGAGATCCACCGTCCGCCCCTTCAAGCCGCACGCACTCATTGTTTCATCCCCGGCCACGATTCTGCCCTAGGTGAGTTCGCGTTGAAGTTATCTACCTGCTGGTACCTTTGCTTTGTGATTTCGTGCACCACAGAGCGAGTTAGGCTCCACCCGGCCATGGCGCCGCCGCGGGAAGCTCGCCGTCGGCTGATTCCGACCGGAGCGCCGCCGGTTACTTCCTTGATCCGATCTGGACCGTCCGATTTGAATCCAACGGATGTAAATAGAAGTTACCGGTTCGGCTGCACAAATTGCTAAAGAGTCCCTGAAGTTTTTAAGTATAGAACCCGCAGTCCTAAAACGTAAACCTCAGAGTACGCTTTGATCGGTTGAAAACGTATTTCGTTTCGGTAAATGAAAAATACGCTTTCTGATATTTACAGTTTTGCCATTCAGATTGTTTTAGTTGTAGAATTTTCGTTTTAACTCCGATTTGGTCCATTCAAATTTCGTTAGATTCATATTTGTGAACTCTATGTAATTATACAACTGTACAGTAGGTTTGGATTAATTTATTTACGAGTTTTTATTAAAGTATTTATTCTTCTATAGGAAATCTTTGGAAATTCATAACTTTGTCGTTTTAGATCCGATTTTCGTGATCTTCGCGTCTGTGTGATCCTAGCGAGTTGTAGATTCGTTTTGAAGACTTTTTATTTTATTTTCTTACTGTTGGTGTATTGTTCTAATTATAGTCTTGTTTGTCTATGCATGATTGCCTCTGGATGTGTGTTGTTGATATGGTTGATCGAGTATAGACGGTGAGAAATTCGTTGGAGATCAAGAGCTTTACTACGAGCAAGATCTTCAGGACCAGTTTGAGCAAGGCAAGTATAGCATGGGATTATCCTTGTTGTCCTATTCACCTTATGCAATTAATATCATTATGCATTTATTCCTTGTTAAGGATGACTTAGCGATTGATCCTTTACCTTGGTACCTATTAAATTGCATTGAGTATTTTGGCTAGTGCTTAAACATGGACTATGATCATGTAATTTGACTAATGGAATATGCAATAAACATTAAAAGATGATTTTATTACTGTTTAAGGGTACTAGAGCATGGGGTTACTTTGATGCTTTAATTGCTCTCCATAAGGACTCATCTATAAGCGACAATCCGGGATTTACAGTACAACTGTGGGGGCTATATGGCTCTGGCTTTAGTCATATAGAAGGACCTTTTCTAGCTTGTTAGAGGTATTCCTTTATGGCGTAAGAATGGCTTGACGAATCGGGTATAGTGCGGCCTCTGTCCTCATGTGTATAGGCTGCGTGTTATTGTGCCATCAGGAAGGGGGGCTCTACATCTGTTTGCCGAGTGAAATCTAATGACCCTAACTTGTTAGACGAACCTTCGAAAGACTTCATAGTGTTTACCCTGCCTGCTCACCTTGGTAGTGTTTTGGGAGTAATTAACCCGGGCATTTGGGTAACACGACTCACAGTGAAAGTGTACAACCTCTGCAGAGTGTAAAACTGTTATAACAGCCGTGCTCACGGTCACGAGTGGCCTTGGACCCTTATGGAATAGTTGAATAATTGTTTATGATTATGTTTTTGCTATTCGTTAATCATTTCACATGGATCATATGTTTAATGTTTATATTGAGACATTTTGATGCTATCGTTATGCTAAAATCATGCTAACTAAAAGCTACATGCTGATAAACCAATGAATATGCCTTTTTGAGCCTCATGAACCCCATGTTACACTTGTTGAGTACGAGATGTACTTACGCTTGTTTATTTCTTTTACTTGGATAAAAATCCCGGATGGGTAACAGATGGAGGTAATAGTGACTACTACGCCTACTTCCCTGAAGATTACTAGTCTTGCTGTCAACCAGTCAATGTACCTGTGACTAGAGCTACCACGAGAGATTTTTATTTATACTTCCGCTACATTTTGTGTTAAGACTATGTGTTTAAATATCATGATGTAATAACATTTGTGATGATACTTTTGTTATAATTTGTGAACTTATGTGTGATTGATCTCTGGGCGCACATAAGGGTATGCATTCCATTTGGTCGATAAATGGGTGTGACAAATTGGTATCAGAGCTCTTGTTGACTGTAGGACGCAAGCCTAGTTAGGAATGGTCGATTTAGTATCATCTTTACACTATTTTTATGCTCACTATCTTGCTCTTGTTATTTGATAAATTTTTATGCTTCTTATGTCACATTCTATTATGAAATTTGCCTCTATTCTAACTTCATCTAAAAATTCTGTAGATGGCCCGTGACCGTAAGACTGCCCGCATTAGCTCTGGAGGATACTACCCACCTCGTGCCCTGCATGCAACTGAAGAGCCACAAGAGCCAGAACCTCAGGAACAGGAGCAGACTCCTGTAACACCAGTCCAAGCACCAGCACCTCCTCAGGAAGAGCCTGAGTCTGAAGAAGATCCAGAAATCGTCGAGATTGAAGATGATGAAGAGGAAGCTAATGGAGGAGTACAACCACCACCTCCATCACATGAAGCTTCTGAAGAGATGCCACCTGCTCTAATGGGGTGGACTGTGAGGATCTACCACAGGAATGGAGGGAATGCTGTCTCTCATCTTCGCCTGGTGGGGATGCTCACTGCTTACTTCGCTGATTGGCATCCAGCTGTGGAGTACGTCTGCTGGGAGTACACTCATCCACTGGAGGACACGTATTAGAAGGCAAGGGCAAGCATCTTTGCCCATAAGGAAGACAAGGGAGCATATCAGCTGGACAGGATGTTCTCTCACGTGGGGCATCGAGCTACTATAGAGGATAGCATTGAAGATGCTGCTTTTGAAGCATGTATGGGTCTCCGCTATCTTCGCTTTAACCTTATGAAGCATGACATTCATCGCTTCTTTCCTCGTGCACACCCCGAACTTGGATGGGCTATGACAGATCCAGTGCAGCTAGAGCCACTACCTCGGGTAATGGTGGACTTTGTATATGATATGATGGATAGGAAGCTGCAGCTAGAAGAGATGGTGAAGGCACAAGGGAAGACTATCAAGAGGTGCCAAGCAACCATTGATGAGCTCCGAGCAAACCAAGGCATGCCCAAGATTTATGAGACATTAGAGCATGAGCCACTTCCTTAGGAAGTAGGAGTCCTTTATGTAATAAGAACGTTCTTAGTAACGTCAGTTGAGTCAGTCGGGTCTGTCGTGTGGTTTGAACCTTAGTGTGCTAGTTGCTTTATTATTATGCTTATGTGTGAGTTGGATCTTTGTTTGAGTGTCGGGACTTGTAGGCATGTCTACAAGTTCCATTCTTAAGAATAATAAGTTTAATAGTCAAGGAATAATAGTTGGGTTTGATATTATCACGTTTCTGTCTTTGCTGTTTTCTGGAGCAGTCTTCAATGTTTCTGCTATAGTTTAAAAACGGTTCGTGCAACATTTATGAAATTTTTATGAGAGAAACTAGACTCAAGCATCTTTCAAATGCCCCTGGAATCACCTTTTTATCTGATCTGGTTCGAGAGATATAATTTTTATAAGTTAAAGTTTCTGCACAGACTAGAATCTGGAACAGTTTCTGTTACACCTTATTTTTCATAGAATTAACGACAGAATCTGATCTTGAGGTCTGAATAGAAATTGTGGATAATTTCATAAGCTTTCCAACCATATAAGGCACGCCTCTTTTGGATTTCTGTAACTCGAGATATGATTGAAATACTGAACTGTCAACATTGCTACTCGTCCAGAAAACTTTCAGATCTCCTTCTTAATCTTATAAGTGGTTGAAATCATGGAATTCTTAAAGTTTGCATGTTTATGGGTGGCAGATGGCCGGAAGAGGAAGAGGCAGAGGTCGTGGTAACATTCCCCCAAATCCACCACCACCACCGCCACCAACTATTGAGCAACTGTTGGCGGTACAGACGCAGTTGATGCAGCAACTAGTGCAAAATCAGCAAAATCAGCCAGTTATTGGGGCTCAACCACGTGATAAGCGTGGTGAGTTTTTGAAAGGTCGTCCCCCAGTGTTCACACATGCTGCTGATCCTTTGGAGGCCGATGATTGGCTTCGTGCTGTGGAGAAACAACTCATTATTGCCCAATGTGATGACCGACAGAAGGTGTTGTTTGCTTCTGGGCAACTTCAGGGAGAAGCTCAGGATTGGTGGGAGTCATATGAGTATGGTCGTCCTGCCAATGCTCCTGCAGTCACCTGGCAGGAGTTTAGGGAGAACTTCAGGGCTTACCATATACCTGAAGGAATGATAGAGTTGAAGGCGGAGGAATTCAGGAACCTGACCCAAGGGTCAATGACTGTAGCTGAGTACCGTGACAAGTTTGCTCAATTGTCACGATATGCTCCACATGAGGTGGACAATGACAGTGATAAGCAGCGCCGCTTCTTGAAGGGATTATATGATGGACTACAATTGCAGTTGATGTCCAATACCTACCCTAATTTTCAGACGCTTGTAAACCGCGCTATTGTGGTGGATAGCAAGCGCAAGGAAATGGATGCAAAGAGGAAGAGGTTACAGGGACAAGCCTCTAATAGCAACACCCGTTTGCGTACTGGTTTTCAGCAGAATACTCAGCAGAGGTCTCCCTCTGGACAGTGGAATCGTGGTCAGGCCCCATTCCGTGGACAGTTTCCGCAACGTCCCCCATTCCAGCCACAGAATAGCAACCAACGTCCACCGCAGCAGCAAGGAAATCAAGCACAGCGTCAGGGTCTTTCCAATAACACTCCTATGAAGACTAGTGCTCCCAATACTCCCAACAAGTGTTTCCGATGTGGAAAAGAAGGTCACTTGTCTTACAATTGCCCGGAGAAGCTTAACCAGCAGACTCCCCAGAGACAGAGCAGCCACCAGAAGACCGCACCTAACTCAGGAAGGGTGAATCACTTGTCCCAGGAAACTGCAGTGGAGGAGCCAGAAGTTATGCTTGGTACGTTCGATGTTCACTCTACTCCCGCCACTGTACTTTTTGATTCTGGAGCATCACATTCTTTCATATCGCAATCGTTTGTTAGAATACATAGAATCCATTTATGTGCCATGAAGAATCCTATCTTAGTAAACTCACCTGGTGGAAGCATGCCAGCATCTTATCGCTGTCTTCCGATTAGTCTCAATTTAAGGGGGGTAGAGTTTACAGTTAGCCCTATAGTATTGAGAACAGCTGGGATTGATCTTATATTGGGAATGGATTGGATGATGCAACAACAAGCAGAGATTCAGTGTAAGGATAAATCAGTTGTACTGACAACACCAAAGGGTGATAGAATCAGGGTTGAAGTAAAAGTGCAAAAACAAGAGACTGCTACAGTGAACCAGCTCAATGATGGGGCCAACCAGGAAGATCCAGTTGTGGAGGAGTTTCCAGATGTGTTTCCAGAGGAATTGCCAGGTATGCCACCAGACCGTAACATTGAATTTATTATTGAATTATTACCTGGAACTGCACCTATAGCTAAGCGTCCATATAGAATGGGAGTAAATGAATTAGAAGAACTTAAGAAACAAATTAAGGAGTTGCAGGATAAGGGTTTTATTCGTCCTAGTTCTTCACCATGGGGAGCACCAGTGATTTTTGTGGATAAGAAAGATGGAACTCAGAGGATGTGTGTAGATTATCGGTCTCTTAATGAGGTTACTATTAAGAACAAGTACCCATTACCTAGGATTGATGACCTGTTCGATCAGTTGAGAGGAGCTTGTGTATTTTCCAAGGTTGATCTTCGTTCTGGATATCATCAGTTGAAGATTCGTGCTAGTGATGTACCAAAGACAGCTTTTACTACACGGTATGGGTTGTATGAGTATACAGTGATGTCTTTTGGTTTGACTAATGCCCCTGCATACTTCATGTACTTAATGAATAAGGTATTCATGGAATATCTGGACAAGTTTGTAGTGGTATTCATTGATGATATTCTAGTATTTTCCAAGACTGAGGAAGAACATGCTGAACATTTGAGGTTGGTCTTGCAGAAGCTCAGAGAACATCAACTATATGCAAAGAGGAGTAAATGTGAGTTTTGGTTGAAGGAAGTTTCTTTTCTAGGTCACATTGTCTCTAATGGAGGAATATCAGTAGATCCTGGCAAGGTAAAAGATGTATTGAATTGGAAACCACCCATCAATGTGAGTGAGATCCGTAGCTTCTTGGGATTAGCTGGTTATTATAGAAGATTTATAGAGGGATTTTCAAAGCTTGCAAAACCAATGACTGCATTATTGGAGAAGAATGCCAAGTTTGTGTGGTCCGAGAAGTGTCAGGCCAATTTTGAGGAGCTAAAGAAGAGATTGACGACTGCACCCGTCTTAGTTTTGCCAGATCTGAGTAAACCTTTCTCTATCTATTGTGATGCATCTCGATTGGGTTTGGGATGTGTACTGATGCAAGAAGGTAGAGTTGTGGCATATGCATCAAGGCAGTTGAGGAAGCATGAGTTAAATTACCCTACTCATGATTTGGAATTAGCTGCAGTAGTTCATGCATTAAAGATATGGAGACATTATTTGATTGGACACAAGAGTGATATATACACTGATCACAAGAGTTTAAGGTATATCTTCACTCAAACGGATCTGAACTTGAGGCAGCGTAGATGGTTGGAGTTGATAAAAGACTATGATCTAGAGGTGCATTATCATCCAGGAAAGGCCAACGTTGTTGCTGATGCTCTTAGTAGGAAAAGTTATGCAAATGAAATACAAGTAATGTCTATGCCAAAGGAATTGTGTGCCGAGTGCAAGCATCTGAACTTAGGTTTTACTATCAATGCAGTGGAATTAGTATTAGAGCCTACTCTAGAGCAAGAGATCCGTAAAGGTCAGCAGAAGGATGAAAAGTTGAGAGAGATAGCTGAAAACATAGCGAAAGGTAAATCTCCAGGATTCCGTAAGGATGATAATGGTACGCTATGGTTTGGAAAAAGGCTGTGTGTGCCCGAAGATAAGGATATCAGAATGGCAATTCTGCGTGAAGCTCATGAGTCAGCTTATTCCATACATCCGGGGAGTACTAAGATGTACTTGGATCTGAGAGAGAAATATTGGTGGTATGGTTTAAAGAGAGATGTTGCCGAATATGTTGCTTTGTGTGACACTTGTCAAAGGGTGAAAGCGGAACATCAGAGACCTGCAGGATTGTTACAGCCTATGCAGATACCCGAATGGAAATGGGAAGAGGTTGGTATGGATTTTATAGTTGGGTTGCCACGGACTCAAAGAGGATATGATTCAATTTGGGTGATAGTGGATCGTCTGACTAAGGTTGCTCATTTTCTGCCTGTGAAGACTACATACAGCAGTGCGAAGTTGGCAGAATTGTATATGGAAAGAATAGTGAGTCTACATGGAGTACCTAAAAAGATTGTGTCTGATCGAGGTACTCAGTTTACATCTCATTATTGGCAAAAGATACATGAATCATTGGGAACCAAATTAAATTTTAGTACAGCTTATCATCCTCAGACAGATGGTCAAACGGAGAGAATTAATCAGATATTGGAAGATATGTTGAGAGCTTGTGCTTTACAATATGGTACTAGTTGGGATAAGAGTTTGCCTTATGCAGAGTTCTCTTATAACAATAGTTATCAGAAGAGTCTTCAAATGGCACCGTTTGAGGCTCTGTATGGACGAAAGTGTAGGACCCCGTTGTTCTGGAATCAGACAGGGGAGAGTCAAGTGTATGGGCCTGATGTATTAAAGGATGCTGAAAAGAAAGTGAGAATGATTAGAGATAATCTAAAAATAGCACAGTCCAGACAGAAAAGCTATGCTGATACTCGCAGAAGGGAGTTAACATTTGAGGTAGGGGATTATGTATATTTGAAAGTATCGCCAATGAGGAGTGTGAGAAGGTTCAACATGAAAGGTAAATTGGCACCAAGATATATTGGACCTTTCAAGATTATAGAGAGACGTGGTGAAGTGGCATATCAGTTGGAATTACCTGAAAGTTTGGCAGGTGTACATGATGTGTTCCATGTGTCTCAATTAAAGAAATGTTTACGAGTACCAGAGGAGCAGATTTCATTAGAGGAACTTACTGTTAAGGAGGATCTTACATATGAAGAGTTTCCGGTTAAAATTTTAGAGACTGCGGACAGAGTCACAAGAAGTAGAACAATTAAAATGTGTAAAGTACAATGGAATCGGTACACAGCAGAAGAGGCTACTTGGGAACGAGAAGAGGATCTGAGAAAAACCTACCCGCAACTGTTTGAGTAAGCATCGGTCGAATCTCGGGACGAGATTCATTTTAAGGGGGGTAGAATTGTAACACCCTAAAAATTTGAGAAGAAGGAAAATAGGAAAAACATGATTTTTATATTTATTTTTGTGAAGCATGCAAATTTAGAATAAGAATAATTTTTATAAATTTAAAATCAAATATAAGAGTAGAAATATGTTTGTGCACTCATGCTGTTGCATTTAAATTTTTGGTTTGAGTGGTTTGATTCAAATTCAAATTTGATTCCAAAATTATTTGAAAATGCTTTGAAATAATTGAAAAGGAAAAAGAAAAAAAAAATTCCTTTCTCCTCGCTTTCGGCCCGGCAGCCCATTTCTTCACCGCGGCCTCCTTCTCCTTCTGGGCCGAGCCCGAGCCGCGGCCAGCCGGCCCAACTCGCGCGCACGATCGCGTTCCGCAGCGGCCGCGTCATTCCGCCTTGAGTCGCTGACATGTGGGTCCCGCTTGTCAGTGTCTCTCCTCACCTTTCCTTTCTTCTTCCTCCGGTGCTTTCCAAAAACGGACGCCGTCGCCTTCCTCTTTCTCCGATCCGAAGCCGCCGCAAATCTCCGCGCCTTCCTTGTTTCCTTGCGCCTCCGGACTATAAAAACGGAGCCCCACATGATTCCGCCCTCATCCCGTCTTATCGGTAGCCGATTTGGAGCTCGGGAGCTAGGTCACCGCGAGCACGAGATCCACCGTCCGCCCCTTCAAGCCGCACGCACTCATTGTTTCATCCCCGGCCACGATTCTGCCCTAGGTGAGTTCGCGTTGAAGTTATCTACCTGCTGGTACCTTTGCTTTGTGATTTCGTGCACCACAGAGCGAGTTAGGCTCCACCCGGCCATGGCGCCGCCGCGGGAAGCTCGCCGTCGGCTGATTCCGACCGGAGCGCCGCCGGTTACTTCCTTGATCCGATCTGGACCGTCCGATTTGAATCCAACGGATGTAAATAGAAGTTACCGGTTCGGCTGCACAAATTGCTAAAGAGTCCCTGAAGTTTTTAAGTATAGAACCCGCAGTCCTAAAACGTAAACCTCAGAGTACGCTTTGATCGGTTGAAAACGTATTTCGTTTCGGTAAATGAAAAATACGCTTTCTGATATTTACAGTTTTGCCATTCAGATTGTTTTAGTTGTAGAATTTTCGTTTTAACTCCGATTTGGTCCATTCAAATTTCGTTAAATTCATATTTGTGAACTCTATGTAATTATACAACTGTACAGTAGGTTTGGATTAATTTATTTACGAGTTTTTATTAAAGTATTTATTCTTCTATAGGAAATCTTTGGAAATTCATAACTTTGTCGTTTTAGATCCGATTTTCGTGATCTTCGCGTCTGTGTGATCCTAGCGAGTTGTAGATTCGTTTTGAAGACTTTTTATTTTATTTTCTTACTGTTGGTGTATTGTTCTAATTATAGTCTTGTTTGTCTATGCATGATTGCCTCTGGATGTGTGTTGTTGATATGGTTGATCGAGTATAGACGGTGAGAAATTCGTTGGAGATCAAGAGCTTTACTACGAGCAAGATCTTCAGGACCAGTTTGAGCAAGGCAAGTATAGCATGGGATTATCCTTGTTGTCCTATTCACCTTATGCAATTAATATCATTATGCATTTATTCCTTGTTAAGGATGACTTAGCGATTGATCCTTTACCTTGGTACCTATTAAATTGCATTGAGTATTTTGGCTAGTGCTTAAACATGGACTATGATCATGTAATTTGACTAATGGAATATGCAATAAACATTAAAAGATGATTTTATTACTGTTTAAGGGTACTAGAGCATGGGGTTACTTTGATGCTTTAATTGCTCTCCATAAGGACTCATCTATAAGCGACAATCCGGGATTTACAGTACAACTGTGGGGGCTATATGGCTCTGGCTTTAGTCATATAGAAGGACCTTTTCTAGCTTGTTAGAGGTATTCCTTTATGGCGTAAGAATGGCTTGACGAATCGGGTATAGTGCGGCCTCTGTCCTCATGTGTATAGGCTGCGTGTTATTGTGCCATCAGGAAGGGGGGCTCTACATCTGTTTGCCGAGTGAAATCTAATGACCCTAACTTGTTAGACGAACCTTCGAAAGACTTCATAGTGTTTACCCTGCCTGCTCACCTTGGTAGTGTTTTGGGAGTAATTAACCCGGGCATTTGGGTAACACGACTCACAGTGAAAGTGTACAACCTCTGCAGAGTGTAAAACTGTTATAACAGCCGTGCTCACGGTCACGAGTGGCCTTGGACCCTTATGGAATAGTTGAATAATTGTTTATGATTATGTTTTTGCTATTCGTTAATCATTTCACATGGATCATATGTTTAATGTTTATATTGAGACATTTTGATGCTATCGTTATGCTAAAATCATGCTAACTAAAAGCTACATGCTGATAAACCAATGAATATGCCTTTTTGAGCCTCATGAACCCCATGTTACACTTGTTGAGTACGAGATGTACTTACGCTTGTTTATTTCTTTTACTTGGATAAAAATCCCGGATGGGTAACAGATGGAGGTAATAGTGACTACTACGCCTACTTCCCTGAAGATTACTAGTCTTGCTGTCAACCAGTCAATGTACCTGTGACTGGAGCTACCACGAGAGATTTTTATTTATACTTCCGCTACATTTTGTGTTAAGACTATGTGTTTAAATATCATGATGTAATAACATTTGTGATGATACTTTTGTTATAATTTGTGAACTTATGTGTGATTGATCTCTGGGCGCACATAAGGGTATGCATTCCATTTGGTCGATAAATGGGTGTGACAAATTGGTATCAGAGCTCTTGTTGACTGTAGGACGCAAGCCTAGTTAGGAATGGTCGATTTAGTATCATCTTTACACTATTTTTATGCTCACTATCTTGCTCTTGTTATTTGATAAATTTTTATGCTTCTTATGTCACATTCTATTATGAAATTTGCCTCTATTCTAACTTCATCTAAAAATTCTGTAGATGGCCCGTGACCGTAAGACTGCCCGCATTAGCTCTGGAGGATACTACCCACCTCGTGCCCTGCATGCAACTGAAGAGCCACAAGAGCCAGAACCTTAGGAACAGGAGCAGACTCCTGTAACACCAGTCCAAGCACCAACACCTCCTCAGGAAGAGCCTGAGTCTGAAGAAGATCCAGAAATCGTCGAGATTGAAGATGATGAAGAGGAAGCTAATGGAGGAGTACAACCACCACCTCCATCACATGAAGCTTCTGAAGAGATGCCACCTGCTCTAATGGGGTGGACTGTGAGGATCTACCACAGGAATGGAGGGAATGCTGTCTCTCATCTTCGCCTGGTGGGGATGCTCACTGCTTACTTCGCTGATTGGCATCCAGCTGTGGAGTACGTCTGCTGGGAGTACACTCATCCACTGGAGGACACGTATTAGAAGGCAAGGGCAAGCATCTTTGCCCATAAGGAAGACAAGGGAGCATATCAGCTGGACAGGATGTTCTCTCACGTGGGGCATCGAGCTACTATAGAGGATAGCATTGAAGATGCTGCTTTTGAAGCATGTATGGGTCTCCGCTATCTTCGCTTTAACCTTATGAAGCATGACATTCATCGCTTCTTTCCTCGTGCACACCCCGAACTTGGATGGGCTATGACAGATCCAGTGCAGCTAGAGCCACTACCTCGGGTAATGGTGGACTTTGTATATGATATGATGGATAGGAAGCTGCAGCTAGAAGAGATGGTGAAGGCACAAGGGAAGACTATCAAGAGGTGCCAAGCAACCATTGATGAGCTCCGAGCAAACCAAGGCATGCCCAAGATTTATGAGACATTAGAGCATGAGCCACTTCCTTAGGAAGTAGGAGTCCTTTATGTAATAAGAACGTTCTTAGTAACGTCAGTTGAGTCAGTCGGGTCTGTCGTGTGGTTTGAACCTTGGTGTGTTAGTTGCTTTATTATTATGCTTATGTGTGAGTTGGATCTTTGTTTGAGTGTCGGGACTTGTAGGCATGTCTACAAGTTCCATTCTTAAGAATAATAAGTTTAATAGTCAAGGAATAATAGTTGGGTTTGATATTATCACGTTTCTGTCTTTGCTGTTTTCTGGAGCAGTCTTCAATGTTTCTGCTATAGTTTAAAAACGGTTCGTGCAACATTTATGAAATTTTTATGAGAGAAACTAGACTCAAGCATCTTTCAAATGCCACTGGAATCACCTTTTTATCTGATCTGGTTCGAGAGATATAATTTTTACAAGTTAAAGTTTCTGCACAGACTGGAATCTGGAACAGTTTCTGTTACGCCTTATTTTTCATAGAATTAACGACAGAATCTGATCTTGAGGTCTGAATAGAAATTGTGGATAATTTCATAAGCTTTCCAACCATATAAGGCACGCCTCTTTTGGATTTCTGTAACTCGAGATATGATTGAAATACTGAACTGTCAACATTGCTACTCGTCCAGAAAACTTTCAGATCTCCTTCTTAATCTTATAAGTGGTTGAAATCATGGAATTCTTAAAGTTTGCATGTTTATGGGTGGCAGATGGCCGGAAGAGGAAGAGGCAGAGGTCGTGGTAACATTCCCCCAAATCCACCACCACCACCGCCACCAACTATTGAGCAACTGTTGGCGGTACAGACGCAGTTGATGCAGCAACTAGTGCAAAATCAGCAAAATCAGCCAGTTATTGGGGCTCAACCACGTGATAAGCGTGGTGAGTTTTTGAAAGGTCGTCCCCCAGTGTTCACACATGCTGCTGATCCTTTGGAGGCCGATGATTGGCTTCGTGCTGTGGAGAAACAACTCATTATTGCCCAATGTGATGACCGACAGAAGGTGTTGTTTGCTTCTGGGCAACTTCAGGGAGAAGCTCAGGATTGGTGGGAGTCATATGAGTATGGTCGTCCTGCCAATGCTCCTGCAGTCACCTGGCAGGAGTTTAGGGAGAACTTCAGGGCTTACCATATACCTGAAGGAATGATAGAGTTGAAGGCGGAGGAATTCAGGAACCTGACCCAAGGGTCAATGACTGTAGCTGAGTACCGTGACAAGTTTGCTCAATTGTCATGATATGCTCCACATGAGGTGGCCAATGATAGTGATAAGCAGCGCCGCTTCTTGAAGGGATTATATGATGGACTACAATTGCAGTTGATGTCCAATACCTACCCTAATTTTCAGACGCTTGTAAACCGCGCTATTGTGGTGGATAGCAAGCGCAAGGAAATGGATGCAAAGAGGAAGAGGTTACAGGGACAAGCCTCTAATAGCAACACCCGTTTGCGTACTGGTTTTCAGCAGAATACTCAGCAGAGGTCTCCCTCTGGACAGTGGAATCGTGGTCAGGCCCCATTCCGTGGACAGTTTCCGCAACGTCCCCCATTCCAGCCACAGAATAGCAACCAACGTCCACCGCAGCAGCAAGGAAATCAAGCACAGCGTCAGGGTCTTTCCAATAACACTCCTATGAAGACTAGTGCTCCCAATACTCCCAACAAGTGTTTCCGATGTGGAAAAGAAGGTCACTTGTCTTACAATTGCCCGGAGAAGCTTAACCAGCAGACTCCCCAGAGACAGAGCAGCCACCAGAAGACCGCACCTAACTCAGGAAGGGTGAATCACTTGTCCCAGGAAACTGCAGTGGAGGAGCCAGAAGTTATGCTTGGTACGTTCGATGTTCACTCTACTCCCGCCACTGTACTTTTTGATTCTGGAGCATCACATTCTTTCATATCGCAATCGTTTGTTAGAATACATAGAATCCATTTATGTGCCATGAAGAATCCTATCTTAGTAAACTCACCTGGTGGAAGCATGCCAGCATCTTATCGCTGTCTTCCGATTAGTCTCAATTTAAGGGGGGTAGAGTTTACAGTTAGCCCTATAGTATTGAGAACAGCTGGGATTGATCTTATATTGGGAATGGATTGGATGATGCAACAACAAGCAGAGATTCAGTGTAAGGATAAATCAGTTGTACTGACAACACCAAAGGGTGATAGAATCAGGGTTGAAGTAAAAGTGCAAAAACAAGAGACTGCTACAGTGAACCAGCTCAATGATGGGGCCAACCAGGAAGATCCAGTTGTGGAGGAGTTTCCAGATGTGTTTCCAGAGGAATTGCCAGGTATGCCACCAGACCGTGACATTGAATTTATTATTGAATTATTACCTGGAACTGCACCTATAGCTAAGCGTCCATATAGAATGGGAGTAAATGAATTAGAAGAACTTAAGAAACAAATTAAGGAGTTGCAGGATAAGGGTTTTATTCGTCCTAGTTCTTCACCATGGGGAGCACCAGTGATTTTTGTGGATAAGAAAGATGGAACTCAGAGGATGTGTGTAGATTATCGGTCTCTTAATGAGGTTACTATTAAGAACAAGTACCCATTACCTAGGATTGATGACCTGTTCGATCAGTTGAGAGGAGCTTGTGTATTTTCCAAGGTTGATCTTCGTTCTGGATATCATCAGTTGAAGATTCGTGCTAGTGATGTACCAAAGACAGCTTTTACTACACGGTATGGGTTGTATGAGTATACAGTGATGTCTTTTGGTTTGACTAATGCCCCTGCATACTTCATGTACTTAATGAATAAGGTATTCATGGAATATCTGGACAAGTTTGTAGTGGTATTCATTGATGATATTCTAGTATTTTCCAAGACTGAGGAAGAACATGCTGAACATTTGAGGTTGGTCTTGCAGAAGCTCAGAGAACATCAACTATATGCAAAGAGGAGTAAATGTGAGTTTTGGTTGAAGGAAGTTTCTTTTCTAGGTCACATTGTCTCTAATGGAGGAATATCAGTAGATCCTGGCAAGGTAAAAGATGTATTGAATTGGAAACCACCCATCAATGTGAGTGAGATCCGTAGCTTCTTGGGATTAGCTGGTTATTATAGAAGATTTATAGAGGGATTTTCAAAGCTTGCAAAACCAATGACTGCATTATTGGAGAAGAATGCCAAGTTTGTGTGGTCCGAGAAGTGTCAGGCCAATTTTGAGGAGCTAAAGAAGAGATTGACGACTGCACCCGTCTTAGTTTTGCCAGATCTGAGTAAACCTTTCTCTATCTATTGTGATGCATCTCGATTGGGTTTGGGATGTGTACTGATGCAAGAAGGTAGAGTTGTGGCATATGCATCAAGGCAGTTGAGGAAGCATGAGTTAAATTACCCTACTCATGATTTGGAATTAGCTGCAGTAGTTCATGCATTAAAGATATGGAGACATTATTTGATTGGACACAAGAGTGATATATACACTGATCACAAGAGTTTAAGGTATATCTTCACTCAAACGGATCTGAACTTGAGGCAGCGTAGATGGTTGGAGTTGATAAAAGACTATGATCTAGAGGTGCATTATCATCCAGGAAAGGCCAACGTTGTTGCTGATGCTCTTAGTAGGAAAAGTTATGCAAATGAAATACAAGTAATGTCTATGCCAAAGGAATTGTGTGCCGAGTGCAAGCATCTGAACTTAGGTTTTACTATCAATGCAGTGGAATTAGTATTAGAGCCTACTCTAGAGCAAGAGATCCGTAAAGGTCAGCAGAAGGATGAAAAGTTGAGAGAGATAGCTGAAAACATAGCGAAAGGTAAATCTCCAGGATTTCGTAAGGATGATAATGGTACGCTATGGTTTGGAAAAAGGCTGTGTGTGCCCGAAGATAAGGATATCAGAATGGCAATTCTGCGTGAAGCTCATGAGTCAGCTTATTCCATACATCCGGGGAGTACTAAGATGTACTTGGATCTGAGAGAGAAATATTGGTGGTATGGTTTAAAGAGAGATGTTGCCGAATATGTTGCTTTGTGTGACACTTGTCAAAGGGTGAAAGCGGAACATCAGAGACCTGCAGGATTGTTACAGCCTATGCAGATACCCGAATGGAAATGGGAAGAGGTTGGTATGGATTTTATAGTTGGGTTGCCACGGACTCAAAGAGGATATGATTCAATTTGGGTGATAGTGGATCGTCTGACTAAGGTTGCTCATTTTCTGCCTGTGAAGACTACATACAGCAGTGCGAAGTTGGCAGAATTGTATATGGAAAGAATAGTGAGTCTACATGGAGTACCTAAAAAGATTGTGTCTGATCGAGGTACTCAGTTTACATCTCATTATTGGCAAAAGATACATGAATCATTGGGAACCAAATTAAATTTTAGTACAGCTTATCATCCTCAGACAGATGGTCAAACGGAGAGAATTAATCAGATATTGGAAGATATGTTGAGAGCTTGTGCTTTACAATATGGTACTAGTTGGGATAAGAGTTTGCCTTATGCAGAGTTCTCTTATAACAATAGTTATCAGAAGAGTCTTCAAATGGCACCGTTTGAGGCTCTGTATGGACGAAAGTGTAGGACCCCGTTGTTCTGGAATCAGACAGGGGAGAGTCAAGTGTATGGGCCTGATGTATTAAAGGATGCTGAAAAGAAAGTGAGAATGATTAGAGATAATCTAAAAATAGCACAGTCCAGACAGAAAAGCTATGCTGATACTCGCAGAAGGGAGTTGACATTTGAGGTAGGGGATTATGTATATTTGAAAGTATCGCCAATGAGGAGTGTGAGAAGGTTCAACATGAAAGGTAAATTGGCACCAAGATATATTGGACCTTTCAAGATTATAGAGAGACGTGGTGAAGTGGCATATCAGTTGGAATTACCTGAAAGTTTGGTAGGTGTACATGATGTGTTCCATGTGTCTCAATTAAAGAAATGTTTACGAGTACCAGAGGAGCAGATTTCATTAGAGGAACTTACTGTTAAGGAGGATCTTACATATGAAGAGTTTCCGGTTAAAATTTTAGAGACTGCGGACAGAGTCACAAGAAGTAGAACAATTAAAATGTGTAAAGTACAATGGAATCGGTACACAGCAGAAGAGGCTACTTGGGAACGAGAAGAGGATCTGAGAAAAACCTACCCGCAACTGTTTGAGTAAGCATCGGTCGAATCTCGGGACGAGATTCATTTTAAGGGGGGTAGAATTGTAACACCCTAAAAATTTGAGAAGAAGGAAAATAGGAAAAACATGATTTTTATATTTATTTTTGTGAAGCATGCAAATTTAGAATAAGAATAATTTTTATAAATTTAAAATCAAATATAAGAGTAGAAATATGTTTGTGCACTCATGCTGTTGCATTTAAATTTTTGGTTTGAGTGGTTTGATTCAAATTCAAATTTGATTCCAAAATTATTTGAAAATGCTTTGAAATAATTGAAAAGGAAAAAGAAAAAAAAAATTCCTTTCTCCTCGCTTTCGGCCCGGCAGCCCATTTCTTCACCGCGGCCTCCTTCTCCTTCTGGGCCGAGCCCGAGCCACGGCCAGCCGGCCCAACTCGCGCGCACGATCGCGTTCCGCAGCGGCCGCGTCATTCCGCCTTGAGTCGCTGACATGTGGGTCCCGCTTGTCAGTGTCTCTCCTCACCTTTCCTTTCTTCTTCCTCCGGTGCTTTCCAAAAACGGACGCCGTCGCCTTCCTCTTTCTCCGATCCGAAGCCGCCGCAAATCTCCGCGCCTTCCTTGTTTCCTTGCGCCTCCGGACTATAAAAACGGAGCCCCGCATGATTCCGCCCTCATCCCGTCTTATCGGTAGCCGATTTGGAGCTCGGGAGCTAGGTCACCGCGAGCACAAGATCCACCGTCCGCCCCTTCAAGCCGCACGCACTCATTGTTTCATCCCCGGCCACGATTCTGCCCTAGGTGAGTTCGCGTTGAAGTTATCTACCTGCTGGTACCTTTGCTTTGTGATTTCGTGCACCACAGAGCGAGTTAGGCTCCACCCGGCCATGGCGCCGCCGCGGGAAGCTCGCCGTCGGCTGATTCCGACCGGAGCGCCGCCGGTTACTTCCTTGATCCGATCTGGACCGTCCGATTTGAATCCAACGGATGTAAATAGAAGTTACCGGTTCGGCTGCACAAATTGCTAAAGAGTCCCTAAAGTTTTTAAGTATAGAACCCGCAGTCCTAAAACGTAAACCTCAGAGTACGCTTTGATCGGTTGAAAACGTATTTCGTTTCGGTAAATGAAAAATACGCTTTCTGATATTTACAGTTTTGCCATTCAGATTGTTTTAGTTGTAGAATTTTCGTTTTAACTCCGATTTGGTCCATTCAAATTTCGTTAGATTCATATTTGTGAACTCTATGTAATTATACAACTGTACAGTAGGTTTGGATTAATTTATTTACGAGTTTTTATTAAAGTATTTATTCTTCTATAGGAAATCTTTGGAAATTCATAACTTTGTCGTTTTAGATCCGATTTTCGTGATCTTCGCGTCTGTGTGATCCTAGCGAGTTGTAGATTCGTTTTGAAGACTTTTTATTTTATTTTCTTACTGTTGGTGTATTGTTCTAATTATAGTCTTGTTTGTCTATGCATGATTGCCTCTGGATGTGTGTTGTTGATATGGTTGATCGAGTATAGACGGTGAGAAATTCGTTGGAGATCAAGAGCTTTACTACGAGCAAGATCTTCAGGACCAGTTTGAGCAAGGCAAGTATAGCATGGGATTATCCTTGTTGTCCTATTCACCTTATGCAATTAATATCATTATGCATTTATTCCTTGTTAAGGATGACTTAGCGATTGATCCTTTACCTTGGTACCTATTAAATTGCATTGAGTATTTTGGCTAGTGCTTAAACATGGACTATGATCATGTAATTTGACTAATGGAATATGCAATAAACATTAAAAGATGATTTTATTACTGTTTAAGGGTACTAGAGCATGGGGTTACTTTGATGCTTTAATTGCTCTCCATAAGGACTCATCTATAAGCGACAATCCGGGATTTACAGTACAACTGTGGGGGCTATATGGCTCTGGCTTTAGTCATATAGAAGGACCTTTTCTAGCTTGTTAGAGGTATTCCTTTATGGCGTAAGAATGGCTTGACGAATCGGGTATAGTGCGGCCTCTGTCCTCATGTGTATAGGCTGCGTGTTATTGTGCCATCAGGAAGGGGGGCTCTACATCTGTTTGCCGAGTGAAATCTAATGACCCTAACTTGTTAGACGAACCTTCGAAAGACTTCATAGTGTTTACCCTGCCTGCTCACCTTGGTAGTGTTTTGGGAGTAATTAACCCGGGCATTTGGGTAACACGACTCACAGTGAAAGTGTACAACCTCTGCAGAGTGTAAAACTGTTATAACAGCCGTGCTCACGGTCACGAGTGGCCTTGGACCCTTATGGAATAGTTGAATAATTGTTTATGATTATGTTTTTGCTATTCGTTAATCATTTCACATGGATCATATGTTTAATGTTTATATTGAGACATTTTGATGCTATCGTTATGCTAAAATCATGCTAACTAAAAGCTACATGCTGATAAACCAATGAATATGCCTTTTTGAGCCTCATGAACCCCATGTTACACTTGTTGAGTACGAGATGTACTTACGCTTGTTTATTTCTTTTACTTGGATAAAAATCCCGGATGGGTAACAGATGGAGGTAATAGTGACTACTACGCCTACTTCCCTGAAGATTACTAGTCTTGCTGTCAACCAGTCAATGTACCTGTGACTGGAGCTACCACGAGAGATTTTTATTTATACTTCCGCTACATTTTGTGTTAAGACTATGTGTTTAAATATCGTGATGTAATAACATTTGTGATGATACTTTTGTTATAATTTGTGAACTTATGTGTGATTGATCTCTGGGCGCACATAAGGGTATGCATTCCATTTGGTCGATAAATGGGTGTGACACAAACTAGCAAAGGAACCGCCGAAGCTCTTACCCGGGAGGGACCCCGTCAGGGCAAGGAGGTCGCCGGGTTGCCCTAAGTCGGCCGGCAAGCCTAGGGCACCATCCTTGGTCGTGGATCAAGGGATGAACAGCATGGAGGTAAGAGAAGAGAGTAAAAGGGGTAGGAGTAGATTAGTTTGTTGTGTTTGACGATTAGATAGATGGGAACTCAATTGGTCATCATCCTCTCATATATATAGAGAGGGTGGTCATATCCCATTAGAAAACCTCTCCAAGGCTTATTTTCTAAGTTTCACATGTCCAAAAATCGATCTAGAAATAAATCGGTTCAAGATCTAAAAGTCAGATTCGGAATAAACACCTACTGATACCTCCGGTCAGGCTCCACCGGTAGTACCGGTCCCCACCGATAGCACCGGTCAAGGACCCGTAGTACCGGTAGTTCATTTTTACGCCAAACTACGCCTTCCTCCACCAGCCACCGGAAATTCCGGTCTCGGACCGGAAGTACCGGTAGTTCATTTTTGCGCCAACTGGTCTCGGACCGGAAGTACCGGTAGCCTAGACAGATATTTTCTTAGAGGCATAACTCTCTCATCCGGACCCCAAATTAGATGTTCCATATATATTTTTTAACCATCTCGACGAGAGGAACGGAATGATGAAGTCTGTTACACATTTTGACACCTTCACAAAATGGACATTTTTGGTTGTCAACATATGCCCCCCTGTTTTCAAGTTTATGATGCATGAACCTAAAAATACTCGATCAAACAAACATAATTAAACCAAATAGCAATGATACCCATCTCATCGGTTGCATGGTGACTAAGAGCGATGTATACATTGGCTATTTTTGTTCTAAGGGCGATACATGTATCGGTCATTGTTTAGAGAGCACTTAGGCTTCTTGCCAAACACTTGGAAAATACCTTTTTAAGTACCTTCCATTGAATCCTCTATTAAGACGTTCACCTTACAATGTCTCTAACAGATAAGAATTGCCAATCATCACTTTGATCACTCTGTAAGGACCTTCTCAACTTGGTGACCTTTTGCCAAACTTACTGCTCCTCATTCACTTGGTGGCATGGTTTCAACACCTAGCACCATTCCTAAATATGCAATGTGCCCATAGAGCTTCAAACAACACTTTAGGCCACCTCCTTGGATTATCCTAATTCTCTTCTTGATGAGCTCGATCAAAGTCCATAGACTTTTCCCATAACCATCCTTGCTTGACCAAATCCTAAACATCTCAGTGACATATCTTCAGCAATTTTTAGTATAGCTCATGGTGCAAAATAAACTCTGCACTTCGTCGAACATTTATCAACTTTGGTGTTTGGACCATGTGAATACTGCAATACAGGAATCCTTCAATCATCTAAATTGACCCTAACACCACTGGAAGTTTCATTAGGCCGATTTGGGAGCTTCTCGGATGAATTGACCGGGCTGGTCATAGGGGAGTCGGCTGAGCCAACTAGGGCAGTCAGCTTAGCCGACTTGGAGGAGACGGCCTAGCCGACTGTAGCAGCCGGCTGAGCTGGCTTGGCTTTAGCAGAGGGGAAGTCAGCTTAGCCAACTGGATCAGTCGGCTTAGCCGACTAGTCTGCACCTGCATGGGAAAAATTAAAATTTTTATGCATCGGTTGTTCTTGAATATGAAAATTACGCCCACCAACATCATAGCTTGATGCTTGTTGAGCTAACATGTTGACGTTTTAATTTTCATGCCTCAGAATATGACGAATTTGGAATTCAGCAAAATAGGCAATAATATCAAGGCAAGCACCAAGACAAGCTCTTAGTGATCCTTCTAAACATTGAAACATACCAGCGACTTGCTACACCACTAGTAAAGAATCACCATAGGCTTCAATATGTCATACTTCATGGATTGCAATATAGCCAAGCTGAATAAGAAAACTTCACATTCAGCTTGAATTTTGGTGCAAATGTGATTTTAATCGGCTTGATGTCTCAAACAGCACTATTGTGAGAAATAATGATTATGCCAACACCTTTGCCTTATTTGCAAGCCGATCAATCATATTATCACATCCATGAAGTAAATCCAAAATGCATATGTCATGCCCCCCGAGCCTGAAAGTCATCAAAGTAAACTTCATGGGGGCTTTCTAATAGCACGATGGTCACAAGCACTCATCGGCTATATTTTTACACTAAGGGCGATATCAAAATATTGGCCATATGAATTCATCCACAAGAGCATGCATAACTGAAATAAATATTTCAGCTCTTGATCATTGATGAGCAAAATAATTTGGCAACCCTCCATAACATAAAGATCCATAACAAGATCAAAATAAGGAGTTAGAGGATAACCATGCATACCAGGGAATGAATTCCACATAAGCTTAGGCAGAGAGTATGAATGATGCCATGACTAATGATTTTGATGATTTGGTGCAAACCTCCAACTTGGCAATTGTTTTTTGAATCTTCTTCTCTCCTTTGCCTTTGTTGCACCACTTGCTTGAGCATTATCCTTCTGAGCTTGAATACTTACTTTAGGAACCCAAGCAAAGCCTTCTTCTCTGAGCTTCTTTGCACTAAGCTTTTGCAACTTCTTTTCTTGCCACTTTGGTAAACTGATTGAGCATGTCGGTTTCGCTTCTATTTTGGACAGCGACAATTCTTTCTTGATTTTAGGCACTTTCATCTTCTTTTGTTCAGATTTGGCACCTATAATATCAATAGATAATTTTCCCACTTCTTTGCCATCAATAGCCGGATTTTTCAGCAATGTAATCGGCTTTTCAATAGTTGAATTCAGATATAAACTTTTCTTCTTTCGGTCATCATACTTCACATGGTAAACTTGCTTCACCACTTTCTTCTTTGGTTGAGCTCCAGACCGATTTTGATCAAAATGGTCTTTACAAGATGATGATCTCTCTGAATGTTTAGGAGCTGCATATTCTATATATTGTGGCCTAAAACATGATGGAACATGTGTCTCTTGATCAAACTAGCCCTAAGATAAATAAGGATAAAAATATGTGGGATGTGGTCCATATGACATAAGAATTAGCTACTCGAAAGGAGAATATGTTGCTACTGCGTGAGATCTATCTCCTTACCAATTCCACTCTTGAAACTTATGCTTTGGAGGTGATTTTGATGATTGGACTTTCTTTGGCCAATTGGTGACATTTGCTTCTGCTATCTTCTCATATTTAGCTAGAAGTTCCTTGAAGCTAAGCTCCGACCTTCTATTCTTTAGCTTGTTACAGCCTTTACCTCCATCAGCTTTATGAGCACCCTTCTTCTTCTCCCCATCTTGACAGACATGCTTCAAAGGAGGATCTTTAGCCGATTCCCCTTGCTCAACGGGATCAATCGGCTTTTGTTCTAGCTAGAGAGATTTCACCTGTCCCCCAGTTTCTTCTGAAATTGTGATAACATTGCTATTCTCTTGAGTAGTTTCAATCTACAATTCATGGACAATAACCTTGTCTTCACTTGAGGGCTTCATGTCTCTCTTTTGGGCATTCAAGTCTTAATCCTTGAGTGAATCGGCTAATGCAGGCCGATTCGAAACATGTTTGCCATCAAGACCAATTGGATTGTTGATCTTTAGAAAATCTCAATAGTCCATTATCAATGGCTGATTGTATCACTCGACGAAACACATTGCAGTTAGAAGTATTATGATCAAATGAATTATGCCACTTGCAATATGTAAGCTCTTCTAAGTTTTGAATACATGGCAAAGCATTGTGATAAATGATTCTAATGAAATTATTCTTGAGCAAGACATCAAAGACATGATCACAAAAAGTAAAGTCAAAGGTGTACTTTGATTTCCTTAGCCGATTCTTTTGTGGAGTCGGCTTTAAAGCTAGGCAAACGAAGGGATCAGATTTAACATCAATCCATTCGGCCATACCTTTGTAGCTGCTTTTGAGAAGCTTTAGCTTTGACAAACTAGCACTATTAGCCTTGCCATATGGCACAATGTGTTGGCCGATAGGATCTGAATTTGTTTTGTCATCAACAAATAAATTGCTATTCTCAATCGGTCTATTACAAATATTAGCGAGGATATCTTTAATAGATGATGAAATTGAAATAGTATGACCGGATTGGAATTTGAGCAAAATATTTGTGTTTTTACCTTGTTGATCATTTTGGAGAAGTGCATATCCTTGATTTGCATGATGTTGCTCTTCTTCTCCAGAAACTAATCAACAAGAGGGGTCAAATTACCCAGAAGCACCTCAACAACTGCTGGAACAGAGGAAGTCGGCTTGGCCGACATGGGCGCTAGCAGATAAAGCAGCAGGGGCAGTCGACCTAGCCGACTGAGAAGTTGGCCTAGCCGACTCAGGGTAGGCAGCAAAGGCAGTCAACCTAGCCGACTTCCCAGTTGGCCTAGCTGACTCAAAGTAGGCAGCAGGGGCAGTCGACCTAGCCGACTTGGAGCTGGTAGCAAAGGTAGTCGGCTTGGCCGACTAGGAAGTCGGCCTAGCTGACATAGAGCAGGCAGGAGTCGGCTTAGCCGACTTCAAAGTCGGCTCAGCCGATTCTGAGCAAGCAGACAACCCTCCTTTATTGCTTGTAGGGCTTGATCTCCATCAATGATGTGGTAATCACTAGATAAGTATACAACCCCTTTAGCTCCTCAAAAATTAAGTCTAGCTGATTTCTGTCATTTCCATGCTTTTCTGTAACAAGACTTATTTTTTGAGATGTGATTGATTCAGAAAGGATATTATGTTGTTCGGCTTTTGTAGCCAAACCTTTGCTTACATCTGAATCAAATCTCCCTATAATGCCCCATAGCAATCATCTTTTAGCCGATGACTCAATTGTGATCGGCCTTTTCTCATTAGTCTTTCCAAATTATTCATAGAATTGCTCCTCTAATTGAGACCATGAACCAACATTGCACCGGGCCAAAGATGTAAACCATGCAAAGGCAATACCAGTAAGAGATAAAGGAAAATTTTGCACTCTCATATAATCTTCTTTACCGGCAAAACCCAGTTGTGAGAGATATATACTAATGTGTTGTACAACAATCTTATCATCTTCACCACTAAATTTATAGAAATCAGGTATCCACCAACCATCAGGAGTTTTCAAGTAATCAATGTGTAATGGGTACGGTCTATGATATGCGGGCACCTTCCATTTAGAGGAGCCATATGGATTTCTAGTGTAACAGAACCGACCAAATTATAAGAGCACAAGTACAAAAACAAGCACCGAAGCGCTCAAATTTTCGAACTTGAGCCCATATAATCCCGGTAGTCAATCGAAACCACGAAGGATTTCAAACCAACTTGCTTACAACCAGGATCGCATCATTCAACATACAACATCATATGTTATATTTCACAAGTAGTTCTGAAATAAGTTTACACAAACGGAGTCGCAATTATTACAAACCAAGTTTATAAAAGTAGCGGAAGCAAACGCACACCCGATGTTTAACTACTGCCAGTTTTGATGATCAACATCCCACAAAAGCATCAGGAAAGTACATAAAAGATGATCACGCCCAAGTGATCTAGTCTTTGTCACCCGCAGGGTGGAGACAATTTTTGCAGAAGCCTTGGTAAAGCATATCATCTGCAACAGAAGGGAATAAACCCTGAGTACTGGAATGTACTCAGCTAGACTTACCCGTCGAAAACCAGAAATAAGATGACACCAAGGATTATGCAGGGCTTTCACAGGAGGCTAGCTGACATCACATTTTTGCATAAAGGCATAAGTAATTGAGACACTTATAACCTGTACTAGCAGTTATTTTTAGCATTTACCTGTCATCTATCTTAGCACCTGTACTAAACATTCACTTGAGTATAATCAAACAACATTATTATTATATCCATAGCAGGTATATCTTTGTGGCAACATTATATCATTCACTTAACCATCTGTTCATTTAATGAGATCTACGTTGCCGCTGCTCAAGTCAAGTGCTCACTAACCGGGAGCGACGGCGATTCGAATCGAATTCCTATCCAGCTGGAGGGGTATTTCTAACACTCACCGCACAGGCCCCTGCTAGGGTCGCACAAGCCACCTTTTCATATGATTTAGGAATCGCGGGTCCGAATGATGTCGCGACCCCAAGGGCGACACTCTGCCAGGTGATAGGGACTCTAACCCCCCCTTGGTCTCACGCCAATGTCCCCAAGCACATCCTTTCTCTCCTCCAAGAAGCAACCTACCATTCGATTCCCGGCCTGAACCACATTACTCGGCTTCGCGGTCGGAACGACTTATCCAGCCAACTAAGTGTTAGACTGCGTTTAACATGACTCAAGGACGTACAGCGAATCGGTCCTTAAACGACTCAGACGGGCATAGCTCCACACCCAAGACGTGAAGTGTCTTGCGGCTGTACTATCGAACTCCCGCCCGGTCTTAATTTCATTTTTAAGCATGGTTCCATCCACGATAGCCATAAGCCACTCGTGACTCCTTCCTACATCTCACGGATGACCGGAAATCACTCGACTTCTACCGTACTAAGCAGGGCTAAGCATTGACACGTGCCTAAACCTAATATAGGATTAAGTACGATATCTGGACAAGGACAGGTATAATGCAACAAGTGTTTTTATATAACTCCTACAACTTAATACAGTAAACAATTAAAAGTACTCAAGATTAATTTATAAATCAGTAGGTTCAGCATGCACCGGGGCTTGCCTTTTAGAAAGGTCGAGGGCTGGTGGTCTGGGCACTCAGGAAGGTCGTCTGCGGGCACTCCTTCGCCTGCTGGATCCTCGGGCTTCTGCTGCTCCTGGTCCTGGACTTCCTCCGGAATCACAGGCTCGAACTCAAGGAGAGTTACCCCCTCTGGTACACCTATTGCATGAATGCACAATAAATATCATGGATGCATAAAGGTGCAACATGCTCGGAATGAAATGCATTTCAGAAATAAAAACAATAATCTAATCAAGTTACTTTATTAGTACGTGCAAATCTCTTCTCCGGTGGAGAAGTACTTACCTAATCTACCCAACCTAAGATATAGTTGTTCCTCTTCGGTTAAGGCCCTAACACCTAACAAACACAAGAGTAATATTACTTAGGTTACTACAGTAAGACATTCTGGACAGCAGCTCAAAGATTCTAACATAACTGGAGATTCCCAACTCCAAAAGATATGGTCTAAGACAATCTGGAAAGCTTATTAAATGCACCACAAATTGTTTTTAGACCACAACACTGAATTCCAAAGTTTACCTAGTCGAAATTCCAAAGTTCCAGAATCTGTTCTCTCTAAACAGAGAGCAGTCAATTCTGGACTGTCACTTTAAACAGTAACAACTCCCAAACTACTAAGCCAAATGTTCCCAAATTTTGACACAAGCTAATTTATCAATTTTACTATAACTTTGGTATTTACAAGTTTTCCAGCAAACACTTTTATTAAGTGTCAAACCCAAAGATACTACCAGCTGTCCAGAAAACCTAGAATTGCAAAGATTAAATATTTATTTATGTGGCAAACATTCTCTAAGACCAAACTAATACTATTATAAGTTCACAAAGGTCACAAAAATACCAGAACGTAAGGTGTGCCCACCTAGAATATTTATTTAAACTCATTTCTTAATTTACTTAAGTAATTAAGTGGAATTTTAAACATATATGTAAACTGCTCCAAAAATTCTACAAAAATTACAGGGGACTCTCTGACCCAAAAAGAGACTACTGTAAAAATTGGAACTCAATTTATTCACAGGAACTCTCTGAACAAAATTCACAAGCCCAAAAGGCTGATTTTTGTATAAATAACAAAGCATAGTAAAAAGTGTCAAACAACAGATTTCTTAATTTTCTTGGACACTCTAGTGTACCAAGACATTCTCCAAAAATTTATATGAACAATGCACATGTAGAAAAATTACAAAAATTCACTTAAGTATTTCCTAAAATAACAAGATAGCATTATAACTTGAAAAGTACTTAAGCACTGCTGCCCACATTTTTACCAGAGCTAGAGCAAGTATAAATTAGCCTACCCACCAAATTTCATAATTTTTGGAACAATGAAACTCAAGATATAATTTAAATAAGTTTGCATGTGATTTAAAACACATTTCAAAGACCTATTTAAATATCCCAGAAACTTCTCACCACATAGCAGACTCATATTTTTCTAAAATACTACACATCAAGTAGATTCTAATAAAATTTATCCCATAATTTTTGGGTAAGTAAAACCCTAGATCTACATTTTCTAAACATTATCTAAAATTGTGACAGAATAAAAGAAATGAAATAAATCGGATTGGTTACTGGGCCGGCCCGCGAAAAGACGCGGCCCAAGACGCGCGTGCGCGGCCCGCGACGCACGCGCGGCCTGCTCGGGCTCCCGCCCACGCGCGGCAGCAGACAGGTGGCCCCCGCGTGTCAGCGAAAGAGGACAGGGGAGCGGGCGGCAGTGAGCTCCGGCGAGCGATTCCTCGCCGCCGGTGGCTCCTCCGACCAATCCAAGTTCACCGACGCCTTGCCCAGACCCAACCTCACCGAGGCTACCCCTTTTTCCCAAAGCTGATGCACCGCAACACCTAGGCCGACGGTGATGGCGGACGGCCGTGGTGCCTGGCGGTACGCCGGCGAGTCCCGGCCGTCGCACGACCTACCGAAGGGTGCATCACCTTCCTGGACTCCTAGCGGACCTCTCGAGACCACTCACACAGACGGGGATGGAATGGAGCCGCTTGACCGCGTGAGCACTTGGTCGGCAGCCATGGCGTGGCCGTGCGCGGTCTCGTTCCGGCCTGGCTAACCCGATGCTGGCGGTAGCATCTTTACCCTAGCATCTACACGTGACAGGGAGGAGGAAACGTGAGTGAGGGCAGGCAGAGAACTACGGTGCGGTGCTGGCCACGGTGAACCGAACATGGCGGAGCTCCGGTGAGCTTTTGGGAGCGGGCGGAGGTGGCAAATGCGGCTCACCTCGGGCTCAATCCAATCTACCGACTGGTCGAGGAGGTGTAGGGTGGCGAGGCGGAGGGACGGATGTGATCTGGTGAGCGGTGGTGCGGTGGTGAGTGCGCACGAGCTCGCCGGAGTGGGGCGGCAATGGCGGCTCGGTTTCACCGCTTTGAAGCCGACGAGGGAGGGAGAGGGAATGGAGGCAGCCTCGACGCGTCGTGGCGGTCTTGAAGGCGCCGTGGACTGACCGGTGGGGCCAGGACCGGCGTACGGTCGCCACCGCGTGTCCACATGTCGGCGAGGGCCTGTGGCCGGTCGGCCACTCCCCCCCTTCTGACGAAACTGAATCGCGGTGAATGGTGACATCGACGACCGACTGACATAGCGACTTCAACGATGATTAACTCCTAAACCAGCTCGTGTTAGTGAAACCTCTAAATAGCAAAGTTGTAGACCTATTTGAGCACTACAAGTTTGTAAGAGACATCATGGGCTGGTTCGGCTTAGTTGGTGAGATATAGTGACCTCAAGTGGTGCCCGGTGAAACTGAAACGCAGTTTCAGAGATAAACGCCGACTGAAACCCTAACTTCTTGACACTGTATCTCCTAAACTATTGAGAACCAGGTGATGGTGATATTGACAATGTTGTAGAGCTATGTGTGGACAACAACTTTGTCAATTGGCTCCAGGACTGGTTTGGCCTAGTTTGTGAGTTACAAGTTGCTAAAGTGAGGTACTGTGAAACGGTTTTCAGCTCCACACTTAGCAAAAATGGCTAAGTCCCAAAACAGCCTCTAATACTGACTTGTGGGCCATTTTTGAGCATGTTCTGATCATTTTCATGAGATGGCCATATTAGAACTTTTGTTCCTTATGAAATTCTCTACAACTTTGCTTAAGGTTGCTCCTCCATGCAAGATCTCTAAACTAGACTTTTTAATTGGTCAAACCAGATCACTCTAGGGGTCCAACTTAGTCAACAACATTTGGAAGGGCAATTTGGTAATTTTGGTCAACATGAACATTGCTCCACTACTTACCCTAAATGTAATTAAGGTGTTATAAGACCTAATTAGCCACTCTACACATTGGTTGCACAAAATTCCTAGTGTCACATACTTTGGCACAAGTAATTCAATACTTTCACCCAATGTTGCAAGCTCATGTTGCACATGTTGCATGAGTGTGTTGCATAACACTTGCTAATTATGTTACACTAAAGTGGTTGACATATCTCACAAAGGAAATTGCACATAAGGTACTTGTGTGTTGCACCCTACTCACTTTTACTTCACATGAAATATAACATATTAAGCTTATGCATGAAATGAATGATGCTTGCTTATGCTCATGCAAATGCAATGCAATTAAGGTGCTAAACACCTGGGGTGTTACAGCCCTCCCCCCTTATAAAAATCTCGTCCCGAGATTTGGAAAGCGTATCATTTTTCATAGAATTCCTTATAACCATCCCGTAAATAGTCTTCCCGTTCCCATGTAGCGTCACTTTCACTACCCTGATTACTCCACATTACTTTATACCACTTAACCACTTTGCTTCTAGTCACTCATTCCTGAGTATCAATCACTCGGACTGGCTTTTCTTCGTAAGTTAGATCGGATTCCAGCCTGATATCTCCTAAAGGGACTCTTTCCTCGGGAACTCGAAGACACCTTTTGAGCTGAGATACATGGAAGACGTTGAATATGGCACTCATTTCTGGAGGTAACTGGATTTTATACGCAACAGCTCCGCTCTTGCCTATGATTTGGAAATGACCCACGTATCTTGGCGCAAGTTTCCGCTTAACACCAAAACGTTGGACACTCTTCATTGGAGAAACTTTCAGATAAACGAAGTCTCCAACTTCAAACTCGAGTGGTTTTCTACGGCGATCAGCATAACTTTTCTGTCTAGCTTGGGCTGCAGCCATATGTTTTTGGATGGTACAGACTTGTTCCTCAGCTTCATGAACAAAATCAATACCATAATACCTCCTTTCACCAGCTTCTATCCAATTTAGTGGGGTTCTACACTTACAAACATACAAAGCTTCGAATGGGGCCATCTTAATACTCTCTTGGTAACTATTATTGTACGAGAATTCGGCTAGAGGTAATCATTTTTCCCAAGAACCCTTGGATGATATTACACATGCCCGCAATAGATCTTCCAAGATTTAGTTAACCCGTTCCGTCTGACCCGACGTCTGGGGGTGATAAGCAGAGCTTCTCACTAACTTGGTTCCCAGAAGGTGATGCAAGTGCTCCCAAAAGCGAGCAGTGAACTGGAGACCACGGTCAGATATGATAGTACGAGGTATCCCATGGAGCCAGACTATCTGATTGAAGTACAACTCAGCATAGTCAGTGGGACGATAGTCCACTCTAACTGGAATGAAGTGAGCTGATTTGGTCAAACGATCCACAATTACCCAGATGGAGTTATGATTTTTGACCGTAGGAGGAAGTCCGACAATGAAATCCATACTTATCTCTTCCCATTTCCAACCTGGGATAGAAAGTGGTTGAAGCAACCCAGCTTTCATATGCATAGCTTTAACCCTACAGCAGGTGTCACACCTAGCCACATATGCAGCTATCTCTTTCCGCATCTTGGTCCACCAATAGTATGGCTTCAAATCATAATACATCTTATTGCTACCAGGATGGATGGACAACTTAGAGGAGTGTGCTTCAGACATAATATCATTTCGAAGCTCCCGGTCCTTAGGCACAACTAACCTATCCTTGAACCATAGTACACCCTCTTCGTCTACCCTAAACTGTGTAGTTTCTTGCTCTTTCATCTTACGCTTGATGTGGAATATACCAGTGTTAGTCTTTTGGAGCTCAATAATTCTGCTTTTGAGAGTACAACTGACAGTGATGTTGTACAAGACTGCTAGATGTAGAAGGCGAGATCGATGAAAATCAGTTTCAACTAGGGAATGGCAATGAGACTTACGGCTTAAAGCATCCGCAACCACATTTGCCTTGCCAGGATGATAGTGCACTTGAAGGTTATAATCCTTAATCAACTCGAGCCATCTTCGTTGACGCATATTCAACTCAGGTTGGGTGAAGATGTATTTGAGGCTTTTGTGGTCTGTGTAGATATTGCAAACATTGCCCAACAGATAGTGTCGCCAGGCTTTCAAAGCATGAACAACTGCGGCGAGTTCTAAGTCATGCGTTGGATAATTGACCTCATGCTTCCGAAGTTGTCGAGAGGTATATGCAATTACTCGGCCTTCCTGCATCAACACACCTCCCAAACCTATGCCTGAGGCATCACAATAAACATCAAATGGTTTCTCGATATCCGGTTGTGCCAAAACCGGAGCTGAGGTTAGGAGGGTTCGCAGTTGGTGAAAAGCCGCATCACACTCAGGAGTCCAGACAAACCTGGTGTCTTTCTGCAGCAACCGAGTCATTGGCTTGGCTATTTTGGAGAAATTCGGGATGAAGCGACGATAATAGCCAGCCAAACCAAGAAACTCTGGACCTCGTGAACCGAGATAGGAGCCTTCCAGTTCAGTACTTCCTGTACCTTGGCGGGGTCCACCATAATTCCTCCATCGGACAACACATGCCCAAGGAAAGGTACTTCTCGAAGCCAGAATTCACACTTACTGAACTTTGCATCAAGTTGATGTTCACGCAGTCTTGTGAGGACTATACGCAGATGTTCAGCGTAATCTTCCTCATTCACAGAATATACCAGGATGTCATCAATAAATACCACCACAAACTTGTCCAATTCAGGCATAAACACCGAATTCATCAAGTACATGAAGTGTGCGGGGGCATTTGTCAAGCCAAAAGACATAACAAGATACTCATAAAGACCGTATCTGGTAGAAAAGGCTGTCTTTAGAACATCTTCCGGGCGGATTTTAATTTGATGGTAGCCAGATCTTAGATCGATCTTGGAGAAAACTTTAGCTTTAAACAACTGATCGAACAAGATATCGATACGCGGTAGAGGGTACTTATTTTTGACAGTGACTGCATTGAGAGGTCTATAATCTACGCACATTCACAACGACTGATCCTTCTTCTTTACAAAGATAGCAGGACATCCCCACGGCGACGAACTAGGACGAATCAACCCCTTCTTCAAAAGTTCATTCAATTGCACCTTAAGTTCAGCGAGTTCATTTGGAGGCATCCTATAGGGTCTCCTAGAGATGGGAGCCGTGCCAGGCAACAACTCAATTTTAAACTCCACATCCTGATCCGGAGGGAGCCCCGGCAAATCATCGGGAAAAACGTCCAGAAACTCATTTACTACTGGAATTTCGGCCAACGCCTTTGCTTGCACAGCATGAACTTCCCCAGACAATTTAACTTTTCTAGGAAGTTGTACCAGAAAACCCTTTTGATCTGTAGGATCTCTGAGCATAACTACCCGAGTGGATGTATCAATGAGTACCCCATTCTGACTCATCCAATTCATACCCAAGATAACATCTATGCCTAAGCCCGGCAAAACCACTAAGGCAAGCGAGTACTTTCGCCCTTCTATCTCGAGCTCAAGATTCCCCACTACTTTATTTGTGGAAATATTCCCACTTGCTACGCTAATACAATAACCCCCACCTTCAACAGTATGCAATTTGTGTGCAAACTCTGATGCAAACTTAGGACTGATAAAGGAATGCGAAGCACCCGAATCAAAAAGTACCACTGTAGGGTGTTGGTCAACTAGGAACTTACCAGCAGTGACAACCTCACCAGATGGGATTTCCTCAATACTGTTATAATGAGCGTGCCCCTGACGGCCACCTTGGTTAACATTCTTCTTGGGGTAAGGACAGTTTCTGGACCAATGGCCTGGCTTGTTGCAGTTCCAGCAAGGCATGTTGCTAGGAGGGACACTGGAGCTACCTTGACCCGAATTACTCTTTGGCAGGGCCACCGTATATGCCTTACGAAACCCAGTCTTCACTGGCGCCTTCTTTTACGGAGGACGGAACTTAGCACTTATGGCAGGAGGGCGAGGAGGAGCCCTCGGTGCAGCTGGAGTCTGAGACTGCGAAGCACTCGCCTCAATGGCCCTTTTGCGGCTCTTAGAGGCAGAATAAATAGCATTGTTGTTCTCTTGAGTCAGAGCATCACTGATAAATTCATTGAAAGTAGTGCACTTGCTAGTGCCCATAGTCTTCATCAGCTTTGGGCCGAGGCCTCTTTTAAAGCTAGCAATTTTCTTGGAATCGGTATCCACAAACTCTGTGGCATACCTTGCCAGGTTGTTGAAAGATTGTAGATATTCAGTCAAACTTTTATTTCCCTGCGACAGCCTCATGAATTCTATATGCTTGATAGCCATAAGACCTGGAGGAATATAGTTTCCACGGAATACGGCCTTAAACTGGTCCCAAGCAATCGGAACATTTGCAGGCAGTGTGGAACGATAGTGGCTCCACCAAATACCCGCTGGACCATGCAATTGATGAGAAGCATATTCAGTCTTTAGCTCCTCAGTCAGGCAAAGCAGACGAAACTTTTGTTCAATAGTATTCAACCACTCATCAGCTTGCAGTGGTTCCTCCGCCTCCTTAAAGAGCGGGGGCTTAGTATCAAGAAAGTCCTTGAAATCACTATATTGATTGGGTTCTGGGCCCTGGCGGCTAGGACGAGCTTCCCAGTTGGCTAGCTGGCGCATAGCATCTGCCAGCATGCGCTGCCCTTTGACCACTGTCTGCATCAGCTCAGCCGGGGTAGGTGGTGGCGGAGGGGGTGGCTGTTCCTCATCCTCATTGCCACGACCCCGACGAAGATTGTACGACATCTGCAAAATGCATAGTCAATGAGCACTGACTATGTGGGAAGTTTGTAGATGAATTATTGTAAATATGTCAAACTGACTTCATGAAATAGACTTCTCAAAATACTCATGGCACAATAATTCATCACAACCGCACAATCCGTTCAAGCGGATCAAAGGGACGCAATCATGCGAGGGTACCCATCAAGATGTATTTTGATAAAGGCTCACTCACAGAGGCACAACAGTGACTGAACCGTTTACACTAACGTCTACGTGAGTTTTGATCTTTCGCCCGGTACTTGGATTCGATTTCAAAGTTTTTAGTTGATTGAGAAAGCTACTTCAAACTGACCACAAGGAGACTTCTCAACTGTAGAGTTCCATGGTGGATCATGACTAGCCACCTCGATACCAGCGCGTGCCAAGCAGCACAGCCTTATGTCGCGCGCCATAGGAGGCCCTCGGTTTCGTCGCGGCACCGAAGGGTACTAATCGTGACACCATCATCGAACGCAACACAATAAGACATCCACTTGCGATCGAAATTAACAGGTTCCAACTAAACATCCAGGAAACATAGAGTTCGACCTTACATCCGAAAAGTCAAGTTATTACAAAGCCTCACTCCAACACAGGGAGGGCACAAAAGACAACCCTAACATTATAGCTACGTGATAACTACTCTAAGCATCGTCCTCAGAGTCGGTGTCAAGGATCTCCCCGCCGTCCTCATCACTAACAGGCTCTAACTCCTCATCTTCTTCTTCTTCTTCTGGTTCTTCTTCTGGTGCGGCATCTTGGGGCCCATTGACCTCCACTTCATCATCATTTCCAGCCATGAAGATTCCCGAACCCATGTCCTCATCTGCGTTGATATTTCTAGGCAGCAGAGGATTTAGCTGGTTGTTCAGGCGGTGCACTTCTTCATGAAGATTATCATTGTATTCTTCAGCATTCTCCAACTGTTGTTCGAGCTCAAACTGACGAGCTCTCAGAACGTTCTCCTCATGCCAGGCTTCATCCCTCTGATTCATGACATGGACCAGCATGCGTTGATAGTTGCGATGGGCTACTGTCAATCTCTGGACTGCAAGTGTTTCCTAGTCATGATCATGGATCACTTGCTCCAGTTGCTGATGCGCTGCATTCCTGGCAGCAGTCACTTCTGCCAACTCTGCCCTTAGCCTTTCCACCTCAGTAGGCTCAGGGCGGGGCTCACGTGGAGCGAGCTGGTGACGAGGTGCCCTGCCCCCAGTGGACTTGCGAGCGGTCCTCTTGGTACGTGCCATCTGTAGCAACAAGACATGACTTAAAGTGAGGATCATTTAGGGGATACGAAATTTACTTTAGTCGGGAGTACTGAAATTTTTAAGGAGGAGGTAAATGATATGTATGATATAATTAAACATGATGCATGCACGTTCCGTACGCCCTCTCACCTTAGTAGAAACCTAAGTTCTAACGCTAGGCGGTGGCATACATACGTTCTCTCATATAAGTGAAACTATCGGTCTACTCGTTACGCTGTTAGTGTACCTACAGAAAATCTCATTTCAGCCCAACAGTTTCCCAATATATGCACACAAGAAAGCAGTAATTTAAATACTTTCCATATACACATCCCCTGATGTATATACTTCAGTATCAAAGCTACCCGATATAAATATATTCCCACCATTAAGTGCTTACGTAATTACATGGTTTAAACATGTAAGTATGCAAGTCACCAAAACTACTCTCCCCTAGATCACCGGTTGGACGATCATGCTCTCACAACTCACACTTACCAGAGCGTCGAGGCAATTGATCCATACATTACCACCCAAATAAATGGCATCCATACAATATCACGCCGTATGGACGACGAAACAAAAACAAACAAGGCCCCCCAAGTTAGTCTTTATAATAAGCCACCTAAGAGTCCTCATTTGGGCTAAGGGATGTGATCACTGGTATACCTATGAAAATAATTTTTAGAATTTTAACTCTTTTCATAATCAAATACTTTTGTTTTTAAATACTCGTACGATGTTTTTAATGTTGAATTATGCTCCGATACCAGCTGTAACAGAACCGACCAAATTATAAGAGCACAAGTACAAAAACAAGCACTGAAGCGCTCAAATTTTCGAACTTGAGCCCATATAATCCCGGTAGTCAATCGAAACCACGAAGGATTTCAAACCAACTTGCTTACAACCAGGATCGCATCATTCAATATACAACATCATACGTTACATTTCACAAGTAGTTCTGAAATAAGTTTACACAAACGGAGTCGCAATTATTACAAACCAAGTTTATAAAAGTAGCGGAAGCAAACGCACACCCGATGTTTAACTACTGCCAGTTTTGATGATCAACATCCCACAAAAGCATCAGGAAAGTACATAAAAGATGATCATGCCCAAGTGATCTAGTCTTCGTCACCCGCAGGGTGGAGACAATTTTTGCAGAAGCCTTGGTAAAGCATATCATCTGCAACAGGAGGGAATAAACCCTGAGTACTGGAATGTACTCAGCTAGACTTACCCGTCGAAAACCAGAAATAAGATGACACCAAGGATTATGCAGGGCTTTCACAGGAGGCTAGCTGACATCACATTTTTGCATAAAGGCATAAGTAATTGAGACTCTTATAACCTGTACTAGCAGTTATTTTTAGCATTTACCTGTCATCTATCTTAGCACCTGTACTAAACATTCACTTGAGTATAATCAAACAACATTATTATTATATCCATAGCAGGTATATCTTTGTGGCAACATTATATCATTCACTTAACCATCTGTTCATTTAATGAGATCTACGTTGCCGCTGCTCAAGTCAAGTGCTCACTAACCAGGAGCGACGGCGATTCAAATCGAATTCCTATCCAGCTGGAGGGGTATTTCTAACACTCACCGCGCAGGCCCCTGCCAGGGTCACACAAGCCACCTTTTCATATGATTCAGGAATCGCGGGTCCGAATGATGTCGCGACCCCAAGGGCAACACTCTGTCAGGTGATAGGGACTCTAACCCCCCCTTGGTCTCACGCCAATGTCCCCAAGCACGTCCTTTCTCTCCTCCAAGAAGCAACCTACCATTCGATTCCCGGCCTGAACCACATTACTCGGCTTCGCGGTCGGAACGACTTATCCGGCCAACTAAGTGTTAGACTGCGTTCAACATGACTCAAGGACGTACAGCGAATCGGTCCTTAAACGACTCAGACGGGCATAGCTCCACACCCAAGACGTGAAGTGTCTTGCGGCTGTACTATCGAACTCCCGCCCGGTCTTAATTTCATTTTTAAGCATGGTTCCATCCACGATAGCCATAAGCCACTCGTGACTCCTTCCTACATCTCGCGGATGACCGGAAATCACACGACTTCTACCGTACTAAGCAGGGCTAAGCATTGACACGTGCCTAAACCTAATATAGGATTAAATACGATATCTGGACAAGGACAGGTATAATGCAGCAAGTGTTTTCATATAACTCCTACAACTTAATGCAGTAAACAATTAAAAGTATTCAAGATTAATTTATAAATCAGTAGGTTCAGCATGCACCGGGGCTTGCCTTTCAGAAAGGTCGAGGGCCGGTGGTCTGGGCACTCAGGAAGGTCATCTGCGGGCACTCCTTCGCCTGCTGGATCCTCGGGCTCCTGCTGCTCCTGGTCCTGGACTTCCTCCGGAATCATAGGCTCGAACTCGAGGAGAGTTACCCCCTCTGGTACACCTATTGCATGAATGCACAATAAATATCATGGATGCATAAAGGTGCAACATGCTCGGAATGAAATGCATTTCAGAAATAAAAACAATAATCTAATCAAGTTACTTTATTAGTACGTGCAAATCTCTTCTCCGGTGGAGAAGTACTTACCTAATCTACCCAACCTAAGATATAGTTGTTCCTCTTCGGTTAAGGCCCTAACACCTAACAAACACAAGAGTAATATTACTTAGGTTACTACAGTAAGACATTCTGGACAGCAGCTCAAAGATTCTAACATAACTGGAGATTCCCAACTCCAAAAGATATGGTCTAAGACAATCTGGAAAGCTTATTAAATGCACCACAAATTGTTTTCAGACCACAATACTGAATTCCAAAGTTTACCTAGTCGAAATTCCAAAGTTCCAGAATCTGTTCTCTCTAAACAGAGAGCAGTCAATTCTGGACTGTCACTTTAAACAGCAACAACTCCCAAACTACTAAGCCAAATGTTCCCAAATTTTGACACAAGCTAATTTATCAATTTTACTACAACTTTGGTATTTACAAGTTTTCCAGCAAACACTTTTATTAAGGGTCAAACCCAAAGATACTACCAGCTGTCCAGAAAACCTAGAATTGCAAAGATTAAATATTTATTTATGTGGCAAACATTCTCTAAGACCAAACTAATACTATTATAAGTTCACAAAGGTCACAAAAACACCAGAAAGTAAGGTGTGCCCACCTAGAATATTTATTTAAACTCATTTCTTAATTTACTTAAGTAATTAAGTAGAATTTTAAACATATATGTAAACTGCTCCAAAAATTCTACACAAATTACAGGGGACTCTCTGACCCAAAAAGAGACTACTGTAAAAATTTGAACTCAATTTATTCACAGGAACTCTCTGAACAAAATTCACAAGCCCAAAAGGCTGATTTTTGTATAAATAACAAAGCATAGTAAAAAGTGTCAAACAACAGATTTCTTAATTTTCTTGGACACTCTAGGCTACCAAGACATTCTCCAAAAATTTATATGAACAATGCACATGTAGAAAAATTACAAAAATTCACTTAATTATTTCCTAAAATAACAAGATAGCATTATAACTTGAAAAGTACTTAAGCACTACTGCCCAAATTTTTACCAGAGCTAGAGCAAGTATAAATTAGCCTACCCACCAAAGTTCATAATTTTTGGAACACTAAAACTCAAGATATAATTTAAATAAGTTTGCATGTGATTTAAAACGCATTTCAAAGACCTATTTAAATATCCCAGAAACTACTCACCACATAGCAAACTCATATTTTTCTAAAATACTACACATCAAGTAGATTCTAATAAAATTTATCCCATAATTTTTGGGCAAGTAAAACCCTAGATCTACATTTTCTAAATATTATCTAAAACTGTGACAGAATAAAAGAAATGAAATAAATCGGATTGGTTACTGGGCCGGCCCGCGAAAAGACACGGCCCAAGACGCGCGCGCGCGGCCCGCGACGCACGCGCGGCCTGCTCGGGCTCCCGCCCACGCGCGGCAGCAGACAGGTGGCCCCCGCGTGTCAGCGAAAGAGGACAGGGGAGCGGGCGGCAGTGAGCTCCGGCGAGCGATTCCTCGCCGCCGGTGGCTCCTCCGACCAATCCAAGTTCACCGATGCCTTGCCCAGACCCAACCTCACCGAGGCTACCCCTTTTTCCCAAAGCTGATGCACCGCAACACCTAGGCCGACGGCGATGGCGGACGGCCGTGGTGCCTGGCGGTACGCCGGCGAGTCCCGGCCGTCGCACGATCTACCGAAGGGTGCATCACCTTTCTGGACTCCTAGCGGACCTCTCGAGACCACTCACACAAACGGGGATGGAACGGAGCCGCTTGACCGCGTGAGCACTTGGTCGGCAGCCATGGCGCGGCCGTGCGCGGTCTCGTTCCGGCCTAGCTAACCCGATGCTGGCGGTAGCATCTTTACCCTAGCATCTACACGTGACAGGGAGGAGGAAACATGAGTGAGGGCAGGCAGAGAACTACGGTGCGGTGCTGGCCACGGTGAACCGAACATGGCGGAGCTCCGGTGAGCTTTTGGGAGCGGGCGGAGGTGGCAAATGCGGCTCACCTCGGGCTCAATCCAATCTACCGACTGGTCGAGGAGGTGTAGGGTGGCGAGGCGGAGGGACGGACGTGATCTGGTGAGCGGTGGTGCGGTGGTGAGTGCGCACGAGCTCGCCGGAGTGGGGCAGCAATGGCGGCTCGGTTTCACCGCTTTGAAGCCGACGAGGGAGGGAGAGGGAATGGAGGCAGCCTCGACGCATCGTGGCGGTCTTGAAGGCGCCGTGGACTGACCGGTGGGGCCAGGACCGGCGTACGGTCGCCACCGCGTGTCCACATGTCGGCGAGGGCCTGTGGCCGGTCGGCCACTCCCCCCCTTCTGACGAAACTGAATCGCGGTGAATGGTGACATCGACGACCGACTGACATAGCGACTTCAACGATGATTAACTCCTAAACCAGCTCGTGTTAGTGAAACCTCTAAATAGCAAAGTTGTAGACCTATTTGAGCACTACAAGTTTGTAAGAGACATCATGGGCTGGTTCGGCTTAGTTGGTGAGATATAGTGACCTCAAGTGGTGCCCGGTGAAACTGAAACGCAGTTTCAGAGATAAACGCCGACTGAAACCCTAACTTCTTGACACTGTATCTCCTAAACTATTGAGAACCAGGTGATGGTGATATTGACAATGTTGTAGAGCTATGTGTGGACAACAACTTTGTCAATTGGCTCCAGGACTGGTTTGGCCTAGTTTGTGAGTTACAAGTTGCTAAAGTGAGGTACTGTGAAACGGTTTTCAGCTCCACACTTAGCAAAAATGGCTAAGTCCCAAAACAGCCTCTAATACTGACTTGTGGGCCATTTTTGAGCATGTTCTGATCATTTTCATGAGATGGCCATATTAGAACTTTTGTTCCTTATGAAATTCTCTACAACTTTTCTTAAGGTTGCTCCTCCATGCAAGATCTCTAAACTAGACTTTTTAATTGGTCAAACTAGATCACTCTAGGGGTCCAACTTAGTCAACAACATTTGGAAGGGCAATTTGGTAATTTTGGTCAACATGAACATTGCTCCACTACTTACCCTAAATGTAATTAAGGTGTTATAAGACCTAATTAGCCACTCTACACATTGGTTGCACAAAATTCCTAGTGTCACATACTTTGGCACAAGTAATTCAATACTTTCACCCAATGTTGCAAGCTCATGTTGCACATGTTGCATGAGTATGTTGCATAACACTTGCTAATTATGTTACACTAAAGTGGTTGACATATCTCACAAAGGAAATTGCACATAAGGTACTTGTGTGTTGCACCCTACTCACTTTTACTTCACATGAAATATAACATATTAAGCATATGCATGAAATGAATGATGCTTGCTTATGCTCATGCAAATGCAATGCAATTAAGGAGCTAAACACCTGGGGTGTTACAGCTAGTATGGGCTAAATCTTCATCGATTCGGCTTGATTTGAGAGCATCATATAAAGTCGAATCATGATTGTTTGCATGTGCACCCATTGCTGAATTTTCATTGATTTGACTACAATTATTAGCAATAGGTTGAGCCGAATCATGAGTTTTAGTACTCAAATGCCTTGCTAAAATTTCACTAATTCGGCTTTGATCATGAGCAAAATACGAAGCCAAATTGTGGGCATTGACCTTTGCACATGGTGCTGAATTTTCATTGATTCGGCTATGGTTACTAATAACATGTGAAGCTGAATCATGGGTATTAGCACTTACATACCTTGCTGAATTTTCATTAATTCGGCTCAAGTTAGAAGTAACATGTGGCGCTGAATTATGAATAAGAGCATTGGCATATGGTGCTGAATTTTGAGAGCAATTGGCTAAGTAATTAGCATTGTCATAGCCAATTCTCTCATCCATCGGCATGTCATGTGGTGAAACCACATATTATGAACTTATAGCCGATAAACAAGGATTTACATGTTGTATGTTGCTAGTAGCATCAAAACTCAGTGAATTTACAATTGACATCGGCTTTTGACCACAATATCTATAATTATGATATGTATGATGAGGAACATTATAAAAAATATCAACCGATACAACATATCTAGTATCATTACAGCTAGCAACACCAACATGAGAGTTCATAGAACTTGCAAAATAATCATTAGGATCATAAGATGTATTTGCAAGTTGTACCTCGGGGTAATTGTAGTAGTATTGTGATGAACCACATTGGTACTCCATGATTTAGAACTTGACTGCCTTACTAAATTTTCCAATATGAAGCGCAACACGTTGCAAATTTACAAGCAAGATCACAAGGAGTCAAAACCAGATGCGATTGGCCTTTTAGACCAGATGCAACGGTAATGGCGAGCTCAAGAAGATAGATCAGCGAGGAGTAGGGCTAGGGCAAGAAGAATCGGCTACAAAGTAGAGCCGAAGTAAGTTCTTCCTTAGTGGAGTCACGAAAAAGTATGTTTACGTCGGATGTGGTCCGAATCACATCAGAAAGGGCATTGGACGTCCGGGCCGCTACGGACCAAAGAACGCAGCGAGGATGCCACTCTTACGTGGTGAAGCACGGAGACGTTTATAAGCAAACCACCAAAGGATAACCAGTCGTATTTACGTGACGAAGAACCGGCTAGTTTTCAAGCAAACTAGCAAAGGAACCGCCGAAGCTCTTGCCTAGGAGGGACCCATCAGGGAAAGGACATCGCTGGGTTGCCCTAGGTTGGCCGGCAAGCCTAGGGTCACTAAAAAGTGTGTTGACGTTGGATGTGGTCCGAATCACACATCAGAAAGGGCATTGGATGCTCGAGCCGCTACGGACCGAAGAGCGCAGTGAGGATATCACTCTTACGTGGTGAAGAACGGAGAGGTTTATAAGCAAACCACCAAAGGATAATCAGTCGTGCTTACATGACGAAGAACCGGTTATTTTTTAGAAAAACTAGCAAAGAAACCGCCGAAGCTCTTGGTTGGGAGGGACCCCGTCAGGACAAGGACATCGTCGGGTTGCCCTAGGTCGGCTGGCAAGCCTAGGACGCCATCCTTGGTCGTGGATCAAGGGATGAACAGCATGAAGGTAAGAGAAGAGAGTAAAAGGGGTAGGAGTAGATTGATTTGTTGTGTTTGACGATTGGATAGATGGGAACTCAATCGGCCATGATCCTCTCATATATATAGAAGGGGTGGTCTTATCTCAGTAGAAAACCTCTCTAAGGCTTATTTTCCAAGTTTCTCATGTCCAAAAACTGATCTAGAAACAAATCAGTTCGAGATCTGAAAGTCAGATTCGAAATAAACACCTACTGGTACCTCCGATCAGGCTCCACCGGTAGTACCGGTCAAGGACCGGTAGTTCATTTTTACGCCAAACTGCGTCTTCCTCCGCCAACCATCGGAAGTTCTGGTCTCGGACCAAAAGTACCGGTAGTTTATTTTCGCGCCAACTGGTCTCAGACCGGAAGTACCGGTAGCCTACACAGATATTTTCTCGTAGGCATAACTCTCTCATCCGGACCCCAAATTGGACGTTTCATATATGTTTTTTGACCATCTCAATGAGAGGAACGCAATGGTAAAGTCTGTTACACATTTTGATAACTTTACAAAATGGACATTTTTTTGTTGTCAACAGGAGAGCGGCTGATCTGATGATCGGATCCCCATGGTGACTGGCGAGCATTGAACTGGTGGGACGCCCGTGCGCAATTAGATCGACTAAGGTTCGTAGTCTGGTAGCTGGCGGCGACGGCGAATCGGCGATGACCGATGACGAGGAAACAGCAGCAGACCGCGCGGGCTCTAAATCAATCGATCATACTTTGTACTATAAGGGTTTCCGAGTTCCAGCTTGAAAAAAAGGGGGTGTGTGTGGAGGCGGGGGGTGGTGAAATCCAATTTTAAATTGACCAATTGGTTGTTGTTGTCGAATCCATGTCCGCAGCATCCTTACCCCGAGCCTTCCATATTTGAGTTTGTGATATCCTCATCTACAAGTACAAATACACGCCTTCCTTCCCAACGGCAATACTCTCCATCGCAATTCTTCCTTCGTGTCGTGAGGGAGAGCAGTACGGGACCAAGAAAATGGCCGCGGCGATGGTGTCGCCGCGCCAGACTGGAAAGACGAGCCAGGGGCGGAGGCGCAAGGAGATGGTCCTCATCGAGGACCCCAAGAGCCGCCTGGTGACCTTCTCCAAGCGCAAGTCGGGGTTTTTCAAGAAGGCCTCGGAGCTCTCCCTCCTCTGCGGCGCGCGCGTCGCTGCCGTCGTCTTCTCCGCCACCGGCAAGCTGTCCGCAGTGGGCGCCCCCTCCGTCGAACGCGTCATTAGCCAGTTCGCCCTGCTCCCCAGCGGCGGCGACGACGACTGCGAGCACGAGGTGATGGAGGCCACGGCGCGGCGGGCCAAGGAGACGGCGTGGGCGTGGCCGAGGAGAAGACACGGATGGACGCCGTTGGGGAGAAGGTGCTCCGGGCCGCGGCGACCGACGGGGTTCACTTCTAGTGGCAGGCGGACGCGGAAGCGCTCGGTGAGGAGGAGCTGCGGGAGCTCGCTAGGAAGCTCCGCCGGCTCAAGGACAATGTGCGGCGCCGCGCTGACAAACTGCAGGTGGCCCCTGCTTCTCAGCTGATGACATGGCTGCAGTAGAGCCTCTGCGAGAGCACCAAGATGTGTCTTTTAACGGGGTTGTTAATTCATTAATTGTTATTAATACTTCCTTGCTAAGGGTTACAGCGATTGGGTGATCACCTCCAAGCACTACCAGCTTGCTCGGCTGGCTGGTGGCTGGTGCTGATTTGTTGTGAGAGAAAAATACTGCTGGCTCACATGTGGCTGGTGGCTGGTGCTGATTTGATGTGAGAGAAAAGCACTGCTAGCTGGCTGGCAGCCAGCCAGCCGAACAGGCTGGTCTATCTATTGTTGTAATGGCATGTAGATTACAAATGCGACGCGATTGGAGGCCAGTATCTCATTTGTCATTTTGAGATTTTTCTCCTCTATATATGTTTTTTTAACGGTAAAGCTATAGCTCACTCGAGTGATTTGGAGCAATCCATCACTCGAATTTTCTCTTCTCTAAATCTGATCTCTCCCCCTCTTCTTCTACAAGTCCGACGACAAGATGCTTGAGGGGAGGCAGGCCGGCCATGATGGTGGCGATAGGGAGAGAGGAAGGAGGCCACCGCAGTCGCGGTAGGGTTTCGCTAGAGCTTCGTTGAGACCCTACGGCTCCGCGGTGGAGCAGTGGCCAGTGGCGGCGCGTCAGGAGGAGGAAGATAAACAGTGATTCATCGAGAGGAGAAAAAATTGAGTGATCTTTTTTTAAGCGAAACACAATTCTATATGCGAGAATTTATCAGCATATTTTATTGTGAGTTTACATCATGCACAGGAACCAGGCGTGTTTTTAAGCAAACATGTGGGACGCAAGACTGCATTGTGGCTTGGTAATTATTTGGATGTTTAGAGTTGATGCTCTAGACGTACAATTAGATTTGAATTAGGTTTCTATCATAAGTTGGACTTTTTGGACTGCTTTCATTGGATCTAGGCCTTGATCCATTATTATATTAGATGAGTTCCCGTGCGTATAAAAATATTTTTAAAACTTTTCACAAGAAAAATATGAGATGCGACCAACATGAATACAACTAGTCTTATTGCATCTCATGATTTTGTTGTGAAAAGTTTTTTAAAATGTGTTTAGATATCGATTAGAATGTTTTAGGAATTTTCTTGATTTTTTGTCATTTTTCTAGAGCTCAATCCAATTGTTAAAAGCTTTCAAAGATAATTTCATGAGCTCTAAATATTTTATTTGGGTGTATCTTATCCTAGTATATGTCTCTAGGTTTTTTTTTGTTGTTCTTTGGATGTTTGAAGATATTTTGTGTGGTTTAAAAACCTTGTCTTGTGTTTCCAAATTTATTTTTGAACTAGAATAAGATGCAGAACCTTATCCGGTGTTACCAAATTTGTCCAGTTTTGAAAGGATGTAAGATTCCTGGTTTTTTGGGTTAGAGGTTTAACAGACTTAGCCACAACTAGCCAAACAGAATGAAACGTTGAGATGGAGGCAAGAGTTCGCAACTTATACCACAATTTCATGCATCTCTTTCACTAAACAAAATGACACATTTTTTCTAATATCATAAGAGTGCAGCTGCAATTTCCTAATGATGAACCAACTGCAATTTATCGCATGCTCTAACAGTTTGATTTAATCAATGCGACTACATTAAGCTCTACATCTTTTAAGAGAAGTATCATGGATATAGCTTCCTGACATAAATGCAGAATTAGCACACAAGATTGTATAAATTTTGGTGTACCCACTGAGAGGAGAGAAGCATATCTGAATAATTACATCACATTTTTCATGCCAGGTATGCTCTAGAACTTATCTATGGTGATACCATCTCTGACGACATCATAGGCGTCACGGCTCCGGGTCTTCTTCACGCCAGCAGTGAAATGGACCTTTGGGCCCTCGGTCTTGATGGCAGTCACCTTGGTCCAGACCAGCACTTTCGTCTTCATGCCCTCAATGTCGGAAAATTTCCCCTTCTCAAGGTAGCCGGTCACACAGGTGAAGAACCGCAGCACTGACGAGTCCTTGTAACCAACATCACAGGCTGATGGGATGTACACTGTCAGCTTCTTTGTCTCTTCATTGAACTCATAGTTAGTAGCGTCCCGTGGGAAGAGCCCTGCTGGCATGTCATATTCCTTGAGGAGGTCTGGCAGCGCTTTCTGCATCTTCCCTGAGACCAGGACATGCTTCAATCAGATCAGTGGATATGATAAAAGACATGCTTCAGTCAGATCAGTGGACATGATAAAATTTCGCCTGTTAGCCTCCGACACATTAGTAATTTCACCTTAAACGTTTGTGCAATTGGCACTTGAGCAAACAAAAATATTCACCACAAATTGAACAGGTTCAGTGACCACTCAGCAAGAAAATTATGCAAACAACAGTTCTAATTAGAGCACATTAACACGCCTAAATCACATACATAGGAGAATAAGTGGACATTTTCCCTGTAGGACAAACGCGCATTTAACAAGTGCTACCACCTCGCAAACTGACACCTCCAGATATTAAGAAAGCACATTTCGTTTGTTCACTCTAAAGCGTGTACATTAATCTCATCATTTCTTTTCCAATACTTTGAAACCTCTTGGTTTCTCTTGCGCATGTGCCCTAAATTGTTGTAAGTGATTATTATAATATAAATGCATGACTTCCAGAAATATCACTTAGAGACCAGGTTCCTCCTATTATCAACCTCCTTTTTCGTAAGCAGTAATGGTTCTAACTGCCATAGCAGACTATCAATTTGTCTTGGTAAAATACAGATCTGACAAGCTGCAAGTTATTGAGAAGATAAACTTTGTCTGTTTGTTATATGTACAGCCAGTATGCTGAAACTGAACTTAAAAGACATTTAAATATGTAAAAATAGCACACTATGCAATACACCAATAGGTACGGTTATTTGCTAATTGCTACACATCACTTTTGCTATTAGAAGGATATAAAGAACAGACACACAAATATAGTACCTTTAATTTTGTTCACCATCCATTTGGCTGACCCTCCAATGCTGCTTGAGATCGACTGGGTTCATGGTAAATATTGCAATGTCAGAACTCAGAAGTAGAATTTGGAACACAGATAGCAAAAAATATTTATACAGTATACTTATATTAATAGACATTGCATAATACCAAACTACATTAATCCACCAAAAATTACATTTTCAAAAAGTATGTCATAGCTATGCTGTGCACGCAGATCAAACTACATTAATCCACTAAAAAATAACATTTTGAAAAAGTATGTTATGGCTATGCTGCGCGCGCAGCCATGACATGTAGAGATGATTGAGAATAGAAGTTGTAGTTTATTTTTTCGAACTACGCATGAGAGCTACATGTCATTTTATTAACAGAGGGAAAAAAAAGAGCGAGCCAAGAACAGACGCACTCAAACACACGCCGCACACACCCGGTTATCTATAAAACGTGCACCAGTGACTAGGAAACACGACCAACCAGAAACTATGGTTCCGTAGAAGTTGTAATTATAGAAATTCGATTCCAAAATGCTTCAGTTATAAAAAAAATGCTCCAGGCAGATTCACACAAGCCATATAAAAGTTATGCTTAACCAATAGAAGAAAAGCATAAGCAACTCAAGCTAAGGACAACTCAAAGGCCAGATGTAACAGACATCATGCATAGTAAGCAGTGTCATTTCAAGATACGAATTAGTGAGTCTGATGCTTTGATAAGGAATCTGTAGAACTACTAATCAGAAGCAACCACCCTGATGACCAAGACCTATCTAACTTCCTAAAATCCAGTGTAATCCTCCTCCCATTTGGATTTATGGTCACAATGACCTGACTTTCATTGCTCCAGGCCCTCCATTCACTCATGGAGGTCCTCACTATCACAATATCAGAAACATGGAAAGCAGAGGAACTAAGGTGATTTTGGCACTGCAGAGGATGAGCCAGATGATGTGCCAACTGCATGGCACCACGGCATGACTCAGCAAATGAAACAGGAAATTAAAAAAAAAAGTCAATGGCCCAGCCAGTGATGAAAATCTTCATCGACCGGCTCCTACGCTGCCTATAGGAAACTATAAGCTTTCAATTCTCATCGCAACAAATGGGAACTACAATGGCAAGATTCGAGGACCAGGCGTCACATGAGAAGATTTAACGCAGTGCCCCAAAATCGAGCAGCATCTATCGAATGAAAGCGAAAAAAAACTGCGTGCCCGTGATCCATGCCCGTAGTCGCGCGCTTAAAAAAAGGAAGACGAATCGGGTGGGAACTGCTCCAAGTTCAGCTCCAGGCTCAAGCGAACAACATTCCAAAATTGAGTTGGCTCCCGCAGTCCGCTCCTGATTGTAACCCAAATCCTACATCCCTAACCGCCGCGCCGCAAATTCCTTAGCGAGGAAGGAGGAATCCCGAACAACCAAGAGGCCAGATCCGGAACCTCGGTTCCCCGATGAGGCTAAGCAATGCGGGTGAAGAACCGACTTGCTAAGAGGCGCGCACGGCGGGAGGAGGAAGAGGGAGAGGGGCGGGCGGGCACTTACGCTGATGTCATCGCCGATGGAGTCGATTTCCTTGCTGGCCCTCTTGCTGAACCAGTAGCTCCCCACCTTGTTGAGCACCTGATCCATGCCCCTCTCCTCTCTCCCCCTTCCTCGTCGATTTGGAGCGGACGGCTCACTCGAATCGAATCGGGGAGAGAAGATTGGGGAACGAGATGGAACTGACGAGTGAGGACGCTGCTGGTTTGCTGTGCAGCTGTGCTCGTCGTCGGGGATATTGCCGTTGCTTCTTCGGAGCGTGGACTCTCCGTCTCTCGTTGCGGCGGGGTCACGGGCTCACGGCGTCGCGCACACGCGCTCCTGCTTGTCTCTCTCCCTCCTGTCCTGCGTGAGCTCGGTGTACGCATGGCAAAGGATCGTGAGCGCCAGACGGACACCGGACCTGGCGGGACCACGCGCTGGGACCGAGGGATTCAGGTTAGTGCGTGCACCGGGTCCAGCTCTGGCGAGCTGTTTGTTTCCCCTCTTTTCTCACGGAGTTGAAGCGTTTTTTTTCCTCACCTTTTTTCTCTGTGTATAAATAAATAAAGAAAAATGACTTCGCATCGGCTAGCGAAAGTGACGTCGCATCTGTAAGATGCTCATCAGTCATCTCGATATACTCCCTCCTGCTACAATATCTATCGTTTTTGTTTTTCGTAAAATAACTTTAATAAAATATACTCCCACCATTCCACAAAGGATGGAATTTTGGAGTTCAAAACATGTCTCAGACAGCATGTAAGGGGTGTTTGGTTTAAGGAGTTAAAGTTTAACAAACACTATAGCATTTTCGTCTTATTTGACAAAAAGTTTTCAATCTTGGATTAATTAGGCTTAATAGATTCGTCTCGTAAATTACTCCTAATCTGTACCGACATGCATTCAATTAGTCTACATTTAGTACTCCATGCATTTAAAAAAACATTGATGGGAGTTAAATTTTAACAAAACCAAACCAAACGAGGTCTAAACGCAGTTGTACGACATCAACTTTTTAGCTTGGGACCCGTCAGTCTAAACAAAGCACTGAATGCACCAACCACATGATATCCCAGTCCATGCATCTCACAGTCATTCTCAGCCACACGCTACACACCACCGGACTCCCGGACTTTCTAGAAACATGGAAGCGCTCACATCGGAACTCTGTAGAAGCGCTCACATTCACCAGACGCCAGGGGCATATGCGTAATTTTATGTCTATGCTAATCTAACCTTCCATCCTTTCTAGGACGGAGGGAGTATATTAAACAATATTAATATTTACGTACGTAATTGGTATTATTGGAAAAATCTTTAAATCTAGTTTTTTAATAAATTTATTTGGAGATACAAATATTACACGTATTTTTATACAAATTGAGTCAAAGTTGTAGCACGAAAACCAAAAGTGAACTATAATTTAGGACAGAGGGAGTATGTAAGAGCTACTTCCCGTGTCCTAAATAACTGTCCTCGTCCCCCTGTCGTAAGTTTGATTAGATTTGTAAAAAATATGTGTAACATTTGTATTTCTAAATTAATTTATTATAAAAATAGGTTCAATGTTCTATTTAATGATATTAAATTTGTACCATAAATATTAATATTTTATATATATTTAGTTAAAGTTGTTTTTCGAGAAACGAAAACGACAATTATTTAGGGACGGAACGAGCGAGACACAAACTTTCTTTTTCTCTTATATCGGACACAAACTGAATAAAGGATTTTTTTAAGAAGAACGGACGGTAACACCCAAACCTGTTTAGATGGGCTAAAAACTAATGGTCCAAGTTAGTGCAATTTAGAGTATATCACTTAGAAGTCATTTGAATAGCATTTCTCCTGTATTTTATGTGCCTGAATTTTAAGATGATTTCAAATAAGATTTTTGTTTTGTACTACCAACAAGTACAAGTAATTTTGATTTGTTACTCATCAACAGCTAAAGGTGAGACGTCTTCACTGCTAAAGAAGCCTCACCCGATGTAGGCCGAACCGCAACAGACTTCTGACAGTCATGTGTCAGGGGCACCTGCCACGTCAGGCAGCGTCCGCAGCGCTCCCGGCTTCATGTAACACCTCGGGTGTTATAGTGGCTAAATAACTTGCCATGTCATCATATTGCACCGTAAAGCATCCATGATTAGGTTAACCACGATATGCATCAACTAAAACGAGTTACATTCCTAGGTTGGATGTGCTTCTGCGTTGTGTGACTCGACTCGAAAACACTAATTTCGAATGTCACCGCAAATACTTAGTTTATGCCCTGCATAATTTGGGGTGTATGATTGTGTTATACACTAGTGCCAAGTGTAGGGTATGAACTTAAGTCCAACTTATAAAATGGAGCTTCAAGTTTGAGTTTGAATTTAGAATCCAAAACTTGTCGCGAGTTTTCCGATTCGAATTTGAATTCAAATTTGGAGAATTATTAAAAGATTTTCAAAAGTTAAATTGGTCAACCAAGAGTGGCATTTGATCAAACATGTGATGCTTGACTCAATGATGCCCTTGGATGATGGTGTGATCACTAAATAATCACCAATTAAAATAGCAACAAGTTTCAATTTGAAATTTTTCCGAATACCCTAAATTCAAAACCCTGATTTTACCCCTTTTAAAATAATTCAAAATCTAAGCAAAATTTGGGAAAAAGTTTAAAACCAAGTTTGTAGATCTTTTCAAGGGCTACAACTTTGGTGTTTTGAGTTTTTAAAGTTTTAGTGTAAAATGTGGAGTGATTTTGAAAAGAAGCAAATTCCAAATTTGACCTCTTTTCATCCTCAAACTCAAATTTCAAAATAAAGGAAGAATTTGAAAATGGTTTGAATAGCAAAGTTGTAGATCTTGGCTATATGTACAACTTTGGTGTTTGGAGTTTTTGAAGTTTCAATATAAAATTTAAAGTAATTTTTATTTTACCAAATTCTAGAAAAGTGTCCCCTTTTGATTTGAAATTCAAATTTCAAAATCCAGTTCGAATTTGAAAACGTTTTCAACATGAAAAAGTTTTCAACAGTAACCGACGAATCACTACCGGGCACCGAGTGGCATGGGCACCGGCAAGCCACCGTGGCCTTCGGCCAGCTTCCAGACACGCCTGTGATCGCCACCTCGTCCGTGCGCAGGCCTTCTAGCACCACTGAAGACCTCTTTAAAAGGACTGAGCGCACCGTCGTTTCTCTTCTTCTTTTTCTTTGCTTTTGCCGTCGCCGCCGCCTAGCTCCGCCGCTCACCGCTGCCGCCGTTGAGCTGCCTCTGGCTAAAACAATCGCACCATCAAGTTCGCCCCACTCTTGCACGCCTTCTGGTCCGCCTGCACTAGCCCATTTCCGCCCGAATTACCCGCACGACCGTCTCATTTTCCATCTCCGGTGACCGAGTGCCACTGAGCCGCCTCACGTGGCCAGCCATCTCCACTGCTTCTCCACGCCTGCTGGTTGCTCCACTGCACTCGCGGTGAGCTGCTGATGCTTCCTATGCCTCCAATTTAGTCGCTACCGACTTGTGTCGTCGGCGAGAGAGGGAGGAGAGGGATGACAGGCGGGGCCGCCGTGTCAGCCAGAGAGAGAGGGCGAGCGCGCGTGCACGGGCGGGCCACGTTGCTGGCCGCGCGTGCTGCTGGGATGTGGGCGCTGGCGAGCGCACACGGATGGGCCACGCAAGCACGCGTTCTGCTGGGCCGAGCCGGAGGAGAAAGGAGGAGTCGGCCCGAGCTGTGGTTTTGTTTTTTTTTTTTCAAAAATATGAATAGTAGTAGTATTTGTTTATTTCAATAGAATTTTTGTAGAGCTCCAAAAATAGTGAAAATTTTTGTGTATGCTTTTCAAAGTGTAAACTATTTAGAAAAAATATTAAATGCCAATTTTGATTACTTTTTATAAGTTATTTAATTAGCTTAATTAAATGTTAAATGCAACTTTCAAGAATTTTAGTAATTAAAATATTAATAAAAAATCATGAAATTTGTTTTAGCACTGTTTTAGGCCATGATTAATCTATAGAAAAGTTTGAGCTCAATTAGATGAAGTTTAATTTATTCTTAATTTATGCCTTAATTTATTTAAGTGATTAAATAAGTGTGAAATCAATAACTTTAAGTGTTGTGTGCTCTTTTGATTGAGTGATGACCTTGGGTCACTAATTCTTGGTGATCCTTGGTGCCTTAATTACTTGGTTGAGCTCGTTAGTAGCGTGTTCTGTTGAAAGGATCAAGATGCCCAAGAGGGGATGAATTGGACTTTTCTAAAAATTAATTGCAAGAATTAAATCCTATATGCCAAACTTCACCCCTAGTGCCTACTAGTGTTCCTTGTGATTCTACCGGTAAAAGTTTTGCACCCTAAGATCCAATCCTAGACTAGTATGGCAATTCTAGGAAAGTAAACAAGCAATGAAAGTAATGCACGAATGTAAATGCTTGAAAGTAAGGGTTAGGAACACGGCAATGTTTTGCCGAGGTATCGGAGAGTCGCCACTCCCCACTAGTCCTCATTGGAGCACCCGCGCAAAGGGTTTAGCTCCCTCCTTGATCCGCGCAAGGATCAAGTGCTCTCTACGGGTTGATTCTTGACACTCCGTCACGGCGAATCACCAAAAACCGCTCATAACATGAGTTGGGTCACCCACAATCTCGTCGGATGATCACCAAACTCCTAATCACCACCAAACCGTCTAGGTGATGGCGATCACCAAGAGTAACAAGTTAGAACTCTCACTTGACCACAACAAGCCTAATGAGAAGATGGATGCACACTTGCTACACTCTTATCACTAGAGAGGAATCTCAAACTTTGATTCTCAAATCACTATCCTCACTAGGGCTCTTGCACTCTCTTGCACTCTAAAGGTATTTCTCAGCTGAACAAATGAGCAAGAGACCTCTAAAAGAGGTGGAGGGGATGTATTTATACACCCCTCAAACAAATCCAACCGTTACCTGCCGAAACAGCAAAACGCGCACTGACCGGACGCGTCGGTCGATATGACCGGACGCGCCGATCAAGTGTAACGGTCGGAAACCGAAAGTTAGCGCTGAGTGACCAGACGCGCCGGTCTGAGATGACCGGACACGCCGATCAGAGATGACCGGACGCGTCCGATCATGCAAGAGCCTTACTGGAAACTGATCTGACGCTCGACCGCGTCCGATCATAAATGACCGGACGCGTCAGGTCAGCTTGGGATCTTACTGGAACGTGACCGGACGCGCCGATCACTTCACAGTCGCGTCCGATTACACTGTTTACCCTCTGGAACACGTGTCAGACTGACCACCGTGTCCGGTCCTCTCAAGGACCGCGTCCGGTCGATCAGTTACTGACGTAGTGACTTGTTAGTACTGACCGGACACGTCCGATCATGACCAGGACCGCGTCCGGTCAAGGGTAAACTACTCAAACATCTTCTAAACGCGACGCAACTTGAACCAAGTTGGTTCCAACTGAACTTTGAGCTTTTCTAGAGCTACCTAGTGCTAAGTTTGACAAGTGTGCACCACACCTAAACAAAAGACTCACCTAGGTCAAGCTACTCGCTTATGCCCCCCTTTATAGTACGGTCAAAGGAAGAAACAAAGATCCTAATGACTATTCCAGATGTAACTCAACACCTTGACATCCGGAACTAACCGTCCTTAATCTTGTCGTTGATCCTTTGAAAACCAAAACAATTTCCATCAAGGGACATGAATACCATAGTGCCCAAAGCAGTTATCATCTCCATGACCTAACTTACCAACGTTTCTGCAAAACACACGTTAGTCATGGTAATAATGCGTTGTCATCAATTGTCGAAACCAACACCGGGGCCTAGATGCTTTCAATCTCCCCCTTTTTGGTGATTGATGACAACACTTTAGATTCAGAAGATATAAGTTGAGGTTTTCGATCATGCTTGGTTCACATAAGCATAAAGCTGTAAGCACAAGGGGTTAGTCATTGCTTATGTGTTCCAAGCCAACTGAGTGTACTCATAAGATAATACATGAAGAGTTAGTACACATAAAAAGCATAGCTCATACGAAATCGGAGTAAGGCACGGAAGCACAACCTTATGAGCTAAACACCAATTAAGTGACATGATAATTAAGACATAGTCTCACAAACTCAAAGTCACACAATGTAGGGCGAGAAAAATAAACATGATGCATGAAAGTAGCACACAAAGAATGAAACCCTCTATCAACACTCTCCCACTCCCCCTGAATCTACGCTCTCTCTCCCCCTTTAGCATCAAACGCTAAAAAAGAAAAAACTAAGGATCTGACGGGGGAACTGAAGCTGTCGTGTCGGGTGCCGAGGAGCGTGAAGTGATCACAAACTGCGAAGTGTCCTCCTCAGACTCTGAACTGTCAGGCTGACCCTCTGTAGATAGACGTGGCAGTGAAGCAGTCTAGGTCTATAGAGCAGGTGCAGCAACTGAAGGTGTAGTAGCAACTATAGGAGCAGTCACTGTCACCTGAGCCTGAAAGACACAAAGAGTAGGAGGATCTGTCGAAGCAACTGAAGATGGTAGAGTCTCTGTAGTGGCGGCCCCTTACACTAGAAGTGCAGCAGTCTCTAAAGCTGACATCTCTGAAGTAGTCACGAAAGTAGTGTACGACGGTGACAGCTGTCTAGTCAGCTCACTGTAGGTGGCACTCAAGTCGGTGAAGGGAGTGCCTAAAAGGAGGTGAGGTCTCGGCTAAGCTGGTGGGGTGAATCCCGTCTGTATAGGAGTGTAGCTCGGAGACTGAAATGTCTGAGGCACCTGCTGCTGGGGGGAGGTGTACTGAAAACTCGGCTGTCCCTGACTCTAAGGTCCACTGGACTGTAATGCTGGAGTCAGGACAGACGGTGGTGGAGGTACCCCAACAATGACAAGGTGACGCAGAAGCTCTAGGTTCTACTGCTGAGTGGCTGCCTGCTGCCTCTGCATCTCGAACTGCTGTCGCTGGAACTCTAGCTGCTGCCTCTGGAGCTCGTCCTGACGAGCCTGAATCTGAGCGAACGCGACAGCTATGTCCTGAGCCTATCTTTACATCTGAACCTCCTGTCTCTCCTGGGCCTAGGTCAACCTCTCAAGAATAGCCACCATGGCTGGGTCTGAGCGGGAGGCTGAGCCAGAGCCACCACCCTCATGGTCGTGAGGCTGAGGAGAGCGGTACCGGGGGATGGGCTGATAATCCTCATCTGTGCTGTCAGTAGCAACATCCTCGGCTGGATCAGCTGGCTGAGCATCTAGATCTGCTAGCTCTGCCTTAGCAAGACCCTCAACGGTCTCGTCCTGCTCAGCAGCTATCTTCGGTACCTCTGGCCTCTGACGCTGTCCTGGGCCAGGTGCCTGCTCTCTGGTAACTGATGCCCACAACTGTCGGATGTCATACTCTGAAAAGGTTGTAGTGGTATCAGAAATCTCTGCTCTAATCTCTGCAGGCAGCTCACAGGCAGATCTGATGATGAAGCATATCTAGTGAGCGTACGGTAGCTGCCTATGACCCTTGAATCCTTCTGCCAAGGTGTCCTCCATCTCACAAAGCATCAGATCCCAAAGGTCAAACGGGGTCTGTGAGATGAGGTGATGTACTACCCAAAGCTGCATGCAAGTCAAACCCTCTCTATATCCAAGCCTCAGAAGTAGAGTCCTCCTCACAATAGCATCAAGGACTCTAGCTATGGGTGTTAGGCTGGCAGGTGTACGTCGAGACCCCTCGCCAAAAAGCTCACGAAAACAGGGTCGGATCATATCTGTAGGGGGCACTGACCCGCCGTGAGGGCGTCTCGGAGGTGCAGTCTGTCCGAAACACAGCTGATGAATCTTTGTCTCTAAAGCAGGGAGTCTGAGAATCTCCCGTACCCTGGTGCTGTAGAGTCTGCGATCATGGCCTCTGAAAGCAAAGTGTATGAACTGATGTGCTGGGTCAATCCAAAGTGAGGAGTAAAACTCTCTGACCCAGGTCCCACAGTATGCTCTAGTCTGTCCAAGAAGATCTGATAATCCAAGTAGAAAGGACAGATGCGGATGAAGCTGCTCACCAACCATCTCAACTAAGGCCTCCAGTCGACAGACTCTCTGAGGTCTGAAAGCAATCCCGCTGTCGACATAGGCCCTATAGAAGTCCTCGTGTAGAGGAGTGTAGAAACCCTTTGAAGCCCGGGGATCCCGCTGAGGTGGGAACCACCGAGTGACCTCAACGAACCTAAGGGCCTAGACTTGTCTGGCTGTAGCACCCCTGAGGTCAAAGTGCTCAACTGGGGGGTGACCTCGAGCCCTGGGAGGTGGACGACCTCCACGACGCTGACCCTCTGGCCTAGGAGTCACCTGAGCTCGTGTACGTCCTGAGCGATGACGCTGTGGAGAGTGTGTTGTCTGCTCCTCAGTCTCCTCTGGATCCTCTATAGGCTGCTCTGCAGGGGTATCCACTGTCTCCTCTGTGGCCTCTGTACCGAGTTGTCGACCTTCGAGGTGAAAGCGACTCTCGCCAATACGAATACCACTGCTCCTGCCACCTCTCTCTGCTACCTCTGCTGCATCTACAACTGCCTGAGCCACTTCTACCTCTGTAAGTGTTCTCTTTCTCTTCTTGGCAACAATCTTTACTCGCTTGCCGTGAGCTACCTCTGTCCTCCTAGGGGGACTGTCATCCCCGTCCCTAGGTGCCCCACCAGTGTTCTTGCAGCGAACCATACTGACAAACTGATGTACTGAGAAACACTGGAAAGTAACAGATGATGAACTAACACTCGTGAGGCTTGGCCTCAATCCGTATCCGTAGGCTTGGCCTCGGATTCACAATTGATCACCTGACATACACAGCACCGACAGGACAAACTGAAACGATAGAATAGATAGATCTACTATAAGCAACATATATTATCTGGAAGATGAGTAAGATCCTAATGAGAGCAAGCATATTAGATAAGATATGAAAGGACCGTGAAAGCTACCTCGAAAGAGCGAAGATCCGATGAAAGGAAGACTATCTCGACGCACTAGGGTTACCCAGAGACGGCGATCAAAACCCTAGTGAACCGAGATATCGACGATCGAATTAGTAATTCACCAGAAAATCAACGGTAAACCCTAATCCAAGGCAGAGACGTCACAACTAGGGTTCCTAGGGTTAGGTCTTCCTAGGGTTGCGGCAGCGGGCGAGGGCCTCGGAGCTGTTGCGCGCATGCGGCAGGGAGCGGGCACGAGACGGTGGAGGCTCGGGTGGCGAGGATAGGCACGCGGCGGCGGACGGCTCGGCTGCGGCGGCGGAACGGCGAGCTCGCGGTTGCTGCGGGCGCGGCGGCTACTGCGGGCACGGCGGTGCTGCGGCTGCTGCGGGAGCACGGCGCGGTGGCACGGCGCGGGCACAAGCGAGGAAGGCGTGGTCACGAGCACGGCGAGGCACGGCGGCTCGGCGACACGGTGAGTACGAGCAGCGGTGGATTGAAAAGTGAAACGCGAGATCCAATCATACGGTTAAAAGGGTGAGATCCGCTCTTTATGCAATGACCGGATGCGGTGGTCGAATGACCGGACGCGGTGGAGTCAGTGTCCGGTCACAGTCCAGTAAGCTCCTGGAATGACCGGACGCGTCCGATTATGCACGATCGGACGCTGATAGAGTCCGGTCACTTTTTGCCTAGAAAACTGAAACGGATGACCGGACGCGGTGGTGGTGGCCGGGACCGGACGTGGTGGTCGGCAGAGACGCATCCGATGTAGCGTCCGGTCACAGATCTTGGAGAAATCCTTCGAGAATGACCGGACACGCTGGTGGACGCTGGGACCGGACGCGGTGGTGAAGCTGAACCGCGTCCGATGCAGCGTCCGGTCCAGCGTCCGGTCGCTGTAAAACGCTCTTTTTCAAATCGATTTTTAACGCGACTTCTCCCAATCAAGTTCCAATTCAAAGAGACTCAAATAAACACCAATTGAAACCTAATATGAGTGACCTCAATCAAACCCTCAAAATTTTCAAAATATTTTGCCTTAGGCTAGTATTATTTTTAAGAAAATATTCAATAAACACCCAAGGAGCAACGTATGGCCATGCAATAGAGTGTATCAACCATTTGGAGCTTCAAATGCTCTCTCTATTCATGGACGAACACAGAGGTTACTCAAAGCTAAACTGAAAAGAAACGACAAAGCAACAACCATGCATATGCAATGCAAAACGAGAAAGGAAGGCTAGGTTGCTTACCAAGTTTGATTCACGGTTAGGCTTCTTCACTCCTCCAAAGGAGGGTTATCGTAACCGTGTTAGACAAGTCCTAGATGCATTGCGGGAATTTAAACATGACATAAAATACAATGCAATGCAAGGGACAACACAAGCTCATTTTTTTAAAGTTACTAGAATCAAGCACATTTAGTTCACTTCTCAACCTACAAAAGGTAGCCTCATCTAAAGGTTTAGTGAAGATATCCGCTAATTGATTTTCACTTCTTACACCTTCTAGTGATATATCATTTTTAGCAACATGATCTCTTAGAAAGTGATGGCGGATATCAATGTGCTTGGTGCGAGAGTGTTGTACCAGATTATTAGCAATTTTAACGACACTTTCATTATCACATAAAAGCGGCACCTTTTCAAGAACAACTCCATAGTCTAGGAGGGTTTGTTTCATGTATAAGATTTGTGCACAACAAGCCCCCGCGGCAATGTATTCCGCCTTGGCGGTGGACAAAGCCACACTATTTTGCTTCTTAGATGACCAAGATACTAAGGACCTCCCAAGCAAATGGCATCCTCCGGATGTGCTTTTTCTATCAATTTTGCAACCGGCATAATCCGAATCGGAATAGCCAACTAGTTGGAATCTAGCTCCTTTGGGGTACCAAAGACCGATGCTTGGGGTGTACTTAAGATATCTTAAGATTCTTTTTATGGCACTTAGGTGAGGTTCTTTTGGGCACGCTTGAAAGCGAGCACACATGCACACACTAAACATGATATCGGGCCTAGATGCGGTAAGGTATAACAAGCTACCAATCATAGAACGGTAAAGAGTTTGATCAATTGGTTTACCTCTCTCATCTAGGTCGAGATGTCCATTAGTTGGCATTGGGGTCTTGATTGACTTGCATTCTTCCATCTTGAATCTTTTAAGAAGATCCTTGGTATACTTTTCTTGAGAGATGAAAATCCCTTCTCTCATTTGCTTGACTTGAAAACCAAGGAAGAATGTTAGCTCACCAATCATTGACATCTCGAACTCTTTCGACATCAATTCACCAAATTCCTTGCAATAATCTTCATTTGTTGACCCGAAGATGATATCATCAACATAAACTTGACAAATGAAGATCTCTCCATTGAACTTCTTGGTGAATAGTGTGGTGTCAACCTTCCCAATAGTGAAGCCCTTCTCAATGAGGAAGTCCTGGAGGCGCTCATACCACGCTCTAGGGGCTTGCTTGAGCCCATATAGCGCCTTGGACAACCTATAAACATGATTAGGATATCTAGGGTCTTCAAACCGGGGAGGTTGTTCAACATAGACTAGTTCATTTATGAAGCCATTTAAAAAAGCACTTTTCATATCCATTTGATATAGTTTCATTTCATGATGTGATGCATATGCAAGAAGGATACGAATGGCTTCAAGTCTTGCAACGGGTGCAAAGGTCTCTCCAAAATCAAGACCTTCAACTTGAGAGAACCCCTTTGCAACTAGTCTTGCCTTGTTTCTCACTACTATGCCTTGATCATCTTGCTTGTTGCGGAACACCCACTTGGTTCCAATGACTCTTGCACCTTTTGGATGCTCTTCAAGTATCCAAACTTGATTGTGGGTGAAGTTGTTCAATTCTTCATGCATGACATTCACCCAATCCAGATCTTGAAGAGCTTCTTCTACATTCTTAGGTTCAAGACAAGAGACAAAAGAGTGATGTTCAACAAAAGAAGTAAACTTTTGAGATCGAGTCATTACACCATTTGTAGGACTCCCTATGATAAGATCTTGTGGATGTGCTTGAAGTAGGGGTGAGTTTTTTCGATCAACCATTTGAGGAGTAGGATGGGGAGCATCAACATCTTGAGCTTGTGCCTCGGCTTGTTGATGAGAGACATGAGTATCTTTATTTTCAACTCTCTCATTCTTGTCATCATCTTGAGGCACATATGATGAAGATGGTGGATTGACAATTTGTACATCGTCTTCATCATCTTTAGGCTTGATGTCTCCCACCGGCATGTTCTTCATAGCCTCTCTCAATGGTTCATCACCTACATCATCACAATTCTCAATTGCTCCTTGGAAGCCGTTAGATTCATCAAATTTCACATCATATGTTTCTTCAACCAAACCGGTGGCATGGTTAAATACTCTATATGCTTTGGACTTTGATGAGTAACCAACAAGAAAACCAATATCACAACGTCTTTGGAACTTCCCTAGGTGTTGACGCTTCTTGTAGATATAGCATTTGCAACCAAACACCTGGAAGAATGAGACGTCTGGCTTCTTCCCATTTAGCAATTCATAGGGGGTCTTGTCAAGGAACTTTTGTAGGAAGAGCCGATTTGAAGCATAGCATGCGGTGTTGATTGCCTCGGCCCACAATTTCTCCGGTGTGTTGTACTCATCTAGCATTGTTCTTGCAAGAGTGATCAAGGTTCGGTTCTTTCTCTCAACTACACCATTTTGTTGAGGAGTGTAGGTTGATGAAACTTCATGCTTGATTCCAATTTCATCACAATAAGCTTCAATATTGGTGTTGTCAAACTCTTTGCCATTGTCACTTCTAATTTTCTTTATCTTGACTTCAAATTCATTTTGAGCTCTCTTTGCAAACTTCTTGAAGCAATTTGCCACTTCGGATTTGTCATGAAGAAAGAAAGTCCAATTGTATCTTGAGTAGTCATCCACAATCACTAGGCAATAGAGATTTCCACCCAAGCTCTTGTAAGTTGTAGGACCAAACAAATCCATGTGTAGAAGTTCTAGTACTCTTGATGTTGACATGTAAGCTTTGGTTGGATGAGTGTTTGCAACTTGTTTGCCGGCTTGACATGCACTACAAGGTTTGTCCTTCTCAAACTTTACATCCTTCAACCCTCTCACTAATTCTTTCTTCAATAGCTTGTTGAGAGTGTTCATTCCAACATAAGCAAGCCTCCTATGCCAAAGCCATCCAAGTGTAGTTTTGGTAAATAAACATGTCATCAAGTTTGCATCTTCAGAGGTGAAGTCAACAAGATAGAGATTATTGTATCTAAAGCCCTTGAAAATCACTTGCTTATCATCTATCTTAGTAACAACCACTTCATTTGGACTAAACAATCATTGGTAGCCAAGGTCACAAAGTTGCCCAACGGATAGTAAGTTGAAACTCAATGAAGCAACATAGAGCACATTTGAGAGAGAGTGATCATTTGATATTGCAATCTTGCCTATACCCTTGACTTTGCTCTTTGAATTGTCCCCAAATGTGATCTTGTCTTGACATACCCCATTCTCTTCAAGTGAGGTGAACATACGAGGATCACCGGTCATATATTGTGTGCAACCACTATCAATCACCCAATAAGATCCACCGGTCTTGTAGTTCACCTACACACAAAAGATCAAGCCTTTTGCTTAGGGACCTAAACTTGAGAGGGACCCTTAACTTTCTCAACTAGTGACTTGGCAACCCATATTTTCTTAGGCCTATTCTTGTTAGGAGGACCCAAGAACATGACTTTCATCTTTCCACTTGAATCTTTTCTAAGCATGTAATGAGTATTGAAAGCAAAGGGTCTAGCATGCTTGGGCAAGGGTTGTGGTGGTGGAGTTTTGCACTCATGAGTAAAATTGCCTTCTTGTCCACACTCAACACATCTCTTTGGCTTAGGATTTGACTTGCTTTGTTGTTGTTGAGCTTTGACCTTCTTCTCTTGATTTGCCAAGTAACCAATGCCACTTCTATCCATCTTCATGACGGTGTTCATGAGTAGCTCACTTTGCAAATGTTGGCCTCTTATGAACTTGCTTAGGCTGGTCTTGAGATGCTCTTTGTCTTGCTTGAGCTTCTTGTTTTCTTCAATAAGTGACTCATTTGAAGCTTGCTTTTCAAGAGCCATCAACTTCTTGTTCTTATTCTTAAGCATCTCATTTTCACTCTTGAGCTTGACATACTCATCATAGTTGTCGGACTCAACCACACTCTTGCCTTTGCCGCTAGAGCCTTGCTCAAAGTTCTCAATAATCAAATCATCACATGATGTAGCTATATCAATCTTAACAACTTGGTTAGTAGCATCATGTGTCTCAAGAGCAAGCTTATTAGCAACAATAAGAGTATCATAGTTGATTTTCAATGTGGTATATTCATCTTTTAGCAAGTTGAGCCTAGTGATGAGTTCACCATGCTTCTTCTCAATTTTATCATGTTTATCTCTAAGCTCCTTGTTAGAAGTTTTGAGCTCCTTAAGAGAAGAAGACATAGTTTCATTTTGATCTTTGAGCTCATCACTAGTCTTATGTGCATTCTCAAGCTTAGATGAGAGTGATTCATTTTCATGTTGAAGCTCATCATTTTCATTTCTAGTTCTTTTTATGATTTTAGAGTATTTGTTCAACAATTTTACAAGTTCATCATAAGAAGGTGCATCATATTCATCATCACTATCATCATCATCACTATCACTATTTTGTACCTTTCGATCACCCTTAGCCATGAGACATAGGTGAGAAGTAGATGATGATGGTGAAGATGGCGGTGAAGGTGGTGATGAAGACATCGACGACGATGATGATGGTCCAATCACAAGTACGGCGATCTTCTCTTTTTCATCGTCGCTTTCATCGCCGGAGGACTCACATGATGACTCAATGTCGGTGAGCCAATCACCAACAATGTAAGCTTTGCCTCCCTTCTTCTTCTTGTCGAACTCTCTTTTCTTTCCATCTTTCTTTTTGTATGGCTTGTTCTTTCTTTTCTCATCTTCTTCATCACTTGAATCATCTTTCTTGCCCTTGTACTTGTTCTTATACTTGTCTTTTAGAGGCTTCGGGCATTGATGAGCTAGGTCGCCAAGTTCACCATAATTGAAGCAATCCATTTCGGATATTGGCTTCCTTTTGCTACTTGTGAAGAATTTCTTCTTCTTGCCATCGAACTTGATGCCACTCTTGTTGAGCTTCTTTAGCATCTTGATGGTCTTCCTCACCATGAGTGCAAGTGATGCATCATCAATATCACTCTCAATTGAGCTTTCTTGCACCATCATGGCTTGGCCCTTCTTCTTTTTCTTTTCATGGCTAGCTTTGAAGGCCAAGTCTTTCTTCTTGGAAGATGATGTGCCCTCTTCCGGAGTGATGTGCATGTACATCTCATGTGCATTGATCTTTCCTAATACTTGAGTCGGTGTTGCGACGGAGAGATCACTTTGGTGAAGTACGGTGACAATGTGTCCATACTTCTCAACGGGAAGAACACTCAAGATCCTCCTTACAACATCCGATTGACTCATTTGAGTGAGTCCAAGAGCATTGAGATCTTCTACAAGAACATTCAAACGAGTGTACATCTCATTAGCACTTTCTTTGGGAAGCATCTCAAAAGAATTGATTTTCTTTAAAGCAATGTGATAGCGTTCCTCACACTCACTCTTAGTTCTCTCATGGAGAGCACAAAGATTTTCCCACAATTCATGAGTGTTTTTGGCATTACGCACACGATTGAAGATATCTTTGCCTAAGCCCCGGTAGAGTGTATTTTTTGTCTTTGCATTCCACCAGTCGTACTTCTCCTCGTCACCACTTGGGTTAGCGGGATCCCTTATAGGAGGAAGCCCTTCGGTTGCGGCTCTAAGGCACCCAACATCTATGGCTTCGAGGTAGCCTCCATACGATTTTTTCAATATGGAAAATCATCTCCCTCAAAAGTGGGAGGTGGTCCTTCCCCATTAGACATCTTGCTCTAGGCGGTGAAGCCTAAATAAAGAGCAACACAGCTCTGATACCAATTGAAAGGATTAAGATGCCCAAGAGGGGGGGGTGAATTGGGCTTTTCTAAAAATTAATTGCAAGAATTAAATCCTACAAGCCAAACTTCACCCCTAGTGCCTACTAGTGTTCCTTGTGATTCTACCGGTAAAAGTTTTGCATCCTAAGATCCAATCCTAGACTAGCATGGCAATTCTAGTAAAGTAAACAAGCAATGAAAGTAATGCATGAATGTAAATGCTTAAAAGTAAGGGTTAGGAACACGGCGATGTTTTGCTGAGGTATCGGAGAGTCGCCACTCCCCACTAGTCCTCGTTGGAGCACCTGTGCAAGAGTGTAGCTCCCCCTTGATCCGCGCAAGGATCAAGTGCTCTCTACAGGTTGATTCTTCGACACTCCGTCGCGGTGAATCACCCAAAACCACTCACAACATGAGTTGGGTCACCCACAATCTCGTCGGATTATCACCAAACTCCCAATCACCACCAAACCGTCTAGGTGATGGCGATCACCAAGAGTAACAAGCTAGAACTCTCACTTGACCACAACAAGCCTAATGAGAAGATGGATGCACACTTGCTACACTCTTGTCACTAGAGAGGAATCTCAAACTTTGATTCTCAAATCACTATCCTCACTAGGGCTCTTGCACTCTCTTGCACTCCAAAGGTGTTTCTCAGCTGAACAAATGAGCAAGAGACCTCTAAAAGAGGTGGAGGGGATGTATTTATACACCCCTCAAACAAATCCAACCGTTACCTGCCGAAACAGCAAAACGCGCACTGACCGAACGCGTCGATCGATATGACCGGACGCGCCGATCAAGTGTAACGGTCGGAAACCGAAAGTTAGCGCTGAGTGACCAGACGCGCCGGTCTGAGATGACCGGATGCGCCGCTCAGGGATGACCGGACGCGTCCGATCATGCAAGAGCCTTACTAGAAACTGATCTGACGCTCGACCGCGTCCGATCATAGATGACCGGACGCGTCAGGTCAGCTTGGGACCTTACTGGAACGTGACCGGACCCGCCGATCACTTCACAATCGCGTCCGATTACACTGTTTACCCTCTGGAACACGTGTCAGACTGACCACCGCATCCGGTCCTCTCAAGGACCGTGTCCGATCGATCAGTTATCGACGCAGTGACTTGTTAGTACTGACCGGACGTGTCCGGTCATGACCAGGACCGCGTCCGGTCAAGGGTAAACTGCTCAAACGTCTTCTAAACGCGACGCAACTTGAACCAAGTTGCTTCCAACTGAACTTTGAGCTTTTCTAGAGCTACCTAGTGCTAAGTTTGACAAGTGTACACCACACCTAAACAAAAGACTCACCTAGGTCAAGCTACTCGCTTATGCCCCCTTTATAGTACGGTCAAAGGAAGAAACAAAGATCCTAACGACTATTCTAGATGTAACTCAATACCTTGACATCCGGAACTAATCGTCCTTAATCTTGTCGTTGATCCTTTGAAAACCGAAATGATTTCCATCAAGGGACATGAATACCATAGTGTCCAAAGCAGTTATCATCTCCATGACCTAACTTACCAACGTTTCTGCAAAACACACGTTAGTCATGGTAATAATACGTTATCATCAATTGCCAAAACCAACACCGAGGCCTAGATGCTTTCATCTGTAAGAAGCTTTAGTGTTGCTTAAGTAATCGTCGTTAGTAGTAGGTTCTTTTGTTTTGCAACTGTACCATGAAGGAAAGTTGTGCTCAAGTTTTAACCGTGGCATGTCATCTTTAAGCATCATGTTTATTAGTGCATCATGTTGAAAACACGTCATATGCTCGTGTAGTTCCCGCTTTCGAGGAAGTCAACATTGTTGAGCAAGCCTCCGGAGAAGAGCAGTCGCCGGTGGGTTCTGGACCGGACGTCGGAGTTGTTGAGCCCGAGCAAGTCGTCTCGTCTACGCAAGGCAAGCCCCGGTGCATTTAAACCCTTCCTTGAGTTTTACAAATCTTTATCACTGGTACTATGGTTTATTGCATTAAGTAATTAGAAATGGAGTGATAACCAAATTGCTGTATTATCATCCTTGATTATTGCGATATCACCTTTGGTACCTGTTTTACTGAAAAAACGTAGCATGCTTCGCTATGCTTAATGAGTTAGGCTTGTAAATAAAATGTTTACATGGCCACGATGGCATACTTAATGAATAATGAAATATAAGAATGAACCTGGAAGATCGGACGGGTGGTTTGGCCACTGCTAACTTGCATTGGGAAAAGAAGTCTCAACATAGTGTTTTCGCCTAATCAATTAAGGATCGTACGTTGTTGGCCCTCGAGTTATTGAGTTTTTAGTACTAGTCATGTACCCATGTTAGGTAAGCCTTACTTCGACTATTCCATTACGAGAACGTTAACCTCGCACTGGGAGTGGAGAGATGGCGAGAGTAACGTGTACCCTCGGGGCTAGAATTAGGCCGGGTTCGAGGAGTACTGTGCTCTTGGGTGACGATGGACACGTTCTGGTTTTGGGTTACCCGAATAAGAGTTGATATATGCAAGATTTGGTTCTACATATGTCGTGCAGTTAAGAAGCCCCAACTGAGTAAATCAAGTGGTTCGAATCGTCGTTACTCCATGAGAAATGAGTCTTGGCCTTGCACCAACATCGTAGTTAAAAAATAGAATTGAAAGAAAGAATAAGAAAGGATCTTAATGAAAAATACTTTGATATAGATTAGGATCTCTTAGAATTGGTTAATGAACCATCAATAATAAAAATAAAATATTAAATGTAAGGACTTACTTTAGTAAGCTTTTCTGCAAAAGAAATTTTGATTCTTGAATACTCGTACCTCGATTCCCTAAAGCTAGCATGTCCTCGGAGTCTTTTTCTTAGTCAGATAAGTCTTGTTGAGTACTCTCCGTACTCAGGGTTTGTTAAACCCCTGGTTGCAGATGCGGTGCATGAGTAAGTCTGCTTAGAGCCTTGCTGCATGACCGTTGTTGTCGAAGAAAGTAACGACGAGTAGGCTATGTGTCCTTTGGGCAAGGCACCTCGTTTGGGTGTTGTAATAAAGTTACTACTGATACTCTACTACTACTGGTTTGTAATAATATTACTTAAGGTTTGAAATTTGGAAACTGTGGTTTGTAAACTTAAGTTATGTAAGATTTCTGCTATTTTACTCTGATGGTATTTTGAATAAGCTATTGTAATATTGCAATACTCCTGTAATTGGATCCTGTTCGGAGGAAAGCAGACCTTTTAAGTTATGAGGAACATAAGTATGACTGTCAGAGGTCATTATGATAATAACAGGTACGTGTGGGCCATCATAATTAGGAGGTTCTGTGACACTTCACGACGAAACCAAGGTCCATCCACGCTGCAACAGTGAACTCCTATGTCTGGCGCACGAAGACCATAGGCCGAAGCCCCTAAACCGCCTTGTACTTAACCTTCCTCAGGATATAAGGGGAAGGCCAGCTCTCACAAAAAGGGGAGGTCTCGAGAGAGATCATTCATCCGATCGGCCAGAATAGAACACCAAGTGAACTGAGAGGAACAACAGAGTGTTTCTCCTGCGTCAACCCATTAAGAGAGAGGGCCTATTCCCTTATTCGCTAGGAAGAAACCTCACCGCCAACGAGCCGTAGAATAATACCGAGCGATCACCTGCTAAACTCTTATTCTCCTTCGCTGTAACCCCCGATTTAGGTGCTCTTAAACACGAAGAATATCTCACTGCTGGACGTAGGGTCTCGATAGCCCGAACCAAGATAAACCGTCGTGTCTCTTGTATTTTTGAATGCTAGAGCCATCGGAGACTCACACTTTCGACATCCGATGAACAACAACGATACTTGCTGCGGTTATGAACTCGCGACAATCGGTTCTACTACACGTCCAAGACAGAAAACCTTATGAAAAATACAATTAATTCATCCAGACTCCAAACGATGCGGCTCATATATGTTTTTCGATCAGCTTGATGAGAAGAATGCAATGATATAGTCTATTCTTGCATTTGACAAAATTTTGGAACCGACCTTCATCTAGATCACCCTAAAAGATGTTTTCTTTGTCCGAGCTTTAAATGAGATGATCCATATACGCTCGTTGACCGTATTGACGATAAAAATATAATGGTAGAGTTTATTATGCACTTTGGCAATTTCGTGTGTCAAAGCCAATAAAACAAATAAAGTGGTGAAGGGTGCAAAATATTTGATACCAAAGTTATTAATTAATTCTCTCTGTTTTGAACTGTATATCATTTTTTATTTTTATTATATTAATATTAATATTTTTATCTTCAGCTAAATATAAAAGATATGTTAATAATCTATATTATATTGAATGATTTAAACACACTTTCTCTATCCCAAAGTAAGTGTCACCTCACATGCTAAGAAGTCAAATATTTTAACTTTGATTAAATATATATAAGAAATTATTAATATTTATGGTGCATAATTAATATCATTAGATAAATCGTTGAATATATTTTCATATAATAAACTTATTTGGAGATATAAATACTGTTGATATTTTCTATAAATCTAGTCAAACTAAAACAGTTTGACCAACATGCAACCTATAGTAACACTTATTTTGGAACGGAGAGAGTATACTGTAATGGATATATAATATTGGCAAAATTAGACGAATTTAATCTAAAATAAGATAAAATTTAAAACTAAATTATGTACGATTTGAAGCGCCGCAAGTATTCCCATTAAATTCCTGTGAACCGTGAACCGAAGGCGACCTTCCCACCTCCTTGCTCCCCACAAATAACGTGACACAACAAGACAAGCAGCTCCACCAGCTCTAGGGGTGTGGGGCTCTAGGGCCCACTCGTCAGCCCCTAAGTCGGGACGCCTTTACCACCGAGGAAGCCTCGAGAAGGTTCACCCAGTGGAGGCCGAACCACAACAGACATCCCCTGACAGTCAAGTGTCAGGGGCATCGGCAACGTTAGTTGGCGCCCGCAGCGCCCCCGATTCCACGATAAAACAAGGTCTATCCATGTTGTAGTAGTGCACTCCTACGCCGCACGAAGACCATAGACCAAAGCCTCCGAACCGCCTTGTACCCAACCTTCATCGGGATAAAAAGGGAAGGTCGACTCCCATAGGAAGAGGAGACTGAGAGAGAGAGATCATTCATCCGATCAGCCGGAACACAAGTGAACTGAGAGGAACAACAGAGTGTTCCTTCCATGGCAATCCAGGAAGAGAGAGAGGGCCGATTCCCTTATTCGCTAGGAAGAAACCTCACCACCAACGAGCCGTAGGATAGCACCGAGCAATCTCCTACCAAACTCTTATTCTCTTTCGTTGTAACCCTGATTTATGTGCAATTGAACACGAAGAACATCTCATTGCTGGACGTAGGGCCTTAATAGCCCGAATCAGGATAAACCGTAGTGTCTTTTGGGTTTTTGAGTGCTCGAGCAACCAGTGACTCACACTTCTAGTATCCAACAAAAAACAATAATGCTTGCCGTGGTCACGAACCCGCAATAGCCGGCTCTACTGCATGTCCATGGCAGAAAACCTTCCAAAAATTGCAATTAAATAATCCGGACTTCAAATGAGGCAATACATATATGTTTTTCGATCAGATCGATGAGAGGAACGCAATGGTATAGTCCATTCTTGCATTTGACAAACTTTTGGAATCAGCCTGGCTAGTTTCATCTAGGTCACAACCCCCCGGAAAAGATGTTTTCTTTGTCCGTGCTTCAAATGAGATGATCCAAATATGCTCTCTAGCTGTATTGACGATAGAAATATAACGGTGGAGTCCATTATGCTCTTTAGCCGATTTCGGGTGTCAACATGATACCAATAAAACAAATAAAGTGGTGAAGGGTGCAAAATATTTGATACCAAAGTTATTAACTAATTCTCCCTGTTTTGAACTATAGACCATTTTATTTTTATTATATATTAATATTAATACTTTTATCTTTAGCTGAAATTATAAAAGATATATTAACAATCCATATTATATCGAATGATTAAAAGAGACTTCCTCTGTCCCGAAGTAAATGTCATCTTACTTACTGAGAAGTCAAACATTTTAACTTTGATTAAATATATATATGAATATTTATGACGCATAGTTAGTATCATTAGACGAATCGTTGAATATATTTTTATAATAAATTTATTTAGAGATATAAATATTGTTAATATTTTTTATAAATCTAGTTAAAATTTAAAAAGTTTGACTAGAGTAACACTTATTTTGGAACAGAGAGAGTATATTGTGATGGATATATAATGAAACTTTGACGTTGTAAGCATTGACAAAATTAGACAAACTTAATCTAAAAATAAGATAAAATTTAAACCTAACTACGGTTTGAAACGCCGCAAGTACTCCCATGAAATTCCCGTGATGCGTGAACCGTGAACCAAAGGCGACCTTCCCACCTCCTTGCTCCTAAAAAACTCGGCCCGGCGGGGGAAAGACCTCCCCCACGGCATTCCACTAAGAAGAAACTCCTCAGTACCCCGGACCGAGAAACCCCCCGAACCCTGGCCCCGACCCGACACTAGGGACGGACACCGTGGGGACCGTTACTTGGGCCGGTCCTCAGGCCGGGACTCCGTAGCCCGTCGGCCGGGCCGCCGTCGCCTGGGTTCCCGTTGCCGCAGGCCGGAACGGGCCGCCACCACTAGTGCTTTGGCACACGGGACTAGCGAGGGGGTTTTTTAACCACAGCCTGAAATTCGCTCCCACGGGGAGTTGAACTCAGGACCTGTGGAGTGCCGCTCGAGTGACTTAGCCAACTGGACTAAGCACCCTTTGGCACCTCCTTGCTCCTCACCCTGAACCGCCTGAAGGCTGCCGCTGCCACCGCTCATCGCTGCGACGCTGCCCCCTGTCAGCACCGATCCCCCGGCGCGGCCGCAGTGGGCTTCAGGCCCCGTTCACTTCCCAAAATATTTCCTCGGTCACCCGTCACATCGAATCTTTAAACCCATGCATGAAGCATTAAATGTAGGTAAAAAAAATAACTAATTATACAGTTTGTCTGTAAAGGTCGAGATGAATCTTTTAAGCCTAATTAATTCATGGTTGAATAAATTTTGCCAAATAACAACGAAAGTGCTACAGGAATATTTCCTCCAAATATTTCGGAACTGAACACAGCCTCAGTTTGTTTCTTTCTTCACCCAGTGGAAGAGCAAGGGCGGAAGCTTCCCACAGTCCCGCGCAGCCGCCGCTCCTCCGTCCTCCGCGCCGGGGTCCGGCCCACGCTTCGGCCGCCATCCACGGATTTCCCCACCAGGCCACCACTGGCGCTTGTGCAGGTTGATGGCGATGCCGCCCATCAAAGGTGGCCCCACCTCCCTCGCCGGCGATCTCCGTGCCGTTGCCGAGATCCTGCTCCGTCTCCCGTCGCCTGCCGCCCTCGTCCGCGCCGCGCTCGCCTCGAGGCGCTGGCTCCAGATCGCATCCTCCCCCGGGTTCCTCCGCAGGTACCGCTCCCGCCACGCCTCGTCGCCCCTGCTCGGCCTCTACGTTCCCAGGGCGCACACCGGGCTTCCCTCGTTCCAGCTCGCGGATTCAGTCCGCTCCGACCGCGCCCTCGCCAAATTCGTGCGCGGGGGCGACTTCGGTCTCACCGGTCTCGAGAGCCATCCGGAGTGGCGCCTCCTTGACTGCCACAATGGCCGCCTCCTACTCTCCAGAGGCGAATCACGCGCCGTATTCGATCCAGCGTCCGCCCGCGAACCTGTATGGCTTCCGCCGAATAGCCCCCTCCCAGGTACCTTTATTTCTGAATGTTTGTTGCAAGGCCATAGCGACGATGTGGCATCGTTCCGCGTGGTCTCTGTGCAGCAGCGTGGCCATGATCAGCTGTTGCGAGCTGCCGAGTACCACTCACATACTCGCCAGTGGCATTGCCACCAGTGGGTGAAGGACATTAACAGACCTCAACATGATCAGGCGATGCATGCTGGTCGGTTCATCTTTTGGAGATACGATGACACTTCATCGCTCTTGCTTGACACGGCCACTATGGAATTCTCCATCCTTGGTCTCCCATTTACATTCTTCCAAGAGTCAAGGTATGCCATAGGAGACACTGACGATGGTATGTGCTGCCTTGTGGGCCTTGTTGGTAGCATTAACAGCCTCCATTTGCAAGTGTGGTTGCTAAAGGAGAATGGTGCTGCCAAGATGTGGGAGCCGGAGAGGAAAACTCTAGTGAGCCAAGTGCTTGGCAGGGATATCCAATTGCGTCAAGTCCATGCAGTAACCAATGGACTAGCTCTTCTATGCTGGGACCAATCCTGCCAGTTTGCCATCAATCTGAAGAAAATGTGTATCGATTCTGAGTTTGAGTGCAGCGCTCTTGGTTATCCTTTGCAAATGCCATGGCCACCTGCTGTGCTGGTTGAAACTACTCATGGTATGTGATCCACACCTTAGACAGATGTTCAACAACAAAAAAGTACAAGCAAAGTGCACTTTTTTGATTACTACTTACACTGACAATTGTGTTGACTTTGCTGCAGAGACCATTAATTATGTTGTGGATCTTGTAACGCAAAACTTTTCAGCAATTGAAGAAATTCAGGTATTTTTGAATTGTACCCAGTTTCTATTTCTATCAAAAGATATCCAAGTTTTTTTTATGTCCCAAGTCCCAACCATACGTGAAAATTGCCCTAAGCATCTTTGTTCGGTCAAATTTAACAGCTGCACTTTATACTCCTGACTCTTGCTATAGTTGTATTTTTTTTTGCCACTAAGAGCATCTCCAAGAGTTTCCGAAACCCACTCCCAATCTTGATTTTTCAGCAAGATTGAAAAAAGACCACTCTCCAACAACTCCTTATCTCAACTCCCAATCTTTCCACACTTGGGAAAATTGACCCAATCGTGCGAGATGGAAAGACGTGGGAAAGAATAAGGAAGGAGTAAGGGCATGGTTCCCAATACAAATGTACAAGAGAGAGAAAGTATAGAAGTGGTTGGGGTGATTTGGAAGAAGTCCAGGATTCCTGATGTAAAACTGCCTCTATCTTCTAGGAGCGAGATTTTGGAAACAGTTGGAGGAACCCAACAAATACACTCCCAACTTTTTTAGCCACTTTTAAAACTCATTGATTCACCAGTTGTTTTCTTGGGATTATTAGAGATGCTCTAAGATTAACATAGTTGTTGCCACTGAGATTAACATGTTGCTTCAAACTTTTTTTTTTTTGCAAAACTTTGCTCTTTTATAAATATTACAATTGTTTCTTATTTTTTTAGATGGAGATGATGGTTAACATCCATTGCAACAAGGTGGCTCACGGAAGCGAGATAGTTCCCAGTAGCAAGCCAGATCATGTTGGTGAGATGATCCACTGTAATCAAATGGACCCCCATGGCACTGAGATGGATCAAGGTATTGAGATGATTCATGGTAGTGACACTAATGAGTCAGCGACACTGACCAAATCTAGATGTGGCAGTGAGATGGTCTCCAGTGATCATGGTGGTGAGAAGATCCACTGTCACGAAACTGTCATCCAGGGCAGTGAGTTTTTTCAAGGTATTGAGACAACTCAAGATAATGGCACTGCTGAGGTGACACCACCAACCACATCAAGATGTGGCAATGACATGGTTCAAGGTATTGACATGACTCATGGTAATTACACTGGTGTGGCAGCACCAACCACATCAAGACATTGCAGCGAAATGGTCCCTGTTAGCAAGAAAAATCATGGTGGTTTAATGACCCATTGTAACCAAATGATCATCCATGACAGGGAAATGGTTCAAGGTATTGAGATGACTCTTGGTAAGAACACTGCTGAGGTGACACCTCCAACCATCGCAAAATATCTGAGAAAGAACTCCATCATCTGGAAACATTTCACTACTGAAACCGATTCTGATGGATGCACACGAGCATGCTGTAAGTATTGCAGGAGGTCCTTTGACTGCTCCAGAACATCAGGCACTAGCCATCTAAAGAGGCACCTCACCCTAGGTTCATGTCCTGCATTGAAAGGTCAAGTGCCACCTTCAGCAGGAGGGGCAAGACATTTTGGCAGCAGTGCTGCAGAGAAACCTTCTAAGAGGCAATGCACATATGCTGACCCTGCAGATGATGCACTTAATCGGAACTACAATATATCATATCTGGGGAAGATGGAAATTCTGACTGAGGTATTTAAGTATTTTACCCAATTTCTGTTTATGTTTAAAACAATGCAGCAGTGTATTTTTCAACCACAAGCAGTAGTAGTCTGCCTCTGCGTCTTTGTTATACCACATTTTATTTAATTGTATTTTATAATACCATTTGACTTTTAGTCCTTTTGTAAGAAAAAAGTGCACCTTAGTCTCGGTCTAAAACTGTTCACTTTGCAGCCTCTAACTACAAAACAAGGAAATGAATACTCAATATCAAAATGCTTAGAAGTGTTACATGACATGGATGATGTGTCAGATGAGATAAAGCATCTTGCATTTCATGTTCTCAAGGATGGAACAAATCGAGAGATTTTTATGAGCTATGAATCAAGACTTCGTGGTTTATGGTTGAAGAAGGAAGTTAACAAGCTTGGAACATAATTGACTCCTTGTAAGTCTTGCTGTATTTGCACTCTATTTTGCAACTCCTTTTTGTTGTTTGCATTTGTTCAAGCTTGAAAATTTTAGTTTCAAGGTTGCATTTTTTGGAGTAATGTGTGATGAGCTTGTTACTAATGTGCTCTGAGCCTTTGATTGTCAGTTAGCACCCTGGCTGCACCATAAATACATTTTTTTACGAAAAACTTATGCACTTATAAACTCATGTCATCTAATCAATGGTGAAGTTATGCTGCTCAGTAATCAGTAGCAATTTTGTTTTGTAGCTCCTACCTTGTGGTTCAGTTGCATTTCTCTCCTATTTGAAAAACAAGTAAGCAATTCACCTCCATCCGTTTGCCACCTCTCATGCGCCGACAGATGGGGCCACGTTCCACCTCCCATTCCTCCGCAGAGCCTCCCAGTTTGTCCCTTGGCTCTGCAACACCACCTCCCCTCCCTCCGCCTCACGGATGTGCTGCCTCCCCTAGCACCTTCCACGAGTGGTGCCGTTGTGCCGTCCTCCGCACCACATTCCTGCATTTCCCACTCGTCGCCTGCGCCTGTCTGTTCTGCTCCCCTGTTCCTTCATGTCCTACGTTCTGCTTGCCCCTCCCATCGTCCACCTGTCGCCGCCTGCATGCTCCCAATCACCCATCAGTGCGCGCAACTCCATTAGCCCTCAGCTTTAGGATCGAGAGCGACATCGGACCTGATGAACCTTGTGACCCTGTTGTGGAAGACCAGGAGTCCAGGACGCACCGGCTACCAAGGCTAATGTTGGCACCTGGTTAAGACAATTCCAGCAATGCCCTGGCAGCTTATCAGTGTCAGAAATTATCTCAGGTTTGGTCAATGGAGACCAAGTCACAAGGGGCCTAACAGCCCTTCTAATGGTCCATGATCGGTGGACTCAACAGACTCTTGTCGAGTAATGAGATTTCTTATTCATTTAGAGCTGACAACTTTTTTGGTTAGCTTAAAAATCAGTATGTATGCCTGGCAGCTTTCTGGTTAATGTAAAATAGGTATTCAAGTCTCACATGCCATGTGTGGCTCTCATTCACCATCTTAATGATTAGAATACAGGAAAGGTATTCTTCACTCAAAGTAGACAAAAAGATTGTTAACGTACATTTGATGATATATGAACAAAATAGTACCATGCTATTCCTTTTTTTTGTGACTAGTACCGTGCTATTCCTATTGAAAAGTAGTTATTCCATGACGGCATGTTTATCTCTATTTCCCACATCCAGGTGAGAACACTTTGGATTCTTATATCCTTATTACAAGAACTGGGATTCTGAGTCTTTCTTATTGTGGCAGCACAGCTGCTTATATAAAGTGGAAAATCTGCTTTGCATGGTAATGCATACAACCATCTTGACATACCATCCAGCACAGAAGACATGCAAAGTAAGAATTTGACATGATATTGGTGCTAGATATAAGTTGACATGGCGGCAATCTTTGTAATACAGCTATGTACTTTGCTTGGTATTGAACTGAGAAATAGGTATACTAGCTCTATTGATTGTGTATCTTCTGATTGGAGCTTTTGCTTGAGGAGAAATTGATTCAACATCGGTTGAGATGGTTTGGACATGTCCAACGGAGGCCTTCTGAGGCGCCGGTGCGTAGTGAAGTTCTAAAGCGGGCCGATAATGTAAAGAGCGGTAGAGGTCGACCTAAACTAACTTGGGACGAGTCCGTTAAGAGAGATCTTAAGGAGTGGAATATCTCCAAGGATTTAGCTATGGACAGGAGCGCTTGGAGATTGGCAATCAACGTGCCTGAACCATGACCTCTTTTTGTCTTGTGCCCTTTATGTTCCTTTATGTGTCTCCCTGTTTCACGTCTCTTTTGGGTTTCATCTCTAGCCTACCCCAACTTGCTTGGGACAAAAGGCTATGTTGTTGTTGTTGTTGTTGTGGAGCTTTTGCTTCAGTACTGCTGCCAACATAGGTGACATGCAAAATGTATCTGATGCTAGCAAACCTATATGATACCTCTTTATAACTGTGAGATTTTTGTTACTTCCTAATTTTACATGTCATTCTTTCGGAACAAGGCTTTATGACTCAGGTACCATTAATTGATTGATTTAAGGATTTTTATGGCTAGCCTAGTGTATTTTAGAGTTGTACTTTGGCACATTTCCAGTTATGTTTACCTGGGTGGCATGAATTGGCTATTCGAGAACAACATGTGAGGAAGCTGCCAACATGAATTAGAACAAATTTTCTTTTAAGATATATATATATATCAAATTGAGACTTGAAAGTTGAAATAGGGGAAGAATAGAAGCTATGCTCTACTGCAAAGTGATTTTTGGCATACTCTATTTTACAGAATCCACATTAACACTTATGTATCTTTGAAGCATAATAAGGGTGATGAATTTGTGATCCTTTGAGAACAAATTTTCCTTTCAACTTGCAAGTAGCATTACTCTATTTTACAGAATCCATGTTAACACTTATGTGTCTTTGAAGCATAATAAGGGTGATGAATTTGTGATCCTTTGAGAACAAATTTTCCTTTCAACTTGCAAGTAGCATTTATAGCTATGACGGTGGAAATAAATTAGTTTGATATAATTTATGATGCCTGTAGCAATGCCCAGGCCATGAGCTAGTATATGAAAGAATGATATATCTCCTCTCATGAACTGTTGTAATCAGTGGCGGAGCCAGCCAAAGAAATGAGGTAAGGCGAAGGTCCGCCACTGGGCATCAGCTTCATCTCTTCTCCTGACGGCTTCACCTCCTCCCCATCCATCAGCACCGGCAGTCAGTCAGAGGGCCAGGCCGGCCGGCGGCTCGGCCGCAGGCTGGCAGGCGCGCAGCGGCACTGCGAGAGGGCCGCAGCCTCCAGTCGATTCCCCGGCGCAGCGCAGTGCGTGGCTGGGCATGGCGCGTGGGGCGGAGGCGCGGGGCGGCGGCCAGAGCCCGGAGGCGCGTGAGACGGACTGCAGAGCACCGGAGCCGCGGTGTCGCTGAAGTCGAACCAAGCGAGCGAGTAGAGGAACGATGCGGCGACTCTGCTTGGTGCTTGAGGCTTGCCGTAAGGCCTTTGGCTTCACGTGGGTGGGCCTTTGGCCTTTGGGCCTTGTTGTTGTCTAGCTGGCCCAGCAACGCGGTGTCGACTGCCGATGCTAGTCTGCTTAGCTCGTCTCGTCGTCCACGAGTCCGGTGGCCGCTGCTGCTTATTTTTGGAGCCTTGGACCTTCGCCGCCGCCGGAGATGGGGTCCTACCTATGGTGCTCGCCGGAGGAGAGGTAGGGCGGCTGCCCAACCTCGCCATATAGGTGGCTCCGCCTCTGGTTGTAATTCAGTTGATATAATAACACTTTAACACCTGACTGATTGACGGTTCATACTTTGGCATCTCGTCCACAAATACCAGTTTCTTACTTTCTTATTTCCTGCAGACCGTTGTGTAATCTGAGTACACAAGGCAAGCTCAAGCAAAAAAAAAAAGCATACAGCCATGATTTTCTTTCTTTCAATGCCATACTATTCAGCCTTCTTTAACTAAGCAAACATAATAAAAAGGATATAAAAGAATAGTTTTCTGAATGGCAAGGCCCTTCTAAGAATTGAACTTTATTTTTGTGGCTGGAAGAAGTTCATGTCGATTCTGCTGTTTTGCCCTCTATTTTACATTTATGTTTTTTTGCTCGCAACATTGAGCTTGAATATTTCAGTTCCGAGAGCTGGCTGTTTGGTGCAATGTGACTCCATTGCTGGTTGCGCCCTGGAAATTTTTTTTACAGGACTCATGCACTTATGAACACAAAAGGTGGTATTTTGTGATAACCCTGTCACGTGGTATTTTCTTAACCCTGTGGTTGAGATTTCTTGATGAAATATCTCTAGGAAGGTTTTTCTCCTTTTTAACAGCATTTGGTGTGCTAGCAACTTGGGAAGCCACCACAGGAACTTCTTCAACATTCCTCTTAAATCCATTGAAACAGTTTCAGGGAAGCTTAATCTTACGTAGAATATACTTCTCCCACATGATCTGGCCATGACAGTGGCCCCAACTGTGTCAACGAGTCCTGCAAAAGTGAAATCAAACGTGCTCCGCTTACTCAAGCAACGGCTCTGAATCATGAAAGGGACAACTCTCGTTTCTCCGAGGAGCTACGAACCAACCCTATATCCTCATAGGCTCTATTTTTCCCTTAACTCACATCTGAACTTTGAATGTACAACAACAACATAGCCTTTTGTCCCAAACAAGTTGGGGTAGGCTAGAGATAAAACCCAAAAGAGACGTGAAACAGGGAGACACATAAAGGGACATAAAGGGCACAAGACAAAAAAGGTCACGATTCAGGCACGTTGATTGCCAATCTCCAAGCGCTCCTGTCCATAGCTAAATCCTTGGAGATATTCCACTCCTTAAGATCTCTCTTAACGGACTTGTCCCAAGTTAGTTTAGGTCGACCTCTACCGCTCTTTACATTATCGGCCCGCTTTAGAACTCCACTACGCACCGGCGTCTCAGGAGGCCTCCGTTGGACATGTCCAAACCATCTCAACCGATGTTGAATCAATTTCTCCTCAATTGGTGCCACCCCAACCCTATCCCGAATATCGTCGTTCCGGACTCTATCCCTCCTTGTGTGCCCACAACACCAACGCAACATACGTATATCTGCTACACTCAATTGCTGGACATGTCGCCTTTTGTAGGCCAACACTCAGCACCGTATAACATCGCTGGACGAATCGCCGTCCTATAGAACTTACCTTTCAGCTTCTGAGGCACCCTTTTGTCACAGAGAACGCCAGAAGCTTGACGCCATTTCAACCAGCCGGCTAAGATTCTATGCCTAACATTTTCGTCAATGTCTCCATCCTTTTGTAGCATCGACCCTAAATACCAAAAAGTATCCTTCTTGGCCACCACTTGCCCATCGAGGCTAACGTCTCCCTCCTCGTGCCTAGTCGCGCTGAAATCGCACCTCATGTACTCGGTCTTAGTCCTACTAAGTTTGAACCCTTTCGACTCTAACGTGTGCCTTCATAGTTCTAGCTTCCTATTAACCCCCACCCTACTGTCGTCAACTAGCACCACATCATCAGCAAAGAGCATACACAAGGGATATCACCTTGTATATCCCTTGTGACCTCATCCATCACCAAAGCAAATAAATAAGGGCTCAAAGCTGACCCCTGATGCAGTCCTATTTAAATTGGAAAGTCACTGGTGTCGCCATCACATGTTCGGACAAACGTCACCATATCCCTGTACATATCCTTGATGAGGGTAACGTACTTAGTTGGGACTTTGTGCTTTTCCAAGGCCCACCACATGACATTTCTCGGTACTTTATCATATACCTTCTCGAGGTCAATAAAGACCATGTGCAAGTCCTTCTTCTGCTCCCTATATCTCTCCATCAATTGTCGTAATAAGAAAATCGCCTCCATGGTGGACCTACCAGGCATGAACCCAAACTGATTTTGGGTCACATGTGTCACTCTCCTTAGGTGATGCTCGATAACCCTCTCCCAGAGCTTCATCGTATGGCTCATCAACTTAATCCCATGATAGTTAGTACAACTTTGAACATCTCCCTTGTTCTTGAAGATAGGTACTAATATACTTCTCCTCCATTCTTCAGGCATCTTGTTAGATCAAAAAATAAGGTTAAAAAGCTTAGTTAACCATACTATCGCTCTGGTGCCTAGGTATCTCCACACCTCAATGGGGATACCATCAGGGCCTATCGCTTTACCTCCCTTCATCCTCTTCAAAGCCTCTCCGATCTCTGCCTCCTGAATTCTCCTCACAAAGCGTCTGTTGGTATCGTCAAATGAGTCGTCCAACTCAAGGGCAGGACCCTCATTCTCCCCATTAAACAGCTTGTCGAAGTACTCTCTCCATCTGTCCTTGATCTCCTCATCCTTCACCAGAAGTCGATCTGTCCCATCCTTGATGCATTTTATTTGGTTGATGTCCTTTGTCTTCCTCTCGCGGATTCTAGCCATCCTATAAATGTCCTTCTCCCCTTTCTTTGTGCCTAGTCGCTGATAAAGGCCATCATACGTCTGACCTTTTGCTACACTCATAGCTCGCTTTGCAACCCTCTTCGCTATTTTATAGCCCTCGATGTTGGCTACACTCTTGTCATGGTGGAGACGCTTGAAACACTCCTTCTCCCTAATAGCCCTTTGCACCTCGTCATTCCACCACCATGTGTCTTTCGCTTCCTGTTTGCCTCCCCTACTCACGCCAAACACTTCCGAAGCCACCTTCCAGACACATGTTGCCATCTTTAGCCACATATCGTCGGCATCTTCTCCTTCTTCCCAAGGCCCCTCGTCTAGCATCCTCTTCTTAAACGTTTGCGCTGCTTCCCCTCTAAGCTTCCACCACTTCGTTCTCGCAATCTTGGGCCGTTTGTCCCGGTGGACACGTACCCAAAAGGGAAAGTCCGCCACCACAAGCTTATGTTGAGGGACAACACACTCCCTAGGTAACACCTTACAATCAAAACAAGCACGTCTATCCTCCCTCCTTACAAGGATAAAGTCGATCTGGCTCGAGTGTTGTCCACTACGAAAGGTTACTAGATGAGATTCCCTTTTTCTAAAGAGGGTGTTCGCTATCAACAAGTCATAGGCCAGCGCGAAGTTCAAAACATCCTCCCCCTCTTGATTCCTACTACCATACCCGAACCCCCCATGCACCCGCTCGAAACCTACATTAGTCGCACCAAAATGGCCGTTGAGGTCTCCTCCTATAAAGAGTTTCTCGCTGATAGGCACGTTTCTAACCATGCTATCAAGATCTTCCCAAAACTGCCTCTTGGTGCCCTCGCTAAGACCTACCTGAGGGGCATAGGCACTGATCATATTCAGAGCCGAATCTCTAACTACCAGCTTGACCAAGATAATCCGGTCGCCTTGCCTCCTAACATCAACGACTCCATCCTTAAGGCTCCTATCGATCAAGATGCCTACACCATTTCTACCCGATGTTGTCCCCGTGTACCAAAGTTTGAAGCCAGTATCCTCCACCTCCTTCGCCTTCTAGCCCTTCCATTTAGTCTCCTGAATGCATAGAATATTTACACGCCTTCTAATTGCTGCATCGACTAGCTCTCTTAGCTTACCCATTAACCGGGGAAAAAGAAGGCAAAGGTCAGAGAGGAGGGAGGTGTGGAGGTGATGACTGTAATTGTTGACGTGGGGCTGTCGGAACAGCCCTGCGGGCAGAAATGAAGATAATTGCGTGGAACTGCCGTGGGTTGGGGAACGACGTGACAGTTCGTGGCCTTCTGAATGTTCAGAAGGAGGAGGACCCCACATCCTTTTCTTGTCCGAAACAAAAATGGACGAGCAAAGGATCAAAGGTTTACGGTGGAAGATGGGACTCACAAACATGATTGTCAAAGATTGCGTTGGGAGGAGTGGTGGTTTGGCGATATTTTGGAGGAAGGGAATTAATGTGCATGTCCGAGGAATCTTGTGCTTGTATATTGATGCGGATGTCACTAAGGAAGATGGCTTTTCTGTGGAGATTCACTGGTTTCTACGGGGAACCGGAAGGGGAAAACAAGAGCTTGTCATGACGAGCTTTGCGCACTCTTCATGCAGCTCGCCGGCGGCCATGGCTTTGTATGGGTGACTTCAACGAGGTCCTTTTGAGTTGTGAGAAGGAGGGTGGTGTCCCGAGATCCCATGCTTGTTTGGACCAATTTTGGGTTTTGAAGGAGATCCGTTAATGTGGAGAAACAATAGTCACACGAGTGAGAGGTACATTCGGGAGAGACTTGACCGGGCAGTGGCAAATGCGGAGTGGACCAGCAGGTTTCCCTTCTAGCAGATGATTAACAGGGAACCAAGACACTCTGATCACCAGCCAGTCATTGTGGTAACTGATCCTCCAAACAGGGTGCAGAGGCGGAGAGGTGAGAAGAGTTTTCAATTTGAGGCGGAGTGGATGAAAGAGGAACAATGTCCAGTCATTGTGGAAAATGCCTGGCGGCTGTCAGTGGATGTTTTGGGTGGACGTGTGCAAGATGCTGTGAAAAACGTGGCACGTGATCTAGGGGATTGGAGCAAGAATGTGTTGGGAGACCTGGAGAAACGCATTAAACGTGCTAGATCTTCACTAGAGGCATGTCGAAGAGGTGCTGTAAATAATAGTTCAGTGGGGAGGGAGGAGATCCTTCAGTACAAGCTGGACCGGTTGGAGGACAGAGAAATTTGTATTGGCGGCAAAGGGCGAAGGTGCACTGGTTAAAAGAGGGGGACCGCAATACACGTTTTTATCATCAATATGCTTCCGAAAGACGGCGGAGAAGTAGGATTATGGGGCTGGTGCGGGAGGACGGGGGAGTAGTGGAGGAGGAGGAGGCGATAAAAAATTTGGTGGCTAACTCATATAAAGATTTGTTCACCTCTCATGCAGGGACCTGGCTGGATGAACTACTTATGCACGTTCAGTCCAGGGTGCCCATGGATATGAATGAATTTCCGGTGCGTCCTTTTACAAAAGAAGAAGTGAAGCAAGGTCTCGATGCTATTGACGATCTAAAAGCTCCTGGGGCGGATGGTATGCCCTCTCTTTTTTACAAAAAAGCATTGGGATATTGTGGGGGAGATGTGACTAGGGAGGTACTGCATTTTCTAAATGGAGGAGGAATGCCAAATAATTGGAATGATACAACTGTTGTTCTGATTCCTAAGACCCATAACCTAGAAAAATGGAAAGATTTGTGCCCAATTAGCTTATGTAATGTTGTCTACAAAATTGCCTCGAAGGTACTGTCTAATCATTTGAAGAGGATTTTGCCTGATATCATATCCCAAAATCAGAGCGCCTTTGTGCCAGGTAGACTGATCACAGACAACATCTTAATTGCATATGAGCTTACACACTTCCTGCAAAATAAGAGATGGGGGACTGATGGGTATGCAGCAGTGAAGTTAGACATGAGCAAGGCGTATGATCGTGTGGAATGGCTTTTTGTGCAGAAGATGATGGAAAAACTGGGGTTTTTGGAGAGATGGATTGATCTAATCACGAAGTGCATTTCCACAGTGTCATATAAAATTAAGGTGAATGGTGAATTAACTGATGAAATCTTTCCAACACGCGGATTACGCCAAGGGGACCCATTATCCTCATATCTATTTCTCATATGTGCCGAGGGGGCTCTCTGCTAAATGCAGCTGAAGCGGATGGCAGATTACAGGGTATCTCTATATGTGAAAATGCACCGAGCATTACTCACTTATTGTTTGTAGACGATTCTTTGCTTCTCCTAAAAGTCAATGATGAGAATGCAAATTGTTTGCAACATGTGCTGCAATTGTATGAAGATTGCTCAGGGCAAATGATAAACAAAGATAAGTCATCCGTGCTTTTCAGTAGGAATACAAAGAATGAGGAGAAGAAGGCCTTCCTTGCTGCTTTGCAAGTCTCGCAGGAAGCTAGAACCGACAAGTACCTTGGCTTGCCCATTTATGGGGCGTTCCAAATAAAAAATGTTTGCGTATTTGAAGGATAAAGTATGGAAGAAAATCCAAGGATGGAAAGAGAAGCTGTTGTCAAAGGCTGGCAAGGAGATTTTAATTAAAGCTGTTGCACAGACGATCCCAACATATGCTATGTCTTGTTTTGACTTGATGAAGTCGTTATGTGATGAGATTAGTGCCATAATTTGCAGATTCTGGTGGGCTCAGCAGGATAATGAAAAGAAATTACATTGGATTTCCTGGCGTACCATTTCAAGTCGGAAAAGAGAAAGGGGGGCTGGGTTACAGAGATTTGCACGTCTTCAATCTTGCTATGCTTGGCCGGTAGGCGTGGAGGATGGTACAGAATCCGGAGTCACTTTGTGCACGGCTCTTGAGAGAACGTTATTGGCCTGATGGGGATTTGTTGAAGGTAGTGAAGCAACCGGGGATATCATATACATGGCGAAGCATCGTTAGAGGCCTGAAAGCTCTGGAGAAGGGAATGATATGGAGAGTGAGCGATGGGCAGTAGATTATAATTTGGGATGATCCATGGATTCCAGCTGGAATTACTCAAAGACCAAGGACGCCTAGAGGGGCAGTGCTGTTGTCAAAAGTGTCTGAACTTATGGACCCGGCTACCGGTTCCTAGGATGTACAGCTGATTAAGGAATTTTTTTGGGAAGAGGATGTCGAGCTAATACTGGCTATACCTACTTGGCCTGACCTTGAGGACATTGTTGCTTGGCATTATGATCCCAAGGGACAGTTCTCTGTTAAGTCTGCATACCATGCGCTCGCAGACAGCGAAGAACAAGATAGGACTGTTCAAGCGGGAGAAAGCTCCTCTAGCCAGCTGAGTGATGAAAGGAGTGCCTGGAAGAAGATTTGGAAGCTGGACTGCCCACCAAAGACCAAACAGTTTATTTGGCGAATTGCACATAATAGTTTGGCTTTGAAAATGAATATTAAGAAGAAGGGGATACGACTTGATACAAGGAGCCCAATTTGCTAGCGGTTTGATGGAGATGGGGGACATTGCTTTTTAAAATGTAAGTCTGTGAAGCGTTGTTGGAGAGACCTCCAGCTGGAGGATGTCCAGTATTCCCTACTACAAGCTCAAACAGCTAGGGATTTTGTCCTGGAAATTCTGAAACTAAAGCCCATTGTTGCTACCAAAGTATCAATTATGTTATGGAAATGGTGGGATGAAAGAAACTGGGTGAATGCTGGAGATACAAAAAGGCCTGTGAGTGACATAGTCCGAGTTATCCTTCTTAGTTGTTCAGTACCAGAGAGTAGAACGCAGCAAGCACCTACCAGAAGTATGAGAGGGGGGGGGGGGGGGGGGGGGGGGGGGGGGGGGGGGAGTCTGCTGTAAACTTGCAGAATCAGGTTGGTTAAAAAACAATGTTGATGGCGCCTTCAGAGGTGGAGTCGCATGCTGGTTCTTGGGGCTTCCTTATTCGCAGCCATGATGGTGAGTCAATTCTGGCAAGAGTAGGCAATGAAAGCCCAGTCTATAATGCAATAATGGCGGAGACAGTAGCCTGTGTGAAGGCTTTAGAAGCGGCAGAAGCACATGGCATTTCACGGGTGCAGATTGAAACTGACATGAGCCAGCTTCCTAAGGCACTTGTTAACAAATGTGTATTGTTTCTGATGTTAGTCTAGGTTCATTGTACCACTCAGGTAGTTCCTAGATTGTAGCTTAAGCTGTACATGACAAGATCTATCTCATAGTTTGTTGTAACATTATCCCTTGTACAAGCCACCGCCAGGGGGATGTTCCCTGAGCCTATTTAACACGAAACCGAGATCCAGGGAGAGGCATCTCGTTCCACCAAACTTCATATGGTATCAGAGTCGGCTTCCTCACGGAGCTGATCCATGGCCCAATCTGCTTCCGCTGTGTTTGCCTCTCCCTCGCTAGGCTTTCCCGTGACAGAGAAGCTTGCGCGCCACAATTACCAGATGTGGCCTGCCCAAGTCCTCTCCGCCTTGAAGGGCGCCCAGATGGCCGGGTACATCAAGGCCATGGCAAAGCCTCCAGCGGAGTTCCTCACTCTGACAAAGGAAGAAAAGGAGAAGAGCGTCGATCCGGTGCCAAATCTGGAGTATGAGAATTGGGTGGCGAAGGACCAATAGGTCTTTAGCTTCCTATTGTCATCTCTTGGGAAGATCTTTGCGCAAGTCTCAACTGCGCAGATAGCGGTCGAGCTTTGCGCCGCAATCGAGGGGACCCATGCCTCTCAGTCCTGTGCGCGCATCATCGCCACGTGCATGGCTCTCGTGACGGCATCCAAGGGGACGTCGACCATCGTCGAGTATTTTACGAAGATGAAGTCCCTAGCCGATGAGATGGCATCGGCCGAGAAGAAGCTGGAGGATGAAGAGATTGTCTCATACATCCTCACCGGGCTCGATCTAGAGTACAACCCTGTCGTTTCTGCCATCGCCGCCAGGGTTGAGCCCATCACCGTTGGTGAGTTATACCCCTAGCTCGTTTCCATTGAGCAGCGCATGGAGATGCACGGTGGAGGATCCCAATCCTCTGCTAATATGGCGGCCAAGGGGGCCGCGGTAGCACCAACACCAACTCCCATGGCCACGGCGAGCGCGACAGCTTTGGGCATGGACGTGGTGGACGTGGCGGTGCACGCTCGTAGGGTGGTGCCTCTGCAGGTGCCATCTACCAGCTCTGTGAGAAGGAGGGACACAAGGTCATCCGCTGCTTCAAGAGCTTGGATGCATTGTTCATTGGTCCACCGCAGAAGAGTGCGGCATCTGCAACTTCGTCATATGACATCGACACCAATTGGTATATGGATACCGGCACCACCGACCATATTACTGGAGAACTCGAGAAGCTGACAGTCCAGGACAAGTACACCGACAACGAGCAGGTTCACGCCGCCAGTGGGGCAGGTATGGAGATCGGTCACATTGGTCACAGTATTTTGCATTCCCTAAATAGTAGTATTCATCTCAATACTGTTCTCCATGTTCCGCAAGCTAGCAAAATCCTCATATCTGTTAATCGATTAGCATGTGATAACAATGCTTTTCTCGAGTTTTATCCAAACCATTTTCTTATCAAGGAACAGACGACCAAGAGGACACTCCTCAAAGGCTGATATGAAGGACTCTACCCCCTCAAGTTCAGGACGTCATCCAATAAACAAGGGCTTGGTGTTTTCAAGCAGTTTGCATCTTTGTGGCACTCTAGACTAGGACATGCTTCCACTTCGATAGTCCAGCAAGTTCTAAGTCACCATAAACTTCCTTTCATTAGAGATTCGAATAAACATGCTATTTGTGATGCATGCCAACAGGGCAAGAGCCATCAGTTGCCCTACCCACGATTCACTAGTGTGTCAGCTAGTCCAGTGGATCTTATTTTTTTGATGTATGGGGACCCGCACCTACTTCGGTCAGGAGAAACAATTATAATGTGAGCTTTATTGATGATTATAGCAAGTTTACCTAAATTTATTTATTGCGGCATAAATCTGAAGTTTTTTCATGTTTCTATGACTTCTAAAATCTTGTTTAACGGTAAATTGGTCGCAAGATTTTAGCAGTCCAAACCGATTGGAGAGGTGAATATCAAACATTGAATTCTTTTTTCAAACGTGCAGGAATTGCTCTTCATGTTTCATGTCCTCACGCCCTATTTTTTTGTAATTTAATTTTTTTTTGTCAAAATTTCACATTTAGACCCCTATGCATTTAAAATCCATCTTTAGACCCTTTTCTCGGTGCCGAGGTAACACGTCTCGGCGCCATAGGTCATGGCGCCGAGGTAGAAGGTCCAAAATGATGTGGCTAGTGATGTGGCACGGCCGTGGCTATAGGTGCCCACTCCGCTCCAGATGCTTGGTATCATTGGAAAGAAGTCTTGGCATAAAAAATTACTCCTTCCATCCCAAATTATCTATCGCGTTTGGTTTCCGTGCCACAAGTTTAACTTGATTTGTAGAAAATACGTACAATGATGCTCCCCGTGTGGCTGCACAGATTGATCCGTTGACAGAAGGCTGGAGCGTCATTGTCTCCCCAAGCAATTTTGGAATCTATGGAGATCCTCCCCTCTGGATCGTATGTGTGAGGGGATCCCATGGCTCCGCCTACGCTTGATCCCGGGTGCCCTACTACCAGGCTTCAACATGGCATTCGCAAGCTCAAGTTGTATACCAATGGAACGGTTCGTTGATGTATGATGACAACCATAGCTGAGGAACCTGCCACGGTAGCTGAAGCACTTCAAGATCCAAATTGGGCAAAGGCAATGGAAAGTGAGCACCAAGCATTGCTTCAGAACAAGACTTGCATTTGGTATGTTCCCCAAGGGGCAAAAACACTATTGATTGTAAATGGGTATACAAGGTAAAAAGGAAGGCGGATGGCACAATTGACAGATACAAGGCTAGACTTGTTGCAAAGGGATACAAGCGAAGATATGGTATTGATTATGAGGATACATTCAACCCAGTGGTCAAGGCAGCTACAATTCATTTGATTCTTTCAATAGCTGTCTCTAGAGGTTGGTCTCTTCTACAACTTGATGTACAAAATGCCTTCCTTCGTGGAGTACTTGAAGAAGAAGTGTATATTGATGAGGACATCACTGGCTCAAACATGACCATGTCAACCACTTCTAAGCCAAAGGTGGAACCATTCTATGAGGCTTATCATTGATACATTTGATGAATTGGCGCTGCACCATAAAGTGTGTATATTTTCATTTTTAGAAATACTTACATGGATCAAGGGAAGGTTAGATTACATATGGAAAGCAAGGAAGGTTAATGAAGTTGACTGGGGACCAAGTCCAAATATTCCTAAAGTGTTCCCGCAAGCCACCACGTCAGTTCTCAAGCAAAGAAAGAGTCAAGTCCAACATGTTTTGGAAGTTCAATTCAGACCACAGAATTGTACCAAGTTGCAACAGTCACCACAACTTCATACAGAATCTGATTAGGATGTTCTATCACTTTGTGGAAAGCTTATCAAGTGCATTTTCCAATGGATCCAACCTTAGACTCATATCTTCTCGAAGCTGACCGCAATAGTCATTTTACTCTGAAGACCATTTCTGTCCATAGGTGCTATGACACCTATTTTTGGCAATGGACCAAGCATAATGTTGGCTCCATATTGGCCAAGTCCTATTGTTGGAGAACAACCCTAGCACCCTTTTGGTCATCCTCCCATCTACTTATATGCTTCTAGAGCCACCACAAACAGATTGGGTTTTGTTTTGATGTAAGTTTAGCTCCTGGTACTTCCATGTAGACGCGTGTGTCGGCTAGACCATACGTTCTACTCAATTCGAAACCCCACCTTATTGTGATTCAGTTCTGAACCTTCATATCCTATTTGGCAATTAAGTGCTTGTCTAATTGTTCTTGCATGTTCTTTGATTGCTTGCAGGAATAACCCTAGTAGTTTGGTTGGTAGTGCATCCACAAGATCATGACAACCACTGGAATTGGTGTATCGATCACTAAGGCACAGCGTCCTTGGACAGTTGTAGTCGGATCATGAACGTCTTTCCAGTCAAATCAAAGTTATCCATCTCCACCGAAAGATCAGGACACCCATACTCTGATCAAGTGGTATTTAGAGCAAGGTTTGATCGGTCAGAGATTTTAGTTTATTTTTATTTTCCTATAGTCCAAAAAAGCCAACAAAACTAGGAGATTCATTTTCCATAATCCCATAAACCCTTTGGGCCTTTTACTAGTATTGCTTAGTTCGGGCTTGTTGAGTTTGGTTTACATCGGTTGAGTTGAGTTGCTGGTCTTAGGGTTAGGCTTTTAGAGTTTCGAGTTCTTGTCACGTTTTGGTCACTATCTATCATATACATCTCTGCTGCCATCATCACCACCATACACATCTCCAATACACCATTTACATCTCCTTTTCAATCATTACAACCACATACATCTTCGCTACACCATATCCATCCCCTCCTATTTTTTAACATCGGCAAAATCTGATTTGGGCACACAAAGAAAAATTTGAGTTGCTAGTTTCATTTTTGTTACCCCCTAAAAATAAACAGAAATACATTGTGTGTAAGTTACATTTTTTAACATCGGATTTGCCTTGTTTTAAGTAAAAGAAAGAAAGAAGAAGAAAAATTAGAAAAAGAAAGAAAACAAAAAGAAAAGGAAAGAGAAAAGAAAGAAAAAAAAGAGAGGAGGAAAAGAAGGGGAGTGATATCCTGCTATTCTTGTGCCTTTTTCTAGCTGTATCATGACTTTTTTGTGTCTAGGCTCACGTCTCTAACATGGTCTAGCCTAGGACCAGCACGGTACCACTGTTGAACGATTTCTCAGTTTGCTTTTTGTGACTAGTGTGGTGCTAGTACTTCCTTGTACATTAATTTACAGCCCTCCATTAGCTCCACATATTCGACTAAAGCTTGACAGGTGTTGTTGCTCCAGCGTCGATACACTATTTTCCAGGGTTTCTGACTTGTTGGTTGTTGTCGCCTCCTATTTGGCTTGGTGAGGACTTGTAAGAGCTTGTTAGAACAGGTTGAGAATGAGAGAATTACAACAACCACATCCTAGTCGTTGATAGGAGCATAAATATTATTGTGTATGTTTCTTGTTTTCTTCTAATCATGGCAAGAATCCACATGGAAAAGGGAGATGATCAGGTTGCATATTCTCATCACTTTGCTAAGGTATGGCAAGAGATAAGTATGCTACTCATGAGGTATGTGATGTTTTGCTTCATAGAATAAAATCTACACTATCTTATTTTAAAGGAAAGTATGATCCTCATGCATATATTGAATGGGAGCTAAATGTAGACAATGAATTTAAAAAGTATGATCTATTTGAAAAACAAAAGGTTATAGTTGCTTCAAGTGTTCTTATTAACTTTGCTCTAACTGAATGGAAATGCCTTTGTAGATTTTGTAAAGCTCCTCAATCTTGGGAAGATGTGAAAAGACATTTTAGATATGTATTTGTTCCTGAGTATTATTTTGAAATTTTGTTACAAAATTACAATCTCTAAAACAAGAAAATAAATTTGTAGCACAATACTTGGATAGACTAAAATTATGTTTGCTGCATTGTGGCTTAGAAGAAACCAGTGAACTTTTGGAACATAGGTTTTTGCAAGGTCTTAATGGGGAATTTAGAACATTCTTGTTGATAAACATTACAACACTTTTAATGAGTTGTTTGATCTTGCTTGTGATTCTAAAAGAAAGCTTAAAAAGGATATAATAACAAATAAAATAGAAGCACTTGTCTCTCCTATTACTAACAATTTGCAGCAAGTAGACGTCAATATACAAATGGAGAGCAAACAATTTGAGACACTCGGTGAAACATTATAGTGAAAGTGAATCTTGCTGCATCTACACCATTTGAGAAGAGCATCAAAGAAGGTAAGTTACGAGATCCTAACATATGGGTATGTTAAGCCTCGGGATGAATGGTTCCTAACCGAAGAGACCCCCTGACCGACCTCTCCAAGATCGTTCGGGGGCTATACCCATCGGGTACGCTCACGCGCACCCTCCAACCAAGAAATCTAGCCAAGCCTGGGCACGGCGCAGCCCCCTCACAGGGCTCGGGGGCTTGCCCGGGCTTCAGGCTCCCGATCGATGACACACCCGAGCTCAGGCCTTGGATCCTGCCTGGCTTGCGACGCTAGCCAAGGCCCGGGCGCAAGAAGACAAGCCCCGAGCTATCGGGGCTCGGGGGCTCCAAGGCACCGCGCCCCTGGCATGGCCTTGCCGGCCACTTCCGCAATAGGGTCACTGTTGACATCTCTAACATGATCACAAATAAGGTAGATCAAACCCTACCTCAACAAAGGCATTAGAAATGTTCAGGACATCTCTTAGCATTGCTTAAGCCAGGTTGTCATCCCCAACACAATACCAAAAGATGTGGTTGTACTTATAATCATAGCACATATAAAATATGAATAAAGGTTATCCACAAGCACACAGATAAAATACACCCATTGTAGCATTTCACCTAGGAAAGTTCTAGATATCGTTATTTATAATTCTACCACTAGGAAGGCACTTGGAGGTATAAGAATAAAAACTATAACTTACACTTGTGATAATAGTTCCACTAGATCAGTCTCAAAATAGGGATCACTCATATCATAACAACGGATAATTAATAACAAATCATGATAATTCTAAAAGGGGTTCCACCGAGCATTTTCCTACTTGGGAGTGACTCTAGAAAGAACTAGAAAATAGAGACTAACTCCTAGGGTTATTCTAACTATAGGTCATTGAGCTACATCAATTAGTGCAATTACATTTAGCAATCATGGTCAAGGTAACCTCGTATTCATACTCAAGAGACATTGCTAAGGTGGATCTGGAACAGAGCAAGATATCACCCCACAACTCAGCCTAACTAATCCTATATTCGAGGAGTGGACTACAGAGGACTCAACGAAGCTATAATAGTCACCTTCGCGATCTACCACATGACCCAAAACATAGGGAGCACTCGCAGATAGATATTGTCTAAGCACCACGCTTACACAACTTCTACCACCCACCCCTTGATCATCGAAATGAGCGCTATATGAACAAGAGTATTGTCAGTGTTCGGACCCAGGAGGGCCCTAAGCCGACGAGTGAATTTGTGTTGCGTGCTCCCTAATCCGGATGGTGATGCAAAGAGAATACACGGGGGTTTATCCTGGTTCGGGCAAAGAAGGCCCTACGTCCAGCGGGGAAGGGGGGAGAGTGTTGTATTTTCTTGCACTGAAGTGCTTGCGTAGGGGTTACAAGCTGTGAGAGAGGGAGCCGGTCTCAAGTCTCAAGAAAAGAGAAAAGATAGAGTATTGCTTGAGATGTTGATCTCTAAAGTGGAGGAAGTCTCTGTGTTGTTTTTCATATGCCCCTTGGAGGACCCTCTGTAAGGTCCAAATAGGCTAGAGGGGGGGGGGGTGAATAGCCTAATTAAAACTTCTACAAGAATTACTTAATCACAAGTTAGTAAGAAAGGTGACGAAGCAAAAGCACTAGCTTTAACTAATTAAGCAAGCCACCTACACAAGTCTAGTACAAGGCTATCCACTAAGCACAACAACAACTACAAGCTAGAAACAAGAAGTAATACGAGAGAAGAGCTTCAAGAGATTATACCGCCGTGTAGAGATGAGAAGTACCAATCAATCAATAACACAAGAGAAATCCTCGGGAAGAGAATGACACAAGAATTTATCCCGAGGTTCACTTGCTTCCCGGCAAGTTACTCCCCGTTGTGGCGATACACTCACTTGTCGGTTCGCGAGCTAATCGACTATCAAGAGTCGAGCCCTCGGCGGGCGCCACACAACCGCACACAAGATGGGGATCCTCCAAGCCACGAGCTCCACTAGAGTATCCAATTCACGAACTCCCGCAGGGAAGGATCAAGAACCCCTTACAACACTTGGTGAAGGCTCCAACAATCTCCAATTGTGAGCTCAATCACCTCCGCTGCTCCAAGCCATCTACCATGTTGGGAAACACGGAAGAGTAACAAGAAATCCACAGCAACTCGAAGATCAAGTGCCTCTAGAATGCAACTCTCAAGCAATGCACTTGAATCTCACTCAATCTCACTCAAGATGTGCAACTATGCAAAGAGATGAGTGGAGGGGTTTTTCTCTAGCTCAAAGGATGTCTCTAGGTCTCAAAATGTGCAAGAGTTGCCCTCAAACCCCGGCCAACCTCTATTTATAGCGTACCCCTTCGAATATAGCCGTTAGGAACTTTAACCAGCTGAAGTCGCGCTGACCGGACGCGCTGGTCAAAATGACCGGACGCACCGGTCGCGCAACGGCTCAATTCTGAAACACCGACCGGACGCGCTGGTCGTACTGACCGGACACGCCGGGTGTGACCAGACGCACTGGTCCCGCAACTGACCGGACGCGCTGGTCAACTTGAGTAGTGCACAACGAAACAATGACCGGACGCGCCTCTCGCAATGACCGGACGCGACAGTGCCCGCGTCCGGTTAGAGTCCAGTAAGCTCCCTGGATGACCGGACGCATCCGGTCGACAGTGACTGGACGCACTACACGTCCGATCATCAAACTAAAAACCGCACAGACGCTGAACACTGACCGGACACGTCCGGTCATACCGTGACCGCGTCCGGTGCAGCGTCCGGTCACCACAGTGACCTCCGTTCGCCTCCGTTCGCCTCCGACTTCTGGCGCAATAGAAAATAGGCGTTTCACTTCTCCAAAAAGCGCCGAATCCCGCCTCGCAAGCTCGGCGAGAGGGAGAGAGGAACCCAAATCCCTCTCTACCGCTTAAACTCCACCGCCTTCGCAAATGTGCTAACACTACCAAGTGTACACCACCATGTGCATGTGTGTTAGCATTTCACGAACATTTCTCAAGGCGTTATGTTAGCTCTTTACTAGATCCTAATGCATATGCTCAAGACATTGATCTAGTGGCACTTGATTTCCGAGCTAACTGTGATTGCCCCTCTTCATAGTCGGCTATGTATCCTAAACCCGGTCAATCACTTCTCTACTCATCTTAGACCGGCAAAAGGAAAACCCCTATGATTATACCTTTGCCTTGCGCTCTTAGATCCTTCTCTTTCACTTGATCATCATGTCCTTCCTTTTATGTGCATCTCCACCATGATCATCATTTCATGTCCATGCACCATCTCTTTTGTGATCTTGTGGCCACCACTCCTTGCCACATACACCTTCTTCACATGTGTTGCTTATGCCTAACTCAAAACACTTAACACATGGCATTAGCAACTTGGTGTCATTAATTACCAAAACCAAACTTGGGCTTTCACCCTCTACCTCCTCTTTTATAGAGTCAAGTGGAGGCCGAGGCATCCTAGAAACCTTGAGACGATGCCTTAGAGGTGAAGGCATGGTGGGTGCTGTAGAGGTTGCTGTGGCGACATGCCCCGGTAAGGGCGGCCATTCTCGGGGTGTCACGGTGATGTCAGTGATGGGACAGTGAAACACCCTAGGCGCTATAGCGGACATGCGATCCCCTGTAGTCAACATGTGGGCATTGTTCCTTTGTTGACCGGCGGTGGTCAAGGCCGGGTCGGGACATAGCTAAGGGGGTCGACGAGGACGGTGTTGCGATGGAGCAAGGCGAGGACGTGTAGGGACACGGCAATGGCGTGGATGCCGCAGCTCGATGTCATGAGTAGGAACAAGGCGTCGTGGTGGCGAGGCGCGGTGGTGCTTGGCTCGGGGGCGCGGTCACCATGGCACAGACGTGGCACGGTGTGTCGAGCTCGTGGGTGGGACTCAGTGAAGAAGAGGAAGGCGGCGGTCTTGACTTGGGCGAGCACGACGTGGTGCAGCCGTAGTGGTGGACAGGGCGGACGCGACCTTGATGAGCTCGGAGCTATGCACGTCATGGCCGGCGTTGAGCTCAGTGAGGTAGGCGTTGCAGACGAGCAGCGTGGTGGTGACACACATGGGGCCGACGTCGTGGCCTTGGGGAAAAGGGCACGACTGCTCGGCGTCGCTGCCTTGGCCTTCGATGGAGGGGAGCAGGGGAGGGAACGAGGTGGCGGTGGCGCTGCGGGAAATGGGGAAGGGGCGGTGGCGCTGCGGGAAATGGGAAGGGAATGGAGAAGAGCAGCAGCGTGATGGGTTTTATACCCACGGGGTCTAGGGCTCTAAGGGCACCGACGGTGATCCTCGATGCCCATGCCTTGCTTGGCCACATGGCCCCCATCCGATGGCACAGACACCAAGGAGAGGCGTGGACACACGCGGTCTCCAAACGGCGGCGGTGTCTGGGAGTAGGCGCTTCCTAGGGTTAAGAGAGGCAGGTGCTCGGCTCGGGCCTGCAGGGGGCCGAGCGGGTCTGCCACGCTGGCGGGCTTGTGGGGGCTGACGGGATGGGCCTGTGGGCTGGCAGGCAGGCCAAGGGAGGCGACTGGCGAGCTAGGCCTACGGAGGCGTTGGGCCGGCTGGCTGCGTGTGCATGGGCCAGATGGGAGGAGGAGGCGGTGCTGGGCCTCATGGCTGCTGCTGGGCCGGCGATAAAAGAGCAGCTACGAGTTGGGCTCGCTGGGGAGGAAGGGAGGAAGAGGGGAGGTTGGCCCAAGTGAAAGGGAAAATAACTTTTCCCATTTTGATATTAGATAGAGAGGAAATATAAATAGAGATCTTTCCCAATTACGGCTTGGAGAGATTTGATAGGTTTCCAAATAAATTGCGACAACTCGTTTTGATCTTCGGGTGGATTCAAAAGGGGTTTGCACGGAATTCTAGAAGGAAATTAAAGAGAGATTGAAAAGAATTTGAAGGGAGATTCGGGAGGTAGGTCAAGGGGTTTGGGAAGGGAATCCCGAATGAGGTTTAGGAGAGCTTCGAGTGGAATTTTGGGAGGACTTTCAAGGGAAAAATTTGAGGGTGGATTCAGATGGGATTTGAGATGAAACTTTCAAAGGGAGTTTGGGAGAGATGTAGATGGATATTCGTGAGAAATTCAAAGGTACGAGAGATTTCACATAGGATTGGAAGTAAGTTGCTATGGATTCGTGCACTCCGACATGAAACCCTAAACTAACTAAGGAACCTCGGCACTCCTACACTCAATTCTACATGTATGCATTGCTTTGTAGCGGGTTAGTCTCGGATTAAACCTAGAAGCTACATGCTTCACACAATTATAGGAAAAAATTTAAAAAGTTCGCATTTTTGGTTGTCTGAAAATCCGGGATGTTACAGTCCACCCCCTTACGAGAATCTCGTCCCCGAGATTTAGAGGTTGCTACGGTTGAAAGATAGCTCATTAGGTTTATTAGGGTTGAGGGCTTTCACCAAATGTTTTTCATGCATTAATGCATCTGGTTTTGCAAAGAAACTTTTGAAAGAAGGGCTCTTGGAAAGTAGTTTTCATAAAACCTTTTGAAAAAGAGTAGTCATTTTTATAAAAGAGTTCATGAAACTTTCACAATCCAAGTTGAAATTTTCTTTTGAAATCATTTTGCATTTGTAATCGAGGGTTTTGGGGGAAATAGGTTTAAAGATCAGTTGAAAAACATTTTTACGCACCCAAAATTTTGTAAAGCAAGTTTGGAAACCAATTGGGAAAACTCTTTTTCTTTAAACAAGGGTTTTTGAAGCAACACACTTTCGAAGGAGTTTTCTTTTGAATCGAAATCCATTTCTGCAAGATAGGGAAACAACTTGTAATAGTTTTTCGTTTGAAAACAAATTCCCTTTTTGATGTTGGTTTTAGATTTGGTAAACCAAAACCTTTTGCAAATAAAGCATTTTTAAGAGGCTTGAAAACAGGTTTTCATGAATCCATTTTTTGGAAAATGCCATTTGGAGGAGGTCGCTTTTCTCAAAATTTTCAAAAACACAAACAAAAGGGTTTGAAGCATCTTTTCACAAAGCATTTTGAAATTGGTGCAAGGTTTTCAAAACGTTTGAAATAGGCCAAGAGTTTGAATGGGGATTTTTTTTAAATTCCATTTTAAAGCATTTTTTACTCCTAGATAATAGTTTATTTCGCAAAGCTTTGAGTTTTGAAAACTTTTGATAAAACATGGTAGGGCTTTTAAGTAGAGGTTTTTGAAATCCAAAACATCTTTTGTTTGAAATAAAACTCTTTTTCAAATTGTTGCTTTTTAAGTAGGGTTTTTGAAAAGCTAAGCTTAGGATTAGTGTTGTATGCGGGTACCACTTGGAAGCAGTCACAGTCACGTACCTCAATACCTACATACACCCGGCGGCAGCCATGTGGATGCATCACACATGGGGCCCCAAGTTTTGTAGCGGCACCAAGGGTTATGATCACGGCCCACTATCAATTAAGTCCCCGACAACAACTCGAAATCCCAAGCTAGTGGGAGGGGAGAGTTTTACGAAAGGACGAGGAAAAAGCCTTTATAAAATGGTTTTGGAAGTCATGTTTTGGAAAACATAGTTTTAAATCTTTTGTTTCGCAACTCTTTCAAGGAGGAAGGTCACCACCTTCAGATTTTGAAATCAAATCTTCACAAAGATAATTGAAATAGGTTGTAACCTGCTTTGGTGTTTGAACTCAAATCAAAACTTTTGAATTTTTGAGTCGAAATAGTTCATTAGAAGAGATTTCTGGAAACGCTTTAAATAGATTTTCAGTTTGTGAAATCAAAACTTTTATAGAAGGGTTTTTATTTTTCCAAAACCTTTTTCAAAATGATTTTTCAGAAACATTTGGGCCATTCGAAAGGGGGAGTTTTAGAAATCAATCCAGGTTTATATACTTTCCTAAATGGGCTTTTTGGAAAAGACGTTTTGAAATAGCGAGTACACGGAATTTGAAATCATTTTGATGAAAACGTTTTGCAAATACAGGGGGTTTTCCAAAACTTTTCATGACATGCAGTTCTTGAAATTCTATTTGAATGATGAGGGAGGGTGAGTTGCAAAATGTTTGAAAAACATGTTGAAATCCATGCAAGTTTTGGAAACAAAATCCTTTAAAAGATTTTGTTTTCTAAATCAAAACACTTTTCTTTTGGAAGATTTCAAATCAAAAGATTTTGAAACTTATTTTTGTTTTGAAAACAAAGAGTTGCTTCCTTTTTTTTGAAACAATAGTAGTTTGAAGATTGTTTCAAATCATTTCTTATTTGAAAGGTAAAGCTTTCACAATCGAATTTTTGTTTTTAGAAACCTTTTTCCGAAGCAACACTTTGAAACTAGATTTGGAAAGTTAATTTTGGTTTTGCTAAAATTTCTGGAAGGATTACAAACAAAATCTTTTCACCAGGGTTTTGTTTATAAATCAATTGCAAACCCCTTTGTGAAAACAAGGTTCATTTTGAAGAGAATTTGGCTCCCAGGTTGAAATCAAAAGCTTTTAAAAACAAAACTAAACCAAGGATTTTGGTTTGAAAACATTTTGTTGATTGAAAAGCAAAACTTTTGTTTTTTGAAAGTGAAATTGTAACACTTTTGAGAAGGGAACGAGTTTTCAAACTGTTTCGCAAATGGCTTTTGAAATCAAATCAAGTTGAGAAGAGATTTTAGACTGCTTTTCGTTTGAAAGAGGAGAAACTTTTTAAGATGTTTAGAAACCATTTTCTTTGAATAGTAATGATTTTGTCAAAGAGAGACTTTTTAACCAGAAAAGGGGAGGGTACTTTGAATATGCATTTAGTTGAAAGTCAAAAACAATTTTGAAACAGAGTTGGTAAAGATATGATGCATTTTTAGTGTATTTTAACGCTGTTAGTTGGGGGTCACTTATCCAGTCATAGGATGGCATTGGGTTTGCCCGACTAGGTTTTCCAGTACCTGGAGTCTGACATACATAAAATAGCTTCTACATCTTACACTCAAACAATAAGAAGCATAAGAAGCACAACAAGCACAAGATCCAGGCAAACAAGCAGCATTACAACTCCTATATGCATAGTGTTGGCAGAAGGCGACTCCTAAACCTTCAAGCCTCACACATGTACCGACTAGCGTGGGCGGTAAGGGGTATATTTCCTAAAGGTCAACTTTCCATGTTTTGGGAAGGCCAGTTAGCAGCAGAATTCAAGGCGGGGAGAGAAACAAGTGTCTGTACCCATAGTTCTACTCTAGACAAGATGTTTTGGCTTCTAAACTAGTGTTTGGTTCTACGGGTCTCGTCCTAGGGTCAAGTATGGCTCTGATACCACCTGAAACGACCTCGGTTTTCCTCGATGGGAAAATCCATAGACACGATTTATAATGTAATAGATTACGAGAGCAATCCATCACATTATCAATTATCAGCTGATATCATAGTCATACATCGTAGATTTACAAGTTACATGACTTTACAACACTGGTTAACACATCTATTACATTGTATTCTAGCGGAATCACACGCGTCTTCATCAGAGACGTTGTAGCGCATCGGTAGGTGAAGGCTCCTCCTTCACGACAATCATCAGAGTTGGCGTAGAATGTCAGCGGCGTGGACTTCATCTTTCGAACCAAACTCGAGCGTAGGAACGAGACCACCTAATCCAAGTCCTCATGGTCATCATAGATTTCATCCAAACCTATCCAAAATCTATCAGTACGATTTGTACTGGCCACTGTCTCCCACCCTATGCTTTTGCGTATGCTTTGTGGTAAGTGGAATGCAAGGGTAGAAGAAAAGGCCTATATATGGCTATAGGTTTCCTATGCAAGTTCAACAAGATTTTATAATAATAATTCATCAAGTTTTAATCCATCTCATCCACACGTTCTCCCATCCCATTACACACATCTCACCACACTCTCACACTCTCTAGGCGGCAAGGACGACTCCCGCTCGTACCTTGCCTCAACGGCCAAAGCCGGATCCAACACCAGAACCAGGGGAAAGGTAGATAGGACTCCTCTCTCTAATCAAGTGAAGCGTAGGTCATAGGAATGTCCATATTCGCGGACGTGACTATACGTATAGATCGATCAACTCTGCAGAGCGTGTACACCTAGAAATCCACAAGATCACCATCATCGGCGGTGCCCCGCCTAGGCTGATGCCAACTGCCTCCCGACCGGTACGGTACCACCCTACCACTCATCCCTAGGCCACCTCGGCGTCCACCGAAACGCTAAGACTATGAGACGTAGTACCGGGCCCCCAAGGTCACTACGCTATCTTAGGAGGGTGTGGGCCCCCATGCCCGTACCTCCCTACACTATCACCTTTCAACCTAGTAGTATTGGCACCGCCCTAGTCAGTCGGGTAATCGTCTCCCGCCCATCGGGAGCGAGTGGTGTGCACGAAGGGTCCTATGATTCCGGTTCTAAAGACATACCAGTCCTTAAGGGGACCGGTCAGGATATCTTCTCAAGGGGATAACCAACACCCCGTGCCTCGACGGCACCTCCACCAGGGATAACCAACACCCCATCTGCTCTCACATGCACCCGCCACAGGTACCTCTCACGAGGGATGCCCAGGTCGCACCCCTCCGGCATGACTTGCCCCAAAGACTCGTCATAGGATCCTGTCCGATCGACTCAACCCTCACCACACACCCAAGACGCACGCCAAGCTCTCCCCAAGTTCATTATCCAGTTTTACCAAGTTATCGGCACCACGTGCCTTATACACTCACGTTATTCCTTCACCAAGCATCACATCTTAGGTATAATGCGTAGTGAAAGTAAAACAATAAGTAAAATGCGAGCGTCTAGCCTAACAGCGGGTGTGCAGGGGAATAGGTTGCGACAAGGTAATGGCTTACAAGCAATCTACCATGCAACCTATCACAGTTCAATTGCATAAAAGTAAAGCACTAGCATCTACATGTAGCATGTCTAATAGGTTCTACGAGGTTGGGTGGGACGTGGAACACCTGTAAAATGTCAAATCCGAGATCCTCGGTGCACTTGTAGTCATACTCCTCCATGGTCCTTCATCCGCATGTCCTTCCTCCAATGGGTTCTGATCCGATCAACGCTAACCTCGACGCAACTTCCTCGGTACAGCGACAGGTAAAAGAGCAATCAGACCACTAAACCTAGAAAGACTGCGGAAAGAGAGGCAACAAGGTATAGAAAGACTAACTACACTGGAAGAGCACAGAAAAGAGAACGACTTAGCCCTCTCGGTGGATGTCCGATCCCTAGGCCAAAAGAGAACACAAGTGGTGGTTCGCTAAGCACGAGCTTAAGTCTTTGCCTCGCCGGTACTTCCCGGGTCAATCGAGTCGACCTGTATGGCTTAAATAAAATGGCATAGACTCTAGTTTATCCTAAGCAAACACCACGGCTCGTAACTTCCGATCCGAGCGTCATGGAGACTGATGAGAACCAAAAGGCTACAAGCAAGAGAAGTCCCATTCTCTCTTAATCCGAACGCCATTATAACTTGACGAGAACCAAGAGAGGATGGAATAGGGGAGAAGAGAAGAGAGGTGGTCTACCTCTTCCAATACACACGCCATGGCAAGAGACGGGGCATCGAAGGAAGCGACACCTAAAAGAACACGAGCGCCTAAACAACTTGTAGGGTACCAAGACCTAGGTGCACTAAATGCACTAAGACATCTCTAGGGTTCGAAATGGTGCGGTTGTCACCGTGAGAACCAAAGAAATGCTAGGGTTTAGAAGGTACAAGCATACAAGGGCTCGAGCACGGAAAAACCAAAGGCAGGAGGAGACACAGGATTCACGTTCCTTTGATCCACTCGCCATAGCAAACGACGGGAATTGAAGGAATGGAATCAAGGAAGCAACAAACACCAAACAAGCGAGGGACTCAACCCACATCTTTCTGGATCGACGGGGATTGATAGGGAAAGGAAGAGAGAATAGAAAAATAGCCCTCACATTCTTTCGACCAACTTGCCATGGGAACGGGCTAGGGTTGAAAGAATGGAGGCACAAACCCCACGGTCTCTCGCTCCACACCAACTCGTATGGCCCCCATGACCTAGGCGCATAATTAGCACAAGACTATTCCTATGGTCCTTGGCGAGGAGGTTATCACCGCAAGGGCCAGATGAATGCCAGGGTCTAGGTGGCACAGGCATATGAGGTGGCTAGGAGAGAGTAAAGAAAGCAAAAGAAAAAGCAAAAGAGGTAGAGCCCGATGGTCATAGCGAGGCAACTCGCGGCCATAAGCTGTACCTACACGAGTTGGCATCCGTTGATATACAAAGGTTGTCCCCTAATTCCTATCCCAATAGAGTTGGCCACGGAGGGCTCGAAACATGCGGGTAAAAACCGCGTCGATAACGACATCGAGTCCGAGTCCACAATGACCATGTCTTAGGGATGAGGACAGGAGCTAACGATCGTAGTTTGGCGGAAGACAACTAAAACACAAGAGAAGGGATATGCTCGGCGTTACGGCCATGGCGAGATGAGCTCGCAGTTGCAACGTTCAAGCACTCGCTCTCTCGACTAGCTCGAAGGCACGGTCCACAAGCAATCATTAACTCAAACACTCATAAGAAACCACCACACACTCATATGACCGACTCACGAACGACCTGGAGTAGCACATATCCATAGCGAGATAGATAAAGATAAGTAGACCGGTGGCAAAGGCACAACACAAGCATTGGCGATGACAAGTGATCAAGTAACAAGTGCAGATACATGATATTGATAATCAAGCGTCAAGCACGAATGATGATATGTATGTAGGCGACAAGTATATAAGGAAGAAATGAAGAACAAAGGTTTGTTGACGCCGCGAATGGTGTCTACTAGGTTCTAAGGTTGACCTTGATGAAGGAGGGTTGCTGCTGGTCGGAGGCTGGCCACTGTTGGCCTGGATGCAGCAGCATGTGTCCGAGAGGTGGCGGAGCACCAGCGTCGCGGAACAAGGCAGCCACTCCGAAAAGAAACAAGGTATAGCCTCCCTGCAAGGAAAAATTACCACGGCACGAAGGCCAGACAGAGAAATTCCGATGAGGTAGGCAGTGATGTCCCACTCCGGTGGGTGGTGCAACTAGGTTGCATCTTCCCTGCGACAAAGTAACAGCTCAGCACGAAGGCCAGTTTCAGCACGGGTAGTGACAAAACCAAAGGAAGGATGAATTAGCCAGAGCTTGGTATGCTGGTGGCTCACCGGTGGCATGGAGCCTTGGCGACGCTGAAGCAATAGCGGGCAGAGCTTGGCATCATGGCCCGTGCTTCCGCTGTATAGCAAGAAAGGGCTAGGAGGATGGCGCTGCCTGGTGGAGCACCATGTCACAGACCTGGCCGTGGTCACCGGTGGCCAAAGGTGAGGACGAAGCTGGCTCGATAAAGCAGTGCGTCCGCATGGTGCCGACGATGTCGCAGAGAGGCTGCAGACGTCCCGAACAACGGTGTTGCGATGGAGGAAGGCGAGGACGTGCAGGGACACGGCGATGGCGTGGACGCCACGACTCGATGTCATGAGTAGGAACAGGGCGTCGTGGTGGCGAGGCACGGTGGTGCCCAGCTCGGGGGCACGGTCACCATGGCACAGACACGACGCAGTGTGTCGAGCTCGTGGGCAGGACTCGACGAAGAAGAGGAAGGCGGCGGTCTTGACTTGGGAGAGCATGACGTGGTGCAGCCGTAGTGGTGGACAGGGCGGACGCGACCACGACGAGCTCGGAGCTGTGCACATCATGGCCGGCGTCAAGCTCGGTGAGGTAGGCGTTGTGGACAAGTAGTGTGGTGGTGACGCGCGTGGGGCCGACGTTGTGGCCTTGGGGAAAAGGGCACGACTGCTCGGCGTCGCTGCCTTGGCCTTCGATGGAGGGGAGCAGGGGAGGGAACGAGGTGGCGGCGGCGCTACGGGAAATGGGAAAGGGGCGGCGGCTGGAGGAATGGAGAAGAGCAATAGCGTGATGGGTTTTATAGCCATGGGGGCTAGGGCTCCAAGGGCACCGATGGTGATCCTCGATGCCCGTGCCTTGCTTGGCCACGTGGCCCCCATCCGATGGCACGGACACCAAGGAGAGGCGTGGACGCGTGCGGTCTCCAAACGGCAGCGGTGTTTAGGAGCGGGCGCTTCCTAGGGTTAAGAGAGGCAGGTGCTCGGCTCGGGCCTGCGGGGGCCGAGCGGGTCTGCCACGCTGGCGGGCCTGCGGGGGCTGATGGGATGGGCCTGCGGGGCTGGCAGGCAGGCCAAGGGAGGCGGCTGGCGAGCTGGGCCTGCGGAGGCGTTGGGCCGGCTGGCTACGTGTGCATGGGCCAGATGGGAGGAGGAGGCGGTGCTGGGCCTCATGGCTGCTGCTGGGCCGGCGGGAAAAGAGCAGCTGCGAGTTGGGCTCGCTGGGGAGGAAGGGAGGAAGAGGGGAGGTTGGCCCAAGTGAAAGGGAAAATAACTTTTCCCATTTTGATATTAGATAGAGAGGAAATATAAATAGAGATCTTTCCCAATTATGGCTTGGAGAGATTTGATAGGTTTCCAAATAAATTGCGACAACTCGTTTTGATCTTCGGGTGGATTCAAAAGGGGTTTGCACGGAATTCTAGAAGGAAATTAAAGAGAGATTGAAAAGAATTCGAAGGGAGATTTGGGAGGTAGGCAAGGGGTTTGGGAAGGGAATCCCGAGCGAGGTTTGGGAGAGCTTCGAGTGGAATTTTGGGAGGACTTTCAAGGGAAAATTTGAGGGTGGATTCGGATGGGATTTGAGATGAAACTTTCAAAGGGAGTTTGGGAGAGATGTAGATGGATATTCGTGAGAAATTCAAAGGTACGAGAGATTTCACATAGGATTGGAAGTAAGTTGCTACGGATTCGTGCACTCCGACACGAAACCCTAAACTAACTAAGGAACCTCGGCACTCCTACACTCAATTCTACATGTATGCAATGCTTTGTAGCGGGTTAGTCTCGGGTTAAACCTAGAAGCTACATGCTTCACACAATTATAGGAAAAATTTTAAAAAGTTCGCATTTTTGGTTGTCCGAAAATCCGAGATGTTACAAGGATGTCGCGCTCGTCAGCGGCCAGCATGATGCCCTCAACGTGCAGATCGGGCTGGCGTCCGCCCGCATCAGGACCTTGACCAAGGAGGTCATGACGTTGAAGGAGACCATCCGAGAGAGGGATGAGGCTCTCTCGGGCACCGGTCGGGAGATCGAGACGCTTAGGGCGACCGTCCACGACAAGAATGAGGATCTTCGAGTGGCCGAGAAGGCGCACAGGGAGCTGCGTGATCAGATTATGGGCTGGCAGACCCATGCTGAGGGTAAGCTTTTGCCAAACTCTGACCTTGACTTTGGACTACCATGTTTTTGCTGACTTGATCTTATGTTTCAGAGCTAGAGAAGCAGTAGCGCGAGGCCCAGGCGACCACCACCACGTTTCAAGCCCTCCTTGAGGCCAAGGTCGGGCAGAACCAGCTGCTCCAGGGCACCATCACCGCAGTGTGCGATAACCTAGGGGTCAAGCCTGATGTTGACACCGAGGAGGATGTACCAGGGAACTCCTTTGTGCATCAGATGACGGCACTGGGCAAACTCGTACGCGAGAAGGTGCGGGGCGCGCTGCACCATGGCATGAAGAGGGCCCTGGCGGTCGTCTGTTCCGGCTTTGAGTACGACATGGGCCTTGTTGCTGATGGGTTCACCTTCGACCCGACCAAGACTGAGGAGGAGAACGAGGCAGCCTACCTGGGGCTGATCGAGGCTGCGGAGGAGCCTGAGGGTCGACTCATGAGGCTGTTTGAGGACGAGGTGCTCCCGCCTGCCGACGATGAGGGCCTATGAGCCAAATCTGGGCATGAAAGCCAATGTAATAAGTTAGTTAGCATTCGTGATTTGTATCATCATGGCCCTAGGGGCCTTAAAACATTTAGATGTAAATATGTACTAATTATCCTTTTTCATTCGAGTCTTTTGTTCCCTTTTCGTTCAGATCACATTCTTACGTGATCTTCTTGGCGCGTAGTCACAGCCCTTGGCATGGGATGCGAGTGGAGATACCGTAGCCCGGAGGCGTAGGTGGTCTCATGGCTCGATTGCCCCTCGTCCTTAGGATGGCCTTGCAACCTCGTTGACTATGTAAGAACTCGAGTCGAAGCGTATAGGAACGTTAGACATTGATTTTTTGAAATCATGAGCTTTTACTAGGTCTTCTTGGCGCGTGGTTGCACCCCTTGGCGTGGGGGAGTGAGTGGAGGTACCATAGCCCAGAGGCGTAGGCAATCTCACAGCTCGACAGCCCTTGAACCTTAGGGTGCTCTCGCGGCCTTGTTGACTATGTAAAAGTTTTTTTTTTTGAAAAAATGCGAGTTTTTAGGGACACAGGGGTTCCCCCCTTTCCAGCCCCCGAGGGAGGTTCGACTCTATGAAAGTAGGGTCAAGCCTACCTATTTTTTTATGAAAGAACACTTTGAACACAGATGTATTCTTTATTAATTCATGGAACTGAGAAAAAAATGTACTCTTGACATCATTTTTTAGCACGTGTCAAGATGGTCAGGAAGGGCTAATCAGCAGAGGAAAGATTATCGTGTAGATTGATAGCTGATGAAAATGAGTTTGCTTATGAGTGGTAGCGGCATATGGGTTCAAATTGAAATGTTGCCAATAAGGTTAAGGGTATTATTGCCGATGCCGATTAAAGATGGTTTGAAGACTGCTGCCGATGAAACAGGGGATATACCGATGGAAGGATCTTGAAGGCTGCTGCCGATGGAACAGGGATTGTGCCGATGGAACAGGGATTGTGCCGATAAAAAGGAGGTCGATGAGAATACCATCGTGACTAAGGCGGACTATGGAATAAGATAGGAGTTAATTTCCTTACATAAGTTTATTAGAGTCTGAGTTGTATCAAAGTCATGTGTTTCCATAGATTTGGATTTAGTGTCCTAGTCGTATTTGGTTACGTTTCTGTAGATCAGGATATAAATATAGGGTGAAGGGCAATGTAAAAAGAGAGATCAATCAATACATCAAAAACAGCTTTTTATTCTTATTTACATCTACTTTCGACGACTTCGTCAATTTGCATATTTTTCTTTTACGAGTTCTCATCGATTCGGCGAGTTGCATTGCTCCAGTGCAATCTTCGGCGATCCTCGAGTTCCGCATGAGTACCTCTTGGCCGTGACTTCCGGGCGTATCGCTGTTGTCAGGACCAAAGTGCTCGTATCTTCATCCTTGTCGATTAATAGGTTAAATCGACTAGCACGCTTTGGATATCGATTTTGGGTATTAGCCCTTTGTGTTTGCAGATCTACTTTTGCATCAACACATCTTTTGGCACGCCTAGTGGGACAGATCTAGTCAAGATGCTTAATCCTGAGATCGATGCGGGGAACATCATCGCGGTAACAGAAGAAGATCTTAAGGACGATCAGAAGCAGGCTATGGAGAGGGCTATAGAAGAATACAGACAGCTCTGCTTGAAGTCATTCAGTTTGAACAAAAGTGGACAAGTCATCCAGAAGCAAGACTTGCCGTTGCCTCGGCAAGTTACCTTTGATTCTAATCCGGGTAAACTTCAAGAGATGGTTAATTCTGCAGTGAATCATGCTTTAATTAATCATTCCAATGTGCTGTCCAATACTGTTCATAATGCTGTGATTTGAACTTTCAAAGAAGGGCAAGCGTCACCTCGTTACGTTGGGCCTGCTTATCATCAACCAGAATCAGCATCTGCTATTGCTCCATCGGCTCCCCCGGCCGTTGCGGGTATAGAGATTTCTTCTCTTCCAGTATCAATAGGTTTATCTAACGTACAGTCTACACCGATGCGTCCGGATTCAGCATTATCAGGACGAGTTCAGCTTAATACAGATCTATCAGCATCGGCTTTATCAGGTCCTATACCACAGAATAATCAGACTCCTGCTAATTGGTGGGGATATGGTATGCCTCAAGAGCCATCTGTTTTTAACCATGGATCACCTCAAATGTTTGATGCAACGGGAAAAGCTCCTATGCTATCGGCCGGTTCACCGATAGTTCAAGTATCCCAATATACTACAGCAACTACTGTACAACCAACTCTAGGAGGTTTCCAGGTGTCTTTGGGTCAAACATCTAGTTCAAGTCCATCGGCAAATTTGTTACCGATGCAACAGAAGGCTCCAATCGTAAGTCAACCTGGAGTGCAGGTTTTACCTCAAGTTAGTTGTAATTATCCAGCAATGCCAACAAGTTACCAACCATCGGCAAATTTTGTACCGATGAACGCTAATAATTGGCCAGGGCAGTTTCCCACTCAACATTCAGTTCAGCCAAATCAGCAAGCCACAGGTGTTCATCAAGGTCACATGCATGCTGGTTTTTAGAATCAAGCATCGACAGCTCAACCGATGAACTCTTTTCAGCAGGTTAATGGACCACAGATAGTGACAAATATGCCAATTGCTGGAGATCGTGGGCCACAAAGGTATGCAGAAGGGTATCAGCAAGTACCTCCAGTGGAGATTCAACCATGTCGTCAACAAGATGTTGATGCTTTTTGGGCCGATAAAATAGCAGAAATTATGAAGGATCAGTTTGGGATCAAGCCCAAAGTTAATACCTATTATTATCGGACTCCGTATCCTCCGGCATATGATTTAATTCGTCTCCCAAATCGTTACAAGGTGCCAGATTTCACTAAGTTTTCTAGGCAGGACGATACATCAACCATGGAGCATGTTAATTGTTTTATTATTCAATGTGGAGAGGCAGCTTGTAGAGATGAATTGAGAGTTCGTTTGTTTTTATCATCTCTATCTGGATCAACATTTATATGGTTTATCTCACTGCCGCCAAATTCTATTATTACTTGGGCTGATCTGGAAAAGCAATTTCATAAGTATTTCTTTGCTGGAGTTCATGAAAAGAAGCTTACTGATTTGGTAAAGATGAGACAACGCAATGATGAATCGGTAGAAGGCTTTGTGCAAAGGCTACGAGATGTAAAGAACAAATGTTATAGCCTGGTGTTGGATGATCGGCGGCTTGCCGATTTGGCCTTTCAGGGATTGTTGCCACACCTTAAGGACAGATATGCTTCTTAGGAGTTCGAAAGCCTAAGTCATCTAGTGCAAAGAATTTCTGATCAAGACACTAGGGTTTTTGAACCTAAAAGGAATTGGAATAAGAAAGTTTCATTTGTCAAAGAAGTAGAAGATTTTGATTCGGATGAAGAACCAGTTATCGGTTTGGCTGAGTGGGTTAAGAATAAAAAGCCGATATCTTGTCCCTTTGGTCACAAAGAGCCAGAGAAGTTTACTTTTGACGTCACCAAAGCCGATAAGATATTTGATCTTTTGCTTCAGGAGGGCTAGATTAAGTTGTCACCTAATCATGTGATCCCATCGGCAGAAGAGTTGAAGCATATGCTGTATTGCAAATGGCATAATGCAACTTCACACAGTACAAATGAGTGCAAAGTATTTAGACAACAATTATAGTTAGCTATTGAGTCTGGGAGAATAAAATTTGGCAATTCCAAGATTCAGAAGCCGATGAAAATTGATCAACATCCTTTTCCAGCAAATATGTTGGATACTGAAGGTAAAATTAAGGTGTTGACATCGGAAGCTGCTAAAAAGAATGCATCAGTAGATCCCCAACATCGGATAACTACCGATGATGCAAAAGGAAAGGGGCTATTGACAGAAGGTGGCAGTTCTGGAAAGCCTCCTCGATCTGGCATCATGATTACTCAACAAAGACAACAGGAAGGTTGGCGTCAGCGAAGGGACCGATATCGACAACAGCAAGAGGAAAGACGTCAAGAAGAGTGGAATCGACATAAGGATCATTGGAATTGTCCGTTTTTTATTCATTGTTGGGAGGAAGGTATTAAGTTACCTACTGTTGAAGATTGCCCAGAGTGCAATGGTTATTATGGAGTTAATCGTCCTATAAGAAGATTTCAATCTGGTAATCAAGGTTTGTCCATTAATGAGCCGATCAGAAGGAGAGCATCAATATATGATCGGCTGGGGGGCAGGCTCAGTGTACATGAAAGGCTTGGTAAACACGTTGCATATTTTCCGAGAAACCAAGAGGAACTTGAAGAGATGGCAAATGCAAGAGTTCCTGATGAAGAAATATTTTACAGGGATCCTAATATACGTCGTGTGGAGACAACCAGGACCTATTAGCCAGTGTGGAAAACTAAACTTCCTCAATGGTGTCCAGAGGGTTTGACAAAGACACAGAAGAGGAAAATGCAGCGAGAGCGTCAAAAAGACTTTTACCAAGAAGGAAGTCCCTCCAATGAGAAATCTGGTAATCAGCAGTGGCAGATAAGGCACAAAAATAAAGGCCCATCGGCAGATGTCAATATGATGTTTTGTTGCCGATGGAATTTTTGGCTCTATCTGATAGCAAAGAAGAAGTTTTTTTTCTCTGACCAAATAGCTCAATTAACACTAGATCCAATGATGGCTATTTTTGAGAAGCCTGCCGATGATGAGAGACAACACCTCAAGTCTTTGTTTGTAAAAGGCAGAGTTGATGGGCAGCCTGTATCTAAGATACTTATTGATGGAGAAGCTGCAATTAATATTATGCCTTATGTGATGTTATCGGAAGCTTGGTAAGGGAGATCAAGACTTAACTAAGACTGATATGATGCTAAAGGACTTTAAAGGCAATGTATCACCAGCTAAAGGGGGCAGTGTGTGTTGAATTGACCATCGGCAGTAAAACCTTACCGACAACTTTCTTTGTTATTAATGGCAAGGGTGCATATAATATGCTTTTAGGAAGGGATTGTATTCATGCTAATTGTTGTGTTCCTTCTACAATGCATCAGTGTCTTATACAATGGGTTGGAGACAAAATTGAAGTTGTTCCTGGTGATTCTTCTTATATCATCGCATCGGCAGAATCAGACACTTTTGAGCGAACTAGGTGCATATCAGGAGAAGCTTGGGAAAAAGAGTTCCTCAAGGTTGCCGATTACGAAATTCTACCGATCCAAGCAGTCGGTTCTGAAGAAGAGTTTTAATGGATAGATTTGCCGATGATGGAAAATTAGGTCAAGGATTTACATCGGCAGATGATTTAATAGAAGTAGATATTAGTGAAGGCGATGGGCCAAGGCCCACTTTTATTAGCGCTAAGTTAAATTCCAAGTGTAAACAGCAACTAGTTGATTTGTTAAAGGAATATAAAGATTGTTTTGCTTGGGATTATATTGAAATGCCTGGGTTAGACCGATCTATAGTTGAACATCGGTTGCCTATTAAATCTGGATTTCGGCCACATCAGCAGCCGACACGCCGCTGCAATCCTAATATACTTCCTGATATTAAGGCCGAAATAACTAAATTAATTGAGGCAAAGTTTATTCGGCAGTGTCGATATGCAGAGTGGATTTCTAATGTGGTTCCTGTATACAAGAAAAATGGGAAACTTCGTGTTTGTATTGATTTCAGGAATCTCAATAAGGCCACACCGATGGATGGTTACCCAATGCCGATTGCTGATTTGTTGATTGATGCTGCAGCAGGGCATCAGATTATTAGTTTCATGGATGGTAATGCAGGTTATAATCAAATATTCATGGTTGAAGAAGATATTTCTAAGACTGCTTTTAGATGTCCAGGACATGTGGCATTATTTGAGTGGATAGTTATGACATTTGGTTTGAAAAATGCCGATGCTACTTATCAAAGAGCTATGAACTTTATTTTTCATGAATATATCGGCACGTTGGTGGAAATCTACATTGATGACATAGTGATTAATTCTGGAGACATCACAAAGCATCTAACCGATCTACAGAAGATATTGGAGTGCACAAGAAAACATGGATTAAAGATGAATCCTAATAAATGTGCATTTGGTGTATCGGCAGGACAATTCTTGGGTTTTATGGTGCATCAGCGGGGTATTGAAATTAGTAGAAAATCTATTGAGGCAATCAACAAGATTGTTGCTCCTGCCGATAAAACTGAATTACAATCCTTGATCGATTGTATTTATCAACTGAAGATACTGTTATCGGTTCAGCTCTTATTCAAGAATTTGAAGGAAAGGAGCGTGTTATCTATTATTTGAGCAGACGGTTAATAGATGCTGAAACCAGGTATTCGGCCATTGAGAAATTATGTCTATGTTTATACTTTTCTTGTATTAAGCTGAGACATTATTTACTATTGGCTGAATGTACTGTCATATGCAAAGATGACGTGGTCAAGTATATGCTGTCAATGCCAATACTGAATGGTAGGATTGGTAAATGGATTTTAGCATTATCAGAATTTGACCTATGTTATGAATCGGCTAAGGCAGTTAAAGGACAGGTTATGGCCGATTTCGTTACTCAACATTGCAACACGGTGGATTCTCTGGAAATTGCTCCGTGTACACTTTTCTTTGATGGGTCTACTTGTGGTGAAGGGGCAGGCCTTGGTATCGTATTAATTTCCCCTCAGGGGAAGAAGTATGAGTTCTTATTGCCGATTGTTGCTACATCGACAAACAATCAAGCTGAGTACCAAGCCCTGATAAAAGGGTTAGAATTGCTCAAGGAAGTACATGCTGATGCTGTTGAGATCTTTGGTGATTCTATGTTAGTTATAAATCAGTTGACTGGGATTTATAATGCCGAAGTGAAATTCTAATTTCATATCATGAAAAGTGTTTGAGATTATTAAAAGGGTTCAGAAGTTTTCATTTAGAACATATTTCTCGGATGCATAATGAAGAGGCTAACCGATTGGCTCAGCATGCTTCAGGATATCAACATGTTCAAGAAGTATTAATATCAGCAGCTGATACCGATGACTGGAGGAAGGAAATTATTGATTATTTAAAGAATCCATCTAAAAAGGTTGAAAGATGTATAAGGTTCCAAGCTACCAAGTATGTACTCTTCAATGATGAATTGTATTACCATACCATAGATGGAGTTTTACTCAGGTGTGTTGGCATAGAGGAATCAAAAGGCCTGATGGGTGAAATTCATGAAGGAGTATGTGGGGCTCATCAGTCAGCCTTCAAGATGAAATGGATGATCAGAAGAAATGGATATTATTGGCCGACTATTCTTGAAGATTGTTTTAAATATTTTAAAGGATGTCAGGAATGTCAGAAATTTGGTAATATTCAAAGGGCACCCGCATCGGCTATGAACCCTATAATTAAGCCTTGGCCGTTCCGAGGTTGGGCTATAGATCTCATCGGTCAGATTTATCCACCATCGAGTAAAGGGCATAAGTTTATTCTGGTTGCTACCGATTATTTCACAAAGTGGGTTGAAGCAATTCCTTAAAAAAAGGTGACATCGGCTAATATGATTGATTTTGTGAAGGAGCATATTGTTTACCGATTTGGCATCCCTCAAACCATCACTACCGATCAGGGCACTATGTTTACATCAGGTGAATTTGATGAGTTTACTATAGGAATGAGGATTAAAGTTTTGAATTCTTCACCGTATTATGTGTAACACCCTAGGTGTTGATCACCAATTAAGTAGTGGGTTTAAGCTCAAACATGATAAATTAGTGGAGATGATGATGCCAAAGTCAAACCTATGGAAATAAACCCTAATCTAAACTTGGATGCTGCACCCTTCTTTGCATATAGGCCATTTTTAAGATATATGCTTGGGTGTTGTTATCAAAGTATCTTCACATGTTTCACATCAGTAACTATCTATATGAAGCCCTGGAAAAGTTTCATGGAGTTTGGAATCAAAAAGTCACATGAAATGATAAGTTCCATTCCTATTGGAACTTGCATCATTAAGTGAATGGAATTGTAGATCATCAGCCAAACCTTGCAAACTTGTCCAAATGACTCTAGATGAACTCTACAAGACCTTAACTACACTTAGGACACTTAATGGAACAATGTTCATGTTGAACATTTTGCCTAAATATGCTTCTAATTGGTGGTTGACCATGTATGGACCCTAGAGCCCTTTGGTTTGACCATTTCAAAAGTGTGACCTAGAACCTTTGCATGACTATGCACCCTTTGACAAAGTTGTAGAGAATTTTATAAGGAACAAACTTTGTTTAAGAGTCGAGTCATGAAAATGTGTGTAACATGCTCAAATAGGGCCCACAAGTCAGTTTTAGGGCTGATTTCAGCACTTAGCCATTTTAATCCCTGATTTCGGTGTCGTCGACGTTGGCATCGCGCGTTCTCCAAAAATTGCTAAGCAACTCAAGTTTGTCCAAATACAAAAGTTGAAGAGTATATTGTGGAGAGGATAATGCCCGAAAATGGCACTTGTTCGACTATTTTCGCCTAGCAAATTGGAGTTTTGTTAATCGCTTGGAATGCTTTGACAATGTCATTTTGGCACTTAGTTATCTCCTAATCCAGAGCACTAATGGTCATGAACCCTAAATAGATATTGTAGAGGGTTACGTGGGCAACAACTTTGGTTCTTGGCCCAAGGTCCAGTTCGACCAGTATCTAGCCCAAATCATCGTCCAACAGGCCCACGTTGTAACCCGACACGTGTTCGGCAGAATGCCAAGACGGCCGACGCGTGCTCCGTGGCGTGGCGGCCATGCCTGTGCCGCGTCCCCACTGCATTGCCGCGCGTCCTCGTTCCCTCTCGTGTTGGTAAAGCCCGAGCTGCAACCGAGCGCCTCTCCACTTCTCTCTCGCCTCTTCTCCGCTCTGGGTGCGCGAGAGCAAGCGCCGCAGCCATGGCCACCGCGGGCAGGGCTGTTCGGCACCCCCATGGCTTCACACGTTGCGGCCAAGCCAAGCTGTCACCGGCCCTGGAAACTCCCCTTACGCCTTGTACACGCTCGATAGGAGCCGTTGCCGCTGCCTTCATCCGACTGTTGCTCACCGAGCGCCGCCATCGCCATGGTCGCCATGGCCGAGCTCCATGGCCACCGGTGTTCCTCCAACCCCGAGCCTCCTTGTCCTCAACCGTGCTTAGCACCACCCTGACCTCGTCACACCGCCCGCGAAGCACCCCTTCCTTAGCCCCGTTGGCCGCCGGCAAGCTCCAGCGACGGAGCCGCCGCGGCAGCACCGCCGGTCACCGTGGTCAGGCGGTCACGAGCCACCCCAGGCTGTGGCAAGGCCACCTGTGGGTGCGCCCGAGCACCGCGGTCCTTCCCCGCCGCTTCCGCGACGCCGGTGAGGCCCTCATCGCCCGGAGCAGCGAGCTCCGGCGACTTCCCTCTGCTTTCCCGGCGTCCAGAGGAAGGGGGCGGTTCCCTCTCTCTCTGTCTTCCTCTGTGTGAGTGACATGTGGGTCCAACCGGGCAGTAGGCCCCGCATGTCAGTTAAGGCGGTGGCTGTTTGGGTATGTTTTCGGGTGCGCCTAGCAGATGCGGTTAGGGGTGGATAATTCTGATTTTGAACTTCAAATCGGTGTAAATCTTCTAAAATTCATATCTCTTGCTAGGTAATTTCAAAAATAGCAAAAGTGGACTTTTTGGAAACCTTGAGAAAAGATCTATGCATTAGAGTCATAAAATGTTATATGTTTGTAGATTCTTTCTGATGTCTTTATTTAAGTGTTAAAAATGCTCTTAAATACCTTTAAACTTGACCAGAGCAAGATCTAAAGTTTTAGAACTCCAAAAATGATGATTCTTATTTTGTTAATTTTGTGATGACATATACTTGCTAAGAAAAATATAAAACTTATAGGTTGTTTCTGGGTTTCAGGATGTTTTACCTAGATCTTGTTAAATGGAAAATAGATGCTTGTTTTCCTTGTTATTTTTATATCTTGAGTGTTGATGCTCCAATTGATGTGAAAATTTTATGGTAGGATCTTCATGCTATGGATGTATTGTGGTATAAAATTCATGGTCATTACTTACTGTATGCTTAAGTTATTGATTTAACTTGTTTATAGCTTGATAAATAGCTTATAAATAATATATAAATGATAAAATAGAAAATGTTGTTCCATTACCTTAGTATGATGTTCTCTATCATATTGATTCATAAAATGGCTATGTGTTCCCACAAAATATGGAGTTTTAGGTTTAACTTGCTCTCACATGATTTATTGCATTAGCCATTTGTCTTTTTCATAGAGGTTGTTATACATGTCCAAATGGTTTCAAATTTGGATAGTAGACTTTTGGGAGCATGTGTAGGCCTCTGTAATTTTGGTAGAATTTATTATGCACTTTTGATATGTGTTCATAGTTCCACCTAATTATCTAAATAAATTAAGAAAATGCATTAAAAGAATTTATTTAGGAATGGACACTATGTTTTCTGGTGTTCATTAGTCATGTGTGACATGTTGGTAAAGTTGGTTTTGTCTAATTATATGTTTGCAACATAAGTTAATAATTATTTCTTGCAAATGAGGTTTCTGGACAGATCTGGGAACTTAGCAAAGTTCTTCATGATAATGTGCTTTGTTGTGAAACTTATTTATAACAAAGTTGTTGTGAATTTCATTATCTAGCTGCTGTTAAATTTTGGTGGCATTTGGCTATATGGTTTAGAAACTACAGCTGTTCTAATTTGAGTTCAGATTTATGTTGCTCTCTGTCCTTCCAGGACAGATTCTGTACCTTCTGTATTTCGACCTGGTAAATGTTAGAATCAGGTTTAGATGATATTAAATGAAATGTAGAGAATTTCATAAGCTTTACAGAATGTTGTCTTGCAAGTCATTTGGAGTTGTAGATCTCCAGTTATGATTAAATTACTCAGCTGTTGGTCTGATGTCCAGAAGGTAGCAGTTTCTAGTTCTAGTACTTTGATTAACTTTGTCATGCTTGGGTATTGAAGGGTGACTCATATCTTTGATGATACTTGGGTGGTACCCTGTGATCTTGTGAGACTTGTTTCTTGATTGATGTGCTTGCCCTCTTCTATGTTATGTCTTAATGAGGATTAAGTTAATTAGCTCTAGGGTTTATGTGAACTTTGGTATGCTTGCATGATTACTTTGTTTATTGCACTGCTATGCATTCACATATATGCATGGTTGCATCTCATATAGGTACGCTAGCAGAAACGTGTGAAGGATGTGGCGTTGGAGCCAAACCCGAAGATGGAGTTGGTGGATCCATCCCAAAGGGAAATGCTCGCCAAGTGGATTCATCTGACATACTCTAACTTGAGTCAGATCCCAGGCAAGCCCCAGAGCATTATAAGCCTCCTATCTTCAAAGCAATTATATATATATATATATATGTTATAAGTATTGTTGCATTAAGTGGTAGGAGTTGGTTGGAAACCCTTGCTGCATTATATCATTCCTTGTCCAGATATATGAATCCTTGAATCCTACATAGACCAGGATCGAGTAGATGCTTAGCCCTGCTTTAAGCGGTAGAAGTCAGGTGATTTCCTGTCACCTACGAGATATAGGGATATTCATATATGGCACGGATGGCTATATTTGCTATCGTGGAATGGAACCATGTGTTAATAAAATAAAATGAGACCGGGCGGGATGCCGATAGTGAAGCAACAAGGCATGGAGGTCTTGGGTGTGAATCTATCCCCGTCTGAGTCGTTTAAGGACCGATTCGCTGTACGTCCTTGAGTCATGTTGAACGCAGTCTAACACTTAGTTGGCCGGATAAGTCGTTCCGACCGCGAAGCCGAGTAATGTGATTCAGACCGGGAATCGAATGGTAGGTTGCTTCTTGGAGGAGAGAAAGGATGTGCTTGGGGACATTGGCGTGAGACCAAGGGGGGTTAGAGTCCCTATCACCTGGCAGAGTGTCGCCCTTGGGGTCGCGACATCATTCGGACCCGTCATTCCTGAATCATATGAAAAGGTGGCTTGTGCGACCCTGGCAGGGGCCTGCGCGGTGAGTGTTAGAAATACCCCTCCAGCTGGATAGGAATTCGATTCGAATCGCCGTCGCTCCCGGTTAGTGAGCACTTGACTTGAGCAGCGGCAACGTAGATTCCATTAAATTGAACGGATGGTTAATTGGATAACGATGGAATTGTTTTCTCAATTTATACCTGCTATGGTTAATATTGTTTGCTCCTAATAAAGTGGGTGCTCTAGTACAGGTGCTAATATAGATGATAGGTTAATGATGATTAACTTGATGCTTAAGCATTAATGATTACTTATCTATATTAAGCTTTTTATGCAAAATGTTGTCAAGCCAGCCCACTTTATATCAGCCTTGCATGATCCTTGGTGTCACCTTATTTCTGGTTTCTGACGGGTAAGTCTAGCTGAGTACTTTGTCGTACTCAGGGTTTTATCCCCACTTGTTGCAGGTTGTGATGTATCATGGCGACTGCAAGAGTTGGTTGGCTCATGCCGTAGAGGCGGAGTGTGATCATGGGCATGATCCTTCTTATTTACCTTGTCTCTAATGCTTTTGTTAGAAGTCAACCGGGGTACTAGCATGTATTTGAAATAAGAATAATGTTAGTTTCAAATTAGTTTGCTTCCGCTACTTTTGAACTTAAGTTGTAATAACTTTGTTGAACTCCGATGTATATTTAATTACTTATGAAATGGTTGTAACATGTGACTTGTTATGTTGAATCACTACGATCTTGGCTTGTATGTTGGTTTGAAATCCCTCGTGATTTCATTGGACTACCAGAGTTATATGGGCTCAAGTGTGAGAATTTGATCACTTCGGTGATTGTTTTTATACTTGTGCTCTTATAATTTGGACGGTTCTGTTATAGCTGGTATCGGAGCAAGATTCAACATTAAACGTGTCATATGTGTATTTAAAACAAAGGTTTTGTTTCTAAAACCAGTTTTATCAACTTATAGCTATATATAGGTTTGTAAAAACTGAATTCTAAATCTAAGTATGCCAGTGGTAAATTTTCTTATGCCCATATAAGGATTATTAGGTGGCTTATATAAGTACTAACTTGGGGGTTTTTCATTTATGCATCTACGTCCAGCCCAAGGTATGTATGTGTGATGACTCTCCCACACTATGCTACCGGTGTGTTAGATTAGAGGTAGCCTTCATATATGAAATAGCCATATATGTTGCTAGTTTAATTTTATGCAACGTCGCATCTACGCTCAGGTAAGTGTGAGTTGTGAGAGCATGACTGTACAAACTGCGGTCTAGGGGATAGTTAGTTTTGGTTACTGGATTATTTACATGTTACACACATGTATATATGAAGGTACTTAATTGTGGGAGATTGATGATTCGGGTAGTTTTGGTACTACATGTACGTATACAGGGGTATATGTACATGGGAGTACTTAGAATTTTACTTTCCTGTTTTCATTGTGTGCTATATTGGGAAAATGTTGGGCTGCAATGAAACTTTTCTGCAGGTACACTAACCACGAATGCGTAAGTCGAATGTAGCTGTCGACTAGCTATATATCGAGAGAGTGCGTGTTATGCCACCGACATAGAACGTGATTGCCACCTTAGGTTGGCAATCTTGTGAGGACGAATAGGGCAACACATGCATCATCTTGATTGTTGCTTTATGCATAGCTCTGCTCCTCTCACCCTTATTCTATAGCAAGTAACATGTGATTGATGTGACACTATCTTCCGTGTGTGGAGTCAAACAAGAATGCCTTGTTCCATGTTGCTTGAATAGGAAATGCTTGATAAAAGTGTGTGCTTAGTTTTGTTAGAAATAATTGTGGTTACATGCCTGAACCTATAGATGCCCTCTAGTTTAGCCAAGTGGTGGATATGCTGTCATACAAGTTTTTGAAAATGTTTTAGACCTCACTTAAGTAAATTGGATTCTCATGAATGAATTAAATTGGTGTTGGTCTAAGGTAACAATGTTTAGAGCCACTAGGATGATATGTTTGTGTGCTCTCTTGTTAAGTAGAACAAAGGCAAACTTTGTTTTGCTTATTAAACGTTGGCTGCTAGAGCGGTTTCTGTTGTAGTGATGCTTTCATGATCATAATGGTGTTTTCTGTAGTTATAGAGAATACCAAAGATGTAGCTAACTTACTTATCTAGTTTGTCCTAAAATTTTATGACCCTAGGTCTTATGGTTTGAGAGTTAGGAATTTTAGAAGTTTACTGTCAAGTTTTGCTTATGCTCTGAATAGATCTGAATGTTTGGTTTGTTTGACCTGTGTGTATAGGGAATCATGTCTTGGAGATAATAGAAGAAGTGTAGTACTTTTTCTAAGCTTTCCAAAATGTCCTATAGCACCAATTGTGGTGGTCTAAATCTCTAGTTATGAGCTTGTGAAATTGAATGACAGAATCTGTCCAAATCTGGGCAGAAATGTCTTCTTTGTGTTGATTAACCTTGTTAGCTGTAGAATCATCTTAATATGATAATGATAAAGTTATAGACAACTTAATAAGCTTTACATAAAGTTAAGGCTCAGCCTTGTTGTGTCCCTAGAACTCCAGTTTTGCATTTTTGAAGTTCTTGTTAGTTTTCTATCCATATTGGTACAGATCTTAAACATTAGCATTTTTGGTCATGTTAATCTATGAATTAGATTTTGGTATGAATAACTAAAGTGTAGCCATCTTCCTAAGCTTTCTAGAAAGTCTAGGATCACCTTTGTAGGATGTCTACAACCTTAGTTATGGTTGAAACAAGTAACTATTGTGCTGCTGTCCAGATTCTGTGCACATGCTAAGTTGGCTCCCTTAGCTAGTGTTTGTTTAGAGCTAAACTTGTAGTTAGTTCATGCTTGAGATGAATGCTTATTTTTGGGTGAGCCTTGTGCCTTGTATTGGTTGCTTAAGCCCATTCATTTGAATTTTCTCCAATGTCTGCTTGACTATGATGTTGTATGTATGCTTGTTATCTAGGTAGTGCCCTAGTTGTCACCTCGTTTGTCCTCGGTGAGCATACGAGGGCCACATAACTTTATCCTAAAACAATGTTCACATATGTAATTGTATGGTTGTTGTCTTCCATTAGGTTCTCTATCTTAGGAGCCTGAGCCTGTAGACTTGGTGGTTAGCCCTTGAATGTTTGTATCCATGCCTTTGCTTGACCGAAAGCCCAAAGTTTAGTTCTCTTGTATGTTTGTATAAGCCGTGGATGTTTTCCAACCCTTTTTGTAAAGACCCTTATCGCCTGACCAACCCAGTTAACTTTCCATCAACGCTAACCTTTGACCATGGTTCGTACGTTGCCAGTTGTGGAGACCATACCCAAATCCATGTTGGACCTTCCGGTTACCTCTCCCAAAGGTTAGCTAGTGTGACGCAACGTCTCTCTGCTATGGCCTCTAAATCGTGTGCTTGCAAATTCATGCATCTACCTTATCAACGCAATCTATGACTACATATCAGTTTCCGCCCTTGAAATTTGCTTAATCCATCGCCAACCTTCTCAAGTCTCGAGATGTTTTACCAGTCTTGATCTCATGTTGTGGTCCAACATGACCAAATCTCGTGGTAATCTTTCATTTGTCCTCACTGTGGTGAACACTTGGCGTGCGTGGAATTAAGCAACAATCTCGTGCTTAGTCACCTTCGGCAATTGAGCTATGTTCTCTTGTGCTATGTTTTGATCTGCGAATAGCCTCCTCATTGATTCTAAACCTTGTGACTACCTTTACTTGCTATCCCTCCTTGGTATGGTGCTTGTTCAGACCACCCAATCTGCGTCATTTGAAATTCCTCATCGGGTGTATGTTCGGTAATGGTGTTACGATTAGCATTCTATGGTGCCGTGACAAAACCTAGGGCCTCCTTGTGACCGGCCGGCACATGGTTGTGCTACTGGGCACGCGCTGGTATCAAGGTTGCTGGTCATAGCCCATTATGGAATTACATCAATGTGGACTTTTCTGGTGAGATGTTCCTTGGTTATCTTTCCATATCGTATCGTAAGATCCATATCTTGAACCAAAAGTAGTAAAACTTCCTCCTGAAGTTACTAAGAGGATAACCTTTGAAGAACAGGTTACTGATATAAACATTAACAGACTGTAATAGGTGGTAGACAAGTGACTCTACGTAGTTATCCCAGTATTGACGAATATCATCTAGTAAGCAAGTATCTCGTCTCTATTGGATAAAAAGGACACACAACACTTAATGTTGGACAAGTTATCTGGGAGATGAGAATCGATTGTCGCATTGTGCATATGACCGGAGCTATCCAAGTCGCAATCTTGGGTGCATAATGACCATACAATCGAAGTCAACCATCTCTAGAATAACTCCCTATTTGCTAACTTCGATGACAACCATCTGTTCTGCATCAACTACAGTTGTTGTGGTCAAGAGGGAAGATTTGGAACTTTTTAGTGTTGAGAGATAGCTGATTAGTTACCAATAGGAACGTTAACCTCTGACTAGGTAATGACCCCTTGGTAGCTATGAAGACTATGTTTTACAGAGCAATAACCAACAAGAAGTTAATTAACTAGCCAACAACTTGTATGGTATTCTATCTTCTAGAGCCATTGTGATCAAGTCAATTCCGTCTTGGACAATCACACAGATAGTGTAAGATGTTCAATCAGCTGTGATGAAGAATTAGAGAAATACATGCCCTAGTTTTGATCAACATCCTTATGCCCTTAGGTGCCACAAACGGTTTGTCCATAACTATTGGACAAAGTATTGAGGAATATTTGAAAGCAATCTCAGAAGTGTCAAACAACAGATTTCTATCTTAGAGCTGCTGTTTGATCCCAAAGAGGAAGCCGCGGGTGAAAGTTGGCCTGACAAAGTTGCTACGCTGCAAGTCAACTCAACTTACAGTGCAACTAAGTCACAAAGGAAAATTTTACTCAATCGCTTGGTGGTAGACTACTCCCCGCGGTTAAGTGAATAATTACAACTTTTGTTGTCCTTAAGGCCTCGTTACATCTTTCTTTGGGAATTATTTTCCAATGATGACATACTTTGGTACCTTATCAATGTTTTTACCCAAGAGGTTGTATCTGATTCAACCCAGATAACTGTTGTCTTTGGATAAAAGAATCTTATTAGGTAGCTATTGGTAGAAATACGAAGCCGACAGAGTCAGCTATCACATTCACTAACCCATCGATAGACTCAGATAATATAGTGTTGTTATCAGAGAAAGAGAACTGCACACATGGAACCTCAAGTAGTTTTCCATTAGTGGGTGTCTAAATAAACGAACATTTACGACCAACATAGACCCTGTCTATTGGTTAGTCAGTATCCTATAGCCTCAGAGTATAATTGTCGTCTATGATCTCACCCTTTTGGAAGGTTGTGCTCAAGCCATTTTGGTAGAGGACTGCTTTTCAAACTTCATGAACATAGAGTCATTTTAACGAGTATACTTCTAAAAATTTTGGTCTAATGTAAAGTTCATATGGACTATGTTGTGTTCACTAAAGAATCAGATACTTGTTAGTGGTTCACTCATGGACCAAACGATCTCCATACATTGAGAATGCAGTACTGTGCTATCTTGGATTCCTCCAAAAGTAACAATGCTTTATGGAAGTCAATGAAGGAAATTCTTCAGACAACGTTTACCATGAAGAGCAAGTAACAGAAAGTGCCTTTTTACCAAATAGTTCCACCAATGTTAAAGCTTTGTAGCCGAATGTTATAGCCGATGATGGGAACTAGATAATGTGCCTCTCTTCCTTAAAAAGGTGTTCCATTCTGAATCTCGGGACGCGATTCTTTTAAGGGGGGAGGGCTGTAACACCCCAGGTGTTGATCACCAATTAAGTAGTGGGTTTAAGCTCAAACATGATAAATTAGTGGAGATGACGATGCCAAAGTCAAACCTATGGAAATAAACCCTAATCTAAACTTGGATGCTGCACCCTTCTTTGCATATAGGCCATTTTTAAGATATATGCTTGGGTGTTGTTATCAAAGTATCTTCACATGTCTCACATCAGTAACTATCTATATGAAGCCCTGGAAAAGTTTCATGGAGTTTGGAATCAAAAAGTCACATGAAATGATAAGTTCCATTCCTATTGGAACTTGCATCATTAAGTGAATGGAATTGTAGATCATCAGCCAAACCTTGCAAACTTGTCCAAATGACTCTAGATGAACTCTACAAGACCTTAACTACACTTAGGACACTTAATGGAACAATGTTCATGTTGAACATTTTGCCTAAATATGCTTCTAATTGGTGATTGACCATGTATGGACCCTAGAGCCCTTTGGTTTGACCATTTCAAAAGTGTGACCTAGAAGCTTTGGATGACTGTGCACCCTTTGACAAAGTTGTAGAGAATTTTATAAGGAACAAACTTTGTTTAAGAGTCGAGTCATGAAAATGTGTGTAACATGCTCAAACAGGGCCCACAAGTCAGTTTTAGGGCTGATTTCAGCACTTAGCCATTTTAATCCCTGATTTCGGTGTCGTCGACGTTGGCATCGCGCGTTCTCCAAAAATTGCTAAGCAACTCAAGTTTGTCCAAATACAAAAGTTGAAGAGTATATTGTGGAGAGGATAATGCCCGAAAATGGCACTTGTTCGACTACTTTTCGCCTAGCAAATTGGAGTTTTGTTAATCGCTTGGAATGCTTTGACAATGTCATTTTGGCACTTAGTTATCTCCTAATCCAGAGCACTAATGGTCATGAACCCTAAATAGATATTGTAGAGGGTTACGTGGGCAACAACTTTGGTTCTTGGCCCAAGGTCCAGTTCGACCAGTATCTAGCCCAAATCGTCGTCCAACCGGCCCACGTTGTAACCCGACACGTGTTCGGCAGAATGCCAAGACGGCCGACGCGTGCTCCGTGGCATGGCGGCCATGCCTGTGCCACGTCCCCACTGCATTGCCGCGCGTCCTCGTTCCCTCTCGTGTTGGTAAAGCCCGAGCTGCAACCGAGCGCCTCTCCACTTCTCTCTCGCCTCTTCTCCGCTCTGGGTGCGCGAGAGCAAGCGCCGCAGCCATGGCCACCGCGGGCAGGGCCGTTCGGCACCCCATGGCTTCACGCGTTGCGGCCAAGCCAAGCCATCACCGGCCCTAGAAACTCCCCTTACGCCTTGTACACGCTCGATAGGAGCCGTTGCCGCTGCCTTCATCCGACTGTTGCTAACCGAGCGCCGCCATCGCCATGGTCGCCATGGCCGAGCTCCATGGCCACCGGTGTTCCTCCAACCCCGAGCCTCCTTGTCCTCAACCGTGCTTAGCACCACCCTGACCTCATCGCACCGCCCGCGAAGCACCCCTTCCTTGGCCCCGTTGGCCGTCGGCAAGCTCCAGCGACGGAGCCGCCGCGGCAGCACCGCCGGTCACCGTGGTCAGGCGGTCACGAGCCACCCCAGGCTGTGGCAAGGCCACCTGTGGGTGCGCCCGAGCACCGCGGTCCTTCCCCGCCGCTTCCGCGATGCCGACGAGGCCCTCATCGCCCGGAGCAGCGAGCTCCGGCGACTTCCCTCTGCTTTCCCGGCGTCCAGAGGAAGGGGGCGGTTCCCTCTCTCTCTGTCTTCCTCTGTGTGAGTGACATGTGGGTCCAACCGGGCAGTAGGCCCCGCATGTCAGTTAAGGCGGTGGCTGTTTGGGTATGTTTTCGGGTGCGCCTAGCAGATGCGGTTAGGGGTGGATAATTCTGATTTTGAACTTCAAATCGGTGTAAATCTTCTAAAATTCATATCTCTTGCTAGGTAATTTCAAAAATAGCAAAAGTGGACTTTTTGGAAACCTTGAGAAAAGATCTATGCATTAGAGTCATAAAATGTTATATGTTTGTAGATTCTTTCTGATGTCTTTATTTAAGTGTTAAAAATGCTCTTAAATACCTTTAAACTTGACCAGAGCAAGATCTGAAGTTTTAGAACTCCAAAAATGATGATTCTTATTTTGTTAATTTTGTGATGACATATACTTGCTAAGAAAAATATAAAACTTATAGGTTGTTTCTAGGTTTCAGGATGTTTTACCTAGATCTTGTTAAATGGAAAATAGATGCTTGTTTTCCTTGTTATTTTTATATCTTGAGTGTTGATGCTCCAATTGATGTGAAAATTTTATGGTAGGATCTTCATGCTATGGCTGTATTGTGGTATAAAATTCATGGTCATTACTTACTATATGCTTAAGTTATTGATTTAACTTGTTTATAGCTTGATAAATAGCTTATAAATAATATATAAATGATAAAATAGAAAATGTTGTTCCATTACCTTAGTATGATGTTCTCTATCATATTGATTCATAAAATGGCTGTGTGTTCCCACAAAATATGGAGTTTTAGGTTTAACTTGCTCTCACATGATTTATTGCATTAGCCATTTGTCTTTTTCATAGAGGTTGTTATACATGTCCAAATGGTTTCAAATTTGGATAGTAGACTTTTGGGAGCATGTGTAGGCCTCTGTAATGTTGGTAGAATTTATTATGCACTTTTGATATGTGTTCATAATTCCACCTAATTATCTAAATAAATTAAGAAAATGCATTAAAAGAATTTATTTAGGAATGGACACTATGTTTTCTGGTGTTCATTAGTCATGTGTGACATGTTGGTAAAGTTGGTTTTGTCTAATTATATGTTTGCAACATAAGTTAATAATTATTTCTTGCAAATGAGGTTTCTAGACAGATCTGGGAACTTAGCAAAGTTCTTCATGATAATGTGCTTTGTTATGAAACTTATTTATAACAAAGTTGTTGTGAATTTCATTATCTAGCTGCTGTTAAATTTTGGTGGCATTTGGCCATATGGTTTAGAAACTACAGCTGTTCTAATTTGAGTTCAGATTTATGTTGCTCTCTATCCTTCCAGGACAGATTCTGTACCTTCTGTATTTCGACCTGGTAAATGTTAGAATCAGGTTTAGATGATATTAAATGAAATGTAGAGAATTTCATAAGCTTTCCAGAATGTCATCTTGCAAGTCATTTGGAGTTGTAGATCTCCAGTTATGATTAAATTACTCAGCTGTTGGTCTGATGTCCAGAAGGTAGCAGTTTCTAGTTCTAGTACTTTGATTAACTTTGTTATGCTTGGGTATTGAAGGGTGACTCATATCTTTGATGATACTTGGGTGGTACCCTGTGATCTTGTGAGACTTGTTTCTTGATTGATGTGCTTGCCCTCTTCTATGTTATGTCTTAATGAGGATTAAGTTAATTAGCTCTAGGGTTTATGTGAACTTTGGTATGCTTGCATGATTACTTTGTTTATTGCACTGCTATGCATTCACACATATGCATGGTTGCATCTCATATAGGTACGCTAGCAGAAACGTGTGAAGGATGTGGCATTGGAGCCAAACCCGAAGATGGAGTTGGTGGATCCATCCCAAAGGGAAATGCTCGCCAAGTGGATTCATCTGACATACTCTAACTTGAGTCAGATCCCAGGCAAGCCCCGGAGCATTATAAGCCTCCTATCTTCAAAGCAATTAATTATATATATATATGTTATAAGTATTGTTGCATTAAGTGGTAGGAGTTGGTTGGAAACCCTTGCTGCATTATATCATTCCTTGTCCAGATATATGAATCCTTGAATCCTACATAGACCAGGATCGAGTAGATGCTTAGCCCTGCTTTAAGCGGTAGAAGTCAGGTGATTTCCTGTCACCTGCGAGATATAGGGATATTCATATATGGCACGGTTGGCTATATTTGCTATCGTGGAATGGAACCATGTGTTAATAAAATGAAATGAGACCGGGCGGGATGCCGATAGCGAAGCAACAAGGCATGGAGGTCTTGGGTGTGAATCTATCCCCATCTGAGTCGTTTAAGGACTGATTCGCTGTACGTCCTTGAGTCATGTTGAACGCAGTCTAACACTTAGTTGGCCGGATAAGTCGTTTCGACCGTGAAGCCGAGTAATGTGATTCAGGCCGAGAATCGAATGGTAGGTTGCTTCTTGGAGGAGAGAAAGGATGTGCTTGGGGACATTGGCGTGAGACCAAGGGGGGGGTTAGAGTCCCTATCACCTGGCAGAGTGTCGCCCTTGGGGTCGCGACATCATTCGGACCCGTGATTCCTGAATCATATGAAAAGGTGGCTTGTGCGACCCTGGTAGGGGCCTACGCGGTGAGTGTTAGAAATACCCCTCCAGCTGGATAGGAATTCGATTCGAATCGCCGTCGCTCCCGGTTAGTGAGCACTTGACTTGAGCAGCGGCAACGTAGATTCCATTAAATTGAACGGATGGTTAATTGGATAACGATGGAATTGTTGCCTCAATTTATACCTGCTATGGTTAATATTGTTTGCTCCTAATAAAGTGGGTGCTCTAGTATAGGTGCTAATATAGATGACAGGTTAATGATGATTAACTTGATGCTTAAGCATTAATGATTACTTATCTATATTAAGCTTTTTATGCAAAATGTTGTCAAGCCAGCCCACTTTATATCAGCCTTGCATGATCCTTGGTGTCACCTTATTTCTGGTTTCTGACGGGTAAGTCTAGCTGAGTACTTTATCGTACTCAGGGTTTTATCCCCACTTGTTGCAGGTTGTGATGTATCATGGCGACTGCAAGAGTTGGTTGGCTCATGCCGTAGAGGCGGAGTGTGATCATGGGCATGATCCTTCTTATTTTCCTTGTCTCTAATGCTTTTGTTGGAAGTCGATCGGGGTACTGGCATGTATTTGAAATAAGAATAATGTGAGTTTCAAATTACTTTGCTTCCGCTACTTTTGAACTTAAGTTGTAATAACTTTGTTGAACTCCGATGTATATTTAATTACTTATGAAATGGTTGTAACATGTGACTTGTTATGTTGAATCACTACGATCTTGGCTTGTATGTTGGTTGGTTTGAAATCCCTCGTGATTTCATTGGACTACCGGAGTTATATGGGCTCAAGTGTGAGAATTTGATCACTTCGGTGATTGTTTTTATACTTGTGCTCTTATAATTTGGACGGTTCTGTTACATTATTCCCAGGCTAATGGTCAGGCTGAAGCATCTAATAAAGGAATTATCAAGCTCATTAAGCGCAAGATTAAAGAGTATCCTAAGAAGTGGCATACAGTATTAAATGAAGCTTTGTGGTCATATCAGTTGGTGTATGGACACGATGCAGTCTTACCTTGGGAGATTAAAATTGGTTCTAGGCGAATACGCTCTCAAGATCAATTGACAGCCGATGATTATGATATCCTTATGAAGGATGAGTTGGAAGATGTAGCAGGTCATCGGTTAAAAACTTTAGTTAGCATCGAGGAGAATAAGAAAAGAGTAGCTAGATGGTATGACAAGAAGGTGAAGGTAAAGGAATTTGTCGATGGAGAATTGGTTTGGAAGTTGATTATCTGGAGTAAATTTCGGAGCATCAATATCTTATACTCTGAAATTGGGGGGCATGTGTTGACATCGTTTTTTAGCACGTGTCAAGATGGTCAGGAAGGGCTAATCAGCAGAGGAAAGATTATTGTGTAGATTGATAGCTGATGAAAATGAGCTTGCTTATGAGTGGTAGCGGCGTATGGGTTCAAATTGAAATGTTTCCAATAAGGTTAAGGGTATTATTGCCGATGCCGATGAAAGATGGTTTGAAGATTGCTGCCGATGAAACAGGGGATGTACCGATGGAAGGATCTTGAAGGCTACTGCCGATGGAACAGGGATTGTGCCGATGGAACAGGGATTGTGCCGATAAAAAGGAGGTCGATGAGAATACCATCGTGACTAAGGCGGACTATGGAATAAGATAGGAGTTAATTTCCTTATATACGTTTATTAGAGTCTGAGTTGTATCAAAGTCATGTGTTTCCATAGATTTGGATTTAGTGTCCTAGTCATATTTGGTTACGTTTCTGTAGATCAGGATATAAATATAGGGTGAAGGGCAATGTAAAAAGAGAGATCAATCAATACATCAAAAACAGCTTTTTATTCTTATTTACATCTACTTTCGACGACTTCGTCAATTTGCATATTTTTCTTTTACGAGTTCTCATCGATTCGGTGAGTTGCATTGCTCCAGTGCAATCTTCGGCGATCCTCGAGTTCCGCGTGAGTACCTCTTGGTCGTGACTTCCGGGCGTATCGCTGTTGTCAGGACCAAAGTGCTCGTATCTTCATCCTTGTCGATTAACAGGTCAAATCGACTGGCACGCTTTGGACATCGATTTCGGGTATTAGCCCTTTGTGTTTGCAGATCTACTTTTGCATCAACATGTACAAAGCCTCGAGGCTCTAGGGGTAAAAGCGACGTAGCTGTTTGATGTTCCATGTGTTGGTGAAGGTCTCGCCCTTGTCGTTTGATAGCTTGTAAGTCCTGGGCTTCAACACCTCTACAACGATGTAAGGGCCTTCCCATGGTGGGGTGAGCTTGTGTCATCCCTTGTTGCTCTGGCTTCGCCAAAGCACCATGTGACCAACGTGGAGGTCCCAATTGCGCATGTGCTTGTCATGATAGCATCAAAGATTCTGCTGGTATCTTGCGGAGTGCAGTAAGGCTATATCTCAAGCCTCCTTGAGCTGGTCGAGGGTGTTCTCTCTCGCAGCATCGTTGCTTTGTTCGTTGTAAGCTTTCAGCCTCAGGGATCTATATTCTAAATCAGTTGGAAGTACAGCCTCAGACCCATAAACCAAGAAAAATAGAGTGAACCCCGTGGCTTGACTTGGTGTTGTTCTTAGGCTCCATAGGACCGAGGGGAGCTTGGCGGCCCATTTATTGTCGTGTTTGTTCAATTTGTCAAAAATTCTCAGCTTTAGGCCTTGTAAAACCATGCCATTGGCACGCTCTACTTGGCCATTTGTCTTTGGATGAGCTACGGCCGACCAAAGCACACAGATGTGATGGTTGTCACAGAAATCCAAGAACCTCTTGCCGGTGAACTGGGTGCTATTGTCCGTGATGATGCAGTTTGGAACCCCGAAGCGATGGATGATGTTGGTGAAGAACAACACGGCTTGCTCAGACTTGATGCTAGTGACAGGTTAGGCCTCGATCCACTTGGAAAATTTGTCGACGGTGACGAGCAAGTGGGTGAAGCCCCCGGTTGTTTTCTTTAGGGGTCTGACCAAGTCGAGCCCTCAAACGGCGAATGGCCATGTGATGGGGATGGTTTGCAAGGCATGAGCCGAGAGATGGGTCTACCTTGCGTAGTACTGGCATCCTTTGCAGGAGCGTACCAGCTTAATGGCATCGAAGACCGCGGTTGGCCAATAGAATCCCTATTGGAATGCATTTCCGACAAGGGTTCGAGGCGCCGCGTGATGACCGCAAGCCCTCGAGTGTAGATCTCTGAGTAGTTTCCTGCCTTCCTCGACTGTGATATAATGCTATAGGATGCCCATGGGGCTACGTCGATAAAGCTCCTTATTAGTGCCGTATATCACAAAGGTCTTGGCCCGGCGAGCGATCTGTCAAGCCTCGGTCTTGTTCGAAGGGAGCTCCCCTCGAATGAGACAGTCGAGGTACGAAATTCGCCAGTTAGACTCGAGGTCGGCTGGTGGTAGCGAGCCTTCCATTTGCATGATGTCAGCCCTAGTCGAGGGGGCTTTTGCCTCTGGTGGGGGGGGGTCAAGCGGTGGACTATCGACCCCCTTTGTCGTACCAAGGTCGATGGACGATTCGGGAAGGTCCATCGAGAAAACATGTGGTGGAACCGTGGTTTGATTAGACGTGATTTTCACGAGTTCGTTGGTAGCCTCATTGTATCTTCGTGCGATATGGTTGAGCTCTAGGCCGTGGAACTTGTCCTCCAGGTGCCGCACCTCCTTGCAGTAGACTTCCATCTTAGGATCGTGGCAGCTTGCATCCTTCATGACCTAGTCGATCACGAGCTAGGAATCACCACGAACGTCGAGGTGTCGAACTCTGAGCTCGATGGCGATGCGTAGGCCGTTCACGAGGGCCTTGTACTCAGCTACATTATTAGAGGTAGCGAAGTGGAGTCGGATCACATAGTGCATGTGAACTCCGAGGGGCGAGATGAAGAGCAAGCCCACGATTGCTCTTGTTTTCATCAATGACCCATCGAAGTACATGGTCCACAGCTCGGCCTGAATCTGAGCGGGAGGCAGTTGTATATCGGTCCACTCTGCCAGAAAATCTACCAGCACTTGAGATTTAATTGCTTTGCGCGGTGCGTAAGAGAGGGTCTTGCCCATGAGCTCGACCGCCCACTTAGCTATCCCTCCAGAGGCTACCCGGTTTTGGACTATCTCCCCCAAAGGGAAAGAAGAGACCACAGTCACCGGGTGGCCCTCGAAGTAGTGTCGAAGCTTGCGCTGTGTCAACACGATGGTATATAGCAGCTTCTAGATTTGTGGGTAGCGAACCTTGGTCTCTGAGAGTACCTCGCTGATGAAGTAGACTAACCTCTAAACGGGTAGAGCGTGTCCTTCCTCTGCCCTCTCGACGACTACGGCCGTGCTGACCACCTGTGTCGTTGCGGCGACGTAGAGCAAGAGGGGTTCCCCTATGGCTAATGGGATGAGGATCGGAGGGTTGGACAACATTGCCTTGAGCTTGGTGAGAGCTTCTTCAGCCTCGAGGGTCCACGAGAAGTGTTCTGATTTCTTCAGGAGACAATACAGAGGGAGCGCTTTCTCGCTGAGGCACGAGATGAAGCGACTGAGGGCTATAAGGCAGCCCGTGACCTTCTGTATGCCCTTTAGATATCGGATGGGGCCTATTTTAGTGATCGCAGAGATTTTCTCTAGGTTGGCCTCGATGATACGCTCAGAAACAATGAACCCTAAGAGCATCCCTCGAGGAATGCTGAAGACACACTTTTCAGGGTTGAGCTTGATATTCTTTGCCTTGAGGCACTTGAACGTGATATCGAGGTCGTCAACTAGGTTGTTGATCCTCTTGGATTTGACCACGATGTTGTCAACGTAGGCCTTGACGGTTGGCCCGATGTGTTTCCTGAAAACGTGTTGCATGCATCGCTTGTACGTAGCCCCCGTGTTTTGGAGACCGAAGGGCATAGTAACATAGCAATACATGCCAAATGGGGTGATGAATGAAGTCGCGAGTTGATCAGACTCTATTTTAATTTGGTGGTAGCCGAAATATGCATCTAGGAATGATATGTTTTCACATCCTGCAATAGAATCGACGATTTGATTGATGCATGGCAAAGGAAAGGGAACTTTTGGACTTGCTTTATTTAAACTAGTATAGTCTACACACATCCTCCACTTCCCACTCTTTTTCTTAACTAGTACAGGATTAGCTAGCCACTCGGGATGGTGAACTTCCTTGATGAATCCGGCCTTCAAAAGCTTGTGAATCTCTTCACCGATGACATTGCGCTTCTCCTCATCGAAGCGGCGCAAGCGCTGCTTCACCGGTTTAGAGCTAGCTCGGATCTCCAAGGCATGCTCGGTGACTTCCCTGGGTATGCCCGACATATCCAAGGGACTCCATGCGAATACGTTGGCATTCGCACGGAGAAAGTCGATGAGCACTGCTTCCTATTTGGGGTCAAGGGTGGTGCTGACTTTTAATGCCTTCCCATCCGAGCTGGTAGGGTCGAGGGGCACGAGCTTGACATCCTCTGTGGGCTCGAAGCTACTCGCGTGGCGCTTGGGGTCGGGGATCTCCTTGGCCAAACCGTCGAGGTTTGCAGCCAAGGTTACTGACTCCAAGAGGGCCTCTTCGTGCTCGACGCACTCCACATCATACTCGTAGGCATACTCATAGGAGGGCCCAACGGTGATGACACCCTTAGGCCCTGACATCTTGAGCTTAAGGTAGGTGTAGTTGAGGACTACCATGAACTTGGCATAGCAGGGACGGGGGATGCCCAAGGATGGTGTGGTAGGTCCCGTGGAACCCGACCACTTCAAAGGTGAGGGTCTCCTTCCTGAAGTTCGAGGGGGTGCCAAAGCAGACGGGCAGGTCAATCCACCCAATGGGCTCTGCCCATCTCCTCGGCACGACTCCGTGGAAGCCCCCGACGCTAGGTCGAAGCTGTGTCCTCTCGATCCCCAAGAGGTTGAGGGTCTAGGTGTAGATGATGTTGAGGCTACTGCCTCAATCCATAAGCACCTTGGTGAGATGCGTATTGGCGATGATGGGATCGACGATGAGCGGGTAGACCCCAGGATTAGGGATGTAGTCCGGATGGTCATCACGGTCGAATGTGATGGCAGTCCCAGACCAGTCGAGGAAGAGAGGGGTTGCGAGTTGTACAGAGAAGATCTCTCGATGCTCGCGCTTTCGTTGGCACGTGGAGAGGCGCGTTGAGGGTCCCCCGTAGATCATAAAGCAGTCATAGATCTCGGGAAACCCCTCATCCTTGTCATCGTCTTTCTCCTTGGGGTCCTCTTTCTTGTTGTCTTTCTTGATGCCCAGACTTTTGAAGTATCTCTGAAGCATGTGGCTGTCCTCGAGGTTATGGTTCGTGGGTCCCTTGTGGTAGGGACACGGCTCCTTGAGCATCTTGTCGAAGATACCCCCGCCGGGGGGCCTCGAGGCTTCTTGCGGTCAGCAGTAGCGATGAGATCGTCTACCGTGGCTTCGCGCTTGCCCTACTCATTCTTCTTCTTCTTCTTCTTCTTCTTCTTCTTGTTCCTCTTGGCACCCCGGTAGGAGCAATCGAGATCCTCGTCCTTGCGCTTTCCCTTGTCCTAGTCACCACCAAAGATGGCACCCGCCGCCTCCTCGCCGGCGGCATAGTTGGTGATGACGTCCATCAGCTCATTGGCAGTGGTAGGGGTGTTGCGGCCCAACTCCCGGACTAGCTCCTTGCAAGTGGTTCCAGAGAGAAAAGCCATGATGACATCGGAGTCGGTAATGTTGGGAAGCTCAGTGCACTGTTTGGAGAAACGTCAGATATAGTCATGGAGGGACTCGCTCGGCTTCTGTTTACAACTCTTGAGGTCCCAAGAGTTGCCGGGGGCATACATAGGTACCCTTGAAGTTCCCCTTGAACACCTTTTCCAAGTCATTCTAGTTGTGGATCTATCGAGGTGGGAGGTCCTTGAGCCAGGATCGAGCGATGTCCGATAGGAATAGGGGAAGTTGTCGGATGATGATTTGGTCATCGGTGGCCCCGCCCAACTGATAAGCCAAGTGGAAATCAGCAAGCTAAAGCTCGGGTTTGGTCTCACCATTATACTTGGTGAGAGTCATTGGGGGGGGGAGAAACCAAATAGGAAGCTGTGTCTTGCAAATGGTCTTGCTAAAAACCCGGGGGGCTGGGGGCTTAGGGGATGGACTACGATCCTCTGTGCTGTCGTAATGCTCGCCCTTGTGCTCGTGGTAGCCTCGAGATGCGCCGTCACCGCTTCTGCGCCTGCGGCATTTGTTGATGTCATTACAGGCGTCTCGGGGCTTGTGGTTCTCGATGACGCGCTCACGGATAGAGGCTGCCTTGTTCCCTTGCGGTGCAGGCTCGGGATGAACCAAGGCCTCTTTCTCCTACTGGGAGGGCTCTGTAGGCTGCTCTGAGGCAAGCCCGCGGTGCCTCGAGGTGGAACTCTCAGCTTGCTACATAGCTACAGTCTTGAGGAGACCTCGAATCTCATCGTAGGCTCGGTGGGCCTCGGGTGTAGATGGCTCAGACACGTTGTGGAGAAGCATGTCGGCGGCGACAACATTTTGGATAGCTCGGTTGAAGTCTGGGGGTTCACCCGCTCGGTCCTCGATGATGCGACAATTGACATCGCGAGCTCTCTCTCGAGCTCCTCCGTGGCTCTACCATGTGCACGTGTCGCGCGCTCCCGCTCAAGGGTATGATGAAGTAGGCGCAGGCGCTCTCGTTCTTCGTCAAGCTTGGCCTGCAGTTCTTGAATCTGCATGAGTTGCGCTCCCTAGTCTGCCTCAAGAAGTTGGACTCCGTCCCATGCACCAGGGTGTGTAGCGTGAGGTGGGGTGGTTTCCCTCCTCCAGCAGCCGCCTCTACTTTTGAATCTGACGGGATGGCCCCATCAATTTGGAAGCACTCGCGAGTCAGATCGTAGCTATCATCGGCAGAGTCAGAGTTAGGGGCGCTGAAGTAATAGTATGACAGATGCGTGTGGGGTCATCGATCCATGGAGTCATAGTGGTGGGAGGCGATCACATGGGGCTCTGTACTAGGGGTCTCCATAGAGTCCAGGTACTCGGAAGCTGGCGTGGATGCCACAAGATCGAGGGCAGAACGTAGATGGTGCCTAGGGAGCTCCTTGTAAATGCCCATGCTAGTGCTTATGGAGAAAGCATACTCCTAGGCAGCCGTGTTTAGCCCATACAGGAATGTCCATGGCAGCATTATCCCCGCCACCAGGGAAACCGATCCCCATCCGGCTGGAGGTGGTGCCGCGCTGGATGGTGGGATGACGGGATGCCCCACTGACATCTTGCCCATAACCAAGCTCATCCTACGTAGGTCCTCATCGAGAGACTCTGTGTCGGCGTCTGGCTAAGGGACGCTAGAATGGGGCACACCGTCACCCTCCATGAGGCGATGATGGTAACTATGCTAGGCACGACGCCGCCTGGCCGTGCGAGCCTGGCGAGAACGGCGATACCGGCGTAGCGCTCCCCTAGGCTGGTAGAGCTCGTGGTCATGGTCAGTTGGATGCCTAGGCAGGAGGAGGACCATGTCATAGCCGTAGCCAAGGGACATGAACTCCAAGCTCCCAAACCAGATCACCGTGGCCAATGGAAGTGGACGTTCAGGGTCAGCCATCTAGAAAAATGGCGAGAAAGCGATGTTGGCACGCAACGGACCCCTACCTGGAGTGCCAACTGTCGGTGTTCGGACCCAGGAGGGCCCTAAGCCAACGAGTGAATTTGTGCTGTGTGCTCCCTAATCCGGATGGTGATGCAAAGAGAATACATGGGGGTTTATCCTAGTTCAGGCAAAGAAGGCCCTACGTCTAGCAGGGGTGGGGGAGAGAGTGTTGTATTTCCTTACACCGAAGTGCTTGCATAGGGGTTACAAGCTGTGAGAGAGGGAGCCGTTCCCAAGTCTTAAGAAAAGGGAAAAGATAGAGTATTGCTTGAGATGTTGATCTCTAAAGTGGAGGAAGTCTCTATCTTGTTTTTCATATGCCCCTTGGAGGACCCTTTGCCTCCTCTTTTATAGAGTCAAGTGGAGGTCGAGGCGTCCTAGAAACCTTGAGATGGTGCCTTGGAGGTGAAGGCGCAGTGGGCACTGTAGAGGTTGCTGTGGCGACGTGCCCCGATAAGGGCAGCCATTCCTGGGGTGTCACGGTGATGTCGATGATGGGACGGTGAAACACCCTAGGCACTGTAGCGGAGATGCGATCCCCTATAGTTGACGTGCGGGCATTGTTCCTTTGTTGACCGGCGGTGGTCGAGGCCAGGTCGGGACGTAGCTAAGGGTGTCGACGAGGAACGGATGAGGCCGGATCCCAGAAAACCCAGGACATGACGGTCGTCGTATTATGCCTCGAGGGGGCATCAGGGGTAGAACAGTGCCCGACATGGCATGTATAGTGATAGCCTTTTTATCGCCCACCCCGGGATGGGTAGTAAAAAGTAGGATTAGACACGGGTACTGCTCCCATGCCGGGGGGGTTGTAACCACGTAAGTGGAAGTGGTTGCATTAAATGTCTCGTCAGTGAGTAGGTTGGTGAGGAGGGGGGGGGTCGACAGATCTGACCTCGGGTCGTGCGAGTCCGAGATTTTTCTGGGGTCAAGACCTCCAGTTGAGCGGGCCTCGTGCGAGACGGAACGCAATCGAGGGTGATCGGTGTGGCCATGCGTATGCGGACCGAGCTCGGTGTATCCATGTAGGTAGAGCTTTGGTATGATTTTTTAGAGGGTTTTAGGGCACGGATTCCTCGGGGGTTTGCTCCTTTTAATCGTCAATTTTGGGTACCCCTAATTCAGGTAGCTGACAATTATAAACACAAAACTACTCCAACTATACTAAACATTTAATCAACATAGGCAATGAACATTATAATTATGAATCAAGAATTATACCAAGTCCTATCAAGTATTTGACTCATACACAAACTAGAACAAGAACTAGAGGATCAACACGAACTAGACAAGAACATGATGAACTAGATTAACTAGAACGATGAACTAGACAAGAATTTGATGAACTATAAGATGAACAAGATGAACTAGTAGAACAAGTAGACAAACTAGAAGATGAACACAATGAACTAGAAGACAAATAACACAAATAGATTAATAATGTTGAATATAAGAGAGAAGTACAAGGCCAGACCTAGCCTCCTCGAGACTAGATCCAGAATCCAAGCGTTGCTTGCCTCCTCTAATTCCTATTCTTATATTCTAGCTATGTCCTAGCTGGTGGAGCTCTAGGTTATCCTTTCAAGGGACTACCCTGAACTGAACAATGATGGATGATAGATTGATTGATTAATTGCCTCAAGGGGGTCTGCCTCTGCTTATATAGCCCAGTGGGATGAACCACAGCCCTTGGATCAAACTGACATGAAACAATGGTCAAGATGCGTCATAGAGATCGGTTGGAGGCCGCCACGCGAAAGGGGACCCACTTGGCAGGGGAGCCAGGCTAGCCGGCCTGACATGTGGGGCTGGCCGGCCCCACCTGGCAGCCGTCGGGCCATCGCTTCGTTCCCGTGCCTTCTGGTGTCTTCTACATCCTTCTAGTGCCACTTTTCGATCCGTTCACGTAATGAGTCATGTCTTGAGTGGATTTCTTCCTTCCAGCTTCTAGATAAATCCCTAGAAAAGATTATTTCGCAAAGCTGTGAAATCTTGTCGGTTTAGTCCCTGGTCTTGTGATGATGATGGTTCTAGGGTCTTCTAGAGTCTTCCAAGTCGTACCCATCGAGGACTTCTTCTCCGGTGCTCCAAATATGGCAAATGATGTGTCCATCTTGATCATCTCGACAAGCTCTCTGCAATGGTGTACTTAGATTCTTCACTTGAGATACTTTATATGGCAAAATATCAAATATCCTGCAAAACAAGTGAGAACAACACAACTCATGGAACTCATTAGAATAAACCCCTATAACCCTACTTCACACATTATTTCAGACCTTTTCCTAAAATAGTTGACGGTTAAAGATTGGAGTTAATTAACATCAACGAACTCCCCCAAGCTTACCCTTTGCTAGTCCCTTAGCAAACATTGGTTTGGTTTAATATGATGGATCAGGGGTTGCTACAATGCTTTCACACCTCAAGAGTACACAGATGTTCAAACAAAAACTCTCCTTCGAGTTAGAATAAACCATTTCAACTTCCATCTTACCCATATTACCTTTAGCCATGGGGCTTGTAACCTTCACTTGGGTCTTGAGTAGTTGAAAAGCAGAATGATCAAGTCAAGCACTATGTCTCACTCTCTTCGATCAACCTTTATTCTGAAGTTTTGCAAGGTTTTCAAAATAAAACTCAGAGATTCCTTCGTATGATCCTTTCAAGTCTCTCATATGTGGTATTTGTGGATTCCTCTCTAAGGCAACAATGGTGTTTTTCCTTGTCTCCTCTCAAGATTTGTGGTATTTTTGGCATAAGGCAGAGTAGCAATCATACCTTCCCTCTTCTCTCCCAATAACTTTCAAGCTTATATGGAGCCTAAGGTATTCCAAGGATGTAGCATACTTACTTGGTATGTATTGCCTAATCAAAACCGGGATCCTTGAAGGGGAGATCATACCCTTAGATCATGATGTGCATGTGTGTGGACCTATATATGTGGAATGGGTATGTATGTGGCGGTGGATATATGGTGGAACAATGGTGATAAAGGGTGTAATATGGCAAGGGTGAAAACATGAAACCTTATCTTACTTAGCTCCTTGAGGGAATACTTCTCTCTTTTGAACTTTGAAGACTTTGAAGAATACTTAGGCTCGATACTTTTTCTTCTTTCTTTTTCTTTTTTTTTTATTTTTCTTATTTTTATTTGTTTTAGAATTAGAACCCAAGCTTCTTTTGCTAGTACATATCAAGAGATAAATAACAAGGACTGTTGGAGCAATTTACTGAATGACAATGACAAGGTTTAATGGATGAAATGGGAAAAAGAGAATATTTTTTGTTGTTCATTCCTAGGGTAGTAATAGAACATTTTTGGTGGATCTAAGTGGAAAGCATGTTGTTGCATACTTCTAGGATAGAAGTAGCATATTTGGGTGGAGTGCTCGTGATCTTGATCGTGGGAGTATGATGAACCTCTCGACAAGGGTCTTACACGGGTTGATCAAACTCAATACAAAGCAAGTAGCCTATGAGATGGTTTTCCTAGTCTAGCAAATATATAGCCATGGTAGGAATTTAATCACTCATCATATAGGAACTCATCATGTAACAATTTTAAGTTTTCAAAAGATAAATCTCTAGAACTCTAGTATCACTAGGAATAAGATAAATTGTAGCTCAAAACCTTCTCATATCATACTCATCAAATACCTAGACTTAGATCAAGCTTTTGCAACCCACAAGTTTCAGGTTTAGGGCAAATCTTCATGTCAAAACAATTGTATCCTAAAACTCGGGAGAATTTAAGGTTGAACATTAGGCACTTGAAAGGGATTACGACAGAGCAACTATTTATCATTTCCATGCAAACAGATTATCCAGAGCTCAATTCCTTTAAGGGCAGGTAAAACAGACTTGTATACTCTCTCTTTACTACCTAAACATTTAATAACTAATATAGATAGTAGACTCTTTTTGTTTTGTTTTCTAAGTTATTTATATTTTTAAATATAAATCACACATAAGGAAAGAAATACTTAGCTAGATACATGAGGGATGCTCCTCCCCCAAGCTAGATGTTGACATAATCGTTCATCTTGAATCTTGACAACATAGATGTTCCTTGTCCCTCTGGATCTCCAAAGTGGATGGTCGATGAAGACGTCCTTCCAGAGTGGATGAAAACTTCTGGCTAATCTTCTCATTGAATCCTGCTTAACTCAAAATAGGCAACAAAGCTCATGGAACAGATTAAGCGTTAGTGGTAAAACCATTTATGCTTTATCCATTTTTGGAACCTTATGGACTTCCAATTAAGCAATTTTCAACAAGATCTCAATATTTTTGGATTTTCTATTTTGTATGCAGATGCAAAAATTATTTTTATGCCTCCACAGTAAACAACCAAGACTTATTCACATGGGGCTTAAGTTTTTTTAGATGCAATGATATGATGCAAAATAAATTAATTTTTATTTTCTTTTTAATACAATGGAGGAAATATAAATATGCTAAATGCTTATGACTAGATGCGGAATAAATATACTAAAGTAAAACTATATAGGAAAGTAAATATGAGGATAACTACCGATGTAACCTTTCGGTGAAGGTTTGGAGATTTAGGTCTGTCGAACCGGACCTTCTGGTTCGATCACGCACTTGAGGGGGTGTCTGAGGGGACAGAGTCCTCCCCTGATTTCTCCTCTTCTGGTTGCACCTGAGTATCTAGTGAGTTGGGAGATAGTAATTCTTCTTCTTGTGCATGAGTGCTTGATGGTGTTATCTCTTTCTTTCTCCACACTTTCTTGGTCTTCGATTTCTCTTCCTGTGGTGGGTCTAGAAACTTCTCTTCTTCTTTTGCCTCTAGGGCAGCTTCTCCTTCAACAGCTTCCTTTTTCTGATCAGCCCCTTCTTCCTTGATGGCTTGATGTCTTAGATGCTGAGAGTGGCATCTCCTATTCCTATTCTTCTTGCGCTTCTCATAAGTAGTATAGCTATTAAAGTAACAACGTACCTTCTCCCTAAGGAAGTGGAAATGGATCTCTCCTTGCTTCATATAGATGATCGCGCTGGTGGTATGAAGGAATGATATCCCTAGAATAAGGTGGATGTCATCTTCTTCACCCATGTCTAGAATCATGAAGTCAACGGGAACCTCTTGATCCCTGATCTTGACTGTTACGTCCTTGGCTATTCCTTCTAAAAATCAGAACGATTGGTCCGCCAGCTGCAGCTGCAAATATGTTGGGCACAAGGGTCTATCACGATATAAATGTTTATATGTTACCGTAGACATGATGTTGATGCTTGAGCTGATGTCATAGAATGTCTTGTAGAAGGTACTTCCTTCAATCATACAATCGATGGTAGATACTCTAGGATCTTCCTTCTTTTCAAGGTGTGATGGAGGAAAAACAAGGTCAATAGGTGGTTCAATAGTGTTGATCATCAAGACTGGTTCTTGAACAGGTTGCTTTGCTTTGTTCTTCCCCTTCTTGTTGTTGTTCTTGTTTGGAGTAGGCAAGATGCCTTCATAAGTGTAGACGTTCTTCTTGACTAGAACCTTCTTTTCTAGAACCTTCCTTTTTGGAATCTTGTTCTTCTTTTCTAGGATCTTGTCAAAATCCAAGTAATCGTACGGGTGCTGAGGATGGACTCGTGTTGTGAGTGTATGATTCTTAAAGCTGAATCTCTCCTTGGTGTCTCCAATGGTGAAACAGATCTTGGCGGTGTCGATGTAGATGATGGCTTTGGCTGTGCTAAGGAATGGTCATCCCAAAATGAGGGGTGCTCTATCATCTCCTCCTGTTTCTATCACTACGAAGTCTACTCGTAGAGTTGAGTGTCCAACTCCCATAAGAACGTTTTCAAGAATTCCCTTAGGGTAGCATAATGTCTGATCTGCAAGCTGCAAACACATGATTGTGTACAACAAAGGTTGACCATGAATTTTCTCATAGATTACCTTAGGCATAATGTTGACACTTACTCCCAAATCACAGAAGGCTTCGTCAAAAGTGTGAGCTCCGATGCGGATTGGGATGACGGGTCTTCATGGATCTCCTTTCTTTTATGGCATGTCCTCTTCTCCCCATACTAGTCTCAGTGGTCTAGGTGGTGTGATGAAGTATTCTCCTGCATTGAAGATGTCTACAAGATTCGCAGTTTCCAATTCTTCCGGATTCCCCAGAATCTTACCTTTTTCAGCCACAGGTACTGAAGCGGCTAGCTGAGAGATTTGTGATTCTATCATCTTATTAAAGTTGAGTTGATTCTTTATGGCAGAAGTAAAGCTATCCATTCTATTATTTATAGTTTCAAGTACTTTATCATTGGAAGCTATCTTTCTAGAAATATTATCAATAACTTTATTCTGATTAACAATCATCTCTCTCAAAGGTGGTTGGTTGAAATTGTTACCTTGGTAGTTACCTGAGTAGTTAGGTCTTTGTTGCTGATTCCACCCTTGATTCTGTTGGTTCCATCCTTGATTCTATTGAGGACGATAATTGGCGTTGTTGTTGACATACTACTCTGCCTATTTAGGACAGTTGCTTCCCATGTGGCCAGTGCCTCCACACTCTTCACAAGTCTTGCAAGAATCATGGATGTGCATGACTTCCTTCTTCTATTGATCACGTTCATGAAGCTTCTTCATAAGCAGGTCCATCTTGGCAGACAACATATCCACCTCCTTGATTGGATGCATTCCTCCTCTCTTACGTGGTTGAGTGCGTCCTTCATTCCATCACTAGTTCAAAGCTATCTTCTCAACAAGAGTGGTGGCTTCACGAATAGTGAGTGACAAGAACGATCCTCCAGCAGCTGCATCAATATTCTCACAGGCACTTGTGATGAGCCCATGATAGAATGTCTGCATGAGTAACCAATCCTCCATCCCATGATGAGGGTATTCTGATATGTAATCTTTAAAGCGTTCCCATGCCTCAGGGATAGACTCATCGTACTACTGCTGAAAAGTTGAGATCCTTGCACGTAGGGCATTGGTTTTGCCTATGGGAAAGAACTTTGCTAGGAAAGCAGTGGAGCAGATATTCCATGTAGTGTTTTCTCTCTATTGGCATAGAACCATTGCTTTGCCCTTCCCAAGAGTGAAAATGGGAAAAGGCAGAGTAGTATGGCATCTCTTTCAACTCCATTGATGGTGAATGTGCTGTAGATCTCCAGGAAGTGTTGGAGATGGGTACTTGCATCTTCATGTGCTTTCCCACAAAACTGGTTGGCTTGCACCATGTTGATCAAGGCTGGCTTGAGGTCGAATCCTTCTTCTCCCACATTGACTGCTGGTCCAGTCCTGATGTTGGCAGTGGTTGGAGCGGAGAATTCACGAAGAGTCTTGTTGGCCATGGCTTCGAACACTGGTGTCAAACTTCTTCTTGGTTGGTCTTCTTCTGACAAAGTGGTTGGAGATTTCTTTTTCCTAAGCTTGGCTCTAGCTTGTCTAATTACTTTTGAATCCTCAACATAGTTTGTCGGATGAAGATATCCAGACATACATTACCCTGTAATAAGATATTCACGAATAGACAAAAGATAGGGTAAGCCTATTTGAGTAAAAGATCAATAGTGTGTCTCAATTATCACATGTGTAAGATTATTCCTAGATATTCAATATGTATTTTTCTAAACCTCCTTTGCCTCCCTCGGCAATGACGCCAGAAATGCTTGTTGACATCTCTAACATGATTACAAATAAGGTAGATCAAACCCTACCTCAGCAAAGGCATTAGAAATGTTTGGGATATCTCTTAGCATTGCTTAAGCTAGGTTGTCATCCCCAACACAATACCAAATGACGTGGCTGTACTTATAATCATAGCACTTATAAAATATGAATAAAGGTTATCCACAAGTGCATAGATAAAATACACCTGTTGTAGCATTTCACCAGGAAAGTTCCAGGTATCGTTATTTATAATTCTACCACTAGGAAGGCACTTGGAGGTATAAGAATAAAAACTATAACTTACACTTGTGATAAGAGTTCCACTAGATCAGTCTCAAAATAGGGATCAATCATATCATAATAAAGGATAATTAATAATAGATCATGGTAATTCTAAAAGGGGTTCCACCGAGCATTTTCCTACTTGGGCATGACTCTAGAAAGAACTAGAAAATAGAGACTAACTCCTAGGGTTATTCTAACTATAGGTCATTGAGCTACATCAATTAGTGCAATTACATTTAGCAATCATGGTCAAGGTAACCTCGTATTCATACTCAAGAGACATTTCTAAGGTGGATCAGGAACATAGCAAGATATCACCCCACAACTCAGCCTTACTAATCCTAATCATATATTTGGGGAGTGGACTACAGAGGACTCAACGAAGCTATAATAGTCACCTTCATGATCTACCACATGGATCGGAACATAGGGAGCACTCGCAGATAGATATTATCCAAGCACCATGCTTACACAACTTCTACCACCCACCCCTTAATCATCGGAATGAGTGCTATACGAACAAGAGTATAAACACAAAACTACACCAACTATACTAAACATATAATCAACATAGGCAATGAACATTATAATTATGAATCTAGAATTATACCAAGTCCTATCAAGTATTCGACTCATACATAAACTAGAACAAGAACTAGAGGATCAACACAAATTAGACAAGAACATGATGAACTAGACAAACTAGAACGACGAACTAGACAAGAATATGATGAACTATAAGATGAACAAGATGAACTAGTAGAACAAGTAGACAAACTAGAAGATGAACACAATGAATTAGAAGACAAATAACACAAATAGATTAATAATATTGAATACAAGAGAGAAGTACAAGGCTATACCTAGCCTCCTCGTGACTAGATCTGGAATCCAAGCGTTGCTTGCCTCCTCTAATTCCTATTCTTATATTCTAGCTATGCCCTAGCTGGTGGAGCTCTAGGTTATCCTTTCAAGGGACTACCCCGAACTAAACAATAATGGATGATAGATTGATTGATTGATTGCCTTAGGGGGGTCTGCCTCTGCTTATATAGCCCGATGGGATGAACCGCAGCCCTCGGATCAAACCGACATGAAACAATGGTCAAGATGCGTCGTAGAGATCGGTTGGAGGCCACCACGTGAAAGGGGACCCACTTGGTAGGGGAGCTAGGCTAGCCAGCCTGACATGTGGGGCCGGCCGGCCCCACCTGGCAGCCGCTAGGCCTCCGCTTCGTTCCCGTGCCTTCTGGTGTCTTCTACATCCTTCTAGTGCCACTTTTCAATCCGTTCGCGTAGTGAGTTGTGTCTTGAGTGGATTCCTTCCTTCCAGCTTCTAGATAAATCCCTAGAAAATGTTATTTTGCAAAGCTATGAAATCTTGTCAGTTTAGTCCCTGGTCTTGTGATGATGATGGTTCTAGGGTCTTCTAGAGTCTTCCAAGTCGTACCCATCGAGGACTTCTTCTCCGATGCTCCAAATATGGCAAATGATATGTCCGTCTTGATCGTCTCGACAAGCTCTCTGCAATGGTGTACTCAGATTCTTCACTTGAGATACTTTTATATGGCAAAATATCAAATATCCTGCAAAACAAGTGAGAACAACACAACTTGTGGAACTCATTAGAATAAACCCCTATAACCCTACTTCACAAATTATTTCAGACCTTTTCCAGAAGTAGTTGACGGTTAAAGATTGGAGTTAATTAATGTCAACAATCATGCACAGGGGGTGACACAATAAGACAAGCTTCCTGCGGCCTCCAGGGGCTAGGTTGCTCTCGGGCCCACGTGATAGCCCCTGGAGCCGACCTCCTTCGCCACCAAGAAGACTCCAGAAGGTCCACCTAGGGGAGGCTGGTCCAAGCCAACACAACCTGACATGCAGAGTGTCAGAACAGAGCAGCCGGATGACATCCAAGGCTTCTTCGGCTCCACGACACCGCCATGGTCCATAGAGCGCCACTGCAAGACCCTCCTGGCCTCCGACTCTTGTAGACCATAGACTCTCATCTCCCCAAACCATCATGTATCTGACCTATCTCGTTATATAAGGGATAAGGTTAGACCTAGAGGGGGGAGGACGATCTAAGACAGATCATTTCACTCCATTCCTTCCACTCTTGCCTAGCACCGATGGCAGGGGAACCTAGAGAAAGGGGCACTGAGAGCTCCTCCATCGCATCCCGTCATCTTCCTCCTCTCCGATGAGGGGAAGGCTCCACTGGCGGTGAGGCGGCCTAAGGATTAGCACCGAGCTAACCTCCTACCAAATCTCTCCCTACACTCTATTGTAACCCCCCAATTTTGGGTGCTTTTTAGTATAAGGATCAACAGCTGCTAGATGTAGGGCATCGATTGGCCCGAACTAGGATAAATCGTTGCATCCTCTCTGTGATTCTTATATTCTTGAGTCCACCTGAGCCATCGAAGACTCATACTCTGACATCGGCTCAAACAACTATGCTTGCCGCGGTTCTGACCCCACGACAGTAAGTCAAATGGTTGTAACATAAATCAAGGTGAGCATGCTTTAGTTGAACTACATTTGTCCACTAATCTTGTTTTCATAGAGCAATCAATTGTGGAACCAGATTTTCCTTTGTCATGCTTTGATATGCTTAATGTTTCTTATGACAAAGAAGAGTTGTGTGATAATGCATCACTTATATCCATACCACAACTCATGAACAAAGCAAAAAAATTGAATCAATGAGCACTGAATTCAAGCATGTTGTTCATATTGTAAATGAAAATGAAGAAGCTCATTTGTTGTCATCTTTACACATAATGGGGTACATTGAATTCGATGACCTTTGTGAGCTTAGCTATTTAGAGAATAATCATTTATCTAGATTTGAATTGCCACATTCTTCTAATGTTAGTTTTCATGCAATTGGCAAATATAATTGTGAAGAGTATATGGTACACTGAATTTATATTTGTTCAAATATACAATCTCATTTTATTGTGAAAAGATATGATCAATTAGAGGTATGCAATAACCGTAGCTATGTCATTTCAACTTTCCCTAGTTTTATTGCAAAGAAACAGGATAGATATCAAGAATAGGAGCATGGTTCGCTATTACCTACAACACATCCTCCAATAGTGGTCAAACCAAGGGTGGCTTGCTATCAAGAAGGGGAGAATGATGAGGAAATCACTGGCTCAAACATGATCATGTCAACCACTTCCAAGCCAAAGGTGCAACCAATCTATATGAGGCTTATGATTGATACATTTGATGAATTGGCGCTGCACCATAAAGCGTGTATATTTTCACACTACTATAGATTAACTTATCACTTTCGCCACTTTCACTGCCATATTGATAGGAGTGACTGTGTTATGTTTCCACCGTTGGTTGGACCGATAGTGAGGCCTCCTAAGAAAGGAAACTGGTAGTTGAAACTTCTACCACCGATGGGTTAACAATAGATGCGGTAGTGGTATTTTCTTAGTCGTATGAACAGGTGAGCCGACTAGGATACTGTTATGGCCACAAGCCCTCCATGACTGTTTGGTCTTCCAGCGATAAAGTCAACGTGAGTTATTTCCCAACTACCCACAACACAGTTGCATCACCATTACTTGCACTTCTCCATATTCAAGGTTGGCCTATTTAACTAGGGTTTAGATGCACCTCTTGGGCTCAATCCACACACTCTGGAATCCACACACTCATGAGCTACTGTATCTTTCCTCATCGCCAAGAAGGGCTTTGTCTTCATCCTTGCACCTCACATGGCCTCCGTTGACGGTAGATAAGTATCATTTTTAACCGTCAACATAGCATGAGAAATGATCTAAATATAAATACTATCTAGATATAGGGGTTACACTGACAGAATTCCACTAGTTTTGGTCTACAAGGGGTTATCAGGAAAGAACCAAAGGAGGACCACATGTCAGATTTACATAGAGAGAAGCTGACCATACTATAAAAAAGAATATTCTAGAAGACTCGAGAAGATATTCCCCTAGAGGGGAGGGCCCATAGGCCAGGCAACAGGGGTGGCCGCCCTTGGGCCTGGGCGCCTGGCCCACCTAGGTGTCCAATCAGAGCCAACCTCGTTGATCATGCCTCCACCGCCTTTGAGGATCAATAATAATCATTCATCAAGGTCAGTTTGATCCAAGGGTTGTGGTGCTTCCTAGAGGGCTATATAAGTAAGGCCCCTGGCCCCAGGAGAAACCCTAATTCATTATTCATTTCATTCATCTCATTCCATTCAAAGAAGCCCTAGAGCCACCATCCCAATTAGATCTCCAGTTTAGCATAGCTACATAGGATTAGAACTAGAAGGAGCCAAGCATTGCTTCATTTCCGGATCTGTCAAGAGAATACTTGGTAATTCTCTCCTACTTTTGTATTTGTTCTTATATTATTTATCTAGTTCATCATTTGTATGAATATGACTTTAGTCTATTCTATCATACTGGATATGACTTTGCTCCATTTGATTATGTTCTCAATTGTATTGTTCTTAGTCTACTTTGATTGTATGCTTGGCATAGTTCGATCAGACTTATATTCAAGTATAGGATCATATAGCGCTTGCTCATTGATATCATGGGTGAGTGGTAAACATTGTGTAGGCGTGGTGCCTATACCATATTTACCTGCGATTGCACCCTATATTCCAGATCGTGTGGTAGATCGCGGGAGTGACAGTCCTGTTGAGTCCTTTGTAGTCCACCTCCCGAGTATAGGGCAGGCAGAGCACAACTATTACGGGGAAGTGACGGCTATGTTCCATATCTTCCTTAGTAATATCACTATGCATAGATATAACCTTTTCTTGCCATGATTGCTAAGTGTAATTGCACTAATCATCGTATGCTTTGACCTTATAGTTAGAATAACTTAGGATTATCCCGATAGTTCGTCCTAATCTATGCTAGTGCTATATATCTAGAGTAATCTATTGAGATGTTTATCATTATATGTGGCTATGTGCTTACCAGTTATCCTTTATTATTATTATTCATATATTATTTATCTTGTGACACTTACCCTATATGAGAAGATAGATAAAGCATGGTTATGCTCTCCATTAGCACATGCAGTGATGTTCATTGCTCATTATCCTTAGCATCCCTTCCCAGTGGTAAAAAAATAAATAATGATACATGGATTACTCCCGATTAAAATGCTACATCGGTATTATCTGTGCGCTTGCGGATTTCTATTTTAGAGGAGCATTTGCATATTTTAGTACCAACATCTTTGGTGTCATGCTGGGGATGACAACCTAGCTTAGGTGGCATTAGAGGTGTCAACAAGCATTTTTGGCGCCGTTGCCGGGGAAGGTTGAATTGCTATTCAAAGGATAATGAGCCATCACTTGCATCCACTAATGTGATCAAGAAACCATCATCCTTCTCTACTCATACAGCCTTACCCTTGTCTATTGTCTATTTATATATCATATACAGGGTAATGTATGAGCAGGTTTGGCTGTCCAGATAATTTCATCGAAAATCCAGAATTATTATTCAGAAGAGCAAGAGCCAAGCTAAAGAGAGTTCAAGCAGAAACATCATCATCTTAGTTTGTAGCTCCACTCTCTGATTCGAAAGGCCAACCAAGTATAGTTCAAAACTTAACACCAGAGTTCGACGCCATGGCAGACAAGTCACTCAGCGAGTTCTCAGCTCCAACTATAGCTAACATCCGGACTGGACCTGCGGCAGACATCGAGCAAAACTTTGAGCTAAAGCCGGTGTTGATCAACATGGTGCAAGCTAGCCAGTTTTGTGGGAAGGCACATGAAGATGCTAGTGCTCATCTCCAACACTTCTTGAAGATCTGCAGCACTTTCACCATCAAGGATGTCCCCAGAGATGCCATATTACTTTGCCTCTTTCCATTCTCACTCTTGGGAAGAGCGAAGCAGTGGTTCTATGCGAATAAGGAAAATAATACTACATGGGCACTCTGTTCCACCAATTTTCTAGCGAAGTTCTTTCCCATGGGCAAGACAAATGCTCTTCATGGGAAGATATCAAGTTTTCAGCAGTAACATGATGAGTCAGTCCCAGAAGCATGGGAGCGCTTTCAAGACTACATCCTAGAATGTCCTCATCATGGAATGGAGATTGGCTACTTATGCAGACCTTCTATCACGGGCTCACCAATAGTACCTGTGAGACTATGGATGCTGCTGCTGGAGGAGCATTCTTATCACTTACAATCAATCAAGCCACAACTCTTATGGAGAAAATGGTGTCCAACCAAGGTTGGAATGAAGAAAGAATTCAAACCCGCAAGAGAGGTGGAGGTATGCACCAGTTGAAGGAGGTAGACATGTTGTCTGCCAAGATGGACTTGCTTATGAAGAGGCTCGATGAGAGAGCCGATGAGAAGAAAGAAGTCATGCACATTCATGATTCTCGCATGACTTGTAAAGAGTGTGGAGACACTGGGCATTCAGGAAGCAATTGCCCAGAGCTACAAGAGGATGTGAACTATCTCAACAATAACAACAACTACTACTACCGTCCTCAACAAAATAAGGTTGGAATCAACAGCAAAGACCTAACTACTCAGGTAACTACCCAAGTAATTATCAAGGTAATAATTCTTTCAATCAACCACCTCAGAGAGAGTTAGTGCTTAATTAAAGAAAGTTAATGGATAGCCTGTCTAAGAAATTAGCATCTAATGATAAAACGCTAGAAACAATTAATAATAGAATGGATACTTTTTCCACTACAATTAAAAATCAGCTCAGTTTCAATAAGATGCTAGAGTCTCAGTTGCAACAGCTTGCCAATATTGTTCTTGTTAACCAAGGTAAAATTCTGAGACAACCGAAAGATCTAGAAACTGCAAATCTTATAGACATATTTAATGCAGGAAGTTATTAGAGTGACCTTATCTCTAAAGGATGGAATGATGAGACTCTACCGACTAAGAAAGGTGATTTAGGAAGACCTGTCATCCCGATCTCCATTGGAAGCGTGAACTTTAACGAAGCTATCTGTGACTTTGGTGCAAGCGTCAACATCATGCCTAAGGTAATCTATGACAAAATGTTTAATTATCCTTTATTGTACACAACCATGTGCTTGCAGCTTACAAACCAGTCGCTTTGCTACACCAAGAGAATTCTAGAAGACATATGTGTACGAGTGGGCAGCTCGTATGTTCCTGCAAACTTCGTGATAATAGAGACAGGTGGTGATGAGAAGTCGCCCATCATTTTGGGATGACCGTTCTTGAACACCGCTAGAGCTATCATGTACGCCAACACTACCAAGATCTGTTTCAACATCAAAGGCAAAAGAGAGACCTTCTTCTTCAAGGACAAAGTGTTACAATTCCCTCCACACCCTCAACATCCCTATGTGCTAAAGAGGAAGAACAATCGAAGGAACAAGAACAAGAATAGAAAACCACAACAGATGGAGTTAGTGAGAGTGATCACTGTAGTCCACAGAGAGCATGATCTTTAGCTCAAGTCCCCATATCTGCTCAAGAGAGATGACCTAGGTGTCCCAACTATTGAATACACAATCAACAGAAACTCCTTTTAGAAAGCTGTCTGTGACACTGGATCGGGCATCAACATAATGGCCAAGGTAACTTATGAATATCTATATGGTACTATGCCTTTAGACCCAACCTATGTGTAGCTGCAAATGGCGGACCAATCATTTCGCTTCGTGGACGGAATAGCGAAGAATGTCCCTGTGCAAATTGATGGCCACTTTATCCCGACTGACTTCTTAGCCATCGACATGGGAGAAGATGAGTACGATCCACCGATCATCCTAGGGAGACCATTCCTAAGCACCACTAGGGCCATCATCTACCTTGCAATAGGAGAAGTACATTTCCAATTTCCCTCAGAGAACATACGCCGTTATTTCAATAATAATTATATAGTTGATAAAGAACCCAAGAAGAACAGAACCAGAAGAAGGCATCGCAACCGCACCCAAAAGAATCAGATCCCCAAGGATGGATGGGCTAACTATCAAGGAGAAGTGTCAAGATACGAAGATCGATATCCTGAAGAAAAGATTTATCTTGAGGAGGAAGTTGTATCCCCAACAGAAAGTAAACCAATCACTGTGGAGAATAAAGAAGAGAAGATAGTGCAACCAGCTCTTTCCTCAAAGTCAACCTCATCAACAAAACAGGTATGGAAAGTAAAGGTTAATTCAATGTCAGACTCAGCACAATCAGAAGCACCACTTGATCCATTCGAGGTACCCCAGAATGATTAGAGCGAATAAGAGGTTCTGTTCGGAGGATCCAAAATCACCGAACACCATGCCAAGAGGTAACTTGGTAGTTATCAATATTTCCCTCTTTAGTTCTGCATTTAATTTTCCGCATCATATTTACTTTTCTTCATTACATGTTTAGTTACACTTTACTTCTGCATAGAAAAGAAAAATAAATAAGTCTCGCATTGCATTATAAAATTACTAAGCCCCATGCAAATAAATTTGTGGCATAAAACCCACAAGTCTACTTGCCGTGGTGGCATAAAAATAAAATAAAGAAGCATTCATCATTTTATTCCTTGCATTGTATAAAAATGTAAAAAACATAAAAATATGGTACAAGAGATCCTGCTAGAAAGATACATTTGTTAAGAGGTTCTAGACGCTCAAGGCTTAGAGTTTTATCACTAACACTTAATCAAGTTCCACAAGCTTTGTTGTCTATTTGAGCTTCATAGAATTTGAAGGATCAAGAAAAGCAAACAGACAAAAAGGACAATATGTTCCCTATCGGAGTGCTGTCTCAATAATCATCATCATAAGCACTCCGATGAGGGGAAGTACACCTTCACTATCTGCCAGTTTCATCAAGCAAGACTATGTCAACATTCCGCTTGGGGGAGAGCATCTCCCATGTATCCAGCTAAGTATTTTCTTATCTACCTATTTATTTTTGCTTTGATATATGAAATAAAATAAAAAGATGCATAACCTATAGAAACCCAAATAAATGTTTTCTTTTATATATATATATATATATATATATATATATATATATATATATATATATATATATATATATATATATATATATATATATATATATATATATATATATATATATATATATATATATATATATATATATATATATATATATAAGTTTGATAAATAAATATAGGAGAGTGTGCTAAGTTTCATCTTGCTAAGTGAACCCCTAGAATAAACTCTTATATGGAAATGATGAATAGTTGCTCTACCGTAATTCCTTTTAAGTACCTAGTTTTTAACCTCGAACTCTCCCGAGTTTTGGACACAATGGTTTTGATTTAAGATTTGCTCTAAACCTAAACTTGTGGGTAGCGAATGCTTGATCTAAGTCTAGGTAGTTGATGGATATGATATGGGAAGGTTTTGAGCTGTTGTCTATCATGTTCCTAGAGATACTAGAGTTCTAGAGAATTTATCTTTTGAAAAATTAACTTACTATATGATGAGTTCCTGTATGACGAGAGTTTAAATTCCTACCACAGCCATATACATGCTTATAGATTAGGAAGCCTTACATTCATATTTACTATTTGTGAGCATTGAGTATGGTCAGGCTATGTCGATCCTTAGGAACTGGTCATGCGGTTAAAATCGAGATCCACCTATACACTCTATCTATACATACTGCTTCTACCATGGAAGTACGCATCCATATCCATCCATATACATCCACCCATATATTATGCTTCTACCCTAGAAGTATGAATCCACATATATTTCATTCAGATCCACCCAGAAAATAGTTCTATTCTTACATTGGGAGTAAACTGCAAAAAATATTTCTATTATCCATTTTATCCCTTGCTAGCCAATGAAGCTCCAAATATCTAGTTATGCTACCTCTTGTTATTGTGATCCAAAAAGAAGCTTGGGTATCTATTAAAAGAAAAGAAAAGAAAGAGAAAGAGGACAAATGTCCCACTCAGAAATAAAAAGAGATATAGCAAGCCCAAGTTGTCCTCAAATTCTTCAAATTTTCTAAGAGAGGTATATGAAAAAATTTCCTGAAGGAGCTAAGTATTCACCATCATCATCCCTTTACCCCTTATAACCACTTCTACTCCATCTACCATTTACCATTTACCATCATCTACCATATATCTCAAGACACATGCATATCTTGATTTGACTTTATGACTCGTTCCTTTGGATCCATAGTTTTGATTATGCAATATATGTTTCGCTGTCTCCCCACCTATGAGCTCCACATAAACCTTTTAGAAGTAGGGCGAGAGAGAGAAGGCATAATGTTACTATGCTACCAAAAATACCACATATTCTGAGAGGAGAGAAAAGGCATACACCATAATTGCCTTGGAGAGGATCTAGAAATACCACAAAGGAGAGACTTGGAAGGGTCATACACAGGAATCTCTGAGTTTTATTTTAAAAATCTTGCAAAAACTCTAGAATAATAGTTGATCAAAGAGCTTGAAACATGGTGCTTGACTTGACTGTTTTGTCTTTCAACTACTTAAGACCCAAGTGACGGCTACAAGCCCCATGGTGGAAGGTAATATGAGTAAGTTTTTCATTAGAATAGTTCATTCTAATCCGGAGGAGAGTTCTTGTTTGAACGCATGTGTACATATAAGGCGTGAAAGTATTGTAGCAACTCTTGATCCATCACTAAGCCTATCTTTTCTCAGGGATGAGGAAAAGGTAAGCTTGGGGGAGTTTGTTGACGGTAGATAAGTATCATTTTAACCGTCAACATAGCATGAGAAATGATCTAAATATAAATACTATTTAGATATAGGGGTTACACTAATAGAATTCCACTAGTTTTGGTGAATATCTATTTCTGTAGGGGGTTATTAGGAAAGAACCAAAGGAGGACCACATGTCAGATTTACATAGAGAGAAACTGACTATACTATGAAAAAGAATATTCTAGAAGACTCGAGAAGATATTCCCCCGGAGGGGAGGGCCCAGAGGCCAAGCAACAGGGGCGACCGCCCTTGGGCCTGGGCGCCTGCCCCACCTAGGTGGCCAATCAGAGCCAACCTCGTGGATCATGCCTCCACCGCCTTTGAGGATCAATAATAATCGTTCATCAACGTCGGTTTGATCCAAGGGCTGTGGTGCTTCCTAGAGGGCTATATAAGTAAGGCCCCTGGCCCCAGGAGAAACCCTAATTCATTATTCAATTCATTCATCTCATTCCATTCAAAGAAGCCCTAGAGCCACCATCCCAATTAGATCTCTAGTTTAGCATAGCTACATAGGATTAGAACTAGAAGGAGCCAAGCATTGCTTCATTTCCGGATCTGTCAAGAGAATACTTGGTAATTCTCTCCTACTTTTGTATTTGTTCTTATATTATTTATCTAGTTCATCATTTGTATGAATATGACTTTAGTCTATTCTATCATACTGGATATGACTTTGCTCTATTTGATTATGTTCTCAATTATATTGTTCTTAGTCTACTTTAATTGTATGCTTGGCATAGTTCGATTAGACTTATATTCAAGTATAGGATCGTATAGCGCTTGCTCATTGATATCATGGGTGAGTGGTAAACATTATGTAGGTGTGGTGCCTATACCGTATTTACCTGTGATTGCACCCTATATTCCGGATCATGTGGTAGATCGCGGGAGTGACAGTCCTATTGAGTCCTTTGTAGTCCACCTCCTGAGTATAGGGCAGGCAGAGCACAACTATTACGGGAAAGTGACAGCTATGTTCCATATCTTCCTTAGTAATATCACTATGCATAGATATAACCTTTTCTTGCCATGATTGCCAAGTGTAATTGCACTAATCATCGTATGCTTTGACCTTATAATTAGAATAACTTAGGATTATCCTGATAGTTCGTCCTAATCCATGCTAGTGCTATATATCTAGAGTAATCTATTGAGACGTTTATCATTATATGTGGCTATGTGCTTACCAGTTATCCTTTATTATTATTATTCATATATTATTTATCTTGTGACACTTACCCTGTATGAGAAGATAGATAAAGCATGGTTATGCTCTCCATTAGCGCATGCAGTGATGTTCATTGCTCATTATCCTTAGTATCCCTTCCCAGTGGTAAAAATATAAATAATGATACATGGATTACTCCCGATTAAAATGCTACATCGGTATTATCTCTACGCTTGCGGATTTCATATTTATTTCCGAGGAGCATTTGCATATTTTAGTACCAGCATCTTTGGTGTCATGCTAGGGATGACAACCTAGCTTAGGTGGCATTAGAGGTGGCATTAGATGTGTCAACAGCCTCCATCCTCCTGGTCATGAGAGGTGCAAGACGAAGATAAAGCACCTCACAGGGTGTTTGGAGATGGCCTTCAAGATTGGGTGCTTTAGATTCCATAACCTTGCTGCCTTTGAGGACCGAGATGTAGATTTGCATCCCTCAATCCTCAGAGGTAGCAAGATTATGGAATATAAAGCACCTCACTGAGATGCTAGTGCAAGTTTTGCGAGGTGCTCCTTCTCCATTCTTTGCGAAGTGGTACCATTGAACAGGAGCTTGACCTTGATGATTGCAGATCTTCTTGTAGATCTTGTGTTAATAGAAGATTTGCAATCATCTAGTTCTCTCTTGTTCAAGGGCTTCATACTAGATTGGGGTGCTTCAAGTTTGTGAGGTGCTCATTCTTCAAGATTGGGTGCTTATATTCCATCTTGCAGCTCTCACGGTCAAGAAGCATATCACATCCCTTGACTGTGAGGGTTGCAAGATGGAAGGTAGAGCACCTCACCAAGGGTAAAGTTTTGCGATGTGCTGTGTCATTCTTTAGATTCCATAATCTTTATACCTCGAAGGATCTGTTGCTTTGTATGTACAAACCAACCTTAATGGAAAATACATAAAGAAGTATTATTGAAGTATTTAATTTGGGTCGATGCTTGATAGCCGAGTCTCATTGCCTCAAAATAGCTGACACCTAGAGTATCGCCTCTAGAACAAAAAATAATAATAAAAGACACAGCATCAAAAGTGATATTCAAATAGTAGATTATTTACTTATAACTTATAAGACCCTAGATATAATCTATGGTCCAAAGAAAACATTGTTTACAACATCTTGTGCATGGATGGTCACTGCGATAGCCTCGGCAGCATCAGTGAAGTCTCCAATCAGGTCCTCTTGATCTTCCAGCCAATCAGTGTCTGGAAAACTAGGTTCTAGGTGACGGAGCTCGTGCCCTAAACGTAGTTGCGCTATAGCAAGAGTGGCACCGGCACCATAGTGGATGCCATGAGTTGCCACTTCTCTAGCATGAATCAGGATATCCTGCAGGCGATCTTCAATAGAAAAACCCTTGGCGTTGACTGCTGCAACTGCGCCAAGTGCAGCACGTTGGAGGGTCTCATGGCGATTCTCCAAGTTGATCTCCTGATGACAAGCCTCCTCGATCTCGTGACGAGAAGCAGCCAACTGTTCCTTAAGATCTAATGAAAATGAAGGGTTATCGGATAAAGTCACAAATATAAAAGAAAAGACTCTTCAAAGAAATTTTACCTGCTGCCCTAGCAAGAGCTTCATCAGCCCTCATCTGAGCAACATTGGTCTCTTCTTCAGATGTATAGAGGGCTATTTTAACGGCATCGAGGCATTGCTCGAGCCGATCTACCTCAAACGTGGCTTTAGAATATATGTTTTCGGCCTCCCTCCTTTCACGGATAAGATTCTAGATATCCTGACCCAACTTAGAGGATGAAGATGAAGATGAAGATATTATGGACCTAGCAAGATGTACAATCCATTGTTGTCCAACCTCCACCGGAGTTGGCTGATGTACCACAGCATGAGAGGTAGCCCTGCATATTCAAAGGATTAATGCAAGGCAGCCATAGAGATAAGAAATCATTCCCTTTCACCCTTAGCGACAAAGAGGGACACGAAGGTGCAGTGGCGGATTCACGGCTTTTGGAGTTTCCTCCCTTGGACGCTTGCTGTGAGCCATCGTAAAGAAGAAGACTAGAAGGAGAAAACGAAGAAGAAAGTCACCGCACAACAAATGAACACAAGTAGTATTCCTTCTATTCCGCCTTGCCTCCAAATTTATAGCCCCGAGGGACCTCTATAGTGGGTTCATCAAGTTATGCACGAGATTGGGGGACATGTGGTCACACCAAAATTTGATACTCCCTCTATCCCAAAAGGAATGCAATTCTCGCTTCCCGAGGAGTCAAGGGATTTCAACTTTGACCAAAATTACACAGAAAATACTAACATTTATAATCCAAAACAAATATCAACAAATTAATGACAAAATATATTTTCATAATAAGTCTTTTTTTGGGAGCAAGGTAGTAATAAGATGCATAGGAAGCCCAAAACTCAGGGAAGCGTCATGAGTGTTGAATGTCATCCCAACTTCCAACACCGTCCCTAGCGCTTGTTACGTTGGGAACCACCGTATACCTCGTCTTCCCAGATGCATGCTCCCTAGATCACGTATCTTAACTACACTAAGTCTGGGTGCATCTTTAAAGTGAGTGTTGAATGTCCCAACTTCCAACACCGTCCCCATCATTTGTTACACTAGGAACTGTCATATACCTCATCTTCCATGATGCGTGCTCCCTAAATCACGCATCTTAACTGCATTGAGTCTAGGTGCATCTTCAAGGTTGGCCTATTTTAGCCGGGTCTGGGTGCACTGAGTCTCTCGCTCCTCTCCTCCCTTCCCCTCCCTCCCTTTAAATCCCTTAGCATTATACTAAGTGAGAGAGCGGCAACTCCTTTCATCACCATGGTTCATGGTGTACTTCGGTGGCTCCATCATTGCTAGGAGAAGGCTTTCAAGATCAGATTTTGCAACGGCCTGCTGTCACGCCTGGTTTTCCAAAGAAGACCAAGCACTCGTTATATGTGTGCCCAGAAAGTCCATATGTACAACAACAGAATAAAAATATCAAAACAATATTTATATAAAGTGGGAAACATAATATATTAACACTTACAACTATCATAGTGTCGTGGAATAGTCACTAATCTTTTATTTAGGCTCCAACATCATAGGGACGGCTGACTGGTGGATCTGTATGTCAAACACTTCTGAAAGACTTCTGGAAACTCCACTACCTCTTTATTCTTCTTCTGAGCAGCACCTCACTACACACTGTAGTGTGGGGAAATAGCAAGAGTGAGTCCATGTCGAACTCAACAAATATAACACAGGGTTCATGAGGCTCAAAATGTTTGACATGGGTTTATTGCAATAGCTTTTAGTGAGTCATCTTTTTAGCATTTGAGTAGCAACAAGTTACGTAAGCCCAAATAACCTCATGATCATGTAAACGAGAATAATGTATAGCAAGAAACAATAATCATTAGTGAGCATCAATATCATCAGTATTATCATTATCATCAGTGTTCATCATTTATTCTGTAAGGGTCCAAGGCCACTCGTGACCATGAGCACGGCTGTTATAACAGTTTTACACTCTGCAGAGGTTGTACACTTTCACTGTGAGTCGTGATTTACCCTTTCACCCGAGGTGATCAGCCTCTTGACCCACTACCAAGGAAGGTCGGTAGGATTCACTATGAAGTCTTTCAAAGGTTTGTCTAACAAGTTAGGGCCATTAGATTCACTCAGCAAACAGATGTAGAGCCCCCCTTCCAAATGGCACAATGACGCGCAACCTATACACATAAGGACAGAGGCCGCACTATACCTGATTCGTCAAGCCATTCTTACGCCATGAAGGTTACCACTAACAAGCTAGAAAAGGTCCTCATACTTGACTAAAGCCAGAGCCATATAGCCCTCATAGTTGTATTGTAAGTCCCGGATGTTCGCTTATAGATAAGTCCTTAAGGAGAGAAACTAGAGCACCATAAAAATAGCCCAATACTCTAGACCTCTTGAGCCATGTTTCTATAAAGCATCTTTTAAACGTTTATTGCATATACCATTAGTCAAGTTACAGATCATGGTTATTTATCTTGAGCACTAGCATAAATACTACCCAATGCAATGTTCCACCGGTGTCAAGGTACACGATACAAAAACTAGGATATCCTTAGGGGTAACAAGATAGACACATGCACATGAATTAAAGTGTATTAAAGATGAATAGGAAACAAGGATGATCCCATGCTATACTTGCCTTTTTCCAAAGTTAGCTACTCAGAATCTCCAGTTGCTATCTTCTAGACTCAAGTCCTCTTGCTTCGACTGTCGGTCCTCAGCTCCTCGTCTTCGACGCTAACTAACCAAACTTCTTCTACTCTCAGCAATCAAGTAGAATAAACAGACAATAAATACAACTAAGAACAACACACCAAACAAAAGAGACACTTTAAAAGAGAACGCACTAAACAATACGATACGTTGCTACGATCGCTAAAATGCAAGAACGACGGATAACGGAGCTACCATCAAAGAGGACACACGACTATCGAGGAGTTACAACAAATCGGAGAAGACAAACTATACATTTGATTTATTTTAGTTAATGAATTAAGGTGATAAACTTCTAAAGAATTATCTTAAAGTTGAATTAACCAATTTACATTGAATTATAAAAGATGAAGTTAACCTTATTCATATTTTATTTATAAATATTTATTTAGTGTTTAAATCATTGAAACATTTATAAATTAGAAAGCATAAAGAAGGTGATAACAGCTAATCGAATCATTATATGTTTCTTGCATAAACTAAACAAGTTCTATTTAAGAAACACTTATGTTTTTATTAATCATGATAGCATTTAATTATTTATAAAAGACAAATTATAAACCAAAGTTACTTTTAATTTGAAAAGACAGTAGCTAAATATTAATTAAATTAACTACATGCTTCATGTTTAACTAAACTAATTATGATTAAGAAACATTTAAGTTAATATTAATCAAGTTAACATTTATTTAAGAATGTTCTATGTATGAACCTAAGTCGCTTCTAATTTAAAAGAGCATGACATAAACATTAATCAAATAAATATAATTTAATTTGTAAACACATAACGTGACATGGTAAACAACGTTGCTAATGCGTCTCTTACGCCAGCATAGTCACGAAGCAACCAGAACGAAATTATACCCCTATGTTGCTTTTAGTTAGAAAGCTTTTAAATAAATATTAATCAAGTTGCATTTAAATAGATAAATTCATACTTGAGTAATATCAAAAAACTATCGCTACTATATAGAGCACGACGCTATGAAACTGTCACAACAAGAACAGATTTACAAATCTATATTGCTTTTAATTATAGAACTAATTGCATGTCAATTAAATTAATATTTAATTTATATATGACTAGCATGTAACACGTCTACGCCGATAGCATGTAGCTTCAGTTGGTATGATCGCAAAATCACAAGAACGAGTTACTACACTATGTTGCTTTTAATTAAAAATGTATTAAATAAATATTATACGTAAATCAATAAATTCATAATTAGGTGACACAATATACATCAGCACTACTACGTAGAGCGCAACTATACGAAACTAACGCAACTGAAACGGAGCAAAACAAAATTAAAACGAAGAAACGACAAATATATTACGAACCAGTGGCAGAACCGTAAATACTTCATCTTCTACCTCCATCCATCTGAAGGGCCTCGGCCTAGGGATGACATAAGAAGGAGAAAAAAATATCTAATTTACTACACGAGAGATTTCCCAAACTAGGGGCTCCTTTATAATAGTTTTGGTGTGCTTTGCCCATGGGGTAGGTATATACTTATAGGGAGGAAAACTCTCCACCTTCACATCAGCTAGCAATATGGTACTAATTGATGTTGCTCCTCCATCTTTACTAATAGGCCTAATTAATTATTAAAGCCCATTAGTAAATAAATGTATGGGCCTTTGAGATTTATTAGGATTATTGCACATGGGCTTTGAGCATTGGGAAAATGAGATATTTATTTATTTTCAGAATTAATTAATTTCATGGATAAAATAATTTCAGAAAAGTCTAAAATTATTATTTAAGCCATGAAAAATACTCTGAAAGCTCCAAAAATTTAGGAAAAATTCTCAGAGACATTATGGAATATAAGGAACCAAAATAAAGTATTTGAAGCTCATTACAAGATATTTTGGAGCATCTAAAAATTAGATAACGCTCATAGAAAAGCGTGAACTAGCTCCAGAAAAAGCCAGAACAATTCCCGAAGGGTTCACTGAAATTGATTGACACATGAGGAACTGAAAGAAATAATTTACGTTATAAAGAAAAGATTTTAGAAAACTCCCAATGAGAACTTAAGATGAGAAACAAGGAATATTGATTGCGAAAAAAGATAAAGACGTGCTGGAGAAGAAAGATCGATCCACTAAACGCATTTTGAAAGACTTTGTTCGCTCTTAACACACAAGAGTTAACGAGCAAACATCACATCAAACAATAGCCCGTCAAATTAGTTTAGAAAAATTTAAAGATTCTTATTATTTTTTTTTATAAGTAATTGATGCTATCGTAAACTAAACTTAGGAAATTTTATCCGAATATTAAAACATTTATTTTATTTAGTGTTTCCTATGCACAATCTAAAATTAGAAATTTTGGGGTGTGACACTGTGGGTGGCCGTTCATCTTGGGTATTAGAGGAAGTTTTGTGTTGACATTTCTTAGCATCACTCTTTATCAATGTTTTGCTAAACGGTAAACGGTCTTTACACGGTCGCCCTTCGTTTAGCGTTTAGGCTGTTTACACGGTGTTTAAACGGAGTTAAACGGTCTAAACGGTTTTGTACTTTTTATTAAAAAATACATATAATTATATATGTGCATGTAAAAAATCAAGTATTCTAGCATTTATAGATATTTATCCGAGTAAAAATCAATTATTTTGGTATGTATATATATTTATGCATGTGAAAAAAAACCAAATATAGATATTTATGTATGTAACATATCAAGTGTACACATTTATAAATATAATAAACTTAAGTATATAAATTTATCCATACAAAACTGAACTAGATTTACCTCGTGTTCGCCTAAACGGCCGTTTAAACAGCTGTTTAGCCCGTTTAATGTCGTTTATCTCCGTTTCGTTTAGGCCGTTTAGGCCGTTTTTTCCCGTTTTTTACCGTTTAAACGGTCAACCGTTTAATTTCCGTTTAACCCCTAAACAAAACAGTTTACCACTGTTTACCGTTTACTGGCCGTTTAAACGGCCGTTTAAACCGTTTAGGCGAACACTGCTCTTTATTAAGTTGTCATCTCTAGCAGTGATGCCAAAAATGCGTTGTTGGTAATTATTAAGAACACTTGTAAATTTATATATATACTAAGTAATCCGTAAGCGCACAGATAATATATCATTGTAGCTTTTCACACGGAAGTATATATGTATCGTTATTTATATTTTTCCATAGGGAGGAGCGGTAGGGTGGCTAGAGATATTGACAAATATGCATACTTATGATAAGATCATCAACTCATGCTTTAACAGGGGTAGGCCAAATGATAAATAAATGATAAGTGTAAGGCATTGATAGTAATCTAGAGATAGAAATAGATACTCATAAATGTAGTACGGCTAGGCAAGAGATTAATAAAGAGAAAAGATTCCTAAGTTATTTCTTATTTACTAAGTCTTTTGTATACTCTAGTATATATACTTTCATCTATAGCATAACTAACTATGTATCTACACATAAGGGACATTACTAAGAAAGATCAAGAACAAAGCTGGACTCCCTTCGCAACCAGGTTCTACTTGTTCTATAAACGGGAAGTGGACTACAAAGGACTCAACGAGAGTGTCACACTCATGATCTACCACATGGCCTAGAGTGTAGAGTGCATCCTCAAGTAAACAATATTTAAGCACCACTCTTATATAATGTTGACCACTTAACCCACTCGAGTATTAAGCTAAGAGCTTTGCAAACATATGCATAAATTCATTATCAATCATGACTATATCAAGTATATTACCAAAGCAAACTAGGAACATAATAGATAGAAATATAGTATTAAGTATTGAAGTAGCATAAAGTCAAAATATAGAGGGATACAATGGCTTTACCAGCCTCTAGATGACAAATCCGAAATCCTGAGCAATATCCCAACTCTACTTGAATCTTGCTAGCTAGCCTATCCTAGAAATTGAAGAATTAGAGATCTATTCTCTTCTCTCTGGAAACCCTAATTTCTAATCTGATAATTGAATTGAAGACAAATGCCTCAGGGAGGGGGTTAGTGGCTGCTATATATAGGCTGGAGCATCAATTCTGGACCCTTGGATGAAACTGAATTGAAAGAACGACGTAGATGCAATCTAGGAGGCGGTGGAGAACTAACGTTTGAAGCTAGGGCTGACATGTGGGGACAGGGGACGGCTGGCTTATAGGTGGGGCCCCACCTATCATCCTCTCGTAGTCTGCTTCGGTGAGATACTAGAACCTTCCGGTGCTATTTCTATCATGGATAATTATGATTTAATTTGACAATTTGATCCACATTGATAGTTTTCTAGATAAACCCTGCTAAAAACACAGATTCACGAAAACTTATGGAAATTGTCATTTTAAACCCCTAAGTCTATGTTGGTGATCATTTTCATGTATTTATTCAAGTTATGTTGACAAGCTTGTGATGGATGATAACTACCATTACTAAACTCCCCCAAGCTTAACCTTTGCTCATCCCTGAGCAATGCCAAACTTAGCAATGGATTAGGAGTTGCTACAAGATTTTCATTCCTCAGAAGTACACATGCGTTCAAACAAGAATTCTCCTCTAGATTAGAACTAACTGGCCTGACTTTTTAAACTTACCCATATTACCTTCAACCATGGGGCTTGTAGCCTTCACTTGGATCTTAAGCAATTGAAATAAGAATAATGTGAGTTTCAAATTACTTTGCTTCCGCTACTTTTGAACTTAAGTTGTAATAACTTTGTTGAACTCCGATGTATATTTAATTACTTATGAAATGGTTGTAACATGTGACTTGTTATGTTGAATCACTACGATCTTGGCTTGTATGTTGGTTGGTTTGAAATCCCTCGTGATTTCATTGGACTACCGGAGTTATATGGGCTCAAGTGTGAGAATTTGATCACTTCGGTGATTGTTTTTATACTTGTGCTCTTATAATTTGGACGGTTCTGTTACATTATGCCCAGGCTAATGGTCAGGCTGAAGCATCTAATAAAGGAATTATCAAGCTCATTAAGCGCAAGATTAAAGAGTATCCTAAGAAGTGGCATACAGTATTAAATGAAGCTTTGTGGTCATATCAGTTGGTGTATGGACACGATGCAGTCTTACATTGGGAGATTAAAATTGGTTCTAGGCGAATACGCTCTCAAGATCAATTGACAGCCGATGATTATGATATCCTTATGAAGGATGAGTTGGAAGATATAGCAGGTCATCGGTTAAAAACTTTAGTTAGCATCGAGGAGAATAAGAAAAGAGTAGCTAGATGGTATGACAAGAAGGTGAAGGTAAAGGAATTTGTCGATGGAGAATTGGTTTGGAAGTTGATTATCTGGAGTAAATTTCGGAGCATCAATATCTTATACTCTGAAATTGGGGGGCATGTGTTGACATCGTTTTTTAGCACGTGTCAAGATGGTCAGGAAGGGCTAATCAGCAGAGGAAAGATTATTGTGTAGATTGATAGCTGATGAAAATGAGCTTGCTTATGAGTGGTAGCGGCGTATGGGTTCAAATTGAAATGTTTCCAATAAGGTTAAGGGTATTATTGCCGATGCCGATGAAAGATGGTTTGAAGATTGCTGCCGATGAAACAGGGGATGTACCGATGGAAGGATCTTGAAGGCTGCTGCCGATGGAACAGGGATTGTGCCGATGGAACAGGGATTGTGCCGATAAAAAGGAGGTCGATGAGAATACCATCGTGACTGAGGCGGACTATGGAATAAGATAGGAGTTAATTTCCTTATATACGTTTATTAGAGTCTGAGTTGTATCAAAGTCATGTGTTTCCATAGATTTGGATTTAGTGTCCTAGTCATATTTGGTTACGTTTCTGTAGATCAGGATATAAATATAGGGTGAAGGGCAATGTAAAAAGAGAGATCAATCAATACATCAAAAACAGCTTTTTATTCTTATTTACATCTACTTTCGACGACTTCGTCAATTTGCATATTTTTCTTTTACGAGTTCTCATCGATTCGGTGAGTTGCATTGCTCCAGTGCAATCTTCGGCGATCCTCGAGTTCCGCGTGAGTACCTCTTGGTCGTGACTTCCGGGCGTATCGCTGTTGTCAGGACCAAAGTGCTCGTATCTTCATCCTTGTCGATTAACAGGTCAAATCGACTGGCACGCTTTGGACATCGATTTCGGGTATTAGCCCTTTGTGTTTGCAGATCTACTTTTGCATCAACATGTACAAAGCCTCGAGGCTCTAGGGGTAAAAGCGACGTAGCTGTTTGATGTTCCATGTGTTGGTGAAGGTCTCGCCCTTGTCGTTTGATAGCTTGTAAGTCCTGGGCTTCAACACCTCTACAACGATGTAAGGGCCTTCCCATGGTGGGGTGAGCTTGTGTCATCCCTTGTTGCTCTGGCTTCGCCAAAGCACCATGTGACCAACGTGGAGGTCCCAATTGCGCATGTGCTTGTCATGATAGCATCAAAGATTCTGCTGGTATCTTGCGGAGTGCAGTAAGGCTATATCTCAAGCCTCCTTGAGCTGGTCGAGGGTGTTCTCTCTCGCAGCATCATTGCTTTGTTCGTTGTAAGCTTTCAGCCTCAGGGATCCATATTCTAAATCAGTTGGAAGTACAGCCTCAGACCCATAAACCAAGAAAAATAGAGTGAACCCCGTGGCTTGACTTGGTGTTGTTCTTAGGCTCCATAGGACCGAGGGGAGCTTGGCGGCCCATTTATTGCCGTGTTTGTTCAATTTGTCAAAAATTCTCAGCTTTAGGCCTTGTAAAACCATGCCATTGGCACGCTCTACTTGGCCATTTGTCTTTGGATGAGCTACGGCCGACCAAAGCACACAGATGTGATGGTTGTCACAGAAATCCAAGAACCTCTTGCCGGTGAACTGGGTGCTATTGTCCGTGATGATGCAGTTTGGAACCCCGAAGCGATGGATGATGTCGGTGAAGAACAACACGGCTTGCTCAGACTTGATGCTAGTGACAGGTTAGGCCTCGATCCACTTGGAAAATTTGTCGACGGTGACGAGCAAGTGGGTGAAGCCCCCGGTTGTTTTCTTTAGGGGTCTGACCAAGTCGAGCCCTCAAACGGCGAATGGCCATGTGATGGGGATGGTTTGCAAGGCATGAGCCGAGAGATGGGTCTACCTTGCGTAGTACTGGCATCCTTTGCAGTAGCGTACCAGCTTAATGGCATCGAAGACCACGGTTGGCCAATAGAATCCCTACTGGAATGCATTTCCGACAAGGGTTCGAGGCGCCGCGTGATGACCGCAAGCCCTCGAGTGTAGATCTCTGAGTAGTTTCCTGCCTTCCTCGACTGTGATATAATGCTATAGGATGCCCATGGGGCTACGTCGATAAAGCTCCTTATTAGTGCCGTATATCACAAAGGTCTTGGCCCGGCGAGCGATCTGTCAAGCCTCGGTCTTGTTCGAAGGGAGCTCCCCTCGAATGAGACAGTCGAGGTACGAAATTCGCCAGTTAGACTCGAGGTCGGCTGGTGGTAGCGAGCCTTCCATTTGCATGATGTCAGCCCTAGTCGAGGGGGCTTTTGCCTCTGGTGGGGGGGGTCAAGCGGTGGACTATCGACCCCCTTTGTCATACCAAGGTCGATGGACGATTCGGGAAGGTCCATCGAGAAAACATGCGGTGGAACCGTGGTTTGATTAGACGTGATTTTCACGAGTTCGTTGGTAGCCTCATTGTATCTTCGTGCGATATGGTTGAGCTCCAGGCCGTGGAACTTGTCCTCCAGGCGCCGCACCTCCTTGCAGTAGACTTCCATCTTAGGATCGTGGCAGCTTGCATCCTTCATGACCTAGTCGATCACGAGCTAGGAATCACCACGAACGTCGAGGTGTCGAACTCTAAGCTCGATGGCGATGCGTAGGCCGTTCACGAGGGCCTTGTACTCAGCTACATTATTAGAGGTAGCGAAGTGGAGTCGGATCACATAGTGCATGTGAACTCCGAGGGGCGAGATGAAGAGCAAGCCCACGATTGCTCTTGTTTTCATCAATGACCCATCGAAGTACATGGTCCACAGCTCGGCCTGAATCTGAGCGGGAGGCAGTTGTATATCGGTCCACTCTGCCAGAAAATCTACCAGCACTTGAGATTTAATTGCTTTGCGCGGTGCGTAAGAGAGGGTCTTGCCCATGAGCTCGACCGCCCACTTAGCTATCCCTCCAGAGGCTACCCGGTTTTGGACTATCTCCCCCAAAGGGAAAGAAGAGACCACAGTCACCGGGTGGCCCTCGAAGTAGTGTCGAAGCTTGCGCTGTGTCAACACGATGGTATATAGCAGCTTCTAGATTTGTGGGTAGCGAACCTTGGTCTCTGAGAGTACCTCGCTGATGAAGTAGACTGACCTCTGAACGGGTAGAGCGTGTCCTTCCTCTGCCCTCTCGACGACTACGGCCGTGCTGACCACCTGTGTCGTTGCGGCAACGTAGAGCAAGAGGGGTTCCCCTATGGCTAATGGGATGAGGATCGGAGGGTTGGACAACATTGCCTTGAGCTTGGTGAGAGCTTCTTCAGCCTCGAGGGTCCACGAGAAGTGTTCTGATTTCTTCAGGAGACGATACAGAGGGAGCGCTTTCTCGCTGAGGCACGAGATGAAGCGACTGAGGGCTACAAGGCAGCCCGTGACCTTCTGTATGCCCTTTAGATATCGGATGGGGCCCATTTTAGTGATCGCAGAGATTTTCTCTAGGTTGGCCTCGATGATACGCTCAGAAACAATGAACCCTAAGAGCATCCCTCGAGGAATGCTGAAGACACACTTTTCAGGGTTGAGCTTGATATTCTTTGCCTTGAGGCACTTGAACGTGATATCGAGGTCGTCAACTAGGTTGTTGATCCTCTTGGATTTGACCACGATGTTGTCAACGTAGGCCTTGACGGTTGGCCCGATGTGTTTCCTGAAAACGTGTTGCATGCATCGCTTGTACGTAGCCCCCGTGTTTTGGAGACCGAAGGGCATAGTAACATAGCAATACATGCCAAATGGGGTGATGAATGAAGTCGCGAGTTGATCAGACTCTATTTTAATTTGGTGGTAGCCGAAATATGCATCTAGGAATGATATGTTTTCACATCCTGCAATAGAATCGACGATTTGATTGATGCATGGCAAAGGAAAGGGAACTTTTGGACTTGCTTTATTTAAACTAGTATAGTCTACACACATCCTCCACTTCCCACTCTTTTTCTTAACTAGTACAGGATTAGCTAGCCACTCGGGATGGTGAACTTCCTTGATGAATCCGGCCTTCAAAAGCTTGTGAATCTCTTCACCGATGACATTGCGCTTCTCCTCATCGAAGCGGCGCAAGCGCTGCTTCACCGGTTTAGAGCTAGCTCGGATCTCCAAGGCATGCTCGGTGACTTCCCTGGGTATGCCCGACATATCCAAGGGACTCCATGCGAATACGTTGGCATTCGCACGGAGAAAGTCGATGAGCACTGCTTCCTATTTGGGGTCAAGGGTGGTGCTGACTTTTAATGCCTTCCCATCCGAGCTGGTAGGGTCGAGGGGCACGAGCTTGACATCCTCTGTGGGCTCGAAGCTACTCGCGTGGCGCTTGGGGTCGGGGATCTCCTTGGCCAAACCGTCGAGGTTTGCAGCCAAGGTTACTGACTCCAAGAGGGCCTCTTCGTGCTCGACGCACTCCACATCATACTCGTAGGCATACTCATAGGAGGGCCCAACGGTGATGACACCCTTAGGCCCTGACATCTTGAGCTTAAGGTAGGTGTAGTTGAGGACTACCATGAACTTGGCATAGCAGGTACGGGGGATGCCCAAGGATGGCGTGGTAGGTCCCGTGGAACCCGACCACTTCAAAGGTGAGGGTCTCCTTCCTGAAGTTCGAGGGGGTGCCAAAGCAGACGGGCAGGTCAATCCACCCAATGGGCTCTGCCCATCTCCTCGGCACGACTCCGTGGAAGCCCCCGACGCTAGGTCGAAGCTGTGTCCTCTCGATCCCCAAGAGGTTGAGGGTCTGGGTGTAGATGATGTTGAGGCTACTGCCTCAATCCATAAGCACCTTGGTGAGATGCGTATTAGCGATGATGGGATCGACGATGAGCGGGTAGACCCCAGGATTAGGGATGTAGTCCGGATGGTCATCACGGTCGAATGTGATGGCAGTCCCATACCAGTCGAGGAAGAGAGGGGTTGCGAGTTGTACAGAGAAGATCTCTCGATGCTCGCGCTTTCGTTGGCACGTGGAGAGGCGCGTTGAGGGTCCCCCGTAGATCATAAAGCAGTCATAGATCTCGGGAAACCCCTCATCCTTGTCATCGTCTTTCTCCTTGGGGTCCTCTTTCTTGTTGTCTTTCTTGATGCCCAGACTTTTGAAGTATCTCTGAAGCATGTGGCAGTCCTCGAGGTTATGGTTCGTGGGTCCCTTGTGGTAGGGACACGGCTCCTTGAGCATCTTGTCGAAGATACCCCCGCCGGGGGGCCTCGAGGCTTCTTGCGGTCAGCAGTAGCGATGAGATCGTCTACCGTGGCTTCGCGCTTGCCCTACTCATTCTTCTTCTTCTTCTTCTTGTTCCTCTTGGCACCCCGGTAGGAGCAATCGAGATCCTCGTCCTTGCGCTTTCCCTTGTCCTAGTCACCACCAAAGATGGCACCCGCCGCCTCCTCGCCGGCGGCATAGTTGGTGATGACGTCCATCAGCTCATTGGCAGTGGTAGGGGTGTTGCGGCCCAACTCCCGGACTAGCTCCTTGCAAGTGGTTCCAGAGAGAAAAGCCATGATGACATCGGAGTCGGTAATGTTGGGAAGCTCAGTGCACTGTTTGGAGAAACGTCAGATATAGTCATGGAGGGACTCGCTCGGCTTCTGTTTACAACTCTTGAGGTCCCAAGAGTTGCCGGGGGCATACATAGGTACCCTTGAAGTTCCCCTTGAACACCTTTTCCAAGTCATTCTAGTTGTGGATCTATCGAGGTGGGAGGTCCTTGAGCCAGGATCGAGCGATGTCCGATAGGAATAGGGGAAGTTGTCGGATGATGATTCGGTCATCGGTGGCCCCGCCCAACTGATAAGCCAAGTGGAAATCAGCAAGCCAAAGCTCGGGTTTGGTCTCACCATTATACTTGGTGAGAGTCATTGGGGGGGAGAAACCAAATAGGAAGCTGTGTCTTGCAAATGGTCTTGCTAAAAACCCGGGGGGCTGGGGGCTTAGGGGATGGACTGCGATCCTCTGTGCTGTCGTAATGCTCGCCCTTGTGCTCGTGGTAGCCTCGAGATGCGCCGTCACCGCTTCTGCGCCTGCGGCATTTGTTGATGTCATTACATGCGTCTCGGGGCTTGTGGTTCTCGATGACGCGCTCACGGATAGAGGCTGCCTTGTTCCCTTGCGGTGCAGGCTCGGGATGAACCAAGGCCTCTTTCTCCTACTGGGAGGGCTCTGTAGGCTGCTCTGAGGCAAGCCCGCGGTGCCTCGAGGTGGAACTCTCAGCTTGCTACATAGCTGCAGTCTTGAGGAGACCTCGAATCTCATCGTGGGCTCGGTGGGCCTCGGGTGTAGATGGCTCAGACACGTTGTGGAGAAGCATGTCGGCGGCGACAACATTTTGGCTAGCTCGGTTGAAGTCTGGGGGTTCACCCGCTCGGTCCTCGATGATGCGACAATTGACATCGCGAGCTCTCTCTCGAGCTCCTCCGTGGCTCTACCATGTGCACGTGTCGCGTGCTCCCGCTCAAGGGTATGATGAAGTAGGCGCAGGCGCTCTCGTTCTTCGTCAAGCTTGGCCTGCAGTTCTTGAATCTGCATGAGTTGCGCTCCCTAGTCTGCCTCAAGAAGTTGGACTCCGTCCCATGCACCAGGGTGTGTAGCGTGAGGTGGGGTGGTTTCCCTCCTCCAGCAGCCGCCTCTACTTTTGAATCTAACGGGATGGCCCCATCAATTTGGAAGCACTCGCGAGTTAGATCGTAGCTATCATCGGCAGAGTCAGAGTTAGGGGCGTTGAAGTAATAGTATGACAGATGCGTGTGGGGTCATCGATCCATGGAGTCATAGTGGTGGGAGGCGATCACATGGGGCTCTGTACTAGGGGTCTCCATAGAGTCCAGGTACTCGGAAGCTGGCGTGGATGCCACAAGATCGAGGGCAGAACGTAGATGGTGCCTAGGGAGCTCCTTGTAAATGCCCATGCTAGTGCTTATGGAGAAAGCATACTCCTAGGCAGCCATGTTTAGCCCATACAGGAATGTCCATGGCAGCATTATCCCCGCCACCAGGGAAACCGATCCCCATCCGGCTGGAGGTGGTGCCGCGCTGGATGGTGGGATGACGGGATGCCCCACTGACATCTTGCCCATAACCAAGCTCATCCTATGTAGGTCCTCATCGAGAGACTCTGTGTCGGCGTCTGGCTAAGGGACGCTAGAATGGGGCACACCATCACCCTCCATGAGGCGATGATGGTAACTATGCTAGGCACGACGCCGCCTGGCCGTGCGAGCCCGGCGAGAACGGCGATACCGGCGTAGCGCTCCCCTAGGCTGGTAGAGCTCGTGGTCATGGTCAGTTGGATGCCTAGGCAGGAGGAGGACCATGTCATAGCCGTAGCCAAGGGACATGAACTCCAAGCTCCCAAACCAGATCACCGTGGCCAATGGAAGTGGACGTTCAGGGTCAGCCATCTAGAAAAATGGCGAGAAAGCGATGTTGGCACGCAACGGACCCCTACCTGGAGTGCCAACTGTCGGTGTTCGGACCCAGGAGGGCCCTAAGCCAACGAGTGAATTTGTGCTGTGTGCTCCCTAATCCGGATGGTGATTCAAAGAGAATACATGGGGGTTTATCCTAGTTCAGGCAAAGAAGGCCCTACGTCTAGCAGGGGTGGGGGAGAGAGTGTTGTATTTCCTTACACCGAAGTGCTTGCATAGGGGTTACAAGCTATGAGAGAGGGAGCCGTTCCCAAGTCTTAAGAAAAGGGAAAAGATAGAGTATTGCTTGAGATGTTGATCTCTAAAGTGGAGGAAGTCTCTATCTTGTTTTTCATATGCCCCTTGGAGGACCCTCTGCCTCCTCTTTTATAGAGTCAAGTGGAGGTCGAGGCGTCCTAGAAACCTTGAGATGGTGCCTTGGAGGTGAAGGCGCAGTGGGCACTGTAGAGGTTGCTGTGGCGACGTGCCCCGATAAGGGCGGCCATTCCTGGGGTGTCACGGTGATGTCGATGATGGGACAGTGAAACACCCTAGGCACTGTAGCGGAGATGCGATCCCCTATAGTCGACGTGCGGGCATTGTTCCTTTGTTGACCGGCGGTGGTCGAGGCCAGGTCGGGACGTAGCTAAGGGTGTCGACGAGGAACGGATGAGGCCGGATCCCAGAAAACCCAGGACATGACGGTCGTCGTATTATGCCTCGAGGGGGCATCAGGGGTAGAACAGTGCCCGACATGGCATGTATAGTGATAGCCTTTTTATCGCCCACCCCGGGATGGGTAGTAAAAAGTAGGATTAGACACGGGTACTGCTCCCATGCCGGGGGGGTTGTAACCACGTAAGTGGAAGTGGTTGCATTAAATGTCTCGTCAGTGAGTAGGTTGGTGAGGAGGGGGGGTCGATAGATCTGACCTCGGGTCGTGCGAGTCGGAGATTTTTCTGGGGTCAAGACCTCCAGTTGAGCGGGCCTCGTGCGAGACGGAACGCAATCGAGGGTGATCGGTGTGGCCATGCGTATGCGGACCGAGCTCGGTGTATCCATGTAGGTAGAGCTTTGGTATGATTTTTTAGAGGGTTTTAGGGCACAGATTCCTCAGGGGTTTGCTCCTTTTAATCGTCAATTTTGGGTACCCCTAATTCAGGTAGCTGACAATTATAAACACAAAACTACTCCAACTATACTAAACATTTAATCAACATAGGCAATGAACATTATAATTATGAATCAAGAATTATACCAAGTCCTATCAAGTATTTGACTCATACACAAACTAGAACAAGAACTAGAGGATCAACACGAACTAGACAAGAACATGATGAACTAGATTAACTAGAACGATGAACTAGACAAGAATTTGATGAACTATAAGATGAACAAGATGAACTAGTAGAACAAGTAGACAAACTAGAAGATGAACACAATGAACTAGAAGACAAATAACACAAATAGATTAATAATGTTGAATATAAGAGAGAAGTACAAGGCCAGACCTAGCCTCCTCGAGACTAGATCCAGAATCCAAGCGTTGCTTGCCTCCTCTAATTCCTATTCTTATATTCTAGCTATGTCCTAGCTGGTGGAGCTCTAGGTTATCCTTTCAAGGGACTACCCTGAACTGAACAATGATGGATGATAGATTGATTGATTAATTGCCTCAAGGGGGTCTGCCTCTGCTTATATAGCCCAGTGGGATGAACCACAGCCCTTGGATCAAACTGACATGAAACAATGGTCAAGATGCATCATAGAGATCGGTTGGAGGCCGCCACACGAAAGGGGACCCACTTGGCAGGGGAGCCAGGCTAGCCGGCCTGACATGTGGGGCTGGCCGACCCCACCTGGCAGCCGTCGGGCCATCGCTTCGTTCCCGTGCCTTCTGGTGTCTTCTACATCCTTCTAGTGCCACTTTTCGATCCGTTCACGTAATGAGTCATGTCTTGAGTGGATTTCTTCCTTCCAGCTTCTAGATAAATCCCTAGAAAAGATTATTTCGCAAAGCTGTGAAATCTTGTCGGTTTAGTCCCTGGTCTTGTGATGATGATGGTTCTAGGGTCTTCTAGAGTCTTCCAAGTCGTACCCATCGAGGACTTCTTCTCCGGTGCTCCAAATATGGCAAATGATATGTCCATCTTGATCATCTCGACAAGCTCTCTGCAATGGTGTACTTAGATTCTTCACTTGAGATACTTTATATGGCAAAATATCAAATATCCTGCAAAACAAGTGAGAACAACACAACTCATGGAACTCATTAGAATAAACCCCTATAACCCTACTTCACACATTATTTCAGACCTTTTCCTAAAATAGTTGACGGTTAAAGATTGGAGTTAATTAACATCAACGAACTCCCCCAAGCTTACCCTTTGCTAGTCCCTTAGCAAACATTGGTTTGGTTTAATATGATGGATCAGGGGTTGCTACAATGCTTTCACACCTCAAGAGTACACAGATGTTCAAACAAAAACTCTCCTTCGAGTTAGAATAAACCATTTCAACTTCCATCTTACCCATATTACCTTTAGCCATGGGGCTTGTAACCTTCACTTGGGTCTTGAGTAGTTGAAAAGCAGAATGATCAAGTCAAGCACTATGTCTCACTCTCTTCGATCAACCTTTATTCTGAAGTTTTGCAAGGTTTTCAAAATAAAACTCAGAGATTCCTTCGTATGATCCTTTCAAGTCTCTCATATGTGGTATTTGTGGATTCCTCTCTAAGGCAACAATGGTGTTTTTCCTTGTCTCCTCTCAAGATTTGTGGTATTTTTGGCATAAGGCAGAGTAGCAATCATACCTTCCCTCTTCTCTCCCAATAACTTTCAAGCTTATATGGAGCCTAAGGTATTCCAAGGATGTAGCATACTTACTTGGTATGTATTGCCTAATCAAAACCGGGATCCTTGAAGGGGAGATCATACCCTTAGATCATGATGTGCATGTGTGTGGACCTATATATGTGGAATGGGTATGTATGTGGCGGTGGATATATGGTGGAACAATGGTGATAAAGGGTGTAATATGGCGAGGGTGAAAACATGAAACCTTATCTTACTTAGCTCCTTGAGGGAATACTTCTCTCTTTTGAACTTTGAAGACTTTGAAGAATACTTGGGCTCGATACTTTTTCTTCTTTCTTTTTCTTTTTTTTATTTTTCTTATTTTTATTTGTTTTAGAATTAGAACCCAAGCTTCTTTTGCTAGTACATATCAAGAGATAAATAACAAGGACTGTTGGAGCAATTTACTGAATGACAATGACAAGGTTTAATGGATGAAATGGGAAAAAGAGAATATTTTTTGTTGTTCATTCCTAGGGTAGGAATAGAACATTTTTGGTGGATCTAAGTGGAAAGCATGTTGTTGCATACTTCTAGGATAGAAGTAGCATATTTGGGTGGAGTGCTCGTGATCTTGATCGTGGGAGTATGATGAACCTCTCGACAAGGGTCTTACACGGGTTGATCAAACTCAATACAAAGCAAGTAGCCTATGAGATGGTTTTCCTAGTCTAGCAAATATATAGCCATGGTAGGAATTTAATCACTCATCATATAGGAACTCATCATGTAACAATTTTAAGTTTTCAAAAGATAAATCTCTAGAACTCTAGTATCACTAGGAATAAGATAAATTGTAGCTCAAAACCTTCTCATATCATACTCATCAAATACCTAGACTTAGATCAAGCTTTTGCAACCCACAAGTTTCAGGTTTAGGGCAAATCTTCATGTCAAAACAATTGTATCCTAAAACTCGGGAGAATTTAAGGTTGAACATTAGGCACTTGAAAGGGATTACGACAGAGCAACTATTTATCATTTCCATGCAAACAGATTATCCAGAGCTCAATTCCTTTAAGGGCAGGTAAAACAGACTTGTATACTCTCTCTTTACTACCTAAACATTTAATAACTAATATAGATAGTAGACTCTTTTTGTTTTGTTTTCTAAGTTATTTATATTTTTAAATATAAATCACACATAAGGAAAGAAATACTTAGCTAGATACATGAGGGATGCTCCTCCCCCAAGCTAGATGTTGACATAATCGTTCATCTTGAATCTTGACAACATAGATGTTCCTTGTCCCTCTGGATCTCCAAAGTGGATGGTCGATGAAGACGTCCTTCCAGAGTGGATGAAAACTTCTGGCTAATCTTCTCATTGAATCCTGCTTAACTCAAAATAGGCAACAAAGCTCATGGAACAGATTAAGCGTTAGTGGTAAAACCATTTATGCTTTATCCATTTTTGGAACCTTATGGACTTCCAATTAAGCAATTTTCAACAAGATCTCAATATTTTTGGATTTTCTATTTTGTATGCAGATGCAAAAATTATTTTTATGCCTCCACAGTAAACAACCAAGACTTATTCACATGGGGCTTAAGTTTTTTTAGATGCAATGATATGATGCAAAATAAATTAATTTTTATTTTCTTTTTAATACAATGGAGGAAATATAAATATGCTAAATGCTTATGACTAGATGCGGAATAAATATACTAAAGTAAAACTATATAGGAAAGTAAATATGAGGATAACTACCGATGTAACCTTTCGGTGAAGGTTTGGAGATTTAGGTCTGTCGAACCGGACCTTCTGGTTCGATCACGCACTTGAGGGGGTGTCTGAGGGGACAGAGTCCTCCCCTGATTTCTCCTCTTCTGGTTGCACCTGAGTATCTAGTGAGTTGGGAGATAGTAATTCTTCTTCTTGTGCATGAGTGCTTGGTGGTGTTATCTCTTTCTTTCTCCACACTTTCTTGGTCTTCGATTTCTCTTCCTGTGGTGGGTCTAGAAACTTCTCTTCTTCTTTTGCCTCTAGGGCAGCTTCTCCTTCAACAGCTTCCTTTTTCTGATCAGCCCCTTCTTCCTTGATGGCTTGATGTCTTAGATGCTGAGAGTGGCATCTCCTATTCCTATTCTTCTTGCGCTTCTCATAAGTAGTATAGCTATTAAAGTAACAACGTACCTTCTCCCTAAGGAAGTGGAAATGGATCTCTCCTTGCTTCATATAGATGATCGCGCTGGTGGTATGAAGGAATGATATCCCTAGAATAAGGTGGATGTCATCTTCTTCACCCATGTCTAGAATCATGAAGTCAACGGGAACCTCTTGATCCCTGATCTTGACTGTTACGTCCTTGGCTATTCCTTCTGAAAATCAGAACGATTGGTCCGCCAGCTGCAGCTGCAAATATGTTGGGCACAAGGGTCTATCACGATATAAATGTTTATATGTTACCGTAGACATGATGTTGATGCTTGAGCTGATGTCATAGAATGTCTTGTAGAAGGTACTTCCTTCAATCATACAATCGATGGTAGATACTCTAGGATCTTCCTTCTTTTCAAGGTGTGATGGAGGAAAAACAAGGTCAATAGGTGGTTCAATAGTGTTGATCATCAAGACTGGTTCTTGAACAGGTTGCTTTGCTTTGTTCTTCCCCTTCTTGTTGTTGTTCTTGTTTGGAGTAGGCAAGATGCCTTCATAAGTGTAGACGTTCTTCTTGACTAGAACCTTCTTTTCTAGAACCTTCCTTTTTGGAATCTTGTTCTTCTTTTCTAGGATCTTGTCAAAATCCAAGTAATCATACGGGTGCTGAGGATGGACTCGTGTTGTGAGTGTATGATTCTTAAAGCTGAATCTCTCCTTGGTGTCTCCAATGGTGAAACAGATCTTGGCGGTGTCGATGTAGATGATGGCTTTGGCTGTGCTAAGGAATGGTCATCCCAAAATGAGGGGTGCTCTATCATCTCCTCCTGTTTCTATCACTACGAAGTCTACTCGTAGAGTTGAGTGTCCAACTCCCATAAGAACGTTTTCAAGAATTCCCTTAGGGTAGCATAATGTCTGATCTGCAAGCTGCAAACACATGATTGTGTACAACAAAGGTTGACCATGAATTTTCTCATAGATTACCTTAGGCATAATGTTGACACTTACTCCCAAATCACAGAAGGCTTCGTCAAAAGTGTGAGCTCCGATGCGGATTGGGATGACGGGTCTTCATGGATCTCCTTTCTTTTATGGCATGTCCTCTTCTCCCCATACTAGTCTCAGTGGTCTAGGTGGTGTGATGAAGTATTCTCCTGCATTGAAGATGTCTACAAGATTCGCAGTTTCCAATTCTTCCGGATTCCCCAGAATCTTACCTTTTTCAGCCACAGGTACTGAAGCGGCTAGCTGAGAGATTTGTGATTCTATCATCTTATTAAAGTTGAGTTGATTCTTTATGGCAGAAGTAAAGCTATCCATTCTATTATTTATAGTTTCAAGTACTTTATCATTGGAAGCTATCTTTCTAGAAATATTATCAATAACTTTATTCTGATTAACAATCATCTCTCTCAAAGGTGGTTGGTTGAAATTGTTACCTTGGTAGTTACCTGAGTAGTTAGGTCTTTATTGCTGATTCCACCCTTGATTCTGTTGGTTCCATCCTTGATTCTATTGAGGACGATAATTGGCGTTGTTGTTGACATACTACTCTGCCTATTTAGGACAGTTGCTTCCCATGTGGCCAGTGCCTCCACACTCTTCACAAGTCTTGCAAGAATCATGGATGTGCATGACTTCCTTCTTCTATTGATCACGTTCATGAAGCTTCTTCATAAGCAGGTCCATCTTGGCAGACAACATATCCACCTCCTTGATTGGATGCATTCCTCCTCTCTTACGTGGTTGAGTGCGTCCTTCATTCCATCACTAGTTCAAAGCTATCTTCTCAACAAGAGTGGTGGCTTCACGAATAGTGAGTGACAAGAACGATCCTCCAGCAGCTGCATCAATATTCTCACAGGCACTTGTGATGAGCCCATGATAGAATGTCTGCATGAGTAACCAATCCTCCATCCCATGATGAGGGTATTCTGATATGTAATCTTTAAAGCGTTCCCATGCCTCAGGGATAGACTCATCGTACTACTGCTGAAAAGTTGAGATCCTTGCACGTAGGGCATTGGTTTTGCCTATGGGAAAGAACTTTGCTAGGAAAGCAGTGGAGCAGATATTCCATGTAGTGTTTTCTCTCTATTGGCATAGAACCATTGCTTTGCCCTTCCCAAGAGTGAAAATGGGAAAAGGCAGAGTAGTATGGCATCTCTTTCAACTCCATTGATGGTGAATGTGCTGTAGATCTCCAGGAAGTGTTGGAGATGGGTACTTGCATCTTCATGTGCTTTCCCACAAAACTGGTTGGCTTGCACCATGTTGATCAAGGCTGGCTTGAGGTCGAATCCTTCTTCTCCCACATTGACTGCTGGTCCAGTCCTGATGTTGGCAGTGGTTGGAGCGGAGAATTCACGAAGAGTCTTGTTGGCCATGGCTTCGAACACTGGTGTCAAACTTCTTCTTGGTTGGTCTTCTTCTGACAAAGTGGTTGGAGATTTCTTTTTCCTAAGCTTGGCTCTAGCTTGTCTAATTACTTTTGAATCCTCAACATAGTTTGTCGGATGAAGATATCCAGACATACATTACCCTGTAATAAGATATTCACGAATAGACAAAAGATAGGGTAAGCCTATTTGAGTAAAAGATCAATAGTGTGTCTCAATTATCACATGTGTAAGATTGTTCCTAGATATTCAATATGTATTTTTCTAAACCTCCTTTGCCTCCCTCGGCAATGACGCCAGAAATGCTTGTTGACATCTCTAACATGATTACAAATAAGGTAGATCAAACCCTACCTCAGCAAAGGCATTAGAAATGTTTGGGATATCTCTTAGCATTGCTTAAGCTAGGTTGTCATCCCCAACACAATACCAAATGACGTGGCTGTACTTATAATCATAGCACTTATAAAATATGAATAAAGGTTATCCACAAGTGCATAGATAAAATACACCTGTTGTAGCATTTCACCAGGAAAGTTCCAGGTATCGTTATTTATAATTCTACCACTAGGAAGGCACTTGGAGGTATAAGAATAAAAACTATAACTTACACTTGTGATAAGAGTTCCACTAGATCAGTCTCAAAATAGGGATCAATCATATCATAATAAAGGATAATTAATAATAGATCATGGTAATTCTAAAAGGGGTTCCACCGAGCATTTTCCTACTTGGGCATGACTCTAGAAAGAACTAGAAAATAGAGACTAACTCCTAGGGTTATTCTAACTATAGGTCATTGAGCTACATCAATTAGTGCAATTACATTTAGCAATCATGGTCAAGGTAACCTCGTATTCATACTCAAGAGACATTTCTAAGGTGGATCAGGAACATAGCAAGATATCACCCCACAACTTAGCCTTACTAATCCTAATCATATATTTGGGGAGTGGACTACAGAGGACTCAACGAAGCTATAATAGTCACCTTCATGATCTACCACATGGATCGGAACATAGGGAGCACTCGCAGATAGATATTATCCAAGCACCATGCTTACACAACTTCTACCACCCACCCCTTAATCATCGGAATGAGTGCTATACGAACAAGAGTATAAACACAAAACTACACCAACTATACTAAACATATAATCAACATAGGCAATGAACATTATAATTATGAATCTAGAATTATACCAAGTCCTATCAAGTATTCGACTCATACATAAACTAGAACAAGAACTAGAGGATCAACACAAATTAGACAAGAACATGATGAACTAGACGAACTAGAACGACGAACTAGACAAGAATATGATGAACTATAAGATGAACAAGATGAACTAGTAGAACAAGTAGACAAACTAGAAGATGAACACAATGAATTAGAAGACAAATAACACAAATAGATTAATAATATTGAATACAAGAGAGAAGTACAAGGCTATACCTAGCCTCCTCGTGACTAGATCTGGAATCCAAGCGTTGCTTGCCTCCTCTAATTCCTATTCTTATATTCTAGCTATGCCCTAGCTGGTGGAGCTCTAGGTTATCCTTTCGAGGGACTACCCTGAACTAAACAATAATGGATGATAGATTGATTGATTGATTGCCTCAGGGGGGTCTGCCTCTGCTTATATAGCCCGATGGGATGAACCGCAGCCCTCGGATCAAACCGACATGAAACAATGGTCAAGATGCGTCGTAGAGATCGGTTGGAGGCCACCACGTGAAAGGGGACCCACTTGGTAGGGGAGCTAGGCTAGCTAGCCTGACATGTGGGGCCGGCCGGCCCCACCTGGCAGCCGCTAGGCCTCCGCTTCGTTCCCGTGCCTTCTGGTGTCTTCTACATCCTTCTAGTGCCACTTTTCAATCCGTTCGCGTAGTGAGTTGTGTCTTGAGTGGATTCCTTCCTTCCAGCTTCTAGATAAATCCCTAGAAAATGTTATTTTGCAAAGCTATGAAATCTTGTCAGTTTAGTCCCTGGTCTTGTGATGATGATGGTTCTAGGGTCTTCTAGAGTCTTCCAAGTCGTACCCATCGAGGACTTCTTCTCCGGTGCTCCAAATATGGCAAATGATATGTCCGTCTTGATCGTCTCGACAAGCTCTCTGCAATGGTGTACTCAGATTCTTCACTTGAGATACTTTTATATGGCAAAATATCAAATATCCTGCAAAACAAGTGAGAACAACACAACTTGTGGAACTCATTAGAATAAACCCCTATAACCCTACTTCACAAATTATTTCAGACCTTTTCCAGAAGTAGTTGACGGTTAAAGATTGGAGTTAATTAATGTCAACAATCATGCACAGGGGGTGACACAATAAGACAAGCTTCCTGCGGCCTCCAGGGGCTAGGTTGCTCTCGGGCCCACGTGATAGCCCCTGGAGCCGACCTCCTTCGCCACCAAGAAGACTCCAGAAGGTCCACCTAGGGGAGGCTGGTCCAAGCCAACACAACCTGACATGCAGAGTGTCAGAACAGAGCAGCCGGATGACATCCAAGGCTTCTTCGGCTCCACGACACCGCCATGGTCCATAGAGCGCCACTGCAAGACCCTCCTGGCCTCCGACTCTTGTAGACCATAGACTCTCATCTCCCCAAACCATCATGTATCTGACCTATCTCGTTATATAAGGGATAAGGTTAGACCTAGAGGGGGGAGGACGATCTAAGACAGATCATTTCACTCCATTCCTTCCACTCTTGCCTAGCACCGATGGCAGGGGAACCTAGAGAAAGGGGCACTGAGAGCTCCTCCATCGCATCCCGTCATCTTCCTCCTCTCCGATGAGGGGAAGGCTCCACTGGCGGTGAGGCGGCCTAAGGATTAGCACCGAGCTAACCTCCTACCAAATCTCTCCCTACACTCTATTGTAACCCCCCAATTTTGGGTGCTTTTCAGTATAAGGATCAACAGCTGCTAGATGTAGGGCATCGATTGGCCCGAACTAGGATAAATCGTTGCATCCTCTCTGTGATTCTTATATTCTTGAGTCCACCTGAGCCATCGAAGACTCATACTCTGACACCGGCTCAAACAACTATGCTTGCCGCGGTTCTGACCCCACGACAGTAAGTCAAATGGTTGTAACATAAATCAAGGTGAGCATGCTTTAGTTGAACTGCATTTGTCCACTAATCTTGTTGTCATAGAGCAATCAATTGTGGAACCAGATTTTCCTTTGTCATGCTTTGATATGCTTAATGTTTCTTATGACAAAGAAGAGTTGTGTGATAATGCATCACTTATATCCATACCACAACTCATGAACAAAGCAAAAAAAATTGAATCAATGAGCACTGAATTCAAGCATGTTGTTCATATTGTAAATGAAAATGAAGAAGCTCAATTGTTGTCATCTTTACACATAATGGGGTACATTGAATTCGATGACCTTTGTGAGCTTAGCTATTTAGAGAATAATCATTTATCTAGATTTGAATTGCCACATTCTTCTAATGTTAGTTTTCATGCAATTGGCAAATATAATTGTGAAGAGTATATGGTACACTGAATTTATATTTGTTCAAATATACAATCTCATTTTATTGTGAAAAGATATGATCAATTAGAGGTATGCAATAACCGTAGCTATGTCATTTCAACTTTCCCTAGTTTTATTGCAAAGAAACAGGATAGATATCAAGAATAGGAGCATGGTTCGCTATTACCTACAACACATCCTCCAATAGTGGTCAAACCAAGGGTGGCTTGCTATCAAGAAGGGGAGAATGATGAGGAAATCACTGGCTCAAACATGATCATGTCAACCACTTCCAAGCCAAAGGTGCAACCAATCTATATGAGGCTTATGATTGATACATTTGATGAATTGGCGCTGCACCATAAAGCGTGTATATTTTCACACTACTATAGATTAACTTATCACTTTCGCCACTTTCACTGCCATATTGATAGGAGTGACTGTGTTATGTTTCCACCGTTGGTTGGACCGATAGTGAGGCCTCCTAAGAAAGGAAACTGGTAGTTGAAACTTCTACCACCGATGGGTTAACAATAGATGCGGTAGTGGTATTTTCTTAGTCGTATGAACAGGTGAGCCGACTAGGATACTGTTATGGCCACAAGCCCTCCATGACTGTTTGGTCTTCCAGCGATAAAGTCAACGTGAGTTATTTCCCAACTACCCACAACACAGTTGCATCACCATTACTTGCACTTCTCCATATTCAAGGTTGGCCTATTTAACTAGGGTTTAGATGCACCTCTTGGGCTCAATCCACACACTCTGGAATCCACACACTCATGAGCTACTGTATCTTTCCTCATCGCCAAGAAGGGCTTTGTCTTCATCCTTGCACCTCACATGGCCTCCGTTGACGGTAGATAAGTATCGTTTTTAACCGTCAACATAGCATGAGAAATGATCTAAATATAAATACTATCTAGATATAGGGGTTACACTGACAGAATTCCACTAGTTTTGGTCTACAAGGGGTTATCAGGAAAGAACCAAAGGAGGACCACATGTCAGATTTACATAGAGAGAAGCTGACCATACTATAAAAAAGAATATTCTAGAAGACTCGAGAAGATATTCCCCTAGAGGGGAGGGCCCATAGGCCAGGCAACAGGGGTGGCCGCCCTTGGGCCTGGGCGCCTGGCCCACCTAGGTGTCCAATCAGAGCCAACCTCGTTGATCATGCCTCCACCGCCTTTGAGGATCAATAATAATCATTCATCAAGGTCAGTTTGATCCAAGGGTTGTGGTGCTTCCTAGAGGGCTATATAAGTAAGGCCCCTGGCCCCAGGAGAAACCCTAATTCATTATTCATTTCATTCATCTCATTCCATTCAAAGAAGCCCTAGAGCCACCATCCCAATTAGATCTCCAGTTTAGCATAGCTACATAGGATTAGAACTAGAAGGAGCCAAGCATTGCTTCATTTCCGGATCTGTCAAGAGAATACTTGGTAATTCTCTCCTACTTTTGTATTTGTTCTTATATTATTTATCTAGTTCATCATTTGTATGAATATGACTTTAGTCTATTCTATCATACTGGATATGACTTTGCTCCATTTGATTATGTTCTCAATTGTATTGTTCTTAGTCTACTTTGATTGTATGCTTGGCATAGTTCGATCAGACTTATATTCAAGTATAGGATCATATAGCGCTTGCTCATTGATATCATGGGTGAGTGGTAAACATTGTGTAGGCGTGGTGCCTATACCATATTTACCTGCGATTGCACCCTATATTCCAGATCGTGTGGTAGATCACGGGAGTGACAGTCCTGTTGAGTCCTTTGTAGTCCACCTCCCGAGTATAGGGCAGGCAGAGCACAACTATTACAGGGAAGTGACGGCTATGTTCCATATCTTCCTTAGTAATATCACTATGCATAGATATAACCTTTTCTTGCCATGATTGCCAAGTGTAATTGCACTAATCATCGTATGCTTTGACCTTATAGTTAGAATAACTTAGGATTATCCCGATAGTTCGTCCTAATCTATGCTAGTGCTATATATCTAGAGTAATCTATTGAGATGTTTATCATTATATGTGGCTATGTGCTTACCAGTTATCCTTTATTATTATTATTCATATATTATTTATCTTGTGACACTTACCCTATATGAGAAGATAGATAAAGCATGGTTATGCTCTCCATTAGCACATGCAGTGATGTTCATTGCTCATTATCCTTAGCATCCCTTCCCAGTGGTAAAAAAATAAATAATGATACATGGATTACTCCCGATTAAAATGCTACATCGGTATTATTTGTGCGCTTGCGGATTTCTATTTTAGAGGAGCATTTGCATATTTTAGTACCAACATCTTTGGTGTCATGCTGGGGATGACAACCTAGCTTAGGTGGCATTAGAGGTGTCAACAAGCATTTTTGGCGCCGTTGCCGGGGAAGGTTGAATTGCTATTCAAAGGATAATGAGCCATCACTTGCATCCACTAATGTGATCAAGAAACCATCATCCTTCTCTACTCATACAGCCTTACCCTTGTCTATTGTCTATTTATATATCATATACAGGGTAATGTATGAGCAGGTTTGGCTGTCCAGATAATTTCATCGAAAATCCAGAATTATTATTCAGAAGAGCAAGAGCCAAGCTAAAGAGAGTTCAAGCAGAAACATCATCATCTTAGTTTGTAACTCCACTCTCTGATTCGAAAGGCCAACCAAGTATAGTTCAAAACTTAACACCAGAGTTCGACGCCATGGCAGACAAGTCACTCAGCGAGTTCTCAGCTCCAACTATAGCTAACATCCGGACTGGACCTGCGGCAGACATCGAGCAAAACTTTGAGCTAAAGCCGGTGTTGATCAACATGGTGCAAGCTAGCCAGTTTTGTGGGAAGGCACATGAAGATGCTAGTGCTCATCTCCAACACTTCTTGAAGATCTGCAGCACTTTCACCATCAAGGATGTCCCCAGAGATGCCATATTACTTCGCCTCTTTCCATTCTCACTCTTGGGAAGAGCGAAGCAGTGGTTCTATGCGAATAAGGAAAATAATACTACATGGGCACTCTGTTCCACCAATTTTCTAGCGAAGTTCTTTCCCATGGGCAAGACAAATGCTCTTCATGGGAAGATATCAAGTTTTCAGCAGTAACATGATGAGTCAGTCCCAGAAGCATGGGAGCGCTTTCAAGACTACATCCTAGAATGTCCTCATCATGGAATGGAGATTGGCTACTTATGCAGACCTTCTATCACGGGCTCACCAATAGTACCTGTGAGACTATGGATGCTGCTGCTGGAGGAGCATTCTTATCACTTACAATCAATCAAGCCACAACTCTTATGGAGAAAATGGTGTCCAACCAAGGTTGGAATGAAGAAAGAATTCAAACCCGCAAGAGAGGTGGAGGTATGCACCAGTTGAAGGAGGTAGACATGTTGTCTGCCAAGATGGACTTGCTTATGAAGAGGCTCGATGAGAGAGCCGATGAGAAGAAAGAAGTCATGCACATTCATGATTCTCGCATGACTTGTAAAGAGTGTGGAGACACTGGGCATTCAGGAAGCAATTGCCCAGAGCTACAAGAGGATGTGAACTATCTCAACAATAACAACAACTACTACTACCGTCCTCAACAAAATAAGGTTGGAATCAACAGCAAAGACCTAACTACTCAGGTAACTACCCAAGTAATTATCAAGGTAATAATTCTTTCAATCAACCACCTCAGAGAGAGTTAGTGCTTAATTAAAGAAAGTTAATGGATAGCCTGTCTAAGAAATTAGCATCTAATGATAAAACGCTAGAAACAATTAATAATAGAATGGATACTTTTTCCACTACAATTAAAAATCAGCTCAGTTTCAATAAGATGCTAGAGTCTCAGTTGCAACAGCTTGCCAATATTGTTCTTGTTAACCAAGGTAAAATTCTGAGACAACCGAAAGATCTAGAAACTACAAATCTTATAGACATATTTAATGCAGGAAGTTATTGGAGTGACCTTATCTCTAAAGGATGGAATGATGAGACTCTACCGACTAAGAAAGGTGATTTAGGAAGACCTGTCATCCCGATCTCCATTGGAAGCATGAACTTTAACGAAGCTATCTGTGACTTTGGTGCAAGCGTCAACATCATGCCTAAGGTAATCTATGACAAAATGTTTAATTATCCTTTATTGTACACAACCATGTGCTTGCAGCTTACAAACCAGTCGCTTTGCTACACCAAGAGAATTCTAGAAGACATATGTGTACGAGTGGGCAGCTCGTATGTTCCTGCAAACTTCGTGATAATAGAGACAGGTGGTGATGAGAAGTCGCCCATCATTTTGGGATGACCGTTCTTGAACACCGCTAGAGCTATCATGTACGCCAACACTACCAAGATCTGTTTCAACATCAAAGGCAAAAGAGAGACCTTCTTCTTCAAGGACAAAGTGTTACAATTCCCTCCACACCCTCAACATCCCTATGTGCTAAAGAGGAAGAACAATCGAAGGAACAAGAACAAGAATAGAAAACCACAACAGATGGAGTTAGTGAGAGTGATCACTGTAGTCCACAGAGAGCATGATCTTTAGCTCAAGTCCCCATATCTGCTCAAGAGAGATGACCTAGGTGTCCCAACTATTGAATACACAATCAACAGAAACTCCTTTCAGAAAGCTGTCTGTGACACTGGATCCGGCATCAACATAATGGCCAAGGTAACTTATGAATATCTATATGGTACTATGCCTTTAGACCCAACCTATGCGTAGCTGCAAATGGCAGACCAATCATTTCGCTTCGTGGACGGAATAGCGAAGAATGTCCCTGTGCAAATTGATGGCCACTTTATCCCGACTGACTTCTTAGCCATCGACATGGGAGAAGATGAGTACGATCCACCGATCATCCTAGGGAGACCATTCCTAAGCACCACTAGGGCCATCATCTACCTTGCAACAGGAGAAGTACATTTCCAATTTCCCTCAGAGAACATACGCCGTTATTTCAATAATAATTATATAGTTGATAAAGAACCCAAGAAGAACAGAACCAGAAGAAGGCATCGCAACCGCACCCAAAAGAATCAGATCCCCAAGGATGGATGGGCTAACTATCAAGGAGAAGTGTCAAGATACAAAGATCGATATCCTGAAGAAAAGATTTATCTTGAGGAGGAAGTTGTATCCCCAACAGAAAGTAAACCAATCACTGTGGAGAATAAAGAAGAGAAGATAGTGCAACCAGCTCTTTCCTCAAAGTCAACCTCATCAACAAAACAGGTATGGAAAGTAAAGGTTAATTCAATGTCAGACTCAGCACAATCAGAAGCACCACTTGATCCATTCGAGGTACCCCAGAATGATTAGAGCGAATAAGAGGTTCTGTTCGGAGGACCCAAAATCACCGAACACCATGCCAAGAGGTAACTTGGTAGTTATCAATATTTCCCTCTTTAGTTCTGCATTTAATTTTCCGCATCATATTTACTTTTCTTCATTACATGTTTAGTTACACTTTACTTCTGCATAGAAAAGAAAAATAAATAAGTCTCGCATTGCATTATAAAATTACTAAGCCCCATGCAAATAAATTTGTGGCATAAAACCCACAAGTCTACTTGCCGTGGTGGCATAAAAATAAAATAAAGAAGCATTCATCATTTTATTCCTTGCATTGTATAAAAATGTAAAAAACATAAAAATATGGTACAAGAGATCCTGCTAGAAAGATACATTTGTTAAGAGGTTCTAGACGCTCAAGGCTTAGAGTTTTATCACTAACACTTAATCAAGTTCCACAAGCTTTGTTGTCTATTTGAGCTTCATAGAATTTGAAGGATCAAGAAAAGCAAACAGACAAAAAGGACAATATGTTCCCTGTCGGAGTGCTGTCTCAATAATCATCATCATAAGCACTCCGATGAGGGGAAGTACACCTTCACTATCTGCCAGTTTCATCAAGCAAGACTATGTCAACATTCCGCTTGGGGGAGAGCATCTCCCATGTATCCAGCTAAGTATTTTCTTATCTACCTATTTATTTTTGCTTTGATATATGAAATAAAATAAAAAGATGCATAACCTATAGAAACCCAAATAAATGTTTTCTTTTATATATATATATATATATAAGTTTGATAAATAAATATAGGAGAGTGTGCTAAGTTTCATCTTGCTAAGTGAACCCCTAGAATAAACTCTTATATGGAAATGATGAATAGTTGCTCTACCGTAATTCCTTTTAAGTACCTAGTTTTTAACCTCGAACTCTCCCGAGTTTTGGACACAATGGTTTTGATTTAAGATTTGCTCTAAACCTAAACTTGTGGGTAGCGAATGCTTGATCTAAGTCTAGGTAGTTGATGGATATGATATGGGAAGGTTTTGAGCTGTTGTCTATCATGTTCCTAGAGATACTAGAGTTCTAGAGAATTTATCTTTTGAAAAATTAACTTACTATATGATGAGTTCCTGTATGACGAGAGTTTAAATTCCTACCACAGCCATATACATGCTTATAGATTAGGAAGCCTTACATTCATATTTACTATTTGTGAGCATTGAGTATGGTCAGGCTATGTCGATCCTTAGGAACTGGTCATGCGGTTAAAATCAAGATCCACCTATACACTCTATCTATACATACTGCTTCTACCATGGAAGTACGCATCCATATCCATCCATATACATCCACCCATATATTATGCTTCTACCCTAGAAGTATGAATCCACATATATTTCATTCAGATCCACCCAGAAAATAGTTCTATTCTTACATTGGGAGTAAACTGCAAAAAATATTTCTATTATCCATTTTATCCCTTGCTAGCCAATGAAGCTCCAAATATCTAGTTATGCTACCTCTTGTTATTGTGATCCAAAAAGAAGCTTGGGTATCTATTAAAAGAAAAGAAAAGAAAGAGAAAGAGGACAAATGTCCCACTCAGAAATAAAAAGAGATTTAGCAAGCCCAAGTTGTACTCAAATTCTTCAAATTTTCTAAGAGAGGTATATGAAAAAATTTCCTGAAGGAGCTAAGTATTCACCATCATCATCCCTTTACCCCTTATAACCACTTCTACTCCATCTACCATTTACCATTTACCATCATCTACCATATATCTCAAGACACATGCATATCTTGATTTGACTTTATGACTCGTTCCTTTGGATCCATAGTTTTGATTATGCAATATATGTTTCGCTGTCTCCCCACCTATGAGCTCCACATAAACTTTTAGAAGTAGGGCGAGAGAGAGAAGGCATAATGTTACTATGCTACCAAAAATACCACATATTCTGAGAGGAGAGAAAAGGCATACACCATAATTGCCTTGGAGAGGATCTAGAAATACCACAAAGGAGAGACTTGGAAGGGTCATACACAGGAATCTCTGAGTTTTATTTTAAAAATCTTGCAAAAACTCTAGAATAATAGTTGATCAAAGAGCTTGAAACATGGTGCTTGACTTGACTGTTTTGTCTTTCAACTACTTAAGACCCAAGTGATGGCTACAAGCCCCATGGTGGAAGGTAATATGAGTAAGTTTTTCATTAGAATAGTTCATTCTAATCCGGAGGAGAGTTCTTGTTTGAACGCATGTGTACATATAAGGCGTGAAAGTATTGTAGCAACTCTTGATCCATCACTAAGCCTATCTTTTCTCAGGGATGAGGAAAAGGTAAGCTTGGGGGAGTTTGTTGACGGTAGATAAGTATCATTTTTAACTGTCAACATAGCATGAGAAATGATCTAAATATAAATACTATTTAGATATAGGGGTTACACTAATAGAATTCCACTAGTTTTGGTGAATATCTATTTCTGCAGGGGGTTATTTGGAAAGAACCAAAGGAGGACCACATGTCAGATTTACATAGAGAGAAACTGACTATACTATGAAAAAGAATATTCTAGAAGACTCGAGAAGATATTCCCCCGGAGGGGAGGGCCCAGAGGCCAAGCAACAGGGGCGACCGCCCTTGGGCCTGGGCGCCTGCCCCACCTAGGTGGCCAATCAGAGCCAACCTCGTGGATCATGCCTCCACCGCCTTTGAGGATCAATAATAATCGTTCATCAACGTCGGTTTGATCCAAGGGTTGTGGTGCTTCCTAGAGGGCTATATAAGTAAGGCCCCTGGCCCCAGGAGAAACCCTAATTCATTATTCAATTCATTCATCTCATTCCATTCAAAGAAGCCCTAGAGCCACCATCCCAATTAGATCTCTAGTTTAGCATAGCTACATAGGATTAGAACTAGAAGGAGCCAAGCATTGCTTCATTTCCGGATCTGTCAAGAGAATACTTGGTAATTCTCTCCTACTTTTGTATTTGTTCTTATATTATTTATCTAGTTCATCATTTGTATGAATATGACTTTAGTCTATTCTATCATACTGGATATGACTTTGCTCTATTTGATTATGTTCTCAATTATATTGTTCTTAGTCTACTTTAATTGTATGCTTGGCATAGTTCGATTAGACTTATATTCAAGTATAGGATCGTATAGCGCTTGCTCATTGATATCATGGGTGAGTGGTAAACATTATGTAGGTGTGGTGCCTATACCGTATTTACCTGTGATTGCACCCTATATTCCGGATCGTGTGGTAGATCGCGGGAGTGACAGTCCTATTGAGTCCTTTGTAGTCCACCTCCTGAGTATAGGGCAGGCAGAGCACAACTATTACGGGAAAGTGACAGCTATGTTCCATATCTTCCTTAGTAATATCACTATGCATAGATATAACCTTTTCTTGCCATGATTGCCAAGTGTAATTGCACTAATCATCGTATGCTTTGACCTTATAATTAGAATAACTTAGGATTATCCTGATAGTTCGTCCTAATCCATGCTAGTGCTATATATCTAGAGTAATCTATTGAGATGTTTATCATTATATGTGGCTATGTGCTTACCAGTTATCCTTTATTATTATTATTCATATATTATTTATCTTGTGACACTTACCCTGTATGAGAAGATAGATAAAGCATGGTTATGCTCTCCATTAGCGCATGCAGTGATGTTCATTGCTCATTATCCTTAGTATCCCTTCCCAGTGGTAAAAATATAAATAATGATACATGGATTACTCCCGATTAAAATGCTACATCGGTATTATCTCTACGCTTGCGGATTTCATATTTATTTCCGTGGAGCATTTGCATATTTTAGTACCAGCATCTTTGGTGTCATGCTAGGGATGACAACCTAGCTTAGGTGGCATTAGAGGTGGCATTAGATGTGTCAACAGCCTCCATCCTCCTGGTCATGAGAGGTGCAAGACGAAGATAAAGCACCTCACAGGGTGTTTGGAGATGGCCTTCAAGATTGGGTGCTTTAGATTCCATAACCTTGCTGCCTTTGAGGACCGAGATGTAGATTTGCATCCCTCAATCCTCAGAGGTAGCAAGATTATGGAATATAAAGCACCTCACTGAGATGCTAGTGCAAGTTTTGCGAGGTGCTCCTTCTCCATTCTTTGCGAAGTGGTACCATTGAACAGGAGCTTGACCTTGATGATTGCAGATCTTCTTGTAGATCTTGTGTTAATAGAAGATTTGCAATCATCTAGTTCTCTCTTGTTCAAGGGCTTCATACTAGATTGGGGTGCTTCAAGTTTGTGAGGTGCTCATTCTTCAAGATTAGGTGCTTATATTCCATCTTGCAGCTCTCACAGTCAAGAAGCATATCACATCCCTTGACTGTGAGGGTTGCAAGATGGAAGGTAGAGCACCTCACCAAGGGTAAAGTTTTGCGATGTGCTGTGTCATTCTTTAGATTCCATAATCTTTATACCTCGAAGGATCTGTTGCTTTGTATGTACAAACCAACCTTAATGGAAAATACATAAAGAAGTATTATTGAAGTATTTAATTTGGGTCGATGCTTGATAGCCGAGTCTCATTGCCTCAAAATAGCTGACACCTAGAGTATCGCCTCTAGAACAAAAAATAATAATAAAAGACACAGCATCAAAAGTGATATTCAAATAGTAGATTATTTACTTATAACTTATAAGACCCTAGATATAATCTATGGTCCAAAGAAAACATTGTTTACAACATCTTGTGCATGGATGGTCACTGCGATAGCCTCGGCAGCATCAGTGAAGTCTCCAATCAGGTCCTCTTGATCTTCCAGCCAATCAGTGTCTGGAAAACTAGGTTCTAGGTGACGGAGCTCGTGCCCTAAACGCAGTTGCGCTATAGCAAGAGTGGCACCGGCACCATAGTGGATGCCATGAGTTGCCACTTCTCTAGCATGAATCAGGATATCCTGCAGGCGATCTTCAATAGAAAAACCCTTGGCGTTGACTGCTGCAACTGCGCCAAGTGCAGCACGTTGGAGGGTCTCATGGCGATTCTCCAAGTTGATCTCCTGATGACAAGCCTCCTCGATCTCGTGACGAGAAGCAGCCAACTGTTCCTTAAGATCTAATGAAAATGAAGGGTTATCGGATAAAGTCACAAATATAAAAGAAAAGACTCTTCAAAGAAATTTTACCTGCTGCCCTAGCAAGAGCTTCATCAGCCCTCATCTGAGCAACATTGGTCTCTTCTTCAGATGTATAGAGGGCTATTTTAACGGCATCGAGGCATTGCTCGAGCCGATCTACCTCAAACGTGGCTTTAGAATATATGTTTTCGGCCTCCCTCCTTTCACGGATAAGATTCTAGATATCCTGACCCAACTTAGAGGATGAAGATGAAGATGAAGATATTATGGACCTAGCAAGATGTACAATCCATTGTTGTCCAACCTCCACCGGAGTTGGCTGATGTACCACAGCATGAGAGGTAGCCCTGCATATTCAAAGGATTAATGCAAGGCAGCCATAGAGATAAGAAATCATTCCCTTTCACCCTTAGCGACAAAGAGGGACACGAAGGTGCAGTGGCGGATTCACGGCTTTTGGAGTTTCCTCCCTTGGACGCTTGCCGTGAGCCATCGTAAAGAAGAAGACTAGAAGGAGAAAACGAAGAAGAAAGTCACCGCACAACAAATGAACACAAGTAGTATTCCTTCTATTCCGCCTTGCCTCCAAATTTATAGCCCCGAGGGACCTCTATAGTGGGTTCATCAAGTTATGCACGAGATTGGGGGGCATGTGGTCACACCAAAATTTGATACTCCCTCTATCCCAAAAGGAATGCAATTCTCGCTTCCCGAGGAGTCAAGGGATTTCAACTTTGACCAAAATTACACAGAAAATACTAACATTTATAATCCAAAACAAATATCAACAAATTAATGACAAAATATATTTTCATAATAAGTCTTTTTTTGGGAGCAAGGTAGTAATAAGATGCATAGGAAGCCCAAAACTCAGGGAAGCGTCGTGAGTGTTGAATGTCATCCCAACTTCCAACACCGTCCCCAGCGCTTGTTACGTTGGGAACCACCGTATACCTCGTCTTCCCAGATGCATGCTCCCTAGATCACGTATCTTAACTACACTAAGTCTGGGTGCATCTTTAAAGTGAGTGTTGAATGTCCCAACTTCCAACACCGTCCCCATCATTTGTTACACTAGGAACTGTCATATACCTCATCTACCATGATGCGTGCTCCCTAAATCACGCATCTTAACTGCATTGAGTCTAGGTGCATCTTCAAGGTTGGCCTATTTTAGCCGGGTCTAGGTGCACTGAGTCTCTCGCTCCTCCCCTCCCTTCCCCTCCCTCCCTTTAAATCCCTTAGCATTATACTAAGTGAGAGAGCGGCAACTCCTTTCATCACCATGGTTCATGGTGTACTTCGGTGGCTCCATCATTGCTAGGAGAAGGCTTTCAAGATCAGATTTTGCAACGGCCTGCTGTCACGCCTGGTTTTCCAAAGAAGACCAAGCACTCGTTATATGTGTGCCTAGAAAGTCCATATGTACAACAACAGAATAAAAATATCAAAACAATATTTATATAAAGTGGGAAACATAATATATTAACACTTACAACTATCATAGTGTCGTGGAATAGTCACTAATCTTTTATTCAGGCTCCAACATCATAGGGACGGCTGACTGGTGGATCTGTATGTCAAACACTTCTGAAAGACTTCTGGAAACTCCACTACCTCTTTATTCTTCTTCTGAGCAGCACCTCACTACACACTGTAGTGTGGGGAAATAGCAAGAGTGAGTCCATGTCGAACTCAACAAATATAACACAGGGTTCATGAGGCTCAAAATGTTTGACATGGGTTTATTGCAATAGCTTTTAGTGAGTCATCTTTTTAGCATTTGAGTAGCAACAAGTTACGTAAGCCCAAATAACCTCATGATCATGTAAACGAGAATAATGTATAGCAAGATACAATAATCATTAGTGAGCATCAATATCATCAGTATTATCATTATCATCAGTGTTCATCATTTATTCTGTAAGGGTCCAAGGCCACTCGTGACCATGAGCACGGCTGTTATAACAGTTTTACACTCTGCAGAGGTTGTACACTTTCACTGTGAGTCGTGATTTACCCTTTCACCCGAGGTGATCAGCCTCTTGACCCACTACCAAGGAAGGTCGGTAGGATTCACTATGAAGTCTTTCAAAGGTTTGTCTAACAAGTTAGGGCCATTAGATTCACTCAGCAAACAGATGTAGAGCCCCCCTTCCAAATGGCACAATGACGCGCAACCTATACACATAAGGACAGAGGCCGCACTATACCTGATTCGTCAAGCCATTCTTACGCCATGAAGGTTACCACTAACAAGCTAGAAAAGGTCCTCATACTTGACTAAAGCCAGAGCCATATAGCCCTCATAGTTGTATTGTAAGTCCCGGATGTTCGCTTATAGATAAGTCCTTAAGGAGAGAAACTAGAGCACCATAAAAATAGCCCAATACTCTAGACCTCTTGAGCCATGTTTCTATAAAGCATCTTTTAAACGTTTATTGCATATACCATTAGTCAAGTTACAGATCATGGTTATTTATCTTGAGCACTAGCATAAATACTACCCAATGCAATGTTCCACCGGTGTCAAGGTACACGATACAAAAACTAGGATATCCTTAGGGGTAACAAGATAGACACATGCACATGAATTAAAGTGTATTAAAGATGAATAGGAAACAAGGATGATCCCATGCTATACTTGCCTTTTTCCAAAGTTAGCTACTCAGAATCTCCAGTTGCTATCTTCTAGACTCAAGTCCTCTTGCTTCGACTGTCGGTCCTCAGCTCCTCGTCTTCGACGCTAACTAACCAAACTTCTTCTACTCTCAGCAATCAAGTAGAACAAACAGACAATAAATACAACTAAGAACAACACACCAAACAAAAGAGACACTTTAAAAGAGAACGCACTAAACAATACGATACGTTGCTACGATCGCTAAAATGCAAGAACGACGGATAACGGAGCTACCATCAAAGAGGACACACGACTATCGAGGAGTTACAACAAATCGGAGAAGACAAACTATACATTTGATTTATTTTAGTTAATGAATTAAGGTGATAAACTTCTAAAGAATTATCTTAAAATTGAATTAACCAATTTACATTGAATTATAAAAGATGAAGTTAACCTTATTCATATTTTATTTATAAATATTTATTTAGTGTTTAAATCATTGAAACATTTATAAATTAGAAAGCATAAAGAAGGTGATAACAGCTAATCGAATCATTATATGTTTCTTGCATAAACTAAACAAGTTCTATTTAAGAAACACTTATGTTCTTATTAATCATGATAGCATTTAATTATTTATAAAAGACAAATTATAAACCAAAGTTACTTTTAATTTGAAAAGACAGTAGCTAAATATTAATTAAATTAACTACATGCTTCATGTTTAACTAAACTAATTATGATTAAGAAACATTTAAGTTAATATTAATCAAGTTAACATTTATTTAAGAATGTTCTATGTATGAACCTAAGTCACTTCTAATTTAAAAGAGCATGACATAAACATTAATCAAATAAATATAATTTAATTTGTAAACACATAACGTGACATGGTAAACAACGTTGCTAATGCGTCTCTTACGCCAGCATAGTCACGAAGCAACCAGAACGAAATTATACCCTTATGTTGCTTTTAGTTAGAAAGCTTTTAAATAAATATTAATCAAGTTGCATTTAAATAGATAAATTCATACTTGAGTAATATCAAAAAACTATCGCTACTATATAGAGCATGACGCTATGAAACTGTCACAACAAGAACAGATTTACAAATCTATATTGCTTTTAATTATAGAACTAATTGCATGTCAATTAAATTAATATTTAATTTATATATGACTAGCATGTAACACGTCTACGCCGATAGCATGTAGCTTCAGTTGGTATGATCGCAAAATCACAAGAACGAGTTACTACACTATGTTGCTTTTAATTAAAAATGTATTAAATAAATATTATACGTAAATCAATAAATTCATAATTAGGTGACACAATATACATCAGCACTACTACGTAGAGCGCAACTATACGAAACTAACGCAACTGAAACGGAGCAAAACAAAATTAAAACGAAGAAACGACAAATATATTACGAACCAGTGGCAGAACCGTAAATACTTCATCTTCTACCTCCATCCATCTGAAGGGCCTCGGCCTAGGGACGACATAAGAAGGAGAAAAAAATATCTAATTTACTACACGAGAGATTTCCCAAACTAGGGGCTCCTTTATAATAGTTTTGGTGTGCTTTGCCCATGGGGTAGGTATATACTTATAGGGAGGAAAACTCTCCACCTTCACATCAGCTAGCAATATGGTACTAATTGATGTTGCTCCTCCATCTTTACTAATAGGCCTAATTAATTATTAAAGCCCATTAGTAAATAAATGTATGGGCCTTTGAGATTTATTAGGATTATTGCACATGGGCTTTGAGCATTGGGAAAATGAGATATTTATTTATTTTCAGAATTAATTAATTTCATGGATAAAATAATTTCAGAAAAGTCTAAAATTATTATTTAAGCCATGAAAAATACTCTGAAAGCTCCAAAAATTTAGGAAAAATTCTCAGAGACATTATGGAATATAAGGAACCAAAATAAAGTATTTGAAGCTCATTACAAGATATTTTGGAGCATCTAAAAATTAGATAACGCTCATAGAAAAGCGTGAACTAGCTCCAGAAAAAGCCAGAACAATTCCCGAAGGGTTCACTGAAATTGATTGACACATGAGGAACTGAAAGAAATAATTTACGTTATAAAGAAAAGATTTTAGAAAACTCCCAATGAGAACTTAAGATGAGAAACAAGGAATATTGATTGCGAAAAAAGATAAAGACGTGCTGGAGAAGAAAGATCGATCCACTAAACGCATTTTGAAAGACTTTGTTCGCTCTTAACACACAAGAGTTAACGAGCAAACATCACATCAAACAATAGCCCGTCAAATTAGTTTAGAAAAATTTAAAGATTCTTATTATTTTTTTTTATAAGTAATTGATGCTATCGTAAACTAAACTTAGGAAATTTTATCCGAATATTAAAACATTTATTTTATTTAGTGTTTCCTATGCACAATCTAAAATTAGAAATTTTGGGGTGTGACACTGTGGGTGGCCGTTCATCTTGGGTATTAGAGGAAGTTTTGTGTTGACATTTCTTAGCATCACTCTTTATCAATGTTTTGCTAAACGGTAAACGGTCTTTACACGGTCGCCCTTCGTTTAGCGTTTAGGCTGTTTACACGGTGTTTAAACGGAGTTAAACGGTCTAAACGGTTTTGTACTTTTTATTAAAAAATACATATAATTATATATGTGCATGTAAAAAATCAAGTATTCTAGCATTTATAGATATTTATCCGAGTAAAAATCAATTATTTTGGTATGTATATATATTTATGCATGTGAAAAAAAACCAAATATAGATATTTATGTATGTAACATATCAAGTGTACACATTTATAAATATAATAAACTTAAGTATATAAATTTATCCATACAAAACTGAACTAGATTTACCTCGTGTTCGCCTAAACGGCCGTTTAAACAGCTGTTTAGCCCGTTTAATGTCGTTTATCTCCGTTTCGTTTAGGCCGTTTAGGCCGTTTTTTCCCGTTTTTTACCGTTTAAACGGTCAACCGTTTAATTTCCGTTTAACCCCTAAACAAAACAGTTTACCACTGTTTACCGTTTACTGGCCGTTTAAACGGCCGTTTAAACCGTTTAGGCGAACACTGCTCTTTATTAAGTTGTCATCTCTAGCAGTGATGCCAAAAATGCGTTGTTGGTAATTATTAAGAACACTTGTAAATTTATATATATACTAAGTAATCCGTAAGCGCACAGATAATATATCATTGTAGCTTTTCACACGGAAGTATATATGTATCGTTATTTATATTTTTCCATAGGGAGGAGCGGTAGGGTGGCTAGAGATATTGACAAATATGCATACTTATGATAAGATCATCAACTCATGCTTTAACAGGGGTAGGCCAAATGATAAATAAATGATAAGTGTAAGGCATTGATAGTAATCTAGAGATAGAAATAGATACTCATAAATGTAGTACGGCTAGGCAAGAGATTAATAAAGAGAAAAGATTCCTAAGTTATTTCTTATTTACTAAGTCTTTTGTATACTCTAGTATATATACTTTCATCTATAGCATAACTAACTATGTATCTACACATAAGGGACATTACTAAGAAAGATCAAGAACAAAGCTGGACTCCCTTCGCAACCAGGTTCTACTTGTTCTATAAACGGGAAGTGGACTACAAAGGACTCAACGAGAGTGTCACACTCATGATCTACCACATGGCCTAGAGTGTAGAGTGCATCCTCAAGTAAACAATATTTAAGCACCACTCTTATATAATGTTGACCACTTAACCCACTCGAGTATTAAGCTAAGAGCTTTGCAAACATATGCATAAATTCATTATCAATCATGACTATATCAAGTATATTACCAAAGCAAACTAGGAACATAATAGATAGAAATATAGTATTAAGTATTGAAGTAGCATAAAGTCAAAATATAGAGGGATACAATGGCTTTACCAGCCTCTAGACGACAAATCCGAAATCCTGAGCAATATCCCAACTCTACTTGAATCTTGCTAGCTAGCCTATCCTAGAAATTGAAGAATTAGAGATCTATTCTCTTCTCTCTGGAAACCCTAATTTCTAATCTGATAATTGAATTGAAGACAAATGCCTCAGGGAGGGGGTTAGTGGCTGCTATATATAGGCTGGAGCATCAATTCTGGACCCTTGGATGAAACTGAATTGAAAGAACGACGTAGATGCAATCTAGGAGGCGGTGGAGAACTAACGTTTGAAGCTAGGGCTGACATGTGGGGACAAGGGACGGCTGGCTTATAGGTGGGGCCCCACCTATCATCCTCTCGTAGTCTGCTTCAGTGAGATACTAGAACCTTCCGGTGCTATTTCTATCATGGATAATTACGATTTAATTTGACAATTTGATCCACATTGATAGTTTTCTAGATAAACCCTGCTAAAAACACAGATTCACGAAAACTTATGGAAATTGTCATTTTAAACCCCTAAGTCTATGTTGGTGATCATTTTCATGTATTTATTCAAGTTATGTTGACAAGCTTGTGATGGATGATAACTACCATTACTAAACTCCCCCAAGCTTAACCTTTGCTCATCCCTGAGCAATGCCAAACTTAGCAATGGATTAGGAGTTGCTACAAGATTTTCACTCCTCAGAAGTACACATGCGTTCAAACAAGAATTCTCCTCTAGATTAGAACTAACTGGCCTGACTTTTTAAACTTACCCATATTACCTTCAACCATGGGGCTTGTAGCCTTCACTTGGATCTTAAGCAATTGAAAGACAGAATGATCAAGTCAAGCACTATGTCTCAAGTTCCTTGCTCAACCATTATTTTAGAGTTTTTGTAAGTTTTCAAAATAAAACTCAGAGATTTCATTGTATGATACTCTCAAGTCTCTCAAAATATGTGGTATTTGTGGATCCTCACCAAGGCAATAGTGATGTTTTGCCTTTCTCTTCCTACAACTAAAGCTTATGTGGAGTTCATAGGAATGGAGATAGCAAGAAAGAGCATACTTATAATGGATATATTGTAAAGTCAAACAATGGATCCTAAAAGAGTTGAGTCATACAATCAAATCAAGATGTGTATGTGTGTGGATATATATGGTGGCTAGCCTAATTTTACTATGCTCCTTGAAAACCTCTCTTTTGAAACTTGGAAACATTTGCAAGAAAATATAGGTCATCTTATTCATCTTTGTCTCTTTTTTTTCAGGCGGGCATCTAAGTACCCATTGTTTTAGATATCTCGGACACTTGTCCATTTTTTCTCAACACCCTCTTTTTTTACGAATAACTTTTGCATAGCCCATGCCTCTTCTCTACAACAAAACTTTTGAGAGATAGTAACAAGAACTTGGAGCATTTATTTGGTGGATGAAACCTATCAAGCATGTTTTAGTGTTCACTCCCAGTGTAGGAGAAACATTTTTAGGTGAATCTAGATGGAAAGCATGTTTTTGTGCCTACCCCCAGTGTAGTTGTAGTGCATATGTGGGTACTGTATGCGTGATCTTGATTTTAAGAGCATGACAAACCTCTTATAAGGGTCAACAAAGCTTGACTAAACTCAATGCAAAACAAGTAGCATATGTGAGTGGAAGTTTTCCTAACCTAAATATCATGTTTGGCTATAGTAGGAATTCAAGCTTTGTCATACAGGAACTCATCATGTTGTATTTTTATGTTTTTAAAAGAAATCTCTAGAACTTTAGTATCACTTAGAACAAGATAAATAGCAGCTCAGACCTTCTCATATCATATCCGTCAATTACCTAGACTTAGATCAAGCATTTGCTACCCACGAGTTTCAAGTTCAGAGCAAATTCTCATGTCAAAACAATCTTATCCAAAACTCAGGAGAATTCATGGCTAAAAACTAGTTACTTGAAAAGAATTACAACAGAGCAACTATACATCATTTCCATTATGAGAGATTATCTTCAAGTCCTTTTTATTTATTTAGCTCTTAAAAATAGAAATTAAAGCAAACTTATACACTCTTTTTATTTGGTTTTCATTCATTTTTTAGATCACACCTTACTATATATAAAAGATAAAGACAAAATTTTATTTTGTTTTTAGTTATGCATTTTTTATATAGGACAAACTTGAAAATAAATAAATATAAAGAAATAAAATACTAGAAAAGAAAAACTTACCTAAGATAAATGGGGAATTCTCCTCCCTCAAGCTAGGTGTTGCCACAATTGTTCAGAATGGCAGGTCGAAGTTGAGCTTATGGAACAAGTAGTTCCAGTTCTCATTCTCTTACTGCTGTTTTTGCTGGATGTTGGCGATGGCTCCTCCCATTTCTGCTTGCCATTGAGAGTGCTGGTGCAAGGTGTTGCGAATGTCCTGTTGTGCTTCTTCTATGGTGGTCAGTCTAGTGTCGAGGTGAGAATGATCCATCTGCTGGTCATGGTAGCCATAGGTAGAGAAAGACATATATCCTCCCTAGTGGCCGCTTGAGACTTCTTCATAGTACTGTGGCTGGTAGTTGTGGAAGTTCCCTTCTTACCAGTGCTCACCCGGAGCCTGCTGCCAAGAGCCTTCAGAGTGATGAGGTGAGGGCTACTCCCAACTAGCATGCTCAGGCTAGAACACATGGGACGGTCCTGCTTGATCCCAACTTGCATAGCTGGTGAAAGTCGGTCCTTCTGGAATAGGGTCAGTGCCACGGTATCGAGGCTGCGGTGCATAGGTTATTCTTGCAGAGGCACTCCTGCGGGGTGCCGCCTCCTTAACCTATAAGTTGAAAGTGAAAGCATTCATAATATACAAACTAAGATTCTAGTTTGGTAATGGAATCTCGTTTGTATACCCAAGATACATCATAACAAGTTGCCTATTTTCTTTCTTTTTCAACATGTGAGCCTTGAGAAAATAGTCATAATCAATGTACCAGCGGGGAATATTAATGTGAGAAATTGAAGCATTTTCTAATAGACCCAAAATCTAGGCAATGCAAGTGACCAAAGAGGTACACTCAACATCACCCTTGAGCTCAAAAACTTCCTTCCATTGATTCATCTTGAATTTAATAGGTGAAACTTTCCTCCTCTTCACCATAGCATAAAGTAACTTAAGATCATCTACCCTTATAGTGCGAAAGTCGGGTCTAGGAAATAAAGATAATCCTATCCACTTGTGCATGAATCGCAGTGTAGGGTGGTGAATATCATTAGTACGAGGATGGTAAATGTGAGGTTTTTTGGAAATTTCTCTCTAGAATTTTGTCTTATCAAAATCTTGCAGGGCAAAGTCTACATCAACTACGCACTGTGCATTAAAACCTAGAAGCAAACTAAACTCCTTCCAAGGATAGAAAATTCTTTCTCAAAGAGTCTAAATTTAACTTCAGTATCGATAGTTTGCAAAGTGCATAGAAATTCCGCCATTAAGAGCTTAGACCCTTGCTCATGCATATTCCAAACAATTTCCTGTCCAACAACTCTAAATATGAAGTCAAATTCAACATCCATACCTGTGGCGTGCAGAATGGCTGGATCATTGGTAGAAGTAAGAACGAACCTTCGGGTTTTCAACTGCATGAAGGTGTCTTTCTATGTCTTGTTTCGTAACTTGAGATGCTTCTCCTCTAGCAGGATGTTTCTTTCAGCTGATGACAACAGAGGCGGCACTCCGACAGCAGGGGGTGGAACATCGATTTCCATGTCGGCACTCGCCCTAGAAGAAGAGCTTCTCGTAGAATGGGATGATCCCATGCGCTTGAGCTTGCCAAAAAAACTTGCTCACCTTCCTGCAAAAAATCAACAAACGACAAAATTCATGGAACGGGTTAGAAATAAAAATGTCAATGGTTAGCCATTCGAAAGTCAGTCATCCGAGGGTTAGTCGTTCTTGATTGCTTAATGAATTTTCTAATCAGAATTTTGATAGAACTTCTACCCTCAATCTGTTTAATTTTTTTCTTCCTAATTTGGTAGTACTTCTTTGCTTAATCTTTCTCACTCTTCCTAATTCCATTAATACTTCTTCTAAGTGGATTTCTAAACTATGAACTTGGAGTTTGGAATTTCGAACTTGGGAGGCTTGATTGTGAATGTTTTTGAGGCCGAGAGCGGCCAGGAGGGTGGCCATTTATAGGCGACATAGCAGCAGGCCGGTAGACCGAGTGGTGGGGCAGACCGACCACCTTGGGCCCACTTGGGTTGGCTATCCACCAGATGGTGCCATGCTTCATGCTTATGTAAAATATCTTCTCTTTCGGTGGAGGTGCACTCAGAAATGGCCGGTGGAGAGTGAAGATGGTGATGGAGGTGATGGGTGGTGGTTGAGTGGGTCCTAAGTGTCTCTTGTGGGTCCCGGTTGCTTGTATTTCTACCGTATACACATGTATATATATGCAATGCAAAAAATATTTTATGATACTTGAAATGTAAGAATATGAATGGATGGTATTTTAAAATTTTGATGCCTCCACGATAAATATCCTTGCGGGTTTTTACACTCCATAAAGAATATTTACATGGTGCTTGAATTTGATAATGCCATGGTGAAAATATTTTTACTTCATTTTTCCAAATGCAATGCAAATGCATAAAAGTAAATATGCTAAGGTAAAAGTAAACATGGATAACTATCGATTTTTACCTCCTGGCGAGGGTTCAGAATTTTAAGTCTGTTGAACCAGTCTTTTTCATTCTTTGGGTGTATTAGTTGGTCTCAGAGATGGAGACCTTGATTTTTGTTCTTGCTTCTCACACCATTCCAAATTAGAGCATTGTTCCGGTCATGGCTTGGAGGTGAATTGTTCTTCCTTCCCATTCATATGAAATCAGATTTCTTCGGCTGACATCAATGTGTGCATTTGTAGTGCTCAGGAAGGGTCTCCCAAGAATAAGGGGTGTCTTCATATCTTCCTGCATGTCAAGCACTACAAAATCCACTGGAACAAGGAAGTTTTTTATTTTTACCGAAATATTTTTGGTGATTCCTGCAGGGTAGCGGACAGATTGGTTGGCTAGTTACAGGCACATCGATGTTGGTGTGAGTGTTGAATAGTTGAGCTTGTCAAAAACCTTCTTTGGCATGACACTGACGCTTGCTCCAAGATCACATAGCGTATTCTCAAAATTTTGGTTTTCAATCGAACAATCGATAGTGGAACATCTTGGATCCTTCTTCTTCATAGGTGATGTATTCAGGATGGCCGCACTACACTCCTCCGTTCAGAATGTTTATGAGATACTTCACATAGGTAGGTACCTGTATGCATCTAGCAGACGAATATTTATATATAACTTTTGAATTACCTCTACAAACTTAACAAACTGCTCATCCATTTTAACCTTTCTATTCATGTGCGGAAATGGTAGGAGGGTGGTGTCATGATAATCTTGCATCATTTCCTGTTCCTGTGGTCCAAATTCTTTGGCTTCATTTTCTTTCTCTCGTATCACTACTGGAGTCTTACTCATCCTTATAGGATATGGAGGATCATGAGTAGACTTGCCACCTCTTGTGGTTATGGCATTAACCTTTTCAAGGTTAGTGGCAAAAGGCAGAGTAGCACCAACTAGGCTAACTATGATTCTATCTTTTTATTATAGCTAAGTTGGTCTTTTATGGCAGAAGAAAAACTACCCATTTTAGTATTTATATTTTCTAGGACCTTTTCATTAAAAGTAAGCTTTTTAGAAATATTCTCATTAATCTTAGCTTGTTCTAAGATCAGATCTCTCAAAGATGGTTGTTTAGGATTAGAAGAATTATAGTAATTATCTGGGAACTTACCTTGGTAATTTGACCATTGCTGTTGTTGCCCCCATTCTTGTTTCTTTTGTTGTGGAGCAGAATTGTTAATGACAATGTTTGCATCCTCTTGATATTCAGGGAAATCAACCCCCAAATATTATCCACATATGTTTTGGGAATTGTAAGCATCTTGAATGGCTTGACGATCTTTCTTATAATTGGCTTGTTGTTCAAGCCAATTCAACAGTACATCCATCTTGGTTGAAAGTGGACACACCTCTTCTGGTATTTCTTTGCTCTTATGGCATGATTGAATACTTCCTTGAGACCAGCCTTGATTAGAGGCTACCTTTTCTATAAGAGTTTTAGCTTTTCCAAGGGTGAGTGACATAAATGCTCCTCCAGCAGTTGCATCAAGTTGTTCATGAGCTTTCTAAATTAATCCATGGTAGAAGCTTTGTATGAGCAACCAATCTTCCATCCCATGATGAGAATAGTCTAAAATGTATTCTTGAAAATGTTCCCATGCTTTTGGAATGGTTTCTTCTTTCTGCTATTGGAAGTTGGAAATTTTTCCTCTTAAGGCATTGGTCATGCCTATAGGGAAAAACTTTGCTAGTAAGGTCTTCGAACATCTTGCCCACGTGTTAATGTCATCTTTGTTGGTGTAGAACCACTGCTTTACCCTTCCCACTAGCGAGAATGGAAATAGGCAGAGTAGTATGATGTCTTGAGTAACGTCCTTGATGACAATTGTGCTATTAATCTCTAGAAAGTCCTAGAGATGAGCACTAGCATCTTCATGCGTCTTTCCACTGAATGGAGTAGCTTGCACCATGTTGATGAGGCTTGGCTTGAGCTCAAACTCAAGATTGTTGGTTTTGAGTGTTGGTCCAGTGCGAATGTTCTTCGTGCTTGGAGTAGAGAATTCACGCAGAGTCTTTTGAGCCATGGCTTCAGAAACTGGTGTTGAGCTGCTTCTTGATTGGTTTTATTGTGATTGATGGAATTTGTTGGTGGATCAAGACCAATCTTGCAATACCCTGTATAAGATATGAACAAAGACAAATAAGGGTAAGCCTGCTAAAGCAAAGGTGTTGGTTATGATTTCATTAATAAGTATTTATTTGATCAATTATCTTAGCCTTGTGCCCCTCCCTGGCAACGGCGTCAGAAATGCTTGTTGGCATTTCTTAGCATCACTTTTTACTAACTTGTATCCCTAGCAATGATGCCAGAAATACATTGTTGGTAATTATTAAGAACACTTATAAATTTATATATATACTAAGTAATCCGCAAGCGCACAGATAATATACCATTGTAGCATTTTACCCGGGAGTATACCAGGTATCGCTATTTATATTTTTCACAGGGAGGAGTGGTAGGGTGGCTAGAGATATTGACAAATATGCATACTTATGAAAAGATCATCAACTCTCATGCTTTAATAGGGGTAAATAAATGATAAGTGTAAGGCATTGATAGTAATCCAAAGATAGAAATAGATACTCATAAATGTAGTATGGCTAGGCAGGAGATTAATTAAGAGAAAAGATTCCTAAGTCATTTCTTATTTACTAAGTCTTTTGTATACTCTAGTATATATACTTTCATCTATAGCATAACTAACTCTATATCTACGCATAAGGAACATTACTAAGGAAATCAAGAACAAAGCTTAACTCCCTTCACAACCGGGTTCTACTTGTTCCACAAACAGAGAGTGGACTACAAAGGACTCAACGAGAGTGTCACACTCGTGATCTACCACATGGCCTAGAGTGTAGAGTGCATATGCAAGCAAATAATATTTAAGCACCACACTTATATAATGTCGACCACTTAACCCACTCGAGTACTAAGCTAAGTGCTTTGCGAACATATGCATAAATTCATTATCAATCATGACTATATCAAGTATATTACCAAAGCAAACTAGGAACATAATAGATAGAAATATAGAATTGAAGTAGCACAAAGTCAAAATATAGAGGGATACAATGGCTTTACCAGCCTCCAGACGGCAAATCCGAAATCCTGAGCAATATCCCAACTCTACTTGAATTTTGCTAGCTAGCCTATCCTAGAAATTGAAGAATTAGAGCTCTATTATCTTCTCTCTGGAAACCCTAATTTCTAATCTGATAATTGAATTAAAGACAAATGCCTTAGGGAGGGGGTAGGGGCTGCTATATATAGGTTGGAGCATCAATTCTGGACCCTTGGATCAAACCGAATTGAAAGAACGGCGTAGATGCAATCTAGGAGGCGGTGGAGAACCAACGTTCGAAGCTAGGGCTGACCTGTGGGGACAGGGGGGCGGCTGGCCCCACCTGTCATCCTCCCATAGTCTACTTCGAGGAGATGGCTTCTAGTGATCTCTAGAACCTTCTAGTGTTATTTTTTGTCACGTATAATTATGATTTAATTTGATGATTTGATCCACCTTGACTGGATAAACCCTGCTGAAAACACAGATTCACCAAAACTTGTGGAAATTGTTAGTTTAAACCCTTAAGTCTATGTTGGTGATCATTTTTTATGGATTTATTCAAGTTATGTTGACGGTTTGTGACAGATGATAACTATCATCAACATTCCATGCAGAGATAGGGAAGAACAATACCATCTTTGATGGCTTGGGTCACCGATGACATGACGGCTAGGCTCATTGATGGTCGGCGTGCGGGAGACTTCTAGGTCAGAATATCTATAGGAAATCCTAGAGGGCGAAGGGTGCCTTGCTGTTGCCAAGAAACCTTTTGAGCCCACAAATCTTGACCTAGGATCTCTCGATGGCATGGCACGCGTTCCTCCCTGATGTTGACGAAGACAGCGTGGGTGTTGATGGTCGTTAATGTATATCATAAATCATCAACCAACCTTACACATCATAGAATAGGAGGTTTATACTGACAAATTCCATGAGTTTTGTTGAATCTGTGTTTTCAGCAGGATTTAATCAGAAAATCAGCAAGGAGGATCAAAACATCAAATAGAATCAAACTTAACCACGACGAAAACTACTCCAGAAGGTTTTAGATGACACTATAAGACACCACACCACATCGAACATCGAGAGAATGATAGGTGGGGCCGGTCAGCCACACCACCATGCCGCCCAGCCCCACTTGTTGGGTCCACTTGTTAGGAGCTTCCAGAAGGTTCCTCCATCGCCTCCTAGGATTGCATCTACGCTATTCTTTAAGTTGGTTTGATCCAAGGGCTCGCGTTGCACCCCCAAGGCTATAAATATAGGCCTGCACCCCCTGGAGAGAAGCCAAGTCTGGATCCTGAGAGCTATAAGGCTAGGAACCCGAATTCATATTTCCACCAGGATCTAGGGCTAGCAATCAAGAGAAGACTAGTCCTCTATAGGGTCTAGTCTTGTATTAGAGATAGTGAGATAGAGTGAGAGAGTAGAGTTTTTGAGGAGTTTTGGCTTGTCGGTGCTCTCTCTATGGTTGTACTCTGGCGAAATCAAGTTCTACTGGAGCTTGCTTTTGAGATTTCTCTGATAATAGACTTTTGATTCAAGCAAGCATCTTGTTTATATTGTTCTTCAAGTTTATGACTCTCTATTGAGTGCTTTGATCTTGGTGGCTCTAGATTAAAGTAGTATTCATAGTGTAAGCGTGGTGCTTATACTAGGGTTACTCGTAAATGCACCCTTATTTTCTGGATCGGTGGTAGCTCGCAAATGTGGCTTTTATAGCTTTATTGAATTCTCTGTAGTCCACCTCCCATTAATAGAACTAGCAGGAATTTGATCGCTATTAGGGAAGAAACTCTGAATTTGTTCCTTATAAGACATCTCCCATGATAGAACAATAGAAGGCAAAGCTTACCGAGATTGGAACTAGACATATCTCAATAGTCTCCTTTATATTCCTATTTTTTGACCTTGATTATGAAGTTGGGTTAAACTAAGACTTAGTTATTCTCACTCACTATTCCTTTGGGTTTGATATTAAAACTTGGTTATTATCGGTGAAGTGCTACAATGGTATAATATCTATGCGCTTGCGGATATATATTCTCTCTGTGTGCATTTAATTTATACCAACATAGGGGTACAGGGCTGAAATGCTCTTACGGCCCATTAAGGCCCAAGAGTTCACAGGTTGGCCTAGCAATGGGTTCGACAATCGCTCCGAGGCACCACTAGAGTAAGGGGTGGTAGAGGATGGGCCCGCTAGTGGCCAGTACCCGGGCGCCCGAGCGCTACGGGCATCCCAGTCCACGTTCGAGTCTTGACTGTAGCCGAACCATGGTTTTTTCTCGAATAAAGGCAGTGAGCCCCGGGACCGGTCAAATGGACCCGGGAACTATATGGACTGGTCGTCAAGAACCTAGAGCAGTTGTCAGCCGACCCAAGCTGGATCCCCTTGAACGGGAACTAGGGCCCCACTCGGACTAACCCGTTAATAGCTCACCGAGCACCATGATTCGTCTAGTGAGGAAAATCATGGCACGGCTCAGCCTCTCTATTTTTTTGAAAAAATGCTCGAGGGATGACGATCACAAGATGGGCTGACTCCTCAGCTAGACCCCCGCCACGTGCAGGGGTTCGGGGGCTCAGACCCATAGGGAGACCCTGTGCGAGGTCACAGACAAACTGTAAAGCAAACACTAGGGTGCGAGAGTGCCACGGGTGTGTCAACCCCTCGATCCGACCCTCACCACGCGCAGGGGCACGAGGGTTGGCCTCATGAAATATCTAGCATAAATTCATAGAAAAACATAAAAACGCTTATATCCTAAATAAGGGTCAGAACTGCTAAGACCACAAAAGACAGTCAATACTGACTAAGACCCACCGATTTGGGAATTAAGCGTCTGACTATGATAGATGACGTTCAAAATAGACGAGTTAGATAAAATCTAACGAATAACGGGAGACAAAAATGGATAGTCTTTGTTCATTAGAAAAAGGCCCTAAGTACAAACTAAAGGGCCTCGTGGATGACCTCCGCAGCGGGCACCTTGGCGGCGATGGCGTTCGTGGCCTCGTCGAATTCCTCGATTAGCCCCTCATGGTTGGCCGCCCCTCGCCCTCTAGGAAACCGACCAGGTGGCGGAGCTCGTGGCCATGCTTCATCTCCAATTCTAATGGAGCGTCTGTAGCTTCATCTCCAATTCTGATAAAAACGCACAAGAGTCAAAGAAAGGACCTGAGAAGGATGGACTGAGAAAAAGGAAAATGACGATCACCGGAAAACTTACCGGCCATCTGGCCGTTGGTGTCCACCAACTGGGCACGAATGGTTTCTGCCTCCACCTTGGTGGCTCAGGGTGTGGCCTCAAGGCATTCCCGGAGTCTCTCTAACTCTAGGACTGGGCCCACGTCCGACGACACGGACAACGGTCCTAGGGATGCTATGAAAGGCGGGACGTGGGCCAAGCGCCGCCCGTGGCCAGCAAGTGATGTGGCCCTAAGCAAAAGTAAAAGTCAGAAGGAAACTCACAACAACAATGGGAGGAGACAAAGAGATGCCTCCCTCATCCCTGTTCAAGCAGACGGCGTCAAAGGGGCCTCCTCTCCTCAGGCGCGACACCGGTTGGGCGCTTCCCATGAAGCAACGAAGGACAAAAGGCAAGCGCCAGGAATCGGTCGGTTGGGGCTAGAGTGGCAATGGACAGCGACACACTATGAAGGTCACAATTTATAAAAGGCTTATGAGGAGCCCAACCGGCATCAACACCAACCATCACAGCGGATGCGGCACAGTGTGCCCCTTTGGTTTTCCCCACACGCCCAAATTGGGCAATTCATGGAGCGATGCCTCATTTTCTGCCCTGGGACTAGGCATAACTCCCAACACCGTTATAGAGCTGAGAATGCTCCTACGGTCGGTTAAGGCCTAGGGGTGCATAGTTTGGCCCAGTAGCAGTTTTGATAGCCGCTCCGGGATACCCCTAAGTAAGGGGTGACGAAGGATGGGCCCACTCACGGCCAATACCTAGGCATCCAGACATCACAGACATCCCTGCCTGTGACCGAATCCTGACTGTAGTCAGTCCAATGAATTCCCTTGAAGAAAGGCAAATAACCCCTGGGACCAACTGGACGGACCCGGGAACTATATGCCCTCGCTGTCAGGGGCCTAGAGTCGAGCGACCGCCCGATTGGACCCCCACGGTGTGCAGGGGCTTGGGGGCTAGACTCGCAAGGAGACCCATAAGGTGCGGTCTTAGATTAACAGCAAAGAAAGCCTTTTGAGGAGTACCCCACTCCTCCAAAGGCTCAGGTGCTACACCCGGCAGGTGCGCTCGCGCGCACCCACCGGATAGTCCAGGTAAAAAGGAAAGCGGATCCCAATGACCTGAAGAAGCCCCTAAAGGAGTGTTTGGCTCCTCTAGGATCTCAGGGGCTAGTGTCAGGTATCAATGATCACGATACCCGAAGGCAATGCTAAAGACTAGCCTTTCTATAAATCAGGAACATGATCACGGACTTAGCCGACCCTTTGGTGTGGGACACCGTCCTATCCGACCACAAGGGGAGTCTCACCTCTCCCGACTCCCCACATGGTGGGACCCACCCTGTCGTACCCCGAAAGGGGATGGTATAATCTAACAAACGTGGAGGATAAAGGCCACGGCTCGCCCGACCCTAGGAGGGGAGGCTCCGCTTCACCCGACCCTTAGGGGAGGGCTTCCGCCTCGCCTGACTACTAGGACTCAGTCTCGGGCGTAGCGGAAGCCCCGTGTAGGGGCCCACGTCGGTCCTAACCACCGTGAATGGGAGGCGCACGACCGAGGATGGGCCGAAAATAGTGATGGACGGGCCATCCCCGAGAGATCAAATCACCCCACGATGCCACATGACATTGTGCAGGGTGTCACTGTTCTGCCAACTCCTGTACGACACCCATCAGGGTCAACTATTGACCTTAACTATTGACCACTCCGTTTGTTCGACGGAGTGGAACACCACGGTTGACGCACGACGTCCGTACATGGCACTAGTAGTACATAGGGCATCGCATGGTGTCCGTCCCTGTCGCCATGATCCACAGGGTCAGTGGGGCCTACATCAAGGAGGGAAAGGAGGATGACAACCCCGGACTTCCCGCTTCTTTTCCTCCTTATCCTCCTTGTTTCTCTCTTTTTCCTTTCTCTACTCTACTATCTCGGCTGTAACCAGCCCTTCCCCTTAAATTATAAAAGGGAAGCAGGGTTTCTTGGAAGGGGGACAACCGAACAACACATACACCCTCAACCCACAGAGACTTGGGAGCTCATCCCTCTCTCGACCGTTTGTAACCCCCTACTACAAACTCAAGTGCAAGTAACACGAACAGCTCACCACTGGACGTAGGGACGTTCCGCCCGAACCAGTATACATCCTCATGTCCTCTTTGCACACCATCTGAGCCTAGACGCGCAATCCACAAAATTTACCTGTCAGCGGTTTTTAAACATCGACAAATGGTGTTCGATACAGAAGTGTAGTGGGGACATTGCAATATCTAACTCTAACCAGACCGGATATCTGCTTCTCAATCAACAAGGTGTGTCAATTCCTTCATGAGCCTGCCACTACTCATTTGGGTGTTGTCAAACAGATATTGCGGTATGTGCAAGGTACCGTAGATGTTGGTCTCAAGATTCGGCAGTCTCCTTCAATGATGATAAATAGTGCGTTCTCTGATGTGGATTGGGCAGGATGCCCTGATGATCGGAGGTCCACTGGCAGCTTTGCTATGTTCCTCAGATCGAACCTAGTGTCGTGGTGTGCTAAGAAACAAGCCATGGTCTCTAGGTCCAGCACAGAAGCAGAATACAAAGCCTAGCCAATGCTACCGCTGAGGTGATGTGGATACAAAAGTTACTTGATGAATTAGGAATTCAACACCCTCGAGCAGCACGGTTTTGGTGTGGAGCTACATATTTGATGGCAAATCTAGTTTTCCATGCACGAACAAAGCATATTGAAATTGAATTTCATTTTGTCAGAGAAGTTGTTGGACGTGTGGATTATTTCATCTACGGATCAGGTGGCGGATGGTTTCACAAAACCTATTGTATCGGCTAAAGTTGATTAGTTTAGGAGCAATCTTAACCTTGTAAGTGGCTGAGATTGAGTGGGGTGTTAACATATGTGTATTGTTTCTGATGTTAGTCTAGGTTCATTGTACCACTCAGGTAGTTACTAGATTGTAGCTCAAGCTATACATGATAAGATTTATCTCATAATTTGTTGTAACATTGTCTCTTGTACAAGCTACCACTGGGGGCTGTTCCCCAAGCCTACTTAACACGAAACCGAGAGCCAGGAAGAGGCATCTCGTTCCACCAAACTTCACAGCACTCATGTCGACTGCAAGAGATCTGGAACCAAGCGGAATGATGTTCAAATATATCCGAGAGCTTTTGGTTGATCGTTTTGCTTGTTCTAGCATTTCTAGTGTTCCACGTGTCTGTAATGCTGCTGCTCATGAGCTTGCTCAGCTAGGCATGTTGAGGGATCCTGGCCAATGTATGTTTTGGCAGGATGATCTCCCAGATAATGTAAAAAGTATTGTAACTTGCGATGTCAGTTCAAAAATAAATAAATACAACTACGCTTGATGGGCCTGTCAACAGTAGACATGAATCCTGCAGGCGGAATGGGACACCTAGAAACGAGTACTCAGGAATGTGGGGATATTAAAAAAAGAAAACTAGGCAGAATGAAAGCATGTTGATATTGTTTGCAAATTTACAGATAGACTGACTGTTCGGTTGATGGTTTTTGCGGCTGATAAGCTGGCTGATGCTATTTTATTGTGAGAGAAAAACAATGTACCATTGTTGATAAACCGGCCAGACTTAAATTACAGGTTATCCATGTAACCTAGAAAATTTAAAACTATTTAAAGGTTCGCGGACAAACCTGTTTGCATCTCTAACTGATCTAGGCCGAAAACATAACACAATTCGTACACTACTAATTAAGAGTAAATTGCACCACGGGTCCTCAAACTTTAAACTTTTAGTCGATTCCCGTTTGCATCCTCAAACTAAAAATGCTACCATTTGGGTCCTTGATCTATTTGTCACGTGCATCAATGGTCCAAAACACGCCACGCATGCGTTAGGAGCCGACGTGGACATGCCACCATGGAGACTAGATGCGGACCAGTTGCCGACTTTGCAAAAAAAAACCCTGCTCCATTACTCTGTCTCCCTCCTAAGCTCATTGTCTCTCTCCGCACTCTCCTCTCCTCAAGCGCCGAGCTGCCGTCCGCCATCGATGATCCTGTCCAATACGTAGAAGCACTAGATTAGCGTGCGAGCACGAGGCTGACGGTCTACAGCACGTGCATCTTCCCCATCCCGAACGGCAGCATCAGCGGCCCTCAGCGTCATCCATGTCGCTGCACGATGGTCTCCATGAGCACGCTGAGGGAGAGCTTGAACAGGCTGACCTTGAGCTGGACGCGCCTTGCCTTGGCGACAGCCGCGCGGCTGACCTAGCGTAGCATGGCTCGCACCTTGGCCGAGATGACGGGGCACATGCACGATGGGACGCAGTGTGTGGAGAGGAGGCCAGAGCATGGCGTTCCAGCACCGCTCGTGGTCTCCGACGACGGCAAGTAGACGCCGACGTCCGGCGCCCTCGCCGCCGCGTTCCATTTGTCCAAGGCTGAACTGGAGTGGTTCAATGGGAAGTCATCACTCTTCTCGTCATGTCGGGAGGCCAGCTGATGAGTACAAGCCCGATCTTCCGAGAGGTAGCCGGTAAGTTCGATTTGTGGAGATCTCGACGTTGGCGATCCGGCTTCAAATCAGACACGATTCGAACCCTGCAACCATTACACCACTGGTCCGTTGGTTATCAACCAAGCACAACTTGATTGACCTCGCCAAGAAGGCTTTTCCTGCAAGAGAATCGAAGAGCACAAGCAAGAAGGTAAAACACGTAATCTGAAATTGCAAATATGAATGACGCGAATATCAGTATAGGGTTCGAGAACTCGGTTCCAAAGGACTAATCGACACAGTGGAGGAGATCAAGAACAGGGGCCCTGGATCACTGTAAAAGGATTTGTCACCATAGTTACAATGAACGATTCAATTTCTCGATGGAAAAATAAACTCTAAACAAAATCCAATTGTCTAACCGTGGCGGTGGCTATGTTTATAGTCTAAGACACGACCTAGGGTTGGGGACGGCCAGGGGTTGGGCGCCCACAACTTGGGCTTAAGGCCCGACATGATACATGGCCAAGTTGGCCCAAATAGGTGACGCAGCACCTTGCCGTGGTCACATAGAATGATCCACATACCTTCTGCATCTGGGACTAGATCCAAAACAACGGCGGCGTCGTCCCTTTTCCAACACATCCAAGAACGCCCCGTTTTGATGTCGTATGGTAAAGTTATGACCGAAACAATGATGACGTGTCTGCTGAATCCGAGGGTGACGTGGTAGCTGAGTTGGGGATGAATTGCAACTTAGGGAAGACCATAACGTCGATGTGTCTAGCGTGGCGATGTCCTCATCATCATCCCCTTCTTGAATTGGAGTCATCCTCGACTCTATCTTGGCGATGTCCTCATCACCAGTAGCCCACGGGTGCTGATGAGGACATTACTCTTTCACATACACATACACACAATGATCCGCTGCTAGATATTCAAGGTCCAATCACGAGAGCTCGCGTGCGACAATTAAATTTAGAGGTGAGCTCGTTCCTAAGTAACTCTTTATATGATTTAGAGAATAGATTGCTACCTAATGATTATATTGTGCTTAGGAATAAAGGAGAGGTCTAGGAGACACATGGAGGAGGGCTTGGAGGCATGGAGGTCCAGCGAGGGCGCCTGAATAAAGATGGAGGCCCAAACCAAGTTGAGTTCGAGTCTGCCTCGCAGCCTAGGAGCAGTCAAAACTAAAACGGTCGCCCAAGTCGCATACGGGCCTGGATTTGGAAGTTCTTGATATGTATGGAAAGCTAACGAGAAGACCTTTCCAATGGTTTTTGTTGGAGGCCCAAATTCATTCAGAGTCATTAGGAATCGTTAGAGCAAGTTGACGTTCAGAATCTGTCCTGGCGCTGCGATGTCATATTTTGGTGTTTGGGCCTTGTATCGAGTTGGAACCCATTAGGGGTGCGTCTAGGGGGATCTACATGACCCTAGCCTCTTTAAATCAGTCACTGCCACTCTTGTTAGGGTTTGGGTTTTGCTTAGATTATTCTATTGACAACAGTTTCGTCGCTGCTGTCAGTTTGTGAGACCCCAGCTTCGTGAGATTAATCATTCATCTGCAATTTGGTTGCATTCCTTTGTGCTCTTGCGAGTGTTCTCGATTCATAGGCAAGGACTTAGCCTTCTTGGTGAGGTTGACCATGCAACGCCGATCGATAACCAGAGGGGTCGTGGTACTGCGATTGTGGGGTTCAGAGCCGAGTTGTTCGGAAGCTGGATTGAATTATGTTGTGACTCCACCAAATCGAGTTATCAGAACCTTTCGGAAGATCGGGAACCCTAGTCCACATCAGGTGCTCTTCTCGTTGTGATTTGTTTTTGAGTTCGACGGTGAGCCAAAGTGTAGCCTGCAGGTGCGAACACGAACATCATGAACATATCTCTGTCGACAAAACCTGGTCAGCAGTCTACCGAGGGGTATGCCCAAGGTAGTAGATTGTCGGTAGATAGGTGTGCAAGCCATGAACGAGATGGTGATGCAGAACAACATGCGGGTTTACCCAGATTCAGGCCGCCGTGTGGGCGTAATACCTTACATCCTGCTCTGCTTTGTTATTGTTGTCTCGAACAATGTATTACAAGCTAGATTGCCCTAGAGTATGTTTTGATGTTTCTAAGGGGGGTCCCCTGCCCTCCTTATATAGTCCAGGAGACAGGGTTACAGATCTGGAAACTAATATTAGCTGGTTACAATTGCCATATAGAGCCGGATAAGGATTTCTAATCTAACTGACCAAGACCTTACTCGATTCCCAAGTCTGGTTTGATGCCTTGCACGAGACTCCATCCTGATGATTTGGATCGCGCGTCGTCATGTAATGGGCCAGACCGTCTGGTCTAGGCCTGCCCATGTCTAGCCATAAGGGTATAGGGGTTTATACCCCCATAGCTAGTCCCCGAGCACTATGTATTCTGTATTGACACACTGTCTTAGTCTTCTTCAACTTGCGAGGTTCGCCTTCACATCACCTTGAAATGTTAGCCGAGCATGCGCTAGTGTTCCGTCTGGATCAGGAATCAGTAAACCATGATTGTTGATGAAGGTTGCAGTTGTCGAAGAAGATTGCATAGTGGTCCAAAAAAGAAAAATTTTGTTTCCTAGTGAAGTGTACCCACTTGTATTTATGAGAAGAAATGTAAGTGTGCATACTTGATGGAAGTAACTTATGAAAAATTCCATATTGTAGGGGTCGAACAATAGAAACAATTCACCATCAGGTGAAGTGTACCCACTTAGTCCCCGAGCCTGGTAACAGGTGACATAGGCACGTGATGCTAGGGTCTAAAAAAAGAATCCTCACGAACCAATGATCATTATGCACCGTCAGGTGCATCATATATGATGTAGTCCTCGAGCTTGCTGGAAGGCAAAAAAAATGAGCCTTGTAGCAAGGTCTAAGAATATCAAGCGTCCATCGACTGTATGCAAGCATAGTACATGTAGTCGAGCAAGATGAATCCTGGTGCAGGAACTGGTGTAACAAGGCCCCGAGCTCGAATGTCTAACTACGAGTCCCCGAGCTCGGAGGTCTGGCAAAGAGTCCCCGAGCTCAGAGGTCTAGTGATGAATGCCTAAGCTCGGAGGTATGGCGACGAGTCCCCGAGCTCGAAGGTCTAGCAATGAGTCCCCGAGCTCGGAGGTCTGGCAATGAGTCCCTGAGCTCGGAGGTCTAACGATGAATCCCCGAGCTCAGAGGTCTAGCAACGAGTCCCTGAGATCGGAGGTCTGGCAACGAATCCCCGAGCTCGGAGGTCTGGCGGCAGGTCCTAGAGAACGCTGGTCTAGCGAGTCCCCGAGCTTAGAGGTCTGGCTGTAGGTTCCAGAGCTCAGAGCTCAGGCTATAGGTTCCAGAGCACGCTGGTCGAGCAAGTCCATCGCCACGCTGTCTCGGTATCTCTCTTTCTTTTTTTCTTCTTTTCATTTTCCCTTTCTTTTTTTTTGACCGATCCAATCTGACGTGCGGATGACGTGGATGGTGACATAGTTCCTTTCTGGCGCATCATGTGAACAGTGACCCAGTGTCTCTAACAAGACACATTTGGGTCACGTACCAAATGGCACCAAAATCGAAGGGACACATTTTTTGCGGAGGAAATCTGTCAGTTATCGCAAATCTCACGCCACGTGCCCCATTCTTTCGGAAATAGAATCGACTCTGCCTCTTAAAGACTAGGAAAGGGAACAATTCTAATCTACTCACACTCGAATATCCGCAATCAACCGTCTTCTTGCTTCCACCGCCGCCGCGCCATTGTCATCACAGAGCCCTCTGAGCCCCAGTGCCACCACCGTAGTGCAATCCACAATCGCCGTCGTAGGCATTGATGAAGTTGCCCCAAGTTCCTCACGTGCCGCCCTGCTTGAATTGCCGCCACCAAACCCTAGCCACTGGGAAGAGCGGCGCCCTCCTTTTCCTCTGTAGAAAGGAAGAGTCAAAAGATTCAGAGAATGGCCGCGAGGAAGACGAAGACGGAGGCCGAAGTTCGCAAGGAGATCATGAAGGAGTGGAGTATGTCAAAGTGCACCCCACTCAGTCTCGAGCGACTGGTGTGAATTGGTGTGCTGCATGCCCAAGAACTAGCGGGATGGCGTGCACCCGATGTGGAGCCATTCCCAGATCCCAAAGGAGGTGAAATTGTTGTTTTTGAAGAATACTTTACTCATGGGTTTGATGTTCTCGTACATCCATTCTTACAAGGGCTCTGCAACTATTACGAGATCAGTATCTGCAATCTGCATCCAAATTCTGTGTTGCTTGTCACTTGCTTCATCCATCTCTGTAAAGCATACGGTGGTTTCCAACCCCACTTTGACTATTTTCATCACTTGTTTTGGTTGAAGAAGAAAGGAGATCGAGGCGGCTCTAATGTGGCCAGTGGCTGCTATCTGAACATGCGGGAAGGGATCAGGGCGGAGTACCTACACTGCCCTTGGAAGATCACATTAGAGGACTGATACAGACATTGGTTTTATATCCATGAAGAACCAAGCCATGCCTCATACTACGACGTATCTTTGGTCCTAGAGAAGACTAACAGTTGGAAAGAGCTGCCACAGAACACAATCCAGATTGAAGCAATAATACAGTTGCTACCTTGGTCAAGGCTGGATGGACCAAGTCTAGTTGGTAATTTTATCAGTCATCGGATCCAACCGTGTCAGGCCAGAGTGCACATGGCATATGAATACCAAGGTCGCATGGACCCAACCAGGATGAGGAATGAAGACCTTGAACCGAAAGAAGTGAAGATCAGGGTCTGAGACCTGTTTAATCTGAAAGATCCTAGCTTCAAGAAGCTAACAGTCATCGAGCCAGCGTTCAAGCTTACTCGCCCACCACCACTGGTAAGTCAAATGTTGTCTGATAGTTTATCCTTGTGATTGAAACTCTGCATAATAACCACTTAGTTGGTGTGCTGTCATTCTGAAATTCATGTTGCTATCTATTGCCTAGTTTAATGGACACGAGAGAGCGCAAGCATTTGTCTCTTGCCCTCCTAGCGTGGAGTGGCCTGAGGTCGTGCCGTGGACCCATGATGCACAGCCGCTGCCCGTGGACGACGATCCATCCGGAGTTGATTGGCTTGCAATTGAGGATGAATCAGAGCAAGCCAGCCGACTTGCAGGCAAGAAACCAGTTGTTGCCCCAACGAAGAAAAGGGGCCAGACCTCACAAGGAGCCTCCTCATATGAGAATCCAGAAGGTGTAAGTGACCTGAAAGAAGTAGAGGACCTAGGAAGCAAACATCGACGCCTTATTGCCGATTGGCCATAAGAGGAAGATGAGGAGGTCGAGGAGGTCTCCGGTATCGAAGCAAGCAGCCGGAGGGAGCGGCTGGCTAGAAGGCAGGAGCTGACACCACCGTTGCCAACAACTGAGCCACCACCTCGACCACCGCAACCATAGGCACAGGCCTCAAGAATACCAAAGCCTTCTACCGCTGTTAGAAGCGACGTGGCTAAGCCAGTCTCGACCACCGGACTAGTGGCAGAGAAGGGTGCCGGGCCCGAGAAGGCAAAGAAATCTCAGTTTGTCACCGTATTCCATTGTACAGACCTGTAAGTCGTCGTGAACTTGAATGAGTATAACATAATTGGTCTATATCATCACTCGTGTAACTTGTTATGGATTTGTATAGCTCTGCATCGACGCAAAGGCTAGAAGAACTGTCTGGCGGTGCAACACCGCCACCACCTAAGGCTACCATCACCGAGCGGTAGCAGCTGGGGAAGACCAGAGCAGAGAAGGTAATCCCCGAGTCAAAAACAACATCAGCATCTGCTTCTGGTCCGCAGACTGAAACTATGGGGCAGATAAGAGATGGTGGGGACCCAGAGCTGCCGGAACAACCACAGAAGGTCCCAGAACCAGCAGTATAGCACCAGCCAGCCCTAGAAAACCTAGAGCAGCCCTAGCCGGCCTCAGAGCAGCAAGTCCCAAAATCTACAGAAGTTGGTGGGACCGCCAAGGAACCAACTGGAAGTGCTAGACTAGGAGAAGAAGCCGACTCTTCAGCCCTAGCCATGGAAGAAATTCTTGTGCATTATAAAGAAGAAAGCAGATTTTGTAGTACCCGCTCCTACACTATGGAGATCCTAGTAGGAGACGGGGTCAAGGCCGTAGAAGCTGTTGGAAAAATATTCCTAGAGAAAGATAAGGTAAGCCTCACATAGCTTGTATAAGTTATTGTTGTATAATCCATGAGAACTGCTTTATGATCCTGTATACTGCAAACTATGGCCAAGAAGAACAAATAGCTGAGCACAGAACAGAAAAAAAACTGCAGCAGCAGTTAGAGAATTATGCGAAGCAAAGGATTGATCATGAAGAAAAGATGCGCACAGTACTTCAACGGCTGGAAGTGGTCGAGAAACAGAGATCGGGTAAGGGTTCCTTCTGTTGTTAGGTACTCGAGCTCTATAGGGTGTTGTATTACTATACTGTTCATAATTAGAGTATTGGTACAGGTCTGGACATCGAAGTCAGCCGACTTCATGAAGAAAATGCTTAGGCAGCTACTGAGCGTGACCGGCTGACCGAAGAGAAGACCAAATGGCTGCAAACACAGCAGGCCATGAAGGAGGAGAATGCTAAATTAGCTAAGGATCTAGAGAGTAAGTATTCCTCAGCATTGTTGTAGCGTTCATTGAAGTTTGCGGCGTTAAATTCTTATCGACGTGACGTCTTGCAGTTGTAAAGAAAAATGTCAAAATGCACCTTGAGAAGATGAAGAAAGGTTGCGACGACCTAGAGCTTCAAAACCAGGCTGGTGCAAAAAAGATCAAGGCGTGGTCCCAGAAGTGCAACAAGCTCATGAAGGAGCAAGAAGCCCTTAATGGCAAATGCAAGATACTCATCAAAGAGTGAGAGACTTGGAAGCACGCCTGTGTAGAGATGGCGAAAGGGATCGCACCAGTGCTCGACGTCATTGGCACCGACTCCACCGAAGCTATAGCGGAGGCACCAAAAATAGGCCTGGTCGAGAAATCCCAAAAAGCCTAGGGATGGCTCCAACAATGGACGAATGATATCAAGGAGTATGTGTGTGCACATGTACTTAGCTTGGTATGTGCCCACTACCCTTTGTTGGATATTGCTCGCCTAGAAGCTGGTTATCCCAGGGAGGTGAGGGTGGAGCGAGCTGATGAGCTGCGGTCAGAGGAGATGAAGCATGCTGCCACGACCACGAAGGACATCATCTTGTGCCCAGCTGCAGCCCCATCAACTGGAGGAACAATTTAGTTGTACGTGGGTCAAATACCCATACCGCCATCTCTAGCTTCCAGCGAAGCACGTTCTGCTCCATCCTTGACCACGCCAAAGGTCTCCGAACTACCAAAGGGCCAACAATAGGAGGAACCTACGAATAGTTCATAGGAGTAGTTAATTTTCATAAGCTTATTGTAAACTCATGCCTGTAGAGAGGTGAGCTTGTAATAAGGTAATGAGTAGTACAATGTAAAGCTATTTATGTTTTTGTATGAAAAAACGTTAAAGCTTTGTATTACGTGTGAATTTAACTAATGTTAGAATAGTAGAATGTTCTATGTTAGTTGTTCTGGCATAATCGATGAGAACTAAGTTAGAACAGTGGAATGTTCTGTTTTTAGTTGTTCCAGCGTAATCGATGTCATCCTGTAGGTCTATACGGCTTTGGAGAGGCCAGTGATCCGAGTGTAAGACTGTCAGAGCCTGTATACATGTAAGAGTATGACTGGTCTGGCCAAAGGGCATCTGTCGACCACCCAAAACGCAGAGGGCAGATCTCATGCACGCTATGAGTGAGGTCGAGGATAGAGCTGCTCCTAGAACCCGAAGGGATTGGTGATCGATGTACTATTTTTTCAAAAAGTTGTTGTAGTTGTACAATCAACAATGTAAACAAGTGTAGTCAACTGAAGTCGAGTATATATATATCATAATTCAAAGTACAAAAGTAGTACAGAAAAAAGGTACATATCTATATTTGAGAATTAGGGGTAAAAACGCCTAAGCTTGTCGATATGGACGGAGTTGGGCACGTCAGTGCCGTCAAGTCTTGCAATCCTGTACGAAGTAGGTCATGTAATAGCCTTGATGATGTATGGCCCTTCCCATGGAGTTGCCAACTTGTGGATGTCATCTTGGCTAGTCTTCCATTTCAATATCATGTCGTCGACCACAAAGAAACATTCCTGAACATTTTTATTGTAGTACCTTCATAACATAGTGAGGTACTTGGTCGTGCGTATATAGGAGTCAAGGCGTCGTTCCTCTACACTATTCACCTTGATCTCTCGTTGTTCAGTAACTTGATCTTCATTGTAGTTCTCAACCCGAGGTGGCCAGAATTCAATGTCTGCTGGAAGTACAGCATCGGCACCGTAAACCATGAAATATGGCGAGACACCAGTATTGCGACTAGGATGTGTCTGAAGTCCCTAGACCATGGCTGGTAACTCCTTAATCCACCATCCAGGGGCTTTGTCATTCTCTCTGTGCATCCGTTTCTTCAATGCATCTAGAATCATTCCATTAGCCCGCTCGACCTGTCCGTTAGCTCTGGGATGTGCCACCGAGACGTATTTCACTACAATACTCCGTTCATCACAGAAGTCCCAAAATGTGTTCCTGGTAAACTGAGTCCCCAGGTCTGTAATGATGTTGTTGGGTATATCGAAGCGATGGATGACCGAATCGTGGAACTTGACTACTTTTTCAGAAGATGCCTTGACCAAGGGCATGTACTCTATCCATTTGGAAAATTTATCAATCAGCACGAATACGAACTTGAAGTTACCTGGTGCTAGTTTGAAGGGTCCAATCATATCCAGGCCCCAGCACGCAAAGGGTCAGGAGGCTGGTATGGTCTGGATCTCATGGGCTGGCACGTGAACTCTTTTGGAGAAAAACTAATAATTGGCACAGTGTCTAACAAGCTTCTCTGCATCAGCTACTGCGGATGGCCAGTAAAAACCTGCACGGAACGCTTTACCAACCAGTGTTTGAGATGCGGCATGATTACCACAGGTGCCAGAATGTATTTCTTCCAAGAGTTAATACTGTCTTCTTGCTTAATGCACTTCATCAATACTTCTGCTTTCGCATTTTTGCGCCACAGCTTACCCTCGACCACCAGGTATTGTTTGTTGCGGCGCATAAGACTTTCATTCTCATTTCGATCAGAGTACCCAGTGCCATCTGTTAGATACTTAATGAATGGAACACGCTAGTCCGCTATCGTAGTCGAGGTCTGAGATGGTCCCGCGGTTGTGGGAGATAGTGCCATAGCGGTCGATGATGGAACCATAGCTACCAGGTATTGTATTGCTTAATTGATGGTTTTAAAAGGTCTTGAACAAAAACGCTATGTGGTACTTGAGCTGTAGATGATCCAAACTTCGACAGCGCATCGGCTGCTTGATTTTTGTCTCAGACCACATGGGAATATTCAATGCCATAAAATTTGCCTTTAAGCTTCCTAATTTCCTTGAAATATGCGTCCATCTTCTCGCTAGTTGTATCCCAGTCCTTGTTGAGCTGGTTAATAACTAGGGTTGAGCCACCGTGGACGTAAAGGCGCTTGATACCGAGGTCGACTGCAATGCGCAAACCATGAAAACATGCCTCGTATTCTGCAGCATTGTTAGATGCCGGGAAGTGAATCCTGAGGACGTAGCGCAATTACTCATTGGTTGGTGATATGAATAGTATGCCCGCTCCTGCACCATCAATAGTCAGTGAGCCATCAAAATACATTTTCCAGTAGTCAACGGGTCCTTGAGAGGTCAGGATGCTTAAGTCTATCCACTCGACCATGAAGTCAGCCATTGTTTGGGATTTGATAGTGTCATGGCATATAAACTCTAGGTCAAAAGGACATAGCTCCATTGCCCATTTGGCGATGCGCCCGTTTGCATCTTTGTTGCATATAATGGTACCAAGGGGAAACTCGGTTTTGATCACCACGTGGAACCCATCAAAGTAATGTTTCAACTTTCGGGTTGTAATGAGTATGGCATAGATCAATTTTTGAATCTTAGTGTATCTAGTTTTGGACTCGTTGAGCACCTCACTCATGAAATAGATTAGGCGCTGAACACCATAAGCGTGGCCGGGCTCCTCGCGCTCGACCACCAGGACAGTGGAGACGACTCGATCAGTCACAGCAATGTAGAGTTGAAGGACTTCTCCTAACCTAGGGGCAGTAAGGACCGAAGGTGATGCAAGGTACTGCTTCAGTTGTGTAAAAGCAATATTTGCTTCCTCTGACCACTCAAACTTCTCGCCTGCCTTGAGTAATTTGAAAAAAGGTAAGCCCTTGTCACCAAATCGAGATAGAAATCAGCTTAGGGCAGCCATACACCTTGTAAGCTTCTAGACATCCTTGACATTTGCTGGTCTCTTCATGTTGAGGATAGCGTGCACCTTCTCTGGGTTAGGGCATATGCCATCCCGACTGATGACATTGCCTAGTAATATACTAGAGGGAACGCCAAAGATGCACTTTTTAGGGTTCAACTTCCATTGATATTGATTGAGCGCTACAAAAGTACATGTCAGATCATCAATCAAGGAGTGGGATTCCTTGGTTTTGACAACTACGTCGTCTACATAGGCCTCGACCAGTTCATCTTGTATCTCCTTTTCGAGGCACTCTTGTATTGCACACTGATAACTAGCTCTAGCATTTTTTAGCCCAAATGACATGGTTGTGTAGCAATAAGCGCCGAAGGGTGTAATAAAGGACGTCTTGATCTGATCGTCCTTATTGAGAGCGATCTGGTGATAACTAGAGTAACAGTCGAGAAAATATAGTAGCTCGCAGTCGGCCGTGGAGTCCATGACTTCGTCAATGCGAGGTAAGCCAAAGGGGTCTTTAGGGCAGTGTTTGTTGAGATTGGTGTAGTCAACGCATATTCTCCATTCATTATTCTTTTTGCATACAAGAACTGGATTGGCTAACTAGTCTGGGTGATACACCTCTTTGATAAAACCGGCTGCAAGAAGTCATGTAACTTCTACCCTAATAGCCTCCTTTTTGTCCCTCCCAAACTGTCATAGCTTCTGCTTGACGGGTTTTGCCTTAGGGTCGACGTTCAAGGAGGGCTCAATCCGGTCTTGAGATACACTAGGCATGTCCGATGGTTTCCAAACGAACATGCTTATGTTCTCTCTCAAGAACTGGACGAGCGCGTCTTCCTATTTGAGGTCAAGGTTTGACCCTATCAGTGCCGTCTTGCTGGAGTCACCCTCGACCAGCTGGATCTCTTTGTATTCCTTGGACTTGATAGACTTTCGTGGTGCTTCGAGCTCTGGAATCTCCAACTAGCTTGGAGGAGTCTTCTTTGCCTCCATCGTCGTTGCCGCCATGCATAGGGAGAGGTCGTGGGCTTCAGCTACGCGAAAACTATCCTCTTCACAGGTATAGGCAATGAATACATTGCCTCTTAGAGTGAGGACTCCCTTTTCTGTTGGCATCTTAAGCACCAAGTACCTATAATGAGGTACGACCATGAATTTGGTGATCACGGGACGACCAAGGATAGCATGGTAGGAACCCTCAAAGTCAGTGACCACAAAGTTGACGTAGTCGGTACGGAAGTGGTCTGTCATGCCAAACTTCACAGGTAGGGTAATCTGCCCGAGAGGTGTAGAGTTCTATCCAGGCAGGACCCCCTAGAACTGTGCGTCGTATGGCTTCAAGTCAGCTTCAGATATGTTCAATGCTGAGAGGCTATTTTTGAACAAGCTGTCAATGGAACTACCGCCGTCAATGAGCACCCTGTCAAATTACACTTTATTGATACAGGGGCTGAGGACGAGAGTGAAATGACCTCACTCGGGGATGGTGGCCCATTGATCCACCCTGCTGAAGTTGATTTCTCGGTGTGACTAGGGGGGTAGTCTTGAATCCGCAATGAGGTCATCTGCCTTGGCCACGTTTAGGCAAGCGGGGGTGAGTAGCTTCTGCTCGCGTTTGCTTTCAACAGACACCTTACCCCCGATGATGGTTGCAACATGCCTCACTGGTTCCTAATACTAGTCTTGGGGTTCTTGTCAGGATCGTCCTCATCATCGTCCCTGCGGTTACGCTGGTTTGTCGTGTCATTAGGCTTGTCAGCATTTTTTTAAGCCTATTTGCGGCGGTATATCTCCTTGAGGACCTTGCAATTTTTCCAACATATGGTTGGACTTAGGATGAGCTAGGCAAGTCCCCTTCAAGGCTTTAGCGTAGTCTTCTTCATAATTACGACGCCCACCAAAATTTTTCATGGCGTTGACCTCGCCGTCGTCATCGCGAGCACGCTTGCCCTTGAAGTTGTCACGGCGATCGCCGTGCTGATTTCTGTTCTCACACCGATCACGATTGTCGTTATGGTGGTCCCTGATGTTGTTGTGACCTCTAAAGTCATCATGGCGGTGGTTGTCGCAGTAGTCGTCGCGTCATGGGGAGTACGGTGCTTTGTCGGTGCCCTCATTCAGTAGCTTCTTGGCATCATCGGCATCTGCATACTTCTTAGCGGTGGTGAGGAGGTCAACCACCGTTATAGGCCGTTTACGAAGGAGCTTGTCCCTAAGATCATTGTGGTAGCGCAGACCAGTAATGAAGGCTTCAATAGCCTCGTTGTCGGTGATCCTGGGAATCCTAATGCGCATATCCGAGAAGCGTCGGATGTACTCGCGCAATGTTTTGTCCCTGGCATCATGGATGCGTTGCAGATCGTACTTGTTGCCTGGTTGTTCATAGGTAGCATTGAAGTTTTCGACAAAGGCTTGACGCAAAGCATACCAGGAGTCGAAGTGATTCTCTAGGAGACTGACAAGCCATTGGTGCCCCACCAGGCTGACCACCACAGGAAAGTAATTGGCCATGACGTGCTCGTCAACCATAGCAGATCTACAGGCGGTCTCATAAAGTTAGACCCATAGCTCAGGATTGACCTTGTCGTCGTAATGGTTAAGCTTTTCAAGCTTAAAACCTCTAGGCCAGACGACTTATCGTAGGTGGTTGGTGAATTGCTTGGGGCCCGGGGGACCGTGGACCATATCGTACTCCATGCGATGACTAGTTTCATGGGACGCACGGTCTCGAGCCCTCTGTTCAATTCGAGGATGTAGGTCACGGTTGTTAAGGTCACGACGGAGATTGTGATTGCTATCATGGCGATCTCGTTCGTCACCGTACTGTTGTCCCTGACGACGGTGTTCCCGGTGGTCATTACATCGGTTGTCGCTGCGCCGGTCATCGTCGTTGTTATTGCGGCGGTGGTCGAGCTGGCGATTATCATTATGGGGAGGGTTTCCGCGATTGCCGTCATTGCCTCCGTTAGCACCTGGATTGACACCAGGAGCTATGTTGTTTCCATGATTATCGTTGTCTACGTGGTGGTCTGGGTCGGCGGGTGTGCATAAGGATGAAAACGGTCGGAAACGGTCGAAAACGGACTTACGATATAGAAAAACGAAAGCGGTCGGTTCGGAATATTTCTACATTTAGCAATTAAAGAGTACAAAAAATGGTTGAAAATGGTTGTGAAACCAATTGAAACTGACAATTTTTCATGTTAAAAAACGGTTCATAATATAGAAAACGAAAACGGTCAATTCGGAATATTTCTGTTCCGTTTTCATCCCTAGGTGTGCACAAGCCACGTTGACCAGACCTGAAAGGTCAACTAGAGTGCTGGCGGCTCCTGCTAGTCACGCCAGACGTCGATGGGCCCGCGACACGTTCATTGGTCTGAACCATGGCCGCCTGGAGATAAGCCTGCAAATCCTCCCGGATGTTTTGGATTTCTAGGGTATCTGGTAACCGCTTCAGGCTTTCAATGGCGACAGCCACGTTGGCGCTTGGGGTTTTGAATACTGGTCTGTTCCCCACCATGTCGAAAGCATCATTGAGGTTGCTCCCTTGCAATCGGTTACGCCTAGCTGTAGCGTTAATTTCTTACTGGTCGCGGTCTGCTTGCTATTGTGCTAGGCGTGCATCTTCATCTATGTGACATTGAGCTCGGTCAGCATTGCGTTGTTGTCGCTGTTGTCGCTGTTGATCGGTCTCGCCCCTAGCAGGTGGGTCTTCATCTTGGCTAACCACGTTGATCATGGCGCCACGCCTTGGAGGAAAGGCCGAGATTCGAGGAAATCCTAGAGGATGTAGCATCTCTTCATCACCGCTACTCACATGGTGTAATACCATGGTTTGAGTATTCTCGTCGGACGCAGTGCTCGATTCGGAGCTCAAACGGGTATCTATCTGGGTGGTATGGATCAAAACTTGATTAGAGCCCACCATATTGACGAAGTTGCATCATCGAGGTTGAGGCCAAGTGGAGTGCCCTTCAAGAGTTGAAGTGACCACTAGATCTGTACCCAACCGTTGAAAACGGGTGGCTCGAGCAGGTCGAGTAGATCTGTTGTAGCCGTTCGAGTTCTGCTCAGTAAACTGCTCTTGGAGCGAGTCGACTAGAGATAGGGTAAACGAGAGTTTACCACGGATGGAGTCGATCAGGTCGGTAGTGTCAAGTTTCCTCCCCTAGTAGCGAGGAAGGAGTCGATGAGTTGCCGGCATGGTCGGTGACGGTGCTGGTGCAGGCGAAGCCGGAGCCAGCGTAGTCATAGTCAACGCCAGTGTCGGGGAAGTAGTCGATGCAGATCAGATCTGCACCTCCTCCATGCCTGTGACGATGAAGTCGTTGGAGCCGGTGGTCCAGGTAATCTGGCCGATCGTGAACGTGAGGCCCGCCGCCGTGGCCATGGAGTCAGGGAAGATGACCATCTCGCATACCTGAAAAGCAGTACACACACCCCCTACCTGGCGTGCCACTGTCGACAAAACCTGGCCGGCAGTCTACTGAGGGGTATGCCCAAGGTAGTAGATTATCGGCAGACAAGTGTGCAAGCCACGAACGAGATGGTGATGCAGAACAACACATGGGTTTACCCAGGATCAGGCCGCCGTGTGGGCGTAATACCTTACATCCTGCTCTGCTTTGTTATTGTTGTCTCGAACAATGTATTACAAGCTAGATTGCCCTAGAGTATGTTTCGATGTTTCTGAGGGGGGTCCCCTGCCCTCCTTATATAGTCCAGAAGGCAGGGTTATAGATCTAAAAACTAATCTTAGCCGGTTACAATTGCCATATAGAGCCGGATAAGGATTCCTAATCTAACTGACCAAGACCTTGCTCGATTCCCAAGTCTGGTTTGATGCCTTGCGCAAGACTCCATCCTGATGATCTGGATCGCACGTCGTCATGTAATGGGCCGGACCGTCTGGTCTAGGCCTGCCCATGTCTAGCCATAAGGGTATAGGGGTTTATACCCCCACAACTAGTCCCCGAGCACTATGTATTCTGTATCGACACACTGTCTTAGTCTTCTTCAACTTGCGAGGTTCGCCTTCACATCACCTTAAAATGTTAGCCGAGCATGCGCTAGTGTTCCATATGGATCAAGAATCAGTAAACCATGATTGTTGATGAAGGTTGCAGTTGTCGATGAAGATTGCATAGTGGTCCAAAAAAGAAAAAATTTCTTTCCTAGTGAAGTGTACCCACTTGTATTTCTGAGAAGAAATGTAAGTGTGTGTACTTGATGGAAGTAACTTATGAAAAATTCCATATCGTAGGGGTCGAACAATAGAAACAATTCACCATCAGGTGAAGTGTACCCACTTAGTCCCCGAGTCTGGTAACAGGTGACATAGGCACGTGATGCCAGGGTCTAAAAAAAGAATCCTCATGAACCAATGATCATTATGCACCATCAGGTGCATCATATATGATGTAGTCCCCGAGCTTACTGGAAGGCAAAAAACGAGCCTTGTTGCAAGGTCTAAGAATATCAAGCGTCCATCGACTGTATGCAAGCATAGTACATGTAGTCAAGCAAGATGAATCCTGGTGCAGGAACTGGTGTAACAAGGCCCTGAGCTCGAATGTCTAACTACGAGTCCTTGAGCTCGGAGGTCTGGCAAAGAGTCCCTGAGCTCAGAGGTCTAGTGACGAATCCCCAAGCTCGGAGGTCTAGCCATAAAGGTATAGGGGTTTATACCCCCATAGTCTCGGACATGCCAGTGGCCGCCGCCGTGAACGCGTCTCGGACTTGCTTCATCGTGTAGGGGAAACCAGTGCAAGTCATGGAGTTAAGTAGTGCGACGGCGCCCTCGTGCAGCAACACTCCTGTGTCGTCCGCCCGCGTGTTGGCCAGCGCGTCCTGGATGTCATGTTCGCCCTGCCCACGATGCCCGTCGTCACGTAGAAGAAGTGGCCCGTCGTCCCCATCAATGACGATGACGATGACGTGCTTGGGAACCAACCACCGATCATCGACCAGAGCTCCATCGGGTGCGACCTCTAGTAGCTGACCAAAACTGTGCATGCATGGACATGTCATGATGTAGTAGACTAGTATGTATTCTAGTGGCTTACTCGTAGTCATAGGTGTTGAATCTGTGGGGGTCCATGGGGACGAACAACATCGATGACGAGGTCCTGATGCCATCGCGTGAGTGGGGAGTCACCGTACACGGGCGTCGGGGAGCTCCCATGAGCGCCACCATGGACAGGTGATGGGGACCCACCTCCATAGGTGCCGATGCAGTAGCAGGTGGAGGGGACCGAGGAACATGACAGCTAGAGGGCTAGGAGACAGTCGTCGGTGCTGTCGTGGCTGCTGCGCAGCGCATTCCCTTGCTGCCGCCAGTGCGTCGCGACGCTTGAGCAAAGAGTGAGGAAAGAGATGTCATCGAGATGCTCGCATCAGCCGCCTCGACACGTAAGGCACGCGAGCATCTGGGCGGACTTCCCCTCCGATGAGGGCGGCAGGTTCTACGCTGACCTCACCAGTGTTGGAGCCCCTCGTGAGATATAGTCATGGAGCAAGGGTTTTTTAGCAAAGTCGGCAATCGGGCCACGTCCACTCTCCACGCTAGCATGTCCATGTCGGCTCCTGGCGCACGTGTGTCGTGTTTTGGACCATTAGTGCATGGGACAGATAGATCGAGGACCCAGACAGGAATCGACTAAAAGTTTAAGGACCTATGGTGCTATTTACTCAGTAATTAATTAACCTATTATTCGTAAGAAACAATGGTCCACAAGGTAATCTAAAGCACTAAAACCCTCTCGCAGGCTCATGAATCCTTGCCCAAGCCTGTTGAAGATGGAGGGAGAGCTGAGTTCATATCTTTAGAGGTTGGTGGTGAATAGCCCACAAACTGCGAACTAGCTGAAGCTTAGTTGGTGGCAACCACATCATGAGAAGAATCAGGTTGGGAGTTCGACTCCCCACCTTGCATGCGCAAAAAATCCCTCGTTGAGGTTTTTTCTAGAGGATGTAGAGGAAGGATGAGAAAAGTTGAAGCTGTATTTGTCCCTCTGTCCTAGCAAAATAGATGGACGCAGATAACACGTGTTTGGGAAATGAGCGACCTGTCTTCCTCCTCCGCACAACACACCCTCCCGTCGTCTTCCTCCTCGCCGATGCCGTCCTCACCCCACCCCCTCCTGCGGCTGGCGGCTCCTACTGGGCCTTGCCACGTCATCGCCCACCTCCCACCTCTACCCCTTAACCCCGCTGGGATGCCTCCGGTGTTCTCATCCTCGCCCCCACCACCATCTGTCGGTGGATCTCACTGTCTTGCCACACCACCCACCTCCTGCCCCTGCTCCTCGACCCTAGGGTAGGACATCGACAAGATCTACCATGACACCCTCGCTGCCATGCCCAACTGTCATCTCAGATACCCTTACTTCGTTAGAACCCTAGCTGCCCCGCTGTCGCTATCTTCTTTGTTTTCGATGGGGCGCGGGTGTGTGAGCTGGCCCGCGTCGGCGTGTCGTGTAATAAAGTTTCGAAATTGATTGGGTGAGGACGTCCAGACGACTTCGGACGCACCCGACGAGCACGACCCGACTCAACTGCACGCACCCGAGCATGCGTCCACTCGACCGCCCCTCCCGCTCGTCCTTATCCGCTCGTCGATTCGCTCGCCTCCCTTCTCCCACTCGCTCACCTCCTCCCCGCTCCATTTCTTTTCTCGGTTGCTCCGCTTCGTCCGCGCGCTCCTCCCCACGTGCGCCTTTGTGCTGCTTCTGCGGCGAGCCCGCCCTCCTTCCTTCCCTCCCCCTTCCTTCCTTCCTCCCCTCCCTCCTCCCCCGCGCCTTTCCCCCGCTGCGACATGCTAGGCCTCCTTGCCACTAGAGTAGGGGTGACAACGGCAGCATCGGTGAGCCCGCCGCCCTCCGCTCCCTCCCTGGTGCTCTCGTCCTCGCGCGCCGCGAGGTCCATGGGCTCCAACGAGGTAGGTGGGGAAGGATCTAGATCTGAGGCACCCCTCCCCCCTCCCCGCCTCCCCCCTCTAGATCTCGATCTGGTCCCTCCTCTTCCTCCCCCTCCTCCTCCTTCTCCTTCTCTCTCCTCCGTCCCCTCTGGATCTATGGTTTTGATGGTGGCTACAGTTTTGTGGCGAGGCAGATCTAAGCTACATGCAACAAATGATATGAAGCACGATTCTCTGATGTTGCAGAGCTTCTTCTCCTTTTGTTGCAACATCTTCTTCTCCTTGTGGCTAGTCAGATCTAAGCTACATGGCAACAAATGATGTGAAACACGATTTTCTGATGTTGCAGTAGTTTCTTCTCCTTTGTTGTATTAGCTTCTTCTTTTTTGTTGCAGTAGCTTTTTTCTCCTTATTGCAGTAGATTCTTCTCCTTTGTTGCAATAACTTCTTTCTCCTTGTTGCAGTAGCTTCTTCTCCTTTGTTGCAATAGCTTCTTATCCTTGTTGCAGCAACTTTCTTCTCCTTTGCCAGCTTTCTTTTCCCCTGTTGCAGTAGTTGTCTTCTCCTTGTTGTAGCAGTTTTTTCTCCTTTTGTTGCATTAGGTGTTTTTCGATGTTTCAACAATTTTTTTGTTTGTTTCACCCGTTTCTGTTTGTGTTTCATTAGGTGTCTTTCGATGTTTCAATAGCTTTTTTCTTTTTGTTTCAACAGTTTTTTCATTTGTTTCATCAGGCGCCCTTCGATGTTGCAATAACTTTTTTCTCCCTTGTTTGCAGTTCGGGGGGTGGACTATGGTGGTGAGCTGATGGCAGCGGCGGAGGTACTAGGGTCGGCGAGGTTGGGGGCGGGATAGATCCGTGCATGCGGGGGAGGTGAGGGGCGTCTTTCTTCTCCGTGCGGGAGGGGCGATCTTCTCCGTGCGAGACGAGGCAGAGGTCACGATTTTTTTTCTTCGCAGGGGACGGGGCGGAGGCGTGCGGGGCGGGACGGGCGGTGGCGCTCACGGGGTGGGGCAGCGTCCGGATGCACCCCTACAGCCTGGAGCCGGGCGTCCGGGCGCCAGCAACCCAGTAAAGTTTGCGACATCGACTGCATGAGATGTGAACATGTGATCACGTAGACGAATTGTCCGTTCATTAGACTGTCCGCAGTGGGATACTCTAAACGATACTCTAAAGCTTTAGAGTATGAATATAGAGTAAAAACTGCTGCACTGGGTACTCTAAAACGATACTCTATCCTTTCTCTCACCCTATATTTAGAGTAGTACAGTGCTTACTCTATAGTGGGCAGTGGCGGGCCCCACTAGCTAAACAAAGGAAAAAAAAATGGGTCTCACAGTAGATAGAGTGGATAGAGGATGATATAGAGGATGGATGGGTGCGAGAGAATTAAGTATAGAGGAGAGAATCTTGTTGACTAAGACGTATAGAGGATAAATATAGAGGTCCATAAGTGCGAATAGCCTCAGTGAATTGGCTGGGCTCGGAATTTTTTAGAGCCCAAGGCCCGTGACCGTCAAGTCCCAGAGAACCCTACCTTGCGTCCTTGCCCTCTCGTCTTTCCCAACTACCGCGGTACCGCCGCCATCCTGCGCTGCGCCTGCACGCTCTCGGCTCTCCCGCTGATCTCGAAGCCGTCTCCCCCGAAGCTGCCCAGGTACTAATCTGGATTCCCTTCTAAGTTCTAATAACGAACTTAAGAATGTCACCGTCTAAATCGACTTGCTCGGTTTTTTCTCCCCACTTCTTGGTACTAGCTTGTAGCGCAGCTCTTCGTTATCATGTTGGTTTTGGTGTAGTGCTAGATGGTTTCCTACGCGTATTTGTTTTTGCCCCGGACACAGGTTAGTGACTGCTCCTCCCTAGATGCCTCTAGTTTGCCAAACAAATAAAATGAAAACCAGAAGAAAATGAAAAACAGTTGGCGTGTGGAAATCAGCTGCCGTTCTACATTGCACATTTCTGCAGCTTTTGGCAAACTAGACGGCTCACTTTTTTAAATCAATATTTCTGCGTGCTACCGTTTTGTTGCCATGGACGTTCCTTAGGAGTTCATTTGATCACCTACAGAATTTTTTTTTATTTAGGACGATAGTAGCTCAAAATTGTTCTCCCTGCTTTTTTTAAAAAAATCAATATAACTGCAATTGTAGATTGCAGGCTGTAAAAACATGTGTTCCCTGCTCTTTGGATGTTGAATTCATCGACCAATAGTTCTTGAAGGCTAGCATTTTGTCGAGTGACAACCTCATGTGTATTTTGATATAAGAGGACAATCTATTACTCCCTCCACTCCAAATTATAAGACGTTTTGGGGTTTTTTTTAGAATCATAGCTTTTGCTACGCACCTAGATATAAGTTATGTCTAAATACATAGTACCAAAACGTCTTATAATTTGGAATGGAGTAGTTGGTAAGATGATCGGATCCCTTGATTAGGAGTAACAGTTTGCTAAACACGTTTGGTCCTCTTTTGGTTCAGAGGTTAACTTTTGTTGAACTGTAGGGTCAGCTCAAGCTAGAGAAAATGTTTACAGCAAGGAGGAAGATCCAGAAGGACAATGGCGTGGAGCGAACTGAGTTTGAGGACACAGTTGCCCAGGTTAGTCTCTTTGAATTGCTTACTTGTCGGTTTATTCTTTGATTGAAACTTTCTGGAGTCTAATTGTCTGTGGTGCAGGCGTTCTTTGACCTCGAAAATGGGAATCAGGAGCTTAAGAGTGACTTGAAGGACCTTTACATCAATGGAGCCATGTGTGTATCTTCTAACTTGCTTATCTGTTTGAACCTTGGGCGTATTTGGTGCAGTCTAATGTGATAAAATTTGATTACTCATTCCATGCAGGCAGATGGATATGGCTGGCAACAGGAAGGCTGTTATCATCCATGTTCCATACAGACTACAAAAGTCTTACAAGAAGATTCATGTGAGGCTTGTTCGGGAGCTTGAGAAGAAGTTCAGTGGAAAGGTGAGAAAACCATCCATACTTTTGCAATTACATCGTACATAAAGCAGTACATCATATGTACTATGCCCAATAGCTTCTATATTTGAAACATCTTCACCTGAGAGTTGAATTACTCAGTACTACTATTTGAAACAAATCTGACAAGTGACAAGCTGCTTGTTTGTGCTGAGTGTTGGTTGTCAAAGCTTTAAAAACGAACTGTTTGCTGAAACATGACTTAAGAACATAGATGAAAATGAATTTTTGTTGCCCTTCAGTTATTCCCACATAGGAAAAGATGGATCATTTTTTTAGATAACATTCATTAAGCAAGGGTTAGGTGTGGAAAATAGAAAATTGTGTCTACAATATTTATGATTATGACTTAGAGAATACAGAATAGTTGAGAAGGTCTACCCAGGCCTATAAACACAATTGGTGAGAGTAACTTTTAGTTAATTTTTTGTACACCTTGTGGAAGATGGCAAAATGGTAGTCGCTTCACATTATCCTGATAAAGGGATAATGTACAGCTCTTATGCAATTAATTGAATATTTAAGCATATGAAGCAAATTTCTCTGATCGTATGCTGGTAATTCAGTAAAACTATTTATCTTAAAATACCACCAGCGTATATTTTGTTCTAAAACATGACCATTGGACGAGTGATTAGCCATGCCTATTTATTTGAAACCTGGATTAACTGTACTATGGGCCTTTGCAAAAACTGAACCTGAAAGGTAAAATTTTTATTTTAGCTGATTGCTAGTTTTCAAGGACTGTTTTTTTATGGGGTCTCAAATTTATGTTAATCCTCAGACTTTGATTTGGTTTATGACATTATATTTGATGGAGAACAGTCACCTTTTACAGTTTTATTTTGATATTGTCATGTTTCCTGTTAATGCTTGATCAGCTTTCATGAATTCATTTTCCCTCTTTGTGGTAATTTAATATAGGATGTTGTTCTGGTTGCTACTCGAAGAACAGTGAGGCCTCCAAAGAAAGGCTCAGCTATTGTGCGCCCACGTAGCCGCACTCTCACTGTTGTTCATGATGGCATTTTGGAGGACGTTGTGTATCCAGCTGAGATTGTTGGGAAGCGTATTAGGTACCACATGGATGGTGCCAAAGTGTTGAAGGTTTGTTGTTGCCATGATAATATCTACTCCTTTTCTTGATATGAGCTATAGAATCTACAGTGGTGCAAATCAGTACATCATCGGGCTCTCATTCTGTTTTCTAGTTAGGCAATTAATTTGTCTTATAAGTTGGCATGCTCTTATTCTAGTTGGTGATCAAATTTATAATAAATGTTCCATCCCTTAAATGAAAAGAAAGAAGCTAAAAGTATTCCCATCAAAATAAATGTGTAGATGTGTCTGAAAGCATCTTTGCAATCACTAATTGTCTTGTTCTTTGGAATTTGCACTTCACTTCAACTGCTTGCCAATAATAAAATCATTTACCCTTGTGATGCTCTTCAGTGAATCTGTGCATCTGCATATGCAATGCAAGGATGTTACATTTTTCATGTCTCAAAAGCACCCTGCATGGCGTTTGCTTATTGCTTTCTGCCTGAATTAACAACACTGGTGATACACACCCCTTGTGACAGGTCTTCCTGGATCCAAAGGAGCGAACAAACACTGAGAATAAGCTCGACACTTTCAGCTCAGTCTACCGGAGGCTCTGTGGGAAGGAAGTGGTGTTTGACTACCCTGTGTCCGAGAGCGCTTGAGGCCCCTTGGCCCATTGACAGCCAACTGTTTTGTCATGGGTCCAGTTTCACCTGTCTGGAATAGATATTGCAGTATGTTCCATGTGCTCAATTAGTTTGGCAGTCCTGCAATGTGCCGTTCTGAAACTGTCCTCTATTGTGCCAATGCGTTGTATTGCGGTTGGTTTGTAGCTATATTATGATCAGCTTTGTTGTGGCAAGGCATTTGTCTTATATTATAATATTCTTCAAATTGTGCAAATGCTTTGCATTTCAGGAGTATAGGAAGCCTAGCTCAATTTTATAGACTGCAATGATGTCATTGCGCGGGGGGCTTAAGCAATCAGTTCATAAATTATGTCTTCTGCATGATGTAGGAAACCCTTTTCTTGACAAATGCGTGCGAGTCGGAACCTTTAGCAGAATTGTTTGAAGTAATGGTCTCTGCTCCACGATCCACGTCGGAGCCCAGCTCCTTGCTCAGCCTAGGTAGGGCGTGTGTTTAGTTCCCATGCTTAATTAGAGCTGGCCTAATATTTTGATCAGTAATGCTGGAAAGCAGATGTAGACCCCGACGTCAAGAAGGCTATCCTATCTGCTCCTCTTTAATCACCGCAGTTTATTAAAAAAAAACTTAGGCATCGTCGTGACCGCGCTTCGGCGTGTGTCCCGCCCTTCCTCTCCACTGCGCCTCCCATCGGTCTTCCTCTCCACCGCCGCTGCGCTCGCATGGCCGCGGCGTGCTCCCCCATGATCGCACAACTGCTGCTACCTCGCCGCGTGAGGCCACACCCACCTGACTGTTGTTGTTGCCTCCACCGCGGGCATCACTCGCCAGGGGCACCGCACACGCCCTACCGCCGAGGGCAACGCAGCTCACTGGGCGCCGTGCAGCCACCCGCCCGCCTACCAGGTGAAAGCGCATGTTGCAAGTGTATGTTTCAAGTGTTTCAGATGTTTCAGGGTATGTTGCAAAAGTAGATTAAGATGTTAAATATGTTGCAATGGTTGTACACGTATGTTGTAAAGGTTTGGTACCAATGTTTTATCTATGTTTTCGGATGTATGTTGCAAGTGTCTATCTGAATGTTGCATATGTTTTACACATTCATTGCAAAGTGTTTTTATCTAGATGTTGCCTATGTTTGCAATGGTTTTCAAGTGTTTTTAGGTGCTTTTTCAAGTGTTTCAGAAGCATGTTTCAAGTGTTTCAAACTGTCTTTTTTTGTATGTTGCAAATATTGCATCTGGATGTTTCAAAAGTAGATCGAGCGAGTGTAGCGGATCTCCATCTGGTCGGTGTGGATATTTCTGGCAGTGTTTCTCGACTTCACGGTGGTTAGTGGCATCGAGCATAGACCACGCCCCTGCTGCAGTGGTCAGTGATGGCTTGAGGCAGCTCTCGGACGGGTGCCTCTAGGCGGCGCGGGCCCCGCGTGGGCATGGCATGGGAAGTGGACTGCAGGCGCGGACGTCCGAGCGCTAGCAGTGCCGTATTTGATGCGGCCAAGCGTAGCCGAGTCAGCACGAGTCAAGTCCATGGTTTTTTGTTGTTGTATGGATAAAACTTGATCTGTGAAAGTCCCTAGTTTGGTTTTGGCTAATTGATGAAACCTAGGACTAACCTTTGTATCTAAGTGGATGATTTAGATAAAGGTGGTCATTGAATATGAGACACGACATTAACTCATGTGACCAAGATGATGAAGACCGAAGTGATGCTTGGCTCGATGGACCGGTTGTGAGGGTGAAGGGCAAGTCGAGGCTTCGAAGTGAGGGACCATGCGATGGTGAAGCTTGAGCAAGACTTGGCGCCGACGGACCGATGCAATAGAGAAGAGCAAGTGAAGTCAAGGTCGATGGATCGAGACGGTCATGTGATGATATGAAGTGGATCATATCACTTGGAGAAACAAAATGGGCTCAAGGCAAAGGAGATTAGTCCACATGTGATGGTGTCATGAAGGAGCTCATTGCATATGAGACATGACATGGAGTCATGTGACCAAGATGGAGAAGATCAAGATGAGGCTTGGCTCGAAGGACCGGTTGTGAAGGTGAAGGGCAAGTTGAGGCTTCGAAGCGAAGGACCATGTGATGGTGAAGCTTGGGCAAGACTTGGCGCCGACGGACCAATGCAACGGTGAAGAGCAAGTGAGGTCAAGATCGATGAACCAATACGGTCACGTGATGATATGAAGTGAATCATATCATTTGGTGATTGGTTGGTGCATGTGATGCATCAACGTCGGAGGAGATGGAGTGGAATGCGCAAGGCAAAGGTATAACCTAGGGCATTTCCATTTCACCGGTCATAGGTGTGTAGAGAAGTCGATGACCGGGTTTAGGATAGATGGCCGTACTATCAAGAGGAGCAAACTTGTTTGCATATCGGTCATCTAGTGCCACTTGAGCGATCTAACTGTGCATACGTGTTAGGATCGAGTGGCGAGGCAAGTTGAGTGCCTAACTCCTTCGGTAAAATGATTATGAAAATGCTAACACACGTGCACAAGGTGGTGATCACTTGTTGGTGTTGGCACATTTACGAAGGCGTTGAGGTTTGGGTGGTAGAGAGGGTTTGGGACTCTCTCTCCCTCCCGCCGAGCTTGCGAGCGTGGGATTCAGGCGTTTTCGATGAGATGTAATGCCTATTTTCCACTACGCCAGAAGTCGGAAAAAGAAACGGAGGCGAACGGAGGTCACAGAGGTGACCGGACGCTGCACCGGACGCGGTCATGGAATGACCGGACGCGTTCGGTCAGCTGTCAGGCGCGCGGGTGCTAGGATTTGCAACCGGTGCGTCCGGTCACTCGCGGGACCGGCGCGTCCGGTCATGCGCCCAGAGAAGAACCGCGGTTCGCAAGGACGATCGGACGCGGGGCGCGTCCGGTCACACACGATCGGACGCGTCCGATCGTTGAAGGTGCTTACTGGACTCTAACCGGACGCTGGCACTGTCGCGTCCGGTCATCGCAAGGAGCGCGTCCGGTCGTTGCTTCGTGGGCGCGCGGTTCAGTGCGATCGGCGCGTCCGGTCGTTTGAAGCGGCGCGTCCGGTTGTTTGACGGGCGCGTCCGGTCGTTGCCTGGGGCGCGTCCGGTCGTTGTTTTGACCGTTGGGGTCAGTGACCGTTAGAAGATCTAACGGTCGCGTTTAAATTCAAGGGACACGTGGACGTCGCAGGGCGACCAGACGCGGTGAAGCGCGTCCGGTCAGTTACGACCGGCGCGTCCGGTCGTCCCGAAATTGACCCAGTGAAGGGGTAACGGCTCTATTTGACCGTGGGGTTATAAATAGATGCCTTGGCCGGCCGTGGCCGGTAGCTGAGCACACTTTAGCCTTGGTGGCTTGTGTGGTAGTGCTTGGGAGCCCTCTAACTCACTCATGCTTGATAGTGTTCATCGGATCGAGTGAGAGAGCGATTCTAGTGCGATTGCATCGTGAGGTTGCATCGAGTGGCACTAGGTGATCGTGTTGCAAGCCGGTAGTGCTTGTTACTCTTGGAGGTTGCCACCTCCTAGACGGCTTGGTGGCTTGTGGCTCCGTCGAAGCTCGCAAGAAGATTGTGCGAGGCTCAGGAGAAGCTTTGTGAGGGGGATTGTGCTCACCCCGCGGGGATCGCGAAGAGCAACTCTAGTTGAGCGTGTCATTGAGTTACCTCACTTGAGAGTGGTGTCTTGCGGTGCCTTGAGAGGCGTGCCTTGAGGGGCAAGTGACTTGAGGGTCACACCGAGGAACCATCTAAGTGTTGGTCGACACAACGGGGACGTAGCTTGGTGGCAACCAAGTGAACCTCGGGAGAAAATCACCGTGTCAACTTTGTCTACTCTTCTCGGTGGTTTGCCTTCATGCAACACAAGCTTGTATTTACTTTCATATATACTTGTGCTTGTGTAGTTGCTCTCGTAACTAGTTTGCGTGTGTAGCTTGCTAGATATCTTCTTGCTTGTGTAGCTAGAAGCTCCCGCTTGCATGACTAATTTGGTTTATGTAACCTTGTTAGTCACATTGCTTAGTTTGTGTAGCTAAGTAATTTGCGCTCTCTAGTTTGGCATTAGTTGCCTTGCTATTGAGCATTGCTAGTGAGCATAGGTGGCTTCGTGCTTTTGCTTACTAGAATTATGTAGGAGCTCCTCGGCTTTGCTAAAGTACTAGTGCATAGGTTTGTGTGACCTTGCTCTAGAATTGTTTAGGAGAGCTCTTGCTAAGGAAAGCACCTTAGTTACATAATTAGGATCTTTGTGAGGTGCTTGTGAACTTAGATAGAGGGGTGTAGTCTTGGCTAGACCGATAGTTTTAATTCCGCATTTGTTTCGGTTTGCCGACGCGATTATTTTTAGAAAGGACTATTCACCCCCCCCCCCCTCTAGTCCGCCATCTCGACCCTTCAATTGGTATCGGAGCGGGGTCTCTCATTTGTGGTCTTCACCGACCCGAGAGGATGGCGGCTTATGGGCTAGATGTTGAGTGTCCACACATTTTTGATGGCACACACTTTGCACGATGGAGAAATTGGATGATATGCAATTTTAAGTTTATTTGCCCTCAAATGTGGTGGATGGTAGATATAGGCTTTTCTCATGTGTTGCATGAAGATAATCTAACTCAAGCACAAGAGAAATGCCTAGATCTTGACATCCAAGCTACTAACATCATGTTTAGATCTTTAGATGGTAGCATCTTTGGTAAGATCATGGACCTCAAATCCGCTCATGAGATATGGGCCTATCTCAATGAAAAGTATGGAGCTATCACCAATGATGACGATGATGTCAAGCCCAAGGAGGTTGCACATGATGATGTTGAGCATGACCACAACACAATGGTTGTGGAGGATTGCTCCACCACATGGTCAAGTGATGATGATGATCGATCTACCACAAGTTCACTTGACAAGGATTGTGATGATGCATCAAGTGTTGCAAGTGATGTTTCTACCCCAAGCACACTTGATAGTATCAACGTTGGTTCATGCTCGGGCCTTGATGATGCTACTACAAGCCCATCCACTACATCACATTGCTTCATGTCACTAGGTGACACAAAGGTATCAAATGATAATGTGATTGATCATGTTGATTCATATGATGAGCTTGTTAGTAGACTTGCTAGCATGAACATGTTGTTAGAAAATGAGAAAGCTAAAACAATGAAATTAGAAAATGAAAACTCTTTTCTAAAGAACTCATGTGAAGAACATAAGAGCTTACTTGATGATCTTAAATCTTCACATGAGAAGCTAATGTTGACTCATGAGAAAGTACTTGCATCTCATGAGGAATTGTTAGAAAAACATGCTTCTCTCATTAAGATGTTTTTAAAGAAAATTAAAAATAATGAGAGCTCATCACATGGATCAAATGATCAATTGCAAAATGTGACTAACCCATGTGATATAGGGAGAAAGCATGTATCCACCTCTTGTGATGACTTATTAGATATGCCATGTTCTTCACATATATATGCTTGTTCTACTTCTATGTCTTATGAGACTAACATTTTAAAGGAGAACAATGAGCTTAAAAGTGAAGTGAAGAATTTGAGCAACAAGTTGGAGAGATGCTACAACTCAAAAGTCACCTTTGAGCATATGATGAAGACTCAAAGAAACGTTGGTGACAAAAGTGGCCTTGGCTTCAAGAAAAAAATGACAAAGGGCGAAAGAAAGCAAGAAAAGAGGATGAAGAGGCTACTCCAAAAGAAGCTCTCACATTCCATGTGCTATCGATGCCATGAAGCGGGACATCTTGCTAATGGTTGCCCAAACATTGAGAAGCTCAAGAAGATGAAAGAAGAAGAGAGGCTAAAGCATGTCAAGTGCTTTAAGTGCCACACTTGGGGTCATCTCACCTCAATATGCCCAACCAAGCAATTGGTGAAGCAACAAGTAAAGCCTCAACCAAAGCCACTAGTTGAGCAAGAGAAGACACCCTAAGAGCAAATCAAGATCAACCATGAAGATGATGGTGACTTAATGAAGAAGAAGAAAACAAGAAGGGGTGGAAGAGCAAGACATCCAATGCAAATTCAAGATGTCAAGATGATGAGCAAGAATCAAGATGAGAAGAAAATACATGCTCACATCAAGTGCTTCAAATGTGGAGATATGGGACACTTCGCCTCGGGGTGTCCTATCAAGCTTGAGAAGAAGGCTCAAGCAACTCATGAGAGGCAAGGGAATGAAGAGCATCATATGAGCAAAGAAGAAAAGGCTCAATCAAAGAGAAGATGCTACTCATGCCGGGAAAGGGGACACATGGCACATTCATGTCCCCTAGGTAACACTTCTAAGCATATTTCAATTGATGATACTAATGTGCTTAGAAAGGATGTAAATGGTATCTCTATGGTTGCTATTGCAAAACATCCCGCTACTCATACTAAGGCAATGCCTAAGTATGTTGCACCTAACTTAAGAGGACCCAAACTTGTTTGGGTACCATCAAAAAGTGGATGAATATGTGTAGGTACTATGGCATTGGAGGCTTGACTCAAATTGATTTCATATTTATCATTATATGTTAACTCAAGTATTAAAGCTTATTGCAATTCTATCCCAATGCCAAGTCAAAATGAGTGAAGTCCAAAGTACTACAACATACAAGTGTCATGATCAAGTTGTGGATGATTTATTTGAATTATTTGATGGATTGCAAATGTTCAAGTTGAAAGCTTGCTATGAATAATCATGAGCTAACCAAGGTATATCTCTTGTTGATTATTTCATTTGGGTGCATATAAGTTGATTGAATTGGATATATATGCAATGTTGCTGGCTATGAGATGTTTGAATGGATTAAACGCTTAGCAATCAAGTTTGGATTGATTTGGGTTGGATAAGTTCATGAGATAACCTTTAGTAAGTGGATTGAATGGATATATATCTTATGAAAGTATTCAAACAAGTTAGTTTCAAGTTTGATTCACTTTTGATGAAGAATTGCTCAATATATTGAAATCTGTCCAAAATTAAAAATCTGAGCTAGCAGTGATCTTAGCCATGTTTGAGTGATCAAATCTATTTGGATTGGCTTGAAATTTGGTATACATGCTCTACACTTATGAAAGAAGATGCTGTAGAAATTTCATGAGAATTGGATAAGAAATGCTTTGGTTTTGGAGTACATCTTGTCAGCTATAGTGCAGCAGTTTTCAGCATGTAGCAGTGATGGAAGATTTGAAATCTAGTAGCAATCTAGAAGTCAAAAGAAGTTCAAATTTGTACAGTTGCTAGATGACTTAGTGAAGCACATCTCCACCAAATTTCATGGCATTTGGATCTGTACATTGTGAGATATGAATTATTCTTTGAAGGGTACAGAATCTGCCAGAAAAGTGACAATCATTGGATTAATCTAGAGTCACTTTAATTGAAAGGTCCTCAAGTTGGAAACTTGTTTATAAGTAGTTTAGGTACCTAAGTTTGGTTTTGGATTGATCTATAAGCATGAAAAGCAATGAGTACAAGAATATTTGATTGTGGAATGTACTTGGTGTACTTATTTGGTACTCAATTTGAAGATCAAGATCAAACTTAAGATGAAGATGAAATTTAAGTTCTAGTGATGATTAGAGATCATTTGGTAGAAAGAAAAGGACTTAAACAAGTAGAAAGAGTTGGACTCAAATGTAGATTCAAGGATTATTCATCAAGATTGAGTTCATCATTTGAATCAATCAAACTATATTATTTCAAGTGAGTATCAAGAGTGGTTCTTTGGAGAAAGGTCACTTCTTCCTAGTGAGGGGCTTGCCGCCGTGTAGGTGAAACCAAGTTTGGGACTTGGAAGGCTAACATGGAAGTGGTGATCTGAGGAACTTGTGATGCTTAGTTGAAGCAATCAAAAGGGTTGATCAAGAAAAGCAAGCAACACCGAAAAGAGAGCTAGTCATGTATTTCAAGTGGCACTCTAAGTAGTTCTCTCATACAAGCAAAGATGATACAATGAAGCAAGTCAACCACAACAAGAAAGTGCACTTGATCATAAGTGGTTTTCATTTCATATGGGTGAAGAATGGATTTATCTATGATAATTGGTCTTCACCAAACTTATAAATTGGATTTCACATTGCTATTGGAGTAATGAATTGGAATCTATGTGACTATCCTCTACTCCAACATAGCAAAGGTATCATTGTAATGTGCATGATCATTTCATCCCTTACTAGTATGCAGTTAGTGCATATAGTACATGCTTATTAGGATCATGCATGACAAATGAAAATTTTAGATTCATTGCCTACCACTATTGCTTGAATGATTAAAATGTTCTAGTGGTATGTATATGAGTTGGTTCGTGAGCTAGTAAACCCAAGTACTTGATCTAGTTTGGATTGCTAACAAGTGACAAGTACAACATTGGCAAGATAACCCTTAGCATGAGGTGTGAAGAAGCTTGTCATTGGATCAAACCGGACTTGGAATCTTAGGCAAATAAACATAGTTCAAGTCATACAAGAAGCTCATGACAATGATAAGAGTACAAGCACAATAATGAAAATGGAAATCTAGTTTGTTTCAAGTGGTATCTAGACTCAAATTGATCTTCCAAGTGGTATGTACAAGTGGTGTCTAGATAATGATCTATAAGTGATATCTTACAAATGGTACTCATGAAGATAGCAAATGTTCAAGAAGTGAATATTATTGCCAAATCCTTCAAAGTGAATCCATACTAGAAAATTCTTTCAAATGGTATCACATTTCTACTCATGGTATCTTCACGTGGTATCATTCATGCAAGACGATGGTTTCACAAGTGATCCTCAACTTTAAGTGATCAAATCAAGCAATGCTACCCTCATCTTCAAGATATATCTCAAGTGAATGACACATGCTATGACATAGGGGGAGGAGCCCCACCGAATGGTATCAAGGTCAAAGATCCTATGTGGTATCTCAAGAGCAACCATAAAGTTTGTCATTCCAACATATGTGGTAATGTCCATCAAAAATGCAAGATTCACGTCTCAACCATCTACCCCAATGCTAGCCTTTGCATCAATGAGAAGCACACCTTTTATGGAAATTGATGACAAAGGGGGAGAGATTGGACAAAGATATGAAAGCTTTTTTTGAGCTTCAGGGAGAGATTAGAAAGATTGGACATGGACAGAGAGGGAGCAACATTGAAGAATGTAAGGGGATCAAACATTCTTGGACAAAGAAAGCACACAAGTAGGGGGAGCAAGCTCATAAACTTTGATTGATTACATTTGATATGTGCATAATTCATGTGCTTGCTTACATTGCATAAAGTTCTTAAATTCATTATGCATGTTTGTGTGGTGTATGCTAGTTATAGAACTTGAATGATGAAATGATCTACTAGCATGCATAGGAATAGTTTACATGAGTTTACATGTGGTATCTAGACATGCCGTAATCTTCACAAGTGGTTCAAGAACCTTTACTATAATGTTGATCTCACGGGGTTCTTGAGTTTTGATGGATGTCTAGTTACCTCATGATGCTAAGGATGGTGTAAAAGGCAACTCCGATTGGTATCACGCTTCAAAGGTCCATTTCTTACACCTTAGCATCATTTTGGTAGAATTACTCTCTCAACACTTCTATCCATGCATATGTGCAAAGCTTTCAATCCAAACTCTATGCACATATGTAGGGGGAGCTAATGCTACCAAAACCGAGCTTGTGATAATTGTCCAAACTTTACTCATGAGCAAAACGATTGGACAAGTATGACAAGTTCAAAACTTTTTATTATCACAATCATCTTTGTGAGGGTTGTCATCAATTACCAAAAAGGGGGAGATTGAAAGTCCCTAGTTTGGTTTTGGCTAATTGATGAAACCTAGGACTAACCTTTGTATCTAAGTGGATGATTTAGATAAAGGTGGTCATTGAATATGAGACACGACATTAACTCATGTGACCAAGATGATGAAGACCGAAGTGATGCTTGGCTCGATGGACCGGTTGTGAGGGTGAAGGGCAAGTCGAGGCTTCGAAGTGAGGGACCATGCGATGGTGAAGCTTGAGCAAGACTTGGCGCCGACGGACCGATGCAATGGAGAAGAGCAAGTGAAGTCAAGGTCAATGGATCGAGACGGTCATGTGATGATATGAAGTGGATCATATCACTTGGAGAAACAAAATGGGCTCAAGGCAAAGGAGATTAGTCCACATGTGATGGTGTCATGAAGGAGCTCATTGCATATGAGACATGACATGGAGTCATGTGACCAAGATAGAGAAGATCAAGATGAGGCTTGGCTCGAAGGACCGGTTGTGAAGGTGAAGGGCAAGTTGAGGCTTCGAAGCGAAGGACCATGTGATGGTGAAGCTTGGGCAAGACTTGGCGCCGACGGACCAATGCAACGGTGAAGAGCAAGTGAGGTCAAGATCGATGAACCAATACGGTCACGTGATGATATGAAGTGAATCATATCATTTGGTGATTGGTTGGTGCATGTGATGCATCAACGTCGGAGGAGATGGAGTGGAATGCGCAAGGCAAAGGTATAACCTAGGGCATTTCCATTTCACCGGTCATAGGTGTGTAGAGAAGTCGATGACCGGGTTTAGGATAGATGGCCGTACTATCAAGAGGAGCAAACTTGTTTGCATATCGGTCATCTAGTGCCACTTGAGCGATCTAACTGTGCATACGTGTTAGGATCGAGTGGCGAGGCAAGTTGAGTGCCTAACACCTTCGGTAAAATGATTATGAAAATGCTAACACACGTGCACAAGGTGGTGATCACTTGTTGGTGTTGGCACATTTACGAAGGCGTTGAGGTTTGGGTGGTAGAGAGGGTTTGGGACTCTCTCTCCCTCCCGCCGAGCTTGCGAGCGCGGGATTCAGGCGTTTTCGAGGAGATGTAATGCCTATTTTCCACTACGCCAGAAGTCGGAAAAAGAAATGGAGGCGAACGGAGGTCACAGAGGTGACCGGACGCTGCACCGGACGCGGTCATGGAATGACCGGATGCGTCCTGTCAGCTGTCAGGCGCGCGGGTGCTAGGATTTGCAACCGGCGCGTCCGGTCACTCGCGGGACCAACGCGTCCGGTCATGCGCCCAGAGAAGAACCGCGGTTCGCAAGGACGATCGGACGCGGGGCGCGTCCGGTCACACACGATCGGACGGGTCCGATCGTTGAAGGTGCTTACTGGACTCTAACCGGACGCTGGCACTGTCGCGTCCGGTCATCGCAAGGAGCGCGTCCGGTCGTTGCTTCGCGGGCGCGCGGTTCAGTGCGATCGGTGCGTCCGGTCGTTTGAAGCGGCGCGTCCGGTTGTTTGACGGGCGCATCCGGTCATTGCCTGGGGCGCGTCCGGTCGTTGTTTTGACCGTTGGGGTCAGTGACCGTTAGAAGATCTAACGGTCGCGTTTGAATTCAAGGGACATGTGGACGTCGCAGGGCGACCAGACGCGGTGAAGCGCGTCCGGTCAGTTACGACCGGCGCGTCCGGTCATCCCGAAATTGACCCAGTGAAGGGGTAACGGCTCTATTTGACCGTGGGGTTATAAATAGATGCCTTGGCCGGCCATGGCCGGTAGCTGAGCACACTTTAGCCTTGGTGGCTTGTGTGGTAGTGCTTGGGAGCCCTCTAACTCACTCATGCTTGATAGTGTTCATCGGATCGAGTGAGAGAGCGATTCTAGTGCGATTGCATCGTGAGGTTGCATCGAGTGGCACTAGGTGATCGTGTTGCAAGCCGGTAGTGCTTGTTACTCTTGGAGGTTTCCACCTCCTAGACGGCTTGGTGGCTTGTGGCTCCGTCGAAGCTCGCAAGAAGATTGTGCGAGGCTCAGGAGAAGCTTTGTGAGGGGGATTGTGCTCACCCCGCGGGGATCGCGAAGAGCAACTCTAGTTGAGCGTGTCATTGAGTTACCTCACTTGAGAGTGGTGTCTTGCGGTGCCTTGCGAGGCATGCCTTGAGGGGCAAGTGACTTGAGGGTCACACCGAGGAACCATCTAAGTGTTGGTCGACACAACGGGGACGTAGCTTGGTGGCAACCAAGTGAACCTCGGGAGAAAATCACCGTGTCAACTTTGTCTACTCTTCTCGGTGGTTTGCCTTCATGCAACACAAGCTTGTATTTACTTTCATATATACTTGTGCTTGTGTAGTTGCTCTCGTAACTAGTTTGCGTGTGTAGCTTGCTAGATATCTTCTTGCTTGTGTAGCTAGAAGCTCCCGCTTGCGTGACTAATTTGGTTTATGTAACCTTGTTAGTCACATTGCTTAGTTTGTGTAGCTAAGTAATTTGCGCTCTCTAGTTTGGCATTAGTTGCCTTGCTATTGAGCATTGCTAGTGAGCATAGGTGGCTTCGTGCTTTTGCTTACTAGAATTATGTAGGAGCTCCTCGGCTTTGCTAAAGTACTAGTGCATAGGTTTGTGTGACCTTGCTCTAGAATTGTTTAGGAGAGCTCTTGCTAAGGAAAGCACCTTAGTTACATAATTAGGATCTTTGTGAGGTGCTTGTGAACTTAGATAGAGGGGTGTAGTCTTGGCTAGACCGATAGTTTTAATTCCGCATTTGTTTCGGTTTGTCGACGCGATTATTTTTAGAAAGGACTATTCACCCCCCCCCCCCCTCTAGTCCGCCATCTCGACCCTTCAATCTGGTTTGCTAGGATTTTAAGAACAAAAGGCTGGTCAATCTTAGCCGCCTGATTCCGAGAGGTAGCCAAAGGTTCTATTTGGATGACTAGGGATTTTAGAAGTCTAGATTATCTAGTGTGAAAGGGATTTTGAGATTTTGGGACTTTGAGTGATAAAACTATGAAAATATGTCTTACTATCCTCCCGTTTGATGGTGTATAGATTTCATTTTTATCATAGTAATTCTATAAAATCTTTACCCTATTCAAACGGGTCTAAACTAGGCTTCAGGTGTAAGGATGGCTTAACTAAGCCAGGCTCCAAAGATTCTCAATAGGGGTGGATTAGATAGGGATGGATATTGTTGTTCTTATATTTATTATAGGAAACAACTAATGCACGCCCGTGCATGCGTTAAGCAGGCCCCACGCACAGTCCATATTAGGAAATCCAATAGATACCCTTTCCGTTTCTGTTCCTGGTCGGGAAGAAAGCAGAGGAAAGAAGCAGCGAGAGAGCGCGCGCGCGAAGCGCGCGCGCGAAGCGCTACGGCAAGAGCGCTTCCTGGACAAGGCCCACCAGAGGCTAGGCCCATGCCCCCGCCTGGAAGCTTCTTCCCCCATGCCCTGATTTGCTTTACCCTTTCAACACGCAAAGCGTAGGTCTCCAGGGCACCACTGCCACCATCAGGCGACCAGCAAATTCATCCAAAAAAGACAGGCAAATACATACAAACAGTAGGTACATATAATTTTGCAAGATCAGAATCACTAGAAGCAATTCAATTCTTGTCATACACTAGAACCAAAACCAAAACCAAAACCAAAACCAAAACCAAAACCAAAACCAAAACCAAAACCAAAACCAAAACCAAAACCAAAACCAAAACCAAAACCAGATCACAGAAAAAAGCAATTAAATTCTTTTCCATCTGCATCACCTGATATCAAAATAGCACTCCTGTTTGTACTGCATAAAGCAGATATGATCCAAACAGATAAGCAATTCACTACTTCTACGTAAGCAATTTAATTGTTTTACTTAAGCAATCCAGTTGTCTTGCATCACATAAAGTACTGCAGTTCCTACTGCATTAGCAGATCTGAACCTAACTTGGACATGTAAATGACTAATGTTCTTACTGCACATCTAACTATCAGATGGTGTATGCACCACTCCTATAGATATACATTTTGATGCATTAAACCTTCTTGTGTAAGCTGCTGCACATGGTTACTCCTATGCATTGAACTTTCTTGTGTTAGCTACTGCGCATGATTGCTGCACATATTCATTCTGATGCTTCATGGCCTCACACCTGCAATTAAATAGAAAGTACATGATAAGCACATAGATGAAAGTGAGAACTGCGAAAAAAATGTTTAAACGAGCAAGCCTCAGAATTCAACTTTCTGCAAAAAGGGGAAACATAAAAAACAGTAGATTCATTAACTTGCAAACTAAGAACACAAAAACAAAGAAAAAGACTAGAGAAATATGTAAAAATTGCCTAATGATTTGAATTAATTTGCCTTGATCTTGCCACTATATTGTCTGGTCAGAGTACATTTAGTTGCTTATTCTAAATGAAATTTAGTAACTAATCAATGCACATGTACAGTTTAGTTGCTCCAAAATGCTGATTATTGACACTCACACACACTAGTATTTCAGATCATGGAAAATAGCAGTGGAATGACTGTAGGCATTGAGATAACTCTCACATGTTCACACAGAAGCATTCATGTGAAAAAAAATTAAAACTTAACATTACAACAGGTAGTATTCAGGTATCAAGTATCAAGTAGTAGCATTCAGGTATCAGGTAACTGGAATAAAACTAAAACTAAGACACATCAACACAATAACTAATAGCATTCAAGTATCAGGTAGATCACAACATCAAGTAGTTCGCGTTCAGAAATGCATTGAAACATGAGGCACACAATTTGCATAAACTTGTGGTTTTTTTGGCTAATTCATTACAGTATTATTGCTTAATGAGTTTGACTAAGTTGTCTACAATTCATGATATAGCAGCACACATCTATTGCTTTGCATGCAAGATAAAAACTGATAGCCTAAGTTGCCTAACACACATCTATGCTTGTTGTGCATGCAGTTCTCAAATATGGATCTTAACAGGTTACCATCAGATTTGGATGAAGATTCCTTGAATGCATTTGGTTTGGATTATGTGACCAGCAACCCCACCTTCTGTACTCAAGTGCCTACAATTTCTGGAATTCCTCATCCTAATGATGAGCATGTGAACCAGCGGATTTTGCATGTAGTTTCAGAATAGGTTCTTCCTACCATTTCTGAGATCAGACTATCATTTGGACAGGCAAGAATAGAGGACGGGAACGAAGGTTCTAGTGCTAATCATGTAGTTGTTGATAATGAATCGAATGGTCCTGGAAATGAAGTAGCAGAAGAGAAGGAAGAGGTGTGGTCTACTCCTCCAATGCCACACAATGGCATGTCTTTTGCATCATTGGACGAAGCAAAAGGGTACTACAACTCTTATGCAAAGAGAAGTGGATTCTCAGTTAGAACAAACACGTCATACCGTTCTGCAAGCACAAGAGAAATTCAGAAGGTCCAGTTCGTGTGCAATAAAGAAGGCTTTGGCAGGAAAAGGAGAGTTGCTGCTCAGCTTGTTGATGCTATCACTTGCTACTCAGACAATGATGAAGCTGAAGAGGAGGATAGCGTACAAGAGGAAGAGGATGATCAAGGAGAGAAGAGGAAGAAGCTTGATGGATGTAAGAAAAGGAAGAGGGAGAAAATGGTATATACAAACTGCAAGGCTAGGATGGTGGTCAAAATGATTGGCTCTAGGTGGCAAGTCATCTATTTTCTAGCTGAGCACAACCACGATCTTGTGGTGAGGCCGTTGCTCAAGAAGTTCCTAAGGTCACACAGAGGGATACCAAAGCCAGAAAAGGATTTTATCATTTTGCTACATGGATGCAACTTGAGCACGGGGAGAATCATGCAGTTGATGAGTGAGTTCTATGGCTCGGCACAGTTAATAAGTAGTGCCTGATCTCAGCTTGGTACGGACCAGCTGTAGCTAGTAGTGGCTATAGTAGTAGCAGGTGTACTAGATGTAGTTAGGTATAGTTGTCTAGAGTTGTAATATTAGGCTTTACAGTTTTTTAGAAACATTGCAGCATAGGCTTAATTACAGAAAACCATTACAAAAATGTTTACAGGCTTTATCTCTTATAAATGCAGTCTGTCTTTCCAATTCTGCACAACATTATCTTTGTGAGTTACCCACTTATGTAGTAGAAGCTTGCGTATATTAGGGATGTCACTCTCCTTGAAATATTGCATTGAGCGTCCATCCCAATGTTCAACATGCATCAACATATGGAAACCACAATCATGACTGCAGGGACAAAACAAACCAAATAGAACTCAGTGTAGATAATAAATCTGACTGTATGCAGAAAGGTAACATTAGTTAGACCAGAAAAACTACTTACTTGTTGGACTGCATTGGAACACCAATATCAACAAGTTCATAATTGTATATGGGCTTCTTTGCCTCATAACCATGTTTGGTCAAAAGTTCTCTGATTGCCCCTATCAAGGTGTTGCGGCACTTGAAGAGAGCTTCATCTTTCAGAGTTCTCATTGAGTCTAACACCTCAAACCTCTTGTTTCGTAGGTTCAGGACAAGCAAAAAGTAGTGTCCTACTTGTGATGCAGATTTTTCATCTCCAAGTGATTGAAGCACAGGGAACATCACCTATGTTGGGTTGGTTATTATCAATGAATGTCACTGAGGAAGAAAAAAATCATGTATGACGAAACCAAAATGCATGTGAAGATATGAAAATACCATTTGACGATGGTCAAGATGGTTATCTGGACGCCAGAATTCACGTGAGACCTGTGTCGTAGTTAGGTTGCCCTGCTGCATGAAAGTTTATAAAAAAACAATAGCAAAATTGCCTTAACAAATTAAGAAAATTGCTAATAAAAACATGAAAAAATACTTGATACTAAAATAAGAATTGCTTCTGTACAGATTTACAGTACAAGAATAATAAATGATAAAAAGATCAGTCATAAACAAATGATAAAAAGTGCCTTAGCTAATCTTGCTAGGAGCACTAGACGATATGAATATGGCCTATGCTTGTCACTAGAATTCATATATTAGTTTAATGCCAACTTGGAGCACGACTTGTAAGTTCAGTGTCGCAGATAATGTCATTCAGAGTTTCTATAGCCAATATTATTAGGAATTTTAGAGTAATCAGTTTTGGTGGGCATGTGAAATTAATCCAGCAGCACTACTTGATAAATTAAGAAATATGGTGGTGCAGTGCTATAGCTGGTGCTACTACTGCTAGTGCTACTACTACAATTGGTGCAGCGCCTAACAAAGGTAAAGATCAACCTGTTAAAAACAGCAAGTACACTTGCATTGGGACTCGCTATAGTTGCATGCATGGATAGCAGATCAGTAAAGAAGCATACCAAGACACTTTAACCGTCATACAGTCTCGTAGTAGCAGACCAATAGTGATCAACAAATTAAGAAAATTGCTAATAAGGACATGAAAAATTACTTGATACTAAAAGAAGAATGGCTTCGGTACAGATTTATAGTAGAAGAATAATGGATGAAAAATATGAACTAACCGAGACTCGTAAAGGTAGAACACGTTTGACAGTCTTTCTACTGGTGTCGTCAATTGTGTAGATTGCAATTTCAGCAACTGAGCTCATTAGCTTCCCACCAGGCTTAACAGATAGAGCAAGATGATCTAGCGTCACATAAAAGCTCCAGAAACTGATTATGACCACACTGCACACATAAAAGAAGCAAGAAAGTGAGAATAAATCATTGATAACATGATGATCAGCATTTTTAAAATAATGAAGGAAGACATGGTTATGGGCATATGCACTCTTGAGCTTTTGTAGATATATTAGACCTTGCATTGCCATGTGCACACACAGCAGCATATAAATCACAAACATCCTTGCTGCAATGGAAAGTCCTCTTTGTAACAAAGTCAATATAAGGCGATTGGAGAGCAGCTGGCCTTTTCTGAATCCTTCTTGGATGAGGTTCATAGGCAGGTGTAACTGAAGAATTGTCACTAGCAAGATCCTTAGATGTGGATGGAGGAGGTATAGGATCAGATGCCTAAAACACAACTGCTGGTTTCACCTTTTTCTTCTCAAACTCAATAAGAGCATCATTTTCTAACTTAGCAAATTCCTCTTCTGGTATATTTGACAGTGAGAATTGAGAACCATCTGGTATGGAAGTTGTTTGAACTTCAATAGGTGTTGTTGAAGTAGCACTTGCAGAGTTGCTGGGTCCACCCTGTGAATCTACAAATTTCATGATGTTGATATTTGGGGGTGTAAAATCCAAAGGACAGCTTCTGGTACAACGTGAGTCACCTGTGTTGGGTTCATTATTAGTCTAAGCAATAAAGGAAATAACATGTATGATGATGAAACATATCCCATTGTCAAGATGTGAAGTTACCACGTGAGGGGAGCCTAAGCTTTTCCTTCTTTCTTTGTGCATTGGATTTGGGATTGATGGTAGGTTCTGGAGGAATAATCTCTAGTGGTTGAGGTTCACTAGAAGTTGATGTATCCTCCTTGTTATCTTTAACTTTCAAAGCTTGCAACCTTTCTAAACGGACCTTTAGTGGGACAAGATCTTCATTGTCATCAACTTGAGCTTCAACACGGGTGGATGAATCTACAGGTGGCTGCACATTACATTGCTTGTCAACTCTAGTTGCATCCAACTTAGATTCTTCCAAAGAAGCAGTATCATCCTCATCTTGCTTTTCAATGCCTTCGTCTTCCTCCTCTAGTTCAGGGGGTAGATTTTCATTGCCATCATCACCAAACACAGTCTTATGATCTGAATCGAAATCTTCATCCTCAGAATCTTCATCCTCTTCATCTTGATCAGTGTCACCATCTTCATTTTCATCACTCAGCAAATCCTCTTCAGATTCTTCGCACAAAGATTCATCTTCAGCAACATGTCCTCTTCTACTCATTGCCCTGGTCTGCCTTTGTGCACAGGAAGGTACAACTTGTTCCAATTTGGAACGCTTTGGTCTGTTGTGTCTCTGTGCAAAGAAAGGTTCACCTTCAGAATGATTTGCCCTTGGACGCTTGGAACTACCCACATGTTGTGATGCAGGAGATTCAACTTCAGAAACTTTTTCCAAAAATGTGCCGAGAAGCTCTATGAAACTAGAGCAGAACTGGCTAACAGCAGTGTTGAGCGTACTTTTTCCTGCAAAGGACAAAAGAAGAGGAAAAAATAGGTGTAAGTAATAGAATGAAACCACACACACAAATTTTGGACAAAATCCAAAAAAAGGAGTGAAAGTGAACAAGTGGAATGGGCCTCCACAAGATTCATACAAGCTTGTGTTTTTCAGGCCACGAATGGGGGGAACAAGTAGAGTTAAGCAACCATATAAGCAACAAAAGGGATGACCTTTTTTACTAGTAAGAATAGGCTAAATTGCCTATTCAGGAAGATAGTGTTGCCTAACGAATGACACTTAAATTGCCTAAGAAAATGCAAAGATGCTAAAATGGGGATACTAAGAACACGGGATTCATGAAAAGGCAAGGCCATCACGGGATTCATGAAAAGCTAAGCTGAACTCTAGGAAAAAGGATGAATCAACATACTACTACACAAGTCAAAAGTAGGCGCGGAAGAAACTACATAGAAAAAAAGGATGAAGTATAGGATGAATCAAAATTTTGTAATTTATTTATTTTTTTGTTTAAAAAAATCAAGCAATGGGCTAAACTCTGAACTTAGTAAATAGGAAAGGCAATGCACATTAACATTTGAGTCTTAACATATAAGATGTACAATGGGTCTACCAACACAAAATTTTCACACAAACACATTCGAGTACATTTAACAAAAATTAGTAGTTATAAGAACATCACTAGAGAAGAGACCATGTACAAACCTGATTTGAAATGCCATTGGGAACCTTCGAGGAGACAAATCTTCTTATATCATCCATGTGGAACAATGAAGGCTGTGGAGTAGAATAGCTTGATCCTTTCAACTGGACACATAAACGTGTACATGCAAAGTTATAATATGGAGATGGGGATACTTTAGCGACAAAAGGAAAGCCGCATTGACCTATTGATACATACCTTAAGCTTCCCAAATGAGCCATCATGGTTGGTGTCTAACTTGATGACCTGATCCAACAATTTTCTTGACCATGCTGCAACTCTAGGCATGGTCGAAGGGATTTGTACATAGTCAACCAGAAGCGAGTCTACATATAGAATCTGCAAAGATGAAAAATCAATGAAGACATCAAAACATAAGAAGAAAGAATGAAGCAGTAGAAACATATATGGCTGAGATTGGTAGTGCTTGCTGTAGCAGCACTCATGAAACACTGGAGCATAGAACAAGACGTGAAGCAACTTACCATAAGGACAAGAAGACAACCCTTAAAAGATCTTCTTTTGATATTTTGGCTGCTGCGTCTTTAAGCTGGTCAACAACAAACTGGCACCAATTCAACTTCTTGACGCAAGAAAGATCCACAATGGCTGGATAGCACCTTGGGCTAATAGCTAAGCCAGTTGGAGGACATAGGAATGTTGAAATTGCTATCATCAGCCAGGACCTTAGGAAATCATCATTGCTTGTTTTATTCTCCTTCAACCTTTCCAATATAGAGTCAATAGTAGGTGTTGTCCCTTCATCAATACCATACTCACCATTGATGAAGTTGATCGCACCAACATCAAGCTCATACTTAACTTCATCACCATTGTTTGGAAGACCAAAAGCATGACACACTGAATCAACATTGACTGAAACCCTTCCCCTGCCAGGAAACACCAGCTCCGATGAATCAGCATCATAGCACTCAGCCATCAACCAGTCTGCAAAACCTACAGGAAGGGTCTTAGAAGCAATCTTCAGGAGACCACCAAAACCTATCGCCTGTATTCTTTTCTTCTAAGATTAGGTCAAATCATTGTAGAGCTTCACGAGCCTCGATGGGGAAGCCCGCTGTCTTCGAGGCTGATAATAGGAGATGGATTGCAAAAGGTTAGAAAATAGCGGCAACTAAAAATTGAGTGCACAAAATAGGTGAATACAAAAAATAGAGCTAACGGATTGGGTGCACATACCTTAGGAACCGCTGAAGATGACAAAGCAGCAGCTTGGTTTTGCTGTCCTCTACCCATTGCCTAACACAAGCAACACCTAAGACACCATGTTGGATGAAGGGTTCAGCTCACTTGGCATACATCTCCCCATGCCCCCTCTCATACCCACAAATACACCCGTAATACAGAAAATCAATTCATCCATAACAGCAAATAGGTCCAACTCACCTACAGTCAACGATAGGGTTGCGCTCCTGCCACAGGATAGGGGCACCACTGCAAGGTACGTGATAGGGGGCTGCAAGGCAGAAGGTGGTCAGGGTGAGGGTGAGGTGCAGCATAGCCGTCACCGAGAAGCCTGCAAGTGAAACAAAGCAAGTACGCCAATTCAGAGTACGAACTGGACAGTCCAGTATTTCCATGTATGCTTAGAAATCATAAACTCACATGAAGCAAATATGGTAATGTTGTAGTGGATTGTATTTTCTTAGGCAATTTAAGTGTCATTAGTTAGACAACAATGTCTTCCTTAATAGGACATTTATGTATTCTAAAAAAGCAAGTATATATAGTGTCTATGTTCATTTGCAACCCACAGCCCCACCCCAACCCCTAGTTTATTTGCAAAAAAAAAGTTCAAACAGAGGCAAGGTGATGATGAAAAACAGACTAGTTTAATGACTGGATACAAATTATCAGCAGAATAGTAGGAAAAATGGAAAAGAATGATCTGTTAGCAACAATATATCACCTGCATTAGTCTACTCCTCCCTCCTAATATGCGCTTCTCTACTCAAGAAATGGAATCTCAGGCTTCCCCTCGTCACCTGCGCATGATTTAAAGTCACTTAGAGCGCAGAGTAATGCTTGAAAATTAAAGGAGAAATATAGCAAAAAGGGTAGAGGAAAGGTACATCAATGTATCATGAAATTGAGAACACTGACTGAAACTAAAAAAACTGCAAGGCCGAGTTATAACAGGTAGCTAGTGAATAAAAATGATTAAATCTTAGCTGAGAACAAGGAATGATCATATAAGCAACAATTTATGTTGTCCTTATCTTGCCATTCAATCCTTATTGTCTACCTTTAGCAATCTACTATTCGTGCACTGTCTAATGGACCATGGACTTGTTTGTGTTATGAACTGTGGCACTAATGCCTAATTGTTCCTTGATTAACTGTTATAGGTGCTAAAGGACCTGGTGAGTGAGAAGATGCATGGTAGGACCTGGTGAGAGGCAAGATGCAGGGCTTGATTGCGTTGCAGTGTTTCTTCATGTATGCTATGCCTAAAAGTTATGTCGGTGATCTCTATGATTTTCTCAAGGTTAGATATATGCAAGTTAAGAAACTGATAAACTAAGCCGGAAGTAACCAGTGGATAAAAAAACTAGGGAAGTGAAACTGAAAACTACATTCACAAAACATGTCTCAAGGGTAATATGCTTGCTGCCTACAACTTGATTTGCAGTTCTGCTGCACTGTTTCAGTGTTTTCAGTTCACAGCAGAAAATTAATATGCCCTCCATTTCAGGTTTTAGCAGGAAATTAATATGTTGGATGCTTAGATAATATACTAGCATGATGGTGTTGGTGATCTATCATTGACCACTGGCTCATGTCAACTCTAAAAACATAGGCAAATGTCTTAATTACATTACACGGATCTAGTATCTTGATTAGGCTATTCTATTGTTTCGAATTAAGAAAGTGTACAAAAACAGTAGACTGCAGGCTGCCACTCAAGCAACTCGGTCAGGATCAATTCAAGGGGATCAAAATGGTTCATGAATGGCATACCCATAAGATGCACGATTGCTTTATTCATGAGCAGTAAAAAACCAAATAAATTCTATATGCATAGCATAAGAACCGGATTAGCTCTAAGAGAAATCACATGTAATTCCTCCTATAGAAAACAATATCAGAAAAAATGGTCTAAATTGAAAATATCAGCATATATGCCCAATAACAACCACATGCATGTCAGATTCAAGCTCTACTTGTTCTAGCAGATCCAACATATAAAGAGGGGTTGGGGGTCTATGCAAGCATACCCACTTGAAGAAAATATAGTGCCTACATCATATCTGGTATTTTGATTGGGCTAATATATTGGTTTGAATAAAGCAAGTATGCCCATTCAGAGTACGAGTATGTGAAATTTCAGTACACTACACGCTGCCATCTATGGGCTGTCATTTCAGGCAACTCACTCATCTATAACTATGTTTCTTCTACTTACTAATTAGCTACATCAGTTTCACGTATTTCTATGTGCAAACTGGACAAAAATTAGCAGCCTACAGTTGTATTCAGTGATCTGTGCTCACCATCCAGTTTGTGCTTTATATATGTTGGCAGGCTCACGTACATTTGGTACTATTGTTGTGTATCATACTATCATTTACGGGAAGCCCAAAGCCATCTAATCTTCCAAAAATCACGATCCTGCCTAGGCATGAAAAACTAATGAATGGAATCCACAGGAAACGAGTCACAACACTGCAAAGGGGGGAAAACAGGGAGCACTGATCTGTACCTAAAGCGGCGGGAGCAGGTGAATGGTGATGACTGATGAGTACCTTCTCCCTGTTACAGAATGGCGGAAGGAGTGGTTGGACTTCATATGCGAGTAAGCAACAGGCGTGGTAGAGTGGTGGTGTAGGAGAACGGAGGAGCAGGTTGTGCCAGGCGAACTTCCACCTCACGCGGCGGGGCAAGATGCGCGTGCGTCAGGAGTGGAGGCGCGGCAGACGTGAGCGGCACGCACGCGTGGATGGGGCGGGGTGGGCTCCGCGCGGCGGGAGTGGAGGCGGCACGCCAAAGCGGGCTGCGCGCGCGTGGACGGGGCGGGGCGGGGCGGCCTCTGCGCGGCGGGATTGAGGCAGCGCGCCGGCAGCGGCCATGAGTGCTGGTCGGATGCGGAGGAGGTCCGACCGTCGTGCTCGCCGCCTAGCCGCCTAATCCACTCCTCTCGCCATGCGACCTGAGAAGTTGACAGCGACCTCTACACCCCCTAGATCCGGAAAGAGCTTTGAGTTAGAGGGGGGAACAAATGCAAATCCAATTGCGTCGGGTGCAAGTATCGCGGCGGATCCAACTTACCTAGGTCCGGGTCACCGGCGGCGAACTCCAGTCACCGGCGGAATCGTCGGGTCCCCGCCTGCCCACGGAGACGAAGCGAGCGGGGTTGAGATGGAGACGAAGCGAGTGGGAGTCGGAAGAGAGAGAGAGGCCGCGCGAGTCCCAATGTTTGAACAGTTACCCCTTCCCTCTCTATGACTAGTGGGCCAGGGCGTCACGGGTGGGAGGAAAACGCCAGAACGCTGCCCAGGCTTGGATGATACATCGACGGCGGAGGGAGCGTGCGTGCGCGTTGACAGCAGCACGCACGGCTGGAAACAAGTCTTTTCCTTTATTATATATTTTTTTTAGATTCAGAGTCGAACACGGATAGTAATGGGTACAAATATGAATATGAATATGAATATAGATTATCTTAGTTATAAATACAAATAAGTGTGTATGTATGAGTTGGATATGAAAAATAATGTCAGTCATAAATAACGTCTATATGATCATAACATTATTCTACGAGCATATACCGCAGCAATAAAATGTACATGATTTGTTGACGAGAATTGAGAACACAACACCTAACAAATACAACCATGGAATTGAAGATAAGCTCATTCTTATGTTTGCATAACAATATAACATTGATGGTCCCACGTCGGCCGAAAAGGCCTAGCCTTATGCTCCACACTCGTCACGACAAGCAGAGGGCGGCATCGGGCAATGCAAGTGGGGAAAGTGAAATGATAGGGTTGGTCGTAGAGGCATTTATGTCTTTTCATTCTTGAGTTGCTTTTAACCCAAATTAGTTTTTTTTGCAAACTAGTGTTTTTAGTTAGGGTACTGGCTAGAAATTAGTCTAACTTTGAGCCCCCGGATGCTTTACAATTAATTTTAGTTAATTTTTAGGTGGCTCACAATTAGCTATTTTATTATAAAAAGCTTCAAAATATAGATAGGATTTTTTTATGAGACTCCATACAAAATATAGACAGAGTTCAACGAGACCGGAAGCTTCAAATTTTTAGTACTAACTTCAAAGGGAAAGGATCACTATCGAAGGTAAGACTATCAGCACTCATTGACATCTATATTCATCCTCTATACGTCCTAGTCAGCAAGATTCTCTCCTCTATACTCAATTCTCCCGCACCCATCCATCCTCTATATCATCCTCTATCCACTCTATCCACTGTGGGACCCACTTGTCACTTTATATAAATATATCCATGTGTGATCTAGTTTTGAAGGATTTATTAAGACGAATTTAATGGTCCAATCGAAATTTAATTTGGATTTTTGGTTTGTGAGTTATAGCATTTTTTCCTTTGTTTAGCTAGTGAGGCCTGTCACTATAGAGTATAGAGTAAGCACAGTACCACTCTAAATATAGAGTAAGAGAAAGGATAGAGTATCGTTTTAGAGTACTCAGTACAACAGTTTTTATTCTATATTTATACTCTACAACTTGGCCTCAGCGCCAAGTCTCCAGATCACGCCTTACGTCACCTCAATGCACCACGTCCACGTGAACCTGTGCCAATGACACAAGGGACCCACGCGGCCGAACCCCGTGGACCTGCCGCGAGCCACCTAGAATCCGAGATATTTTCCCACGGAGTGGGGTCCACGGAGCGCGTCCAGGCCAGCCTATAAATAGCCGGCGCACCGTCTCCCATCGGGCTTCTGGTTTCTCTCCTTCTTTCTCCCCCTCGCGACTTTTCTTCTCGAGATCTCGCGATTCTTAACGACTCGAACAAGCACACTCCAGCCAGCGAGATAGCGAACCCTAGGAACCCAGTGGCCATCTTTGGAGCGACCATGACGCTGGATCAGAACCAGGCCATGCCGGTGCAGCCCCCGGCCCTGCTGCCCGGAAGGTGAGATCAACCTTCCAAAGACTTCTTTCGATTTACTTGTGTGTTGGGGGATTAGGGTTTGGGGATGTTCAGTCTGGTGGGGAACGGGTATCTGTACAAAAAAAATTGGGGCTTTTAGGATGGAAAATTTTGAGCGGAACTGGTCGATTCGCTGTTGGAATTTCTAATTGTGGTTCTGGAAAGTCAAATTCCGTGGGTGCGTAAGCTGTTTTCGGTGCCCCTTGGTGAGGGTTGTGGGATTTCCTGTTCGGGTTGTGCAATAGCAATTTCGGAATTAGGGTTTCTGGTGGTGGTCCGTGTGATTAGGATTGGCCGGTGTGGCTATGGAGTTTTGGTGGGTGGGGCGGTGATCGTGGGATTTGTCATTTGTGTAATCGGGGTAAAAAGCTGTAATTGGGGATCATGGACCTCTTAGTAATTCTAATTGGTCACTGCAGTGGATGATTGCTAGTTCGGGTATGGTGGAAAGTTCATGCTATTGCTTGCTCGTCATGTTGAAATTTGGGTTTGTTTGTTGAACCTGGTGAAAACTTTGTTCTGGGTATATCAACTATTGTAAGATGGGATTTTAGGAGCGTATTTTGGGTATTTATTAGGTGTGTAGATATAAGCTTGAGCTTCAGAGCTGTGAGTATTGTTCATATTTTTTGGTATTTGGGAGTGTAGATGTGAAGTTTGGCCCTTGGGTTATGAGCATTGTTCACATTGTGCTGAGTGACAGTATAGTGTGCATCATCTCCACAGAAACGTGTATACACTATGAAGCTTGTAGAGCCTGTCTAACTTGCTGCTAACTTTGTTTCTGTATTTTGTCAAATTCTGTTGTTGTTAGTTTTCCTTTTCTTAATCTAGTCTCTGATACGTATTATGTCTATTTGTCTTGTCTTGTCGGTAATTTATAGAACATATGGAGCAGAGGGCAGTACTGTGGTGCATGGTTCCGTCAGAACAATAGGTATGACTGCTTTGATCACCTCTTGTGAAAAGGAAATATTGACTGGTATGAGTCCAAACGATACCTGGCCCTATAAAACACAATCACGCAAATAACAATTTATGTTTCAGCAGGAGGCCGTCTCTTGCCTCGAATGAGTACCAGATTTTGGTACAGCAGAAACCCCAGGGAGATGCGCCACTGCTGGCCTCTAATCTGTGGTGTGTTTTAACTGTTCTATATATCTGGCTGCTCTCTGTGCTAGAGCATCTGAGCTATCACTAGCAGTCTTTGACTGATAGTGTTGTGCGCTTGACCAGTGAGTTGCACTTGCGCCAGATACTGAAGTGATATCTGTTTCTCTTAACATGGATAAAAATTGTGCAATGTGTTCAAAATTAAATATTAGCAGGTTCATAATGACAGATATGGTATCTGTTTATGCGAAGATGTTCCATGTGTAGGAGCTTTGGATTAAAAGGCAACTAACAGCGTGTAGGGAGCAAAATAGTATCTGTTTCTGTGGAAATGATGATTGTCATGTTTGAACCTTTTGGTCTTCTGGGCACTAAGAAGAATAGTAACCTGTTCTGTTTGAACATTTTGTTATTTTGCTTGTTCTCTGCTTGTTTGTGGCATGGTTGTTATTAGGTTTTTTTCCCTGTTGAAATAGTATTCCTGTTGGGGCATTTTTGTTATTTTTGCTTATGTACTTTATTTGCATGCTCGTTACAGTGTTACATATGACGCCGAGTACTAAAGTTTACCTTCTCAATTCAGCAGGAAGAAGCGACCTCGCAGGTCACGCGATGGGCCTACGTCAGTGGCAGCTGTCATCCAGCGGTGGGCTGAGCACAACAAGCAGTTGGAGCATGATCCTGAGGGGGCAAAGCGACCAAGAAAAGCACCTGCAATGGGTTCGAAGAAGGGCTGTATGAAGGGAAAAGGAGGGCCTGACAATACACAATGTGGGTACCGTGGAGTGAGGCAGCGTACTTGGGGGAAGTGGGTTGCTGAAATAAGAGAGCCAAATCATGTCAACAGACTCTGGCTGGGTACCTTCCCAACTTCAGAGGATGCAGCTAGGGCCTATGATGAGGCAGCCAGAGCGATGTATGGAGACTTGGCACGTACTAACTTCCCCAGACAGCATGCAGCAACCTATGCCCAGCCTGCTTTAGCATCGACCTCTGTCCAGGCTGCTTCAACAGCTGTTGAAGCTCTTCGTCCTGGCACATCATGTGAGTCGACAACAACATCAAACCATTCAGATATCGCATCCACCTCACACAAGCCTGAAGCCTCCGACAGTTCGAGCTCCCTAAAGGCAGAATGGCCAGAAGCTTTGGAAGCTGGATCAAGCGGTATCCAAGCCGGCACACCCAGTGTAGCTGACAGCGTCTTTGGGACGCTGGAACCTATCACAAATCTTCCAGATGGTGGTGATGGTGGTGTCACAAATCTTCCAGATGGTGGTGACGATGGTTTTGATGTTGATGAGATGCTGAGGATGATGGAAGCTGATCCACATAATGAAGGTGGAGCCGATGCTGGCATGGGGCAGCCCTGGTGTCTTGATGGGCTGGATTCGAGCGTCCTGGAGAGCATGCTCCAGTCAGAGCCAGAGCCATTCCTGATGTCCGAAGAACCGGAGATGTTTCTTGCTGGCTTCGAAAGCCCATCAAGTTTCTTCGAGGGTCTGGAGCGGCTAAAATGAATTTCTGATGTTTGGCCGTTGATCCTCATTTCACTTCATGGCTGAGCTTGTGATGAAGTGGAAGGCAAACACTGCCACAACTGATAAGAGGCTTGCTCTGGCAATTCTAGGCTTTATTTGTTCTCTTATTAGGCATGGGAATTCGGTTTGCTTCACAATTTGGAGAACATGTTTTGTAAGACCAGAAGTGGTGATGTAAATAGTTCCCACCTTGTGGAAGGACAAGAAAAAGGGCTGGTTAGGCTGGTGGAAAAGCCGGCTGGTTTCGGCTGATTCAATAGTGTTCTGTGAGAGAGAATAAGCTGAAACAAGCTGAAACAAGCCGAAACATGACTTGCAGAACAGGGCAAAAAAAAAAAAAGGAGCATTTGCTTTTCGTTTCTTATTTGCCTTTTCCTATAGTTACGTTTCTTATTTGTCTTCTACAGTTATATGAGATGAGATCATCATAATCTGATACGAGCTCAATTTGCCTTTTCGCGGTTAGTAAGGTGGTAATTTTGAAACGAAGAGTAAATCGTTCATAAACTGTAGAAGTATAGAATCCTTCTTCCGTTTGAATTTACAGGAGCAAGATCCATATGTGAAATCCACAGAATAACGTATACTTTTAGCGAATAACGTATACTTTTAGCGAGTGGCATTGAGGACGTGAAATTGTGGCTTTATTTAATTAATGAAATAAATACAAACAAATCGAACCTGGTGTATCTTTCTATTTCCAAATCCATATATATATATATATATATATATATATATATATATATATATATATATATATATATATATATATATATATATATATATATATATATATATATATATATATATATATATATATATATATATATATATATATATATATATATATATATATATATATATATATATATATATATATCCTAGATTACATTGTACAAACACTTGGCATCCAACCAAACGTGGGGTGGTTGTCAAAAAAAAAACGTGGGGAAGCTAAGAAGTTATAATGCTATCAGATCCTCGCGCTCGCACATATCCGCTCGTCTCCTCTGCTACCGTCTCCCATCCATCCACGATTTTCTCCGCATAGGCCGCCTGCGTGTGGACATTCATACGATTTGCACAGGTCAAGGGCAAAAGACATGTACTGTACTCGCAGCATCAGAGACCAGCAGAGCAAGCACTAACTAATGATCACCCATCCAGCACAAATACCAGGGTTGGCCAGATACAAGAGAACATGCTAAATGAAATGGGTTGGAACTGTACCTGGGTTGCAACAAATCCTTTTAGCATCACCAGGAAATCTTGTTTTCTTTCGCTGTCTAGTCGCTGGAGTTCACTCCTGTTATTTTCCTGCATATCATACAGATTTCTATCAGATCTCAGTTGCATCACCAAAGTGAGATCTCATCAGAAGCGGCATGCAAAACATATACAGAAAGCACTCTTACTGGTTACATTACAACAAGACAAGCCAGAAGGAAGCATTTCTGTTTCTATTTATTTACTCGGCTCGTGCTAGTCAAGTGCCCAGCATCGAGGAAATATGGTCCTCGCAATCAGGTCGATTAAAGTAAATTACTCCCTCTGTTCCAAATTATAATACATATTGGCTTTTTTAGATACATTGCTTTTACTATGTATCTAGACTGTATATCTAAGTGTAGCAAGAGCTATGTATCTACAAAAGCCAAAACGTATTATAATTTGGAAAGGAGGGTATTATTCACTTGGAATTGATAAGGAAGCATTCCTCAACATGAATGAATGAACACACGTAATATATCCAGTTAGTGATTGAATTTGAAGCCACCTAAATTACAGCCTCATGGGAGTAATATGTTTGTGCCCCCATCAAATGTTATCTTTACAATTTGGCCACTGGGCTACATTTACATGTGTAATATTTGAAAATAAACAAACAGAGAAATGTGGTGGAGAACTAGTTCCTTGTGAATGTTAGATATCCACCAAACTTCTATGATACTGTTGCAACAAAGGGAAAACAATGTACACACATTTCAAAGCTGACGGAACCACTACTTGAAATTGATTTTGCCTAAGAAAAAGGATATGATGGTACTTAAAGTTACACGAGACTAGATGACTAATGGAGTAAGCAGTCGATGTTTTGTCAGTCATCATTATTGTCCTTGTATAACCAGCAATAATTTTGGACAAAACGAGCAATCATTACCTTAATTCTCTCGTACTCTCTTAAAGCACAGAACTTAGCATCTTCAGTAGCCCTAATTGTTTCCCTTAGCTCTTCAACTTTGCGAGTCCTAGCTCTATCACCACCAAATATCTTCGAGGATGCAGCCTCGAGTTTCTCAATCCTGGACTGTACTGATGCCACATCTGACATGAGTGTTTGCACGGTCAATAATGCACTTGCCCGATCAGAAAATGCAGTGTGGACAGACAACATTATGCTTAAATGTTCATGCAGCGTATCCTGCCATAATAGAAGGTAGAAAAAATAAGATCCATGAAAACGATCACTTCATAAGCAGTAGAGATATAGATAATGTAGACTACCAGATATTTGACAGTTTGCACATTCAAATCTCGACATGCCCTGCTAGCTTTAACAGCGGCAGTGGCTACACGCCTGCTGTCAGCTGCTCTTATCCTCTGAGAGTCATACATTGCCTCCTCGGTCTCAAACTTTGTTAGTCTAACGAATGCCAATCCAAGTGCTCCCATTGTTTCAGCCATATCTTGTTGAGCCTTGACAAGTGCTTCTGCCTGTGGAGAAGACGGAAAACTTTAGCAATGGCTTCCTCCAAGACAGGTTAAGTAATTTTCTGCATAAATCCAGTTTTTTATACAAAAATCTCCCATCAACTGGTAATTTGGTATTGCTTAGTGTTAGCAGAGACACAGCATCACAGCACAGCCCTCGTCCTATTGTGATTCTGTACATGACCAACATGACCATGGGTAGAATCCTCTCAGACTCACATTGCCCTATTAACCTTTTGAGAACACTTTCTCTTTCTCTCCTATTTTGTAAGAATGTGTTGCCCATTACCCTAGTTGGCCATACTATTGTTGTAAAACATGTCATGTTACACAATGTACATGGGTTCTGCTCATGGTTTTTAAGGTGTCAAGTTGATGTCTAGGCACTAAAAAATCCTGGGTGTCCCTGTCACCTAGCTAAAATGAAGCAAGCGAACGGGACATGGGGGAAGAATGGAAGGGAAACCAACCAACAAGTCCCAGAAACTTCCACCACTGCCGTTTCCACTAGCTCTGGCGTCGGTGACTAGCACAGGACTTGCTCCTGTCAGTTGAGGCATGATATATCTCTAAGGGAGCAGCAGCTCAGTCGATCTGAGAGGGCACAGCTCAGTCGATCAGAGAGGGTGCAGCTCAGTGAGGGGCAGAGAAGCAGCACAGAGGAGTTGAGGAGTTGCAGGCAGCAGCAGGTGCAAGGACAAAGGCAAGCAAGCAGCGGCGCTGAGAGCGGATGTGACGGTGCTGATATGAATCAGAATGGGAGGAGTTCTGGGGAGCCTATAGGAAAGTTAGGGGAGGGTTATATGGGCTGTCTAGTGGACTGGGCCATTGCCTTATGTCCCCTGCCCCCTTATTCCTTTTTTCCCTCCTTTTCTTTTTCTTCCTCCTACATGCTTCTGCCTTACCGTTCTCAGATTGGTATGGGGCCCCCTAGGCGATTAGAAGGTGGTCTATCACCATTCCTCACATTACTGCCTTAAGAACCATGGTTATGGTTTAATGAACATGTGCATTATATGTATGATTGATGTTGATGCTATGCTAGAGAACAAAAAGAATATATGTAACTATCAAGAAAAATGAATCCCAACAATAAGCCCTAGTCAAATACAACAACAACAACAACAACAACAACATAGCCTTTTGTCCCAAGCAAGTTGGGGTAGGCTAGAGATGAAACCCAAAAGAGACGAGAAACAGGGAGACACATAAAGGGACATAAAGGGCACAAGACAAAAGATGTCACGGTTCAGGCACGTTGATTGCTAATCTCCAAGCGCTCCTGTCCATAGCTAAATCCTTGGGGATATTCCACTCCTTAAGATCTCTCTTAACGGACTCGTCCCAAGTTAATTTAGGTCGACCTCTACCGCTCTTTACATTATCGGCCCGCTTTAGAACTCCACTACGCACTGGCGCCTCAGGAGGCCTCCGTTGGACATGTCCAAACCATCTCAACCGATGTTGAATCAATTTCTCCTCAATTGGTGCCACCCCAACCCTATCCCGAATATCGTCGTTCCGTACTCTATCCCTCCTTGTGTGCCCACAACACCAACGCAACATACGCATCTCCGCTACACTCAATTGCTGGACATGTCGCCTTTTTGTAGGCCAACACTCAGCACCATATAACATCGCCGGACGAATCACCGTCCTATAGAACTTACCTTTCAGCTTCTGAGGCACCCTTTTGTCACAGAGAACGCCAGAAGCTTGACGCCATTTCAACCAGCCGACTGAAATTCTATGCCTAACATCTTCATCAATGTCTCCATCCTTTTGTAGCATCGACCCTAAATACCGAAAAGTATCCTTCTTGGCCACCACTTTCCCATCGAGGCTAACGTCTCCCTCCTCGTGCCTAGTCGCGCTGAAATCGCACCTCATATACTCGGTCTTAGTCCTACTAAGTCTGAACCCTTTCGACTCTAACGTGTGCCTCCATAGTTCTAACTTCCTATTAACTCCCGCCCTACTGTCGTCAACTAGCACCACATCATCAGCAAAGAGCATACACCAAGGGATATCACCTTGTATGTCCCTTGTGACCTCATCCATCACCAAAGCAAATAAATAAGGGCTCAAAGCTGACCCCTGATGCAGTCCTATTTTAATTGGAAAGTCACTGGTGTCGCCATCACCTGTTCGGACAAACGTCACCACATCCCTGTACATATCCTTGATGAGGGTAACGTACTTAGTTGGGACTTTGTGCTTTTCCAAGGCCCACCACATGACATTTCTCGGTACTTTGTCATATGCCTTCTCGAGGTCAATAAAGACCATGTGCAAGTCCTTCTTCTGCTCCCTATATCTCTCCATCAATTGTCGTAATAAGAAAATCGCCTCCATGGTCGACCTACCAGGCATGAACCCAAACTGATTTTGGGTCACATGTGTCACTCTCCTTAGGCGATGCTCGATAACCCTCTCCCAGAGCTTCATCGTATGACTCATCAACTTAATCCCACGGTAGTTAGTACAACTTTGAACATCTCCCTTGTTCTTGAAGATAGGTACTAATATACTTCTCCTCCATTCTTCAGGCATCTTGTTTGACCGAAAAATAAGGTTAAAAAGCTTAGTTAACCATACTATCGCTCTGGCGCCTAGGTATCTCCACACCTCAATGGGGATACCATCAGGGCCCATCGCTTTACCTCCCTTCATCCTCTTCAAAGCCTCTCCGATCTCTGCCTCTTGAATTCTCCTCAGAAAGCGTCTGTTGGTATCGTCAAATGAGTCGTCCAACTCAAGGGCAGGATCCTCATTCTCCCCATTAAACAGCTTGTCGAAATACTCTCTCCATCTATCCTTGATCTCCTCATCCTTCACCAGAAGTCGATCTGTCCCATCCTTGATGCATTTTATTTGGTTGATGTCCCTTGTCTTCCTCTCGCGGATTCTAGCCATCCTATAAATGTCCTTCTCCCCTTCCTTCGTGCCTAGCCGCTGATAAAGGCCATCATACGCCTGACCTTTTGCTACACTCACAGCTCGCTTTGCAACCCTCTTCGCTATTTTATAGCCCTCGATGTTGGCTACACTCTTGTCATGGTGGAGACGCTTGAAACACTCCTTCTTCTCCCTAATAGCCCTTTGCACCTCGTCATTCCACCACCATGTGTCTTTCGCTTCCCGTTTGCCTCCCCTACTCACGCCAAACACTTCCGAAGCCACCTTCCAGACACATGTTGCCATCTTTAGCCACATGTCGTCGGCATCTTCTCCTTCTTCCCAAGGTCCCTCGTCTAGCATCCTCTCCTTAAACGTCTGCGCTGCTTCCCCTCTAAGCTTCCACCACTTCGTTCTCGCAATCTTGGCCCGTTTGTCCCGGTGGACACGTACCCGAAAGCGAAAGTCCGCCACCACAAGCTTATGTTGAGGGACAACACACTCCCCAGGTAACACCTTACAATCAAAGCAAGCACGTCTATCCTCCCTCCTTGCAAGGATAAAGTCGATCTGGCTCGAGTGTTGTCCACTACGAAAGGTTACTAGATGAGATTCCCTCTTCCTAAAGAGGGTGTTCGCTATCAACAAGTCATAGGCCAGCGCGAAGTTCAAAACATCCTCCCCCTCTTGATTCCTACTACCATACCCGAACCCCCCGTGCACCCGCTCGAAACCTACATTAGTCGCACCAACATGGCCGTTGAGGTCTCCTCCTATAAAGAGTTCTCGCTGATAGGCACGGTACTAACCATGCTATCAAGATCTTCCCAAAACTGCCTCTTGGTGCCCTCGCTAAGACCTATCTGAGGGGCATAGGCACTGATCACATTCAGAGCCGAATCTCCAACTAGCAGCTTGACCAAGATAATCCGGTCGCCTTGCCTCCTAACATCAACGACTCCATCCTTAAGGCTCCTATCGATCAAGATGCCTACACCATTCCTACCCGATGTTGTCCCCGTGTACCAAAGTTTGAAGCCAGTATCCTCCACCTCCTTCGCCTTCTGGCCCTTCCATTTAGTCTCCTGAACGCATAGAATATTTACACGCCTTCTAATTGCTGCATCGACTAGCTCTCTTAGCTTACCCGTTAGGGACCCTACATTCCAGCTACCTAGACGAATCCTAGTTGGCTCGGCTAGCTTCCTTACCCTTCGCACCCGTCGAGGAAAGTGCGAAGACCCTTGCTCATTTTTCACTACACCCGGGCGTAGATGTAGCGCGCCACTAAGGTTGCGACGGCCCGACCCTTGCTCATTTTTCATCGTACCCGGGTCACGATACGACGCGCCACTAAGGGGATGACGACCCGGCCCTTGCCCATTTAACACCACACCCGGGTTCCGATATAGCGCGTCGCTAAGAGGGTTACGCCCCAACGAATCTCTTGTGGGTTTCAAATCCATGAGAGTGGCTGTTTTTTTTTACTGTTGGTTTGCCAGACCTTAACACACCCTCCTCCTTTACCCGGGCTTGGGACCGGCTATGTTGAGACGACTTAAGAAAGTCTTCCAGTCAACATAGGCGGAGTTCAATAAGCCCTAGTCAAATAAGCCATTGATTTAGGGCTCCCTCTATCTTTTCTCCCTCCACTGTACAGGACAAACAAAGCATGTGCAAGACAATTCATAACCCATAACTCCTGTCGAGACTACCAACATAGAAACAAAATTTAGCTTAGTGAGTGAAAAGGAAAATCAGGATAGTGGAACTATTAATGTGATATCATGATACAAATATAATAATTGAATTGCGTATTCTACTGCATATGGTGCAAACAAGCATTTTCACTCCCAAAGCTCTCCCTATATCACCCTTCGTCCACAAATAAAACCTATCAACTCAATTGTTTTTAACTACTTACTGGTTTCAAGGGGCAGGCCTGGTGCAGTTGGTGAGTGCTAGCTCGCCGAGTCACCAGGTCCTGGGTTCGAAGCCGTCTCTCTGCAGAATTTCTGCGGGGGTAAGACTTTGCTTCGGTTATTCCCTTCCCCAGACCCCACTCGTGTGGGAGCCTCTGGCACTGGGTCTGCCCTTACTGGTTTCAAGGTGCCTTAATAATATGTTTTCTCTTTGTAATTTGACCTATCACCAAGCACTACTAACTAAATGTCAATCTACTACGTAAAAATAGTACTACAAAATGTCCTCAAGGTTCATGCTATATTAAGGCCTTAAGGGCCACTTCCCTTGTTACTCCCTCCATTTATTTTTCTAAGGCATATTAGGATTTTAGGAAGTCTATAATTTGACCATTAATATCTCTTATACTATATTGTCAATTACCACAAAACCAATATCCTACTAAAAGACATATGAAAAATACAAATCTATTGATGCATCATTTGTGCACTAAACATACATATATTTCAACAAATTGATAGTCAAATACAATGTTTGACTTTTCTGAATCCTAACGTGCCCTACATCTTGAAATGGAGATACATTGCAAGCTATTCGAATTCTGGATAGAAAAAATCAAAATGAATCATAAAAATGGTCAAACTGCTAGAATTAAGATGCCATGTTATAGAAGCACCATTAGCTACAATTGCAGTGTTGCAATTAAATAGAACTTATGGAGGAAATTAGTGTAAAAAAAGGAAAGATGCATGATACTGAAGGAGATTCATGGAACATATGAGTATGTCATGAATCCAATGTGTTTAAAGTTTTTTCCCCCCAATTTTAGACGGGGAGGTCCCCGTTAAGTTTAATCTTCAAAGAGACAATGAATCACTGTTAAACACTCTACTAGTTATTACTCTTCCCCAGAAATGAAATTCTCACTTTCCGAAATTTGACATAATATTTATGTGTAATAAGTATCATTAAATTAATCATGGAATATATTTTCATAAACCTATTTGGAGATCCAAATGTTGATACTATTTTCTATAAACCTAGTCAAACTTAAATCAAATTTGGCTTCGTCCAAATCTAGGATTACATTCTTTTTTGGATGGAGGTAGTAATTAGTAGTAGAAGAAAAGAAATACATTGCCTCACTCCCATGGTCATAACAATTAACTATGAGACACATTACATGGAATTTTGGGCTTTTGGCATTGAGGGAGAAGAGATCACCTGTTGTGACGCGCTGGTGAGCTGCTGCTCCCACTCCTGCAGCTTATCTTTCTTCTCCAGGAACTCCCTATCCTCCTCTACCAGGGGTGGCTTGACACCAGCCCAGTCAGTTACCACCGACTGCTTGAGCTCCTTGAATATCCTCAGCAGGTCCCTGCCGCCCCTGGCAGGCTGCACGACTTCCTGCGGCGCGGTGACCGCATCCTCCCCGGCAATGAGCTGCCGCGGCAGCCTTGCCGCACCATCGAGCATCCGTGACGCCATATCAGTGCTGCCGGGCAGTGGCATCTTTCCCTCGGCCTGCAGAAAGACGCGCAACTCGTCGCTGGGGCCGATGGCCGGGTGCTCGGCGAGTCGCCAGAGGTACCGCTCGAGAGCGGCACGGCGCTGCGCCACGAACTCGTCCCGCTGCATGACCTGGCTCTCGACGGTGTTCTTGTCCGGGCGCGGCGGCACGAAGTGGCCCCGGAAGGCCTCGGCGAGGCGGTCGGCGAGCGTGACGAAGTCGCGGAAGCGGCGGCGCACCGAATGGCGGCGCTGGTCGGGGTCCCGGCGGTGGACGCTGGTGACGAGGTAGGAGACGTAGGTGGGCGCGGATCCGGGGACGAGCGAGGTGGCGGCAGGCTCGGCCTCGGTCTCCGGGTCGGAGACGGCGAGGAGGGAGTACTCGGAGGCCGTCAAGCGCGCGGATCTCGGCGACGCGGAGGAGGGCGAGGAGGCGGAGCGCGGGGAGGAGGAGCCGGCGCCGGCGCCGGTGGCGTCTGCGTAGGAGGGCGGGTCAACGAAGGAGGAAGAGAAGGTCGGGGAGAGGGTGAAGGCGGCGGCGCGCGTGGGAAGGGAGCGGGGCGAGGCGGCGGTGGCGGAGGAGAGGAGGGGGTCGAAGGTGGAGGCGACGGAGGCGTAGTCGGAAGCGGCGGCAAGGGGTAGGGACTCCATATCGTCGTCGTCGCCGGCGGTGGCCGGCTCCGACGTCGGCGCCGAGGACATCATGACGCGGGGGAGTGGGGGAAAGCCGGAAAGGGAAACCAGGAGAGCGGATGGGTGTGGTGAGCGGAGACTACTGAGCGGAGAATACTACGAGCGCAAGGCTCCGGCGGTTTGGTCACCGCGCGGTTGGCACAAGGACACGCTCACGGGTGGGAGCCTAGGATATCGTGTATTCAAGCAACAACGACGGGAGGGACCTCACGCAGATCAGATCCACCTCACAGTGAGCGCCCGTTTGGTAAAGGTTCGTTCAATCGTGACAAAAAAACAGTTCGTGGCTTCTGTAGCAGAAGAGTAGAGGTGGGGGGAAAAAGTATTCGGTAAAATAATTTAGGACTTTTTTTGGTTCTCCTTGACTAAAATTTAGCATCTGAAACTAGTGACTAAATTTTAGTCACCTATGCTTCGTTCCCTGACTAAAAATGACTAAAAAAGCATTAAAGAAGTTGAACAAAGATTGGTTTGCCCTTATTAAATGCTCAGATCACCCAACAGGCTTGGCACGTTGCTGCCCTGGCTGCTCCCGCCGAGTCACTCTGGTCGTTCGGGTTACCCATAAAGTTTGGGTCGGGTAGTTCGGGTTTTGAAAAGTTCGGGTAATGAGAATTGTTACCCGATAATAGTCCAAAAAAACACTACCCACAAGTTCGGGTTCGGATTCGAGTATACCCAATGTACCCAAAGTATATAAAATCACAACAAGTGTTCAAACATCACAGAATTTTGCATAGAACTGGACAGACTAAATGATAACTCATTAACTCATAACCGATAAAGTGATAACTTCAAGTTTTCAACAGCAAATGCAAACAAGTAAAACCACGACGCATTCAAATTTTTAACCGCAAGTGCAAGCCATAACGACGACACAGGTACTGACTACTTAGTACTGACAAGATACAAGAGCAAATTGAAAAGTTCCAGCATCAAGCCTGTTGCCTACCATCACATCAGTGCTTGTGCTTCAGCTTCACACGAGAACAAAAGAACATCAGAGTCCAGGCCTCCATACTCCTACCGTTGTTGGGCTTGGGCCATGGGAAATCGGGTATGCTCCAATTCACGACTTCGCGCTTCGCTGAGACGTATTCCTATTTCGAGTTGTTCGGGTACCGGGTGTACTTACCCAAATTACCCAATATAAATTCGGGTAATAAGATTCACTATCCGAACTAGACATCAGGTAGTGCGGGTACGGGTACTTCAGATCCAGGTCCAGGTATTTCGAGTTCGGGTTCGGGTATTGGGTTTTGTGCCTAGAGTGACCGCCGAGAACAGCTGCCATTGCCGCCAAGATGGCCGACTGTGCACACCTCAAACTATTCATTCATATAATGCAAATAATGATAATGCAGTACACAAATCTCTTCATTACAAATCATGATAGCTAAGACCTACTAAACAAATTATTGGCTATGAAATCCCGAAATTGATTCATATTTTGATCTTCTCCACTTGACAGTTACTAGCTCTATTACGTTGATGTCCATTTGCTTGAGAAGACACCTTCGACATCCGGCACGTAATTTTCATCGTGATCACACCTATCGAAGTCAACATCTGGCAAAGCACTCTCTCTAATAAAATTATAAATTGCCATGCATGCAATAATTATTTGATTTTGCTTTGGCATCAGATAGCTCGGTAAATTCAACAAGATCCTCCGTTTCATCTTCAAAACTCCAAAAGACTGCTCAATGACATTACGAAGTGAAGAATGTGCAAAGTTGAAGAGCTCAGTTTTACCTCTTGGCATTGGCCCTTCTCGATACTCCTGGAGGTGATACTTTATACCCCTATACGATGCAAGATAACCTAGTCGGTTTGGGTACCCCGAGTCCACAAGATAAAACTTGCCTACACGTTCAATTTAATTTCGTTACTAAAATTGAAATTGGCAAACAATCACAGTTACTAAAATTTAAGCTAGTCAAACTAGTGCACTGAAAAAGAGTAGTAGGGAGATCTCTACCCAAAACACAAACATATTGTACAGTGCATGTTTATCTCTATGACTAAGGCTGGATAACGAGCCAGCTCGGTTCGGCTCGTTATGGCTCGTTAGGATAACGAGCTAGCTCGGCTCGGCTCGTTATCTTAACGAGCCAGAAAGCCAGCTCGGCTCGGCTCGTTAAAAGCTCGAGCTGGCTCGTTAGGCTCGCGAGCCAGTTATAAAAAATATACAAAATTTAATATTTGTATTTATCAAAAGCTTAAAAATAGTAATAATACAAAAATAATATATCCAATAGCCTTAAATTGAATAAAATATTCGTATGTGCTAACATATCAACCATTTGCAGAGTGCAAGACATGAAGTAGTACAAACATAATATAAGTTATGATGGCTTTTTCCCTAAAACTATGGCTCGTTTGGCTCGCGAGCCGCTCGCGAGCTAGCTCGAGTTGGCTCGTTATAGCTAACGAGCTAAAATTTTGGCTCGGCTCGGCTCGTTATGGTAACGAGCCGAGTCGAGCCGAGCCGAGCTAGCCACGAGCTGAGCGAGCTAACGAGCTTCGAGTTTTTCGTCCAGCCTTATCCATGACCCTACTAATTAAGAACCTAATCACTTGAAATTTAGAAAATAATTAAGGGTGTACTATCACTATTTCTGTACAAAAGTCCAAGGAAAAAATCTATCCGCCTGTGAACTAATATCAGGCACATAAGCATTCCAAAACCTAGTTGATAGTGTTTCTGCTTTACAGTGGATTAGAAGGTGGGGAGGATGCCACTTCAAAGCTATGTTACAATTACATTACCACAACGGAAGTTTCAAAAACAAATGCAAAAATGCCAAAAATGAACTACCACAAGTTGCTAGCGGATAAGAATAGCAACAGCCACAAAAGGTGGATAACAAGGAGAATTGTGACACATTATTGACAGATAATGATCTGCGTGTGACCATGAAGTGACTGGCTTCCATTGGCAAAGGAGCAATTGCCTGCCAGCCCACCAATAAATGGAGTGTTGAGAAGAAAGCACAGTCATATTGCGCCTCAAATGTGTAAGCTTAGGATGGAACAAAACTAGAAAGTCTGTGCTTAAACAAGCATCAAACTAGTACTTAGGGACACAACATCAACAATGAGCACTGATCCAAGATATCAAGTGGAACAATCTATGCCTGATATCATGCTAGCTTATCATCAACAGTTCATCATATCAATAAAATGTACACAGTCAAAAGATAATAGAATCACTGTCCAAATATACAGTCTTAAATGATTAAAAACAAATGATCACATAGGTAGAATGATTAAAAAACAAATGGCAAATCACATCTGCAAAAAATAATTATTTCTCAAATTTTTTTAAAAAAACTGCAAGTTCTCTATGGTTTATGTATATAGGACTGGTAAACTGGCATGGAACCCTTTAGTCGTTTTTAGTTGAAAAACTCCCAAGGCGACAAGCACACTAAGTAAAAGACTCCCGAGAAAATATTTGAACTAGATAGAATATAAGTGACAATGTAGGGCATGCCGAGGTTCTTTTTAACAGAAAGAGACTGAATTAGATATAATTAGGAGAGAGAGCTCTTATCTGTTTCACATATGGCTTTGCAGCTGTCCAAGACATGCAGGACCAATTTGCCATATTCAACAGAGAAATAAAGACAAGTAATTTCATAAAGTCTACTGAAACTAGCAGGGACCCGTGCAAAGCATAGACGTTTTATTTTTTCAGACCTGGTATGATGATGGGTACTGTTGCAATGGGTTTTTACTTTTCGTACCGGAGGTACTGTTGATGGGACCCGTTACTGTCCATACCGGGTAGGTAATGTTTTGAGACCCGTTATTGTTTTACATGTAGGTACTGTTTATGGGACCCGTTACTGTTCTTAACGGATAGGTATTGTTCATGGAGATCCGTTACTGATGTTGGAGAAGTGCCGCTGCCATTGACTGTGCTAGGAACAGTGAAATGAGAGAGGAGACGGAAGTCCTAGCATCCACGACTATTGCAGTATTCTTTAGATTAATCCGGCTTAGATTCTACAAAAGTCTACTGATTCACACAAGTTGAAGAATATTTAGGAAATAGAAGCAACATTCTACAAAAACATCTATACAGCCCTAGCCTCTGTTGTTACATTAACAAATTGTCAAATCAATACACTAAGAAGCATTCCAATGACTATAATTCAAACAAACTATGATTTTATAAGCTACAGAGATATAGAACTGTGGTTTAGAAACAAGATGTCATGAGTGGAGTTTCTAAAACATCCCCCAGGTGGGCACTGATGGTCGCCGTTTTGGAGGGATCACCAGTACCCATGTCGATTTGCTTCACGTTGGCTTCTTTGGGAGGAGCGAGAATGCTAGGCTTCTTGGCTATGATCTCTAGTTCTTCCGATTTGATTTCAGCTGCTACGGTTGCTATCTCTTCTCTTCCGCTGGCTGCTTGTGCCTTAGCTACGATCTGGACTGCTTGTATATCATAGTCGAAAGCACGCTTTAGGTCACCTCTGAGGGAGAGGACTCCATTGGGCCCTGGCATTCTAAGCAGGTGAAAGGTCCTAATATGGCTAGAGGGGGATGAATAGCCTATTAAAAATTCTACAAACTCACTAGAACAAAAGGTTAGTATAATAAATGACGAAATGTAATTTTGCTCTAGCTCTATAAAGGTTGCAAGCCACCTATCCAACAATTCTAGTCACTATGATCACTATAACAATCAATGGCTAAGTCACTATGAGCTCTTAAAAGCTAGCTACACTAAAGAGCTCAACTAGGTGAGAAGTTACACTAGCAAAGATAATATAAGCTCTCAAAACTAATTACACTAAAGAACTTGTTGCAACTAGTTTGCCGAAAAGTAAATGAGAGGTATGTGATCTTTATACCGCTGTATAGAGGATGAACCAATCACAATATATGACGACCAATCATCAGGAGAAATCCAATCATACATAAGATGAACACAAGATTTTTCTCTCAAGGTTCACATGCTTGCCGGCACGCTAATTCCCATTGTGTCGACCAACACTTGGTGGTTCACACGGCTAAGAGGTGTAGCATGAACCTCGTCCAACCCGTAGACACCATAAGAAACTACCCACAAGTGAGGTAACTCAATGACAAAAGAATTTACTAGAGTTTTCTTTGGCACTCCGCCGGGGAAGGCACAACACCCCTCACAAAATCACCGGGAGGTGGCCAACAACAAGCACCACTCTTGCCACAACTCCTCCGCTGCCTCCAAGATGTCTAGGTGGTGACAACCACCAAGAGAAACAAGAATCCCATGGCCAAAGATCACCCAAGTGCCACTAAGATGCAAACTCACAAGCACAATGCACTTGGATCACACAATCTCACTTTAAATTAGCAACCAAGCAAGGGAGATGAGTAGGAGGGAGTATGCTCAGCTCAAGAGGATGTCAAGATGATCAACAGTCCAAGAGAGTTCCCTAAGAGCCAGCCAACACATATTTATAGGGGTCCCAAAAGAATAGAGCTATTAGGCCCACATTCCAGCACACCCCGATTGCAACGGACGCGCAAGTGTCAAAGCACCTGACGCTCCTCAGCGTCCGATCACCAACACGCTCGCTCGCTCGATGATCGCCACATGTCACTTTTGAATCCTCGCCGCTCGATCACCAATGGTCAACTAATGTCACGCTCGCGTACACAGATGCACTGAACGCATAGGAGGGATGCACCAGACGCCAGACGGTCCACGTTCGGTCGACTCCAATAAGGTACCAGAGAGGGAAAACACGCACCGGACGCATCCACTAGGGGGCAATCGGATGTACCCTAGTGTCCGGTGATCACTCGGCCTCGCCACGCGGTTACGTCATTTGCACCGGACACTGACAACACGCGTCCGGTGGCCTGCATCCACTGCCGCCCTGCCATGTACCAGACACGCCAGTGCAACGCGGTCAGCGTTCGCTCACTGAAGCCCTTTGCGTGTGCCTCTGCCTGAACTGACCGGACACGCAGGTGCCCCTGAGGCCAGCGTCCGGTCACTTTCAGTGACCTTTTTCGCCTCTGTTTCTTCACCGATCCTGCCTCGCAAGCTCGGTAGGAAGGAGAGGGGTCTCCACTTTTCTCTTCCTCTCAAAACCCTTGCAAATGTGCCAACCACCTTGTGTATCACTTTGTGCACGTGTGTTAGCATATTTTCACAAACATTTTTAAGGGTTATGTTAGCTCTCCACTAGATCCTAATGCACATGCATATAAGTCATCATCTAGTGGCACTTATGAGACCAAATAGCCAAAGGATTCTCCTCTTTATAGTATAGCTATCGATCCTGAACATGATCACACCCTCTATGGTGTCTTGATCACCAAAACCAAAACCCTAGCAATACATTTGCCTTGATTTCCATCGGGTTTTGTTTTTCTCTTTCTTCTTTTCCAAATGTGAAGCACTTGATCATCTTTTGGTCACCTCCATCACTATGACCATCATCTAACTCCATCACTTGGCATGGGACTTATCATTTCATGTCTACACACTTAGCATAATGATTAGTCCCTAGGTTTCATCAATTATCCAAAACCAAACTTGGGCTTTCAGCAGGAGGTATGGATAGTGTGGTATCGCCATGAACTTGGCTAACGCTGGTCTTCCAAGGATAGCATGATATGAAGGTTCGAAGTCTGCAACCTCAAATTTGATAAACTCTGTATAGTAGTTTGATGGAGTCCCAAAAGTGACCGGTAGAGTGATTTGTCCAAGTGGCATGGCTGCCTTGTCGGGTACTATCCCGTAGAAAGAAACGCTTGTTGGAGTAATCATCCCGATGAATTCTAGTCCCATCTTCCTTAATGTTTCTAAAAATATTATGTTGAGTCTGGCTCCCCCATCGATTAGCACCTTTGTGACGGTTATACCAGCGATTGTTGGATCTAAAACCAGTGGGTAGTGACCAGTGTTTCCCTCTCTTGAAAACTAAATTGGATACTGCGACCAATTGAGGTACCTGGGAGTAGCCGGTTCTGCCGCCATTATGGTTTGTAGAGCTAGCTTGTCTTGGTGTTTGCTCCTAGAACCTAGAATTCCAGCAAGGATGACTGCTACTGTTCCCTTTAATTGCTGAAATCCCTTGTCTTCAATGTTATCCTCTCCTTTTTCTGGTCGTCTTCTTTCTGTCCCCCTTATTATCTTTTCATGTGTATCGATCAAGGAAGATACGGTAGTCTCCTGTCAATCAAGGACAATGCATATTTTCAATGTCTTTGAACTTTCTGAATTTAGAAAATTTCTTTGATTTATCAGCCACCACTACAGTGTTGTTAGGTCCATGCTTTCTTTCTTGATGCCCATTGTTTCAATGATTTTGCCTGTCTGGGTTGTCTCGGTTGTTTCTATCCGGGAATCTTTCTCGTGTTTTCTCCTCTGCAGTGATCATCTTCTCTAATGTGCGTCTGGATTCTTCATTGTTTCTCGGGTTCTCTTTGCAGAAGTCCTGAAATTGCCACTTGGCCATGATCCTGTGGGAGAAGGCTTCGATTACTTCTTGTTCAGTGATGTTGTGTACTTAAGCACGCAGTTCACCAAATCATTAGTAATAATCTCTGAGGCTCTCACCGCCTTTCTGTTTGAGTCCCTTTAGTTCTGCATGGGTGATAGGGTGCATGATGATGCCTATGAAATTTTCACAAAAGGCTCTCTGCAAGTCCTCCCATTCCTTAATTGATCCGGGGCTTAGCTTATCAAACTATTGGATTGGGATGGCTTCCAGCACTATGGGAAAGAAGAGTGCTTTGATGTCATCATCACCACCGACTAGTTCAATTGACTGAGAGTAGATCCTGAGCCATTGCCTAGGTTCGGTCTTGCCATCGTACTTGGAGTGGTTTAAAGGCTTGAATTTGTGAGGCAGCCATACTGAAGCAAGTCGGTTTGCGAAGCAAGGGAACCTATCTTGTGCTTCGTCTTCTCTATACTCTGATTTAGCCCCTCCTTCCTGCCAGCTATCATTATGATGAGAGTAGTTTTGTGGGGCTATTTGGATGGGTACTTTGCTCTTGCTTTCCCTCGATTACTCAATTTGATTGCTCTGACTATGGTCCCTTCTACTTTCTTTGTTGTGGCTTCCACTTGGCCCTAGTCTTTCGAAAGCGGAGTTCCTTTGACTTTGATTTTCTTGTCTGTGAGATGCTGATCTGGCGGGTAGTCTTGAGCGGGTCCTTCCGTCGTGTGCCCTTAGGGCTATCGACTAGAGAACCTCCTAGAGTCGTTCTTGTTCTTCATTGGGATGCAAGATGACTTTGATTTCTTCCAATGCTTCTTGGATTTTATCATATGGGGAATTGTGCATCCTGGTTGCACGTCTTTCTTCAGCTTCTTGTTCTGATTTCTTCTTATTGTACTCGGTCAAATCCGATTCGTACTTGACCCAAGCTTCTTTGCGCTGCTAGGTCCGGCATTTGTGTCCCTACTTTAGTTTATTCCTTCTTTCTCTAGTTTGTCTCTGGCTCTTAGTCTCGCCATCATACTCTAGAGTGTTGGGTGATATGTTAAACTCTGATTCATCTAAGGACCTGACGTCGGGTGCTTTTAGTGAAATCAGAGGTGGTCGCCAAATCATGAATACTTCTCGGACGTGCGTTGCTTCCGCGTCTGTGACTGCTATTGATGGTAGATAAGTATCATTTTTAACTATCAACATAGTATGAGAAAGGACCTAAACATAAATATTATCTAGATATAGGGGTTACACTGATAGAATTCCACATGTCAGATTTACATAGAGAGAAATCGACCATACTATGAAAAAGAATACTCTACAAGACTCAGGAAGATCAACCCCAGAGGGTAGGGCCCATTGGCCAGGCAACAGGGGTGGCCGCTCCACCCAGGGAGCCAATCAGCTTTCACCTCACAGATCATGCCTCCACCACCTTTAAGGATTAATAAAAAGTCATTCATTAAGGTCGGTTTGATCCAAGGGTTGTGGTGCTTCCTAGAGGGCTATATAAGTAAGGCCCCTGGCCCTAGGAGAAACCCTAATTCATTAGAGAGAACTCATTCCATTCATTCAGAGAAGCCCTAGAGCCACCATCTTAATTAGATCCCTAGTTTAGCATAGCTACATAGGATTAGAACTAGAAGGAGCCAAGTATTACTTGATTTCTGGATCTGTCAAGAGAATACATGGTAATTCTCTCCTACTTTTGTATTTGTTCTTATATTATTCATCTAGTTTATCATTTGTATGAATATGACTTTAGTCTATTCTATCATATTGGATATGACTTTGCTCTATTTGATTATGTTCTCAATTATATTGTTCTTAGTCTACTTTGATTATATGCTTGGCATAGTTCGATCAGAATTATATTTAAGTATAGGATCATATAGTGCTTGCTCATTGATATCATGGGTGAGTGGTAAACATTGTGTAGGTGTGGTGCCTATACCGTATTTACCTGCGATTGCACCCTATATTCCGGGCCGTGTGGTAGATCGCGGGAGTGATAGTCCTGTTGAGTCCTTTGTAGTCCACCTCCCGAGTATAGGGCAGGCAGAGCACAACTATTATAGGGAAGTGACGGCTATGTTCTATATCTTCCTTAGTAATATCACTATGCGTAGATATAACCTTTTCTTGCCATGATTGCCAAGTGTAATCGCACTAATCATCATATGCTTTGACTGTATAGTTAGAATAACTTAGGATTTATCATTATAGTTTGTCCTAATCCATGCTAGTGCTATATGCTTAGAGTAATCTATTGAGATGTTTATCATTATATGTGGCTACGTGCTTATCTATTATCTCTTATTATTCTTTATTCATATATATATTATTTATCTTGTGACACTTACCCTATTTGAGAAGATAGATAAAGACTTGGTTATGCTCTCCATTATCACATGCAGTGAAGCTCATTGCTCATTATCCTTAGCATCCCTTCCCAGTGGTAAAAATATAAATAACGATACCTGGATTACTCCCGGTTAAAATGCTACATCGGTATTATCTGTGCACTAGCTGTTGACGATGGTTATCTACCATAATAAAGGGTTAAAATAAATATATAAAGGGCTAATAAATGATCACCAACATAGGTTTAGGATGTCAACTAACAAAATTCCACGAGTTTTGGTGAATTTATATTTTGCAGGGGGTTATCAGAATAATTCAGGAATTTATATGTTCCACGAGAAGGAACCCACGTCAATTAGCCTAATCTCCATGTCACGAATATGCAAGAGGCTTCTAGAGGACACCAGAGGACTCCACGAGGAGGGCCACCACGAGGCGCCGCCAGGTGGGGCCGACCGGCCTCAACCCTAGGCCGACCGGCCCCTGGCCGCCACCCCTCGATTCCTTCCTTTGCAAGCTACTTCAACCGCCTTCAAGGATGCATCCTAACCCCACGTGAAGGTCGGTTTGATCCAAGGGCCACGGTTCCATGCTTTGGGGTATATAAATGAGGCCCCAGACCCCCCTCCAAGGAGAATTCATTCAATTCATCATCATAATCACCTTTAAGAGAAAAGCTAGGGATTAGGAAAGAGAGGTGTCCCTCGAATGGATGTCCTCTCAACTCCCAAGTTAGAATAGATCTAGTCTTCTAGATAGTAGAGAGATGGAGAGCGAGGGAGGAGTTCGGAGGAGGTGCTGGCCTATTGGTGCCTCTTCAACAACTTGTACTTCGGCAGGATCGAGCTCTACGTGGGCTTGCTCCTAAGATGGTTCTAGCTCTGGCAATCAACTTCTAATTCAAGTAAGATTCATGTTTATATTATTCGTCTGATTTGCGAGTCTCTTTTGAGCGCTTTAATCTAGTCGACTAGGTTAGAGTATAATTCGCAGTGTAAGCGTGGCGCTTAGACTAGGGTTACTCGTAGATGCACCCTATATTCTGGATCGGTGGTATATCACGAAGGTGACAGCTTCGTTGAGTCCTCTGTAGTCCACCTCCCATCTGTAGGCCTAGCAGGATATATAATTACGTTGTAGATTCATACTCTGTTTGCGATCTTCCATGGTAATTCCCTAGTTGAATAGTAGAAGATGTGGACTGCCCAAGTTAGAAGTAGAAACCCTGATCGAGTTATCCTCTCTATACTCCTACTATCGACCCCATACTAGATTGATCCTCTCTTACGTTTTAGTCTTGTTTTCACTTTAGTTGTTCCCACCTTATTTATATTTCCAACTCATTCACCTTTTCTGGTTAAGTTAGAACACGTAGTTGACTTACACGTTTCCCTGTGGATACGATATTAAAAACCCTCTGGGTGAAAGCTACAACGGTATCCGTGCGCTTGTGGATCTTTTTTGTTAGCGTTAATAAATACCAACAAGCTTTCTGGTGCCGTTGCCGGGGAAACGGTTGCTGAATTGACTACGAACCTAGCCTAACCTTTTTCAAAAACAAAAATAAATATATATATATACATAAAATAAAAAAATCTCTTTTCTTATCTTTACCCTTTTTATATTTTCTAAAAAGAAAAAAAATCTTTTCTCATACCTTCTTTCTTTTTATCCTTCACCTCATCCCTTCTATTCTTTTTTCCTTTCATCTTTTGTTAGCATGGATAATAACACTCCTATCTATCAATATGTTAACCCTATGGGCACACACCTTAGACCACCAGAACATTTCGAGCCTATCACAGCATCTGGTTTTGAGATAAGCTCAGATTTCATAGAATTTGTTCAGAAAAAAAACCTTCATGGGGGAAATTGAGGAAAACCCATATTCGCACCTATGAGAGTTTAAGCGGATCTGTGACCTCATTCGCATAAAGGGCATATCTGATGAGACTGTTGGTATAAATTAAGTGCAACTAAAATATGAAGGATTCTACAAGCGCACAGAATATACCATTATAGCATTTTACCAAGAATATTCCAGGTATCGTTATTTATATTTTACCATAGGGAAGCAAGGGTTAAAGAATCTCATAATTCACCATCATGTATCTACTAACATAGTAAACCAACTAGACTATAGCAGGGGTAAATGATATATGAAATGATAGGATTTATGTAATATGACACACATGGGATAGGTCACTAAAGATATGCAACTAGTTAACTTGGGAGGTCAATGGGTGAGGTAGATTCCTATGATATTCTTATCACATGGTAAAGGTATACCCAACTGTGCTAAGACTTACCACACTTTTGTGCACTTTGGGACACCACTAGACAGGAGAGAGCACCACAAAGGATACCTCTACTGACGTGACTACGGTCCTATAATTTAAGAACCTACTCGATAGATATGGATGGGGCTGTCACCTCCCGTAACTACCATACAACTAGGGAGCAGGGTGTACTCATAGGCAGAGCATCATATAAACACCACGTTTACATGAGGCTCGGCTACTTAGCCCAACCGGTAAAGCCTAGACTAAGCGCTCTATGAACTAGCACACAAAAGCAATGATAAACTCAACTAGAAAGATATATCCAAAGTAAGCATATGCATGTAAATAAGAGAATAAGTATAAGTCTTATAGAATGTTGAAGTGAAGATACAAGGCTTTACCAAGCCTCCATGACTAGATCTGAAACCTTGAGCAAGATCCCAACTCGACCCTCTCTCCTAAGATACTAATCTACTACATTGGAGAAGCTAGACCTAATCCCCTAGAGAGGTCATCCTTTCATGGGACACCTCTCACCAGATCCCAGCTGGGAGATAATGAATTAGGGTTTAAGGGATGCCTCCTCCAGGGGCCAGGGCCTTGCTTATATAGCCCTCTAGGAAACACCACAGCCCTCGGATCAAACCAACCTTGATCTATGGTTTTTATTCATCCTCAAAGGCGGTGGAAGCAGGATCCGCGAGGTGGAAGGCGATTGGCCTCCAGGGCTAGGCGGGCGCCCAAGGAGGTGGGGTGAGCGCCCCACTTCCGAGCCCGTTTCGTCTCCTGTTTGTTTCTAGAGTCTTCTCATACCTTCCATATTCTCGAAAAGTTATGCGTAGCCCCTTTGTCTCTATGTAAACCTGACATGTGGGCCTTCCTTGGTTCTTTTCAGCTGACACCCTGCAGAAATAGACATTCACCAAAACTTGTGGAATTCTATTAGTAAACCCCCTATATCTATGTGGTAATTATGTTTAGGTCCTTTTTCATGTTTCGTTGATGGTTAAAATTGACACTTATCTACCGTCAACAACTCCCCCAAGCTTACACTTTGCTCGTCCCTGAGCAAAGATAAACTTTGCTACAATGCTTTCACACCTCAAAGGTACACATGTGTTCAAACACGAACTCTCCTCCGGTTTAGAGTGAACTATTCTGACTTTCAAACTTACCCATATTACCTTCCACCATGGGGCTTGTAGCCGTCTCTTGGGTCTTGAGCAGTTGAAAGATAGAACGGTCAAGTCAAGCGCTATGTCTCAAGCTCTTTGATCAACTATTATTCAGGAGTTTTGCAGGGTTTTTAAATAAAACTCAGAGATTCCTGTGTATGACCCTCTCAAGTCTCTCATTTGTAGTATTTGTGGATCCTTACCAAGACATTTATGGTGTATGCCTTCTCTCTTCTCTCAAGATATGTGGTATTTTTGGCATAAGGCATAGTATGCCTTCTCTCTCTCATCCTACTTCTAATAGGCTTATATGGAGCTCATAGGTGGAGAGACAAGGAATCCTTACTTGCAAATATTTATTGTATAGTCAGACCATGGATCTAGAGGGACAAGTCCGGCCATACAGTCAAATCAAGACATGCATGTGTGTGATCCTAAATATGGGCTGAGTGGATATATAGTGGAAATGATGGAGGATGTAAGATGTAAGTGGAAATAAGGGGTAGAAGAATAATAGTGAACATCTAATTCTACTTTTGCTCCTTGATGGAATTTTATACATCTCTTGAACTTTGAAGAATTTTGGGAATAACTTGGGCTGCTCAAAATCTCTCTATGTTGGGATATTTATCCTCTTTATTCTCTCTTTATTTTTTTCTCACTCTCCCCTTTTTTCTTTTTTTTAAAGGAACTGAATACGATGGAATAATTCCCAAGTATATTTTGGAAACATAGATAAGAGGTAGCAATGGAAATACTTGAGCTTAAAATAAAAGGGGCCAGCAATGGATGAAAGGTTTTGTTCACTCCTAGTGTAGGAGCAGAACAACTTGTTGGGTTGTGTCTAATGGAAAATATTTAGATGCGTACTTCCAGGGTAGAAGCAGCATAAGTAGGTGGAGTGCACGTGAATCTTGATTTTAACCGCATGACTAATCCCCTAGGGTCAACACAGACTGACCACACTCAATGCTTACAAGTAGCTAAGCTAATAAGTGAAAGTCTTTTCTAATCTAGTAAACATATATATATGGCTATGGTAGGAATTAAACTCTCGTCATATAGGAACTCATCATGCAGGATTTTTAATTTTCAAAGATAAATTCTCTAGAACTCTAGTATCTCTAGGAGCATGATAAACAATAGCTCAAAACCTTCCCATATCATATCCTCTAGGGGCTAGGGGCCTTGCTTATATAGCCCTCTAGGAAACAACACAGCCCTCAAATTAATCCAACCTTGATCTACGATTTTTATTCATCCTCAAAGGCGGTGGAAGCAGGATCCGTGAGGTGGAAGGCGATTGGTCTCTAGGGCTAGGCGAGCGCCCAAGGAGGTGGGGCGGGCACCCCACTTCCGAGCCCGTTTCGCCTCCTGTTTGTTTCTAGAGTCTTCTCGTACCTTCCACATTCTAGAAAAGTTATGCGTAGCCCCTTTGTCTCTATGTAAACCTGACATGCGGACTTTCCTTGGTTCTTTTCAGCTGACACCCTGTAGAAACAGACATTCACCAAAACTTGTGGAATTCTATCAGTAAACCCCCTATATCTATGTGGTAATTATGTTTAGGTCCTTTTTCATGTTTCGTTGATGGTTAAAATTGACACTTATCTACCGTCAACAGAGACCATCCAATGGAAGCTATTTCCATTCTCTTTAACGGGAAAAGCTAAACATTGGTATAAACTCAATGTACAACATGCGCAAGGAGATTAGAAGACACTATGCAATGAATTTCTATCAAAATTCTTTCCCATGTCTAAAGTGAATGACCTACGAAAAGAGGTTCTAACTTTTAGACAACTAGAAGAAGAATCTCTTGCCGAATCATGGGATCGCTTTATTGACCTTACCCTCATTGGCCCAGACCTTGCTATTCTGGACCCAATACTTTTTCAACATTTTTATGAAGGTCTTAGCAATGATTCTAGGGAATTTCTTGATTTATCTTCTGGAGGAGCTTTTCTTCATTTGCTTACAAGTGAATCAAGGGTCATGCTTGAAAAAATTACTAGTCAAGCCACTCGCTGGACTAAAATTCATTTTAAGCCCCCCAAGAAAAAGAAGGAGTTCTCTCCTAAATAAAAAGAGGAAGTTTTGATAGCTAAGTCACAACCACTTCAATCCCGAGGTTTAGCTGTCAATCCTAAGACATCAATACCCCAACGCAATGATGATAGCTTAGACTTCTAGTTTTGTAAGATGCTAGTAGATCAATATAAAAATAGAATGACATCTAGAAAAAAATGTTCTCAACTACCTTTCCCCCATAGAGCACATTGGAAGAAATGCAAGGATGACATGTCTAGCGATGCCATAGAAGGAGAGCCAAGCAATTTTGGAAATTATTCTATCTTATCCCCTTCTATGCCCACATTGGATGACTTACCTCAACCCATTTTTCAATCCATCCTTGACCCCAATGATCCCTCGTATGCTCTCCCTCCTAAGTCTCATCATGATCCTAGAAATCCATTAAGACAACCAAAACCTAGGACTCATAATGACCACATGGATGACGAAGAGATGCTACGACATTGGCAGGAATGTGTAGAATGGATGGACAAGGAAGAAGCCTTAATAGAATCTAATCTTGGCTCAAACTCAAATGGTGAGTTTTTAACTCCCTTTGACTTTGAGGACGATACTTATCCATCTATGGAGGAAGCCCTAGATGAGGCCAATTCAAGAGTCACCAATCCAAGTGAAATTCTAAACATTCAGATTGGAGACAAAGATGACATCAATGAGCATGGAATCTATTCCATAACCACCTTATTAAATCCATGTTCATATGAGACATCTCCCAATTCAATTGGTCTCTTCAACCTCCCCACATTCGAGATCTCCAACCCCTCACTCTTTCTGTTTATAAAAATTTTAAAAGGGTGGTTGTAGATGCATATGTTTATCATAAATGTTGTAGATCTCGTTGTGCTCTTAAGGTTGGTGTTGGAGGGGAACCTACTTCACCAAAACACATTTTGAATGTTTCCCAAGGACAAGCTTAGTGTCCCAAAACAAGCACTTTTTAGATCCTAACACGAGTATTCACCTTTCTGCTACGCTGCCCTTGTGAAACGAGAATAGAGATATAATTGTAAAAATATTCCTTTTGGTACTCTTGTCACTAACCTTTCCAGGTCAGGAGCAAAAAGATCAAAGGAATAACAAACACTAGGGAAACACAGCTTACGCATCATGAAGAGATCCATGGAACAAGAAGATGAGTGTCACGAAACAAGATCTATAATCAAAGCACTCACTCCATGAAAGAAGGTGAATAAATCTCCACCAAGCCCCTTCAAGACAAAGACCATCATGGAGAAATTCTCAAGACAATGAGGGGAGCACAAGGACCGACAAGAATGTCAAGATCAGGAGAACAAAAAGATGGTGAAGACAAGTCATTCATGAGCAGAACCAGCTGGGCAAGAGAAGCTTCCACAGGGTGGTCAGTACCATCACTCTTCAATGACAAAAGTAATATCTTGAGGTACATAATCACTATTCAAAAAGTTTTTCTTGATCCTGGTATGCACATAAATGAAGAACCAAATATGTTTAAGTTACAACTTTGCTTGATCCAATCTGATCAACTTAACATGTTCAGTTCTTTAATCTTTGTTCTTAGCTTCACTCTCTTGATCTCACTGTCTTAACCAAATGAGCTAAAAATATTGCATATTCACACTCATGCTCATCTTCTGATCTTATCACCCATAACTTCAACTTTATCTTGTTCACCATGCCTAAGATTAGAGAAGAACGAATAAAACTTTTGGTTCTATTGGTGTTTTTCCACCAACAGAGCCCATGCACTTGATCTCTACCTTATTTTTATGAGCAGGATACACTTTGAACAAAACATGGATGAGTTTGTCAACTCTCCCAAATTCTACAAAGTGAAGGTCCTGGATCTATAAGAACATGTACACTAAGCAAGAAGTTGTCAACTTCCATAATTAATGCTTCATTTCAAACGGCTGCTGGACGAACGAAGAACATGGGTAACACCATATCAAGAGGTGCAGTTATTAAGGTCTCCACCTCTAAGACCAGATGATTCACCTAAGGAATGAACATGGTGAGAAGTCCTGTTCAGAGGACTTAAAATAATGAACCCTCGTCGGGAGGTAAAATCGGTAGTTATCCATATTTATCTTTTCTGCATAATCATTTTCATTTAGCATATTTACTTTTCTGCATTACCATTGCATTATATATATATATATATATATATATATATATATATATATATATATATATATATATATATATATATATATATATATATATATATATATATATATATATATATAATTTGTTGCATCATAAATCCTAAAGCCCCATGTGGATAATTTTGTGGTGTGTAAAAAACCCATAGGAATATTCACCGTGGTGGCATAAAAATAAAAATAAATATGCATGCATTCATCCTATTGCATTTTCTTTTGCATCATAGAAAATATAAAAATACAAAAATATTGAGAAAGAAATCCCACTGAAACTCTGCCTAGAAGAAAAGCTTTGGACAACTGAGGCTTAAGTGGCCAAACCACTAACGCTTAACATGTTCCACAAGTTTTGTTGTCTATTTGAGTTTCACAGGATTTGAAGGACCAAAAAGAGCTAACAAGCAAGTGGATGCTCTATCCATTGTTGGAGCACTGTCTCATCAGTCATCAACATCAATCAATTTCTGACAGAAGACATACATCTCCACTGCCAGTCTGCTACATTGTAAGATCGAACGACTACGTCAACATTTAGCTTGAGGGAAGGCACCCCCGTGTATTCCAGGTATACCCCCTTAAAATTTTCTTTCTATAAATAAATTCAAAAAGAAAGAAAAAAATAGTGAGCACATGAAGGTTCACACTTACATAATTATGGTCAGGAGACATACTTTTTAATATTTATGGATTTTTATTGTGTCTACTTTATCTAGTCGAGTATTTATTTTATATTGTGCTGTTTTGTAATAATGTGTGTTAGTTAGAGTGTGTCAAGTTTGCTTGAATTAGTTTATGAATAGAGAGCACTCAGAATAATCTCTGTTATAGAAATGATGAATAGTTGCTCTGCCGTAATTCCTTTCAAGTGCCTAGTTTTCAAACACGAATTCTCCAGAGTTTTGGGTAGAACTGTCTTGATCTAAAGATAAACTCTGAGCCTGAAACTTGTGGGTTGTAAATGCTGGATCTAAATCTAGGTAGTTGAGGAGTATGATATGAGAAAGTCTGAGCTGCTATTTATCTTGCTCCTACTAATGCTAGAGTTCTAGAGAATTTTATCTTTTGAAATCTTAAAATACCATGATGAGTACTTGTATGACAAAGCTTAAAATTCCTACCATAGCCATACATATGATAGAAAACTCCATTCATACTTTTTACTACTTGTACTTGCATTGAGCATTGTCGAGCTCTGTTGACCCTTAGAGGCTTGTCATACTTTTAAACTCAAGATCACATACACTCCACTCAAATATGTTGCTTCTACTCTGGAAGTACGCAACAAGATGTCGTTAGATCCACCAAATATATTTTTCTCCTACACTGGGAGAGAACACCACTCACATGTCTTATAGAATTTTTGTCACGTATCCATACATTTCATAAGCCCTAGTTATTGTTGCTCCAGGTTATTATTATCTCTCAATCTTTCATTATAGACAAGAATGTTCTGGGCTTATATATTTATATAAAAAAAGAAGAAAGAGAAATATATAAAGAGTAAAACATGGACAAGTGTCCTACCAAAACAATGGGTACTTATATGCCCGCCTCTCTAAAAAAACTATAGCCCAAAATATCTCTTAGTCTAAGTTCTTCAATTATTCAAAGAGAGATCAAAATCCCTTTCAAAGGAGCAAAAGTAGAATTTGATCCACTATCACCTTCATCATAAATAAACCACTCCTTGATCCATACAAATGCACTTCTTGATTTGATCGTATGCCTCGTTTCTCTAGATCCACTATTTGACTTTACAAAATATGCTTTGCAAGTATGTACACGCTGTCTCCATACCTATAAGCTCCAGATAAAGCATTAGATGTAGGATGAGAGAAGGCAAATCTCACTTTGCCTTGGAGAGGATCCAGAAATACCACATATATTGAGAGATTTGAGAGAGTCATACAAAAAGATACTCTGAGTTTTATTTTAAAAATCTTGCAAAACTCCAGAATAATAGTTGAATGAAGAGCTTGAGACATAGTGCTTGATTTGATTGTTCTACTTTTTGACTGCTTAAGACCCAAGTGAAGGCTAATAAGCTACATAGATAAAGGTAATATGGGTAAGTCTGAAGGTTAGAGTGGTTAGACCTAATCCGGAGGAAAATTCTTGTTTGAACGCATGTGTACTTTTGAGGTGTGAAAGCATTGTAGCAACTCCTGATCCATTATGAATATTTGCTAAGGGACTAGCAAAAGGTAAGGTTGGGGGAGTTGTTGATGATGGTTATCTACCATAATAAAGGGTTAAAATAAATATATAAAGGGCTAATAAATGATCACCAACATAGGTTTAGGGTGTCAACTAACAAAATTCCACGAGTTTTGGTGAATCTATATTTTGTATGGGGTTATCAGAATAATTCAGGAATTGATATCTTCCACAAGAAGGAACCCATATCAATCGGCCTAATCTCCACGTCACGAATACACAAGAGGCTTCTAGAGGACACCAGAGGACTCCACGAGGAGGGCCACCACGAGGCGCCGCCAAGTGGGGCCGACCGGCCTCAACCCTAGGCCGACCGGCCCCTGGCTGCCGCCCCTCAGCTCCTTCCGTTGCAAGCTACTTCGACCGCCTCCAAGGATGCATCCTAACCCCACGTGAAGGTCAGTTTGATCCAAGGGCTATGGTTCCATGCTCTGGCTATATAAACGAGGCCCTAGACCCCCTCCAAGGAGAATTCATTCAATTCATCATCATAATCACCTTTAAGAGAAAAGCTAGGGTTTGGGGAAGAGAGGTGTCCCTCGAACGGATGTCCTCTCAACTCCTAAGTTAGAATAGATCTAGTCTTCTAGATAGTAGAGAGATGGAGAGCAAGGGAGGAGTTCGAAGGAGATGCTAGCATGTCGGTGCCTCTTCAACAACTTGTACTTTGGCAAGATCGAGTTCTACGTGGGCTTGCTCCTAAGATGGCTCAGGCTCTGGCAATCAACTTCTGATTCAAGTAAGATTCATGTTTATATTATTCTTCTGGTTTGCGAGTCTCTTTTGAGCGCTTTAATCTAGTTGACTAGGTTAGAGTATAATTCGTAGTGTAAGCGTGGCGCTTAGACTAGGGTTACTCGTAGATGCACCCTATATTCTAGATCGGTGGTAGATCACGAAGGTGACAGCTTCGTTGAGTCCTCTATAGTCCACCTCCCGTCTGTAGGCCTAGCAGGATATATAATTACATGGTAGATTCATACTCTGTTTGCGGTCTTCCATAGTAATTCCCCAGTGAATAGTAGAAGATGTGGACTGCCCAAGTTAGAAGTAGAAACCCTGATCGAGTTATCCTCTCTATACTCCTACTATCGACCCCATACTAGATTGATCCTCTCTTACGTTTTAGTCTTGTTTTCACTTTAGTTGTTCTCACCTTATTTATATTTCCAACTCATTCACCTTTTCTGGTTAAGTTAGAACACGTAGTTAACTTACACGTTTCCCTGTGGATACGATATTTAAAACCCTTCGGGTGAAAGCTACAACGGTATCCGTGCGCTTGCGGATCTTTTCTGTTCGTGTTAATAAATACCAACACTTGCAGATTTCATATTTATTTTAGAGGTGCATTTGCATATTTTAGTACCAGCACCTTTAGTGTCATGCTAGGGATGAAAACCTAGCTTAGGTGACGTTAGAGGTGTCAACAAGCATTTTTGGCGCCGTTGCCGGGAAGGTTGAATTGCTATTCAAAGGATAATGAGTCATCACTTGCATCCACTAATGGGATTGAGAAAACCTGCTCTACTAACCCTTCTCTACAGGATTACCCTTATTTTGTCTACTTGTGTATTTTATGTAGGGTAATAAATCAGCAGGTTTGGCCGTCCAAATAACTTCATCGATAATCTAGAATTATTGTTCAGACGAGCAAGAGCCAAGCTAAAGGAGTTCAATCATCTCAGCTTGAAGCTCCACTCTCTGATTCAGAAGGCCGACCAAGCATAGTTCAAAACTTAACACCAGAGTTTGACGCTATGGCAAACAATTCACTTCGTGAGTTCTCAGCTCCAACTACAGCTAACATCCGGACTGGACCTGCGGCAGAGATCGAGCAAAACTTTGAGCTAAAGCCGGTGTTGATCAACATGGTGCAAGCCAGTCAATTTTGTGGGAAGGCACATGAAGATGCTAGTGCTCATCTCCAACACTTCTTGGAGATTTGCAGCACTTTCACCATCAAGGATGTCCCCAGAGATGCCATACTACTTCGCATCTTTCCATTCTCACTCTTGGGGAGAGCGAAGCAGTGGTTCTATGCGAATAAGGAGAAGAATACTACATGGGCACTCTGTTCCACCAATTTCCTAGCGAAGTTCTTTCCCATGGGCAAGACAAATGCTCTTCGTGGGAAGATATCAAGTTTTCAGCAGCATCATGATGAGTCAGTCCTAGAAGCATGGGAGCGCTTTCAAGACTACATTCTAGAATGTCCTCATCATAGAATGGAGAATTGGCTACTTATGTAGACCTTCTATCATGGGCTCACTAATAGCACCCGTGAGACTATGGATGCTGCCACTGGAGGAGCATTCTTATCACTTACCATTTCTCAAGCCCCAACGCTTGTGGAGAAAATGGCATCCAACCAAGGTTGAAATGAAGAAAGAACTCAAACCCGTAAGAGAGGTGGAGGTATGCACCAGTTGAAGAAGGTAGACATACTGTTTGCCAAGATGGACCTACTTATGAAGAAGCTCAATGAGAGAGCCGGCGAGAAGAAGGAAGTCATGCACATCCATGATTCTCGCATGACTTGTGAATAGTGTGGAGACACTGGGCATTCAGGAAGCAATTGCCCAGAACTACAAGAGGATATGAACTACCTCAACAACAACAACAACAACTACTACTACTACTACCATCCTCAACAGAATCAAGGCTGGAATCAATAGCAAAGGCCTAACTACTTAGGTAACTACTCAGGTAATTATTAAGGTAATAATTCTTTTAATCAACCTCCTCTGAGAGAGTTAGTGCTTAATCAAGAAAAGTTAATGGATAGCATGTTTAAGAAATTAGCATCCAATGATAAAACATTAGAAACAATTAATAATAGAATGAATAGTTTTTCTACTACTATTAAGAATCAGCTCAGCTTTAATAAGATGCTAGAGTCTCAGTTGCAACAGCTTGCTAATATTGTTCCTGCTAACCAAGGTAAAATTTCGGGACAACCAAAAGATCTAGAAACTACAAATCTTGTAGACATATTTAATGCAGGAAGTTATTGGAGTGACCCTATCTCCAAAGGATGGAACGACAAGACTCTACCAATCAAGAAAGGTGATCCAGGAAGACCTGTTATCCTGATCTCCATTGGAAGCGTGAACTTCAACAAAGCTATCTGTGACTTCGGTGCAAGCGTCAACATCATGCCTAAGGTGATCTATGATAAAATGTTTAATTATCCTTTATTGTATACAACCATGTGCTTGTAGCTTGCAGATCAGTCACTTTGCTACACCAAGGGAATCCTAGAAGACATATGTGTACGAGTAGGCAGCTCGTATGTTCCTGCAGACTTCATGGTAATAGAGACATGTGGTGATGAGAAGTCACCCATCATTTTGGGACGACCGTTCTTGAACACCGCTGGAGCTATCATGTACGCCAACACTATCAAGATATGTTTCAACATCAAAAGAAAAAGAGAGACCTTCTTCAAGGACAAAGTGTTGCAATTCCCTGCACACCCTCGACATCCCTATGAGCTAAAGAAGAAGAACAATCGGAGGAACAAGAACAAAAAGCCACAACAGATGGTATCAGCGAGAGTGATCACTGCAGTCCACAGAGAGCATGATCATCAGCTCAAGTCCCCATATTTGCTCAAGAGAGACGACCCAGGTGTCCCAACCATTGAATGCACAATCAACAGGAGCTCCTTTTAGAAAGCTGTCTGTGACACTAGATCAGACGTCAACATAATGACCAAGGTAACTTATGAATATCTATATGGTACTATGCCTTTAGACCCAACCTATGTGCAGCTGCAGATGGCGGACCAATCATTTCGCTTCGTGGACGGAATAGCTAAGAACGTCCCCATACAAATTGATGACCACTTCATCCCAACTGACTTTCTAGTCATCGACATGGGAGAAGATGAGTACGATCCACCGATCATCCTAGGGAGACCATTCCTAAGCACCACCAAGGCCATCATCTACATTGCAATAGGAGAAGTGCATTTTCAATTCCCCTCAGAGAAGGTACGTCGCTATTTCAACAATAACTATATAGTTGACGAAGAACCCAAGAAGAACAGAACCAAAAGAAGGCGTTGTAACCGCACCTAGAAGAATCAGATCTCCAAGGATGGATGGACTGACTATGAAGGAGAGATATCAAGATATGAGGATCAATTTCCTGAAGAGAAGTCAGTCACTAAGGAGTACAAAGAAGATAAGACAAAAAAGCAAGCTTCCTCCTCAAAGTCAACCTCACCAACAAAACAGGTATAGAAAGTAAAGGTAAATTCAATGTTAGACTCAGCACAATCAGAAGCACCACTCGATCCATTTGAGGTGCCCCAGAATGATTAAGCGAACAAGAGGTCCTGTTCGGAGGACCCAAATCTTTAGTTCTGCATTTAATTTTTCGCACCATATTTACTTTCCTTTATCACATGTTTAGTTACACTTTATTTTTTGTATAGGAAAGAAAACAAATATATCTTTCATTGCATCATAAAATTACTAAGCCCCATGCAAATAAATTTGTGGCATAAAACCCATAAGTCTACTTGCTATGGTGGCATAAAAAATAAAATAAATAAGCATTCATCATCCTTTACAATTCCTTGCATAGTATAAATATAAAAGCATAAAAATATGGTACAAGAGATCCTGCTAGAAAGATACATCTATTAAGGGGTTCTAGATGCTCAAGGCTTAGAGGTTTATCACTAACACTTAATCAAGTTCCATAGCTTTATTGTCTATTTGAGCTTCATAGAATTTGAAGGATCAAGGAAAGCAAACAGACAAAAGGGCAAACTATCCCCTGTCGGAGTGTTGTCTCAACAATTATCATCATGAGCACTCTGATGAGGAAAGTACAACTTCACTGTCTGCCTGCTTCATTAAGCAAGACTATGTCAACATCCAGCTTGGGGGAGAGCATCCTCCATGTATCCAGCTAATTATTTTCTTACCTACTTATTTTTGTTTTGATATATGAAACAAATAAAAAGATGCATAACCTATAGAAACCCAAATAAATGTTTTCTTATATATATGCTTTCTGTATAATCTTTAAGTTTGATAAATAAATATAGGAGAGTGTGCTAAGTTTCATCTTACTAAGTGAACCCCTAGAATAAACTCTTATATGGAAATAATGAATAGTTGATCTACCATAATTTCTTTCAAGTACCTAGTTTTTAACCACGAGCTCTCCCGAGTTTTGGACACAATGGTTTTGATTTAAGATTTGCTCTAAACCTGAACTTGTGGGTAGCGAATGCTTGATCTAAGTCTAGGTAATTGACGGATATGATATGGGAAGGTTTTGAGCTGTTGTCTATCATGTTCCTAGAGATACTAGAGTTCTAGAGAATTTATCTTTTGAAAATTAACTTGCTAAATGATGAGTTCCTGTATGACAAGAGTTTGAATTCCTACCACAGCCATATATATGTTCATAGATAAGGAAGCCTTACATTCATATTTACTATTTGTGAGCATTGAGTATGGTCAGGCTGTGTCGATCCTTAGGAACTGGTCATGCGATTAAAATCGAGATCCACCTATACACTCTGCCTATATATGCTGCTTCTACCCTAGAAGTACGCATCCATCTTCATCCATATAGATCCACCCATATATTCTGCTTGTACCCTAGAAGTATGAATCCACATATATTCCATTCAGATCCACCCAGAAAATAGTTCTACTCTTATACTGGGAGTGAACTATCCAAAAATATCCCTATTATCCATTTTATCCCTTGCTAGCCAATCAAGCTCCAAACATCCAGTGATGCTACCTCATGTTATTATGTTCCAAAAGAGGCTTAGGTATTCTATAAAAAAAAGAAAGAAAAACAAAAGAAAGAGGACCAATGTCCCACTCAAAATAAAGAGAGATTTAGCAGCCCAAGTTTTCCTCAAAGTTTTTAAGTTTCTAAGAGAGGTATATGAAATTTCTCAAAGAGCTAAGTATTCACCATCATCATCCCTTTACCCGCTTATAACCACTTCTACTCTATTCTTTATTCATCCATTTACCACCATCTACCATACAGCTCATACACATGCATATCTTGATTTCACTTTATGACTCGTTCCTTTGGATCTATAGTTTTGATTATGAAATATATGTTTCGCTGTCTCCCCACCTATGAGCTCCACATAAGCCTATTAGAAGTAGGGTGAGAGAGAATGCATAATGTTACTATGCTACCAAAAATACCACATATTTTGAGAGAAGAGAAAAGACATACACCATAATTGTCTTGGAGAGGATCTAGAAATACCACAAAGGAGAGACTTAGAAGGGTCATACATAGGAATATTTGAGTTTTATTTTAAAAATATAGCAAAACTCTAGAATAATAGTTGATCAAAGATCTTGAAACATGGCGCTTGACTTGACTGTTCTGTCTTTCAACTACTCAAGACCCAAGTGACGTCTACAAGCCCCATGGTGGAAGGTAACATGAGTGAGTTTTTCATCAGAATAGTTCACTCTAATCCGGAGGAGAGTTCTTGTTTGAATGCATGTGTACCTGTAAGGCGTGAAAGTATTGTAGCAACTCCTGATCCATCACTGAGTCCATCTTTGCTCAGGGATGAGCAAAAGGTAAGCTTGAGAGAGTTTGTTGACGGTAGATAAGTATCATTTTTAACCATCAACATAGCATGAGAAAGGACCTAAACATAAATACTATCTAGATATAGGGGTTACCCTGATAGAATTCCATGAGTTTTGATGAATATCTATTTCTGCAGGGGGTTATCAGGAAATAACCAAAGGAGATCCACATGTCAGATTTACATAGAGAGAAATCGACCATACTATGAAAAAGAATACTCTACAAGACTCGGGAAGATCAACCCCAGAGGGTAGGGCCCATTGGCCAGGCAACAGGGGCGGCCGCTCCACCCAGGGAGCCAATCAGCTTCCACCTCACGGATCATACCTCCACCGCCTTTAAGGATTAATAAAAAGCCATTCATCAAGGTCGGTTTAATCCAAGGGCTGTGGTGCTTCCTAGAGGGCTATATAAGTAAGGCCCCTTGCCCTAGGAGAAACCCTAATTCATTAGAGAGAACTCATTCCATTCATTCAGAGAAGCCCTATAGCCACCATCTCAATTAGATCTCTAGTTTAGCATAGCTACATAGGATTAGAACTAGAAGGAGCCAAGTATTGCTTGATTTCTGGATCTGTCAAGAGAATACTTGGTAATTCTCTCCTACTTTTGTATTTGTTCTTATATTATTCATCTAGTTTATCATTTGTATGAATATGACTTTAGTCTATTCTATCATATTAGATATGACTTTGCTCTATTTGATTATGTTCTCAATTATATTGTTCTTAGTCTACTTTGATTATATGCTTGGCATAGTTCAATCAGAATTATATTTAAGTATAGGATCGTATAGCGCTTGCTCATTGATATCATGGGTGTGTGGTAAACATTGTGTAGGCGTGGTGCCTATACCGTATTTACCTGCGATTGCACCCTATATTCCGGGTCGTGTGGTAGATCGCGGGAGTGATAGTCCTATTGAGTTCTTTGTAGTCCACCTCCCGAGTATAGGGCAGGCAGAGCACAACTATTACAGGGAAGTGACGGCTATGTTCTATATCTTCCTTAGTAATATCACTATGCATAGATATAACCTTTTCTTGCCATGATTGCCAAGTGTAATTGCACTAATCATCGTATGCTTTGATTGTATAGTTAGAATAACTTAGGATTTATCCTTATAGTTTGTCCTAATCCATGTTAGTGCTATATGCTTAGAGTAATCTATTGAGATGTTTATCATTATATGTGACTATGTGCTTATTAGTTATCTCTTATTATTTATCTTGTGATGCTTACCCTGTATGAGAAGATATATAAATACATTGTTATGCTCTCCATTATCACATGCAGCGATGCTCATTGCTCATTATCCTTAGCATCCCTTCCTAGTGGTAAAAATATAAATAACGATACCTAGATTACTCCCGGTTAAAATGCTACATCGGTATTATCTATGCGCTTGTGAATTTCATATTTATTTTAGAGGAACATTTGCATATTTTAGTACCAGCACCTTTAGTGTCATGCTAGGGATGACAACCTAGCTTAGGTGGCATTAGAGGTGTCAACAACTATGCCATTAGAGTTGCTAATGATCCCTGTAGAGGCGTCGGTGTCGTAGAGTGTACTTCCTTCTTAGTAAGGTAGAATTGTTGCTTCATCAACCAGTTGGATGTCGCCACTCCTGGAGACAGAACCTAGCCAGTGGATGAGGCAATCCTATGGAGTCATGGTCAGTACGAGGCCTTCTTGGGCTTTTGTGAGTGGTATGCCTCGCACTGATCTGGCTGCTTCTTGGAGTAGAATCTAGCATGACTTCGCCATGTTGTTGAGTCCGAATGGGAAAGGGCCCAACTTTATAGAAGAATTCTAAAGTAAGTTTGAGTTGATCTCTTGATGGATTGAAGTTGTGTTCCGGAGTCCCATAAAAAACCCTGTTTGCCATGAAAGGAATCTGGATTGGTTTTCAAGGTGGATTCCATCCAAAAGTCTGAGTTGAATTCAATCATCGACAAAACCTGAATTGATTCAGACATCGCGAGACATGAGAGCCTTCCAGTGAGTTCTTTTGTCGATCTCGCCGAAAGAGTGAGGTCTTCCTAGTTTTCTTGATCCTTAAGGAGATGTCCTTGGAGCTTGCCTTTGTCATCTGTCTTGCAGATCCATGATCCAAAGATGAAGGTTGATCCCGTCGAGAAGATCATGTTGTTGAGGTCTGTTGAGCTCTTGGATGCAAATACGTCGAAACACCCCCTATTTGGCGTGCCAACTGTCAATGTTTTACCACCGATAGCCTGTCATGGGGGTACCCAGGACAGTTATTTGGGTTTCGGCTGGTGCGGAACTCAATAGTGAACACAAGAGACGGTCGATTTATACTGGTTCAGGCTCTCAACTATGATCGAGTAATAGCATTTACGTCCAGTCGGCGTTAGCCTTTTTGTATTGGATTAATTGATATGTTGTGTTGTTCGTTACAAGGGTGCCCATAGTCTCTTTTTATATCAATAGAGAAGACTATGGTGCAGTTATAATCCTAGTCAGATCCAAATAAAGTGTCCTGATCTAAATACAGAAGGTACCTTCCAATATGAGTCTGGCTAATCTGGCCTATTCTACTCGGATTCGGTGTAGCAGTTGCCGCACCCCTTCCTGCTTCAGTCCATGGGTCAGGCCAGAGCTCATGACTTATAGTCATATCACTGGGGAACCCTATGGGTCCCGCATCGACACTATAATATGGCTTAAATCTACCCTTTGGATTTAATTGACCAATCATGCGCATTCACATTCCCATTCCACTCAAAAGAGTGTGCATGAGGCATTAAGGGAGATTTAGTCCATGTTATGAGGTTTCTCTATTTTAGTAACCCATTTACCTTCCACACATAAAAGGTTACTAAATGAGAAGCTAGTGCTTCTGTTGCTAACGTTCTCTTGTGTTGAGCTTATTTATAGAAAATCAAAAAGAAGAGGTTGTGCTTATTTAACTAAATAAATCATAAGCCTGATGGTTACTCTTCATCTGAAGAAAGATGAGGTTGCTAGAAGCCAAAGAGACCAACTTCTCATTTGGACAAAATCAAGTTTGAGGTTGAGTTGGATAATCTATATTGGAAGAATTCACAAGACTACAAGTATTGGTAAGAGGACTGAATGGAAATAATATCTTGTGAGTATTCTTAAACAAACTCACCTCAAGATTGGACAAGAAGAAGAGAAGAATTAGAAATTATCAAGTCTATCTAGAGAATTAGAATTCTGAGTTGGCTACCTTCAAGCATAGATTTGGAAGTTCAAATATTGATGAATTGACCTGAAACTTTCAAGATTAAGTTGGCTCTCAAGTTGGTCATGAAGAATCAGTAAAAATGATAAGCATCAGTTAGATCTAAAGGAGTTGCAATGAAAGAGAAAGACTCACAAGGGTCTAAAGGAGTTGCAATTAAATTACAAGCAGTAGCAAGTAGTCGCAACTAGTTGAAACTTGAAGAGATAAGTTGCAAGCTTTCAGAAACAGCAGCTGAAATCAATTGAAACTAGATGAAACCAGAAACAGCCAGCTGAGATAAATTGAAACTAGTTGACTTCAGCAGTTACAAGTAGCAGCAATGAATTATAATCAGTTGGAATTATTTGAAATCAATTGGAAGCAACTAGAATCAGCTAAAACTAATTGGAATGCAAGCAACCTGAAGGAGTTTGAATCAGTTGGAATATAGTGTAAACTTCTCCCTTGACCTTAGGTTATTGATATGCATAAGTGTACTTTGTGTACTTTTGTATGCACAAATTGAGGGGGAGTTTAGCCTATATCTTGTGGGACTAATGGTTTCTTTCAAAGTTAATGTTGAGTAGTCTCACACACATTGGAAAAAAGAAGAACATCAAAGGAGGATGGATGATTGCAATGGAATCTTTGGGTGCTCCAAAGGTTATTCTAGGAGGTCTTGGTCTTTATAAACCAAGTGCTCCCGGTTTAGTGTCGTATGCCCCAATCCTTTAGTGGAACTGGATTCAAATGAGTTAGAGAAAATAATTGAAGAGTGGACTTTCATTATTATTTCTCCTCTCTATAGCTCATCAAGTGCACACGGATCCATCTCATTGGTCATCCAAGACCACATCAACAAAGGAATGGTAACCCCTAGTTCTCAATTTGCAAATTTCATGAATTTTACCTTTTGCTCTCTATGTGATTTACCTTAGGTGAAGAAAGAACTAGGAACCTAAATGGATCTTGGATGATCATAAGAGCTTTCAATTTTATCACATTTCATCAAGTGAGAACTATGGCCATCCAAATCATTGAAGTATCACTTATGATGGTCATGACAATCAAAATTTATGTGATGATCTATCTACCTTGGTGGTGAAATATATCTTCAATTGGTATCTCAAAATGACAACAAGAGCTAGCAATGGACTTTCAATTGAAATAAAGCACAAGTTTGTGATATCTCCTATGATCAAGAGAGATGGGCACAAATGAAGCATTTTTACATTGTGCCAAGCCCATAAAAGCACTAAATTTAAGATTTCATAATCATGGTAGAGATTATGAGGCTTAGAACAAAGGTATATCGCTCCATGAACTCTTCTACTACCTTTGTGCATCTAGGCCTTTACATGCTAGTGTGTGCATGTGTATGCAATATTTGAGTCACACCATGAGTTTGTTCTTATGGTGACGATTAGAGAATGAGTTAGATATTTGGTTGATACCTCTTGTGGTGATGAAGTGAGTTTGTCTCATGATTAAAATTGTCATCTAAGTGAGGTATGAGTTAAATATGCTGACTTCTCAAGAATCTTGACTCATTGTTGCATACTTTGTTTGGTAGAAAACTCAGGAGAGAAATCCTATATGCTAAACTTTTACCTACTTCTTGCCCTCACTTGTCTACCATTATTTCTTCCTTTTAGTGGAGAGATCCTTTTTGGATATTAATGCCAAAGGGGAAGAAATATTGGGAAAGAGTGTAAGAGAGGAGAGATTGATATGTGGATTTAAAGGGGTAAAAGAGAGGCATATAAGATTTTTTAATATTTATTGTATGGTTGTGTAAGGATAGTTTAAATTGATGCTCTTGATAAGGACCATATAGACTAGTGTGTGATGTTCATGCCTTGAATGGTGGAATGTTTATTTTCTCTGACTGCTATTTGTGCGGCAGTGCAGCGCTCACTCGCGGAAGTACCGCACATGACAGCTTCAGAAAGTTCTTGAGTGCATGAACTGCCATGAGCATCACGTTTATCATGATGACACCTTGCACCCCACAGATGCTAAGATATAGGAGAGTTCCCACACTTCATCTTAAATATGTGCATTTGGCATTTGAGGCCAAAATCTAAAATTCCATTCTATGCACACATTCAGGGGGAGCTCACTATATCATAGGATTCAAAATCTTATTTATCAATCTCTTGTAAGCTTTAATTGTGTTGTCATCAATCACTAAAAAGGGGGAGATTGTAAATGCATCTAGCCTTTAGTGGGTTTTGGTGAATTGAATGACAACACCATTAAAGGTCTAACAAATTTGCTAAGTGTTAAATAGAAAATTGAGTTTATTGCATACACTTGTGGATTATGGAATGAGAAGTGTATATAGGTTCAACAAGAAGGCAAACTTAATGATATTTCACATAATGTTCAAATCATGACCAAAATTATGTATTGTTGTGTTGGAAGATCACAGAAACAATATAGTTCAAAAGAAAGAAAACAATGCAAATAGAGTTGATGAACTAGCTTCTATGTTAAGGAATATTATAGTATCATGAGAAAGGAAGCATATTTGGCAAATGACAAAAGAGACATGAGTTGATGATTTTGGATTGGTCTCAATAATGAATTACTTTGCATGAACAAGAAGAGTTTAATAGTGGATTAGCTTTGATCAAGGATTGAAGAATGAGTTAAGAATGCATAAGTGAGGACATACTAAGCAAAGGTCAAATGACAAAGGACACAACTCATATTGGATATAAGATGGTCTCTACTTTGGTTTGCTTGTATGGATAAAGATTTGGAAAATCACTTTGCATTGATTTGATCAAGCTAGAAGTATGAAGATAGATATTAAAATGAGTGTTAGGAGTGTCAAGCCAAAATGAAAAGGATACAAGGAATCATGAATTGGCTTGACCATATTGATGTTGACTTATATATCTCAATCTATGTGAATCCAACTGAAGCTTGATTGATCTCAACATTCATATCTAGTAGATAGTCAAGCAAGGATTACAATATTAAAGAAATAGTATTTCAATGGATGTTTAATATGATGTGACTTGAGTATGGCTTGATAAGGTAAAGATAGCAAGGAAAGGGCGTCGAGGGACTAAGTGAAGGTGAAGGGCAAGCGATGGCTTAAGGACCGAGGTACCATGGCTAAGGTGAAAACGAGAGTACTTGCATTGAGTCGAGAAACTAATCGAGCAATGAGGAGTCATATTGTGTTGAGGATCAAATCATTAGTGGAAGTGATTTAAAGCCATAGATTGAACTCACATGTCTTTAAATGGTTCATATCACATGCTCAGGGTATAATGGGAATGAAGACAATACATTCGATGGTGGAGCCCCTAATTATAAAAGGATGCGATGACCAACTCAAAGGTGTTTAAATTCTTTGATATTTTGAATTTAAGTTTAGGAAAAGTCGTACTATAAAGGGGGATACAATACACAAGCTTTAATGTGCAACCAAGTGCTCATTTACCCACCAAATATCCTTAAAGCCTTAGCCAAGATAGTAAGCTTTGCAATCCTATCTTTTGTGCTGCCTGACAGGTGAGGCACTACCGCAGTTCAGCCGTGGCATAACTGACCGTTGGGAGCAGGGGGTATTTATACTTTCTCTTCTCTCCCACAACGGTCACCGGTTTTTAGATCGACCATTTCCCTTCCAAGTGCGACCGGAGAGTAGCTCTCTCTCCCTTACTCACCATTGGAGCCCCTCAAGCTTCTCCCTTTGATTTCCTTACAAATCCATGAGAGTTTAAGCCTCCAAACTGCATTAGAGAGCAGCCCCAACTGTTTTTCATCTCCTAGAGCACTTGGTTCGCGTTCAAGCCAGTGGATTGTGTTTGTTACTCTTGAAACTTGCTCCTAGCCAGCTAGAGCATCGCCTGTGGTGCTTACCAACTTGTGTAGTAGCCCCAGAAGGTTTGTAATCACCCCAATCATCTAGTGAAATCACCCCTCATCTCAAGAGTTCACTCTCTTGACTTGAGAATGAGGATAAGGTTGAAAGAGACTAAAGCCTTTGTGGCTACCTTAACATGGACATAGACAAGCCTTAGTGGCGAGCTGAACCACGGGATAAATCGATATCTCACTTGTGTTCTTGTGATTTGTATTGCTATACTTGTATTTATGGTGATTCTAGGGTTTAGTCCCAACCTACTTGTGTTTAAGCTTTCGTTGTGATTCAAGTGGTGGAATAAGTTCAACACTACCCCAGGAAGCTCAGTAATTTACCTGATCCAATTTTCCTTGGGCAGTTTTTGAATTATATTTTGAGCTTGTTTACAGGCATAGTGTAACACCCCTGGGTGTTAAGCATGCATTAACATCCCAAAGCATGAGCATTAGCATCACATACATGTTCATCATCACATGCAATATAAGTTGAAATTAAATTGAAGTGTGAAAAACATCTGTTTGAACCCTAAATTATTGCATTTGCTTGCTAAGAGTGGTAAAACTTGTTTGGCTATAACTTTAAATGACTTAGAATTAATTAGCATGATTTTTGGAGCAACTTCTGTATTCAAAATCTCCCCAAAATTTGCTTTTAAAAATATTCTAGAAAAATGAGTTTTTATTTAAAAAATGGACTTTAAATCATTAATTCAAAATCTATTTAGAATTTTGAAAAGTGTCCTAAATGAAAGTTGTAGAGAATTAAATTTTGAACAACTTTTGTTTTGGGGACAACTTGTGAAAATGCCTTTTTCATCTTCAAAATTTGAATTTGAATCAATTTAGAAAATCTGGAAATTTATTTATAAAAGAAAAAGGTATTTTCGGCCTTAACGGGGAATTTTTTTTTATTTTTAGCCCAAATTTGAAACAAATTTTAAATTTAACCCGCATTTGAATTTTTTTTTTAAATCTAACCCGTTTGGCCCCGCCACCATGCATGGCGGGGCAAATGCACTGAACCCCGCCATGCATGGTGGCGGGGTACAGGTCCCACGTGGCGCGCTGTAGGCCAGCGTGGAAAGGAGTACCCCGCCATGCATCATGGCGGGGTACCCCTAACCCGTCATGAATCATGGCGGGGTACAACCCCGCCCATTTAAAAGCCCGGGCACTTCTTGTTTTTGGCCATTCATCCATTCCATTTCCCGCAGTGCCCCTCTCCGCCCTAGGACCGAGCTCCCCTCCCCTCGGCGCCCCTCCCGCCTAGGGCCCCTCCCCGTCGGCTACCGGCCCATCGTCGGACCTTGTTCCGGCCACCCCTTCTCTGCGTCCATCGTTGTAGTATGTTTGGTTAATGTAGTTAGTAAAGTTATATTAGTTTTTATCGTATTGATATTGTACATTATATAAGTCATATGTGTTTTGTGTAGAAATCATTTTGTGTTATTAGATGGAGGACTCGTATCGTGAGTCGATTTGGAGGAAAAAGGATCGTCCTAGAGAGATGTACCCTGACGTGTCTTGCAAGGATGCGCCCGTTCCTCCCGAGGAACCTTTCCCTAACTGTGACTGTGGTCATCCGGCGCACGTGAGCCAGTCGAGACATCCAGATACTGCGGCTCGTTGCTTCTACACATGTTATAGTTGTAGCGTAAGTAATTGTGCCCTTTGTTTTTCTTATTGGTTTCTGATGTTGTATTCGCGATGAGATAATTCAAACTTTTTTGTAGCCATACTTCCGGTGCTTTTTCTTCCAATGGATTAACGGTCCGGACAAGTTTGACCCAAGGATTCTCCTTTTCTACCTCGGCGTTGATCATTGCGAGCGTGAGGTGTTTACTCGCTGGGTTCCGCCCCCTCCTAACCCTCCTCCTATGACGGAGGAAGAGAAGGCCGTAGCATCGGCACGCCGGCTCGAGGATCCTCCAAAGTGCCTTTGCGGAGAGCAAGCCGTGATAAACCCACGCAATGAACAAGAGTTCATTTGTCCTCTACGATATGAGGTAAGGTTTGAGTGGACCTTGGAATATCATGTCATATATGTGTGTTTTACAGTTTTGATTTTGTAGGATCATGATTTTCCCAAGTGCCGTTTCAAGGAATGGGTCTATGGTCCAAAGAGCCATTGGCCAGAGCCGGAGAAGAATGAGGAGGTGCCAGACTGGAAGAAGAAGAAGAGGAGGTCTATTGCGCCTCCTATGATGTGCAAATATGGTGTTGAAGCTAGCTACAGCCTTGTCCCTTCAGGCCTTGGGATTGGGCACTTCTGTGGCCACATGATCGATTATGACGAGGTTTGCTAGGACTGTTCACACTTAGTGCTAATGTTTTATTTTGTTTGCTTTTGTACGCTAACTTTGTATTCATCTATTTGTTGCAACAGAGCACTCAGAAATGCAAATGGGAATCATATGATGATGTGTATAAGTTCAAGGATGAGTATAAGACAATGGTAGCACTTCGCAAGATGAGAGGATATCCTGCAAACTACGTCACTGATTTCGTTAAGAACCATAAGAAGAAAATGTTACGACGGGCCCAAGACCTGCGTGTTCGTAACCCGGAGAGTATTGCGTGGAAGAAGTGGTACGAGCAAAAGAAGAAGGATGTAGAGGAGTACCAGGCACGGAAGGCTGAAGAGGATGCAAGGAAGGCTGCAGAGGAGGCTGCGAGAGCAGAGATGCAAGGCTTGAACGATACTATTGACTCATTATGTGCGAGTGAGTCATTGCGTTTTTGGAAACTCAATCTTCTTTGTTTGACTGTCAATAAAGTCATTGCAAAGATCATGTTAATTGTTTGCATTTTGTACTTGCAGAGATTGGATCCACCGGCAACTGGCAAGCAGATATGGCTCGTGCTAGATACACGGAGAATAGGACACTAAAGCGGGATGCATGAGTTGGTGGCACCGCAATCCGTCCGATTGTGGTTGAAGAGGAGGCCGAGCCGGAGGAAGACGACGACACCGGGAGGATAGGCGAGCTCATTCGTCTAGCCGAAGAATTGGGCTACCCTCAGGATGAGGATGCCTACGACATGGGAAGGATAGCCGAGCTACTTCGTCTTGCAGAGGAGTTAGGACCGATGCCCGAGGAGGATGTTGAATTAGAGGAGGGTCAGGCAGCGTACCACAGCCATAAGACACCGCTGTTCGACGCATGGGGGCCAATAGACATGACTGAAGAAGAGGCCGAGTTGTACTCTCAGGCCGCGGACGAGGCGGAGGCGGCTTACTACCGGCGTCAGGCCTCTCAGGCCAAGGCAGTCGAGGCCAGCAAGGGTAAGGAGGTTGTAGTGGAGGATTCTGAGTCCGAAGACGAGTTGCTTACGCAGTGGTGCACGCAATTTGATTGACATACAAGTGTCATTGTAATAATTTGCATTGTCACGTCTTCACGTCATCGTTGTTAGTGTTGTCACGTCATTTGTAGTGGCTTAGAAACTTTGTGTGGTGTAGTTTGTCAGTGTTGTACTTTGAAACATGGCATTGTAATAATTTTCATTATCACATCTTTATTCGTTTCATTTGTTGGTCCACTCACTAAGATTGTTGTGTGGTTTATCCGTGTAGTTTATAAATGCAGTTTCTTAGTGCACTTCCTATGTGCCCGCAGTTTCAGGGCCACCTCGCCATGGGTGGCCCTGAAACTACGGGCACACAGGAACTATGCCTATATTTTGCGTTAGCTGAGCGTGACAAATGCAGGCATGCCATGTTGAGTCATTTACAGCAAGTTTACGGAAGCCATGGCACGAAGAATTGCGTTTACGCCAAAGATTAAACGAGTGTTACCAACTACATGAGTCCAATCGAAATAACCAAGTAGAGTACTGCTGCTACACCTACACATAATTTAATTGTTCTAGCACTATATAACTATGATAACATGTGTCCGGCGCCTACTACATATGACTACTCTACTAATCGCCAGGGGTGCAGGGGTCTCGCGGTCTCCGTTGCCTCCTCGGATTCGTAGGGACCACGTTGCTTCTCCAGCCAACGTCTGTGCGGTCCCGTTGCTGCCTCTCGCGCTGCCGCCTATGTCCACGATCGAACTGCTGCGTCGAGGATGGCCCCTACAAGCAAGCAACCTGATGAGCTACTCTAAATGTTGAGCTACGAACAGTAGAATTAAAGAAAAAGCAAAGCATAGGGACTTGTTGCTCGGCTGGTGTGTAGTTCTCCTGCTGTGTGTAGTCTACCCCCTGTGTACCAAAAGGAGCACCGTATAGCTGTGAGGCACCCATCTCCTCGTGACCGGTGTACTCCCACTAGGGAACGTCGTCGTCGTCATCATCGCCACTCGTCGTGTCATACTGAAGTGCCTCATCCACATCGTCCGCACCAGCTGGACCCTTCCCTCTGTCCTGCGGAGTACGAATAGACGAGGACGCAGCCCAGGTGTCACTAGCAGAAGCAGATGCGGTGGACATCGTCTGGCTCCTGGACCACGTGGGGTTGTAAGGTACGTCCAAAGTCGTGTCCGCACAGCTCAGCTTCTGAGCCAACTTTTTGCAGCCTTTTTTCATTCTCTACAGGTTTTGATGACAACAACCATTATTAAGCGTGAATTTTAAAGGTAACTGAGTTGTAGTCACGAATGTTACTATCAAAAGTACGTTGACAAAGGCGCGAAGAGGGTTGGTCTTGTCGTCCCTAGTCCGAAAAAGTTGCCTAGAAGCTTCCTCGGAGTAGTTCGACAATTGTTGTGCCTACAACATCACACAAGGTTAACTCGATCATTTTGATTGAATTTTAAAACCCTTACCTTGCTTGAGGATGTAAGTGCAAAGTACTTACCACGTATCTATTTAGAGGGGCCCTAAGAAGTTGTGTTTGCACCCTTTGCGCATCGTCGAACGCATCGGCGATGTCATCCTCACCGGCCGCATCTGCAGGCATGTTGGTGTACGGGACCATGAGATGAGTCCTCGTACTTCGCTGCAGCCATTGTAGGTACTCCATCCATCTTGCTGGGTGGTGCTGTGGAAGTTCGTTGAGGTGGCGAGGATGCCTGTTATACCAATTAAGCAAATATGGTTCGTGCGTCACCGCCCAATCCTTTTGCGTGGTCCGAAGCCTTCGATCGATCCTGCATTGCCATATTGCATTAGAAACGAGGCACTTAAGTAGAATAAACATATTGGCATCGTACCCATGCAGCTGAGCATTGGTGGAGTATAGCGGTGGAATTCCCTGCAACCTCCCGAACTGTCTGTAAACCCTGAAAGGGTTGTGCATCTCGACAACGTGGAAGAAGATAAGTGGCCCTTCGTAAAGCCACTCGTCCCCTTCCTCCTCGCAACGTGGACTAAGGTAGTCCTCTAGCTCCCACCTAGACCACGGTGTCCATGTTACCTGCAAAGTAAAAAAACTTAATTTAGTATCAATCTCATTGATAGTGCCTTTAGTAGGAAATGTGGATATAACTTACGTAGTTGTGTGTCAATACGTCTATCGCATCCGTGTACTGCTTGTACCTCCTTTCTAGCTCGCCCCTCACTACCTTAGCGTCTTTCCAGATGAAAAGGGCGGTGGGTAGAACGTCTTCATGCTGCCAAACCTGCAAGTCACACAAACACGGTGTCACTAATCTCTTTAGTCGTATGAAGATATCAAAGTAGTCAATGTACTCACAGGCAAATGCGGAGGTTTAGTAGGCCTCCCAACCAGAAACCGCTCCCAAATCCATACTTGAAGTAGGTACGAGCAGTCACCTAGGTTGGCATTGGTCGACTGGCGACGACAGGCGGTACAAAGCTGACGGTATGTCCAAACAAGGACCGCGGTACCCCAGCTATAGGTTGCAATGTTCTCCAGTGGCTGGATAAGGATTCTCAAGAAAATCCAACTGATGTTGTCGCCTGAGGAGTCAGAGAACAAGAAAGCGCCCAAGAAGTGCCACAACCACACCTTTGCATACACCTCGACCTTGTGATCTGGAGCACCGATCGGAGGCCCTGCACCAAAGTGCTGGGTTATCCATGACGTCGACACTTCTGAGGTCTTCCTGCAATTACAATTGAAGCATTATTGTACAAAAATAGATGTAGCTGAAATGGTTGTATTAGTGATTTCAATAGGGCGCAAATATGAACTTACTTTGTGCCTTTAACTTCAGCCTCTGATGGCCTCCTACCACAGAACTGCTCCACCAAGTCTACCCAATTAGACTTGTCGACGACCCCAGTCACCGGATGACCAGCCAAACTGAGACACAATATCATCTTGACATCCTGCATCATGATAGTCATTTCCCACATGGTGTGTGGAAGGTGTGCGTCTCCGGTCTCCACCTGCATCATTACAAGTTTCTGGTTATAGGCAAGTTGACGGCCCAATTTTACAAAACAAAGACAATAAATACAAAATGCAATGTTACCTATCAACAAAGGCAGTAAGAAGTGCAGGGTCTAGTGTGGGGAGTGTACTGTTGTAGACCCGAACGATCTCAAGGAAGCCTGCCCGCTGTATGTAGGTCACATATCGCTCGTCCCAGCTATGTACGCGGTGCGTGCGAACACGAAGCGCACGCAACGGCCTCTGCTTCTCTGACAAGGCCTGGGCCTGGTGGTCCTTGTCGTAGTCCGCCTCAATGAGGCTAAAGCGCGGATGAGGAGCCCGCGCCTCCATCTTGCAACCCTGAACCTGTCTGTTTGAAAAAACAAAGACAACATTAATAACATTAGAACAATTAATAACATTATAAAAAAACAAAGACAAGTAAATTTGAAGATTAAAATATCATAAATGCATGTTTACAATATAAATCACCTTTTGTCTCGCCCGCCTATGAAATCTAGCATTATGACCAGGATTCTTGCAAATGGAGCAAAGGTTCTGCGCACGTTCTTCGTCAAAGTCCCCGCCACCATACATGTCGGCGCCGTAACCTTTCATATTGTCCATATCGCCTTTCAGGCGCTTCTTCTTCCTCCTTCCCTTCCCTACCTTCTTCAGGTCCGGATAAGGCACGTAGTCCTCACCATAATATGGAGGCCACTGCGACTCATCAAGGTATGGCTCAAAACTCTTCTCCCAAACTTTGAGGGTGTTGGCACGGAAATACAAGGGTGACATGTATGGTGCAACTGTGTGGTCAAAACCTCTAAGCCAACAAGAGGTGATCATGTGTGAGCAAGGGGCATGCATGATCTGAGGGACGTTGCAACTGCATTCTACTTTATCAAGATCGACACGGTACGTTCGCCCACCAAATCGTTCGCCGCCTAGGTTTGTGCCCCCTCTAGCTCGTACACAGAAAATAAGCATGTCCCATCCATAAGCCTCGGCAACCTGTTGTTTGGCCAATTCCTCAGCCTCCTTCAAATATTCATGTGCAGCCTTCCCCCATCTTCCAAGCTCCTCTTCATTCCTCAGGGCTAGGCCATACCGCTTAACAAAATACTCATTGCACTTCCTAAAAGAGAACTCAACAATACCAGACACTGGGAGAGATCGAACGCCTTTGAACACACGATTGAAAGACTCAGAGGAGTTTGTTGTCATGATGTCGTACCGGAAGCCACCCTCATCATATGCTAATGCCCACTTGGCTTTATTTTCCATCTGCTGGTCTAACCATGCCTTGCCAGCTTGGTTGAGCATCTTCTCTAGTTCTGCCATAGTCTCGTTAAACTCGCGTTCCGTACGTTTATTACAAAGCTCCTTTAACTTGTCAGCCACATCCTTCTTGCGTTGACACCGCCAGAAATTGGTGGCAAAATGCCGCATGCACCAATGGTGCACTAGGGGCGGGTGACCATCAATGTGTTCACCGGCTGCATTAAGAATTCCAATGTGACGGTCCGAAATCAGACAAATGGTGCGAGAAGGGCCAAGCACATGAACACGGAGCAGACGCATAAACCATGACCATGAATCATTGTTTTCCCCCTCCGCCAAAGCAAAAGCCATTGGCACTATCTGGTTCTCTGGGTCTACAGCAGCAGCCATCATCAATGTGCCCCTGTATTTGCCGGTGAGGAACGTGCCGTCAACAAGAACAACTGGCCGACAATACTGAAATGCATGTTTGCACTGATCGAAATACCAGAACACACGGTACAGAATATGTCTCAACGGGTTCTAAAGATACAACCCTCCTGTGTATATGAACGATCTCATGCCAGGGTTGAATTGTTCCATCGCACACAAAATGCATGGAACCCTGTTATAGGCTTCCTCCCAGCTACCCCAGCGAATTGCCAGGGCAATTTGCTTTGCCCGCCAAGCCTTTCTATACGTGACCTCATACCCAACAAATGTGACTATGGTCTCCTGCAAGAAAGACACCGATACGTCGTTGTCCTTATCTACAAGACCCAATATACGACGGGCTAGGTACCGAGCTGTCAACTGCGGACGGTACCTTTTACCCTCATTAGTCTGGCATCTATGCGGCTGTTCCACTGAAGTTACCTTCCACTTACCATCACTCCGCCTCTTTCGTGCATTCAACTTCCACGAGCACGGGAATCCAGCCTTACATAATATGTGGAATTTTATCTCCTTGTCAGAATGTCGAACCGTGTAAGGCCTATGATGATACACAGCATAGTCCTGAAGGAACAACTTCATCTCAGACATCGTATTGAAAAGCATTCCCTTTCTCAGTATTAAATTTTTATGGTTGTACAATGATTCCTTACACATCTGCAAACCCGTGTCATAAACTGCCATATGCGACATACTTACATCGTTATAATTTAGCACACCAGTGAAGGGCAAGCCAGCCTCCCTCAGCCGTGTAAGCTCTGCCGATGTATAAGAGGGTGGTGCAACGTATTGTTGTGGCTCCCTAACCCTGCTCCATCCTTCATATTCCACTCCATCATCTGGATAATCGGTGGCTAATGTGCCCTGACTCTGCAAGCCATGAAGTACCTCAAGCGGTACTCCTGAGGGCATGCCACGAACTGGTGTACACATGGCAGGTGCACCTCTAGAGGGCATGGCTTCAATCGGTGCTCGCATGGCATGTGGACCTCCTTCCTCATTTCCTGAATCATCAGAATCAGTGCTAACATCATCACCAATCATTTCCTCCTCTGCCGCCTCCTCCTCCTGTTCAAACTCGTCTACATCAAAATCATTGCTTATATGACCAACTGGAGGAGAATGAACCCGCTCCTGCGTCAAATTACCATCCAAGTCCATACTCTCCATAGTTTGTTGCATCTGCACACCATAATCTCCTAGAGTACCACTGTCAAAGGACGGCTCCTCATTCTCAACATTCTCTAGCACCAACTCAGCCATGCCGACATTCGAACCTTGGATGACCCTATTGTATCGGGACCACTCTGCTTGATTGCACAAGTCCATCATCACATAGTGTGCCCTATTCTTTCCAACATCGAACCTACCCTTTAGTGTGAAAGCCTCGCCAAACTTCAAACTCAAACGGTCACATAGATCGCGGAAACTAGGGGTGCCATCAAACCATTCCAATTCTTCATACATATCCTCAAACTGGCAATCCTCTCTCCTAACACTTCCTCCGTAAAAAAACTCTTACACCGTAATCCATCTACAAAACGATTTGACATCCGATTATCAACTGACCAATATGGTAGCACTAATTACTACATAACTAACTAACTAACCTTACTTACCTACCACGTAACTAACTTACTTAATATCTAAATAACTAATATTAATCGTTATCTAACTAAATAACTAACTAACTACAAATAATATTAACTAACTAACTAACTAACTACAAATAATCGTTAACTACAAATAACAACGGATTAACTAAAACCTAATATTAGCTAACTATCAAAAAAATCGTTAACTACAAATGATCGTTAACTAACTAAATAACTAATATTAATCGTTATCTAAATAAATAACTAACTAACTACAAATAATATTAACTAACTAACTACAAATAATCGTTAACTAACTAAATAACTAAATAACTAACTAAACAATTCAATAACTAACTAAATAAGTAATGTTAAATAACAACTAAATAATATTAAATAACTAATTAAATAAATAAATAACTAATTCAATAACTAACTAAATAACTAAAAAGAATATTAAATAACTAACTAAATAAATAATATTAACTAAATAATATTTACTACAAATAAATAATAGTAACGACAAAATAAAAAAATTACCGTAAAACGGGTTGCGGCGGCGCGACGAGGTTGGCCGGGCGGCGGCGTGCCGGGGCCGGGCCGGGGTGCGACGGTCGGCGGCCGGGGTGACGGCGCGGGAACGGTGGCCGGGGACGTGGCGGCGGGGCCGCGGCGGCCAGGACGCGGGGGACGGCGCGGCGGCGCGGACGGTGGCAGCGGCCGCACGACGGGCTCGGCAGCGGCGGCAGGGGCGCAGCGGGGAGCGGCAGCGGAGGCGACGGCGGCGCCGTGGGGCGGCAACGGCGGCGGCGCAGCGGCGCGCAGGGGAGGGGCTCTGGGCGACGGTGGAGGTGCTCGGGGCGTCGGTGGCGGCTCCGGCGGCGGTGAGGCGTCGGTGGGGGCGCTGGTGACGGCGGCGGCGCGGCAGCGGGCGGTGGTAAGGACGGGGCGCGGCCGAGCGGGCGTGGTGGGGTGCGGCTTTTATTTAGGCCGTGCCCCGCCATGATGGGCGGCGGGGTGTAACCCACCGTGATGGGTGACGGGTTTGGCGTACCCCGCCATGCATCATGGCGGGGTACGCCCGGGTGGCTTTGCCACGTCCGCCGCCACGTGGGACCTGTACCCCGCCACCATGCATGGCGGGGTTCAGTACATTTGCCCGGCCATGCATAGTGGCAGGGCCAAACGGGTTAGATTTTAAAAAAATTTCTAATGCGGGTTAAATTTAAAATTTGTTTCAAATTTAGGCTAAAAATAAAAAAAATCTTAACGGGCCGTCACCTCCCTTTCGACCCACTGGCCAAAGCAGCCTAGCTTCTAATCCCGCGCGCGTGCCCGCAGCAGCACTCGCGGTCCGGTCCACGCCCGCGCGGCCTCCTCCCTCTCCGGCTCGCTCGCGCAAGCTGCTGGCCGCTGCGGCAGACCGCGCTCGCCGCGTGGTGTTCAAGCACCGTCGAGCTCGCCGCGTGGAGCCTTCGGCTCACCTGAACCTCCACCCGGTCACGCACTGCCTCTGCCTCCATCTCCTCTGTCCCTTGCCTCCCTCCGCGCTCGCGCGCTCGCTCCCTACCGCAGCAGCAAGCCGAGTGGGAGCGCTCGCCACCGCACGCCGTCGCTCGGTCCGCCGGCGTCTAGCTCCGCCACCGCAGCACCATTCTTCGATTGCGTTTGCCTCCAGCTACGCCTGGACCTCCTCCGTCCCGTGCGCACGCTTTTGCCCTCATTTCCCCCACGGTAAGGCCAGGGTAGGCTTTTCCTTTGCACGGCGGCGCCATGGCCGCCGAGCTCGTGCTTCCATGGAGGGAGTCCTATTCCCCTCCTTTCCCTCCAATTTCTCGTGCTTTCGCGTTCGCCTTGGCTCCGCGGACCTCGCGCGCGCCGAGCCCACCCTCGCCATGGCCGGGGCCGGCGTGTCATCGGTGAGCTGCGCCACTGTACCGTCATGCACGCCGTCGAGCTCACCCGAGAGCTCCTCCGGAAGCCACTGATGGCGAGCTCACCGCCGGCGAGATCTGCGCGGTCAGCGCCTCCCCCGCCTCTGTGTGGTTGACGTGTGGGGTCCGGTTGCCCCACGGGCTCGCCTGTCTGTCTCCTCTCGCGCGCGCGTGTGCACTATGCCGGGTGCACGTAGCAGTTTCAGTCGAGTTGTTTTAAAATGATTTTGAAAATGAATTCCAGAAAAGAAATAAATGCTTTAGAAATTCATAACTTGCTCATTTTGGCTCCAAAAATTGTGAAACAAATTTTGGTAGACTTCTTAAGACTAGATCTATGATGTAAAAATATTGCATGTCAAGTTTGAAATACTTTTCTGTAGGGTTTTTATTTAATCATTGAAATTGCTGTTTTCTTGATAAATATGTAATAAATCATATAAAGCTCAGAAAAAATGGTTTCAATTTTGTTAATCTTTTTGTGTAATGTACTTTCTAGGAAAATATGTGTCATGCATATTCTGTAGAAAAAAATTTAATGTGTAGTACAAGTGCTTATTATTGTTGATAATTGTTATTTTTGATAGAGAGAAAAATATGAATAAAATATGCATATAATAATTTTTCTATAGTGATTGTTTACTGTGTAGAATGTAGGAAAATACTAAATCTGTTGTTTGGTACTTTTCATAATACAAAGTATTTTCATGTCTTATTTAGGCTCTAGCTTGTTATTTTTGTGTAGGCAGTTATAATAATCCAAATGCAATGAAATTTTTGTGGCGTGCTAGATTAGATGAGAGTAAGTTACTGTAATTTTATCAGATTTTTCTGTGCTACCAAAATAGGTGTTGCTGTTCAAACCTAGTTGCAATTAGGGTTTAATTAACCTTGTTAATGCATGACTAGTTAATAAGATTTGCTTTGGTGTATCTTTGAAGCATCTTATATTTCTGTGGTGACTTGGCATGGTAAAGAATGATTATAGTAGTAGCATACTAGTACATGTTCTTGGATGATGTGGACTACCTTGTAGAAGAGTTGTATTCTTACTTTATGCAATTAAGTAAACATGTTTATCTACATCTCATTCATCATGATTATTACATGTCATCTCTGCAATGCACCTAGGCATGAGCACTTATACATTTGCATCCTACAGGATCGCAAGAAGCAGCCCGAGGTGCAAGAGCAGGAGGTGCCCCGAAGCCGACGAGGAGGTCGGTGAGGATCTTCCAGGGTGTCCCGAACACCGCCCGAGCTCTTTCAAAAGAGGCAAGCCCCGGAGCATTTCTCTCCCAGTTTGCAAATATTTGATTAATGCTTTACTTTAACTGATGCATTACGTTTAGGAGTTGTTTGCAACCGTTGCTGCATTATACCTTATTTACCCTGTTCTACCATATCCTTGTTACCTTGGTATTCGCAGTCAAGAAATACTTAGCTTGCTTAGACCGGTAGAAGTCAGGTTATTTCCTGTCACCTGCGAGCTATAGGTGGTTACCTGGATCTGCTTAAAAAAGTATGTCATCTTAGAATAACTAAGTGTTAATGTGAAATTAAGACCGGACGGAGACTTGTAGGGTTTTGGACTGTAGTGTTTTCCATCTGTGTCGATTAAGGACCAACCGTTGTTGGGCCTCGAGTCATGTTGAACGCATGCCTTACATTTAGCTGGCCGAATAATGTACCTTTCGACCGCGAAGCTGGGAGATTATTCGGGCCAAGTGGATTGCCCGTAACGCACTGTACTGAAGCAGGTGTGGTAGGACACGGGGGCACGATGATAAGGCCAAAGAGCAGTCGGGCGGCCCCGAGTACATGTGGTTTCTGGCAAACTCGAGACTTTTCCTGAATGGTTAACTCGGTGACCAATATCTCACTTTAGCAGGTGAGTGAGGTTTGTGTGAGGATTAAATTACCAGCTGGTTAACAATCGATTCGAATCGTCATCGTTCACTGGATAGTGAACACTTGACTTGAGTTACTTCATCGTAGTAATATTGATGGAACACTTCGACAGTTATATGGAATATGACATGATGGAAGTTATAAATGATCATTGGTTATCCTTGTTTAATCACATGTTACTCTAGTACAGGTGCAAATGTAGTTGGCAGGTTAATAAAGATTTAACTTGATATAAAAGCTGCTGGAAAAGATTCTTTAAATACTCAAAATGCCTTTTTGCAAATGAGTCAGCTACCCTACTATAAAGCCTGTCATGATCCTTGGTGTTAATTTATTTTTGGTTATGTCGGGTAAGTCTAGCTGAATACCTTCTCGTACTCAGGGCTTTGTTCCTACTTGTTGCAGATGGGCAGATGTATTACGGCTACTGTATCAACTGCCTTTATCCTGTGATGGGTGAAGCTTAGGACCATGGGCAGTGGTCATTCCCTACGTCTCGTCCGATGCTTTTGTTGGAGATGATCCTGAGCTGGCACTTTATTTCGAACTCTGTGTGAGTGTGTGTGGTTTGAACTAAATGCTTCTGCTACTTTTATTTGAACTTGGTTTGTAATAACTATGTTTAAACTCTGATGTATTTGTGACGCGAACTTTTATATAATTTATGGTGGTGACCGCTAAACTTATTACGATCTTGGATGGTATGTAAGTTGGTTTGAAATTCGTCGTGATTTTACGGACTACCGAGTTATACAGGCTTAAGTTTGCTAAATCATTTGCTTGATGGATGATTTTCTTACTTAATTTCATATAATTGGTCGATTCTGTTACAGCTGGCATCGGAGCATGGTTTAGCATGTTTACTGTTCATAAGTGTATTTAAAACAAAATTATGTCTGAAAAACATAGCTTCCAAACTAAAAGTGTGCCAGTGGTCATATCCTTTATGCCCAGTTAAGGACTTTAGGTGGCTTATTTAAGTACTGACTTGTGGTTCTTGCACCATATTTTTCTTTCGTTGCTCATACGACATGTTATTGTATGAGTGCCACTTAATTGAGTGGTAATGTATGGATCAGCTGCCTCTACGCCTCGGTAAGTGTGAGATGTGAGAGCATGATCGGATACACCGCTGATCTAGGGAGAGTGCTTATATGATACTGGAGTAATTACATGTTTTACGCATGTTTTTACAAAAGTGTCATATGTGTGGTTGTTCCGTCCGTTGAGGCGATGCTGTCAATAGGGTGATGTTTTAGGTAGTTACTACTGTTGTACGCGTATCTGGGGATTCATGTAGAGCGTGTAGGTAAATTTACTGCTTTCATGCATTCATGGGGAATTGGGCTGAAATAAATTTTCTGCAGGTACATAACAACATTTCTCGTGTAGAACGTATTAGTTACGTATATCAGAGATCGCCTGTATGCCACCGAATTCATCGCTAGATATTATTTATTTCATAAGTTTGTGAGAACGTAAGAAACGTACATACATCATGTTGCTTGTGTATTTCATTCATGTCATGCATTCCTCCCCTTATAAAGTGATTATCCCCTTTTGATAAAAATTGTATCAACTTAAAATATGTTCTCACCGGGTAATCAAAACTTTTACTACAGATGGCCCGCATGAAGCAGATTGTCCGTAAGTCCATAGGCGGAAGAGCACCCTAACACCAGTTGGCCCCACGGGAGCGCCACAGCACGGACACCTGTCTGAGCGAATTTGGCATGCCAACCTTGCTTTGAAGAGTGCTCCATGATGTGGGGTACCCAGAGGGTCAGGAGCCGGTGTACTCTTAGAGTGAGAGCTAGTTAGCCGAGGATGGACTTGCAGTAGTGGAGATCATAGTCCCTGCTCTTGGTGATGCTCCAGAGTGGGATGGTTGGCACTTAGAGTTTGAGGGACGCACTCCGGTTCAGGGTGCAGAGGGAGCAGCTTTCCGTGTCATTAGGGACATAATGAGCAGATTTCCCAACGAGCTGGCAGTAGCCCTGGTTGGCACTTTTCCTAGAGATGATCCTCGCGATGCTATTTGGGTGTAGCCGCAAGGAAGTGCCTTGGTCAGAGGCCCAAACGAAGGACAGGCTAGCAACAACCACGCTATGAGTGCTATGTATGCAGCTATCAGAGCATACCAGGGTCTTGAGTGTACCTATTGGACGTTGACTGGTTTGCGTGGTGATGATCGGCTCAAAGCAAGAAAACAGAAGAAGAAGCAGGCACGTGCTATAGCTAGTTTGCAGGAGCAGTTGGCTGACATGAGCTTGCAGCGAGACCAGACTCTAGAGAGAGGTGATAGTGCTCTGCAGCAGGTGCATACGTTGACTCAGGCCAACAACAATGCAGACCGCATGATTGGACAGTTGGTTCAGGAGAGGAATGAAGCCTAGAAGAGAGGGACCTTCTAAGGCAGAGGGTCGAGGAGCTAGAGGAGTATAACATCAACTTGCATGAGGAGTTTCACATGCTCTACAATGGGATTGGCCCGTATGCTCCTCCAGACGCCGTCGGTATGGACGTCGATGAGGACGAGGACGAGCTTGCAGTTGCACCTGCCGACGACGACGATGTCGCTACTGATGGTAGCGATGGTGACGTCTCTGACCCCGACGATGGCCCTAAGGAGTAGGCTAGTTGCTTTGTATTAACTACTAGGCCCTGTCGCGATGACCTTTCTTTTGGTTTCATGTATCTTGGTGTATCTCGTTTCGAACCTTGAGACGTAGTATGTTGGAACTTGGTTGGTCATGCGATACCTGAGCGCATAAAAGTCCAGTGTATGTATGCTGATAATTTGGTTGTATGGACGTGATGTTTGCATTCGAAGTAATTTAATTAGTGGTGTTGTTTTAATTTGAATGCGATTATTGTGCCTCTATTTTATTATATGACTTGTTCTCTCCAATGAATTCAGTACGGCATAATTTTTTATTCACTCACAATTACTACAGCTTCACTTAATCATTACTTGTTGCTGAAATATGTAGATGGCAAACACTCGCCGCGCCACGTATAAGGCTGCTAAAACTAGTGGTAATGGTGCCAGGGCAGGTGGGAGTGGTGAAAACAACGTCAACCATAATGAGCCACACCCGAAACCACATTTGTCGTCTCCTCCACCGCTCACTGCAGAGGTATTCTTTGCACAGTTTCTTAGAAGTTAGCGCAATGCCGAGCAATCACAGAAGAACATGGAAGATTTTCTCCGTAACATTGCCAACAATGTTCAACGCGGTAACAACCAAGGTGGTGGTAATGGGGTAAATCAGTACAGCAACTTCAAGGATTTCATGGACACCAGGCCACCAATTTTCAAGGAAGCAACAGATCCACTTGATGCTGAAGAATGGATCAACACCATGGAATATAGTTCCGTATGTTGAGGCTGACTGAAGTACTAAAGACAGAATATGCTGCACATCAGTTACAGGGACCAACAGGGATGTGGTGGAAGCATCATCACACCACCTTCCCTCTAAATGCTCAGATCTCGTGGAGAGAGTTCACTGAAGCCTTCCGTGGAGTTTATATTCCACTAGGGCTAGTCGAGATGAAGTTAGGAGAGTTCTTGGCTTTAAATCAGGGCACCAAAACCGTGACGCAGTATTTGCATGCCTTCAACAACTTGTGTCGTTATGCCCCCGACATGGTTGACACAGATGCTAAGAGAATTGCTAGTTTCAAGAGAGGGTTAAGTCTGAAGATGATGAAGCATGTGGGTACCAATACCCGCGCCAGATTCAATGACTTCATCAGTGATTGTCTAAAATAAGAGAAGAATAACAACGCATACACTGCATCCAAGACTCGCAAGAGGGCCTTTGAGTCAGGACCATCACAGCCAAGAGTTCTCATTGCTAATCATTATGCCTATCGTCCGTCTGCACCAGGTGCAAGGTTTAGGCCACCACAGCATAAAATCCAGAACTACAAGGGACCGTAGAAGCCATACAAGATGGTCTGCCGTCAGCAAAGACAGCCGCTACTGTGGGACAGGGCAACTCTAAGGGAGCTATAGGATCTGCTGGTACAGTGAGGGGACCCTACTACAATTGTGATCAGCCAGGCCACTTTTCAAAGTTCTGTCCTTACCCGCCTAGAAAGAAGCAACAGACCTATACTGCTCGGGTACACCACACCACCGTGGATGAGATTCCTGAGGGAGAGCCCGTAACCGCTGGTAAGTTTCCTGTTAACCAACACCCTGCAGTTGTTCTATTTGATTCTGGATCATCGCATTCTTTCATGAGTCAAGCATTTGCACGAAAACATGAACAACTATGCATAGATTTGAGTTATGGTTACCGCATAAATTCAGCGGGGGCTGATGTTTTAACCAATCAGATGGTTAGAGGGGCAACCCTTGAATTAGGTAGTCGAAAGTTTTGAGTGAACTTGATAGTTATGCCTGGACTAGTTCTGGATGTCATTATAGGGATGAATTGGATGAAGGATTGGGGAGCAGTTATAGATACGGGGAGTTGGGTACTTACCCTTAAGGATCCCCAGGGTGAGGGTACTTTTCAGGTACCACTGCCCAGAAAGAACAGACCTTGTGAGTGTGACATGTGCTATGGAAGTCATTACTATTCATCAGATTTCGGTAGTGTGTGAGTTTCCGGATGTGTTCCCAGATGAGTTACCTGGTCTTCCGCCAGATAGGGATGTTGAGTTTGGGATTGAGTTGATCCCCGGGACAGCTCTAATTTTAAGGAGACCTTATCGGATGCCTCCGGATGAGTTAGCTGAACTGAAGAAGCAATTAGAGGAATTGTTAAAAAGAGGGTTTATCCGGCCAAGTAAGTCTAAATGGGGATGTCCTGCCTTGTTTGTGAAGAAAAAGAAAGAGGGTACTTTGAGGATGTGTGTGGATTATAGGCCTCTTAATGCTGTAACTATTAAGAATAAGTATCCCTTGCCTCATATTGATGTTTTGTTCAATCAGTTAGCTAAAGCCAGAGTGTTCTCCAAGATAGATTTAAGATCGGGTTACCATCAGATAAAGATTAGGCCACAAGATATACCGAAAACCACCTTTTCTACCAGATACGGATTGTACGAGTATCTTGTTATGTCTTTTGGCTTAACAAATGCTCCTGCATACTTTATGTATCTGATGAATATGGTTTTCATGACAGAATTGGACAAGTTTGTGGTTGTGTTCATCGATGACATTCTAGTATACTCCGAGGATGGAAAGATCATGGAGAGCATCTGAGAATTGTCTTGAACAGACTTAGAGATCATAAGTTGTATGCTAAGTTTAGCAAGTGTGAATTTTGGTTGAAGAAAATTCCTTTCCTTGGTCACATTCTGTCAGAAAATAGAGTTTCAGTAGATCCGAGTAAAGTGCAAGATGTTATGGATTAGAAGACACCAACCACAGTTTCGGAAGTTAGAAATTTCTTAGGATTAGCTGGTTACTATCACCATTTTATACCAGATTTCTCAAAGATTGCCAAGCCAATGACAAGTCTACTATAGAAAGATTACAAGTTTGTGTGGACAGAGGAGTGTGAGACAGCTTTCCACACCTTGCGGAAACTGTTGACCACTGCTTCAGTTCTAGCGCAACCGGACATTGAGAAACCTTTTGATGTATTTTGTGACGCATCAAAAAACAGGATTAGGCTGTGTTCTTATGCAAGAAGGAAGAGTCATTGCTTATGCCTCCCGCCAGTTGAGAAAGCATGAGATCAACTATCCGACATATGATCTTGAACTTGCTGCCGTAGTGCATGCATTAAAAATTTAGAGACATCACTTACTTGGTAATGTGTGCACTATCTTCACCGATCACAAGAGTCTCAAGTACATTTTCACCCAACCAGAGTTGACACATGAGACAACGAAGATGGTTAGAATTGATCAAAGATTACAACTCGAATGTGCAGTATCATCCTGGAAAGACCAATGTAGTGGCAGATGCTTTGAGTAGAAAGTCACATTGCCTAAATGCGCAACCTTTGCTCGAAGATGGTTTTGATCTAATGCACCCTGCCGTGTTACATAGTATTCAGATTAGCTGCTCTTTGGAGAGTAAGATAATAGAAGGCCAGAAAACCGACAAAGGGATATTCCACATCAAAGAGAAAATTAAAGAAGAACCATCCAAGCACTTTAGAGTGGATGAAGAGGATGTGTTGTGGTTTGACGACCGTCTTGTTTTTCCCAAGGATCGGGAGCTTAAGAATAAACTTATGGATGAGACCTACCTTTCTAAGCTATCTACCCATCCTAAAAGTAGCAAGATGTACCAAGAACTAAGACCTCGTTATTGGTGGACAAAAATGAAGAAAGAAATTTCAGCCTATGTGGCCAGATGTGACACATGTTATAGGGTGAAAGTCATTCATATGAGACCCGCCGGATTATTGCAACCTTTGTCTGTACCTAGTTGGAAGTGGGATGATATAAGTATGGATTTTATCACAGGTTTGCCCACTACTCAGAAAGGCCATGATTCAATTTGGGTAATCGTGGATCGTCTTACAAAGATAGCTCACTTTTTACCTGTTAAGACAGATTATCGACCACCTCAATATGACGAGGAGTATATTGCTGAGATTATGAGATTACATGGCATACCGAAGACTATAGTATCTGACAGAGGGTCACAATTTACTGCTCACTTTTGGGAACACTTGCACAAAGGATTGGGAACTAGTTTGATCTGTAGTACTGCCTATCATCCTTAGACAAATGGTCAGACCGAAAGAGTTAATGCTGTTCTAGAGGATATGTTGAGAGCTTGTGTGTTATCTTCCAGGGGCTCATGGGAGTCATGGTTACCCTTAACAGAATTTGCTTACAATAATAGTTATTAAGAAAGTATCAAAATGGCACCATTCGAAGCTTTGTATGGCAGAAAGTGTAGAACACCACTAAACTGGATCGAGCCAGGAGAAAGAAGATATTATGGTATTGACTTCGTAGAAGAAGCCGAGAAAAAAGTTCATATCATTCAGCAAAATATGAAAGCCGCTCAATCACGTCAGAAAAGCTATGCGGATAGAAGGAGGAGACCGCTTGTGTTCGAAGTTGGTGACTATGTTTATCTGAAAGTCACGCCAATGAAGAAGAAACGGTTTGAAGTACGCAGAAAGCTCGTAGCCAGATTTGTGGGACCATACAAGATCTTAGAAAGAAAGAGTCCAGTAGCTTATAAGTTAGAGTTACCTGAGACAATGGGTGCTATATTCCTAGTTTTTCATGTATCGCATCTTAAGAAGTGTTTACGCGTTCCAGAGGAAAGAATCGAACCCCGAGGCATAAAGCTCAAGTCATATTTAGTATATCGTGAGCAACCAGTTCGAGTTTTGGACTCTAAAGAGAGGGCTACTCAAAACAGTATGGTGAAAACATATAAGATACAGTGGAGCCATCATGACGAAGGGGATGCAACTTAGAAAACGGGTGAATATCTACAAAAAGCTTATGAGGATTTTTATAACAAATGGTTCGTAACCCAAATCTCGGGACGAGATTTTTATAAGCGGGGAGGGCTGTAACACCCCTGGTTGTTAAGCATGCATTAACATCCCAAAGCATGAGCATTAGCATCACATATATGTTCATCATCACATGCAATATAAGTTGAAATTAAATTGAAGTGTGAAAAACATCTGTTTGAACCCTAAATTATTGCATTTGCTTGCTAAGAGTGGTAAAACTTGTTTGGCTATAACTTTACATGACTTAGAATTAATTAGCATGATTTTTGGAGCAACTTTTGTATTCAAAATCTCCCTAAATTTTGCTTTTAAAAATATTCTAAAAAATAAGTTTTAATTTAAAAATTGAACTTTAAATCATTAATTCAAAATCTATTTAGAATTTTGAAAAGTGCCCTAAATGAAAGTTGTAGAGAATTAAATTTTGAACAATTTTTGTTTTGGGGACAACTAGTGAAAATGTCTTTTTCATCTTCAAAATTTGAATTTAAATCAATTTAGAAAATCTGAAAATTTATTTATAAAAGAAAAAGGTATTTTCGGCCTTAACGGGCCGCCGCCTCCCTTTCGGCCCGCTGGCCAAAGCAGCCCAGCTCTCCCCCGCGCGCGCCCGCAACAGCACCCGCGGCCCGGCCCACGCCCGCGCGGCCTCCTCCCTCTCCTGCTCGCTCGCACGCGCTGCTGGCCGCCGTGGTAGACCGCGCTCGCCGCGTAGCGTTCATGCGCCGTCGAGCTTGCCGCGTGGAGCCTCTGGCTCGCCTTAACCTCCACCCGATCGCGCACTGCCTCCGCCTCCATCTCCTCTGTCCCCTGCCTCCCTCCGCGCTCGCTCCCTACCGCAGCAACAAGCCGAGCGGGAGCGCTCGCCACCGCATGCCATCGCTCGGTCCGCCGGCGTTTAGCTCCGCCACCGCAGCACTATTCTTCGATTGCGTCTGCCTCCAACTCCGCCTGGACCTCCTCCGTCCCGTGCGCACGCTTTTGCCCTCATTTCCTCCACGGTAAGGCCAGGGTAGGCTTTTCCTTTGCACGGCGGCGCCATGGCCACCGAGCTCGTGCTTCCATGGAGGGAATCCTATTCCCCTCATTTCCCTCTAATTTCTCGTGCTTTCGCGTTCGTCTTGGCTCCATGGACCTCGCGCGCGCCGAACCCACCCTCGCCATGGCCGGGGTCGGCGTGTCGTCGGTGAGCTGCGCCACCGTCCCGCCATGCACGCCGTCGAGCTCAGTCGAGAGCTCCTCCGGTGCCCTAATTTAGCGCGTGGAGTTCGCCTCTCCACGAGGAAGCCGCTGCTGGTGACCTCACCGCCGGCGAGCTCACCGGCGGCGAGATCCGTGCGGTCAGCGCCTCCCCCGCCTCTGTGTGGCTGACGTGTGGAGTCTGGTTGCTCCACGGGCCCGCCTGTCTGTCTCATCTCGCGCGCGCGTGTGCACTGTGCCAGATGCACGTAATAGTTTCTGTCGAGTTGTTTTAAAATGATTTTGAAAATGAATTCCAGAAAAGAAATAAATGCTTTAGAAATTCATAACTTGCTCATTTTGGCTCCAAAAATTGTGAAATAAATTTTGGTAGACTTCTTTAGACCAGATCTATGATGTAAAAATATTGCATGTCAAGTTTGAAATATTTTTCTGTAGGGTTTTTATTTAATCACTAAAATTGTTGTTTTCTTGATAAATATGTAATAAATCATATAAAGCTCAGAAAAATATGGTTTCAATTTTGTTAATCTTTTTGTGTAATGTACTTTCTAGGAAAAATATGTGTCATGCATATTATATAGAAAAAATTTAATGTGTAGTACAAGTGCTTATTATTGTTGATAATTGTTATTTTTGATAGAGAGAAAAATATGAATAAAACATGCATATAATAATTTTTCTATAGTGATTTTTTACTGTGTAGAATGTAGGAAAAATACTAAATCTGTTGTTTGATACTTTTCATAATACAAAGTATTTTCATGCTCTTATTTAGGCCCTAGCTTGTTATTTTTATGTAGGCAGTTATAATAATCCAAATGCAATGAAATTTTTATGTCATACTAGATTAGATGAGGGTAAGCTACTGTAATTTTCTCAGATTTTTTTGTGCTACCAAAATAGGTGTTGCTGTTCAAACCTAGTTGCAATTAGGGTTTAATTAACCTTGTTAATGTATGACTAGTTAATAAGATTTGCTTTGGTGTATCTTTAAAGCATCTTGAATTTCTGTGGTAACTTGGCATGGTAGAGAATGATTGTAGTAGTAGCATACTAGTACATGTTCTTGGATGATGTGGACTACCTTGTAGAAGAGTTGTATTCCAACTTTATGCAATAAAGTAAACCTGTTCATCTACATCTCATTTATCATGATTATTACATGTCATCTCTGCAATGCACCTAGACATGAGCACTTATACATTTACATCCTATAGGATCGCAAGAAGTAACTCCGGTAGCAGTTCCCGAGAAGCCGAAAGAGCAGCCCGAAGTGCAAGAGCAGGAGATGCCCCGAAGCCGACGAGGAGGTCGGTGAGGATCTTCCAGGGTGTCCCGACCACCGCCCGAGCTCTTTCAAAAGAGACAAGCCCCGGAGCATTTCTCTCCCGGTTTGCAAATATTTGATTAATGCTTTTACTTTAACTGATGCATTACGTTTAGGAGTTGTTTACAACCGTTGCTGCATTATACCTTATTTACCCTGTTCTACCATATCCTTGTTACCTTGGTATTCGCAGTAAAGAAATGCTTAGCTTGCTTAAACTGGTAGAAGTCGGGTGATTTTCTGTCACCTGCGAGCTATAGGTGGTTACCTGGATCTGCTTGAAAAAGTATGTCATCTTAGAATAACTAAGTGTTAATGTGAAATTGAGATCGGACGGAGACTTGCAGGGTTTTAGACTGTAGTGTTTTTCGTCTGTGTCGATTAAAGACCGACCGTTGTTGGGCCTCGAGTCATGTTGAATGCATGCCTTATATTTAGCTGGCCGAATAATGTACCTTTCGACCGTGAAGTTGGGAGATTATTCGGGCCTTGTGGATTGCCCGTAACGCACTGTACCGGAGCAGGTGTGGTAGGACACGGGGGCGCGATGATAAGGCTAAAGAGCAGTCGGGCGGCCCCCGGGTACATGTGGTTCCTGGTAAACTCGAGACTTTACCTGAATGGTTAACTCAGTGACCAATATCTCACTTTAGCGGGTGAATAAGGTTTGTGTGAGGAATAAATTACCATCTGGTTAATAATCGATTCAAATCGTCATCATTCACTAGATAGTGAACACTTGACTTGAATTACTTCATCGTAATAATATTAATGGAGCACTTGGACAGTTATATAGAATATAACATGATGGAAGTTGTAAATGATCATTGGTTATCCTTACTTGTTTAATCACATGTTACTCTAGTACAGGTGTAAATGTAGTTGGCAGGTTAATAAAGATTTAACTTGATATAAAAGCTACTGAAAAAGATTCTTTAAATACTCAAAATGCCTTTTTGCAAATGAGTCAGCTACCCTACTATAAAGCCTGTCATGATCCTTGGTGTTAATTTATTTTTGGTTATGTCGGGTAAGTCTAGCTGAATACCTTCTCGTACTCAGGGCTTTGTTCCTACTTGTTGCAGATGGGCAGATGTATTACGGCTACTGTATCAACTGCCTTTATCCTGTGATGGGTGAAGCTTAGGACCATGGGCAGTGGTCATTCCCTACGTCTCGTCCGATGCTTTTGTTGGAGATGATCCTGAGCTGGCACTTTATTTCGAACTCTGTGTGAGTGTGTGTGGTTTGAACTAAATGCTTCTACTACTTTTATTTGAACTTGGTTTGTAATAACTATGTTTAAACTCTAATGTATTTGTGACGCAAACTTTTATATAATTTATGGTGGTGACCGCTAAACTTATTACGATCTTGGCTGGTATGTAAGTTGGTTTGAAATTCGTCGTGATTTCATGGACTACCGGGTTATACGGGCTTAAGTTTGCTAAATCGTCTGCTTGATGGATGATTTTCTTACTTAATTTCGTATAATTGGTCGGTTCTGTTACACATAGAAGTGCTGCATTTTCAGTGAGGTAGTGCTGTAGTGCGGTAGTGCCACACCTTGGGAGCAGCAGTGCCACGACTATACTAACAGCAAGTTTGAGTTTTGTTTTAAACAGGCCTATTCACCCCTCTCTAGGCGACATCAAGGTCCTTTCATATACCCACCCCCACAACCCTCTGGAGCTGTTGCTGGTGCCCTGAACATTTGAAACCCTTCCTAAACCTTGTTTGAGCTCTTTTTAACCCCTCTCTTTGTGAGAGTGAGTAATTAGTGTGTAATTGAGAGTTAGAGAGCAAACCAAACCTTGAGCACTTGTCAAGCTTCATGAATTTTCATTACGTATTTGTTACTTTTGGAGGTGAAACCTCCTAGATGGCTAAACATCGCCCAGTGAGCTCCTGTGCTTGTGGTGAGCTATAGGAAAGTTTGTATCACCTGTAGATCTTATTGGAACCCTCAAGTTTAACCTCAGTGTTGAACTTGAGAAGAGGATAGGGTTGGAAGAGACCCAAAGCCTTTGTGGTTTCCTCAACAACGTGGACATAGGTAAGCCTTGGTGGCGAGCTGAACCACAAGATAAGTCATACGTCTTCTCTCTTATGCTTTGAATTACATTATTTGTGTTCCACTCGATCTACTTGGTTGTGCATATTTGTGAGTGCAGGTACTTAGTGGACTTGTTACTGGATATCTCCAAGCACTTCTACAAGTTTGGTTTGAGTTTATCTCATAGGCGTAGCTGTTGCTGAACTCTCTGCGCTAAGTGGCAATGCTGCTTGCTGAGCGGCATTGTTGCTTAGGTTTCTAACAGTAAGTTTGAGTTTTATTTTAAGCAGGCCTATTCACCCCCTCTGGTGACATCAAGATCCTTTCAATTGGTATTAGAGTTGGGCTCTCAATTTTGGGCTTAACCGCCTTGAGAGACGATGTCGATAAGTGAGGAGGTAACTCTAGAGCTTCTCCTTTTGGATGGTTCAAATTATGCATGTTGGTCCGCTAGTGTGCTTAATGTTTTTAGGGACATGGGTTCTCAAATCGAGCGGATTGTAGATGTAAGCATTTTACCTCCTAATGTTGATTTGGCCAACTTATCTAAAAAGGAAGTGAAATGCTTATGACACAATTCTCAAGCTACTAATGTCTTATTTAGTGGTTTGAGTGAAGATGTTTTAATACCATCATATTTGGAGATGGTGAACCGCTTGAGGGTGCTCATCTCATTTGGACCACACTTAAAGGAAGATATGATAAGTCCAAATGTGATGAGAAGTAGCTCTTATTTGAGGAACCACTTGAGAAGTGCTCAACTTAACCAACAAATGAAGAGCCTCAAGTGATTCCCTCAAAAGGTCAAAGTGATCATGTCATGTCCACTCTCTCAACAACATATGTGAAAGGTAATGAAATGGTGATTGGGATCAATACTTTTACATGTGGTACTTCTACTCCTCTAACTCTTGTGAGACTAACATTTGGAAGGAAGAAGAAGTTTGTGATCTATGGAGGCCAAATGATAAATCTACCTCACCGAGAAACTCAACTCTCTATGCCACGTATCATGTGGGTCTTATGGCAAAGAAAGAGAAGAATGTGGCAAGTGAGAATAAGAGTGAAAGTGAGAGTGAAAGCGAGAGTGAAGATGAAAATGATAATGTGAGTTCAATCAACACTTCGCACATATAAGCAAGAAAGACAAATTGATCGTGCTTAAACTCATAGATAAAATTAATGAGCAAGAAGAAACTTTTGACAAGCAGGAAGAGCTTCTCATAAAAAAGATAAAATGTTTAGAGAAGTTGACCAAAAAGCATGAAAAACTTAAGTGCTCTCATGCTTGTTTAGTCGATAGGTATAAAAACTATCAATTGAGCAAACTCATACTGTTAACTCTCTATCTTGTGTTGCTCAATTAGATGATGAGAATTATGTGCTCAAGGATAAAGTGGAAAGGCTTACTAAGTAAGAATGAGACTTTACAAGAAAGTCATGATGGGCTCTTGTGCTCCCATAAGAAGCTTACGGATTCTTCATCTCATGCTAGAAATTGCTCATGAGATTGTGGTAACAAGGGTAAAATCATATCAACCTTACATTGACAAGTGCACATATACACAGATTCCATTTATTTTATCACGTGCTAACAATTGTTGCTTTCAAGCAAGTCAACCTTTCGTTAAGCATATACTTGTAGAAACTTATGATGATTCAATTACAAAAGAAAATGAAGAGCTCAAGGAAGAGATTAAAAATGGACTTGATTCAATTGAAGGGAAAGTGCAATGCTCAACCTTCTCAAGATAACTATGAATTTATAGTTTTGAGTTTTATCATTTAAAGTTGCTAATATGCTCAAGAAAATAATTCAAGATGGCAACGGGTACGTACCCGACGGGTAGTGCTCACCCGTACCCGTACCCGCACCCGTAAAATTTTACCCGTCGGGTTACCCGTACCCGCATGCGGGTAAAAGAATAGTTCCATACCCGTACCCGCCGGGTAATTCTCACCCGACGGGTAACCCGTACCCGATAGCATACCCGAAAATTACCTAAAAATATCAAATAGTCACATGCAAAAAAAAATCATTCTAAGCTTCCAACAAGTTACAAACATGCTAACAAATATTATTAGCATCATTACAACAAAGACAATCTACTAGAAATATAGTAGATGTCTCAATGGGCCAAATTCATGACTTATATGCGCTAAAATAACTGAGGTTGGCTAGTTATTTTTGCGGGTATGTCTTACCCGCGGGTATGCGGGTATGGGTAGTATACACCCGCACCCGTACCCGCATACCCGATGGGTATAGGATTTTGCCCAATAACATACCCACGGGTAGAAAATTCATTCCATACCCGCCTCTTTATCGGGTAATACCCGTCGGGTACTCGGGTTTCGGGTACCCGTTGCCATCTCTAAAAATAATATAAAGTTTAATAGCATATTAATCGTGTATAAGGGCTTGTCGCCTTAGAAAAATAAGTTTTTCTTATATGATGTCGAAGAAAAGATACTTTGTATGTGGAATTTTATAATTTTATAATTTTAATAATTTTATATGAAAAACTCAAAACTAGAAAGTCATAGGTCATTGAGAGCTAAAATTTTCATATAAAAACCATCTCTATCTGAGGTCATATAAGAAACTATTTTTTTAAACTAGAGTCTTGCTGCTGACATGTTAGCCCTATTTATCACATCCATGACACTAAGATAGTAGATGGGGTAAATGGGCATTTAAATCTAGATGAGACTGTTATAATATCAGAAAGCCAAAAAAAATACATTTTGGAACTTTGGAGACATCTTAAAACAACTTTAAGCACCGCTGATGAACTTTAGATCATGTTGAGAGCTTGATGACGGAGTTATACAACTCCTCTCTCTTCCTCGAACATCTTTGTGTGCACATGACATGCCGCGACCCTCCGTCTCAACCTAGTTTCAGATCCCGTTGATCCAGGCCGCTCGTCCGATGCCTTGTTTAGATGTCCAAATTCACCACCAAATTTACTATGCAAAATTCATATTCCCCGTCACATCAAAATGCCGGCACATGCACGGAGTACTAAATGTAGATGAAATCAAAAACTAATTGCACAGTTTGGTTGTACTTTGCGAGACGACCATTTTGAGTCTAATTAGTCAAAGTTTAGACGATTTTTACCAAATACAAACAAAAGCTACAGTGCGCTGATTTCACACGATATTGCCCGATACTCAAGGGCCTAGATCTCTGTTCGATAGGGTTACTGCAGCAGCCAGCTCCAATTTCCTCCGGTTGACGATCGCCTACCGCCCGTCGTAACGTAAGACCAACGAGCGTGATGCCATCACATCCCTCCAATCCTCGGACCGTGCCCGTGGCAGCCCCATCCTCTACGTCCGCGCGCAGCGCGCCGTCACATCCCCGACTCGATAAACCCTTCTCTCGTCCGCCTCCGCGCCTCCCTCCCTCTCTTCCGCTTCGTCTTCCCCACCCGCGGCGCGCCGCACCCCCAAAACCCTAACCCTAGATTGCGAGAGGATATGGCCAGCAAGTTTGGGCTCGCCGGCGGCATCCCGGAGCGGCGGGTCAGGCCGATCTGGGACGCAGTCGACTCGCGCCAGTACAAGGCCGCGCTCAAGCTCTGCACCGCGCTCCTCGCCAAGCACCCCACATCCCCCTACGCGCTAGTGAGCACTTTATCTCTCTCAGTTCAAACTCGTTTTCGCTTTGGCTCTCTTGGTGTACTTATGGCGAATCTGGCGTGGAAACGGGTGGTTGGGCAATCAGCTGTCCAGTTCGGCGTCTTTTTGTTTTTTTCTATTCTCAGCGAAATGTTTGATCAAATGGATGGGTCTGATGGATAACGAGACGATTACCTTTGATTTTATTTTACGTACTTTCTTTTTGGCTATAGTTGGATTTATACTAGGTTTGCTTTAAGCTTTTGTGGATGATGACGATGTTTAAGGGCTTCGGACATGTTACCTGCTGCTCCAGTTTCAGGCAACAGTGCAACACTCAGCTCACATGCTTAGTTAGAACAACATATAGACTCAAAAATCAATAGGAAGCTTTCTACCGACTGGGGAAGCCTCGTGCTCAGTTGAGGGAGTTGGCTTAGGCCTGGTCCCATTCCCTGCTTCAGCGAAGAAATGAGGATAGCATCCTAATTTCTTTTAAATCTGCTTTTTCCTTGCTGGGAATTGGAGCAATTTATGGTATGTGCTGTACACCAGTGCTACATAGACTCGGGTGTCTTTTTTTGTTTTGTTTTGCCGTGTCGATGCATATCCCTGTTCGGCACGCTCCAGGTTTGACTCCATAGTCCGGACAGAGAGCCAAGGAGGCGGCCTTCTTTGGAGAAGGGCACTGAGTAGTGAGGTAGTCACGGGGTACATATTTTGCTTACTATTCATAGGTGCTAGCTGGTGTCCGGCAGCAGCAATCTATGGCAGCATGGAGGCTGCATTGTGGAAGAAGAAATGACAGTGGAGGGGTGTGTGTGTGTGTGTGTTAGTGTGTGTGGTGGTGGTGGTGGTGGGCGGGGGTTGAGAAAGCGGCAGTGGTGGCTGCTGCGGCATGTGTGAGCCACCTGCAGAAGAGTGGTTAGGGTACTTAATTGAGCTGGATGAACCAGCATGTGGAAACTCCTTGTCTTCTCTCTTATATGTTTCTCTTCCCATATTTTATATTTAGCTGGATCTGAATTCAAGATTAGTGTTTGAATAAGTTAATTGTTTTTGCACTTCAGCCTGTTTCTTGCCAACATACTTAATGAAACCATCTGTTAAAGATCTATAATGAAACTCCTCTTTGTTGTTTTTATGCTGTGTGTCAATGCACTGAACTGTTGAAGCCTTACCTTAAATTATCTCATTCCAGGCCCTCAAGGCTCTTATTCTGGAAAGGATGGGAAAGCCTGATGAAGCATTGAGCGTGTCCCTGAATGCCAAGGAGCTATTGTATTCTGACAACATTTTTCATTTTGATGATCTTACACTTAGCACTCTACAGATAGTATTTCAAAGGCTTGACCGATGTGCGTTTGTACTTGTTCATTTATTTTATCCATTTAACATTATTACTGTAGTATATCTCTCTAAATTTTCTCATGACCATGCTAATGCAGTGGATCTTGCTACTTCGTGCTATGAATATGCCTGTACAAAGTATCCAAGTAACTTGGAATTAATGATGGGACTTTTTAATTGCTATGTTAGAGAGTACTCATATGTGAAACAACAGCAGGTATAATGATACTTTTATTGCTACTTAATTTACATTCCTTTTGATATCTTATTTCTATGCTTGCCCTCCTTGCTTGGTATCTTTTGCAGACAGCTCTCAAAATGTACAAAACTGTAGGAGAAGAAAGGTTTTTGCTTTGGGCAGTTTGCAGCATTCAGCTGCAGGTGAGAAATATTTCTCATATTTGCATGGATTGTAGTATATGCGTTTGCCATTTCAAATTCGTTACTGGAGAAGGGCTGTTTTGTTCACTAAAGGACTAAGGTAGTTGTAAGTAGAAACATTTGTGTTTGTCATGGACCAATGGGCAGAATTATGGTCAACTATGCGTGTTTCATGGTCCAGTGGGTACAATAATAGTATTACCACTGTAGGCTGAACACGACAAGAAGATGCATTAGATGTCTGAGAGTGGAGTCACTGGGGTGGGCGAGTGCAGAGGAAAAATGTGAGAGACCATCATATAGGAGTGGAAAGAGAAAATGATATAAAACACCAAAACTGTCAGGTCTCCTTTGTGCTGGTGTAGTGTGTTTGCTTTGGTTGGGTCGTTTTCATCCTTTGTCACAGGCGAGTTGGATTGCTAGTAGCGTGGTTTTTTGTGGTGTTGGTGTGTGCGTTTGTAAGGGCTTTTCCCTTTTTTTCTTCTTTATATAATGATACGCGCCTCTCCTGTATGTTTGAGAAAAAAATGTTATTGGTTCCATTGGTTTGATGTGGGGCTGACCTGACAGTTGTCAGGGCGCTGATATCCTCCTTACAGACCTAGAAATATTATTTGGATCATTTTTTTGAAATTATTCATAAAAAAACTCGACCTGAGGGGGTATGACTGCCCCCACAATATTCCAATAAGAAGACCTTCTCACCAGGTAAAGAAAAGCCCCCGAACCCCCGCTCCACCCTTACACAACAGAATCCGTTGCCCAAGTGAGAATTTGGCTGGCCTTAGACTTGTGCTTTGGTTTATGAGGTGGATGAGGGGAATTTTTTTTACCTCAGCCTAAAATTCGCTCCCACGGGGAGTCGAACCCAGGACCGACCTGAGGCATGCTACTAAGACCTCCTAACCACTAGGCTAGGCGCCCTTTCGCATTGAAATTATTCATAGGCCATGTGATGTACGGTTGACTTTTAAAATTTAACTATCCAATTAAGTATTTGTTATGTGTATCGTTTGCTACTTCTATAAATATTTACCTATCCACTTTTGATTTAATGCATAACATATTATTGTAATGTGTATCGAATGTTACTTTTTATTCCTTGGGTTGTTAGGTGAATATATGTATTATATTGCTGAGTTGAGCATGAATCCATCTGATTCGATGCAATATTCGAATGCACTATTTTCTGCTGCACATTACATGATTTTTTGTCACTGCAGGTGCATTTTAGCAGTGGAGGTGTGAAATTATTGGCACTAGCTGAAGCATTGCTGAAGAAGCACATAAATTCTCATAGTTTACATGAGCCAGAAGGTATTTCTGTTTTTTTTAATGCCCTTTGCAATATTAGTTATCCTTTTGTTTTTCCATACACTGATGTGGTTCTTTCCTGACATGTTTGGACTATGTGGCAGCACTTTCTCTCTATGTTTCAATTTTGGAGCAACAGGAAAAATATGATGCTGCTTTGGAAGTTCTTTCTGGGGACTTGGGGTCTCTTCTGGGAAGGGAGGAGGACAAGCTTCGTTTGCAGGTAACTTAAATCGGTTTTCTTGGACAACACCTTGTTGCATTTGGTTGATCCAGGCTACAAGTTTCAATTAACCATATTTACCTTCCCACGTTCCATTTCACTGTAACAAACAATATTTGGCAACATCTATTCGTTGCTGCATTTTTGTGTCACAGTAGTTACAAGTCGACTATTTACCATCATTACTGTACTATCTAGAGTGAATCGATATGGCAGCTCTGACAAATTAAGGGTTTGGAATTTTTCTATAAACTATATTAAGTACTCCCTCCTTATACCATGAAATTTGGGTAGGGCAGTCATTTTATCAGTGGCTACTAATGTCGACAAATGTATTTAGATTGACTAAGTAAAGGTATAACTCGTCATGCAAATATTTTTCCATTATACAAAAGATTTCTAGATGCAGTCAACATATTTATTACCATATATACCATGGACATTTTGGGTAAGGCAGTCATTTTTGGAAGTGACTGCTAATGCCAACAAATGTATTTAGATTAAGTGAAGGTATTTAGACTTTGTTGTTGTTGTTGTTATATACTATATATTTGTAGTTGCTACAAACATATATATGTTATCTTTCGCAAAAAAAAAAACATATATATGTTATCAGGTATAGTTACCTATTGTATGATGTGTGCTGTGTCCAAACCAACGGAGCACGTTGCACAGAGGGAGTACTATTTTGCAAAGCATGTCTAGCACATGCGATCTACTCTTTACGTGCTTATAGATGGCTTCTTTGACCTCTGATGATCTGTTTTTTACTCACTTACTTGGTTGTCTAACTTCAAGTTGACAGGGACGTCTTCTTGCTCAAGCAAGTAGCTATCCGGCTGCTTCGGAAATATATCAGAAGGTTCTGGAGTCTTGGTAATGGTTCTCATCTTTAATTTGTATAAATTTCAGTTATCCTGTGTAGTTGGTCATTAACCACGCTCACATTAATCTTGTTTCAAAAGTCATGGCCTGTTTTCAAAAAATGTCCCTGTGTATCGATTTATCCTACTTTAGTCATATATAACCTGGCTCTTTTTAACTACAATACATATTTAAGTTTTATTTATGACATTATCCGAACAGACACTGCAATACTTTGCTTTGTTTTATCCTCTTGCTTGTTGCATAATATTTTTATATACACCATTTGTAAATTTTCTTATTTTAACTTTTGTTTAGTTTTTGATGTTTGTCATCTCCTTTTGACTGGGCAGTCCTGATGACTGGGAGTCCTTTATCCATTATATAGGATGTTTGCTGGAGCATGACGTGAATCTCCCTAAACCATCCACTGGCGAACACACTTGTCCTTGCTCTGTTGATTCAGCATTATCCAACAAGACTTCTCTTAGCAAGGAGCTGGTACTTCCTGCACCTAGAGCAACTCTTCTAGTTTGTGTTTGTGATGTGAATATAGTTCACTGAAATTATGTCTTTGTAGGTTGAATCTCGCCTTACAAGTGCGTTGTCATTTGTGCAAAGTCTGCAAGAAAATAACTCAAGCGATTGTGTCAGAGGACCTCATTTAGCTAATATTGAAATTGAGCGGCAGCGGTGCCTCAATGGAAACCCAGATAATATCAAGCTTGTGGAAGCTTTGGTGAAGTACCTCCACAGGTAATATCAAGCTCTTGTGCATTCCTATTTGTGCTGTGGTCTATTTTTACTTATGGAAACCCAATATGCCGTACATACTGGATGTACAGCAGAACTCCCAAACGCCTAAGAAACCCGGACTGGAGGGAGTAGTATTTTTCTATTTTACTTAACTAATCTTTGATAATTGTTATTAGTTATTTTAGATGGAGGGAGCAATTTATTAGGTTTCATCATCTCTTTCTATCTTTTTTATTTTTTCATAGTGCCATAGCAGTCCGTTGGTTTCGAATAGTTTAGTGACCTGGTTGCTATGAGACAGCAATTATATCTCTAGCTAGTTTCTTCACTATTATTACATTTATACTATAATAACATTGCGTTTGCTGAATAGTTGATATAAACCAACTTCGTACACATATAGCTATATAAATGCTATATACATGTTTTTCATATTCAGTCTTAAGGTGATCCCTCAAGGACATCTCACCGCAAAAGGGAGTTTAGGATTTGCACCCTGTCTATTACCTTTTTCATATAGTGGCCAATTATGGAAAATTGCGGAGGGCTCAAATCCGATAATCTCCCTTATTTATGTATAGGGTTTGATATCTAGCTGGCTCGGCTCTGTATGCTCGAGCTGGCTCGTTTGTATTACACAAGCTGGCTGGACTCGGCTCATTATCCCACCGAGCCACAGTCCTGGCTCTGCCCGGCTTGTGAGCTAGTTGGAAATACATGAGCCCATATGCAAATACATACAACAATCTTTAAGATGTAATTCAAACAACAGCAGAAGGGGATTTTGCATAAGCTAAAACTCAGACCAACCGCTGTTTTGCATAAGCCAAACTCAAACCAAGTATTTTTGAGCCAATATGACATCAAACATTAGCACAAAAAACACACGCATGATCCAATCCAAAAGTTCACAGGGCAGTAGTTCTGTGCAACACACCCCTTGGATTTGTACACGGATAAGGAGACCAATTTGCAGATTGCCGAGCCACAACACCAGGCTGCCCTGTAGTACTTTTTGTGCTACAGCAGGGTCAGGTTCCTCCCTCCTCACCTCCTCCGTATCTTTGTTCTCCATGGCCGGCACACACTCAGTAGTATGAGGTGCAAGCGGTGGGCCACAAAGACAAAAGTAGGATTCCAAGAGGAGTCACTTAGGGTGTGTTTGGTTCATTTCCTAGACAAGCCTGGCTGGCAAAACTAAGACAGGCTAGCTCTACCCAGCTTTAGCCAATGCAAGCAGCACATGTTTGGTTGCCTGTACTGGCTAAGCCGGGCTAGGAATTGGTGTGTTTGGTTGTCTGGCTTGGCTTGTATAATCACCTCATCTTTGACATGGTAAGTTACCCCCTCTCACACATTCTGTTGAACACTTGCTGGGCATCATCTGTGGTTGCGTCCAGGTTGCTCCCATGGCCGTGGCCGGTTGCTCGCGCGGTGGAGCTCCCATGGTCGCCCAGGGTGGCCGGCGATGCTCGCGTGGTGGAGCTCCCATGGCCACCCGTGGTGGCCGGCGTTGCTCGCGCGGTGGAGCTCCCATGGTGGTGCGGTGGAGCTCCGATGGCGTCCTCGACGGATCGGGAGGTCGTGGCCGGAGGTCGAGCCGGTGGGATCTTCTGGGGGGGGGGGGGGGAGGAGGAGGAGGAGCAGGCTCGCCGGATCTTCTGGAGGGGGTGGAGGACGAGCGTGGATGTGGCGTGGTGGTGGAGGAGCAGTGCTCGCCGGCCGGCCGGCGGCGTGGAGGAGCGCAGATCCGGTGTTGCGGTGGAGCAGCAGAGCTCTCCGGCTGGCCAGCGGTGTGGAGGACGAGTGCGGATCTGGTGTGGTGGTGGAGGAGCAGAGCTCGCCGGTTAGCCAGCAGCGTGGAGAACGAGGGCGGAGGAGGCGGAGTGACGGAGGAGCAGGGCTCACCGGCATGGAGGACGAGCGCGGAAGAGGTGGGGCAGTGGCTAGGGAGCGAACGCGGAGGTGCATGCGGTCGGGCGGTGAGAAGCATACGGGTGGGTGGCTTGCTGGAAACACTCCCCCCACTCATTTCCAGTAAGCCTGGCTTGCTGGAAACGCTCCCCCCACTCGTTTCCAGTAAGCCTGGCCAGGACCCTCTTTTTGGCTTGCTGGAGCCTGGCTATGGGTTTCTACAGGCAACCAAACAGGCCTAAACTGTATTGTTGCCTTGTTGGAGCCTGGCTAGGGGCTAAGCCAGGCAACCAAACACACCCTTAGTGTTCAGCTCGAGACGGAAGTTGGGCTGGGCCACCCACTGATCGCTTGCTGGCCTGCGACGACCTCAGCACATTATTGCTCTCGAGCCAGCTCGAGCTGGCTCGTTATAGGTACTGAGCTAAAACATTGGCTCAGCTCGTTAAAAATTTCTAACGAGCTGAGTTGAGCTGAACCACTAACGAGCCGAGTCGATCCGAACCACTACCTAGCTGAGCCAAGTGAGCTAGCGAGCCACGAGTTTTTTGTCCAGCCCTATTTATGTTGATCTTGGTGCCCTCTGTGGCATTAACCTCATTACTTGAGTGCAGTTGTGGCAGAATGAAGTTTAGATCTGAGACAGGTTGTAGCAGTTAACTAGAGGGAAGGTAGAACAGCAACATATAAGTCCAAGCACAAGCAGGAGTTTTGCCGAATAAGGGTCATCTATGGCAAAATAATTCTAAGGACTGTCTGACCGAAGGGATTCATCAGATATTAAATGGATAACCTGTGTCCAAATTCAGACATTCAATATCTGTATTGTATCTGAATCCGAATATATATGATGCAATATCCAGCATATCTTATCCAACACAACTGACATTATCTGTACCCAAATCTGAATCCGAGAAAGAAATAACTATATCTGTATCCATAACCGTAGGGTATCTGTCCTTATCCGATCCATTTTACACCCCTAGTGGAGGGTATCTGGAATGGCAATATAACTCCATCAGCATGCGATGGATAGAGTTCGACTTGGTCTTATATGTAGCTGTGTTGAGAGAATGAAAGAACTAAGAGATGACAAAATTCACTTTGTCCTCATCGCATCAGATGTTGATGAGTGTCATTTTCCATAATTATAGGTTCTGTATGATAGTACTAGCGTTGTGATGGTATATTCAAGAATAACCATGTTTACCTCGTTTTCACTTTCAATACTAGTCTACTTAAATTGATAAATGTTGTTTTGGCACTTGCAGATTTGGTCATTTGTCTTGCTCAGCATCTGATGTTGAAATTTACCTTCACATGCTATCCAACAATGAGATATCTGAGCTGCTAGATGAAATCACTAGATCTTTTGATGCATCATCAATTTCAGTTAACACACTGGGTTCGACAATTACTCTTTTCAAGGTCCAGGAACTTTTGGGAACTTTATTCACAAAATCAACTTCAGGTGTGCAGGGCTGCCTTTGTTGAAGTGTTACATGTTTATTGAATGTTTTTCTGGGGGTCCCAATTATCATTTGTTTATTATAAAATGTACCTGAAATTTTATGTGCAAATCCAGAACTTCAGGGCATTGCAAAAAGAATGATTGATACCTTTTACAAAAACCTGCCTCTCTCAAATGACTTGGATCCTCAGGAAAGCATGTATGGTGAAGAACTTCTGTCAATGGCCAGCAGTATCCTTGTGCAGGTTTGTAGATTTATTTGATTACTACTAACACGAGAGAAAAAGGGAACATATTAAGCTTTTTTTCGTCTCTCTAAAAATCTATATAAAAAAAGATATCTAGAGGTTTCTCTGATGCTTATTTGTATTGTGTAGTTTGATTCCCAATTTATTAATTAGTACTCCCTCCGTCCCATAATAGAAGACCTTATAGGTCTGGGCACGGGAATTAAGAAGAGAAAAAGTATGATGCACAGAAAATGAGAAGGTGAGAGATAGAGAGAAGTAGAGATAGAGGTGTATTGGAAAAAAGAGAAAGGTGCATTGGGAAGTGAGAAGGTCAAGTATTATGGGACAAAATTTGAATTCTATAAGGTCTTCTATTATGGGACGGAGGGAGTAGGTCACAATTCGTTGTCCCTCTATTGTGTCATCCAATGAGTTACCCATTACTCTGATGTTTGAAGATGTATCTGGATTTTCCCCTTTGTTTTCTGGAAAATTGGAAACAGGATGCTATCATTTCTTATTCATTTGCTGTACTGCAATTTATTACTTACTACCCAATCACTAAATAAGTCCATCTAGGTTTGTTCTTAGTCAAAATTTTCCAGCTTTGACTAGCAATATCTATAAAAGTAGTCTTAGATGAAAAGAGTTTTTATTGAACTAAATGTAAAGAGTTATATGCTACAAAATTAGTTTTCAAAATGAATTTAGTAATGTCAATCTTGCGTTGTCACTTGTCAATCACTATGAAATTTCGTAAATGAATGGTCAAAGTTAATAAAGTTTTGCTTAAGACAAACCTAGATGGACTTATATTTCTGATAGGGGAAGTAGCTTTTTGTTTATGTATAAGTCATGTTACCAAGTGTTGGAGTGTGTTTGTATTAGGCCCATGAGGCTAGGCCCATGTGGCCCGTGTATGGTACCTATATAGCTACCCTTCTAGGGTTAGCCCGAATCAATGAATCACATATTGTAGCATGGTAATCAGAGCCAGTTTTTCTCCTCTCTCCCCTGTCCAGCCGCCGCCCCTCCTGGTGGCCGCCGCCGCCGGCCAGGAGGCCATGGCCGGCACTCCTCCTCCCCACCCCTCCTTCTCCTGCCACTACCCTTCCCTCTCCTTTCCTTCCCCGGCCGCGGGCGCCGCCCAGGCCGCCGCCCCTCTGGCAGGCGCCGCCGCCGCCACCTCCATGGCCGGTGGCCGGCCTCCTCATCCCTCCTTTTCCGCCACTGCTGCTACTCCCGTAGCCGCACCCGCGGCCTCCTCCTCCGCGCCCGCCTCCCTTTCCCCAGCCGCCGCCACCTCCATGGCCGGTGGCCGGCCTCCTCTTCCCTCCGCGCCCGCTGCCTCCTTCCCCGCGCCCCCGCCATGGCAGCAGCAGCACCAGCGCGCCGACGCCGCGGCGGCCGCCGCTGCTGGCCCGGCCGCCGCCCTTGCTCCCACGGGCGCGCCTCCCCTGCCCACCGCACGTGCTGCCCCTGCTGACTTCTGGGCTCACGCCGCTCCCCTGCCCCTGCTGCCTGGCCGCAGCTGGCAGCCCCTCCCCTGCCCCTCCCCTGCCCCTGCTGCCTGGCCGCAGCTGGCAGCCGCCGCAGCCCTTCCCGCAGCCGCTGCCCATCCTCAAGCGGCCGCAGGCGCTCCTGGCGGGGCCGCCCCTGCTGGCGCCCCTATCCCTGCTGGAGCCACCGTGGGCACCACTGCCCCTGCGGGCTTGCCAGCTCCTGCCCCTGCAGGCCTGGCCGCGGCTGACTGGCACGTGGGCGTGCGCAACATCGGCGCCACCGCCGCTGCCTCTCGTGCCAAGTGCCAGCACCGCCTCGTGCGCAGAACCTCGTCGAGCCACGTCGCATGCCGGGCCTTGTCGGCTCCCTACCCTCTGCCCTCGGCTCCGTCTCCACTGACGCCGCAGCCGGGCCATCTTCCTGGCGCCACCACCACCATGACCGCGAGCGCCGCGGCCGCTGGCGGGGGGGGGGGGGGGGGGGGGCTCAGGCGCCGCCAATCCTTCCTCCAACCCCACATCTACACCTCCCGCCTTGGCCTACTCCTTCAGCACCACCGCCAGCCCTGATTGGATCGCCGACTCGGGTGCCACTTTCCACACCACGCCCGATGCGAGTCTACTCTCTTCTCTTCATCCTCCCCACCCTTCCTGTCCCTCTTCCATCATGGTCGCCAATGGCACTTGTCTTCCTGTCTCCTCCGTGGGCACTGCCCGTTCCCACGGCTCCTTTCATATCCCTGATGTTCTTGTGGCTCCCGGTATGGTTCACAACCTTCTCTCTATTCGTTGTTTCACCACTGACAACTCCTGTTCGGTTGAGTTTGACCCCTCTGGCCTCACCGTGCGGGACTTGTCCTCCCGGGTATCTCTACTCCGATGTAACAGCACTGGGCCTCTCTACACCCTTCGGTTCCCGGCATCTGTCTCACATTCTTCGCCTTCCAAAGCCGCTTTCGCCGCCACTCCTTCCTCCACCACTTGGCACCGTCGCCTCGGCCATCCTGGCCGGGATGTCTTGATGCAGCTCGGTCATAGTTCCGACATTCGGTACTCTCGAGCTCACGATGATCCCTTGTGTCACGCGTGCCAGCTGGGCCGTCACGTTCGCCTTCCCTTTCAGTCCTCGTCGTCACATACCACCCGTGTCTTTGATCTTATTCACTGCGACCTGTGGACTTCTCCTGTTCTCAGCATGTCTGGCTATAAGTACTACTTGGTGGTGGTCGATGATTTCTCCCATTATTCCTGGACTTTTCCTCTGCGTGCTAAGTCAGAGGCTTTCCCCACTCTTAGCCACTTCTTTGCTTGGGTATCCACTCAGTTCGGCCTCACCATCAAGGCTGTCCAGTGTGACAATGGCCGTGAGTTCGATAACTCAACCTCCCGTGCTTTCTTCCTTTCTTCCGGTGTCCATCTGCGCATGTCTTGTCCGTATACCTCCTCTCAGAACGGCAAGGCAGAGCGTATGATCCGCACCACCAACGACATCATGCGCACCCTTCTGCTCCAGGCATCTCTACCCGCTCGCTTCTGGGCTGAGTGTCTGCACACCTCCACCTATCTCCTTAACCGACTTCCTTCTACTGCCTGCCCAGCTCCCACGCCTCACCACGCTCTTTTCGGTACCCCTCCTCGGTACGACCACCTTCGAGTCTTTGGGTGTGCGTGTTACCCTAACACCGCCGCCACCGCTCCTCATAAGCTGGCTCCCCGGTCGACCCTCTGTGTCTTTCTCGGATACTCTCCGGATCACAAGGGTTACCGATGCTTTGACCTTACCTCTCGCCGTGTCCTCATCTCTCGCCATGTCGTGTTTGATGAGTCGGCGTTCCCTTACTCCACCACCTCTCCAACCATACCTCCCGCTGACCCTGCGGAGGCTTCCTTCTTTCCCACTGACCCGGTGATTCCGCCACCCTTCTCCCCCTACCCTGCAGGTACTGCTCCGGCGCGCTCTCCTGGTGGTCCCGCCTCGCCCCTGCCGGACTCGCCCCAGGACCTTCCGGTGCCTGCCACGGTCGAGGCAGCCCCGGAGCTTCCACACTCGCTCCCTGTGGCTTCGCTGCCTCCCGTTGTGCCACATGCTGCCGTTCCGATCGCGGGACCGCGCACAACGACCCCACCTCCCAGGCGCTTCGGACTCGTCTACCAGCGCCGGCGGGAGCCGCGTCCGCCCTCACCTCCTCCCGGCCGTTTCAGGATCGTCTACGAGCGCCGGCGTGAGCCGGCTCCGCCGCTCTCGTCACCAGCGCCGTCGTCGCCGGTGCTTGCTCCGCCGGCATCACCACGCTCTCGCGCCGACCCGCCGGTGTACCACCCACCTCTTCTTCACCGGGACCCTCGTCACACTCACCCGATGGTGACGAGACAGGCGTCTCGCCCGCATGCCCTTACCGCCGCCGCCTGCGAGCCGGAGATCTCTCCGGTACCCTCTTCCGTTCGCGCGGCCTTGGCGGATCCTCACTGGCGCCGCGCGATGGACGAGGAGTACGCGACACTCCTCGCCAACCAGACGTGGGACCTAGTGCCTCGTCCGCCGGGTTCCAACATTGTCACCGGCAAGTGGATCTGGACGCACAAGAGGCAGGCTGATGGTTCCTTGGAGCGCTACAAGGCTCGCTGGGTCCTCCGCGACTTCACTCAGCGGCCCGACATTGACTATGCTGAGACGTTCAGTCCCGTGGTGAAGCCAGCTACAGTCCGCACCGTCCTCTCCCTGGCTCTCGAGCGCTCCTGGCCTGTGCATCAGCTGGATGTCAAGAATGCCTTCCTTCATGGCACTCTGACCGAGACGGTCTACTGCAGTCAGCCGGCAGGTTTTGTGGATACTTCTCGTCCTGACTTCGTCTGCCGGCTCAACAAATCTCTCTACGGGCTCAAGCAGGCACCCCGGGCTTGGTACTCGCTTCGCTACCTTCTGCAGACTCTTGGGTTCACGGAGGCCAAGTCTGACACCTCCCTGTTCATATACCACTATGGGGGTGAGACTTCTTACCTGCTCCTCTATGTGGATGACATTGTTCTCACTGCCTCCAGCGCATCTCTGCTCCACCGCATCATTGCCTCACTCCAGAAGGAATTTGCTATGAAGGATCTTGGGGTACTCCACCACTTCCTCGGCGTCACTGTTGAGCCCCGACCTTCCGACCTGTTCCTCCACCAGCGGCAGTTCACTTGTGACATTCTGGAGCGAGCCGGGATGACCGCCTGCCAGTCCTGCTCTACACCGGTGGACACCCAGGGCAAGCTGTCAGAGGCTGGGGGTCCGATGCTTGGACTAGCAGACTCCACCGCCTACCGGAGTCTTGCAGGCGCGCTTCAGTACCTTACTTTCACACGGCCGGACATCACTTATGCCGTCCAGCAGCTCTGCCTCTACATGCATGCTCCGCGGGAGCCTCACCTGGCTGCTATGAAGCGGCTTCTCCGGTACCTCCGTGGCACCCTTGGCTACGGGCTGCTCCTCGGCTGGTCTTCCACTGCCGAGCTGGTTGTCTACACCGACGCTGACTGGGCGGGATGCCCGGACACCCGCAGGTCCACCTCCGGCTACGCGGTCTTCCTCGGCGGCAACCTGGTCTCTTGGTCGTCCAAGCGCCAGCCCGTGGTTTCCCGCTCCAGTGCCGAGGCGGAGTACCGTGCCGTGGCCAACGACGTGGCCGAGGCCGCCTGGCTCCGCCAGCTCCTGGCTGAGCTTCACCGCCCACTCGCCAAGAGCACGCTCGTCTACTACGACAACGTCAGTGCGGTCTACCTCTCCACCAACCCAGTGCAGCACCAGAGGACCAAGCATGTGGAGATCGATCTACACTTCGTCCGCGACCGGGTGGCCATCGGCGACGTCCGGGTTCTTCACGTCCCGACCACCTCCCAATTTGCGGATATCTTCACCAAAGGCCTCCCTTCCTCGACCTTCTCCGAGTTTCGCTCCAGTCTCAACGTCTCCGGTGGCTAGTTGTGGCTGCGAGGGGGTCCTGTGTGTTGCGCTCTTACTTGTTTTATTTCTTGTTCAGCCTTGAACTCCGCTGCGCCGGTAGTTCAGACTGCGGGGGGTTGTTGGAGTGTGTATTAGGCCCATGAGGCTAGGCCCATGTGGCCCGTGTATGGTACCTATATAGCTACCCTTCTAGGGTTAGCCCGAATCAATGAATCACATATTTTAGCACCAAGATCGTGATATATTATCTTTTACACTCATGATAGTTAGGACTCCTGGTCCTGATATAGTATATTCTGTTGTCTTTGCTGTCACCGAACTCCAGTAAAACTTTTATTCCTTCACTTTTTATAAGATTACAAATTTGTCTTGGACTTCTCATCATCTAAAGTTCATGATTAGTTGTGCTCTTTAATGCCTTGAAACAGCTATACTGGCGCACCAGGGACTTAGGATACCTACTTGAAGCAATTTTGATACTGGAGTTTGGATTGACTGTTCGCAAGTAAGTTCATAATCATAATAATCCAGCCTTATAAAATTACCATTTTATAACTAATATTTTATTCTTCAGTTGTGTCATTGAATATCTAGTAAAGTGTTATCGAATTACTCAGTTCCATTGATTTAAGAGTGGATAGTTTTGATGCGCTTAACAGCATCTCTTTTAGGAATTAGATGTGCTCCTGTTCCTGGATTCAGTATGAGCATATCTTAGATAAGCTCTGTTATTCCATCAATTGCTTTTGATGTTTGCTATATTACTAGGATATCTATTTTCAGTTTCTCATGTGTTCTGTTTCACAAATCCTGCTGGTGGAACTTGCATGTGCCTTGAAGGCAAAATTATATGCAAAAGAATAGTGATTGTGATAAATGATAGTTCCCATGAACTAGGGGCAGACCGAGTGCCAGAGGCTCCCACACGAGTGGGGTCTGGGGAAAGGAATAACCGAAGCAAAGTCTTACCCCTGCAGAAATTCTGCAGAGAGACGGCTTCGAACCCAGGACCTGGTGACTCGGCGAGCTAGCACTCACCAACTGCACCAGGCCTGCCCATGCATGAACTCCTGAAAATTAAAAATATGGGGGCATTAATGGTTGATTTTTTATATGGCAACGTATCTGGTGTAAACCAACCTCTGTGTGCAACCGTGCAAACTTCTAATCTGGGCCACATGATGTTGATTCAAGGGGGCGTAGGGGAGAGTGGGAGGGGGGATTTGCAAAAGTGTGATTAGGAGTGGGCGGTTAAGCGCAAAATTACCCAATCCCTATGCGCCCCTTGGATCAACATCATGTGGCCCAGATTAGAAGTTTGCACGGTTACACGGAGAGGTTGGTTTGCACCAGATACGTTGCCTTTTTATATTTATTTACCAAAGTAAGCATTTGTTTGTTTGCAATATAATCTAGTAGACTGGTTATACTGGATCCTGTTGCTTCATCTATGATTCATGGGTATTGTAGTCAACTTCCCATCACATGCCTTGTCCTGCTCTTGTTACATGCGCAAACCCATCTTATGTCTGGTAGACTGGTTGCGACCTGTACTGCCATTTTGTGTATCCTTCCATGTTTGCAGCTAATATCTCTCATGAATATCAATTATCAATAATCTCTAAGAACTATTAAGCATTTGCTGTAGAGCCTTCTAGGAATATTATGAAATCTAACGTTGTGTTTACATGTCTGTTGTGAATTTAGCTATGCCCCGCCAATGTGATTTGTATTAGTATATATTGCGTGAGTAATATAAATGCTCACTAATCTTTAATAAGGAAAAGAACTATTGAATCTCTTGGATAACAAATCTTTTTAACCTTATTTTTCGGTCTAACAAGATGCCTGAAGAATGGAGAAGTATATTAGTACCTATCTTCAAGAACAAGGGAGATGTTCAAAGTTGTACTAACTACCGTGGGATTAAGTTGATGAGCCATATGATGAAGCTCTGGGAGAGGGTTATCGAGCATCGCCTAAGGAGAGTGACACATGTGACCCAAAATCAGTTTGGGTTCATGCCTGGTAGGTCGACCATGGAGGTGATTTTTTTATTACGATAATTGATGGAGAGATATAGGGAGCAGAAGAAGGACTTGCACATGGTCTTTATTGACCTCGAGAAGTCACTCTGGGCACAAAACCCGATACCCGAACCCCGAACCCGAAATACCCGGACCTGGATCCGAAGTACCCGAACCCGCACTATCCGATCTCTTGTTCGGATAGTAAATCTTATTACCCGAATTTATATCGGGTAATTCGGGTAGTTACACCCGGTATCCGAAAAACCCGAATAAGAATACGTATCAGGCTGTCAGCGATTAAGTGCAGTAGCAAACTAGTCAAATTTCCCGTGGCCCTCCTCGGCTTTGCTTCCCAATTAACTCACCTCTTTACTTCCGTCTTCGTCTCCTTGACTCCCCGAGACTCCAAATTCCCATGTGAAGCACAAGCACTGTTATGATGGCAGACAGCAGGCTTGAACTTTGCTCTTGTATCTTGTCAGTAGTAATAAAGTAGTCAGTACCTCAATACCTGTGTCATGGTTTGCACCTGCGGTTAAAAACTTGAATGCGTCGTTTATCTGTTATGTTAATGAGTAATCATCTATTCTGTGCAAAATTCTATGATGTTATCACTTTTGCTATGATTTTATATATTTCGGGTATATTGGGTATACCCGAACCCGAATTTGCGGGTACCCGAACCTACGGGTAGTGGTTTTTTGGGGCTGTTATCGGGTAACAATTCTCATTACCCGAACTTCTGAATACCCGAACTACCCGACCCGAACTTTGCGGGTTACCCGAACGTCCAGACTGATCGAGAAGGCATATGACAAAGTACCGAGAAATGTCATGTGGTGGGCCTTAGAAAAGCACAAAGTCCCAACTAAGTACGTTACCCTCATCAAGGATATGTACAGGGATGTGGTGACGTTTGTCCGAACATGTGATGGCGACGCCAATGACTTTCCAATTAAAATAGGACTGCATCAGGGGTCAGCTTTGAGTCCTTATTTATTTGCTTTGGTGATGGATGAGGTTACAAGGGACATACAAGGTGATATCCCTTGGTGTATGCTCTTTGCTGATGATGAGGTGCTAGTTGACGACAGTAGGGCAGGGGTTAATAGGAAGTTAGAACTATGGAGGCACACGTTAGAGTTGAAAGGGTTCAGACTTAGTAGGACTAAGACCGAGTACATGAGCTGCGATTTCAGCATGACTAGGCATGAGGAGGGAGACGTTAGCCTCGATGGGCAAGTGGTGGCCAAGAAGGATACTTTTCGGTATTTAGGATCGATGCTACAAAAGGATGGCGACATTGATGAAGATGTTAGGCATAGAATTTCAGCCGGCTGGTTGAAATGGCGTCAAGCTTCTGGCGTCCTCTGTGACAAAAGGGTGCCGTAGAAGCTGAAAGGTAAGTTCTATAGGACGGCGATTCGCCCGGCGATGTTATACGGTGCTGAGTGTTGGCCTAAAAAAAGCGACATGTCCAGCAATTGAGTGTAGCAGAGATGCGTATGTTGCGTTGGTGTTGTGGGCACACAAGGAGGGATAGAGTTCGGAACGACGATATTCGGGATAGGGTTGAGGTGGCACCAATTGAGGAGAAATTGATTCAACATCGGTTGAGATGGTTTGGACATGTCCAACGGAGGCCTCCTGAGGCGCCGGTGCGTAGTGGGGTTCTAAAGTGGGCCGATAATGTAAAGAGCGGTAGAGGTCGACCTAAACTAACTTGGGACGAGTCCGTTAAGAGAGACCTTAAGGAGTGGAATATCTCCAAGGATTTAGTTATGGACAGGAGCGCTTGGAAACTGGCAATCAACGTGCCTGAACCGTGACCTCTTTCTGTCTTGTGCCCTTTGTCCCTTTATGTGTCTCCCTGTTTCTCGTCTCTTTTGGGTTTCATCTCTAGCCTACCCCAACTTGCTTGGGACAAAAGGCTATGTTGTTGTTGATTGCATTCTTGTGTGATTGTGTCTTAATTGAAGTGGTCTGATGCACATCCCAATGTGCAGTACCTTTGGCAACCTAATGTAAATCTCTGACTGATGTTGAATGGAAATCTTTAATTTGGTTGTGTGCTCAGGTATGTCTGGCAATACAAGATTACTCTGGTGCATCTTTACTCTTACCTGGGGGCACTTCCTTTGGCACATAAATGGTAATTTCGCCTTTTAATATGTTATTAATCTTCTCACATTTGTATTCCACATGGATTTTTGTTGGAACTTTTGACTCTATTACATAAGGGCTAACCCTAGAGCGGTAGCTATATAGGTTCCATACATGGGCCTCATGGGCCTTAGCCTTATGGGCTTAATACATACTCCAACACCCCCCCGCAGTCTGAACTACCGGCGCAGCGGAGTTTCAAGACTGGACAAGACAGAAGTACAGCACGCACACACGAACCCCCCCGCAGCCACAACTAGCCACTGGCGACGTTGAGACTGGATCGAAACTCGGAGAAGGTCGAGGAAGGGAGGCCCTTGGTGAAGATATCCGCAAACTGCGAAGTCGTCGGGACGTGCAGGACTCGGACGGCGCCGATGGCCACAAAGTCGCGGACGAAGTGCAGGTCGATCTCCACATGCTTGGTGCGCTGGTGTTGGACGGGGTTGGTGGAGAGGTAGATGGCGCTGACGTTGTCGCAGTAGACGAGGGAGCTCCTGGCGAGAGGGCGGTGCAGCTCAGCCAGAAGCTGGCGGAGCCAAGCCGCCTCAGCCACGCCGTTAGCCACGGCGCGGTACTCGGCCTCGGTACTGGAGCGAGAGACCACCGGCTGTCGCTTGGACGACCAAGAGACAAGGTTGCTGTCGAGGAAGACAGCGTAGCCGGAGGTGGACCGGCGGGTGTCCGGGCAGCCCGCCCAGTCAGCGTCGGTGTAGACCACCAGGTCGGCGGAGGACCTGCGGAGAAGCAGCCCGTAGCCGATGGTGCCGCGGAGGTACCGGAGAAGCCGCTTCATAGCGGCGAGGTGAGGTTCCCGCGGAGCATGCATGTGGAGGCACAGCTGCTGCACGGCGTAGGTGATGTCCGGCCGAGTGAAGGTGAGGTACTGGAGCGCGCCAGCAAGACTCCGGTATGCGGTGGAGTCCTGGGGCCCAAGCAGCGGACCCTCCGCCTCTGACAGCTTGCCCTGAGTGTCGACCGGGGTGGTGCAGGGCTTGCAGTCAGCCATGCCTTCTCGCTCCAGTATGTCACAAGCAAACTGGCGCTGGTGGAGGAACAAGCCTGAAGGTCGGGGCTCAACAGTGACGCCGAGGAAGTGATGGAGCACTCCAAGATCCTTCATAGCAAATTCCCTCTGCAGAGAGGCAATGATACGCTGGAGCAGAGTCTGACTGGAGGCTGTGAGGACAATGTCATCGACATATAGGAGCAGGTATGCAGTCTCATCCCCATGGTGGAAGATGAACAGGGAGGTGTCAGACTTAGCCTCCGTAAACCCAAGTGTCTGCAGGTAGGAGGCAAACCGAGAGTACCAAGCCCGGGGCGCCTGTTTGAGACCATAGAGCGACTTGTTCAGGCGGCAGACCAAGTCAGGGCGAGTAGAGTCAACAAACCCTGCCGGCTGGCTGCAGTAGACCGTCTGAGTGAGAGTGCCATGGAGGAAGGCATTCTTGACATCCAGCTGATGTACTGGCTAGGAGCGCTCGAGAGCCAGTGAGAGAACCGTGCGAACGGTAGCTGGCTTCACCACTGGACTGAAGGTCTCATCGTAGTCGATGCCGGGCCGCTGAGTGAACCCTCGAAGTACCCAGCGAGCCTTATACCGCTCGAGAGTGCCATCAGCCTGGCGCTTGTGGGTCCAGATCCACTTGCCGGTGACGACGTTGGAGCCTGGCGGACGGGGCACCAGATCCCAGGTCTGGTTGGCGAGGAGAGCCGCGTACTCCTCTTCCATCGCACGGCGCCAGTGAGGAGCCGACAGCGCCTCGCGGACGGAAGAGGGCACCGGAGAGACCGTCGAGTCTCCGGGCATCGCCGCAAGAGCCTGGTGCGGCAGGGTACCAGCCGCGTGCCGCGTCACCATGGGGTGAACATGACGCGAGTGTCGGTGGAGGAGCGGCGGGTGGTACACCGGCTGCTCAACACGGGCAGCCGGTGGCCGCGGCGGTGGAGTCGGCGTAGCCGGCGGAGAAGAGGCCGCCGAGGTAGGCGTCCCTGGAGCAGACGGAGGTGGCGTCGGACGGGCACGCCGCTGGTAGACCTGCACCGGTTGGGCATACCGAGCAGGTGGTACAGGGGCCGGCGGTGGCGGTGCCGGGGCCGACGAAGCAGGGCCCGCAGCGGCACGGCGCTGGTAGACACGCACCGGCTGCGCAAAGCGCGCAGGTGGTGCAGGGGCCGGCGGTGGCGGTGCCGGGGCCGACGGACGGGCCAGCACCGGGACGGGCGACGCGCCGGACGGTGATCCCACCCGGCCCGGGGAGGGAGCAGGGCCAGGAGAGTCGCTGGGGAGAGGCGACGCAGGGCACGGCCCCGGGGAAGGGGACGGCAGTGGGGGACCTACAGGAGAAAACTGAAATGGTGGCTCAACCACCTGGTCAGCAGGAAACAAGGAGGCGTCAGGCTCAGGGGTGGATGGGGAAGGAGAGGCAGCGGAGTAGGGGAAGACAGACTCATCAAACACCACATGGCGAGAGATGAGGACCCGACGGGAGGTGAGGTCGTAGCAGCGGTACCCCTTGTGATCCGGGGAGTACCCAAGGAAGACACAGAGAGTGGATCGGGGCGCCAGCTTGTGAGGAGCGGTGGCTGCAGTGTTAGGGAAACACGCACACCCGAAGACTCTGAGGTGGTCATACCGAGGAGGGGTATCGAAAAGAGCGTGGTGTGGGGTGGGAGTTGGGCAGGCAGCGGAAGGGAGGCGATTAATAAGGTAAGTGGAGGTGTGAAGGCTCTCAGCCCAAAAGCGAGCAGGGAGAGACGCCTGGAGGAGAAGGGTGCGCATGGTGTCGTTGGTGGTGCGGATCATGCGCTCAGCCTTGCCGTTCTGAGAGGAGGTGTACGGACAAGACATACGCAGCTGGACACCGTGAGCGAGGAAGAAAGCGCGCGAGGCGGAGTTATCAAGCTCACGACCATTGTCGCACTGAACGGCCTTAATGGTGAGGCCGAACTGAGTGGACACCCAAGCGAAAAAGTGAAGAAGGGTGGGGAAAGTATCTGACTTCAAACGAAGCGGGAAAGTCCAAGAATAATGAGAAAAATCATCGACCACCACAAGATAGTATTTATAACCAGAAATACTGATTACAGGAGATGTCCATAGGTCACAATGTACAAGGTCAAAAATGTGAGCCGCATGAGAAGAACTAGAAAAAGGAAGGCGAACATGTCGGCCCATTTGGCATGCATAACACAAAGGCTCATCGTGAGCTCGAGTACAAGGAATGTCTGAACTACGACTGAGCTGCATCATGGCATCACGTCCAGGATGACCGAGACGCCGGTGCCAGGTAGTGGAAGGAGTGGTGGTGGCGAAGGCAGCTGACAAAAGTGACGCCGGCGAAGAAGAAGAGGCCGACGCCGGGAAGCAGAGCGTGTAAAGGGGCCTGGTGCTGTCACATCGGAGCAGAGGACGCCGGGAAGCCAAATCCTTCACAGTAAGACCAGAAGAGTCAAATTCCACAGAACAGGAATTGTCAGCTGTAAACCGACGAATAGAAAGGAGATTGTGAACCATGGACGGGGCAACAAGAACATCAGGAAGACGAAAAGAGCCATGAGCACCGGCGGTACCCATAGATGTGACAGGAATGCACGAACCATTCGCCAATTTTCGCCCTACAGTGCAATCCAATGTGGTTTGCTTATAGAATGCTTCTACAAAGAACAACCCTTTATTAGCTGCATCCGATGTGGTTCGCCTATAGAATGCTTGTTTTTCGGTTGCGCGTTTGCACTGCTAGCTTCCTCTTTGGACTTATCTTTCATGTCCCCCCCCCTCCCCTCTTATTCAGTGATATCATTTTTCTTATCCATACACTGAGCGATGTTTTTATATGCAGGTACACAACCTTGGAAGTGAAAAACATTCTTCTAGAGTCTGTTTTGCACCACATCTTGCCACAAATGTTAAATTCTCCCTTCTTGCAACATGCTGCTGATCTTGTTAAGGATTATTTGAAATTTATGGATGATCATTTGAAAGAATCTGCTGATCTTACGTGTCTCGCATATAGACACCGTACTTACTCAAAGGTAGGCATAGTCCACCAGTAGTGTCTGCATGAAACCATGTAAGGAAATACATAGTACAACCGATATGATGCTCCTCTATCATTATGAAAATGCCAATGTGCCATGTCAAGAAGAGACTATTACATGGTTTACTTAAGGAAATACTTCAGTCATCCAATCTTGATCTAACACATTTGACTTTTTTTTGTTCAGGTAATTGAGTTTGTACAATTTAAAGATCGCTTGCATCGCTCCATGCAATATCTTTCTGTAAAATCAGATTCTGTTATGCTACATCTGAAGCAGAAGGCGGACTCTCTTGATGAAGTGGAGGTGAGGCTACCCTTGCCAATTTGAAAGCATTGCTCCGGCCCAAACTTGTGTTTTTGCTAAAATTTGGATGCATGTGTCCTTTTTTGTCTTCTGCTTCCAACCATTTTGAACATGCAATTTTGGATCTTATAAGTTATGTACTAGTGCGGCCTGGTAATTTTGGATCTTAAGTTATTGATGCTTGACAATGCATATATTTGTTGCTAATCTGAAGATTGTTATTTTACTTCTGATTGCAGTCTATTCTTGAAAGTGTGAGCCATGGAACAAAGCTGGTTGAGCTATCTAATGAGGATAGCATGAAAGACTTAACCTTCAACGAAGATCTTGATGCACGGCCTTGGTGGACGCCAACAAGCAGTGTTAATTTTCTTTCAGGTATTTGGTTCTTGTGATGTGAGTTTCAGTTATTTTCTCCATTTTGGGTCTCTTTGAGTTGACTGTATTATCTCATGTACAAAAGTGCTTACTATTATCGTCATGATTTTACAGAACCATTTGATGAAAGTTCAACACCTGCAAGCTATAGGGCCAAAATGGTATGCCATTTTTAATCGGACCTTATCTAAGCTAAGTTAGACAATAGTTAGGTTTCACAATCGTGTGTTATAAAAGGACTGTGTTTTGTCCATTGGCATTAAGTGACCTTTACATGAAGAGATTATATTGGTAAATGTCACTCCTTAACAGACAGTCATGCTTTCTCTTACTGGATGTATCTTGTAATGCATATATTTGTTTCTCATGTCAACCATTCCTGCCCTCAAAAGAACTATATCTTTGCAGTGCAAGCACAAATCTAATGAGAAAGATGGTTCGAAGCTGAAAGATGTAGAGAGAAAATCTCTTGTTCCTCGACTTGTTTATCTTTCCACACATGGTTGCGCGTCTTTTCTTAGGGAGAGTGAATCAAATGGTGCGTCCTCTGATGTAACTGCTTCTGGGGAGATGAAAACTTTGCTTGAGAAATATGCTAGGAGTATTGGTTACTCTTTTGATGATGCTCTAAGTGTTGTTCTGGGTATCTCATCTGGCAAGAAGGCTGTCAAGGTAAACACCTTTCAATCCTGGTTGTATTTTCACACTTTTTTCTGTTTACTATATGCTTGCTATATTATTGTGTTTATGAAAATCATTATCTGCATTTTTTTCAGTATAAACTTATGTTGATCAAATTTTGTAGAATTTGTTATCCAGTAATTATAGTTGCTTTTCTATATTCATTATTAAAAGTTTCACATCTATAGTTATTTTTATTTGAAATAACATAATGCTGTAGAAATCACTAAAGTGCCTTATCCTTGCAGGATGTAATGTCTTTTGTATATCCTCGTAGAAATTATCTTTTTTCCTATCCTTTTAGGAGAATGAGATTTTCTAGTTAGCAGTATGCATTACACTTTCTGGGGAATGGACGTTTGTATGATTATTAGTGGAGTGATGTCTCATACTGTTCATAGCGAGAGTAATGATTGATTTAGCTGGTGTCTTGCTAATGCAGTTTACATTTGCAGGATTTTGCTCCTGATATAGTCAGCTGGATGAGCTTTGCTGTGTTTATCAATGCTTGGAACTTGTGTTCTAATGTGTCAGTGATCCCTGGAACTGACCAAAGCAGGCAAAATTCCTGGTGGATTGTGGATAACCTCGTCAAGACTTGCATAGATGAGCAGTTGACTGATACCAATCAAATGCTGACTTCTCCAGGAAGCAATATTCCACTTCTAGCGTGGATGGTGGCAGAGCCCATTTCCTGGCACCTTCTTGTAATCCAATCCTGTATGAGATCTATGGCTCCACAAGGGAAGAAGAAGAAGAAAGGCGGTCCATCTGAGCGACCAAACACACCTCACCTGCAGGCAATTCGGAGCTCAGTTCAGTGCATGGCTGACACTCTCCAGAGAGTCCAGAAATGTCTGTCAGACCAGATGAAGCCAGAAGACCAAGCTCTGGACATACTGGTGTCACATTTGCAAGGAACCAGCGCTGAAGGCCCTGGACAGATCACCCGTGTCTTGGATGAGAGCGCAGCAGCTGCCAGCTCCGAAATCGGTGGCTGGATCGCCCATTCTCTAGAACCGTGGAGCTGTGCCTGCGTGATGAGAAGAATAGTTGGGGCTGAGAACGAGACGATAGCCGAGTTGAGGAAGATATGCACCTCGAAGCTGAAGCTCCTTGCGTCCGCATCAGCTTCCCTGAACTTAGTGTTGCACTAGGCGTGGAAATTTTGGTCGTGAGATTTTTTCCCCTCATCCCGGACTGTTGTGCCTTCCTCTTCCCCCCTTGATGTTGTAAACTAATGTGCGTTTGTGTTTGTTGTTTCTATGGGATTTTGATTTGAGTGACATCCTAGTTTCCGCGTTATTTGCATGCCTGCTATCTTCGGTCGTGGTGGAAATGTTGCTAGAATTCATAGTTGTATTTGTCTACCAGTTGAGGGCCCGTCGGGAACTCAAGAATTTTACAGGATTCAGTTTGATTTCATAGGGTAAAAGAGCAGGATCTAGGAAAAAAAATCCTTGGTTATAAACATGCAGTTTGATGCTGTGGTTGAAATAGACGGTCGTCTTCACGTGTCTACGCCAGGTGGAGAGAAAAAGGCACTGTGTTCTTTGCTTGGGTCGACACTCTGTTTTTTTTTTTTTGATTGGGTCGGCCCGGACCCAGAACGAACAAGAGCCAGGAGGATAGGTCAAAGGTGGTGAACGAATTTGTTAAGGGCATGTGTGGATGAGATTGTAAAATCTGAATTCTGGATTAGCATAATCTCTGATGTCTTTTAGATTCTGTGTTAGAATCTTCCTAAGGTCCCCTTTGGCATCGCTCCTAGCCTCACGCTTCCGCGGAGCTCTGGATTCTGGTGGAGGTCTGATGAGAATCACTTCTTCGTTTACGCTATGAACTGAGAGCTTAAAAAAAATCCGCTCTTCCTCATTCATTTGTTAGCAATCATTTCAGAATTGATTTTCACCTGTTTCTCACCTTGCTCCCCTATTGGAATCACTCTTTCAAAGAATCAAGGAGCCACGACAATCATTTTAGAATTAATTCTCACATGTTTCCCATCTTGCTCTCCCACTAGAATCACTCTTTCTTGAAGAATCAAGGAGTGAAGAGTTGGGGATGGGATTCTAGGATTTTTAAGATTTTTTCATCGCTGTGGATCCAAACACCGGCTGTAAAAGAGATGGGATAGACGTGACTGGTGGTGAGTCATGGCATGGTGATGGAGGGCCAGGGCCGTCCCGCAAAATATGTGGGCCCTGTGTAGGCCCTTAACATAACTACTAATTTTTTTGAAAGAATAACTACCAAATAATAACCGCAATAGTAATAGGGGTTTATATGGCTGTTCATGGCTCCAAATCTCGCAAAAAACAAATAATGTACTCCCTCTAGTGTGCCAATAGTTTGTGTTTTGAATAACAAGGTATTAAAAACATAGTTTTGACCACCTTTTATCAAAATATACTCACTCTGTTCCAAAATGAGTGCACATCTCACATCCCGATGAGTCAACCAATTTAAAGTTTGACTAGATTTATAGAAAATAGTATTGATATTTGTATCTTAAAATATGTTTACTATGAAATATATAGCATGGTTAATCTAATAATGTTTATTTGGTATGATAAACATTAGTACATTTTTTATATATTTGATTACGTTTGAGATTGATTGACTCTTCAGATGTGAGATGTACATTTATTTTAGGAAGAATGGAGTAATCAATAGTCTAAAAAAGATGTCGTTTTAGTAAATTACTTTTTATGAATAGTCTAGCTAGGAATATAAACATTAATGTTTCCAAACAAAATACTTTAAAATTTAACTGTAACCAGAGCTTTAAAAAGTTGACTTCAACCTTGTCCGTAGTATCTGTCAACTATTTACAAATGAGTACAAAATGCCGTGGGAGCCATTCATGGTCCAGGGGCACTTCTTGTGGGCAAAATAACTGGATTAATAGGAAAGACAATCCAGAGATATATTAGTCTTTTTACTAAAAATACATAAGATGGTTTGCAAGCGGCAAGGAAAAATTGAAGGAGATTCAAGAATAAGGAAGGAAAGTCATGTGCTCACTGCTCACGTGGTCGTTTTCAAAAAAATTACATAAAAAACTTGTACTACTGATATATACTACTAATTTTAACTAGTATATCCACACTAATGTTGGAGCCCTACAATTTTGAGGCCCCTGTGCGAGCGCACAGGTCGCACGTGCCCAGGGACAGGCCTTAGCATACCACAGCAAGTAGCAACCGTCCACTCTCCCTATCCCTGTTTACTGTGCAAACACCAAGCAAGGCAACTCTGATCCTGCACGCTGCGTCTGCGTGCACACAAGCTACTACTGTAGCGCGTACGAGTACGATATTATACTAGGGGTGCTATATATAATATTATTACTGTTTCATGGCCCGCGTGTTCCTTCTCCGGTCCTCCCTCCCTCTTTTTTCCTTCTTATTGCTCCTTTTTTCTGGGGTCCAAAGCAAAGGCGTGACATGCGGCGCGGCCTCTTTTTTCTGGTTTGTTTATTTACGGCGTCCTGCTGGCATGGCAGCCGTACGAAGTGGAAACAAAAATGGTGGAGCCGTGGTGTCGCGTGATCTACATGTGAAGGTATAATGGTCTACGACTCTACGTCGACACTCGACGGCTCATATCTCATGTCGTATGTATCGCTACGAAGGAGACGGGACGATACAGGAGAAACAACGTCAGGCTTATCAGTCGTATTTTTCAGCGAAGGAACAATATTTTTCTCTCATAATAAATTAATGAACAGTATTTTTTGCATGACTTTTTAGCAAAACGAATATGGCCCGCTTTGCTAAAAAGTTAGGCTGAAAAATACTGTTCACTGATTTGTTGTGAGAAAAAAACACTGTTTCTACGCTGCAAAAATACGGCTGATAAATCAAGCGAACATGTCATCTCGTGAAAGCATATGGTTGGACCAAATCGATTAATAAAATCATCAAAAGAGCTAGCTCGACAGTTTCGGTGGTGTACATGCCAGTCTCTTAGACCATAACCGGGGCTAAAAATTGTACATTGAGATCCTTAGGTTCATATAAAATATTAGCCCTTGTTAATAGCTTGGTAAAAACTAGCACTCTTATTTAAACAGACTAGTGCTAGTTTTGGCTGCTACTTGTTAGACCATAAGGCTGCCCGCAGTGGGTCCTCTAAATGATACTCTAAAGCTTTAGATTATAAATATAGAGTAAAAACTGCTGCACTGGGTATTCTAAAACGCTACTCTATCCTTTCTCTCACTCTATATATGACGTGGTACAGTGTTTACTCTATCCATCGCGGGGGCCCATGGCCGGCACGCAGCGCGCGAGAGCTGCTGGAGGCAATGTCAGGGTGGGCAGTGGCGGGCCCCACTAGCTAAAAAAAGGAAAAAAATGCTATAACTCACAAACCAAAATTCAAATTAAATTCCGATTGCACCATTAAATTCGTCTCAATAAATCCTTCAAAACTAGATCACACATAGATATATTTAGATAAAATGACAAGTGGGTCCCACAGTGGATAGAGGATGGATGTGTGCGGGAAATTTAAGCATAGAGAAGAGAATCTTGCTAACTAGAACGTATAGATGATGAATAACATCAAACAAACGTATAGAGAATCTTGCTCACTAGAACGTCTATGAGTGCGGATAGCCTAAAATCAAACAAACTCTTGCACGCATGATTAATGAAAGCACGCAGCATTGTAGTAGTACAAAGAAAAAGGAAAAGAAAAGGACAAAGAAAGAAAAAGAGAAAGTGAGAGTGAGAGTGAGCTATCAATCAATTAATTCCATCAGGCCCTGCACGCCGGAGCGACGCGCCGTGCCACTGTACGTTTGCTGTGCTCTCTAATAATGCTGCCGCCGGCGTCCTCCATGACCTCTGCTTGTAACAGCAGCAGACGACCACCTCGTGATGCAGACAGATTCGGCGCCACTGTTGACTCCCTCGCCACGCGTCTCCAATTTATTCATCCACGGACGACGTCCCACTCTTCTTCTTCTGCCGCTGCGGCTGTCGGGGCTGGTTAAAAAGTTTTTTTTGTGTCACATTGAGGGCGTTTAGTTCCTAAAATTTTATAAAATTTTTTAAGATTTTTCGTCGGATTGAATCTTTGGACATATGCATAAAACATTAAATATAGATAAAAAATAAAACTAATTACACACTTTAGACGAAATTCACGAGATAAATATTTTAAGCCTAATTAGATCACAATTGGACACTAATTGTCAGAGAACAACAAAAGTGCTACGGTATCATTTCGTAAAAAATTTCGCGAACTAAACCAAGCCCGAATGTTTTATGGGATGTTGAAAGTGTTCAAATACTAATAAAAAACTAATTATATAACTCGTCTGGAACCGGGAGACGAATTTATTAAGTCTAATTAATTCGTAATTAGCGCAGGTAACAACCGTCCACTCTCCCTATCCCAGTTTACTGTGCAAGCACCAAGCAAGGCAACTCCGATCCTGCACGCTGCGTTTGCGTGCACACAAGCTACTTATGTAGCGCGTACGAGTACGATATTGGGTGCTAGTGCTATATATAATATTTTTACTGTTCATAGACCGCGTGTTCCTTGTCCGGTCCTCTGTTTTTTTTCCTTCTTTCCCTTGCTCCTTTTGTTTTTGAGTCTTTTCCGTGTATGCCATTATAAAAGTTCGTAATTCCTTCTGTGCCGCTGAAAAAGTTTGGTGGACTTCAGTGCCACTGCTCTAAACTTTTTTGCCCTCCATACCACTGCCGTCAGACTGGGCTCTAACGGTGTCAAACTGCAGGTGTGAAAAGTCAAAAATACCCTTAGGTCTAAATATGCTATTAATTTTTTTAGTATCTTAACGACTTCAAATAAAAAAAAACTCAAAATTAGAAAATTGTAGGTCTCGTCGAGATCTATAATTTTTATATAAAAATTATCTTTATTTAATTTCACAAAAAATATATATTATTTTTCTAAGACATATTAATCATATCAAATCATATCTTTTTTTGTAGAATTAAATGAAGATAATTTTTATATGAAAATTGTAGACCTCGACGAGATCTACAACTTTCTAGTTTTGAGTTTTTTCATTTGAAGTCGTTAAGATGCTAAAAAAAATTAATAACATATTTAGACCAAAGGGTATTTTCGATTTTTCACACCTATACTTTGACACCGTTAGAGCCTAATATGACGGTAGTGGCATACAGGGTAAAAAAGTTTGGAGCAGTGGCGCTGAAGTCCACCAAACTTTTTTAGTGGCATTGAAGAAATTACAAACTTTTATAATGACATACACAGAAAAGACTCTGTTTTTTCTGGGGTCCAAAGCAAAGGCGTGATATGCGGCGCGGCCTCTTTTTTCTTGTTTGTTTATTTACGGCGTCCTGCTGGCGCCGTACGAGGTGGAAACAAAAATGGTGGAGCCGTGGTGTCGCGTGATCTACGAGCGAAGGTATAATGGTCTACGTCGACTACGTAGACACTCGGACTAATTAGGGTTAAAAATTCATCTCGTGGTTTTTATATAAATTATGTAATTAGTTTTTTATCTATATTTAATACTTCATGCATGTGTTCAAACATTCGTTGTGACGGAGTGAAAAATTTTTAGGTGAAACTAAACAGGGCCTCAGCTAAAGATAACAATTTCTACCCGAAACCCGATGGGTAATTACCTTATTAGGGCAAGGGTATGACTAATTTTTTTACCTATGGTTAAATTAATAGGAAAAAATCCTTACCTAGCGGGTAAAGCGGGTAAGGGTATGGGACTGCATTGCCCATACCCGTTAACTCATGTGTAAATAAAACCCGATTCAATATGTCTAAAATCATGGACCAACATGTAATATATGATAAATTCACTAATTTAATACTATGTGTGGGTGTGGCCGTGTGGCTGTCATGTGATGAAGACTTGGTAGTAATTCCTAGCTGGTATGTTGTACTGCACGTGAACTTATGAAATTGGTCACTTGGTATTAGTAATGATGGATTTATCTATTAGACTATTTGATCAGGTGTTCATGTAGCTTGTTTGTTTGATGAATTTATTATTGATTTGTGATGTTTTGGGTGAAACTGAGAGACTGATATATTGATACATATAATTTTGATTTGTAAATATTCTTGGAATCATGGATAAGGATAACCCATGGGTACCCGTTACCCACATGGGTAAGGGTATGAGAAAGAACTCTTACCCATGTATGGGTATGGATAAATTAACAGATAAAATATTTTCACGTGGGTAAGGATGTTGGCAGCACATACCTAGCGGGTAATTACTTATTGCCATCTTTAGCCTCAGCTGATATGTATGATCACCATATATTATATCACGCTTCATCCAGTGGGTAATAAAAGCTTACTTTTCTGTGCTACAACATCCCGTCAATTGAACCCAGCTAACTGAATCACTCGGGGATACATTAAGCATGTTACATTCGAAGGCTCACACGCACCAAAACAAAAGGAAAAAATAGTCACGACTCGGCCCTCTTGCGTATCTCGACTTAAGCGCCGCCCCTGCTTTCACCACCGCCGGTCCCCCTCCCATCTCCTCCGGTATCTCGTCGGAGGTCGGAGGGAGTGGGGATCCATCGTTTTTCATAAGTTTTTCTAGCAGATCAAGTCCTTAGGGTTAGGGTTTCTACATGCCAAATTTGTTAGTATTGGGGATTTATCTCCTTCTCCTCTCTAGCAACGGCAATGGGAAGGGTGGAATCGTTTTCTCCATGGCGGCTCTATTGAAGATAAGGACGACAACTACGGTGTCAGCAACTTCACTGGCTTGACGACATAGAGTTTCGGACGACGACATCAAGGTGGAGATGATGTCGCCGTCATGAAATAATTTTCTTCGGTCTTTTCTCCATTTTGTCATGGTTAGATCTAGCCACGATGAAGGACTAGGGAGAATAATTTTCAGACCAGTCTTCCTCATTCTTCGGTGGCAGAAAGAAGAAGGGAGACACAAGAAAGAAAAAGTTTCTCAACTCCGCCTGCAGGAATGTTGGCCGTCGTTCATTGGACTTCTATTCTCAGGCCTTTTGCCGAGTGTTTGCCTGTGCGTTCATCCATATGAAACATCACATAGGTTTGGATTTGAGATTTGGAGCTATTCACAGTGTGGGTACAATTTAGATGAAAATCGGTTTCTGAATATAAGTAGTGTATTCTAAAGTGCTTGTAACGTATTGATGTACCCAACTATTATCTAATATAATTCTTCGTTTGTCTAAAAAAATGTGTTATATTCCTCTTTTCCATCCTAAAATAAATTGATTCGTAGCAAAATGTTTTATCCCACAAAGCGTTGACCTTCTCCCTCCTCACTTTTAGGTGCCATTTGGATTTTGGGGATTTTGAGAATCTGGATAAAAAATCTCTTGGATTTTGAGATTCTAAAAAATCCTGAGTTAAAATCCCTATAACTAGACCGTTTGGATGAGAATCTAGGTTTTTGGATTTTTCTATCCGGATTCTCAAAATCCGAAGGACCTATACGAGTCCTTAACTTCTTAAAATCTCAAGCACACGTTTGTCACCAGCAATCCTCAAGTCAGGTGGAACAAAAATTAAATTGGTTTTGGGCAAGTCAGGTCCCCATCACAACACACACAATTGTCGCCTGCTCCAACTGTCTCCCAACCAGCGCCTCCGCCGTCCTCTCCCACAAACCTGCTTGGTCCCCTTCCTCTCTCCTAACCAACGATCTCATCGGTGGACAGAGGAGTGGGGACCCGTTCTCTTTTCCCTTCATAGTTTTAGATTAGGTCTGTGGATCCTTATTGATCTAGGGTTTGGTTCCGATGTCACCAATGAGGTGGCGGCGACGATGGTAGTTTGGAATAAGGTCTCTCTGAAAGGTCCCTTGTTTGGTTTTGATAATTGAGTGACAACCTTAGGTGGACTAATATGTGTTTGAGTGAGATACACAGGTGATTAGTCCACTAGTGAGCAACATATGCCATGATGGTGAAGATGTCTCAGAAATGTTGCAAAGCTCACACATATGATGAAGGAGCTCATTGAACATGAGCCATGACAGTGAGTCATGTGATCAAGGTGGAGAAGATCAAGACATGACTTGGCTCGACAGACCGATTGCAAGTGTGAAGGGCAAGTTGAGTGATGACTTGGCGCCCATGGACCGAAGCAACAGAGTAGAGTAAGTGAAGTCAAGATCGATGAATCAATATGATCACGTGATGATATGAAGTGGATTATATCATTGTTGATCATGTTGGTGCATGTGTTGCATCAACATTAGAGGAGATGAAATGGAATGCTCAAGGCAAAGGTATAACCTAGGGCATTTCATTTTACCGGTCATAGGTGTGAAGAGAAGTTAATTACCGGGTTTAGGATAGATGGCCATACTATCAAGAGGGGCAAACTTGTTTGCATATCGGTCATCTAGTGCCACTCGAGTGATCTAACTATGCATCATTGCTAAGATTGAGTGGCGTGGCAGGTTGAGTGGCCAACTCCTTAAAAATGATTATGAAAATGCTAGCACACATACATATGGTGGTGTACACTTGGTGGTGTTGGCACATTTACAAAGGAGAAGTGTTTGGAGTTAAAGTGGATCAGCTCGGTGAAGAAATGGAGGTGAAACAGGTCACTAGAAGTGACCGAACGCTGGCCTCGGAGGGACCTACGCGTCCGGTCATATGTTCTAGAGAAGGCGTAGATGTCGATCTTCGACCGGACGCTGGCATTGAAGGTGACCTAACGCGCAGGGTGTTGGCAGTGCTTAACTCACATTTATAACCGCCAACCTTCATATAAAATCTACTAAAATAAACATCAAACCTAGAATTAGGACTTATAACTAATCAGTTCCACGAGTTTTGGTGTTTACATGTTTTGAAGGGCACATGTTTGAATAACAAGGACAACACACCCAAAATGCGTGATAAGACAAGGCGCAACATCACTCGCCATGAGCCTAAGGGGAGAAGGCCCACTTACTAGGCAAATCAGGGCCTAGTCACATGGAGTAAAAAGGGCCAAAACCGAAGCAAACCACCTCTAAATCATGTCAACATTCATAGGCCCATTCAAGAAGCCCAAAGGAGGTCACCCACCGAAAATGGGCCAATTTGGCCACAAAAAGGGAGCGGCCGCTCCCAGGGATTGGCCGCTCCCCTACTGGCTCCTTTCGGCTCCATCTTTCGCAGGCTGCTTCCTACCACCTCTCCAACGTTGGTTGCATGGTGTTTCGCTGAAGACTTGCACGGAGAATGGCGGTTTGCTCAAGATAGGAAGGTATGCAAGGAAGCACAACTCCATTCCATCTCCACCATCCAATCCTATGACAGTTTGATCCAAGGGCTGTGGTGAAGAGGCACACGGATCGCTGACATGGCACATTGAGTGGTCTCCATTCCTCTCAACCTATAAATACCCCCTCACTCCCTCTCATTCAAGAAACACCACACACTTGGGAAAGACACAACACAAGAGACACAATGTAGCATGAAGAGTAGAGCTCCATTTCATATCTTAGCTCTCTAGCTAGTCCTAGTATAGGGAGTGAGTGAGTAAGAGTGGAGAAGTACCGGAGTTGTCGGCTACCTCCTCTTGTTTACTAAGGGCCCCTTGTACACTTAACAGAAGGAATGTCGAGAATCATCGGCTTCTCTCCATTTGTACCTCTACGATCCAAATGTTACTTGAAGTATAAGGTTCGTATTTATCTTTGGTGGTGAGTTCTACTTTAAGTTAGTTTTATTCATTATTTACTTGCGGGTTCGTCGCCCGCTCTCGTAGCAGATACTCTAGTAGAGGGCCCTGATAAAGATGGATAACCCTGATCGATGCTAGAGTAGTAGTCGATAGTGTAGACGTGGTGTCTAGGCTAGAGGCTACCTTTGTTTATCTTGTTCCCCACGGTAAAGGGGGTAGGCGGCAGGTGGTGACAGCTCTGTTCGTCCTTTGTATTCCCCCATGTAACATCCCGGTTTTTTAGGCAACCCAAAATACGAGCTTTTTAAATTTTTTCCTGCAATTGTGTGATGCATGTAGTCTCTAGGTCTACCCCAAGTCCGTCCAACTAATAAATCGTTGCATACATGTAGAATTAGTTGTAGGAGTGTGCTGAGGTTCTTTAGTTGGTCTAGGGTTTAGTGTCAGAGTGCACGAATCCGTAGCAAGTTCCTTTCAATCTCTTAAGAGTTTCGTCTCAATCTCCTTTAAGCTATACTCCAATCTCTTTTCGGAACTTCCCAAACTCCGACGGAAATATCTCTTAAATCTCTTTGAAGTTATCTCATCTTCCATATGAGTTTTCCCCAAACTCCCTTTGAAAACCCATTCTCAAATCCCCTTAAAATTCCCTCCGGGGTTCTCCGTTGAACACATCTCGATTCCTTTTGAAATTTGCCTCAAATTTTCCCCTTGAAATCCACCTCCGAAGTCTCTCTTAAATTTATCTCTTTCCCCCTTTGAATTCTCTCTCAAAATCTCCTTAAGTTTCCAACTCCAAATCCAATGAATCAATTTAGAAAAACTTCTTTCATCTTGGGCCAAGCCCTCTTACCGCTCGGCCAGCCATGCATGTATATATCAATATATGAATGTATATACGTGTATACATCTGCTAGTGCCCCAGTCGCAAGTCCACAGCCTGGAGCCCAGCTCCTTTTCCGGCCAGCTTTGCAGGCTGCACCAACTACGTGCATGATTTTGTGCTCAAATCATATATGCATATATACGTACTCGACACCAACGGTAGCACAAATTGCATGCACCTGTGTGCTTGGCTTCCTAAATCTTTTTACGTGAGCACCTTGTTGCTAAGTTCTCCAAGCCGAGCAGGTCCCCTAGCCTAGACCGTCGCTTGGGCCTCGCCCATGTCCAGAGCTTCTCGCGCTAGGCCCAGCCTCTAGCGCCTCCTTCCCAAACCCTAGGAGCATCCGCTCCCAGGCGCCGCCGCCGCCAGGAGCGTGAGCGCCCCGTGACCCCTCGGCGCAAGCACAGAAGCCGGTCCCACCTGTCCCTGCTCTTGACCGAAGCCATGCCCTGGCCTCCTGGGAATTGGAAATTCCTGTGCATGCTCCTGTGCTCCTGCCGTGCGGGCCCAATGTCCACATGGCAGCACCCCGTTGGTTGGTCAACACCAGCATGCAGCACAGCCCTCTTGTGCCCCTCACGCGCACGACATGCACACGGCCCACCACCGCGCACTGCCCCACGGACGCAGTCATGCGCGGACTCCATCGCCGCGTCTATCTTATCTGGTGCCTCGGCGTCCATACTAGGTGCCGTTGGATGACCGCCACGTGCCCCTTCTCGTGCGCGGATGATGAGGATGACCGACTTGCCCTGGAGCCCTAGCCGCTCTCCTATAAGAACCAAGGTCACTGCCCTCTTCTCCATCTTCCCCAATCATGCCGCCACCCTCAATCCCTCACTCTGCTCCTTCCTGTGGAGACTCAGGCCAGCGCCGGAGGGAGCCACGCCACCGTGGCCGCGTCATGCTAGACGGTAGCCCACGCGCAGTCGGCTCGCTACCGAGGCCGCGACGCCACCGCCCTACGACCGCACCCTTCGCCTCCTCACCACGTGACGACGTCGACCGCGCGTCTCCATGGCCACATGCACCGGCGTCGAGCTTGCCCACCAGCGCGACCGCGACGCCGTCGACTCCTACCGCGTTCGCGAGCATCACCACCCCGACAAGCTCCTCCTCCTCGCCTTGGTTGTGCGCGCTGCACCTCTGCCAACCTGCATCGCCGTGCCACGATGTCATCCGACCCTGTCGAACCCCCGCTACAGGGCTCCCTCCTCGCCGAGTCAAGGAGCAACCCGTCCTCCTCGCTGCAAGTGCGCGTTCCACCTCATCAACGTCGTCGTGGCCCCCTCCATGACTCCGTGTTCGGGCAGCCGCGCCTCCACCCTGCACACGCGTCCACGCTGTGCTCTTCGCACCCATGGCCACACCGTCAGCAGTCCATGTCTGGGTCGCGTGACTCCATCCTCGTCGCATCGAACCGAGGCCACGGTCACCACCCCGATGCTAGTGCCTCTCCTCACCACCGAGCTACGCGTCATGTTCCTCGGTCACCTCCACCCCGTCAGTGTCTCCGTGGACACGGGTGCCTAGGGACCGAGAATGCCGCGTCCATCTCCTCGCTGGTGAGCCACCCGAAGCCAAGCCCCTGCCTTTTTTTCTCCTTCTTGCCACTATTCTTGACCACCCTCTGTCGTGAGCTCTGAGCTAGGGCCCTGCAGCTACCCTCATCGGACTTCATCCCCACTGCCGAAAGTGCAGGACGCTGCCGCCGCTACCAGGAGTCGTGCTATGGGTGCGAAGCACCTTCCGGTGTTGCTGTAGGAGTCGTCCCCAACCTGGGACACCACTGCAGTGCACCATGGGCCCAGCAACAGCCATGTCGGAGACACGACACCTCATCGTCGATGCGGTCATCTTCATCCAGCATGGGTTGACCCACCCCTGCGTCTGGGACCGCTAGCCACACCGACCGTCTCAGAGCAGAGCAGCAGCACCACCTCTCCGGAGTTCCTCTCTTGCCGGTGAGCCACAAACATCAAAGCCCCTCCCCTTTCTTTCTGATCATGTCACTGTTCCGCTAAAAGTCGGCCTCCGCGCCGCCCTTCATCACTGTTGCAGGGCCTTGCTCCTGCTCCAAACCGCCGACTAGCAGCACCCCAGCAATCCAACGCCTCGCCGTTCATCTTTGGGTTCGGCCTTCGAGCCATGAAATTCGTTTTGCAGGAACGCCGTGACACCACCGATTCAACCCGGCTGCGCCCAGCCTGCAGCAACCCTCTCCCAACCGTCCGCTGCCGCGCGCTGCCCACCGCAGCCTTCCGGAACGTACCACAGCAGCCATCCACCATCCTCGCAGCAAGGTCGAGTTTTGAACCTAGCCGACGCCGTCCACGACGTTAGCAAGCTAGCTCTTATTAATACCTTATCTATCATCTATACTTGCTTATGCACTTGATACTTGATCAATCACTATAAATTGTCTTTACATGATCATGATCATCTATCTATCCTATACCTATGCCGTGCCTTTGCCGCCGGTCTATCTATCTATCTCTCTTGCTATGGGTATGTGCTACTTCCTCGGTTCTCGTGTCCTTGCATGTTGTCGGTGCGTTGGTTTGGTTCATGGTTCTTGTGTTGTTGGTCGTTTGTGGGATCGTGCCCTCTAGTTCCCAACTTCATCTGTTCCATGACGAGTTGGTCAAGGGAGTGCGGGTTCCATTCTTTCTTCTTCCTCTCCTGTTCTCAGTCCCCATCGATCCAGTAAGATGTGGATTGAGCCCTTTCGCTTGTTTGGTGCTTATTGCTCTCTTGATTCTTCTCCTTTGATTCCCGTTGTTGCTGTGGCGAGTGGATCAAAGGGAGGTGAATCCCGTGCGTCTTCCCGTCTTTGGCTCTTTCATGCTCAAGTGCTTGTATGCTTGTACCTTTGTTGACCATAGCATTTCTTCTGTTCTTGTGGTGACAACCACACTGCTAAGAACCCCAGGGATGTCTTAGTGCATTTAGTGCACCTGAGTCATGGTACCCTACAAGTAGCTTGAGCGCTCGTGTTCTTTTGCGTGTCGCTTCTTTTAGTGCCCCATCTGTTGCCATGGCGTGTGTATTGGAAGAAGTGGACCACCTCTCTTCTCCTCTCTTCCCCGTTCCACCCTCTCTTAGTTCTTGTCAATTGCAAAGGCGTGTAGATTAAGAGAGATTGGAGCTGCAGTGGCCGCTCCTTCCGGTTCCCATCATTTCCCCGTGATGTTCAGATCGGAAGACACAAGCCGTGGTGTTTGCTTAGGATGAGCTAGGGCCTACACCCTTTTAGTTAAGCCATACAGGTTGACACGATCGACCCGGGAAGTATTGGCTAGGCTAAGGCTTAAGCTTGCGCTTAGCAAACGACCACTCCTGTTCTTTTGGCACAGGGATCGAACATCCGCCGAGAGGGCTAAGTCAACTTCTCCTTGTGTTCTTTTAGTGTTGTCCCTTTTGAGCCTTGGCCTTTTTGAGAGTATTGATTGTTCTCATGCCTTGTGTGACGCTCTCGTAAGGTAACGTTGATCGGACCAGAACCCGTTGGAGGAAGAAAAGGCAGGGGATAGCAGAACTCGTGGAGTGGATTTGGCTTGGGAGGTGGAGAGACCCATGCTGATCGACTACCCCCAGCTGACAAAGACTTGTACCTCTACTACCTCGACATCGCAGGTGTCATGGCAGCACCTTACTCTAGAGAATCCTATTAGGCATGCTACAATGTAGATGCTAGTGCTTTACTTTTATGCAAATGAACTATGATAGGCTACATGGTAGATTGCTTGTGAGCCATTACCTTATCGCAATCCTTTCCCCTGAACACCCGGTGTTAGGTTAGATGCTTGCTTACTACTTGCCGCTTTACTCTTACTTGCATTATATCTGAGATGTGATGCTGGTGAGGGAGAGGCGTAATGAGATAAGGCACATGGTGCCAATAACCTGATAATAATGTGATAATGAACATGGGGAGATCTTGGCGTGAGTCTTGGGTGTGTGGTGAAGGTCGAGTCGACCGAGCAGGATCTACGACGAGTCGCGAGGACGAGTCTTGCCGGAGGGCGCTACCTGGGCATTCGCCATGTGAGATGCCTGTGGCGGGCAATGTGATAGGGAGAGGTCCCGGGGTGGAGTGTCTTCGTGAGATGAAGCCCCGGGATGGGAGGTGCTATGATGGCACGGGGTGCCGGGTGTCCCGTCGAGTGGGAAACGGTTACCCCTTGTGAAGATTTCCTGCTTAGTCACCCTAAGGACTGATATGTCCTATGAACCGGGTCTTAGGAAGCTTACACTCCCATTCACTCTAAATGGGTACGAGGCGGATGTTCGACTTTCTAGTGCGGTGCGACTACTATTGGGAGGTTAGCGGATAGTGTAGGGAGGTACGAGCGTCGAGCGCCCACACCCTCCTAAGACAGCGTAGTACCCGAGTGGCCAAGTACTACGTCTCACAGTCTCAGCGTGCCAATGTACGAGGTACTCCAACACGGCCCCAGTTTTGAGTGATAGGGTGGCATCGTGTCTAGTTGGAAGGCGGCCCGTTATCAGCGTAGACGACCTAGATCATCGATGATGGTGATCTTGTGGGTAGTGTAAACCTCTGTAGAGTTTCTGGTTGATCGATCAATACATATGCCGACTTGTCGGCTATGGACCTTTTCTAAGTACAGCTTCACTCGACTAGTTGAGAGGAGTCCTACCTTCCCTGGGTTTCTAGTGTTTCGGCCCGAGGCCGATGAGACATGGGCGAGCGAGAGTCGTCTGTGCCGATGAAAGTGTGAGATGAGATGAGAGTGTGAGATGAGACTTGTGTTGGGATGGGAGAACATGTGTGTGTGAACGAGATGGGTTAAAACTTGATGAACTTTTATTATTATTAAGATATTGAGCATGCATTATAGGAAACCCACAGCCAAATATTTAGGATCGCCAGATCTCTTTTTCTCTTTTCCACTAAAGCTCATCGATGCTGACCATGGACTGCACACATCTGGCGGTGTGCAGATTTCCTGACTTGCAGTAATAACGAAGTTAGAAGGGTTAGGTGGTCTCGTTCCTGCGCTCAAGTTTGGTTATGAAGATGGATTCTACGTCCACTGATAGTCTACACCAACTCTGATGATTGCCCGTGAAGGAGGAGCCTTCACCCCGCCAGTGCGCTACAACAACTCTAATGAAGACGTGTGTGCATTCCGCTAGGTTAATCGATGTAATAGGTGTATTAACCAATGTTGTAAATCTTTGTAACTTGTAAATTTTACAATGTATGACTATGATATCAGCTGATAATTGATAATGTGATGGATTACTCTCGTGGACTGTCACATTATAATTCGCATCTATGGATTTTCCCTTCGAGGAAAATCAAGATCGTTTCACCCCATGTCTGGGTTCGACGTAGGCTACAGGCCAACAACGCTTGGCAGACCAGGTGTTCTCCGGTGCCCAAAGCAAGTCTATAGTGGCAAAACTATCTTCACTTAGGATCTCTATCCTTAGAAAGCCTCACTACCCGAGCTATCTTTCTTCTTGTTATCTTAGGTGAGCTAGCTAAGAGACCTTTACACATCCGTTCCTCGTGGAAATACGATACCCTGGATACTTCCAGGTGAAAGGCTACAAAGGTAATTCCGTACGCTTGCAGATTATTTCTGTATGCGTTAAGAAATACCAACAAGCATTCTGGTGCTGTTGCCGGGGACCGACAGTCGTAATTATCTTTGAACCTAGTTCACCTGTGTATCCTTGTGTTTTATCTTCATTTTCAAAAAGAAAAAAGTTATTCCTTCTATCCTTCCTCACCATGAACCCCTTCCATTTATCTAGATATAGGGACGTGTTTAGAGCCACCACCATAAGGACGTGTTTAGAGCCACCACCATCAAAGCCAATCATAGCTTCTGGCTATAAACTCTGTCCTGGCTTTGGCGGTCAAGCTTATGACCATAAACTAAGCACTACCGGGAGATACCCTGGATTATCATAAAAAACACAACTTTTTCTTATCAATAACAGCAACATCATGTTTTCAAGATAGTATGCACCTTCGGGTATTCTTGTTTGCAAACCATGATAAGTTAAGATCAAGAAGAATAGGAGACATACGATGCTCGAAATCATGGGAGCTGCATCGACTACATACCTTGATGACCTTTGGTGGTGTGACACACTCAAAAGGAGACCCCCAACACCACACACTTGACTTTTACAAAAGTCCAAGTGTGGCGGAGAATGGTGAGAGTCACACCAAAAGGCCATCTTGGTTAAAAAATGATGTTAGCTCTGCCTTGCTAAAAAAGTATTATGATAAAAAAGGAAAGCTGAAAAAAGAGATGAAAAAGAACTAAAAAAGAAAAGAAAAAAAATGAGAGGAAGAGAGAGGAGCAGGTTAAGCCCACATGACCACATATGCTGCCAGTAAGTACACTCAGGTATGCAAAGGTAATAAATGTTCACCAATTCCTTTACTCACATTTATCTCCATGAAAATATAAAATCATGTTTCCTTTGTTTATGCCATATGCTCTGGTTTAGATGTATTCCTATAGGACACATCTATAGGTTTTTTAAATTAAGCATGGTGCTTAGGTTAAAATAGCCTTCTTTAATCAAATTTTGACATGGTGTTGAATTTTGATTAATGAACTTGAGTTATTATAAACAATGGAAGTAATTTTCATGGCGGAGGTAAATCAAGGCTAGGTTTATTTGGCAAAACTTTACATTAGCCTTGCCTAAGTTATTTTGAAAAAAAATAATAATAAAAATGAGAAGTTGAGTGAACACCTTAAAAATGAATAAATAAAATATAATAATAATAATGATGATAACAGTAATAATAAATAAAAAAGTAAAAGTAATAATAATTATAATAAAATTAAGGCTCCCTAGTGTTTCAACTAGTAGAGCTCTTGTTTGTTTCTTTTTATTTTTCTTTATTAAATAAAACTGGTACATGTTGACGGTAGATAAGTATCATTTTAACCGTCAACGAAGCATGAAAAAGGACCTAAATATAATTACCATCTAGATATAGGGTTTACACTGATTGAATTCCACGAGTTTTGGTGAATGTCTATTTTTACAGGGGGTTATCAGAAAAGACCCAAAGGAGGTCCACATGTCAGATTTACATAGAGATAAAAATGCTACATATACAAAAGAAGAATCTAGAAGACACAAGAATGCATTGGACCGAAGGAGGGGCCCACCTGCCACTAGGGCAGGGCAGCCGCCCTGGCCCCTAGGGCGCCCGCCCTAGTCTCCCCACTTTTCAGCCTCTCCTTCCAGGGTCGGTTCTCCACCGCCTTTGAGGTCCAATATCAATCGCCCATTAAGGTTGGTTTGATCCGATGACCGAGATTAATCCGAGAGGGCTATATAAATAGGCCCAGACCCTAGGGTTTCAAAGGCATTATCATTAGTTGTAATTCAAGAGAGAAGCCACCTGATCAAGCCAGAGAGCCACCATCTCAATTAGAGCTCTATAGTTTAGAGCATAGCTATATAGGATTAGAACTAGAAGGAGGCAAGCATAGCTTGGTTTCCGGATCTGTCAAGAGTTTGCTTGATAATTCCTCGTGATCTCTCCTACTTTATATTTGTTCTTGTATTATTCATATTGTTCATCTGCTACTATGAATATGACTTTGGTCTATTCTACTATATTGGATAGGACTTTGCTCTATTTTCTTATATTCTCAATTATAATGTTCTTAGTTTACTTTGATTATATGCTTAGCATAGTAGGATTAGATTTATATTCAAACATAGGATCGTATAGCGCTCGCTCATTAATATCATGGGTGAGTGGACAATATTGTGTAGGCGTGGTGCCTATACCGTATTTTCCTGCGATTGCACCCTATATTTCGGATCATGTGGTAGTTCGTGGGTGTGACATTCCTGTTGAGTCTTATATAGTCCACCTCCCGAATGTAGACCATGTAGAACACAACTATTATAAGGAAAGGCCGGCTATGTTCATGATCTTTCTGCATAATATCTCTATGTGTAGATATAACCTTGTCTTGCCATGATTGCCAAGTGTAATTGCACTAATCATCGTATGCTTTGACTTATAGTTAGAATAACTTAGGATTTATCCTCATAGATCATCCTAATACCATGCTAGTGCTATAGACTTAGAGTACTCTATTGAGATGTTTATCATTTATTATGTGGCTATGTGCTTATCATTTATCATTTATTTATATTTTATCTTGTGACACTTACCCTGTATGAGAAGATAGACAAAGACATGGTTACACTCTCCATTATGACATGGAGTGATGCTCATACTCATTATCCTTAGCTTTCCCTTCCCATGGGTAAAAATATAAATAACGATACCTGGATTACTCCTGGTAGAATGCTACATCGGTATTATATGTGCGCTTGCAGATATCATATTCATTTTAAGAGAGCATTTGCATTTATTAGTACTAGCATTTCTGGCACCATGCTAGGGATGACAACCTAGAATTTAAGTGGTGTTAGAAGTGTCAACAAGCATTCTTAGCGCCGTTGCCGAGGAAGGTTGATTAGGCTATTCACAAAGGATAATGAGCCATCACTAGCATCCACTAATATGATCGAGAAACCATCATTTCTCTACTCATATAGCCTTACCCTTGTCTTTTGTCTATTTATATATATATCATATGTAGGGTAATGTATGACCAGGTTTGACCTTCTAGAAAATTTCGTTGAAGATCTAGAAGCATTAATCAGAAGAACTAGAGCCAAGCTAAAGAAAGTTCGAGTGTCAACATCTAAGCTCAAAGCTCCATCTAAATCGGAAGATCACCAAAGCGTATTTCGAAGCTTAACAGCAGAGTTCGAAGCTATGGCTAACAAGTCACTGTGTGAGTTCTCAGCTCCAACTACGGACAATATTCGTACTAGACCTGCTGAGGACATTGATCGGCCATTTGAGCTCAAGCCTGCGCTCATCAACATGGTGCAAGCTAGCCAGTTTTGTGGGAAAGCACATAAAGATGCTAGTGCTCATCTCCAACACTTTTTGGAGATTTGCATCACTTTCACCATCAAGGATGTTCCCAGAGATGCCATACTACTTCGCCTCTTCCCATTCTCACTCTTGGGGAGAGCGAAGCAGTGGTTTTATGCAAACAAGGAGAAGAACACTACGTGGGCACTCTACTCCACTAATTTTCTGGCGAAGTTCTTTCCCATGGGCAAGACGAATGCTCTTCGTAGGAAAATATCAAGTTTTCAACAACAACATGATGAGTCTATCCCAGAAGCATGGGAGTGCTTTCAAGATTACATCCTAGAATATCCTCATCATGGAATGGAGAATTAGCTACTCATACAAACCTTTTATCATGGGCTCAACAACAGCACCTGTGAGACCATGGGTGCTGCTGCTGGAGGTGCATTCTTATCACTTACTATTGCTCAAGCCACAGCTCTTGTGGAAAAGATGGCATACAACCAAAGTTGGAGTGAAGAAAGAACTCAAACCCGCAAGAGAGGTAGAGGTATGCACCAGCTCAAGGAGGTAGACATGTTGTCTGCTAAGATAGACCTGCTGATGAAGAGGCTCGATGAGAGAGCCGGTGAGAAGAATAAAGTCATGCACATTCATGATTCCTGCATGACTTGTGAAGAGTGTGGAGAAACTAGGCATTCAGGCAATAATTGCCAGAGCTATAAGAGGATGTGAACTACATCAACAACAATAATAACTACTATCGTCCTCAATAGAATTAAGGTTAGAATCAACAACAAAGGCCTAACTACTCAGGTAATTATCAATGTAATAATTCTTTTAATAATTTCAATCAGCCACCTTTGAGAGAGTTGATTCTTAATCAAGGAAAATTAATGGATAACCTATCTAAGAAATTAGCATCCAATGATAAAATGATAGAAATAATTAATAATAGAATGGATAGCTTTTCAAATGCCATTAAGAATCAGCATAGCTTTAATAAAATGATTGAATCACAAATATCTCAGCTTGCAACTGCTATTCCTCCTGCTAACCAAGGTAAGATTCTGAGACAACCGGAAGAATTAGAATATGCAAATCTCATAGATATATTTAATGTAGGAAGATACTGGAGTGATCCTTCAACTGGAGGATGGAACGATGAAACTCTGCCAATCAAAAAAGGCGATCCAGGGAGACCGGTCATTCCGATCTCTATTAGGAGTGTGAACTTCAATGAAGCTATCTGTGACATTGGTGCAAGCGTCAACATCATGCCCAAGGTAATTTATGAAAGAATATTTGATTATCCTTTATTATACACAACCATGTGCTTGCAGCTTGCAGACCAGTCACTCTGCTGTGCTAAAGGAATCGTAGAAGACATCTATGTGCGAGTTGGCAACTCGTATGTTCCTACAGACTTCATGGTGGTAGAGACAGGTGGTGATGAGAAGTCACCCATCATTTTGGAATGGCCATTCTTGAACACCACTAGAGCTATCATCTACGCCAACAGTGCTAAGATCTATTTTAATATCAAGGGGAAGAGGGAAAGTTTCTCTTTCAAGAATCAAGTACTACAATTCCCCACACATCCACAACACACCTATGAGTCGAAGAAGAAGAATAACAGGAGGAATAAGAACAAGAATAAGAACAAGAAGCCACAGACAGAGACAGTGAGGATGGTCACTGCAGTCCACAGGGAGCACGACCATCTGCTCAAGTCCCCGCATCTGATCAAGAAGGATGATCTAGGCGTCCCAACCACCGAATGCACGATCAATAGAAGCTCTTTCAGAAAGCTGTCTACCACACCAGATCGGGAGTCAACATAATAGCCATGGTAACCTATGAATACTTATATGGAACTATGCCCCTATATCCCATCTATGCACAGCTGCAGATGATGGACTAATCATTTCAATTCGTGGATGGAATAGCAAAAGATGTTCTCATACAAATTGATGACCACTTCATCCCCATTGACTTCCTAGTCCTAGACATGAGAGAAGATGAGTATGATCCATCCATTATCCTTGGAAGACCATTTCTGAACACCACCAAAGCCATCATCTACATTGGAACAGGAGAAGTACGTCGCCATTTCAATGACAATTATATGATTGATGAAGATCCAAAGAAGAACAGAACAAGAAGAAGGCGTCATAACTGACACCAGAAGAATCAGACCTCTAAGGATGGATGGGCTGACTATGAAGGAAAAGTATCAAGATATGAAGACCGATATCCCAAAAAAGAGATTTCCCCTAAGGAGGAAGTTGTACCACCAACAGAGGTGCACCAGTCACTGTGGAGAACAAAGAAGAGAAGACAGTATAGCAAGCTCCTTCCATGAAGTCAACATCACCAATAAAACAGGTATGGAAAGTAAAGATAAAATCAGTATCGAATTCAACTCAAGAGGAGGTACAGCTAGAGGCACCATTCGAACCATTCAAGGTGCCCTAGGAAGTTTGAGCGAACAAGAGGTCCTGTTCAGAGGACCTAAATCACCGAACACCGCGCCGAGAGGTAAACTAGGTAGTTATCAATAATTTCCTTTTCAGCACTGCATAATTTTTCCTCAGCATATTTACTTTCCTTAATTGCATAATTAGTTATACTTTATTTCTGTATTAGAAAAGAAAATAAAAATGTCATGCATTTTAAAAATATTAAGCCCCATGTAAATAAATTTGTGACATAAAACCCATAAGTATATTCGCTGTGGTAGCGTAAAAATAAATATGCATTCATCATAGTTACAATTCCTTGCATAATATAAAATATATAAATACAAAAAAATATTGATAGAGAGATCCTGGTAATTAGAGACACATATGTTAAAAGAAGTTCTAGATACTCAAGGCTTAGAGGTTTATCACTAACGCTTAATCATTTCCACAAGCTTTGTTGTCTATTTGAGCTTCATAGAATTTGAAGGATCGAGAAAAACTAAACAGACAGGATGATCTATCCTCAGTCGAAGTGCTGTCTCAACAGTCATCATCATGAACACCTCGAGAGAGGAAGTACACCCTCACTCCCTGTCAGCTACATCAAACAAGATTACGTCAACATCTAGCTTGGGGAAAAGCATCCCCCATGTATCCAGCTAAGTATTTCTTACCTATACATTTACTTATATATATTTTTTTCTGTTAAAATAAAAACAAATAAAAAAATGCATAACCATAGAAAACCAAATAAAGATTTGCTTATATACATATATATTTTCCTGTGTGATTTTTAAATTTGCTAAATAAAAATATAGGAGAGTGTACAAAGTTTTGCCTTGCTAAAATGAATCCCTAGAATAAACTCTTATGGAAATGATAAATAGTTGCTCTACCGTAATTCCTTTCAAGTACCTAGTTTTCAACCTCAAATTCTCCCGAGTTTTGGAACAATGGTTTTGATTTAAGATTTGCTCTAAACCTAAACTTGTGGGTAGCGAATGCTTGAACTAAGTCTAGGTAGTTGGCGGATATGATATGGGAAGGTCTGTGCTGCTGTTTATCTTGTTCCTAGAGATACTAGAGTTCTGGAGAATTTATTTTTAAAAAAATCTAAATTGCTACGTGATGAGTTCCTATATGATGAGAGTTTAAATTCCTACCACAGCCATATATACATACTAGATTAGGAAAACTTGCACTTATATTTACTGCTTGTAAGCATTGAGTGTGGTCAAGCTATGTAGATCCTTAGAAATTGGTCATGCAGTTAAAATCAAGATCCACATACACTCCACTAGGGATGAAAACGGATCGGATACGGACGGATATCACTGATATCGTATTTGTTTTCATATTTATGTCTGGATTCGGATTCGAATACGGATAGTATCAAAAATGTCAGATGGAATACGATTGGATATCGACATCATAAATATGTGATTTAAATATTCGGATACGAATACGGTATCGAATGTTAAATATCCGGACTCGGATACGGACGGATTAAAACCTCTCTAAACGAATTCGGTCTCGAATACGGTCGGAAAATATCCGTACCGTTTTCATCCCTGCACTCCACCCATACATGCTGCTTCTATCCTAGAAGTATACACCCACATATATCCACCCATATATTCTGCTTCTATCCTGAATGTACGAATCCATATATATTCCAATTAGATCTACTCAGAAAATTGTTCTACTCCTACTCTGGGAGTGAACTTAAAAAAAAATATATATATTCTTGCCATTCATTTTTATCCCTTGCTAGAAAAAAAACTCCAAATATTCCTTTTTGCTACCTCTTATCAATATATCCCAAAAGAGGTTTGGGAGCTCTCCTAAAAAAAGAAGAGAGAGAAAGAAAAGTAAAAGAAAGAGGACAAATGTCCCAACTAAAAAAACTCCCTCCCATTGAGCATCCCAAGTCCTCCCCAAAGTTTTTTTTAAAGTTCCAAAAAGAGAGGTATGAGAAATTTCTCAAGGGAGCAATAGTAGAATTAGGTTTTCACCATTACCACTCTTTACCCCTTCATAACCATTTTCATTTTACCTACCATTCATAATTTATCCACTACATACCATATATTCCATATACATGCATATCTTGATTTGACTATATGACTCGTTCCTCTGGATCCATGGTTTGACTGTGCAATAAATGTTTGCAAGTATGTGTTTGCTATCTCCCCACCTATGAGCTCCACATAAGTCTATTAGATGTAGGGTGTGAGAGAGAGAAGGCATAATGTTACTGTGCCTAATGCCAAAAATATCACATATCTTGAGAGAAGAGATAAGGCATACCTCATTAATGCCTTGGTGAGGATCCAGAAATACCACAAAAGAGAGATTTGAGAGGGTCATACAAAGGAATCTCTGAGTTTTATTTGAAAATCTTGTAAAACTCTGGAATAATAGTTGATCAAAGAGCTAGAAACATGACGCTTGACTTGACCATTCTGTCTTTGAACTACTCAAGACCCAAGTTATGGCTACAAGCCCTATGGTGGAAGGTAATATGAATAAGTCTAAAATCAGAATAGTTTATTCTAACCCGGAGGATAATTCTTGTTTGAACGCATGTGTACTTTAAAGGAGACTGTTACGAATGTTTTAAAAAGCTTTAGTTTTTACAAAACTCCTGATCTATCACTGAGTTTATCTTTGCTCAGGGACGAGCAAAGGGTAAGCTTGGGGGAGTTATTGACGGTAGATAAGTATCATTTTTAACCGTCAACGAAGCATGAAAAAGGACCTAAATATAATTACCATCTAGATATAGGGTTTACATTGACAGAATTCTATGAGCTTTAGTGAATGTCTATTTCTACAGGGGGTTATCAGAAAAGACCCAAAGGAGGTCCATATGTTAGATTTACATAGAGATAAAAAGGCTACGTATACAAAAGAAGAATCTAGAAGACACAAGAATGCATTGGACCAAAGGAGGGGCCCACCTATCACCAGGGCAGGGCGGCCGCCCTAGCCCCTAGGGCGCCTGCCCTGGTGTTCCCACTTTTCAGCCTCCCCTTCTAGGGTCAGTTCTCCACCACCTTTGAGGTCCAATATCAATCGTCCATTAAGGTCAGTTTGATCCGACGACCGAGATTAATCTGAGGGGGCTATATAAACAGGCCCAGACCCCAGGGTTTCAAGGGCATTATCATTAGTTGTAATTCAAGAGAGAAGCCACCTGATCAAGCCAGAGAGCCACCACCTCAATTAGAGCTCCATAGTTTAGAGCATAGCTATATAGGATTAGAACTAGAAGGAGGCAAGCATAGCTTGGTTTCCGGATCTATCAAGAGTTTGCTTGGTAATTCCTCGTGATCTCTCTTACTTTATATTTGTTCTTGTATTATTCATATTGTTCATCTGCTACTATGAATATGACTTTGGTCTATTCTACTATATTGGATATGACTTTGCTCTATTTGCTTATATTCTCAATTATAATGTTCTTAGTTTACTTTGATTATATGCTTGGCATAGTAGGATTAGATTTATATTCAAACATAGGATTGTATAGCGCTCGCTTATTGATATCATGGGTGAGTGGACAATATTGTGTAGGCATGGTGCCTATACCATATTTTCCTATGATTGCACCCTATATTCCGGATCGTGTGGTAGTTCGTGGGTGTGACATTCCTGTTGAGTGTTATATTGTCCACCTCCCGAATGTAGACCGTGTAGAACACAACTATTATAAGGAAAGGCTGGCTATGTTCATGATCTTTCTACATAATATCTCTATGTGTAGATATAACCTTGTCTTGCCATGATTGCCAAGTGTAATTGCACTAATCATCGTATGCTTTGACTTATAGTTAGAATAACTTAGGATTTATCCTCGTAGATCGTCCTAATACCATGCTAGTGCTATAGACTTAGAGTACTCTATTGAGATGTTTATCATTTATTATGTGGCTATGTGCTTATCATTTATCATTTATTTATATTTTATCTTGTGACACTTACCCTGTATGAGAAGATAGACAAAGACATGGTTACACTCTCCATTATGACATGCAGTGATGCTCATGCTCATTATCCTTAGCTTTCCCTTCCCATGGGTAAAAATATAAATAACGATACCTGGATTACTCCTGGTAGAATGCTACATCGGTATTATCTGTGCGCTTGCGGATATCATATTCATTTTAAGAGAGCATTTGCATTTATTAGTACCAGCATTTCTGGCACCATGCTAGGGATGACAACCTAGAATTTAAGTGGTGTTTGAAGTGTCAATAGTACAAAAATATGTGTGGGGGAGATCTCTCAGGCATAACTAACACACATTTGATATCTCCCACCAACACATTGCCCAACATCGAATGATCTGACATGTAGAAGGATGAATAGATGGCTCCAGAGATGGTTGGCTGAGCCTTTGTCTTAGTCAAATCACCTCTGACTAAGCTCCTCCTTGTTCAACGATGGTTTGTGCAACACTACCCTCAACTCCCTCCAAATTTGAGCTTGAACAAATATAAATCCTAATCACTAAAATTAAACTCAATTCATCCCAATTATCTCCTCCTGATGAACAATGCCCCTATGCACCACACTCCATCTAAAATTTTTGAGAAGTGACATGTTCATAACATTTTTAAGATAGAAGCTTGTGTGAAGTTTGTTCCATATACATACACTTATGCTTGTGGAAAAATATTCCAATAGGGTAATCATGTTGACTAAGTTATTGTAAGGTGTGATATAGTTCTGACTTATAAATTCTACCATTTCTATTCAAAGTATTTGGAAAGTTTGTTTTGATAAAAATATAAAACCATAGTATTACATACTCCTCAATTGGTGAGCAATTCCTACCAAAGCCAAATATGACATCTTGCAAGTTTTAAAGCCTTCCACATAAGCTACTTGTTATTGTGTTGAGTTTGATCAAGTCTTGTTGACCCTCATTAAGAGATCTATCATGCTCCCAAGATCAAGATCACGCACACCCACATATACATGCTGCTCCTACACTGGGAGTATGTAAAAACATGCTTTTATCCACCAAAACTCTGCTCCTACACTGGGGGTAGACAAAAAATATGTCTGTTAGGGAAATACTCCATGTTATAAAAAGATAATGATCTCTCCCTGAATGTGTGATTTAGAAGGAGGAACATGGGCTATGAAAAAAATGTTTTAAAAAATAATATGGACACATGAAGGTCCAAGTACAAAAGAAAAAAATGATGAGCACATGAAGGCTCATGTATTGAGAAAAAGAAGGAAAATAAAGGTAGCCATGTTTCAAAATAATAAGTTATAGAGAGAGATCATATCTATAAAAGGAGTATAGTTTTGGTTTACATTTTTCCACACACATGCACATCTTGATCTAAGAGCATGGCACTTCTCTCCTTGGATCCTTGATTCGACTTTACAACATATGCAATACAAGTATGCTATATTGTTTATCCCTACCTAAAGCTCCACATAAACCTTTTTAGAAGTAGGTGAAGGCAAGACATTGCTATGCCTTGGTAAGGATTTGTACACTATTGAGTGATTTGAGAGTGCCATTTGAGGAGTATAAAGTGGACTATGCTTTTTCTTGAGAAAACTTCCAAAAACTTCAAGTTGCTAAGATGTGAAATTGTGAAGATGACTTTGTTTCAAGAACTATTATGCTTTTCAACAACCCAAGGAAACATGTTAGCCAACGCCACCAATCCTACTTGTATAAAGAATGTGTTGGAATCACTTTCATGTAAGCCATATATCTTAGAGTGTTATGCTCATGATACTTTTATTCCTTAACTTTACTCGAGGACGAGCAAAGGGGTAAGTGTGGGGGATCTTGTTGGCGGTGCTTAACTCACATTTATAACTGCCAACCTTCATATAAAATCTGCTAAAATAAACATCAAACCTAGAATTAGGACTTATAACTAATCAGTTCCATGAGTTTTAGTGTTTACATGTTTTGAAGGGCACATGTTTGAATAACAAGGACAACACACCCAAAATGCGCGATAAGACAAGGCGCAACATCACTCGTCATGAGCCCAAGGGGAGAAGGCCCACTTACCTGGCAAATCAGGGCCCAGTCACATAGAGTAAAAAAGGCCAAAACCAAAGCAAACCACCTCCAAATCATGTCAACATTCATAGGCCCATCCAAGAAGCCCAAAGGAGGTCACCCACCAAAAATGGGCCAGTTTGGCCACAAAAAGGGAGCGGCTGCTCCCAAGGATTGGCCGCTCTCCTACTGGCTCCTTTTGGCCCCATTCTCATAGGTTGCTTCCTACCACCTCTCCAATATCAGTTGCATGGTGTTTTGCTGAAGACTTGCACGGAGAATGGCGGTTTGCTCAAGATAGGAAGGTATGCAAGGAAGCACAACTCCATTCCATCTCCACCATCCAATCCTATGACAGTTTGATCCAAGGGCTATGGTGAAGAGGCACACGGATCACTGACATGGCACATTGAGTGGCCTCCACTCTCAACCTATAAATACCCCCTCACTCCCTCTCATTCAAGAAACACCACACACTTGGGAAAGACACAACACAAGAGACACAATGTAGCAAGAAGAGTAGAGCTCCATTTCATATCTTAGCTCTCTAACTAGTCCTAGTATAGGGAGTGAGTGAGTAAGAGTGGAGAAGTACCGGAGTTGTCGGCTACCTCCTCTTGTGTACTCAGGGCCCCTTGTACACTTAAGGGAACGAATGCCGGGAATCATCGGCTTCTCTCCATTTGTACCTCTACGATCCAAATACTACTTGGAGTATAAGGTTTGTGTTCATATTTGGTGGTGAGTTCTACTTTAAGTTAGTTTTGTTCATTATTTACTTACGGGTTCATCGTCCTCTCTCATAGCGGATACTCTCATAGAGGGCCCTGATAAAGACGGATAACCCTGATCGATGCTAGAGTAGTAGTCGATAGTGTAGACGTGGTGTCTAGATTAGAGGCTACCTTTGTTTACCTTGTTTTCCATGGTAGAGGGGTAGGCGGCAGGTGGTGATAGCTCTGTCTATCCTTCATATTCCCCCATGTTCGGGTTTGACGTAGGCTACAGGCTGGCAATGCTTGGCAGACCAGGTGTTCTCCGGTGCCCGAAGCAAGTCTATAGTGGTAAAGCTATCTTAACTTAGGATCTCTATCCTTTGAAAACCTCACTACCCGAGCTATCTTTCTTCTTGTTATCTTAGGTAAGCAAGCTAAGAGACCTTTACACATCTGTTCCTCATGGAAATATGATACCCTGAATACTTTTGGGTGAAATGCTACAACAGTAATTCCGTGCGCTTGCGGATTATTTCTTTATGCATTAAGAAATACCAACACAAGGACCGCGTCTGGTCATCTATGACATACGCTGACAAAGTGGCATGAGACGTGGCTGTGATGCATGGCTACAGAGAAGGACTAGACTCTAGCATGTGTCTGATCAGGTTGGACCTGACGCGTCTGGTCATGAATCAGAGACTCAAGGAGCTCTCTGGAAATGACTGGACATTGTCACATGGTGAGTCAGGCCGTTTTATCAGTGCGTCCGATCGTTTTCTCGACGTGAACGAGTTTGCGAGGACCTGACGTGGCGTGGTTGTGTTAGGTCATGTTCCTGTGCACTTGACCGTTGAGGTGGTGTCAGTGACCATTGAGATCGCACAGCCGAGGTTGAACGTGAAGGCCACGTGGCACGGTCACAGCAATCGAACACTGGCCGGGTGTGTCCGGTCATCTTGATCGGCGCATTCGGTCACCCCGTGTGGTGCCCAGTGAAGGAGTACAACGGCTCTTTTCGTGTGGGGGCTTATAAATAGCCCCTTGGTCGGCCTTGGGCTGGCAGCTGAGCACACTAGAGCCTTGGTGACTTATGTGGTGGTGCTTGGAAGCCCTTTAACTCACTCTTGCTTGATAGTGTTCATCCAATTGAGTGAGTGAGCGATTCTAGTGTGATTGCCTCGTGATATTACATCAAGTGGCATTAGGTGGTCGTCTTGCAAGCCAGTGATGCTTGTTACTCTTGGAGGTTGCCACCTCCTAGATGGCTTGGTGGCTTGTGACTCTATTGAAGCACGTGAGAAGATTGTGCGGTGCTCCGGAGGAGGATTTGTGAGGGGGATTGTGCTCACCCGCGGGGATCGCGAAGAGCATCTCTAGTTGAGCATGTCATTGAGCTACCCTTACTTTCGAGGTAGGTTCTTGCGGTGCCCGACGTGTAGGCTTAGCGGGTAATGCCAATTAGTCACCGAACCACCAAGTGAGCGGTCGACACAACTAGGACGTAGCTTGGTGGCAACCAAGTGAACCTCGGGAGAAAATCACCATGTCAATATTATCTTCATCATCTTCTCAGTGGTTTGCATTCCGTGCAACACAAGCTTATATTTACATTCCATATATTGTGCTTGTGTAGTTGCTCTTGTGACTAGTTTAGCTTTAGTAGCTTACTAGTTACCTTCTTGCTTGTGTAGCATAGAAGTAGCTCCCTTGCATGGCTAATTTGGTTTTAGTAACCTTGTTAGTCACTTTGCTTAGTTTGTGTAGCTAAGTAATTTATGCTCTATAATTTAGCTTGTGTAGCCTTGTTATTGAGCATTGCTAGTGAGCTTAGGTGGCTTTGTGCTCTTGCTTACTAGCATGTGTAGGAGCTCCCCCGTTGCTTGAAGTATTAGTTCATAGGTTTGTGTGACCTTGCTCTAGAATTGTTTAGTGAGCCCTAGCTAGCCTGGTACCTTTGTTGCTTAATTAGGATCTTTGTAAGGTGCTAGAGAACATATATAGAGGGGTGTAGTCTTGGCTAGACCGATAGTTTTAATTCCACACTTGTTTCGGTTAGCCAACACGATTAAGTTTTAGAAAGGACTATTCACCCTCCTCTAGTCCGCCATCTCGACTCTACAAGTGGCATTAGAGCTTGGTCTCTCATTTGTGGTCTTCACCGACCTAAGAGGATGGTGTCTAGTGGGACAGATGAGTGTGACACATATATTTTTGATGGCACACACTTTGCACGTTGGAAACACCATATAGTTGATCATTTTCGTGCAAAGGGACCTAAGTTTTGGTGGGTTGTCACAAGTGGTCTCACCCATGTCTTGGATTATAAAAATCTAACGAAAGCTCAAAAAGTTCTCTTTGAACTTGATTCTAATGTTTATTTATTTCTAATGGATGCTTTGAGCTTTGAGTTATTTGACAAGGTGAACCACAAAGGAATCGCCCATGAGTTGTGGGAATCAATCAAGCACACCTTCAGTGACTCCTCCACATGGTATGATGGCAAGTTCAAGAAGGAGGATGTGCCCAAGGTGGAGGCACGTGAGTGTGTTGAGCATGACCACAATTTGGTGATTGTGAAAGATTGCTCCACTTCATGGTCAAGTGATGATGATGATGATGAGATTACCACAAGATCACTTGACAAGGTTGATGACGATGCCACAAGTGATGCGATTGATGATGATACTTCATGCATGCTTGATGGTGAGATGATGATTCATGCTTGAGCTGTGGGAGTGATGTCTCTTCAAGCTCTCCAACATCACATTGCTTCATGTCACAACATGACACTAATGTATCTATTGGTAATATGGTTGTTGATTGTAATGATCCAAATTTTGAGCTTGTATGTAGACTCACCAAGGCTTTAAGAAATGAGATGGCAAAAACAAGTAAAAATGAAAACTCATTTCTAAAGATCACATGTGAACAACTAAAGCATCTACTTTATATTACTACTTGTTCATATGAGGAGTTAAAATTAGCTCATGAGGAACTTGGTGTTGCTAATGATAACTTGGTACAAGACCATGCTTTACTCACTGAGAAACTAAAACTAGTGAGAGCTCATCACTTGGGTCAAATGATCAATCACATAATATTGCTAACCCTTGTGACGTAGGCAAGAAGCATGTATCCACCTCTTGTGATGAATTATTAGCTATGCCATATTCTTTACAAATAGATGCTTGTTCTACTTCAATGTCTTGTGAGACTAACCTTTTGAAGGAGAACATGAGCTCAAAAATGAAGTGAAGAATTTAAGCAACAAGTGTGGGCTTGGCTTCAAGAAGAAGATGACAAAGGGCAAAAGAAAAAGAGAAAAGAAGATGAAGAAGATAGAAAGAGAGAAGCTCTCTCATTTCATGTGCTATCAGTGCCACGAAGTGGGACATCTTGCAAATGGTTGCCCTAACAAAGAGAAGCTCAAAATGATGAAGGAAGAAGAGAGGCTAAAGCATGTCAAGTGCTTCAAGTGTCACACATGGGGTCATCTCACCTCTATGTGCCCAACCAAGCAATTAGTGAAGCAACAAGTGGAGCCTCAACCAAAGGCACAAGTTGAGTAAGAAAAGACACCCCAAAAGCAAATCAAGATTAACCATGAAGATGATGGTAACTTGATGAGGAAGAAGAAGAAAACAAGAAGGGGTGAAGGAGTAAGGCATCCAATGCTTATTCAAGATGCCAAGATGATGAGCAAGAATCAAATTAAGAAGAGAGATTTGGCTCACATCAAGTGCTTCAAGTGTGAGGATATGGGACACTTTGCCTCGAGGTGTCCTACCAAGCTTGAGAAGAAGGTTCAAGCAACTCATGAGAGGCAAGGCAATGAGAAGCAACATATGAGCAAGGAAGAAAAGGCTCAATTAAAGAGAGTTTGCTACTCATACCAGGAAAGAGGACACATGGCACATTCATATCCTCTAGGTAACAATTTTAAGCCCATTTTAATTGATGATAATATTATGCTTAGAAAGGATGGTGATGGTACCTCTATGGTTGCTATTGCAAAACATCCTGCTACTCATATTAAGGCAATGCCTAAGTATGTTGCACCTAACTTGAGAGGACCCAAACAAGTTTGGGTACCATCAAAAAGTGGATGATTGATTATAGGTACCATGGCATTGGAGGCTTGATTCAAATTGATCTCACACTGTTCATCATATAGTGAATCAAGTTGTGAAGCTTAGTGAATATCCTATCCCAATGCCAAGTCAAAAACAAGTGAAGTCCAAGTGCTACAATATACAAGTGCTATAATTTAAGTTGTGATGATTTGTTGGAAATATTAGTGGCTTGCAAATATTTGAGTTGAAGCTTGCTAGTTGAATGATCAAAAGCTAACCAAGGTATATCTCTAGTTGATCTTATTCATTTGGGTGCATATGAGTTGATTGAATTGGATATATATATATGCATATGTTGCTTGCTATGAAATGGTTGAATGGATCAATTGCTTAGTAATCAAATTTGAGTTGGTTTGAATGGATAAATTCATAAGATGACTTTTAGTAAGTGGATTAAATGGATATATGTCTTATGAAAGTGTTCAAACAAGTTGATTTCAAGTTTGATTCACATTTGATGAAGTATAGCTCATGAGAAGAAATCTGTCCTATATTGCAAAATCTGAGTGAACTATGATCTTAGCCATATTTGAGTGATCAAATCTATTTGGATTGGTTTGAAATTTGGTATGCATGCTCTAGACTTATGGTATAAGATGCTATACAAATTTCATGAGAATTTGATAAGAGATGCTTTGGTTTTGGAGTGGATCTTGTCAGCTATAGTGCAGCAGTTTTCAGCATATAACAGTGGTGGAAGAATTGAAATCTAGTAGCAATCTAGAAGTCAAATAAAGCCTACATTTTTACAGCAGATGGATAACTTAGTGAACCACATTTCCACCAAATTTCGTGGCATTTAGATCTGTACATTGGGAGTTATAGATTTTTCTTTGAAGGATACAGAATCTGCCAGAAAAGTGACAATTATTGGATTGATTTAGAGTCACTTTGATTGAAAGGTCCTCAAGTTGAAATCATGTTTATAAGTGTTTAAGGCACCTAAGTTTGGTTTTGAATAGATCTAGAAGCATGACAAGCAAAGAGTACAAGGCCATTTTATTGTGGAGTGTACTTGGCACACATTTGGTACTCCAATTAGAGATCAAGATCAAACTCAAGATGATGATGAAGTTTAAGTTCTAGTGACTAATGGAAATCGGCGCCCTAGGCTTGTTAGTCGACCTATGGCAAGCTGCCAGCAGCCTTGATGCAACGAGGTCCCTCCTTGGTGAGAGCTTCGATGGTTTGGCCAAAAACTAGTTGTTCTTTAACACGTAAGCACGATTGGTTTTCCTTTGCTGATTTGCTTATAGATCTAGTCGCTCTTCCCCATGAAAGCGTGTGGATTATCTACTATGTTCTTCATTCTATGGTGACCTGAGCGATCTAGTCCTAGTTGGTGTGTGACTGATCTTTATGTCAACACACTTTTTGATGACCCCACTAGGGAACGGTTGCTTTGGCTCTACTCTATAGCCAAATCTCTTTGCCCTAGTCATATTCACCAACTAGGGCAAGATTGGTCGGTTGCCACAGATCAAAGAATGCATCAGACAACCAACACACTTTCATGGTGAAGAGCGACAAGGTTTATAAGCAAAGAAGCAAAGGATAAATATCGTGTTTACATGACAAAGAACAGCTAGTTTTTGTGCAAACTAGCAAAGAAACCGTTGAAGCTCTCGATCAGGATAGGTTTTAACTTTGCAAGAATTTTAGATTAACGCAATTCACTACCCTCTTTTGGACATCTTGATCCTTTTAATTGGTATCAAAGCCTCATGCTCATTGGATTAGGCTTCACTACCTAGAGCATGATGTCCGATGGGGATGAACCCCGTCCCGTGTTCGAAGGAGACGATTTTCCTTATTGAAAAATTCATATGGAGGCATACCTAGAGGCCATAGATGTTGGTGTGTGTAGAGTCACCACACAAGGGTTCCCAAACCCTAAGGATCCTAAGCTTCTAGTTGGTGATGAAGCCAACTATGAGAAGTGGAATGCAAAGGCAAAAAATGCCCTCTTTAGAGACCTTTGCAAAGAGGTGTTCAATCATGTTGTTGATACCAAAAGTGGCAAATGGGAAAACCGCAAGCGTACGGTTGTCAATGTAGCCTTCATCAGGAGTATTCTAGGTATAGTGATTTCCACGAGGAACGAGAAGTGAACTAATAGAGGATCAAGGTTGCCCTATGATGCTACAAAGGGTTTATGATTGTAACAGAACCGACCAAATTATAAGAGCACAAGTACAAAAACAAGCACCGAAGCGCTCAAATTTCCGAACTTGAGCCCATATAATCCCGGTAGTCAATCGAAACCACGAAGGATTTCAAACCAACTCGCTTACAACCAGGATCGCATCATTCAACATACAACATCATACGTTACATTTCACAAGTAGTGCTGAAATAAGTTTACACAAACGGAGTAGCAATTATTACAAACCAAGTTTGAAAGTAGCGGAAGCATAACACACACTAGTTAATTAAATACTGCCAGTCTGGATGATCGACATCCCGCAAAAGCATGAGAAAAGTACATAGAGACGATCACGCCCTTGTGATCTAGTCATCATCACCCGCAGGGTGGAGACACGTCTTGCAGAATCCTTGATAGAGCATATCATCTGCAACAGGAGGGAATAAACCCTGAGTACTGGAATGTACTCAGCTAGACTTACCCGTCGAAAACCAGAAATAAGATGACACCAAGGATTATGCAAGGCTTACACAAGAGGCTAGCTGACATAACATTTTGCATAAAGGCATAAGTAATTTAAACTCTTGTAGCATGTACTAGCAGTTATTTTTAGCATTTACCTGTCATCTATCTTAGCACCTGTACTAAACATGTAACACTTCAAGTGTTTAGTCCTTAATTGCATTGCAATTGCATGGCATAGGCATAAGCATGCATCATTCATGTTTGTTATTTTATGTGATGCAACACATGTGATTATTTTAGGGTTTGTTTGATTTATTTCATGAAGTACTTGATAGTTGGTGTAACAAAAAGGTAAGGTAGCCAATAATGACCTACAACACCTTAGTTATACTTAGGGTAACATTTGGAACAAGGTTCATGTTGACCAAAATTACAAAATTGCCCTCCAAGAAAAGTTTGACCACCATTTGACCCTAGAAGGCTCCAGTTTGACCAATTAAAAAGTCTAATTTAGAGACCTTGCATGGAAGAGCACCCTTAAGCAAAGTTGTAGAGAATTTCATGAGGAACAAAAGTTCTAATGTGGCCATCTCATGAAAATGACCAGAGCATGCTCAAAAATGGCCCACAAGTCAGCTTGAGTGGGAATCAACACTTAGAAAAATTCTAAGTCTGGAAATTGAACTTTTCAGTTTCACTGTACCTCACTTTAGCAACTTGTAACTCACCAACTAGGCCAAACCAGTCTTTGAGCCAATTGACAAAGTTGTTGTCCACACATAGCTCTACAACTTTGTCAATATCATCATCACCTGGTTCTCAATAGTTTAGGAGATATAATGTCTTGAAGTTAGGGTTTCAGTCGGCATAGTGACTGAAACTAAGTTTCAGTTTCATCAAGCACCACTTTGGAGCTCTGTAGTTTCAAATCTAGACCGAACCAGCCCAAACTCCAATTGACAAACTTGTAGACCTCATGTAGCTCTACAATTTTGGTGTTATCATCTTCTTCTAATTCGAACTGGTTTGGGAGATAATCGGTGTTGAACTTGCCCTGTCAGTCGACACCTTTGAGCTCTGAAACGAAACGTTCAGACAACGACGGCCGCGGCCGACCGCGTCGTGGCGCTCGGGCAGAGCCCGGTGGCCGCGTGTCGCGCGTGTTCTGCCGACGCCCCACGTCGCCTGCGAGCTCAGCATGAAGACCGAGCCGACACCTCCACCCCCACACTCGCGCTCACTCTTCTCTCCTTCACTCTCGCTCTGGCTGGGTTCACCGAGGCGGAAAACGGAGGCGCCATTGCCGCCGCCGCCCGCCCCGTGCTTGTGCAAGCTCACCGTCGCACCACCGTCCTCCAGATCCCGTCCACCGCTCCACCAGCATCCCCTCTACCTCCTCCAACCGTTGCTTGACCGGATTGTGTAGAGGTGAGGGCGAATTTCGGTTTCCGCCACCGTGGGTCCTCGCCGGCGCACTGTCCGCGCGGCGGCTCACCGTGGCCAGCTCCCTACGGTCATCCTCCATTCTCACTAGTACATGTTGTGGGTTCTGGGTCGGGTAGAGAAGCCTAGGTGATGACGTTACCGGATGGGATGCCCGGTACACGTCGGAACACCGTCGTGCGCCGCCGCGCCATGGCCGCCGGTACGGTGCTCACGTGGTCAGCGGCACTTGCTCCACCTCCGTCCTTTTCCGTGGCATGGAGAGGACCGCCATGTCCTCAGGAAACCGCAGCACACCTCACTTGGGTCCCTGACCTCCGGAGCTCGCCGGACCACCACCGGGTGCCGCCTCCGAGCCGCGGTCACCATGGCCGTCATAGCTAGGGTGGGATAGGTTCAGCAAACCTAGGTTTGGTCGATGCGGGAAGTCGCGGGGAAGCCGTTGGTGCTCCTTTCATCGCCGGAGGCGCCGTCGTCTGCGAGCTTGAGCTCGCTGGAGTCACGGCCGTCTTCCCCCTTTCGCTCTCTCTCTCTGGCTTGCGGGTCCCCACTGTCAGCGTCGCGCGCGCGGGCGGGGCGCCAAGGCAGGCCGCGCGCTGGCTGGGCCGCGCTAGCAAGCCGGGCCGGCCCAGTCCACCCGAAACGAAATTCATTTTTATTATTTTGTCACTGATTTTTGTACAAGTTGGAAAAATATAGATCTAGGGTTTTAAGGATCCAAAAATCATGAGATAAATTTTATTAGGGTCCACATGATGTGTAGTATTTTAGAAAAATATAAATCTGGAATGTGATGTTTAATTTTTAGGAGAATTTAATAGATCCTTTAAATGTGTTTTGGAATGCATGCAAATTTGTTAAATTTATAACTTGAGCTGTAATGTTCCATAAATCATAAAATTTGATGGGTAGGTTACTCTATGCTAGTCCTAGCTCTGGTAAAAATTTGGGCATCAGTGCTTAATTAATTTCCAAGTTATAATGCTATCTTGTTATTCTAGGAAATACTTAAATGAATTTTTGTAATTTTTCTACATGTGCAATGTTCATATAACTTTTTGGAGAATGTCTTGGTACCCTAGACTGTCTAAGAAAAATATGAAATCTGTTGTTTGACACTTTTCAATAGGGTTTCCTATTTATGCAAAAATCAGCCTTATTAGCTTGTGAATTTTGTGTAGGGCGTTTCTGTGAATAAAACTTGTTCAAATTTTTACTGTGGTCTCTTTTTGGGTCATAGAGTTCCCTGTAATTTTTGTAGAATTTTAGGAGCAGTTTATATATATGTTTGAAATTTCACTTAATTACTTAAGTAAATTAAGAAATGGGTTTAAATAAATGTTCTAGGTGGGCACACCTTACTTTCTGGTGTCTTTGTGATATTTGTGAACTTGTAGTAGCATTAGTTGGGTTTTAGAGAATGTTTGCCACATCAATAAATATTTAACCTTTGTAATTTAGGTTTTCTGGACAGCTAAGTAGTAATTCTAAATTTGGCTTTGATAAAATTGGTTGCTGGACAACCTGTAAATACCAAAGTTGGAGTAAACTTGATGAACTAGCTTGTGTTAAAATTTGGAAGCATTTGGCTTAGTAGTTTGAGAGTTACTGTTGTTTAAAGTGGCAGTTCAAAATCTGCTACTCTCTGTTTTGGAGAGGACAGATTCTGGAACTTGTGAAGTTTGACATGGAAAACTTAGGAGTTTGGAGTTGATGTCTGAAAATGAATTGTATTACATTTCTTAGGCTTTCCAGATTGGCTTAGATCATATCTTTTGGAATTGTAAATCTCCAGTTGTGATAAAAACAAGTAGCTGCTGTCCAGAATGCTTACTGTGGTGTTTGCTGATTGATATGGTGTGATATCCTAAGACATGCTACTTTTGTAATTGTTAGGTGTTAGGGCCTTAACTGAGGATGAGCAGCTTTATCTTAGGTTAAGTAGATTAGGTGAGTACTTCTCTACCGGAGAGAAAATTTGCACCTACTCTTTTGAAGTGATTTGAGTAGAGCGTTAAATTGTTGTAATACATTTCATTCCGAGCATGTTGCATCTTTCATTATGCATTCTTGAGATTTATTATGCACTCATGCAATAGGTGTACCGGAGGGGGTGACACTTCTCGAATTCGAACAAGCAATACCGGAGGAGGTGCTGAGTCAACCGGAGGAGTTAGCAGAAGAACCCAACGTCGGGGAAGCTCCGTCAGAAGATCTACCCGAGTGTCCAGACCACCGGCCCGCAACCTTTCTGAAAGGCAAGCCCCGGTGCATGCTGAACCCATCGTTTTATAAATATATCTTGAGTACTTTTAATTGTTTATTGCATTAAGTTCTAGAAGTTATATGAAAACACTTGCTGCATTATACCTGTCCTTGTCCAGATATCGTACTTAATCCTATATTAGGTTTAGGCACGTGTCAATGCTTAGCCCTGCTTAGTACGGTAGAAGTCGGGTGATTTCCGGTCATCCGCGAGATGTAGGAAGAAGTCACGAATGGCTTTATGGCTATCGTGGATGGAACCATGCTTTAAAATGAAATTGAGACCGGGCGGGAGTTCGATAGTACAGCCGCAAGACACTTCACGTCTTGGGTGTGGAGCTATGCCCGTCTGAGTCGTTTAAGGACCGATTCGCTGTACGTCCTTGAGTCATGTTGAACGCAGTCTAACACTTAGTTGGCCGGATAAGTCGTTCCGACCGCGAAGCCGAGTAATGTGGTTCAGGCCGGGAATCGAATGGTAGGTTGCTTCTTGGAGGAGAGAAAGGATGTGCTTGGGGACATTAGCGTGAGACCAAGGGGGGGTTAGAGTCCCTATCACCTGGCAGAGTGTCGCCCTTGGGGTCGCGACATCATTCGGACCCGCGATTCCTGAATCATATGACAAGGTGGCCTGTGCGACCCTGGCAGGGGTCTGCACGGTGAGTGTTAGAAATACCCCTCCAGCTGGATAGGAATTCGATTCGAATCGCCGTCGCTCCCGGTTAGTGAGCACTTGACTTGAGCAGCGGCAACGTAGATCTCATTAAATGAACTGGTGGTTAAGGGAATGATACAATGTTGCCATAATGATATACCTGCTATGGATATAATAATCATGTTGTTTGATTATAACCAAGTGCATGTTTAGTACAGGTGCTAAGATAGATGACAGGTAAATGCTAAAAATAACTGCTAGTACAGGTTATAAGAATTTCAATTACTTATGCCTTTATGCAAAATGTTATGTCAGCTAGCCCCTTGTGTAAGCCTTGCATAATCCTTGGTGTCATCTTATTTCTGGTTTTCGACGGGTAAGTCTAGCTGAGTACATTCTAGTACTCAGGGTTTATTCCCTCCTGTTGCAGATGACATGCTTTATCAGGGATTCTGCAAGACGTGTCTCCACCCTGCGGGTGATGATGACTAGATCAGAAGGGCATGATCGTCTTTATGTACTTTCCTCATGCTTTTGCGGGATGTCGATCATCCAGACTGGCAGTATTTAATTAACTAGTGTGTGTGTTATGCTTCCGCTACTTTCAAACTTGGTTTGTAATATTTGCTACTCCGTTTGTGTAAACTTATTTCAGAACTACTTGTGAAATGTATCGTATGATGTTGTATGTTGAATGATGCGATCCTGGTTGTAAGCAGTTTGGTTTGAAATCCTTCGTGATTTCGATTGACTACCGGGATTATATGGGCTCAAGTTTGAAAATTTGAGCGCCTCGGTGCTTGTTTTCGTACTTGTGCTCTTATAATTTGGTCGGTTCTGTTACAGCTGGTACCGGAGCATAATTCAACATTAAAAACATCATACGAGTATTTAAAAACAAAAGTATTTGATTATGAAAAAGGGTTAAAACACTAAAAATTATTTTTAGGTATGCCAGTGATCACATCCCTTAGCCCAAATAAGGACTCTTAGGTGGCTTATTATAAAGACTAACTTGGGGGCCTTGTTTGTTTTTGTTTCGTCGTCCATACGGCGTGAAATTGTATGGATGCCATCCACTTGGGTGGTAATGTATAGATCAATTGCCTCGACGCTCTGGTAAGTGTGAGTTGTGAGAGCATGATCGTCCAACCGGCGATCTAGGGGAGAGTAGTTTTGGTGACTTGCATACTTACATGTTTAAACCATGTAATTACGTAAGCACTTAATTGTGGAAATATTTATATCGGGTAGCTTTGATACTGAAGTATATACATCTGGGGATGTGTATATGGAAAGTATTTAAATTACTGTTTTCTTGTGTGCTAATATTGGGAAACTGTTGGGCTGAAATGAGGTTTTCTGCAGGTACACTAACAGCGTAACGAGTAGACCGATAGTTTCGCTTATATGAGAGAACGTATGTATGCCACCGCCTAGCGTTAGAACTTTAGGTTTCTACTAAGGTGAGAGGGCGTACGGAACGTGCATGCATCATGTTTAATTATATCATACATATCATTTACTCCCTCCTTAAAAATTTTCAGTACTCCCGACTAAATTAAATTTCGTATCCCCTAAATGATCCTCACTTTAATTCGTATCTTATCTTGTCGCTACAGATGGCACGTACCAAGAGGACCGCTCGTAAGTCCACTGGGGGCAGGGCACCGCGTCACCAGCTCGCTCCACGTGAGCCCCGCCCTGAGCCTACTAAGATGGAAAGGCTGAGGGCAGAGTTGGCTGAAGTGACTGCTGCCAGGAATGCAGCGCGTCAGCAACTGGAGCAAGTGATCCGTGATCGTGACCAGGAAACCCTTGCAGTCCAGAGGTGACAGTAGCAAACCGCAACTGTCAACGCATGTTGGTTCGTGTCATGGAACAGAGGGATGAAGCCTGCCACGAAGAGAATGTTCTGAGGGCTCGCCAGTTTGAGCTCGAGCAACAGTTAGAAAATGCTGAAGAATACAACGATAATCTTCATGAAGAAGTGCACCGCCTGAACAATGAGCTTAATCCCCTGCTACCTAGAAACAACAATGTAGATGAAGATATGGGATCAGGCATCTTCATGGCTGAGGATGATGATGAAGTGGAGGTTGATGGACCACAGGATGCCTCACCTGCAGAAGCACTAGAGGAAGAACCAGAAGAAGAAGAAGATGAGGAGTTAGAGCCTGTCAGTGATGAGGACGGCGGGGAGATCCAGGGCACCGACTCGGAGGATGATGCTTAGAGTAGTCATCACGGGCCTTTAATGTTAGGATCGTCTTTTGTGCCCTCCCTGTGAAGGAGTGAGGCCTTGTAATAACTTGACTTTGGGATGTAAGGCTGAACCGTATGTTTCCTGAATGTAGTTTGAACCTGTTAATTTCGATCACAACTTGATGTCTTATTATGTTGCGTTCGATGATGGTGTCACGATTAGCACCCTTCGGTGCCGCGACGAAACCGAGGGCCTCCTATGGCGCGCGACATAAGGCTGTGCTGCTTGGCACGCGCAGGTATCGAGGTGGCTAGTCATGATCCACCATGGAACTCTTCATTGAGAAGTCTCTTTGTGGTCAGTTTGAAGTCGCCTTTCACAGTCAACTAAAAATCTTGAAATCGAATCCAAGTACTGGGCAAAAGATCAAAAATCACGTAGATTTTTAACGTAAACGGTTCTGTAACTACTGTGCTCCTTGTGTGTGAGCCTTTATCAAAATACATTTTGTTGGATTCTCTCGCATGATTGCGCCAATTGATCCGCTGGAATGGATTGTGCGGTTGTGATGAATTATTGTGCCATGAATACTTTGAGAAATCTATTTCATGAAGTCAGTTTGACATATTTACAATAGTTCATCTACAAATTTCCCACATCGTCAGTGCTCATTGGTTATGCATTTTGCAGATGTCGTACAATCTTCGTCGGGGTCGGGGCAATGAGGATGAGGAACAGCCACCCCCTCCGCCACCACCTACCCCGGCTGAGCTGATGCAGACAGTGGTCGAAGGGCAGCGCATGTTGGCGGATGCTATGCGCCAGCTGGCTAACCGGGAGGCTCGTCCTGGCCGCCAGGGCCCAGAACCCAATCAATACAGTGATTTCAAGGACTTTCTGGATACTAAGCCCCCGCTCTTCAAGGAAGCGGAAGAACCACTGCAAGCTGATGAGTGGTTAAATACTATTGAGCAAAAGTTTCGTCTGCTTCGCCTGACTGATGAGTTAAAGACTGAATATGCTTCTCACCAGTTGCATGGTCCAGCGGGTATTTGGTGGAGCCACTATCGTTCCACACTGCCTGCCAATGTTCCGATTGCTTGGGATCAGTTTAAGGCGGCATTCCGGGGAAATTATATTCCTCCCGGTCTTATGGCAATCAAGCACACAGAGTTTATGAGGCTGTCGCAAGGAAACAAAAGCCTGACTGAATACTTGCAGTCCTTTAACAACCTGGCAAGGTATGCCACAGAGTTTGTGGATACCGATGCCAAAAAGATTGCTAGCTTCAAAAGGGGCCTCGGTCCAAAACTGATGAAAACTATGGGCACTAGCAAATGTACTACTTTCAATGATTTCATCAGCGATGCTTTGACCCAGGAGAACAACAATGCTATTTATTCTGCCTCTAAGAGCCGTAAAAGGGCCCTTGAGGCAAGTGCTTCTCAGTCAAGGACCTCAGCGGCACCGAGGTCTTCCCCTCGCCCTCCTGCCACAAATGCTAAGTTCCGTCCTCCACAAAAGAAGGTGCCAATGAAAACTGGGTTTCGTAAGGCATATACAGTGGCTCTGCCAAAGAGTAATGCGGGCCAAGGCAGCTCCAGTGTCCCTCCTAGCAACATGCCTTGCTGGAACTGTAACAAGCCAGGCCATTGGTCCAGGAACTGTCCGTACCCTAAGAAAAATGTCCACCAAGGTAGTCGTCAGGGACACGCCCATTATAACAGCATTGAGGAAATTCCATCTGGTGAGGTGGTCACCGCTGGTAAGTTTCTAGTTGACCAACACCCCGCAGTGGTACTTTTTGATTCAGGTGCTTCGCATTCCTTTATCAGTCCTAAGTTTGCATCTAAATTTGCACACAAGTTGCATACTGTTGAAGGTGTGGGTTATTGTATTAGCGCTGCAAGTGGGAATATTTCCACAAACAAAGTAGTGGGGAACCTTAAGTTTGAGATAGAAGGGCGAAGTTACTCGCTTGCCCTATTGGTTTTACCTGGATTAGACATAGATGTTATCTTGGGCATGAATTGGATGAGTCAGAATGGGGTACTCATTGACACATCCGCTCGAGTAGTTATGCTCAGAGATCCTACAGATCAAAAGGGTTTTCTAGTACAACTTCCCCGAAAGGTTGAATTGTCAGGGGAAATTCATGCTGTGCAAGCAAAGGCGTTGGCCGAAATTCCAGTAGTAAATGAGTTTCCGGACGTTTTTCCCGATGATTTGCCGGGACTCCCTCCGGATCGGGATGTGGAGTTTAAAATTGAGTTGTTGCCTGGCACGGCGCCCATCTCTAGGAGACCCTATAGGATGCCTCCAAATGAACTCGCTGAACTTAAGGTGCAATTGAATGAACTTTTGAAGAAGGGGTTGATTCGTCCTAGTTCATCGCCGTGGGGATGTCCTGCTATCTTTGTAAAGAAGAAGGATCAGTCGTTGCGGATGTGCGTAGATTATAGACCTCTCAATGCAGTCACTGTCAAAAATAAGTACCCTCTACCGCGCATCGACATCTTGTTCGATCAGTTGTCTAAAGCTAAAGTTTTCTCCAAGATCGATCTAAGATCTGGCTACCATCAAATTAAAATCCGACCGGAAGATGTTCCAAAGACAGCCTTTTCTACCAGATACGGTCTTTATGAGTATCTTGTTATGTCTTTCGGTTTGACAAATGCCCCCGCACACTTCATGTACTTGATGAATTCGGTGTTTATGCCTGAATTGGACAAGTTTGTGGTGGTATTTATTGATGATATCCTGGTATACTCTGTGAATGAAGAAGATCACGCTGAACATCTGCGTATAGTCCTCACAAGACTGCGTGAACATCAACTATATGCAAAGTTCAGTAAGTGCGAATTCTGGCTTCGTGAAGTACCTTTCCTTGGGCATGTGTTGTCCGATGGAGGAATTATGGTGGACCCCGCCAAGGTACAAGAAGTACTAAACTGGAAGGCTCCTATCTCGGTTCACGAGGTCCGGAGTTTTCTTGGTTTGGCTGGCTATTATCGTCGCTTCATCCCGGATTTCTCTAAAATAGCCAAGCCAATGACTCGGTTGCTGCAAAAAGACATCAGGTTTGTCTGGACTCCTGAGTGTGATGCGGCTTTTCACCAACTGCGAACCCTCCTAACCTCAGCTCCGGTTTTGGCACAACCAGATATCGAGAAACCATTTGATGTTTATTGTGATGCCTCAGGCATAGGTTTGGGAGGTGTGTTGATGCAGGAAGGCCGAGTAATTGCATATACTTCTCGACAACTTCGGAAACATGAGGCGAATTATCCAACACATGACTTAGAACTCGCCGCAGTTGTTCATGCTTTGAAAGCCTGGCGACATTATCTGCTGGGCAATGTCTGCAATATCTATACAGACCACAAAAGCCTCAAGTACATCTTCACCCAACCCGAGTTAAATATGCGTCAAAGAAGATGGCTCGAGTTTATTAAAGATTATAACCTTCAAGTGCACTATCATCCAGGAAAGGCAAATGTAGTTGCGGATGCTTTAAGCCGTAAGTCTCATTGCCATTCCTTAGTTGAAACTGATTTTCATCGGTCTCGCCTTCTACATCCAGCAGTCTTATACAACATCACTGTCAGTTGTACTCTCAAAAACAGAATTATTGAACTCCAACAGACTGACACTGGTATATTCCACATCAAGCGTAAGATGAATGAACAAGAAACTACACAGTTCAGGATAGACGAAGAGGGTGTACTATGGTTCAAGGATAGGTTAGTTGTGCCTAAGGACCGGGAGCTTCGAAATGATATTATGTCTGAAGCACACTCCTCTAAGTTGTCCATCCACCCTGGCAGCAATAAGATGTATTATGATTTGAAGCCATACTATTGGTGGACTAAGATGCGGAAAGAAATAGCTGCATATGTGGCTAGATGTGACACCTGTTGCAGAGTTAAAGCTGTGCACATGAAAGCTGGGCTACTTCAGCCACTTTCCATTCCAGGCTGGAAATGGGAAGAGATAAGTATGGATTTCATTGTCGGACTTCCTCCTACTGTCAAAAATCATAACTCTATTTGGGTAATTGTTGATCGTTTGACCAAATCAGCTCACTTCATCCCAGTGAGAGTGGACTATCGTCCCACTGACTATGCTGAGTTGTACTTTAATCAGATAGTCCGGCTCCATGGGATACCTCGTACTATCATATCTGACCGTGGTCCCCAGTTCACTGCTCGCTTTTGGGAGCATTTGCACCACCTTCTGGGAACCAAGTTAGTGAGAAGCTCTGCTTATCACCCCCAGACATCGGGTCAGACAGAACGAGTTAACCAAATCTTGGAAGATCTGTTGCGAGCATGCGTCATTTCATCCAAGGGTTCTTGGGAAAAATGGTTACCTTTAGCCGAATTCTCGTACAATAACAGTTATCAAGAGAGTATTAAGATGGCCCCATTCGAAGCTTTGTACGGTCGAAAGTGTCGAACTCCACTAAACTGGGTGGAAGCTGGGGAAAGAAGGTATTATGGCATTGATTTTGTCCAGGAAGCCGAGGAACAAGTCCGTACCATCCAGAAACACATGGCTGCAGCACAAGCGAGACAGAAAAGCTATGCGGATCGTCATAGAAAGCCACTCGAATTTGAAGTTGGAGACTTCGTTTATTTGAAAGTTTCTCCAATGAAGAGTGTCCAACGTTTTGGTGTTAAACGGAAACTTGCACCAAGATACGTGGGTCCTTTCCAGATCATAGGCAAGAGTGGAGCTGTTGCGTACAAAATCCAGTTGCCTCCTGAGATGAGAACCATATTCAACGTTTTCCATGTATCTCAGCTTAAAAAGTGTCTTCGAGTTCCTGAGGAACAAGTTCCTTTAGGTGATATCAGGATGGAATCCGACCTAACCTATGAAGAAAAGCCAGTCCGAGTGATCGATACTCAGGAACGAGTAACTAGAAGTAAAGTGGTTAAGTGGTACAAAGTGATGTGGAGTAATCAGGGAAGTGAGAGTGATGCTACGTGGGAACGGGAGGATTATTTGCGGGATGGTTATAAAGAATTCTATGAAAAATGGTACGCTTTCCAAATCTCGGGACGAGATTTTTATAAGGGGGGAGGGCTGTAACACTTCAAGTGTTTAGTCCTTAATTGCATTGCAATTGCATGGCATAGGCATAAGCATGCATCATTCATGTTTGTTATTTTATGTGATGCAACACATGTGATTATTTTAGGGTTTGTTTGATTTATTTCATGAAGTACTTGATAGTTGGTGTAACAAAAAGGTAAGGTAGCCAATCATGACCTACAACACCTTAGTTATACTTAGGGTAACATTTGGAACAAGGTTCATGTTGACCAAAATTACAAAATTGCCCTCCAAGAAAAGTTTGACCACCATTTGACCCTAGAAGGCTCCAGTTTGACCAATTAAAAAGTCTAATTTAGAGACCTTGCATGGAAGAGCACCCTTAAGCAAAGTTGTAGAGAATTTCATGAGGAACAAAAGTTCTAATGTGGCCATCTCATGAAAATGACCAGAGCATGCTCAAAAATGGCCCACAAGTCAGCTTGAGTGGGAATCAACACTTAGAAAAATTCTAAGTCTGGAAATTGAACTTTTCAGTTTCACTGTACCTCACTTTAGCAACTTGTAACTCACCAACTAGGCCAAACCAGTCTTTGAGCCAATTGACAAAGTTGTTGTCCACACATAGCTCTACAACTTTGTCAATATCATCATCACCTGGTTCTCAATAGTTTAGGAGATATAATGTCTTGAAGTTAGGGTTTCAGTCGGCATAGTGACTGAAACTAAGTTTCAGTTTCATCAAGCACCACTTTGGAGCTCTGTAGTTTCAAATCTAGACCGAACCAGCCCAAACTCCAATTGACAAACTTGTAGACCTCATGTAGCTCTACAATTTTGGTGTTATCATCTTCTTCTAATTCGAACTGGTTTGGGAGATAATCGGTGTTGAACTTGCCCTGTCAGTCGACACCTTTGAGCTCTGAAACGAAACGTTTAGACAACGACGGCCGCGGCCGACCGCGTCGTGGCGCTCGGGCAGAGCCCGGTGGCCGCGTGTCGCGCGTGTTCTGCCGACGCCCCACGTCGCCTGCGAGCTCAGCATGAAGACCGAGCCGACACCTCCACCCCCACACTCGCGCTCACTCTTCTCTCCTTCACTCTCGCTCTGGCTGGGTTCACCGAGGCGGAAAACGGAGGCGCCATTGCCGCCGCCGCCCGCCCCGTGCTTGTGCAAGCTCACCGTCGCACCACCGTCCTCCAGATCCCGTCCACCGCTCCACCAGCATCCCCTCTACCTCCTCCAACCGTTGCTTGACCGGATTGTGTAGAGGTGAGGGCGAATTTCGGTTTCCGCCACCGTGGGTCCTCGCCGGCGCACTGTCCGCGCGGCGGCTCACCGTGGCCAGCTCCCTACGGTCATCCTCCATTCTCACTAGTACATGTTGTGGGTTCTGGGTCGGGTAGAGAAGCCTAGGTGATGACGTTACCGGATGGGATGCCCGGTACACGTCGGAACACCGTCGTGCGCCGCCGCGCCATGGCCGCCGGTACGGTGCTCACGTGGTCAGCGGCACTTGCTCCACCTCCGTCCTTTTCCGTGGCATGGAGAGGACCGCCATGTCCTCAGGAAACCGCAGCACACCTCACTTGGGTCCCTGACCTCCGGAGCTCGCCGGACCACCACCGGGTGCCGCCTCCGAGCCGCGGTCACCATGGCCGTCATAGCTAGGGTGGGATAGGTTCAGCAAACCTAGGTTTGGTCGATGCGGGAAGTCGCGGGGAAGCCGTTGGTGCTCCTTTCATCGCCGGAGGCGCCGTCGTCGGCGAGCTTGAGCTCGTCGGAGTCACGGCCGTCTTCCCCCTTTCGCTCTCTCTCTCTGGCCTGCGGGTCCCCACTGTCAGCGTCGCGCGCGCGGGCGGGGCGCCAAGGCAGGCCGCGCGCTGGCTGGGCCGCGCTAGCAAGCCGGGCCGGCCCAGTCCACCCGAAACGAAATTCATTTTTATTATTTTGTCACTGATTTTTGTACAAGTTGGAAAAATATAGATCTAGGGTTTTAAGGATCCAAAAATCATGAGATAAATTTTATTAGGGTCCACATGATGTGTAGTATTTTAGAAAAATATAAATCTGGAATGTGATGTTTAATTTTTAGGAGAATTTAATAGATCCTTTAAATGTGTTTTGGAATGCATGCAAATTTGTTAAATTTATAACTTGAGCTGTAATGTTCCATAAATCATAAAATTTGATGGGTAGGTTACTCTATGCTAGTCCTAGCTCTGGTAAAAATTTGGGCATCAGTGCTTAATTAATTTCCAAGTTATAATGCTATCTTGTTATTCTAGGAAATACTTAAATGAATTTTGGTAATTTTTCTACATGTGCAATGTTCATATAACTTTTTGGAGAATGTCTTGGTACCCTAGACTGTCTAAGAAAAATATGAAATCTGTTGTTTGACACTTTTCAATAGGGTTTCCTATTTATGCAAAAATCAGCCTTATTAGCTTGTGAATTTTGTGTAGGGAGTTTCTGTGAATAAAACTTGTTCAAATTTTTACTGTGGTCTCTTTTTGGGTCATAGAGTTCCCTGTAATTTTTGTAGAATTTTAGGAGCAGTTTATATATATGTTTGAAATTTCACTTAATTACTTAAGTAAATTAAGAAATGGGTTTAAATAAATGTTCTAGGTGGGCACACCTTACTTTCTGGTGTCTTTGTGATATTTGTGAACTTGTAGTAGCATTAGTTGGGTTTTAGAGAATGTTTGCCACATCAATAAATATTTAACCTTTGTAATTTAGGTTTTCTGGACAGCTAAGTAGTAATTCTAAATTTGGCTTTGATAAAATTGGTTGCTGGACAACCTGTAAATACCAAAGTTGGAGTAAACTTGATGAACTAGCTTGTGTTAAAATTTGGAAGCATTTGGCTTAGTAGTTTGAGAGTTACTGTTGTTTAAAGTGGCAGTTCAAAATCTGCTACTCTCTGTTTTGGAGAGGACAGATTCTGGAACTTGTGAAGTTTGACATGGAAAACTTAGGAGTTTGGAGTTGATGTCTGAAAATGAATTGTAGTACATTTCTTAGGCTTTCCAGATTGGCTTAGATCATATCTTTTGGAATTGTAAATCTCCAGTTGTGATAAAAACAAGTAGCTGCTGTCCAGAATGCTTACTGTGGTGTTTGCTGATTGATATGGTGTGATATCCTAAGATATGCTACTTTTGTAATTGTTAGGTGTTAGGGCCTTAACTGAGGATGAGCAGCTTTATCTTAGGTTAAGTAGATTAGGTGAGTACTTCTCTACCGGAGAGGAAATTTGCACCTACTCTTTTGAAGTGATTTGAGTAGAGCGTTAAATTGTTGTAATACATTTCATTCCGAGCATGTTGCATCTTTCATTATGCATTCTTGAGATTTATTATGCACTCATGCAATAGGTGTACCGGAGGGGGTGACACTTCTCGAATTCGAACAAGCAATACCGGAGGAGGTGCTGAGTCAACCGGAGGAGTTAGCAGAAGAACCCAACGTCGGGGAAGCTCCGTCAGAAGATCTACCCGAGTGTCCAGACCACCGGCCCGCAACCTTTCTGAAAGGCAAGCCCCGGTGCATGCTGAACCCATCGTTTTATAAATATATCTTGAGTACTTTTAATTGTTTATTGCATTAAGTTCTAGGAGTTATATGAAAACACTTGCTGCATTATACCTGTCCTTGTCCAGATATCGTACTTAATCCTATATTAGGTTTAGGCACGTGTCAATGCTTAGCCCTGCTTAGTACGGTAGAAGTCGGGTGATTTCTGGTCATCCGCGAGATGTAGGAAGAAGTCACGAATGGCTTTATGGCTATCGTGGATGGAACCATGCTTTAAAATGAAATTGAGACCGGGCGGGAGTTCGATAGTACAGCCGCAAGACACTTCACGTCTTGGGTGTGGAGCTATGCCCGTCTGAGTCGTTTAAGGACCGATTCGCTGTACGTCCTTGAGTCATGTTGAACGCAGTCTAACACTTAGTTGGCCGGATAAGTCGTTCCGACCGCGAAGCCGAGTAATGTGGTTCAGGCCGGGAATCGAATGGTAGGTTGCTTCTTGGAGGAGAGAAAGGATGTGCTTGGGGACATTGGCGTGAGACCAAGGGGGGTTAGAGTCCCTATCACCTGGCAGAGTGTCGCCCTTGGGGTCGCGACATCATTCGGACCCGCGATTCCTGAATCATATGACAAGGTGGCCTGTGCGACCCTGGCAGGGGTCTGCACGGTGAGTGTTAGAAATACCCCTCCAGCTGGATAGGAATTCGATTCGAATCGCCGTCGCTCCCGGTTAGTGAGCACTTGACTTGAGCAGCGGCAACGTAGATCTCATTAAATGAACTGGTGGTTAAGGGAATGATACAATGTTGCCATAATGATATATCTGCTATGGATATAATAATCATGTTGTTTGATTATAACCAAGTGCATGTTTAGTACATGTGCTAAGATAGATGACAGGTAAATGCTAAAAATAACTGCTAGTACAGGTTATAAGAATTTCAATTACTTATGCCTTTATGCAAAATGTTATGTCAGCTAGCCCCTTGTGTAAGCCTTGCATAATCCTTGGTGTCATCTTATTTCTGGTTTTCGACGGGTAAGTCTAGCTGAGTACATTCCAGTACTCAGGGTTTATTCCCTCCTATTGCAGATGACATGCTTTATCAGGGATTCTGCAAGACGTGTCTCCACCCTGCGGGTGATGATGACTAGATCAGAAGGGCATGATCGTCTTTATGTACTTTCCTCATGCTTTTGCGGGATGTCGATCATCCAGACTGGCAGTATTTAATTAACTAGTGTGTGTGTTATGCTTCCGCTACTTTCAAACTTGGTTTGTAATATTTGCTACTCCGTTTGTGTAAACTTATTTCAGAACTACTTGTGAAATGTATCGTATGATGTTGTATGTTGAATGATGCGATCCTGGTTGTAAGCAGTTTGGTTTGAAATCCTTCGTGATTTCGATTGACTACCGGGATTATATGGGCTCAAGTTTGAAAATTTGAGCGCCTCGGTGCTTGTTTTCGTACTTGTGCTCTTATAATTTGGTCGGTTCTGTTACAAAACACTCACTTGAGTATGATCAAACAACATTATTATTATATCCATAGCAGGTATATCATTGCGGCAACATTATATCATTCACTTAACCATCTGTTCATTTAATGAGTTCTACGTTGCCGCTGCTCAAGTCAAGTGCTCACTAACCGGGAGCGACGGCGATTCGAATCGAATTCCTATCCAGCTGGAGGGGTATTTCTAACACTCACCGCGCAGGCCCCTGCCAGGGTCGCACAAGCCACCGTTTCATATGATTCAGGAATCGCGGGTCCGAATAATGTCGTGACCCCAAGGGCGACACTCTGCCAGGTGATAGGGACTTTAACCCCCCCCTTGGTCTCACGCCAATGTCCCCAAGCACATCCTTTCTCTCCTCCAAGAAGCAACCTACCATTCGATTCCCGGCCTGAATCACATTACTCGGCTTCGCGGTCGGAACAACTTATCCGGCCAACTAAGTGTTAGACTGCGTTCAACATGACTCAAGGACGTACAGCGAATCGGTCCTTAAACGACTCAGACGGGCATAGCTCCACACCCAAGACGTGAAGTGTCTTGCGGCTGTACTATCGAACTCCCGCCCGGTCTAAATTTCATTTTTAAGCATGGTTCCATCCACGATAGCCATAAAGCCACTCGTGACTCCTTCCTACATCTCGCGGATGACCGGAAATCACCCGACTTCTACCGTACTAAGCAGGGCTAAGCATTGACACGTGCCTAAACCTAATATAGGACTAAGTACGATATCTGGACAAGGACAGGTATAATGCAACAAGTGTTTCCATATAACTCCTACAACTTAATGCATTAAACAATTAAAAGTACTCAAGATTAATTTATAAAATAGTAGGTTCAGCATGCACCGGGGCTTGCCTTTCAGAAAGGTTGCGGGCCGGTGGTCTGGACACTCAGGAAGGTCGTCTGCGGGCACTCCTTCGCCTGCTGGATCCTCGGGCTCCTGCTGCTCCTGGTCCTCCTCCGGAATCACAGGCTCGAATTCGAGGAGAGTTACCCCCTCCGGTACACCTATTGCATGAATGCACAATAAATACCATGGATGCATAAATGGGTGCAACATGCTCGGAATGAAATGCATTTCAGAAATAAAATACTCTATTCAAGTTATTTTATTAGTACGTGCAAATCTCTTCTCCGGTGGAGAAGTACTTACCTAATCTACCCAACCTAAGATATAGCTGCTCATCCTCAGTTAAGGCCCTAACACCTAACAATTACAAAAGTAGCATGTCTTAGGATATCACACCATATCAATCAGCAAAACACCACAGTAAGCATTCTGGACAGCAGCTACTTGTTTTTATCACAACTGGAGATTTACGATTCCAAAAGATATGATCTAAGACAATCTGGAAAGCTTAAGAAATGTACCACAAAATGTTTTCAGATCACAACACTAGATTCCAAAGTTTACCTAATCGAAATTCCAAAGTTCCAGAATCTGTTCTCTCTAAACAGAGAGCAGTCAATTCTGGACTGGCACTTCAAACAGCAATAACTCCCAAACTACTAATCCAAATGCTCCCAAATTTTGACACAAGCTCATTTACAAATTTTACTACAACTTTGGTAATTACAAGTTTTCCAGAAACCACCTTTATCCAAGGTCAAACCTAGAAATACTATCAGCTGTCCAGAAAACCTAAAATTGCAAAGATTAAATATTTATTGATGTGGCAAACATTCTCTAAGACCAAACTAATATTACTACAAGTTCAAAAATGTCACAAAAACACCAGAAAGTAAGGTGTGCCCACCTAGAATATTTATTTAAACTCATTACTTAATTTACTTAAGTAATTAAGTGGAATTTCAAACATATATGTAAAACTGCTCCTAAAATTCTACAAAAATTACAGGGGACTCTCTGACCCAAAAAGAGACTACTGTAAAATATTGAACTCAATTTATTCACAGAAACTCTCTGAACAAAATTCACAAGCCCAAAAGGCTGATTTTTGGATAAATAACAAAGCATAGTAAAAAGTGTCAAACAATAGATTTCTTAATTTTCCTGGACACTCTAGGGTACCAAGACATTCTCCAAAAAGTTATATGAACATTGCACATGTAGAAAACTTACAACAATTCATTTAAGTATTTCCTAGATTAACAAGATAGCATTATAACTTGGAAATTACTTAAGCACTGATGCCCAAATTTTTACCAGAGCTAGGGCTAGCATAGAGTAACCTACCCACCAAATTTCATGATTTATGGAACACTACAGCTCAAGTTATAAATTTAACAAATTTGCATGCATTCCAAAACACATTTAAAGGATCTATTAAATTCTTACAGAATTTAAACATCTCATGCCAGATCCATATTTTTCTAAAATACTACACATCATGTAGATCCTAACAAAATTTATCTCATGATTTTTGGATCATTAAAACCCTTGATCTATATTTTTCCAACTTGTACAAAAATCAGTGACAAAATAATAAAAATGAATTTCATTTCGGATGAACTGGGCCGGCCCGGAAAACTCGGCCCACACACTCGCGCGCGCGGCCCGCTCAGCGCTCCTGCCCGCGCGCGACACTGACGGGCGGAGACCCGCGAGCTCCGACGAGCTCGAGCTCGCCGGAGAAGAGCTCGCTCGGCCAATTGAGCACCGCCTCGTGTTCTCCGTCACCCGGTGCGTCGATTGGTGCTCGTGGAATGGATGGGGATGGGGTGGAAGGGGCTTGTCACCGCGAGCGGCGGCCGGTGATGTCCGGTGGCGGCGCACCGTCGCTGGTGAGGATGCACGGTGCGGTCTAGGCTCGGTACGAGCTTCACCGAAGCTAGGCGGATCCATTTTGATAGGAAGGGAGGATGGAGAGAGACTCGAAGCACCCCGACCATGGTGAGGTCCCCTGGCGGGCTCCGGCGACCTCTCGGAGACGGGGAAGAAAGCAATGTGGCTCACCTTGAGTCAAATTGCGGGCTTCGGTGGGTCAAGGGGATGGAGGGTGGTGAGGCGGAGGGAGCGGCGAGGTCTGGCGGCCGGTGATGCGGTGTAGCTCGCGCTTGAGCTCGCCGGAGAAGAACGGCAATGGCGGCTCGGTTTCGATGTTTCTTGGCAACTGGAAGAGAGGGGCGGAGGAATGGAGGCCGGCTCGCGCGTCGTGGCGTCTTGAAGGCGTCGCGGCCTGACTGGTGGGGCCAGGGCCGGCGTACGGGCGCCACCGCGCCTCCACGCGTCGACGACGGCCTGCGGCCGGTCGGCCACTTCCCCCGACTGACGAAACTGAATCGGTTGATTGGTGACATCGCTGACCGACTGACAGAGCGACTTCCACGATGATTATCTCCCAAACCGGTTCGAATTAGTCGAAGATGATTACACCAATTTTGTAGAGCTACATGAGGTCTACAAATTTGTCAATTAGAGTTTGGGCTGGTTCGGCCTAGGTTTGAAACTATAGAGCTCCAAAGTGGTGCCCCTTGAAACTGAAATGCAGTTTCAGAGACAACGCCGACTGAAACCTGATTTTCTAGACACCATATTTCCTAAACTATTGAGAACCAGGTGATGGTGATATTGACAAAGTTGTAGGGTTACATGTGATCTACAAGTTTGTCAATATGAGTGAAAGCTAGTTTGGCCTGGTTTGCAAACTAAAAGCTCCTAAAGTAGGCATCAGTAAAACTGTAGGGTCAGATTCCAGACTTAAAAAAATTCTAAGTCTTGGAGCTACCTCTCTAACTGACTTGTGGGCCACTTTTGACCATGTTAGGGTCAATTTCATGAGATGGTCATATTGAGACTTTTGTTCCCCACGAATTTCTTTACAACTTTGCTTAAGGGTGCTCCTCCATGCAAGGTCTCTAAATTAGACTTTTTAATTGGTCAAACTAGAGCCTTCTAGGGTCAAATGGTGGTCAAACTTCTCTTGGAGGGCAATTTAGTAATTTTGGTCAACATGAACCTTGTTCCAAATGTTACCCTAAGTATAACTAAGGTGTTGTAGGTCATGATTGGCTACCTTACCTTTTTGTTACACCAACTATCAAATACTTCATGAAATAATTCAAATAAACCCCAGAACTATCACATGTGTTGCATCACATGAAATAACAAACATGAATGATGCATGCTTATGCTTATGCAAATGCAAATGCAATGCAATTATGGAGCTAAACACTTGAGGTGTTACAGCCCTCCCCCCTTATAAAAATCTCGTCCCGAGATTTGGAAAGCGTACCATTTTTCATAGAATTCTTTATAACCATCCCGCAAATAATCCTCCCGTTCCCACGTAGCATCACTCTCACTTCCCTGATTACTCCACATCACTTTGTACCACTTAACCACTTTACTTCTAGTTACTCGTTCCTGAGTATCGATCACTCGGACTGGCTTTTCTTCATAGGTTAGGTCGGATTCCAGCCTGATATCACCTAAAGGAACTTGTTCCTCAGGAACTCGAAGACACTTTTTAAGCTGAGATACATGGAAAACGTTGAATATGACTCTCATCTCAGGAGGCAACTGGATTTTGTACGCAACAGCTCCACTCTTGCCTATGATCTGGAAAGGACCCACGTATCTTGGTGCAAGTTTCCGTTTAACACCAAAACGTTGGACACTCTTCATTGGAGAAACTTTCAAATAAACGAAGTCTCCAACTTCAAATTCGAGTGGTTTTCTACGACGATCCGCATAGCTTTTCTGTCTCGCTTGTGCTGCAGCCATGTGTTTCTGGATGGTACGGACTTGTTCCTCGGCTTCCTGGACAAAATCAATGCCATAATACCTTCTTTCCCTAGCTTCTACCCAGTTTAGCGGAGTTCGACACTTTCGACCGTACAAAGCTTCAAATGGGGCCATCTTAATACTCTCTTGATAACTGTTATTGTACGAGAATTCGGCTAAAGGTAACCATTTTTCCCAAGAACCCTTGGATGAAATGACACATGCTCGCAACAGATCTTCCAAGATTTGGTTAACTCGTTCTGTCTGACCCGATGTCTGGGGGTGATAAGCAGAGCTTCTCACTAACTTGGTTCCCAGAAGGTGATGCAAATGCTCCCAAAAGCGAGCAGTGAACTGGGGACCACGGTCAGAAACGATAGTACGAGGTATCCCATGAAGCCGGACTATCTGATTGAAGTACAACTCAGCATAGTCAGTGGGACGATAGTCCACTCTCACTGGAATGAAGTGAGCTGATTTGGTCAAACGATCAACAATTACCCAAATAGAGTTATGATTTTTGACAGTAGGAGGAAGCCTGACAATGAAATCCATACTTATCTCTTCCCATTTCCAACCTGGGATAGAAAGTGGTTGAAGCAACCCAGCTTTCATATGCACAGCTTTAACTCTACAGCAGGTGTCACACCTAGCCACATATGCAGCTATTTCTTTCAGCATCTTGGTCCACCAATAGTATGGCTTCAAATCATAATACATCTTATTGCTGCCAGGATGGATGGATAACTTAGAGGAGTGTGCTTCAGATATAATATCATTTCGAAGCTCTCGGTCCTTAGGCACAACTAACCTATCCTTGAACCATAGTACACCCTCTTCATCTATCCTGAACTGTGTATTTTCTTGCTCTTTCATCTTACGCTTGATGTGGAATATACCAGTGTCAGTCTTTTGGAGCTCAATAATTCTGCTTTTGAGAGTACAACTGACAGTGATGTTGTACAAGACTGCTGGATGTAGAAGGCGAGATCGATGAAAATCAGTTTCAACTAAGGAATGGCAATGAGACTTACGGCTTAAAGCATCCGCAACCACATTTGCCTTGCCAGGATGATAGTGCACTTGAAGGTTATAATCTTTAATCAACTCGAGCCATCTTCTTTGACGCATATTTAGCTCGGGTTGAGTGAAGATGTATTTGAGGCTTTTATGATCGGTGTAGATATTGCAGACATTTCCCAGCAGATAATGCCGCCATACTTTCAAAGCATGAACAACTGCAGCCAGTTCTAAGTCATGCGTTGGATAATTCACCTCATGCTTCCGAAGTTGCCGCGAGGTATATGCAATTACTCGGCCTTCCTGCATCAAAACGTCTCCCAAATCTATGCCTAAGGCTTCACAATAAACATCAAATGGTTTCTCGATATTCGGTTGTGCCAAAACCGGAGCCGAGGTTAGGAGGGTTCGCAGTTGGTGAAAAGCCGCATCACACTCAGGAGTCCAGACAAACCTGGTGTCTTTTTGCAGCAACCGAGTCATTGGCTTGGCTATTTTGGAGAAATCCGGGATGAAGCGACGATAATAGCCAGCCAAACCAAGAAAACTTCGGACCTCGTGAACCGAGATAGGAGCCTTCCAGTTCAGTACTTCCTGTACCTTGGCGGGGTCCACCATAATTCCTCCATCGGACAACACATGCCCAAGGAAAGGTACTTCTCGAAGCCAGAATTCGCACTTACTGAACTTCGCATAAAGTTGATGTTCAGGAAGTCTTGTGAGGACTATACGCAGATGTTCAGCGTGATCTTCCTCATTCACAGAATATACCAGGATATCATCAATAAATACCACCACAAACTTGTCCAATTCAGGCATAAACACCGAATTCATCAAGTACATGAAGTGTGCGGGGGCATTTGTCAAGCCGAAAGACATAACAAGATACTCATAAAGACCGTATCTGGTAGAAAAGGCTGTCTTTGGAAAATCTTCCGGGCGAATTTTAATTTGATGGTAGCCCGATCTTAGATCGATCTTGGAGAAAACTTTAGCTTTAGACAACTGATCGAACAAGATGTCGATTCGCGGTAGAGGGTACTTATTTTTAACAGTGACTGCATTGAGAGGTCTATAATCTACGCACATCCGCAACGACTGATCCTTCTTCTTTACAAAGATAGCAGGACATCCCCACGGCGATGAACTAGGACGAATCAACCCCTTCTTCAAAAGTTCATTCAATTGCACCTTAAGTTCAGCTAACTCATTTGGAGGCATCCTATAGGGTCTCCTAGAGATGGGTGCGGTGCCAGGCAACAACTCGATTTTAAACTCCACATCCCGATCCGGAGGGAGTCCCGGCAATTCATCGGGAAAACGTCCGGAAATTCATTTACTACGGAAATTTCAGCCAACGCCTTTGCTTGCACAGCATGAATTTCCCCCGACAATTCAACCTTTCTGGGAAGTTGTACTAGAAAACCCTTTTGATCTGTAGGATCTCTGAGCATAACTACCCAAGCGGATGTGTCAATGAGTACCCCATTCTGACTCATCCAATTCATGCTCAAGATAACATCTATGTCTAAACCAGGTAAAACCAATAGGGCAAGCGAATAACTTCGCCCTTCTATCTCAAACTTAAGGTTCCCCACTACTTTGTTTGTGGAAATATTCCCACTTGCAGCGCTAATACAATAACCCACACCTTCAACAGTATGCAACTTGTGTGCAAATTTAGATGCAAACTTAGGACTGATAAAGGAATGCGAAGCACCTGAATCAAAAAGTACCACTGCGGGGTGTTGGTCAACTAGAAACTTACCAGCGGTGACCACCTCACCAGATGGAATTTCCTCAATGCTGTTATAATGGGCGTGTCCCTGACGACTACCTTGGTTGACATTTTTCTTAGGGTACGGACAGTTCCGGGCCCAATGACCTGGCTTGTTGCAATTCCAGCAAGGCATATTGCTAGGAGGAACACTAGAGCTGCTCTGTCCAGAAGTCCCCTTTGGCAGAGCGACGGTATAAGCCTTACGGAACCCCGTTTTTGCAGCAGGCTTCTTCTGCGGCGGACGGAACTTTGTATTCTGAGCAGGTGGGCGAGGGGAAGACCTCGGTGCCGCTGAGGCCCTTGATTGAGAAGCACTTGCCTCAAGGGCCCTTTTACGGCTCTTAGAGGCAGAATAAATAGTATTGTTGTTCTCCTGGGTCAAAGCATCGCTGATGAAATCATTGAAAGTAGTACATTTGCTAGTGCCCATAGTTTTCATCAGTTTTGGGCCGAGGCCCCTTTTGAAGCTCGCAATCTTTTTGGCATCGGTATCCACAAACTCTGTGGCATACCTTGCCAGGTTGTTGAAGGACTGCAAGTATTCAGTCAGGCTTTTGTTTCCTTGCGACAGCCTCATAAACTCTGTGTGCTAGATTGCCATAAGACCGGGAGGGATATAATTTCCCCGGAATGCCGCCTTAAACTGATCCCAAGCAATCGGGACATTGGCAGGCAGTGTGGAACGATAGTGGCTCCACCAAATGCCCGCCGGACCATGCAACTGATGGGAAGCATACTCAGTTTTCAGCTCATCAGTTAGGCGTAGCAGGCGAAACTTTTGTTCAATGGTATTCAACCACTCGTCAGCCTGCAGTGGTTCTTCCGCTTCCTTGAAGAGCGGGGGCTTTGTATCCAGAAAGTCCTTGAAATCGCTGTACTGATTTGGCTCTGGGCCCTGGCGGCCATGACGAGCCTCTCGATTAGCCAGTTGGCGCATGGCGTCAGCCAACATACGCTGCCCCTCAACCACTGATTGCATCAACTCGGCCAGAGTAGGTGGTGGCGGAGGGGGCGGCTGTTCCTCCTCCTCATTTCCACGACCCCGGCGTAGATTGTACGACATCTGCAAAATGCATAGCCAATGAGCACTGACGATGTGGGAAATTTGTAGATGAATTATTGCGAAATGTCAATCTGACTGTATGAATAGATTTCTCATAATAATTAAGGCACAATAATTCACCACAACCGCACAATCCATTCTAGCGCATCATTTGACGAGATCATACTTGGTAATCCAACAAGATGCTCCTTGATAAAGGCTCACTCACGGGGAGCACAACGGTTACCGGACCGTTTACGTTGCTATCTACGTGATTTTTGACCTTTTGCACGGTACTTGGATTCGATCTCAAGATTTTTAGTTGACTATGAAAGGCTACTTCAAACTGACCACAAAGAGACTTCTCAATGAAGAGTTCCATGGTGGATCATGACTAGCCACCTCGATACCTGCGCGTGCCAAGCAGCATAGCCTTATGTCGCGCGCCATAGGAGGCCCTCGGTTTCATCGCGGCACCGAAGGGTGCTAATCGTGACACCATCATCGAACGCAACAGAATAAGACATCAAGTTGTGATCGAAATTAACAGGTTCAAACTACATTCAGGAAACATACGGTTCAACCTTACATCCCAAAGTCAAGTTATTACAAGGCCTCACTCCTTCACAGGGAGGGCACAAAAGACGATCCTAACATTATAGGCACGTGATGACTACTCTAAGCATCATCCTCCGAGTCAGTGTTAAGGATCTCCCCGCCGTCCTCATCACTGACAGGCTCTAACTCCTCGTCTTCTTCTTCTTCTGGCTCTTCCTCTGGTGCTTCTACAGGTGGGGCATCCTGTGGTCCATCAACCTCCACTTCATCATCATCCTCAGCCATGAAGATTCCCGAACCCATGTCCTCATCGACGTTGTTGTTTCGAGGCAGCAGGGGATTAAGCTCGTTGTTCAGGCGGTGCACTTCTTCATGCAGGTTGTCATTGTATTCTTCAGCATTTTCTAACTGTTGCTCGAGCTCAAACTGACGAGCTCTCAGAACGTTCTCCTCATGCCAGGCTTCATCCCTCTGTTCCATCACACGGACCAACATGCGTTGACAGTTGCGGTTTGCTACTGTCAACCTCTGGACTGCAAGGGTTTCCTGGTCACGATCATGAATTACTTGCTCCAGTTGCTGACGCGCTGCATTCCTGGCAGCCGTTACTTCAGCCAACTCTGCCCTCAGCCTTTCCACCTCAGTAGGCTCAGGGCGGGGCTCACGTGGAGCGAGCTGGTGACGCGGTGCCCTGCCCCCAGTGGACTTACGAGCGGTCCTCTTGGTACGTGCCATCTGTAGCAACAAGATAAGATACGACTTAAAGTGAGGATCATTTAGGGGATACGAAATTTACTTTAGTCGGGCGTACAGAAATTTTTAAGGAGGGAGTAAATGATATGTATGATATAATTAAACATGATGCATGCACGTTCCGTACGTTCTCTCACCTTAGTAGAAAACAAAAGGGCTAACGCTAAGCGGTGGCATACATACGTTCTCTCATATAAGCGAAACTATCAGTCTACTCGTTACGCTGTTAGTGTACCTGCAGAAAACCTCATTTCAGCCCAACAGTTTCCCAATATAAGCACACAAGAAAGCAGTAATTTAAATACTTTCCATATACACATCCCTAGATGTATATACTTCAGTATCAAAGCTACCCGATATAGATGCCCACAATTAAGTGCTTTTACATAGTTACATGGTTTAAACATGTAAGTATGCAAGTCACCAAAACTACTCTCCCCTAGACCGTCGGTTGGACGATCATGCTCTCACAACTCACACTTACCAGAGCGTCGAGGTAATTGATCCATACATTACCACCCAAGTGGATGGCATCCATACAATATCACGCTGTATGGACGACGAAATAAAAACAAACAAGGCCCCCAAGTTAGTCTTTATAATAAGCCACCTAAGAGTCCTTATTTGGGCTAAGGGATGTGATCACTGGCATACCTAAAAATAATTTTTAGTGTTTAACCCTTTTCGCAAACAATACTTTTGTTTTTAATTACTCGTAAGATGTGTTTAATGTTGAATTATGCTCCGGTACCAGCTGTAACAGAACCGACCAAATTATAAGAGCACAAGTACAAAAACAAGCACCGAAGCGCTCAAATTTCCGAACTTGAGCCCATATAATCCCGGTAGTCAATCGAAACCACGAAGGATTTCAAACCAACTCGCTTACAACCAGGATCGCATCATTCAACATACAACATCATACGTTACATTTCACAAGTAGTGCTGAAATAAGTTTACACAAACGGAGTAGCAATTATTACAAACCAAGTTTGAAAGTAGCGGAAGCATAACACACACTAAAAACAAGCACCGAAGCGCTCAAATTTTCAAACTTGAGCCCATATAATCCCGGTAGTCAATCGAAATCACGAAGGATTTCAAACCAAACTGCTTACAACCAGGATCGCATCATTCAACATACAACATCATACGATACATTTCACAAGTAGTTCTGAAATAAGTTTACACAAACGGAGTCGCAATTAATACAAACCAAGTTTATAAAGTAGCGGAAGCATAACACACACACTAGTTAATTAAATACTGCCAGTCTGGATGATCGACATCCCGCAAAAGCATGAGAAAAGTACATAAAGACGATCACGCCCTTGTGATCTAGTCATCATCACCCGCAGGGTGGAGACACGTCTTGCAGAATCCTTGATAGAGCATATCATCTGCAACAGGAGGGAATAAACCCTGAGTACTGGAATGTACTCAGCTAGACTTACCCGTCGAAAACCAGAAATAAGATGACACCAAGGATTATGCAAGGCTTACACAAGAGGCTAGCTGACATAACATTTTGCATAAAGGCATAAGTAATTTAAACTCTTGTAGCCTGTACTAGCAGTTATTTTTAGCATTTACCTGTCATCTATCTTAGCACCTGTACTAAACACTCACTTGAGTATGATCAAACAACATTATTATTATATCCATAGCAGGTATATCATTGCGGCAACATTATATCATTCACTTAACCATCTGTTCATTTAATGAGTTCTACGTTGCCGCTGCTCAAGTCAAGTGCTCACTAACCGGGAGCGACGGCGATTCGAATCGAATTCCTATCCAGCTGGAGGGGTATTTCTAACACTCACCGCGCAGGCCCCTGCCAGGGTCGCACAAGCCACCGTTTCATATGATTCAGGAATCGCGGGTCCGAATAATGTCGCGACCCCAAGGGCGACACTCTGCCATGTGATAGGGACTTTAACCCCCCCTTGGTCTCATGCCAATGTCCCCAAGCACATCCTTTCTCTCCTCCAAGAAGCAACCTACCATTCGATTCCCGGCCTGAATCACATTACTCGGCTTCGCGGTCGGAACGACTTATCCGGCCAACTAAGTGTTAGACTGCGTTCAACATGACTCAAGGACGTACAGCGAATCGGTCCTTAAACGACTCAGACGGGCATAGCTCCACACCCAAGACGTGAAGTGTCTTGCGGCTGTACTATCGAACTCCCGCCCGGTCTAAATTTCATTTTTAAGCATGGTTCCATCCACGATAGCCATAAAGCCACTCGTGACTCCTTCCTACATCTCGCGGATGACCGGAAATCACCTGACTTCTACCGTACTAAGCAGGGCTAAGCATTGACACGTGCCTAAACCTAATATAGGATTAAGTACGATATCTGGACAAGGACAGGTATAATGCAACAAGTGTTTCCATATAACTCCTACAACTTAATGCATTAAACAATTAAAAGTACTCAAGATTAATTTATAAAACAGTAGGTTCAGCATGCACCGGGGCTTGCCTTTCAGAAAGGTTGCGGGCCGGTGGTCTGGACACTCAGGAAGGTCGTCTGCGGGCACTCCTTCGCCTGCTGGATCCTCGGGCTCCTGCTGCTCCTGGTCCTCCTCCGGAATCACAGGCTCGAATTCGAGGAGAGTTACCCCCTCCGGTACACCTATTGCATGAATGCACAATAAATAACATGGATGCATAAATGGGTGCAACATGCTCGGAATGAAATGCATTTCAGAAATAAAATACTCTATTCAAGTTATTTTATTAGTACGTGCAAATCTCTTCTCCGGTGGAGAAGTACTTACCTAATCTACCCAACCTAAGATATAGCTGCTCATCCTCAGTTAAGGCCCTAACACCTAACAATTACAAAAGTAGCATGTCTTAGGATATCACACCATATCAATCAGCAAAACACCACAGTAAGCATTCTGGACAGCAGCTACTTGTTTTTATCACAACTGGAGATTTACGATTCCAAAAGATATGATCTAAGACAATCTGGAAAGCTTAAGAAATGTACCACAAAATGTTTTCAGATCACAACACTAGATTCCAAAGTTTACCTAATCGAAATTCCAAAGTTCCAGAATCTGTTCTCTCTAAACAGAGAGCAGTCAATTCTGGACTGGCACTTCAAACAGCAATAACTCCCAAACTACTAATCCAAATGCTCCCAAATTTTGACACAAGCTCATTTACAAATTTTACTACAACTTTGGTAATTACAAGTTTTCCAGAAACCACCTTTATCCAAGGTCAAACCTAGAAATACTATCAGCTGTCCAGAAAACCTAAAATTGCAAATATTAAATATTTATTGATGTGGCAAACATTCTCTAAGACCAAACTAATATTACTACAAGTTCAAAAATGTCACAAAAACACCAGAAAGTAAGGTGTGCCCACCTAGAATATTTATTTAAACTCATTACTTAATTTACTTAAGTAATTAAGTGGAATTTCAAACATATATGTAAAACTGCTCCTAAAATTCTACAAAAATTACAGGGGACTCTCTGACCCAAAAAGAGACTACTGTAAAATTTTGAACTCAATTTATTCACAGAAACTCTCTGAACAAAATTCACAAGCCCAAAAGACTGATTTTTGGATAAATAACAAAGCATAGTAAAAAGTGTCAAACAACAGATTTCTTAATTTTCCTGGACACTCTAGGGTACCAAGACATTCTCCAAAAAGTTATATGAACATTGCACATGTAGAAAACTTACAACAATTCATTTAAGTATTTCCTAGAATAACAAGATAGCATTATAACTTGGAAATTACTTAAGCACTGATGCCCAAATTTTTACCAGAGCTAGGGCTAGCATAGAGTAACCTACCCACCAAATTTCATGATTTATGGAACACTACAGCTCAAGTTATAAATTTAACAAATTTGCATGCATTCCAAAACACATTTAAAGGATCTATTAAATTCTTACAGAATTTAAACATCTCATGCCAGATCCATATTTTTCTAAAATACTACACATCATGTAGATCCTAACAAAATTTATCTCATGATTTTTGGATCATTAAAACCCTAGATCTATATTTTTCCAACTTGTACAAAAATCAGTGACAAAATAATAAAAATGAATTTCATTTCGGATGAACTGGGCCGGCCCGGAAAACTCGGCCCACACACTCGCGCGCGCGGCCCGCTCAGCGCTCCTGCCCGCGCGCGACACTGACGGGCGGGCCCCCGCGGTCAGTGACCGGAGGTAGGGGAGGCGAAGACCCGCGAGCTCCGACGAGCTCGAGCTCGCCGGAGAAGAGCTCGCTCGGCCAATTGAGCACCGCCTCGTGTTCTCCGTCACCCGGTGCGTCGATTGGTGCTCGTGGAATGGATGGGGATGGGGTGGAAGGGGCTTGTCACCGCGAGCGGCGGCCGGTGATGTCCGGTGGCGGCGCACCGTCGCCGGTGAGGATGCACGGTGCGGTCTAGGCTCGGTACGAGCTTCACCGAAGCTAGGTGGATCCATTTTGATAGGAAGGGAGGATGGAGAGAGACTCGAAGCACCCCGACCATGGTGAGGTCCCATGGCGGGCTCCGGCGACCTCTCGGAGACGGGGAAGAAAGCAATGCGGCTCACCTTGAGTCAAATTGTGGGCTTCGGTGGGTCAAGGGGATGGAGGGTGGTGAGGCGGAGGGAGCGGCGAGGTCTGGCGGCCGGTGATGCGGTGTAGCTCGCGCTTGAGCTCGCCAGAGAAGAACGGCAATGGCGGCTCGGTTTCGATGTTTCTTGGCAACTGGAAGAGAGGGGCGGAGGAATGGAGGCCGGCTCACGCGTCGTGGCGTCTTGAAGGCGTCGCGGCCTGACTGGTGGGGCCAGGGCCGGCGTACGGGTGCCACCGCGCCTCCACGCGTCGACGACGGCCTGCGGCCGGTCGGCCACTTCCCCCGACTGACGAAACTGAATCGGTTGAATGGTGACATCGCTGACCGACTGACAGAGCGACTTCCACGATGATTATCTCCCAAACCGGTTCGAATTAGTCGAAGATGATTACACCAATTTTGTAGAGCTACATGAGGTCTACAAGTTTGTCAATTGGAGTTTGGGCTGGTTCGGCCTAGGTTTGAAACTATAGAGCTCCAAAGTGGTGCCCCTTGAAACTGAAATGCAGTTTCAGAGACAACGCCGACTGAAACCCGATTTTCTAGACACCATATCTCCTAAACTATTGAGAACCAGGTGATGGTGATATTGACAAAGTTGTAGGGTTACATGTGATCTACAAGTTTGTCAATATGAGTGAAAGCTGGTTTGGCCTGGTTTGCAAACTAAAAGCTCCTAAAGTAGGCATCAGTAAAACTGTAGGGTCAGATTCCAGACTTAGAAAAATTCTAAGTCTTGGAGCTACCTCTCTAACTGATTTGTGGGCCACTTTTGAGCATGTTAGGTTCAATTTCATGAGATGGTCATATTGAGACTTTTGTTCCCCATGAATTTCTTTACAACTTTGCTTAAGGGTGCTCCTCCATGCAAGGTCTCTAAATTAGACTTTTTAATTGGTCAAACTAGAGCCTTCTAGGGTCAAATGGTGGTCAAACTTCTCTTGGAGGGCAATTTAGTAATTTTGGTCAACATGAACCTTGTTCCAAATGTTACCCTAAGTATAACTAAGGTGTTGTAGGTCATGATTGGCTACCTTACCTTTTTGTTACACCAACTATCAAATACTTCATGAAATAATTCAAATAAACCCCAGAACTATCACATGTGTTGCATCACATGAAATAACAAACATGAATGATGCATGCTTATGCAAATGCAAATGCAATGCAATTATGGAGCTAAACACTTGAGGTGTTACAATGATGGTTGGGTAGAGAGGATCTTTATAGCGATGATATCTAGTAAGTTAAGATAGGAATACTTGGGTTTATCACCCCCTCGCTCATGGGGGCGGTAGCCTAAACAGTAAGAGGACAAAACTCTTACCCAAAGTGACTGCCCTACTCAGCCCGACTCTTTAAGGAGTCGCCTAAAAATACATGGCGGGATACAAAGACTAGACAAGGCTGTCACTACCCTACTAGCTGCCACGGACTATCCGTGCGACAAGTGGTCTATGCAGGTCTGCTATAGCCTAAACACCATGTTTACACTATACTTACTGATGAATACTGGCCCGATCTTCCGAGAGGTAACCGGTAAGTTCGATTTGTGGAGATCTCGACGTTGGCGATCCGACTTCAAATCAGACACGATTCGAACCCTGCAACCGTTACACCACTGCTCCGTTGGTTATCAACCAAGCACAACTTGATTGACCTCGCCAAGAAGGCTTTTCCTGCAAGCGAATCGAAGAGCACAAGCAAGAAGGTAAAACACGCAATCTAAAATTGCAAATATGAATGATGAGAATATCAATAGAGGGTTCAAGAACTCGGTTCCAAAGGACTAATCGACACAGTGGAGGAGATCAAGAACAGGGGCCCTGGATCACTGTAAAAGGATTTGTCACCACAGTTACAATAAACGATTCAGTTTCTCGATGGAAAACTAAAATCTAAACAAAACCCAATTGTCTAACAGCGGCGGCGGCTGTGTTTATAGTCTAAGACTCGACCTAGGGTTGAGAACGGACAGGGGTTGGGTGCCCACAACTTGGGCTTAAGGCCCGACACGATACATGGCCAATCGGCCCAAAAGACGGCGACACAACGCCCTGATTCCGAACATATTTTGACGTAGAACCACTTGGGTTGGCTTCCTTATCAAATAAGCTTTCCATCCATATATGGATCATCGAAAACGGAGTCCGTACACGTCCTGGGTGACCAGTTCAAGGCAGACTGGTCCTGGATTCCGAGGTGGACTCAAACTTGATTTGGGACTCCACCTTGGTGACTCGAACTGGATAAGTTTTGGGCCTCCTTCTCGATTTGGATGCCCTTGCTGATCTCCTTGGCCTCCATGTAATTCTCCAAGCATGGTCATGACCTCATCACTTACTACTCTAACCTTGATCCACTAAGTCCCCTTGGCAAAGCTAGAGCCCTCTACTAAAGTAAAGTGGTGTACCAATGAATACAAGTTGTATAACTATTACTAGAACCATAAATCAATTACTATAAAAGAATCATGGATGTTTAGTCACAAAGAAGCCCACATCATGCCAAGGTACAACTTGGAGATGATACCAGATAGGCCTGGCTCTCCTCCACATTCCCCTGATTCTCTCCCTATTAGCATAGCACTACTACTAAAGCTTGGAAGCTATATGAAGAGTGGCTCCTCCTTTGTAATCATGAATGAGAGTGAGGGGGTAGGGGGATTATATAGGTGAAGAGGAGGAATGTAAGACATCCAAAGTGCCATGTCAGTGATCCATGTGATGATGCTCGAGAGCCCTTGGATTAAACCGTCTTAGATTGGAAGGTGTGGATGCTCCTATGCTTGGGATGCCATGCAAGAGGTGGTGGAAGCTTGGACGAGCATCCAAGGTGGTCGGACAACCAAGGGGGTGGTTAGCCGACCCCCTATGATAGGTGGCCCACCCCCTCTTACATATGGGACCTCTCATCTCCTTCTTTGGTGGGTATGTGTCTTGTTTTGGTGGAAGTTGACACGTCGGTCGACCCACCAATTGTAGCCCTATAACAAGTGGACCACAGTTCCTTGGTGAGGGTAGTGTCACCTCACTTCACACTAGAGTTGAGCTAATTTGGCCTTAGTAAGCACATTGGCCAACGTGTCAGTTTTGGCCAATCAGGACCATCTCTTTCAGGTTCCTTCTAGAAGCTTTGCCCATCATGATGATGTTTTTGGATTATTGAATGGCATACTTGGGGGGTCGACCAACATGTCAAGTTGGGCCCCAAGCTTGGTTTTTTATCCATTTTATACCTATGTAGGATCACTAGTTAGCCTAGAGGGGAGTGAATAGGCCTGTTAAAACGCAACTTGAAAACTACTATCAAATTCTACGTGGCACTATCGCTCCGGGCGATATTGCCTCTCACTCGCACGGCACTGTCGCTCGCACAGACACAAGTATATCACAGTTCAAATTCTACCAAAGGAAATTTAGGTCGGGTAAATTACTGAGCCTCCTAGGGTAGAGTAGAGCCTATTTCACCAACTAGATGTATGCGGAAGTGTATGAATGAGTACATCGGTACCAAACCCTAGAATCACCACAAACACAAATATTGCAAAGCAAAGCACAAGAACACAAGTGAGACACTGATTTGTCCCGTGGTTCAGCTCATCACTAAGGCTTGCCTAAGTCCACGTTGTTGAGAAAGCCACTAAGGCTTGGGTTTCATGGAACCCTATCCTCATTCTCAAGTCAAGAGAATGAACTCTTGAGATAAGGGGTGATTTCATAAATGATTGGTGATTACAAACCTCCGGGGGCGGCCACACAGGTTGGCAAGCTCCACAAGCGACGCTCTAGCCTACTAGGAGCCTTGCTCCAAGAGTAATAGATGCAATCCACTAGCTTGAACATGAACCACGTGCTCTAGGAGTTGAAGATTGAGTAGAGTAGCTATCAATCAAAGTTTGGAGGCTCAATCTCTCAAAGATTTGGAAGGGAATCAAGAGAGAGAAGCTTGAGAGCTTGGGAGCCTTGCAATGGAGAGAGAGGAGTTGCTCTGGTTTCTAAGTCATGGAAATGGGCAAGGTAACTATTGGAGGGGATGTGGAAGAGATAAAATAACCCCTCAGCCCCAATGGTCATTTTAAGTCGTAGCAGTGCCGCTCTGCCCAAACAGCTCAAAAGATGGGATTACAGAGCTTGCTGTCTTGGCTATGGTTTGAGAATATTTTTGTGGGTATTTGAGCATATGGTTACACATTGAAGCTTGTACATTGCATCCCCCTTTATAGTGTGGCTTTTCCTAAACTCAATATTCAAAATAAAAATTAATTTAAACACCATTGAGTCGATTACCACATCCTTTTCTAATTGGGGGCTGCACCAACACATGTATTGTCCTCTTTTTCATTTTACCTACTTGTCAACTCGATAAAATCTCATTAGTCCTCTGAATAAATGGTCATCATCACCAAAACCCACAATAGGGCTTGATTGCACTTACAACCTACAAGCAAATAAAGACATGTACATGTGGAACCAAGTGAATTTGTACAAAAAATCTCTATGTCCTTGCTTGTTAGCTTCCTGAAAGAGTGTTTTGTTGACAGTTTTGGATGTGTAAAAATATGGTAGAATTACTATCAACACATGTGTGGAAAACAAAGACGGCCATGCTCTATGGTCGGACATTTGTTTGCTCCATTAGGGAACCCCGAGTGAGCATGGTGAACCCTATCTCCTTGTTATAAAGAAATTAAAATCCTTTGAAATGCTTCCTTATGGAAGTGCTAATAAAATGTACTCTTGCTTTGTTGTGCTTGTAGAGAAGTCAATGAGCTTGGACTCACTCAAATGACACAACTGGATGTTGTGAAGAAGATTATAAATGTCCTCCTAATTGATAAGTATGGGCACATTATCACCGTGCTCCACTAATTTGATCTCTACACCACCACTCCAACTCAAATATTAGGGAAGATCAATACTTATAAGATGTACATGCACATCACTCCTCAAGATGGATCTTCCAACAAGAAGAACAATTTGGCTTTCAAGACTAGTCAAGAGAAGAAGGGCAAGTGCAAGATCAAGGAGGTCATCATTGAGAGCTCAAGTGATGATGATAGTGGTGATGGGATGCTTGTTCTCATGGTGAGGAACACTACCAAGATGCTCGAAAGGCTAAACAAGAAGGGCAACAAGAGGAATCCCATTGAGGAAATGAATTGCTATAATTGGGCATGCTTGGTTACCTTGATCATCAATTTCCTTATGAGAAGAAAGACAAGTACAAGAAAAAGAATAAGGACAAGAAAAATGATTCAAGTGATGATGGTGACAAAGAACAGAAGAAATACAAGCCATATAAGAAGAATGGCAAGAAGAAGCGATTCCACAAGAAGAAGAATGGCAAGGCTTATATTTTTGTGGTTGGCTCACCGATATTGACTCCTCAAGTGACTTATCCTCAAATGATAGTGATGATGAAGCAAATGAGAAGGTTGCCGCTCTTGTGATTGAGACTTCTCTTCCTCCATTGACACCACCTCCATCATCCTCTACACACCTATGCCTCATGGCTAAGGGTGACCGAAAGGTAACAAGTGATGATGATAGTAGTGGTGGTGATAGTGATGATGAGTTCATCGCACCCTCATATGATGAACTTGCTGCCTTACTAAAAGAATACACTCAAGTCATAAGAAAGAAAAAGGCTAAAAATGAAAAGTGAAAACTTGAGAACAAGATTCTTCTAGCTAGTATGACATAGTTGAAATTCTAGTGATGAGCTTAGAGAAGAGAACAAGGTTGTGTCATCCACCCTCAAGGTGCTCAAAACTCCACTAAAAGAGCTTAGAGAAAACATGATAAACTTGAGGAAACACACCGAGAGCTCACCACTAGATATAACTTGCTAAAAGAGGAATATACAACACTCAAGATCAACCATGACAAGCTTATGCTTACATATGATCTTTTATACAATGATATCCATGACACATCTAACAATGTTGTCAAAGTGGATATAGCAACATCATGTTATGACTTGATTGTTGAGAGCATTGAGCAAGGCTCTAGTAGGAAAGGCAAGCAAGTGGTTGTGGCCAAGTCCTATGATGATTATGTCAAGGTGAAGAATGAGAATGAGAAGCTTAAGAAAGACATTGAGAAGCTATCAATCAATGGCACAATCATCATTGAGAAGCAAGATGATGACTATGACATGGCTCTTGAGAAAGACATGCTTAAATAAGAGAGCAAGAGATTTAAGATTGAGAAGAACCAACTCACCACTGGCCTACAAAAGTTCACAAGAGGTCAATATATTCAAAGTGAGCTCCTCATGAACATCATCATGAAGACCAATAGAGGTCGCATTGGGTACATGACTAACAAGGAGAAGAAAACTCCACAATACAAGCCTAGGCCCAAGCCAAAGAGATGCTTTGAGTGCGGACAAGAAGGACACTTCGCTCATGAGTGTGAAACTCCACCACCCACACCCTTGCCCAAGCATGATATACCCTTTGCCTTCAGTGCTCACTACATTAAAGGATACTTGTGGCAAGATCAAAGTCATGTTCTTAGGTCCACCTAACAAAAAATAGACCTAAGCAAATTTAGGCTATAAAGTCACTTGCCAATATCGTCAAGGGCCCTTATCAAGCTTGGGTCCCTAAATAACAAGCTTGATCTCTCATGTGTATAGGTGAACTACAAGACTGGAGGAAGTCACTGGGTTTTTATAGTGGTAAAACACAATGTATGAACAACAATCCTCGTATATTCACTTCACTAGATAAAGATGTTGATAATCAAGAAAGAATTACATTTTGGGGATAGTTCAAAGGGCAAAGTCAAAGGGTTAGGCAAGATTGCAATATCAAATGGTCACTCAATCTCAAATGTTCTTATAGTTGCTTCATTGAGCTTTAACTTGCTATCCGTTGTACAATTGTGTGATATTGGCTTCCAATGCTTATTCACCAGAAAAGAAGTTGTTGTGTCAAAGAATGATAATGGTCAAATCATATTCAAAGGGTTTAGATATAACAACCTATATCTAGTGGATTTCAACTCTAAAGATGCAAACTTGAAGACATGCCTATTCATGAAATCATCACTTGGTTGATTATGGCATAGAAGGCTTGATCATGTGGGAATAGGTACACTCAAGAAATTGTTGAAGAAAGACATGGATAGAAGATTGAAGGATGTCGTGTTTGAGAAGGATAAGCTTTGTAGTGCTTGTCAAGCCAGTGAGCAAGTTTCCAACACTCATCCAACCAAAGCTTTCGTGTAAACATCAAGACCATTAGAACTTATACACATGGATTGATTTGGACCAACAAAATATGCAAGTGTGGGAGGCGACCTCTATTGTATTGTGGTAGTTGATGATTAATCAAGATTCACTTAGGTGTTCTTCCTTCAAGACAAGGCTAAAGTTGCATCAACATTCAAGAAGTTTGCCAAGAAAGCACAAAATGAGTTTCAAGTGAAGATAAAATAGATAAGAAGTGAATGGGAAAGAGTTTGACAATACAAACATAGAAGACTGTTGTGATGAAGTTGGGATCAAGTATGAGGTCTTCGCAACTTACAGTTCCCAACAAAATTGGTCACTTAGAAGAAACCTCATTCTTTATATTTCAGCTTGAAGGGAGTGCACCAAAATTAAAAATGACTATTTCCAATTTCTCTCACCCTAAATGTAAGTACATTAAGACGATCTTGATATCATAGAAATAGAGTGAGTTATGCTATAATAATGGGGGTGTTCATTGGAGGAAATAAATCACTTCTGCAGTAGCTTCAGATTTTCCCACTTTCTCTGATCATTTTAGGGGCAGCGGCTGCTGCCTGCTGGCTATATAGCCAATTGTCGAACACCCTGAAAGGTCCTAATATGGCTAGAGGAGGGTGAATAGCCTATTTAAAATCTCTACAAGGCACTAGAGTAATTGATTAGTACAACAACAGCGTAATACAATTTTGCTCTAGCTCTACAAGGGTTGCAAGCCACCTATCCCAACAATTCTAGTTACTATGATTAGTAGCACACACAACAAGCTAGGTCACTACTCACTAAGCTAGTATGCTCTTATAGACTAACTAAAGAGCCACACTAACCAAACTAACAAGCTCTCAAAGACTAACTACCCTAAAGAGCTTGACAACTAGTTTAGAAGGAATATAAGGAGTGAGTAGGGTGATTATACCGTCACGTCGAGGAACGAACCAATCACAATATGGAGATAACCAATCACTGGGAGAAATCCAAGCACACAAGAGATAAGATTTTTCTTCTGAGGTTCACGTGCTTGCCGGCACTCTAGTCCTTGTTATGTCGACCAACACTGGTGGTTCGGTGGCTATGAGGTGTTGCACAAACCTCATCCACATAATTGGACTCCACAAGAACCTACCCATAAGTGAGGTAGCTCAATGACACAAGCAATGTACTAGAGTTGCCTTTGGCGCGCCATCGAGGAAGGCACGAGACCCCTCACAAGCAACCGATCGAGGCCGGAGACAATCATCAACTTCGCTCAATGATCCTTCAATCATAGGCCATCTAAGTGTCAGCAAACACTAAGAGTAACAAGCTCACAACCAGCCCAAATCACCCAACTAGTGCCACAAGATGATGCAACTCAATGCAATACACTAGAGGCTCTCCAAACTCACTCAAGATGATGAAATCAAGTGAACAAATGAGTGAAATGTGTTGCTCAGCTTCCAAAGGGTGTGCACAAGTGTAAGAGGTGCCAAGAGAGTGGCCAAGGCTAGCCACACCCTCTATTTGTAGCCACACAAGCAAATAGAGCCGTTGTACCCCTTGGAGCTGTTTCTACGAGGTGACTAGACAGGGCGGTGCCTGGCACCGGACATGGTGGTGACCTCCCCAAAGGTTGAATTCTAACGGCTCTAGCCGTTAGGGCACCAGACAGGGTGGCGGTGGCACTGCCCTAGCGGTGGCGGTGACCACCCCAGCCAAGTTCCTGAAACCGGCCATCTCTAGAAAAATAGGGCAGTGCATCGCCATCACCATGGCGGTGACCATGGCGGTGCCCCCCTCCATTGCCTCTGCTCTTTGCCAAAAAGTGACGGTGGCACCGGACGCCCTACGGCGGTGCACCGCCATGCCAGTGGTGGTGTACCCCGGTAGGGGCGGTGACCACCACGAAGCTACTGCTCTCAGCCACGGTTAGCCGGTCACCGAATAGGCTAGGGCGGTGCACCACCGCACCTAGGGCGGTGACCACCACGAAGCTACTGCTCTCAGCCACGGTTAGCCGGTCACCGAATAGGCTAGGGCGGTGCACCACCGCACCTAGGGCGGTGACCAACTCGAAGCAAACACCTTTGTTAGCTGCATTTTTTATTCTCGATTCGATCCACACGTAGTCTAACACTCCTTTGCAAGTGCTGCTAACCCTCAAAATGTTTTTCCAAAACATGTTAGAGTCAAGTTAGCATTTCTCAAATATTTTCAATAAATATTTTCGCTTGCTCTCTAATGTGCACTAGGCCTAAATGCAATGCATGAAGTCCAACACCTAGTGGCACTATATGACCGACTTATCTAGTTAAGAACCCATCTTAAAAGTACGGCCATCTACCCTAAATATGATCATACTCTCTATACTATCTTGATCACTAAAACAAAATCCCTATTTATACCTTTGCCTTGATCTCCATAGGGTTTTGTTTTTCTCTTTCTTCTTTTCCAAGTTGAGCACTTGATCATCATCACATATGGCCATCTTCATCATTTCATGTGATCAACATCACCATTTGAGTGCCACCATGCTCCTTAGTTGGATTGCACCAACCTAGCTCTTCTCACAACTCATGACAAAGGATAGTGCATAGGTTTCATCAATTATTCAAAATCAAACTAGGGCTTTCAATCTCTCTCTTTTTAGTAATTGATGACAACCTTTTCACAAAAGATATTCAATGAATTCTTTTTGGATTCATGTTGCTTGCCCAAGCATATTAGCATGTGTAAAGATTATGGACAAGTTTCATCAACCAAAATTAATAGTATTAGCTCTCCCTTCATATGTGCTAAGAGTTTGGGTTTAAAAGCTTGCACATATGCATGGATTGAAAGTTTAGGAGAAATAGCTACCAAATGATGCTAAGTTGTAAAGAATGGACCTTTGAAGCGTGATACCAATCGGAGTTGCCATTTGAACACCATGGTTTGCTAGATACCACTTGAAAAGGAAAGACAAACTAGATACCTCGTGAGATCAATATTAGAAGCAAGGTTCTAGTACCACTTGTATAAGTTCAAGGTATATCTAGCTATCCTATGCATGCTAGTTTTCATTTCATCAATCATTTTTTAGTTTCTAGCATACACCACACAAGCATGGATAGGAAATTTTAAAACTTATGCCATGCAAGCAAACATATGTAATGCACATTCAAATGCAACAAACAAGTTTATGAGTTTGCTCCCCCTACTTGTGTGCTTCAAATTTTAATTGATCCCCTTATAATGTCATTCCATTTGTTTGCTCCTCCTTTCTTACTATCTTTGTGAATTTCTCTCCCCCTTTGTCAACAATTAGCACAAAAGGTGAGCTCAAATTTTAGATAGGTTAGGGTAAAACCATGTGAAGTGAGGATCATTTTCCCAACTTGGTTCAATCTAGATTACTTGCAAAAGATATTTAACTCGGTTTGACCCAAGGACAAGCTTCTTCACACCTCCAAATAAGGGTTATCTTGTATCATGTTAAGTTAAACACTTATAGCTCATTCTCTAGATTAAACACTAGGTTCACAAGCCCACAAACATGTCATATGCTACCACTAGATCATATCAAACATACAAGCAATAGTGGTGCATACAAGCATCAAATTCACTTAAACTTCATGAATGAGCCTAAGACATGTGATAGGAATGACTAGATGCACTAAACAAGTCCTTAGCAAAGGATGAATGACATGTCAATAAACTTTACCTTGCTTTGCTCGAATGAGAGGCATGTCATATAATGGGATGCATCAACACATATTTGAGAAGTCAAGTATATTCAATTCATTCCTTAGCTTACAAAATCTCTTTTCATCAAGTGGCTTGGTGAAGATATCAGTAAGTTGATCATCAATGCCCAAACTCTCAATGCAAATATTCCCTTTTTGTTGATGATCTCTTATGCAATGATGGCGGACATCTATGTGCTTTGTTCTTGAATGTTGAACCGGTTTGTTGGTGAGCTTCACGGCACTCTCATTGTCACATAGCAATGGCATTTGTTTGAATTTGATTCCAAAGTCACTCAAAGTAGCCTTCATCCAAAGTAATTGAGCATAACAACTACTGGCCAAAATGTACTCCACTTCAGCGGTTGAAAGTGCTACACTATTTTGCTTCTTTGATGATCAAGATACAAGTGATCTTCCCAATAGTTGACATGTGTCCAATGTGCTCTTCCTATCAACTTTGCACCCTGCATAATTGGAGTCCAAATATCCAATCAACTCAAATCTTGCTCCCTTGGGATACCATAAACCAACATTTTATGTATGCTTCAAGTACCTTAATAGTCTTTTGGTTGCCTTCAAATGACTTTCTCTTGGTGAGGCTTGAAATCTAGCACACATGCATACACTAAACGTCACATCCGGCCTTGATGCGGTCACATAGAGTAAGCTACCAATCATAGACCGATACATCTTTTGATCCACCATGTTGCCACTAGCATCACTGTCCAAGTTTCTATTTGTCCTCATTGGTGTACTAATAGCTTTAGCATCATCCATTCCAAACTTCTTGAGCATGTCTTTGATGTACTTGCCTTGACTCACAAATGTGTCATTCTTCATTTGCTTGATTTGAAGACCAAGGAAGTAACTAAGCTCTCCAATCATGGACATCTCAAACTCAATTGCCATCATCTTTCCAAACTCCTCACAAAAGTCTTGATTGGTTGATCCAAATACGATATCATCAACATAGATATGCAACACAAATAAGTCCTTGCCAATCTTCTTGGTGAAGAGAGTGGTGTCAACCTTGCCCATAATGAACCCCTTAGAGAGTAGGAAATCCCTCAATCTCTCATACTATGCTCTAGGTGCTTGCTTCTAGCCATACAAAGCCTTTCTCAACATGTAAACATGGTTGGGTTTCTTCTCATCTTCAAAACCGGGAGGTTGCTCAACATACATAAGTTCATTGATGTACCCATTGAGAAATGCACTCTTCACATCCATTTGATACAACTCGATGTTGTGGGCACAAGCATAGGCTAACAAGATCCTAATTGCTTCCAATCTTGCAACTAGGGCATATGTTTCTATAAATTCAAGACATTCAACTTGAATGTAACCTTGAGCCACTAATCTTGCTTTGTTCCTTACAACTATCCCATCTTGATCTTGCTTGTTCTGAAAGACCCACTTTGTTCCAATCATACTATGATCCTTAGGCCTCTCAACTAACTCTCATACTTGATTTCTTGTGAAGTTGTTTAGCTCTTCATGCATAGTAACTAATCAACATCTTTCAAACTTTCATCTATCTTCTTAGGTTCAATGGATGACACAAATGAGAAGTGTTCACAAAGTGATGCCAATCTTGATATTGTTTGCACACCTATTGAAATATCACCAATTATAGAGTCCAATGGATGATCTCTTGCAACATTAGTTAGTTAGAGTACTTGAACTTGATAGCTTGCACTTAATTGCTCATTTGGTTGAGATGATGAACTAGCCACTTATTGTTGATCTTGCACTTTGTCATCACTTGCACTAGCTTGATTTTGATCATGAGAACCACTAGCTTGCACTTTCGAGTTAGAGAGGACTTGATTCTTGTCATCTTCAACATCAATCACCTCTCTATGCCTTATATCACCAATGTCCATGTTCTTCATTGTATTGACCAATTGAGTGCCTCTCACATCATCTAGATTCTCATCTTTCTCTTGAAAACCAATGGTTTCATTAAATTCCACATCATGAACCTCCTCAAGAGTACCACTAGCTAAATTCCAAATTCTATAAGCCTTGCTAGTAGTTGAGTAACCAAGTAAGAAACCTTCATCACATTTTTTCTCAAACTTGCTCAATCTTGTGCCTTTCTTCAACATGTAGCATTTGTAACTAAAAACCCAAAAGTATGTAATATTGGGCTTTCTATCATTTAAGAGCTCATAAGGTGTCTTCTCCTTCAATGAGTGATAATAAAGTCGGTTGCTATAGTAGCAAGCCGTGTTGATTGCTTTAGCCCAAATAAATGACTCACATTGAACTCACTCAATATTGATCTTGTCATGTCAATCAAAGTTTTATTATTCCTCTCAACTAGGCCATTTGATTGTGGAGTGTACTTGGTCAAGAATTGATGCCTAATTCTAAACTCATCACACAAATCATAAACTCTTGTATTCTTGAACTCACTTCCATTGTCACTTCTCACTTTCTTGATGGTTGTTTCAAACTCATTGTGAATTCTCTTGATGAATGTCTTGAAGATTGCAAACATATCACTCTTGTCAACAAGAAAGAACACCCATGTATATCTAGTGAAATCATCCACAATCATAAATCCATATTTGTTTCCACCAATGCTAATGTATGTGGTTGGTCCAAACAAGTCCATGTGTAATAATTCAAATGCCTTAGATGTACTCATCATGCTCTTCTTAGGATGTGTGTTGCCTACTTGTTTTCTAACTTAACATGCACTACAAAGCTTATCCTTCTCAAATATGACATCTTTCAAGCCTCTAACTAGATCATGATTAATCAATTTATTCAATTGTTTCATTTCAACATGACCAAGGCTTCTATGCCGTAACCAACCCATGCTAGACTTAGTGAGCAAATATGTTGACAATTGAACTTCTCTAGCATTGAAATCAACTAAGTATAGATTCTCATATCTAAATCCTTTGAATATCAAGTTAGAGCCATCTACACTGTGATCTCTACATCATCCACTCTAAATATGCACTTTAAACCAAGATCACACAATTGAGCTACCAACAATAGGTTGAAGTTCAAGCTTTCTACTAGTAGCACATTGAAAATACTCAAGTCATTGGATATTGCAATCTTAACAAGACCTTTGACCTTGCCTTTGCCATTGTCACCAAATGTGATACTATCAATCCCATTGCTCTCATTTATGTTGATTGAATTGAACATTATTGAATCACCAGTCATGTATTGTGTGCACCCACTATCAAGCACCCAATGCCTTTCTCTAGCTTTATAATTGACCTACAAAAGAAGATCAATTCTTTTTAGGTACCCAAACTTGCTTGGGTCCTTGAAGGTTAGTTACCAAGTTCTTTGGTACCCAAATGGTCTTCTTCTTTGGGCTCACAATTGGTGTACCAATGAACTTAGCCTTCACACCATTGCCATCCTTAACAAGCATGTAACAAGAATCAAATCTAATTGAGGAACATTAGGTTTCTTGTTCTTGTTAGTCTTGCAATATTACTCTATATGCCTAACTTGCTTGCATCTATTGTAAAATTGACCATTGCCCTTCACAAAGCTAGCTTTGGGAGTGACAAAGGCTGCCTTGCCTTTCTTATGGGTATAGCCTAATCCCTCTTTGTTGAGAGAAAACCTTTGGCTACCCAAGCACTTTAGCTAGCGGGCATCTTCACCATAGGCATTACCTAAGGCATGAGTGAGCTCATTCACCTCCATCTTGAGGTTCTCATTTTCCACCATTAGTGAGGTATCACAAGTGAAACCATCACTTAAAGGTGAAGTGGAAGGAGTAGTACTACAAGAAGGATTAGTAGGAGCAACAATAATAGGATTATAAAAAGATTCATTAAGAATATCACATGTTAGTCCTACATCACATGACACAATCACTTGCTCCTTCTTGGCTCCTCCTTCTTGACTTGCTCGAGGAGAGAGAAGTGAGCCTTTTCAAGCTTAGAGTGAGCTTTGCTGTGCATCTCATAGTCTTCCCTTAGACTCTCAAGAGAAACATTGAGCTCATCAAAGGATTGCTCAAGAGATTTGATCTTCTTGCGTAATTCGTTGCACTCCTTTCTTTTCATCTCAAAGCAATTGTGTACTTGCTCACACATGTCCAAGAGCTCATCCTTAGTGTACTTCTCATCATCATCACTCCTACAATCATCACTATCACATTCATCGTCACTCACATTATATTTTATCTTGGTGGGCTTTGCCATGAGGCATGTCAATGGAGTGTCAAAGATGGAGGGCTTGTTGTTGATGGTGATGCTTGTTAGTGCTTTATTGATGGATTTTTTGTCATCATCACTACAGTCATCACTATCCGAGGAGCCATCACTATCCCATGTCACCACATAGCCTCCACACTTCTTCTTTAGGAAGGTCATTTTCTTCTCCTTTTTCTCCTTTTTTCCTTTTTCTCCTTCTTATGCTTCTTCTTCTCATCCTCATCATTATCACTATTATAGAGACAATCCGCTACAATGTGATCCAGGCATTTACACTTGTAGCATCTTCTTACATATTCCTTGTTGTGATCTCTTCTCTTTCTTACACCATAGCCCTTCTTCTTCATAAACTTGCCTATCTTGCGCACAAGGAGAGCCATGGCCTCGTCATCAATGTCACTAGCATCTTCGTCATCACTTGACTCTTTCTTGGATGATGAGCTAGCCTTGAATGCTATACTCTTCTTCTTCTTCTCCTCCTCCTCCTCCTCCTTCTTCTTCTTCTTCTCTTCATCCTCCTTCTTATCATCCTTGTCAACCCCATCCCTTTCCACACAGTATGTCTCTTGTGTCATGACATCACCTAGTACTTGGTTAAGGGTAAGCTCCTTCAATCCTCTTGTTATGATGAGCAATCTCAACATCTCAAATCTTGGAGGTAAGCACATCAAAAACCGATGAGACATCATCATCATTGATATTCTCACCCAAAGCCTTCAAATCATTGACAATCACTTACAATCGATAGAACATCTCTGGAATGCTCTCATCATCCTTCATCTTGAAGCATGTTAATTTGTCCATGAGAATGTACAACTTGGCACTCCTCATCACTGGTGTGCTCTCATAGGTTTCCTCCAATCTCTTCCACACATCACTAACTTTCTCATAATCCTTGATTTGCTCAAACACCTTAAAATCAATGGCATTGTAGATGGTGTTGAGAGCCATTGTGTTGCATTGCATGTTGGCCATGTCTTGGTTGGTGAGATAGGTGGGATCTAGAATCACATAATCACTTTTGGTCACATCCCACACTTGATCATTGATTGAACCAAGATACATCTTCATCTTTCTCTTCCAATAATCATAGCATGTGCCATCAAAGAATGGTGGTTTGCTCCTCACATGGTTGAACACAACTTGAACCATCTTTTGACACTAAGGTTGTTAAGCCTTCAAACAAACGGTGACCACGGCTTTGATACCACTTGAAAGGTCCTAATATGGCTAGAGGGGGGTGAATATCCTATTTAAAATCTCTACAAGAAACTAGAGCAATTAATTAGTACAACAAATGGCGTAATGCAATTTTGCTCTAACTCTACAAGGGTTGTAAGCCACCTATCCCAATAATTCTAGTTGCTATGATCACTAGCACACACAACAAGCTAGGTCACTACTCACTAAGCTAGTGTGCTCTCAAAGACTAACTAATGAGCCACACTAACCAAATTAACAAGCTCTCAAAAACTAACTACACTAAAGAGCTTGACAACTAGTTTATAAGGAATGTAAGGAGTGAGTAGGGTGATTATACTGCCGCGTCGAGAAATGAACCAATCACAATATGGAGACAACCAATCACCGGGAGAAATCCAAGCACACAAGAGACACAAGATTTTTCTCCTAAGGTTCACATGCTTGCCGGCATGTTAGTCCCCATTATGTCGACCAACACTTGGTGGTTCGGTGGATAAGAGGTGTTGCACAAACCTCATCCACATAATTAGACACCTCAAGAACCTACCCACAAGTGAGGTAGCTCAATTAGACGAGCAATGTACTAGAGTTGCCTTTGGTACTCCGCTAGGAAAGGCACAAGACCACTCATAAACAACCGATCGAGGTTGGAGACAATCACCAAATCTGCTCAACGATCCTTCAATCACTGGGTCGTCTAGGTGTCGACAAACACCAAGAGTAACAAGCTCACAACTAGCCCAAATCACCCAACTAGTGCCACAAGATGATGCAACTCAATGCAATGCACTAGAGGCTCTCCAATCTCACTCAAGATGATGAAATCAAGTGAACAAGTGAGTGGAGTGTGTTGCTCAACTTCCAAAGGGTGTGTACAAGTGTAAGAGGTGCCAAGAGAGTGGCCAAGGCTAGCTACACCCTCTATTTATAGCCACACAAGCAAATAGAGCTGTTGTCCCCTTGGAGTTGTTTTTGTGAGGTCACTAGATAGGGCGGTGCCTAGCACCGGACATGGCGGTGACCTTCCCAACGATCGAATTCCAACGACTACAAACTAGCTATTAGGGCACCGGACAGGGTGGCGGTGGCACCGCCCTAGCGGTGGCGGTGACCACCCCAGCCAAGTTCCTGAAACCAGCCCTCTTTGGAAAAAATAGGGCGGTGCACCGCCATCACCATGGCGGTGCCTCCCCTCGGTTGCCTCTGCTCTCTGCCGAAAAGTGACAGTGGCACCGGGCACCCTACGGCGGTGCACTGCCATGCTAGTGGCGGTGTACACCTGTTGGGGTGGTGACCACCACGAAGCTGCTGCTCTCGGCCACGGTTAGCCGGTCACCAGACAGACCAGGGCGGTGCACCGCCACACCTAGGGTGGTGACCAACCCGAGGCAAACACCTCTGTTAGCTGCATTTTCGATTCTTGATTCGATCCACACGTAGTCTAACACTCCTTTGCATGTGTTGCTAACCCTCAAAGTGTTTTCCCAAAACATGTTAAAGTTAGCATTTCTCAAATATTTTCAATAAATATTTTCGCTTGCTCTCCGATGTGCACTAGGCCTAAATGCAATGCATGAAGTCCAACACCTAGTGGCACTAGATGACCGACTTGTCCAGTTAAGAACCCCTCTTAATAGTACGGTCATCTACCCTAAATATGATCACACTCTCTATAGTGTCTTGATCACTAAAATAAAATCCCTATTTATACTTGCCTTGATCTCCATAGGGTTTTGTTTTTCTCTTTCTTCTTTTTCAAGTTGAGCACTTGATAATCATCACATGTGGCCATCTTCATCATTTCATGTGATCAACATCCCCATTTGAGTGCCACCATGCTTCTCACTTGGATTGCACCAACCTAGCTCATCTCACAACTCATGACAAAGGTTATTGCATAGGTTTCATCAATTATCCAAAACCAAACTAGGGCTTTCACACACCTAATATTTTCAATATTGAACCTTACGTGGCGACGTACGTGTAATATAGATATACTATTTGACAATATTTTATTTAATTCTATATCTTGGATGTCTGACCTTAATCTAATCAGTAAGATTCAGGTGTTATTACACCCTTGTACAATACAGTGCCAAATAATTCTAGACATAATTGAGTCATAAGTATTCTTTTTCTATATGATAATACATGTTTGCCAGAGAAGTGCACAACAATGCTACCTCCGTCGAGAAAAGAGTACAGTTCTCTAGTTTTATTTATAGGCAAACACTCAAACTATCTAAAGGTTAAATTTGTAAAAAAAAAGTATTAAGTTTTGTGGCAACAAATAGATATACTCTACAAATACATTTTATGACGAATCCAATGACAATTATTTGGTACCATTATATTATTTTGTTTGTACAAACTTGGAGGCAGTATGCGTTGGGGTTTTGATTTGAGCGTTGCTCTTGGATCTAGCTACATGAATAGACATGACTTTTGTCTCAAACTAAAAATACTAGGAGTCACTACCATGGAAACAAACCCGGCAGCTTTGTGTGATTTAATCTGATTATACATTAGTAGAGGCCGATGGCTTTAGTTTACAAGTAAGCAGTTGCTGATGGGGTGGACACATCTTTTGGAGCAAAAGATGGAGGCATCAAAATACTTTGAAATTTTGCACGGAAAATGGAGCGAGATTTTGGGCTGTCAATGGCCCCACGGCCACTGCATACAACCTGCAGCTAACTGGTGTTTGAACCGCCTCCCAAAAGAGCAAGGTTATATGATGTTCCCAACTTTGATGTAGCCAATCAACCTTGCAATCGTAATGATGCAAAACATGCAATGAGTAGGCATCATTCCACTTTAATTACCTGGTGGCATCATTGATCCCATGTGCATGCTCGCATGTCTGCGAATTGTCGTGCTAATCCTTTCGGTTACTTTTGGAAAAACATGTGGTTAATCAAAATATCACGTGTGCAAACATTTGTGACACACATTTTCAGGCTTGTATTATATTAGCTAGTAGCTCATAGGACTGTCTTCAACAGGAGATTCATTGCGGAACTCAAACCCAATGTGTCTCCAACACTATACATATAGCCTTCAACAGAATATCTATATGAAAGACCCATTTTGGGTACCAGGAGAGGCATAACCTAAATCTGAGTATCCTCTCTCATGAAGACTCATTTGCAGAAAGAGTTATTTTTGGGGTCTTGTTGGAAAAGACCAAAAATAGGTATTGAAATCTTTGCCTGTAGCGTTACCCAAAGGATGAATGAGTCTTGTATTTTGGGTCGCGGTTGCTGGAGACTGTGGAAGTACCAGTAAGCAAGAAGTATACCATGATTATGGGTTCTGAGTTCTGATGATCCTTTATCTAGGAGTACTACTCTGTATTCGGGCCCGGTGAGGCTAGTTTTCTTTACTTCACCGGCTCTGGATCTAGCTCCAGCTCCTCTAACGCTTCAGTAGCTGAATACTGATAGAGCTAGAGCAGGTTGAATCCATACAAAGGGGGCCTCAATATGTTCCTTAATATTAGTGTGGTGATTGCACAACAGCACTGTCAACAAAACATTGCTAGGAGTATTCAAATACCCAAAGACCCCAAAAATTTGCAGGCCCTGTTTGACTGGCTGAAAAAGAGGAAAAAACACGGTTATTTTACTAAACTCATGCGGTTGACAAGTTCGAGCGAGCAGGGCTAGCAGGAGTACCAGAGGCAAGAAAGAGGAGCGAGAGGCGATGAGGGCCAGGGTCAAGGGGGCAGCTTTATTTTGAGGCACTGGCAGTGTTCCCGAAAAGAAGGAAAAAAAAGATAAATAAAGCAGGATGAGCACTTGACCCTCTGTCTGACCATCGACAAAGATGCACATCGGCCTGCCTGCGATCACCAGTTTTGCTTCCTCACACATCAGAATCAGATCAGACAACACAAGGGCCTCGTTTAGATTCCAAATTCTTTCCCAAATTTTACTATACAAAAAGTAGATTCCCCGTCACATCAAAATGCCGGCAAATTCATGGAGTACTAAATGTAGATGAAATCAAAAACTAATTGCACAGTTTTGTTGTACTTTACGAGACGAATATTTTGAGTCTAATTAATCAATTTTTGGATAATTTTTTACACTAAAAAACAAAAATTGCTACAGTGTTCCGAATCGAGCCCCTAATTTGGGAAGCGAACACGGCCAAGGACCAGCAGTAGCTTAGGACCACCCTATCACAGCGTCGGCTAGGTTCTTCCTTCTTCGGGCGCCGTAAAGAAATCATGCATTCGGCCGTAAATAAGCTCCTTCCCTTGCTTAAGGACCCGCTTTATTCTATCCTAATCTTAAACCCTAGGCCTTGTTTAGTTCACTTCAAAATTTCAAGTTTTTTCACTCTCTCTGTCATATCAATTTTTAGACGTATACATAGAACAGTAAATATAGATAAAAAAATAACTAATTGCACCGTTTGATTGTAAATCAAAAGATGAATCTTTTAAACCTAGTTAGTCCATGATTAAATAATAATTATCAAATACAAATGAAATACTACAGTACCAAATTTTTCTAACTTCTTCTGTCTAAACGAGGCCCTAGCTTTGCGGCAAAAACTGATCCAGACCACCATAGCACGTACAAAAGCCTGTACGCAGGCACTATTACTTATCTGTAACTAGTCTAGTCATGAAGATAGTAATTTAAATGGTGTACTACTACTCCATCTCGTGGTTTGACTTCATGTGATCTTTAAGGCTAGACTTTGATTGTTATAATTACAATAGGTTGCTTGCAACGATAAAACTGCGATACTAGGAAATTTCATTAGTTACTAAAATAATACATTGTCCGTAAAAATAACACCGAGATACTACGAAATTGCTTTCAATTTTGTTACGAAATTTACATTGTGTTGTAGTACTAATTATTAATAAAAAATTATAAAAAAATAATCTTACTCCCTTTGTCTAAAAAAATGTAATTCTAGTTTTAGGATGAGTCAAGTTTTCTTAAGTTGAACCGAGCTTATAAATGTAATATCAATACTTATATGTTTAAATAGATTATGTATTTCATAACTAATCTAATTATACATATTTGTTATAATAAATGTTAGTAATTTTTTAATAGATTTAATTAAATTTAGAATTGTTTGACTTCTCGGTAGGTTGGATTGCATTCCTTTCGGAACTAGGACTAGTAACATGTAAGCGCTTGTAAATCAAAATTGAGTGATTAATGCAATTAGCTTCCTTACTATAGAATAGAAGTTGCGGTTTGAGTCACTAGCTCATATTTTCAGCTCATTATTCTTCTACAAATAATAGATTGTGCGCCTTTTGACAACTATTCATATATGATGACTTGTAAATCTCAAAATATATCGATCTTGTCGGTGTTTTGTAAACCAAACTAGTAAACTTATACGATTGCTGCGCTGTTCTAGAAAGACGATGGTTGAATCCAAAAGACACGAGGATTTATACTGGTTTAGACCAGAACCCTACATCCAGTCTCATAGATGATCGAGTGCATGTTCCTCGCTTGAATGCTCTGAAGTCTTTACAATAGGGGGTGCAAGAAAGGTGGAAGAGATGGATGGACCTATACTAGGCGAAGGGCTGCCCGAAGAGAAGTTTCAGGAGCCCTACTACAATCGTGGGTGAATGGAATGGTTGAGAATTCAAAATGTTTGAAAATGGTGCCCCGGCTGTCCTTGTAATGAGTTTGGGGGCAGGGCACATACAAAGCAGGAGGTCCTCCCGACCGAAGGGTCGTGAGCCTGGGGAGGTCCTACCTAACTTGGCTTGTAAGCTACGCCATCTTGTGGAGTACGTTCGGGCGTGGCTGTAGTCACCGCCATGCGGCCACGTCGCAGCAGGGTGTGACGTGGTGCCTACTGTGCCAGCTGTTGACGGTCCTTAACGCACATTTTTAACAGTCAATTATCACATAAAATGAACCAATATGGTCACCAAACTTAGAATTAGAGCTTATAACTAATCAATTCCATGAGTTTTGGAGATTCGTCAATTGCAGGAGGACATGTCAGGAATAACACAAGAAACGTGTCAAAAGTACTCAAAACAAGGCGTAACATCACCCGACATGAGCTCAAGAGGAGAAGGCCTACTTATCAGGAAATTCAGGGCCCCGTTAGGAGGAGAAAAAAAGCCAAAACCCAAAGCAAACGTGCTCCAAATAGGGCCAAACTTTGTAGGAGTGGCCCATGCAGTCCTGGAGGCCTACAAAACAAAGATTGGGCCGAGACAACACCTCTAAGGTGCGGCCGAACCTAGGGTGTGGCCGCGCCCGTGCTGGCGAGCCTCGGGCCCATCTTTGGTGGGCCACCTCTCACCGACGTTGCAAACACGGTTAATTAGGTGCCCGACCAGGTTCACTGCATCTTCAGGTCGATTTGTGGGCGGTTTGCTACCTTCCATGAGGGGAGAATGCAACTTCCAAAGAGCCCCACTTCTCCACCTATAAAAGGAGGACATCTCCCCCTCATTCACAACAACACATCAAGGAAGAGCAACACCACAAGAGCTACACTCCAAGGCTTAGGCCATAGCTAGTAGACTTGGCTCGGGAGAGATGTGAGGGAGAGTATGGGGAAGAGCCGAACTTGTCGGTGTCTCCCCGAGCTTGTACCTCGACAAACACTTGTGCCTCAACAAAGCTTTCTGCTAAAGTGAGTGTTCATGGTTCTTTAGGCATTACGTCTTTTGAATAGTTAAGTTCTATTCTTAGTTGTTCACGGGTTCGTTGTCCGTCCCCGTGGAGGATGCTCTAGTAGAGGGTCCTGATAAAGACGGATAACCCTTCGCGAACGCTAGAGTAGTAGTCAATAGCGTAGATGTGATGTCTAGGCTAGAGGCTACCTTTGTTTGCCTCATATCCCATGGTTGAGGGGTAGGTGGCAGGTTATGACAGCCCTATCTATCCCTCATAATCCCCACGTCTGGGTACGATGTAGAGCTAGAAGCCGGCATCACTTGGCAAACCAGGTGCGATCCGGTGCCCGAAGTAAGCAAGTGAGAGTGGGGTTTATCTTTCCATAGACCCAAAAAGCCATAGGAATCCATCTCTACCCTTTCTAACATTACCCCTTGTGTTGTCCTTAGATAAACTAGCTAGAAGAAGTACCTTCATTCCCTGTGAAAAATACGATACCCTAAATACTTCTGGGTGAAGGCTATAACGGTAATTTCATGCGCTTGCGGATTCTTTCTATTTGCGTTAAGAAATACCAACAAGCTTTCTGACGCCGTTGCCGGGGAACAGTTGCTATTTTCTTCGAACCTAGTTCATCCTCGTATCTATATCTTTTATCTTTTATTTTTATAAAAACAAAAATATTTCCATCATGACATCAACTCCTATCCAATATCGGTCTGTTTCAAAGAGGGAGTTCCGTGAGCCACCACCACTTTCAAAATCAACCCTTCCATCTGGCTATGAACTCTACCCTGGCTTGATAGCCATGGTTCGGGCACTACCCTTCTCAGGACATGAAAATGAAATCCCCTGCCATCACCTGTGAGACCTCGAGGAAATGTGTTTGTGCCTGAGCATCTCAGGCATGACGCAAGAAACCTTAAGGTGAAAATTGTTTCCCTTCTCTCTCATGAGGAAGGCGAAGCAATGGTACACAGACGCCGTAGAGAGTACGAATGGGGACTGGGATGAACTTAAAGACAAGTTTTGTCTTATTTTTTCACCATGTCCCGTATCGGCTCTCTACCAAGGGCAATCCTTGATTTCGAGCAGCGTGAGGAGTCGATAGGTGCAGTCTGGGCCTAGTTTTCAACACTAATACATGCCGGCCTAGACTTGTCTTTACCCGACAACATATTGCTACGACTCTTTTGTTTGGGTATAGATGCTGACCTATGCCTAGACATGACTACCGGAGGTTGTTTCGCACACAAAATTATGATGGAACAAGTAGAATTCCTTGAGCGCTTCATAGCCAAACACACTTCTTCTATCATGAGAACCAAACCCCTCTAGGCAAAATTCATGTCGAGTGTGGAGGAGTCCTTACCAGTCGAAAACCAAACACATACCATTCCTAGGTTCGACTCGTGAGCCCCTACCTGAACCACGAACACCAAAGGAAACACTGCTTCATCCTTCAGAGTTCCCTATCAAATTTGAGGATTATGGCAATACCTCGAAGTTATCATGGTATGAAAAGCTCACAAATGAAGTTTCCCCTAGAGTGGAACCACCAAAGGAATGGTTTATGGAAGTGAAACGTTCTTCTAAAGCAATTTAGATTCTTTCACCTTCCACGACCATGCCTTGTTCGTTAAGGGGAGCGAACATAGAAGCCCTGCACAACCCCATAGTCGGGACTAGTATCATGTCAAAATTCCTAGCGAAAAACTTTTTGGGTAACATGCCGCTAGTTCCAACTGACAAACTCTTCAAAAGTTCTTTGGAACTATTTTTTGAGTGTTGTGGGATTATTAGAGTCGTGCCAGTTACAATTGAAAAAATCAAGGTTTTCATAGATTTTCATGTCTTTACCATCCTCGAGTTTGAGCTTCTCATAAGCCACACCTTGGACAATCTTATCCAAGAAAAATCTCCCCATGGGGCCTTAATGAAAAGTTGGGAACAACTGCTTCTGCCACTCCTATCCGTTGTCCCGAAAGTCCAAAGACAAAGCAGCAACCCAACCATTACCCGTTCGAGGAGGCAAAGTTCATTTTACCATTCGTTTCACCTAGGCTTTCTAGTGAAACTAAGTGTCCATCATCTCCCTCGCTCAAACATAGCCATGTCCCTCTGGCAATTCAAGCGATAACTTTTGTACCATGGACATCCCCAAAGCACCGACTCTGGAGTCCAAGAGGAAGGATTCCGCATACAAACATGAAAGCTTCACTCTCGAACCTCCTTCTGAATCACGCTCAGTTTTGGGCTCTCCAGAGTTTGTGTTGCTAAGTACCAAGTGCTTTCATGAGAACCACAACCATATCTCTCTCCTTGTTTGCAAACTTTTCAAAATCATGGTTGTGGATGTATTCGTTTACCATGAATATTGTAAATCTCGAGGAAGCATTACGGTACTAACCTTGCAGCTTGAACATTCATGCTAAATATTTAGTGGTAAAGCTGGGAACTATACCACCATTGATAGCTGCAAGAAGAGTTCCCAAGGTCGACCATAAGACCATAAATCAAGCACTACCAGGAGATACCCCGGATTATCATAAAAACTTTACTATCAATAAAAGCAAGAACATGTTTTCAAGTTAGTATGCACGTTCGGGTATTCTTGGTTGTTAACCCTTTTAGGTTGAGACTAAGAAGAACAAAGGGCATACGATGCTAAAGAACATGAGAACTGCATCAATCATACACATCGGTGTTCTTTTGTGATGGAACACACTCAGAGGGAGAACCCCGACATTGCACACTTGACTTTTACACAAAAAGTCCAAGTGTGGGGGAGGAAGTTCCATCCACATAAAAAGGCCATCTTGGGCTAAAAAAGAGAAATGATGTCAGCTCTACCTTGCCATAAAAAAGAGAGAGAAATAATATGAGTGATAAAAAAGAGAAGAAAAAAGAGAATATAGAAAAAAGAAGAGAGAAGGAGCATTCTTCTCTCCTAGACCTTTGCTATCACTAAGACCCATGGTCCACACACACTAGTTCTGTGTGTAGCCTAGCCTTGGTGATAACCTGAGATAAACCGTGTACAAGCCACCATTGCAGCAACTTCAAAATCTTTGTCCACATATGCTGCTAGTAAGTAAATTCAGGTATGCAAAGGTAAATAAATATTCACCAAACTCCTTTACTCATATTTGTCTCTATGAGATCATAGGAATTCATGCCTCTTGTTTATGTCATATGCTCTGGTTTGGATGCATCCAGCTGGTACATCCATAGGTCTTTTAAAATTGAGCATGGTGCTTAGGTTAAAAAGACCTTCTTTAATCAAAATTTGACATGGTGTTGAATTTGATTAATAAACTTTGAGTATCTATTTTCATAAACAATGGAAGTAATCTTTAATAGAGATAAATCAAGGCTAGATTTATTTTTTAAACTTTACATTAGCCTTGCTTGAGTATACAAAGTCTGGTGAACTAATAAATTAAAAAAATAATAGATAATAATACTAATAATAATATAATGAAAAAATATATATAATAACAAATAAAATTTAGGCCCTCCAGTATTCATACTGGCAGAGCCTTGTTTGTATCTATTTTTGTTTCTTTATCCAATAAACAGGTACAAGAATAAGTGTGGGGGAGATCTCTCAAGTATCACGAACACACGATGCTAAAAAAGTATCACGAACACACACTCGAGATCTTCCCCCCACATGTTGCACAAACATCAACAATCCAGCATGCAGTAGGACAAGACAAAAAGTTCCAGAAAGGATTGGCTAGATCTCTGGTTTAGCCAAACCACATCTGAATCCTTTAACTCCTTCCTCTACAACGATGGTTTGTGCAACAATCCCCTCAACTCTCCTAAAAAAATTTTGAAGCTTAAATTTGAACAAATTAAAAATACAAAACAAATGTCGCTCCATGTCCATGCAAATTTATCAACCACATTTCGTAAGTGTGTTCCATATACATACATTTATGCTTACAGAAAAAATATTCTAATAGGACAATCATGTTGACTAAGTTGTTGTGAGGTGTGATATAGTTCTAACTTAGAAATCCTACCATTATATTCAAAGCACTTGGAGAATTTGTTTTGATAAAATTGCTATAAAACCATAGTATCATATACTCCTCATTTGGTGAAGAAATTCCTACCAAGGCCAAATATAACATTTAGCAAGTTTCAAACCTTGCACATACGCTGCTAGTTTTTGTATTGAGTTTGGTCAAGACTTGTTGACCCTTGTTGAGAGATTTATCATGCTCCCAAGATCAAGATCACGTACACCAACATATACATGCTGCTCCTACACTGGGAGTACGCAAAAACATGCTTCCATCCAAAAAAAATTGCTCCTACACTGGGAGTAGGAAAAAATATTTTTGTTAGGAAAATACTCCATGTTCTAAACAGGTGATGATCTCTCTAAATATGTGGTTTAATAGGCATGAGCTATGCAAAAGTATAAAAGAAAACAAAAATATATTTGGACACATGAAGGTCCAAGAACAAAAGAAAAAATAGGGACACATGAATGTCCCAAGGTATTGAAGAAAAGAAAGATGAACACATGAAGGCTCATATAAAAAAATGAATGATGATAGCCATGTCTCAAAATAATTAGTTAGAAGAGATCATATTTACAAAAGGAGTATAGTTTTAGTTCACCTTATAGTTATAGTTCACCTCTTTCCACACACATGCACATCTTGATCTAAGAGTATGGTATTTCTCTCATTGGATCCTCATTTTGACTTTACAATATATGCAATACAGGTATGCTACTTTGTTTATCCCTACCAAAAGCTCCACATAAACCTGTTTAGAAGTAGGAGAAAACAAAAGAAGGCAAAACTTTGCTATGCCTTGGTGAGGAAATATAAACCATTGAGTGATTTGAGAGTGCCATTTGAGAAGTATAAAGTGAACTATGCTTTTGTTTGAGAAAAACTTCTAAAAACTCCAAGTGCCAAGATGTGAAACTGGAAAGATGACTTTGTTTCGAGAACTGTTCCACTTTTCAACAACTCAAGGAAACATGTTAGCTAATGCCACATATCCCATTTGTGTAAAGAATGTGTTGCAATAGCTTTCTTGTATAGATGTATATCTTGGGATGTTATATTCATGATTACTTTTGTCACACCCCAAAATTTCTAATTTTGGGTTGTGCATAGAAAATACTAAATAAAATAAATATTTTAATATTCAGATAAAATCTCCCAAGTATAGTTTATGATAGCATCAATTAATTATAGAAAAAAATGAAAAAAATAAGAATCTTTAAATTTTTCTAAACTAATTTGATGGGCTATTGTTTAATGTGATGTTTGCTCGTTAACTCTTGTGTGTTGAGAGCGAGCAAAGTCTTTAAAAATACGTTTAATAGGTCGATCTTCCTTCTCGGGCGTGCCTTTAACTTTTTCTACAATCAATATTCCTTGTCTCTCAGATCAAGTTTTCATTTGGAGCTTCCTAAAAACCTTTTATTTTGTAACACAAATTACTCCTTTCAGTTCCTCGCCCATCAATCAATCTTTACAAACTTCTCGGAAATTTTTCCTGCTTTTGTCGAAACTTCTTCCTGTTTTCTACAAGCATAATCTAATTTTTAGAAGCTCCAAAATTATCTTATAGTGAGCTCCAAATACTTTAACTGGGTTCCTCATGTTCCATAATGTCTCTGAGAATTTTCACTGAATTTTTGGAGCTTTTGGAGTATTTTTCATGGCTTAAATAATAATTTTAGACCTTTCTAGAATTATTTTCTCCATGAAATTAATTAATTCCTAAAATAAATAAATATCTCATTTTTCCCGACGCTCAAAGCCTATGTGTAATAATCATAAAGGCCTATGTCTTTATTTACTAATGGGCCTTAATGTCTATTTAGGCCTATTAGTGGAGGTGGACGGTGCAACATCAATTAGTATCATATTGCTAGTTGATGTGAAGGTGGAGAGTTTTCTTCCCTATAAGTATATACCTACCCCATTGGTAAAGCACACCAAAACTATCGTAAGAGGAGCCCCTAGTTTGGAAAATCTCTCGTATAGTAAATTATATATTTTTCCTCCTTCTCGTGTCGCCCTCAGGCCGAGGCCCATTCGTTCCTTTTCTCCTTATGCTTCACGTGAGGAGACGGATGGAGGTAGAAGATGAAGTATTTACGGTTCTTCCACTGGTTCGTAATATCTTTGTCGTTTCTTCGTTTTAATTCCGTTCTGCTCCGTTTCAGTTGATAGTTTCGTATAGTTGCGCTCTACGCAGTAGTGTTAATGTTTTTATGTCAGATGTTTTTTTATATATAGCTAAATATTAGATTGATTAATATGCTTGTAATTAGTTTTAAATTTGTAATCTGCTTAGTCTAAACACATTTTAAATATAAAACTAGTCTAGCCGTTCACTTATTTACTTTCTTTTCATAAAAGAAATGTATTTGCTTATAGACCATTCTCTGAACATTCATAAATAATATATGACTAGATTTAACATGGTATTTTAATTAAAAATATAATTTGATTAAGTTAATATCCTTTGCATGATTTTGTTCAATTAAAAATAAAACATGTGCATAGTCTTCCTTATCTTTTATTATATAATATAAAACCCGGTAGTTTCACTATCGTAGCTCTGGTTTAGTCTGTTTCGGTGGCGCTAGTTTTAGTCGGCGTGATTTAATTGTTCTGAGTCTTATAATCTAAAATATTGTCGCCATTGATGTTTATGTGCAACTAGTTTTCTAATTTAAATGCAATTTGATTTATATTCATTTAATAGCGTTCATTAAAAACAACTTAGGGTTGTAATTCCGTGTTTGTCGCGTTGCTACCTCACTGACCGTAATCTGCATGCTAGAAACGACTTTTATCACGTTATGTATTTATGAATTTAATCATGTTAATTTAATTAAAGTTTATGAAATGCCTTTTCTTCAGCTAAAAGCAACTTAGCATCTAATCTTTGATCTTTCATAAAGTAAATGTTAACTTCATTAACACCAACCTTAATGTGTTTTTATTAATTATAATTTGTTTAGTTAAACATGGAACATATAATTAGTTTGGGTAATATTTATTTAATGTCTTTTTGAGTTAAAAATAATTTAGGCCTATACTTCGGTCTTTTATAATAAATATTAATATGATTAATACCAACATAAACAACTTTTCAATTATGAATTGCTTTGTTCAACCATGAATCATAAATGTATTTGTTCCATGATCTAGGTTTTCTAATTAATAAATGTTTAAATGACTTAAATGATATACACTCTTTTACTTATAAACAAAATGTGAATATGGTTTAACTCTAGCTTTGATAAGTTAATATAATTTGGTCAATTCCACTTTAAAACATCCATCACCTCTTTTCATTAAATAAAATAAATCAATCGTAAAGTTTGCTCTTTTAGTTATGTTGTAAACCTCGATAGACGTGTCCACGGTAACAGTAGCTCCGTTCTTAGTCGTTCTTGCGCTCTCGTGATCGTAGCAACATGTAGAATAGTTTTATAACCCTTTTATAATATTTTGATACTGTTGGTGTGTTGTTCTAATTATATCTCTTTGTTTGCTTCGTGCATGATTGCTTTGGGATGCTTGTATGTTGATGTTTTATCGAGTATAGATGTGAGCAGTTCGTGGGAGATCAGGAGCAGCATTTTGAAGAGCAAGATCAGCAGGAACTATACTTTGATCAAGGCAAGTATAACATGAGATTTCCTTATTGTCCTATTCACTTTAATCACATAAAATCATATTGCATGTGTCTATATTGAATTGCCATTAAGGATTTTCTAGTTTTGATCTATACCTTGTCATCTATGGGATTTTGCATTGGGTAGCTTTTGCTAGTGTTGAACTTAAACTATGATATTGTAATATGATTAAAGGAATATGCAACAATAGTAAAAGATGACTTTTTAATTACTGTTTAAAGAGGGCTAGAGCATGGTGCTATTTTTATTGGTGCTCTAGTTTCTCTCTATAAGGATTCATCTGTGGATGAACATCCGGGACATATAGTACAGCTATGAGGGCTATATGGCTCTGGCTCTAGTTGTTTGAAAGACCTTTTCTAGCTTGTTAGTGTTAACCTTCATTGGCGTAAGAATGGCTTGACACGATGGGTGTAGTGTGGCCTCTGTCCTAATGTGTATAGGCTGCGTGTCGTTGTGCCATTTGGAAGGGGGCTCTATATATGTTTGCCGAGTGAATCTAATGGCCCTAACTTGTTAGACGAACCTTTGAAAGGCTTCATAGTAAACCCTGCCTGCTCACCTTGGAAGTGTTTTGGGGATTGGCCGCCCTGGGCATATGGGTAATCACGACTCATAGGGAAAGTATACACCTCTGCGTAGAGTTTAATAAACTGGTATACTAGCCGTGCTCACGGATACGAGTGGCCTTGGACCTTCACGGAATAGATGAACATTTATTGGTTTAATATGTGTTTTGTTATTCATTATTCATATTTACATTTATCATACATTTATTGTGGGATTATTGCAAACTTGTTGCTACTCATATGATAAAACTATGAAAACTAAAAGCTAGATGCAGTTAAACCGTCTCATGCTTTTGTTGAGCCTCATTATACCCCATGTTATATTTGTTGAGTACGATATGTGCTCACTCTTGCTATCTCCACACACACATCAGGATGGGCAAATGAACAGGATTGGTAAGAGAATTATCATAATGAATATTAGGCTTGATGTCAACCAGTCAGCGTACCTGTGATTGGAGTCACCACGAGAGAGAGTTATCTTTTTTATTTTCTGCTTCATTTGTGTAAAGATTTTGAGTTAATAATCATGATGTAATAAGCAATGTGATGATACTCTCCTTTAATTTGTCGACTTATGTGTGATTGATCTCTGGGCGCACATAAGGTTATGCATTTCATTTTATCCTTAAAAATGGGTGTGACAACTTTATCCCTAAGCTTTGATCGAGGACGAGCAAAGTGCTAAGTGTGGGGGCTTGTTGGTGGTCCTTAACTCACATTTCTAACCGCCAATTATCACATAAAATGAAACAATATGGTCACCAAACTTAGAATTAGGGCTTATAACTAATCAATTCTATGAGTTTCAGAGATTCATCAATTGTAGGAGGACATGTCAGGAATAACATAAGAAATGTGTCAAAAGTACTCAAAACAAGGCATAACATCACCCGACATGAGCCCAAGGGGAGAAGGCCCACTTACCAGGAAATTCAGGGCCCCGTTGGGAGGAGAAAAAAGGCCAAAACCCAAAGCAAACGTGCTCCAAATAGGGCCAAACTTTGTAGGAGTGGCCCATGCAGTCCTAGAGGCTGACAAAACAAAGATTGGGCGAAGACAACACCTCTAAGGTGTGGCCAAACCCTGGGTGCGGCCGCACTCGTGTTGGCGCGCCTTGGGCCCATCTTTGGTGGGCCACCTCTCACCGACGTTGCAAACGCGGTTACCCAGGTGCCCGGCCAGGTTCACTGCATCTTCAGGTCGGTTTGAGGGCGGTTTGCTAACTCCATGAGGGGAGAATGCATCTTCCAAAGAGCCCCCTCTTCTCCACCTATAAAAGGAGGACCTCTCCCCCTAATTCTCAACAACACATCAAGGAAGAGCTAAACTCCAAGGCTTAGGCCATAGCTAGTAGACTTGGCTCAGGAGAGATGTGAGGGAGAGTACAGGGAAGCACCAAACTTGTCGGTGTCTCCCTGAGCTTGTACCTTGATGAACACTTGTGCCTCAATGAAGCTTTCCGCTAAAGTGAGTGTTCATGGTTCTTTTGGCATTACGTCTTTTGAATAGTTAAGTTCTATTCTAACTTGTTCATGGGTTCATCGTCTGTCCCCGTGGCGGATGCTCTAGTAGAGGGCCATGATAAAGATGGATAACCCTTCGTGAATGCTAGAGTAATAGTCGATAGTGTAGATGTGGTGTCTAGGCTAGAGGCTATCTTTGTTTGCCTCGTATCCCACGGTTGAGGGGTAGGCGGCAGGTGGTGATAGCCCTGTCCGTCTCTTGTAATCCCCCACATTTGGGTACGGTGTAGAGCTAGAGGTCAGCATGACTTGGCAGACCAGGTGTGATCCGGTGTCTGAAGTAAGCAAGTTAGAGTGGGGTTTATCTTTCCATAGACCCAAAAGCCATAGGAATCCATCTCTACCTTTTCCAACTTTACCCCTTGTGTTGTCCTTGGATGAACTAGCTAGAAGTACCTTCGTTCCCAGTGAAAAATATGATACCCTAAATACTTCTAGGTGAAGGCTACAACGGTAATTTTGTGCGCTTGCGGATTCTTTTTGTTTGCGTTAAGAAATACCAACACCAGCCGTGGTGGCACTATAGGCACGGTGGTAGTTTGCCAACCGTCCTATGTGACGTGATCTCTGCCGTAGTCTTTGTCCTTGTCTCCTTGTTTCTGGGGGCATGGTACATAAGTTGGTAGCTATCCTCCAGTCATCGATCGCCTGGTCGTCTTTGAGGAGCCAAAGGACACGATCCCGATTGTTAGGGTCGTGGCTTTCGTCGGTCCAGGTGGCCTTTGAGTCAAGGCCCCCATCATGGATCCCATCCCATAGTGGGTGAGATTGTACATGCATGTTGTAGGGCCGTATCTGGCTGGTGGTTGTCGTGCCTATCATCACCGCCTCAGGGTGGTGTTGTCTTGTTCGACCTTTGTGGCATAGGGCTAGCATATGACCGGACCGAGGTGATTGTTGTTCCCTCGGTCCTCGCGGGGTCAGTGAGGCTTGCTTGCCTTGTTAGAGTAGATGTACTCGGTGGGGCTCGACCTCTCCCCGTCCCTTTTAAGGGTCATGACGGGGGTGAGGTTGTGCGCTTTTCATGCTCCGTGTGGCTAAGGCAGGATGAAGAGGTCATGGCTGACCCTGGCCCTAGCATCTGGCCTGGCTTGCTCGGCTCGACTGGGCCTTGGTGGTTCGGGCCTTCACCAGCTAGCATACTGCGGATCACGTGGCCTACTAACTAATCGATGCCTTGAGACACCCCTTGGTTATAACCCTAACAGTAGCCCCCGAGTGATTTTGTGATCACGAAGTGCTCATGAAAGTGCTAAAAGGTGTGCACATTGAGCGTGGGTTCGTAGTCATGGCTTGTTTGAGCTTCATTGTTCATCCCCTCACAGGTTGGAGTGTTCAAGGCGGTAGGTGGCCGTTGTGTTTTGCCCTGTCAAGACGCCCTGACGATGTGGTACGTGACCGTCGAGCCCTCTTGACTTTACATGGGTGTCTAATGTCAGTCATGACCTGCTGTTGTCTGCAATGCGGCACAAGAGTTTCAGGTTGTTCGGTCTGCCCTTAGGCCTATAAGGATATACCTTTCATTCAAACCACCCATGGCCGTATCACCAAACCTCTCCTATCCTTCCTGCTAAGAGGGTGAAGGAACGGGAGAGAAAAGTTCAAGAAGAATCATGTGGTTCCCATCCTGCGACCCTGCCGGTAGTGCTCGAAAGCTGGTGGCGCCCTTTCGATAACTGGTGCTAGAAGGGATCTTGCGATCAGGGGAGGATTGAGGTGGTGTTTAGGCCAACCGCAAGTCCTCATGGTTTTAGCACTTCCCTGAACTCATAGGTTTTGGGTCGCTGAAACACGAGTGCCAAGGCGATATTGAACTGCTCCCAAAGCCCACGAGCTACTCCTGGGAGTTGCTCATGATTTGGGGGAGGCCTTGCCATCCCTTGGTGTCCCCATCATGCTTTCTGAACCATGATGGTGGTGGCCTACGGGCTTGATCCTGCTCTCATCTCGTCCTCCCCACGCCTTTCTGCCCTAGAGGTTATGATGTTACGAGAAGGGGAGTCAAGCGATTTCTCATTTTCTTACTCCCACACTCATAGCATGCACCTCTAGGGACCCAATGATGCCACCTAGGTAGCGGGGTCATGATTTAGTACATTTCCAAGTGGCTCAACCGCTCTTGTACTTCTAGGGATTTCAATGAAAAGAATGCTATTATCTGTGCATTTGTGTTTTCTTTTGAGCCTGTCGTGAGCCCTCGGGTCATGGGGTCAAGATCGCGGCTTTCGGTCTTAACACCAGAAAATGTTTTTTTACCTCCTTTTGCGTGTTCGTGAGGTTTTCTATGATCGTGCAGTGGCTCGTAGGTCTTGGACCTTTTTGCTTTTTCCACATGACCGAGCCGTGATCATGTTTTGAGTTCCACATCGCTTCATATGCAAGTCACTTGCTACGTTGCCCAGGCCATGTGCTTCATTGATCCCTCCTAGAGAGATCTTGGTCCTCTAACGGTTTGTGGGCCTTCAAAGCTACCCTTGGTCTTTAGACCTAGAGGTACCGGGAGGGGTCTCAGTCTTTGTTTTGACCCTTTTATGGGGTCGTGGGGACCCGACTCCCATTTTCCCAGTGCTCCTACTAACCCTGAGAGGTCATGATGCCCTGTTACAGGTAGGTTTGGTCTCATCCCATGCGGGGAGAGGCAAGTCCACCATAACCATGTGGTTAGAGCGGTGCGCCTCATCGAGGTCGATGGGTAATCCGAGCGGGACCCGATATCCTCCCCAACGGACATAGAGTTCCGCTGTGCCTCATCGAGAGACATCCCATATATCATCGGTTAGAGTTCTACTGTGCCTCATTGAGAGACATCCCATATATCATCGGTCATCAATCCCATCGATCCCCAACTGCCTCTGCAGCGGCCAGGGGGCAAGATGCCTCTCCCCAGAGGGGGTCAACCTGGGTGACTTCAAAGCAGACAACTCAGACATAGAGAGAAGGTCATGTGGTTCCGCACCACCGATTAGAGCCACAGGGGCCCATCTCCTCCCTGCCCCTATCCCTTTTGTGGCCTCAGTCCTTCTAAGGACCGGCCCAAGAGTGGGTTTCCTAGGCTTGACATGGGGTCATGTTCACGGCGGGTCGCTCCGCGCACGATCTCGAGGGGGGCGGTTGTCCTCTCCGATCACATCGTGGCATAATGGCGCTCGCTCACGAGTGGTCGTGCACCGTGGAACGTGGACATGCAAATCAAAATGATATGAAAAGAGTGGGGATGTGTGCGGCTTACTTGTCTCGTGCCGCTACGTGGGCAACTGTCGTTCCGCCTTCCCTCTAATCGCTTCACCTACTATGCGGGGTTCTCCAAGCGGTTAACAAATGTGAATGAATGTGCATTTGCCTTGAGTGCCCTTTGGTGGCTATAAGTGCTCTTGAAGTGGTATGGCGGGCCGCGTGGCATTCGCTTTGGATCACCTGCTCCACAACTTTCCCGTCTTTGCATTTGAATAGCTAGAGTTCCTTCCTTGCCGGTCGGGATGGATCGCGGTAAGTAGCCGTTGGAGGAGTCACCGGGTAGCGGCAGGGCGCCGCTGCCTCTTCGCCCTTGCTTGCATGATCAGGGGTAAGTGCATTTGGATGATGTTCAAGTTCGGAGGTTTTGACCTATATTGACTATGCGTGTTTGCAGGGCTGCCTCCCACGCCGCACCCGGAGGGGCCGCCAGAGCCGCTCGTGTCATGACCCCACCCACAGGGGGTCGAGCTCATCGTCACCCTCTTCGGATGATTAGCGTGAGTTCCGTGAGCTCTTCCACAGGACAGACGAGGCCTGCTAGGCGCTACTCCGACGCCACCCACGAAGCGAGCTAGCTAGAGTGTTGCCTTGATGCCACCAGGGTGTCCCTTGAGGCCTCAGAGAGGGAGACCGTTGCCACGTAGGTGGCGGCCATAGACACCTAGGCCGCATCATGGGTGAGGGTGCTTCTTTGTCTTGTCGTTCTGTTCATGACTCGCCACTCCTGACCTTCCTCTGACCCTCTTGTCTTCTTGTTTTCAGTGTTGGAGAAGCAGTTGGCGGCCTCTCGTCACGATATGGAGGAGGCTCGCCTCTGGGAGGACCGTGAACGCGTGGTGGTGTCTAGAATTTGGCAGGGTGCCGACATCGCCCTCGCCACCCTACTGCTCCGCACCAGCCAGGACTTTCGTCAGGTGGCACTAGGGTTCTCGGGCCATGCCACGAAGGCAGAGCGAGCAGAGCTAGTTGGCGGCTTCGCTGTTGCCGAGGCCACCATCGTGGCTACCGTGGATGTGGAGGACATCCTCCACGGCGGTGGCCAAGAGCCTTAGGTTGTACCTAGGGTCTTTTGATGAATAAAATTCTTTAGTTTGTATCTTGCGCTTCTTTTTATTTCACACGTCTACTATTGATTCGATCGTTTGAATGCCATAGTCATGACCTTGCCTAGGGGTCGACCCGCAAAGCTTAGTCTAGTGTGGCTCCATTTTCGTGATCGAGGCATCGTGGACCAGGTCTAGCGGCAGCGCGCCTTTCATTGCCCTCCCTCAAGTCACGACGATCTTTGTTCTGGTGAACATCGATGTGTGGTATGCCATAGTGTAGCCCCCGTGAGCCAGCCATGTCAACTGGCACGTGTTGATCGGCACGGGTCGCTTGGGGTTACGTGCATCATTAGAGTTTCACTTTGGCGTATGTCTACTGAGGCGTGATGCGATCTCTGGGCATAGGGATGTTTCATTGATCACTATGTACAAAATCTTAGCTGGCTAAGAGCAGCTTTAGCGTGACCATCGAATGTCTACGCTGCTGGTCATGGCTTTCATCGTCTGTAGTGCTTAACATGACAAGGCCTAGAGCACATGGCTCGTCGAATCCAGGAGTGTGTTACATCACGAGCCCTGGTGCTCATTGATTACGTCATCCTCATGCTGTGTCATCGCCTGCCTCATCGCAAGCCTCGGCCAAGGTCGCAAAGCATGACCTCCACATGCTCTCCTACTGTGTAGGGAAGTCATGTTCGGGTTCAGCCCCCGGGGGCCAGCACGCGGTTGTTGTGATGGTGTAATTCTACCGTTCACACAGGTGGGCCTACTGGAGGTTGCCTCCTACAGTGATAATCCCGTGAGGGCCGGGCATCTTGAGCTTTAGGTATGTGTAGTTGGGGACAGCCATGAACTTGACGTAGAATGGACGGCGCAGGATGGCATGTGAAAGCATCTAGGCCCCGAGGTTTGGTTTCGGCAATTGATGACAACGCTTTATTACCATGACTAACGTGTGTTTTGCAGAAACTTTGGTAAGTTAGGTCATGGAGGTTTTAACTGCTTTGGGCACCATGGTATTCATGCCCCTTGATGGAAATCGTTTCGGTTTTCAAAAGAGTGACGTCAAGATTAAGGACGGTTAGTTCCGGATGTCGAGGTGTTGAGAGACACTTGGAATAGTCGTTAGGATCTTCGTTTTTCTCTTTTGGCCGTACTATTAAGGGGGGCATGAGCGGGTAGCTTGACCCAGGCGAGTCCTATGTTTAGGTGTGGTGCACACTTGTTAAACTTGGCGCTAGGCAGCTCTAGAATAGCTCAAAGTTCAGTTGGAAGCAACTTGGTTCAAGTTGTGACGCGTTTCGGAGAGTTTCGGGTTGTTTTCCCTTGACCGGACGCGGTCCTCGGTATGACCGGACGCGTCCGGTCAGTTCAGTTCCGCGGCTAGGGTTTCAGCTCTGACGACCGGACGCGGTCCTCGCGAGGACCGGACGCGGTGGTCAGAAGTCAACTGTGTCACTTGAAGGAAACACCCGATCGGACGCGTCCTGGGTATGATCGGCGCGTCCGGTCACAGTCCAGTAAGGTCCAGAGACGACCGGACGCGTCCGGTCATCATCGATCGGACGCGGTCGCGCGTCCGGTGCGAGTACAGTATGCTCCCTACACGATCGGACGCGTCCGGTCACCCCTGACCGGTGCGTCCGGTCACTCAGTTGTTTTTCGGTTTTCGACCGTTACGAGCGACCGGCGCGTCCGGTCAGTTCGACCGGCGCGTCCGGTCAGCTCGTGTTTTGCTGAGTCAGCAGGTAACGGTTCGTTTTGTTTGTGGGGTGTATAAATACATCCCCACCACCTCTTTTAGAGGTCTCTTGCTCATTTGATCAGCTGATAAACACCTTTGGAGTGCAAGGGAGTGCAAGAGCACTAGTGAGGATAGAGATTTGAGAATCAAAGCTTGAGAGTTCCTCACTAGCGATTAGAGAGTAGCAAGTGTGCATCCACTTTCTCATTTGGGCTCGTAGTGGTCAAGTGAGAGTTCTAGCTTGTTACTCTTGGTGATCGCCATCACCTAGACGGCTTGGTGGTGATTGGGAGTTAGGTGATCATCCGGCGGAGCTTGTGGATGACCCAACTCATCTTGTGAGCGGTTGTGGGTGATTCACCGCGACGGAGTGTCAAAGAATCAACCCGTAGAGAGCACTTGATCCTTGCGCGGATCAAGGGGGAGCTACACCCTTGCGCGGGTGCTCCAACGAGGACTAGTGGGGAGTGGCGACTCTCCGATACCTTGGAAAAACATCGCCTTATTCCTTGCCCCTTTACATTCAAGCATTTACATTCTCGTTTTTACTTTCATTGCTTGTTTACATTCCTAGACTTGCCATGCTAGACTAGGATTGGAAACTAGGGTGCAAAACTTTGTTTCGGTAGACTCTCTAGGAACACAAGTAGACACTAGGGGTGATTTTCGGCTTGTAGGATTTATTTCTTGCATCTAATTTTTAGAAAAGCCCAATTCACCCCCCCCCCCTCTTGGGCATCTTGATCCTTTCAATTGGTATCGGAGTAGTGTTGCTCTATTTTTAGGCTTTACCGCCTAGAGCAAGATGTCTAATGGGGAAGGACCACCTCCCACTTTTGAGGGAGACGATTTTCCATATTGGAAAATTCGTATGGAGGTGTACCTCGAAGCCATAGATGTTGGGTGCCTTAGAGCCGCAACCGAAGGGCTTCCCCCCATAAGGGATCCCGCTAACCCAAGTGGTGACGAGGAGAAGTACGACCGGTGGAATGCAAAGGCCAAAAATGCACTCTACCGGGGTTTAGGCAAAGATATCTTCAATCGCGTGCGTAATGCAAAGAACGCTCATGAATTGTGGGAAAATCTTTGTGCTCTCCATGAGGGAACTAAGAGTGAGCGTGAGGAACGCTATCACATAGCCTTAAAGAAAATTAATTCTTTTGAGATGCTTCCCAAAGAAAGTGCTAATGACATGTACACTCGCTTGAATGTTCTTGTAGAGGACCTCAATGCTCTTGGGCTCACCAAAATGAGCCAATCGGATGTTGCAAGGAAGATCTTGAGTGTGCTTCCCGTTGAGAAGTATGGACACATTGTCACCGTGCTTCACCAAAGTGATCTTTCCACCGCAACACCGACTCAAGTTTTAGGGAAAATCAATGCTCATGAGATGTACATGCATATCACTCCGGAAGAGGGCTCATCATCTTCCAAGAAGAAAGACTTAGCCTTCAAAGCTAGTCACGACAAGAAGAAGAAGAAGAAGGGCCAAGCCATGATGGTGCAAGAAAGCTCAAGTGAAAGTGATGTTGATGATGAATCACTTGCACTCATGGTGAGAAAGACCACCAAGATGCTAAAGAAGCTCAACAAGAGTGGCATCAAGTTCGATGGCAAGAAGAAGAAATTCTTCACAAGTAGCAAGAGAAAGCCAATCTCGGAGATGGATTGCTACAATTGTGGTGAACTTGGCCACCTAGCTCATCAATGCCCTAGACCACCAAAAGACAAGTACAAGAACAAGGGCAAGAAAAATGATTCAAGTGATGAAGAAGAAGAGAAGAAGAAGAACAAGCCATACAAGAAGAAGGATGGCAAGAAAAAAGAGTTTCACAAGAAGAAGAAGGGAGGAAAGGCATACATTGTTGGTGATTGGCTCACCGACATTGAATCATCTTGTGAGTCCTCCGAAGATGAGAGCGATGATGAGAAAGAGAAGGTTGCCGCATTTGTGATGGGGCCATCATCTTCACCAACATCTCCATCACCACCTTCACCGCCTCTTTCACCATCATCGTCCACTAATCACCTATGCCTTATGGCCAAGGGTGAACGAAAGGTACAAAACCATGATAGTGATGATGATGATGATAGTGATAGTGATGATGAATATGACTCACCTTCTTATGATGAACTTGTAAAATTGCTAAACAAATACACTAAAATCATAAGAAGGACTAGAAGTGAAAATGATGATCTTCAAAATGAAAATGAATCACTCTCATCCAAGCTTGAAAATATTCAAAAGACTAGTGGTGAGCTTAAAGTTCAAAATGAAGTGATGTCTTCCACTCTCAAGGAGCTCAAAACCTCTAATAAAGAGCTTAAAGATCAACATGACAAACTTGAGAAGAAGCATGATGAGTTCATCACTAGATATAATTCTCTAAAGGACAAATACACCACATTAAAAATTGACTATGATAGTCTTGTGGTTGCTAATGAACTTGCTCTTGAGACACATGATGCTACTAACCATGTTGTTAAGTGTGATATAGCTACATCATGTGATGACTTGATCATTGAAAGCATTGAGCAAGGTTCTAGTAGCAAAGGCAAGAGTGTGGTTGAGTCAAGCAACCATGATGATTATGCCAAGATTAAGAGTGAGAATGAGAAGCTTGCAAATGAGAACAAGAAGCTAAAAAGTTTGATGGCTCTTGAGAAGCAACCAACAAATGAGTCACTCATTGAAGAGAACAAAAAGCTCAAGCAAGAAAAAGAGCATCTCAAGACCGGCCTAAGCAAGTTCACAAGAGGCCAACATTTGCAAAGTGAGCTCCTCATGAACACCGTAATGAAGATGGATAGAAGTGGTATTGGGTACTTGGTAAATCAAGAGAAGAAAGCAAAAGCTCAACAACATCAAAGCAAGTCAAAGCCCAAGCCAAAGAGATGTGTTGAGTGTGGTCAAGAAGGTCACTTTGCTCATGAATGCAAAACTCCACCACCACAACCCTTGCCCAAGCACGCTAGACCTTTCGCTTTCAATGCTCATTATATGCTAAGAAAAGATTCAAATGGAAAGATGAAAGTCATGTTTTTGGGTCCCCCAAACAAGAATAGGCCAAAGAAAATATGGGTTGCCAAGTCACTAGTGGATAAAGTCAAGGGCCCCTCTCAAGTTTGGGTCCCTAAACAAAAAACATGATCTCTTGTGTGTAGGTGAACTACAAGACCGGTGGATCTCATTGGGTTATTGATAGTGGATGCACTCAACATATGACCGGTGATCCTCGTATGTTCACCACCATTGAAGAGAATGGAATATGTCAAGAGAAGATTACATTTGGGGATAATTCAAGGAGCAAAGTCAAGGGTATAGGCAAGATTGCAATATCACATGATCACTCACTTTCAAATGTGCTCTATGTTGCTTCATTGAGTTTCAACTTGTTATCCGTTGGACAACTTTGTGACCTTGGCTTCCAATGCTTGTTCACACCAAATGAAGTGGAAGTTTCAAAGATAGATGACAAGCAAGTGATATTCAAAGGCTTTAGATACAACAATCTTTATCTTGTTGACTTCACCTCCGAAGATGCAAATTTGATGACATGTTTGTTCACCAAGACCTCACTTGGTTGGCTTTGGCATAGGAGGCTTGCTCATGTTGGAATGAACACTCTCAACAAGCTATTGAAAAAAGAACTAGTGAGAGGATTGAAGGATGTGAAGTTTGAAAAGGACAAACCTTGTAGTGCATGTCAAGCGGGCAAACAAGTTGCAAACACTCATCCAACCAAAGCTTTCATGTCAACTTCAAGAGTGCTAGAACTTCTACACATGGATTTGTTTGGGCCTACAACATACAAGAGCTTGGGTGGTAATCTCTATTGTCTTGTGATAGTGGACGACTACTCAAGGTATACTTGGACTTTCTTCCTTCATGACAAATCCGAAGTGGCAAATTGCTTCAAGAAATTTGCAAAGAGAGCTCAAAATGAATTTGAAGTCAAGATAAAGAAAATTAGAAGTGACAATGGCAAAGAGTTTGACAACACCAACATTAAAGCTTATTGTGATGAAATTGGAATCAAGCATGAGGTCTCTTCAACCTACACTCCTCAACAAAATGGTGTGGTTGAGAGAAAGAACCGAACATTGATCACCCTTGCAAGAACAATGCTAGATGAGTACAACACTCCGGAGAAGTTGTGGGCCGAGGCAATCAACACCGCATGCTATGCTTCAAATCGCCTCTTCCTACAAAAGTTTCTTGGCAAGACCCCCTATGAATTGCTTAATGGGAAGAAGCCGGACGTCTCCTTCTTCCGGGTGTTTGGTTGCAAATGTTACATCTACAAGAAGCGTCAACACCTAGGGAAGTTTCAAAGACGTTGTGATATTGGTTTTCTTGTTGGTTACTCATCAAAGTCTAAAGCATATAGAGTATTTAACCATGCCACCGGTTTGGTTGAAGAAACATATGATGTGGAATTTGATGAATCTAACGGCTCCCAAGGAGCAATTGAGAATTGTGATGATGTAGGTGATGAACCTTTGAGGGAGGCCATGAAGAACATGCCGGTGGGAGACATCAAGCCAAAAGATGATGATGACGATGTACAAATTGTTGATCCACCATCTTCATCAAGTGTGCCTCAAGATGATGACAAGAATGAGAGAGTTGAAAATGAAGACACTTATGTCTCTCATGAACAAGCCGAGGCACAAACTCAAGATGTTGATGCTCCCCATCCACCTCCTCAAGTGGTTGATAGAAGAAGCTCACCACTACTTCAAGCACATCCACAAGATCTCATCATAGGGAGTCCTACAAAGGGAGTAATGACTCGATCCCAAAAGCTAGCTTCTTTTGTTGAACATCACTCTTTTGTCTCTTGCGTTGAACCTAAAAATGTAGAAGAAGCTCTTCAAGATCCAGATTGGGTGATTGCAATGCATGAAGAATTGAACAACTTCACCCGCAATCAAGTATGGACACTTGAAGAGCATCCCAAAGGTGCAAGAGTCATTGGAACCAAGTGGGTGTTCCGAAACAAGCAAGATGACCAAGGCATAGTGGTGAGGAACAAGGCAAGACTAGTTGCAAAGGGGTTCTCTCAAGTTGAAGGTCTTGATTTTGGAGAGACCTTTGCACCCGTTGCAAGACTTGAAGCCATTCGTATCCTCCTTGCATATGCATCACATCATGATATGAAACTTTATCAAATGGATGTGAAAAGTGCATTCTTAAATGGCTTTATAAATGAACTAGTCTATGTTAATCAACCTCCCAGGTTTGAAGACCCTAGATATCCTAATCATGTTTATAGGTTGTCCAAGGCGTTATATGGGCTCAAGCAAGCCCCTAGAGCGTGGTATGAACGCCTCCGGGACTTCCTCATTGAGAAGGGCTTCACCATTGGGAAGGTCGACACCACACTGTTCACCAAGAAGTTTAATGGGGAGATATTCATTTGTCAAGTATATGTGATGATATCATCTTCGGATCAACAAATGAAGATTATTGCAAGGAATTTGGTGAATTGATGTCGAAGGAATTCGAGATGTCAATGATTGGTGAGCTCACATTCTTCCTTGGATTTCAAGTAAAGCAAATGAGAGAAGGGATTTTCATCTCTCAAGAAAAGTATACCAAGGATCTTCTCAAAAGATTCAAGATGGAAGAATGCAAACCAATCAAGACCCCAATGCCATCAAATGGACATCTCGACCTAGATGAGGGAGGTAAACCGGTTGATCAAACTCTCTACCGTTCTATGATTGGTAGCTTGTTATACCTTACCGCATCTAGGCCCGATATCATGTTTAGTGTGTGCATGTGTGCCCGCTTTCAAGCGTGCCCTAAAGAACCTCACCTAAGTGCCATAAAAAGAATCCTAAGATACCTTAAGTTCACCCCAAGCATTGGTCTTTGGTATCCCAAAGGAGCTAGATTCCAACTAGTTGGCTATTCCGATTCGGACTATGCCGGTTGCAAAATTGATAGAAAAAGCACATCCGGAGGGTGCCATTTGCTTGGAAGATCCTTAGTATCTTGGTCATCTAAAAAGCAAAATAGTGTGGCTTTGTCCACCGCCGAGGCGGAATACATTGCCGCGGGGGCTTGTTGTGCACAAATATTATATATGAAACAAACCCTCCTAGACTATGGAATTGTTCTTGAAAAGGTGCCACTATTATGTGATAATGAAAGTGCCGTTAAAATTGCTAACAATCCGGTTCAACACTCTCGCACCAAGCACATTGATATCCACCATCACTTTCTAAGAGATCACGTTGCTAAAAATGACATATCACTAGAAGGTGTAAGAAGTGAAAATCAATTAGCGGATATCTTCACTAAACCTTTGGATGAGGCAACCTTTTGTAGGTTAAGAAGTGAACTCAATGTGCTTGATTCTAGTAACTTTAAAAAATGAGCGCGGGTTGTCCCTTGCATTGCATTGTTTAATATGCCATGTTTATTTTATCGCATTGTTTTTAGGGCTTGGCTAACACTGTTACGATAACCCTTCTTTGGAGGAGTGAAAAAGCCTAACCGTGGATCAAACTTGACAAGCATTCTAGTTTTACCTTCATGTATTGCATTGCATATGCATGGTTGTTGTCCTTGTCGTTCTTTTTCGGTTAAGCTTTGAGCAACCTCTGTGTTCGTCCATGGATAGAGAGAGCATTTTGACGCTCCTAAAGGTTAAAAAACTCTATTGCGTGGCCATACGTTGCTCCTTGGGTGTTTATTGCCTATTTTCTTAAAAATAATACTAGCCGAAGGCAATCTATTTTGAAAAATTTGAGGGTTTGAGTGAGGTCTCTCATATCGTGTTCCAATTGGTGTTTATTTGTGTCTCTTTGGATTGGAACCTGATTGGGAGAAGTCGCGTCGTAGTTTGGAACAAAGGAGGGCGAAGAACAGTCACCGGACACTGCATCGGACGCTGCACCGGACGCAGTGATGCTTCACCACCGCGTCCGGTCCCGACGTCCAGCAGCGCGTCCGGTCATCTAGAAGACCAACTCCAGATCTAGTCATCGGACGCTGCACCGGACGCGCCTCTTATGACCACCGCGTCCGGTCCCGGTTACCACCACTGCGTCCGGTAATTCGCGATAAATTCCCGAACTCCCAACGACCGAACGCTGACCGCGTTCGGTCAGTCCGCACCGGACGCGTCAGGTCACTCCAGGAGCTTACTGGAGTGTGACCGGACGCTGCACCACCGCGTCCGGTCATATCGACCACCGCGTCCGGTCATCACGCGTCGAGCGGATCTGACCTTTCATATACCGCTTCGTCCTCGGCCGTTTTCTTTCTCTCGCACGCGTTTCCGCCGCCGCCTTGACCTAGTCGCCGTCTCGCCGTTTCCGCCGCCCCCTCACCGTCTTCCCTGCCGCCGGTGATCCCTTGCCGTGCCCGCGCCGCACCTTCCTCGCCCGCACGCGTTCGCCGCTCGCGCACTGATCGCTGCCGCACCGGCCGCTCCCGCGCCACCCGCAGCCGCACCATCGCCCGCTGCTGCTGCGCCGCGCGCCGCCGCCTCGTCGGCAAGCTTCCAGCCTCGCCGTGCACCTCGCCAGCAGCAGCCGCAGCTCCCACGTGCCAACCCTAGCTCGTCATTCATCCTTCAGGCGCTTTCCTCTACTAGGGTTTGTCATCTCCCCTGCCTAGGGTTTTGCCCTAACCCGATCTCGAGTTGTTTATCTCAACTCGGCCCTTTCAGAGCTCGTTCGTCGATTTCGGGAATCTCGCAATCTAGGTCACCTCACCCTGTCTGTCATCTCGACGATCCGAGGTAGCTTCACGTTTCGATTCATATCGTATCTTATATGCTTGCTATCTCTAGGATTCGTACCTTTTAGTTATATATGTGTTTATAGTAGATCTTTCTATTCCGTCCTTTGCAGCGTGTCTGTCGTGTGTCGGGTGAGATCAGTTTGCCTAATCCGAGGCCAAGCCTGCGGATACGGATTGAGGCCAAGCCTCTTGAGTGACAGTTCATCATCTTGCAGAGGTTTTCAGTCAGTTTATCAGCATGGTGCGTTGCAAGAACGCCGGTGGTGCTCCTGGTGATGGGGACGACAGTCCTCCTCGTCGGTCTGAGATTGCACGTGGGAAGCGTGTCAAGATCTTGGCCAGAAAGAAGAAGAAGACACTCACAGAGGCAGAGATTGCTCAGGCCGTGGCAGATGCGGCAGAGCAGGCAGAGAGAGGTGGCAGGAGCAGTGGCATACGCATAGGCGAGCGTCGCTTTCATCTTGAAGGTCGACAGCTCGGCACAGAGGCCACTGAGGGCACTGAGGATACTAGAGCTGCAGAGGATATGTCAGTTGATCCACCCACAGAGGCTCCAGAGGCTCCAGAGGCTACAGAGGACACAGATGAGCAGCCAACTCAGTCTCCACCACGTCGCCGCTCCACACGCGCACGTACTCAGGTGTCTCCTAGGCCAGAGGGCCAGCGTCGTGGAGCACGTCCTCCTCCCAGAGCTAGAGGTTCACCCCCGGTCGAGCACTTTGACTTGAGGGGTGCTATAGCACGTCAGGTGCAGGGGTTGAGGTTCGTTGAGGTCAGTCGGTGGTTTCCACCTGTGAGGGATCCCAGAGCTTCAGAAGGATTCTATACCCCTCTTCAGGAGGATTTCTACAAGGCTCTAGTTGATAGCGGTATTGCTTTCCGACCACAGAGGGTCTGTCGACTTGAGTCACTAGTTGAGGTTGTGGGAGAGCAGCTACGTCCGCATCTGTCCTTTCTGCCAGGGTTGTCAGATCTTCTTGGACGGATAGGTGCATACTACGGCACATGGGTCAGAGAGTTTTATGCTTCACTATGGATTGATCCTGCCCATGATTTCATTCACTTTGCTTTCCGAGGCCGCGATCATCGCCTATATAGCACCAGAGTGCGGGAGATTCTCAGACTCCCAGTTTCTGACACAAAGATACATCAGCTGTGTTATGGTCAGACTCCTCCACCGAGACGCCCTCACGGCGGGACAGTGCAACCTACAGACTTGGTTCGACCCTGCTTCCGTGAGCCTTTTGGCGAAGGGTCTCGTCGCACGCCTGCCAGTTTGACACCTCTTGCCAGAGTTTTGGATGTCATAGTCAGACGCACTCTACTTCCCAGACTTGGCTATAGAGAGGGACTGACTCGGATGCAGCTATGGGTTGTTCACCACCTCCTCTCATAGACACAGTTTGATATATAGGATCTCATACTTAGTGAGATGGAGGACACCATAGCTGAGGGCTTCAAGGGTAATCGTCAGTTGCCCTATGCACACTGGATCTGCTTCATTATCAGATCATCTATTCAGCTGCCAGCAGAGATCCGAGCTGAGATATCAGATACTACCACTGCTTTTCCTGAGTATGATATCCGTCAGCTTTGGGCTTCTGTTACCAGAGATCAGGCCCCAGCGCCAGGACAGCGTGTGCGACCTGAGGTTCCTGAGACAGCAGCTGAGCAGGACGCCACAGTTGATGAGCTTGCAGAGGCAGAGCTTGCAGATCTTGACGCTCAGCCTGCTGATCTTCCTGAGGATGGGACATCTGACAGCACTGATGAGGACTACCAGCCCATCCCCAGGTACCGGTCTCCTCGGTCTCACGACCACGAGGCCGGTGGCTCTGGTTCAGCCTCTCGCACAGACCCAGCCATGGTGGCAATACTTGAGAGGTTGACCCAGGCACAGGAGCAGCAGCAACAGCAGATACAGCGACAGGCTCAGGACACAGCTGCAGCACTTGCACAGATTCAGGCTCGTCAGGACGAGTTTCAGCGTCAGCAGCTTGAGATCCAGAGGCAACAGGTCGAAATGCAGCGACAGCAGTATGAGATTCAGCGACAGACTGCAGCTAGTCAGCAGCAGTACTTGGACCTCCTGCGCCACCTAGTCACTGTTGGGGTTCCTCCGCCTGCTTCCGTCCTGACTTCTGCTTTACCATCTACTGATCCATCGAGTCAGGGACAGCCGGGTTTCCAGTTCACATCTCCACAGCAGCAGGTTCCCCAGTCTTTCTAGTCCCCGAGCTTCACGCCTATTCACACGGGGTTTACACCATCAGACCAGCCTCGCCCTCACCTCCTGACAGGCACACCTTTTGGTGATTTCAGTGCTACCTACAGCGAGTTAACTGGACAGCCGACGCCCTCGCACACTACATTTGCTACTTCTTCAGGGTTGTCAGCTTCAGAGGCAGCTATTCCTCCAGTGACAGGGACTGGTACTACAGAGACTCTACCTTCGTCAGTTGCCTCCACAGATCCTCCAGCTATTGGCTCGTTACAGGCTCAGGTCACTCAGACGGATCCTATTATTGCTACTACGACAGTACCTGTTCCTGCCGTTCAGACCCAGACAGTTACACAGCCACATGCTTCTTCAGAGGGTCAGCCAGATAGCTCAGATTCCAAGGGCGATTCTCTACACTTCATGATTACTCCGCGCACCTCGGCACCCGACACGACTCCGTCTGTCCCCCCGTCAGATCCTTAGTTTAGTTTTTTGGCGCTTGATGCCAAAGGGGGAGAGAGAGTAGTTTCAGGGGGAGTTTTAAGAGAGGTTTTTTCGTTTTTTTTCCTGTGTGCTACTTTCATGCATCATGTTTACTTTTCAGTCCTTGCATTCCTGTGACTTGTCGTTGTGAGATAAAACCTTGAGTCTTAATGTTCTATCTTGTCTTACTGTTATCTCTAGTCACCTGTTTTTTTTATAGCTCTAAGGTTCTGCTTCCGTGCCTTACTCCGATTTCTTATGAGCTATATCTGTTTGTGTACTAACGCTTTTTATCTTATCTTATGAGTACACTCTTTTGGCTTGGGACACATAAGCATTTCCTAACCCTTCTTTGCTTATTGCTTTTTGCTTATGTGAACCATGCATGCTCAAAAACCTCAACTCAAATCTTTTATATCTTAGTGTTGTCATCAATCACCAAAAAGGGGGAGATTGAAAGCATCTAGGCCCCGAGGTTTGGTTTCGGCAATTGATGACAACGCTTTATTACCATGACTAACGTGTGTTTTGCAGAAACTTTGGTAAGTTAGGTCATGGAGGTTTTAACTGCTTTGGGCACCATGGTATTCATGCCCCTTGATGGAAATCGTTTCGGTTTTCAAAAGAGTGACGTCAAGATTAAGGACGGTTAGTTCCGGATGTCGAGGTGTTGAGAGACACTTGGAATAGTCGTTAGGATCTTCGTTTTTCTCTTTTGGCCGTACTATTAAGGGGGGCATGAGCGGGTAGCTTGACCCAGGCGAGTCCTATGTTTAGGTGTGGTGCACACTTGTTAAACTTGGCGCTAGGCAGCTCTAGAATAGCTCAAAGTTCAGTTGGAAGCAACTTGGTTCAAGTTGTGACGCGTTTCGGAGAGTTTCGGGTTGTTTTCCCTTGACCGGACGCGGTCCTCGGCATGACCGGACGCGTCCGGTCAGTTCAGTTCTGCGGCTAGGGTTTCAGCTCTGACGACCGGACGCGGTCCTCGCGAGGACCGGACGCGGTGGTCAGAAGTCAACTGTGTCACTTGAAGGAAACACCCGATCGGACGCGTCCTGGGTATGATCGGCGCGTCCGGTCATAGTCCAGTAAGGTCCAGAGACGACCGGACGCGTCCGGTCATCATCGATCGGACGCGGTCGCGCGTCCGGTGCGAGTACAGTATGCTCCCTGCACGATCGGACGCGTCCGGTCACCCCTGACCGGTGCGTCCGGTCACTCAGTTGTTTTTCGGTTTTCGACCGTTACGAGCGACCGGCGCGTCCGGTCAGTTCGACCGGCGCGTCCGGTCAGCTCGTGTTTTGCTGAGTCAGCAGGTAACGGTTCGTTTTGTTTGTGGGGTGTATAAATACATCCCCACCACCTCTTTTAGAGGTCTCTTGCTCATTTGATCAGCTGATAAACACCTTTGGAGTGCAAGGGAGTGCAAGAGCACTAGTGAGGATAGAGATTTGAGAATCAAAGCTTGAGAGTTCCTCACTAGCGATTAGAGAGTAGCAAGTGTGCATCCACTTTCTCATTTGGGCTCGTAGTGGTCAAGTGAGAGTTCTAGCTTGTTACTCTTGGTGATCGCCATCACCTAGACGGCTTGGTGGTGATTGGGAGTTAGGTGATCATCCGGCGGAGCTTGTGGATGACCCAACTCATCTTGTGAGCGGTTGTGGGTGATTCACCGCGACGGAGTGTCAAAGAATCAACCCGTAGAGAGCACTTGATCCTTGCGCGGATCAAGGGGGAGCTACACCCTTGCGCGGGTGCTCCAACGAGGACTAGTGGGGAGTGGCGACTCTCCGATACCTCGGAAAAACATCGCCTTGTTCCTTGCCCCTTTACATTCAAGCATTTACATTCTCGTTTTTACTTTCATTGCTTGTTTACATTCCTAGACTTGCCATGCTAGACTAGGATTGGAAACTAGGGTGCAAAACTTTGTTTCGGTAGACTCTCTAGGAACACAAGTAGACACTAGGGGTGATTTTCGGCTTGTAGGATTTATTTCTTGCATCTAATTTTTAGAAAAGCCCAATTCACCCCCCCCCCCTCTTGGGCATCTTGATCCTTTCAGCATGGTAGGCGTTGGGAAAATCTGCTATTTTGAAGGTGAGCGTTCTGTGCGAAAATTGGCTCGACCTTCGAACATCACAAGTAAGTCGACCTGCCCGAGGGGAATGGCCTAAAGCCCAGGTATGACTCCGTGGAACAGGGCACCGGATGGTCGTATCGCTGCCCATGGAAGTCCCATGGCGTCACAGGTCTCAGCATAGAGAAGGTTGAGGCCTCTCCCGCCATCCATGAGGACTCGAGACAGGCGGGTCTAGCCAATGATCAGGTCGACGATAACGAGGAAGCGTCCCGGTTGTGAAATGTGGTCAGGGTGATCCTTCCTATTGAAAGTGATGGTGACTTCCAACCATTTCAGGTAGGCTGGGACAGCTTCACCCTAGGTGGCCGCGTTGACCTCCCTAGCTATGAGCTTCTGCTAGCGTTTGGATTCATGCGCCATTGGCCCGCCGAAGACCATGAGGTACCCTCTCGGGTCAGGATACGCATACCTCATCCCTTCATTGCCGGCAGGCTTAGACGGCGCGTCCGTGCCAATCATCTTGTAGTCATCGCTGAAGTAGCGTGTAACACCTCTGGTGTTATGAGCCACTTAGCACCGCGCTTAAAAACTAAAAGAAATTAAGTAAACAAGTTCTCATGTTTTAAAATTTTTACCTCACATAAATGATAAACAAATAATGTCGAGTGATTGGTTCTATGGGAAAACATGCTAACGAGACCCTAATCAAGCAATAGAACAATAGGTTGTTTTAATTGTTTGGCTTGAAAAACAATTTTCTATAACAAAAAGAAAACGTAACGTGAGCATTGCGCTTAAGTAAAAATTTACGAGCATGTTCCGCAGATAAAAGTGCAACTTTCATTTTGGGGATTAAATGTCGTTAGCTAGTGTTTTGCAAGCTCAAAAATCGGATTCGAAATTCAATACTACCTAAAACTCTAGCTCGCGTCTAAGATAGAAGAAATAATGGCAATGCCATGTTGACATTTGATTTCCAACAAAAAGGCTTATGTACTAATATCAAGTTTTTCCATAGTTGGTTGCTTCTAAGTGTGTACTCGGTATTGGTATAGGTTGTAGGCTGGTTGGGTGCCACATCGCCCTCGTAAAAATGGCTTGAAATCGTTAGAATGCGCTGCAAGCTTGCCCTTGGGCGCTCGGTTTGTGAACCAACGTTCTAGTGACAAGTTTGTGTTGGCACCCTGGTATCCTCCTCCTCAGTTGCCCTTTGCTCCTGGCATTTGTTCTGATAGCCCTCTGGAAGTGTCGATGTTGGGCTAGTAGAATGGACTGAGCCCTGGTTGAGTAAATCAACGGTTCCATGTCGCTTTAAAATCCGTGCGTAGCACGTTATCACTCGTGACCGAGTGTGGGCACGATCACCTCGTACTTGTGTTCGCTGTGGTCATTCCCGGCCGTGTCGCGCGCGCGTGGCCGTGTAGCTGGGGCCAAGGCCATCCTCGGGCGGGCCGCGGCTGGCCTGCGTCCTAGCCACCTCGAGCTGCTGCCGCACGGAGCCATGGCTTCTCATGTCGTCGCATCGAACTGCCGGCCGCCCTGCCCCACCACTGCCGGCCGCACTACTGCGTTGCAGCCCCTACTGGTTTTCACTTCAGTGCACGCCATGCTCGGGTGGCTAGTCATTGCTCGCATGCCTTCTCGATTCACCGAGCCAGGGCGGTGGTGAGGATCATCTGTCACCAGGCGTGGTCGTTGACCTGATCACAGTGTCAGTGGGGTACCTCCCTACCTCGCTTTGTCCTGCCTGCTGACACCAGTGTGTCCCGCCCGAGTCTGGCCGCACCACGTGCTCGTGGCCGCTACCAACCAGACCCCTTTGTCTTAACCGCTTGAGCCATTCACCGCCCATCATGTAGCGACCTCAGTCGGAGCTCCGTGCCGCACTCCCCGCTCTTCCGATTCACCTGGCTGAAAGTCCTATGTTTGGTGTTGGCAATTAGTGACAATGCCTAAGTACTAACCACATATGCATAAGAATGTGTGTAGCTATGATGTGGTTGGTGCAATGACATGGTGAAGCAAGGATCAAGCAATGGTGATGTGATCAAGTGCTTGCCATGGTGGAGTTGGAACAAGGTGCAACAAGTGATGATCAAGGCAAAGGTATCATGTAGGGATTTTCATTTTGCATCCAAGACACCATAGAGGGTGTGGATGGCTTAGGATCGATAGCCGTACTATAAAGAGGGCAATTTCTGGGGCTATTGATCACTTAAGTGCCACTAGATGAAAATTCATTTGCATATGCATTTAGATCTAGTGGAGAGCTAACCTAACATCTCAAAAATGATTGTGAAAATGCTAACACACATGCACATGATGATGTTCACTTGGTGATGTTAGCACATTTGCGAAGGTGGTGGAGTTTAAGCGGTAGAGAGGGGTTTGGGTTCGTCTCTCCCTCCCGCCGAGCTTGCTTGGCGGGATTCAGCGCTTTTCGAGAAATGAAATGCCTATTTTCCACTGCGTCGGACGCAAAGAAACAGAGGCGATCGGAGGTCACAGAGGTGACCAGACACTGGACCGGACGCGGTCTCTGTTTGACCGGACGCGTCCAGTCAGTGCTCAGTGGTTGCGCGCGTCTCGGTCTTCTAATCGGACGCGGTGGCGCGTCCGGTCACTTTCAACCGAACGCGTCCAGTCGTGGTGGGTGCTTACTAGACTCAAACCGAACGCTGGCACTGTGGCATCCGGTTCGTCTAGCATGCGCGTCCGGTCACTGACTCGCTGGAGCGCTGCTCGGCTTGACCAGCGCGTCCGGTCTGTCACGGGACCAACGCGTCCGGTTGAGCTTTGTGCGTCCGGTCTGTGCGACCAGCGCGTCCGGTCAGCACGACTGCAGCAGAATCGAGTGCCTAACGGCTAGTTTTTGTTGGGGATGTCTATAAATACATGTTGGCCGGCTCTTTGGAGCATCTCTTGGCTTGTTGATCATTCTAGCACTCCTTTGAGCTGAGCACATCCCCTCCCACTCATCTCCCTTGCTTGTTTGCCTAATTAAAGCGAGATTGAGTGATCTCAAGTGCATTTGCTTATGAGTTTGCATCTAGTTGGCACTTGGGTGTTCATTTGCTGTGGGATTCTTGTTTCTCTTGGTGGTTGCTACCACCTAGATGGCTTGGAGTAGCGGTGGAGGTCCGGCACGTGTCGGTGATTGTTCGTGGCTGGCTCCGGTAAGCTTGTTGTGGTTCCCCGGCGGAGCGCCGAATTCCAACTCTAGTGGATTGCTCGTGTCAGAACTTCTCACCATTTGGTAGGTTCTTGTGGCGCCTTTTGAGAGGCTCAGTGTGTGATACCGATTAGCCACGGAACCACGTGGCGTAGGGGGACACAACGGGGACTAGCGTGCCGGCAAGCACGTGAACCTCGGGATAAATCATCGTGTCTTCACTTCTTTGATTGTGATTGATTCATCTCGATGGATTTGTTATCTTGATTATCATCACTTGGAACTATTGATTGATTGGCTCAATTCATCGCCCCTCGGTGAAATATTTCTTACCCTACTCTTGTATTACATTTCAAGTACTTGTTTTCTCTAGTGCTTAGTACCTTGAGTAGAGTAGCCTTCTAGTTTTCCTCGTGCGGTTTGACTTGTGTGGTTGAGTGAAATATATTAGAATTGTCTTTTGGATAGGTGGCTTGCAACACTCCATAGGCTAGGCAAAACTCGCTTCTCGCTATTTGTTATTGCTAATTAAATTTTCTAGCATATTTTGTAGAAAGTTTTATTAGACTATTCACCCCCTCTAGCCATCAAGACCTTTCACCGGCTCGGGGCCTCGCAATCCAATTCCCCGCACCAGCGTGTAGCCTTGGAGGTTACCTTGTAGCTCGGCCCTTCCTCAGGAGCTTTTGAGCCTAGGGGTTAGCCCTTTTGGTGTTTGGCTCGTGCTGGTCGGCTCGCCACCGGAACAGAGCGATTGGGGATAAGGCCTTATCCCTCGGTAGAGATTCTTCTAGTCTTTCTTTTGCGTTCGCCTTAGTCCCCTCATGCTGTTGCTCACCTCGGTTTGCCTAGGAACGGCGTGGACGAGCACCTGATGCGGTCATGCCGAGCTCGGGCGCCACCATGCGGTGTGGGGCGCATGTGGCCAGGATTCCCCGAGTCGTTCCCGTCCCAGTTGGCTATGAGACTAGTTCTGCGGTAAGTTCCTTCCACCCTCTCGCAGCCCCTATCCGCGCGATAGGTCGTAGGCTCGCCGGAACGCTCGCGCTGCCGTGATGGGTGGTCTGTCACCGTGGATAGCCTGAGTGGAGCCACCGTATAACTTCTACTCACCGCCTAGTATTTTCACGCTTGCTTTGCGATGCTCATCGGCCTGGTGGGCACGTCGGTTTGGTTCAGGTGGGATGGCGTGACCAGGCGGTGCCGGCCGGAGCCGCGCCACCGCACGTGGGCGCGCCTAGGACCCCGTCTTTGAGAAGTTGACTTTTTCCAGGGCTCTTAGTGTAAAGTCTCAGTCTAGGGAAATAGTGTTCCGTCGCACAGCTTGATTAATGAAAAACATAGGTCCTCTTTTGCTTAGGTGCAGGCACGCTCGCGGCTCCTTTCTGCGGGCCGTTGCTGGGCCGACGCTGCTGCGCGCGCGGCCGCTCCCGCGTGGGCCGCAGCGGCCACTGGGCCGAATGGGTTGCCGATGGCCTGTTCGTTTTTCTAAATGCATTTTTCTAATTTAGTTCTAGGATACAATTTGTAAATTCGGTATAGAATTGTGTAGTTGTCCAAAAATTGTGAAACCAATTTTGTTAGGTTCCTAAAATCATGCTCTAGCTGTTGGTATATTTAGTTAATGTAACCTTCTGATGTTTCTAGGAATGCTTTTGTATAGCTTAAGATGTTTAATTTTATCAGGGTATAACTTGTAGGAATTATTGTGATAAAACGACGATGACATTAGCTCTAAACATTTTACAGTAGGCATCCAAGTATTATTACATGCTCACTATAAATTGTGTAGCTCCCAAAGTAATTCGTTTGCTAGGATAGTTGCTGAGCCCTAAGTTTAGATTTCTATTAAATCGATAATTTAAACTAAGCGATGCTTTGGGTTGGTGTAACTAAAATGCTTGCCGGAAATAGCGCGTTGCAGGTAGCAAGGATACGTGGCTTAGTACGTTAGTCTCTACGCTAGTGCATCAGCTTGAGAGATGAAATCATATTCTAATTGCGACTGTCGTGTTTATTTACGTCTCTGCATTGCATCCACGAATGTTATAATAGGAGCAACGATGGATTGCGGAGTCATCTGGAGCAGCAGAAAAGATGGCACCTTGAGGATCGTGTCGCTTCGATGAATTGCTAACTTTTGGTTAAATCTTACCTAGGCAAGCCCCGGTGCATAACCCCTATTATTCTGCACTTTATTTTATGCTTGTGCATTAAGTTTCAAGGAGTTGAATGAAACCCACTTGCATATAAATATCCTGATCCCATGAGTCTTACTAGTATGATAGGATCGTGTAGTGTGCTATGCTATAGGATTCCGGTAGAAGTCGAGTGATTACCTGTTACTCGCGAGAGGTAGGAATTATAATATTGTTACTATTATCATGTTACTATCACATGGAATATAAATGTATATAGATAATTGGAGACTGGGCGGAACGGGTTGGATGGACTTGAACCTGGTTGGGCAATAGAGCGGGGCTCTGGTTGCATTTGTTCCGCCTGTGTCAATTAAGGATCGTTCGTTGCATGGACCCTGGTCAAGTTACAGATTTATTGTCCCGAGCATATACTTGCTTATGGGGGCGGAAAGACTTGTTTCTCTCTTATCATGGGTTCTGGCTCTTTCCGGACCGACTTTTTAGGGTGGTCATATATATTGGGTTGAGGAGGTCTAAGCACCATACTGAGGCTGGGCCTGCAGTGTTGGGGGCTTAGAGTTCGAGCTTGGATGGGGACTTGGACCCCTTGACAGGAGTGGAACGGGTTGGTCTTGCTTGTGCCTGGGGTACAAGCAAGGCATGTGTTTTCAAGGCACCCAGCTGGGCATATTGATTCACGAATCGCCGTTTCTACATGACGGTACGGCTTGACTACGCTCTGGCATCGTAGTAAGAACTGACAGTTGAAAGATGAAGAAATGGTTCCCTTGCTCAACCTGCTTGATTATAGACTAGGTGCTTACATAGAAGGTTGGATAAGAAATAAAATATGGCTATTAAAAGTAAGGAATTAAGGACACACTCTTAGTGCTGCTTCTCGCCAACAAGAAACCCACAAGCCAAAAAGTCTTGCATAATCCTTAGAGTCTTTTTTCTTTCCTCCTGACGAGTAAGTCTTGCGGAGTACAATTGAGTACTCAGGGTTTGTTCTACCCTATTGCAGGTGACCGGTACTGATAAGCTGACACTTGTGTGTGGAAACCTCCTGGTGGGCTCAGCGAGGATTTCCTTTACGATGCGGAGTAGAGTTTATTTATTAAAACTCTCACCAAAAGTTTACAAGGAAAATACTATTAAGTTGTTATCCTTTCATGCATTTAAACGTTCTTCATGTTAATGTTTAACTTGTCATTAAATGGTTTCATTTCTGCTGTACTCTGATAACATTTTATATTCCACTGTTATAATCAAATAATGAATTACTCTGATGTTGTATTAAAAGTGATGTAAGAAATGGTAAGGGTTTTGTAAGCTTTACTCTCTCATTTGTGATCCTGATGTAAAAATGTGGATCTTCGAGTTCTCCCTTGCAGTGTGCTCAACGGAATCACTTAGTTTAGTGTTCTCCCTTAGATACTTAGGGTCTAATGGAAGATGAGTACTCTTAGGAGGGCATTCGATTAGGCGGTTCTGCCACATAGCGCTTGATGAGGTGGCACTCCTCGAGGGTGTGCTTGACTAGATAGCCGTGATTGCGGCACAACATCTTGACTATCTTGTCGAAACTGACATCGTTGAACTTCCTAGTCTTCTATTTGTGGACCATGTTGACTGCCGCAACGAACTCGCTATCATGGCGCCTCCAGCTGTCCTTGTTGCCCTTTACTCATTGGTGGCGGTCCTTGGCCTCATCCATGGGTTCAGCTTGAGCCTTACCCTTGTGCTTCTAGAATATTGCGCGGATGGCCTCCTCGCCGAAGGCGTGGCTTGTTGCGTGGTCGAGCAACTTCCACGTCGTTCACAGTTTGCAGCGCCCAAGCTTGTGAACGTGCACTTCATTGGTCGTTCTAGAGATGAACGCTCCTATCACATCCACATCCACAATATCGGGAAGCTTGTTGCACTGCTTGGAAAAGCGGCGGATACACTCACATAGAGTCTCTCCTGCTTTTTGTTTGCAGGCTATAAGGTCCTAGGAATTTCTAGGGTGCACGTATGTGCCCTGAAAGTTCCCTACGAAGATGCGCTTTAAGTCTACCCACGAGTTGATGTTGTTCGTGGGGAGATGCTCGAGCCATGCTCAGGCACTTTTCGCAAGGTAGAGCGGTAAGTATTGGATGATGAAGAGGTCATCGTCCACCATGCTTGCTTGAAAGGCGAGGCGGAAGTCTTCCAGCCACATGATGGGGTTGGAGTCCCTGAAGTACTTGACAATGTTTGGTGGCGCGCGGAAGTGCACCGGAAATGGCGTCTGCCGGATCCTTTTTGCGAACGCCTGCGGGCCACATGCATCTAGGCTTGGGCTGCGTCGAGCATCCCACACCCTAGGATGCTGGCCGTGGTTGTCCAGGTCACTGTCACCGTAATGTAGTTGGTCTTGGCCCGCCTAGTGTGGTCCCTGGCGCTAGGCGCCTCGAGCTGGACGAGCGTTGTGGTTTCCAACGTGGAGGTTGTGCGCTATGGAGGGCTCCCATCTATGCGCAGTGCCACCATCGTTTGGTCAGAGCATGCTCAGCGCATGGTGCCCCTGAGATGTGTACGAAGCTGGCTTTGGTATGCAGCCTCTCCGCGGAGCTTTGGGCCTGCTGCATCACCGCAGTTTCTAGCAGGTTTCATAACTCCTAGTGCACGTGCTTTCCTTCGTTGGTCGAGGGCTCAGGGGCCGTTCACATAGTCATGGTGGTTGCTGTGATTTTTTTGATGGCTTGAGGGAAGACAAGTGTCTCCCTCCTGCCATGTTGGATTTGATCATACACACGGTGTGCCCACGCTCGCTCACCCTTGGCGTCGAGGTGTTGCGGGCTAGGGTGTTCGTAGTCACGGTGTCTGTTGGCCTGATCAGCTTCTCAGGCCGTGGCTCATTCTAGTTGTTCCTGGTCGTACTTAGCCTATTCCCTGGGGGTGTGTGGAATTGGATAGGCGTCATCCTCTGCATCCTCCGCCGGTGCTGCGCCATCCTTCGAGAGATGCAACATGTTGCACTCCCTCGGCGAATGGCAACTCCCCTCGAAATCAGACTCAGAGTCCGTGTTCTTAGGGGTGGCTAGCAGGAGGTCATAGAGGGACTCTGGATCTCTCTCCATCATCCCCATAAACCTAGGGGAATCTAGCGTCATTGTTCGGCTGTTGCGCCTGGCTAGCTCTTGCTCGAAGAGCGCTATTACGTCCCTCATTTTGGAGGGCAGTGGAGTGCTAGGGTTCCAAAATTTGGCCTCTGGCAGCAGGGGCCCACCTCTAGAGAGCTGGGCAAAAGCGTTTGCCAACATGTAAAACACACGTCGGATCAACTCTGGCTCGAGGTTTGCCCTGAGATAGGCATCGACTCGGCATGCTAGCGCATCAGAGTCGATGATCGTGGGACCTTCTTGGGCCGGTCCATGATCTGGCATCGAGATGTGTGGCGAAGCCACATTCTCTTCGCTCAGTCGTAGCTGACCCAGGCGGTAGGCCATGAAGTCCAAGTCCCCGAAGCACAAGGCTTTGCTGAGGAGAAGATCGTCTTTGGGAGCTGGCCCATTGATGTCGGCAAACTTGAGGCTTCCAAAGCGGATGGGGCCGCTAGAGGCCACGCCAAGAGCAAGTTCAACGTAAGTGCAGGGAGCCATCGCTTCCTTCTCTATTATCGAGAGTGCGCGACTGTCCCCTACCTGGTGCGCCAACTATCGGTGTTTTGTAAACCAGACTAGTAAACTTATACGATTGTCGCGCTACTCTAGGAAGACGATGGTTGCATCCAATAGACACGAGGATTTATACTAGTTCAAGCTGGAGCCCTCAGGTCAGAGATGATCGAGTGCATGTTTCTTGCTTGAATGCTTTGAAGTTCTTATAATAGGGGGTGCAAGAAAGGTGGAAGAGATGGATGGACCTATGCTATGCGAAGGGCTGCCCGAAGAGAAGCTCCAGGAGCCATACTACAATGGAGGATGAATGGAATGGTTGAGGATTCAGAATGTCTGGAAATGGTGCCCTGGCTGCCCTTACATAGAGTTTAGGGCTAGGGCACATACAAAGCAGGAGGTTCTCCTGACCGAAGGGTCATGAGCTTGAGGGAGGTCCTAGCTAACTTAGTTTGCAAGCTATGCCATCTTGTGGAGTATATCCGGGCATGGCTGTCATCACCGCCTTGTGGCCACATTGTAGCAGGGTGTGGCGTGGTGCCTATTGTGCCGGTCATGGCGGCACTGTAGGCACGGTGGTAGTTCGTCAGCCATCCTGTGCGGCGTGATCTCTGCCGCGGTCTTTGTCCTTATCTCCTGGTTTCCTAGGGCCATGAGTTGGTAGGTGCCCTCAGGTCGTCGATCGCCTGATCATCTTTGAGGAGTGAAGGCCACGAACCCGATTGTTGGGGTCGTGGCTTTCGTCGGTCCAGGTGGCCTTTAAGTTAAGGGCCCCGTCATGGATCCAATCCCATAGTGGGTAAGGTCGTACATGCGTTTTGTAGGGCCGTATCTGGCCGGTGGTTGTCGTGCCTGTCGTCACCACCTCAGGGTGGTGTTGTCTTATCCGACCTTTGTGGCGCAGGACTAACATCTGACCGGACCGAGGTGACTGTTGTTCCCTGGGTCCTCGCGGGGTCAGTGAAGCGTGCTTGCCCTTGCCAGAGTAGGTGTACTTAGTGGGGCTCAACCTCTCCCCGTCCCTTTTAGGGGTCGCGACGGGGGTGAGGTTGTGCGCTTTTGGTACGCCGTGTGGCTAAGGCAGGATGAAGAGGTCGTGGCCGGCCCTGGCCCTAGCGTCCGGCCTGGCTTGCTCGGCTCGGCTGGGCCTCAGTCGTTCGGGCCTTCGCCAGCTAGCGTATTGCGGGCAACGTGACCTGCTAACTAATCGATGCCTTGAGACATCCAGGGTTACAACCCCGACAGATCTAATATCTCAAAATGCGTTCGTAAAGGTATGATTTTATATGTAGTGCTTACAATTGTATATGTATAAGGCCCCATTTGGATCCTTAGAATTGAATTTATTTTAATAATCATAATTTAGACACATTAATTAAGCTAATATGGTTTCATATGGATTATATTTGTATATTATTGTTAGCTATACGAGATAGATACTTATTTGTTGTATTTCTACCGTAGAGGAGCGAGTTGAAGACCGTATTATAAGTTGCGAAATAAAAATATAGAATGATGATCTATAGAATCAATTTCCATCTCCCACCTTATGAATTTGAGATAGACTTTTATGTGAATTTTGGAAAGTGGTGGAATGTCAAATTCCAAGCCAGGTAGCTTAAGTAGATTTTAATTCCTCCGAATAAAAGGATCCAGACGGTCCATAAGAGAAATAGAGAAGGAAAGACTCTGGGGGTAATGCATACGTCCTCACACCCAACAGAATAAATTACTCTTTGTTGAATAATATGTTAGTAGTGGCATAAGAAAAGTCACATTTATTTGAGGATCCATCTTTTAGCAGTGGCAAACACTAGTAGAAGTGCACCTCCGCAAACACCCCTTCCTGTCCTAAAACAAAATTTCATTATGGTTTTATAGGTAGAATAAGCTTATCAAGAAAATACGTCAACAGCTACTCGCCGAATAGGTATATTACAAAAATATATTATATATTTCATGAAAATTTTAATACTATTGATTTGATATCATAAATATTTTACAAAAATATATTTCATGATAAATTCAATAATACTAATTCAATATCATAGATATGGGTTCTTTTTATTTATTTAAATTAGCCTAAGCTCGTGATAGTTTAACTTAGAATAACATAAAGATTGAATAACCATATACAAACAGCTTTATTTTTATCGCTGTCTCGCACTCGCACGGGCGTACGGTAGGAATCCAAAGCATTTTCTATACCAGCACTCTAGCAGTAGATTCTCTTATCTTTCCCCGCTCTTGCAGTGTCATAATATCAGTAAAACCGTATATATATTCAAAGAATTCAGAACAGTGCAAAATCCTAAAAGAGCATTTTAATCGGTGGACACCTGACAAACTGGTAACCGGAAACAGCCACCGTACCCTCCAAAATCCCTCTAGGAATCCAAAGCAAAAAATGAAGAGGTGAGTACCCAAAAAACTTAGCTCATCATTAGCTTTATAACAGTGGTGATGACAAAAGTTCAACAGCTCTTACATTATATTCTACATATGGCATAATACATGCATGTCGTTATAGTACTAATAATAAATAGCCTAACTTAACCTCTCCCTTCCAAGTCCCACAACAAGCCCAAGCAGCATGCCACCGTCTGTTCCACGTTAACCTCCCCTCGTGGCCACCGGCCGGCAAGGTGCCGGCCGCCACGAGCACCACAAGGCAGTAGGCCTACACCGACGGCTTGCGCACGAAGTACCGGTAGGCGGCAACCTTCCGCTTCCGGGAACCAGAATTGTCTATGGACAACACCATCTTGCCGGCTTCCCTCGCTGTGAAGGTATTGTGCACGGGCTCCTCGGCGGTGGCCGAGACCATCCTCGTCTTCTCCACACACAGCGTGTAGCTGTCCTCGGCCGCCGGCACATACTCAGCGCCGTACTCGAGGTCCCAGCCCCCGACGACCAGATCCCACGTTATTGTTGCACCGGCCTGAATTGCAAAAAAGGAAATGGTTTAGAGAAGACGCTCCATGATCGCTATTGACACCAGGTATTAACTTCATGCATAAAAAAATTATCTTCATGGAAACTAACTTCACATCTTGCTTATCCCTGGAAAACAGAAAAAAATATATGCTCCGTATTTGATTGTTTGTTTCTGTACATCAGACAATTTCAGTTGATCTTGGCATGTCTTGATAGCCATACTGGGCCTTGTTTAGTTGGGCCAAATTGGGGACGGCCGAATTACTGTACTGCACTGTAGCATACTGTAGCATTTTGTTTTTATTTGATAAAAATTATCCAAACATTGACTAATTAGGCTCAAAACGTTCGTCTCGTAAAAAACAACAAAACTGTGCAATTAGTTTTTAATTTCATCTACATTTAGTACTCCATACATGTGCCGGCATTTTGATGTGATGGGAATCTTCTTTTTGCATAGTAAAATTTGGGAAAATATTTGGTATCTAAACAGGGCCCTAGTTTCTTAGACACGGGCCCTACCATGTGCAAGACTCACATGAGTATTGCCCTGAAGTACATACCAGAATGAGAATCCAACACAGTGCCCAACTTTTTACAGGGGGTAAAGTGAACAGACACTGACAGCAATAGCAAGATTAATAAATCAAGCACTCCGTTCAATAATAGGTAGCCACTTATTAAGACCTCAAATCCCAAATAGGCAAAAACAAACAACAGCTTCTACTAGCAGTAGATGCAACAAAGCTTCCCCAAAAGGCCTCGTTTACACTGTTACTAGTAGAGGTAAAAACTTTCAGCGACGGCCTTTTCTAAACTTTCACAGGCCCGACATCACGTGGAAACTCGCGCCGTGGCGTGAACCGCAAAGAAAAGCTACAAAAAGGCGCACTGCCTGGCGTGTGTACTGTGGCAGTGCTGTGTCTATACTGCACCCGACTTTTTACCCTTCACGAAATTCTCAGGGTGTGTTTAGTTGAGAAAAAAGTTATTGTAGCACTTTTCGTTGTTATTTGGTAAAATTTGTCCAACCATGAATTAATTAGACTCAAAAGATTCGTCTCGAACTTTACAGACAAACTATGTAATTAGTTTTTTTTTACCTACATTTAATGTTTCATGCATACGTTTAAAGATTTGATGTGATAGGTGAAAGAGGAAATATTTTGGGTACGCATGCCAAGTGAACACGGCCTCACATTGCCGAGGTCATGACAGTTGACAGCAATGGTGTGCGGAGCTGGCCACTGGCCAGTGCAGTGTGCAGGTGCGTTGCAAAATTTCAATGGCAAGTAAAGTACAGTAGTAGTTTTCCCTAGGCCCGGTTTAGATGTAAAATTTTTGGCAAAATGAACACGGTAGCGTTTTCGTTGTTATTTAGTAAATATTGTCCAATCATGGTCTAATTAGGCTTAAAAGATTCGTCTCGTCCATTTCATCTAAACTGTGTAATTAGTTTTATTTTTTATCTATATTTAATGCTTCATGCATGTGTCCAAAGATTCGATGTGACGGGAAATCTAAAAAATTTTGCAAAATTTTTTGGAAACTAAACAGGGCCCTAGATGAATGGCTCGGAAGCTGCTGGTGCTGGATGTGCATGACCTGTGTGAAACGGCTAATGGCAAAGCTGTCATCTCTCTCCCTCCCGTGTCATGTGAACTCCCCAACAAAACCTCTCCCCTCCCTCCCTCTCCCTCTGCCATGGCCCGTGTCGTGTGAATCGGAAGACACGACACCCAGGAAACGGGCAGCATCCCAGCCGATACCCTCCGCTCCCTCGACCATGGCCCATGTCATTTTCGCAGTGATTGCAGCAGCGGCAGCTCTGCTCCAGACCATGGACCATGTGCCAGCCGTTCGTTTCGCTGGTTTATTGTGCTGAAAGCACTGTTCGCTGGTTTGTTGTGAGAAAAAAAACACTGTTGGATGACTGCTGATTCTGCTGATAAGTCCAAACGAACAGGGTGACAGTGGTTGCATCAGCGGCAGCTCTGCTCCAGAGAGCAGTGTTTACTGGTAAAGGCAGCGCGGTGCAACAGCACAGGGCTCAAAGTCCTCTGCTTTTGCAGCGTGCCCGGCGACGAGCTTGATGGCCAGCTTCCACACCACAGATTTCAAAATCTAAAAAAAGGACCCTCACCCCTCACATGCACCTGCGCCACTGCCAACTCGACTATTTCTACTCGTAGGCTGTGTTTACTTAAAAAAAATACTATGCAAACAAAAGATTTTCCGTCACATCAAACTTGCGATACATGCATGGAGTACTAAATGTAGATAAAATAAAAAACTAATTGTACAGCTTGGTTATACTTTGCGAGACGAACGTTTTGAACCTAATTAGTCAACGGTTGGACACTATTTGCCAAATAAAATCAAAACGTGATACCGTACTTTTTTTACATCTTTTTACACAACTAAACACAGCCGGAAAAGGCTGAAAAGTATAATGTACCATGCTTTTGTTACAGGGATGACCGATTCGGCACAGTGCCATCTGAGCACTGTAGCACTTTTGTTTTTTTTAATAATTATTCAAATCTTGATTAATTAAGCTCTAAATGTTCGTCTTGCGAAGTACAACAAAATTGTGCAATTAGTTTTTTATTTCATCTACATTTAATACTCTATATATGTACCAGCATGCATTTTGATGTGATGGGAAATCTTCTTTTTGCATAGTGAAATTTGGGGTGAATTCTAAAATCTAAACAAGGCCTTATTGGTAAATAGTCTTACTTTGGTTCTAAAGATTCGTCTCGTGATTTTTCACCTAACTATAAAATTAGTTATTTCTTTTATCTATATTTAATGCTAGATACATGTATCTAAACATTTGATGTAATGGCAAACTTTTGATCAAATTTTGGATCTAAACACAGCCTACGTGTATTTAGAGCTCAACTGATACACACTCCTCGTACTGCGTGTCACGTCCCAAAAAAGATTGAAGAAAAACATGGTCAGCTCAAAGAGCTCGAACCAAGCAACCTAGGACATGGTGAAAGCCGGAAAAATGCTTTCTTGTTCTTGGGTGTTCGTCTTTGTCTGATCTTTGCTCGTAAACCACACACGCAGTACCCAGGTAGTGATGCAATTGTTTAGGGTGTGTTCACTTCGCCAAAAGTAGTTAAAAAGTTACTGTAGCATCTTTTGTTGTTATTTGGTAAAATTTGTCCAATCATGGATTAACTAGGCTCAAAATATTCGTCCCGACATTTACAGACACACTATGCAATTAGTTATCTTTTTTACCTACATTTAATGATCTATGCATACGTCAAAAGATTCGATGTGATGGGTGAAAAGTGAACAAGGCCTTAACCCGCAAATTGGCATCCCGGAGACACGTAGATGAGAGTGATGCACGCTAGGGCCACGTTTAGATCACTGAATTGGGTGCCCCGATTTACTGTTGAGCACCGTAGCAATTTTATTTTTATTTGATAATAATTATCCAAACATTGATTAATTAGGCTTAAAATATTCGTCTCGCAAAGTACAACAAAACTGTGCAATTAGTTTTTGATTTCATGTACATTTAGTACCCTATATATTTACCAATATTTTGATATGATAGGGAATATTCTTTTTTCGGGGTGAATTTGATATCTAAACTGGGCCTAGCCCGTGTTTAGATCCCGAATGCGACGCCCCGAATTGGCGACTGCGGCTGCAGTGTTCCGGTCGGAACACTGTAGCCGCTTTTGTTTTTTAGTGTAAAAAATTGTCCAAAAAATGATTAATTAGACTTAAAATGTTCGTCTCGCAAAGTACAATAAAACTGTGTAATTAGTTTTAAATTTCATCTACATTTAGTACTCCATGCATTTGCCGGTATTTTGATGTGATGTGGAATCTCCTTTTTGCATAGTGAAATTTAGGGGGGGAATTTGGGAACTAAACAAGGTCCTAGCCAAATTAGAAGTGACCCAGAATACTGCTGCTAGTTTTTAACCATGTGTGGGGCCGTGTTTAGATGTCCGAATTCGAGCCTGAATTCTGGTATGAACAGTGCCCGAGTTAACGTAGCAATTTTATTTTTATTTGGTAAAAATTATCTAAAAATTGATTAATTAGACTTAAAATATTCGTCTCGGAAAGTACAACAAAACTATGATATTAGTTTTTTATTTCATCTACATTTAGTATATGTGCCGGCATTTTAATGTGACGAGGAATCTTCTTTTTGCATAGTAGAATTTGGTGAAAAATTTGGCAAGTAAACAAGGCCTGGTTTCTTTGCGCCCACTGGAATCTGAGGAATTTGTTTGTACCTAGTACGTACGCAGATTTGAACAATGCAAAATTGCAGATGCCAACAATCTGAAAGTGTGTCGTTGCGTTCCGAATAGGCAGCGGCAATGCAAAATTGGGGGTATATACCTCGATACCGTCAATCTCCAGGAAGACCTTCTCGCCACCCTTGATGGTGAACTCGGACGCCGGCTTTGGTGGTCCGTTCTCGAGGTCGCCGGCGCGGCTCAGCCCGCCGTACTGCACCGGCACCAGCTCCGGCCGGATGAACCTGCGATTGAAATGGCAGGAGCAACTCGGGCTTAGACTTGTTATTAGTGTCGATTTTGCATCGCAGGTGCGCGCAATGTGAAAGAAGGAAATCGGCAATGTGGCCTTAAAGTTACTGCACATACTTGTAGAGTGTCTCGGCGACGTTGCCCTCGCGCGCGATAACGAACTTGCTCTTGGTGCGCTCCGTGAGGAAGGGCGAGATCATGGAGAAGAGCACGGAGAAGTACCACGGCACGTTGATGAACACCTGCGGGCGGGTCGGTGATGCGCCGGCCGCATCGTTTAAGTTAGCTCAGGAGTACGAATTCGAAATGCCAGGCAGGCAAGGCAGGTGGCCGACGAAATGCGGCAGTTGATTACCTTGCGCGCCACCATCTCCGGGTAATTGTCCTGGAAGAGGGAGAGGATCTGGTTGCTGGCGGCTCTGAGCTCCCGCTTGGGCATGTCCTTGAGGTCGGTGACCTGTATGATGGCGTTGACGCCCCCCGGCCTGAGGGTGAGCGCGCGCACGCCGCGCTCCATGACCTGGACGCGCCAGCGGAGGAAGCGCGCGAGGCGGTCGCCGTCGCCGAAGACGCGCTCGTACATGTCCCTGTCTTTGAAGACGCCGTAGGCGTTGTAGCAGACGGGGTGGCCGTCGCGGTCCCAGCCGTGCATGTAGGCGACGACGCCCTCGAGGTCCTTGAAGCCCAGGTCCTCGTCCAGCACGGCGTCGGCGCCGAACTCGGCGCGCCAGGCGGCGCAGCGGAGCAGCATGGCGTGCGCGTCGCGGACGCGGAAGTCCCGCGCGCGGAGGAACTTGAGGAGCACCACGTCGGCGCGCTCGTCAACCGGGGCCGGGGTTGGGGCAGGAGCAGCGTCGTCCGCCGCGGCGGGAGGAGAGTGGGCGTTCAGCGGGACGCCCCAGATGGAAATGGGGTCCGGGTGGGTGGCGAGCAGCGCCTTGAGGTCGGCGAGCGCGCGGAGCTCGGACGACGGGAGCGCGGCGGCGACGTACGAGTCCTCCTTGAAGGAGGAGGAGCGGAGCAGCGCGGTGGCGTCCATGAGCGAGGACATGAGGCTGCGCTTGGCGCCCTTGGAGGCCGGGGCTGCCACGGGCGCGGGCGACGGGGTGGTGGTGGGAGACATGACGGTGGCGTGGGGCTTGCGGACGTGCGGCGCGGTGGGGAGGGGAAGCCGGGAAGGGGACAAGGCGTCTGCGGAAATGGTGGGAGCTGAGGCGAGGAGAGGACAAGAGGAGGAGGTTTTGAAATGGCAGGAGGATTTGGAGTGGAGCGGAAGAGCGTGAAGGGGAACGTTATGATGGCCGCGCCTCGCTCGCGTGGGGTTGGGCTTGGGGGCCCCGGGGCCCGGGGACCGGGGAAGGAGGAAGAGGGACCTGAAGCTATCACTTCCGCTGGCGCGGCCGCCCGCTCTCCCGCGCCGCCGATTTTAGGAGCGGACGACCAAAAGCATGACCTGAGGCTCTCGGCTCATTTTCGGTGGAAATTTCTTTAATAGACTGTCACATGTTTTTAAGAAAAAAAAGAAGAAGTGAATTTCATTGAGAAGAAACTCTTTTAATATGATTATCAACTCTATATAAGTCATAAAATTAACTATCTACTGAATTATAGAATGAAATTGTCTATTAAAAGTTGGTGTTTCATCTATACTTCTTTTCATTCTTTATGACACGGAAGTCTTCAGAACAACGTCATAAACTTCTCATTGAGACCGGCCTCGTACGTTTCTTAAGAGAGAAATCATATGGCGTTTGGTTTCATGGCTTGATATGTGCTGCCTCGATGAGACGAGCGAGGATTCCAAGCAAAGATGTGTAATATTGGTTTCCTTTCCTAAGTGCTTTGAGGTCTATGCATGTGTTGACAACCAAAATTGTTAAAAGACATAATCGACTCACCATTACGTTCCTCTCGTTGAGACGATCGAAAAACATATATTGATTGCCTCATTTGAAGTCCGGACGAAGAGAAGAGGATTATTGGAGGTTGATGCAGAAAAAACATGCTTAGCTAGATTTCAGAACAGGTCAGGCTTAGATTTCCCACGAAAAACCGTCCTATTTGGATTTTGGAACTTAAGCGACACTGCGCCAGACCCCGCAAAAACCCGATAGAATTGAGTTTTAGGGCCTGTTTGGTAGGGCTCCTCCCTAGCTCCGGCTCCAGCTCAGGCTCATCCTAAGGAATCATACTGGGTGTGTTTGGATTCAGGGACTAAAGTTTAGTCCTTGTCACATCGAACATTCGGATGATGCTAACTAGGAGGACTAAACATGAGCTAATTATAAAATTAATTGCAGAAGTCGTGGCTAATTAGCGAGACGAATCTATTAAACCTAATTAATCCATGATTAGCATATGTTTACTGTAGCAACACATTGTCAAATCATGGACTAATTAGGCTTAATAGATTCGTCTCACAAATTAGTCTCAAACTGTGCAATTAGTTTTGTAATTAGTCTATATTTAATACTCCAAATTAGTGTCCAAACGTCTAATGTAACAGGGACTAAACTTTAGTAGCAGAAACCAAAGACCCTCAAACGTTTTGTAGGAGCCGTTTTTCGGTGAAAACAAAGCCGGAGCTGTTTTGGTCCAAAACGGCTCGGGATCAGAAGGCCCTCAGAGGAGCCCCTGCCAAACACCCCTTACTCAATGAAAACACTTCCAATGTTGTGGGAAACTTGCCGATTTCATTTGAAAAAGAATTTCTACCGAGATAAGATCACTTCTTGTATGTATATTAGAGGATCATGACGATTGAGGTAAATCAACTACACAATCGACAAAATCAATCTACTACCTCTCTTTTGCTCTTCTAGTGGTGGACCTAGGATTTTACAATATGGTATGCTGTAAAAAATCATAGCCAATTTGGTAAAACCACTTCCGATTCAATAAAACCATATTCCAATTCGATAAAACTGCATGCATTAAATAATATGAGAAGTTTTAAATTCAAAGATTAAGCTACAATCGATGACAAATTAGGATATAAATAGTTCAAATAAGATACAATAAAATATAGCCATAAAAGAGACTTACATGAACATGACTAGACAATCATATGTTGATATGAATGTTGATAGCAGGGAACTGGTAGATGGACTGACAATATGATGCTAATTAATGGTCTATTGGACGAAGTCACAAACTGAAATACAAATTACTACTAAACGATTAGGAAATTCGGTGTTTCTGCCCCTACTTTAAAGCTCAATGGTGATGTTATCCTTTCTTTTTTTAACTTTGTGATTTTGTCCTTACTATTTTGAAACAAAGCTTCCATTTGCCCTCATTTGGATGTCTGTCAAATCGATATAGATTAAATTATTTAAAAAATAAGCCCCATAAAAACACAAGGAAAAGGACCAGATTGCCCCTTATCCATAGAGCTTTTTACCTATGTGGCCTTGGAAAAAAATGGCTCTTTCTTGTATGGCCTTTTTTAACTTACCTCTATGGCCCTGAAATGAACTTTCATTCCTTCTATGGCCTTCCGTCCGTTTTAGCCACTTGACGGTGTTAAGACAAGGGTAAAAAGGCTATTTTGCCCCTGGCAAAAAAAATAAATAAATTGCAGAGTTTTGCTTGTTTGTTGTATATTTGGAGTAATATTAAGCAAATAAATTCACACATAACAGTTGGGCATATTTAGAGTATTTAATCAAGTACATATAACAGTACATATTTGGAGTAATATTAAGAAAATAGGACACATAACAGTACATTATGTGCTCTAAAAATTCACAAATGCATTGCAATTAACCATAAATCTCACATAAAATAAGGTCTCACATAAATTCATCATAGTTTCGGTCTCACATAAATAGGATCTCACATAAACAAGGTCTCACAAAAGTGTAAATTCAAACATACATTGGTCTCACATACAACTAGCAAATTTAATAGGCATATCGCAAATCAAAGATTGAGCCTTCTTTGCTTTGCATGCTCATGGCAGGGTTACTAGAAAGTATTGTCTTGCTTCTTGTACCAATTGATAGGCTGTCAAGTGGCACCTTCGAAATGTCTATGCCTTTCTTCTTTGGAAGGCCTAGCTTCTTTTTGATGGGTGCCCGCTTCCTTTTAACTTGAGCAGGTCCATCTTCGTATGAAGCAATAGAAAGTGCTTCGAGCTGATTTGACCCACTTCTTGACCTATGAATGTTATACATTGACAATGGTTCGGATAAGAGAAAAAATTAGATGAATGTAACTAAAATTTAGAATTAGAAAACGTACAATTTTGAACGACTAGAGTTGGAGTTAGTGCGGTTTCCCTTTTTCTTACTTGAAACCTCCAGCTGTCATGATAATCAAATAATTTAGTTTTCAAAGCAAGATGTGATGATATAGAGATATTCCAACAATATTTAAATTACCTTTTAGAGGTTGCAGGTGTACAATCATCACTTTTTCTCTTTTTAGAAGATGTTTCCAAGTTTTGACTACGGTGATAAATTAGTTGGTACTTAGAATCCATCAGAAGTGCGAAATAACCATGTGAGAAAGGAAGAAATACCAAACCTTGGGGGAAAAGACATGGATACCGTTGGTGCATCTTCCTCCAAAAGCACAATGGAACTTTAGGAAAATTTGGTGTTCCTTGCCCTCTTATTTGGTTCTCCCCTGAAATAAGAATAAAATCAATAGCATATACTTTACAAAGGAAAACATAAATGGTAGAGAAGACTAGACAAGTTATTACCTGATTACTTTCATAGTTTCAATGTCTTTCGGTCTATCTCTCTTGCAATTATGCCAATGATGTCCATAGTCCATATAAATAGGGCATTGGTGATGTCCTTTTCTCTTTTTCTTGTCACTGGTACCTTTGTGCCTTTCAGTTTTAGGCCTATCAGCAACTGGTGTCAATAAAGGTGGGTGCATGAAAAATTTATGGTAGGCCACTAAGACTTGTCTAGCATAGCAGGAATCAGTTGACTGTATGCAACTCTAAATTTCTCAACTAGCATAGCATGAATCAGCCGACTGTATGCAACTCTAAATTTCTCAACCGAGTAGTACAAGTCAATATAATTCTCTATTGGTGCATCACTAAGAGATGTGATGAATGCTAGTGCATGCTTGCAAGGAATCCCAGAAACCTGCCATTGTCTGTAAGAACAAGTCCTCTCTTGTAGGTTAACAATAAACTGAAATCCACTTCCTCCCATTGCAGTAACTTCAGCTACCTCTTCTGAGTATTTTTCAACTTCCAAGTTTACTTCTCTACTCTGCTCATTCAATTCCTTGATGTTGTGGAGTAGAATTAAGCCTTAAGTTTTCTCCCTATTTTCCTTCTTTTGTTCCACTTGGACATGAGCATTTACCTGAGCTTGTCCATGAAATCATCCAAGTTCATGGACTTGTGAGGCTTAATCCAGTTGTTGAAGCTTTCTACAAGGTTGTTGGTCATATAGTCTACCTTGCAAATGGTTTTGAATTGGCTCCTTGTCCATAATTTTTTGTGGATTTTCCTTAGCCAATTTTGTTGCAACTGGCTTTGCATTTTCCCTAGCAAGCTAATGTTTTTTAAACAAATATGGGTTTCATGAGTAACCTACTGCCCATAGGTGGTCATCAAACACCTTACCATGATACCTTTTCTTGAAGTTGGTCACCAAAGAAACATGCATTCTCTATGTTCAGCCCCTGGAAATACTTCACCCACCCCTGCCATCACAACCTGTCCTGCATCAGTACATATGGTTAAGCCCCTTGGTGATCCTATGGACTCTCTAAGGTGACTCATGAACCAAATCCAGTTCTCAGTAGTTTCTGAATAAAAACTCTAAAGCAAACAAGATACAACCACTTATGCCCATCAACAACACAAGCACTGGCAAATTGCCCCTTGTACTTGTCTGTCAAGAATGTGTTGTCTATTGCAAGGTATGGCCTACAACCAGCAAGGAACCCATCTATGCATGGTTTTAATGCAAAAAAGAATCTTCTAAATCTGATCTTGTCATCTACCATGTGATGGTCAATAATGACTAAGTTACCAGGGCAATAGCTCTCAACTTATGCTTTAAACTTGAATATATTATCAAAGCTGGAATCCCAGTCACCATAAAGTTGTTTCAATGCTAGCTCCTTACCATCATACACTCTCTTGTAGTTGATATTTACCTTATGGTGTTCTTTCAATTTGTTCACCAATTCCGCTGCACCCAAAGTTGCATCCACTATGAGGAAGTCCTTCACCTTTTCACATGTCCAAAATTTGGTTGCATTCTTCACCCTCTTTTTTCTCTTGTACTAGAGCAGACATGAGCACAAGGGTTCCTTTTCACCTATAAGATGAGAAACAATTAGTTAGAAAGATAAATAATAAAGCTCTAAATAATATGCAATCTCAATTAACATAAGGACAAAGATAAAGTCTTACTATAACAGTGCAATTATCCTTAGTGGTAGAAGCAAATATCCACCATAGACAGTTGTCTTTGCCTCTCCTTGAACAATATGCCCTGAACCTATTTGGTGCATTCTTTGTAGTATTGAACTCAAACTGATTTTTAATTGCATGCTGAGAAATTGCCAATTTGAATGTCTCCATATTAGCATAAGTGGAGCCTACTACCATTGGTGGATCTTCTGGATCATGTTCTACATTTGGAGAATAGTTTTCCTCATTGCATGGCATCTCTTCCTCATCCTATGACTCATCTCCACCTTCACTATCATCCTCATTATCATCAACAACATAGGATGGGCCTTTCGAATAGGGCTATGAACCATCTGTAGAGTATTGGGTGATACAATATCACAGTACATAGCTTCCTCATCAACACTTACATGTTCATTCTGTGGTTCAGGATTCCTAAGATAATCATCCTCATCAGCATCATCATTGTCTATGCTGTCATTGTCTATGTTGTTCTTAGGTTGGGTACCCACACCAAAATCCCACTCTGTGACAGGCTCATATGGATCAAAATGACCACGATATACAACAAACATGATGACAACCTTTCTCTTCAAATGTTTATCAAACATAGACATCAACTCTTGGTCGGTTTTTACTTCTAGGAAAGATTTTAGACCTTCATCATAATACTAAATATGAGCTACTTCCAAATAACCAGGCAGGTACTTCTCTACCATTGATTCAATAAGGTCCTCATAATTTGCTGTGTCTGAAGCAACAACCATGTCAAAGCTAAAACATTTCACATCTTGTCTACACTTCTTACGGTTGCCCAATAATTTAATTTTTAGCTTGAAAGTGGTGTTCGGATCCTTGTTGTTATTCAAAATCAAAGTAGCGTTTCAAAACTCGGTAAATCTGTAACTATCAAACTACTTCTAGGTGCACAGAAAATTGTGGACTAATCCTTGAAGCCAATCTTCCTGATTAGACCCGACGTCCTGCTCGATGGGATCCTAGGTGGTGGAGCCTGCTCGACCTCCACCTGCTCGTCATCCACATCTGCGGCCTGCTCTGCTCGACTTGGGGAGGACCCAGCCGGAGAAGCCTCGCGCTGCCCGCGGGAGGGACACGCCGCACTAGCCTGGTCGCGGCCGTGGGAGGGGCCACCTGGGGCCTCCCCTGCCTAGCTTCGGGAGGGGCCACCTAGGGCCGATCGGAGAAGCCGCGCCGGGCTAGCTGCACTGGACAGCCCAGGACGCGCACACTGCACGAGATGGGCGACCGTGACTCCCCCACGGTGGGATATGAAGGGAGTGGGGCGGGAGGAGGTGGATCCAGCTAATCTGGAGCCAAAGATTCCGGCAGCGGCGGCCCCTGGCCAGCGGCGTTGGCACCCTCCCCCATCGTCCCTAGTCTTTTTTGCGATACACGATCGCTCGGTCTCGCGCGACGCTCGGTCGATCTAGATGGGGAGCGGTAGTATTGCCAGAAACACAAAAGGGCAGTGTTGTCTTTTCGCGTATCAACCAAGGGCCAAACTAACAGAGTACCCTAACAGACTTGATAGAAGGCCATAGAAGGAATGAAAGTTCGTTTCAAGGCCACAGAGGTAAGTTCAAAAAAAGTGCCATACTAGGAAGCGCCATTTTTCTAGGGCCATACAGGTAAAAAGCTCTTATCCATATCTTCTTAGTCCCTTCCCCATTGAACCGGCCAAACTAATGGGTTCATTCACATGGGCGGCACCAGAGGCAAAACCCTAGCTTTTCACGGCGGGTCTTGGTGGCAACGTGTCGGCGTGGGTCAGGCGGTAGCACGGTGCACATCTAGAGGTGAGGGCTAGGGGCGAGGCGGCAGCGCGCGCGGGCATAGGGCACTAGGCCATCGCGACGAGTGGGGTGCTATCACACCCGGTTTTAAGAACAAAATCAGATGTACATCATATGTATGCCCAGGAGTCAATCACACACATATGATGACAAATTACATAGTATCATCACAGTGCTTATTAGATAACGAGTAACTATATTACATTAACACTTACATAGAGACAAAGTATGCATCAAAGTAGCGGAATCATGAATTCTAATCTTCAAGTGAAGCCTCCAAACACCACAGTGACGATTGACTGGGGGGTACATACGCCTAGCACTTCTCAGAAAACTCACTAGCTCCACCATCTGGTACCCATCCGGGATTTTTCCAAAGTAATTGAAAAGTAAAACAAGCGTAAGCAAACCACCGCTTAACAAGCACAATATGAGGGGATATAGGCTCAAATGGTTTGACACGACGGAACTGCGGTAAGCAATTTTAATAGATCAAGTTTTATCGTTAGAACCTGAGTTGCTAAATTATGCTTAAGCTCCAGTTTTCACATGATCATAAACAATGGCAACATGACAATAATGATTAAACATGAGCATTAACATTATAGTAAAATAAGAACCCATAATTCCATGAGTTTTTCAAGCCGCTCGTGACCGTGAGCATGACTGTTATAACAGTTTTTAGACACTCTGCAGAGGTTGTACATTTTTACCTATGAGACGTGATTTACCCTTTCGTCCGAGATGATCAACCTCTTGACCCACTACCAAGGAAGGTCGACAGGGTTCACTATGTAGTGTTTCAAAGGTTCATCTAACAAGTTAGGGCCGCTAGATTTCTGTGGCTTGCAAATGTAGAGCTCCCCTTTCCTAAGGCACATTCCGCGTGAAAGGATCAAGATGCCCAAGAGGGGGGGTGAATTGGGCTTTTCTAAAAATTAGATGCAAGAAATAAATCCTACAAGCCGGAATTCACCCCTAGTGTCTACTTGTGTTCCTAGAGAGTCTACCGATACAAAGTTTTGCACCCTAGTTTCCAATCCGAGTCTAGCATGGCAAGTCTAGGAATGTAAACAAGCAATGAAAGTAAATACGAGAATGTAAATGCTTGAATGTAAAGGGGCAAGGAACACGGCGGTGTTTTTCTGAGGTATCGGAGAGTCGCCACTCCCCACTAGTACTCGTTGGAGCACCCGCGCAAGGGTGTAGCTCCCCCTTGATCCGCGCAAGGATCAAGTGCTCTCTACGGGTTGATTCTTTGACACTCCGTCACGGTGAATCACCCACAACCGCTCACAAGACGAGTTGGGTCATCCACAAGCTCCGCCGGATGATCACCAAACTCCCAATCACCACCAAGCCGTCTAGGTGATGGCGATCACCAAGAGTAACAAGTTAGAACTCTCACTTGACCACTACGAGCCCAAATGAGAAAGTGGATGCATACTTGCTACTCTCTAATTGCTAGTGAGGAACTCTCAAGCTTTGATTCTCAAATCTCTATCCTCACTAGTGCTCTTGCACTCCCTTGCACTCCAAAGGTGTTTATCAGCTGATCAAATGAGCAAGAGACCTCTAAAAGAGGTGCTGGGGATGTATTTATACACCCCACAGACAAAACGAACCGTTACCTGCTGACTCAGCAAAACTCAAGCTGACCGGAGGCGCCGGTCGTACTGACCGGACGCGCCGATCGCTCGTAACGGTCGAAAACCGAAAAACCACTGAGTGACCGGACGCACCGGTCAGGGGTGACCGGACGCGTCCGATCGTGCAGGGAGCATACTGTACTCGCACCGGACGCGCGACCGCGTCCGATCGGTGATGACCGGACGCGTCCGGTCGTCTCTGGACCTTACTGGACTATGACCGGACGCGCCGATCACACCCAGGTCGCGTCCGATCGGGTGTTTCCCTCAAGTGACACGTGTTGACTTCTGACCACCGCGTCCGGTCCTCGCGAGGACCGCGTTCAGTGTTCAGAGCTGAAACCCTAGCCGCGGAACTGTACTGACCGGACGCGTCCGGTCATGCCGAGGACCGCGTCCGGTCAAGGGAAAACAACCCGAAACTCTCCGAAACGCGTCACAACTTGAACCAAGTTGCTTCCAACTGAACTTTGAGCTAATCTAGAGCTGCCTAGCGCCAAGTTTAACAAGTGTGCACCACACCTAAACATAGGACTCGCCTAGGTCAAGCTACCCGCTCATGCCCCCCTTTATAGTACGGCCAAAAGAGAAAAACGAAGATCCTAACGACTATTCCAAATGTCTCTCAACACCTCGACATCCGGAACTAACCGTCCTTAATCTTGACGTCACTCTTTTGAAAACCGAAACGATTTCCATCAAGGGGCATGAATACCATGGTGCCCAAAGCAGTTAAAACCTCCATGACCTAACTTACCAAAGTTTCTGCAAAACACACGTTAGTCATGGTAATAAAGCGTTGTCATCAATTGCCGAAACCAAACCTCGGGGCCTAGATGCTTTCAATCTCCCCCTTTTTGGTGATTGATGACAACACTAAGATATAAAAGATTGGAGTTGAGGTTTTTGAACATGCATGGTTCACATAAGCAAAAAGCAATAAGCATAGAAGGGTTAGGAATTGCTTATGTGTCCCAAGCCAAAAGAGTGTACTCATAAGATAAGACAAAAAGCGTTAGTACACAAACAGATATAGCTCATAAGAAATCGGAGTAAGGCACGGAAGCACAACCTTGGAGCTATAATTAACAACGGTGACAAGAGATAACAATGTGACAGGATAAAACATTAAGACTCAAGGTTTTATCTCACAACGACATGTCACACGAATGCAATGACTGAAAAGTAAACATGATGCATGAATGTAGCACACAAGAAAGAACGAAAACCCTCTCTCAAAACTCCCCCTGAAACTACTCTCTCTCCCCCTTTGGCATCAAGCACCAAAAAAGAACTAATCTAAGGATCTGACGGGGGGACAGACGGAGTCGTGTCGGGTGCCGAGGTGCGCGGAGTAAGCACAAAATGTAGAGAATCTCCCTCGGAATCTGAGCTATCTGGCTGACCCTCTGAAGAAACATGTGGCTGTGTAACTGTCTGGGTCTGAACGGCAGGAACAGGTACTGTCGTAGTAGCAATAATAGGATCCGTCTGAGTGACCTGAGCCTGTAGCGAGCCAATAGCAGGAGGATCTGTGGAGGCAACTGACGAAGGTAGAGTCTCTGTAGTACCAGTCCCTGTCACTGGAGGAATAGCTGCCTCTGAAGCTGACAAACCTGAAGAAGTAGCAAATGTAGTGTGCGAGGGCGTCGGCTGACCAGTCAACTCGCTGTAGGTAGCACTGAAATCACTGAAAGGTGTGCCTGTCAGGAGGTGAGGGCGAGGCTGGTCTGATGGTGTAAACCCCGTGTGAATAGGCGTGAAGCTCGGGGACTGGAAAGACTGGGGAACCTGCTGCTGTGGAGATGTGAACTGGAAACCCGGCTGTCCCTGACTCGATGGATCACTAGATTGCAAAGCAGAAGTCAGGACGGAAGCAGGCGGAGGAACCCCAACAGTGACTAGGTGGCGCAGGAGGTCCAAGTACTGCTGCTGACTAGCTGCAGTCTGTCGCTGAATCTCGTACTGCTGTCGCTGCATTTCGACCTGCTGCCTCTGGATCTCAAGCTGCTGACGCTGAAACTCGTCCTGACGAGCCTGAATCTGTGCAAGTGCTGCAGCTGTGTCCTGAGCCTGTCGCTGTATCTGCTGTTGCTGCTGCTCCTGTGCCTGGGTCAACCTCTCAAGTATTGCCACCATGGCTGGGTCTATGCGGGAGGCTGAACCAGAGCCACCGGCCTCGTGGTCGTGGGACCGAGGAGACCGGTACCTGGGGATGGGCTGGTAGTCCTCATCAGTGCTGTCAGATGTCCTATCCTTAGGAAGATCAGCAGGCTGAGCATCAAGATCTGCAAGCTCTGCCTCTGCAAGCTCATCAACTGTGGCGTCCTGCTCAGCTGCTGTCTCAGGAACCTCAGGTCGCACACGCTGTCCTGGCACTGGGGCCTGATCTCTGGTAACTGAAGCCCAAAGCTGACGAATATCATACTCAGGGAAAGCAGTAGTAGTATCTGATATCTCAGCTCTGATCTCTGCTGGCAGCTGAATAGATGATCTGATAATGAAGCAGATCCAGTGTGCATAGGGAAGCTGACGATTACCCTTGAAGCCCTCAGCTATGGTGTCCTCCATCTCACTAAGTATGAGATCCCAAATGTCAAACTGAGTCTGTGAGAGGAGGTGATGAACAACCCATAGCTGCATCCGAGTCAGTCCCTCTCTGTAGCCAAGTCTAGGAAGTAGAGTGCGTCTGACTATAGCATCCAAAACTCTGGCAAGTGGTGTCAAACTGGCAGGCGTGCGTCGAGACCCTTCGCCAAAAGGCTTACGAAAGCAGGGTCGAACCAAGTCTGTAGGTGGCACTGTCCCACCGTGGGGGCGTCTCGATGGAGGAGTCTGACCATAACACAGCTGATGTATCTTTGTGTCAGAAGCTGGGAGTCTGAGAATCTCCCGCACTCTGGTGCTGTATAGGCGGTGATTGCGGCCTCAGAATGCAAAGTGAATGAAATCATGGGCAGGATCAATCCATAGTGAAGCATAAAACTCTCTGACCCATGTGCCGCAGTATGCACCTGTCCGTCCAAGAAGATCTGACAAGCCTGGCAGAAAGGACAGATGCGGACGTAGCTGCTCTCCCACAACCTCAACTAGTGACTCAAGTCAACAGACCCTCTATGGTCGGAAAGCAATACCGCTGTCAACTAGAGCCCTGTAGAAATCCTCCTGAAGTGGGGTATAGAATCCTTCTGAAGCTCTGGGATCCCTCACAGGTGGAAACCACCGACTGACCTCCACGAACCTCAACCCCTGCACCTGACGTGCTGTAGCACCCCTCAAGTCAAAGTGCTCGACCGGGGGTGAACCTCTAGCTCTGGGAGGAGGACGTGCTCCACGTCGCTGGCCCTCTGGCCTAGGAGACACCTGAGTACAGGCGCGTGTGGAGCGGCGACATACTGGAGACTGAGCTAGCTGCTCCTCTGTATCTGCTGTAGCCTCTGGAGCCTCTGTGGTCTCTGTGGGTGGATCAACTGACATATCCTCTGCAGCTCTAGTATCCTCAGTGCCCTTAGTGGCCTCTGTGCCGAGCTGTCGACCTTCAAGATGAAAGCGACGCTCGCCTATGCGTATTCCACTGCTCCTGCCACCTCTCTCTGCCTGCTCTGCTGCATCTGCCACGGCCTGAGCAATCTCTGCCTCTGTGAGTGTCTTCTTCTTCTTTCTGGCCAAGATCTTGACACGCTTCCCACGTGCAATTTCAGACCGACGAGGAGGACTGTCGTCCCCGTCACCAGGAGCACCACCGGCGTTCTTGCAACGCACCATGCTGACAAACTGACTGAAAACCTCTGAAAGATGATGAACTGTCACTCAAGAGGCTTGGCCTCAATCCGTATCCGTAGGCTTGGCCTCGGATTTAGCAAACTGATCGCACCCTGACACACGACAGACTCGCTGCAAAGACGAAATAGAGAGATCTACTATAAACACATATATAACTAAAAGGTACGAATCCTAGAGATAGCAAGCATATGAGATACGATATGAATCGAAACGTGAAGCTACCTCAGATCGTCGAGATGACTGACAGGGTGAGGTGACCTAGATTGCGAGATTCCCGAAATCGCCGAACGAGCTCTGATTTGCCAAAACAAGGTATAATTAGGATTGAAAAGAAACAGTTACGGCAAACCCTAGCAAGGAGGTCAAGGTGACGCGAAACAACCTCGCGAAGAAGACGACGCGCGACGAATCTCGTCGATGAATGACGAACCCTAGGGTTAGGGTTAGGGCGAATCGACGAAAATTGATTGGAGGCGAGGACGAGTCGGTCCACCGTCGGAGGAGAGGCTGACTGCAGGAACTTGGCTCACCGGCGGAGATCCACGGACGGCGGTGGCGCGGCGGTGGCGCAAGGGTGGTGGCGCAAGGGCGGTGGCGGCGCGGCTGCGAGCGAAGGCCGGCGCGGGCAGGAGATGCGCAAGGGCAGCTGACGCGCGCGCGGGCGAGAGCCGGGCGAGGAAGATGGCGCAAGAGCGGCGGCTCACCGGCGGCAGGCGGTGCGGCGGTGGCGCGTGCAAGCGGCAAGGGCGGCGGCGGCGCGAAGAGCTCGGGCGGATGAGAAGGTACGGCCGAAAACAAACCGTTTTATGAAGGGTTAGATCCGCTCGACGCGTGATGACCGGACGCGGTGGTCGATATGACCGGACGCGGTGGTGCAGCGTCCGGTCACACTCCAGTAAGCTCCTGGAGTGACCTTACGCGTCCGGTGCGGACTGACCGGACGCGGTCAGAGTCCGGTCGTTGGGAGTTCAGGAATTTATCGCGAATGACCGGACGCAGTGGTGGTAACCGGGACCGGACGCGGTGGTCAATCAGAGGCGCGTCCGGTGCAGCGTCCGATCACTAGATCTGGAGTTGGTCTTCTGGATGACCGGACGCGCTGCTGGATGCCGGGACCGAACGCGGTGGTGAAGCATCACTGCGTCCGGTGCAGCGTCCGGTGCAGCGTCCGGTGACTGTTCTTCGCCCTTCTTTGTTCCGAACTACGACGCGACTTCTCCCAATCAGGTTCCAATTCAAAGAGACACAAATAAACACCAATTGGAACACGATGTGAGTGACCTCACTCAAACCCTCAAAATTTTTTAAAATAGATTGCCTTAGGCTAGTATTATTTTTAAGAAAATAGGCAATAAACACCCAAGGAGCAACGTATGGCCACGCAATAGAGTTTTTGAACCTTTAGGAGCGTCAAAATGCTCTCTCTATCCATGGACGAACACAGAGGTTGCTCAAAGCTTAACCGAAAAGAACCGACAAGAACAACAACCATGCATATGCAATGCAATACAAGAAGGTAAAACTAGAAAGCTTGTCAAGTTTGATCCACGGTTAGGCTTTTTCACTCCTCCAAAGAAGGGTTATCGTAATCGTGTTAGCCAAGCCCTAAACACATTGCGATAAAAATAAACATGGCATATTATTCAATGCAATGCAAGGGACAACACACGCTCATTTTTTAAAGTTACTAGAATCAAGCACATTGAGTTTACTTCTTAACCTACAAAAGGTTGCCTCATCTAAAGGTTTAGTGAAGATATCCGCTAATTGATTTTCACTTCTTACACCTTCTAGTGATATGTCATTTTTAGCAACGTGATCTCTTAGAAAGTGATGGCGGATATCAATGTGCTTGGTGCGAGAGTGTTGTATCGGATTGTTAGCAATTTTAACGGCACTTTCATTATCACATAAAAGTGGCACCTTTTCAAGAACAATTCCATAGTCTAGGAGGGTTTGTTTCATATATAATATTTGTGCACAACAAGCCCCCGCAGCAATGTATTCCGCCTCGGCGGTGAACAAAGCCACACTATTTTGCTTTTTAGATGACCAAGATACTAAGGATCTTCCAAGCAAATGGTACCCTCCGGATGTGCTTTTTCTATCAATTTTGCAACCGGCATAGTCCGAATCGGAATAGCCAACTAGTTGGAATCTAGCTCCTTTGGGATACCAAAGACCAATGCTTGGGGTGAGCTTAAGATATCTTAGGATTCTTTTTACGGCACTTAGGTGAGGTTCTTTAGGGCACGCTTGAAAGCGGGCACACATGCACACACTAAACATGATATCGGGCCTAGATGCGGTAAGGTATAACAAGCTACCAATCATAGAACGGTAGAGAGTTTGATCAACCGGTTTACCTCCCTCATCTAGGTCGAGATGTCCATTTGATGGCATTGGGGTCTTGATTGGTTTGCATTCTTCCATCTTGAATCTTTTGAGAAGATCCTTGGTATACTTTTCTTGAGAGATGAAAATCCCTTCTCTCATTTGCTTTACTTGAAAACCAAGGAAGAATGTGAGCTCACCAATCATTGACATCTCGAATTCCTTCGACATCAATTCACCAAATTCCTTGCAATAATCTTCATTTGTTGATCCGAAGATGATATCATCAACATATACTTGACAAATAAAGATCTCCCCATTAAACTTCTTGGTAAATAGTGTGGTGTCGACCTTCCCAATGGTGAAGCCCTTCTCAATGAGGAAGTCCCGGAGGCGCTCATACCACGCTCTAGGAGCTTGCTTGAGCCCATATAACGCCTTGGACAACCTATAAACATGATTAGGATATCTAGGGTCTTCAAACCCGGGAGGTTGATTGACATAGACTAGTTCATTTATAAAACCATTTAAGAATGCACTTTTCACATTCATTTGATATAGTTTCATATCATGATGTGATGCATATGCAAGGAGGATACGAATGGCTTCAAGTCTTGCAACGGGTGCAAAGGTCTCTCCAAAATCAAGACCTTCAACTTGAGAGAACCTCTTTGTAACTAGTCTTGCCTTGTTCCTCACCACTATGCCTTGGTCATCTTGCTTGTTTCGGAACACCCACTTGGTTCCAATGACTCTTGCACCTTTGGGATGCTCTTCAAGTGTCCATACTTGATTGCGGGTGAAGTTGTTCAATTCTTCATGCATTGCAATCACCCAATCCGGATCTTGAAGAGCTTCTTCTACATTTTTAGGTTCAACGCAAGAGACAAAAGAGTGATGTTCAACAAAAGAAGCTAGCTTTTGGGATCGAGTCATTACTCCCTTTGTAGGACTCCCTATGATGAGATCTTGTGGATGTGCTTGAAGTAGTGGTGAATTTCTTCTATCAACCACTTGAGGAGGTAGATGGGGAGCATCAACATCTTGAGCTTGTGCCTCGGCTTGTTCATGAGAGACATAAGTGTCTTCATTTTCAACTCTCTCATTCTTGTCATCATCTTGAGGCACACGTGATGAAGATGGTGGATCAACAATTTGTACATCGTCATCATCATCTTTTGGCTTGATGTCTCCCACCGGCATGTTCTTCATGGCCTCCCTCAAGGGTTCATCACCTACATCATCACAATTCTCAATTGCTCCTTGGGAGCCGTTAGATTCATCAAATTCCACATCATATGTTTCTTCAACCAAACCGGTGGCATGGTTAAATACTCTATATGCTTTGGACTTTGATGAGTAACCAACAAGAAAACCAATATCACAACGTCTTTGAAACTTCCCTAGGTGTTGACGCTTCTTGTAAATGTAACATTTGCAACCAAACACCCGGAAGAAAGAGACGTCCGGCTTCTTCCCATTAAGCAACTCATAGGGAGTCTTGCCAAGAAACTTTTGTAGGAAGAGGCGATTTGAAGCATAGCATGCGGTGTTGATTGCCTCGGCCCACAACTTCTCCGGAGTGTTGTACTCATCTAGCATTGTTCTTGCAAGGGTGATCAATGTTCGGTTCTTTCTCTCAACTACACCATTTTGTTGAGGAGTGTAGGTTGAAGAGACCTCATGCTTGATTCCAATTTCATCACAATAAGCTTCAATGTTGGTGTTGTCAAACTCTTTCCCATTGTCACTTCTAATCTTCTTTATCTTGACTTCAAATTCATTTTGAGCTCTCTTTGCAAACTTCTTGAAGCAATTTGCCACTTCGGATTTGTCATGAAGGAAGAAAGTCCATGTATACCTTGAGTAGTCATCTACTATCACAAGACAATAGAGATTACCACCCAAGCTCTTGTATGTTGTAGGCCCAAACAAATCCATGTGTAGAAGTTCTAGCACTCTTGAAGTTGACATGAAAGCTTTGGTTGGATGAGTGTTTGCAACTTGTTTGCCCGCTTGACATGCACTACAAGGTTTGTCCTTTTCAAACTTCACATCCTTCAATCCTCTCACTAGTTCTTTCTTCAATAGCTTGTTGAGAGTGTTCATTCCAACATGAGCAAGCCTCCTATGCCAAAGCCAACCAAGTGAGGTCTTGGTGAACAAACATGTCATCAAATTTGCATCTTCGGAGGTGAAGTCAACAAGATAAAGATTGTTGTATCTAAAGCCTTTGAATATCACTTGCTTGTCATCTATCTTTGAAACTTCCACTTCATTTGGTGTGAACAAGCATTGGAAGCCAAGGTCACAAAGTTGCCCAACGGATAACAAGTTGAAACTCAATGAAGCAACATAGAGCACATTTGAGAGTGAGTGATCATGTGATATTGCAATCTTGCCTATACCCTTGACTTTGCTCTTTGAATTATCCCCAAATGTGATCTTCTCTTGACATATTCCATTCTCTTCAATGGTGGTGAACATACGAGGATCACCGGTCATATGTTGAGTGCAACCACTATCAATAACCCAATGAGATCCACCGGTCTTGTAGTTCACCTACACACAAGAGATCAAGCTTTTTGTTTAGGGACCCAAACTTGAGAGGGGCCCTTGACTTTATCCACTAGTGACTTGGCAACCCATATTTTCTTTGGCCTATTCTTGTTTGGGGGACCCAAAAACATGACTTTCATCTTTCCATTTGAATCTTTTCTTAGCATATAATGAGCATTGAAAGCGAAAGGTCTAGCATGCTTGGGCAAGGGTTGTGGTGGTGGAGTTTTGCATTCATGAGCAAAATGACCTTCTTGACCACACTCAACACATCTCTTTGGCTTGGGCTTTGACTTGCTTTGTTGTTGTTGAGCTTTTGCTTTCTTCTCTTGATTTGCCAAGTACCCAATACCACTTCTATCCATCTTCATTACGGTGTTCATGAGGAGCTCACTTTGCAAATGTTGGCCTCTTGTGAACTTGCTTAGGCCGGTCTTGAGATGCTCTTTTTCTTGCTTGAGCTTTTTGTTCTCTTCAATGAGTGACTCATTTGTTGGTTGCTTCTCAAGAGCCATCAAACCTTTTAGCTTCTTGTTCTCATTTGCAAGCTTCTCATTCTCACTCTTAATCTTGGCATAATCATCATGGTTGCTTGACTCAACCACACTCTTGCCTTTGCTACTAGAACCTTGCTCAATGCTTTCAATGATCAAGTCATCACATGATGTAGCTATATCACACTTAACAACATGGTTAGTAGCATCATGTGTCTCAAGAGCAAGTTCATTAGCAACCACAAGACTATCATAGTCAATTTTTAATGTGGTGTATTTGTCCTTTAGAGAATTATATCTAGTGATGAGCTCATCATGCTTCTTCTCAAGTTTATCATGTTGATCTTTAAGCTCTTTATTAGAGGTTTTGAGCTCCTTGAGAGTGGAAGACATCACTTCATTTTGAACTCTAAGCTCACCACTAGTCTTTTGAATATTTTCAAGCTTGGATGAGAGTGATTCATTTTCATTTTGAAGATCATCATTTTCACTTCTAGTCCTTCTTATGATTTTAGTGTATTTGTTTAGCAATTTTACAAGTTCATCATAAGAAGGTGAATCATATTCATCATCACTATCACTATCATCATCATCATCACTATCATGGTTTTGTACCTTTCGTTCACCCTTGGCCATAAGGCATAAGTGAGTAGTGGACGATGATGGTGAAGGAGGCGGTGAAGGTGGTGATGAAGATGTTGGTGAAGATGATGGCCCCATCACAAATGCGGCAACCTTCTCTTTTTCATCATCGCTCTCATCTTCGGAGGACTCACAAGATGATTCAATGTCGGTGAGCCAATCACCAACAATGTATGCCTTTCCTCCCTTCTTCTTCTTGTGGAACTCCTTCTTCTTGCCATCCTTCTTCTTGTATGGCTTGTTCTTCTTCTTCTCTTCTTCTTCATCACTTGAATCACTTTTCTTGCCCTTGTTCTTGTTCTTGTACTTGTCTTTTGGTGGTCTAGGGCATTGATGAGCTAAGTGGCCAAGTTCACCACAATTGTAGCAATCCATCTCCGAGATTGGCTTTCTCTTGCTACTTGTGAAGAATTTCTTCTTCTTGCCATCGAACTTGATGCCACTCTTGTTGAGCTTCTTTAGCATCTTGGTGGTCTTTCTCACCATGAGTGCAAGTGATTCATCATCAACATCACTTTCACTTGAGCTTTCTTGCACCATCATGGCTTGGCCCTTCTTCTTCTTCTTCTTGTCATGACTAGCTTTGAAGGCCAAGTCTTTCTTCTTGGAAGATGATGAGCCCTCTTCCAGAGTGATATGCATGTACATCTCATGAGCATTGATTTTCCCTAAAACTTGAGTTGGTGTTGCGGTGGAAAGATCACTTTGGTGAAGCACGGTGACAATGTGTCCATACTTCTCAACGGGAAGCACACTCAAGATCTTCCTTGCAACATCCGATTGGCTCATTTTGGTGAGCCCAAGAGCATTGAGGTCCTCTACAAGAACATTCAAGCGAGTGTACATGTCATTAGCACTTTCTTTGGGAAGCATCTCAAAAGAATTAATTTTCTTTAAGGCTATGTGATAGCGTTCCTCACGCTCACTCTTAGTTCCCTCATGGAGAGCACAAAGATTTTCCCACAATTCATGAGCGTTCTTTGCATTACGCACGCGATTGAAGATATCTTTGCCTAAACCCCGGTAGAGTGCATTTTTGGCCTTTGCATTTCACCGGTCGTACTTCTCCTCGTCACCACTTGGGTTAGCGGGATCCCTTATGGGGGGAAGCCCTTTGGTTGCGGCTCTAAGGCACCCAACATCTATGGCTTCGAGGTACGCCTCCATACGAATTTTCCAATATGGAAAATCGTCTCCCTCAAAAGTGGGAGGTGGTCCTTCCCCATTAGACATCTTGCTCTAGGCGGTAAAGCCTAAAAATAGAGCAACACGGCTCCGATACCAATTGAAAGGATCAAGATGCCCAAGAGGGGGGGGGGTGAATTGGGCTTTTCTAAAAATTAGATGCAAGAAATAAATCCTACAAGCCGGAATTCACCCCTAGTGTCTACTTGTGTTCCTAGAGAGTCTACCGATACAAAGTTTTGCACCCTAGTTTCCAATCCTAGTCTAGCATGGCAAGTCTAGGAATGTAAACAAGCAATGAAAGTAAATACGAGAATGTAAATGCTTGAATGTAAAGGGGCAAGGAACACGGCGATGTTTTTCCGAGGTATCGGAGAGTCGCCACTCCCCACTAGTCCTCGTTGGAGCACCCGCGCAAGGGTGTAGCTCCCCCTTGATCCGCGCAAGGATCAAGTGCTCTCTACGGGTTGATTCTTTGACACTCCGTCGCGGTGAATCACCCACAACCGCTCACAAGACGAGTTGGGTCATCCACAAGCTCCGCCGGATGATCACCAAACTCCCAATCACCACCAAGCCGTCTAGGTGATGGCGATCACCAAGAGTAACAAGTTAGAACTCTCACTTGACCACTACGAGCCCAAATGAGAAAGTGGATGCACACTTGCTACTCTCTAATCGCTAGTGAGGAACTCTCAAGCTTTGATTCTCAAATCTCTATCCTCACTAGTGCTCTTGCACTCCCTTGCACTCCAAAGATGTTTATCAGCTGATCAAATGAGCAAGAGACCTCTAAAAGAGGTGGTGGGGATGTATTTATACACCCCACAGACAAAACGAACCGTTACCTGCTGACTCAGCAAAACTCGAGCTGACCGGACGCGCTGGTCGCTCGTAACGGTCGAAAACCGAAAAACCACTGAGTGACCGGACGCACCGGTCAGGGGTGACCGGACGCGTCCGATCGTGCAGGGAGCATACTGTACTCGCACCGGACGCGCGACCGCGTCCGATCGGTGATGACCGGACGCGTCCGGTCGTCTCTGGACCTTACTGGACTGTGACCGGACGCGCCGATCACACCCAAGTCGCGTCCGATCGGGTGTTTCCCTCAAGTGACACATGTTGACTTCTGACCACCGCGTCCGGTCCTCGCGAGGACCGCGTCCGGTGTTCAGAGCTGAAACCCTAGCCACGGAACTGTACTGACCGGACGCGTCCGGTCATGCCGAGGACCGCGTCCGGTCAAGGGAAAACAACCCGAAACTCTCCGAAACGCGTCACAACTTGAACCAAGTTGCTTCCAACTGAACTTTGAGCTAATCTAGAGCTGCCTAGCGCCAAGTTTAACTAGTGTGCACCACACCTAAACATAGGACTCGCCTAGGTCAAGCTACCCGCTCATGCCCCCCTTTATAGTACGGCCAAAAGAGAAAAACGAAGATCCTAACGACTATTCCAAATGTCTCTCAACACCTCGACATCCGGAACTAACCGTCCTTAATCTTGACGTCACTCTTTTGAAAACCGAAACGATTTCCATCAAGGGGCATGAATACCATGGTGCCCAAAGCAGTTAAAACCTCCATGACCTAACTTACCAAAGTTTCTGCAAAACACACGTTAGTCATGGTAATAAAGCGTTGTCATCAATTGCCGAAACCAAACCTCGGGGCCTAGATGCTTTCACCGCGGAGGCTATACACTCAAGAACAGAGGCCGTACTACACCCAACTCGAAACACACCCCATTTGCGCCATTTCGGGTAACCTCTAACAAGCTAGAAAAAGTCCTCATACTTAACTAAAACAAGAGCCATATAGCACTCATGGTTATACTGTAAGTTCTGGATTTTGCTAACAGATAAGTCCTTATGATTCCATGTTGCTAGAAAACACATTTTAAACATCATTGCATATGCCATTAGCCAATATTATGGAGCTTCTTCATTGAAGTAGAGCAACTAGCAAAACTACCCATATGCATGAACCATAGGTATCAAGGATCAGGATAACAACATCTAGGCAAGTCCTTAGTGGTAGATCAAATTGGACACATCCAAATATGAATTTGGTGACATTAAGGTTATTAGGTACCAAGGAGCCTCATATTATACTTGCCTTTTAGATTTGCTCAAACTTCCTCATACTTTTCTTCTTGTCATCATCTTCTATCTTCAGCGCTCATAACCGGTTCTTATTCTACTCGTAGCAAGCACCACGCATAGGCAAATAAACAAATAACAAATAAAAGCAACTAAAAATAATACACCACACAAGATAAAAACAACGTACTAAAAGAGAGCTAATGTCACAGTCGCGGGAACATCAGAAACGCCGAAAACAGAACTACTACCGAAAGATTTTTATTATAAAACAAAAGAAACCACTACAAGCTTGATTGATTTTAATTAAGCAAAACTATGAGAAATTTATTAATTCAGATTAGTCAAATTATATTTTAATTTAGAAACTAAGTTAAAGTGATCATGTTTTATTATAACATTATTATATAAACTAAGCACATTATCTTTACTTTGCAAAACAAAAGGACATTTGAGAACACCTACTCGAACTAGATGCAACATGTGTTCAAGCTAAATAAATTATAATTTAAAAATACGTTGGTAATAGAAATCAAATCATATTAATATTTACATATAAAATAACGAAGCTTAAAACTTATGTTTCTTTTAGTTATAACTAGTTGCCTACATATTTAATCAATTTAATATTTAACTATATATAGAAAAACAAGTGACATAAAAAAAACATTAGCATTACTGCACAGAGCACAAAGATATGAAACTAACGCAATTTGAACAAAACGAAATGGAGTTAAAACGAATAAAATACGGAGATACAAACCAGTGGCAAACTTGTAGATTGTATCATCTTCTTCCCTGGAGTGTACGTGTACGTGTAGGACCAGAACATGCTTGCCGTGGGGAGCACAGGCCAGGATCTCGCCTGAAGCTTCTCGGCCGGGGAAAGGGCAGCGCCGGCGGCCTACGGCGAGCGGGAAGTGGCCGGCCGGCGGCGCACGGAGGCGCGCTGGGCGCTGGGCCCAAGCGGCGGGCGCGTTCATGGGAGCTGCCCTTTGCAGCCACCAACGGAGGCGACTGGCCATGCCGGCCTGCTCTGCGGGCGAGCAGGAGGCGTGGGGGTGGCAGGGCCATGGGACCGGGGCGGAGTGCTGCAGCAGGGAGACGCTCAAAAGTGCAGCATGACCGGAATACGAAGATGAAGGAGTGCTCCAATGGTGAACCTCGCCAGAAAGTTGATAGGAAACAAAGAACCAAAGGGAAAACGGTCATATAGCGACGGATTGATAGAAAAGAGGACACTACAGCGTACAGAACCACGAGAGCTGTGGTGGTGGTTGGCACCGGAAGGTAACCGAAAAAGCTCGTTGGAGAGAAAAACTAAAAAAAAAACTTAGTTTTTTCGAGCTTTGGCTTTAGATGTACAGAGATAGGAGCATTGGCCGTGGAAAATGTTTGTACTTTTGGAATCGGCGTGTCGAGGAGATCGTGTGTATATATATATATATATATATATATATATATATATATATATATATAGGGTTTGAGGTTGATGGAAAAACAACATATTTTATTATTTATTGGAATTATATAATTTTATGATTAAAATAATTTTAGAAAACTTCAGAATTGATATTTAAGCCACGAAAATTACTTCAAAAGATCTAAAAATTTGGAGAAAATTCTCAGAAATATTATGTAACATAAGGAACCTAAATAAAGTATTTGAGGCTCATGAAAAACTATGTTGGAGCATCTAAAAATTAGATTATGCTCATAGAGAAGCGAGAGAAAGCTCCGAAAGAAGCTGGAAAAATTGCCGAAAAGATTGTAGAGATAAGTTGGTGAATATTGATCTCAAAGGAGTGGTTCGGAGTGCAAGGAAAAGATTTTAGAAAGCTCCAATAAAAAGATTAAGATCGAGAAAACAGTGATTTGGTTGTAGAAAAAGATAGACAAGCCGGGGAAATATAAATGGACTTACTAAACACGCTCTAAAACTTTTCACAATCACAACACACAAAGTCAAACAACAAACAAACAACCCATCATGAAAAGCCCATCAAATTAATATGGAAAAGTTTGAAACCACAGTTTTCGATATTTAAATTACCACAAACTTAATTAATCTTGAAAAAAATTATATAAATATTGAAATAATTTATTTTATTCCGTGTTTTCCATGCACAACCAAAACTTGAAAATTTTAGGGTGTAACAGTAGGGTGCCAGGTCACGCGACTCGGGGGTGCCGCACCACCGGTGAGCGGGGTGCCGTGTCACGCTGGCTCGGGGGTGCCGGGTCGCGCTAGCTTAGAGCCACAAGGCCGCGCGGGCTCGGGGTGCCGGCGAAGAGCACCCACCAGTAGGTATGCAGACCCGTTCTCTTCCCTTCCTTCCTGTTGTGCGAAACAGTTTCTAACAACTGTGCTTTGGTACCACTACGTGATGGTAACTGCTTCGACCAACTGTTTGCTGGCTAAACCTTTGCAAACGCAAATCTGTTGCCCGAGACTTATTACTGTCATGATTTCCACCTGAAAACACCTTGTGTTAAAGCTGAAAAATACTCTCAGCTTGAAATATGCTCTTGTGATGCCTGAAGCCTGAAGGTCAATGATTTTCTTTTCAGTGTAGATTCAATCTGGCAAGCAACTATTAATGTTCAAGAATAGGAAATATTTTGGACCTTTCTGAATGTTTAGCATTAGCAGTGTCTGGAATTGCACATGTTAAATGATTTACATGTGTTCATATCCTTAATGCTGATTTCAGTAGTTGCTTGCCACCAGGTGGGTTATCGACCATATGCTCAGCCTTGGATTTTCAAAGTCGCTTTCAGAATGGATCGGCAGTAACCTGAAGAAGGACAACGATCATGTGACCTGGGCTTTCGATCATCAGGCTGCCATAGACATGTTTAGTTCTTATAGGTAAAGTTTAGTGAAGTTTTCGTGTAACTGTGTACTATGCATGAGTATTGAGAATTACTTGTTGGCATGAATCATAATATCAAGCAGGCGTATGCTTTGCCATTAATGCAATATACATGATATTAATTTGTTGTGTGATAGTATTAAATTTTGTTTATATGGATTGTTAGCTGAAATGCCGTCGAATTTTTCTAAAAATTCTGTTTCAAAGCTGCCAATTTGCTTATATAAAAATAGAGGTAAAACACAAATATCAAAATAAAAAAGGGGTAAAAACACATGAACAAAGTTATCATTTTGTCCAAAAGTTAACACCGTTAGAGAGACTTCACATATCAGGGGTAAAGTCTCTTTTCGTTTTGAAATCGTAGGGGTAAATTCACAAAGTTAAAAAAAAATAAGGGAAAAATCACCATTTCGCTTCAAAATGTATAAATGCTTAAGCCCCAAATAATTAAGAGTATTTAAGTACAGGCTTTTAGAAATAGAAAAAGAAGAAGATTAGCCTTAAACCTGTATGCAAATTCCGTGCCTCGCAGCTAGCTTCAACACTCGGCGTGGACAGTCGTCAGGCCTCGGCTCGACGTGTTGGCCTTCCTCCCTATAGTCATGGTCGCTGGTGGCAGCCAGCAGCCTCGGCCCTCGGGCCACCGTCCAGTGTCACCACAGAGGCGCGGAGCCGTAGACAGCGGACGGGCAGTCTCTGTGGCCGCTGGGCAACGCTCCATCTCCGTGGCCGTGGTGCCGACATGGCAGAGCATGAGAGCGAGCTTGAATCTTCGATGGTTCAACCGCCGGTGTCACGGTCCTGCTCGGGATGGCCAGATGAGGGGCGTGGCTAAGGCAGGGCAGCGGTGGCATTGGTGCGCCGGCTGCTAGGGGTGGCGGTGACGGTCTGGGGCAAGGGAGTGATGGCGGCGTGGACGCAAGAGAGAGGGAGAGTGGGGGTGATGGCGTAGGAGAAAGAGGAGAAGGGGATATGGGAATAGATTATTTCATTGTTTAAGCTTGAAAGGTTACATTACTCCTTTATTTATTATCTAGGGAGACTTGACCTCTAAGTAATCTAAACTTATCCTCTAAGAAATTAATGAAAGAGTGCTATGCTTTCTTTACAAGTAAACTATTTATTTTTTAACAAATCCTGATATATTCTATATAAGGGAATCTCTTATTCATTTTTCCTGTTTTCCTACATTCCTCTTTTATTTTGCGTCTCCTCGGATGTTGACAGGTTTGAGGAGCGGTGGTGGTCCACCCCCATGTGGCCCTGTCTGAGCACCCCTGTTGCCGCATGCTGGAGAGGCCAAGTGTAGGATATATGGGCCAGGGGCACCCGCACCGCCTATATATTCGACTACGCCCAGCTATTGGGCTAGCGGCCATGGCGAAGGAGGCCCATGAAGGCCGAATGAGTCTACCAACTTGATCAAGGCACCTCAAGAATATCCGAAGCCATCGTATCTGGACGATAGTGTATGATCAATTTAGAATGCATTCCATGTAACAAACTAGGAATCCAATCTGCTAGCTGATTGCCCTCATTGAAACCCTATTCCCTAAGGCTATATAAGGAGTGTAGGGGCCTCGCGATCAGGACCCATTCATTCTCTTTGACCCCATCTACTACGTAGCTAGGAGCAACAACCCCTGTAACCGATTATACGAATACAAAGATCCTCCTTCAAAATGGACGTACGACACCCCACATGTCTGAACCAGCATAATCCTACGTCTTGTGTGCTACCTTCGAATTCATCTTACGCTTTTAGTTGTTATGTATTGCCGGAGCTAATTCTTTCGATAGTTGGAGCACTAGGTAAGTGCCTTTCGCGTACAGATTCGTAATGTGTTCCAGATGGGTATCGTCGACTTCAACTTCGGTGACGACGCAGAGAAGATGCATGAGCCGGTTGAGAGCATGAGCTCGACATTTCTTTCTATATCTAGAAGGATCAAGATCCTGCCCCTGAGACAGATATGACATTATTGGTACCCGATCGTGCTCCCTCTCGATTTCCAATTGGGTTAAGGAACATGGTATTCCCACGATTTGGAACACTTCGATTGGTCATTAGTGATGGAGGGCCACATTTCATTGATAAGGCCTTCCAACAGTTCCTGGCAGAATATGGAGTCAAGCACAACATTGCAACTCCATACCATCCTTAAACAAAGCGGTCAAGTTGACCATGCATCAGACGGGGAAGAAATGGAAGTACAAGCTTCATAATGCACATTTGGTATACTGAACGGTAATATAAAACACCCATAGGTATGTCCCCTTATTAGCTTGTATATGGAAACACATGCCATTTGCCTGTTGAATTAGAATTTAGGGCCCATTGGACAATCAAGAAATGAAACATGGATCTCCACCTAGCTGGCAAAAATAGTGAGATGCAACTATATAAGCTTGAAGAATGGAGAGAAAAGACTTATCACAACTCCAAGATTTACAAAGAGAATCAAAAGATGGCATGATAAGAGAATCAAGCACAAAGAGTTTAAGCCTGGAGATAATGTTTTACTCCCTATGTTCCAAATTATAAGATGTTTTGGCTTTTCTAGATTCATGGCTTTTGCTAAGCACCTAGATATATGTTATATCTAGATACATAACAAATGCTATGAATCTAGAAATGCTAAAATGTCTTATAATTTGGGATAAAGAAAGTACTATTCAATTTAAGGGTAAAGCTCTTCGGTCATGGAAAATTTCGAAGCAAATGCGAAGGGCCATTCAAGGTGATTAAAGTCTCATCACATGGCGTTGTCACACTTCAAGATGATGAAGGTAACACATTCAAGGCAAATGGTCAACGTTTGAAAGTTTTTCTTGAACCACAAAACTTAGAAGAAGTTGACTTGATTGAATTTTAGCAATTTAATGATTCAATCTAAAAATTTCAATCTTGTTCTCATTTCTTTTTAAATTTTAGGGTAATCCAATAATTCAATAAATTGCGACTCTCTGGTGTCCCTCACCAGAAGAGTCCCCTTTGTTTTTACTATTTCTGTCTATGAATAAAAGCTAGGTATATTCTCGAAGAAGTGTGGAGGGCGTGTAACACCCCCACTGTGAACAAAAGCATTGAAGCACATTATGAACTCACAAAGGAGCCTGCACATAACTTCTAGAACTCGGTTTGATCTTTTCCCACTTGTTCATATGCTTACTCCCTATTTTGCACTTGTTTAAACATGCAAATTAAAAAAAATCAAGTTTCACACTTAGAGTTAAAATTTTGAAAGTGAATACGAATATAGCTTTTTGAGATCGGCTGCATAATTTTTATTCATTACATATACTTGGCGTTTGTGGGAAAAATATCATAAATTACCTCTATACAATGTACTCTGTAACATGTTGATCTTCTAGTTTTGTACTCTTTCTTTTTCAATTATAAGACGTTTTGGTTTTTTATATTCATAACTTTTACTATGCATCTAAAGCTATAAATTTAGAAATGACAAAACGTCTTATAATTTAGGACAGAGGAAGTAGGCCTCATTACAGGAAGCACGATGGCGTAAACAAAATTGGAAACCGACACTCTAGTGAAACATTATTGCTTTTGAACGAATGCATTAAATACAAAACACAATTTTTCTTAGGAAAAATACAAAACACAAATAAACCGCACGAGGTTGATACGATGATTCTTTGTAACATCCCAAATTTTTCATTATTTCAAAATAGCTAAATATGATTTATTTATGTATTTAAGTGTGCATTCAAATATAGGAAATAATAAATTTTTGTGAAATTAAAATTAATCATAAGGTTAGCAACTTGTTGATGCACCCATGCTGTGGCATTTTATTTTATGTGATGAGTGGTTTTATCCAAATGCCAAAAGGAATTGAAAATCAATTGAAAATGTATTTGGAAAATCGAATTGGAAAATGAAAATGAAATTGTATTCACTCTCTTTTCCCTCCCTCACTTTTGACCCATTGGCCTGTTTTCCCTTGGCCCGCGCGCCTTCCATCCCCTCAGTAACATCCTAGATGTTAAGAAATAATTAAAATATGATAATGATGCATCATCAAGCATAAGTATCAAGTGTTATGCCATAAATGCATTCATATTGCAATAATATATATCATATGTTGCATTTTATAGCATTGTTATGTTGCATATATCATGTCTATGTTGCATATGTGGTATTTCATAGGTTGCATATCTGGTGTTTCATAAGTTACATGAAATAATGTTAATGTTAAAAATAATCATATGAATTCAAGTTTTAAAATTCAAATTTGGAGGAATTATCAGAACAAATCTCATAAATAAAACTTGTGATTTGAAATGGTACACTTGGTTGAGTTGTTTGACTAGAAATTATTCATTAATTGAAAATCAAATATTGGAAATGAATTATTTATTAACCATAAATTTAAATTTAAAATTTGAAAATCTAGTTTCAAAAATACTTGGAATTTGGAGATGAGCCCAAAAGCAAAGTTGTAGCTCTCGTTATTTTGAACGACTTTTATGTTGCAAGTTTTTGAAGTTTCCATATGAAATTGTGAGTATTTTTTAAAAAGAAAAACCGTAAAAGTGAGGTGGTATTAGCTGAGCTGAGCTGTTTCACAGTCCAACGCAGCAGCTTCGCAGCGCCGCCGTGCTCTACTTGCCTGCTTCGTCGCCGCTGGCCTTCTTGCCGCTTCTACGCGCATCCACGCCATGCAGCAGCTTCGCGGTGGCAAGGGAAGCAGCAGCTGGCGCGTTTCCATTCGTCGCTCGCCCCTTTAAAGTCTAGAGCCGGCCGCCGTTTCTCTTCCTCTTCCTTTTTCCCGTCACCGTCGAGCTCTCGCCGCCGGCAAAGCTTCACCCCGTTGAGCCTCCTCTGGCCAAATTGAGCGTACCGTTGAGTTCGCCTCGTCCATGCGCACGCGCACCACCCACTCGCCCAGCATCGCCGTGCCTGTGCCGCCCGGTGCGCCGTCTTCTTCCCCGCGCACGGCGGGAGCGCTGCCGAGTTCGCCTCGCTGTGGCCAGCTCGCTACGGTGAGCCTCCGCCTCAACCGTCTTCTGTTCTAAGCTCCCCTTGTTACCCTGTTGCTCGTCAGCTAGACGTTTGATCGAATTGCGCACTAGGGTCACTGATTCGCGTGCTCGCCGACGAGCTCTGCCTTGTTCCGCCGCCGCGCGTGTGGCCGTGCTCGCTAGGAGTCGTAATCGTTTCGATTGGTTAGCCTAGCGTGTTCGCCCAGTTGTGAGGAAGCCGTAGATGCTTTCGCCGTGGTCGGAGAAGCTCCCGTTCGCTGCCTCTGTTTCGCCGGAGTTCCACCGTGCTGCTGCCGCCGTCGACGTGCTCGCCGCCGGCCATTCTGTGATCAACCGTTTTCGCCAGAGGGTGCGCGGAGTCGAGGTGAAGCCGTAGGAGCAAACTGTTTCGCCGGAGAGCTCACCGCCGGCGAGAAATCGCCGGTCAACGGCCGGTGACGGCGTGGTCAGCTCGGGCTGACCCGTGGGGTCACCCTGTCAGTGCGTCAGCAAAGAGAAAATGTTTTTTTTCATTTCCAGAAAATGCTTTTAAGTGCTGAAACTTGTTTAATTCATAGTAAAATAATTATAGCTCATAAAGTTATGAAATTTTTTTTGTAGCTTCATGATGATGATGTCTATTTAGGAAAAATATGAAATGCCAATTTTGATTACTGTTTGTATGTGATTTAATTAGCTCAATTAATTATTAAATGTAACTTCCATGAATTTTAGTAATTAAAATAAAGGTCCAAAAATTATGAAATTTTGTGGGTAGTCTTTTCATGTTATGCTCTACCATAGAAAATTTTGAATCGGTAATTTACTGAACTTTTGTTATGAGTAATAATCAGCTCTTTTAATTAATAACTATCATTTGCATGTTTTCTATAAATTAGAATAAGTATCCAAGAATCATGAAACTTTACGAGTATGTTTTACATGGTTAGATATACCTTCACAAAAATATTGGTACTACTTTGATAACTTTTAATTATATACTTTATTTCATGTCTTTTATTTATTATGCTTATATGATTAGAGTAAATCATAATTGGGAGTTTGTGTGACTTTTGGGTTGATTGATGACCTTGGGTCATTAACATGTAATGACCCTTGGCATTTTAATTAGTTGTTTGAGTTTATGATTAATTTGTTAATTAAGTTTGTTGATGACAGTTAGCGTCATTAACTCAGGTCATTAGTAGTTAATAACTTCCTTATGTTAATACTTAGTGGTCTTGTGATAGACTTGTTATTAGATGCAATCTCTTGGGTAAAAACAAAGTTATGGTTAGTTAACCTTTAAATTAACCTTGTTAGCTTGCAACTGTACCGCGAAGGAAAGTTGTACTCAAGTAGATAACTAATATGTATCCTTTCTAAATGTCTCTTGCATGTTATGCCCTTTTCATTATCATGCATCATGGCATGCATTCCATCATTTTAAGCATCGCATCATTTTTATACGTGTAGTGCTTACGAGAGTGTTTGGATCGTGTCGATCAAGCTTCGGAGAAAGTGATCCACCCGTGGTGTTGGTGTCGTCCACCCGTGGTGTTGGTGTCAAACTTGACTTCTACGAGAACTAACTACCGCTGCAACGAAGGCAAGCCCCGGTGCATTTAAACCCTACCTTGAGTTTTACAAATCTTTATTTATTATTATGGTTTACTGCATTAAGTAATTAGGAGTTGAGTGATAACCTAATTGCTGCATTATCATCCTTGATTATTGCGATATCAACCTTGATACCTGTTTTACGGAAAATGCGTAGTATGCTTCGCTATGCTTAGAAGTTAAGCTTTTAAATGAAATGTTTACATAGCCACGACGGCATACTTAATGAATATTGAAAGATGAGAATGAACTTGAAAGATCGGGCGGGTGGTTTGGTCACTGCTAACATGCATTGGGAAAGGAGTCTCAATGTAGTGTTTCCGCCTTGTCAGTTAAGGACCGTTCGTTGTAAGCCTGCTTGTGTTTCGAGACTTTGCAACTAGTCTAATGCCTTGGGTAAGCCCAAAATGTTGGTGATTCCATTACGAGAACGTCTAACCTCGCACTGGGAGTGGAGAGATGGTGGGAGTAGCGTGTACCCTCGGGGCTAGAATCGGGCCGGGTTCGAGGAGTACTGTACTCTCGGGTGGCGATAGACACGTTCTGGTTTTGGAAGATCTAAATGAGGGTTGATATATGCAAGATTCGGTTCTACATATATCGTGATGTTAGAGATCCTCAGCTGGGTATAATCGGTTCGAATCGTCGTTGCTCCTCGGTTATGGAGACTTGATCACCTGACTTACAGCGTAGTTAAGAACTGGAATTGAAAGAAAGAATGAGAAGTGTTTTGATGATAATTACTTTGATCTAGATTAGGATCACCTAGAGTTGGTTAATGAACCATCAATGGTAAAAGTAAAATATTGAAGGTAAGGACTTACTTTAGTAAGCTTTTCCACAAAAGAAATTTTGATTCTTGAATACCCATACCTTGATTCCCTAAAGCTAGCATGCCCTTGGAATCTTTTCTTTAGTCGGGTAAGTCTTGTTGAGTACCCTCAAGTACTCAGGGTTTGTTAACCCCTGTTGTAGATACTGACTGGTGCTGTTAACCGGGGTCATGTCGGTGGGTTCGATATGATCTGGTCGACCTCTCCTAACTTAGGTGCTCTACCTAAGTTGTCTTCTGTAGTTCTACTCGACTTCCGTAATACAAGTTAAGTTTGTAAAAAGTTAACTTAATCCTGGTTTATAAATTCATTGTTATTATTCTTTCGCACTCTGATGTAAAGTTTTGTAACAAATGTGGTAATGTTGTAGTTACTCCTTTGTTGATCCTGGTATGAGTTGTCAAATATAGTTGAATCGGGGTCCTGTGAGGGCACCCGACAGATCTTCTTAGGTTATCTGGTGTACATGCATAGCCGTCAGAGGTCTTAGGGACAATGACAGGTGCATGTGGGCCATATAATTTAGAAGGTTCTGCTACAGGTGGTATAATAGCTCATACAATGGATCAACGACAACATTACATTTGGAAACATCAAAATGATTTTACAATATAAAAGTTTTTGAGGATAACAAGTTAAAAATGAACTTCTATCTTCTTGCTTGCTGGAAGACTTCATGAAGATTTTTCGATGGCTCAAGTACAAAGACATCAAGAAGTCCTTCAATTCTTCCTTAGAAGGTCAAGAGGAGAGTCAACTTCACCGATAAAGCTCTACTGAAGTACCTCTCAATAGTCTGTCGGGCGCAGTGAAGATAGTGTATAGTATAAAGTCCTATAATCTACTAACATGTTGAAGATGAAGCACTCCTGACGTTGAGAAGACGTATAGGACGAGCATATCTCATATCATGCATAAAATGGTAATATAATAATGATTAAAATTCCCTCCTTATATTCGGGGAGCAGCTATTATTCGTTATAGCTATTCTATTGATGAATCTCGTCCTGTACCAGGTTTTATTAGTCCTTTGATGATCCCTGCTCCACAAGTTCCTAATCTTTGGGAAACTTCTAGATGCACTTTATTTACCATGTCGACTCCATGTAAAACATGGGACTACTCCTTGCATTGATTTCTCAATGTATGCATGTGTCATGTTTTGATTTCTTCCATCCTGACACATGCTATTACTTTGATATTGATCACTTACATGTGTTTGACGAGAGTTACTTTAGTTGTGCTCTATAGTGGTGCCTCGACCCGTGACTATGGTGCTATGTCAAACCTGGGGTGCTCTGTGATTCGCGACCACACGAGTTCCACCAAAATACGCACTAGTACCGTAGTCGGTGCTCCTGAACCATTATAGCTCACAATTAATGTGTTTTCACTCGTTGGACATTCGTCGGGGAATTCTAACCTCTCCAGATCCTTTGTTATTATAACCAATCTCTAATCTTGGTTATAATACTGACATTTTCAAACGAATTACTACAGTTGTGCCCTAAGCTAGTACCATGATTAGTGACAATAGAACAACGTTGTATCCTAGAGTTTCTTGTGACTTGCTACCATAAGGAAATACGGGACACTCGTTGTTATCAAGGTCTATGATCATGATTCCTTATAGTCCACAATTAGGGCGTTTTCATTCTCTGGACACTCCTTAGGGATTCAAAATTATTCTTTTGAGTCCCTAGACGCCTTGTGATTGCGACCGACTTCTGATCTCGGTTACATTCTCAAAATTGTGAGACGAGGGTTATCGCTGTTGTGCCCTATAATGGTGCCACGTTCCGTGACCACGGTGCCGCATCGGAACCTAGAGTCTCTTGTGTGCCCGGGTCACACAGGTTTCTGCTGGGTGCGCGCAGGTATCGAGGTCTGTGGTCGTGATCCATTATAGTCACACGACTAATATGCCCTCACTAGTTGTATTATGTCTTGGGAATTCATGCCCATACTTCTTTTAAATTATCTTAATCCTTGATGTTGGACCGTTATTAAATCACGGTTGTAATCTTGAACTCTTCTGTGAGTATTTTCTTTCCAATAGAATATCCTACTTTCTTAAAAGTTGCAACAATTGTGCCCTATAGTGGTACCATGATCTGTAACAATGGTATAGCAAGCATCCTGGAAATCCCTATGGCTGATCACTGTATGGGAATACGGGGTATTTACTATAGCAAGGTCTATGACCATGATTCATTATAGTCCGCAGTTGACGTGCTTTCAATTCTCTTGGAATTTCTCGTTGGAATAATCCGTGTCTTCTGAATTTCTCTAAATACCTTGTTAATTACAACCATCATTATGAAATCGATTATAATTCTTGAATCAACCCTTGTTGCTTTGTGAACATTTCACAAGATCATGTGCTTGACACATTTCCTTTTCCATTACTTAACCCCACGGGTTAAGTTGTTCCAAAATCTCGGAACGAGATTTCTTTAAGGGGGATAGAGTAACATCCTAGATGTTAAGAAATAATTAAAATGTGATAATGATGCATCATCAAGCATAAGTATCGAGTGTTATGCCATAAATGTATTCATATTACAATAATATATATCATATGTTGCATTTATAGCATTGTTATGTTGCATATATCATGTCTATGTTGCATATGTGGTGTTTCATAGGTTGCATATCTGGTGTTTCATAAGTTACATGAAATAATGTTAATGTTAAAAATAATCATATGAATTCAAGTTTTAAAATTCAAATTTGGAGGAATTATCAGAACAAATCTCATAAATAAAACTTGTGATTTGAAATGGTACACTTGGTTGAGTTGTTTGAATAGAAATTATTCATTAATTGAAAATCAAATATTGGAAATGAATTATTTATTAACCATAAATTTAAATTTAAAATTTGAAAATCTAGTTTCAAAAATACTTGGAATTTGGAGATGAGCCCAAAAGCAAAGTTGTAGCTCTCGTTATTTTGAACGACTTTCATGTTGCAAGTTTTTGAAGTTTCCATATGAAATTGTCAGTATTTTTTAAAAAGAAAAACCGTAAAAGTGAGGTGGTATTAGCTGAGCTGAGCTGTTTCACAGTGCCACGCAGCAGCTTCGCAGCGCCGCCGTGCTCTACTTGCCTGCTTCGTCGCCGCTGGCCTTCTTGCCACTTCTACGCGCATCCACGCCATGCAGCAGTTTCGCGGTGGCAAGGGAAGCAGCAGCTGGCGCGTTTCCATTCGTCGCTCGCCCCTTTAAAGTCTAGAGCCGGCCGCCGTTTCTCTTCCTCTTCCTTTTTCCCGTCACCGTCGAGCTCTCGCCGCCGGCAAAGCTTCACCCCGTTGAGCCTCCTCTGGCCAAATTGAGCGTACCGTTGAGTTCGCCTCGTCCATGCGCACGCGCAACACCCACTCGCCCAGCATCGCCGTGCCTGTGCCGCCCGGTGCGCCGTCTTCTTCCCCGCGCACGGCGGGAGCGCTGCCGAGTTCGCCTCGCCGTGGCCAGCTCGCTACGGTGAGCCTCCGCCTCAACCGTCTTCGGTTCTAAGCTCCCCTTGTTACCCTGTTGCTCGTCAGCTAGACGTTTGATCGAATTGCGCACTGGGGTCACTGATTCGCGTGCTCGCCGGCGAGCTCTGCCTTGTTCCGCCGCCGCGCGTGTGGCCGTGCTCGCTAGGAGTCGTAATCGTTTCGATTGGTTAGCCTAGCGTGTTCGCCCAGTTGTGAGGAAGCCGTAGATGCTTTCTCCGTGGTCGGAGAAGCTCCCGTTCGCTGCCTCTGTTTCGCCGGAGTTCCACCGTGCTGCTGCCGCCGTCGACGTGCTCGCCGCCGGCCATTCTGTGATCAACCGTTTTCGCCAGAGGGTGCGCGGAGTCGAGGTGAAGCCGTAGGAGCAAACTTTTTCGCCGGAGAGCTCACCGCCGGCGAGAAATCGCCGGTCAACGGCCGGTGACGGCGTGGTCAGCTCGGGCTGACCCGTGGGGTCACCCTGTCAGTGGGTCAGCAAAGAGAAAATGTTTTTTTTCATTTCCAGAAAATGCTTTTAAGTGCTGAAACTTGTTTAATTCATAGTAAAATAATTAGAGCTCATAAAGTTATGAAATTTTTTTTTGTAGCTTCATGATGATGATGTCTATTTAGGAAAAATATGAAATGCCAATTTTGATTACTTTTTGTATGTGATTTAATTAGCTCAATTAATTATTAAATGCAACTTCTATGAATTTTAGTAATTAAAATAAAGGTCCAAAAATTATGAAATTTTATGGGTAGTCTTTTCATGTTATGCTCTACCATAGAAAATTTTGAATCGGTAATTTACTGAACTTTTGTTATGAGTAATAATTAGCTCTTTTAATTAATAACTGTCATTTGCATGTTTTCTATAAATTAGAATAAGTATCCAAGAATCATGAAACTTTACGAGTATGTTTTACATGGTTAGATATACCTTCACAAAAATATTGGTACTACTTTGATAACTTTTAATTATATACTTTATTTCATGTCTTTTATTTATTATGCTTATATGATTAGAGTAAATCATAATTGGGAGTTTGTGCGACTTTTGGGTTGATTGATGACCTTGGGTCATTAACATGTAATGACCCTTGACATTTTAATTAGTTGTTTGTGTTTATGAATAATTTGTTAATTAAGTTTGTTGATGATAGTTAGCGTCATTAACTTAGGTCATTAGTAGTTAATAACTTTCTTATGTTAATACTTAGTGGTCTTGTGACAGATTTGTTATTAGATGCAACCTCTTGGGTAAAAATAAAGTTATGGTTAGTTAACCTTTAAATTAACCTTGTTAGCTTGCAACTGTACTGCGAAGGAAAGTTGTACTCTAGTAGATAACTAATATTTATCCTTTCTAAATGTCTCTTGCATGCATTCCATCATTTTAAGCATTGCATCATTTTTATACGTGTAGTGCTTACGAGAGTGTTTGGATCGTGTCGATCAAGCTTCGGAGAAAGTGATCTACCCGTGGTGTTGGTGTCGTCCACCCGTGGTGTTGGTGTCAAACTTGACTTCTACGAGAACTAACTACCGCTGCAACGAAGGCAAGCCCCGGTGCATTTAAACCCTACCTTGAGTTTTACAAATCTTTATTTATTATTATGGTTTACTGCATTAAGCAATTAGGAGTTGAGTGATAACCTAATTGCTGCATTATCATCCTTGATTATTGCGATATCAACCTTGATAGTTGTTTTACGGAAAATGCGTAGTATGCTTCGCTATGCTTAGAAGTTAAGCTTTTAAATGAAATGTTTACATAGCCACGACGGCATACTTAATGAATATTGAAAGATGAGAATGAACTCGAAAGATTGGGCGGGTGGTTTGGTCACTGCTAACATGCATTGGGAAAGGAGTCTCAATGTAGTGTTTCCGCCTTGTTAGTTAAGGACCGTTCGTTGTAAGCCTGCTTGTGTTTCGAGACTTTACAACTAGCCTCATGCCTTGGGTAAGCCCAAAATGTTGGTGATTCCATTACGAGAACGTCTAACCTCGCACTGGGAGTGGGGAGATGGCGAGAGTAGCGTGTACCCTCGGGGCTAGAATCGGGCCGGGTTCGAGGAGTACTGTACTCTCGGTTGGCGATGGACACGTTCTGGTTTTGGGAGATCTAAATGAGGGTTGATATATGCAAGATTCGGTTCTACATATATCGTGATGTTAGAGATCCCTAGCTGGGTATAATCGGTTCGAATCGTCATTGCTCCTCGGTTATGGAGACTTGATCACCTGACTTACAGCGTAGTTAAGAACTAGAATTGAAAGAAAGAATGAGAAGTGTTTTAATGATAATTACTTTGATCTAGATTAGGATCACCTAGAGTTGGTTAATGAACCATCAATGGTAAAAGTAAAATATTGAAGATAAGGACTTACTTTAGTAAGCTTTTCCATAAAAGAAATTTTGATTCTTGAATACCCGTACCTTGATTCCCTAAAGCTAGCATGCCCTTGAAATCTTTTCTTTAGTTAGGTAAGTCTTGTTGAGTACCCTCAAGTACTCAGGGTTTGTTAACCCCTGTTGCAGATACTGACTGGTGCTGTTAACCGGGGTCATGTCGGTGGGTTCGATATGATCTGGTCGACCTCTCCTAACTTAGGTGCTCTACCTAAGTTGTCTTCTGTAGTTCTACTCGACTTCCGTAATACAAGTTAAGTTTGTAAAAAGTTAACTTAATCCTAATTTATAAATTCATTGTTGTTATTCTTTCGCACTCTGATATAAAGTTTTGTAACAAATGTGGTAATATTGTAGTTACTCCTTTGTTGATCCTGGTATGAGTTGTCAAATATAGTTGAATCGGGGTCCTATGAGGGCACCCGACAAATCTTCTTAGGTTATCTGGTGTACATGCATAGCCGTCAGAGGTCTTAGGGACAATGACAGGTGCATGTGGGCCATATAATTTAGAAGGTTCTGCTACACCCTCTTCCCTTCTTTCTTGCTGGGACAGCTTGCGTCGAAGCCGCAACCGCCGCTGCCGCGCCCGTGCTCTCCCTCTCTCAGCGGCTGACTGCCCGGGCCCGCCCGTCAGCTCCTCCCCTAACCCCCGCGCCTTGCTCGGTCTTGGCAACCGCCGCTCGCGCGCACCTCCACGCATCGTGGGAGCCTCCCCCGCGCCTCAGGGCCTTTAAAGGAGAGCGCGACCCCGTCCACGCCTTTCCCTTCTCTAGTTTCCCCTGCTCTGACTCGCTAGTGCACCGCAGAGAACCACAGCGGTGACCCTCTGGAGCAACGTCCGCCCCGCCGCGGCGACCGTCACCTTCGAGCCGCCCCGCCCCGTGTTTTTCACCCGGTGAGCTACGCCTCGCTCTCCTCTTCCTCCCCATGCTGTCGCTTTCTTGTTTGGTGGCTTCTCGGGCCATTTTCCCAATCACCGGCGAGGTTCTCGCCACCGGCCATGGCGGCCACCGCGTCGGTCGTCTTCCCCGACCGCGCAAAGGGCATGATTGTGGTCCCCATCACCTCCTCATCATCCCGGTGCTTTCAGTTTGTCAAACCATGCACCGTAGCGCCTTTTTGGGCAACACCGGCGAGCTCCATGCCGCGGCAATGGCGGCACCGCCGTCTCCACCCTCAACTCCGGCGTCACACACTCTCTCTCTCTCTCCCTCTTTCATCTAATCATGGTCGTCCGTCTCTAGATCAACGGCCAAAAATGGCCAATACCCCTTCGGGGTTCATTTTTTCTTAAGAGACCTTCGGTTTTCAACTAATTGAACCCGCCGTCCTTGGCGTACTCACGGAATACGCATTCTCATTTTGAAAGCGTAGTTTCTTCAGTTTAAATGGAAAATACGTTTTTAGATTAATTACAGATTTGCCACTGTAGTAAAACGCTTGTAAAATCGTCGTTTTAACTCCGATTTGACCCGTTCAACTTGGGTTAGTTTCGTAATTTCGTAATCTATGCATTAGTGCTACTGTTAGACCTATTAGTAGCTTTTGAATTTCTTGATTAAGTCTAGTTTAATAGCTAGTTTTAGGAACCTTTTATAGCTCGTAACTTTTGCGTTGTAGCTCCGTTTTTTGTGCAATTCACGTCGTTGTGATCGTAGTGAGACGTAGATGATTTTGGTAAACATTGAATGCATCTAGGCCCTGAGAGTTGGTTTTGGCAATTGATGACAACGCTTTATTACCATGACTAACGTGTGTTTTGTAGAAACTTTGGTAAGTTAGGTCATGGGGGTTGATAACTGCTTTGGGCACTATGGTATTCATGCCACTTGATGGAAATCATTTCGGTTTTCAAAGGATTGACGTCAAGATTAAGGACGGTTAGTTCCGGATGTCAAGGTGTTGAGTTACATTCGGAATAGTCGTTAGGATCTTTGCTTTTTTCCTTTGGCCGTACTATAAAGGGGGGCATGAGTGAGTAGCTTGACCTAGGTGAGTCTTGTGTTTAGGTGTGGTGCACACTTGTCAAACTTAGCACTAGGTAGCTCTAGAATAACTCAAAGTTCAGTTGGAAGCAACTTGGTTCAAGTTGCGTCGCGTTTCGGAGTGTTTAGAGACGTTTTTCCTTGACCGGACACGGTGTCTGGCTTGACCGGACGCGTTCGTCAGTTCTAAACCACTACCGTGTCTCAGCTCTGTTGACCGGATGCGGTCCTTGCGAGGACCGGACGCGGTGTTTAGGCTGACACGTGTCACTTGAGGGAAATCACCTAATCGGACGTGACTGGGGTGTGATCGGCGCGTCCGGTCATGTTCCAGTAAGGTACTCTGACGACCGGACGCGTCCGGTCATCACTGATCGCGCGATCGGACGCGTCCGGTCACCCCTAATCGGCGCGTCCGGTCACTCAGACGTTATTTCAGGTTTTCGACCGTTACGAGCGACTGGCGCGTCCGGTCACTTCGACCGGCGCGTCCGGTCACCTCGTATTTTGCTGAGTTGGCAAGTAACGGTTGGATTTGACTATGGGGTGTATAAATACATCCTCACCACCTCTTTTAGAGGTCTCTTGCTTATTTGTTCAGCTGAGAAACACCTTTGGAGTGCATGAGAGTGCAAGAGCTCTAGTGAGGATTGTGATTTGAGAATCAAAGCTTGAGAGTCCCTCACTAGTGAATAGAGAGTAGCAAGTGTGCATCCATCTTCTCATTAGGCTTGTTGTGGTCAAGTGAGAGTTCTAGCTTGTTACTCTTGGTGATCGCCATCACCTAGACGGCTTGGTGGTGATTGGGAGTTTGGTGATCATCCGGCGGAGCTTGTGGATGACCCAACTCATCTTGTGAGTGGTTTTGAGTGATTCACCGCGACGGAGTGTCGAAGAATCAGCCCGTAGAGAGCACTTGATCCTTGCGCGGATCAAGGGGGAGCTACACCCTTGCGTGGGTGCTCCAACGAGGACTAGTGGGGAGTGGCGACTCTCCGATACCTTGGAAAAACATCGCCTTGTTCCTTGCCCCTTACTTTCAAGCATTTACATTCTTGTATTACTTTCATTGCTTGGTTTACTTTCCTAGAATTGCCATGCTAGACTAGGATTGAAACTTAGAGTGCAAAACTTTTATCGGTAGAATCTCTAGGAACACAAGTAGGCACTAGGGGTGAATTCCGGCTTGTAGGATTTAATTCTTGCAATTAATTTTTAAAAAAGCCCAATTCACCCCTCTTGGGCATCTTGATCCTTTCAATTGGTATCAAAGCCTAGTTGCTCCTATTTTAGGCTTTACCGCCTAGAGCAAGATGTCTAACGGGGAAGGACCACCTCCCACCTTTGAGGGGGATGATTTTCTATATTGGAAAATTCGAATGGAGGCGTACCTCGAAGCCATAGATGTTGGGTGTCTTAGAGCCGCAACCAAAGGGCTTCCCGCTATCAAGGATCCCGCCAACCCAAGTGGTGACGAGAAGAAGTACGACCGATGGAATGCAAAGGCCAAAAATGCACTCTACTGGGACTTAGGCAATGATATCTTCAATCGTGTGCGTAATGCAAAGAATGCTCATGAATTGTGAGAAAACCTTTGTGCTCTCCAAGAGGGAACTAAGAGTGAGCGTGAGGAACGCTATCATATTGCTTTAAAGAAAATCAATTCTTTTGAGATGCTTCCTAAAGAAAGTGCTAATGACATATACACTCGATTGAATGTTCTTGTAGTGGACCTCAATGCTCTTGGGCTCACCCAAATGAGCCAATCGGATGTTGCAAGGAGGATCTTGAGTGTTCTTCCCGTTGAGAAGTATGGTCACATTGTCACCGTGCTTCATCAAAGTGATCTCTCCACCGCAACACCGACACAAGTATTGGGGAAGATCAATGCACATGAGATGTACATGCACATTACTCCAGAAGAGGGCTCATCATCTTCCAAGAAGAAAGACTTGGCCTTCAAAGCTAGCCATGACAAGAAGAAGAAGGGCCAATCCATGATGGTACAAGAAAGCTCAAGTGAAAGTAATATTGATGATGCATCACTTGCACTCATGGTGAAGAAGACCACCAAGATGCTAAAGAAGCTCAATAAGAGTGGCATCAAGTTCGATGGCAAGAAGAAGAAATTCTTCACAAGTAGCAAAAGGAAGCCCATCTCAAAGATGGATTGCTACAATTGTGGTAAACTTGGCCACTTAGCTCATCAATGTCCTAGACCTCCAAAAGACAAGTACAAGAACAAGAACAAGGGCAAGAAGAATGATTCAAGTGATGAAGAAGAAGAGAGGAAGAAAAACAAGCCATACAAGAAGAAGGATGGCAAGAAGAAAGAGTTCCACAAGAAGAAGAAGGAAGGAAAAGCATATATTGTTGGTGATTGGCTCACCGACATTGAATCATCTTGTGAGTCCTCCGGTGATGAGAGCGATGATGAGAAAGAGAAGGTTGCCGCATTTGTGATGGGGCCATCATCTTCACCGACATCTTCATCACCACCTTCACCGCCACCTTCACCATCATCGTCCACTACTCACCTATGCCTTATGGCCAAGGGTGAACGAAAGGTACAAAACCATGATAGTGATGATGATGATGATAGTGATAGTGATGATGAATATGACGTACCTTCTTATGATGAACTTGTAAAATTATTGAACAAATACTCTAAAGTCATAAGAAGAACTAGAAATGAAAATGATGAGCTTCAAAATGAAAATGAATCACTCTCATCTAAGCTTGAAAGTGCACAAAAGGCTAGCGATGAGCTCAAAGATCAAAATGAAATTATGTCTTCTACTCTCAAGGAGCTCAAAACTTCTAACAAAGAGCTTAGAGATCAACATGATAAACTTGAGAAGAAGCATGATGAGCTCATCACTAGGCACAACTCTCTAAAAGACAAATATACTACATTGAAAATTGACTATGATAGTCTTGTGGTTGCTAATGAACTTTCTCTTGAGACACATGATGCTACTAATAAAGTTGTTAAGTTTGATATAGCTACATCATGTGATGACTTGATCATTGAAAGCATTGAGCAAGGTTCTAGTAGCAAAGGCAAGAGTGTGGTTGAGTCCAACAACTATGATAATTATGCTAAGATCAAGTATGAAAATGAGAAGCTTGCAAATAAGAACAAGAAGCTAAAAGGGTTGATGGCTCTTGAGAAGCAAACTTCAAATGAGTCACTTATTGAAGAAAACAAAAAACTCAAGCAAGAGAAAGAGCATCTCAAGATTGGCCTAAGCAAGTTCACAAGAGGCCAATATTTGTAAAGTGAGCTACTCATGAACACCGTAATGAAGATGGATAGAAGTGGCATTGGTTATTTGGCAAATCAAGAGAAGAAGGCTAAAGCTCAACAACAACAAAGCAAGTCAAAGCCCAAGCCAAAGAGATGTGTTGAGTGTGGACAAGAAGGCTATTTTGCTTATGAGTGCAAAACTCCACCACCACAACCCTTGCCCAAGCATGCTAGACCCTTTGTCTTCAATACTCATTACATGCTAAGAAAAGATTCAAGTGGAAAGATGAAAGTTATGTTCTTGGGTCCCCCAAACAAGAATAGGCCTAAGAAAATATAGGTTGCCAAGTCACTAGTTGAGAAAGTCAAGGGTCCCTCTCAAGTGTGGGTCCCTAAACAAAAAGCTTGATCTCTTGTGTGTAGGTGAACTACAAGACCGGTGGATCTCATTGGGTTATTGATAGTGGTTGCACTCAACATATGACCGGTGACCCTCGTATGTTCACCTCCATTGAAGAGAATGGGGTATGTCAAGAGAAGATCACATTTGGAGATAATTCAAAGAGCAAAGTCAAGGGTATAGGCAAAATTGCAATATCAAATGATCACTCTCTCTCTCTCAAATGTGCTCTATGTTGCTTTATTGAGTTTCAACTTGTTATCCGTTGGGTAACTTTGTGACCTTGGCTTCTAATGCTTGTTCACACCTAATGAAGTGGTAGTCTCAAAGATAGATGACAAGCAAGCGATATTCAAAGGCTTTAGATACAACAATCTTTATCTTGTTGACTTCACCTCTAAAGATGCAAACTTAATGACATGCTTGTTCACCAAGACCTCACTTGGATGGCTTTGGCATAGGAGGCTTGCTCATGTTGGAATGAACACTCTCAACAAGATATTGAAGAAAGAACTAGTGAGAGGATTGAAGGATGTAAAGTTTGAAAAGGACAAACCTTGTAGTGCATGTCAAGCCGGCAAACAAGTTGCAAACACTTATCCAACCAAAGCTTACATGTCAACTTTAAGAGTGTTAGAACTTCTACACATGGATTTGTTTGGACCTACAACCTACAAGAGCTTGGGTGGGAATCTCTATTGTCTTGTGATAGTGTATGACTACTCAAGGTACACATGGACTTTCTTCCTTCATGACAAATCCGAAGTGGCCAATTGCTTCAAGAAGTTTGCAAAGAGAGCTCAAAATGAATTTGAAGTCAAGATAAAGAAGATTAGAAGTGACAATGGGAAAGAGTTTGACAACACAAATATTGAAACTTATTGTGATGAGATTGGAATCAAGCATGAAGTCTCTTCAACCTACACTCCTCAACAAAATGGTGTAGTTGAGAGAAAGAACCGGACTTTGATCACCCTTGCAAGAACAATGTTAGATGAGTACAACACTCCGGAGAAGTTGTGAGCCGAGGCAATCAACACCGCATGCTATGCTTTAAATCGCCTCTTCCTATAAAAGTTTCTTGGCAAGACCCCTATGAGTTGCTAAATGGGAAAAAGTCGAACGTCTCATTCTTTCGGGTGTTTGGTTGCAAATGCTACATCTACAAGAAGTGTCAACACCTAGGGAAGTTTGAAAGACGTTGTGATATTGGTTTTCTTGTTGGTTACTCATCAAAGTCCAAAGCATATAGAGTATTTAACCATGCTGAAAGCATCTAGGCCCCCATGTTGGTTTCGGCAATTAATGACAACACATAATTACCATGACTAACGTGTGTTTTGCAGAAACATCGGTAAGTTAGGTCATGGAGATGATAACTGCTTTGAGCAATATGACAGTCATGTCCCTTGATGGAAATCATTTTGGTTTTCAAAGGATCAACGATAAGATTAAGGACGGTTAGTTCTGGATGTCAAGGTGTTGAGATACATCTGGAATAGTCGTTAGGATCTTTGTTTCTTCCTTTGACCGTACTATGAAGAGGGGCATGAGCGAGTAGCTTGACCTAGGTGAGTCTTATGTTTAGGTGTGGTGCACACTTGTCAAACTTAGCACTAGGTAGCTCGAGAAAAGCTCAGAGTACAGTTAGAAGCAACTTGGTTCAAGTTGCATTGCGTTTAGAAGACGTTTGAGCCGTTTACCTATGACCGGACGCGGTCCTGGTCATGACCGGACGCGTTCGGTCAGTACAAAGACTTAACTGCGTTTTCGGCTGACTGACCGGACGCGGTCCTTGAGAGGACCGGACGCGGTGGTCAGGCTGACACGTGTTCCAGAGGGTAAACAGCAAAGATCGGACGCGACTGTGAAAAAGACCGGTGCGTCCGGTCATGTTCCAGTAAGGTCCAGCGGAGACCTGACGCGTCCGGTCACCTTTGAACGGACGCGGTCGTGCGTCTGGTCTTGTTCCAGTAAGATCTCGTGGTGACCTGACGCGTCCGGTCACCTATGATCGGATGCAGTGTTGCGTCAGGTCACATTTCCAGAGAGCTCTTGCATGATCGGACGCGTCCGATCATCCCAGATCGGCGCGTCCGGTCATCTCAGACCGGCGTGTCCGGTCAGCACAGATCGGCGCGTCCGGTCTCTCAGTATAGGTTTCCGTTTTCGACCGTTACAACTGACCGGCGCGTCCGGTCATATCGATAGGCGCGTCCGGTCAGTGCGCGTCTGGCTGTTTTGAAAGGTAACGGTTGGATTTGTCTGAGGGGTCTATATATACAACCCCTCCACCTCTTTTAGAGGTCTCTTGCTTATTTGTTTAGCTGAGAAACATCTTTGAAGTGCAAGGGAGTGCAAGAGCCATAGTGAGGATTGAGATTTGCGAATCAAAGTTTGAGAATCCTCTCTAGTGACAAGAGTCTAGCAAGTGTGCATCCATCTTCTCATTAGACTTGTTGTGGTCAAGTGAGAGTTCTAGCTTGTTACTCTTGGTGATCGCCATCACCTAGACGGTTTGGTGGTGATTGGGAGTTCGGTGATCATCCGACGAGATTGTGGGTGACCCAACTCAAGTTGTGAGCGGTTTTGGGTGATTCGTCGCGACGGAGAGTCGAAGAATCAACCCGTAGAGAGCACTTGATCCTTGCGCGGATCAAGGGGGAGCTACACCCTTGCGCGGGTGCTCCAACGAGGACTAGTGGGGAGTGGCGACTCTTCGATACCTCGGCAAAACATCGTCGTGTTCCTATCCCTTACTTTCAAGCATTTACTTTCTTGCATTACTTTCATTGCTTGATTACTTTCCTAGAATTGCCTTGCTAGTCTAGGATTGGAACTTAGGGTGCTTAACTTTTATCGGTAGAAACACAAGGAACACAAGTAGGCACTAGGGGTGAAGTTTGGCTTGTAGGATTTAATTCTTGCAATTAATTTTTAGAGAAGCCCAATTCACCCCCCCTCTTGGGCATCTTGATCCTTTCAATTGGTATCGGAGCCGTGTTGCTCTAAATTTAGGCTTTACCGCCTAGAGCAAGATGTCTAATGGGGAAGGACCACCTCCCACCTTTGAGGGAGACGATTTTCCATATTGGAAAATTCGTATGGAGGCGTATCTCGAAGCCATAGATGTTGGGTGCCTTAGAGCCGCAACCGAAGGGCTTCCCCCCATAAGGGATCCCGCTAACCCAAGTGGTGACGAGGAGAAATACGACCGGTGGAATGCAAAAGCAAAAAATGCAATCTACCGGGCTCTAGGCAAAGATATCTTCAATCGTGTGCGTAATGCCAAAAACGCTCATGAATTGTGGGAGAATCTTTGTGCTCTCCATGAGGGAACTAAGAGTGAACGTGAGGAACGCTATCATATTGCTTTAAAGAAAATTAATTCTTTTGAGATGCTTCCTAAAGAAAGTGCTAATGAAATGTACACTCGCTTGAATGTTCTTGTAGAAGATCTCAATGCTCTTGGACTCACTAAAATGAGTCAATCGGATGTTGCAAGGAGGATCTTGAGTGTTCTCCCCGTTGAGAAGTATGGACATATTGTCACCGTACTTCACCAAAGTGATCTCTCCGCCGCAACACCGACTCAAGTATTGGGAAAGATCAATGCATATGAGATGTACATGCACATCACTTCGGAAGAGGGTTCATCATCTTCCAAGAAAAAGGACTTGGCCTTCAAAGCTAGCTATGAAAAGAAAAAGAAAAAGGGCCAAGCCATGATAGTGCAAGAGAGCACAAGTGAGAGTGATATTGATGATGAATCACTTGCACTCATGGTGAGAAGAACCACCAAGATGCTAAAGAAGCTCAATAAGAGTGGCATCAAGTTCGATGGCAAGAAGAAGAAATTCTTCACTAGTACCAAAAGGAAGCCAATCTCCGAAATGGATTGCTTCAATTGTGGAGAACTTGGCCATCTAGCTCATCAATGCCCAAAGACTCCAAAAGACAAGAACAAGAATAAGTACAAGAGCAAGAAAGATGATTCAAGTGAAGAAGAAGATGATAAAAGAAAGAACAAACCATATAAGAAGAAAGATGGCAAGAAAAGAGAGTTCTACAAGAAGAAGAAGGGAGGCAAGGCTTATATTGTTGGTGATTGGCTCACCGACATTGAATCATCATGTGAGTCCTCCAGCGATGAAAGTGATGATGGAAAAGAGAAGATCGCCGCACTTGTGGTTGGGCCATCATCATCGTCATCAACGTCTTCATCACCATCTTCACCGCCATCCTCACCGTCATCATCCACTTCCCACCTATGCCTCATGGCTAAAGGTGATCGAAAGGTACAAAATAGTGATAGTGATGATTGTGATAGTGATGATGAATATGATGCACCTTCTTATGATGAATTAGTAAAATTGTTAAACAAATATTCTAAAATCATAAGAAGGACTAGAAATGAAAATGAAGAGCTTCAACATGAAAATGAAACACTCTCATCTAAGCTTGAAAGTGCACATGAGACTAGGGATGAGCTCATAGATCAAAATGAAACTATGTCTTCTTCTCTCAAAGAGCTCAAAACCTCTAACAAGGAGCTTAGAGATAAACATGATAAAATTGAGAAGAAGCATGGTGAACTCATGACTAGACTCAACTCTCTAAAAGAAGAATATACTACATTGAAAATCAACTATGATACTCTTATTGTTGCTAATGAGCTAGCTCTTGAGACACATGATGCTACTAACCAAATTGTTAAGATTGATATAGCCACATCATGTGATGATTTGATTATTGAGAACCTTGAGCAAGGCTCTAGCGGCAAAGGCAAGAGTGTGGTTGAGGCCAATGACTATGATGAGTATGTCAAGCTCAAGAATGAAAATGAGATGCTTAAAGTTGAGAACAAGAAGTTGTTGGCTCTTGAAAAGCAAGCTTCAAATGAGTCACTTATTGAAGAAAACAAGAAGCTCAAGCAAGAGAAAGAGCATCTCAAGACCGGCCTAAGCAAGTTCACAAGAGGCCAACATTTGCAAAGTGAGCTACTCATGAACACCGTCATGAAGTTGGATAGGAGTGGCATTGGATATTTGGCAAATCAAGAGAAGAAGGTCAAAACTCAACAACAACAAAGCAAGTCAAAGCCCAAGCCAAAGAGATGTGTTGAGTGTGGACAAGAAGGTCATTTTGCTCATGAGTGCAAAACCCCACCACCACAACCCTTGCCCAAGCATGCTAGACCTTTTGCTTTCAATGCTCACTACATGCTTAGAAAGGACTCTAGTGGAAAGATGAAAGTTATGTTCTTGGGTCCTCCTAACAAGAATAGGCCAAAGAAAATTTGGGTTGCCAAATCACTAGTTGAAAAAGTTAAGGGTCCCTCTCAAGTTTGGGTCCCTAAACAAAAGGCTTGATCTCTTGTGTGTAAGTGAACTACAAGACCGGTGGATCTCATTGGGTGATTGATAGTGGTTGCACACAACACATGACCGGTGATCCTCGTATGTTCACCTCACTTGAAGAGGATGGGGTATGTCAAGACAAGATCACATTTGGGGATAATTCAAAGAGCAAAGTCAAGGGTATAGGCAAGGTTGCAATATCAAATGATCATTCTCTCTCCAATGTGCTCTATGTTGCTTCATTGAGTTTCAATTTACTATCCGTTGGGCAACTTTGTGATCTTGGCTATCAATGCTTGTTTGGTCCAAATGAAGTGGTTGTTACCAAGATAGATGACAAGCAAGTGATTTTCAATGGTTTTAGATACAACAATCTTTATCTTGTTGACTTCACCTCCGAAGATGCAAACTTGATGACATGTTTGTTCACCAAGACCACACTTGGATGGCTTTGGCATAGGAGGCTTGCTCATGTTGGAATGAACACTCTCAACAAACTATTGAAGAAAGAACTAGTAAGAGGCTTAAAGGATGTAAAGTTTGAAAAGGACAAATCTTGTAGTGCATGTCAAGCCGGCAAACAAGTTGCAAACACTCATCCAACCAAAGCCTACATGTCAATATCAAGAGTGCTAGAACTCCTTAACATGGATTTGTTTGGTCCTACAACTTACAAGAGTTTGGGTGGAAATCTTTATTGCCTTGTGATTGTGGATGACTTCTCAAGATACACTTGGACTTTCTTTCTTCATGACAAATCCGAAGTGGCAAGTTGCTTCAAGAAGTTTGCAAAGAGAGCTCAAAATGAATTTGAAGTCAAGATAAAGAAGATTAGAAGTGACAATGGAAAAGAGTTTGACAACACCAATATTGAAGCCTATTGTGATGAAATTGGAATCAAGCATGAAGTGTCATCAACCTACACTCCTCAACAAAATGGTGTAGTTGAGAGGAAGAACCGGACCTTGATCACTCTTGCAAGAACAATGCTAGATGAGTACAATACACCGGAGAAATTGTGGGCCGAGGCAATCAACACCGCATGCTATGCTTCAAATCGTCTCTTCCTACAAAAGTTCCTTTGCAAGACCCCTTATGAGTTGCTAAATGGGAAGAAGCCAGACGTCTCATTCTTCCGGGTGTTTGGTTGCAAATGCTACATCTACAAGAAGCGTCAACACCTAGGGAAGTTCCAAAGATATTGTGATATTGGTTTTCTTGTTGGCTACTCATCAAAGTCCAAAGCATATAGAGTATTTAACCACTCCACCGGTTTGGTTGAAGAAACATATGATGTGGAATTTGATGAATCTAACGGCTCCCAAGGAGCAATTGAGAATTGTGATGATGTAGGTGATGAACCATTGAGGGAGGCCATGAAGAACATGCCGGTAGGTGACATCAAGCCTAAAGATGATGAAGACGATGTACAAATTGTCAATCCACCATCATCATCATATGTGCCTCAAGATGATGACAAGAATGAGAGAGTTGAAAATGAAGACACCTATGTCTCTCATCATCAAGCCAAGGCACAAGCACAAGACGTTGATGCTCCTCATCCTACCCCTCAAATGGTTGATCGAAGAAACTCACCTCTACTTCAAGCACATCCACAAGATCTCATCATAGGGAGTCCTACAAAGGGTGTAATGACTCGATCTCAAAAATTTAATTCTTTTGTTGAACATCACTCTTTTGTATCTTGTCTTGAACCTAAGAATGTAGAAGAAGCTCTTCAAGATCCGGATTGGGTGAATGCCATGCATGAAGAATTGAACAACTTCGTCCGAAATCAAGTATGGACACTTGAAGAGCATCCAAAAGGTGCAAGAGTCATTGGAACCAAGTGGATGTTCCGCAATAAGCAAGATGATCAAGGGGTAGTGGTAAGAAACAAGGCAAGACTAGTGGCAAAAGGGTTCTCTCAAGTTGAAGGTCTTGATTTTGGAGAGACTTTTGCACCCGTTGCAAGACTTGAAGCCATCCGTATCCTACTTGCATATGCATCACATCATGATATGAAACTATATCAAATGGATGTGAAAAGTGCATTCTTAAATGGCTTTATAAATGAACTAGTCTTTGTTGAACAACCTCCCAGGTTTGAAGACCCTAGATATCCTAATCATGTTTATAGGTTGTCCAAGGCGCTATATGGGCTCAAGCAAGCCCCTAGAGCGTGGTACGAGTGCCTTCGGGACTTCCTCATTGAGAAGGGCTTCACCATTGGGAAGGTTGACACCACACTATTCACCAAGAAATTCAAAGAAGAGATCTTCATTTGTCAAGTATATGTTGATGATATCATCTTCGAGTCAACAAATGAAGACTATTGCAAAGAATTTGGTGAATTGATGCCAAAAGAGTTCGAGATGTCAATGATTGGTGAGCTAACATTCTTCCTTGGGTTTCAAGTCAAGCAAATGAGAGAAGGGATCTTTATCTCTCAAGAGAAGTATACCAAGGATCTTCTCAAAAGATTCAAGATGGAAGAATGCAAGCCAATCAAGACCCCAATGCCAACTAATGGACATCTCGACCTAGATGAGGGAGGTAAACCAATCGATCAAACTCTTTACCGTTCTATGATTGGTAGCTTATTATACCTTACCGCATCTAGGCCCGACATCTTGTTTAGTGTGTGCATGTGTGCCCGCTTTCAAGCGTGCCCTAAAGAACCTCACTTAAGTGCCGTAAAAAGAATCCTAAGATATCTTAAGTATACTCCAAGCATCGGACTATGGTACCCCAAAGGAGCTAGATTCCAACTAGTTGGCTACTCCGATTCGGATTATGCCGGTTGTAAAATTGATAGAAAGAGCACATCCGGAGGGTGCCATTTGCTTGGGAGATCCTTAGTATCATGGTCATCTAAAAAGCAAAATAGTGTGGCTTTGTCCACCGCCGAGGCGGAATACATTGCCGCGGGGGCTTGTTGTGCACAAATCCTATACATGAAACAAACCCTCCTAGACTATGGAGTTGTTCTTAAAAAGGTGCCGCTTTTATGCGACAATGAAAGTGCGGTTAAAATTGCTAATAATACGGTACAACACTCTCGCACCAAGCACATTGATATCCGCCACCACTTTCTAAGAGATCACGTTGCTAAAAATGACATATCACTAGAAAGGTGTAAGAAGTGAGAATCAATTAGCGGATATCTTCACTAAACCTTTGGATGAAGCTACCTTTTGAAGGTTGAGAAGTGAACTAAATGTGCTTGATTCTAGTAACTTTAAAAGATGAGCTTGTGTTGTCCCTTGCATTGCATTGTATTATATGTCATGTTTAATTACCCGCAATGCATCTAGGGCTTGACTAACATGGTTACGATAACCCTCCTTTGGAGGAGTGAAGAAGCCTAACCGTGGATCAAACTTGACAAGCAACCTAGCTTTTCTTACTTACTTGTTTTGCATTACATATGCATGGTTGTTGTTTGGTCGTTCCTTTTTGGTTATGTTTTGAGCAACCTCTGTGTTCGTCCATGGGTAGAGAGAGCATTTTGACGCTCCCAAGGGTTCAAAAGCTCTATTGCATGGCCATACGTTGCTCCTCGGGTGTTTGTTGCCTATTTTTCCTAAAAAATAATATTAGCCTAAGGCAATCTATTTTGAGAAACTTGAGGGTTTGAGTAAGGTCACTCATATCTTGTTCCAATTGGTGTTTATCTGTGTCTCTTTGAATTGGAACTTGATTGGGAGAAGTCGTGTCTAAGTTCGGAATGAAAAAGGGTGAAAAACAGTGACCGGACGCTGGACCGGACGCTGCACCGGACGCAGTGTTGCTTAACCACCGCGTCCGGTCCCGGCGACCACCAGCGCGTCCGGTCATCCTGAAGACCATCTCCTGATCTAGTGATCGGACGCTGCACCGAACGCGCCCCTGTTGACCACCGCGTCCGGTCCCGGTAACCACCACCGCGTCCGATCATCCGTCTCAGTTTTCCGGGCAAATCAAAACCGGACGCTGTCAGCATCCGATCGCGGATAATCGGTCGTGTCCGGTCATTCTAGGAGCTTACTGGAATGTGACCGGACGCTGCCTCTCCGCGTCCGGTCATATCGACCACCGCGTCCGGTCATCGCGTTTCGAGCGGATCTAACCCCTCATATAATCTTTCGCGTTTCTTCGTTTTTTCGCCCGTACACTTGCAACCGCCGCCTCCGTGCCCTAGCGCGTCGCGCCGCCGCTCGCCGGAGCATCGCCGCACCACCGCTCATCAGAGTTTTCCGCCGTGCCTACGCCACCGCCCGGCCCTGCGGCCTCTCCTCTCTCGCGCGCGACCCGTTTCCTCCACAGAGCCCGCGCAGCCGCCGCTCTCTGTGCCGCCACCGCCGCGCCGCGCCGCCGCCGCTGCCACCGCCGTGAGGCACTGCTGCGGCTGCCAGAGACTTTCTTCGACCTCTGGCCAGTCTCTGCCATCGTCCTCATCCTTGATCTTCGTCCATCGCGCGTGGCCCTAACCCTAGGGTTCGCACCTCCGTGTCGCGTTCGTTCATCGTCGAATCGTCCTTCGCACGACGTCTTCACTCCGAGGTTGTTTCGCACCTCCTTAATCTTCGTATTAGGGTTTGTCAAAATTTTGTTTTTCGTTAACCCTGATCGACTTATGTTTCGGCGAATCAGCGCTCGTCCGGTGCGTCGGGAAGTCTCGCAACCTAAGTCACCGTTTTCTCGTCGATCCGAGGTAGCCATCGAGTTTCGTTTCACGTCTTATCTTATATGCTTGCTACCTCTAGGGTTTTGTACCTTTAGATCATATATGTTGCTTATAGTAGATCCATCTATTCCGTCTTTTCAGCGAGTCTATCGGTGTGTCGGGGTGACTGCTGTCCTGTTGATTGGATCCGAGGCCAAGCCTGCGGATACGGAATGAGTCCAAGCCTCTCGAGTGTCAGTACATCATCTTTCAGAGGTTTTCCAATAGGGTGACAGTGTGGTTCGTTGCAAGAATGCCGGTGGTGCTCCCAGTGACGGGGACGACAGTCCTCCTCGTCTGTCTGAGGTTGCGCGTGGTAAGCACATAAAGATCATGGCCAGAAAGAAGAAAAAGACTCTCACTGATGCAGAGATAGCTCAGGCAGTGGCAGATGCAGCAGATGCAGTAGAGAGGGGTGGTAGGAGCAGTGGTATACGCATTGGAGACAGTCGTTTTCATCTTGAAGGACGATAGCTTGGTACAGAGACCACTGAGACCACTGAGGGCACAAAAGTGCCAATGGATGAAGACACTATGTCAGTTGATCCACCTACAGCACCTTCAGAGGGGACAGCGGAACAGCCAGCTTAGACTCCATCACATCGCCGCTCCACACGCACACGGACTCCGGTGACTCCCAGGCCAGAGGGCCAGCGTCGTGGAGGACGTCCACCTCCGAGAGCTAGAGGTACACCCCCAGTTGAGCACTTTGACTTGAGAGGTGCTACTACACGACAGGTGCAAAGTTTGCGATTCGTTGAGGTCAGTCGGTGGTTCCCACCTCAAAGGGACTCCAGAGCTTCAGAGGGATTCTATACTCCTCTCTAGGAGGACTTTTACAGAGCTCTTGTTGACAGTGGCATTGCTTTCCGACCACAGAGGGTCTGTCGCATTGAGTCACTTGTTGAGGTAGTGGGTGAGCAGCTACGTCCGCACCTGTCCTATCTACCAGGCCTGTCAGACTTTCTTGGACAGACAGGTGCATACTGCGGCACTTGGGTTAGGGAGTTCTATGCTTCATTATGGATTGATCTAGCCCATGAGTTCATACACTTTGCATTCAGAGGCCGCGACCGCAGACTGTACAGCTCCAGAGTACGGGAGATTCTTAGACTCCCAGCTTCAGACACGAAGATCCACCAGCTCTGCTTCGGTCAGACAGCTCCACCTAGACGCCCTCATGGCGGTTCTGTGCCACCTACAGACCTGATCCGACCCTACTTTCATGAGCCTTTTGGCGAAGGGTCTCGTCGTACACCTGCCGGTCTGACACCGCTTGCCCGAGTCTTGGATGCTATTGTCAGACGCACTCTTCTTTCTAGATTTGGTTACAGAGAGGGACTGACCAGGATGCAGCTTTGGGTTGTTCACCACCTTCTTTCACAGACACCTTTTGACATTTGGGATCTTATGGTCAGTGAGATGGAGGACACCCTGGCAGAAGGCTTCAAGGGACACCGTCAGCTGCCCTATGCTCATTGGATCTGTTTTATCATCAGATCTGCACTGGAGCTGCCTTCAGAAATAAGTGCTGAGTTAACTGAAACCACTACTGCTTTCCTGAGTATGATATTCGTCAGCTATGGGCTTCAGTTACTAGAGAGCAGACCCCTGCACCAGGACAGAGAGAGAGACCTGAGGTGCCTGAGACAGCGACTGAGCAGGATGCGACCATACAGGGTCTTGCTGAGGCAGAACTTGCAGATCTAGATGCTCAGCCCGCTGATATAGCTGAGGATGAGGTCTCTGACAGCACTGATGAGGACTATCAGCCCATCCCTAGGTATCGGTCTCCTTGGCCTCACGACCATGAGGCCGGTGGTTCTGGTTCAGCCTCCCGCTCAGACCCAGCCATGGTGGCTATACTTGAGAGGCTGACCCAGGCACAGGAGCGACAGGAGCTTCAACTACAGAGACAGGCTCAGGACACAACTGCTGCGTTTGCACAGATACAGGCTCGACAGGATGAGTTCCAAAGACAGCAGCTTGAGATACAGCGCCAACAGGTCGAGATGCAGCGTCAACAGTATGAGATGCAATGACAGAGTGCAGCCAGCCAGCAGTAGTACTTGGAGCTTCTGCGTCACCTTGTCACAGTTGGGGCTCCTCCACCTGCATCTATCCTGACTTCAGCTTTACCATTCAGTGGACCTTCAAGTCAGGATCAGCCGAGCTTTCAGTTCACATCTCCACAGCTGCAGGTTCCTCAGTCATTCCAGTCCCCGAGCTACACGCCCATTCAGACGGGGTTTACTCCTTCAGACCAGCCTCGCCCTCACATGTTGACCGGCACACCGTTCTTTGATCTGAGTGCCACATATAGCGAGTTGACTAGTCAGCCGACGCCCTCACACACCACAGTTGCTACTTCATCAGGGTTGTCAGTTTCAGAGGCAGTTCTCCTTCCAGTGACAGGGACAAGCACTACAGAGACTGTTCCGTCGTCAGTTGCCTCTACAGATCCCCCAGTTTTTGGCTCACTTCAGGCTCAGGTCACAGAGACTACTTCACTTATCGCTACTTCGGCAGCACCTGTTCCTGTTGATCAGACCCATACCGCTTCACAGCCACGTGCTTCTTCAGAGGGTCAGCCAGATAGCTCCGAGTCCGAGGGAGACATCTCACAGTTTGTGATCACTCCGCGCTCCTCGGCACCCGACTCGACTCCGTCTGTTCCTCCGTCAGATCATTAGATTAGTTTTTGGCGGTTGATGCCAAAGGGAGAGAGAGAGAGTAGATTCAGGGGGAGCTTAGGGGGAGCTTTTTGTTAGGGTTTTCGTTCTTTTCTTGTGTGCTACTCTCATGCATCATGTTTACTTTACAGTAATTGCATTCGTGTGACATGTGATCTTATGAGATATCTTAAGTCTATATGGTTTAACTAATCACAGCTTTAAATCATGTCACTTGTTTGTTTATAGCTCATAAGGTTGTGCTTCCGTGCCTTTCTCCGATTTCATATGAGCTATTTTCTATGTGTACTAACCTTTCATGTCTTATCTTATAAGTACACTCAGTTGGCTTGGAACATATAAGTTGGCTTGGAACACATAAGCATTGTCTAACTCGTTGTGCTTACAGCTGTATGCTTATGTGAACCAAGCATGATCGAAAACCTCAACTCATATCTTTTGAATCTAAATGTTGTCATCGATCACCAAAAAGGGGGAGATTGAAAGCATCTAGGCCCCCGTGTTGGTTTCGGCAATTAATGACAACACATAATTACCATGACTAACGTGTGTTTTGCAGAAACATCGGTAAGTTAGGTCATGGAGATGATAACTGCTTTGAGCAATATGGCAGTCATGTCCCTTGATAGAAATCGTTTCGGTTTTCAAAGGATCAACGATAAGATTAAGGACGGTTAGTTCCGGATGTCAAGGTGTTGAGATACATCTGGAATAGTCGTTAGGATCTTTGTTTCTTCCTTTGACCATACTATGAAGAGGGGCATGAGCGAGTAGCTTGACCTAGGTGAGTCTTATGTTTAGGTGTGGTGCACACTTATCAAACTTAGCACTAGGTAGCTCAAGAAAAGCTCAGAGTACAGTTAGAAGCAACTTGGTTCAAGTTGCATTGCGTTTAGAAGACGTTTGAGCCGTTTACCTATGACCGGACGCGGTCCTGGTCATGACCGGACGCGTTCGGTTAGTACAAAGACTTAACTGCGTTTTTGGCTGACTGACCGGACACGGTCCTTGAGAGGACCGGACGCGGTGGTCAGGCTGACACGTGTTCCAGAGGGTAAACAGCAAAGATCGGACGTGACTGTGAAAAAGACCGGTGCGTCCGGTCATGTTCCAGTTAGGTCCAGCGGAGACCTGACGCGTCCGGTCACCTTTGAACGGACGCGGTCGTGCGTCACCTATGATCGGACGCGGTGTTGCGTCAGGTCACATTTCCAGAGAGCTCTTGCATGATCGGACGCGTCCGATCATCCCAGATCGGCGCGTCCGTTCATCTCAGATCGGCGTGTCTGGTCAGCACAGATCGGCGCGTCCGGTCTCTCAGTATAGGTTTCCATTTTCGACCGTTACAACTGACCGGCGCGTCCGGTCATATCGACAAGCGCGTCCGGTCAGTGCGCGTCTGGCTGTTTCGAAAGGTAACGGTTGGATTTGTCTGAGGGGTCTATAGATACAACCCCTCCACCTCTTTTAGAGGTCTCTTGCTCATTTGTTTAGCTGAGAAACATCTTTGAAGTGCAAGGGAGTGCAAGAGCCATAGTGAGGATTGAGATTTGTGAATCAAAGTTTGAGAATCCTCTCTAGTGACAAGAGTCTAGCAAGTGTGCATCCATCTTCTCATTAGACTTGTTGTGGTCAAGTGAGAGTTCTAGCTTATTACTCTTGGTGATCGCCATCACCTAGACGGTTTGGTGGTGATTGGGAGTTCGGTGATCATCCGACGAGATTGTGGGTGACCCAACTCAAGTTGTGAGCGGTTTTGGGTGATTCGCCGCGACGGAGAGTCGAAGAATCAACCCGTAGAGAGCACTTGATCCTTGCGCGGATCAAGGGGGAGCTACACCCTTGCGCGGGTGCTCCAACGAGGACTAGTGGGGAGTGGCGACTCTTCGATACCTCGGCAAAACATCGCCGTGTTCCTATCCCTTACTTTCAAGCATTTACTTTCTTGCATTACTTTCATTGCTTGATTACTTTCCTAGAATTGCCTTGCTAGTCTAGGATTGGAACTTAGGGTGCTTAACTTTTATCGGTAGAAACACAAGGAACACAAGTAGGCACTAGGGGTGAAGTTTGGCTTGTAGGATTTAATTCTTGCAATTAATTTTTAGAGATGCCCAATTCACCCCCCCTCTTGGGCATCTTGATCCTTTCACATGCCATCGGTTTAGTTGAAGAAACATATGATGTGGAATTTGATGAATCTAACGGCTCCCAAGGAGCAATTGAGAATTGTGATGATGTAGGTGATGAACCCTTGAGGGAGGCAATGAAGAACATGCCGGTAGGAGACATCAAGCCAAAAGATGATGAAGACGATGTGCAAATTGTCGATTCACCATCTTCATCACATGTGCCTCAAGTTGATGACAAGAATGAGAGAGTTGAAAATGAAGACACTCATGCCTCTCATGAACAAGCCGAGGCACAAGCTCAAGATGTTGATGCTCCCCATCCTCCTCCTCAAGTGGTTGATAGAAGAACCTCACCTCTACTTCAAGCACATCCATAAGATCTCATCATAGGGAGTCCTACTAAGGGAGTAATGACTCGATCTCAAAAGCTTGCTTCTTTTATTGAACATCACTCTTTTATCTCTTGTGTTGAACCTAAGAATGTAGAAGAAGCTCTTCAAGATCCGGATTGGGTGAATGCTATGCATGAAGAATTAAACAACTTCACCCGTAATCAAGTGTGGACACTTGAAGAGCATCCAAAAGGTGCAAGAGTCATTGGAACCAAGTGAGTGTTCCGCAACAAGCAAGATGACCAAGGCATAGTAGTGAGGAACAAGGCAAGACTAGTTGCAAAGGGGTTCTCTCAAGTTGAAGGTCTTGATTTTGGAGAGACCTTTGCACCCGTTGAAAGACTTGAAGCCATTCGTATCCTCCTTGCATATGCATCACATCATGATATGAAACTATATCAAATGGATGTGAAAAGTGCACTCTTAAATGGCTTCATAAATGAACTAGTCTATGTTAATCAACCTCCCAGGTTTAAAGACTCTAGATATCCTAATCATGTTTATAGGTTGTCCAAGGCGCTATATGGACTCAAGCAAGCCCCTAGAGCGTGGTATGAGCGCCTCCGGGACTTCCTCATTGAGAAGGGCTTCACCATTGGGAAGGTCGACACCATAGTATTCACCAAGAAGCTTAATGAGGAGATCTTCATTTGTCAAGTTTATATTGATGATATCATCTTCGGATCAACAAATGAAGAATATTGCAAGGAATTTGGTGAATTGATGTCGAAGGAGTTCGAGATGTCTATGATTGGTGAGCTCACATTCTTCCTTAGTTTTCAAGTCAAGCAAATGAGAGAAGGGATTTTCATCTCTCAAGAAAAGTATACCAAGGATCTTCTCAAGAGATTCAAGATGGAAGAATGTAAACCAATCAAGACCCCAATGCTATCTAATGGACATCTCGACCTAGATGAGGGAGGTAAATCGGTTGATCAAACTCTCTACCGTTCTATGATTGGTAGCTTGTTGTACCTTACCGCATCTAGGCCCGATATCATGTTTAGTGTGTGCATGTGTGCTCGCTTTCAAGCGTGCCCTAAAGAACCTCACTTAAGTGCCGTAAAAAGAATTTTAAGATATCTTTTGGTATCCCAAAGGAGCTAGATTCCAACTAGTTAGCTATTCCGATTTGGATTATGCCGGTTGCAAAATTGATAGAAAAAGCACATCCGAAGGCTGCTATTTGCTTGGGAGGTCTTTAGTATCTTGGTCATCTAAAAAGAAAAATAGTGTGGTTTTGTCCACCGCCGAGGCGGAATACATTGCCGCGGGGGCTTGTTGTGCACAAATCTTATACATAAAACAAACCCTCCTAGACTATGGAGTTGTTCTTGAAAAGGTGTCACTTTTATGTGATAATGAAAGTGCCGTTAAAATTGCTAATAATCTGGTACAACACTCTCGCACCAAGCACATTAATATCCGCCACCACTTTCTAAGAGAACATGTTGCTAAAAATGATATATCACTAGAAGGTGTAAAAAGTGAAAATCAATTAGCGGATATCTTCACTAAACCCTTAGATGAGGCTACTTTTTGTAGGTTGAGAAGTGAACTTAATGTGCTTGACTCTAGTAACTTTAAAAAATGAGCTTGTGTTGTCCCTTGCATTGCATTATATTATATGTCATGTTTAAATTTCCCACAATGCATCTAGGGCTTTGAGCAACCTCTGTGTTCGTCCATAAATAGAGAGAGCATTTGACGCTCCTAAGGGTTCACAAACTCTATTGCATGGCCATACGTTGCTCCTCGGGTGTTTATTGCTTATTTTTCTAAAAACAATACTAGCCGAAGGCAAATTATTTTGAAAAATTTGAGGGTTTGAGTGAGGTCACTCATATCAGGTTCCAATTGGTGTTTATTTGTGTCTCTTTGAATTGGAACTTGATTGGGAAAAGTCGCATCGAAGATCAGATTGAAGAAAGGCGAAAAACAGTGACCGGACGCTGCACCGGACGCAGTGACGCTTTACCACCGTGTCCGGTCCCGACGACCACCAGCGCGTCCGGTCATCCAGAAGACTTCCTCTTGACCTTGTGACCGGACGCTCGACCAGACGCGTCGTTGTTGACCACCGCGTCTGGTCCCGGTATCCACCACCGCGTCCGGTCATGCATGATGAATTTCCCGGATGACCTTCGATCGGACTCTGTCCGCGTTCGGTCAGCCCTAACCGGACGCGTCCGGTCGTTCCAGGAGCTTACTGGACTGCGACCGGACGCTGCACCACCGCGTCCGGTCATACGACCACCGCGTCCGGTCAGTGCGCAGCGAGCGGATCTGAGTCCTCGTATAACCCTTCGTCTTTGATCCAGTTTCTTTTTCATCCGCCCGCCGCCGCGTCTAACTCACCGAATCCGTGCCCTAGTTCACCGGAATCGCCGCCTGCGCCCTCTCCGCCGTCGTGCCGTCTCCTCCTCGCCGTCCTCCGCCGCGTCGCGCCCCCGTGCTGTTGCTCGCCTCGCCCGCGCCGTGCTGCCTCGCCGCCGCACTGCCTCGCTGTCGCGCTGCCTCGCCCGTGCCGCGCTGCCTCGCCGCGCCGCCACTGCATCGCCACGCCGCCACTACCTCGCCGTGCCACCTCCAGCCCTGACCGTGCTCGCCTCTGCTCGCCCAAGCAACCCTAGCCCCACCAACCTCCATCAGCCGACCCTTTGCTCTTAGGGTTTGCCCTAACCCTCTTCGTTCGAAGGTGAATCTCGATTTTCTCATTTATAATCCGTCAATTCCATCGTTAGGGTTTGCCGTGACAAGTCACTTTCAACTTTTTTCATCGTTACTTGTCTCGGCCTTTTTCAGCGCTCATCCGGCGTATTCGGGAAATCTCGTGGAACTAGATCATCTCATCTCGTCACTGAGTTCTCGTCGATCTGAGGTAGCCTTCGCTGTTCAATTCACATCTCATCTCATATGCTTGCTATCCTTAGGGTTTCTTATCTTTTAGATTATATATGTTGCTTATAGTAGATCCATCTATTCCGTCTTTTCAGCGAGTTTGTCGGTGTGTTCGGGTATCAGCAGTTCAGTGCTTTAATCCGAGGCCAAGCCTGCAGATACGGATTGAGGCCAAGCCTCTTGAGTGACAGTACATCATCTTTCAGAGGTTCTCGACAGTTTGTCAGTATGGTTCGTTGCAAGAACACCGAGGGTGCTCCTAGTGACGGGGACAAGAGTCCTCCTCGTCTGACTGAGGTTGCGCGTGGTAAGCGCGTAAAGATTATGGCCAGAAAGAAGAAGAAGACTCTTACAGATGCAGAGATCGCATAGGCAGTTGCTGATGCAGCAGAGCAGGCAAAAAGGGGAGGCAGGAGCAGTGGTATTCACATTGGCGAGCGTCGCTTTGAAGGTCAACAGCTTGGTACAGAGGCCACAGAGGGCACAGAGGGGACAGAGGATACAGAGGCTATGTCAGTTGATCCACCTGCAGAGGCTCCAGAGGAGACAGAGGAGCAGCCAGTCCAAACTCCACCGCGTCGTCGCTCTACACGTACGCGAGCTCAGGTGACTCCTAGGCCAGAGGGCCAGCGTCGTGGAGGACGTCCACCTCCCAGGGCTCGAGGACACCTCCTAGTCGAGCACTTTGACTTGAGGGGAGCTATAGCATGTCAGGTGCAGGCCCTGAGGTTCGTTGAGGTTAGCCGGTGGTTCCCACCTGTGAGGGATTTCAGAGCGTCAGAGGGATTCTATATACCTCTACAGGAGGATTTCTATAGAGCATATGTCGACAGCGGGATTGCTTTTAGACCTCAGAGGGTCTGTCGTCTTGAGGCTCTTGTTGAGGTAGTGGGTGAGCAGCTCCGTCCACTCCTGTCTTTCCTTCCAGGCCTATCAGATTTCTTAGACGGACAGGAGCTTACTATGGCACTTGGGTTAGGGAGTTCTATGCCTCACTATGGATTGACCCGGCACATGAGTTTATTCACTTTGCATTCCGTGGCCGTGACCGCAGACTATACAGCACCAGAGTGCGGGAGATTCTTAGACTTCCAGCGTTAGACACGAAGATACATCAGCTGTGCTTTGGTCAGACTGCTCCACCTAGACGCCGGTGGGACAGTGCCACCTACTGATCTGATCCGACCCTACTTTCGTGAGCCTTTCGGCGAAGGGTCTCATCGCACACCCACCAGCTTGACACCTCTTGCCAGAGTCTTGGATGCCATTGTCAGACGTACTCTTCTTCCGAGGCTGGGCTACAGAGAGGGACTGACCTGGATGCAGTTGTGGGTAGTGCACCACCTTCTCTCACAGACACCATTTGATATATGGGATCTTATGCTATGTGAGATGGACGACACCTTGGCAGAAGGCTTCAAGGGACACCGTCAGCTGCCCTATGCTCATTGGATATGCTTTATCATCAGATCTTCACTTGAGCTGCCTTCTGAGATTAGAGCTGAGATATCAGACACCACCACTGCCTTTTCAGAGTATGATATCCGTCAGCTATGGGCTTCTGTCACTAGAGAGCAGGCCCCAGTGCTAGGACAGCGAGAGAGACCTGAGGTGCCAGAGACAGCGGCTGAGTAGGACGTGACTGTTGAGGGTCTTGCTGAGGCAGAGCTTGCTGATCTAGATGCTCAGCCTGCTGATCTAGTTGAGGATGAGGCCTCTAACAGCATTAATGAGGATTATCAGCCCATCCGCAGGTATCGATCTCCTCGGCCTCACGACCATGAGGCCGGTGGCTCTGGCTCAGCCTCTCGCTCAGACCTAGCCATGGTGGCTATACTTAAGAGGCTGACCTAGGCACAGGAGAGACAGGAGCTTCAGATACAGAGACAGGCTCAGGACACAGCCACCGCTTTTGCTTAGATACAGGCTCGACAGGACGAGTTCTAGAGGCAGCAGCTTGAGATACAGCGTCAGCAGGTCGAGATGCAGCGACAGCAGACAGCAAACTAGCAGTAGTACTTAGAGCTTCTGCGTCACTTGGTTACAGTTGGGGTACCTCCTCCTGCGTCTGTCCTAACTCCAGCATTATAGTCTAGTGGACCTTCGAGTCAGGGACAACCGAGCTTTCAGTTCACCTCTCCACAGCAGCAGGTTCCACAATCGTTCCAGTCCCCGAGCTACATGCCTATTCAGACGGGGTTCACTCCTTCAGACCAGCCTTGCCCTCACTTACTGACAGGCACACCGTTTGCTGATTTGAGTGCCACCTACAGCGAGTTGACTGGTCAGCCGACGCCCTCGCACACTACTCTAGTTACTTCTTCAGGGTTGTCCGCTTTAGAGGCAGTTGTTCCTGCTGTGACAGGGACGGGCACTACAGAGACTATACCTTTGTCAGTTGCCTCGACCGATCCCCCAGCTGTTGGCTCACTTCAGGCTCAGATCACAGAGACTGCTCCACTAGTTGCTACTTCTTCGTCAGTACCTGCTCCTGTTGTTCAGACCCAGACCGCTTCACAGCCGTGTGCTTCTTCAGAGGGTTAGCCTGACAGCTCTGAGTCTGAGGAAGATACTTCTCAGTTTGTGATCACTCCGCACTCCTCGGCACCCGACTCGACTCCGTCTGTTCCCCCGTTAGATCCTTAGATTAGTTTTTTGGCGGTTGATGCCAAAGAGGGAGAGAGAGTAGATTCAGGAGGAGTTTTGATAGAGGGTTTTCGTTCTTATTTGTGTGCTAAATTCATGCATCATGTTTACATTCCAGTACTTGCATTCTTGTGACATGTGGTCGTGTGAGATACTTTGAGTCTATGTGGTCTATCTAGTCACCTTTTTAAATCATGTCACTTGTTTGGTTATAGCTCATAAGGTTGTGCTTCCGTGCCTTACTCCGATTTCTTTTGAGCTATGTTTTTATGTGTACTAACGCTTTATGTTTTATCTTATGAGTACACACTGTTGGTTTGGGGCACATAAGCAATTCCTAACTCCTTGTGCTTATTGCTTTTTGCTTATGTGAACCAAGCATGTTCGAAAACCTCAACTCTTATCTTCTGAATCTTAGTGTTGTCATCAATCACCAAAAAGGGGGAGATTGAAAGCATCTATGCCCTGAGAGTTGGTTTCGGCAATTGATGACAACGCTTTATTGTCATGACTAACGTGTGTTTTGCAGAAACTTTGGTAAGTTAGGTCATGGGGTTGATAACTGCTTTGGGCACTATGGTATTCATGCCCATTGATGGAAATCGTTTCGGTTTTTAAAGGATTGACGTCAAGATTAAGGACGGTTAGTTCCGGATGTCAAGGTGTTGAGTTACATTTGGAATAGTCGTTAGGATCTTCGCTTTTGTTCCTTTGGATGTACTATAAAGGGGGGCATGAGCGAGTAGCTTGACCTAGGTGAGTCTTGTGTTTAGGTGTGGTGCACACTTGTCAAACTTAGCACTAGGTAGCTCTAGAATAGCTCAAAGTTTAGTTGGAAGCAACTTGGTTCAAGTTGCGTCGCGTTTCGGAGTGTTTACAGACGTTTTCCCTTGACCGGACACGGTGTCTGGCTTGACCGGACGTGTCCGGTCAGTTCTAAACCACTACCGTGTCTCAGCTCTATTGACCGGATGCGGTCCTTACGAGGACCGGACGCGGTGTTCAGGCTGACACGTGTCACTTGAGGGAAATCACCTAATCGAACGCGACTGGGGTGTGATCGGCGCGTCCGGTCACGTTCCAGTAAGGTACTCTGACGACCGGAGGTGTCCAGTCATCACTGATCGGACGCGGTCGCGTGTTAGGTCAGAGTACAGTAAGCTCCCTGCATGATCGGACATGTCCGGTCACCCCTGATCGGCGCGTCCGGTCACTCAGCCGTTATTTCAGGTTTTCGACCGTTACGAGCGACCGGCGCGTCTGGTCACTTCGACCGGCGTGTCCGGTCACATCGTATTTTGCTAAGTTGGCAGGTAACGGTTGGATTTGACTATGGGGTGTATAAATATATCCCCACCACCTCTTTTAGAGGTCTCTTGCTCATTTGTTCAGCTGAGAAACACCTTTGGAGTGCAAGGGAGTGCAAGAGCTCTAGTGAGGATTGTGATTTGAGAATCAAAGCTTGAGAGTCCCTCACTAGTGAATAGAGAGTAGCAAGTGTGCATCCATCTTCTCATTAGGCTCGTTATGGTCAAGTGAGAGTTCTAGCTTGTTACTCTTGGTGATCGCCATCACCTAGACGGCTTGGTGGTGATTGGGAGTTTGGTGATCATCCGGCGGAGCTTGTGGATGACCCAACTCATCTTGTGAGCGGTTTTGGGCGATTCACCGCGACGGAGTGTTGAAGAATCAGCCCGTAGAGAGCACTTGATCCTTACGCGGATCAAGGGGGAGCTACACCCTTGTGCGGGTGCTCCAACGAGGACTAGTGGGGAGTGGCGACTCTCCGATACCTCGGAAAAACATCGCCTTGTTCCTTGCCCCTTACTTTCAAGCATTTATATTCTTGTATTACTTTCATTGCTTGGTTTACTTTCCTAGAATTGCCATGCTAGACTAGGATTGGAACTTAGGGTGCAAAACTTTTACCGGTAGAATCTCTAGGAACACAAGTAGGCACTAGGGGTGAATTCCGGCTTGTAGGATTTAATTCTTGCAATTAATTTTTAGAAAAGCCCAATTTACCCCCCCTCTTGGGCATCTTGATCCTTTCAAATATTTTATATAGTTTTATTTATTGTTGATGTACTATTCTAATTGTAGTAATGTTTTGCTTGTATGTCTGTTCTGGAATGTGTGTTATACTTCGTGTCGTTCAAGATCAGACGGTGAGGAGTACTTCGGGAACCCGGACACGTACGAGGAGCAGCAGGACCAGCAGCAGTTCATGAACCAAGGCAAGTATAGCATGGGCCTACCTTGATGTCCTATTCATTATATAATCTACTCATTATGCATGTGTCTAATATTGCTCAACTATAAGGACATCCTAGACTTTGATGACTTGTACCTTGATCCCTATGGGTTTTATTGCACATAGGTAGAATGCTAGTGCTCTAACTAAACATGATCTACACTATGATTAATGGAACCAACGGATAAACATGATGGTAACAGTGGAACTATAGGGTGAAGGTGCAAATGATGTTGATCATGTTGCCCTAAACCCTCTGTAAGGACTTATCTGTAGGGCAAAAGCTGGGACATACATTACAACCGTGAGAGTTATATGGCTCTGACTTTAGCTTAGTAATATGATCTTTTCTAGCTTGTTAGAGGTTACCCGAAAGGGCACAAGAGGGGCTTGCCACTTTGGGTATAGAACTGCCTCTGTTCTGATATGTATAGCCTGCGGGAATTGTGCCATCGAAAGGGGGTTCTCTATATCTGCCTGCCGAGAAAACCTCGCGGCCCTAACTTGTTAGAAGAGGCCTATGGAAGGCTTCATAGTGTACCCTGCCTGCTCACCTTGAGAGTGTTAGGGGTCGACGAGCCCTGGGCATATGGGTAACACGACTCACGGGTAAAGATGCACAACCTCTACAGAGTGTTAAAACTGTTATAACAACCGTGCTCATGGTCACGAGCGGCCCGAAAAACTCACAAAATAAATAGTTACTCCAAGTGGATGACTTATGACTATGATGATGAGATTATAATGATGAACAATTTCTCCTTGATTCTAGAAGATGATCATGTGGGTTGAATGGGAGCTTATGCATAACTTGATGATAATTAATAATAAAACATTGATCTACTAAAAGTGCTAACTGTAGTCAACCGTGTCTATCCTTTTTGAGTCTCATGAATCCTTATACTATACTTGCGAAGTACGAGTGTACTCACACTTGTTATTATTTTGTTTTTGGATAAAAATCCCGGATGGGTAACAGATGACAGCTTCTACGAGAATTTTCCTGAAGATTACTAGGTTTGGGTCAACCAGTCGGCCTTCCCTGTGGAGCAGAGACTTCGTTTGAGAGTTGTTATTTACTTTTCAGCTTGTTATGTTAAGAACTACGTGAAATAATATCGTGATGTATGTACACAGTGATGATACTTCTGTTAATTTGTCAGCTTATGTGTGTGACTATTCCTGGACGCACATAAGATGTATGCACTCTATATTGTCCTTTGATTGGAGCGTGACATTCTTCACATGTACGCATTAGCAGGCCCACGAGACCTTTTGTGCGTGGGCTGCCTCTACCGCGGTGGGCATAGGACCGGGCCAGGCCAGGCCAGCAGTTAGCTCTCGCGCAGTATAGCGCGATATATACTTTGTCCATCTCAAAACAGGCTATTTAAATTGCCAGCTCATTTTCTTTTCGTAGTGCTCCTCAACGGCTTCGGCACTAAGACTGTCTTCAACAGCATACCACTGCCCAAACCCAAAATGTGTCATGCACAGTGAAAAATGCCGTCCAACAGAGTAGGCAAAAGAAGCACCTATTTTACGTAGCAGAGAGAACCCAAATTAGCATCCTCTCCCTGTCGTCTCTCTCCTTGACCCAAATCTGGAGGCTCCCATCGTCGCTAGGAGAGGAGGCGCAGTCATGGCGGTGGCGCCATCGTGGTTGAAGGAGGACGGGCGCCTCCATCAGATCTGCCCCCAGAGGCCGCCGTCATTAGTGATGAAGGGGATGGGCCTTGCGGTGGATCCGCGAGGGGAGGTGGAGGGGCGACCGCCATCGCTGCCATGGGCCCGCCTGAGCTCAAGCCAGTGTGGGGGCGGAGGACCCTGGGGCTGTCGATCTGCAGGAGCTAGAGGCGACGGGCCGGGGGCGCTTTGCCGAGGACGCGGGGTCGCCGGTGCAAGGGCAGAGGTAGGCGCGAGGGTGGAGGCCGGCACAAGGATGGGAGCGACCGGGGTTGGGGTGCCTAGGGCGGCGAACTCGCTGGAGATTGGGATGGGGGCGAGCTCCATGGGAGTGGCGCCTGGGCAGATGAGAGTTAGAAGTCGGGGCTCGCGATGCAGGATGCGTCCGCTGTTGGAAAAGGGAAGTTTTGGGTCACACACCCTTTTGCTGTCCACGACCCAAACGATTGAATGCGTCACGTATTTAGGTTGGGGCTGCTAGAGACAGTCTAACGACATGCTAGCGGCGGTGCTATCGTTCTCCACGGGGAGTGGCGGGCTGCCGGCCTGCGCAAAGTCGAGTTCCTTGGATTAAGCGCCTACATCTCTCAGGGGCTTCTCGCTGATCATGGCATCATGCAATAATCTCATCACCTTCTTTTAAGTTCTTCACCTTGCGAACTACTCTTTTCATCCCTAAATAATTATCATTTTCACTTCTCGAGAAACGACTTTGATTAAGCATATATATAAAAATATTAATATTTATAGTACAAAATTAATATCATTCAATAGATCATTGAATCTATTTTCATAATAAATTTATTTAGAGATACAAATGTTACACGTATTTTTCTACAAATTCGGTTAAACTTATGGCATGAAAACAAAAAAAACAACAGTTATTTATGGACGAAAAGGGAGCCTCGACAACTACAGTTATACTGTAACCTGGAACGGTCTGCATTGCACACTGCAAGGAACCATTTTTGACTTCAGTGCGTAGAATCGAAAGAAAGAAATGGGTACGGTTTTCAATAGGAAGCGAGAAGAGCTGACCAAACCGAGAGAAGGGAGTTGATGGACTGGAACTTGCTGCTGGTGCCCAGCGTGGTGAAGTGGGTGGTTTTCGCCAGCTCTGACATGCTCGAGGCTGACGCCAACGACCGCGCCTGCTCTACCGCGGTGGTGCCAACGTATCGAGGACGTCGTGCTGCTACGCCGCCGGAGCATGCGGCGGCTGCTGCAACTCGCTTATCACCGCCCGTGCTGGTACAGTACTCGCTTATCGCAGGCCTTTCTTCTACCTTCATTCATGTCTGAATTCCTAAACTTTACAACACAAAGCACTAGAAGATGCAATAATGTTCTTGATCAAACAACAATCTCGCAGCCCTCGTGCCCTCCTCTTCTTCAATGCCGGCGTCTGCGCATCCCCGTGCACCCCGCGGTCGTGAGGAACACCGTCGATGTCATACCTGCCATGCCCGACGTCGTTCGCCACGCCACCATCCTCCACCCTGCGGTCCTCCATGACGCCGTTGTCGAGCAACCAAGGTGAGGCCTCTAGGGGAAGCAACAACCTAACAAAGCAGCACATGCCATCTAGCACGTACTCCATGAACCGAGTATAACTCAATTGGTTGGATTAACCTGTCCATCTAGGTCGAAGCCATCGACTTGACGCTATTTTTATGAATTTATTTCATGTTCGATTTATTATAGGATTTAACGTCGTTGTTGTTTTGTTGACAGTAAGGCGCATCTTTTAGTGGTAGGCGATGTGCTTGTCAGCAATGAGGCACCTATGTTGACTTTGTCAATAATCTCAAGATTTGTTGACTCAGTCTCACTCTTTCAAAGGTGCTAAGTGAGATAGGGTATGTGTGTATACGTTTACAAGGGTGAGCCTTAATTCTTGGAGGGGCTCAAATGGGCAGGGTATGTGTGGTGTCTTTATAGAGATGAGTTTGCTTATGCGCACGAATATTTGCATTAGTACCGTGATTCGGAGGAAAAGATGCTAGCACGTACTCCACTACTGCTACTATCTAATTTTGTTTTCTTTTATAGTTTCAGCAGTTCAATTCAAGAATCTGGGAGCTAATTTTGTTTCCACTTTTGTTGAAAACTTGAAATTTACTATACTAAAAATGTGGAAAATAAACAAGGCCAAGGGCATCTCCAAGAGATTAGCCAAAAAGACTAGTCAAATTTACTAAATTAGCTACTCTCTAAAATAAATTTGACAAAAAATATTAGAGTACTCCAACAGAATATATAAAGGATGGCTAGTGAGGTGGGTTATCCAAAAATAGAGAGCGAATAAGGTGGGATGGAGAGCTACTAAATTTGGAGAGTCATTTATAGAGTCTGATGGAGACGTTTTTCTTCAATAATAGCCAAATTTAGCTTTAGAAAACGATTTGACTAATCTCATGCAGATACTCTAAGACTGCAGATTTGACTCTAATCCACGAAAGAACCCATAGTTAAATTGTAAGCTAGAGATATTCTGAAATTTCACTAAGCTATGTAAATTTGACTCTAATATGAACTATCTGTATTCTACTACGCAATTTGTTCGTTTGCTACTGTGGACCCTTTTTTCTTTTTTTAATAATTTACGCTATCGTTGATAGATGCCCAGCCTGCGCCGCTGCTAGAAGTTATTATTTTTTTTTGTAGTGGTGTTGGAAATAGCAATAATGTGATAGCCAATTAGTCATCGTTCATACCAATGTGCGATAAGGCAAAAACTGCGCCTTGCGATCCGATCAAAGCAAAACATTATTGGTGCAACGGTGCTTTGATGCATATGCTTCCTTCAAAATGGTAGTCGCTAACTAAGTGCTAGCTTAGCAAACGAAGCCTTGCACTTGCAGTCTTGCATGTGTGGTAGGCAACCGTGCTGGTGACTGATGACTTGCACGTTGGATTGGAACTGGAATCTGGGGGATGAGAGAACAAGCGGAGGTTCTCTTGCACGCTAGGTTTTGAACCCGCATAATGCCAGCCAAGCATGAAGGTTGGAGGCCTTCCTAAGTGCTATTGATTGCTTGGACGTCTGGCCACCTACGCATCACAAGTGTAAGTGCAACTCATGATAATCAGGATGAGCTGGCGACGGTGCCGTAGGATTGGATTGGATGCGCGGGTACACGCAAACACGCACTAACTTGTGGGCTAGGATTTTATGCGCATGAGAGTCGCACAATCTTTATTTAGCGCTCGTGCGTCGCTTCATGTTCTTAATGTACAGTTTTCAACGAGAATTCTTTTCACTCATTAGTTCCGTTGCATAGCTTATTGAACTTTACTTTTCTCCCATGAATATATTTCTTTTCCTTACATGTTAGCTTCTTAATCTCTCTTTATTTTCTTACATAAATGTCCAAAATATCTATAATTAATTTATCTTCTTAATTAGTTTTCTTACATGATTGATTGACTTCATTCGCTGCTAACTTTAGCAAGGAATAAGTGTGCAATAAGAGCGTCAGAACTTGAAATATCCAATCGATCGACAAAATAGAAAAAAAACAAAGTGCCTAGAATGTAGCAATTTTGTCGGTGTTTCATAGACCGACTAGTGAATTTATACGAATATCACGTTGCTCCAGGAAGATGATGGTAGCATCCAAAAGACATAAGGAGTTATATTGGTTTAGGCCAGAGCCCTACGTCCAGTCTCAGAGATGATCGAGTACGTGTTCCTCGCTTGAATGCTTTGAAGTTCTTATAATAGGGGCTGCAAGAATGGTGAAAGAGGTAAGAGAGCTAGAACCAGAAGATGGACTGTCCGAATGAGAGCTTTGGGAGTCTCGTGTCCATGGAAGGGTGCCCTGGCTGCCCTTATATAGAATCTGGGGCCAGGTCACATATAAAGAAGAAGGTTCTCCCGACCGAGGAGTCGTGAGCCTGAGGGAGAGAACCTAGCTACCTTGGCTTACAATTAACGCCGTCTTGTGGTGTACAACCGGGCGTGGTTGTCGTCATGATCTTTTGCCCATGTCGCGGCACGTTGTGACATGATGCTACAATGCCGATTGTGGCGGCACTGTGGGCACAGTGGTGTCACCAGCCGTCTTGCGTGACGTGGTCTCGTCGTGGCCTTCGTCATCGCCTCCTGATTTCCTGGGGACGTCGTATAGGAGCCGGTAGCCGCCCCTAGGTCGTTGGTCGTCTTGCTGCTTGTGGAGCCGGTGGCCACGATCTCGAGCTCTGGGGTCATGGCCTTCGTTGGCTTGGATGGCCTCCAAAGTCAAGGCCACCATCGTGGCCCCAATCCCGTTATGGGTGGAGTCGTACATCTGTCTTGTCGGGCCGTATTTGGATGGTGGGCCGTCGTACTGGCTGCCACCACTCGGTAGTGTTGTCTTGTCTACGTTGCATGGTGCAGGAATAATGTCTGACCGGGCTGAGGGGACTGTTGTCCCCTCGGTCCTTGTGGGATTAGTATGGTGTGCCAACTCTTGATACAGTAGGCGTGCTTGGCGTGGCTCGATCTATACCCATTCCTCCCAGAGGTCGGGACCGAGGAGAGGTCGTGAGGAGTTGCGCAGCGCGCGGCGAAGGCCGACGGGAGAGGTCGTGGTTAGCCCCAGCCTCAGTGTTTGGCCCAGGTCCGCGCAACTTGGCTGGGCCTTGGTCGTTTGGGCTTATTGTAAGTGCAATCAAGCCCTAATTATGGGTTTTAGTGATAATGACCACATGATTAGAGGACTAATGAGATTTATCGAGATGACAAGTAGGTAAAATAAGAATGAGGATAATACTTGAGATGGTGGAGCCCAAATTACAAAACGACGCGGTGATGGACTCAAAGGCGTTTAATTTATTTGATATTTGATTTTGGGTCTAGGCATGTTGTACTATAAAGGGGGATGCAAATCTAGGTAGTCTAAGGAAGATAGAGTGCTCAAGCATAAATTTAAAATCAAAAGAGAGACACTAAATCACCTCACGAACACTTAGTTGCACTTTGCAGACTTTCGCCTACCGAAAGTTCCGGGAATTGCTGGAAGGTCCGACCCACAAAGTTGCTGGAAGTTTGGGCAATAGCTGCAAGTTCTGGTTCACAAAATTGCTGGAACTTCTGGGCCACAAAGCTGCTAGAAGTTCCAGCAAACGCTGGAAGTTCCGGCTCCCTTTGCAAGCAAGCCCATCGGACTTCTTTGTGAACAGAGTTTTAAAGTTGAGCCAAAAGTTTCGGCGATCTGCGCCGAAAGTTCCGGCTCAGATCTAAATGGTTGGTTTTCGCTAAGAGTATAAATACCGCTCCCCTTTTGTCTAATCATTACCCACTCATTCCACTCGACTAAACCTTCAGAAAAAAGTGCTCTCTAGCTCTCAAGCTCCCCTTTCTCCTCCTCTTTACTCCTAGCTTCACATCTTGCAAGAGATTGAGTTGAGAGAAGGGATTTGGTGAGAGAAACATCGATTCAAGTTTGAGCACTTGATTTCTTTGTCAAGCCGGTTGGATTTGCGTCTATTACTCTTGTGTTCTTAGAACCCTAGCCGGCTAGGCGTCGCCCAAGAGCTCCCGATCTATGAGAGAACCTTGGGAAGTTTGTATTACCCTTGTTTTCTAGTGAAGAACTCAAATTTACCTTGTGCTTGCTTGAGTGAGGCAAGGAGGTGAAAGAGACTTTGACCTTAGTGGTCACCTCAACAACGAGGACATAGACAAGCCTTAGTGGCGAGTTGAACCTCGGGATAAATCCTTGTGTCCCACGTGCTTATTGTTGTTGTGATTACTTGAGATTACTTGTTCTTCATTGTCTCTTTCTTCCTCCAAAGCTATTCTTAGGGTTTGGACTCGATCTACCAAGTGGTGGCGTTTCGATATCAAAAGACCAACCCTAACGCTTCACCTTACCACTAGGAAGTGGGGTTGTAAGTTATCATTGGCTCAAAGTTCAGATTCTAGGTTGTAGTGGTTTTCGCGTAGCTGCTGGAACTTCCGAGAATTTGTGTTGGAACTTCCGGCCTGCTGGAAGTTCTGGCCCAAACTGCCAAAACTTTCAACTATCACTGACATTTGCCTTTGAGTTTATGTAGAAATTTTTTAGATATGCCTATTCACCCCCTCTAGTCCTATTAGGGATCCTTACAAGTGGTATCATAGCCGATTACCTCGTATACGCTTCACCGCGTGAGGTATGGAGCCCGGAGGAGGAACTAGCAGCGTGAAGCCAGTGGATATCAATCCGGAGCGAGTTGAGCTGCACGACACCGATAGCAGCGAGCTAAGCGTGTCGACAACAAGTGTCTCCATGCTCCCACCTCTTGAGGCTGCTGATGCTGATAGAGTTCTTAATGAAGAAGAGAAGAAAAAGAGAAGAGAAACAAGAAAGCTCAAAAGAGAAGCAAGAGACAAGAAAAAGAAGCAGGTGCGGCTAGATGAAAAGAAAGCAAGAAAAGAAGCTAGAAGGCTCAAGAGAGAAGAAAGAAGAAAGAGGAGGGAAGCTAGAAAGAAGAAAGGAAAAGAAGCTAAAGCTTCCAACACATCATCTAGTGAGCTCTCTAGCAGCTCAGAAGATGGTGTCGACAATGAGTCCTATCTAGTGAGCAAGCATAACAAGAAGGACAAGAAAGGAAAGGGCAAGGGCAACGAAAACAATAAATATGCCGCTGTATCCTTTAACTATTCTTCTATGTCTATGACTAACCATGATCATAAGTATTTCATCAATGTGCCCACGGACAAGTTACCTCATTTCGATGGGACTAACATTGTCAGGTGAAAGCACTCGATGAGAGCCTATCTTATAGGTCTTCATCCCAGCATTTGGGAGGTTGTGTGCAATGGATTTGAGCCATCCGTTGACCCCAAGAATCCAACCATGGAAGAAATGAGGATCATCCATCTCAACGGTCAAGCCACAAGTGTGTTGATTAGTGCTTTGGATGGTGATGAGTACAGTAGAGTAATTGGTGTTGATGTTGCCAAGCAAATATGGGACACTTTGCACCTTGCACATGAAGGTGTTGACAAAGTAAGGAGGGCAAGAATTGATTTGATGATGGTCAAGCTCAACCAATTCGTGATCTTGGATGGAGAAGGGCCATAAGAGATGTTTGATAGATTGATGACCATTGTGGGCAAGATTAGAGGCTATGGTTGTGATGAGTTAGATGATCACAAGATTGTCAAAATTATGTTGGAAGCTTATTCACCGAGAAATGAGACTGTAGTCACTCTAATTAGAGACGAGAAGAAGTTTGAGTACTTCACACCAAATGATGTACTTGGGAGGATCTTGATATTTAACATGCAAAGAGAAGAAGCAAATGAAAGAAAGAAGCTTGGTGAGTTACAAGCAAAGCCAGAAGGCATCAAGATCAACGATGATGTAGCTCTCAAAGCTAACAAGTCAACCAAGCAGCTCTCTACAAGCAAGTCCAAGTCCAACAAACAAGCATCAACTAGCAAGCCCAAAGCACCGAAGCAAGTTAAAGAAGAAGTAGAGACAACATCATCAAGTGAAGACGAAAGTGATAATGAACAATATGAGAAAGTGAAAGATATTGCTCTCTTTCTTAGAAGATATCAAAAAGGGCTCAAAAAGCAAGGCTACAAGGTAGTGAAGAGGAAGTTTCCAAACAAGAAGAAGAGACTATGCGATAACTGTGGAAGCACCAAACATCTCATTGCTCATTGTCCTCATGAAATCGAAGACAACAATCACAAGAGAGACAAGAAGGAGAGTAAGACTAACTACAAAAGAGCAAAAGGCACATGGGAGAGGCTCACATTGGACATGAATGGGACACAACAAAAGATAGCTCAAGTGAGGAGGATAAGAAGATTGCAACCGTGGCTATTCACAAGCCATCCTCCATACCAAGGCTCTTGAACAACATGTCTGATGATGACTACTACTCCCTTCACATTTGTACTATGGCAAAGGGTGAGAAGGTAAAACCAAAGGCTAAATCTCCTTCACCTCCTAGTGACATCTCTAGTAGTGAACTTAGTGATAGCTCTAGTGATGATGAATCTAGTGATGAAGAGATTGATAATGTAATTAAAAATTTAGATCCTAAGACCAAACTCTTCATCTCTAAGCTAATGGAGGATTTAGAGAGTGTCCAAGCTGAGCTAGCAACTAGAGATGATGATCTTATTGCACAAGAAAAGATTTATATTGCTAGCAAGGAAGCTCTTGCATTAGAGAGAAGTGAGGTGGCCTCCTTGCGCAAGGCCTTGGCTAAAGAGCAAGAAGACCATGCTCTCACAAAGAAGACGAATATTGCTCTCAACCAAAAGTATTTTGACTTAGATGAAAAGCACAAAGAACTTGGACATCAATATAGTCTTCTTTGGGAGAGCACCCATAGCTCTCTAATGCAAAGGACATCTCTACTCCCTCCACTAGACAAGGTTGTGGAAAATGTTATGATCTTGGTTTGAATCTTTATTCCACTAACCTTGCAAACATGAAGGCAATGAAAAAGGAGATTGCTAGGCTCAGTGCTATGCTAGGTAAAAGGTGCATGGAAGGCAAGAAAATAGCAAGTGGCAAAGATGATCAACCAAAGAAGCCACAATATAAGAATGGGAGACATCCTCACATCAAGGATGGACTTGGGCACACAAAAGGAGCCAAAACCAATGGAAGAAAGGTAATAAATGGATATGAGTGTGTTTAGTTCATGAGCAAGAGAAAAATAGGTATAGATCAGCCTACACAGATGGTGGCACAAAAGCAGCCCCGAGCAGCACAACCAGCTAAGGGCGGCAGTGCTGTTGTGAAGGACGGCAGTGCTGCCCCCCACAGAAAAGGGAAGGCTACATCTTTTTCTTCTGCTCATGTTAAGCCTAAGAAGGAGGTCTCCAAGTCAAAGCAAGAGCCCTAGAAACCAAAGAATTCAATCTGGGCCACTCCAAATAAGTATTCTTATCAACCAAAGATCCATGCACCTCGATAAAGTTTAAGTTCATGTTTCATGTTGAAGAACAACATCAAGAGTGAAGTGATTGCCAAATATGTTGGCGATGATAGAAATCTTTATCTTAACACTTTCATTTGGGTTCCTAAGATTCTTGTGACTAACATGCAAGGCCCCAAGAACATTTGGGGACGTAAATCAAGGAACTAAACTTGTTTTGCAGGCATACTCCTTTGGTGGATCAAGTTGGGTGCTTGACAGTGGATGTACAAATCTTATGACCGGAGAAAGGAGTATGTTCCAATCATATTCCCTGAAGTTGGACTTAAATAAAAATAGTCTTTGGAGACAATTCTAAGGGGATGTGCTTGGTTTCGGTAAAGTTGCTATAACCCTTGAGCATTCAATTACAAATGTCTTACATGTTGATTCATTGAGTTATAATTTGTTGTTCGTTTCTCAACTTTGTGAAATGGGCTACAATTGTCTCTTTATGGATAAGGGTGTGAAAGTCTTTAGAAGAGAGGATTCCTTTATTGTCTTTACGGGTCGATTAAAGAATAAGCTCTACCTAGTTGATTTCAACAAAGGAAAAGCTAATCTTAAGACTTGTTTAGTGGCAAAATCTAGCATGGGTTGGCTATGACACCACTGGCTAGCTCATGTTGGGTTGAAGAACTTAGCCAAACTTTAAAAAGATGACACATCCTTGGACTAACAAATGTTCACTTTGAGAAAGATAGGATATGTTGCGCTTGTCAAGCTAGAAAGCAAGTTGGCGTACCTCACCCACCAAAGAGCATCATGATCACCACTCAACTATTGGAGCTCATCCACATGGATCTCTTTAGACCGGTCGCCTACCTAAGTATCGAAGGTAACAGATATGGTCTTGTTATTGTTGATGACTATTCTCGTTTCACTTGGGTATTTTCTTGTTTGATAAGTGCCAAGTTAGGGACAAAGTGAAGACATTTGTTAGAAAAACTCAAAAGGAGTTCAGTCTCCCTATCAAGAAAATGAGAAGCGACAATGGGACCGAATTCAAGAATACTCAATTGAGGAGTTTCTTGATGAAGAAGGCATCAAGCATGAGTTTTTAACTCCATACACTCCTCAATAAAATGGTGTAGTAGAGAGGAAGAACTGGACACTCATTGATATGGCAAGGACAATGCTAGATGAATACAAGACTTTGGATTTATTTTGGTGTGAAGCTATCAACACCGCTTGTCATGCCATCAATCGCCTCTACCTACACAAGAAGTTGTAGAAAACTTCATATGAGCTTCTAACTGGTAACAAACCAAAGGTGTCTTACTTTAGAGTGTTTGGGTGCAAGTGTTTCATACTTAACAAGAGATCCAAAACCTCTAAGTTTGCACATAAAGTTGATGAAGGTTTTCTTCTTGGTTATGGATCAAATGAGCATGCCTATCGTGTTTTCAACAAAACCTCCGGTAGAGTTGAAATAGCAATAGATGTGACATTTGATAAATCTAATGGCTCTCAAGTAGAGCAAGTTGATGCAAGTGTTGTAGGAAAGGAGGATCTACCATGTGAGGCAATCAATCAATTGGCTATCGGTGATATAAGGCCACAAGAAGATGAAGCCACTGATCTGGTGGTTCCCCTAGCTGCTGAAGAAGAAGTTTCCACTGACATACCTGATGCTAAGGGGGAGCAGACCCCGACTATAGTCTAGCAGGGCGGCAGTGCCACACTTAGGAGCAGCAGTGCCGCACCCTCTCCAGGAGCAGAAGCAAGTCCAACTCCAATTCGAGGACAAAACCTACAACTAATCTTTGAAGAAGAAGAAGAAGTTGAAGATCCAGAAGATGATCAAGAGGCCATTGAGCACCCAAGACTCAAGCAAACCATTCAAAGAGATCATCCTGCTGACAACATTCTAGGGAGTCTTCGAAAGGGGGTATTGACACGTTCATATTTAGCAAATTTTTGTCAATATTACTCTTTTGTCTCTCCTGTGGAACTAGTCAAGATAGAAAAGGCACTTGAGGATGAGGATTGGGTGATGGCCATGCAAGAAGAATTGAACAATTTTGAGAGAAACTAAGTGTGGACATTGGTGGAAAGACCCGAGATGAACGTGATTGGCACCAAGTGGGTTTTCCGCAACAAGCAAGATGAAAATAGAGTGATGACAAGGAACAAGGCAGGATTGGTTGCTCAAGGTTTCAATCAAGTAGAGGGCTTAGACTTTGAAGAAACATATGCACCAGTGGCAAGACTTGAAGCAATCCGAATGCTTCTAACCTTTGCTGCCCATCATGACTTCAAGCTATATCAAATGGATGTCAAGAGTGCATTCTTCAATGGCCCTATACAAGAACTTGTCTATGTTGAGCAACCACCAGGTTTTGAAGATCCTAAGTTCCCCAACCTTGTCTACAAACTCTAAAAGGCACTCTATGGGCTTAAGCAAGCACCAAGAGCATGGTATGAATGCCTTAAGGAATTCTTGCTCAAGCATGGCTTTGAAATAGGCAAAGCCGATACTACCCTCTTTACTCACAAAGTCAATAAAGATATATTTGTGTGCCAAATATATGTCGATGACATAATATTTGGTAGTACTAACCATGGATTTTGTGAAGAGTTTAGTAGGATCATGACAAAGAAATTTGAGATGTCCATGATGGGTGAGTCAAAGTTCTTCCTCAGATTTTAAATCAAGCAATTGAAGGATGGGACTTTTATTAGCCAAACGAAGTACACCCATGATATGCTCAATAAGTTTGACATGGTGAATGCAAAGCCTATCAATACTCCCATGCCAACCAATAGACATCTTGATCTAAATGAGAAAGGGAAAGTCGTCGATACCAAGGTATATCATTTCATGATCGGCTCTCTACTTTATTTGTGCGCATCTGGCCCGATATTATGCTTAGTGAGTGCATGTGTGCTAGATTTCAAGCTAACCCAAAAGAGTGTCACTTGATGGCCGTTAAGAGAATCTTGAGATATTTAGTACACACTCCTAACCTTGGCTTGTGGTATCCTAAGGGCTCTAAGTTCGATCTACCTGGGTATTCGGATTCCGATTATACCGGTTGCAAAGTAGATAAAAAAAGCACTTCCAGGACTTATCAATTCCTTGGACGGTCCCTAGTGTCTTGGAGTTCTAAAAAGCAAAATTGTATAGCCCTTTCCACCGCCGAGGCCGAGTATGTTGCAGCCGGTGCATGTTGTGCTCAACTACTTTGGATGAGGCAAACCCTTCATGATTTCGGATGTCACTTTACTAAAATCCCACTTTTGTGTGACAATGAAAGTGCCATAAAGCTTGCAAACAATCCTATAAGCCACTCAAGAACTAAGCATATAGACATCCGACATCACTTCTTAAGAGACCACGATCCAAAGGAGATATCAAAATTCGCCATGTGAGCACCGAAAAGCAACTAGCCGATATCTTCACTAAGCCTCTCAACGAGTCAATGTTTTGTGCTTTGCATAGTGAACTAAATATACTTGACTCTCATAACGTGGTTTGAAATGTTGTGCACCTTTGTTTGATCAACTAGCATCTAGGCAAAAGGTTTGCAAAAAGTTTATAATGTGTTACAAAATACTTTATCAAAAGAGAACTTGCATTTTATGGTCATTGCTTGTTTTGGTTATCTTATGTTGACCATATTTTGTCAAGTTTGTTGTATTCCTCTTCCTTTTTTTCTCGCTTTTTGGTGCTTGTTGCCAAAGGGGGAGAATGAGGGAGGGGCGTACAAATTTTTTTGTCACCTTGGATGCTTGTGTGCACACTTGTCATATGCATCACATATATTCTTGTGACACTATATGCAGCACCCCATAGAAGCATGGATGTAGGGGGAGCTCCATCACTTAACTCTATATGTGAATTTTGGCCTCTTACACCAATTTGAGAATTCAATTCTCTATTCACATATTTAGGGGGAGTCTCTACACCCATTGCTCAAAAATCTCAGTTATACTTCAATATTTTTGTAAGATCTAATTGTGTTGTCATCAATCACCAAAAAGGAGAGATTGTAAGTACAATCAAGCCCTAATTGTGGGTTTTGATGATAATAACCACATGATTAGAGGACTAATGAGATTTATCGAGATAACAAGCAGGTAAAATAAGAATGAGGATAATACTTGAGATGCTAGAGCCTAAATTACAAAACGACACGATGATGGACTCAAAGGCGTTTAATTTCTTTGATATTTGATTTTGGGTCTAGGCATGCTGTACTATAAAGGGGATGCAAATCTAGGTGGTCTGAGGAAGATAGAGTGCTCAAGCATAAATTTAAAATCAAAAGAGAGACACTAAATCACCTCACGAACACTTAGTTGCACTTTGCAGACTTTCGCCTACCGAAAGTTCCGGGAATTGCTGGAAGTTCCGGGCCACAAAGTTGCTAGAAGTTCCGGCAAAAGCTGAAAGTTCTGGCTCACAAAGTTGCTGGAAGTTCCAGCAATTGCTGGAAGTTCTGGCCCGCAAAGCTGCTGGAAGTTTCGGCAAACGCTGGAAGTTCCGGCTCCCTTTGCGAGCAAGCCCCGCGGACTTCTTTGTGAACAGTGTTTTAGAGTTGAGCCGGAAGTTCCGGCGATCTGCGTCGGAAGTTCCGGCTCAGATCTGAATGGTTGGTTTTCGCTAAGAGAATAAATACCGCTCCCCTCTTTTCTAACCATTACCCACTCATTCCACTCAACCAAACCTTCAGAAAAAAGTGCTCTCTAGCTCTCAAGCTCCCCCTTTCTCCTCCTCTTTGCTCCTAACTTCAAATCTTGCAAGAGATTGAGTTGAGAGAAGAGATTTGGTGAGAGAAACATTGATTCAAGCTTGAGCACTTGATTTCTTCGTCAAGCTGGTTGGATTTGCATCTATTACTCTTGGGTTCTTGGAACCCTAACCAGCTAGGCATCGCCCAAGAGTTCCCGATCTGTGGGAGAACCTTAGGAAGTTTGTATTATCCTTGTTTTCTAGTGAAGAACTCAAGTTTACCTTTGTGCTTGCTTGAGTGAGGCAAGGAGGTGAAAGAGACTCCGACCTTAGTGGTCACCTCAACAACGAGGACGTAGACAAGCCTTAGTGGCGAGTTGAACCTCGGGATAAATCCTTGTATCCCGCATGCTTATTGTTGTTGTGATTACTTGAGATTACTTGTTCTTCGTTGTCTCTTTCTTCCTCCCAAAGCTATTCTTAGGGTTTGGAATCGATCTACCGAGTGGTGGCGTTTCAACATCAAAAGACCAACCCCAACGCTTCACCTTACCACTAGGAAGTGGGGTTGTAAGTTATCATTGGCTCAAAGTTCAGATTCTAGGTTGTAGTGGTTTTCGCGTAGCTGCTGGAACTTCTGAGAATTTGTGTTGGAACTTTCGGCCTGCTAGAAGTTCTGGCCCAAACTGTCAGAACTTCCGACTATTACTGACATTTTGCCTTTGAGTTTATGTAGAAATTTTTTAGATACACCTATTCACCCCTCTCTAGGCCTATTAGGGATCCTTATACTAGTTGGCGTACCATCGGCCGCCCGAGCGGCTAACTAATCGGTGTCTTGAGATACCCGGGGTATCATAACCCTAACAAATTCCCTCTTGAAATACTATGATTTATTAGGAACATGCCGCTTTATGTGGTATTTTATTGTTTTGAAAAGGATCCAAACATATTAAGAAAGTGATTACAAGATACAAAGTTTTTGGAAAACACATCCCAAAGTACAACACAAGTAGCTCCATAACAACAATGAAAGAGTCAAAACACTGACTCGAAGAAACATAATCATTGTCATGGTTTGACAATGATCTAGAAACTAGCTAGAAACTCGCATTTTGCATTTCTATAGACATATATGTTGTCTCCATTGAGGGTGTCGGGCCTCTAAATAGAAGCGACCACATTAAAGACATTAGGGACCTCATTCTCAGACGTGTATAATACAACTAGTGCTCCCCTAGCCTATGTCCTCAAAGAATTGTGATCTTGAGTCTTAGATTTAAGTTGAGCTTTACCAGACTCAAGATTGGCACACCAAGTTTAATCGAGCAAAATCTAAGGATCAACTTCGACAGAAGTCAAATGTCAACATGAACGCATAGCTACAATCAGAGAAGCGGTTTATCAAGCATCTTATGATAATCTACCTCCATGGATCCACATTGAAACCTAAAAGGAGACACAGAGGTGTACCATAACATTTACTACAACTAGTACCTACATGCCTAACATGTGTACCCATGTGTCGGACTCCAACATAGAGAGGAAATGGGATGACACATCCATCTTGTATAGGATAGAGCCCACCATTGCAACCATAACAGATAGGAGCACCAATGAGCACATTTAGCTGCCTCTAGCAATGCCAATGTGTTGACCATTCCCACTGCATGCCTTCTTGTTTACAACACTAGGTGGCACCCGGTGCTGTGAGGAGGTGATATAGACACCATATCCCAAGACGGCCTCCACTAGCAGAAGTCGAACTTGGTGGCCCATATACTAGTGTCACAACTCAAGGGTGGCTCCACAATATTGTTTGGATGTTGGAACACTTGACGAATATTTTAGACACAATGATGCAATTTGTCACCGTTATTGCATGGGCCCTACTCTTGAGGATATGTTCTCCATTGAGCGGTAGCACAACAATCACCATGACCCAAAACTTGTGAGTGCCCATGATCCAGAGCAAGAATAACTAAGAGTGAGCATGCCTAGACTGATGGGACTATAGAACTGGCCCTACCATGACACATCTAGTGACTATAGCAGCCACTCCATTGAGGAAGTAATAGAAGCCCTAGCAAGACAATTGATGCCGAAAGAACCATATCTAGACAAAAGGCAGGAAGGCAAGGGAAAGGACGGTGGGAATTGTCGATGATATGAAGGCAGGTAGTTAAATGTAGACGGTTCATTTTCAAGCAAAATTTCCAAGGGTACATCACATGAGGGCCAAAAACCAACAACCTAGATACACGGACACCCACTAGGACACCATACATCTACACACTGACACCAATCAAAGTTTTGGGTATGAATCAAACAGTCGAATATGGGAACAACAACCACTCAACATGCCCCTTGAGGGCCGAATGCCAACTCAAAGCTAGATGAGGTTTGATACTTCCTGTACTTTGCTATGCCCCCTAACGAGGGCCGAAAGTTGAATGAACTCCATTTGTGATTCAAATACCACCTCCACTTTGGTATGCCTTGGAGGGACAACTTCTAACTCATAGGTAGTTGAGTATCAGGTACCACAAAACCACTTGGTGCTTGATGCATCCTATAAGGGATGACCTCTAACCAGTGAATCACTCAGGGTTCACAATCTCTCGGAACAATAAGGTTTTTGAATAAGGCCCTCACACTTGCACTACCATAAGGCACTTGAAAGTCAAATTAAAACCCTCCACTCAACTACAAAATTGAGTGTAGGATCAAGGGCTACACCCATTATGTGACTAGTTAGTGCACTCACAGTGACAAGAATACTCTAAGCACTTGGGTACTTGACCTTGATGACCTAAAGCACTTGAGCATTTGGCCTCGATGACTCAAAAGCACTTGGGCTTGACAACCTGAAGCATTCGGGCAAAATCACTTGAATGCCAAAGCACTCGAACTCAAGATGCAACTAGTTTGAGTAAGAAGAGAAAGAGAAGGTAGCTCAAGTATGTAGGATCATCGTGGACTTGCAACAATATGAACCCCATGTATCATCAGGGAAGACATAGTACCAGACACGGAGATAGGGTAGGACTCGTCCTAACTTGCCTTGTGTTATAAGAAAAAAAAACTCCTAGTAGATATTCTTATGATGTGGGAAACCTTATTGCAATAGGACTAGGAAACAAATCCTAGTAGGAAAGGAAAACAACAATGTAACCCTACTCTCTTGACTATATACGGTGGACTAGGGTCCCTAAATTAGAACAACACAACTAAAGGTAATAGCCAACATCTAGAACCTCATCAAGTAGCATCTTTCAATGTCCCTCTTGGGCAACATAGATACATGGACACCCCAGGACACACCATACATCCACATTTTCATATAATTTCTCAACACAGAACTAGGGTATTACCTCACCATAAGGGTCTGAACATATCTAAATAGGTGCCTTGTGTTACCAGCAAGCTCTCAGTCTGGCACACAGCCCCATCGTCATCATCGAGCATACAAATAATCATTGTCGGTGACAAAACACACACAAAATTTAATTTTATTAGACCTCACCCTACTTTTGAAAAAGCTGATAACTAGAACAAAGACGATGGTGACAATAGAAAGAAAGGAGCAATGATAGTCCTTGGAGAACTGTTGAGAGCCCATCCAGATAGACATGAGGAAAACTAGTATTGGTAATTTATAAATGGCACATTGGTGGCCCACCCTCCTCCTGCCGCTGATGAACACGCAAAAGCAGAAGAGGAAGAGGGAGGGAGGGAGACAGGGATCCATAAACATGAGGAAACCATGGAAGCTATAGAGAGATCTCTGATATAAAGACTAGACAGACCATATCTAGCACTTACTAGGTTATTATGAATCTCAATGTATACAAGACAAGTTACATCAAACTCAAGTCACCATTTACCAAAGGCATGGCATAGGCCTATGTAAGGCCAGTCCCACTGGCCAGTGGGGGTGTTCACATGATTTATTCTCATTTAAAGCTATGACACATCAACGAGTTTTGCTTAGTTGACATGCTATTGATAAGGAAAGAGAGAAATAGTTTTATTACGATAAAACTCATCCATCACGTTTACCAATACAATGAAACCTCCGCAGAGACCATGCTTAATTCTCATACGCTCTCAAGGATATTCTATGCGAGATAAGCGAAGAATTATGCAATTGCAAGGCTTATATTTCATATGCCACATTTGATCATAGTACCCAGGGATGAAAACGGTACGGATATTTTCCGACCGTATTCGAGACCGAATCCGTTTAGAGGGGTTTTAATCCGTCCGTATCCGAGTCCGGATATTTAACATCCGATACCGTATTTGTATCCGAATATTTAAATCACATATTTATGATGTCGATATCCAATCGTATCCTATCCGTCATTTTTTATATTATCCGTATTCGAATCCGAATCCGGACATAAATACGAAAACAAATACGATATCAGTGATATCCGTCCGTATCCGATCCGTTTTCATCCCTGATAGTACATTATCCCTAGGCTATGAAATTGTACACTGAGATGTACTATTTTATTCAGTTGTAAATTTGATGTAGCATTCTTGGTAATTATGTTAACTTTGCATTGAGGCTGGCCTAACCAGTCTTTGGCCCCATGTGGAAGCTTACAAGGAGTATGAGCCGGCGGCACACAGCTGTACAGATGGCGCCGTAGAAGATCCTCTGCCGGCCGGCCAAAATAGCGCGGCCCTGATATATAACCTGGTGAGCGGTGACTTGCGCGACCCGCCAGGTTCAAGAGCCAACTGAATCAACCGACCCGGACCACCGACCCGAGCAAGCCCAACCATCTCCGTTTCCTTGCCCGTCCCGCGAGCACCACTCCCCACACCAGCGCAGCCGCCATGGCCGACGTCGAGAAGGCCGCCCCTGTGGCCGCACCGGCCGAGGGCGCGGGCGGCGACGCTGCCGGCGGGAGAACCGGCGCGGTGGGCGCCGTGCTGCGGCGGTGGCGCACCCATGACCTCCTGGACCGATCGGGGTCCGCGCTGCGCGCCGGGGCGTGGGCGCTCTCCCTTCTGGCGTTCCTCGTCATGGCCTGCAACGAGCACGGGGACTGGAGGCAGTTCGACCGCTACGAGGAGTACAGGTGAGCGCGTCTCTTCCCGTTTCTGTCTGGCCGTTGGGTCTCCCGTGCAAGCACCTGTGTGCTTCTCGATTCTTCCCGTCCGACTAATTGATATCGGTTTGCTTGTCAGGTACATCGTTGCCATCGGTCTGCTGGTCTTCGTCTACACGACGCTGCAGCTCCTCCGGCACGGCGTCCGCCTCACCAGCGGCCAGGACCTGCAGCCCAAGACCGGCCTCCTCGTCGACTTCGCCGGGGATCAGGTACCTCTACCTGCACATTCACAACACCTCTGCTCTGAATTCTGCTTGCCTGCTTGGGCGATTCGTCTCCAATCCATGAGCCGTAGATTCTGCAATTAATTTGTATCAAACATTCAAACTTGTATCGCATTGCCATTCCTCGTTGGGGGTTTAATCAGAATCACGGGTTTCTTGCACGACATACAAAGCCAGATACTTGAATGCTGCGGCGAAACTCTTATGTTTGCACAAATCGTGCATCAGTAGCAGAGTATGAGGAAGTATTGCCCACCTCGTGAAGACAACTGTTTTTGGGTTACAATGGATGGACCACTATTGTTGCGTAGGTATTATGCGCTGGAATTCTATTGCTCTCAAGTGTCAAGTTCACCCTCCTCTGATATCTAAGTGAACTGTTTGCAAAATGCTGCAGCACCAACAGATCAATTATTGGTCATTCAGCTCTGGGTAAATTTCTGTGGTGCATAGCGCAACAACTGTTTTTGGCGACAATGGCACAAAGAATTTTCTTTTTCACGAGGAGTTATCCACTGGAATTTCGACGCATTCCAGTAAATACATCACTTGATTCCGGTATTTGATTATTCAGCAAGCTTTAGTAATGACATGCTATCTTTCACAAGTCCACACGGAACATCCAGCTCTCTCTTGACAGAATTACTGCATACACGTAGCATGATAGGAAAGGCATCAGCCATTGAACACGCCAAATTCACATTCTTTTCTTGGTTTCACAATGTTAGGCAATGGGAATGCTCTAGATCAGAAGTACTGACAGGGACACATAGATGTCGTCGGGAAACATGAACTTGATGACCAAGGTTTCCTTTTCCTAGTGAAGACAAAAAGGGCACAGAGAATTTTTGTAATCTGAACCTGCAGGCCACGTAATGGGCTGGGAAAATGCTTTTATCAGAGGTTTGATGACGTGACGGCCACTGCATATATATACAGAATACGAAAACCATGCTTATCGAGCTGTAATAATTCAGCCGTTTACCTGATCTGAACAACAATCACAGCTCGGCTGTTTGTGTCTATTCTCCAGGTCACCGCCTACCTGATGATGTCGGCGCTGTCAGCTGCGATCCCGATCACGAACCGCATGCGCGAGGGCGCTGACAACGTGTTCACCGACTCGTCGGCGGCGTCCATCAGCATGGCATTTTTTGCCTTCGTCTGCCTGGCGCTCTCCGCCCTCATCTCCGGCTTCAAGCTCGCCAAGCAGACATACATCTGATCTGAGGCTCCGTACACGGACACTTGCGTATATATAGTAGTACTTCACATGTTTGTTTGCTCAGTTGTGTACAGTCTGAATTGCGTGCGTCATTTACCATTGGTTTCATTGTATATACAGGTTTGGTTCATTGTGACTGTCTAAGAGCTTCCCCCAATTCGAACGTAGATGGTGTATGTATTGGTGTGTGTGTTTAGATGAATGAATTGAAGATAGCTACACTACATTGTTGGATTAATTTGTTTTCAGGAAAAAATGACTAACAAGGTGTTTATTTTTAAGGGCATCTCAGTATGGGTGAGTCGATGCATCCGAGAAAAACAACGGCCACGTCAATCCCAAAGGATAAGGATACAATTAAGACGTCCATCCGAGAGGTCGGACGCCTCGCTCAACTCACTCTCGCATGCGTCGCTCGCCCAATGACCTTCTCCATTATCCTCTCGTCCGTTTCCAAGAAAACGCACCCGCATGCGGCGCTCGACTACCAGCTCTGTCAAAGCGCGGTGTGCGGCTGCCCTCTCCCGGTCTCGACACTCGGCCGCTGGCCCTGCCACGTCACACAGCCGATGCCACCAGCCCACCACCTACAAACGCCGCCGGGATGCTGCCTCTAGCGAGCTCCATACGCCGACGAGCTTCCATTTTCCTAAGCAGCAAGGAGATGTTGTGATGTGATGAAAATGCATGTTACAAGCGTATGTCTCAAGTGTTTTAGATGTTTCAAAGGTATGTTGCAAGTGTTTCAAATGGATGTTGCAAAAGTAGATCGTGATGTTGCATATGTTACAATGGTTGTACGCGTATGTTACAAAGGTTTGTTCCCATTGTTTCATATGTGTTTTTCAGATGTATTGTTGTGTTTATCTCGATGTTGCATACATTTCACACATATACTGTAAGTGTTTATCTAAATATTGCGTATATTTGTAATGGTTTTTAAGTGTTTTTTAAGTGTTTTAGAAGCATGTCTCAAGCAATGTTTTCCTAAACGGTGAACGGTCTTTACATGGTCGCCCTTCGTTTAGCGTTTAAGCCGTTTACACGGTGATTAAACGGAGTTAAGCGGTCTAAATGGTTTTGCACTTTCAAGTGTTTCATCTTTCTTTTATGTGTTGCAAGTGTTGCATCTGTATGTTTTAAAAGTAGATCGGACGAGTACAACGAATCTTCATCTGGTCGGTATAGATCAGATTTCAGCGGTGTTTCTCACCTCCGCAGCGGTTAGTGGTGATGGGTAGACCACGCCCCTGCAACAGTGGTCAGTGGGGGCTTGAGGCAGCTCTCAGACGGTGCCTTTGGGAGACGTGAGCCCTGCGTGGGCATACGAAATGACACGGGAAGTGGACTGCAGGTGCAGACGTCCGAACGCTCCGTCCGTCCGAATGTTTGGGCGCTGGCATTACCCAGATCCCCGAGTTACGTGGGTTCGATGTGCAAATAAACAAAGACTATTGCTTGATGCCTTTCTGTTGCTAAATAAAAAAATATAGCTCCCAACTAGGCACTTGCTTTTTCCTATCCTTTATCTCATAAGAAGCCTGCTTCTTTTTTTCAATGGGCTCTCTCATCTAATGAATCGCTTTTTCCTATCCTTTATCTCATAAGAAGCCTGCTTCTTTTTTTTAATGGGCTCTCTCATCTAATGAATCGCTTGATCTTTCGAGAACGAATCAGCTCATCAGTTCCTCGTCGCATAATGGGTTGACCAGTGTAGAAATAGTTAGCCCATCCAAATTCCAAACAGAAAAATTCGTCGTCGGTCCTTCAACTTGGCTCAAGGTGGCCTATCCAAATTCCAAAGAGAAAAATTTACCGTCGGTCCCTCAACTTGGCTCAAGGTGTCATTTAGGTCTCTGAACTTTCAAAGTGATATTTGTGGGTCTCTAAACTTGGCAAAGGGTGTCATCCAGGCCCCTAAACTTTCAAGGTAATCACCACAAGTCCCTGAACTAGCAGAGGGTGTCATCTAAGTCCCTAAACTTTCAAAGTGATCACTGCAGGTTTCTAAATTTAGCCGGCAGTGTCATCCTGGTCCAAATGTGGTCTAACCCACTCTATAAACTGGCGTAGCACGCAGACTGTACGTTAGACGTGGATTCAACATGTGTCAATTAATCAATCATTATTTATATAATATTTATTATGAAATTATAAATTATATAAAATAATTTACATCAGCAAAAAATAAATTAAAGTATTAAAATAATTTACAACAACAAATATATTAGGTTTAAACTAAAATAGAAAAATACTAAAATTAATTTAATATTTGCATATCATTAATAGTATTAAAATAATATTAAAAGTTACCTATAGTATTAAAAGTTCTAATACTATAATGAAATTTTTTACAATGGTTTGAGAGGCGTCAGGAAGCGTTGGTCGTGTATATGATTTGTGGGCACATAAGAGGGAAGGCGTTGAGAGGCGTCAATGAGGGAGGCGTTGGTTGTATCTATGGTCGGTGGATCCATATGCGCCGTAACGCCTCCCAACGCCTCCAAAGTTATTTTTTAAATAAAAGAGTGGCAATTCCTTTTTCGTACTTTTTTTAATTAAGGGTAAAATGGTAAATTCATAATTGTAAAAATAAATGTTTGGAGTAGTATAGTTGGGATTTACTATAGTTATAGATGAATATTTGCTTTGAATGTTTTCATCGTGTTAGGGTTCATTCGCCTCCATCGTTTTCATCATGTTAGGGTTCCTTCCCCGCCGTCGTCCGCCGCCGTTGTCCATGGGAGGACCTCGACGCGCTGCCCCCCCCCACGCGCAGATGCTGCTGTCGCCGAGCCGAGGAGGGAAGCCAGCCGAGAGGGAGGCGGGCGGGCGTGAGGCCCCGACCACCACAGGGAGGGGAAGGGCGTGGGATGGCATCGGGCGTGTCGCCGAGCATGGTGGTAGCGACCCGGAGGCCGAGGGCTAGGCGCTCGACGAGGGGGGCCCGCCCGGCGTCTGGGCGCGCGACGGCCTCTACCTCGGCATAGCCTTCACTCGCAGCCTCGGTGACCTCACCGCCGAGGCCATCGGGGTCTTTGCCGAGCCGGAGGTCAAGAGCGTCGAGATCACTCCATCGCACCTTTTCTTTGTTCTCGCCGGCGATGGCGTCTTCGAGTTCCTCTCTAGCCAGGAAGTTATTGACAGGGTACCGGCTTCATTCTCTGCTCTATGTTTTTTCCTGTTTGTGTATTTGATCCAAACATCTATAGCCTTGGTGTAGAGCTTTGATGTGAAAGGAGTCACTGTATAATCGAGAGGTACTCCTATGAAACTTAGCTGATTTCCCAGAATGAAAGCAGTAGAACCTCTATATATGGATAATCATAAGTTGACTTCTGCATAGTGCGTAATGATTTCAGATGAGCTTTGTGTGTGCTATTAGGAATAAGATAACTGGCTTCCAGTGGGTTCTGCTGCTGCTCGTGTTGCCTTGCACCGGAATACTCGTAATAGGGGTCACAAGCTTTCAAGAGAGAGAGAGAGCGGATCCTAGGTCTCTTCGGGGGAGGTGTGTGTGTGGTTACTGTGTTCGTTGTGTGTTTCGTCTCGGTTCGATTCCTCCTCCTAGATGTGGTCCCTGTCTCCCCTTTTATAGTTTCCAAGGGGAGGGATCGGGTTACATTTATGGTAAAAATGTGAAATGGGAAAAAGAAGAATGGGAAAAATAAAAAGGTGGCCTCGGGTGCGGCCGTCTTTCTTCTTATCCGGTGGGAGCAGTTTCCCCTGTGGCGTAGAGGTGCAGTGGACGTTGATCTTTTGGCCTCTCCATGCACTGGTGCAACACGCTGTTGAAAGCCTAAGTTTGGTTTTGGTAATTAATGACACCAAGTTGCTAATGTCATGTGTTAAGTGTTTTTAGTTAGGCATAAGCAACACATGTGATGAAGGTGTATGTGGCAAGGAGTGGTGGCCACAAGATCACAAAGAGATGGTGCATGGACATAAAATGACGATCATGGTGGAGATGCACATGAAATGATGATCATGATGATCAAGCTTGAGGAGATGGACATGGAACAAAGTGATCAAGGCAAAGGTATAATCATAGGGTTTACTTTTGTCGGTCTAAGATGAGTAGAAAAGTGATTGACCAGGTTTAGAATTGATAGCCGACTATCAAGAGGGGCAATCACAGTTAGCTCGTGAATCAAGTGCTACTAGGTCATCCTCTTGAGCATATGCATTAGGATCTAGTAGAGAGCTAATGTAACGCCTTGAAAAATGATTGTAAAAATGCTAACACACATGCACTTGATGATATACACATGGTGGTGTTAGCATATTTGTGAAGGCGGTGGAGTTTGAGCGGTAGAGAGGGTTTGAGAACCTCTCTCCCTCCTGCCGAGCTTGCGAGGCGGGATTCAGGCGTTTTCGTGAAAATAAAATGCCTATTTTTTCATTGCACCAGAGCCGAGAAAAGGAGGCATAAGTCCGACGTGTTTCTCACTGAAAAACAGTTACCGGACACTGTGGTCAAAGTGACCGGACGCGGCTGGCGCGTCCGGTCAGTTCAAACCACAAGCAGACGCGCGCACGAGGGGGTCGCGGACTGGCGCGTCCGGTCCTTCGCGGAACCGGCGCGTCCGGTCATGCACCCAGGAGAGTAGCACAAAGAGTAGGTGCGAGCGGACACGATGGCGCGCCCAGTCACGTGCGACCGGACGCGTCCAATCACGTGAGGAGCTCTCTGGACTCTGATCGGACGTCGGGTGCAGCGCGTCCGGTCAAAGGGTGAAGCGCGTTTGGTCAAAGGGTGAAGCGCGTCCGGTCACGGCAACGACTCTCTCTAACTCGCACTGCTACTGTTTGTCATGTAGTGACTCTGACCGGTGCGTCCGGTCATCACGATTTTCACTGCGATGTCTTGTAACGGCTAGTTGCTTACCCCCTCGCTATAAATAGATGGTGGCCGGGTTTGGGGGGTTCTCGCTCGTACTTTTGAGATATTGAGGCACACTTTGAGCTAGAGAACTTTTCCTCCACTCATCTCCTTGCTTTGTTGCATACTCTAGAGAGATTGAGTGAGATTCAAGTGCGTTGCATTGAGAGTTGCATCTAGTGGCACTTGATCTTAGAGTTTGCTGCAGATTGCTTGTTACTCTTGGGTGTTTCCCGACACCCTAGATGGCTTGAAGCAGCGGTGGTGATTGAGCTCGTGATTGGAGACTTGTTCGAACCTTCACCAAGTGATTATGAGGGGTTCTTGAGCCCTTTCCGTGGGAGTTCGCGAATTGGCTACTCTAGTGGAGCTCGTGGCTTGGAGGATCCCCATCTTATGAGTGGATGTGCAGCACCCATTGAGGGTTCAACTCTTGATAGTTGATTAGCTCGTGATCCATCAAGTGGGTGCATCGCCATAATGAGGAGTAGCTTGCCGGGAAGCAAGTGAACCTCGATAAAAACTCTTGTGTCATCTCTTGCCGAGGATTCTCTTTATGATTGTGTGTGATTGATTCTTTAGATACATCTCCTCTCTACACCGTTGGTATAAGAATCAACTCATCTCCCTTTTTCTTTCTTGCACTTTTTCTTGTCTAGTGTGCTTAGCGTAGTTTGTATCACATAGGAGTAAGTAGCTTAGTGACTTAGCTTTGTTGGTGTGAATTAGAGATCATAGTCTTGTTCACTAGAATTATATAGGTGGCTTGCTTAGTATAGTTGAGCTAGTACTAGAATTAGCGTCGTCATCTTTTATACTAACATTGTTGTTTAGTGAAGCTCGTAGAAATTTTAAATAGGCTATTCACCCCCCTCTAGCCATTTGGACCTTACAGCTGTGGCCAAGCTTCATCCTGTGTGCCTCTGTGTCGTCGAGGATGGGCGGTACGGGCGTCCTTGCGTAGAGAGGGGGTAGGTGGTATAGTTGTCGTTACCCCGTCGCTGTAGAGGTATGGATGTCGTTGTGGTGGAATGACTGGGGTCACGTTGGGTCAGAGCGTGGTTCCCGTGCTCCTGTTCACTGTGCACGGTCACATCCGTCCCATCAGCGGGAATGAGTGTCGTGGTGAGGGCTCCCATGGCTTCCCGCCTTGCCAGAGGTCTCCATGCGTCCCTCGGGCGAGGCAGAAGTACGCCAAGAGGGTCGGACGCTTCCGTGCTTACGTTGCAGGGATCGGGCGAGACAGAACTCGTTCCCGACAGGGCGTAGGGGTCGGGCGCTTTGATGTCGTCATGAGGCTCGGGCAAGACGAAAACTGACGCCCGAGGTGCCTATCTCACCCGAGACCCTTCCGCAAGGCTGAGGTGGGATGGAGGTTGGCTTTCGGCTGACACGCCGTCAACGCCTTTAGCGGGTTGTTTTTATCGGTGCCCCTATGATGGGGCTCTAGCAGACGTGCAAGATGTCGTATTTCGCCATCCGTTGGATACCCTGGTATTTTGATACCCAACACATAGATTGCGACTACTTTGCGAGATGAATTTTTTAGCTTAATTAGTATATTATTTGACAATGTGGTGCTACAGTAAACATATGCTAATGATAGATTAATTAGACTTAATAAATTTATTTCACGAATTTCTAAAAATTTCTATAATTTATTTTATTATTACTATCAAACACTCTCACGTCAACTAAACTTCCCCTGGATTTAATCCGAACACGCGCTAATGTGTCGCGTGGAACGACGGCAGTTGCCGGACGGCAAGTGGGGAAGGGCCCATGTCCCTATCCTATCCGCTGTAGCGGCCATCGTTTCCGGAAAACAAGCAAACAATACCAGTTTACCACCACCATCATACTGTGGGCCTGCCCGTCACGAGCCACAACGGATAAGATCGGCGGCCTCCCAGCACGCCGAAAAGATCCCGTCGCGTCACTGTTTATAATATCATCATCGTCCCCCAATCCAGAGAGCCGTACTGTCCCCATCGTCCCCAAACCACAGCGCGACAGTGAGTACAGCAGCAGCCGCGAGTGCGACGTGCGAGAGCGTGAGACCGTTTGAAGCAGGAGGGCAAGAAGCCGATGGCGGTCGTCAGCGGCAGCGGCGGCGCGAGGCTGAACCCCTGGGCGGAGCCCTTCGTGCCTTCCGGGGTGCGGTACCGCGGCCTGCAGACGGCGGAGGCGGCGCCGGAGCAGGAGGTGGAGGACTTCTCCCCCGAGTGGTGGCGCCTGGTGTCCGCCTCCCCGGCCTTCCGCGACCGCTGGCTTCGCGAGTACGGCGCGCTCGGCCTGCTCGACGCCGAGGAGGACCTGGACGACGACGCGGAGGTCGACGGCTTCCTCCCCGACGACTTCTTCTCCCCTCCGGCCCCGCGCCAAGGTAAGCCGCCGTGCGCCTCGCAGCTCCATCTGCTGATCTGCCTGCCTGTCTGTGATTGTATCTTTTGCTACAAGAAACTTTGGCACTGACTTGGTGTGTCGTGGCATTCGGACGGAGCAGAGAGCGAGCGGGACGACGCCGCGCCCGGGGCTGGTAAGAAGGTCAGCGGAGGACTTGAAGTGGCGGCGTGGGGCATCGACAAGTGGTGGCGGGCGCACGGGGGTCCACCGGAGGCCCCGAGGTACGCAGAGAAGGCGCCGCGGAGGGTGACCGCCGGCGCCAGGGTGAGCCCCCGCCCCATCCAGCAGCCGCGCTGAAGGACCCGTTCTATCCGTTCCCGCGCACGCGTCCATCCACCGACGGCTGCTCAGTGCCAGATCTTGGCACAGGAAAAATTAGGCACCCAAAAAAAAATCCTTTTCCAATCTTGCAATTTGCTTTGGTCTTCGTCTTGCGCAGTTTCTGGATCTGGACTCTGCTTCGGCTAGAAATGGAATAGGAAGATCCTCTGCGTTGTCTATGCTCATCCCTGTAATGTAAATATGATGATGTAATAACAATAACATGCAGTGAGACTTTAGCTTCCAGTTTCGGGCGCCGACGAGCGCAATCATCCATCCCTATTCCCTTACCTGATCTACGCCGTGTTTAGATGCCAAATTCTGGACTGCCTGAATCACTGTTGAGCACTGTAGCAATTTTGTTTTTATTTGGTAATAATTGTCCAAACATTGATTAATTAGGCTTAAAATGTTCGTCTCGCAAAGTACAACAAAACTGTGCAATTAGTTTTTGATTTCATCTACATTTAGTACTCCATATATGTGTCGACATTTTGATGTGATGGGGAATCTTCTTTTTGCACAGTGGAATTTGGGGTAAATTTGGGAAACTAAACAAGGCCCTAATCCGCCTCCTTAAGCTTCTTTCTCCATTTCCCCAATAATGATTGGCCTCTTGTGCTAGTGTTCGGATTTTACAATAGTCCCAATGGTACAGTGTCTCTTGTAGTTGCAAGCAAGGTCCTGATCTACAAAGTGCAATGATCTTTTCATATTAGGGGCTCGTTTAGATTGAAAAAAAAGAACCCAATGAATAGTACCACTTTTGTCTTATTTGACAAATATTGTCGAATCGTGGACCAACTAGGCTTAAAAGATTCATCTCGTGATTTCTAACTAAACTGTGTAATTAGTTATTTTTTTATCTACATTTACTACTTCATGCATGGGTCTAAAGATTGATGTGACAGAGAGAGTGAAAAAATTCTAACTTTTGGGGTGCATCTAAACGAGGCCTAGGGAAAATTTGAAGACTGCCATTATATTCTGATACTTTTAGGCCTTTTAATGAACTGCATACAACTATATTTCATACTGAGATGTTCGGCTAATAGTTTCTACAGCTGATAAGACAGTTGAAGCTGATTTGCTATGAGAGAAAAATATTGTATATATGTTTTTCTTTCTATTGCTATTCCTATACCAGTACTTCTGAATATTCAATTTTCAAGTTACACTGTTCTGAATGTAGACCTATGATGTGCAGTGACTTAGTAGATTGATGGGGTTTTATCCCGGTCCCCAAACTATCAAAACGACTATTTAGGTCTCTAAACTATTATTGAGGTTTCATCTCGGTCCCCAAACTATCAAAACGATCATTTAGGTCTCTAAACTATTGGTGGAGTTTCATCCTGGTCCCCAAACTATCAAAACGGTCATTTAGGTCCCTAAACTATTATTGAGGTTTCATCCAGGTCCCCGTCCATGCCCTGAGATGGACAGGAGAGAGGTGGAAGATGGAGCTGACATGTGGGCCCCACATATCAAAACGACCATGGGTCACTGACATGTGGGGCCCACATGTCAGCTCCATCTTTCACCTCTCTCCTGTCCATCTCAGGGCATGGACGGGGACCTGGATGAAAACTCAATAATAGTTTAAGGACCTAAATGACCGTTTTGATAGTTTGGGAACCGGGATGAAACCCCACCAATAGTTTAGGGACCTAAATGATCGTTTTGATAGTTTGGGGACCGGGATGAAACCTCAATAATAGTTTAGGGACCTAAATGATCGTTTTGATAGTTTGGGGACCGGGATGAAACCCCACCGATGGTTTAGGGACCGGCCATGTAATTTACTCAATGCATTTTTTTCATTAAAAGTGGCTAATGATTATCTCAACGAGATATGTTAGCATAGGATGGGAAAAACCGTCCTCGATTAAATATTTGCAGTTGTCGCATATCTATCTATTCGAACGAAAGTACAAGCGCATTATAAGTAGAGCATTTCCTGCCTGGAATATTTATGCTTGAACATGTAATTTTTGTAAGGGAAAAACAAGTCGTAATTTGTGCAACTAATAAAACTATGTGAAATTTAAGAAGTCAAAGAAACATGCATAAAGATAATAGAAAAAGAAAATCTAAAATGGAAAGATAAAAAGAACAAAGAAAAAGAAACAACACGACACAAACTGGGTCCAAAGAAATTCAAGGCCCAAGAACTGTGACAGAGGAAGAAGGGAGAAGCAAAAACTAAAACGAAGTTGAACCGGGCCAAATACGCCAGACATATTGCATTTGCTTAGATCTTCTAATCAAGTGAAATGGCAAGCAACTGACGGCCCAATCGGGTTGATCTGAAAAGGAGGCACAAAGGAAAAGAAGACAAACAACCAAGCAAATTACAGCCGTCGAAATTCGACAGAGAATATTGACCTAAGTGATTTTTAAATTGTGCTAAGTCAAATTTTTCTATCTTTAATCAAGTTTATTTATGAAATAATATATTAACATCAACAATATCAAATAGTATATTGTTTGATATTATGAATAATTGTTTGTGGTTTTCTCTATAAACTCGAAACTTGAGAATATTGACCTAAGAGTTAGCATAAAGTAAAAAACAACTTGCAATTTGGAACCAAGGAGTAATATCTAGGCACTCCACATTGCACGAAACTGTTTTAAAAGGTCCATTCCTTATAATGTTTTCTTTATTGCACTACCACATAAATAATTTTGGGCATGTCTCACTTTTTATTATACGTGGTTATAAAAAAACCAATTGCCTCTCACTACTATAGATTGACTTTTCACCGTCACCACTTTCACTGCCGTAGCGATAGAAGCGACGGTGTTATACTTCCATCGCTGGTTGGACCGATAGCGAGGCCTCCAAGGGAAGAAAACTGGTAGTTGAAAACCATCAATGCGGCGGTGGTAGTGGGGTTGAATTCTACCGTTGTTTGGAACGCCGAGCCGACTGGGATAGGTGTTATGGCCGCCGGCCCTATACGACCGTTTGGTGTACCGGCGGTAGTAAATTCAGCGTGAGTTATTTTTCCATTTTCTAACTACCAACAACACAGTTGCATCACCATTACTTTCATACAGAGTATGCCTCGTCTTCCCTGATGCTTATACTGCTCCTCTATACTTCTCCATCTTCAAGGTTGGCCTATTTAAGCGGGGGCTGGATACACTTATTAGGAATCCACACACTCCTTCCTCCTTAGATACAGATAGATACAGACAAAGCTCTTGAGCCAACCAGCTATATTTTCTTCATCACCATGGCGCTCCTTCCCCAACTCCTCCAGCGGCAGCAGCGACGTTGGGAGAAGGCCTTCAAGATTGGGTACTACCAGCATCTAGGCACAGCGGGGGCTGCTCAATCTAGGTGCTAGTGGAAGTTTTGCAGTTAAGGGGGTTCGCTTAGAGACCGGCTATAAGGATCTTTGTAGCCTTCTCTCAAGCCACCTATATAGTAGTTAGCTCTTCACTATTATTATTCATAGTGTAGAAGCTAATTCTAGTTTCAGGTAGATATGAAACTGTTGTTTGTAATTCATTATATATTTTAGATTGTGTTTTTATTTTTTGGTATGTTTCATAATTTCATATACAAGAAACTCAATTTTTTGGTATTTTTGGTAAATATGAAAAGGAGGACCCCTTGAAGGGACAAGAAACTCAAAGGAAAGGCCATAGTGGTTAAAAAAAGCAAGAAGTCCCAATTATCAAGGACAACAAGAACGACAGTAAGAGCAGCACAAGCGGCCAAACATCATGAGCGTGAGGGAGATAGAGACATTGAGTTTTTTGATAGGTGGAATGTAACTGAAGTTATCAATGAAATTGATGTGATAATTGTTACTGTGTCATTTCAGTTGTAGTGTTTTCTTGTCCTCATGATGAAAATTTTCAAACACCTTTAGTGTGCTGACAGTATGCTTCAATGTATATTTATTAGTAGCATAGTCTTCAAGGAGAAGGCATTCAAAATTGGGTACTACTGGTATCTAGGCATAGCGGGGCTGCTCGATCTAGGTGCTAGTGGAAGTTTTGCGATAGTGCAAGGGAACACGCTTGTTTTCCTTCCTTCTCTTAAGCTTGAAAAGGTAAAGGGAACACGCTTGTTCTGCCACTTGCTCTCTCTAGATCGTGAGAGGTGCAAATGCTAGTGGAAGTTTCACCTCACCTTTTCTTTCTCTTTCTTGAATAGCTCTGTGTTCCCATTTCCAATCCTGCTATTTAGTCTGAGGAATCAAAACGTGAGCACCACCATATCCTAATCAACAAGGAAGTTACTACACAAGAAAGGTGGATAAAAATGGTTTCCTTCATTTTTTACTACTGCTAAACTTACATGTGAAAGTCCTATGTTTGGTGTTGGTAATTAGTGACAATACCTAAGTGCTAATCATATGCATAAGAATATGTGTAGCAATGATGATTGGCACGAGATATGGTGAAGCATGGTGATCAAGTAATGTGATGATGAAGTGTTTACCGTGACATGGAGTTGGAACAAGGTGCAACAAGTGATGCTCAAGGCAAAGGTATCATGTAGGGATTTTCATTTTGCATCCAAGACACCATAGAGGGTGTGAATGGCTTAGGATACATAGCCGTACTATGAAGAGGGGAATTTTCTTTGCAATTGAGTCCTACATGTGCCTCTAGGTGTCATTCTTTGATCATATGCATTAGGATCTAGTAAAGAGCTAACATAAGGCCTAAAAAATGATTGTGAAAATGCTAACACACATGCACATGGTGATGTACACTTGGTGATGTTTGCACATTTACGAAGGCAATGGAGTTTGAGCGGTAGAGAGGGGTTTGGGTTCCACTGCGCTAGAGGTAAAACGCCTATTTTCCACTGTGCTAGAGGTTAAGAAACAGAGGCGAAAGTGCTATTTTCTGTTGCACCGGACGCTGCCAGAGCTGCATCGGACGCTGGTGCGAGCGTCAGGTGCCTACTGAGCTGGCAGCACTGTGTAGCGCGGTGCACCGGTGCGTCCGAGGGTTTCACACCGGACGGTGACCGTGCACTGTTCATGCTTCCGATGAAGTGGTGACGTCGGCAGCCTTGCAAACCTCTGCATGCACCGGACACTGGAGTGTCCGATGACGTGCCATCGAACGCGTTCGGTGCATCAAAATCGGCTCTGGACCCTTACTGGACCGCATCAAACGCTGAGCGCAGGCGTTAGACGCGTCCAGTGACTATTGAAATGACCATTTATCTTTGAATGAGCAGGGACACATGGCGACTATAGGAGCACCGGACGCTGCTGGGTGCGTCCGATGCATGAGCATTAGAGCGTCTGGTGCCCCCGTAATTAGCCCAACGGCTCTTTTCGAAGGGGTACCTCTATATATTTGTGTTGGCCGGCTTTGGGCTCTCTCTCTTGGCACTTTGACATACTTGTGAGCATCTTGAGCTGAGCCAACACCCTCACACTTCTCCCCACTCATCTCCTTGCATTCGATTGCGATTCTTGAGTGAGATTGAGTGATTCAAGTGCATTGATCATTGCTTTGCATTTAGAGGCACTTGGTGGATTGTTTTGCTACGAGAATTCTTGTTACTCTTGGTGGTTGCCACCACCTAGATGGCTTGGAGCAGTGTGGAGTTCCGGCACGTGTTGGTGATTGTTCGTGACCAGCTCCGGTGATTGTCTTGTGAGGGGTTCTTATGGTTCCCCGGTGGAGCGTCGAATTCCAACTCTAGTGGATTGCTTGTGTCATTGCAACTCATAGCCATTGGTAGGTTCTTGTGGCGCCTTTTGAGAGGCTCGGTGTGTTAGACCGATTAGCCACTGAACCACGTGGTTTAAGGGGACACAACGGGGACTAGCATGCCGGCAAGCACGTGAACCTCAGGATAAATCATTTGTCATCCATTCATGATTGTGATTGGTTTATTTCGGTGATTGGCTACTTGATTGGATCATCATTTGGATATATCAATTGGTTGGCTCTATTCATCGCCCCTCAGTGAAATCACTTCTAGACCTACTCTTGCATTACTTTTGTTACTATCTTGTTATAGTCTTTGTCTTGCCTAGTAGCCTTGTTAACTTGAGTAGAGTAGTTTACCTTAGTTGTCTCTCTTGCGGTTTAAATTTTGCGGTTGAGTGAATCAAAACTAGAATTACCAATTGGATAGGTGGCTTGCAAACCCCTCTTAGGCTAGGCAAAACTTGCATCTTGCAAATCATTATTACTAATCAACATGTCTAGCACATTTTGTAGAAAATTTTATTAGGCTATTCACCCCCCTCTAGCCATCAAGACCTTTCAACATGTTGACAATTAGTCATCCTATGCATAAATGCACATGCTGATGAGGCAGTAGCTGTCGATGAATCTACCCTTTCTTTAGCGGTGGATTTTTCTGTGGTGACTACAGAAGAACAACGATTAAAGTCTACAACTGATGCTATAAATGAGCTTAATGTGACTCAATCATCGCCTCTTCTTCAATGCTCGCATAACAAAAATAAGCGCCCCAGGGTTATTGATGATGCATGCAGAAGCTGATGTAGAAAATCAAGTTCTAAACACATAGAAGCAAAATATCCTCCAAAGAAGTTACTTACTTCCAAAGCAGAACAAAATAGCATCCGGATGATTGCACATCATCTGTTAACAGAAGATCTAGAAAGAAGATGTGCAATCATCCAGAAGGTGCTCTTCTGTTCAGCACCTTGCACCACCAGTGTACTAGGCCATCACCTGGGAGAGCAAGGACAAGAAAGAGTGTGTGGAATAATGAGGCTAAGAGGTGAATCCAGACCCGGCTTAAATAGTGATGCACCTGTTTCATACATTGTTCATTCCGTATGTTCTCTTGTTCTCGGAGTCATTAGAAGAGCACTAAACTAAGTTAAATTTGATGTATATCTCTGTGACGACATGTTTAAATGAACTAATGTTGTTTGATTGTTTATGGACATGTTAATTTCCTCTAGGATGGATGTTGTCATTATTGTAGCTAAACTAGTCTACCTTTGTTGTATTTGCAAATTGGATTATTTATCTAGCACAAAGAGTACGGTGGTGTGACAGCACCCGTCGCCGTTTCATACAGTGATTCAGCATTAGTTTTACATAGCCTAGAGGCCCACGTCCTCTCCAGATAGGAGGAAGAAGTTAAGAAGGACCGTGAGACAATGAATAATGAAGGAGCACTATACTACAATACTAATATTGAATTAATTACAGAGTTATTTCCTATATTCACTCTCGCAATAGAAAATCATAAGCTAATAGTCAAGAGTGAATTAGTTTCCTATTCTAATTGTCATTCTAAACAAAATAATTTCGTGACGAAGCCTACAGTCCTCGCTGCAAAATAGAGTCCTTTGTTCCCATCCTTTTGGAATGCCGCAGCCAGCGCCTAGCACGGAAGATCGCCGCGCTGCTGTGCTGGCGGCGGCGGCCACTTGTTGCGCCACCACGTCATTTTGTGGATTAAGTTCATGGCCGCCTCACGGCACAGCCGACACCCGTTGTTGCTTAGCCACCTACTCGTTGGTTCGCCACCGCCATCGCCCGCGATTCTTCCTCGCCCTCAATCTGTCTTATGTACTGCCTCGCAGTGTTGTCATCGCTACCATCGCCATTGTGCCTATAGAGGAATATGGCGACCAGATAGGCCGCCATACTGTGCCCGCCATCAGCGGCGCGGGTGAGATAGTTGAGGCATGGCCGGAGGCTGTGGTTTTCCACGAATACGGTTTGTATCCCGATGAGCATGCAAGCCTCCGGGTTGCCAAACTGGGTCAGCCTAGCAAGAAGTGCGAAGTAGTTGACGTAGTCGTTTGATGAACTAGATCTGCACCGATCCACTGCCACGCGCCGAGCGACGATGGGGTCACTGTAGATGCAGCGCATGGACGAACGTCACCCATAGGCTATGGAGGTCGTCCATGGGCCGCTCCGAGGTCACAGCGAGGTGGCCGATGATGTCAATTTGCACCTCGTTAGGGAGCGTTGTTAGTGACGTGGGGTGCTGCCTCACCGCTATGATTGCTGACGTGGATGGAGGTACGGTATGTGGATGGCACAACATACGTTGATTGAGGAGGATATTTTTTGGGGGGAATTTAATTGAGGAGTTATTGTGACGAACTTGTTTCCTGATTATTTAAAGGGTATCGTCCATCCACGCAGTGCACTGTGCCAGTTGATCTTGGAGGTTGGAAGCGATCTCGACGACGTAGCCCACAACATCACTGTTGGTGTTGGGTACGACGTGTTCTTATGTGTGAATCACACTCCTAATTCATGACCATTGTGGCAGTTGCTTTTCTAATGTTTTTTAACGCTTTGGGAATGTTGCCAGGCCAAGGGATGTGAAATAGGAGCCTTGGGAACTCGACGCTACCATGCAAATGGTCGCCATTGAATGGCCGCGTTGAGTACGTTGTGAGGTGAGGCGACGGGAAATATGCGCCGGGGAAGCTAGTCTATGTTGCCATGCGAATTGTCGCCATTTCTTCATATAAGAAGGGGGTGCGGTGTGTTGTTTTCTCTTTCTTTCTTCCACTTCCTCCACAAGTATGGCAGACCATAGTGACTCTAAGAGCGAAAACTCATATTCAGACGAGGTTGAATTCAAAGAGAAGGAGAGCGAGATCCTCTTCGGCCTCTCCAATGGAGGCGTCAGGTTTCGTGGTCATGGCGAGGGCACCTTTGTGTGTCCTTTTTGCCGTGGCAAGAAAGTTCCATCATGGAGCCTTTGCAAGTTGCTGCAACACACGAACGGGAAGTCTCGCAGAGGTGAGGGGATCTCTGGGCCAGAGCATAGTGCTTTGGCCAATTATATCCTGAGCAACGACGCCATGGCCCGTGACCATGAGCTTGGTGGATTTGGGGACTACGACGGCAATGAGGCGGTGAAGGCTCATAGGGACCAATGCCACGCGGCCAATAGGGCTGATAAGGAAGCACACAAGGAGAATGTACCGAAGAAATAACTCTGTGTGATGATGTTTTTTAGATCAACCTTCTTTCAATTCTTTTAAGTTATACGTAGTTCCTGTCACCAATTAAAACTAACTATATATTTAATTAATTCAGTGGACCAAGCGCCGCATGGGAAAGGGCCCCTACTACAAGCCTAGCAAAAGGCCCGACTAAGGGTCATTCGCATCCCGCTGAAGCTAGTCTTGTAGTAGGATTTTTATTTGATGTACTAAATTTTTATCGTACAATATGTATGTTTTATTTTCATGAAATATGAAATGTTCTTATGTATTTTTTGGGATCTTCCTTATCTTTGCTGCGATGTTTATTTTTAGTGATGGGGAAGCGGTCTTGTACGACCAGTAGTGTGATGATAACCCTCGAGCACCTTAGATTTTGGGATCGTATGTCACATCCGTCGCTAGGTGATATTCGTAACACGCAACCATCACCACCAGCAGCCTTCACCACCACTTCTAGACAGTCAGGATGCCACTGGTATCGTCAATTTCCAAGCCCGCCCAAGTCTCCCACGCGTATTTACGAAGTTTTGCTCAAATTTGCATTCCCGCAGCCCCTCTTTAGCTTACAAAGACCGCTTTCCCAACCTATGTGTCTCCTCCTCAGTGCTACTATTCCCCATCACTAGTGCCTACTGCCGACAATCTAGTGCTCCACGCCACGACGCTGGTATGCCTCACCGGCGCGCATAGATCCACCGGTGACCAAGGTGGTACTCACCGCTGTGTCTGCTCGAGCTCACTGCTGCAAGATCCAAATGCAAGGGTAATGCTTTCGTACTTCTCTTATCCATGTTTCTTGGATTTTTATTGCCCTCTTCACTCATGTAAGTGGGAAGCAAGCTTCTATCTGATTAGTGTGTCTGTCACTCCAGTAGATCCTTGTCAAGATGGAGGAGGCCTCCAACAAGATGAAGGGAGTGGGCATCCTAGTAGACCATGTCTTGGTCCTCATCCTCCGTCGCCTCACTGCCCGCTCCTTGTGCAGCTGCAAGTGTGTTTACCACTCCTAGAACCATCTCATCTCGGATGCCGAGTACCGAAAGGAGCTGCCCCAGATTGTTGTCCAATTCTTCTATCGCACCTAGAAAGGCAGATGCCACTTCGCCAGCGTCATCGGTGAACACCCGTCCTTGTCCTTCTTGCCCTTCCCCATTCATGATGTTATCATCTCAGATTGCTGCAGCGGCCTCATCCTCTGTTGGTGTTTTGGGTGTCGCTATGTTGTCTGCAATCCGATGACTAACAAATGGTTGCTACTGCCTAATAACCTTTATTCTTGTGGCGAGGCTCACTTGGGGTTTGATCCGACAGTGTCCTCGCACTTCCATGTGTTTGAATATGGGAAGATGAGGGAGGGTAAGTCTGTAGGTGTGAGCATCTACTCATCTAAGAGTGCAGCTTGGATCTTTAAAGAATCTGAATGGGGCGACAATATTATAGTATCCACATGTGCGAGAAGTGTGTTTCTTAATGGTTTTATGCACTGGCTCAAGTTCTCCCAGATCATTGTTGTTGATATGGATGGAAAGATATGGATGAAAATACAGAAGCCACATGGTGATGCAATCTCCATCCATGAAGCCTAGGGTCAGTTGTGTTTATGTACTGCTAATATTTACACTATGACTCAGCTTTCAATCTGGATCCTTGAAGACTATGGAAGTAATAGATGGACATTGAAGCATACGGTGACCACGCTGGAGATATTTGGATAGAACAATATTAAATTTGGTTATGAGGTTTGTGATGCAGAGTATAGAGTGATTGTAGTTCACTTTAAACAGAATTTGATTTTCTTTGTTAGGAAGGACAGAACACTACTTGCATATGACATGAACCACAAAAAAGTTCATGTACTTCCTACTCGGGTCATCCACTTTCCTAGACCTACCTAGAGTCTATGTACCAATGGACCTCACTATCTTTCTTATGTTTCCTTGTTCATAGAGTCATTAGCAGAGCAGTAAAGGTGCATATGCTATATTTTGTTGTTAGGCCATGTCTTTGTTCAGGTAGGGAGTTGTTTTGAGTTTATATATAGTCCAATTTTGGCTTGGTAACTAAACCAATGGTATGTTAAATATTATTAATTCTGCTGCTTTGCATTGTGCATGTTTTGAAGTCTCGGTGCTTTTGAACGGTTTTCCTGCAATGGCTATGGAAGGAAGAAGAGGGGTTCCATCATGCATTTGCTGCCAAGCTGATCAAGGAGTGCCAATCTGAAGCAGCGGAGCACATCTACCTCATTTTAGTTACGTAAGTAGGGAGCAAAACCTTTGTTATGCTATCTATGTACCACTTGTGTTAATTCATTAGTTGACACGGTTGTTATGTTAGTGTCGAGCATTGTTGTGGATATGATGAATGATGTGTAATCATTATATCTGTATGGTTGTGTTTAGTAAGTTATTAAGGCCTAGCTGAATTAGTAAATACATTATGAAAACCGGATGCAATTCTATCACTGTCGGATGTGGGTTGCTTTGTCGTCACCGCCCTACCACTCACCGTTGGTGAAGCAAACGTCCATCACCGCCGCTATTTTCTGATGCGGCAGGGGTCAATATTGTATCACCGCCGAATCGTTTAGTAAACCGACACCGACTAAAGGATCATCACGGGTAGATCGTACTGCAACATGATGGTGACCATGCCCTATGACCAGGCGGTTCATACGCTGAAGCGACGGTGATGTTCACCAAGACACAGGCAGGTCATGCTCTAATGCGACGGAAACAAGGACCTGATCATGGACGGATCATAAGCCAATATGACAATGTTAGTGTATACCCACATAGGCGGGTAGAGCCTCAATGCGATGGAATAAGGATCTAATCACAGACGGATCATAAGCCATGTGGCGGTGGTAGTGCATACTGTAACACTTCAAGTGTTTAGTCCTTAATTACATTGCATTTGCATGGCATAAGCATAAGCATAAGCATGCATCATTCATGTTTGTTATTTTATGTGATGCAACACATGTGATTATTCTAAGGTTTGTTTGATTTATTTCATGAAGTATTTGATAGTTGGTGTAACAAAAAGGTAAGGTAGCCAATCATGACCTACAACACCTTAGTTATACTTAGGGTAACATTTGGAACAAGGTTCATGTTGACCAAAATTACTAAATTGCCCTCCAAGAGAAGTTTGACCACCATTTGACCCTAGAAGGCCCTAGTTTGACCAATTAAAAAGTCTAATTTAGAGACCTTGCATGGAAGAGCACCCTTAAGCAAAGTTGTAGAGAATTTCATGAGGAACAAAAGTTCTAATATGGCCATCTCATGAAAATGACCAGAGCATGCTCAAAAATGGCCCACAAGTCAGCTTGAGTGGGAATCAACACTTAGAAAAATTCTAAGTCTGGAAATTGGACTTTTCAGTTTCACTGTACCTCACTTTAGCAACTTGTAACTCACCAACTAGGCCAAACCAGTCTTTGAGCCAATTGACAAAGTTGTTGTCCACACATAGCTCTACAACATTGTCAATATCATCATCACCTGATTCTCAATAGTTTAGGAGATATAATGTCTTGAAGTTAGGGTTTCAGTCGGCATAGTGACTGAAACTAAGTTTCAGTTTTCGGGTAACCCACTTTGGAGCCTTGTAGTTTCAAATCTAGGCCGAACCAGCCCAAACTCAAATTGACAAACTTGTAGACCTCATGTAGCTCTACAAAATTGGTGTAATCATCTTCGACTAATTCGAACCGGTTTGGGAGATAATCATCGTGGAAGTTGCTCTGTCAGTCGGTCATTGATGTCGTCGATTCAGTTCGTCAGCGTCAGAGTGGCCGACCGGCCGCAGGCCGTCGTCGACGCGTGGAGGCGCGGTGGCGCCCGTACGCCGGCTCTGGCCCCACCAGTCAGGCCGCGACGCCTTCAAGACGCCACGACGCGCGAGCCGGCCTCCATTCCTCCGCCCCCTCTCGTCCAGTTGCCAAGAACACCGAAACCGAGCCGCCATTGCCGTTCTTCTCCGGCGAGCTTAAGCGCGAGCCACACCGCATCACCGGCCGCTAGACCTCGCCAATCCCTCCGCCTCACCACCCTCCATCTCCCCGACCCACCGAAGCCAGCGATTTGACTCAAGGTGAGCCGCATTGCTTTCTTCTCCGCCTCCGAGAGGTCGCCGGAGCCCGCCATGGGACCTCACCGTGGTCGGGGTGCTTCGGGTCTCTCTCCATCCTCCCTTCCTAGCAAAATGGATCCGCCTAGCTTCGGTGAAGCTCGTACCGAGCCTAGACCGCACCGTGTATCCTCACCGGTGACGGTGCGCCGCCACCGGACATCACCGGCCGCCGCTCGCGGTGACAAGCCCCTTCCACCCCATCCCCATCCGTTCCACGAGCACCAATCGACGCACCGGGTGACGGAGAACACGAGGCGGTGTCCGATTGGCCGAGCGAGCTCTTCTCCGGCGAGCTCGAGCTCGTCGGAGCTCGCAGGTCTCCGCCTCCCCGGTCTCCGGTCGCTGACCGCGGGGGCCCGCCTGTCAGTGTCGCGCGCGGGCGGGAGCGCTGAGCGGGCCGCGCGCGCGCGAGTGTGGGCCGAGTTTTCCGGGCCGGCCCAGTTCATCCGAAATGAAATTCATTTTTATTATTTTGTCACTGATTTTTGTACAAGTTGGAAAAATATAGATCTAGGGTTTTAATGATCCAAAAATCATGAGATAAATTTTATTAGGGTCTACATAATGTGTAGTATTTTAGAAAAAATATAAATCTAGAATGTGATGTTTAATTTCTAGGAGAATTTAATAGATCCTTTAAATGTGTTTTGGAATGCATGCAAATTTGTTAAATTTATAACTTGCGCTGTAGTGTTCCATAAATCATGAAATTTGGTGGGTAGGTTACTCTATGCTAGCCCTAGCTCTGGTAAAAATTTGGGCGTCAGTGCTTAAGTACTTTTCAAGTTATTATGCTATCTTATTATTCTAGGAAATACTTACATGAATTTTTGTAATTTTTCTACATGTGCAATGTTCATATAACTTTTTGGAGAATGTCTTGGTACCCTAAATTGTCCAAGAAAATTAAGAAATCTGTTGTTTGACACTTTTTACTATGCTTTGTTATTTATACAAAAATCAGCCTTTTTGGCTTGGGAATTTTGTGTAGGAAGTTCCTGTGAATAAATTGAGTTCAAATTTTACAGTAGTCTCTTTGTGGGTCAGAGAGTCCCCTGTAATTTTTGTAGAATTTTAGGAGTTGTTTACACATATGTTTGAAATTCCACTTAATTACTTAAGTAAATTGAGAAATGGGTTTAAATGAATGTTCTAGGTGGGCACACCTTACTTTCTGGTGTCTTTGTGATATTTGTGAACTTGTAGTAGCATTAGTTTGGTTTTAGAGAATGTTTGCCACATCAATAAATATTTAACCTTTGTAATTTTAGGTTTTCTGGACAGCTAAGTAGTAATTCTAAATTTGGCTTTGATAAAATTGATTGCTGGACAACTTGTAAATACCAAAGTTGGAGTAAACTTGATGAACTAGCTTGTGTTAAAATTTGGAAGCATTTGGCTTAGTAGTTTGAGAGTTACTGTTGTTTAAAGTGGCAGTTCAAAATCTGCTACTCTCTGTTTTGGAGAGGACAGATTCTGGAACTTGTGAAGTTTGACATGGAAAACTTAGGAGTTTGGAGTTGAGGTCTGAAAATGAATTGTAGTACATTTCTTAGGCTTTCCAGATTGGCTTAGATCATATCTTTTGGAATTGTAAATCTACAGTTGTGATAAAAACAAGTAGCCGCTGTCTAGAATGCTTACTGTGGTGTTTTGCTGATTGATATGGTGTGATATCCTAAGACATGCTACTTTTGTAATTGTTAGGTGTTAGGGCCTTAACTGAGGATGAGCAACTTTATCTTAGGTTAAGTAGCTTAGGTAAGTACTTCTCCACCGGAGAAGAGATTTGCACGTACTAATAAAGTAACTTGATTAGATTATTGTTTTTATTTCTGAAATGCATTTCATTCCGAGCATGTTGCACCCATTTATGCATCCATTGTATTTATTGTGCATTCATGCAATAGGTGTACCGGAGGGGGTAACTCTCCTCGAATTCGAGCCTGTGATTCCGGAGGAGGACCAGGAGCAGCAGGAGCCCGAGGATCCAGCAGGCGAAGGAGTGCCCGCAGACGACCTTCCTGAGTGCCCTGACCACCGGCCTTCAACTTTTCTGAAAGGCAAGCCCCGGTGCATGCTGAACCTACTGATTTATAAATTAATCTTGCGTACTTTTAATTGTTTACTGCATTAAGTTGTAGGAGTTATATGAAAACACTTGTTGCATTATACCTGTCCTTGTCCAGATATCGTACTTAATCCTATTTTAGGTTTAGGCACGTGTCAATGCTTAGCCCTGCTTAGTACGGTAGAAGTCGGGTGATTTCCGGTCATCCGCGAGATGTAGGAAGGAGTCACGAGTGGCTGTATGGCTATCGTGGATGGAACCATGCTTAAAAATGAAATTGAGACCGGGCGGGAGTTCGATAGTACAGCCGCAAGACACTTCACGTCTTGGGTGTGGAGCTATGCCCGTCTGAGTCGTTTAAGGACCGATTCGCTGTACGTCCTTGAGTCATGTTGAACGCAGTCTAACACTTAGTTGGCCGGATAAGTCGTTCCGACCGCGAAGCCGAGTAATGTGATTCAGGCCGGGAATCGAATGGTAGGTTGCTTCTTGGAGGAGAGAAAGGATGTGCTTGGGGACATTGGCGTGAGACCAAGGGGGGGTTAGAGTCCCTATCACCTGGCAGAGTGTCGTCCTTGGGGTCGCGACATCATTCGGACCCGCAATTCCTGAATCATATGAAAAGGTGGCTTGTGCGACCCTGGCAGGGGCCTGCGCGGTGAGTGTTAGAAATACCCCTCCAGCTGGATAGGAATTCGATTCGAATCGCCGTCGCTCCCGGTTAGTGAGCACTTGACTTGAGCAGCGGCAACGTAGACCTCATTAAATGAACTGGTGGTTAAGGGAATGATACAATGTTGCCATAATGATATACCTGCTATGGATATAATAATCATGTTGTTTGATTATAATCAAGTGTATGTTTAGTACAGGTGCTAAGATAGATGACAGGTAAATGCTAAAAATAATTGCTAGTACAGGTGATAAGAGTTTAAATTACTTATGCCTTTATGCAAAATGTTATGTCAGCTAGCCTCTTGTGTAAGCCCTGCATAAACCTTGGTGTCATCTTATTTCTGGTTTTCGACGGGTAAGTCTAGCTGAGTACATTCCAGTACTCAGGGTTTATTCCCTCCTGTTGCAGATGACATGCTTTATCAGGGATTCTGCAAGACGTGTCTCCACCCTGCGGGTGACGATGACTAGATCACAAGGGCATGATCGTCTTTATGTACTTTCCTCATGCTTTTGCGGGTTGTCGATCATCCAGACTGGCAGTATTTAATTAACTAGTGTGTGCATTATGCTTCCGCTACTTTCAAACTTGGTTTGTAATATTTGCTACTCCGCTTGTGTAAACTTATTTCCGAACTACTTGTGAAATGTATCGTATGATGTTGTATGTTGAATGATGCGATTCTGGTTGTAAGCAGTTTGGTTTGAAATCCTTCGTGATTTCGATTGACTACCGGGATTATATGGGCTCAAGTTTGAAAATTTGAGCGCTTCGGTGCTTGTTTTCGTACTTGTGCTCTTATAATTTGGTCGGTTCAGTTACAGCTGGTATCGGAGCATAATTCAACATTTAACACATCGTACGAGTATTTAAAAACAAAAGTATTTGATTATAAAAAGGGTTAAAACACTAAAAATTATTTTTTTGGTATGCCAGTGATCACATCCCTTAGCCCAAATAAGGACTCTTAGGTGGCTTATTATAAAGACTAACTTGGGGGCCTTATTTGTTTTTATTTCGTCGTCCATACGGCGTGATATTGTATGGATGCCATCCACTTGGTTGGTAATGTATGGATCAATTACCTCGACGCTCTGGTAAGTGTGAGTTGTGAGAGCATGATCGTTCAACCAACGATCTAGGGGAGAGTAGTTTTGGTGACTTGCATACTTACATGTTTAAACCATGTAATTACGTAAGCACTTAATTGTGGGAACCTCTATATCAGGTAGCTTTGATACTGAAGTATGTACATCTGGGGATGTGTATATGGAAAGTATTTAAATTACTGCTTTCTTGTGTGCATATATTGGGAAACTGTTGGGCTGAAATGAGATTTTTCTGCAGGTACACTAACAGCGTAACGAGTAGACCGATAGTTTCGCTTATATGAGAGAACGTATGTATGCCACCGCCTAGCGTTAGAACTTTAGGTTTCTACTAAGGTGAGAGGGCGTACGAAACGTGCATGCATCATGTTTAATTATATCATACATATCATTTACTCCGTCCTTAAAAATTTCTGTACTCCCGACTAAAGTAAATTTCGTATCCCCTAAATGATCCTCACTTTAAGTCGTATCTTATCTTGTTGCTACAGATGGCACGTACCAAGAGGACCGCTCGTAAGTCCACTGGGGGCAGGGCACCGTGTTACCAGCTCGCTCCACGTGAGCCCCGCCCTGAGCCTACTGAGGTGGAAAGGCTGAGGGCAGAGCTGGCAGAGGTGACTGCTGCTAGGGATGCAGCACGGCAACAACTGGAACAAGTGATTCATGATCGTGATCAAGAAACGCTTGCAGTCCAGAGGTTGATAGTGGCAAACCGCAATTGTCAACGCATGTTGGTCCGTGTGATGGAACAGAGGGATGAAGCCTGGCACGAGGAGAACGTTCTGAGAGCTCGTCAGTTTGAGCTCGAGCAACAGTTGGAGAACGCTGAAGAATACAATGATAATCTTCATGAAGAAGTGCACCGCCTGAACAACGAGCTTAATCCCCTGCTGCCTCGAAACAACAATGTAGATGAAGATAAGGGATCAGGAATCTTCATGGCTGAAGATGATGATGAAGTGGAGGTTGATGGACCACAGGATGCCCCACCTGCAGAAGCACCAGAGGAAGAGCTAGAAGAAGAAGAAGACGAGGAGTTAGAGCCTGTCAGTGATGGGGACGGCGGGGAGATCCTTGACACTGACTCGGAGGATGATGCTTAGAGTAGTCATCACGTGCCTATAATGTTAGGATCGTCTTTTGTGCCCTCCCTATGAAGGAGTGAGGCCTTGTAATAACTTGACTTTGGGATGTAAGGTTGAACCGTATGTTTCCTGAATGTAGTTTGAACCTGTTAATTTCGATCACAACTTGATGTCTTATTATGTTGCGTTCGATGATGGTGTCACGGTTAGCACCCTTCGGTGCCGCGACGAAACCGAGAGCCTCCTATGGCGCGCGACATAAGGCTGTGCTGCTTGGCACGCGCAGGTATCGAGGTGGCTAGTCATGATCCAGCATGGAACTCTTCATTGAGAAGTCTCTTTGTGGTCAGTTTGAAGTAGCCTTTCACAGTCAACTAAAAATCTTGAGATCGAATCCAAGTACCGTGCAAAAGGTCAAAAATCACGTAGATAGCAACGTAAACGGTCCGGTAACCGTTGTGCTCCCTATGAGTAAGCCTTCATCAAAGAGCATCTTGTTGGATTACCAAGTATGATCTCGTCAAATGATGCGCTTGAATGGATTGTGCGGTTGTGGTGAATTATTGTGCCTTAATTATTATGAGAAGTCTATTTCATGAAGTCAGTTTGACATATTTACAATAATTCATCTACAAGTTTCCCACATCGTCAGTGCTCATTGGCTATGCATTTTGCAGATGTCGTACAATCTTCGTCGGGGTCGTGGCAATGAGGATGAGGAACAGCCACCCCCTCCGCCACCACCTACTCCGGCCGAATTGATGCAGACAGTGGTCGAAGGGCAGCGCATGTTGGCGGATGCTATGCGCCAGCTGGCTAACCGGGAGGCTCGTCCTGGCCGCCAGGGCCCAGAACCCAATCAATACAGTGATTTCAAGGACTTTCTGGATACTAAGCCCCCGCTCTTCAAGGAAGCGGAAGAACCACTGCAAGCTGATGAGTGGTTAAATACTATTGAGCAAAAGTTTCGTCTGCTTCGCCTGACTGATGAGTTAAAGACTGAATATACTTCTCACCAGTTGCATGGTCCAGCGGGTATTTGGTGGAGCCACTATCGTTCCACACTGCCTGCCAATGTCCCGATTGCTTGGGATCAGTTTAAGGCGGCTTTCCGGGGAAATTATATTCCTCCAGGTCTTATGGCAATCAAGCACACAGAGTTTATGAGGCTGTCGCAAGGAAACAAAAGCCTGACTGAATACTTGCAGTCCTTCAACAACCTGGCAAGGTATGCCACTGAGTTTGTGGATACCGATGCCAAAAAGATTGCTAGCTTCAAAAGGGGCCTCGGCCCAAAACTGATGAAAACAATGGGCACTAGCAAATGTACTACCTTCAATGATTTCATCAGCGATGCTTTGACCCAGGAGAACAATAATGCTATTTATTCTGCCTCTAAGAGCCGTAAAAGGGCCCTTGAGGCAAGTGCTTCTCAGTCAAGGGCCTCAGCGGCACCGAGGTCTTCCCCTCGCCCACCTGCTCAGAATACAAAGTTCCGTCCGCCACAGAAGAAGCCTGCTACAAAAACGGGGTTCCGTAAGGCTTATACCGTCGCTCTGCCAAAGGGGACTTCTGGACAGAGCAGCTCTAGTGTTCCTCCTAGCAATATGCCTTGCTGGAATTGCAACAAGCCAGGTCATTGGTCCAGGAACTATCCGTACCCTAAGAAAAATGTCAACCAAGGCAGTCGTCAGGGACACGCCCATTATAACAGCATTGAGGAAATTCCATCTGGTGAGGTGGTCACCACTGGTAAGTTTCTAGTTGACCAACACCCCGCAGTGGTACTTTTTGATTCAGGTGCTTCGCATTCCTTTATCAGTCCTAAGTTTGCATCTAAATTTGCACACAAGTTGTATACTGTTGAAGGTGTGGGTTATTGTATTAGCGCTGCAAGTGGGAATATTTCCACAAACAAAGTAGTGGGGAACCTTAAGTTTGAGATAGAAGGGCGAAGTTATTCGCTTGCCCTATTGGTTTTACCTGGTTTAGACATAGATGTTATCTTGGGCATGAATTGGATGAGTCAGAATGGGGTACTCATTGATACATCCACTCGGGTAGTTATGCTCAGAGACCCTACAGATCAAAAGGGTTTTCTGGTATAACTTCCCAGAAAAGTTGATTTGTCGGGGGAAGTTCATGCTATTCAAGCAAAGGCGTTGGCCGAAATTCCTGTAGTAAAAGAGTTTCCGGACGTTTTTCCCGACGATTTGCCGGGGCTCCCTCCGGATCGGGATGTGGAGTTTAAAATTGAGTTGTTGCCTGGCACGGCGCCCATCTCTAGGAGACCCTATAGGATGCCTCCGAATGAACTCGCTGATCTTAAGGTGCAATTGAATGAACTTTTGAAGAAGGGGTTGATTCGTCCTAGTTCGTCTCCGTGGGGATGTCCTGCTATCTTTGTAAAGAAGAAGGATCAGTCGTTGCGGATGTGCGTAGATTATAGACCTCTCAATGCAGTCACTGTCAAAAATAAGTACCCTCTACCGCGCATCGACATCTTGTTCGATCAGTTGTCTAAAGCTAAAGTTTTCTCCAAGATCGATCTAAGATCTGGCTACCATCAAATTAAAATCCGACCGGAAGATGTTCCAAAGACAGCCTTTTCTACCAGATACGGTCTTTATGAGTATCTTGTTATGTCTTTCGGCTTGACAAATGCCCCGCACACTTCATGTACTTGATGAATTCGGTGTTTATGCCTGAATTGGACAAGTTTGTGGTGGTATTTATTGATGACATCCTGGTATATTCTGTGAATGAAGAAGATCACGCTGAACATCTGCGAATAGTCCTCACAAGACTGCGTGAACATCAACTATATGCAAAGTTCAGTAAGTGCGAATTCTGGCTTCATGAAGTACCTTTCCTTGGGCATGTGTTGTCCGATGGAGGAATTATGGTGGACCCCGCCAAGGTACAGGAAGTACTGAACTGGAAGGCTCCTATCTCGGTTCACGAGGTCCGGAGTTTTCTTGGTTTGGCTGGTTATTATCGTCGCTTCATCCCGGATTTCTCTAAAATAGCCAAGCCAATGACTCGGTTGCTGCAAAAAGACACCAGGTTTGTCTGGACTCCTGAGTGTGATGCTGCTTTTCACCAACTGCGAACCCTCCTAACCTCGGCTCCGGTTTTGGCACAACCGGATATCGAGAAACCATTTGATGTTTATTGTGATGCCTCAGGCATAGGTTTGGGAGGTGTGTTGATGCAGGAAGGCCGAGTAATTGCATATACTTCTCGACAACTTCGGAAACATGAGGTGAATTATCCGACACATGACTTAGAACTCGCCGCGGTTGTGCATGCTTTGAAAGCCTGGCGACACTATCTGTTGGGCAATGTTTGCAATATCTACACAGACCATAAAAGCCTCAAATACATCTTCACCCAACCCGAGCTAAATATGCATCAAAGAAGATGGCTCGAGTTGATTAAAGATTATAACCTGCAAGTGCACTATCACCCAGGCAAGGCAAATGTGGTTGCGGATGCTTTAAGCCGTAAGTCTCATTGCCATTCCTTAGTTGAAACTGATTTTCATCGATCTCGCCTTCTACATCCAGCAGTCTTGTACAACATCACTGTCAGTTGTACTCTCAAAAGTAGGGTTATTGAGCTCCAAAAGACTGACACTGGTATATTCCACATCAAGCGTAAGATGAAAGAACAAGAAACTACACAGTTCAGGATAGATGAAGAGGGTGTACTATGGTTCAAGGATAGGTTAGTTGTGCCTAAGGACCGGGAGCTTCGAAACGATATTATGTCTGAAGCACACTCCTCTAAGTTGTCCATCCATCCTGGCAGCAATAAGATGTATTATGATTTGAAGCCATACTATTGGTGGACTAAGATGCGGAAAGAGATAGCTGCATATGTTGCTAGGTGTGACACCTGTTGCAGAGTTAAAGCTGTGCACATGAAAGCTGGGCTACTTCAGCCACTTTCCATTCCAGGCTGGAAATGGGAAGAGATAAGTATGGATTTCATTGTCGGACTTCCTCCTACTGTCAAAAATCATAACTCTATTTGGGTAATTGTTGATCGTTTGACCAAATCAGCTCACTTCATCCTAGTGAGAGTGGACTATCGTCCCACTGACTATGCTGAGTTGTACTTCAATCAGATAGTCCGGCTTCATGGGATACCTCGTACTATCGTTTCTGACCGTGGTCCCCAGTTCACTGCTCGCTTTTGGGAGCATTTGCATCACCTTCTGGGAACCAAGTTAGTGAGAAGCTCGGCTTATCACCCCCAGACATCGGGTCAGACAGAACGAGTTAACCAAATCTTGGAAGATCTGTTGCGAGCATGTGTCATTTCATCCAAGGGTTCATGGGAAAAATGGTTACCTTTAGCCGAATTCTCGTACAATAACAGTTATCAAGAGAGTATTAAGATGGCCCCATTCGAAGCTTTGTACGGTCGAAAGTGTCGAACTCCACTAAACTGGGTAGAAGCTGGGGAAAGAAGGTATTATGGCATTGATTTTGTCCAGGAAGCCGAGGAACGAGTCCGTACCATCCAAAAACATATGACTGCAGCACAAGCGAGACAGAAAAGCTATGCGGATCGTCGTAGAAAACCACTCGAATTTGAAGTTGGAGACTTCGTTTATTTGAAAGTTTCTCCAATGAAGAGTGTCCAACGTTTTGGTGTTAAGCGGAAACTTGCACCAAGATACGTGGGTCCTTTCCAGATCATAGGCAAGAGTGGAGCTGTTGCGTACAAAATCCAGTTGCCTCCTGAGATGAGAGCCATATTCAACGTTTTCCATGTATCTCAGCTTAAAAAGTGTCTTCGAGTTCCTGAGGAACAAGTTCCTTTAGGTGATATCAGGCTGGAATCCGACCTAACCTATGAAGAAAAGCCAGTCCGAGTGATCGATACTCAGGAACGAGTAACTAGAAGTAAAGTGGTTAAGTGGTACAAAGTGATGTGGAGTAATCAGGGAAGTGAGAGTGATGCTACGTGGGAACGGGAGGATTATTTGCGGGATGGTTATAAAGAATTCTATGAAAAATGGTACGCTTTCCAAATCTTGGGACGAGATTTTTATAAGGGGGGAGGGCTATAACACTTCAAGTGTTTAGTCCTTAATTACATTGCATTTGCATGGCATAAGCATAAGCATGCATCATTCATGTTTGTTATTTTATGTGATGCAACACATGTGATTATTCTAAGGTTTGTTTGATTTATTTCATGAAGTATTTGATAGTTGGTGTAACAAAAAGGTAAGGTAGCCAATCATGACCTACAACACCTTAGTTATACTTAGGGTAACATTTGGAACAAGGTTCATGTTGACCAAAATTACTAAATTGCCCTCCAAGAGAAGTTTGACCACCATTTGACCCTAGAAGGCCCTAGTTTGACCAATTAAAAAGTCTAATTTAGAGACCTTGCATGGAAGAGCACCCTTAAGCAAAGTTGTAGAGAATTTCATGAGGAACAAAAGTTCTAATATGGCCATCTCATGAAAATGACCAGAGCATGCTCAAAAATGGCCCACAAGTCAGCTTGAGTGGGAATCAACACTTAGAAAAATTCTAAGTCTGGAAATTGGACTTTTCAGTTTCACTGTACCTCACTTTAGCAACTTGTAACTCACCAACTAGGCCAAACCAGTCTTTGAGCCAATTGACAAAGTTGTTGTCCACACATAGCTCTACAACATTGTCAATATCATCATCACCTGGTTCTCAATAGTTTAGGAGATATAATGTCTTGAAGTTAGGGTTTCAGTCGGCATAGTGACTGAAACTAAGTTTCAGTTTTTGGGTAACCCACTTTGGAGCCTTGTAGTTTCAAATCTAGGCCGAACCAGCCCAAACTCAAATTGACAAACTTGTAGACCTCATGTAGCTCTACAAAATTGGTGTAATCATCTTTGACTAATTCGAACCGGTTTGGGAGATAATCATCGTGGAAGTTGCTCTGTCAGTCGGTCATTGATGTCGTAGATTCAGTTCGTCAGCGTCAGAGTGGCCGACCGGCCGCAGGCCGTCGTCGACGCGTGGAGGCGCGGTGGCGCCCGTACGCCGGCTCTGGCCCCACCAGTCAGGCCGCGACGCCTTCAAGACGCCACGACGCGCGAGCCGGCCTCCATTCCTCCGCCCCCTCTCGTCCAGTTGCCAAGAACACCGAAACCGAGCCGCCATTGCCGTTCTTCTCCGGCGAGCTCAAGCGCGAGCCACACCGCATCACCGGCCGCTAGACCTCGCCAATCCCTCCGCCTCACCACCCTCCATCTCCCCGACCCACCGAAGCCAGCGATTTGACTCAAGGTGAGCCGCATTGCTTTCTTCTCCGCCTCCGAGAGGTCGCCGGAGCCCGCCATGGGACCTCACCGTGGTCGGGGTGCTTCGGGTCTCTCTCCATCCTCCCTTCCTAGCAAAATAGATCCGCCTAGCTTCGGTGAAGCTCGTACCGAGCCTAGACCGCACCGTGTATCCTCACCGGCGACGGTGCGCCGCCACCGGACATCACCGGCCGCCGCTCGCGGTGACAAGCCCCTTCCACCCCATCCCCATCCGTTCCACGAGCACCAATCGACGCACCGGGTGACGGAGAACACGAGGCGGTGTCCGATTGGCCGAGCGAGCTCTTCTCCGGCGAGCTCGAGCTCGTCGGAGCTCGCAGGTCTCCGCCTCCCCGGTCTCCGGTCGCTGACCGCGGGGGCCCGCCTGTCAGTGTCGCGCGCGGGCGGGAGCGCTGAGCGGGCCGCGCGCGCGAGTGTGGGCCGAGTTTTCCGGGCCGGCCCAGTTCATCCGAAATGAAATTCATTTTTATTATTTTGTCACTGATTTTTGTACAAGTTGGAAAAATATAGATCTAGGGTTTTAATGATCCAAAAATCATGAGATAAATTTTATTAGGGTCTACATAATGTGTAGTATTTTAGAAAAAATATAAATCTAGAATGTGATGTTTAATTTCTAGGAGAATTTAATAGATCCTTTAAATGTGTTTTGGAATGCATGCAAATTTGTTAAATTTATAACTTGAGCTGTAGTGTTCCATAAATCATGAAATTTGGTGGGTAGGTTACTCTATGCTAGCCCTAGCTCTGGTAAAAATTTGGGCGTCAGTGCTTAAGTACTTTTCAAGTTATTATGCTATCTTATTATTCTAGGAAATACTTACATGAATTTTTGTAATTTTTCTACATGTGCAATGTTCATATAACTTTTTGGAGAATGTCTTGGTACCCTAAATTGTCCAAGAAAATTAAGAAATCTGTTGTTTGACACTTTTTACTATGCTTTGTTATTTATACAAAAATCAGCCTTTTTGGCTTGGGAATTTTGTGTAGGAAGTTCCTGTGAATAAATTGAGTTCAAATTTTACAGTAGTCTCTTTGTGGGTCAGAGAGTCCCCTGTAATTTTTGTAGAATTTTAGGAGTTGTTTACACATATGTTTGAAATTCCACTTAATTACTTAAGTAAATTGAGAAATGGGTTTAAATGAATGTTCTAGGTGGGCACACCTTACTTTCTGGTGTCTTTGTGATATTTGTGAACTTGTAGTAGCATTAGTTTGGTTTTAGAGAATGTTTGCCACATCAATAAATATTTAACCTTTGTAATTTTAGGTTTTCTGGACAGCTAAGTAGTAATTCTAAATTTGGCTTTGATAAAATTGATTGCTGGACAACTTGTAAATACCAAAGTTGGAGTAAACTTGATGAACTAGCTTGTGTTAAAATTTGGAAGCATTTGGCTTAGTAGTTTGAGAGTTACTGTTGTTTAAAGTGGCAGTTCAAAATCTGCTACTCTCTGTTTTGGAGAGGACAGATTCTGGAACTTGTGAAGTTTGACATGGAAAACTTAGGAGTTTGGAGTTGAGGTCTGAAAATGAATTGTAGTACATTTCTTAGGCTTTCCAGATTGGCTTAGATCATATCTTTTGGAATTGTAAATCTCCAGTTGTGATAAAAACAAGTAGCCACTGTCCAGAATGCTTACTGTGGTGTTTTGCTGATTGATATGGTGTGATATCCTAAGACATGCTACTTTTGTAATTGTTAGGTGTTAGGGCCTTAACTGAGGATGAGCAACTTTATCTTAGGTTAAGTAGCTTAGGTAAGTACTTCTCCACCGGAGAAGAGATTTGCACGTACTAATAAAGTAACTTGATTAGATTATTGTTTTTATTTCTGAAATGCATTTCATTCCGAGCATGTTGCACCCATTTATGCATCCATTGTATTTATTGTGCATTCATGCAATAGGTGTACCGGAGGGGGTAACTCTCCTCGAATTCGAGCCTGTGATTCCGGAGGAGGACCAGGAGCAGCAGGAGCCCGAGGATCCAGCAGGCGAAGGAGTGCCCGCAGACGACCTTCCTGAGTGCCCTGACCACCGGCCTTCAACTTTTCTGAAAGGCAAGCTCCGGTGCATGCTGAACCTACTGATTTATAAATTAATCTTGCGTACTTTTAATTGTTTACTGCATTAAGTTGTAGGAGTTATATGAAAACACTTGTTGCATTATACCTGTCCTTGTCCAGATATTGTACTTAATCCTATTTTAGGTTTAGGCACGTGTCAATGCTTAGCCCTGCTTAGTACGGTAGAAGTCGGGTGATTTCCGGTCATCCGCGAGATGTAGGAAGGAGTCACGAGTGGCTGTATGGCTATCGTGGATGGAACCATGCTTAAAAATGAAATTGAGACCGGGCGGGAGTTCGATAGTACAGCCACAAGACACTTCACGTCTTAGGTGTGGAGCTATGCCCGTCTGAGTCGTTTAAGGACCGATTCGCTGTACGTCCTTGAGTCATGTTGAACGCAGTCTAACACTTAGTTGGCCGGATAAGTCGTTCCGACCGCGAAGCCGAGTAATGTGATTCAGGCCGGGAATCGAATGGTAGGTTGCTTCTTGGAGGAGAGAAAGGATGTGCTTGGGGACATTGGCGTGAGACCAAGGGGGGGTTAGAGTCCCTATCACCTGGCAGAGTGTCGCCCTTGGGGTCGCGACATCATTCGGACCCGCGATTCCTGAATCATATGAAAAGGTGGCTTGTGCGACCCTGGCAGGGGCCTGCGCGGTGAGTGTTAGAAATACCCCTCCAGCTGGATAGGAATTCGATTCGAATCGCCGTCGCTCCCGGTTAGTGAGCACTTGACTTGAGCAGCGGCAACGTAGACCTCATTAAATGAACTGGTGGTTAAGGGAATGATACAATGTTGCCATAATGATATACCTGCTATGGATATAATAATCATGTTGTTTGATTATAATCAAGTGTATGTTTAGTACAGGTGCTAAGATAGATGACAGGTAAATGCTAAAAATAATTGCTAGTACAGGTGATAAGAGTTTAAATTACTTATGCCTTTATGCAAAATGTTATGTCAGCTAGCCTCTTGTGTAAGCCCTGCATAAACCTTGGTGTCATCTTATTTCTGGTTTTCGACGGGTAAGTCTAGCTGAGTACATTCCAGTACTCAGGGTTTATTCCCTCCTGTTGCAGATGACATGCTTTATCAGGGATTCTGCAAGACGTGTCTCCACCCTGCGGGTGACGATGACTAGATCACAAGGGCATGATCGTCTTTATGTACTTTCCTCATGCTTTTGCGGGTTGTCGATCATCCAGACTGGCAGTATTTAATTAACTAGTGTGTGCGTTATGCTTCCGCTACTTTCAAACTTGGTTTGTAATATTTGCTACTCCGCTTGTGTAAACTTATTTCCGAACTACTTGTGAAATGTATCGTATGATGTTGTATGTTGAATGATGCGATCCTGGTTGTAAGCAGTTTGGTTTGAAATCCTTCGTGATTTCGATTGACTACCGGGATTATATGGGCTCAAGTTTGAAAATTTGAGCGCTTCGGTGCTTGTTTTCGTACTTGTGCTCTTATAATTTGGTCAGTTCTGTTACACATACCGACATAGGCGGGTCACTCCAATGCGGCAGAAGTAAGGACCTTATCACGGATAGTTGATAAGCCAATATGGCGGTATTGTGTACTTCCTAGTCAGTCTGAGATAGTGACGGTGATGGCTACTACTATCACTACCGATAACTTACTGCTGAGGCCAAAATTGAAGTGCTATGTGGGTTGTGACGCGACTGTGAAGGTTGCGAGTGTAGTAGTGTCTTTAAATGGTTCCAAAGTGGACCGCTCCTACAAATTAAATTTTATAGGTTGGTGGTGTTCCTAACCACAACTAGAAATACTCACAAAAAACCACAACTAGAAATGTCCTTCATTTTATAGGTGCTAACCATACATAGAAATCGATTTTCAAGGACGGTTGGTAACACCATTAGAAATAGACACCGTGTTGAAAAAATTATAACATTTCTAAATGAAGTCAATGGAGACTAACTTATACCCAAGTTGTAGAGGTCAACAAGATCTACAACTTTGTAGTTGATGAGTTTTTTCATTTGAAATCATTTTGAGTTCCAAATATATATTTTAAGTTGTCAGATTTTAGAATTCATTTTTTTTGAATTTGTAAAACGGCGGGGGATGGAGATACACGACTATAACAAAGTTACGGGGCTCGATATCTAAATTTCTATTTGATATTTTTTTCATTTTAGTTTATTTGGATCCCTAGATGTTCAAACAAGATTTATAGAAGTTAATACAAAAGAATAGCATCATATCATTGATACAAGTGAGTGTGTGATGTGGTGGTAGGGGGCTCACAAGAGGTAAGACGTTGTGCATATTTAGCCTAAAAAATCATCGCATGCAGGACTTCGGTCTTTGGCTAGTTTGCTTCTCTGACTTTTTGCTATTTTTTATAGACATTTTCTTATTTTAGAAAATCATTTCTAGGAGTGTGTTTGTGTCTCAAACATCAAGCCAGGCCAACAGATTGATATCCAGTGGCAGTCAAACATGTCGACCATCTCTAAAAACTGATTTCTAGAAACAGTTAGGAATCCGCCTCTAGAAATACTTTGATATCTAGAGACTCTTGGGTAGATACAGTTGGAACAACCAGTCCTAGAAACTAACCAAACCAGCTCTAAAATGTTGTCTATTTTTAATGTTTTTTACAACATTTGTTAGGAGTGAAACCTTGTTCGGACCATCAACTCCCACTATCCCGAAGGTACTCTTTGAGGTTGACAGAAGGTATGTGACTTTGTGAGTTTTGTGGAACTTAGGACTCATTGTCAAGAAGCCAAGTTTGGACATGAAGATAGTTTGAAAGAAGCCTGAAGGTAACTGATCTTTGCTTAGTGTGGGTAGGGCACGATGGATGTGAAGCGGCCTTGAAGCAGCCCGAAGGTAACGGGCGCTATCAAGGCAAAAGGAGGATCAAGAGTGTAGCAAGTGTAGCCAGAATGAATATTCAACAACAAAGTGAGGATCATTCTGCCTCCACCTGGGTAAAATCCCTAGAATGCCCACTGATATTACAGAATGTAGTAGGTAGAATAAGGCTTGATTGTAATCCCGCTTTCCCTTCTCCTATACCACTTATAAATACCCTCATTGAGGAATGTACATAACATGATGTAATATTGTGATGTCTGATGCCAAATACAATGATCCATGCTACCATAGAAGCCAACTTAAAGTCGGTCAAAATAGATTTTCGATTAGAGGCTGCCTCACAAACCACCTCCAACATAAGGCCTATGTAAATGCCAACAACTATAGAGGTCATGATATTTACCGACGCTGCAAATACATTTGTAGAGGTGGATGTGTTAAGGTGTTGCCTCTGCAAATGGTTAATAACAAAAAATGCCCAATAATGCCTGGCATTTGTGCCATCATCAAGGTCGAGTTGCCAGAGACAAGGGGAATATTATTGTGTTTTCCATGCCCTTGGAGTAGCCACAGGGTATCTTCTTGTTATCGGGATCGGCTTGCTCTCCGCCACAATGACAGAACCCTTGATGTACAAAGGGAATCCATGGGAACCTTGGAGAGCCCATGCCAAGTTGAAGACAGACGAGACCGAGCCTGTTGGGGTTCATGGATGGAAACTCCTTCATGGCGACATACTAGAGAAAGAAAGAGGATAAGCAACAAGGCTAGAGAAATCGAGCATAGATAGGAGCCAAAAGGGATCCAATCCAACATGGTGTTGACTCAGTGGCATCATGTCATTAAACTCTATCAATGGCCTAGATTGATGAGACACCGCCCACTATGGATTTGAGTGTGGGAGAGCCATCAATGATGTGGGAGTCGGGCTAGGGGTGGGTATATGTGGGATCAGTCATCTATACCGCGTGGAGTCAAGCAGGGAGAGGGGATGCGCAAGGCCAACCATAGGTGAGGGAGCCGTAGGTCTAGCCCTGCGGTGCGACTAAAGATAGGCACGTCCAACATGGATCTGGCAAGTGTGGTGGGCTGGTGGTGCAACAAGGAAGCACAACCATCATGGATCCGGTGTAGGAGCTAGGTAGGCATAGACGGTGCGACTAAGAAACTGGATAGAGGCATGTCGGCATGGATCTAGTGTGGCGGTGCTAGAGAGAAGTGTGCAAGTCGTAATTAGAGAGAGTAGGCACAGCTAATGTGTGGAAGAGAGAGTGATCGAGGCACATGCAACATCGACACTTTGGCTAAGACCATGAGGGCATCGAGAAGTGAGATGAAAAGAGATTGATAGGGCAGTAGGAGAGGAAGAGAGAGTGAGAAGGTTGGCTTGTTAGGGTTGTGTTTCAATTGGTTCAAACCTATTGCACACATGCCCGTATAATAAGCCTATCTCTAGAAATAGTTCTAGAGGTGATGAGGATGATTTGTTCTTCCTTTTCTTCGATAGATCTACAACAGTATGTAGAACTAGAAAGACAATCCTTTTGTTCAAGTGCTCCAAGCACAATGCTGGTCTCAGTAGTAGTTGGTTTCTAGATTGAAACTAGTCTTGATATCATTTTTATAGATGAACAACACAGAGTTTACTCACATCTATGGAGTTCAATATTGTCCTAACTGTGGCAGAATCACCCGATTTAACACACTTTCAGGGCACTCGTCTTCCACTAGACACTAAGCGCCCTGAGAGTGAGCTAAACCAAGTGTTTCCGTATAGCACACCTAACGGGAGAACTCGAACACTCCACATTTTACACCTAGGATCCAATAATGAGTACAAACTTATAATACTTAATCCATTTCATACAATATAGAGTCTCAGAAATTATTTATTACAATACCAGGATTCATAGTGCGAATAATTAAATAGCGAAATTAAATAACATCTAGCGGAATGAAATGAGAATCTGTCTGTACCCACCAGAAGAATCCTCCACACAAGGCCTACCTGCTCAAGGTGCACCTGCAACAGGGGTAAAATAAACCCTGAGTACACAATGTACTCGTAAGACTTACCCGACTGGGAAATATATTTCTCGACTCTCAAGGATTATGCTAGGCTTTATGGCTTATGGGTTTCTTGTTAGCGAAAAGCAGCACTAAGAGTGCGTCCTTAATTTCTTACTTTTAAAGCCGTGTTTTATTTCTTATCCAACCTTCTATGTAAGCACCTAGTCTATAATCAAGTAGGGTTGAGCAAATAGAACTATTTCTTCATCTTTCAACTGCCAGTTCTTACTACGATGCTAGAGCATAGTCAAGCCGTACCGTCACGTAGAAACGGCGATTCGCGAATCAATGTGCCCAGCTAGGTACCCTGAAAAACACACGCCTCGCTTGCACCCCAAGCACAAGCGATACCAACTCGTTCCACTCCTGTCACGGGTTCCAGGTCCCCGTCCAAACTTGGACTCCTAGCTCCCGCACTTGAGGCCTGGCCTCAATGTGGTGATAAGACCTCCACCTATCCCCGCCTCCAATCAATCAGTCCAAAAAGAGCCAGAGCCCATGACAAGAGAGTAACAAGCCTTCTCGCTCCCATAAGGAAGTATGTGCTCGGGATAATAAATTTGTGACTTGACTAGGGTCCATGCAATGAATGGTCCTTAATTGACACAGACAGGGAAACAGTACAACCCAGCTATGCCCCGTGGCCACGGGACATAACTTGTTACACCCACCAATACCCATACCCCATCCCTACCCGGTCACCATTTCCTTTCCATCATTTTATCAAGGATGTAATAATAATATTAATAGCCATCTATTGTGAGTAACGATAGGTTACTCACGCTACCGATAAACCTAAGCAAAGCAGCTACATGATCCTATACTAGTAATGATACGCTCAGGGGGTCCTGATCTTCACGACGTAGGATGATCACCGATAACTAGCTGAAGAACAGCCGGATAACTTGCTGCAGGCAGCGATAACTAGTGCAACCTGGCAAATAAAACTCGAAGCCAACCACCGTCTTTAACCGGCAACCTGAATCGAGGATTCGCCCAACCACACTCTCAAAGAACCAACCAACACAGCCTACAATCAATCGAGGAAACCTCGAAGGGAGTAGGAGCACCAATTGGGAGCGGATGAAGCCGCCGCTTCTGTAAATCTCGCAAAGGAAATCACAAGAGCAAAGGGGTAGAGATCTCTCTCAATATTTGTTAGCACACAGCTGAACAAAAGGGGGGTTTGTATTCTATTATCAAAAGTCTGAGATTACAATGAGTCTAGGAGGTATTTATACTAGCAACAGCCCTACTAGATAGGTGGAAACTCGAAAAGAAAAAAATAAGACGCACTATGTGAACGGGCCTCCTCGAGATGCCTTCCTGGAGAATTTTCGCGTGGCTGTTGGTCTTCAGTGCAGTCTTCAGTGTTTTGGCAATAACTCTACCTTGGAAACTCCAAATGACATGCGGTTTGTTGGGTTGGAAAGTTAACTTGATAACCTTTCACACCATGTGCAGCATGTACCACGAAATATTGTAGATTGGTATAGTTTTGCATGGGAACTTGGACATCAGGCTGACTGCTGACTAGCTGACCAGTCTGTACTAAATCAGTCGAATCTCAACATTGGAGAATCCAAATCAAGTGAGAGAACTTGGGCTTGAAACTAGACTTGATAAGCTTTTCAACAAGTCCTCATGGGCCTTCATAGCTTTTGTGAGCAAAAAGTTGTGACTGATTCTTTCTAATGGTTCTGTCACACTGGACTGGCTCGAACGTGATCCTCCTCTTTGTTTCACCCTTGGTGTCTTCTTGTCATCCTCCGTGGTGCACCTAAGCAATAGCAACGTGCACGACTTAGGTAGTATATAATTCTCATTAACATTAAAATGATTTTCAGAAAGTAGCGCGTGCACCTCTTGTTGTAGCTTCTTGGCTTGACTACGTGTAATTGGTCCATCAAAGACTTGGACTGGTGTTGGTGTAGCTTGACTTGGAGGTTGTAACATGTTGTTGGTTGACGTGGTCATATCATCCTTCCCCTCTTCAAAAGGAGTCGTCCTCGACTCTGAAGTATCTTCACTTGTGAATGGAGATAGATCAGCAACATTGAAGGTGTTGCTCACACCATAACTTGCTGGAAGATCTATCTTGTATGCATTGTCATTGATCTTGGACAACACTCTGAATGGACCATCCCCTCGTGGCATCAACTTGGATTTGCGCTTCTCAGGAAAGCGATCCTTACGCAAGTGAATCCACACCAAGTCCCCTGGTTCAAATAATACTTTCTTTCGATGTTTGTTCATATTTGCAGCCTTGCGTGTCGCCTTCAACTCAATTGCTTCTTTGGTCTTCTCATGTACCTTCTTTATATATGCGGCACGCTTTGAGGCTTCCATGTTGGTTCTCTCCTGCAATGGCAGTGGCAACAAATCTATCGGAGCAATAGGTTTGATCCCATAAACAATTTCAAAAGGACACAAATTAGTGGTAGAGTGTACTGCCCTGTTATAGGCAAACTCCACATGAGGCAAGCAATCCTCCCAATCCTTCAAGTTCTTTTTCACCATGGTTCGCAGCAACATTGACAATGTACGATTCACCACTTCAGTTTGTCCATCGGTTTGAGGGTGACAAGTTGTTGAGAACAAGAGCTTGGTCCCAAGCTTTGCCCATAATGTTTTCCAAAAGTAGCTCACAAACTTGACGTCACGATCAGACACAATAGTTCTAGGCATCCCATGCAGCCTCACAATTTCTCTGAAAAACAAATTAGCAACATGTGAAGCATCGTCGCTCTTGTTACAAGGGATAAAATGAGCCATCTTTGAAAATCTATCAACCACAACAAAAATAGAATCTTTTCCCCTCTGAGTTCTAGGCAACCCCAAAATAAAGTCCATACTTATATCTTCCCAGGGAATATTAGGAGTAGGTAATGGAGTGTATAAGCCATGAGGGTTCAGTTTGGACTTAGCTTTGTGGCAAGTGACGCATCGCTCCACAAATCTGATGATGTCTCTCCGCATCTTGGGCCAATAGAAATGATCTTGCAGCAGTTCATGAGTTTTCTTTTGTCCAAAATGACCTGTTAGTCCACCTCCATGTGACTCCTGCAACAAAAGCAATCTAACCGAAGAATTGGGAACACAAAGCTTTTTAGCTCTAAACAAAAATCCATCATGTATGTGATATTTTTCCCAACCTTTTCCATCTTTACAATGACTATATGGTTCTGAAAATTCAGGGTCATTTTTATACATGTCTTTCAAACTTTGAAGTCCCAAAACCTTTACCTCAAGTTGGTTCAGCAACACACTCTTTCGTGACAACGCATCAGCAACCACATTGTCCTTATCTTTCTTGGTCCCAAGCTTTGCCCATAATGTTTTCCAAAAGTAGCTCACAAACTTGACGTCACGATCAGACACAATAGTTCTAGGCATCCCATGCAGCCTCACAATTTCTCTGAAAAACAAATTAGCAACATGTGAAGCATCGTCGCTCTTGTTACAAGGGATAAAATGAGCCATCTTTGAAAATCTATCAACCACAACAAAAATAGAATCTTTTCCCCTCTGAGTTCTAGGCAACCCCAAAATAAAGTCCATACTTATATCTTCCCAGGGAATATTAGGAGTAGGTAATGGAGTGTATAAGCCATGAGGGTTCAGTTTGGACTTAGCTTTGTGGCAAGTGACGCATCGCTCCACAAATCTGATGATGTCTCTCCGCATCTTGGGCCAATAGAAATGATCTTGCAGCAGTTCATGAGTTTTCTTTTGTCCAAAATGACCTGTTAGTCCACCTCCATGTGACTCCTGCAACAAAAGCAATCTAACCGAAGAATTGGGAACACAAAGCTTTTTAGCTCTAAACAAAAATCCATCATGTATGTGATATTTTTCCCAACCTTTTCCATCTTTACAATGACTATATGGTTCTGAAAATTCAGGGTCATTTTTATACATGTCTTTCAAACTTTGAAGTCCCAAAACCTTTACCTCAAGTTGGTTCAGCAACACACTCTTTCGTGACAACGCATCAGCAACCACATTGTCCTTATCTTTCTTGTATTTCACGATGTATGGGAATGTTTCGATGAACTCAACCCATTTAGCATGGCGACGATTCAGTTTTGCTTGTCCTTTCAAGTATTTTAAAGCTTCATGATCGGAATGAATAACAAACTCTTTTGGCCATAAGTAATGCTGCCATGTCTCAAGCACACGCACCAAAGCATACAATTCTTTGTCATATACAGAATAATTCAGTTGAGCACCTCCCAATTTTTCACTAAAATATGCTACAGGTTTTCCTTGCTGCATTAAAACTCCTCCGATCCCAATCCCACTAGCATCACATTCTACTTCAAAAGTTTTAGTGAAATCAGGAAGAACAAGTAACGGTGCTTCAGTCAAATGTTTCTTTAATTCTTGAAAAGCATTTTCTTGTGAATTGCCCCATTTAAAATCAACACCTTTCTTTGTCAATTCATTCAAAGGAGCAGCGATGGTACTGAAATCTTTCACAAATCTTCTATAAAAACCAGCAAGGCCATGAAAACTTCTTACTTGACTTACATTCGTTGGAGTTGGCCAATCCTTGATGGCCTTCACCTTGCTTTCATCCACTTCTATTCCTTTCCCTGAAACAACAAAGCCAAGGAACACAACATGGTCTGTGCAAAAACTGCACTTCTCAAGATTAGCAAATAATTTCTCCTTCCGGAGCTCATCCAAGACTTGACGAATGTGATTCATATGTTCTTCAAAAGACTTGCTATAAATTAAGATGTCATCAAAATAGACAACCACAAATTTTCCAATGAAAGCTCTCAGGACATGGTTCATTAATCTCATAAAAGTACTTGGAGCATTAGTCAAACCAAAAGGCATAACCAACCATTCATATAGCCCAAATTTTGTTTTAAATGTAGTTTTCCATTCATCTCCAGCTTTCATTCTTATTTGATGGTACCCACTCCTCAAATCAATTTTAGTAAATATGGTGGAACCACTTAATTCATCAAGCATGTCATCTAATCGTGGAATAGGATGGCGATAGCGAACAGTGATATTATTTATAGCTCTACAATCAACACACATCCTCCAAGAACCATCTTTCTTAGGTACTAAAATCACAGGAACAGCACAAGGACTTAAACTTTCACGAACAAAACCTTTGTTAAGAAGTTCTTGCACTTGCCTTTGTATCTCCTTTGTTTCTTCCGGATTGGTGCGGTATGGTGGACGATTAGGGAGTGCAGCCCCTGGAATGAGATCAATTTGATGCTCAATCCCACGAATTGGAGGTAGTCCAGCTGGTGTCTCTTTTGGAAAAACATCTTCATAGTCCTGCAAAAGATGAGACACAACACTAGGAAGAGAGGTGATGTCGTTGGCTGAAACTAATATGTCCTTGTACACAAGTACAAAGAGCACTTGATCTGGGTTGTTCCTCACTTCTCTCATTTCAGATTTTGTGGCTAGCATAACTAGATGCTCTCCCTCTCCTTTATTTTTTTCTCTCAAGTTTGGCTTGTGGCACTCACTCACCGAGTTGTGGATGGCACTCAATTTCTTTTGCTCTCCTGCCTCTCTACTCACTGGAACAATTTCAGATTTCTTTTGTAAGTGTTCAGCCATGATTTGTTGAGGTGTCATAGGCTTGAGTACAAACTTCTTCCCTTTTAGATCAAGAGTGATCTGATTTGTTCTCCCACAATGTTGGCTATATCGATCATATTGCCATGGTCTTCCAAGCAGCAAGTGACACACCGACATGGGTGCCACATCACACTCCACCGTGTCAACATATTCCCCAATCTTGAATGGAACTTTCACTTTATATGCAATCTTGATATCTCCCGAATCATTCAACCATTGGACATGATATGGATGAGGGTGTCGCAGCAACTTCAAACCAAGCTTGTCAACCATCTCACGACTAGCAAGATTATGGCAGCTCCCGCCATCAATGATCACCTTCACTACTTTATCTTGCACTTTTGCTCTGGTTTGAAATAAATTGTGTCGCTGCCCATTTTCATTTTCTTTCATTTGAACACTCAAGATTTGAGCTACAACAAGAGCAGCACCCTGCTCAAACTCGCAGCCAGTATGGTCCTCATTTTCATGGGCTTCCTCATCATATTCTTCCTCAACTTCCTCTTCACTAGCTGAATCAAAGTCTCCATTATCATTCACAATGATCACCCGATTGTTTGGGCATTCCCTACTTATATGCCCACGGCCTCCACACTTGAAGCACTGAATTCCACTACTCTTGGATGTAGATCCCACTGAATTAGTTGTGGATGCCGCTGATTTTGGGGCAGTAGTGTTCTTCTCACTAAAAGCACCCTGAAAATTAGAACGTGAGCCTCCATTTGAGCTTTTTCCCATTGATGGTGCAACAGCAAACTTTATTTCTGATTTACTTCCTCTAGAAAAATTCCTCGTACCAAATGACAAGGACTTGCTGCTCTTAGCATCTTGCTGCAGTTGACGTTCAGCTTTGGTTGCTTGATGTACCAAGTCAATAAGATGACGGTACGGCTGAAACTCAACAATGCATTGAATGTTGCGATGCAGCCCAGCCATAAAACGTGCAATGGTTTGTTCTTCATCTTCATGCACATTGGCTCGAATCATAGCCTTCTCCATCTCTTTATAATATTCTTCAACAGAGAAACTTCCTTGCTTCAGATTCTGCAGTTTATTAAAGAGATCACGTCGATAGTGCTTGGACACAAATCGAAGTCTCATTTCCTTCTTCATTTCTTGCCAACTTGCAATAGGACGTTCTCCTTCCTCTTGTTGATCTTGGAGAAATTGCTCCCACCAAATAAGAGCATATCCATCAAACTCCAGAGATGCCATTGCTAACTTCTTCTGTTCTGAATAATTATGCATGCGAAATATCTTTTCTACCTTCAACTCCCATGTGAAATAATCTTCAGGATCAGACCCTCCATCAAATTTTGGCATAGTGAATTTCAGTTTGCCAAATTTCTCCTCTTGGTTGCCTCTCCTATGACGGTGGCGACCAAAGCTATGTTGAGAATGATTATCATCATCCTCATCTTCAGATTCTTCATCATCATTCCTTCGACCTCGTCCACTTCCTCCGCTATGTGCAGCTCTTCGATTCCCCCGACCCCTTCTTCTTCCATCACTATCTTCATCATCTCCACCATGGTTACTGCCACCTTCTTGACGAGGACAACGTCCTCTGATCTCATTCATAAGGGCTTGAAGATCTCGAGTCAATTGATCTTGCTTTTCTTCTATGCTTTGCCGAAGTTCATTAAATTGTGCCGCAGTGACACAATCATCGATCTCAGCATTAGAACCCATCTTTCTGAAATGTTAGCTCAATATGGCAATAAATATTTATGGAATAGGAATATATATGTGGGATCTCACAACCTTACCTCTCTAACCAACCGAAGCTCTTATGAAATCCCTGCGAGTTACAGGAAAAATAATGTGTGGCGGTATCCGAGAGTGATGGTTGGGAGAATACAAGACCAAAGAATACCGATTACGATGGCTTATATGTGGAGCTTGGTGGCGAGTAGTGCACAAGGGATGCAATCTGAATTCTAGCTATTGTAAAGTTAAGTAACAACCCAAGCTAGAAGTTCCCTGTCTAGTGCTGATCACAGAATTTGAATGAGATTGAAATCGATCACACACACACACGCAAGGAAATTTCAGATTTGATGCAAACAAGGAGTATGATTGGGATGCAAGTGTTGCGATCAAACCTAACCAAAATTTTGCACCAAACAAGGATAGCACACTAGTTGCACTACTTGATATGAAAACTTTTAGCACTTGTGCACATAAACCTACTGATCTTTCAACCTTTCTTTCTCAGTTTTTCTCTATTCTTTTTTTTTTACTTTTCTTTCTTCTCTTTTTTTTGACACACTTTTTTTTTATAACTAAACACAAAGACCAGATTAAGACACTTGCACAATTAAGATAAGAACAAAACACAACCGGTAGCTATAATAGGATCAAAGTTTACGCGAAGGACATGATATGCGTTTTCAGATTTTTTTTGTAGAGATTTTCAGATATATAAAGAGGCTCAAAGGACACGCAAAGGATAATGATCAGCAACTAAAACAAAGACTCTAATGAACTGAAACTTAACAAAACTCACTAAAATAACAGAATGAAACAAAGGGCTAAACGAATGTATTTTTTAGGCTTTTTGGTGGATAGGACGAAACAAAAAATATAAGTAGCTAAGGAAAAAAAATCCTACCGTGGTAACGAAAGCTTTGATACCAGATGATACGCTCAGGGGGTCCCGATCTTCACGACGTAGGATGATCACCGATAACTAGCTGAAGAACAGCCGGATAACTTGCTGCAGGCAGCGATAACTAGTGCAACCTGGCAAATAAAACTCGAAGCCAACCACCGTCTTTAACCGGCAACCTGAATCGAGGATTCGCCCAACCACACTCTCAAAGAACCAACCAACACAGCCTACAATCAATCGAGAAAACCTCGAAGGGAGTAGGAGCACCAATTGGGAGCGGATGAAGCCGCCGCTTCTGTAAATCTCGCAAAGAAAATCACAAGAGCAAAGGGGTAGAGATCTCTCTCAATATTTGTTAGCACATAGCTGAACAAAAGGGGGGTTTGTATTTTATTATCAAAAGTCTGAGATTACAATGAGTCTAGGCGGTATTTATACTAGCAACAGCCCTGCTAGATAGGTGGAAACTCGAAAAGAAAAATATAAGACGTACTATGTGAACGGGCCTCCTCGAGATGCCTTCCTGGAGAATTTTCGCGTGGCTGTTGGTCTTCAGCGCAGTCTTCAGTGTTTTGGCAATAACTCTATCTTGGAAACTCCAAATGACATGCGATTTGTTGGGTTGGAAAGTTAACTTGATAACCTTTCACACCATGTGCAGCATGTACCACGAAATATTGTAGATTGGTATAGTTTTGCATGGGAACTTGGACATCAGGCTGACTGCTGACTAGCTGACTAGTCTATACTAAATCAGTCGAATCTCAACATTGGAGAATCCAAATCAAGTGAGAGAACTTGGGCTTGAAACTAGACTTGATAAGCTTTCCAACAAGTCCTCATGGGCCTTCATAGCTTTTGTGAGCAAAAAGTTGTGACTGATTCTTTCTAATAGTTCTGTCACACTGGACTGGCTCGAACGTGATCCTCCTCTTTGTTTCACCCTTGGTGTCTTCTTGTCATCCTCCGTGGTGCACCTAAGCAATAGCAACGTGCACGACTTAGGTAGTATATAATTCTCATTAACATTAAAATGATTTTCAGAAAGTAGCGCGTGCACCTCTTGTTGTAGCTTCTTGGCTCGACTACGTGTAATTGGTCCATCAAAGACTTGGACTGGTGTTGGTGTAGCTTGACTTGGAGGTTGTAACATGTTGTTGGTTGACGTGGTCATATCAAGTAAGACTCATGGGTAGATATATATGCATGTGGGTATCATAAAAATTCCTGCAACATAAATGCACAACATTCAAATATATATAAAGATTTGCAAAATAAGGGTTATGCGCTTGCCTTGGGCAGGTGCAAAGTCAGAGGTGTCAGTCACGAGCGGCTCCTGGAACTCCTTCGGTATGAAGATCTCCTCCTCGTACTCCTTGATGACTTCCTCGTAGTTCTGCTCCTCCGCGGCCACGTACTCAACTTTCTCGTGATCTACATGCATGCAATGATAATACGACACTTAATACAATGACAACAGTAGCTCTTATAACAACTATAACCACTAACTATTTGGCTAACTCTAATGGCCAACATACCAAGTCATCCACTACTCCTATTAAGCAAAAGCTAAGCGGTCTACCCACTCGATTGCATCACTTCCTTTTGCATCACTTCCTTTTGTTATCACTTCCTTTTGTTTTCTACCCACTCGATTGCATCACTTCCTTTTGTTATCGATTCAACGCATACTCGATTAGGAGAACTTAGCTACCCCATCTAGCAAACTATTAAAATGCTACAAAAATTACAGTAAGCATCTAATAACATCAAGAAGCTACTGTAAAAATTTCAGAGCTAGAGCTATCCTAGATTTACCACAAAAATTCCTACAAGATTGGGTGCATTAATATTCGTTGCCTTTTACATTGATTTGATAAACCTAGCATCACCACAGCTATGTACAACCGGAAATCACCAACTGATAGAGCATGAATTTAGGAACTCAACTAAAGAGGTTTCACAATTTTTGGACATCTACACAAGTCGCTATAATACATCAAGTGTTTAGTCCTTAATTACATTGCATTTGCATGGCATAAGCATAAGCATGCATCATTCATGTTTGTTATTTTATGTGATGCAACACATGTGATTATTCTAAGGTTTGTTTGATTTATTTCATGAAGTATTTGATAGTTGGTGTAACAAAAAGGTAAGGTAGCCAATCATGACCTACAACACCTTAGTTATACTTAGGGTAACATTTGGAACAAGGTTCATGTTGACCAAAATTACTAAATTGCCCTCCAAGAGAAGTTTGACCACCATTTGACCCTAGAAGGCCCTAGTTTGACCAATTAAAAAGTCTAATTTAGAGACCTTGCATGGAAGAGCACCCTTAAGCAAAGTTGTAGAGAATTTCATGAGGAACAAAAGTTCTAATATGGCCATCTCATGAAAATGACCAGAGCATGCTCAAAAATGGCCCACAAGTCAGCTTGAGTGGGAATCAACACTTAGAAAAATTCTAAGTCTGGAAATTGGACTTTTCAGTTTCACTGTACCTCACTTTAGCAACTTGTAACTCACCAACTAGGCCAAACCAGTCTTTGAGCCAATTGACAAAGTTGTTGTCCACACATAGCTCTACAACATTGTCAATATCATCATCACCTGGTTCTCAATAGTTTAGGAGATATAATGTCTTGAAGTTAGGGTTTCAGTCGGCATAGTGACTGAAACTAAGTTTCAGTTTTCGGGTAACCCACTTTGGAGCCTTGTAGTTTCAAATCTAGGCCGAACCAGCCCAAACTCAAATTGACAAACTTGTAGACCTCATGTAGCTCTACAAAATTGGTGTAATCATCTTCGACTAATTCGAACCGGTTTGGGAGATAATCATCGTGGAAGTTGCTCTGTCAGTCGGTCATTGATGTCGTCGATTCAGTTCGTCAGCGTCAGAGTGGCCGACCGGCCGCAGGTCGTCGTCGACGCGTGGAGGCGCGGTGGTGCCCGTACGCCGGCTCTGGCCCCACCAGTCAGGCCGCGACGCCTTCAAGACGCCACGACGCGCGAGCCGGCCTCCATTCCTCCGCCCCCTCTCGTCCAGTTGCCAAGAACACCGAAACCGAGCTGCCATTGCCGTTCTTCTCCGGCGAGCTTAAGCGCGAGCCACACCGCATCACCGGCCGCTAGACCTCGCCAATCCCTCCGCCTCACCACCCTCCATCTCCCCGACCCACCGAAGCCAGCGATTTGACTCAAGGTGAGCCGCATTGCTTTCTTCTCCGCCTCCGAGAGGTCGCCGGAGCCCGCCATGGGACCTCACCGTGGTCGGGGTGCTTCGGGTCTCTCTCCATCCTCCCTTCCTAGCAAAATGGATCCGCCTAGCTTCGGTGAAGCTCGTACCGAGCCTAGACCGCACCGTGTATCCTCACCGGCGACGGTGCGCCGCCACCGGACATCACCGGCCGCCGCTCGCGGTGACAAGCCCCTTCCACCCCATCCCCATCCGTTCCACGAGCACCAATCGACGCACTGGGTGACGGAGAACACGAGGCGGTGTCCGATTGGCCGAGCGAGCTCTTCTCCGGCGAGCTCGAGCTCGTCGGAGCTCGCAGGTCTCCGCCTCCCCGGTCTCCGGTCGCTGACCGCGGGGGCCCGCCTGTCAGTGTCGCGCGCGGGCGGGAGCGCTGAGCGGGCCGCGCGCGCGCGAGTGTGGGCCGAGTTTTCCGGGCCGGCCCAGTTCATCCGAAATGAAATTCATTTTTATTATTTTGTCACTGATTTTTGTACAAGTTGGAAAAATATAGATCTAGGGTTTTAATGATCCAAAAATCATGAGATAAATTTTATTAGGGTCTACATAATGTGTAGTATTTTAGAAAAAATATAAATCTAGAATGTGATGTTTAATTTCTAGGAGAATTTAATAGATCCTTTAAATGTGTTTTGGAATGCATGCAAATTTGTTAAATTTATAACTTGAGCTGTATTGTTCCATAAATCATGAAATTTGGTGGGTAGGTTACTCTATGCTAGCCCTAGCTCTGGTAAAAATTTGGGCGTCAGTGCTTAAGTACTTTTCAAGTTATTATGCTATCTTATTATTCTAGGAAATACTTACATGAATTTTTGTAATTTTTCTACATGTGCAATGTTCATATAACTTTTTGGAGAATGTCTTGGTACCCTAAACTGTCCAAGAAAATTAAGAAATCTGTTGTTTGACACTTTTTACTATGCTTTGTTATTTATACAAAAATCAGCCTTTTTGGCTTGGGAATTTTGTGTAGGAAGTTCCTGTGAATAAATTGAGTTCAAAATTTTACAGTAGTCTCTTTGTGGGTCAGAGAGTCCCCTGTAATTTTTGTAGAATTTTAGGAGTAGTTTACACATATGTTTGAAATTCCACTTAATTACTTAAGTAAATTGAGAAATGGGTTTAAATGAATGTTCTAGGTGGGCACACCTTACTTTCTGGTGTCTTTGTGATATTTGTGAACTTGTAGTAGCATTAGTTTGGTTTTAGAGAATGTTTGCCACATCAATAAATATTTAACCTTTGTAATTTTAGGTTTTCTGGACAGCTAAGTAGTAATTCTAAATTTGGCTTTGATAAAATTGATTGCTGGACAACTTGTAAATACCAAAGTTGGAGTAAACTTGATGAACTAGCTTGTGTTAAAATTTGGAAGCATTTGGCTTAGTAGTTTGAGAGTTACTGTTGTTTAAAGTGGCAGTTCAAAATCTGCTACTCTCTGTTTTGGAGAGGACAGATTCTGGAACTTGTGAAGTTTGACATGGAAAACTTAGGAGTTTGGAGTTGAGGTCTGAAAATGAATTGTAGTACATTTCTTAGGCTTTCCAGATTGGCTTAGATCATATCTTTTGGAATTGTAAATCTCCAGTTGTGATAAAAACAAGTAGCCGTTGTCCAGAATGCTTACTGTGGTGTTTTGCTGATTGATATGGTGTGATATCCTAAGACATGCTACTTTTGTAATTGTTAGGTGTTAGGGCCTTAACTGAGGATGAGCAACTTTATCTTAGGTTAAGTAGCTTAGGTAAGTACTTCTCCACCGGAGAAGAGATTTGCACGTACTAATAAAGTAACTTGATTAGATTATTGTTTTTATTTCTGAAATGCATTTCATTCCGAGCATGTTGCACCCATTTATGCATCCATTGTATTTATTGTGCATTCATGCAATAGGTGTACCGGAGGGGGTAACTCTCCTCGATTTCGAGCCTGTGATTCCGGAGGAGGACCAGGAGCAGCAGGAGCCCGAGGATCCAGCAGGCGAAGGAGTGCCCGCAGACGACCTTCCTGAGTGCCCTGACCACCGGCCTTCAACTTTTCTGAAAGGCAAGCCCCGGTGCATGCTGAACCTAATGATTTATAAATTAATCTTGCGTACTTTTAATTGTTTACTGCATTAAGTTGTAGGAGTTATATGAAAACACTTGTTGCATTATACCTGTCCTTGTCCAGATATCGTACTTAATCCTATTTTAGGTTTAGGCACGTGTCAATGCTTAGCCCTGCTTAGTACGGTAGAAGTCGGGTGATTTCCGGTCATCCGCGAGATGTAGGAAGGAGTCACGAGTGGCTGTATGGCTATCGTGGATGGAACCATGCTTAAAAATAAAATTGAGACCGGGCGGGAGTTCGATAGTACAGCCGCAAGACACTTCACGTCTTGGGTGTGGAGCTATGCCCGTCTGAGTCGTTTAAGGACCGATTCGCTGTACGTCCTTGAGTCATGTTGAACGCAGTCTAACACTTAGTTGGCCGGATAAGTCGTTCCGACCGCGAAGCCGAGTAATGTGATTCAGGCCGGGAATCGAATGGTAGGTTGCTTCTTGGAGGAGAGAAAGGATGTGCTTGGGGACATTGGCGTGAGACCAAGGGGGGGTTAGAGTCCCTATCACCTGGCAGAGTGTCGCCCTTGGGGTCGCGACATCATTCGGACCCGCGATTCCTGAATCATATGAAAAGGTGGCTTGTGCGACCCTGGCAGGGGCCTACGCGGTGAGTGTTAGAAATACCCCTCCAGCTGGATAGGAATTCGATTCGAATCGCCGTCGCTCCCGGTTAGTGAGCACTTGACTTGAGCAGCGGCAACGTAGACCTCATTAAATGAACTGGTGGTTAAGGGAATGATACAATGTTGCCATAATGATATACCTGCTATGGATATAATAATCATGTTGTTTGATTATAATCAAGTGTATGTTTAGTACAGGTGCTAAGATAGATGACAGGTAAATGCTAAAAATAATTGCTAGTACAGGTGATAAGAGTTTAAATTACTTATGCCTTTATGCAAAATGTTATGTCAGCTAGCCTCTTGTGTAAGCCCTGCATAAACCTTGGTGTCATCTTATTTCTGGTTTTCGACGGGTAAGTCTAGCTGAGTACATTCCAGTACTCAGGGTTTATTCCCTCCTGTTGCAGATGACATGCTTTATCAGGGATTCTGCAAGACGTGTCTCCACCCTGCGGGTGACGATGACTAGATCACAAGGGCATGATCGTCTTTATGTACTTTCCTCATGCTTTTGCGGGTTGTCGATCATCCAGACTGGCAGTATTTAATTAACTAGTGTGTGCGTTATGCTTCCGCTACTTTCAAACTTGGTTTGTAATATTTGCTACTCCGCTTGTGTAAACTTATTTCCGAACTACTTGTGAAATGTATCGTATGATGTTGTATGTTGAATGATGCGATCCTGGTTGTAAGCAGTTTGGTTTGAAATCCTTCGTGATTTCGATTGACTACTGGGATTATATGGGCTCAAGTTTGAAAATTTGAGCGCTTCGGTGCTTGTTTTCGTACTTGTGCTCTTATAATTTGGTCGGTTCTGTTACAGCTGGTATCGGAGCATAATTCAACATTTAACACATCGTACGAGTATTTAAAAACAAAAGTATTTGATTATAAAAAGGGTTAAAACACTAAAAATTATTTTTTTGGTATGCCAGTGATCACATCCCTTAGCCCAAATAAGGACTCTTAGGTGGCTTATTATAAAGACTAACTTGGGGGCCTTGTTTGTTTTTATTTCGTCGTCCATACGGCGTGATATTGTATGGATGCCATCCACTTGGTTGGTAATGTATGGATCAATTACCTCGACGCTCTGGTAAGTGTGAGTTGTGAGAGCATGATCGTTCAACCAACGATCTAGGGGAGAGTAGTTTTGGTGACTTGCATACTTACATGTTTAAACCATGTAATTACGTAAGCACTTAATTGTGGGAACCTCTATATCGGGTAGCTTTGATACTGAAGTATGTACATCTGGGGATGTGTATATGGAAAGTATTTAAATTACTGCTTTCTTGTGTGCATATATTGGGAAACTGTTGGGCTGAAATGAGATTTTTCTGCAGGTACACTAACAGCATAACGAGTAGACCGATAGTTTCGCTTATATGAGAGAACGTATGTATGCCACCGCCTAGCGTTAGAACTTTAGGTTTCTACTAAGGTGAGAGGGCGTACGAAACGTGCATGCATCATGTTTAATTATATCATACATATCATTTACTCCCTCCTTAAAAATTTCTGTACTCCCGACTAAAGTAAATTTCGTATCCCCTAAATGATCCTCACTTTAAGTCGTATCTTATCTTGTTGCTACAGATGGCACGTACCAAGAGGACCGCTCGTAAGTCCACTGGGGGCAGGGCACCGCGTTACCAGCTCGCTCCACGTGAGCCCCGCCCTGAGCCTACTGAGGTGGAAAGGCTGAGGGCAGAGCTGGCAGAGGTGACTGCTGCTAGGGATGCAGCACGGCAACAACTGGAACAAGTGATTCATGATCGTGATCAAGAAACGCTTGCAGTCCAGAGGTTGACAGTGGCAAACCGCAATTGTCAACGCATGTTGTTCCGTGTGATGGAACAGAGGGATGAAGCCTGGCACGAGGAGAACGTTCTGAGAGCTCGTCAGTTTGAGCTCGAGCAACAGTTGGAGAACGCTGAAGAATACAATGATAATCTTCATGAAGAAGTGCACCGCCTGAACAACGAGCTTAATCCCCTGCTGCCTCGAAACAACAATGTAGATGAAGATAAGGGATCAGGAATCTTCATGGCTGAAGATGATGATGAAGTGGAGGTTGATGGACCACAGGATGCCCCACCTGCAGAAGCACCAGAGGAAGAGCCAGAAGAAGAAGAAGACGAGGAGTTAGAGCCTGTCAGTGATGGGGACGGCGGGGAGATCCTTGACACTGACTCGGAGGATGATGCTTAGAGTAGTCATCACGTGCCTATAATGTTAGGATCGTCTTTTGTGCCCTCCCTATGAAGGAGTGAGGCCTTGTAATAACTTGACTTTGGGATGTAAGGTTGAACCGTATGTTTCCTGAATGTAGTTTGAACCTGTTAATTTCGATCACAACTTGATGTCTTATTATGTTGCGTTCGATGATGGTGTCACGGTTAGCACCCTTCGGTGCCGCGACGAAACCGAGAGCCTCCTATGGCGCGCGACATAAGGCTGTGCTGCTTGGCACGCGCAGGTATCGAGGTGGCTAGTCATGATCCAGCATGGAACTCTTCATTGAGAAGTCTCTTTGTGGTCAGTTTGAAGTAGCCTTTCACAGTCAACTAAAAATCTTGAGATCGAATCCAAGTACCGTGCAAAAGGTCAAAAATCACGTAGATAGCAACGTAAACGGTCCGGTAACCGTTGTGCTCCCTATGAGTAAGCCTTCATCAAAGAGCATCTTGTTGGATTACCAAGTATGATCTCGTCAAATGATGCGCTTGAATGGATTGTGCGGTTGTGGTGAATTATTGTGCCTTAATTATTATGAGAAGTCTATTTCATGAAGTCAGTTTGACATATTTACAATAATTCATCTACAAGTTTCCCACATCGTCAGTGCTCATTGGCTATGCATTTTGCAGATGTCGTACAATCTTCGTCGGGGTCGTGGCAATGAGGATGAGGAACAGCCACCCCCTCCGCCACCACCTACTCCGGCCGAATTGATGCAGACAGTGGTCGAAGGGCAGCGCATGTTGGCGGATGCTATGCACCAGCTGGCTAACCGGGAGGCTCGTCCTGGCCGCCAGGGCCCAGAACCCAATCAATACAGTGATTTCAAGGACTTTCTGGATACTAAGCCCCCGCTCTTCAAGGAAGCGGAAGAACCACTGCAAGCTGATGAGTGGTTAAATACTATTGAGCAAAAGTTTCGTCTGCTTCGCCTGACTGATGAGTTAAAGACTGAATATGCTTCTCACCAGTTGCATGGTCCAGCGGGTATTTGGTGGAGCCACTATCGTTCCACACTGCCTGCCAATGTCCCGATTGCTTGGGATCAGTTTAAGGCGGCTTTCCGGGGAAATTATATTCCTCCAGGTCTTATGGCAATCAAGCACACAGAGTTTATGAGGCTGTCGCAAGGAAACAAAAGCCTGACTGAATACTTGCAGTCCTTCAACAACCTGGCAAGGTATGCCACTGAGTTTGTGGATACCGATGCCAAAAAGATTGCTAGCTTCAAAAGGGGCCTCGGCCCAAAACTGATGAAAACAATGGGCACTAGCAAATGTACTACCTTCAATGATTTCATCAGCGATGCTTTGACCCAGGAGAACAACAATGATATTTATTCTGCCTCTAAGAGCCGTAAAAGGGCCCTTGAGGCAAGTGCTTCTCAGTCAAGGGCCTCAGCGGCACCGAGGTCTTCCCCTCGCCCACCTGCTCAGAATACAAAGTTCTATCCGCCACAGAAGAAGCCTGCTACAAAAACGGGGTTCCGTAAGGCTTATACCGTCGCTCTGCCAAAGGGGACTTCTGGACAGAGCAGCTCTAGTGTTCCTCCTAGCAATATGCCTTGCTGGAATTGCAACAAGCCAGGTCATTGGTCCAGGAACTATCCGTACCCTAAGAAAAATGTCAACCAAGGCAGTCGTCAGGGACACGCCCATTATAACAGCATTGAGGAAATTCCATCTGGTGAGGTGGTCACCACTGGTAAGTTTCTAGTTGACCAACACCCCGCAGTGGTACTTTTTGATTCAGGTGCTTCGCATTCCTTTATCAGTCCTAAGTTTGCATCTAAATTTGCACACAAGTTGTATACTGTTGAAGGTGTGGGTTATTGTATTAGCGCTGCAAGTGGGAATATTTCCACAAACAAAGTAGTGGGGAACCTTAAGTTTGAGATAGAAGGGCGAAGTTATTCGCTTGCCCTATTGGTTTTACCTGGTTTAGACATAGATGTTATCTTGGGCATGAATTGGATGAGTCAGAATGGGGTACTCATTGATACATCCACTCGGGTAGTTATGCTCAGAGACCCTACAGATCAAAAGGGTTTTCTGGTACAACTTCCCAGAAAAGTTGATTTGTCGGGGGAAGTTCATGCTATTCAAGCAAAGGCGTTGGCCGAAATTCCTGTAGTAAAAGAGTTTCCGGACGTTTTTCCCGACGATTTGCCGGGGCTCCCTCCGGATCGGGATGTGGAGTTTAAAATTGAGTTGTTGCCTGGCACGGCGCCCATCTCTAGGAGACCCTATAGGATGCCTCCGAATGAACTTGCTGAACTTAAGGTGCAATTGAATGAACTTTTGAAGAAGGGGTTGATTCGTCCTAGTTCGTCTCCGTGGGGATGTCCTGCTATCTTTGTAAAGAAGAAGGATCAGTCGTTGCGGATGTGCGTAGATTATAGACCTCTCAATGCAGTCACTGTCAAAAATAAGTACCCTCTACCGCGCATCGACATCTTGTTCGATCAGTTGTCTAAAGCTAAAGTTTTCTCCAAGATCGATCTAAGATCTGGCTACCATCGAATTAAAATCCGACCGGAAGATGTTCCAAAGACAGCCTTTTCTACCAGATACGGTCTTTATGAGTATCTTGTTATGTCTTTCGGCTTGACAAATGCCCCCGCACACTTCATGTACTTGATGAATTCGGTGTTTATGCCTGAATTGGACAAGTTTGTGGTGGTATTTATTGATGACATCCTGATATATTCTGTGAATGAAGAAGATCACGCTGAACATCTGCGAATAGTCCTCACAAGACTGCGTGAACATCAACTATATGCAAAGTTCAGTAAGTGCGAATTCTGGCTTCATGAAGTACCTTTCCTTGGGCATGTGTTGTCCGATGGAGGAATTATGGTGGACCCCGCCAAGGTACAGGAAGTACTGAACTGGAAGGCTCCTATCTCGGTTCACGAGGTCCGGAGTTTTCTTGGTTTGGCTGGTTATTATCGTCGCTTCATCCCGGATTTCTCTAAAATAGCCAAGCCAATGACTCGGTTGCTGCAAAAAGACACCAGGTTTGTCTGGACTCCTGAGTGTGATGCGGCTTTTCACCAACTGCGAACCCTCCTAACCTCGGCTCCGGTTTTGGCACAACCGGATATCGAGAAACCATTTGATGTTTATTGTGATGCCTCAGGCATAGGTTTGGGAGGTGTGTTGATGCAGGAAGGCCGAGTAATTGCATATACTTCTCGACAACTTCGGAAACATGAGGTGAATTATCCGACACATGACTTAGAACTCGCCGCGGTTGTGCATGCTTTGAAAGCCTGGCGACACTATCTGTTGGGCAATGTTTGCAATATCTACACAGACCATAAAAGCCTCAAATACATCTTCACCCAACCCGAGCTAAATATGCGTCAAAGAAGATGGCTCGAGTTGATTAAAGATTATAACCTGCAAGTGCACTATCACCCAGGCAAGGCAAATGTGGTTGCGGATGCTTTAAGCCGTAAGTCTCATTGCCATTCCTTAGTTGAAACTGATTTTCATCGATCTCGCCTTCTACATCCAGCAGTCTTGTACAACATCACTGTCAGTTGTACTCTCAAAAGCAGGGTTATTGAGCTCCAAAAGACTGACACTGGTATATTCCACATCAAGCGTAAGATGAAAGAACAAGAAACTACACAGTTCAGGATAGATGAAGAGGGTGTACTATGGTTCAAGGATAGGTTAGTTGTGCCTAAGGACCGGGAGCTTCGAAACGATATTATGTCTGAAGCACACTCCTCTAAGTTGTCCATCCATCCTGGCAGCAATAAGATGTATTATGATTTGAAGCCATACTATTGGTGGACTAAGATGCGGAAAGAGATAGCTGCATATGTTGCTAGGTGTGACACCTGTTGCAGAGTTAAAGCTGTGCACATGAAAGCTAGGCTACTTCAGCCACTTTCCATTCCAGGCTGGAAATGGGAAGAGATAAGTATGGATTTCATTGTCGGACTTCCTCCTACTGTCAAAAATCATAACTCTATTTGGGTAATTGTTGATCGTTTGACCAAATCAGCTCACTTCATCCCAGTGAGAGTGGACTATCGTCCCACTGACTATGCTGAGTTGTACTTCAATCAGATAGTCCGGCTTCATGGGATACCTCGTACTATCGTTTCTGACCGTGGTCCCCAGTTCACTGCTCGCTTTTGGGAGCATTTGCATCACCTTCTGGGAACCAAGTTAGTGAGAAGCTCGGCTTATCACCCCCAGACATCGGGTCAGACAGAACGAGTTAACCAAATCTTGGAAGATCTGTTGCGAGCATGTGTCATTTCATCCAAGGGTTCATGGGAAAAATGGTTACCTTTAGCCGAATTCTCGTACAATAACAGTTATCAAGAGAGTATTAAGATGGCCCCATTCGAAGCTTTGTACGGTCGAAAGTGTCGAACTCCACTAAACTGGGTAGAAGCTGGGGAAAGAAGGTATTATGGCATTGATTTTGTCCAGGAAGCCGAGGAACGAGTCCGTACCATCCAAAAACATATGACTGCAGCACAAGCGAGACAGAAAAGCTATGCGGATCGTCGTAGAAAACCACTCGAATTTGAAGTTGGAGACTTCGTTTATTTGAAAGTTTCTCCAATGAAGAGTGTCCAACGTTTTGGTGTTAAGCGGAAACTTGCACCAAGATACGTGGGTCCTTTCTAGATCATAGGCAAGAGTGGAGCTGTTGCGTACAAAATCCAGTTGCCTCCTGAGATGAGAGCCATATTCAACGTTTTCCATGTATCTCAGCTTAAAAAGTGTCTTCGAGTTCCTGAGGAACAAGTTCCTTTAGGTGATATCAGGCTGGAATCCGACCTAACCTATGAAGAAAAGCCAGTCCGAGTGATCGATACTCAGGAACGAGTAACTAGAAGTAAAGTGGTTAAGTGGTACAAAGTGATGTGGAGTAATCAGGGAAGTGAGAGTGATGCTACGTGGGAACGGGAGGATTATTTGCGGGATGGTTATAAAGAATTCTACGAAAAATGGTACGCTTTCCAAATCTCGGGACGAGATTTTTATAAGGGGGGAGGGCTATAACACTTCAAGTGTTTAGTCCTTAATTACATTGCATTTGCATGGCATAAGCATAAGCATGCATCATTCATGTTTGTTATTTTATGTGATGCAACACATGTGATTATTCTAAGGTTTGTTTGATTTATTTCATGAAGTATTTGATAGTTGGTGTAACAAAAAGGTAAGGTAGCCAATCATGACCTACAACACCTTAGTTATACTTAGGGTAACATTTGGAACAAGGTTCATGTTGACCAAAATTACTAAATTGCCCTCCAAGAGAAGTTTGACCACCATTTGACCCTAGAAGGCCCTAGTTTGACCAATTAAAAAGTCTAATTTAGAGACCTTGCATGGAAGAGCACCCTTAAGCAAAGTTGTAGAGAATTTCATGAGGAACAAAAGTTCTAATATGGCCATCTCATGAAAATGACCAGAGCATGCTCAAAAATGGCCCACAAGTTAGCTTGAGTGGGAATCAACACTTAGAAAAATTCTAAGTCTGGAAATTGGACTTTTCAGTTTCACTGTACCTCACTTTAGCAACTTGTAACTCACCAACTAGGCCAAACCAGTCTTTGAGCCAATTGACAAAGTTGTTGTCCACACATAGCTCTACAACATTGTCAATATCATCATCACCTAGTTCTCAATAGTTTAGGAGATATAATGTCTTGAAGTTAGGGTTTCAGTCGGCATAGTGACTGAAACTAAGTTTCAGTTTTCGGGTAACCCACTTTGGAGCCTTGTAGTTTCAAATCTAGGCCGAACCAGCCCAAACTCAAATTGACAAACTTGTAGACCTCATGTAGCTCTACAAAATTGGTGTAATCATCTTTGACTAATTCGAACCGGTTTGGGAGATAATCATCGTGGAAGTTGCTCTGTCAGTCGGTCATTGATGTCGTCGATTCAGTTCGTCAGCGTCAGAGTGGCCGACCGGCCGCAGGCCGTCGTCGACGCGTGGAGGCGCGGTGGCGCCCGTACGCCGGCTCTGGCCCCACCAGTCAGGCCGCGACGCCTTCAAGACGCCACGACGCGCGAGCCGGCCTCCATTCCTCCGCCCCCTCTCGTCCAGTTGCCAAGAACACCGAAACCGAGCCGCCATTGCCGTTCTTCTCCGGCGAGCTCAAGCGCGAGCCACACCGCATCACCGGCCGCTAGACCTCGCCAATCCCTCCGCCTCACCACCCTCCATCTCCCCGACCCACCGAAGCCAGCGATTTGACTCAAGGTGAGCCGCATTGCTTTCTTCTCCGCCTCCGAGAGGTCGCCGGAGCCCGCCATGGGACCTCACCGTGGTCGGGGTGCTTCGGGTCTCTCTCCATCCTCCCTTCCTAGCAAAATGGATCCGCCTAGCTTCGGTGAAGCTCGTACCGAGCCTAGACCGCACCGTGTATCCTCACCGGCGACGGTGCGCCGCCACCGGACATCACCGGCCGCCGCTCGCGGTGACAAGCCCCTTCCACCCCATCCCCATCCGTTCCACGAGCACCAATCGACGCACCGGGTGACGGAGAACACGAGGCGGTGTCCGATTGGCCGAGCGAGCTCTTCTCCGGCGAGCTCGAGCTCGTCGGAGCTCGCAGGTCTCCGCCTCCCCGGTCTCCGGTCGCTGACCGCGGGGGCCCGCCTGTCAGTGTCGCGCGCGGGCGGGAGCGCTGAGCGGGCCGCGCGCGCGCGAGTGTGGGCCGAGTTTTCCGGGCCGGCCCAGTTCATCCGAAATGAAATTCATTTTTATTATTTTGTCACTGATTTTTGTACAAGTTGGAAAAATATAGATCTAGGGTTTTAATGATCCAAAAATCATGAGATAAATTTTATTAGGGTCTACATAATGTGTAGTATTTTAGAAAAAATATAAATCTGGAATGTGATGTTTAATTTCTAGGAGAATTTAATAGATCCTTTAAATGTGTTTTGGAATGCATGCAAATTTGTTAAATTTATAACTTGAGCTGTAGTGTTCCATAAATCATGAAATTTGGTGGGTAGGTTACTCTATGCTAGCCCTAGCTCTGGTAAAAATTTGGGCGTCAGTGCTTAAGTACTTTTCAAGTTATTATGCTATCTTATTATTCTAGGAAATACTTACATGAATTTTTGTAATTTTTCTACATGTGCAATGTTCATATAACTTTTTGGAGAATGTCTTGGTACCCTAAACTGTCCAAGAAAATTAAGAAATCTGTTGTTTGACACTTTTTACTATGCTTTGTTATTTATACAAAAATCAGTCTTTTTGGCTTGGGAATTTTGTGTAGGAAGTTCCTGTGAATAAATTGAGTTCAAAATTTTACAGTAGTCTCTTTGTGGGTCAGAGAGTCCCCTGTAATTTTTGTAGAATTTTAGGAGTAGTTTACATATATGTTTGAAATTCCACTTAATTACTTAAGTAAATTGAGAAATGGGTTTAAATGAATGTTCTAGGTGGGCACACCTTACTTTCTGGTGTCTTTGTGATATTTGTGAACTTGTAGTAGCATTAGTTTGGTTTTAGAGAATGTTTGCCACATCAATAAATATTTAACCTTTGTAATTTTAGGTTTTCTGGACAGCTAAGTAGTAATTCTAAATTTGGCTTTGATAAAATTGATTGCTGGACAACTTGTAAATACCAAAGTTGGAGTAAACTTGATGAACTAGCTTGTGTTAAAATTTGGAAGCATTTGGCTTAGTAGTTTGAGAGTTACTGTTGTTTAAAGTGGCAGTTCAAAATCTGCTACTCTCTGTTTTGGAGAGGACAGATTCTGGAACTTGTGAAGTTTGACATGGAAAACTTAGGAGTTTGGAGTTGAGGTCTGAAAATGAATTGTAGTACATTTCTTAGGCTTTCCAGATTGGCTTAGATCATATCTTTTGGAATTGTAAATCTCCAGTTGTGATAAAAACAAGTAGCCGCTGTCCAGAATGCTTACTGTGGTGTTTTGCTGATTGATATGGTGTGATATCCTAAGACATGCTACTTTTGTAATTGTTAGGTGTTAGGGCCTTAACTGAGGATGAGCAACTTTATCTTAGGTTAAGTAGCTTAGGTAAGTACTTCTCCACCGGAGAAGAGATTTGCACGTACTAATAAAGTAACTTGATTAGATTATTGTTTTTATTTCTGAAATGCATTTCATTCCGAGCATGTTGCACCCATTTATGCATCCATTGTATTTATTGTGCATTCATGCAATAGGTGTACCGGAGGGGGTAACTCTCCTCGAATTCGAGCCTGTGATTCCGGAGGAGGACCAGGAGCAGCAGGAGCCCGAGGATCCAGCAGGCGAAGGAGTGCCCGCAGACGACCTTCCTGAGTGCCCTGGCCACCGGCCTTCAACTTTTCTGAAAGGCAAGCCCCGGTGCATGCTGAACCTACTGATTTATAAATTAATCTTGCGTACTTTTAATTGTTTACTGCATTAAGTTGTAGGAGTTATATGAAAACACTTGTTGCATTATACCTGTCCTTGTCCAGATATCGTACTTAATCCTATTTTAGGTTTAGGCACGTGTCAATGCTTAGCCCTGCTTAGTACGGTAGAAGTCGGGTGATTTCCGGTCATCCGCGAGATGTAGGAAGGAGTCACGAGTGGCTGTATGGCTATCGTGGATGGAACCATGCTTAAAAATGAAATTGAGACCGGGCGGGAGTTCGATAGTACAGCCGCAAGACACTTCACGTCTTGGGTGTGGAGCTATGCCCGTCTGAGTCGTTTAAGGACCGATTCGCTGTACGTCCTTGAGTCATGTTGAACGCAGTCTAACACTTAGTTGGCCGGATAAGTCGTTCCGACCGCGAAGCCGAGTAATGTGATTCAGGCCGGGAATCGAATGGTAGGTTGCTTCTTGGAGGAGAGAAAGGATGTGCTTGGGGACATTGGCGTGAGACCAAGGGGGGGTTAGAGTCCCTATCACCTGGCAGAGTGTCGCCCTTGGGGTCGCGACATCATTCGGACCCGCGATTCCTGAATCATATGAAAAGGTGGCTTGTGCGACCCTGGCAGGGGCCTGCGCGGTGAGTGTTAGAAATACCCCTCCAGCTGGATAGGAATTCGATTCGAATCGCCGTCGCTCCCGGTTAGTGAGCACTTGACTTGAGCAGCGGCAACGTAGACCTCATTAAATGAACTGGTGGTTAAGGGAATGATACAATGTTGCCATAATGATATACCTGCTATGGATATAATAATCATGTTGTTTGATTATAATCAAGTGTATGTTTAGTACAGGTGCTAAGATAGATGACAGGTAAATGCTAAAAATAATTGCTAGTACAGGTGATAAGAGTTTAAATTACTTATGCCTTTATGCAAAATGTTATGTCAGCTAGCCTCTTGTGTAAGCCCTGCATAAACCTTGGTGTCATCTTATTTCTGGTTTTCGACGGGTAAGTCTAGCTGAGTACATTCCAGTACTCAGGGTTTATTCCCTCCTGTTGCAGATGACATGCTTTATCAGGGATTCTGCAAGACGTGTCTCCACCCTGCGGGTGACGATGACTAGATCACAAGGGCACGATCGTCTTTATGTACTTTCCTCATGCTTTTGCGGGTTGTCGATCATCCAGACTGGCAGTATTTAATTAACTAGTGTGTGCGTTATGCTTCCGCTACTTTCAAACTTGGTTTGTAATATTTGCTACTCCGCTTGTGTAAACTTATTTCCGAACTACTTGTGAAATGTATCGTATGATGTTGTATGTTGAATGATGCGATCCTGGTTGTAAGCAGTTTGGTTTGAAATCCTTCGTGATTTCGATTGACTACCGGGATTATATGGGCTCAAGTTTGAAAATTTGAGCGCTTCGGTGCTTGTTTTCGTACTTGTGCTCTTATAATTTGGTCGGTTCTGTTACACATACCGACATAGGCGGGTCACTCCAATGCGGCAGAAGTAAGGACCTTATCACGGATAGTTGATAAGCCAATATGGCGGTATTGTGTACTTCCTAGTCAGTCTGAGATAGTGACGGTGATGGCTACTACTATCACTACCGATAACTTACTGCTGAGGCCAAAATTGAAGTGCTATGTGGGTTGTGACGCGACTGTGAAGGTTGCGAGTGTAGTAGTGTCTTTAAATGGTTCCAAAGTGGACCGCTCCTACAAATTAAATTTTATAGGTTGGTGGTGTTCCTAACCACAACTAGAAATACTCACAAAAAACCACAACTAGAAATGTCCTTCATTTTATAGGTGCTAACCATACATAGAAATTGATTTTCAAGGACGGTTGGTAACACCATTAGAAATAGACACCGTGTTGAAAAAATTATAACATTTCTAAATGAAGTCAATGGAGACTAACTTATACCCAAGTTGTAGAGGTCAACAAGATCTACAACTTTGTAGTTGATGAGTTTTTTCATTTGAAATCATTTTGAGTTCCAAATATATATTTTAAGTTGTCAGATTTTAGAATTCATTTTTTTGAATTTGTAAAACGGCGGGGGATGGAGATACACGACTATAACAAAGTTACGGGGCTCGATATCTAAATTTCTATTTGATATTTTTTTCATTTTAGTTTATTTGGATCCCTAGATGTTCAAACAAGATTTATAGAAGTTAATACAAAAGAATAGCATCATATCATTGATACAAGTGAGTGTGTGATGTGGTGGTAGGGGGCTCACAAGAGGTAAGACGTTGTGCATATTTAGCCTAAAAAATCATCGCATGCAGGACTTCGGTCTTTGGCTAGTTTGCTTCTCTGACATTTTGCTATTTTTATAGACATTTTCTTATTTTAGAAAATCATTTCTAGGAGTGTGTTTGTGTCTCAAACATCAAGCCAGGCCAACAGATTGATATCCAGTGGCAGTCAAACATGTCGACCATCTCTAAAAACTGATTTCTAGAAACAGTTAGGAATCCGCCTCTAGAAATACTTTGATATCTAGAGACTCTTGGGTAGATACAGTTGGAACAACCAGTCCTAGAAACTAACCAAACCAGCTCTAAAATGTTGTCTATTTTTAATGTTGTTGACAACATTTGTTAGGAGTGAAACCTTGTTCGGACCATCAACTCCCACTATCCCGAAGGTACTCTTTGAGGTTGACAGAAGGTATGTGACTTTGTGAGTTTTGTGGAACTTAGGACTCATTGTCAAGAAGCCAAGTTTGGACATGAAGATAGTTTGAAAGAAGCCTGAAGGCAACTGATCTTTGCTTAGTGTGGGTAGGGCACGATGGATGTGAAGCGGCCTTGAAGCAGCCCGAAGGTAACGGGCGCTATCAAGGCAAAAGGAGGATCAAGAGTGTAGCAAGTGTAGCCAGAATGAATATTCAACAACAAAGTGAGGATCATTCTGCCTCCACCTGGGTAAAATCCCTAGAATGCCCACTGATATTACAGAATGTAGTAGGTAGAATAAGGCTTGATTGTAATCCCGCTTTCCCTTCTCCTATACCACTTATAAATACCCTCATTGAGGAATGTACATAACATGATGTAATATTGTGATGTCTGATGCCAAATACAATGATCCATGCTACCATAGAAGCCAACTTAAAGTCGGTCAAAATAGATTTTCGATTAGAGGCTGCCTCACAAACCACCTCCAACATAAGGCCTATGTAAATGCCAACAACTATAGAGGTCATGATATTTACCGACGCTGCAAATACATTTGTAGAGGTGGATGTGTTAAGGTGTTGCCTCTGCAAATGGTTAATAACAAAAAAATGCCCAATAATGCCTGGCATTTGTGCCATCATCAAGGTCGAGTTGCCAGAGACAAGGGGAATATTATTGTGTTTTCCATGCCCTTGGAGTAGCCACAGGGTATCTTCTTGTTATCGGGATCGGCTTGCTCTCCGCCACAATGACAGAACCCTTGATGTACAAAGGGAATCCATGGGAACCTTGGAGAGCCCATGCCAAGTTGAAGACAGACGAGACCGAGCCTGTTGGGGTTCATGGATGGAAACTCCTTCATGGCGACATACTAGAGAAAGAAAGAGGATAAGCAACAAGGCTAGAGAAATCGAGCATAGATAGGAGCCAAAAGGGATCCAATCCAACATGGTGTTGACTCAGTGGCATCATGTCATTAAACTCTATCAATGGCCTAGATTGATGAGACACCGCCCACTATGGATTTGAGTGTGGGAGAGCCATCAATGATGTGGGAGTCGGGCTAGGGGTGGGTATATGTGGGATCAGTCATCTATACCGCGTGGAGTCAAGCAGGGAGAGGGGATGCGCAAGGCCAACCATAGGTGAGGGAGCCGTAGGTCTAGCCCTGCGGTGCGACTAAAGATAGGCACGTCCAACATGGATCTGGCAAGTGTGGTGGGCTGGTGGTGCAACAAGGAAGCACAACCATCATGGATCCGGTGTAGGAGCTAGGTAGGCATAGACGGTGCGACTAAGAAACTGGATAGAGGCATGTCGGCATGGATCTAGTGTGGCGGTGCTAGAGAGAAGTGTGCAAGTCGTAATTAGAGAGAGTAGGCACAGCTAATGTGTGGAAGAGAGAGTGATCGAGGCACATGCAACATCGACACTTTGGCTAAGACCGTGAGGGCATCGAGAAGTGAGATGAAAAGAGATTGATAGGGCAGTAGGAGAGGAAGAGAGAGTGAGAAGGTTGGCTTGTTAGGGTTGTGTTTCAATTGGTTCAAACCTATTGCACACATGCCTGTATAATAAGCCTATCTCTAGAAATAGTTCTAGAGGTGATGAGGATGATTTGTTCTTCCTTTTCTTCGATAGATCTACAACAGTATGTAGAACTAGAAAGACAATCCTTTTGTTCAAGTGCTCCAAGCACAATGCTGGTCTCAGTAGTAGTTGGTTTCTAGATTGAAACTAGTCTTGATATCATTTTTATAGATGAACAACACAGAGTTTACTCACATCTATGGAGTTCAATATTGTCCTAACTGTGGCAGAATCACCCGATTTAACACACTTTCAGGGCACTCGTCTTCCACTAGACACTAAGCGCCCTGAGAGTGAGCTAAACCAAGTGTTTCCGTATAGCACACCTAACGGGAGAACTCGAACACTCCACATTTTACACCTAGGATCCAATAATGAGTACAAACTTATAATACTTAATCCATTTCATACAATATAGAGTCTCAGAAATTATTTATTACAATACCAGGATTCATAGTGCGAATAATTAAATAGCGAAATTAAATAACATCTAGCGGAATGAAATGAGAATCTGTCTGTACCCACCAGAAGAATCCTCCACACAAGGCCTACCTGCTCAAGGTGCACCTGCAACAGGGGTAAAATAAACCCTGAGTACACAATGTACTCGTAAGACTTACCCGACTGGGAAATATATTTCTCGACTCTCAAGGATTATGCTAGGCTTTATGGCTTATGGGTTTCTTGTTAGCGAAAAGCAGCACTAAGAGTGCGTCCTTAATTTCTTACTTTTAAAGCCGTGTTTTATTTCTTATCCAACCTTCTATGTAAGCACCTAGTCTATAATCAAGTAGGGTTGAGCAAATAGAACTATTTCTTCATCTTTCAACTGCCAGTTCTTACTACGATGCTAGAGCATAGTCAAGCCGTACCGTCACGTAGAAACGGCGATTCGCGAATCAATGTGCCCAGCTAGGTACCCTGAAAAACACACGCCTCGCTTGCACCCCAAGCACAAGCGATACCAACTCGTTCCACTCCTGTCACGGGTTCCAGGTCCCCGTCCAAACTTGGACTCCTAGCTCCCGCACTTGAGGCCTAGCCTCAATGTGGTGATAAGACCTCCACCTATCCCCGCCTCCAATCAATCAGTCCAAAAAGAGCCAGAGCCCATGACAAGAGAGTAACAAGCCTTCTCGCTCCCATAAGGAAGTATGTGCTCGGGATAATAAATTTGTGACTTGACTAGGGTCCATGCAATGAATGGTCCTTAATTGACACAGACAGGGAAACAGTACAACCCAGCTATGCCCCGTGGCCACGGGACATAACTTGTTACACCCACCAATACCCATACCCCATCCCTACCCGGTCACCATTTCCTTTCCATCATTTTATCAAGGATGTAATAATAATATTAATAGCCATCTATTGTGAGTAACGATAGGTTACTCACGCTACCGATAAACCTAAGCAAAGCAGCTACATGATCCTATACTAGTAATGATACGCTCAGGGGGTCCTGATCTTCACGACGTAGGATGATCACCGATAACTAGCTGAAGAACAGCCGGATAACTTGCTGCAGGCAGCGATAACTAGTGCAACCTGGCAAATAAAACTCGAAGCCAACCACCGTCTTTAACCGGCAACCTGAATCGAGGATTCGCCCAACCACACTCTCAAAGAACCAACCAACACAGCCTACAATCAATCGAGGAAACCTCGAAGGGAGTAGGAGCACTAATTGGGAGCGGATGAAGCCACCGCTTCTGTAAATCTCGCAAAGGAAATCACAAGAGCAAAGGGGTAGAGATCTCTCTCAATATTTGTTAGCACACAGCTGAACAAAAGGGGGGTTTGTATTCTATTATCAAAAGTCTGAGATTACAATGAGTCTAGGAGGTATTTATACTAGCAACAGCCCTACTAGATAGGTGGAAACTCGAAAAGAAAAATATAAGACGCACTATGTGAACGGGCCTCCTCGAGATGCCTTCCTGGAGAATTTTCGCGTGGCTGTTGGTCTTCAGCGCAGTCTTCAGTGTTTTGGCAATAACTCTATCTTGGAAACTCCAAATGACATGCGGTTTGTTGGGTTGGAAAGTTAACTTGATAACCTTTCACACCATGTGCAGCATGTACCACGAAATATTGTATATTGGTATAGTTTTGCATGGGAACTTGGACATCAGGCTGACTGCTGACTAGCTGACCAGTCTGTACTAAATCAGTCGAATCTCAACATTGGAGAATCCAAATCAAGTGAGAGAACTTGGGCTTGAAACTAGACTTGATAAGCTTTCCAACAAGTCCTCATGGGCCTTCATAGCTTTTGTGAGCAAAAAGTTGTGACTGATTCTTTCTAATGGTTCTATCACACTGGACTGGCTCGAACGTGATCCTCCTCTTTGTTTCACCCTTGGTGTCTTCTTGTCATCCTCCGTGGTGCACCTAAGCAATAGCAACGTGCACGACTTAGGTAGTATATAATTCTCATTAACATTAAAATGATTTTCAGAAAGTAGCGCGTGCACCTCTTGTTGTAGCTTCTTGGCTCGACTACGTGTAATTGGTCCATCAAAGACTTGGACTGGTGTTGGTGTAGCTTGACTTGGAGGTTGTAACATGTTGTTGGTTGACGTGGTCATATCATCCTTCCCCTCTTCAAAAGGAGTCGTCCTCGACTCTGAAGTATCTTCACTTGTGAATGGAGATAGATCAGCAACATTGAAGGTGTTGCTCACACCATAACTTGCTGGAAGATCTATCTTGTATGCATTGTCATTGATCTTGGACAACACTCTGAATGGACCATCCCCTCGTGGCATCAACTTGGATTTGCGCTTCTCAGGAAAGCGATCCTTACGCAAGTGAATCCACACCAAGTCCCCTGGTTCAAATAATACTTTCTTTCGATGTTTGTTCATACTTGCAGCCTTGCGTGTCGCCTTCAACTCAATTGCTTCTTTGGTCTTCTCATGTACCTTCTTTATATATGCGGCACGCTTTGAGGCTTCCATGTTGGTTCTCTCCTGCAATGGCAGTGGCAACAAATCTATCAGAGCAATAGGTTTGATCCCATAAACAATTTCAAAAGGACACAAATTAGTGGTAGAGTGTACTGCCCTGTTATAGGCAAACTCCACATGAGGCAAGCAATCCTCCCAATCCTTCAAGTTCTTTTTCACCATGGTTCGCAGCAACATTGACAATGTACGATTCACCACTTCAGTTTGTCCATCGGTTTGAGGGTGACAAGTTGTTGAGAACAAGAGCTTGGTCCCAAGCTTTGCCCATAATGTTTTCCAAAAGTAGCTCACAAACTTGACGTCACGATCAGACACAATAGTTCTAGGCATCCCATGCAGCCTCACAATTTCTCTGAAAAACAAATTAGCAACATGTGAAGCATCGTCGCTCTTGTTACAAGGGATAAAATGAGCCATCTTTGAAAATCTATCAACCACAACAAAAATAGAATCTTTTCCCCTCTGAGTTCTAGGCAACCCCAAAATAAAGTCCATACTTATATCTTCCCAGGGAATATTAGGAGTAGGTAATGGAGTGTATAAGCCATGAGGGTTCAGTTTGGACTTAGCTTTGTGGCAAGTGACGCATCGCTCCACAAATCTGATGATGTCTCTCCGCATCTTGAGCCAATAGAAATGATCTTGCAGCAGTTCATGAGTTTTCTTTTGTCCAAAATGACCTGTTAGTCCACCTCCATGTGACTCCTGCAACAAAAGCAATCTAACCGAAGAATTGGGAACACAAAGCTTGTTAGCTCTAAACAAAAATCCATCATGTATGTGATATTTTTCCCAACCTTTTCCATCTTTACAATGACTATATGGTTCTGAAAATTCAGGGTCATTTTTATACATGTCTTTCAAACTTTGAAGTCCCAAAACCTTTACCTCAAGTTGGTTCAGCAACACACTCTTTCGTGACAACGCATCAGCAACCACATTGTCCTTATCTTTCTTGTATTTCACGATGTATGGGAATATTTCGATGAACTCAACCCATTTAGCATGGCGACGATTCAGTTTTGCTTGTCCTTTCAAGTATTTTAAAGCTTCATGATCGGAATGAATAACAAACTCTTTTGGCCATAAGTAATGCTGCCATGTCTCAAGCACACGCACCAAAGCATACAATTCTTTGTCATATACAGAATAATTCAGTTGAGCACCTCCCAATTTTTCACTAAAATATGCTACAGGTTTTCCTTGCTGCATTAAAACTCCTCCGATCCCAATCCCACTAGCATCACATTCTACTTCAAAAGTTTTAGTGAAATCAGGAAGAACAAGTAACGGTGCTTCAGTCAAATGTTTCTTTAATTCTTGAAAAGCATTTTCTTGTGAATTGCCCCATTTAAAATCAACACCTTTCTTTGTCAATTCATTCAAAGGAGCAGCGATGGTACTGAAATCTTTCACAAATCTTCTATAAAAACCAGCAAGGCCATGAAAACTTCTTACTTGACTTACATTCGTTGGAGTTGGCCAATCCTTGATGGCCTTCACCTTGCTTTCATCCACTTCTATTCCTTTCCCTGAAACAACAAAGCCAAGGAACACAACATGGTCTGTGCAAAAACTGCACTTCTCAAGATTAGCAAATAATTTCTCCTTCCGGAGCTCATCCAAGACTTGACGAATGTGATTCATATGTTCTTCAAAAGACTTGCTATAAATTAAGATGTCATCAAAATAGACAACCACAAATTTTCCAATGAAAGCTCTCAGGACATGGTTCATTAATCTCATAAAAGTACTTGGAGCATTAGTCAAACCAAAAGGCATAACCAACCATTCATATAGCCCAAATTTTGTTTTAAATGCAGTTTTCCATTCATCTCCAGCTTTCATTCTTATTTGATGGTACCCACTCCTCAAATCAATTTTAGTAAATATGGTGGAACCACTTAATTCATCAAGCATGTCATCTAATCGTGGAATAGGATGGCGATAGCGAACAGTGATATTATTTATAGCTCTACAATCAACACACATCCTCCAAGAACCATCTTTCTTAGGTACTAAAATCACAGGAACAGCACAAGGACTTAAACTTTCACGAACAAAACCTTTGTTAAGAAGTTCTTGCACTTGCCTTTGTATCTCCTTTGTTTCTTCCGGATTGGTGCGGTATGGTGGACGATTAGGGAGTGCAGCCCCTGGAATGAGATCAATTTGATGCTCAATCCCACGAATTGGAGGTAGTCCAGCTGGTGTCTCTTTTGGAAAAACATCTTCATAGTCCTGCAAAAGATGAGACACAACACTAGGAAGAGAGGTGATGTCGTTGGCTGAAACTAATATGTCCTTGTACACAAGTACAAAGAGCACTTGATCTGGGTTGTTCCTCACTTCTCTCATTTCAGATTTTGTGGCTAGCATAACTAGATGCTCTCCCTCTCCTTTATTTTTTTCTCTCAAGTTTGGCTTGTGGCACTCACTCACCGAGTTGTGGATGGCACTCAATTTCTTTTGCTCTCCTGCCTCTCTACTCACTGGAACAATTTCAGATTTCTTTTGTAAGTGTTCAGCCATGATTTGTTGAGGTGTCATAGGCTTGAGTACAAACTTCTTCCCTTTTAGATCAAGAGTGATCTGATTTGTTCTCCCACAATGTTGGCTATATCGATCATATTGCCATGGTCTTCCAAGCAGCAAGTGACACACCGACATGGGTGCCACATCACACTCCACCGTGTCAACATATTCCCCAATCTTGAATGGAACTTTCACTTTATATGCAATCTTGATATCTCCCGAATCATTCAACCATTGGACATGATATGGATGAGGGTGTCGCAGCAACTTCAAACCAAGCTTGTCAACCATCTCACGACTAGCAAGATTATGGCAGCTCCCGCCATCAATGATCACCTTCACTACTTTATCTTGCACTTTTGCTCTGGTTTGAAATAAATTGTGTCGCTGCCCATTTTCATTTTCTTTCATTTGAACACTCAAGATTTGAGCTACAACAAGAGCAGCACCCTGCTCAAACTCGCAGCCAGTATGGTCCTCATTTTCATGGGCTTCCTCATCATATTCTTCCTCAACTTCCTCTTCACTAGCTGAATCAAAGTCTCCATTATCATTCACAATGATCACCCGATTGTTTGGGCATTCCCTACTTATATGCCCACGGCCTCCACACTTGAAGCACTGAATTCCACTACTCTTGGATGTAGATCCCACTGAATTAGTTGTGGATGCCACTGATTTTGGGGCAGTAGTGTTCTTCTCACTAAAAGCACCCTGAAAATTAGAACGTGAGCCTCCATTTGAGCTTTTTCCCATTGATGGTGCAGCAGCAAACTTTATTTCTGATTTACTTCCTCTAGAAAAATTCCTCGTACCAAATGACAAGGACTTGCTGCTCTTAGCATCTTGCTGCAGTTGACGTTCAGCTTTGGTTGCTTGATGTACCAAGTCAATAAGATGACGGTACGGCTGAAACTCAACAATGCACTGAATGTTGCGATGCAGCCCAGCCATAAAACGTGCAATGGTTTGTTCTTCATCTTCATGCACATTGGCTCGAATCATAGCCTTCTCCATCTCTTTATAATATTCTTCAACAGAGAAACTTCCTTGCTTCAGATTCTGCAGTTTATTAAAGAGATCACGTCGATAGTGCTTGGACACAAATCGAAGTCTCATTTCCTTCTTCATTTCTTGCCAACTTGCAATAGGACGTTCTCCTTCCTCTTGTTGATCTTGGAGAAATTGCTCCCACCAAATAAGAGCATATCCATCAAACTCCAGAGATGCCATTGCTAACTTCTTCTGTTCTGAATAATTATGCATGCGAAATATCTTTTCTACCTTCAACTCCCATGTGAAATAATCTTCAGGATCAGACCCTCCATCAAATTTTGGCATAGTGAATTTCAGTTTGCCAAATTTCTCCTCTTGGTTGCCTCTCCTATGACGGTGGCGACCAAAGCTATGTTGAGAATGATTATCATCATCCTCATCTTCAGATTCTTCATCATCATTCCTTCGACCTCGTCCACTTCCTCCGCTATGTGCAGCTCTTCGATTCCCCCGACCCCTTCTTCTTCCATCACTATCTTCATCATCTCCACCATGGTTACTGCCACCTTCTTGACGAGGACAACGTCCTCTGATCTCATTCATAAGGGCTTGAAGATCTCGAGTCAATTGATCTTGCTTTTCTTCTATGCTTTGCCGAAGTTCATTAAATTGTGCCGCAGTGACACAATCATCGATCTCAGCATTAGAACCCATCTTTCTGAAATGTTAGCTCAATATGGCAATAAATATTTATGGAATAGGAATATATATGTGGGATCTCACAACCTTACCTCTCTAACCAACCGAAGCTCTTATGAAATCCCTGCGAGTTACAGGAAAAATAATGTGTGGCGGTATCCGAGAGTGATGGTTGGGAGAATACAAGACCAAAGAATACCGATTACGATGGCTTATATGTGGAGCTTGGTGGCGAGTAGTGCACAAGGGATGCAATCTGAATTCTAGCTATTGTAAAGTTAAGTAACAACCCAAGCTAGAAGTTCCCTGTCTAGTGCTGATCACAGAATTTGAATGAGATTGAAATCGATCACACACACACGCAAGGAAATTTCAGATTTGATGCAAACAAGGAGTATGATTGGGATGCAAGTGTTGCGATCAAACCTAACCAAAATTTTGCACCAAACAAGGATAGCACACTAGTTGCACTACTTGATATGAAAACTTTTAGCACTTGTGCACATAAACCTACTGATCTTTCAACCTTTCTTTCTCAGTTTTTCTCTATTCTTTTTTTTTTACTTTTCTTTCTTCTCTTTTTTTTTGACACACTTTTTTTTTATAACTAAACACAAAGACCAGATTAAGACACTTGCACAATTAAGATAAGAACAAAACACAACCGGTAGCTATAATAGGATCAAAGTTTACGCGAAGGACATGATATGCGTTTTCAGATTTTTTTTGTAGAGATTTTCAGATATATAAAGAGGCTCAAAGGACACGCAAAGGATAATGATCAGCAACTAAAACAAAGACTCTAATGAACTGAAACTTAACAAAACTCACTAAAATAACAGATTGAAACAAAGGGCTAAACGAATGTATTTTTTTAGGCTTTTTGGTGGATAGGACGAAACAAAAAATATAAGTAGCTAAGGAAAAAAAATCCTACCGTGGTAACGAAAGCTTTGATACCAGATGATACGCTCAGGGGGTCCCGATCTTCACGACGTAGGATGATCACCGATAACTAGCTGAAGAACAGCCGGATAACTTGCTGCAGGCAGCGATAACTAGTGCAACCTGGCAAATAAAACTCGAAGCCAACCACCGTCTTTAACCGGCAACCTGAATCGAGGATTCGCCCAACCACACTCTCAAAGAACCAACCAACACAGCCTACAATCAATCGAGGAAACCTCGAAGGGAGTAGGAGCACCAATTGGGAGCGGATGAAGCCGCCGCTTCTGTAAATCTCGCAAAGAAAATCACAAGAGCAAAGGGGTAGAGATCTCTCTCAATATTTGTTAGCACACAGCTGAACAAAAGGGGGGTTTGTATTTTATTATCAAAAGTCTGAGATTACAATGAGTCTAGGCGGTATTTATACTAGCAACAGCCCTGCTAGATAGGTGGAAACTCGAAAAGAAAAATATAAGACGTACTATGTGAACGGGCCTCCTCGAGATGCCTTCCTGAAGAATTTTCGCGTGGCTGTTGGTCTTCAGCGCAGTCTTCAGTGTTTTGGCAATAACTCTATCTTGGAAACTCCAAATGACATGCGATTTGTTGGGTTGGAAAGTTAACTTGATAACCTTTCACACCATGTGCAGCATGTACCACGAAATATTGTAGATTGGTATAGTTTTGCATGGGAACTTGGACATCAGGCTGACTGCTGACTAGCTGACTAGTCTATACTAAATTAGTCGAATCTCAACATTGGAGAATCCAAATCAAGTGAGAGAACTTGGGCTTGAAACTAGACTTGATAAGCTTTCCAACAAGTCCTCATGGGCCTTCATAGCTTTTGTGAGCAAAAAGTTGTGACTGATTCTTTCTAATAGTTCTGTCACACTGGACTGGCTCAAACGTGATCCTCCTCTTTGTTTCACCCTTGGTGTCTTCTTGTCATCCTCCGTGGTGCACCTAAGCAATAGCAACGTGCACGACTTAGGTAGTATATAATTCTCATTAACATTAAAATGATTTTCAGAAAGTAGCACGTGCACCTCTTGTTGTAGCTTCTTGGCTCGACTACGTGTAATTGGTCCATCAAAGACTTGGACTGGTGTTGGTGTAGCTTGACTTGGAGGTTGTAACATGTTGTTGGTTGACGTGGTCATATCAAGTAAGACTCATGGGTAGATATATATGCATGTGGGTATCATAAAAATTCCTGCAACGTAAATGCACAACATTCAAATATATATAAAGATTTGCAAAATAAGGGTTATGCGCTTGCCTTGGGCAGGTGCAAAGTCAGAGGTGTCAGTCACGAGCGGCTCCTGGAACTCCTTCGGTATGAAGATCTCCTCCTCATACTCCTTGATGACTTCCTCGTAGTTCTGCTCCTCCGTGGCCACGTACTCAACTTTCTCGTGATCTACATGCATGCAATGATAATACGACACTTAATACGATGACAACAGTAGCTCTTATAACAACTATAACCACTAACTATTTGGCTAACTCTAATGGCCAACATACCAAGTCATCCACTACTCCTATTAAGCAAAAGCTAAGCGGTCTACCCACTCGATTGCATCACTTCCTTTTGCATCACTTCCTTTTGTTATCACTTCCTTTTGTTTTCTACCCACTCGATTGCATCACTTCCTTTTGTTATCGATTCAACGCATACTCGATTAGGAGAACTTAGCTACCCCATCTAGCAAACTATTAAAATGCTACAAAAATTACAGTAAGCATCTAATAACATCAAGAAGCTACTGTAAAAATTTCAGAGCTAGAGCTATCCTAGATTTACCACAAAAATTCCTACAAGATTGGGTGCATTAATATTCGTTGCCTTTTACATTGATTTGATAAACCTAGCATCACCACAGCTATGTACAACCGGAAATCACCAACTGATAGAGCATGAATTTAGGAACTCAACTAAAGAGGTTTCACAATTTTTGGACATCTACACAAGTCGCTATAATACATCAAAGTTTGGTTCAAAATTAATTCTAGAATCAATTCTTAAATCACAAGGAAAAAGGGAAACCAGTCCCTCGGCTCGGCCCGCACGAGGCGGCCTAGCCGTGCACAGCGCGTGCCCGAACTCGTGGCCCAACCAAGCGAAACGGCCCACGACACGCGGCCCACGCGCAAACACAGCCCAGGCGGGGGAGACCGCAGACGCTGCCAGCGAAAATGTGATTTAGCCCCCGAGCTAACTGCTATTTGCACGACTAAGATTTTCACTATTCTCATAGACCACAGCTATGCAAGAACACCCTTCTCCTTTCCCATCCTTGCATCGGGGAGGTCCCCGACGCCCCTCCGCACGCCTGCGCGGCGGTGATCGGCACTGGACGGTCACGCCGGCCACCCGAGAGACCTTTACGTTGCTCACGGGGGAGGATGCTTACCTACAGAGCGACGCGCGACGATGGGCGGTGGTTCGGAGAGCGGAGGCAAAGTAGGGCGGCTCCTCCACGGCAGTGGCAACCTGCAAGGGGTGGCGCCACCATTCCGGTGAGCCACAGTCAAGGCAACCCGAACAAGGTGGTCTACGAGCATCGGTGACTTACCACGAACACGGCCAGAGTGGTGGCTTTGTCCGAGGCTGCCCGAAACAAGCTAACCACGCGTGCCCGAGGGGGCAAGGCAGCGCTCCACGGCGGCGCGAGCGCGTCAACGAGCGTCAAGGGGGAGTAGGGTTTCGAGGCCGGGCGTAGGGTGGAGCCGAGGGCGCAACAAGACTATGGGCACGCTCAATTAGGCTTGGGACAAACGGCTTGGACTACCGCGGTGGTCATGGCCGAGCTCGGCATTAATGGCCCGACGCCGAACAACTCCAAAATTGGAGCTCGGTGGGACCGCTCTGGAGGTGAGGTGAGGTCGGTTGGTAGGGTCACTAGGCGGCAAACTCCAGGGCACGGTTGATTTGGTGATGGCGGCCTCTTCCGACCGGCTTGCTTGCAGCGACCCCAACAATCAGACGGACAGGGGAAGAGAGGTGGGGGAGAGGCAACCGCGACAGCGCCCAGGTCCCAACCTCGGCCGAAGTGGGGTCGTCGAGGCGAGCATGAGCAGATGGAGAAACAGCGTGGCGTGCGTGTGCGGCCACTGACCAGCCAGCGTCGGTGCTAGGGTTGGCCGCGGACGCGACACCCGCTAACCTCGGAGGCAAACGCAACGTCGCACGACAGGGAGGGAGAGGGAGGGCAGCGGGGCAGCAAGACCAAACACACACGCGAGCGGCCTAGGAGTCAACCAAAACAGTGCGACACGAGGGGGGCAACATCCGACACGCCGCGCGCGGACAGAGACGGCTAGCCACGCTGCACGGCGACCACGAGCGGTGACCGCGCTCAGGGAGGCAGCAGGCGAAGTCAGTACGCGTGCACGGATTTAAAGCATCGATAAAAACTAACCTAACTCGCCTCGGTCCCAACCTACTTCACCATGCTGCTCGTGGTACATCGGACTACCGACTAGTGCTAGAACACGACACCCTCCTTGAGCTAAGACTCGTAGAACGAACTCACGAACCTGGCTCTGCCACGCTGCTCAAGAACTCGGGAACCGATTTTCTAAGTACCAAATTAGATCTCTAGTTCCAAATTCAAGCTACTATCAGTATGAGATATCAATATTACTTTGCCAAAACGAAAGTTGCATTACCAAGTACAAAGTTTGTACTTCAAATTTTATTAAAGTGTTGCATACATGTTCTATAATAGTTCTGCTAAATAAAAATTCATTTTGAACCTTAAGTGATGCAACACGGTCATTGCGGCAACTCCCATTTATATTTTTATTAGCTATTTAGGATTACTAAATGATTCAACAACCATCGACACATGCTAAAACACATAAGTACTATGCTCATGACATGCTTTGGTGTGTTGTTACGCACGGTAACACCGAGGGTGTTACACTAACGACACCAAAATATGGTACTAATGTAATGCAATTGAAGCCAAGCTGGTCGCACGTTCGTCATCCTTTCCGAATCCGTACCAAGTTCCCCACTCCACTGCTCCTCGGCCTTGCGGATCGCCACGCGCGGGAAAGAACACAGCTGCACGTGCCTTGCGTCCCGCCTACCGCGCGCGATGCCTCCCCCCTCCTGTGCGCTAGACGCTTGCCCGCTGCCACTCGCACGCCAACCGCTGCCCAGGGGCCGTACGATCCGCCCGCCGCCCCTTCGTTTGACAACCGCAACTGCGATCAAGGGTTTCTCCATTCTCGCGAGAGGAAGGAGCGCTAGCGTTGGCCGCCCTCCCCTTTGTGATGGAGTGCTCGTGGAGGGAGTACTAGGGGCAACACAGCCAGTGGATAAGATTATGAGCAATATGGTCAATTCGCGTCTAGTTTTTGCACCCTTCACCATTAAAATCAGACCGAACTGAATGGCAGTGACATGAAAAAGAAATTTCTTGCAAGTGTAGTCTAGAACTCTAAAAAATTCTGGTGGTATAAAAGGAATTATGATCTTTTATTATGACATATAGGTAAAAGGTTCTTGGAATATCCCTCTCACCGTCTCGCATCATTTGCACACGTTGATTGCGCGCTAGTAGTGACAGGCTCTACGCCCCGAAATTTGCATTTGTAGGCACATGACCCATGGTCATAGACTCGTAGTGCCGCCAGCGCTAGTGCAGCAAGCACTGCACTACCTGAGGAACGAAGGAATCTGAAGCATGCAGTGTCACGTAGGCTGTGTTCAGTTCCTCAAAAAAATCACTGTGCAAACAAAAGATTCCCCGTCACACCAAACTTGCGATACATGCATGGAGTACTAAATGTAGATAAAATCAAAAACTAATTGTACAGCTTGGTTGTACTTTGCGAGACGAACGTTTTGAACCTAATTAGTCAACGATTGGACACTATTTACCAAATAAAGCCAAAACGTGCTACAGTACTTTTTTTACACCTTTTCGCGGAACTAAACACACCCGTAGTAGCGTCGCGTTGCAAAAATTGACTGACGTCACGTGCTTTTGGGTCCGGCTCCATCTTCTAGAAATGCTCGCGAGCGCGCTAACGAACCTTTTTACCCGTTCGTCCCCTGGCCCTGGGGGTGGAAAAGAAAACGAGCACACTAACTTCTATTCTAATGCGCCATTACGTTAGTTGCTTCTTCTTTCGAAAATGATTAAAAAGAAGGCACCCAGAATACAAGAAAAGATGGTCATTGACCTGCTGGAGGCGCAGAGTCTTGTGGCAGAAGCAATGGCAGGTTCGGTAGGGCTCGATCCTATAGGAGTATCTCAGTGACTCCGACGCCGTTCACACGTCAGCTTGCTGGTCAAGAATCGAGGGTACTGAGAGCATCTCCAACAGGATCACTACTTGACCCTCTACTTCAGATTTAGGCAGTGGAGGTCAAAAAAACCAACTCTAACAGGCCCCCTACTAGACCCCCCACATTTGTTGGCCTCCTACTTTTCTCCCTCCACTCTCTACTTCTGTTGGCCCCCTACTCTCCACCGTGTAAAATCTGGATGAGAGAGATGACAAAAGAGCCTCACGTGTCATACTAAAATGAATTTGAATAGTATGGTTTAGGTAGTATTGCTGGAGTTGGAAGTAAAATATGAGTAGTCTCAAAATAGGTGGCTTCCTAAATGGAGAAGTAGGGGGTGTGTTTTAGGTAGTATTGCTGGAGATGCTCTAATTAACTAGTGGGTCGGTCAGTCCTGGGTGTTCTCACCCCTGACATCACAAGTTAGCCTTTGATTGATGACTCATTATCAGACCTGATTTTTTTTATATAACAGAGTAGTAGATCTGAATTAAGTGATGATGATTGCCATGTGGAAATGGTTGGGCTTTTTTTTTCTCTACCGAGTAAATAGGAGTATTAGGGCCTGTTTGGTTGTGAAAAGTTGATGGTTTTTGTTTAGCCAGGCAAGTGTAAATAAGATATGTTTGGTTGTTATCCTAGACCTGACAAATATAAACTTTATATTTTTAAATAAGAAATAAGAAATATGAACTTTATATTTATAAACTTTATGTTTTTAAATAAGAAATATAAATAACAATAATCTAGATTGCAAAATAAACTTTAATTTTGATGAACAATAAAAAGATTCTTTCCATGCGTTTGTAAACAGTAATGTGGTTATATTTTTTTTAGCAGCAATGTGTATGTCATTTGTTGGCAATAAAAAATAGGACAATAGTTGATTAACAGTACAAAATCTGCACAGTAGTTAATTAACTTGAATACACAGCCATGCATGTGTTGCTAGCGCCAGGCGCTCGTTTTTGGAGGCCTGGGCCTGCCCTCCGATGCCTGGACCAGGCAGGTGGCCAGGGCTGCATCCAAATGGATCCCAGGCAACACACAGGCAGCCATCGACCCAGGCAGATGGACTCCAGGGCACCATCCAAACATCCCCTATGCTGCAGGGTTAGTTTTCTACTAGTAGCTCTGTTGCTGCACTTTCACTAGGAGTATTAGAATTCTAATAACTATGGCTTACCACCTTTCTGAGTTCCCTACGCAATTATTTTTTATAGTGTCTGTTTCAATCCTATCGTGTCATCCGTTGGCACAAGTCCTACATGAAAGCCACACCCAGAGATGCCAAAAAAAAGAGCATGACCTGAACATAAAAAATAAATTAAAAATATATTAAATATATTAGTTAGGAAATGAAATGACCAATTGTAGTCATCCGTTGTGAACTGCATGAGCCACCCTGTTGTTATGTGATTCTGGTCAACGTGGGTAGCAAATAACCGAATTAGGTGAACCATTAGGCTTCACTGGCGGTGGCTCGGCACATCATGGATAGTCCCAATGTCCCAGAACACTCTCTGAATAAACCACTCTCTCTGTTCCAAATAATAAGCTATTTTGTTTTTCTAAGTACATTGCGTTTATTATATATCTATATCTAGATATGGTGTAATTTTAAGTTAAAAATTATGTTTGATCAAATTTATAAAAAAACATAAATATTTATAAAACCAAATATGTTTTTATGAAAATATATTTTAGGTATATCCAATTATACTAGTGGGGTGTTATAAATCTTGGCGTTCTTTTTTTATATTTGATCAAATTTAGAAAAAAAAACTTAAGGTTAGTCTACGAATTGATCTATTTAAGGATGGAGGTAGTAGACATTTTAGACGCCCCGTTCAGTTGGGCTGATAAGCTGGCTGAAAAACACTGTTGGCTGATTTGTCGTGAGATAAAAATACTGTTCCGGCTGAAAAAACAAATTGAAAAAGACGGATTATAAGCCAGATGAACAGGCTCGTTGGTGATTCATAAGTGTTTCTTCAAGGGCACTGAATTAGTTAGAGAAACTACAACAGCTGTACGATTTACATGAAGCTTCCAGCAGTCCTATTTATGGAGGTGCGTGATTATATTCATAGTTAAACTAACGAATGCGATGCTCATAGCAGTGCTAATCTAGCTGTGCCCTTGCGTTAATCACCTTGCATTGAAATCCGAAAAGTACAATAAGAAACTTGCACAGCACCTATTTGCCACCTCTTGCATACGCGGAGAAAAGATAATAAAAAAGGAGCGATGTGCACTTATACAAGATCATGGCTTTGTACTAGTACTCTAGTGGAGAGAGAGTAAAGGAGAGATGATAAAAAGAGAAAAAAAGAGAGATGGTATATAAACGTAAGTGCACACCTTTAAGCCTTATATATTCGGTTAACCTTCATTCCGAGATTCCTCCTCAATCCCCTTCGATGTTTTTTGGATTGGAATCTACCTGAATATTCCGTTATTATAAAGGAGGGATTAATAAATATTTGAAATAATCACTTTTCTCGAGTCACGAAAAGCTGCATTTGAGATCAGTGGCGGATCTCGGGTCAAAATCATGGAGGGGTCAGATTGAGCAGTGAAACACATGTCTTGTATGTCTTATGATAATTTTCAAGCTTATGAAAACATATGGCACACCCCAAATCTAATCACACGTAAGAAACGAAATGGTCTCACAGAGAAGGAAGAGCTTGCTCTGGTGCTATAGTATAAGACCGAGTTTTGACTCAAATTATGATGGTATTCCTTGTAGAAGGCACCAGTCGCCCCCTGACAAAACGGGTACCACTCGGAAATCAAGTTGGGATCTAAGCTATGCCTAGCTAGGCCATCAGTTAGGTCTCTGCCAATGGAATGCCTCTATCCCACTCGGACTAACACGTTATTAGCTCACCGAGCCATGGCAATTCGCCCTCCCCCTCGTGCGTACAAATCATTTGGCTGACCTTTTCTTTTAGGTACTTCTTAAGTCCTTCATGATCTCCCTTACAAACAAGAAGGAATCGTGCCCAGGCAGGTAGAACTTGGAAGGCTTAATCAAGGGAGGAGGCTGAAGCACTTAGCTTAGATTGGGACATCATCAGAATCGATGCAATCTCGTTCATGAAGGACTCGCGGCTATTGACGAATACATGGTCCACGATCGAGTATCTTCATGGAATTCAAGACATCCCCTAGGTTGGGGTGGGACAGGCCGATTGCAAGGAGTGGCTTCTACCTAGGGGTGTCGTATCGATTTGGTGTACAAGGCATAGATAGATATGCATGCAAACCGACTCAATCAAGATTATGTAACCAAATGGGAAACAAATTTGTAAGCTGATCAAGATAGACTCTCTATAACCCAACACCTCAGACTACATAAGACATGGTAGGTAGCCCCTGGTCAGTATAACAATAGCCAGATACAACCTTATCTTGGGGCGAAGGAAGCGGGCGAGGAGGGTCCAAAATCCAACTAAGTTTGTATAGTTTATATTGAAAATTTTCTAATGTGCCAAAATTTTGAGAAAATTTTTACCATTAGCCTCCCAAACAAAGGGGAAAATCACATTTTTGGCTCTGTCTCTGATCCTAGAGCACACTATCATATGACACACAAACAATATAAATACTATAGTACACTAGACTTAGGACATCCCTACCTGAACCAATTTAATCTCTGTGTCCTATATGTTACCTTCCAGATCCGCTTACATGTAACATACCCCATAATTATAGTCGATGATAAAAACACTGACAATTTTTACCTTTTTCTAACATATCTATGAAGCACACAAAAATTACAATCAAGATAACTAGGTAATAAGCATACAAAATTTACGGTGTGAGAAATGGAGTTATTTTACCAAAATAATCGAGGAATTGACTCATGAATCATAATACACCATCTCATATAAAACAGTTTAATTTCTTAAACTAAACAACTTGTAAGTGTTCCTCATCCCCTCCCGACATCTCTTGTGCATGTCTCGCCTTGTCGTCCGTTTAATTTTGCGTCCAGCGCCCCATTATTGGCGACGAACCCTAGCCGCCGCTGATGAGCGTTGAGCCCGTGCGCCCCTGGCCGTCGCCGAAACAGAGTAATTTTTGCCCCAGCCAAAACTTTGTGCGCGCTCCACGGCTGCCGTACTTGCTGTCCATAGAAAAAACCAACCGATGCCCTCTTGATAAAAAAAAATCAGTGTGAGAAGGCGATAATTTGTCGGTTGTGCATCATCCAGCTAAGAAGATGCTACAGATGGAGCCGGGACGCTGCTGGGAGGTCGGCAGATTCAGTTAGGCCGGCCCAATCATGGTACGCAGGGCAGGAGATCGTGTCTCCACTTGAGGCTAGCATACCCCCACATACAAATATGTTTATTACATAAGTTAGGCGGCGACGCAATCAATCAATCAGCCCGCAAACTGTGTGTTCATTTTTATTCAAAAAAAAACTGTGTGTTCATTTTGTAGGAGCACGACCGTCCGTGTTTTTTTATTGCCTCATCCTTCGAGTACAAGTTGTAGTATCTGACTCACGCACTAACTCACACTATACGTACACACACCCTATATATGAACACCACTAGTGCGTAAGCTAGACATACGACTTATATATAGGGCTAACAGTACACGACTGAGAGATATAACAATGGTGGTTCATCAGTGTGAGGCAATTGGTGGTTCATCAGTGTGAGGCAATTGGAGTTATTCACGGGAAATAAATCCCCGGGTGAGGCACCCGGCCCGGCGAGTATCAGCACTCGAGGTCCCGGGTGGGCAGCCTAAGCGTAAGCTCAGCTGACCAACCAAGCACCGCTCGGTTCTCACGACCGTCCGTGTTGATTAGCTAGCGTGATGGATTCGTCAGCTAGCCTCCAGAAAGGTGAGAGGAGACGCGATGATGCGCACGTCGCCTTCTTGATACACACAAGTTGAGGGTGTGTTCACTTCGCGAAAAGTAGCTGAAAAGTTACTATAGCATCTTTCGTTGTTATTTAGTAAAATTTGTTCAATTATGGACTAACTAGGCTCAAAAGATTCGTCTCGATATTTACAGACAAACTATACAATTAGTTATCTTTTTTACCTACATTTAATGCTCCATGCATGCGTTGAAAGATTTGATGTGATGAGTGGAAGAGAAAATATTTTGGGTTGGGTGGGGAAGTGAACAAGCCTGAGGCACGTGCCAGCTCCACCACCTGGGTTCAGCGAATGCGCCCGATGCGATGCAACTACTCTAGTACGGAGTACAATAGATTATTGCACTGCTCCTCATTGCGATAAGGATGAGCAGCTGAGGTAGCTTCCGGCCCAGGCGGCCAGCAAAGAGCAGCATGTCACCTCTCATGTCACATATATAAAATAAGGCGCCGTTTGGTTCGGACAAATTAAAGTTTAACTTCTATTACATTAATATTCTCTCAAATGTAAGGAATATTAAATGTAGACTAATTACATGTATGGCGGTACATATTAAGAGTAATTTACGAGACGAATCTATTAAGCCTAATTAATCTAAAATTAGAAACTTTTTATCAAATAAGACGAAAGTGCTACAGTGTTTGTTAAACTTTAACACCCAAACCAAACGGGCCTAAAATGCATGATAGCCACATGTCACCAAAGACCGAAACAATCTTTTTTTTTTCTTTTAGTAGTACTGGTTTCTACCCCGTGATCGAATTCGATCGACGCAAAAAAAGAATCAAGAAGAGATGATGAAATAACGCAAAATCTTTGTTCAGCTTTATTGACTTTGTCTCACTATATATATGGCCTTTCCACACAGGCGGCACCGACACCGTCGCTACGAACGAAAGACACAGAAGCGTATGAGTAGGCAATTAGGCATGCATACGACACGCATGGGCACCGTGCGCGCGCGTGGCGGAAAGGCCTCCAACGAATCAACAAATTTCCATTCCTAAAACTAAGCTAAAAACACCTACTACGATCCAGTGTATACACCGTGTTGTGTGCGTGCGTGTGTATTCTGTACGTATCTGAGTGCGAAGGCGAGAGCGTGTATGCTACGGCCGTATACGTACACCCGCCGTACACGTACAGCAGGCTACAGACGCCGCCGGGACGAGATTGGTGGACCGACGACTCCGCATTCCCCTCACTAGCAGAGGAGCGAGTCGACGAACAGGTCGTCCCGCGGCTCGTCCTTGGCCGCGTAGCCGCCGCCGTATGCTCCGCCGCTCAGCATCTCCAGGGTGTAGGGCTGCTGCTGCTGATGGCCCAGCTGGCCGCCGGCGGCGGCCATTAAGGCTGACCCGGAGCCCGTCGGCGCCACCGCCGCCGCCGCCGCGCGGCTTGAGGCACCGCGCCCCACGGGCACGTCGTGGTTGTGCTTGCCCTCGTACGTGGTGATCACGGCGCGCGTGTCGTGGGACGCGCGCTCCACGTGCTTCCGCACGGGGCACCCCACCGTGGTGCACTTGTAGTAGCTCCGCGGGTTCGGGTTCCCCTTCACCACTTTCTGCCCGTACTTGCGCCACCGGAACCCGTCGTCCAGGATGTCGATGTCGCTCAGCGTCTGCACCACCAGCCGGGGCTCGCGCACCGGCTTGCCGCCGGCGCCGCCAGAGCTGCCCTCGTTCTCACCATCCTCCTGCTTCCTGATCAGGCAGATATATACATGTATATGATGAGTTCCACGATCGAACACAAGAAAATTAATACGGCTCAACTTGTGAATGACTGATGAGTAGCGAGCGAATCTGGGGATTGATTACTACGTACCAGCGCTTGGCGTCGGGCTCGTCGCCATCGCTCCGGTGCGACCCGTTCTCCGCCTCGTCGTCGCCGAAGGTGACGGACGAGTTCTCGGCGGTGGCGCCGGAGTGCTCCGGCCCGCAGCCCGCCGCCGCGGCGGAGAGGCTGTTGTTGGCGGCCTGCTGCTCCTCCGCCGCGGCTACGCCGCCGGAGGAGTTGCGGCGCGTGGACAGCGGCTTGGGGTGGTTGTGCGCGCCCTTGTACACGATCTGCGTGATGCGGCCGTCGGCCAGGGACCGCTCCACCTTCTTCTTCATGGAGCAGCTGTGGTACGTGCACTTGTAGTAGCTGCGCGGGTTCTCGCTCCCCTTCACCTGCTTCTGCCCGTACTTGCGCCAGTTGTAGCCGTCCTCCAGCTTGGTGTTGCTGTTCCCGCCACCGCTGTTCGCCTGCTTGTTGCTCGACGCGACGACGGCGCTCTTATTGGTCGCTGCGGCTTCGACTTGCTGCTGCTGCTGTTCCTGCTGCACGACCATACACAGATTGAGACTGTCAGCTACTTACTGTTATATAGTATTTCGTAGCTTAGCTTGTATGTGCTACTAACAAGCAATAATTCCTACCTTGAACGACGGGAAGGACGTCGTCTGCGCGGGCATGGCGTTGGAGGTGGCCGTGTGGAAGGAGAAGTCGTTGAAGCCGCCGATGGCGGCAGAACGGCTGTCGTCTTGCTGAGATGCGATCAGATCGGCGGCCTGCTTCCAGTCGAACCTCTGCGCCGGGATGGCGCCGGTGGTGGGAGACGCCAAGGTGTTAGCGGAATAGTGGAGCAGGACGGGCGAGTCGAGCAGCTCGGCGGGGCTGAGCCCGGCCGGGATGGCGAAGTAGGAGGACGGCGACATCGGCGGCGGCGAGATGGGCAGGCTGGGCGGCTGCGCGGACTTGAACTTGGGCACGCCCACGCCGCCGCCTCCCCTGGCGCCGCGGTGGAACAGACCCCTCGGCGACCGCTCCTGATCGGCGCCGCCGGCTCCTAGCACGTCCCCTGCCCCGGAGAGCAGTTCCGTGAACGAGGTGATGAAGGGCGGCGGCGTGAACGTGAACCCCCCGTGCTCCAAGCTCCCCGTCGAGGACGCCATGGCGAGCGACGCAGAGCAGCGCAGCCGAGCGAGCAGAGGAGACGAAACGAGAGGGGGAGAGAGATGAGAGATGGGGTGCGTGAGGAGAGGAGGGTAGAGGCAGAGGCGGACGGGAGTGGTTGCTCGGTGGCTGGCGCCGTTTAAGTAGCGGTCGGTAGTGCGCGGTAAAGCGCCGGCAGCGGCCAGGTGGGGGCGCTTCCTTAAGCGATGACGTCACTTACAGGTGGGGACGGCAGCAGGTGGGACCGAAATGTCAGTGGAGCTAAGAGGCTGAAGGCGAACGTGTTTGAAACGGGATGCTTCTTGGAAGGCAGGGTTTTGACGCAGATGGTGAGGGTGTGTGTGCGTCAAAGCTCGTGCGGTTTGACCGGTCAGACGAGGCGGCGACGTGGGGTTCCGGGAAGGAGAGGCCGTGTGGGGCCCGTCCGCGGGGATGTGAGTCGCGTCCTTCTCCCCTCTCGCTCGTGGCGTGTCCCCACGGGTAGGCAAGCAAAGGGCTTGGTTTTGAGAACTGTGAGTGCTAGCTCAGTTGGTGTGCCCTGCGGGTGTGCAGGCCACCCGCTCGGGTTCGATGCCTCACCGGAAACAGTGTTCCCTTAATAATTCAGTTGTCTCACACGGATGTGTCATCGTTGTCGTATCTTTCAGCTGTGTTCTTAGTCTTAGATATAGTTTGTAGATCTAACTTGCGTATTAGGGGTGTGTGTGAGGGTGTGTGTTTGCTGTGTGTTAGTGCGTGAGTTCAGATACTACAGACTGTAAGGTTGGGGCAATAAAACAAAATGGCTTGTTTTCTGGCAGTGGTAGCGGCAGGAATGGATGGATCGGAGTCGGACGAGTGGGACACTGGGACCCCAGTGTGCATGCTGGTGTAGTGGGACAAAAAAGTGCTTTTCGTTTCTCTTTATATATAAATGGAGCCCGGCTGCTTCTAGCATGAATCACTGCCAAACAGGTATAGGGAGAGAAACGTTTCCCTGAATCCTTCGAACCACTGTCTAGAATTTTGTCTGATTTCGTTCCTTAGCTTTCCGCTGTACTGGTTAATTTTTAGTTAATGTTTTTTTGAGCACAGACATTTTAAAATAGGTTATTATGTTTAAGTTATTCCTCCTAAAAAAGTTTTAATTTTTTTCATTATAATTTCTTTTATATGTACTCCCTCCATTCCTATTTACCTGGCGTGAGGACTTTATTCCACCAAGACGTATTAACTCAACATGAGTAATCACGGGAAGTAATTACTGCACGGCATGCGAGACTAAAAGGCTATTTTTAGTACTTCACGCCATGAAACTGATGCTAGTCATGCATGCATCGCTTTATGTTTTACTCTAAAGTAATTAATTGACCCTTGATATTTATAGTCCGCCTCCTATTGTGGCCAAAATAAAAAAAAAAGTGAACGCCTAGTATATAGGAACGGAGGGAGTATCTGCTACAAACTATATTTTTAAATCATAACTTAACCTATCAACCAAACGGTCTCACGTCTTCTTAGAGAATCTGGATCGAACACATTTTTATAAGGATTTGTATCTCTACTAAACACACAAAATCATGTTTCATAGGATTTGCAAATTGCTAAACCTTGTTTTGCTATAAAGTGTTGCTACATCAACATAATTCAACCTCCAATAATGTATATTTGAGCAACCTTGTTTTCAGGAGATGTGGGCTGCTCTAGCCATCTTGATTGCTCTAGATTGCTAGCCATCTTGAATGCTCTAGGGTTTCGTCATTTTTGAGCAACAAGAGGACGAAAAGCATAATAGGATTTGGTGATGAAAAAACATGCTAAAAGATAATAATAAATAAGTAAATTTGGTTGTATGCGCTCAATTGACCATTAGCTTTTATATTTACTAGAAAATGTGTTTGTATGTTGCAACATGAACTCAATTCATAGAAACCGGGCTCTGTAACATTGTAAGACACGAGTTGTTAACTCGTATGAACGGATCATGAGTACGTCTGGGTCATATATGAGATACATAGGACGCAGCTCAATACGTCTTAGAGTTAGACTCCATATCGATCATCGTATAGACACGAATTATTACAACTTATATGATCATAGGACACAAAGAACATAACTCAATATATATTCGAATCAGACTTCGTATCGATTATCGTTAGACGCATTTTATTCTACCTTGTATGATTGCGGATCATGAGCTGAGTCACATACGAGACATGGTGAGGTGAGTGCAGTTTTGTAAGTAAAACAAAAATGGGACGAAAAAACTTTCTACTATCCGTATAGTTAGGGGGGACAGGATGAAACATAATATGATAAAATTTTAGCTTTTTAGTATTAAATATAAATATATAGAACTACTGCCCTTTAAAAAGAAGCTGGACTAAAATTAGAAACGAATCTAATTCGGTCACATACAGAATGGCTAGCTCTTGCTAGTACAGTATTTCTTGAACGAAAGAAAATTCGCGTGCAAGTTTAACGGTTTCATGCGTTCTCGTGTTTGTCAAGTGGTTTTTGCTGGAAGTTCTGAGTCCTGAATATCATACTTTATATGCATGGACGGTGTGTGTCACTGTGTGACACGTATAGTCAACAGTAAAACTTGGACTAACTTGGTAGGTACTGGTTTGAAACTTTAATTTAGTAATAACGTGCCACGGCCTTAATTAACTGTAGTAATCTATTCTGGCCCTGTTTGCTTGAATTTATCAGCTTGGCTTATAGTGTATTTTTTTTCACAATAAAACAACATCAGTTAGCTTATTAGCCACAAAAAAAACCATGAGCCCAACAACTCGTCTATCTTATGTATGTTTATTAGGTACAGTAGCTACGAAAGCATCGTCCTTATATAATTTTTTTCGTCTATCCTTCGGTTGAATATTGATCAAACCAAAAGGACGATGCTTCGGTTGAATATTGATCAAACCAAAATTCCTTTTCATGCAAAACTAGTGAACCCAGTATCATCTTCTTCTCAAAATCTAGTTATACCAAAACCCAACTAAAAAATCCCTGCCTGAATAGAACTTTTCTGGTACTCTGGGACAGTCCATACCTTCACGGAGGACGACGTAGCAAACTTGTCAAAGTCGACGTCCATGCCAGATCTTCCCTGAGCAAAACCTTCTAGAACCTGTAGTCATGGGCAAATATGGAAAGGTTGAGACATTGGTTATGGAAAAGTTAATACACCCCTGCAGTGTTATAAATCAATTTGAATTGTTGCACTCTTGGTTATGAGCATGATATTATTTGTTGAACTCAATGGAGCTATCGAGTGTGGCAACTTATGGAAGATGATTGAGCTCACACCTCATGACACAAGTTTAGATTCATGTAATCACCTACATGTAGAAAGGCTAAATCATATGCTCACTTTAACTTACCTCTCAAATGCTCATATATGCAAATATACTTTTAAAGTTTTAGTTTAAACGTGACATGTAAAAATGAATAGCGGTAGCAAACTTATAGAGTTGTCTTAAGTCAAACAGTTTTAGTTTGACCGAATTTATATAAAAAAGGGTAGCAATATTTATGGCATCAAATTAGTATATTTCGATACACAATGAAATATATTTTTGTAGTGTGCTTATTTGGTGTCTAAATATTGATACATTTTTTTAATAAGTTTGATCAAACTTAAAAAAAGGTAAGATAACTCTAGAAGTTGATTTATTTGAGGACGGAGAGGAAGTATTTGATTTAGTTGAAATAAGGTTTAGCCAAGCTCAGTTAAATCCAACAAAGATATGATGGCTAGCTCATTATCCTTAGCATGGGCTGGTTTAGGTGACCGCGTAACAAGTTATAATGTCCTGTTGCAACGAACAATGAATGGACATGTTTACTAATAAATATAAATATTATATATATGACAGGAGTTACTAATCCCGATCACCAATTGTACGTCAGGTGAAAAAGGAAAACAATGCACCTGGAACACTATACTTAACGTTTGATCTGTAAAAGCTTAGAGGCTAACTCTATGGTTACAAGGTGTGGATCAAGTTATCTGCTGAAGCAGTCATTAGAGATTTTGTCTGGTTATAAGTTGTCCCATTTCCAAATATTGTCACGGAATGATTATTTCCCCTGTGTATCATGGCAAGGAGGCACACGCGGACCAAAGAATTTATTGAGGCATTTCTCCTGCGCAGTGCGGCGCAGCCCATGTGCTTGTCGTCTTCGTCCGTCTAATACCTCCACTTGCATGTGAGATGTCACGCCATAGGTCCATAAAAATTTCTGGCTGTAGTATATTGCACAACTGATTTCAGTATGCTAGCTAGCTTGGGCAACTTGCTAGTACTAGGCGGCTAGCGCATTCTGGGACAATGCATTTGGTCAGGATAGGCTCATCTCATAAGATATCCGATGGAAATAGAGCGCGAGAAAAAAGAAACGAAAAGGTGACACAGGTGCATGCATACGTGCGTACTACGTGTGGTGGCATGGTAGTTTAAAACTTTTAGCATCATGATGTCAACTCATGCCATGGATGCTCTGCAGCCATAATATAAGACAGATCTGGTGGGTACTAGAAACAACTACTCTATGGGGTGAATGTAATAATCTAGGACGTTACAGGGCTTAACTTCATTGCGCGATAAAAAAAATAGAAGAGCATCATGAAGATTTTAAAATAAGATTAAGTAGAGACAATGTGAATAGCTTACAACTAAGAGGTTGAAAGTTAGTAAGATGACATGGCTATTAGTGGAGGAGACGATGTAGATAGTTAACGGGGGATGATATTGATGACTTGCATGTTGAGATAAACTTATAGTAGAGATTAGCTTTAAAAGAGATATAAATTCTTTAGTTCTAACAATACTTCCTCTATCCTAAAAATACAAGAGATCAAGATTTGTCCTAAGTCAAACTATCTTAAATTTCATTAGAATTATAAAAAAATTATTACTATGTACCACCTCATAGAGGTAAATAATGAAACTACATCTCATAATTCATCCAATGATGCTAATTTGGTATCACAAATGTTATTCTTTTTTCTAGACGCTTAATCAAACTGACAATTGTTTAGTTTACGACAAACTCTCATCGCTTATATTTTAGGATGGATAGAATATTTCATTAAAAAATTTATAAGTTTTCTTGGGGTCAAAGGACTACAATAAAGTGAGGTTAGATTCGCCCCTAACTACTAAGGCCATGTTCGGTTCCCAGGGAATGCCGTTCCTGGCCAGAACGCTTATATAATTTGTATAGGTCAGCCTTCGTAGGAATCATTTCTGGTAGGAATGACCTTAAACGAACGAGGCCTAAGTTGCATATTGCACTGTCTAGAATCTTAATAAACATAAGTATTAGAAGGTTTGTGCAACGCCTCAAGTCCAAATGGTTTAAAACCACTATGCATGCTAAGCAAATCACATGCTACCGTCCACCTACTTTACTCATGGTTTCGTCCTCACATCACATAAAAGTGTTAACTCAGAGATAGTTGTACACTACTACATAAATGATTTCGTGGAACACTGTTCAATCATTAACAGAGATGGACGTTTTATTTAGAGAGGTAGTAAAAAATTGCCTATCTCCTAAAATAGATTTACGAATGTGGTAATATGAGGTCTATGAGTTAAGTTGTACATTGAGGCACTTGGAAAGCCTCTCCTCTTAACAACCTACGAAAGTGGTTATGTGATAGCCCCGTAGTATCTTGTGAAGGAAAATGTATCGATTGAGAAACCGCTTGAGAAGTCTTAAAGGGCAGCATGATGTATCGTTGGCTAATGACGCGATTAAGTCATTCTGCTTTTCTCCGGGTGGATAACGATGTGACTCTCGGAGCTGCTAGCCTGCAACCATGGATGAAAACGGATCGGATACGGACAGATATCATTGATATCATATTTGTTTTCATATTTCTGGTCGGATTCGGATTCGAATACGGATAGTGTTAGTCATGCCGGATAGGATATGATTGGATGTCGACATCATAAATATGCGATTTGAGTATTCGGATACGGATACGGTATCGGATGTTGAATATCCGGACTCGGATACGGACAGATCTGAACCCCTCTAAACGGATTCGGTCTCGAATACGATCGAAAAATATCCGTACCGTTTTCATCCCTGCCTGCAACGCAAGGCGGCCGAGCTGGCTTAGCTATCCGGCTGTAGCAAGTTGCTCAAAAGAAAAAGATCTCAGTAATAATATTAATGAATACAGTAATGGATTGAGTAGCAGGACAGCAACTTTGATGGCGAAGAAAAGACGGCATGCGTCACAGGTGACGTTTGACCGGCGCCTTCATCCCCACGGCAGCGTGCTGCGAACCCGCCACCGCTGACACGCCATGTGTGCCGTGTGCGTTCCTTGTCCCCGACAACTGGGTCCACCAGCCGTGAAAGCGCCAGCACCGGGGAAGCTTCCGAGGGCACTCTGATCATTCGGCGCACTACCTCGAGCAGAAGGAAGACCCACTGACCACTGTAGCAATCAGTCCTGCAGCAGAGGCCAGACCAGAGCAGTCGAGCAGACAGCGGCAACTACGCGACGCCTAGCGTAGCTTCCCTCTGTCCCAGTCCCAGCCTCCCCTCCCGGTCCCAGGGCCGTCAAGCATCTCAAGCTTATCTCTTGGTGCGGCTAGCTGCCGCAGCCGGACCAAACCTTTTAATGCCAGTTGTGGGGCCGGCCGCCGGCGTTACGGTGGGCGTCCGCCGCCCTCCTCCGTTGCAACGATTGCTTCATCCGATCCGCATGATGGCCACCATCTAAGCACGGTAGCAGTATTTTACTGTACTGTTTCGATCGTTTGCCTCCCTGCGAGAGGAGTTTCCGTCCACGAAAAGACATTACAATGTGATGTGACACTCAAGTTTGACCTTTTTTACTCTGATGAGCACTAGTAGACGTATACTATTGTCAAACACACAAGTGGCCTGTCGCTACAGATGGTCGGCAAACACAAACAGGCCGGGATAAGCATACAGAATCATATAATATCCTCTCGGTTTCAGACTCAGACGACAGCGACACCCTATGTCCCGTTTTAATTTTCAGAAGATCATTTTGATCCATTTCCAGTTAATCTAAACAAAAGGCCCTGGCTGCAAAATTATGTGCTAGGTACTCCCCTTCTGTCGGACAGTCTACGTAATGCAGGAACATATACTCATGTCTGGACATTTTTTAACAGAACAAAAACCTTTATTTCAGCTTCATATCACGCTGATTGAATGTCAATGTGACACGAAATAAGAAGCAAATATACATATACTGGCAAAGTGGCAATGATGAAAACTAAACAATGTATGTGCTTCAAAAAAACATAAGAAACCTCCGATCAAATATATTTTCATTTGCGAGTAAAGCTAGCTCTGCTCTTCTACGCTTGTCAGCGGTTTCAATGAAATCGGTCTTTGGTAAAAGGAATGGACAAGAATGTTGTTGAACACATGCTTAAGACATCAGTTCAGTCATCCTAGAAATCTCAATCCATGTCGTTGATAGGGGAAGACCAAAAGTCTTTTCTTGTTGGAGATTTTCTGTGAATTCAGTGGTTATTTCAAACACAGGCCTTGTTCAGTTCCGGAATCGGGCCGGTGGATTCGGCACTGCGCGCTACAGTGTTGTAGCGCGTTTTGTTTTTTAGTGCAAAAAATTGTCCAAAAATTGATTAATTAGACTCAAAATGTTCGTCTCGCAAAGTACAACAAAACTGTGCAATTAGTTTTTTATTTTATCTACATTTAATACTACATGCATTTGTCGATATTTTAATGTGATGGGGAATCTTCTTTTTGCATAGTAAAATTTGGAGAAGGAATTGAGAACTAAACAAGGCCACAGTTGAAGCCGACGGGACTAAAAATTAACAAGCTCACATGCATGCATCAGCATTCAGCACCTCACCACAAACTGTCTACTGTTCTTTACTGACCGCACAAAGATCCACGGCAGTCTTGGAGTTGACATTGAAGTGAAAAAAAAGAAGACATAATCAAATCAGTGCTTAAAATAAGAATTTAATCTGTGTTTGAATTGTAATAAATGAGAACTGCTTAAAATAAGACTCCTAAGCAAAGCATATACCCTCGGTATAAGTAGTCTGTCTTTTATCACTCCAACTCAAAACCATGAGATTGTAATAAATGAGAAATCCATAGATAGGATGGTCATATCGAGATCGAAAAAGTTAAGCAACATGTGAGTTTGTCACCGAGTAAATAATCAGTAGAGTAAATTAGACAATAGCATTGGTTTACTAATTTTCAAAGGTTGGTCAGAAAAGAATACCATGATATGGACAACAAAGCTATAGTAAGGCACTTCAAGCTTTTACTTCACGAAGTTCATGAGTGAACGAAAACCACGTTTATTTCTTTTAGTCCACAAATAGTTCAGCATAAAGCTCTTCTAAGTCGTCCTTTAATTTGTCTGACGTAAACGTGCAAGACTTGACCTGATGAATCAAAGTTAGCCACTTGACAAAATCATGAGATATGATTGTACCACCAAATCCATTGGGCGCAAGGTTGATAAATTTTTTGAGCATGAACAAGGTTGATAAAATAACTTGTTAGCTACTAGTAGTTGGCACTGTTTTTCTAAAATCTATATAAAGTGAACAACGATAAGTTCCAATAAGCTCCTTTAGTTTTCGATAGATCAGTGGGTGCTCACCTAAAAGAGACCGCGTCACTCTAGTTTTCCCTAGGCTTGCCAAACTAGGGCACCCTCTCATGCTATAGAGATGAGACACAAACAACATAAGTACTAGACAAATGGAAAAAAAGAGATAAATGAACAAGATATAAAGTATATTCAATGTCTTCATCAACCGGTGAGTGCCCTTTATGTTTATAGGTTAGCTATAGGCACCCTCTCCCATCAAATATTTTATTTTTTCAAGCATATTCAATAACTGAACTCAAGAAGACTGATTTTATATATTATGGCCTCGTAGGGGGGAAAAAGGCAACCAGTATATGTTGATATGCACATATAAAATGTCATCCAAGGACTATACCAAAACAATGAAAATCAAATATACATGAAAAAGAATTACTAAACCAGAAAGTTTGATAGGGAAAGAAAGGTCAGAAAAGTATTATCTTTGAGCCCGACCTTTTTCTGAATATTTTTTCTGTCCTAGTACCACAGGTCCAACTGAATATCATGTAGTCGTGCTCAGTGGCGGATCCAGGACAAAATCCTAGGGGGGGCTGAACTTTACGGCTTGCTCGATCTTCGTCTTCAACTTCTGTCTAGTGTCCAACGCCTCCTTCCTAAGCTCCAATGACACAACTTTCATAGGGCTCAGGGAGGGCTGGTCTCTTCTTCTTCCTCTCTTTCTCTCTATTTTTCTTCTTTTCTCCACCTCTTCTTCTCCCTCACCCTTCCCATTTTCCATTGATACACCAGCTGTAGGGGGGGCTGGAGCCCCCCCAGCCCCCCTGTACATCCGCCCCTGGTCGTGCTTGCAAGTCTTCTGATTCCTTCTCTCAAGGTTTATGTCACATTTGACAGATGACTTGCCAACTATGCACGTGTACAACCAGGATTTCAAAATGTTATCTTCTATAATACAGTTTGCATGCAGTACATAATTACTGAGTTGGTCCATCAAATAAGCAAGGTCATGGATGTGACAGTGATTTTCTTGAAACGCATTGTTTAGTTTACACAACAACAGGGTACACGTCGCCTGCCCTTGGCAGTACCCAACCTCGTCATGGCCACATGTCAAGGAGATTTGAGAAAACAATGTGCTGACTGCTGCATGATCCACTGGTCTCAGCGTTGTTCAAACAATGTTAGTACTGCAACGGATCAGACCAACGCGGCTAAGAAAGTGAATTGAATAGGCAGTGTTTAGATCCCTCAAACTTCCAAAAATTTTACAAGATTCTCTGTCACATCGAATCTTTAGACGCATGCATGGAGTATTAAATGTAGGTAAAAAAAAATAACTAATTGCACAGTTTGTCTGTAAATGTCGAGACGAATCTTTTGAGCCTAGTTTGTCCATGATTGGATAAATTTTACCAAATAACAACGAAAAGTGCTACAGAAACTTTACACCAACTTTTACACCATCTAAACACTACCTAAATGTTATCCGTTATCTGAAGTCAGGGATACCTATCTCCTTGAATGTTGCATGACCTCTGACTTGCCATTTTAATCAGTATATATAGTAGTAGAAAGTAAGGGCACCCGCAATGGTTAGAGCTAGTTAATAGCTCTAAGCCAACTTCTCCGATAGTGCTAACTTTTAGTACATAACTTTTAACATGGATAACCCCACATGACATTCTCACATCACTTTGAAATGTGTGCAAGAGCTTAGCTCTTGATTAAGAGCTAGCTTTTCTCTCTCTTCTACTCCCTCTGTTACAAATTATAAGTCGCTTTGACTTTTTTTATATCTATTTTGCTATGCATCTAAATATAATAATATGTCTAGATACATAGCAAAATGGATGAACTTTCATCGTACTGTGCTCTCAAAGAGAAACTCTTCTCAAAATCCCAAAACAAAAGGTGCTGAGTTGAAATCCCATTCTAAGGATTCTTGGTTTGACATAGTAGGAAAGGTCAGTACTTATCTTTGAAGAAAGACCTAGGCCTTATGATCGATCCTATGGTAAGATGTCCGATGATTCATTTGTTTAACCTGACCTTGAGGAATCACTTCGCTCAGATAAAAGGCAAACGAGCTTTTCGGAAGGACAAGAACTAATCCCAACGACAAGACAGAATAAATTGGGTTGTAACACCCTAAAATTTTGGAATGCTTTAAAAATAGGTGAATATGATTTTTATGTATTTTGTGAGCATACAAACTTAGAAAAGTAATAGTTTTTATTAATTTAAAATCCAATATAAGGGTAGAAACATGATTGAGCATTCATGCTGCTGCATTTGAATTTTTGTATTGAGTGGTTTGAATCAAATTCAAAAGAGGATTCAAAATCTTTTGAAAAATGGCTTTGAAAAATTGGAAAAGGAAAAAGAAAAGGATTTTTCGCTCATTTCGGTTTTTGGTCCAACTCAGCCCGAGCGTCTCTCTCTCTTGGGCCGTCCAGGATCCAGCCCAGCAACGCGCGCCGCGTCTGCCTTCACCCCGCGCGCGGCCCGCCTTCCTTTTTCTCCCGCCCCGTTCTTTGGGCCGAGCCGGAGACGGCCCAGCTTGCGCGCGATTGCGCGACGTCCGCCTGCCTGACGCTAACATCGCGGGCCCACACGTCAGGGTCGCCTTCTTCCTCCCCACGCCGGAGTCGGATTCCTTTCCTTGTTCACCACCGATCGAATCCGCCTCCCCAACCTCTTCCTTCTTTATTTAGAGCACCACCGGGCTATATAATCCGAGCTCGCGCACCCCTCCGCTCCATCTTGCCCTGAAGCAGAGGTCCATTGTCGTCCCGAGGAGGCCACGCTCGAGATGCATCCCTAGCCACCCGCCTCTCCGAGTCGCGCGACTTCCTTGTCTCATCCTCGGCTTCGATTTGACCCTTGGTGAGTTCGCATTAATGTTCTCTATCATCTGGTGTCCTTCTTTCGCGAGCTCGTGCTTTGTATCGCTAGATAGCCAAGTTCGGCCATGGCGCCGCCGTGAAACTCGCCACCGGGCCACTGTTCCGACCGAAGCGCCGCTCGGCTTTTCTTCGATCCGATCTGGAGCATCCAAATCAAATCTAACGGTTGAGAATAGATGATACCAGTTCGGCCGGAGTTTTTGTTAAAGAGCCCCTATAATTTTTAAATATAGAACCCGCAATCCATGGCACATTCCCAAATTACGTTTTCTTTTTCATAAAGCGTATTTTGATCGCGGTAACTTCAGAAATATGTTTTCACTTATTTACATATTTGCCACTAGGTTAATTCATGCATAGAATCTCCGTTTTAACTCTGATTTGACCCGTTCAAATTGCGTTAGGTTCGTATTTGTGAGCTCTACATGTTAGTACCACTGTACAATAGGTTTGTAACATTTTATTTTCGAGTTTGAATTAAAGTAATTATTTTTCTATAGGAAATCTTAGTAAATTCATAACTTCGTCGTTTTAGCTCTGTTTTTCGTGATCTTCACGTCTGTGTGATCCTAGCGAGTTGTAGATTCATTTTAAATACTTTTTATCTTATTTTATTACTGTTGGTGTACTATTCTAATTATAGTCTTGTTTGTTTATGCATGATTGTTTCTGGATGAATGTTGTTGTCGTTGTTGATCGAGTATAAACGGTGAGCAATTCGTTGGAGATCAAGAGTTTTTCTACAAGCAAGATCTTCAGGACCAGTTTGAGCAAGACAAGTATAACATGGGATTGTCCTTGTTGTCCTATTCACAATAAGCAAATATAATCATTATGCATATATTCCCTTGATAAGGATGACTTAGTTTTGATCTTATACCTTGACACCTATTATATTGCATTGAGTAGCATTGCTAGTGCTTAACATGAACTGTGATCATATAATTTGACTAATGGAATATGCAATAAACATTAAAAGATAACTTTTGATTACTGTTTAAAGAGGGCTAGAGCATTGGGCTATTTTATAGTGCTCTAGTTTCTCTCCTTAAGGACTTATCTGTAAGCGAATATCTGGGATTTACAGTACAACTGTGAGGGCTATATTGCTCTGGCTTTAGTCATATAGAAGGACATTTTCTAGCTTGTTAGTGGTAACCTTTTTGGCGTAAGAATGGCTTGACGAATCGGGTATAGTGCAGCCTCTGTCCTTATGTGTATAGGCTGCGTGTCATTGTGCCATTTGAAAGGGGGCTCTACATCTATTTGTCGAGTGAATCTAATGGCCCTAACTTGTTAGACGAACCTTCAAAAGACTTCATAGTGTTTCCCTGCCTGCTCACCTTGGAAGTGTTTTGGGAGTAATTAACCCGGGCATATGGGCAACACGACTCACAGTGAAAGTGTACAACCTCTGCAGAGTGTAAAACTGTTATAACAGTCGTGCTCATAGTCACGAGTGGCCTTGGACCCTTATGGAATAGTTGATCATTAATAATAAATATGTTTTTGCTATTCGTTAATCATTTCACATGGATCATATGTTTATTGTTATATTGAGACATCTTGATGCTATTGATATGCTAAAATTATGCCAACTAAAAGCTACATGCTGATAAACTAATATCATGCCTTTGAGCCTCATGAACCCATATTACACTTGTTGAGTACGAGATGTACTTACACTTGTTTATTTTTCTTACTTGGATAAAAATCCCGGATGGGTAACAGATGGTGTAAATAGTGACTACTACTCCTACTTTCATGAAGATTACTAGGCTTGCAGTCAATCAGTCAATGTGCCTGTGCTTGGAGCTACAACGAGAGATTTACCTTTTTTACTTTCTGCTATATTTGTGTAAAGACTATGTGTTAATAATCATGATGTAATAACATTTGTGATGATACTTCCTTTATAATTTGTTAACTTATGTGTGATTGATCTCTGGGCACACATAAGAGTATGCATTCCATTTGGTCTTTAAATGGGTGCGACATGGGTTGACTCGGGCGAGCCTCCTGAGGTTCCTGCTTCCCCGCCCCTTTTTGATCCTCAACAAGAGGGGGTTATCGGGATTGGGGGTATCGGGCTCGTCGCGAAGGTGGCATTGTCCACAGAGAAACCAACCCAAAGCCAAGTCACTATGTTATCTCCTACTATTGGTATGGCGCTAGCTAAGCGACTTATAATTTGGAACAGAGGGAGTATTAAAATATGAGAAAAATGCTTAGAGCTAGCTTAAAAGCCAATTGTTGGAGCTGCCCTAATACTGTTGTAATGTTTTTTCATTCAAGAACTCTATTTTGGTGCTCTCGTCTCGGTTTTGCAGAGTTTTAGGACCACGAGTGTCAGGGCATTGCTACCGTAACTGTGTTGCCATGTTCCGTTTTCAAGCCTTCCCCTCTTGAAAACCTAAACGGCCAAGGTTCCACATCTCAACCAAACATACATTATGATTTCTTTTCTAATACAATTTTGAATGAAATTTACAAAAATATATCACAGACAAGCATTTTTTTACAAAAAAACAATAAAAAATCTTTTCACTGTAGAACGACTTTCTGTTCGGTGTGGCTAGCGCCTGAACGTCTGGACAGACGCGTGCATCTAGATGCCCGTGTAGCCCGCCCCTATCCCGCCTTCGCCCTGCCCATGAGTGCACTCCGGCCCGTCTGCGCGCCCGTCGGTCCTTCCCCTCACCCCCTCCTCTCTCTCTCACTCAATGCGTGAAGCGCCCCTGGTTAACCAGGAACTCAAATGTGATACAATACTAGTCCCAGGAGGCTAGTAACACATTTATTACATCAGATATGTCTCATTACAGTAGTCTCGACAAGCGTGGACAATGAAGACATGCCACGATTAAAAGTAACCACAACACAATACAGGTCCAACAGACCCAGAAATAGGTCTCGCTAATACATATTATCTGACGGATCCCAATGCCACAGGCTTAGTTGGGTGCAGACACGACCTTATTCGTATGCCACGTCAGGATTGAAGTCTAAATCTTCCTCTGTTCAACAAAGCAAGGGTGAGTACAAAGTACTCAGCAAATCCAACCTTACCCTACGGAATGGGATATCAGTATATGCATATGGATAAATCAAGGATAAGGCTTGGTTTATTTGCATAAAGCTATCTTTTTACACATGTAGGGTTTTATTTTATAAATACCTTTGCAAAAGACATATATATATATTTATATATAATAGTAATTCTAAAAAAGGGGTTGATCACAATTTTAGATGTTGCTAAACCCTCTATTCCCGCAACATATGGCAGACAACCGTTCATTTCCAAAATCACACTCACTCTCATGTTTTCACTCATCCCAACCCATCTAGTTGTTGAAACCAAACCATAACTCGTCCGATACCGCGGACACATCTATCCGGATAAATTTTACACTCTACAGAGGTTGTACACTTTCCCCATAAGTAGGATATCGTAGCTTAACACCGTCGTGCAAGCACAGATCCATCAAAGCCATTACCCTCCATAGCTAAGTAATGGCGCTCACCACGGAAACACTAAGGCCATATCTCATAATACAATAATTTACAGAGCTCTTTACATTTCATACAATATTCATCAATTTCCACATACATCTCTTAGTGTCCCGTTGCACACCTGCCTCCAGGTGATTGCCATACCAACTAGAGGGATTTAGACTAAGCCTTTTCCATGCAAGGCGAGTGGTTGTACGAAAATGAGTTAGGCAAGATGAATCATCAACTCATTCCTTAATCAAGACAAGGCGGATATCTTCATGCTTAACCACAAAAGGTACAAATCACAACACCACGACATCCCACAAAAGGAACACCGATCCGTCCCATCTCTAGGGTAATCACCATATATAACTTGTTCATTAACCCTTTCATCATACCCACAATTCATTTCCACAACTGACACAATTTTTCTTTTAAAATCATTGTATTTGAGAAAATATAGTAATGAGTATCCATGATGAGTATCAAATCCTAAGTATACTAACTAATAATATTTTATCATAGCATATTATTTGTTCCTAAGTTTGAATAAGACAATTATTAGGCAATATTAATTCAAGGATGGCTATTCAAACGGGTTTTAGCTAAGCAGGAAAAATACTTCGTACGCATAACGTACATGCAATATTTAAAACGACTTCTATGGGTTGTGTTTAAAAATAGGATCAACATACATCAAAGGGGAATAGGCTGGACTTGCCTCCGTCGGCGTCCTCGGTAAACTCCTGCTGGCAGTCTGGTTCTTCGGTGTTGAACTCGCGGTACTCGCCTCCGACGTCCTCGTTGTCCGGTTCGTTCACTCCGTCAGCTAGAAGTACACAACGAGTGCAACAGACAAATAAGCACAGATAAATAATCACATAAATTCAAATGAGCTCTAAAAATCATGAAATTTATATGAGAGGTAGATCATGATTTTAGATGAATTTAGAAATAATAATATTTGGAATCGGAGTTGGCATGTGGCTGTGCAAGATGGCCGAAATTTAATAACGTGAAAAAGAATAATGCGTGATTAAGGAATGAGTGATCACGTGGGCATTTGGCTTGGCTGGTAGTGCATGGTGTATACTATACGTGTGCTATTTGGATGGAGTTGTAGCTTAGGACCCACACGTCATACACACATGCATGGGAAGGGAGAGAAAAGCTAGCAATGGTCTTCTTCTTGCTTTTTGCATGGACAACGTCATGGTTGAGCTCATGGAGCTCGGGAGCGGCTCGACACAGGCAAGGGCAAGGAGGAAAGTAAAGAGAAGACCACAGGAAGAGTGGGAAGAGCAAGGGGATGCTCATGGGCTGCTCACCTCGTCGTGCGACGATGGTCGAGCCCGGCTCGTGCGTACGGTCGTATATGGTATACGCGAGACAAGTGAAACGAGAGCAGGCAAGCGAGTGTTGAGCTAAGTGTGCTGCTGTGGGAGAGCAACCAGGCATGCCTTTTATAGGCCAGGAAGCAGGGATGTGCCACTGGCTTGCTTGCTTGGGCGGTGCGGCGCATAGCGAGTAGATGCTTAGCATGCAAATGGACGGTGCCTAACCTTGCATGGTGGTCAGTGCCTAATTTGCATGCATGCATTAGCTATCTATATGTGTGCATGTGTGGGTGCTGACATTTACTTGCTTGTGCTCTGCATGCTGGTGGTATATGCATGTTGCCTGTGTGCCTTGCTTGTTTGCGTGGTAAATGGTAAAAGTGAATATTGCCTCGGTGGGTGCTTTGTCTTGCTTCATTTGCCGCGTATATACGAATGTGCTGTGGCCATGCATGGAGAAGAAAGATAGAGGGAAAGGTGGAAGGTGAGACCCGCTATCGTGGCGGCGTGAGAGCTGCCGCAGTCGGTGAGGGGGGGGTCCGAGCACGGGTGCGTGCTGCGGCGATGGTGGTGGGGTCGGCGCACGCGCCACTGTCGGGGCATCGGGCGAAGCGAGAGAGAGAGGGGGGGAGAGAGAGATGAGGAACGGGTGGGTGATGTTGATGCCACGGTGCATGATAAATTGAAGAGAGGTAGCTAGGATGGATATAATATGGACAAGATTTGGAAGGATATAGAGCTCAGATGAGTTATGGTTTTTTAAATGCATTTGAAAATAATTTTTAACGCGAGTGATTTTTGAATGTGATTTTTTTGGGATGTTACAAACCTACCCCACTTAAAATAAATCTCGTCCTCAAGATTCACCTGGTTCCTAAACATATGGGGAAACTCCTTTCTCAAGGCATCTTCTTTTTCTCAGGTTGCTTCTGCTTCAGTATGTCTACTCCACTGAACACGACAAATTCGGACGATTGTCGTTCTTGTTTGCTTGGTGAGTGTGTCTAATATTTTTATTGGCAGTTCTTGATACCTTAGATCATCTTGTAAATCAATAGTGTCTGGTGATATCTGTTCTTCTGGTACTCTGAGACATTTCTTCAATTGGGAAACATGGAACACATTGTGTATATCTGACATTTCTTCAGGTAGCCGAATACGGTAAGCTACAGCTCCAATTCTTTGTAACACTTGATACGCTCCAATATACCGGGGTGCTAGCTTGCCCCTAACTTAAAACCTTCGAGTCCCTCAAATTGGGGAAACTTTGAGGTACACAAAATCTCCAACTACAAAGCTTAGCTCTCTTCTTCTTTTATCAGAATAGCTCTTCTGACGTGATTGTGCTTCTTTTAATTTTTCTCTGATCTCTGCCACACGGTCTTCTACTTCTTTTATAAGGGAAGGCTTAAGAAAGGTCCGTTCTCCAACCTCTGACCACATTAATGGGGTCCTACATTTTCTTCCATACAGGGCTTCAAAAGGTGACATACCTAAGCTGGCTTAATAACTATTGTTGTATGAGAACTCTGCATAAGATAGGCTCTTCTCCCAATCTTTACCATAGGTAAGCACACATGCTCTCAGCATATCTTCCATGATCTGATTTACTCTTTCGGTCTGACCATCTGTCTGGGGGTGATATGCTAAGCTAAAATCTAGCTTGGTGCCCATGGCTTCATGCAGTCTCTTCCAAAACTTAGAGGTGAATTGAGTACCTCGGTCAGATACAATCTTACTTGGTACACTATGTAGTTTTACTATATTATCCACATATAACTATGCTAGCTTGTCTCCACTATACTTGGTGCACACAGGTATAAAGTGAGCAACCTTGGTAAGACAGTCCACTATTACCCATATTGAATCATTCCCTTTCTGAGTTTTGGGTAATCCATTCACAAAATACATGTCTATCTCATCCCACTTCCAAACTGGAATCGGCAATGGCTGCAGCAAACTTGTTGGTTTCTGATGCTTTGCTTTAACCCTTTGGCACACATCACATTGTGCAACAAATCGTGCCACATCTACTTTCATACCATTCCACCAATATCTTTCTTTTAGGCCCATATACATCTTGGTGGCACCAGGGTGGATAGAGTATGCTGAGTTATGAGCTTCATCAAGGATTAGTTCTTGAAACTTCCCTACCTTGGGCACACAAATCCTATCCTTATACCACAAGGTTCCTTTGTCATCCACTTTGAAGTATGGAGCTTTATTTCCTCTAGTTTGCTCACGAATCTTCATCAGATATTTATCCTTATGCTATGCCTTCTTAATTTCTTCCTCTAGAGTTGGTTGCACCTTCAGACTGCCATTTTGAGGTTGGCATACTATGTGCATGTTCAACTGTGCTATCTCTTCTTGTAGATGAGTGTTTTTGGACACTAATTGTTGACCATATGACCTTCTGCTTAGGGCATCTGCAACCACATTGGCCTTTCCTGGGTGGTAATGAATCTCAAGGTTGTAGTCCTTGATTAACTCCAACCATCTTCTTTGCCTTAGGTTCAAGTCTGACTGAGTGAAGATATACTTCAAACTCTTGTGATCCGTGTAGATTTCACACTTGTTTCCAATGAGATAGTGTCTCCAAATCTTGAGAGCATGCACTACAGCTGCTAACTCTAAATCATGGGTAGGGTAATTTTGCTCATGAGGTCTAAGCTGCCGGGATGCATAAGCTACAACCTTTCCTTCTTGCATGAGAACACATCCTAAACCTTGTCTTGAGGCATCACAATATATGATGAAACCTTGGTGAATGTCTGGCAAAGTTAACATTGGTGCTGTTGTCAATCTCTTCTTCAATTCTTGAAAACTCTTCTCACATGACTCTGTCCAGGTAAATTTCTTATCTTTTCTGAGAAGCTCTATCATGGGTCTGGCTATCTTGGAAAATCCTTCTATGAACCTTCGGTAATATCCAGCTAATCCAAGAAAACTTCTGACTTCACTAACATTTGTGGGTTGTTGCCAATGAGAGATAGCTTCTACTTTCTCAGGGTCCACTGCAACTCCTTCCGCTGTCAGGATATGACCTAGAAATGTAACTTTCTCAAGCCAAAATTCACACTTGCTGAATTTGGCATACAACTTGTGTCTTCTTAGCTTTTCTAGCACTACTCTCAAGTGTTGCCCATATTCTTTAGAACTCTTAGAGTAGATAAGTATGTCGTCAATGAAGACTACAACAAACTTATCTAGCTCCTCCATGAATACCTTGTTCATGAGGTTCATGAAATAAGCAGGGGCATTGGTTAATCCAAAGGACATAACTGTAAACCCATATTGCCCATATCTTGTTACAAAGGTTGTTTTAGGGACATCACTATTCTTGATCTTGAGTTGGTGGTAACCTGATCTCAAATCAATCTTGGAGAAATACTTGGCTCCTTTAAGCTGATCAAAGAGGTCATCTATCCTTGGTAGGGGATATTTATTTTTGATGGTGACTTCATTTAGGGATCTATAATCCACACACATTCTCATGCTTCCATCTTTCTTCTTTACAAACAGGATTGGGGCTCCCCATGGTGAAGAACATGGCCTAATATAACCTTTATGTTGTAATTCTCTCAATTGCTCCTTTAATTCAGCTAACTCTGCAGGGGCCATTCTGTAAGGTCTCTTGGCTATGGGAGCAGTCCCAGGGATAAGATCAATGATGAACTCTATATCCCTATCTGGTGGCATTCCAGGCAGTTCCTCAGGGAATACATCAGGGTATTCTTGCACCACTGACACTTCTTCTATGGTCCTTGTATCCAAGTTGAAAACCATTGGGTTGACTTTAGATCCTTGGGTTTGACATTTAACCTTAATCCCTTCTTGGTTAACGAATGATACTTCCTTAGTTGCACAACTAATAACTCCATTGTGTCGTGTTAACCAATCCATTCCAAGGATAACATCTAGTCCTTTAGACTTGAGCACTACTAAGTCTGCTAGGAAAACTACCCCACTTAAGATAATCCTTACATTTAAACAACCTAGATGCCATTTGATGTCAAACCCAGGTGTTTGGGTTATTAGGGGTGACTTTAGTAGTACTATGGGTATTTTATGCTTCTCAGCAAAACTTGATGATATGAATGAATGTGATGCTCCAGAATCAAACAATACTGTGCAGGTACTGAGTTGACTAAGAACTCACCAAGTACCACTCCTGAAGCAGTCTGAGCATCCTGAGCATGAATGTGGTTGACACGAGCTCGGCCATAGGATTGCTGAGGTTGCTTTACCATCTGGCTGTTGATGGTGGTGTTGGTGTTGTTGCGAGGAAAACCACGGTTGGCTCCAGACACTGCAGGTCTTGGTCCATTAACAGTATGGGACTAGGTGGACACTACGGGGTTGTTCTTATAAGGACAGTTGGCGATGTAGTGTCTAGTCTCATGGCAATAAAAGCATGCTTTGCCATTGTTGGTGACTTGACCGATGTTGTTTTGTTGGGTCTTGCCATAAGTCTAATTTTGATAAGTTGTCTTAGGCTGATATGATGGCTGCATCTGGTTAGAGGCACTGGCAGGAGAGCAAAACTGCATTGGAGCTTGAGTTCGCTGGCTGGGTTGGCTAAATGTTTTCTGCCTCTGAGATTTAACTCCTTGAACTTTGCGCTCTAAGAACTTGCGCTTGTTCTCCTTCCTTTCTTCAGTTTTGGCCACATCAGTCAGAATGGTTCGTTCATCAAGGTGTTAAAGTCTGGATAGATCTGTGAGGTCATAAGAGTCCTCAACTCATAGGTCACTCCTTCTATGAACTTTGTCTGCTTCTTGGCATCAGTGTTGACTAATTCTAGGCCATAGCGAGATAACTCAGTGAACTGGAAGATGTATTCACTTAGAGTTTTGTTTCCTTGCTTCAAGTTGCAAAATTCATTAGACTTCAACTTCATGATTCCATCTGGAATGTGGTACCGACGTAATTCTTCCTCAAATTCTTGCCATGTGATAGTATTGGCATTGTCCACAGCTCCACTATAGGCTTCCCACCATGAAAGGGCGATTCCTGTCAGCTAGTGAGTTGCTAACAGAACTCTATCCCTTCCATTGCAGTGGATTGTGTCCAACTTCCTTTCAATGACCTTAAGCCAATCATCTGCTTCCATGGGGTTGTTAGACCCAACAAAGGTGGGTGGCTTAAGCCTCATGAACTCAGTCATTTTGTCCTAGACTCCAGCTCCACGTTGTTCCTAGGGCGGTTCATGCCTTGGGCTAAGGTCTCCAAAAGGCGGGTTTGAGTTGCCATGACTTGTGCTAAGTCAATTGCTGGAGGAGGGGGCAACTCATCTTATCCATTATGGTTCCCAGTCTGACTCACTTCATCTTCACAAACACCATCAGCATTTGCATTTGCATTGGCTTGACTATCAACTGGATTTTGACTTTGCCTGCTAGCTGCACGGCCACTTGGTTGGGAGCGAGTAGCTGGCTTGGGAGGCATCTGTTGGTTGAGATGAGGAGGAAAGCATTAGATAAGTGTTAGATCTATTGAGTGATGTTTTGTTTATTAAGGTGTTATATTTTTATAAAAAAGTGCAAGTTTTTAAGACTTGCTATCCCGTAAGGGAACACATGTAGAGCACTCAATTAGCACAACCAACAGGCACAAATATATATTTTGAATAGGAGAGTGGTTTATAACATAATAAAAAAATATGCGTGCTACAATACGATTCATCTCCTTTAGGATAAACAAAAGTGAAGTAAACTTCACTTCCCCAAGACAAAAGGAGGAACTGGGTACAACTAATCTTCAACTTTCTGGAACTGAATGGCTTCATTCCCTTAGTGTTTGAGAAGGATCATTCTTTCGTCATCTATGGTTCTTCCTTCGGAAAAAGAGGAAGGTTGCCATCATCTTTTGGTGGTGGCTGGCTGAGGAGGGGGATTTCTTCTTCCTTAGACTCCAACTCCGAAGCTTCATGAGAGGTTGCTGTGTGTGGGGGAGCTAATGGTCCTTCAATCGCCAGTCTTTTTCCTGTCTTTAGGGGCATAATTGGGATCCCTTCCAAGATTATCGGCTCTTGGTCTTCCAGAGCTAGCATTCTTCCCTTGGCCCTGGTGACAAGGTAGGCATCCTTCAACTCCTAGGCATGACGATCCTCAACTTCCCTCATGGCTTCAGAAATGGCAGTTTCATGACTCTCGGCTGCAGTTGCTTGGGCCTGAGCTTCTGCAAGCTTCACATGGAGCTTTCTAACCAAGATCTCGGCTTCTTCTGCATGGTGGATGCACTTCTTCAACTCTGAGGCCTGTTTATCATGTTGCTTGTCCAAAGCAAGTAGGTATGTGGTCATGAATACCACAGTTGGGTCATCCTCAAGGGAATAACGTCCCTGCAAGATGTCCATGTGGGTCCTCCAAACTGGCCGATCTCTTTCTTGGGGTGGAAAGAATCTCATGGGTGTACGGGCAATGGGCTTCTCGTAGGTTTGGCACAGGTACCTCAAGGCTTTGCGGGCGGCAGCTTGATATGTATCTGCAAACCGAAATCCGGTCGCAGTTATACTCCATGCTTCAGCTATGTCAGGGAAGTCTTCACTTTTCCCGACATATACGGTGACTTCACACCGTTTGGTTTCATGCTCTATGTATTCTCTGCCTTCATATTCTGGGTGATCCTTGATTCCAAGTCTTTGCATGGTAGCATACAAGAACTTAGGAAAGCCTTTGACACTTAGTAGCTACTGGTCCAAACTCCTTCTGTCATCTGAGAGAAATAGATAAGAGTAAATATTTTTTTTTCAAATTGAGGGGAGAGGGTAAGAACATTTTTAGAAAATACTTTTGTATGTAAAATACTGGTCCAAAAAGCCTAAGGTCGCGTCCTACAACCAACTACGGCTCTAATACCACCTGAAGCGCTCCTAGTTAACCAGGAACTCAAATGTGATACAATACTAGTCCCAGGAGGCTAGTAACACATTTATTACATCAGATAGGTCTTATTGCAGTAGTCTCGACAAGCGTGGACAATGAAGACATGCCATGATTAAAAGTAACCACAACACAATATAGGTCCAACAAACCCAGAAAGAGGTCTCGCTAATACATATCATCTGACGGATCCCAATGCCATCGGCTTAGTTGGGTGCAGACACGACCTTATTCGAACGCCACGTCAGGATTGAAGTCCGGATCTTCCTCTGATCAACAAAGCAAGGGTGAGTACAAAGTACTCAGCAAATCCAACCTTACCCTACGGAATGAGATATCAGTATATGCATATGGATAAATCAAGGATAAGGCTTAGTTTATTTGCATAAAGCTATCTTTTTACACATGCAGGGTTTCATTTTATAAATACCTTTGCAAAAGACATATATTTTTTTATATATAATAGTAATTCTGAAAAAGGGGTTGATCACAATTTTAAATGTCACTGAACCCTCTGTTCCCACAACATATGGTAGACAACCATTCATTTCTAAAATCACACTCACTCTCATGTTTTCACTCATCCCAACCCATCTAGTTGTTGAAACCAAACCATAACTCGTCTGATACCGCAGACAAATCTATCTGGATAAATTTTACACTCTGCAGAGGTTGTACACTTTTCCCACAAGTAGGATACCGTAGCTTAACACCGTCGTACAAGCACAGATCTATCAAAGCTATTACCCTCCATAGCTAAGTAATGGCGCTCACCACGGGAACACTAAGGCCACATCTCATAATACAATAATTTACAGAGCTCTTTATATTTCATACCATATTCATCAATTTTCACATACATCTCTTAGTGTCCCATTGCACACCTGCCTCCGGGTGATTGTCATACCAACTAGAGGGATTTAGACTAAGCCTTTCCCATACAAGGCGAGTGGTTGTACGAAAATGAGTTAGGCAAGATGAATCATCAACTCAGTCCTTAATCGAGACAAGGCGGATATCTTCATGCTTAATCACAAAAGGTACAAACCCTAACACCATGGTATCCCACAAAAGGAACACTGATCCGCCCCATCTCTAGGGTAATCACCATCTATAACTTGTTCATTAACCCTTTCATCATACCCACAATTCATTTTCACAACTCACACAGTTTTTCTTCTAAAATCATTATATTTGAGAAAATATAGTAATGAGTATCCATGATGAGTATCAAATCCTAAGCATACTAACTAATAATATTTTATCATAGCATATTATTTGTTCCTAAGTTTGAACAAGATAATTATTAGGCAATATCAATTCAAGGATGGCTATTCAAACGGGTTTTAGCTAAGCAGCGAAAATACTTCATACGTATAACGTACATGCAATGTTTAAAACGGCTTCTATGGGTTGTGTTTAAAAATAGGATCAACATGCATCAAAGGGGAATATGCTGGACTTGCCTCCGTCGGCGTCCTCGGCAAACTCCTGCTGGCAGTCCGTTTCCTCAGCGTCGAACTCGCGGTACTCGCCTCCGACGTCCTCGTTCTCCGGTTCGTTCACTCCGTCAGCTGGAAGTACACAACGAGTGCAACAGACAAACAAGCACATATAAATAATCACATAAATTCAAATGAGCTCTAAAAATCATGAAATTTATATGGGAGATAGATCATGATTTTAGATGAATTTAGAAAGAATGATATTTGGAATCGGAGTTGGCATGCGGCTGTGCAAGATGGCCGAAATTTAATAACGTGAAAAAGAATAATGCATGATTAAGGAATGGGTGATCACGTGTGTATTTGGCTTGGCTGGTAGTTCATGGTGTATACTATGCATCTGCTATTTGGATGGAGTTATAGCTTAGGACCCACACGTCATACACACATGCATGGGAAGTGAGAGAGAAAAGCTAGCAAGGGTCTTCTTCTTGCTTCTTGCATGGACGACGCCATGGTTGAGCTTGTGGAGCTCAGGAGCGGCTCGGCACAGGCAAGGGCAAGGAGGGAAGTAAAGAGAAGACCACAGGAAGAGTGGGAAGAGTAAGGGGATGCTCTTGGGTTGCTCACCTCGTCGTGTGATGACGGTCGAGCCTGGTTCGTGCGTACGACCGTATACGGTATACGCGAGACAAATGAAACGAGAGCAGGCAAGCGAGTGGTGAGTTGAGTGTGCTGCTGTGGGAGAGCAACCAGGCATGCCTTTTTATAGGCCAGAAAGCAGGGATGTGCCACTGGCTTGCTTGCTTGCCTCCAATAGCATCGCTGTGGTCAGATGCTTGGGTGGTGCGGTGCGTAGCGGGTAGATGCTTAGCATGCAAATGGACGGTGCCTAACCTTTCATGGTGGTCAGTGCATAATTTGCATGCATGCATTAGCTATTTGTATGTGTGCATGTGTGGGTGCTGACATTTGCTTGCTTGTGCTTTGCATGCTGGTGGTATATGCATGTTGCCTATGTGCCTTGCTTGTTTGCGTGGTAAATGGTAAAAATGAATATTGCCTCGGTGGATGCTTTTGTCTTGCTTCATTTGCCACGTATATACGAATGTGCTATGGCCATGCATGGAGAAGAAAGATAGCGGGAAAGGTGGGAGGTGGGACCCACTGTCGTGGCGGCGTGCGAGCTGCCGCAGTCGGCGAGGGGGGTCCGAGCGCGGGTGCGTGTTGCGGCGATGGTGGTGGGGTCGTCGCACGTGCCGCTGTCGGGCATCGGGCAAAGCGAGAGAGAGGGGGAGAGAGATGAGGAACGGGTGGGTGATGCCGATGCCACGGTGCATGATAACTTGAAGAGAGGTAGCTAGGATGGATATAATATGGACAAGATTTGGAAGGATATAGATCTCAGATGACTTATGGTTTTTGAAATGCATTTGAAATTAATTTTTAACGCGAATGATTTTTGAATGTGAATTTTTTGGGATGTTACAATGCGCGGGCAACACGCGGGAGCCAGGATAAGTGCCTAAGGACGAGCACGCCCCTAGCGCACTGAAAGCCCAAGTTTAGTTTTGGTAACTAATGACACCAAGTTGTTAATGCCATGTGTTAAGTGTTTTTAGTTAGGCATAAGAAACACATGTGATGAAGGTGTATGTGGCAAGGAGTGGTGGACACAAGATCACAAAGAGATGGTGCATGGACCTGAAATGATGATCATGGTGGAGATGCACATGAAATGATGATCATGATGATCAAGCATGAGGAGATGGACATGGAACAAAGTGATCAAGGCAAAGGTATAATCATAGGGTTTGCTTTTGCCGATCTAAGATGAGTAGAGAAGTGATTGACTGGTTTAGGATTGATAGCCGACTATCAAGAGGGGCAATCACGGTTAGCTCGTGAATCAAGTGCTACTAGGTCATCATCTTGAGCATATGCATTAGCATCTAGTAGAGAGCTAACATAACGCCTTGAAAAATAATTGTGAAAATGCTAACACACATGCACATGATGGCGTACACTTGGTGGTGTTAGCACATTTGCGAAGACGGTGGAGTTTGAGCGGTAGAGAGGGGTTTAGGGTCCTCCCTCCCGCCGAGCTTGCGAGCACGTGATTCAGACGTTTTCAAGGAAATGAAATGCCTATTTTGCATTGCGCTGGAGGCGAGAAAAGGTGGCGAAAGTCTGAAATGTTTATCACTGAAAACCTTCAATCGGACGCTGGACCGGACGTGGTCTAGGGTGGACCTGCGCGTCTGGTCAGTAGCAGCTATTGCAGAGGCGCGCGGGCTAGGGTTTTGCACTGGTGCGTCCGATCACTCGTGGGACCGACACGTCCGGTCAGACGCTCAGAGGGTCTATAGATCGCGTGGTCGATCGGACGCAGTGGCGCATCCGGTCACGTTCGACCGGATGCGTCCGGTCATGAATGGACCCTTACTGGACTCTAACCGGACGCCGGGTGTAACGCGTTCGGTCGGTTCTACAGTGCGTTCGGTCGGTGCTTCTCGGGCGTGGGCGCTGTGCAATCGGCGTGTCCGATCATGGCGTGGAGCGCGTCCGGTCACACTTACCTGAGAGTGTAACGTTTCATGACCGTTGGAAATCTAATGAGCGAGATTAAAAAAGGGGACACGTGGCGAGCGTCGGTGTAGTCGCGCTGATGCAACTAGACGCTGGCCGCGTCCGGTCAATCAGACCAGTGCGTCCAGTCAACACGAGCAGAGCAGCATCTCGAGCCTAACGGCTCTATTCTTTGGGGGATGCTTATAAATAGTTGCTTGGCCGGTTTTGGCAGCTCTCTCTTGACTCTTTGAACACTTGAGACATACTTTGAGCTAGAGAACTTCCCTTCCACTCATCTCCTTGCTTGGTTGCATACTCTAGAGAGATTGAGTGAGATTCAAGTGCAATGCATTGAGAGTTGCATCTAGTGGCACTTGATTCTTGAGTTTGCTGTGGATTGCTTGTTACTCTTGGGTGTTTCCCGACATCCTAGACGGCTTAGAGCAGCGGTGGTGTTGAGCTCGTGATTGGAGACTTGTTCGAGCCTCACCAAGCGATTATGAGGGGTTCTTGAGCCTTCCCCACTGGAGTTCGTGAATTGGCTACTCTAGTGGAGCTCGTGGCTTGGAGGATCCCCATCTTGTGAGTGGATGTGTGGCGCCCGCTGAGGGTTTAACTTTTGATAGTTGATTAACTCACGATCCATCAAGTGGGTGCATCGCCACAATGAGGAGTAACTTGCTAGGAAGCAAGTGAACCTCGGTAAAAAAATCTTGTTTCATCTCTTGCCGAGGATTCTCATTGTGATTGTGTGTAATTGATTCTTTAGATACATCTCATCTCTACACCGTTGGTATAAGAATCAATTCACCCCCCTTTTACATTCTTGCACCATATCTTGTCTAGTGTGCTTAGAGTAGTTTGTATCACATAGGAGTAAGTAGCTTAGTGACTTAGCTTATGGTGTGAATTAGAGATCATAGCCTTGTTAACTAGAATTGTATAGGTGGCTTGCTTAGCATAGTTGAGCTAGTGCTAGAATTAGCTTCGCCATCTTTTATACTAACCTTGTTGTTGAGTAAAGTTTGTAGAAAATTTTAAAAGGCTATTCACCCCTAGCCATTTAGGACCTTACACGCACCCCGACTTGCAGCACCCCCGTCCACCGGCCCCCAGCACCTCTGTTTGTCAGCCCCAGTGCCCCAATCCATCAACTCCTCCGGTGCAACGCGTGCCCCGTCCGCCGGCCCCGACTTGCCCTCCGGCCGAACAACATAGAGCACTTGCAACATGAATGCAACATAAGACTGAAAACAGATGAAACATTTGAAATATGTTGTTACAACAAGTGTGTGAAGCACATGAAACATCCAAAAAAACACTTGCAACTTGCAATATGAAACCACTTGCTGCAACATAAGACTAAAACAACTAAAACATTTGGAACATACAGTTACAACATATGCAACACCCTAAACGATTACAACATACATCTAGAAATAGATGAAACATTTTGAACAAACGCTTGCATCATGCCTCTGAAACACTTGCAACATATGCAACATACACAACATCCCTCAATCTACTTTTGTAATATCAAGATAAAACAATTGCAACATACATCTAAAATGTCTGAAACACTTGAAACATACATATGCAACATAGGAGAGGGAAAGGCCGGGCCGGTCGATTCCGGCCGTCAGGGTCAAAGTTGGCGGCATGCCGCGGCCGCGAGCATCACCACCACTATGCCGCACTCATGGGTGCCCCTGTCTCAACCGAGGAAGACCTAAGGTGCCACGCGCCATGGCACATGCACCCCGGCGGCCATGGCAGGTCAACGACGCGAGTGACACAATGGGAGACAGACGAACGGATGGCGAGGGAACGAGCAGCACAGGCGATGGGGCGCAGGGTAGTGGGGCATGGTGCGGCAGCTGAGGAGCATGTGCTGTGAGAAGGGATGCGGACGAATGAGGGGCCACGCTACTACGTGCGCCGGGCGGATAAGGATGAGCGAGTGGGGATTAGTTTGATATAGGGCGCAGGGGTGGCCAAGCCCGTCAGCCAGGCCCATGCCAGCCACGGCCTGGTCCAGAGCACACACAAAGGTGTGTTTGATTTCCTGTAGCTGATTTCCTGTAGCTGGGGAGACAGGCCCAGGAGAGGCTGTGTTTGTTTTCTTCCATCCAGCCTGGCCCAACACCAACTACCAGATGGAGATAGTGTTTGATTTCGGCCCGGCTAGCCATAGGCTAAATACCAGAACCAGCAGTGTAGAGAAAACAAGAGCAGATTTGAGAATGTAAATATGATCAGACAAGAGGATACAACAACAACAATGTGAATTTGATCAGATTGGCCTCAGACTAATTAGTGTTGTCATGCATTAATTAATCATAGCTGCCTCCAGATAATTAAAAACCAATGTGACAGAGAGATCAACAGCACAAATATGAGTTCAGTACATACAACATTTGTCCAAAACCTAAGACATGGGTTCATGAGACACAGAACGAAAGCATGAAGGCAGGTAATGAAACCTAGGTTGTTGTCATCATTGGCCTACACATTGCAATTACACGAGGGACACTTGTTTATCTTCTGCCAAAGAGCAAACAGCGGGACACAATGAGCCCATATAAGCACATTCTTCCAATAGCCATTCTTACCAATAGCTGTCATCTGGGAGCAGCATAGAGGGGAGGGGAGTAACTGCCCCCAGAGATGCATTGAAATCTCTAACTGCCTCTTGATAATTATTGTACTTCAAATACCTTGCATTCTTGACCTCAAGAACTTGCGCTCCATGTTACATTACTACAACGCCGCCTTCTTGTAGTCTGTGCTGCTGTTGGATACAAGGGAGCTGACCACTCGAGACATGTTTGCACTTCAAGAACGCCTAGCTACTTTTATCCTTGATGAGGCCATACATGGAGACCACGTGGTGTGTTAATTATCAACAACAATTTAAATCCTACATCTCTGTATCCTAGCTACTACTGTCAGCTTATCATCTATCGTCAAAAGTACTCTTGTATGTGAACGTATTGTATGGATTTGACAAATCTATCTGCATGTTGTGTCATGTAGCTATTATGGTCCATCTTAATTAATAATTATTGTCAATACCGGATACAGTACCATTCCGTAACGGTCTCCGTTTTGTATTGAACTGCCGTTCTTGTGTTGTCAACACCAGCGCATCATACGGCTATGTGACTGTGATGAAAGCCTCGTCACCGTCGCACTGTACCATTACCCGGTGGCGGAAGCCATCAGCAACAATGCCGGTCCAACCTATGATGTGGCGGGATCACAAAATCATCACTGCTGTCTCGATTAGTAAACCGACACTGAGTACATCCTCATCAAGGTCGGATCGTACTACAAGGCGACGATGGTAATGCCATTCACACAGATGGGTAATACATTAGAGCGGCGGTGATGATGTCCTCCACACAGGTGGGTCGTGGTACAATGCGGGGTACAATACGATGAAAACAACGATCTGATCACGGACAGATCATAAGCCAACACGACGGTGTGAGTGTACACCCATACATGTGGGTCGTGCTCCGATGCGACGGAAATAAGGACCTGATCACGGACAAATCATAAGCTAATATGGCGGTGTTAGTGTATAGCCACACAGTCAGGTCGTGCTCAAATGCGACGGAAGTAAGGACCTTATCACGGACGGATCATAAGCCAATACGACAGTGTGAGTGTACACCGCAGACGGTCTCAGATAGCGACGGTGAAGGCTATAACCATCACTGCCGACAGCTTACTGCCGAGGCCGAAATTGGACTGCGATGTGGGTTACGACGCTATTGTGAAAGGTGCGAGTGTACTAGTGTGGACATGTCGCACGGGTTCGATGACAACCATGACAAAAACCAACAAGAACCAGCAAATGAAAATATACGGCCACCTCACAAGCGTTAAATATCTTTGCATCATAGGCCACGGCCCAATCACCTCAATGCAGCAACAACATAATGAACAATAACAATATAAATTGACAAATAAACTGGCTTAAAGACCTAGGACCTTAAGGGACAAGCTCAAGTTGGGCCCTAATTCTTATAAGTCTAGTGACCAAAAAGGATAGCATAACCACAACCATGGCAGCTGCTTGCCTAGCCATCATCTCACGCTGTGCAGTTGGATCCATTACATGCATTCAACATTCATACATTCGATTTCGTCCAATCAGTAAGCGACTCTGTACGAGGCGGCGATTTTGAGTTGGTCCGTCGGGGGTATGGCACGGCGGTCACCCAGGAGGCAGCCTGCCGGGTGCCGGCACGGCGTGGCAGTGGTTGTGGGCCAGCCGCCAGGCGGAGCGGCTGATCTTGGGACCCTTGGGAAGAACAATTTCCTAATGTCGCTCCACCCAAATGAAGTTTTTTAAAGTTAAATTTCGTTTATAACCAAAGAGCAATTTTCCCAAATTTCGTTCTATCAAAGGACGATTTCTTAAAGCCATTCTAATTCAATCTATCTATCTATATCTATAATACATATAGTTTCCAATTTCTAAATCCGTTACATACCCTACTTCTCTACCAATCGACGCCATCTCCGCTAGCAACTTCGTTCACATGCCCTGCAGCATTCAAGGCCGTCCTACCCTCCAGCGTCTAAAATTGTAATCCAGCGCCGTTCCAATTTGTAATAACAAAAAACAATGGAGTTTAGCTGCACAACAGAAATATCCCGACAGCTTTTTTGCTACACCAAAAATTACTATATAGAATGGCTCTAAAACGAAGCAGGACCAATTACAGCACGATTTAAAATAAGCCCACAAAATGGATTTTCAACATTAGATATGCTTGCTTTGATAGAGAAATGAAAAAACGGGTGTAAAAATGAATTAATAAATATAATTAAACATTGCCAAATCATAATCCCCTTGGTTTTTCAAGCAGATACTGAGTACACTGTACTTTGAAGCATCCAAATGGGCTTACAAGATTTACTTGATTGCTGACATGCACAGTCGTACAAGCAGTCCCAGCATGCTCAAGTTGCTGGGACTGATACTAGATTAACCACAACTTTGTAATTACCTGAAAATGTAAATTCAATTCTGTCATTAAACACCTGAGGAACTCCATTGCAGTAAAGAGCATGCAACAGTGGCACACAGAACGACAAAGGTCAGGATATCTAATCATCACAACATTCAAACGTAGTGATAAATGCATAAACCACCAAGTAATTCAACCCTGAAGACCCAACGCCAAGGAAAATTTTTATCCCAGGGATAGGGTTTAGGGTCAGGGAAATATTAGGAATCATGAAAAAGCGAGCAACAACTTATACCAAACTTTCTTACCCTGTGAATCTCCTAACTAATAACTCAATTGGTAACTGACTGTTATTGGTTGGCGTCATCATTTTCATCATCAGAGTCTGAGTCGCTTGCATTGTATCCTGAAATTTAAGAGAAGTCAGGAAAAGAAAAGGTTTAACACCCAAGATGTGAAAACCTTTAAATGAGATAAACTCAAACAAACTTTATTGATGAATACCAGGACGTTTCATGCCAACCCTCAAAGCTGAAGACCTGAACCTTGATGCCCTATCCATCCATTGTTTTCCCTATATAAAAGACAATATAAGGAAATAAGAGGAGAAAGTAAAGTACAATCAGAGTGTAGATTAGGGGCAGTTGACAATAGGAACTTTGAAACCACCATATGCAGACAGACAAAAAAGGGACATAGATTTGTAAACACTATTGGAATCATACGTAAGATTCAAAACCATCAAGCGTATCATTAATCCAACGAAATATTCAGATTTAACTATCACCAAATTCAACAGTGAAGTGCACTTTTATTTGTGATTTACACAGCAGATGCTAGACTACATAAGTGCATACCTAGGCTCTACTAAGAAATACGAGAAAAGAATGGCCATATACAGATCATAAAAAATGGGTCAAAATAAAAATAACATGATCATCTAAAAGTAGTGCAGTCAGACCACCTTTTGCTCTAGGTCTGGATGACCAAATCGGTGATTCAACACTAAGTACAAGTCCACTGCCCACCTAATTCCTATGTACTTCTTAAGCTTTCATTGAATGGTAGTTGGGTGAGCAAGTTCTCACTCCCTTATTTCAATGGGAGTTCCACTTGAAAAGAGATCCAACATAAGAGGAACTATGTGGTTTTTCATTATCATTAAAAAGAAATACCCAAACTTGAGTTAAGACAACTTAAACCATGGTGGTGAGTATGGACAGCCACACCACTGACCTCCCACCCCCACCGAGCTGGTCTCAGTTCCTGGGAGTTCCACTTGATGCATTCCAACTTACTATAGTTTGTTAAGTAACAGCGTACTAGGGAGCTCAGAGCCCCTAAATCTTAATAAATTGGTAATACTAGCAACACTAGTGCCAACCATGTAAACCTCTAAATGCATTGTCTCAAGAATTCAGACCTCAATGATTACAAAATGGTAAAAGATCGATACAACTATGATGAAATCCTCTAGTTGATTAAGTTCTGTTTGGTTTGCACCTTCACCAGCTCGCCTAGTCCAGCCAGCACACTCAGATGTGAGATTTTAGAGGCCCATGGGGTCAGATATGCTCTGTGTGCGACCCAGATTCCCAAGCCAACAAGCCATACAAGTGGTCAGCTCAGCCGGCGTTTCAAATTTCAACCATTGCCATGCCATGGTTAGATCGATGCTTAGCATACTGGCTTTTAAATGTATACCTAGTTCCTATGTACTTCTTAAGCTTTCGTTGAATGATAGTAGGGCGAGCAAGTTCTCACTTCCTTGTTTCAATGGGAGTTCCACTAGAAAAGAGATCCAACATACGAGGAACTATGTGTTTTTTCAACTCCCTGGCTGGAAGGCAGATCTAATGACAAGGGCTGGAAGAAGGGTACAAGTACAATCTGTCCTCACTGGTATGCTCATTTACTTGGCTATGGCTTTTGATTTTCCTCCATGGGCTATCAAAGCGGTGGATAAAATTCGGCGCGGTTTTCTTTGAAGAGGACGTAAAGATGCAAAAGGTGGCCATTGTCTTGTGGCCTGGGTCAAAGTTTACCACCCACCGGAGCACAGAGGTCTGGGAATTTCAGATCTCAAGTCTCTTGGCAGGTCCCTGCGCATGAGATAGGTTTGGCTGCAGAAAACAGAGCCTCATCGTCCTTGGGCTGCTCTCCCATTCCCTGTGCCAGAGCAAGTGAGAGCCTTCTTCTCAGTAGCAGTGAATTCTATAATTGGAGATGGTGCAAATACTCTTTTCTGGACAAATCGGTGGCTCCATGGGCAATGCATTGGAGACCCTGCCCCTCGCCTTTTCGCGGCTATCCCTAAAAGGAGGCACTGTCCGGGACGCCCTCACTAACCGTGCTTGGATTTCGGACATTCAGGGAGCTCACACAATTGGTGTGATTGTTGACAACCTTCATTTATGGAATCTACTGATGGATTTTCAGCTGCAGCTGGAGGTTGAGGATAGACACTCTTGGAGGCTCTCCTTCAATGGACAATATTCGGCTAAGTCGGCGTACTAAAATTTCTTTTTGGGTTCTACTCTTTCTGGACCATGGGAAAGGATTTGGAAATCATGGGCACCGCCCAAATGTCGCTTCTTTGCGTGGCTGGTCACGCACAATAAGTGCTGGACGGCTGATCGCCTAGCACGTCATGGGCTACCTCATCCGGAGTACTGTCCCCTTTGTGACCACAAGAAGAGGAGACTATCGACCATCTCCTTATCCATTATGTGTTCGCAAGAGAAGTTTGGTTCAATCTATTCAGACAGGTCGGTCTTCAGACCTTGTCCCCTCAGCCTACAGAATTATCCTTCCATGCTTGGTGGGAGAAAGGTAGCAGCAGCACCGTTGATGGGTTGATGAGGCAAGGAATTAATTCGCTCATTATACTCGGAGCTTGGACTGTATGGAACCATGGCAATGGGTATGTTTTTGATGGAGCAGCTCCAAACTTAGCTGGTGCTCTGATCATTGCCGACAAGGAGCGCCGCTTGTGGTCTATGGCAGGGGTTCGAGGGCTATCATTCTTGACTGCCCTCTTTCCCAGTATTTAGAATGCTTAGCTCAATAGTGGTCGCCTTGTCTGGCTTTTTTCACGGGCGCAAATGTAATCCTTTTAACTGTTGGGACGTGAGTGTGTGTGTGTGGTGTTTCTGGGGTTGTTTGGGCTCTTGCCCTTTTCTCTTCGTAATATCGTAATATAATGAGGCGCAGCTCTCCTGCGTTTTCGAGGAAAAAAATGTGTACCTAGTGTGCTATTTTTACTTCTGAGATGTCGAAACTGAAAAGGAGGATAGAAGGCCAGGTTCACCACGCACCACATCAATCATATTCTGCTTGCTTATATACTCCAAGAAAAAAAAAGAAATTTCACCATTCATAGAGCATTGATATTGTTACCAACTGGAAAGTCATTATATGGTCTGAATCTATTTAAGTATATATATGTATTTTTAGAACCGTAAAAGCATATCCCATAGATAAAGAAAAGAAGCATTCTAGTCTACTTTTGAACTTACTCGCCAAATCAATACACAAGTCATGAAACATGATGTCAACAGATAAAAATCATGCTTACTGTGCAAAATGCATAATCCTTTAATGAGTATACCCACCATAAAATGATTCCAAAAAGCATGAACCCAACAATATTGCATATCATGAGAAAATTAAGAAAACATCATATATAACTGAGAAAATTTCATGACCAATGTAACACGTCCCCAGGGTTGGGGAGGTGTAGGGCGGCGGCTATGGTGGTGGGAGAGCTGGCGGCTAGGGTTAGGGGGTGGTGGTGGCGCACAGGAGGAGAGAGGGAGAGGGTGCAGACGCTAGAGAGCTGAGGGATAAGCCAAAAGGCTCTTTTCTTTCTTAATTTCCAATGGGTACAATAGCCCTATATTTATAGTCCCTAGTGGACTTGCATCTCAAGTAACTACGGAGAATATCCTTATAGATCGAATTTCCCTTTCCTAAACAAACCAACTTAATCTCCTAATTTATTTCTATTCCTTTATTTCTTATTTTCTAATTCCTTCCGGTGGAAGGAAACTCCGAGGGCGGCGGCGGCGGGTTAACAGTACCCGCGATGCTACAGTACCTCGGGTACTGTTTACTTCAGGTCCGCATTGGGCCTCACCTGGGCCATTAGCATGGAGGCCAGGGCCCTCCATTAGGCGGGTGACATCACCTCCCCCATTTCGAGTCAGCGCGTCCTCGCGCTGAAACCACGTTCAAGTGGTGACGCTGTCAGAGGGGAGGTCATTGCCTTGCAGAATGCCTTCAACCTTGATGTGGAGGCTGCCTTGGACTGGGTCGGTGAGGAAGACATTGTTGATGGTGCGGTGGATGTCGAACTTGAAGTAGTAGAGCAGGTTCCCGATGTAGCCGTAGAAGTAGTAGTGTGCTCCTGCGTTTGTAGTGGCTCGTAGTAGTGGACGAGGTACCGCAGCCCCAAGGGTGAAGTGGTGCATGTCCCGCGGTTGTCCGACGAAGTCGTGGATGCGGTTGTCAGTGTCGGGGACGAGGTAGGTGGGAACGCAGCGCCAAATTGTGATGTCGTAGCATGTCGATGGCGATGTCAAGTCCAATATTGAGCCAAACATGAAGTGGCTCAAATCGAACTCGCCTGGTGAGAGGTGATGGGCGTCGGAGCCTGGGCGTAGTGCTATGTTGACGTTGTCGACGCAGACGAGTTGACGGCTGAGGTTGTCGATGAAGACGACTGTCGTGGACGTGATGGGACGCCTCTGGGGCCATGGGCGGCCAAGAAGAATGTAAGCGGGGACTCCATTGTGTTTTGTGGCCGTTGGTGGAGGTTGGGCTCCGAGTGCCAAGAGCTCCATGTTGGTAGAACCACCTTGGCGAAGGGCCTGCAAGAGATCGGGCAGTAGAGCTGATGCCGCCGGCAGATAGAGTTGTCCGTCGAAGAAGATGAGGCCCTGGTCAATCGACCAGGCTTGAGCCTCAACGCCATCCGAGATGGCCATGGTGATGGTTGCCAGCTCCCGCTGTCGAAGGACAGCTCGGTGTAGGTGCTCGAAGATGATGTCGGAGGAGTTGATGAAGTCGAGGGCGTTCGGAGGGCAAGCCCTGCATGCCTTGCTGAGGATGTTGCGCGGTGGTGGAGCCGTCACCCTAGCTCGGCGGATCGGCGGTGGTGCTGGCAGGGCAAGGACTGTCGACTTTGCTTGCTGGGGGCACGCGGTGGTGAAGGTGACGGGGTGGCCGTTGCGGATGTGCTGCAGTTGCATGGTGGTGAAGTCCCAAGTCACGCGAACAAGACCGGCCAGCCATGGTGTGCCGAGGATGACGTTGACGTCGTTGCCGATGTCGAGAAGGTAGGCGTCGATGCCGAACACTACGCCGTCGATGCGGATGGAGACGTTGAAGGCTGCAGCTTTGCACGGCACCTCGTTGCCGTTACCGATGAATATGGTGGTGTCGATGTGATGCTCCTGGAGACCGATGAGGTGCGCGAAGTTGATGTTGGTGAAGCTGTGGGTCACACCTGTGCCGACGAGCATGTGGTTGCCGGTGTCGAAGATGTGGGTGGGGTGCTTGTCACAAGTGGTGTAGATGTTGATCTGCTGCCGCTCCTCCCGCAGATCACCTCGAGTTGGGGGGCCGATGTACTTGTTGGTGCAGGGGACAAAGTGTTCCCCGTCCGTTGCCGCCTTGTCCTCTGTCAGGTGCATGTACTATAGGTGTGCTATTTCTATTAGATGAAAGATTTCATACCCGATTTTTATGTTGTTGGGGGTATGTTGCCCTCTGAAGAAGAGCGCGCGGTCGTTGAGCCATGCCAGTGGAGCTGTCACGTCATCGTTCATGGGGAAGGAGAAGGACGGCTTGTCATCATGTTGTTGGGGGGTCGGCAGCGGTTCTGCTGCCGCCAATTGCAGCAATTGTTGTGGAGGTATAGACGCCTCGAGTGGCATCTCTGGTGTTGGTGGTGCAGCCGGTGTTGTCGCTGGTGTAGCCGAAGAAATCGGGCGCTCCTGGGATGGTGGCGGGGGCGCCTGCTGTATTGGCAGCCAGATGGCCGGCTGAGGAGGGTAACAGCCTGCCTGAGCTGGTTCAGTGGGCGCCGGGCTGATTGGGGGCTGGCCTGCAACGCCGGAAAACGGCGGCACGAGCAGCTATGGTGCTTGTGGTGCGGCGGGGATCCTAACTTGCTTTGTCTCCGCAGCATGGTCGTCGATGGCGTGGAGACGTTCGTCCTGGTTGACGAGCTTGCGGATGTCGTTGTTGGTGTTCACCCTGCAGGGACGGCTGACGTCGATGGTGTTTGTTGCATGGTCGCTGCGGGGTGCAGCGAGCAACAAGGGTGCGGCGGCGTTAGGCAGCAGTGGGCTGCTGCTGGTGTTAGCGGCAATGGTAGCCCCATGGTTGATGATCGGAGCGTCGTCGTGGAGGTAGCCGGCAGTGACGTGGCTGGCTGCGTCTTTGCTGCTAGGTGCAGCAGGCAGCGAGGGTTCGGCGGCGGCGGACAGCAGCGGGCTGCTGCTGCTGTTGGCGGCAATGGTAGCCCCGAGATTGATGATTGGAGCGACGTCGGGTAGCAGCGGGCTGCTGCTGTTGTTGGTGATGCTGGTGTCGCCGTAGCCGCATGCTTTCTCGAAGGTGAGTAGACGTGCGTCCAGTTCGGCGAGCTCGTTGGCGAGGTCGTCGTCGAAGTTCTGGGTCGGCTGTTGCACGTTGGTGGTGGTGGCAGCCATTGCAGGATCAGACCGGTCTCCTGATACCAGATATAACACGTCCCCAGGGTTGGGGAGGTGTAGGGCGGCGGCTATGGTGGTGGGAGAGCTAGTGGCTAGGGTTAGGGGGTGGTGGTGGCGCACAGGAGGAGAGAGGGAGAGGGTGCAGGCGCTGGAGAGCTGAGGGATAAGCCAAAAGGCTCTTTTCTTTCTTAATTTCCAATGGGTACAATAGCCCTATATTTATAGTCCCTAGTGGACTTGCATCTCAAGTAACTACGGGGAATATCCTTATAGATCGGATTTCCCTTTCCTAAACAAACCAAATCTCCTAATTTATTTCTATTCCTTTATTTCTTATTTTCTAATTCCTTCCGGTGGAAGGAAACTCCGAGGGCGGCGGGTTAACAGTACCCGCGGCGCTACAGTACCGCGGGTACTGTTCACGTCAGGTCCGCATTGGGCCTCACCTGGGCCATTAGCATGGAGGCCAGGGCCCTCCATTAGGCGCGTGACAACCAATCCCTAAACTTACAAGGCAGTGTCATCCCTGTTCCCAACTCCCAAAATATAAATATCCCTAAACTTATGTGGTGATGTCATCTAGGTCTCTGAGCTTGTCTTGGGTGCTAGCATTGGTCCAAACGGGCTTTGACCCATTCCATGCGCTGACGTGACATGCTAATTGTGTTTTGACATGGACCTGACACCACGTGTTAGCGTCTCTCTCAAGCCTCTTCCTTCCCAAATCTGGTGAAGGTGCCCACCACCGCGGTCCACCTGCGTGGCCAAGGCCAAGAGTGGAGGTGCTAATTTGGCGCCCAAGGGGCGATTTGGTGGTCGAGGCCCATGAAGGCAAAGGTGAACGAGGCAGAGAAGAAGCAGCAGCAGAAGACAACACAAAAAAGAGGGCCCGCTATGCATGGGTGCCTGCTATCGCCAGTACGCTGCTCAGGGAGATCAGGAGCTGAAGAGAGAGATCAAAGCCCGTTTCGACCAATTCTAGCGCCCGTGACAAGTTCAATGACCCAGATGACATGGATGTACAAGTTTTAGGGCTTAAATATCAAAATTTGAGAGCTGGTGACCAAAATGTCACCGCTGGGCAAGTTCAAGGACCGTTTTTCAATTTATATTTTATACCAGTAAAATAGTGATTTTTAACCTAAAGTAAACCCAAATTCACATATCCATGGAAAGTAGACAATGAACAGATCTGCCAAAAGTGTTAGTCGCTGGATTCGCACTCTTGGTAGTAGTTGAATCCTTACTCTCATCGAGAGAGGATGACACTAGGAGTTGGGGCAATTTTCTGGTTTATTTCTCACACAAACTCATACAATGCCATGCCAACCTGAGGGGTTGGGGATACATATTTATAGGCTGCTAGCCAGCCAAGCATATGCCAAGATGCTAGTCTAAGATGCTGTCCTAGATGCCAACTGCTGTCCTAAAAGCAGATGTTGTCCTAGATACTAACTGCTGTCCTAAAAGCAGTCAAAAGATGCTGGACACAAAGATCATGTGCTGCAGTGTGCAGCAGCCCTACAACCACCAGCCACAGAGACTTATCCATCACTCTCCCCCTAAGTCTTGTGTGGCTCCTTGTGAGGTATCTGGGCCATCCCGATCCTAGCGCGAAGTTCCTGAAACTTGACCCGCCCGAGGGACTTGGTCAGGAAGTCGGCGAGCTGGTCTTGGGTGTTGATGTAGTTGGCCCGGACACTCCCTTCCTCCAGACAGCTTCTGATGAAGTGGTACCTCACCCGGATGTGCTTGCTGCGCTCGTGGAAGACAGGATTCTTTGCCAAGGCCAAGGCGGACTTGCTGTCCACCCTGAGCTCCACCGCCTCTGCATCTCTGCCAAGGAGATCGCCAAGCAGCCGAGCCAGTCACAAGGCCTGAGTAGCAGCGGTAGTGGCTGCGATGTACTCTGCCTCGCAGCTGGACAGAGCCACCACCTGCTGCTTGACCGACTGCCAGCTGATCGGACACTTGCCGAGGAAGAACAGCGTCCCGCTGGTGCTCTTGCTCGTGTCGATGTCGCCGGCGTGGTCGCTGTCGCTGTACCTGATGAAATGCGCCGCACCGGGGCACCTCGGGTAGTGCAAGCCGTAGTCGGAGGTGCCTGCGACGTAGCGGAGGATCCTCTTCACGGCCTGCTGGTGCTCCATTGTCGGTCGCTGCATGAACCGGCTGACGTAGCCGACGGCGAACGCCAAGTCCGGTCGCGTGTGGACAAGGTAGCGAAGGCTGCCCACAATGCGCCGGTACTGCGTCGCGTCCACCTCCTCCGTACTCTCCCGACTCAGCCTCAGCCTCTCCTCCATAGGAGTGTGGGCTGGGTTGCAGTCGGTGAGACCGCCTAGCTCCACAATGCGCTTGGCGTAGGCAGTCTGGCGAAGAGAGGTGCCGGAGCTGTCCTGGTGGACCTCGATCCCCAGGTAGAAGGAGAGAGGGCCCAAGTCGCTCATCTGGAAAGTCGCCCTCATCTTCTCCTTGAACGCCTCGATCTCCACCTCCTTGGTGCCGGTGATCACCAAGTCGTCGACGTAGACGCCTACCAGCAGGGCCTTTCCTCCGCTGCCCCGCCGGTAGATGGCCGCCTCGTGTGGGCTTTGCTCGAAGCCCATCCCCTTCAGCGTGGAATCCAGCTTGGCATTCCACGCCCTTGGTGCCTGCCGCAAGCCATAGAGGGCCTTGCGCAGGCGGAGCACCTTGCCCTCCTTGCCGGGAATCGCAAATCCCGGCGGCTGATGCACGTAGACCTCCTCCTTCAAGTCGCCGTTAAGGAACGCCGACTTGACATCCATGTGATGGACACGCCAGCCCTCCTGGGCAGCTAGCGCAAGGAGGAGTCGCACGGACTCCATCCGTGCAACGGGCGCGAAGGCGTCGTCGAAGTCGATTCCTTCTTGCTGGACGAAGCCGCGCGCCACCAGACGCGCCTTGTGCTTGATCACCTCTCCGGTCTCGTCCTTCTTGAGCTTGAAGACCCACTTGAGAGAGATGGCGTGGTGGCCGGCTGGAAGATCGGCCAGCTCCCACGTCTTGTTCCGCTCGACGGCGTCCATCTCCATCTGCATCGCGGCACGCCATGCCGCGTCCCTCTCCGCCTCGGCGAAGGAACGAGGCTCGCCATCGTCCTGTGCGAGGTGCAGCTCCGCCTCAAAGTCGTGCTGTGCCAGTCCAGGGACCGGCTGCTCGCCGAGGAGGTTGTCCACGGTACGGTAGCGCAGAGGCTCGCCGCCGTGGTAGGCGTCGATGCGATCCTCGTCGTTGGACAGCGGAGTGGCAAACTCCACTGTGCGCTGCTCGTCGTGGGCCGAAGCTGCCGGTGCCGAGCCTGAGGAGGTAGGGTCTGGTGTAGGAGAACGAGGCGTGGCCGGCGATGCTGGTGGTGGACTCGCCGGAGCCTGTGGACTTGCCGGAGCTGGTGGTGGCGGTGGTGAAGGACTCGCCGGAGGTGGTGGCAAACGAGGTGGTGGGGTAGGCGAGCTCGGTGAGGACGAGCTGCTAGCTCCCCCCGCCTCCTTGAAGTGGACGTAGTCGACGACGAAATCGCTGGTCGTCGGAGTCGAGCCATCATCCACCATCTTGCCCCACGTCCAGCTTCGCCCCTCGTCGAACACGACGTCACGCGTGATGCGCACGCGTCGTGTCGCAGGGTCGAGGACGCGGTAGGCCTTGGAGCCCTCCGCGTAGCCGATGAAGACCCCTGGCGTGCTCCGGTCGTCGAGCTTGCCGACGTGGTTGAGCTCCTTGACGAAGGCCAGGCAGCCGAAGACGCGAAGGTGGCTCACCGCGGGCTTGCGCCCGTGCCAGGCCTCGTATGGCGTCTTGTCGTCGAGGGCCTTGGTGGGGGAGCGGTTGAGCAAGTGGACGGCGGTCATCACCGCCTCACCCCAGTAGATCGCCGGCATCCCTCTCTGCTTGAGGAGGGCACGGCCAGTGGCCACCACCGTCTGGTTGCGGCGCTCGACGACGCCGTTCTGCTGCGGAGTGTACGGCGCGGAGAAGTGGCGGTGGATCCCCTCATCGGCGCAGTACGCCGCGAACTCGGCTGCCGTGAACTCGCCGCCGTTGTCCGTGCGTAGGACCCGAAGCTTGCGGCCGCACTCCGCCTCCGCAGCAGCTTGAAGGCGCTTGATGGCGTCCGCTGCGGCTGCCTTGGCGTCGAGCAGGACAGCCCACATGTAGCGGGACACGTCGTCGACGAGGAGGAAGTAGCGCCGGCCTCCAGGTGTAGCCGGTGTCACGGGGCCACAGAGGTCACCGTGTACGAGCTCCAGCTTCTCCTTGGCGCGGAAGCTCGCCTGGCGGGGGAAAGGGAGCCGCCGCAGCTTGGTGAGGACGCAGGTGTCGCAGAATTGCTCCACGTGGTCGACGTGCGGCATGCCCCGCACCATCTCCTTGCTGCCGAGCTGCCTCAGGGCCTCAAAGTTGAGGTGCCCAAAGCGCTCGTGCCACCTCCAAGCGTCGTCGTCGCGGCGGGCTGCAAGACAAAGAGGTTGCGCCACCTGTGCGTGAAGGACGTAGAGGCGGTTGCTCCTGTTGACCTTGACCAGGAGCTGGTGTCGATGATCCCAGATGCGCAGCACCCCGTGCTCGATCTCCACACGCGATCCGCTCTCATCCAGCTGTCCCAAGCTGATGATGGAGTTCCTCAACGCGGGGATGTAGTAGACACCGGTGAGCAGCCTGTGCTCGCCAGTCTTGGCGACGAAGACGACAGAGCCGACGCCCTTGATCTCCACAGCGGAGGCGTCGCTGAACTTGACGGTGCCTCGAACGCTTGGGTCGAGCTCGGTGAAGAACTCCCGCCGCCCGGTCATGTGGTGGGTGGCGCCGGTGTCAAGGCACCACCCGTCGGCCTTGTCGTTGCCGGAGCTGTCGTCGAGGAGGGCGTGTGCTTTTGGCTCGTCAAGGTGGAGGAGAGCCGTTGCGGCCGGTGCCGCTGGAGGTAGTTCGATGCTCGCATGAGCAATGAACAGAGCCGGCTGCTCCTCCTCCGCCTGCGCGACGTGGGCCTGGCCGCGTCGTGGCTGTCGACAATCCTTGGCCCAATGACCAAGCTTGCCGCAGTTGTAGCAAGGGTCGCCTCGTGCTGGCTTTTGCTTGCCAGCGGCGCCGCCCTGGGCGCCTCCACGATCATCACCCTCGGCACGTCCTCGCGCCCCTGCCTGGGCGTCTTTGCGCGGCTTGCCACGCTTGCCACGCTTGCGGCTGCCTGTCGTGGAAGAAGGCTCCCCCTTCTTCCTGTCACCTTGGCCGGCAGCCCACTGCTCCCGAGTGAGGAGGAGCTTCCCGCCAATGGTGACGGGTCCCGAGAGGCGCTGTGGCTCATCGCTGTCAACGACCTTGAGGCGGCCCAACGCCTCCTCGATCGTCATCGTGGAGAGGTCCAGCAGAGACTCGATTGAGCGAGCCATCTGCTTGTACTTCTCGGGGACGCAGCGGAAGAGCTTCTCAACAGCTCTCTCCTCGCCGTAGGTGTCGTCGCCGAACTGCACCAACTTCTGCAACAGAGTGTTGAGACGGAGAGCAAAGTCATCAACGTCCTCACCTGGCTTGAAGGCCAGGTTCTCCCACTCCTTGCGAAGTGCCTGTAGTGTGTACTTGCGGGCGCGGTCGCTGCCGATGCGTGCTGCAGCGATGGCGTCCCAAGCCTCCTTGGCAGTCCGCTTGCTGGTAAGCGAAAACTGCATCTCGGGCGGGACTGCAGCAATGAGAGCATCCAGCGCCCGTCGATCTTGGTCGTAGTCGACGTCGCCGTACCGGACTGCATCCCACATATGCCGCACCTGGAGCTTCACCCTCATCACCGCAGCCCACTCAACATAGTTGGTCTTGGTGAGGGTAGGCCACCCGCCGCCGGGGCCGACGTCCCTGACGACAGCCTGGTACTCGTGGTGACCACGGTACCGAACCGGGGAGAGAGAGCCGCGCTGCCTGTGAAGGCCGCGCTCTCCGTCGACCCGTCCGCCGCCGCCGTTGCTTCCACCTCCGCTTTAGCTGCTGCTAGCTCCGCTGCTGCCAGCCTCGATGCCCTTGCCGCTGCTGCAGCGGCGTCTGCTGCCGCTCGCTCGCGCTTCTCTGCCGCGGCGAGGTCGGCCTCCTGCCGACGCCGCGCGCTCGAGGCGACCGAGCCCTGAGACTGGCCTGCGGACATGGCGCGCTATTGAGGGGGCTGCTGTGTGGAGGGCAGGGGCAGCCGGAGCTGCTGCTGCTACCGGCTGCGGTTGGGGCTGCTGCGAGGCCGGGGAAGGAGAAGAGCAGGAGATGCTCAGGCTACAGGATAGTATGGCTCTGATACCACTTGTTAGTCGCTGGATTCGCACTCTTGGTAGTAGCTGAATCCTTACTCTCATCGAGAGAGGATGACACTAGGAGTTGGGGCAATTTTCTGGTTTATTTCTCACACAAACTCATACAATGCCATGCCAACCTGAGGGGTTGGGGATACATATTTATAGGCTGCTAGCCAGCCAAGCATATGCCAAGATGCTAGTCTAAGATGCTAGTCTAAGATGCTGTCCTAGATGCCAACTGCTGTCCTAAAAGCAGATGCTGTCCTAAATACTAACTGCTGTCCTAAAAGCAGTCAAAAGATGCTGGACACAAAGATCATGTGCTGCAGTGTGCAGCAGCCCTACAACCACCAGCCACAGAGACTTATCCATCAAAAAGAACTCCGGATTAAGAGAGAATCGAAGCATTGTAAGCCAGTTATTGTTAGTGGCAAAACAAAAATAAAAAAAAACAGCAATGAACAGAACAACTTTTATGTCAATCAACCTTAAGCTCGAAGGAATGGCACACAGGATGCAACCACAAACATGAAGTTAACAACAAAAAATATATAATTTCATCACCAAGTAAAAAAGCACAAGTACATGCTACACCTATGTAGCATTAACAAACACCATGGCTTGTGTTCAAAACTGAGAAACAATTGTTCTTATCAGCAGATTGCATAAAAGGCCCAGAAAAGCAGCAGTTGACACTACAAAAGCTTGTTGAATCCCATTGGATGTAGTATCTTAACTGCAAACAAAGCGACTTAAGGCTGGATCTGAATCACTAGGATAGATTATGATGAAATACTAATCTTAATGTTGCATCTGCCAAAAATTCAACAACTAAGTTCCCAAATTTTCAGTCAGAAAGAGAAACGAAGCGCCCCATACTCTGCGTTTCTGTTGTGGTTTAATCAGGAGGGGTCTTAATCTTTTCTTTAGAAACGACTCAAAACTCTCCCACCAAGGAAGCAAGTCCGCAGATTAAAACCCCTACACATCTGAATCTTTGACTTAATCAGGTAAATCCAGTACCCAGGAGTCCCTTAAGATCGTCCAAACAGGAAAATCGTCGCTATGAAAAGGAGAAACTATAATAATAAATTAAACTAAACAAGGAAGCTGAATCGAATCCCCATCTACCTAGCACAGACGACTAAATAAGGAACCTGAATCAAAAGAGATCTCATTTTAAACAAGGTGCGTTGATATACCTTGTACTCGTTCTTGGGGGTCCCATAACCCGAGAAGAACATCTGCGCTACAAGCACCTGGTTGGCGATGTCCCCTTTGCGCGCCTCCTTGTACGCGTCCTGGAACCAGCGCTGGACGCAGTCGACGACCACCTCCGACAGCGGCTTCCGCTCGCTCTCCGACCCGCCGACTCCATTGGCGCCCTCCATCGCTTCGTCCCTCCCGATGTAGGGTTCGTCGCCGGCGGCGGCAAGGCTTGGGGACTTCCTCCGACCTTCAGGAGTGCCGCAGCCGACGACGGGTTGGGGGAAAAAAGAAAAGAAAACAAAAAAAAGGAAGAAAGAACGAGGCGCGAGGCGCGGAAAATACAAATAGGCGGTGGGCAAGGGGCGTTTGTGTAAAATTGCAGTGCGCTTGGCTTTGGGTTTTGCCCTTTTCTACAACTTGCCCGCGCAACGTGCAGGATGAGTCGGAAGAAGTAGCCGCCACCGCACGCGGTTTTCAAAGCGGATGCGGTGCTCTGTCCTGTACTCCGAACCGGACAGCTTCCGACCATTGCGTGTATACTGTGGCCGTGTTTAGTTCCGGGGTCGGGGCGGCTGACTCGGGACTGCGCGCTACAGAACACTGTAGCGCGTTTTGTTTTTTAGTGTAAAAAATTATTCAAAAATTGATTAATTAGACTTAAAATGTTCGTCTCGCAAAGTACAACAAAACTGTGTAATTAGTTTTTGATTTTATCTATATTTAGTACTCCATGCATTTACCGACATTTTGATATGATGGTGAATCTTCTTTTTTGTATAATGGAATTTGGGGGAGCAATTAGGAACTAAACCAGGCCTGTGTTTTCAAGATAAAGAAACTGTGCCGGTGCCTTTCTAATCTATATCCATATCCCTAATCTTTAACTTTAATAGCTTCTCTATCACTGATCTCTAATAATAATATCTATATATCTATATATACCTACAATATCTAATTAGATATATGCCTGTGTCTTATAGTTTAGACGAACATATTAACAAATTTTTATCCATGTCTATGACGATGCACATGGCCTGTGTTTTAGACGAACATATTAAGAAATATATAAATTTGATTACATAAAGCATATTTTATGATCATTATGACCTAGAAACCTAATAAAATTGGTTTTGCTTTTTTAATTATTATTTATTTTTTTATTATTTTATATTTTCAAAAATTAATAAAAAAACTAATAAACACTTTTTTATTTGGATCCCTAAACTATTTTTAAATTCTCTAGGTTTTCCTTCTTCTATGTTCTCATGGTAGACTAATGGGTCACGTTGTTACGTGCGGGCATCAAGTGTATCTCCACACAACGGACTCGTCGTCTGTTACGTGCGGCCAGAAGATCCGTCCGTTTGTCCCACGGCACGTCGTTCCTTCGTTCCTGCTCTCGCGGGAGGGCGAGCGGGGTGTAGACGCGTGGCCACACACGCACGAGGCGAGCGGGGTGCAGACGTGCGGGCACACGCGCATGGGCATGCGTTGACGGGCGAGCGGGGTGAGCGTTTGCAGGTGCCCGCCGCACACGCTGGAGCTAGGGCTTGCACTCGGCGAGCACGTCGCAGAGCGCGGTGAGCGCCGCAGTTGCCGCCAGCACATACTGGCATCGTGTCGCCTGCGTCAATGGCGAGACGCGTGCTCCCACGTACGCCGGGACTACGGACAGCAACAGGTCGCAGTTGCCCACCGTCGCCGGCGCAGGTGAAAGTCCATAGTTTGATTTTGGCTAATTGATAAAACCTAGGACTAACCTTTGTAACTAAGTGGATAATTTAGATAAAGGTGGTCATTGAATATGAGACATGACATTGACTCATGTGACCAAGATGGTGAAGACCAAGATGAGGCTTGGCTCGATGGACCGGTTGCGGAGGTGAAGGGCAAGTCGAGGCTTCGAAGCAAAGGACCATGCGATGGTGAAGCTTGAGCAAGACTTGGCGCTAACGGGCCGATGCAACGGTGAAGAGCAAGTGAAGTCAAGGTCGATGGATCGAGACGGTCATGTGATGATATGAAGTGGATCATATTATTTAGAGAAACAAAATGGGCTCAAGGCAAAGGTATAACCATAGGTTCATTTTATTTTGCACTCAAGACACCATAGAGGGTGTGAGTGGTTTAGGATCGATAGCCGAACTATTAAGAGGAGAAGTCTTATTGATTACTCGACGCACGGGTGCCACTAGGTGAATTCATGAAGTGCATTGCATGTAGGGCCTAGTGAGCTAACTGGAAAACCTTTAAAAATGATTATGAAAATGCTAACACATGTGCACAATGTGGTGATCACTTGTTGGTGTTGGCACATTTGCGAAGGCGATGGAGTTTGAGGGGTAGAGAGGGGTTTCGGGTCCTCTCTCCCTCCTGCCGAGCTTGCGAGGCGAGATTCAGGCGTTTTCGAGGAGATGAAATGCCTATTTTCCTTATACGCCAAAGGTGGGAAGAAGTGGCGAGGTCGCGAGAGTGTTTCTCGACGAGAAACACTCGACGGACGCTGGCCGGGGCAGCGATAGACGCTGGCGCCGCGTCTGTCGGCTTACCCTAGAAGATGGGCTGCGGAGAAGAGGCGTCAGACGCGTGGGTGTTCGCGCGACAGACGCTAACGTCAGCGTCTGTCGGTCGCGCGCTGCGGAGGCGGCGAAGGCTTGGCAGCAACAGACGCTGAGCCACGTCTGTCGCTCGTCCATCAGGCGCGTCTGTCGGCCGCGCGAGGGAAAGGTGCTCTCTGTGCCGCGTCTGTCGGTGCGACAAACGCACGCCCTCGACGCGTCGGACGCGTCTGACGCCCGGCTAGGGGACGCGTCTATCGCCCCGGTGCACTGTAGGCCTTTTCTGGACCGCGTCTGTCGGTCTAGGGGGCACGTCTATCACCCAGCGACGGATGTGTTTGTCACATGGTGGAGAAGTGCGGTTGTGGTTTGACCATTGGAGATCAACAGCTCATATTTGAAGTGGGACACTGAAAGAATCAAGATGCATAAGAGGGGGGGTGAATTGGGCTTTTCTAAAAAAATAATTACAAGAATTAAATCCTACAAGCCAAACTTCACCCCTAGTGCCTACTAGTGTTCCTTGTAATTCTACTGATAAAAGTTTTGTACCCTGAGTTCTGATCCTAGTCTAGCATGACAATTCTAGGAAAGTAAACAAGCAATGAAAGTAATGCATGAAAGTAAATGCTTGAAAGTAAGGGTTAGGAACACGGCGATGTTTTCCCGAGGTATCGGAGAGTCGCCACTCCCCACTAGTCCTCGTTGGAGCACCCGCGCAAGGGTGTAGCTCCCCCTTAATCCGCGCAAGGATCAAATGCTCTCTACGGGCTGATTCTTCGATACTCCGTCGCGGTGAATCGCCCAAAACCGCTCATAACATGAGTTAGGTCATCCACAAGCTCGTCGGACGATCACCAAACTCCCAATCACCACCAAACCGTCTAGGTGATGGCGATCACCAAGAGTAACAAGCTAGAACTCTCACTTGACCACAACAAGCCTCATGAGAAAATGGATGCGCACTTGCTACTCCCTAGTCACTATTGAGGGATCTCAAACTTTGATTCTCAAATCATTATCCTCACTAGGGCTCTTGCACTCCCTTGCACTTGAAAGGTGCTTCTCAGCTGAACAAATGAGCAAGAGACCTCTAAAAGAGGTGGAAGGGACGTATTTATACACCCCTCAGACAAATCCAACCGTTACCTGCCAAATCAGCAAAACACGCACTGACCGGACGCGCTGGTCGTCGTGACCGGACGCGTGCGGTCTAGTGTAACGGTCGAAAAGCCAAAAGTCAGCGCTGAGTGACCGGACGAGATGGTCAGCGGTGACCGGACGCGTCCGATCATGCAAGAACCTTACTATACTTTGACCTGACGCTCGACCGCGTCCGATCAGAGATGACCGGACGCGTCAGGTCAGGTAAGTACCTTACTGGAACATGACCGGACGCGTCCGATCACTTCACAGTCGCGTCCGATTAGACTTTTACCCTCTGAAACTCGTGTCAGACTGATCACCGCATCTAGTCCTCACAGGGACCACGTCCGGTCAACTAGTTAACAACGCAGTGACTATTAGTACTGACCGGACGCGTCCGGTCGTGACAGAAACCGAGTCTGGTCAAGGGTAAACTGCTCAAACGACTTAGAAACACGACACAACTTGAACCAAGTTGCTTCCAACTAAACTTTGAGTTTTACCAAAGCTACCTAGTGCTAAGTTTGACAAGTGTGCACCACACCTAAACAAAAGACTCACCTAGGTCAAGCTACTCGCTCATGCCCCCCTTTATAGTATGGCCAAAGGAAGAAACAAAGATCCTAACGACTATTCCAGATGTAACCCAACACCTTGACATCCGGAACTGACCGTCCTTAATCTTGTCATTGATCCTTTGAAAACCAAAACGATTTCCATCAAGGGACATGAATACCATAGTGCACAAAGCAGTTATCAACTCCATGACCTAACTTATCAAAGTTTCTGCAAAACACACGTTAGTCATGGTAATAATGCGTTGTCATCAATTGCCAAAACCAACACCGGGGCCTGGATGCTTTCAATCTCCCCCTTTTTGGTGATTGATGACAACACTTAGATTCAGAAGATATAAGAGTTGAGGTTTTCAAACATGCTTGGTTCACATAAGCAAAAAGCTATAAGCACAAGGGAATAGGAAATGCTTATGTGTTCCAAGCCAACTGAGTGTACTCACAAGATAAAATAGAAGAGTTAGTACACATAAAACATAGCTCATACGAAATCGGAGTAAGGCACGGAAGCACAACCTTATGAGCTAAAACCAATTAAGTGACATGATATAAAATAAAGTCTCATAAGCTCATAGTCACAAAATATAGGGCGAGAAATTAAACATGATGCATGAATGTAGCACACAAGGAAAATGAAACCCTCTATCAACACTCCCCCTGAATCTACTCTCTCTCCCCCTTTGGCATCAAACGCCAAAAACAAAACTAAGGATCCGACGGGGGAACAGAAGCTGTCGAGTCGGGTGCCGAGGAGCGTGGAGTGATCATGAACTGTGAAGTATCCTCCTTAGACTCTAAACTGTTAGGCTGACCCTCTGTAGATAGACGTGGCAGTGAAGTGGTCTGGGTCTGTAGAGCAGGTGCAGGAACTGAAGGTGTAGTAGCAACAATAGGAGCAGTCACTGTCGCCTAAGCCTGAAAAATACCAAGAGTAGGAGGATCTGTCGATGCAACTGACGATGGCACAGTCTCTGTAGTCCCGGCCCCTGATACTAGAAGAATGACATTCTCGAAAGCTGACATCCGTGAAGAAGTCACAACTGTGGTGTGCGAGGGTGTCGGCTGACCAGTCAGCTCGCTGTATGAGGCACTCAAGTCGGTGAAAGGAGTGCCCGAGAGAAGGTGAGGTCTGGGCTGAGCTGGTGGAGTGAACCCCGTCTAAATAGGAGTGTAGCTCGGGGACTGAAAGGTCTGAGGAACCTGCTGCTGGGGAGAGGTGAATTGAAAGCTCGGCTGTCCCTGACTCTGAGGTCCACTGGACTGTAGTGCAGGAGTAAAGACAGACGGTGGTGGAGGTACCCCAACAATGACAAGGTGTCGTAGGAGCTCAAGATACTGCTGCTGGGTGGCTGCCTGCTGCCTCTGCATCTCAAACTGCTACCTCTGAAACTCCAGCTGCTGCCTCTGGAACTCGTCCTGACGAGCCTGAATCTGAGCAAATACGGCAGCTGTGTCCTGAGCCTATCGCTGCATCTGAACCTCCTGTCTCTCCTGGGCCTAGGTCAGCCTCTCAAGTATAGCCACCATGGCTGGGTCTGAGCAGGAGGCTGAGCCTGAACCACCGGCCTTATGGTCGTGAGACCGAGGATAGGAGAGCGATACCGGGAGATGGGCTGGTAATCCTCGTCAATGCTGTCAGTAGCAACATCCTCAACTGGATCAGCTGGCTAAGCTTCAAGATCTGCAAGCTCGGCCTCAGCAAGACCCTGAACGGTCTTGTCCTGCTCAGCAGCTGTCTCTAGAACCTCTGGCCTCTGACGCTGTCCTGGGCCAGGTGCCTGCTCTCTGGTCACTGAAGCCCACAACTGTCGAATATCATACTCTGGAAATGCAGTAGTGGTATCAGATATCTCAGCTCTAATCTCTGCAGGCAGGTCACACGCAGATCGAATAATAAAATAGATCCAATGAGCATAAGGTAGCTGCCGATGACCCTTGAATCCCTCTGCCAAAGTATCCTCCATCTCACATAGCATCAGATCCCAAATATCGAACGGTGTCTATGAGATGAGGTGATGCACCACCCATAACTGCATACGAGTCAGTCCCTCTCTGTATCCTAGCCTCGGAAGAAGGGTCCGCCTCACAATAGCATCGAGTACTCTAGCTAGGGGTGTTAGGCTGGCAGGTGTACATCTAGACCCCTCACCAAACGGCTCACGGAAGCAGGGTCTGATCATGTCTGTGGGTGGCACTGTCTCTCCATGAGGATGTCTCGGAGGTGAAGTCTGTCCAAAGCACAACTGGTGTATCTTTGTCTCTGAAGCTAGGAGTTTGAGGATCTCCCATACCCTAGTGCTGTACAGTCTGCGGTCACGGCCTCGAAATGCAAAGTGTATAAACTCATGTGCTGGGTCAATCCAAAGTGAAGAGTAGAACTCTCTGACCCAAGTCCCGCAGTAGGCTCCAGTCCGTCCAAGAAGGTTTGACAAGCCATGTAGAAAGGACAAGTGTGGACGGAGCTGCTCACCAACCACCTCAACTAAAGCCTCCAGTCGACAGACTCTCTGAGGTCTGAATGCAATCCCGCTGTCAACATAGGCTCTGTAGAAGTCCTCGTGCAGAGGTGTGTAGAAGTCCTCTGAAGCCCAGGGATCCCGCTGAGGTGGGAACCACCGACTAACCTCAACGAATCTGAGAGCCTGTACCTGTCGTGCTGTAGCTCCTCTGAGGTCAAAGTGCTCAACTAGGGGGGTGACCTCGAGCCCTAGGAGGTGGACGACCTCCACGACGCTGGCCTTCTGCCCTGGGAGTCACCTGAGCTCGCGTACATCCTGAGCGACGATGCTGTGGAGAGTGAACTGTCTGCTCCTCTGTCTCCTTTGGGTCCTCTGTGGGCTGCTCTGTAGGTACATCCTTGGTCTCTTCTGTGGCCTCAGTACCGAGCTGTCGACCTTCAAGGTGAAAGCAACGCTCGCCAATATGAATCCCACTGCTCCTGCCACCTCTTTCTACTAGCTCTGCTACATCTACAACTACCTAAGCCACCTCTGCCTCTGTGAGTGTCCTCTTTCTCTTCTTGGCGGCTATCTTCTTTCGCTTGCCACGAGCCACCTCTGTCATCCTGGGAGGACTTTCGTCCCCGTCACTAGGTGCACCACCAGCATTCTTGCAGCGAACCATACTGACAAACTGCTGTGACTGAGAAAACCTGGATAGTGAAAGATGGTGTACTGACACTCGTGAGGCTTGGCCTCAATCCATATCCGCAGGCTTGGCCTCGGATTCACAGCTGATCACCTGACACACAAAGCACCGACAGGACGCACTGAAAGGATAGAATAGATAGAGCTACTATAAGCAACATATACTCCCTCCATACCCATAAAACAAGTCGTTTAGGACATGATTGTGCTTACCAATGAGTCATTAATTGGGGGGTATTTTTCCCTCCTTGCCCTTATTAAATAGAGTTGCGGGTGTTACCTGTACAACATCCTTTCTTAGCTGGAGTGGCGACGACTGTGCGGCCCGAGGCTGCCGTCCACAGTTCAATCGCTCCCAGCCTCACCTTTTTTGAAGCCGTCGTCCATTTTCCATGGCGCTGTGCTCAATGAGGTTGGGCGCGTGTGTTCGTGTTTTGGTCGTTGGTGCACGCGTACAGGCTCGTTTGCTCCTCGTTTTTTTTTGTGTTTGCGCTCTGTTCGAGTCGAGCTCTGTCCGAGTGCAGCGACCTCGATGGACTCCGGCACCACCTCGACGGAGTCCAGTGCCATCTCAGAGTCCAGCGCTCTGTCCGAGTCCAGCTCCATCTCCGAGTGCAGCGCCATCTCCGATTCCATCGTCGAACCTCGCCGGCGACGCTACAGGGCGGCGTCCAACAGTGTCAAGTGTCAATGTGTTGGTCAGTGAAGCGAAGAAAGAACAGGTGGAGGGAGCACTCACTTCGACCTGAGCTCCAGTCCCGCACGGAGACGCTGTTGTGCCAGTAACGCGACGGCGGCGGGCGGGCGAGCGTTCTGCTGGAGAAGACGAACAGCGTGTGGTGAATAGTTAGATGGCAGCGTCGATCGGGCTGCTGAGTTAACGCGAGCACCGCACGGGTACTACGTCAAACAAATTGCGATTAATGCGGAGCGGCGACTGGAACAGGAGCCGAAGCAAACGAGGGCAAACACGTCCAACTCGACGGTCTCCGGCCCAGAACGACTTGTTTCATGAAAACACGTACCAAGCCTAGAACGACTTGTTTTATGGGTATGGAGGGAGTATTATCTAATAGATGGGTGAGATCCTAATGAAAGCAAGCATATTAGATAAGATGTGAATAGACCGTGATAGCTACCTCGGATGAGTGAAACTCTGATGGAAGGAAAGTGATCTTAACGCGCTAGGGTTCCCCGGAAATGACGAACAAAACCCTGGAGTACCGATGAGATCAAAGGTTGTATTAGAAATTCACCGTAAATCCATCGGCAAACCCTAATTCAAGGCAATGAAATCACCTTGCAGAGTCGAACTCGAGCGAAAGTCCTTTACCGGAGAACGACAAATTGAAGACGACGCGATTGTTAGGGTTAGTTCGAGGCGCGACGGCCGGAGGCAAACTTGGTGGCACGATTCGGTTGAGCGACTGCCGGAGGCGAAGAACAGGGGGCGTAGGGCCGAGGAGCTAGGAGCGCAAGAGAGCAACGGCGGCACGGCTGCGCGGAGGAACGACAGCGCGCGGGAAGGCTATGACGGTGGCGCGGTGCGGCTGCGGCAGCGCGCGGAGCGGCTGCGGTGGCGCGCGGCTGTGGTGGCGCGCGGCTGCGGCGGCGCTGGAGATCACGGCGAGGAGGCAGCTAGGGCAAGGAGCGGTGGCCGATTGAGAAGGAAGAAGGAAAAAATGAGATCTGAACGAACGGTTAAAAAAAGGCTTAGATCCTCATTTCACGCGATGACCAAACACGGTGGTCGCCTGACCGGACACGGTGGGGCAGCGTCCGGTCAGAGTCCAGTAAGCTCCTGGAGCGACCGGACGCGTCCGGTTAGGGATGATCGGACGCTGACAGAGTCCGGTCAGAGATTACCCGGGAAACTCAAGCGCATGACCGGACGCGGTGGTGGTGGCCGGGACCGGACACGGTGGCCGCAACGTCATGTCCGGTGCAGCGTCCGGTCACAGATCCTAGAGAAGTTCTTTGGGATGACCAGACGCGCTGGTGGTCACCGGGACCGGACGCAGTGGTGAAGCAGCACCGCGTCCGATTCAGCATCCGGTCCAGCGTCCGGTTGTTGTTTAACGCCTTTCTTCATTCCGATCTTCGACGCGACTTCTCCCAATCAAGTTCCAATTCAAAGAGACTCAAATAAACACCAATTGGAACTTGATATAAGGGACCTCTCTCAAACCCTCGAGTTTTTCAAATATTTTGCCTTAGGCTAGTATTTTTTTTAAGAAAATAAGCAATAAACACCCGAGGAGCAACATATGGTCATGCAATAGAGTTTGTGAACCCTTGGGAGCGTCCAATGCTCTCTCTATTCATGGACGAACACAGAGGTTGCTCAAAGCTAAACCAAAAAGAAACGATAAAGCAACAACCATGCATATGCAATGCAAAGCGAGAAAGAAAGACTAGGTTGCTTGTCAAGTTTGATCCACGGTTTGGCTTCTTCACTCCTCCAAAGGAGGGTTATCGTAACCGTGTTAGACAAGTTCTAGATGCATTGCGGGGAATTAAACATGACATAAAATACAATGCAATGCAAGGGACAACACAAGCTCATTTTTTAAAGTAACTAGAATCTAGCACATTTAGTTCACTTCTCAACCTACAAAAGGTAGCCTCATCTAAAGATTTAGTGAAGATATCCGCTAATTGATTTTCACTTCTTACACCTTCTAGTGATATATCATTTTTAGCAACATGATCCCTTAGAAAGTGGTGGCGGATATCAATGTGCTTGGTGCGTAAGTGTTGTACCAGATTATTAGCAATTTTAACGACACTTTCATTGTCACATAAAAGCGGCACCTTTTTAAGAACAACTCCATAGTCTAGGAGGGTTTGTTTCATGTATAAGATTTGTGCAGAACAAGCCCCCGCGGCAATATATTCCGCCTCGGCGGTGGACAAAGCCACACTATTTTGCTTCTTAGATGACCAAGATACTAAGGACCTCCCAAGCAAATGGCACCCTCCGGATGTGCTTTTTGTATCAATTTTGCAACCGGCATAATCCGAATCGGAATAGCCAACTAGTTGGAATCTAGCTCCTTTGGGGGTACCAAAGACCGATGCTTGGGGTGTACTTAAGATATCTTAAAATTCTTTTTACGGCACTTAGGTGAGGTTCTTTAGGGCACGCTTGAAAGCGAGCACACATGCACACACTAAACATGATATCGGGCCTAGATGCGGTAAGGTACAACAAGCTACCAATCATAGAACGTTAGAGAGTTTGATCAATTGGTTTACCTCCCTCGTCTAGGTCGAGATGTCCATTAGATGGCATTGGGGTCTTGATTGGCTTACACTCTTCCATCTTGAATCTTTTGAGAAGATCCTTGGTATACTTTTCTTGAGAGATAAAAATCCCTTCTCTCAATTGCTTGACTTGAAAACCAAGGAAGAATGTTAGCTCACCAATCATTGACATCTCGAACTCCTTTGACATCAATTCACCAAATTCTTTACAATAATCTTTATTTGTTGACCCGAAGATGATATCATCAACATAGACTTGACAAATGAAGATCTCTCCATTAAGCTTCTTGGTGAATAGTGTGGTGTCAACCTTCCCAATAGTGAAGCCCTTCTCAATGAGGAAGTCCCGGAGGCGCTCATACCACGCTCTAGGGGTTTGCTTGAGCCCATATAGCGCTTTGGACAACCTATAAACATGATTAGGATATCTAGGGTCTTCAAACCCAGGAGGTTGTTCAACATAGACTAGTTCATTTATGAAACCATTTAAAAATGCACTTTTCACATCCATTTGATATAGTTTCATTTCATGATGCGATGCATATGCAAGAAGGATACGAATGACTTCAAGTCTTGCAACGGATGCAAAGGTCTCTCCAAAATCAAGACCTTCAACTTGAGAGAATCCCTTTGCAACTAGTCTTGCCTTGTTCCTCACTACTACGCCTTGACCATCTTGCTTGTTGCGGAACACCCACTTGGTTCCAATGACTCTTGCACCTTTTGGATGCTCTTCAAGTGTCCAAACTTGATTGCGGGCGAAGTTGTTCAATTCTTCGTGCATAGCATTCACCCAATCCGGATCTTAAAGAGCTTCTTCTACATTCTTAGGTTCAAGACAAGAGATAAAAGAGTGATGTTCAACAAAAGAAGCAAGCTTTTGAGATCGAGTCATTACACCCTTTGTAGGACTCCCTATGATAAGATCTTGTGGATGTGCTTGAAGTAGAGGTGAGTTTCTTCTATCAACCACTTGAGGAGATGGTTGGGGAGCATCAACATCTTGAGCTTGTGCCTCGGCTTGTTCATGAGAGACATGAGTATCTTCATTTTCAACTCTCTCATTCTTATCATCATCTTGAGGCACATGTGATGAAGATGGTGGATTGATAATTTGTACATCATCTTCATCATCTTTAGGCTTGATGTCTCCCACTGGCATGTTCTTCATTGCCTCTCTCAATGGTTCATCACCTACATCATCACAATTCTCAATTGCTCCTTGGGAGCCATTAGATTCATCAAATTCCACATCATATGTTTCCTCAACCAAACTGGTGGCATGGTTAAATACTCTATATGCTTTGGACTTTGATGAGTAACCAACAAGAAAACCAATATCACAACGTCTTAGAAACTTCCCTAGGTGTTGACGCTTCTTATAGATGTAGCATTTGCAACCAAACACCTGGAAGAATGAGACGTCCGGCTTCTTCCCATTTAGTAACTCATAGGGGGTCTTGCCAAGAAACTTTTATAGGAAGAGACAATTTGAAGCATAGCATGCGGTGTTGATTGCCTTGGCCCACAATTTCTCCGGTGTGTTGTACTCATCTAGCATTGTTCTTGCAAGGGTGATCAAAGTCCGGTTCTTTCTCTCAACTACACCATTTTGTTGAGGAGTGTAGGTTGATAAAACTTCATGCTTGATTCCAATTTCATCACAATAAGCTTCAATGTTTGTGTTGTCAAACTCTTTGCCATTGTCACTTCTAATCTTCTTTATCTTGACTTCAAATTCATTTTGAGCTCTTTTTGCAAACTTTTTGAAGCAATTTGCCACTTCGGATTTGTCATGAAGAAAGAAAGTCCAAGTATATCTTGAGAAGTCATCCACAATCACAAGACAATAGAGATTTCCACCCAAGCTCTTGTAAGTTGTAGGACCAAACAAATATATGTGTAGAAGTTCTAACACTCTTGATGTTGACATGTAAACTTTGGTTGGATGAGTATTTGCAACTTGTTTGCCGGCTTGACATGCACTATAAGGTTTGTCCTTCTCAAACTTGACATCCTTCAAGCCTCTCACTAATTCTTTCTTCAATAGCTTGTTGAGAGTGTTCATTCCAACATGAGCAAGCCTTCTATGCCAAAGCCATCCAAGTGTAGTTTTGGTGAACAACCATGTCATCAAATTTGCATCTTCGGAGGTGAAGTCAACAAGATAGAGATTGTTGTATCTAAAGCCTTTGAAAATCACTTGCTTGTCATCTATCTTTGTAACTACCACTTTATTAGGAGTGAACAAGCATTGGTAGCTAAGGTCACAAAGTTACCCAATGGATAGTAAGTTAAAACTCAATGAAGCAACATAGAGCACATTTGAAAGAGAGTGATCATTTGATATTGCAATCTTACCTATACCCTTGACTTTGCTCTTTGAATTGTCCCCAAATGTGATCTTCTCTTGACATACCCCATTCTCTTCAAGTGAGGTGAACATACAAGGATCACTGGTCATATGTTGAGTGCAACCACTATCAATAACCCAATGAGATCCACTGGTCTTGTAGTTCACCTACACACAAGAGATCAAGCTTTTTATTTAGGGACCCAAACTTAAGAGGGACCCTTGACTTTCTCAACTAGTGACTTGACAACCCATATTTTCTTAGGCCTATTCTTGTTAGGGGAACCCAAGAACATGACTTTCATCTTTCCACTTGAATCTTTTCTAAGCATGTAATGAGCATTGAAAGCAAAGGGTCTAGCATGCTTGGGCAAGGGTTGTGGTGGTGGAGTTTTGCACTCATGAGCAAAATGACCTTCTTGTCCACACTCAACACATCTCTTTGGCTTGGGTTTTGACTTGCTTTGTTGTTGTTGAGCTTTAGCCTTCTTTTCTTGATTTGCTAAGTAACCAATGCCACTTCTATCCATCTTCATTACAGTGTTCATGAGTAGCTCACTTTGCAAATGTTGGCCTCTTGTGAACTTGCTTCGGCCAGTCTTGAGATGCTCTTTTTCTTGCTTGAGCTTTTTGTTCTCTTCAATAAGTGACTCATTTGATGCTTGCTTTTCAAGAGCCATCAACTTCTTGTTCTCATTCTTAAGCATCTCATTTTCACTCTTGAGCTTGACATACTCATCATAGTTGTCGGACTCAACCACATTCTTGCCTTTGCCGCTAGAGCCTTGCCCAAAGTTCTCAATAATCAAATCATCATATGATGTAGCTATATCAATCTTAACAACTTGGTTAGTAGCATCATGTGTCTCAAGAGCAAGCTCATTAGCAACAATAAGACTATCATAATAGATTTTCAATATAGTATATTCATCTTTTAGCAAGTTGAGCCTAGTGATGAGTTCATCATGCTTCTTCTCAAGTTTATCATGTTCATCTCTAAGCTCTTTGTTTGAAGTTTTGAGCTCCTTGAGAGTAGAAGACATAATTTCATTTTGATCTTTGAGCTCATCTCTAGTCTTATGTGCATTCTCAATCTTAGATGAGAGTGAGTCATTTTCATTTTGGAGCTCATCATTTTCATTTCTAGTTCTTCTTATGATTTTAGAGTATTTGTTCAACAATTTTACAAGTTCATCATAAGAAGGTGCATCATATTCATCATCACTATCACTATCGTCATCATCACTTTCATTGTTTTGTATCTTTCGTTCACCCTTGGTCATAGGCATGGGTGAGAAGTAGACGATGATGGTGAAGATGGCGGTGAAGGTGGTGATGAAGATGTCGGTGAAGATGATGATGGCCCAATCATAAATGCGGCGACCTTTTCTTTCTCATCGTCGCTCTCATCGCCAGAGGACTCACATGATGACTCAATGTCAGTGAGCCAATCACCAACAATGTAAGCTTTGCCTCCCTTCTTCTTCTTGTAAAACTCTTTTCTCTTGCCATCTTTCTTTTTGTATGGCTTGTTCTTCTTCTTCTCATCTTCTTCATCACTTGAATCATTTCTCTTGCCCTTGTTCTTGTTCTTATACTTATCTTTTGGAGGCTTCGGGCATTGATGAGCTAAGTGGCCAAGTTCACCACAATTGTAGCAATCCATCTCGGATATTGGCTTCCTTTTGCTACTTGTGAAGAACTTCTTCTTGCCATCGAACTTGATGCCACTCTTGTTGAACTTCTTTAGCATCTTGGTGGTCTTTCTCACCATGAGTGTATGTGATGCATCATCAATATCACTTTCACTTGAGCTTTCTTACACCATCATAGCTTGACCCTTCTTCTTTTTCTTTTCATGGCTACCTTTGAAGGCCAAGTCCTTCTTCTTGGAAGATGATGAGCCCTCTTCTAGAGTGATGTGCATGTACATCTTATGTGCATTGATCTTTCCCAATACTTGAGTCGGTGTTACGGTGGAGAGATCACTTTGGTGAAGCACGGTGACAATGTGACCATACTTCTCAACGGGAAGAACGCTCAAGATCCTCCTTGCAACATCCGATTGACTCATTTGAGTGAGTCCAAGAGCATTAAGATCCTCTACAAGAACATTCAATCGAGTGTACATTTCATTAGCACTTTCTTTGGGAAGCATCTCAAAAGAATTAATTTTCTTTAAAGCAATATGATAGCGTTCCTCACGCTCACTCTTAGTTCCCTCATGGAGAGCACAAATGTTTTCCCACAATTCATGAGCATTTTTGGCATTACGCACACGATTGAAGATATCCTTGCCTAGGCCCCGGTAGAGTGCATTTTTTGCCTTTGCATTCTACCGGTTGTACTTCTCCTCGTCACCACTTGGGTTGGCGGGATCCCTGATAGCAGGAAGCCCTTCGGTTGCGGCTCTAAGGCACCCAACATCTATGGCTTCGAGGTACGCCTCCATACGAATTTTCCAATATGGAAAATCGTCTCCCTCAAAAGTGGAAGGTGGTCCTTCCCCATTAGACATCTTGCTCTAGGCGGTGAAGCCTAAATAAGGAGCAACTCAGTTCTGATACCAATTGAAAGGATCGAGATGCCCAAGAGAGGGGGTGAATTAGGCTTTTCTAAAAAATAATTGCAAGAATTAAATCCTACAAGCCAAACTTCACCCCTAGTGCCTACTAGTGTTCCTTGTGATTCTACCGATAAAAGTTTTGCACCCTAAGTTCCAATCCTAGTCTAGCATGGCAATTCTAGGAAAGTAAACAAGTAATGAAAGTAATGCTCGAAAGTAAATGCTTGAAAGTAAGGGTTAGGAACACGACAATGTTTTCTCGAGGTATCGGAGAGTCGCCACTCCCCACTAGTCCTCGTTGGAGCACCCACGCAAGGGTGTAGCTCCCCCTTGATCCGTGCAAGGATCAAGTGCTCTCTACGGACTGATTCTTCGACACTCCGTCGCGGTGAATCGCCCAAAACCGCTCACAACATGAGTTGGGTCATCCACAAGCTCGTCGGATGATCACCAAACTCCCAATCACCACCAAACCATCTAGGTGATGGCGATCACCAAGAGTAACAAGCTAGAACTCTCACTTGACCACAACAAACCTAATGAGAAGATGGATGCACACTTGCTACTCCCTAGTCACTAATGAGGGATCTCAAACTTTGATTCTCAAATCACTATCGTCACTAGGGCTCTTGCACTCCCTTGCACTTGAAAGGTGTTTTTCAGCTGAACAAATGAGCAAGAGACCTCTAAAAGAGGTGGAGGGGATGTATTTATACATCCCTCAGACAAATCCAACCGTTACCTGCCAAATCAGCAAAACACGCACTGACCGGACGCGCTGGTCGTCGTGACCGGACGCGCCGGTCGAGTGTAACGGTCGAAAAGCCGAAAGTCAGCGTTGAGTGACCGGACGCGCCGGTCAGGGGTGACCGAACGCGTCCGATTGTGCAAGAACCTTACTGTACTTTGACCTGACGCTCGACCACGTCCAATCAGAGATGACCGAACGCGTCAGGTCAGGTAAGTACCTTACTGGAACATGACCGGACGCGTCCGATCACTTCACAGTCACGTCCTATTAGACTTTTACCCTCTGAAACTCGTGTCAGACTGAATACCATGTCCGATCCTCACAGGGACCGCGTCTGGTCAACCAGTTAACGACGTAGTGACTGTTAGTACTGACCGAACGTGTCCGGTCGTGACAGAAACCACGTCCGGTCAAGGGTAAACTGCTCAAATGACTTAGAAACGCGACACAACTTGAATCAAGTTGCTTCCAATTGAACTTTGAGTTTTACCAGAGCTACCTAGTGCTAAGTTTGACAAGTGTGCACCACACCTAAACAAAAGACTCACCTAGGTCAAGCTACTCGCTCATGCCCCCTTTATAGTACGACCAAAGGAAGAAACAAAGATCCTAATGACTATTCCGGATGTAACCCAATACCTTGACATCCGGAACTAACCGTCCTTAATCTTGTCGTTGATCCTTTAAAAACCAAAATGATTTCCATCATGGGACATGAATACCATAGTGCCCAAAGCAGTTATCAACTCCATGACTTAACTTATCAAAGTTTCTGTAAAACACACGTTAGTCATGGTAATAATGCGTTGTCATCAATTGCCGAAACCAACACTGGGGCCTAGATGCTTTCAGACACGTGGCAGCGATCCACTACGGGTGGCACAGGAGCGATGGACGCTGGCCGCGTTTGTCGGCGTAGCAACAGACACGTGTGTCGCTCACGAAAAAAGCCCAATAAGGTTTCCAACTGGTCTATTTGTTTGTGGAGCTATAAATACTTGTTGGTCGGCCCTTGGGGAGCTAGCTTGACATTTTTAACACTCTTGTGCATCCTTTGAGCTAAAGCTTCTCCCTCCCACTCATCTCTCTTGCTTGATTGCAAATCAAAAGTGAGATTGAGTGATCCCAAGTGCATTGCATAGCTTGAGGGCATCTAGTGGCACTTGTGAGTGGTTTAGCCGTTGGATTTCTTGTTACTCTTGGAGAGTACCGCTCCTAGCTGGCTTGGAGATTATTGGAGGCGTTGGCAAGAGAAGGAGATTGTTCTTGGCCACCTCCGGTTGATTGTAAGAGGTTCTTGTGCTTTCCTCGGCGGAGTGCCAAAAGCAACTCTAATACATTTCGTGTGTCATTGAGTTACCTCACTTAAGAGTGGTGTCTTGCGGGGCATGCCTTGAGGGGCAAGTGACTTGAGAATCACACCGAGAAACCATCTAAGTGTTGGTCGACACAACCGGTGACGTAGCTTGTCAGTGCACAAGTGAATACTGGGTGAACAAAAATTGTGTCTCTTGTCTCTCGGTGATTGGTCTTCATATTGTGTTGTTGTCAATATTGATTGATTGTATATCATCTTGGTCATTGGCAACATCTTCACTCCACCGTCGGTATAAAAATCACAATCCTCTCTCTTGCATTTACATTTACTAGATTATCTTGTATAGCTCTAGTGGTAGCTTTGCTAGTAGTGTTGTTATCTTACTCACTAGTGTAAAATTAGTGACATAGCCCTTGTGTGAACTAGATATCATAATCTACTAGACTTGTGGATAGGAGGCTTGCATCACAACCGTAGACCAAGCAAAACTCGATTTACGTCGTGTAGGATTTTTTTATAGGCTATTCACCCCCCTCTAGCCATCTAGGACCTTACCGCAGGTTGGAGCTAGGGCATGTGCGGTGGCGTGATTTTTTGTGGGGAGGTGGGGCTCGATGCGAACCCACGCGGGCGGGGCGACGCGGGAGCGTGCAGGGTTCATGTACTAGACTCTCCATTAAGCTGGGGAAGAGCAATAATACTTGGCATCCGGGCGACGCGGACTCTCGGACAGGGACCCACACGGGCAGGGTGACGCGGGAGCCATGGATTAAGCTAGGCGAAGCAAATTATCTAGGCGTCCGACGATGACATTAGGTTCTTTTTAGGTGCAGGGATAGAGAATAATAATTAGATTAGATTTTAATCTGTAGAACATATTTTATATGAATAGTCAGCCACGTTTGTATTTTATCTTTATTTATTTATTTATTTATTTATTTATTTATTTATTTATTTATTTTTAGGGTTGAATTGGTCCTCGAGTCCGCATGTTTTTTTTCTGTTTTTTATTTTTTTCGGCTTCCTTTTTCTTTTTTTTGGTTCGGACGGGGCAGCCTTGTGCGGAGCGATGGGGCGGGTTCTGTTTTTCTGTTTCGGTCAAGCGAGGCGAAGGTAAGCGTTGACGATGACCTTAGTAATTTTTTAGGTGTAAAAAATAGATAATATTAAAGTTTAAAACTTTATCTTATTCTTTTTATCTATCTTTCCCTAGCTACCGAACAGGAGAGAGTTTCTATCGTCCTACATACACCCTCTATGTCTCGTATGTGACCCAGACTCATATGACTCATGCTCATATGAGTTAGAATAACTTGTGTATGATGATGATGGATATAAGTTCGATTCCAACTTCCAAGACGTGCTTTGTTGCGTCTTCTGTATCTCGTATGTGGCTCGGACTCATGAGTTATGCTTATATTGTTAGAGAAATTAGGGAGTAGACCACATGATCTCTAATCTATTTAACGTAAACACATAAGTGGATTAGTGACTAACGGTGATCTTCAGGGTAGTCCACCATCGGTAGTCGAAGTAGAGGTCACTGAGAGTACCCTTCCTCGCCACAAAGAAGACGCTGATGTCAGTGTGGAAGTAGGGATGGCGGTGGCCTTCCCGTCACTCCAGCGCCCTCGCTAAATCGGATCTTAAAAGAGGATGGGTATCGGCTATACCTTAGAACGTTAGTTCCTCAGGGTGGGAGCCATCCCTCTTATTGGGTTGTGTGACGAGGGGCCACAACCTACGGTCATCGAGGGTGCCCCCGATTATGGCACGTAGGGAAGTCATGCATTCCCCTTGACTTATTCCAACATTCTCCCGCATAGTCCATGGGCTTGAGTTCACTTATTCCAACATTCTCCCCTTTGATCGAAAGGCTAACATCATAAATCCACACTTAACAGAAATAGCACATAGAGGCAATGTGTTACAACGGTCAAGTAAAACACCACTACAACAACAATAGGTGTACCAATCTAATACCTCGATAGGATATCACATAAACATTGTAAGGTACCGTGACGCTTAAGAGGGGGTGAATTAGGCAACTTAAAATTCTAGTTCTAACTATGGCCTCTAATTTCACCTAGTCGAAACCTATGCAAGAAAGTAATCTATCTAAATGTGCAACTAAGGTTATGCTAGGTGTGTTGCTATCTCTACCGTAAAAGAGTTATACACCCTAGGTTCCAATCCTATCAATTAGCCTATCAACTAAGCTAGGAAAGTAAAACACACAACCAAGGTAGCAATATAAATGCCGAAGGTAAAGATGGGGTAGAGATGCAAACTCCTGTCGATGACTCCAGTATTTTTACCGAGGTATCGAGAAGCGTACAAGCTTCCCTCTAGTCCTCGTTGGAGCCTCTCACAAGGAATCCCACGCAAGGGCCAAGCTCCTAGTCAGATAACTCCGTAGATAGCCCCGGGCCTTCCCCACGCGCAAGTGGGTCTCCGGTGTGCCTTCTGGCAAGCTTCTTCCGGACTGCTCCCTACCGTCTTCACTATCAAGCTTCTAGCCGAACTGCGCGGGCCTTGTTCTCTTCAGTACACGGTGGCGCCCACACCACAAATGCGGTTGGTGTGATCTCACAAGACTACAAGCCCCTCTGATGTACAATAATGGTGCACGTAAACACCGAGTGATAAGAGGTGTGCAAACCTCACTAAACACAAGGCCTAAACCTAGAGCAAGCGCATAAGTGGTGGTCTAATTAACCTAAGCATTTTGCAAAGCACCTACGCTAATCACCTAATATTTCGCTAAGCACTATGCAAGTGGAGATCTCTAAAATGGTGTATCAATACCCTTGGTATGTTTCCTCAGCTCTCCACACTTGTTTTGGCCGGTTGGAGGCAAATTTATAGCCCCACATGAGAGAACTAGCCATTGGACCCAAGACCCAACTTTTCTACTAGTGACCAGACTCTGCTGTCATCCTGACACAACGGTCAAAGCGACTGTTGCCGACTGTTGGAGCGCACGCGCTGATCGGACACATCGCTGAGTTTGGTTATTATAACACCCTTGGTGTTATAGTAACTAAAAATATGCCATGTCATCATATGCACTGAAAAGCACCCATGATTAGGGTAACTACGTTATGCATCTACTAAAATGAGTTTACCTTCTTAGGTTGGATGTGTTTCTAGTGGTGTGACTCGAATCCGAAAACCCTAATTTTGAATGTCACCGCAAATACTTAGTTTATGCCCTGCGTAATTTGAGGTGTATGACTATGTTATACACTTGTGCCAAGTGTAGGGTATGAGCTCAAGTCCAACTTATAAAATAAAGCTTCAAGTTTGAGTTTGCTTTTGGAGTCCAAAACTTGTTGCAAGTTTTCTTATTCGAATTCGAATTCAAATTTGAGAAATTATTAAAAGAATTTTCGAAGTCAACCTGGTCAACCAAGAGTGACATTTGGTCAAACATGTGATGCTTGACTTAATGAAGCCCTTGGGTGATGGTGTGATCACTAAATAATCACCAATTAATAGAATATCAAGTTTCAATTCGAAATCTTTCCGAAAACCCTAAAAGCAAAACCCTGATTTTACCCCTTTTAGAATAATTGAAAATCTAAGCAAAATTTTGGGAAAAAGTGTAAAACCAAGTTTTTAGATCTTTTCAAGGGCTACAAGTTTGGTGTTTTGAGTTTTCAAAGTTTCAGTGTAAAATTTAGAGTAATTTTGAAAATATTCAAATCTCAAATTTGACCTCTTTTCATCTCCCCTATCTAATTTCAAAATGGAGGCATAATTTGAAAATGTTTTGAATATCAAAGTTGTAGGTCTTACCTAGATGTACAACTTTGGTATTTTGAGTTTTTGAAGTTTCAATATAAAATTCAAAGTAATTTTGAATTTATAGATTTCTAAAAAATGTCCCCTTTCAAATTTAAATTCAAATTTCAAAATCTAGGTCGAATTGGAAAATGTTTATATTGAGAAAGCTGTAGAACTTTGAAAATTGAGCAACTTTTGTATTTACAGATTTTCAACTTCTATAGAAAAATTTGGAGTAATTTGGGAATTATCTCTAGTGGCATTTTCATAATTTAGTCAAACTTCAACCAACGGTAGGGCGCCACCTCCTGCTCGACGCCGGTGGCCTATGGCCGGCTTCCAGGCATGCCCGCGACCGCCAGCAGCTGCTTCGCGCTAGCCAGTTCGCCCGCGTGTCATCATCACGTTGCTCGACCATCTCTATAAAGTCGAGTGTCGTCGTCGTGTTTTTCTTTTCTTTCTCTGCTTCCTCATCGTCGCTGTCGTTCTCTCGGTCGCCGACGTACACCACCGCCACTGCTTTGTCGCCATCCATTCCATCTCGCCTTGTTGTTCACAACATCGTTGCGCGTCAATTGCGCCCCTTTGTGTTTAGCCTCGCTGCCTGAGCCGAGCGCGCGCGGTCGTCTTCTCCACGGTCAGCAACAGCGCCGCCGCGGGTGCCTCACCGTGGCCAGCCGCCTTCACTGCCTCTTCGCACCTGCCGTTTGCTCAGTCATGTCTGTGGTGAGTCGCTGATGCTCCCGGTCTTCCCAATTTAGTCGCTACCGGCCCTGCTCGCTGGGGCGGCGTGAATCGTGGCCACCGAGCCACCATGGCCGGGGTGGAGCTAACTTCAGGGTGTCTGCGGTTGGGTGGTGTGCCTAAGGGTGTTCGCGATGTCATGTAGGTTGTGATGCTTGGGTTAGCTTGGTCAGTACCTGGACATCGGCGTCGTACCCACCGGCCGGCCACCGTGGTTCCATGGCCAGCGAACGGAGGGGAGAAAGAAGAGGGAAAGCGAGCGAGAGTGGGTGGGCCGCGCGGCCTAGTTTGGTGGGCCAGACGGAGGGAGCAAGCCGCACGAGAGAGAGAGAGGAGAAGCGTGGGAGCGCGTGACTAGGCCGCCGCGGTGTGCTAGGCAGAGCGCAGGAGAAGGGAGAGGGAAGCGGCCCGTGATGCTAGTTTTTGTTTTTCTTTTTCAAAAATGTAAATAGTAACCAATTTTGTTTATTTTGTTGTGAATTATTTAGAATTGTAAAAATGGTAAAATTTTTTGAGTAACCTCTCTGTATTGTGTACTATTTAATAAAAATATTAAATGCCAATTTTGTTTAATTTTTGTAAGTTATTTAATTAGCTCAATTAATTAATAAATGGCCTTACCATAATTTTTCTAGGCTTAATTAATTATCCAAAAATTATGAAAATTGGTTTACCACTTAGTTATGATATAAGCTTCTTAAAATAAAAATTTGAGCTTAATTAGACAAAATTGATTTTATTCTTAATTTATGCTTTATTAATTAATTAGTTAGTCAGCTAATTAGGGCTTAATGATTAGGGTTGTTTGACTTTGAGATTGAGTGTTGACTTTGGGTCATTAACACTTAATGACCTTTAGCATCCTTAATTGATTGTTTAAGCTCTCTTAATTATGTGTTAAGACGTCATTGGTGTTATTTCATGTGATTAACGAAAGTCTCTTTTGAAGTAGTTAACCTAAGCGAACCCTAGGTTAGGTTAGAATCTTTTGTTTTTTGCAATTGTACCGCGAAGGAAAGTTGTACTCAAGTTATTAACTTTGTTATGCATCCATCAAGCATCATGTTTATTACTTCATCATCTTAAGAATATGTTATCGTCTCGTGTAGTCCCCGTGAACGAGGAGGTTGCCGAAGTCGAATCCGTCCCCAAAGAAGAGCCAACGTCCGTGGAGGTGGGATTTAATATTTGTGGTACTGTCCCAGAACCTGAACTTCCCGTCGACCAAGGCAAGCCCCGATTACATTTAAACCTTCCTTGCGTTTTGAAAAGTTTACTTCACTTATATTAATGCTTTATTTCACTAAGTGATAAGAGTTGAGTGATAACCTAATTACTGCATTACCATCCTTGATACTTCGATATCATCCTTGTTACTATTTTATTTGAAAATGCTTAGTATGCTTAGCCATGCTTAATGAGAAAACTTTAAAAATGTTAAGCAAAGTTTGAAGGGTTGTTGGACAACTGCTTGATGAATAATGATGATGATAATCTAGGACCGATCGGTGGACTTGCATCGGGAAAGGAGTCCCCATGTAGTGTCTCCGACTGAGTCAGTTAAGGACCGTACCGTTGTTTGAATTGTGTGCGTTGAGAATTTGCAACTGATCAATGCTCCGGTAAGCCTAAGACCTCGGTAATACCAACATGTGAACGGCCAACCGCGCACCGGGAGTGAAGAGATGGCAAGAGTAGTGTGTACCCTCATAGCCAAGGGCTAGATTGGAGGTGTACTATACTCTCAGGTGGCGCTGGACCCGGTCATGTTTTGGAGGATCCGAGTGAAGGTTGATATCTGTAGGATAAAGTCCTACACGTGTCGTGTGGTTAGAAATCCCCAACTGGGTATAATCGATTCGAATCGTCATTGCTCCTCGGTTAAGGAGACTCGATTCTCTGTTCAACATCATAGTTAAGAAATGAAACTTTGATCGGAGAATAAGAAAGAAGTTGTATGAGTTATATGATCTAGATTAGGATCACTTACATTATGTTAATGATTAATACTGAATAAAACATTGATATTAAGGATTCACTATTAGTAACTTTTATGCAAAAAAAACCTTGATTCTTGCTGGAACCTCACCTTGATTCCCCTGAGCCTGCATTCCTGAGTCGTCTTCACCCTGTTTCGTCGGTTAAGTCTTGTTGAGTACTTTCGTACTCAGGGTTTGTTGAACCCCTGTTGCAGGTGCGTCTCATGAACAGGTGTGTTTTGGACCCTGTTGCATGACCGTCTTTGCGGTAAGCGACGACAAGTAAGATGTTTGGCTCTTAGGCAGAGCGTCACGTTTTGGTGATTGTAATAATGTTACTAATGCTACTCCACTCTTACGGTTGTAACACTAAACTTAAGCTTCATAAGTTTGAAACAACGGGTTTGTGAACTTATATTATGTAAGACTTCTGCTTTTTGTACTCTGATGTAATTTATTATCTAAACTGTTGTAATACTGTAATGCCTCTGAAATGTGATCCTGCTCGAAAGATCGTGGATGATTCAGGTTTCCCGAGGACACCCGATAGACTTCTTAAGTTCTGTGGTACACATGTATGGTGGTTAGAGGTCTTTAAGACGACAACAAGTACATGTAGGCCATATTATTTAGGAGGTTCTACCACAGCTATCACCGATCGGATGCTTCCGGTCATGTCTACGCCGCTCTGGAACCTCTCTAGAATCGATTGGACGCTACTTTTGGGTGCGTCCGGTCATCCACCTGCTGTGTCCGGTCATGCTGAGAAGGTAGGCATGATGGTGAACAGTGCCATCGTCGTGCCCGGCCACTTCAATTCTTCAGTGTTCGGTCATCGTGTCTAACGCCGTTGTTGCCGAGCAACTAAACGGATGCGTCTGGTCCTCATAGGGGCCGCGTCCGGTCACCTCTACCGAGCTTCTTCTTTTCTTATATCTTCACGATCTTGGCGTCCGGCTAGGTTCCATCTTCGTGCCTTGGACTTGCTTGATTTCTTAGGTCTTCTCTTGTGCTTCTAGGGTCTTGCTTGAGGTGTTGATCATTGGATCATCACGTCGCCTTCGTCCAAGTCATGTTTGCACCCTATTGGACTACAAAACAAACACTCGCAACCACATTAGTCCAATTTAGTTATTTTGGTCATCAAACACCAAAATCCAAAGTAAATAGGCCTAGTGTCCATTTTTCTTACAAACATATTGAGAGTTGGTTGTTTAATGGCCCTCATACCCTGAATCAAGGCTTTCCATTAAGTCTATTAAGGCAAGGGCCCATGGTCAACCACGTATAAGTGATGTGCTCAAGGCACGTTCTAGATGGCTAGAAGGGGTGAATAGCCTATAAAAATTTTCTACAAAACTTACAAATGACTAGAGCAAAGTGGTTAGTATAAAAGATGGCGCTAATAGCAACTACTTGCTCTAGCTCTAATTCACACAATGCAAGCCTCCTACACAAGTCTAGTAGGTTGATTCACACAAACAAGCAAGCTATTACTACCAACTAGAGATCTACAACTAGCTAAGTCTACTAACAAGAGAGACTAAACTAGTTACAATTACACTACAACTACACTAGCTAGTCAAGCAACTACCACACTAACAAGATAGTTGTGAATGTAAATATAGGAGTGATACTGATCATGTCAACATGGGGCAAGAGATGAACACCAAGATATATCCCTGAGGTTCGGTTGCTTGTCGGCAACCTACGTCCTCGTTGTGGCGAGTCCCAACTCGTTGGTTCGTGAGCTAATTGGACTCACACGCCAAACCCACCATGCAGGCACTGCAAGAACCAACCAAGAAGTGCACTCGAACTAGCCACGATTCCACTAAAGTTGCTCTTTGCGAATCTCCCGCGGGGAATGAGCACAAGAGCTCCTCACAATCAATTAATTGGAGCCGACAACAATCACCAATGCTGCTCAACGATCATTCGCTGCCTCTAAGTCATCTAGGTGGTGGTAACGACCAAGAGTAACAAGAATCCCACAGCTCAAACGATCACTAGTGCCACTAGATGCCTCAACTAAATGCAAATGCACTAGGATCACTCTCAATCTCACTTTGGATGATGAAATCAAGAAGGAGATGAGTGGGAGGTGTTTACTTAGACTCACAAGGGTGTACAATTCGTTAAAGTGCCAAGAGAGCCGGCCAAGGGTCGACCACCATCTATTTATAGCCCCAAAGTGAGCCATCCAACCATTACTCACATAACAAAATTTTCGGAGCCATCAGACACATTCGATGCCCTGCATCGGACAAAGCCATCGTGTACGATGCCACTATGAGTCACCAAATGGAAGTAGCCATTTGAAACTAGCTGTTGGCGCCCAACGTTCATCTGCGCGTTGTCGTCCGATGCTGCTTGTTCGATGGCCATCAGACAAATGGCCAACGCTGTCCAATGCACTCCAGAGAGGTTCCAGAGAGCATGTTTGGCCATCGGACACGTTCGAGGGTTTGCATCGGACAAAAACATCGTGTCTGATGCCCCTGCGCAGAATTGCCCCACTTTGAATAGTGCGAGCGTCACGTCGATGCGCCCACGCTCCTCTATCCGATGCTTCAGCTACGTGCACGATGAGCTAGGGTTAGCCATTGGACAACACATGCGTTTGTCCGATGCAAATGTGACTAGTGTCCGATGCTCCTCAGTGAGCACCTCTAGCTCAATTCTCTAACCCTTTTGCAAATGTGCCAACTCCAAAGTGTTCCATCACTTAGTGCAAGTGAGTTAGCATTTTCACAAACATTTTTAAGTGAGTTAGCATTTTCACAAACTTATAGCTTCCCAAGATAACAGAAATGATCGATGTGTTCAGCATGAATATCTTGGATGTTTTGAAGACAGTGGTTGAATCTTGCTCATTCAGAACATTTTGTTGTTGACTCCATGAAGGAAATTCTTTCAAAGGAGGAGCATGAGCAACTTCCTTCTTACATGAAGATTCTAGAATCATGGGACGTCTGAGTTTCCTTAACAACTAGGACATTTGTAATTCTGCGTAATTCTGATTTCTGCATATAGTATTTTATGCATGCTGGATTCATGGTTCTAGAGATTAGTAGATTATTTTACTCTCTAAAAAAATCAATTGAAGACATTATGCAACACCTTTACATCCTATTTTCTCATTTTTGGTTTTTTTTCACGCATTTCTGATCATAAACAGACCTGTAGTGTCATGATTCATGATCCGTGACTATAGCTATGTTATCCTAGTCATCTGCCTCAAAGTAATTTATTGTACTTCTTTTGGGGGCCTTTTTACCGCATCAGGAGTTGCATGAGGAAATATCCAAACTAAATTCACACTTCGGAGGTGACAAATTAAAGTTGAGGGAAATGTTGCATTGAACCAAGACCATGTTGGAGAATTCGGGTTGGGTATGTGCAATTGAATCAGGACCATGTTGGAGAATTGAAAAATAGCAAAGGTTATAGCACGGAGCACGTTGAACAAAATCTTTTTTTGTTAGATTGCTGTTCCACTGAACAAAACCCTTGACTTGGAGATATGGTTATGATATTTCCTTTGGAGTTAGGTCTGTGGCATCGGTTTCCATTTCCATCCATCCATTGCTTTGACGTTTCTGTTCATGGTGCATGTGTTTTAAAGGTGGTTTGGAGTTCATGTTTCTTCAGCCTGCTTGTCAGTGCGCTAGGAGTTAAGAGGCAGCAATTTAAAAGATTCTTATTCTGTTTTTTTTGTTTTACAGCTGTTCTAAAAGTGCGAGATACTACAGCAGGTGGTGATTGTAGGTTATTTATTTATTTATTTGAGTCCAGATAAAATTCAGAATTTTTTTTGAACAATCAGTGGGGAAAATTCCCCACCTATTCTTTTTTCTCTCTTTTTTTGAGATGATTCTTTTTTCTCTTTATTATAGAAGGAAACAGAGTAAATACAGGTGCACAAGTTGTGCAAAAAGCAATGTATTCCTAAGTAGTTCCAGCAGGAAGAACGAAATGGGCATTCAAAGAGAGATGAAAGCTTGTTTCCTCAGCCCCCCTATTGCAGATGGCACAGTTGTAGTCTTCCAATGCTTTATTCTTTCTCCTGAGCAAATTTCCTGTGTTTAACTTGTCCTTGAGAAGGAGCCAAAAGAAGAACTTGTGTTTTCCAAGGTTGCCTGATGACCAAAGCCAGGGGAAGAGAGGGGATGCTGGTTGTGTACCTTGTAACAGACAGTAGGCTTTTTTGGTGCTGAAATTATCAGAATTCCATTTATAACTCCATTTGTCCTGGGTTTCAGGTTCCCAATTACCCTCCTCCATTCATTTTTTCCCTCCATTCATGAGGGAGTCAAGTTGGTCTGATGCCTGTACTGACAATGGTAGGGAGAACACTCTACTGGTTTCACTGTCTAAAAAATGTCTGATTGACCCCTTGGTTTTTCTGGCAGAAGAGTGAAGCTGAGGGAATCTATCTTCGAGGCAAGGCTCGGTCCAATTATCATGCCAGAGGGTGACTGAATTACCAAAGCTGGGAGTACATTTTGCCATAAATTTCAGAATTGTCACACCCATTTTTAAGGACAAAAATAGGAGGCATAAAAGACTCATGTGTGCCCCAGGAATCGGTCACACACATAAGTAGACAAATTACATAGTATCATCACAGTGCTTATTACATAGCGAATAAATATTTAACACATAGTCTTATACAATAAATTGTAGTAACTAATAGTCGATCTTCAGCGGAACTCCAAACACAGGGACATGGTTGACTGGTTGACACCAAGACTAGTACTCATTTCGATAATCATCATCATATCATTCATCTGTTATGGTGGAAATAGCAAGGGTGAGTCCATGTCGAACTCCGCAAATATATCATGGGGTTCATGTGGCACAAAAGGCTAGACACTGTTTAACCGCGTTTAGCTTTTAATCATCATAATACTAGCAATTGGGTAGCATCAAGGTATTCCAAATCCCGATAATGAACCAATGATCAATTGTAATAAGGATAATGAAATAGCTTTAATCATGAGCATAATAATAACAATAAACAGTAATTAACCATGATTTAACAATAATGATCAACTATTCTGTAAGAATCCCCAAGGCCGCTCGTATCCGTGAGCACGGCTAGTATACATGTTTTTAACTCTGCGCAGAGGTGTACACTTTTACTGTGAGTCATAACTTCCAAATGCATGGGTTCGCGACTCCCCAAAACACCGGAAATCATATAAAGCCACTTAAAGGTTCGTCTAACAAGTTAGGGCCATTAGATTCACTCGACAGGCAGATGTAGGAACCCCCTTTTCAAATGGCACACTTCCTTCACGGCTATACTCATAACACTAGAGGCTGTCCTACACCCAACGTGGCAAGCCGTTCTTACGCCAGTTAAGGTAACCACTAACAAGCTACAAAAGGTCCTTTAAAGAACTAAAGTCAGAGCCATATAGCCCCCACAGCTGTAGTGTCAATCCCGATTATCACTTACAGGTAAGTCCTTACGGAGAGTAACTTGAGCAACATAAAACAACATAGTGCTCTAGCACCCTTTAACAGTATTAAAATCATCTTAATGGGTGATTGCACAATCCATTATTCAAATTACAAGATCATTGTTCTTAATTAAGCACTAGCAATAGCTATCCAAATGCATAACCCATAGGTGTCAAGGAATCAAGATATCAATCTCTAAGTTATAATCTCTACGGTTGTCAAGGAAGACACATGTATATATATGATATTTTTCAGTGAACAGGTAACAAGGATCGTCAAGAAACTGCTCACCGTCTATACTCGATCACCAAACATCATCACACAATCATCCGAGCAATCATACACGAAGCAAACAAAAAAACATAATTAGAACAGTACACCAACAGTAACAAAACAGTATGGAAAGTTGATAAAACTCTTCTACACGTTCCTACGATCACACAAACGTAAAGATCACGAAATTCGGATTTAAAACGTGAAAGTTATGAATTTTCTAAGATTTCCTATAGATAAATAAATACTTTAATATAAACTCGAAAATTAAATTTTCCAAACCTACAGTACAACTATACTAACATGTAGAGTTCGCAAATATGAACCTAACGCAACTTGAACGGATCAAATCGGAGTTAAAACGAAGATTTTACAATCAAAACAAGTTTAGTGGCAAAACTGTAAATACCAGAAAACGTATTTTCCAATTACCGAGAAGAATCACGTCTTCAAAACAAAAAAACGTACTTCCTAAACGACGCTAAGGACGGCGGGTTCTATTCCATGAAAACACAGGGGCTCTTTATAAAGTTTACCCCACGAAGGGGTATCTTCTAATCTCGACCGTCAATCAACCAACGGACGGCTGCTATCGCTTACAAATGAAAGAGAGAGACGCCGGCATCCTCCTCCTCTCCGGCCGGCGGCCGACATGGCCGGCGCCCAAAGCTCGCCGGAAAGCTCCGGTTTCCCCGATTTCAACCACCAAACGACTCACAGCCTACACCAATCGAAAGCGGAGCTTAATGCGAACACATCTATGCGGCTTAGGAAGTCTATGATCGACCAAGGGTGAAGCGTGGCTCGGGATGGCGGCGGCGCCATTGCCGGCTCACTAGAACTTCAAGAATCCACGATTCAAGGTACTATAGCTCAAAAGAATAGCATGGGGAGGAAGAGAAGAAGATGACAAGCTCACCAATTTGCTTATCGAGACGATTTAGGCGGCCACGAACGAGTCCTAGCAACGGCGGCGTTAGAACTTGCGGCGGCTCGGCTAGGGCGAATTTGCGACTCTAAATCCGGGTAAAACAGAGGGATATAGGTGCGGCTCTAGTTTATATGGGGTTGGGACACCTCAACTTGGGTCAAAATCCCAAGAAAATCGAGTTTGATTCGGTGAAGATCGAGTTCATGACCGGCTTGGTTACGACACGGAGGAGAAGACGCGGCTGACTTGCGGGTCCCGCCCGTCAGCGAAGCAAGAGAGGGAGCGCCGTGGCCGCTGCGGCTCCTGGGCCGACCCACGCGGACCTGAGGGAAGAGCGAAGGGGAACGGGCTGCTCAGCTCGGCGGCCCAAGCGGAAAGGGGAAGAGCAGACCGGCTCGGTTCGGCACAGACGAGCCTCCAGGCCACCGGGCCGCAGGTAAGGTTTCTTCCCTTTTTTTCTCTTCTTTTCTCATTTAAATTTGTTTCCAAAGCCATTTAAACTAAGTTTTCAAATCCAAATCAAATAAAAACCAGAACCACACTACATTATAAAACAAATGCAACAACATGAATGCATCATCAAATATTCCACCTATTATTTTAAATTTTATCCCCTTAAATATTATCTAAATCATTTAAACTCATAGCTAAATTTCTTTTAACTCCAAGTTTCTTCTAATCCAAACTTTTAAGATTTTTGGGTGTTACAAATTCTACCCCCTTAAAAGAATCTCGTCCTCGAGATTGGACTGCTTACTCAAATAACTGTGGATATGATTTCCTCAATTCATCCTCTCTTTCCCAGGTTGCCTCTGCCTCTGAATACCGATTCCACTGAACTTTGCACATCTTAATAAATCGACTTCAGTAACCCTTTCAGCAGTTTTTAAAATCTTAATTGGAAACTCTTCATATGTAAGATCCTCCTTAACAGTCAATTCATCCAAAGGTATTTGCTCCTCAGGCACATGTAAACACTTTTTGAGTTGAGAAACATGAAACACATCATGTACCCTAGACAAATTTTCAGGCAACTCTAATTGATAAGCAACCTCACCACGTCTATCAATAACCTTAAATGGCCCAACATACCTTGGTGCTAACTTGCCTTTCATGTTAAATCTCTTCACACTTCTCATTGGTGACACCTTCAAATAAACATAATCGCCTACCTCAAACACTAAGTCCCTTCTCCGATTGTCAGCATAACTCTTCTGACGAGATTGCGCTACTCTCAAATTCTCACGAATCACTCGCACTTGATCCTCTGCGTTTCTAAGAACATCTGTACCAAATACCTGAGACTCACCCGTCTGATCCCAAAACAATGGAGTTCTACACTTACGTCCATATAAAGCTTCAAACAGTGCCATCTTAAGACTCTGTTGATAACTGTTGTTGTAAGAAAATTCTGCATAAGGCAAACTCTTATCCCAACTAGTTCCATATTGCAATGCACAAGCTCTCAACATATCTTCTAGTATCTGATTGGTCTTTTCAGTCTGCCCATCTATCTGTGGATGATATGCTGTACTGAAATTTAACTTTGTACCTAAAGATTCATGTACAGCCTTCCAAAAATGTGACGTAAACTGCGAACCTCGATCAGACACAATCTTCTTTGGAACTCCATATAAACATACTATCCTCTCCATATACAACTCTGCTAATCTTGGTCCATGATAAGTAGTCTTGACTGGTATAAAATGAGCAACCTTAGTTAACTGATCTACTATCACCCAAATAGAATCATAACCTCTCTGAGTACGAGGTAACCCCACTATAAAGTCCATACCTACTTCCTCCCACTTCCATTTAGAAATCTTCATTGGTTGCAATAATCCAGCTGGTCTCTGATGTTCAGCTTTCACTCTTTGACAAGTGTCACACACTGCCACATACTCAGCTACATCTCGTTTCAGTCCAACCCACTAGTACTTCTGTTTTAAATCTAGATACATCTTAGTACTTCCGAGATGAATAGAATAAGCCGACTCATGAGCTTTACAAAGGATTCCCTGCCTAATGGACTTATCCTCAGGTATACACAACCTCTTTCCAAACCACAAAACCCCATTATCATCCATTCGAAACCCTGGTGACTTACCAATTATTATATCCTCTGCTATCTTCTTTAATTTCTCATCCTTCAACTGACCCTTGTATATTTCTTGCTCTAATGTAGGTTCTATCACTAATTCCATTGTATTAGCAACAATTCCCAAATTCAAATATGCAAATTCGGCACACAACTCACTTGTCATGGACAACATTTGCATCTCATTAACATAACTCTTCCTGCTAAGAGCATCAGCTACTACATTAGCCTTACCAGGATGATAGTGTATCTCTAGATCATAGTCCTTAATCAACTCCAACCATCTACGTTGTCTCAAGTTTAAATCAGACTGTGTGAAAATATACTTCAAACTCTTATGATCAGTGTATATATCACTCTTATGTCCAATCAAATAATGTCTCCAAATTTTTAAAGCATGAACTACAGCTGCTAACTCCAAATCATGAGTAGGATAATTCAGCTCATGCTTTCTCAACTGCCTAGATGCATAGGCAACAACTCTACCTTCTTGCATAAGGACACACCCCAAACCTTGACGAGAAGCATCGCAATAAATAGAAAACTTCTTACTTAAATCTGGCAATACCAAGACAAGTGCAGTAGTCAATCTCTCCTTCAATTCTTCAAAACTAGCTTGACATTGATCAGACCATACAAACTTGGCATTCTTTTCTAACAGGGATGTCATAGGTTTAGCAAGTTTAGAAAACCCCTCAATGAATCGTCTGTAATATCCAGCTAAACCCAAGAAACTACGAATCTCTCCCACATCAGTAGGTGGCTTCCAATTCAAAACATCCTTTACTTTGCCTGGGTCTACTGATATTCCACCATCAGAGATAATATGACCAAGAAAAGAGACTTCCTTCAACCAAAACTCACACTTACTTCACTTAGCATACAGCTTATGCTCTCTGAGTTTCTGCAATACCAACCTCAGATGTTCAGCATGCTCTTTCTCTGTCTTGGAAAATACCAATATATCATCAATAAATACCACCACAAACTTATCAAGATACTCCATAAACACCTTATTCATCATATACATAAAGTAGGCAGGTGCATTGGTCAAACCAAATGATATAACCGTATACTCATACAAACCATATCTCGTAGTAAATGCTGTCTTTGGGATATTAGAGGCACTCGTAGTAAATGCTGTCTTTGGGATATCAGAGGCACAAATCTTCAACTGATGATAACCAGAACGCAAATCGATCTTAGAGAACACACAAGCACCTCTCAACTGGTCAAACAAATCATCAATTTTGGGCAAATGATACTTGTTCTTGATGGTTACTTCATTAAGCGACCGATAATCCACACACATTCTCTGACTACCATCTTTCTTATCAACAAATATAACTGGCGCACCCCAAGGTGACGAACTAGGACGAATAAAACCTTTATCTTGTAATTCCTTAATTTGTTTCTTAAGTTCTTCTAATTCACCTACTCCCATTCTATATGATCGTTTAGCTATGGGTGCAGTTCCAGGTAATAATTCAATAAGAAATTCAATGTCTCGGTTAGGTGGCATACCTGCAAATCATCGGAAAAAACATCTAGAAAATCATTGATAACTGGATCCTCTTTACTAGCATCATCAGCAATCTGATTCACTACAGCTGTTAGTTGCTTCTGCACTGCTACATCCACACTGATCTTCTCTCCATTAGGTGCATTCACAACTACTACCTTCTGCTGACACTGAATCACTGCCTGATTTTGTTTCATCCAATCCATTCCCAAAATCACATCAATACCAGATGTCCTCAACACTATGGGAGTTATCTTAAACTCTACCCCCCTTAAAACCATACTAACTGGAAGACATCTATTAGTTGTTTGCATGGTACCCCCAGGTGAATTTACTAAGAGAGGTTCTTTCATGGCAAGCATGGGTATACTATGCATCTTAACAAAAATGTTTGAAATAAAGGTATGCGAAGCTCCAGAATCAAAAAGAATGGTTGCAGGGGTAGAATGAACATTGAACGTACCAAGTATTACTTCAGGCTCCGTCTGTGCTGTTTCAGTAGACACATGATTCACCTTTCTAGTATTGGATGACCTCTGTCTCTGCAGTGTCTGTTGATTCTGCTTCTAGGGACAATGATTAGCATAGTGTCCGGGTTCTCCACAGCGATAACATATATTAGGAGTACTAGGTGCACTGGTCTTCATTGGAGTAGAGTTGGAATTACCCTAGCGTGGAGTTTGCTGACCACTCTGCTGTTGAAACTGTCTGTTCTGCTGATACTGGGGTCGTCGTTGAAACTGATTACTCTACCTATTCTGAGACCACTGTTGATTTGAATTGCGGTTCCACTGACTGACTGGTCCCTGGAATTTTGAATGAAACCCATGCTGAGAATTTGTACATTGGCGATTACTATTCCCAATACCTTGTCCTTTCATCTTCCTTTTTCTGTCCATCTCTCGACGTTCATTATCCAGCACAATAGCCTTATTCACAAGTTCCTGAAAACTAGCATAATTATTACCCTTTAACTGCAAACGAAGATCATAATAAATTCCCTTGAGAAAGAGACGGTGCTTATCTGCATCTTCCCTCACTTCATTGGGAGCATAACGAGCCAATTGCGTGAACTTGTCATGATACTCACTGACACTCATCTGTCCCATCCTGAGATTTCTGAATTCTTCCTGCTTTAGCTCAATTACACCTTCTGGAATATGGCGAGCTCTAAAATCTCTAACAAATTCATTCCAAGTGACAGGAGGAGCATTGTCAGGACGTGCAACTTGATATGACTCCCACCAAGTCTGAGTTGTTCCCTGTAACTGACCAGATGCATATAACACTTTTTCCAGATCATTACATTGAGCAATGTTCAACTGTTTCTCCACCACTCGCATCTAATCATCCGCCTCCAATGGATCAGCAGCATGAGAAAACACTGGAGGACGTCCTTTCAAGAATTCACCACGCTTGTCTCTCACATGAACAGGTGGCGGTCCTCCTGCAGGAGGATTGTTCTGCAGGTGCTGCATGAACATCTGCATCATCTGATTCTGTGTATTCATGAGTTCCTCCAAAGTAATGGGTGGGTTAGCACCTCCACGACCTCTGCCACGACCTCTGGCTGCCATCTGTTTTCAAAGCACCAAAGACGAAGCTCAGTATTATCTTACATGATGTATACCATAGATAAGTAAATCTGAATTCTCTGGGTGAATTTCAATTTCAGCAACTCAGTAAATCTGCCATATCTCGAGTTACAAAAATCCAATTAAAGTGATCTTTACATGGTTGGAAAGCTTATGGAATTATCTACAACTTTCATTAACATCACTTTTCCAGATTCTGTCGATAGATTAATAAAAAACTGAGCTTAACCGAAGCTGTTTCAGAATTTCAGACTGCGCAATGACCCCAACTTGGAACAGGTATATCTCATAGCCCATAATAGATAAAAAGATGATTCTTGCGGGGTTGAAAAGTTACAAAAGTCTAATTATTCCTAGTAAAATTTCATAAATTTCTCATGAACAGATTTTTAGTTATTCCCGAATCATCCCAGACTAATCCAGAAATCAGCAAAGGACAGAACCAAGTTTACCCCGAATCCCAACTAACTAATCATGTTCAAACTAATTATTCTTAACTATGGAACTTGTAGACATGTCCACAAAGTTCCAGAACTCATTACAAAGATCCAAATCACACATTGTCATAATAACAATCCATCAAGCACACAATTGTTCACACCACTTACTAATACTCGACATTACCGAACTCAAACTAACTCGCAACTAATATCGTTCCTATTACATAGGAGATTCCTAATTTTAATTGAGCTTCTCATAATTCTTGGGAAGCCCTAGTGCAGCCCTTAATTCGTCGATCTCCTTATAAGCTTGCTCTTTATGTTTCTTTTCCTTTAGCAGCTCATCCTTCAAATCCGCCTCATGAAGAGCCAACTCACGAACTAGTCCCACTGTGGCTTGTAATGTCAAGGATGAATCATCAGCTAGCGGCACGGTCCAAACTCCCTTGTCATGTAAAAGACAGGGAAAATGCCGGAGTGCACCCTGCAACGTCTTGTCCGAGCGAAGACCATGGTAGTAGACAAACGCATTATAGGCGACATCTTCCATACTTGTTTCTACAGTTGCCCGGCTTACTCGGGTGATGAATTTTGACTCCACCTTAGGCTCCTTAGTGGTAGAATCCATTGTCTTGACCCATAGCTCAGTCTCTCAGTAAGAGTCCATCAATGGATGACTATACTCCTTGCAGTGATACTCCAACGTAACTTCCCAATCATAGTAATAATTATCCAAAGTTCTTGTCAGCATGTCATGGAAGAAAACATCAGCTTTAGGAACCATGAGGTGCTGCCTCATAGTCCATCCCATGACTGAATTCTCCTTTAAGGTATCTCCCACTCTTGATTCGGCATCCGATATATCTTGATCACCATCAATATGAGGTTCCTGAGGTTTGAAGCGACCAACGTACTGAGTAGCGGACATACGAGGATGAGAAAACATCTATGAGAATTTTGACATAGATTAGATAGAATCAATATATTTTCACAATAGAATAAGATAGAAGAAGCATAATAATTTAGCAATTATCAAGGTGAAAGAATTAAGCATGAAATAAGTGAAGCATAGACACTAATGACGACCATTCTAACTAGGCTTGCGTCCTACAGTCAACACTGCTCTGATACCAATCTGTCACACCCATTTTTAAGGATAAAAATAGGATGCATAAAAGACTCATGTGTGCCCTAGGAATCGATCACACATAAAAGTAGACAAATTACATAGTATCATCACAATGCTTATTACATAGCGAATAAATATTTAACACATAGTCTTATACAATAAATTGTAGTAACTAATAGTCGATCTTCAACGGAACTCCAAACACAGGAACATGGTTGACTGGTTGACACCAAGACTAGTACTCATTTTGATAATCATCATCATATCCTTCATCTGTTATGGTGGAAATAGCAAGGGTGAGTCCATGTCGAACTCCGCAAATATATCATGGGGTTCATGTGGCACAAAAGGCTAGACACTATTTAACCGCGTTTAGCGTTTAATCATCATAATACTAGCAATTGGGTAGCATCAAGGTATTCCAAATCCCGATAATGAACCAATGATCAATTGTAATAAGGATAATGAAATAGCTTTAATCATGAGCATAATAATAACAATAAACAGTAATTAACCATGATTTAACAATAATGATCAACTATTATGTAAGAATCCCTAAGGCCGCTCGTATCCGTGAGCACGGCTAGTATACCAGTTTTTAACTCTGCGCAGAGGTGTACACTTTTACTGTGAGTCATAACTTCCAAATGCATGGGTTCGCGACTCCTCAAAACACCGGAAATCATATAAAGCCACTTAAAGGTTCGTCTAACAAGTTAGGGCCATTAGATTCACTCGGCAGGCAGATGTAGGAACCCCCTTTTCAAATGGCATACTTTCTTCACGGCTATACTCATAAGACTAGAGGCTGTCCTACACCCAACGTGGAAGCCGTTCTTACGCCAGTTAAGGTAACCACTAACAAGCTAGAAAAGGTCCTTTAAACAACTAAAGCCAGAGCCATATAGCCCCCACAGCTGTATTGTCAATCCCGGTTATCACTTACAGGTAAGTCCTTACGGAGAGTAACTAGAGCAATATAAAACAACATAGTGCTCTAGCACCCTTTAATAGTATTAAAATCATCTTAATGGGTGATTGCACAATCCATTATTCAAATTACAAGATCATTGTTCTTAATTAAGCACTAGCAATAGCTATCCAAATGCATAACCCATAGGTGTCAAGGAATCAAGATATCAATCTCTAAGTTATAATCTCTACGGTTGTCAAGAAAGACACATGCATATATATGATAATTCACAGTGAATAGGTAACAAGGATGGTCCCATGTTATACTTGCCTTGATCAAAGCTTTCCTGTTGACCCTGCTGATCTGGCTCAAAACAATACTCCGGATCGTCAAGAAACTGCTCACCGTCTATACTCGATCACCAAACATCATCACACAATCATCCGAGCAATCATACACGAAGCAAACAAAAAAAAACATAATTAGAATAGTACACCAACAGTAACAAAACAGTATGGAAAGTTGATAAAACTCTTCTACACGTTCCTACGATCACACAAACATAAAGATCACGAAATTCGAATTTAAAACGTGAAAGTTATGAATTTTCTAAGATTTCCTATAGATAAATAAATACTTTAATATAAACTTGAAAATTAAATTTTCCAAACCTACAGTATAACTATACTAACATGTATAGTTCACAAATACGAACCTAACACAACTTGAACGGATCAAATCGGAGTTAAAACGAAGATTTTACAATCAAAACAAGTTTAGTGGCAAAACTGTAAATACCAGAAAACATATTTTCCAATTACCGAGAAGAATTACGTCTTCAAAACAAAGAAACGTACTTCCTAAACGACGCTAAGGACGGCGGGTTCTATTCCATGAAAACACAGGGGCTCTTTATAAAGTTTACCCCGCGAAGGGGTATCTTCTAATCTCGACCGTCAATCAACCAACGGACGGCTGCTATCGCTTACAGATGAAAGAGAGAGAGAGACACCGGCATCCTCCTCCTCTCCGGCCGGCGGCCGCCATGGCCGGCGCCCAAAGCTCGCCGGAAAGCTCCGGTTTTCCCGATTTCAACCACCAAACGACTCACAGCCTACACCAATCGAAAGCGGAGCTTAATGCGAACACATCTATACGGCTTAGGAAGTCTATGACCGACCGAGGGTGAAGCGCGGCTCGGGATGGCGGCGGCGCCATTGCCGGCTCACTGGAACTTCAAGAATCCACGATTCAAGGTACTATAGCTCAAAAGAATAGCATGGGGAGGAAGAGAAGAAGATGGCGAGCTCACCAATTTGCTTATCGAGACGATTTAGGTGGCCACGAACGAGTCCTAGCAACGGCGGCGTTAGAACTTGCGGCGGCTCAGCTACGGCGAATTTGCGACTCTAAATCCAGGTAAAACGGAGGGATATAGGTGCGGCTCTAGTTTATATGGGGTTGGGACACCTCAACTTGGGTCAAAATCCCAGGAAAATCGAGTTTGATTCGGTGAAGATCGAGTTCATGACCGGCTTGGTTACGACACGGAGGAGAAGACGCGGCTGACTTGCGGGTCCCGCCCGTTAACGAAGCAAGAGAGGGAGCGCGCGCGGCCGCTGCGGTTCCTGGGCCGGCCCACGCGGACCCGAGGGAAGAGCGAAGGGGAACGGGCTGCTCGGCTCGGCGGCCCAAGCGGAAAGGGGAAGAGCAGGCCGGCTCGGTTCGGCACAGATGGGCCTCCAGGCCACCGGGCCGCAGGTAAGGTTTCTTCTCTTTTTTTTTTCTCTTCTTTTCTCATTTAAATTTGTTTCCAAAGCCATTTAAACTCAATTTTCAAATCCAAATCAAATAAAAACCAGAACCACACCACATTATAAAACAAATGCAACAACATGAATGCATCATCAAATATTTCACCTATTATTTTAAATTTTATCCCCTTAAATATTATCTAAATCATTTAAACTCATAGCTAAATTTCTTTTAACTCCAAGTTTCTTCTAATCCAAACTTTTAAGATTTTTGGGTGTTACAAGAATTTTGGCAGCACTTTATTTGAGTCTAGCTCTAGGTAAATTTTAGAATTTTGGCAACACAATATCATGGTTGAATTTAGCTCGGCAATGAAGTGTAATCGAGCATCGCTGCGTAGTACTCATTCAATGTAATATGCGGTTCTATATTTATTTTGCTCGTGGTCACCTCTTGCATCTATATCACACTATTTTAGTAAAACATATTTACAGTGTGGGCACATTTTGCACTACCTTGCTGGTATCATGCTTACTTGTGCAGATGTAGATGCAAGTTTCCATTCAACCTTGCTGCTATCATGCTTACTTGTGTCCACGTAGCAACAAGACGCTTGGTTGGGCTCCCTTGAGCTGTTTGTGGTAAAGATGACTCTTGGTTTTGGTGAGTTTCGGTCTCTTCTTGACCTTCATATATTAAATGCACAAATATACTTTCTGTTGTGGCATTTTGCAAAATTACAAGATTCCGAAACAACATCAACAAGTATACTGAAAAACAAGCTGAAACACCGTTCTAGCTGATTTTTTGTGAGAGAAAAACACTGTTCCGACTGATAAAACAAGCTGAAAAGTACGGATTATAAGCCGGCTGAACAGGGCAACTTCCTTGCCTGCGCCTTAGCAGGTTCGCTCATTCTGAATTATGAACTGTGTACTGCAGCGATAATTTTGGCTCAACAACCAGTTGCATAATCATCTTCCTAGTGGATCCGGTATAGCTCAACCGATGTTTGTGCCATCTTGTGCTGTCCGATCAGGTGAACCATGTGTACAGGTTGCAGAACTTCCACAGTAGCATCGGTGGCCCGTTCAAGAATAGGCCTCTTGACATAGGCAATGGATCCTGTAGTTATCTTGACACAATTTCTGCAATCATAATATGGCTGTAATGTGAAATTTAAATTCACAAATGAATGTTGAATTTTATAAGAACATGCCAAGTCAGACATAGAAAAAAATAGCGGGCTATAGCGGCGCTATAGCTCCGCTATAGTGGCTGGAGAGACTGAACGCTAAGCTATTTCTATTTGTGCCGCTATGCCAACTTTAACCGCTATTGCGTGCTATAACCCCACTAATTGCATAGCTTTAGCGTTCAAATAGTGACGCTATTTCAGATTTTGCCATCACTAATAGATTTTGACAATTTAATTTGTTATTTCCTACTTATCATTTGCTACTAATTTGGTATTTTGGATAATTAAACACTAGACTTTATTGAACCATGTTGTAATGTCATATTAGTAATGTTACCTAGACTTGTAGAGCCTTAGAAACATATTTGTGTTCATCAAATTTCACATTTACCATGTTTTTTTTCCATCAATTATTGGTGTTTTTTATGCTTTGTTTATAAAAACGCTATCTGTCATAGCGCCGCTATAGCGTCATTACTGCCTCATAGCTATTGAAAAAAACTTGCCGCTATTTTTAATAGCCCGCTATTTAAAACTATGGTCAAATATGAAGCAATGGAATGTCAATCATGTACAGAAAGTAGTTTAGAAGATGAGTAAGTGAATGCAGCATCTTGAGTCATTATAACTACACGGCAACACCAACACAGGTTCCAACACCCTCAGCTGGACCTTGGTAACAGGTAAAAATACTCCTTGTATGTTCACATGAAGTGAAGATTGTTTCTATTCCAAATTTCCAATTGTAATGTATATATGAACCTATAGAACTGAACCATTGTTGTCGGTTGAAATTCACATGGTATCCATGACAAATCAAATTGTGAATGTTCAGAAAAAATATAAATGATTTCTGAAGAAAAAGAAATAAAGCAAATGACGTTAATACCGCTTGTTCCAAACTTCCAATATCATGTGAGTGAAACAAGCATTGACTACTCGAAACAGAAGATTCCTCACTAATCTTCAGATGATTGATATAGTATCATCATAGTGATTTATCTAACAAAAAGTATCATCACAGTGCAGTAGCAACAAGATTTCTAATGAAAACACCCATGCAATCCAACTTGGAAAACTTCATTGCTCGACCCATCCAAAAATTATCATTTCTGGTTTCTTGGTTCATATTTCTTTAGAAGCCTTCCTTCAATGCATAAACTCTGCTTCGGAAAGACGGTGGCAATCTGTTTAGTGCCGCATCAATTTCCTGTAAAGAGAGCAGTCATACCTCATCAGATTTAGTTCACTCAACTAAAGTCCACATAGAAGGGCAAGAGAATCAAATGGTTTAGTCCCAAAGAATGCAAACAAATAGGCCAAATTTCCAAGAGAATGAAAAAGTAGTGACACAGTTAACATGTATTTCTCCATCACAAGTACAACTTTAGAGTAGAAAAGAGACATGCATGTTGGTGCCACGCACTGATTACAACAAAAAAACTTGGATAGCTATGTGGAAAGAAAGCACCTTAAATGTGATTGGAAGAATTAGGATAGAATAGGATAGACTATCGTTTCAAAAAAAGAATTAGGATAGAATAGGAAAATAGGAGTAGTCAAATGGAGTTGAATAACAGAAAACAAAAGAATTGAAGGTGGCCATAGCATTTCAGTAGACAGAGCTGAAACAATGGTTAGATGTCAACTCACCTCTGTAGTATAACGAGCAGAGAAATGAAAGTAGAAAGCTTTGTTTCCAAGCTTGTCAGATTGGTTTGCTATCTGCATTGCCAAAAATAAGATACATGGTAAATACGAGTATTCGACATTTTGGAAGTTGAATAAACAAGAATTTGGAAATATCTGAAAATGACAGCTTTATAAAATACCTCAGATAAGTGTGTGTGCCCATATTGTCTTGCGTGCTCAACCGAAAAGGAGTCATCCAGAAAAGTACTCTGAAATTGGTAGAACACATTTCGTTGTCAAAATCATATCATAAAGGGTAAAACGACTACAGAAAATAAAACATTCAGCAGTGGAAAATGGAGCGTATTTCTGTTATGTGGTGCTATTGGGAACGAGAGTGGAGAGTGGAGGGGAGCGGCTGTGGGGCTACAGTACCCGTGGGTACTGTTCACGTGAGAGGCAGAGGACCGGCGGTTAGGGCTGTGAGGGGCGCTGGGAACGTCGGCCGTAGGACTTTGCTCATGGCCGGCAAGAGAGAAGATTTTTCCTTTTAATCTCTTGCTTGATTAGATTGATACATCTCTTCTCCTTATACAGAGAAAATGTCTTACTTGACCCTTAAGCAAGCGACTAATTAACCCTAACGGGCTAAGGCCCAATAGACCATTGACTCTTCTAACACTACACCCTACCTGGATATGCAGCTCGTCCTCGAGCTGTAACTTAACGATGACTCTGCTAGATACAGACCTAACACCTAAAAATAAGCCTTTTATATCTCGGCTTATTTTATTAACCTGAAATAGACTATGACTCTTTATTTTTGACTCCTAAAGATACGGCGGACAGCCTCCGTGTGATGGACCTGCACGTGTGTAGCCACCTGGATCCCATGGTGCCCACTGGAGCGAGAGGGGTGCACGGGTATAGCCACCTGGAATTAGTCGCGATAGCGACCAATGGAGACGTCCCCGCGGCGGCCGGTGGCGGAATGCTGTGGCGCTAGGCAGTACGTCCCCGCCGGAGATAAGGAGGGGAGCGACTCCCCTACCGCCCAAATTGTTACGTGGCTGTTAGGATTGGGAGGATTGAGGAGGAAGAGAGGGGAGCATCAGTGGAGCTACAGTACCCACGGGTGCTGTTCACGTGAGAGAGGCAGAGGACCGGCGGCCAGGGGTGTGAGGGGCGCTGGGAACGCCGGCCGCGGGGCTTCGCCCACGGCCGGCGAGAGAGGAGGTTTTTCCTTCTAATTTCTTGCTTGATTAGATTGATACATCTCCTCTCCTTATATAGAGAAGATGTCTTACTTGACCTCTAAGCAAGCGATTAATTAATCTTAACGAGCTAGCCCTTGACTCTTATAACCGTTTCTGAGTAAGGTTGATACTTAGCTAGTTGCTGTTAATTGCATAATAATTTGGCACGTGTTGCAAACAGAGAACTTAGCTGTAAATAAAACAACAATAAACGTGATAACAAAATACCTCGACAACAAGAACTTTTGCCCTCAACACGTCTGCATTGCCCGGATCAATAATGAAATCTGATGTTGTATCTCCCGTGAAGGCAATCTCAGGGGTGGACACCGTGTCTGTGGTCTGCAAGATAAAGATTTGTCAATGGTGAGGGAGCATATAATGATTAAGCCCATACCACATCAACATGCTACTACTACTATAGTAAACCATGGTTCAATTTGAACACCGCAGCCACCTGAAAGGCTGCAACACACACAGACCTGCACACCTGATAACCTCAGCTGCTTGATCTCGCTGCCCGGGAGGCCAATGAACTCCTTCTTGAGCTTCTGCTTCACGGAGTATATCACATACCCCTGAATAAGACGTCAGTCATCAGATGATTTCTTCATCACTAATTCCATATGAACATTGTACGGATAAGTGATGAAGTGAACCCAAGCGATTCGGCTCACCTGGCTGGGTATGACGTGGCAAGTCCTGAAAGCCCTGACCTTGAGGTCCCTCCTGAACTCGTACTCCTCCCCGACCTTGAGGGCGACCAGGCTGTGCTTCAGCTCGGACTGGCTGATGTCGCGGTAGAGCTCGAACAGCCGCTCCACGCGGTCCCGGAGGCACGCCGGGACGAAGACGGTGGGCGGGCGCAGGCTCAGGAACCCCCGCGCGGCCACGTACTTGTGGAGGGCGCCGATGTGGTCGAGGTGCCCGTGGGAGACGAAGAGGAACTCCGCCTGCGAGACGGCACGCCGCGGGCACACGCCGATGTCGAAGGCGAGGCCGAGCGTCGGGAAGACGACGCAGGTCTCCTTGCCGCCGATTGAGACGGCCTCCACGGGGTACCCCTCGATCACCAGCCGGTGTTCGTGCTTTCGCCCCCGCCGCGGAATCGCTGCCGATTGTCGCCATCACGCTGTTTTTTTGGATTTGGAAACTATCACGCTGTTTTTTTTACTGTGGCCCTGTTTAGTTGCCATGCAAACCCAAAATATTTTATCTTCCATCCATCTTCCATCCATCACATCGAATCTTTAAACGCATGCATGGAGCATTAAATGTAGGTAAAAAAATAACTAATTGCATAGTTTGTCTGTAAAGTTCGAGACGAATCTTTTGAGTCTAATTAATCCATAGTTGGACAAATTTTACCAAATAACAACGAAAAGTGCTACAGTAACTTTTCACCCAAACTTTCTCAACTAAACACAGCCTGTGTTATATTGCGTATATATGGCCCAAGCCCAACTAAACCGATCGTTCAGAGACCGACTCACAGAGTCACGGTACCAAGCGTGGCGGCGACGCGGCAAGTCCGCAAGTCCGTGTGATGGCGTGACCGGCCACCGCGCGTTTGGCCTTGGTCCTCCTCGGTCGCTCGGCGTGAGATCGTCACCCTGTGATATGCGATCGGGTTCGGATGCAGTCATCGCCGTGTCGAATTGACCGGCTGCGTGCGTGCGGCACTATATATGCAATGGCTGGGCTGTGTGGTCTGGCTCACGGTAGCCCTGGCTGTCCGCCCATGTTGTTTTTTTTTTTTGACGAAAGAAGAATTATATTAGATCTCTATTGTCGTTGGGTTGCAATTCGATCTGGGATCTGGAAAAGGGGGGAGATCGATAGGACCGTCACCTTTGCTAAAAAACTATTCTGCTAAAAAAACTTTTGCTAAAAAAAGACCGTCACCTCTCAACTGTATGGCCTTGCCAAGGGAAAGTTTTGGGGATCTAAACTATCAACGGATCCAAACCGTTGACATCATCTATTGGACAGTCCATACGATGGCTTCGTGATGGCTAAGGTGTCAGCATGTCCTCTAAGACTCCGGTGGCTCACTTTGATAAAGCTTCCACAAGCAAGCAGGCCAGGTCCATCCGCGAGCGCCGGCCCAACTTCAAGCTGACTGGCCCAGAATGGAAGGCATATGCATAGTAGTATAAGTACAAGAGGAGGCAAGTATGAGAGGTAGACTGGAATGTAATATGCCATAGTTCTATTTCCAAGCACTTATCTACTAAGTTTACACACATTACAATTCAGTATATCTAAATTTCAGTCGAATATTCCTGCCTTTCTTCTTCTTCCCGAGCAAGGAATTCCCCATTGCTCACAATTGGTATCGGATTTTGCGTCCTTGGATCCTGCTCGCCTCCACTATTCGCTCCGCCTTGATTCGACATCCTCGAATCCACCTGCTCTGACCTCGCCTCCGACATCGGCAAGTGGGTCGCCGATTTGGAAGCTCTTCGCGGCGGCAAGCTCCTCACCGACAGCGCCAACCGTGTCACAACTCTCGAGGTCGCAACCACATATCTCGGTACCTAGCACCCGGAGATCGAGGCCCTCATGGATGATTTGAAGATCGAGGTGAAGAAGCTCTCCCAGGCTCCTGAATGCAAGGTGTTCGACGCCTAGCCATAGTGGCCTAGCGTCGGCACTTCTTCCTCCACGATGACCGTTCGTGCTCTTACCGGCGCGCCCGTCGAATCGCCCAGTGGGCACGGCGTTGTACCTCCTCACTGGGATGTTGGGTTTGGGTCAGTCCTGACTTGGACCAATGTCCCGGTCACGAGTAAGCTTCCCGACCCTCCTCCAGCTCCATCCTTACAGTTTTATCCTGTGTCATTTGCCGCTCCTTTCTCACAGTTTCACCCTGTGTCGTCTGCCACTCCTTCCTCACGGTTTCACCCTGTGTCGTCCACCATGCTTCACCAAACCCCTCCCCTTCCTTACCGCCCACCACCACCAATCACCATACCTCCAAGACCACCAATCCACCAGCCCATGTTCCAATCCCCATCACCCAATTTCCACCAGCACAACCAAAACCCCAGTCGCCTACTTAAGCTTCCTTTTAACAAATTCAATGGTGAGAACCCACGCCTTTGGCATTCCAACTGTGAAAAGTACTTCAATATGAACTCTGTTGATCCTTCTATGTGGGTCAGTGTCGCCTCCATGTACCTATAGGGCAATGCCGCGTGCTGGTATGAATCCATCGACAACACCCCAGCCGCAGCCACTTGGACAACATTCTGTTAATATCTCCATGATCGCTTTGACCATGACCAGCACGAAGCTCTCATCCGTCAGCTGTTCCAAATCAAACAAACTAGCACTGTCACCGAGTATGTCGAGCGTTTCACCAAGCTCGTCGATTAGCTCAAAGCCTACTCTTCATCCACTAACCCACTCTTTTACACCATGCGCTTCGTTGATGGCTTTTGTGCCAAGCTCAAAGCTATTATTCGAGTTTCTCACCCCCAAAGTTTGGATGCTGCGATTTCCATGGCTTTGGTGCAGGAAGAGGTGGGCATTTCTCTGCCAGTTCGCGCGCCTTACAAGGCTGATTGGGCTACTTCAGGCAAATCCATACCAAAGATGGCGTGGCCCCTGCCTCCTTCACCTTCGCGCATTGAGAAGCAGCAAGCTGTGCCCGTGACGATGAAGACGCCAGGCGCGGCTTCCCTCGACACCAAGCTATCCGCGGTCAAGGCTTATCGGAGGGCCATGGTCCTCTGCTATAGGTGCGGGGAGAAGTGGAGCAAAGACCACAATTGCAGCCCTCAAGTTCAACTTCATCTCGTCCAAGAGCTCTGGGATTTGTTGCCTGATGATGCTGATAGTGCTACGCCAACTGAAACAACATCAGAAGACCAGCAAGTTTTCTTGGCCATATCTCTGAGTGCAGTTATTGGAACACCGGCACCTCGCACAGTCCGGTTCTCCGGCAGTGTCCAAGGCAACTCCCTGACTATATTATTGGATTCTAGGAGCTCTTCTTCCTTCCTCAACGCCTCAGTAGCTGCTTGCCTACAGAATGTCGCTGCTCAGGCCAACCCTTGTACTGTCTGTATTGCTAGTGGTGGCACTTTGGATAGTCCTTCAACATTGCTCAGTGTACCATGGTCAATTGGTCAGTATGCCTTTACCTCTGATCTTCGTGTTCTTCCTCTGGCTGCATTTGACATGATCGTTGGTATGGACTTGCTGGAATCTTTCAGCCCAATGCATGTTCATTGGAAGCATAAGTGGCTCAGTATACCTTATGAGGGTCGTTCTGTTGTGCTGCAACGAGAATTGGCTGACTCACCAGTAGACCTCCTCTTGCAAGTCTATACAGTGGATCACCCACCACCTGATTCTGTCCCTGATAGCTTACCAGTTGAAGTGCAGACATTGTTGGAGCAATTTAGTGATCTCTTTCAGTAGCCGGACTCACTTCCACTGTCACGAGTGTGTAACCATGCTATTCCCCTCTTGTCGAGGGCACAACCATTTTACATCCGTCCATACCATTACCCGCCCGCACTAAAGGATGAAATCAAGCGTCAGGTCGAGGATATGTTAACTTAGGGCCTCATCCAACCGAGTACAAGCCTTTTCTCCTCACATATGCTGCTCGTTAAGAACAAGGACAACTCTTATCGATTTTGTGTCGATTTCTGGAAGCTAAACTCTCTTACAGTCAAGTCTAAATATCCAGTCCCTGTTATTGACCAGCTGCTAGATGAATTGCGTCAAGCCTACTGGTTCTCCAAGCTGGATTTGTGGGCTAGGTTTCACCAAATATTGCTGCAACATGGGGATGAGCATAAGACAACTTTCTAGACTCATACCGGCCATTACGAATTCCGTGTTATGGCATTTGGGCTGACTGGTGCTCTAGGATCATTCCAAGGCGCTATGAATTGTACGCTAGGTCTGCACAAGTTTGTGATTGTATTCTTCGATGACATCTTGGTGTACAGCAGTTCTTTGGAAGAACACCTCGATCATCTAAAGCAAGTATTGTTGTGGCTGCGCAGAGACCAGTGGAAGCTCAAACTGTCCAAATGTTCATTTGCCCAGCATTCAATCACCTATTTGGGGCATGTCCTGAGTGCGGATGGCGTTTCAACCGACCCAACCAAAGTGAAGCAATTCAAGATTGGCCAGTTCCCACTACCGCTCGTCAACTTTGTGGATTTCTAGGCTTAGCTAGGTAATATTGCAAGTTTGTGCGTAATTTTGGCATCATCACTCACCCACTGACTCAGCTGCTGAAGAAAGATGTTCTGTTTGTCTAGACTCCTTCCCAGTAGTCTACATTCTCTGCTCTACAGTAGGCACTTAGTTCAGCCCCGATCTTGGTGTTGCCTGATTTCTCTCAGCCCTTCCTCATCGACACTGATGCAAGTGGTGTGGGCATTGGCTCTGTGCTACATCAGAATGGCCACCCTATCACGTTTATCTGTAAGGCACTCTGTCCTTGTAACCGTGGCCTTTCTGCATATGAGAAAGAATACCTGGCATCCTCCTTGTAGTGGAGCACTTGCACCATTACTTGCTTCAAGGAGAATTCTTCATCCACACTGACCATCAAAGTTTAACCCATTTGAATGAACAAAAGCTCAACACTGTTTGGTAGCAAAAAGTATTTACCAAGTTGCTTGGGTTGAACTACAAGATCATCTACAAGAAAGGTGCAGATGATACAGTGGCAGATGCTCTTTCCCGCCGTAATCTTGATGAGTCCGTCATGACTATATCTTCTGCAACCCCGCAGTGGCTATCTGACGTGGTGAATTCTTATTCTAGGAATCCTGAAGCGAGAAGCTGCTGACTTAGTTAGCTATCAACCCAGACTCTCTGCCACATTTATCACTAGTTAATGGGGTAATTTGCAATAAGCGTCGTATCTGGTTGGCTCATGACCCCAAGCTGCAGTCCTTGGTTCTTGCAGCATTGCATTCTAGTCCTTTGGGGGGACACTCAGGCGTGCCAGTTACTTATCAAAAGCTTCACCAACTCTTCTTTTGGTCCGGTATGTACTCGGCAACTACTGAGTTCGTCCACAGTTGTGATATCTGCCAGCGCACTAAGCTAGACCGCCCTAAGAATCCTGGTCTACTACAACCTCTGCCCATTCCTTCAGCTACTTGGGAAGTGGTAACAATGGATTTTGTGGAGGGTCTGCCTCATTCTAGGTCAGCTAATGCTCTGTTGGTGGTTGTTGACAAGTTGTCTAAGTATGCACATTTCATTCCACTACACCATCCGTTCACAGCTGCGATAGTGGCTCACTTGTTTATGGATCATGTCTACCGCCTCCACGGTATGCCTCTAGCCATCATATCTGATTGCGATCACATTTTCACTAGTGCCTTCTAGAAATCACTTTTCACCATTTCTGGCACTTCCTTGCGCATGAGCACTGCCTGCCACCTGCAAACGGATGGTCAAACTGAGCTGGTGAATTAATGCCTTGAAACCTTTTTGCGCTATTTTGCTCATGCTTGCCCCGCCAAATGGGTTCATTGGGTTTCCCTCATGGAATTTTGGTACAATTCTTCCTTCCATTCCTCATTGGGTCGCTCCCCTTTCGAAGTTTTGTACGGTTTTCCTCCTCGGCACATTGGTATTGTTCCTCTAGATGCCACTCCAGTTTCTGACTTGAACAGCTGGCTATATGAACGTGCTGTTATGCAATCCTTGATCAAACAACATCTGAGCCGTGAGCAAATCCGCATGAAATGCCAAGCCTGATAAGCATCGCTCTTAGCACCACTTTGCTATTGGCGATTGGGTCTTTCTTAAACTCCAACCCTATGTCCAATTTTCTTTAGACAATCGTGCTAACCAGAAACTGTCGTTCTGTTTCTTTGGCCCATACAAATTTGTGGCTAAAATTGGAGCCGCTGCTTACAAGCTTGCTCTGTCCTCTTCTTCTTCGATACACCCAGTGTTCCATGTTTCCCAACTCAAGGCTTCACATGGTAAGCAACAGGTTACTACTGACATCCCAGATGAGCTTGTTCAGTTTCAGGTGCCACAAGCTATTCTGGACCATCACTAGTCATCCGGTGATTCTCCAGCCGAAGAAGTCTTGGTGCAATGGTCGCAAATGCCTCGGTCATTGGCTACATGGGAACTGCTTGTTCCTCCGAAGCAGCGTTTCCTGAGGGCGCGGGCCTGGGGGCATGCAGGCTCCAAAGGAGCGGGGATTGTCAGCACGTCCTCTAAGACTCCAATGGCTCACTCTGATGAAGCTTCCACAAGCAAGCCGGCCAGGACCGTCTGCGAGCGCCGGCCCAACGTCAAGCTGACCAGCCCGGAATGGAAGGCATAGGCATAGTAGTATAAGTACCAGAGGAGGCGAGTATGAGAGACAGACTGGAATGTAATATGCCATAGTTCTATTTCCAAGCACTTATCTGTTAAGTTTACACAGATTACAATTCAGTATATCTAAATTCCAGTCGAATATAAGGATGGATTCGGATCGGATCCGCATGGAATCAAATACGGATAGCACTATTTGTCATATTTTAATTCGAATTTGGATACAAATACGGATATTGTCAGATACGAATGCAAAAAGAATGTCTCGCATTCGGATATCTACTAGATTTTGATGATAACATATATCTATTTGCATGTCAAGAGTTTTAGTAGTAAAACAAAATCATTATGTAAGAAATCTAATCTAGCGTCACCACCAATCAAGTCAAAGCGATATAGTGTTAGCAGTAATATGATAAATTAAAGATTGCTAGCCGATAGATCTATTTATAGCAAAATAGAATATTGAAAACACACAATGAATGACTAGGATTAAGATACACCAGCCGATAGAGAATAGTCTGACGTCAGAATAGAAATTAACGTGATTAATCAGCAAGACGACATATTAATATGACAAGAGCCGATGAATCTTAATCCAGTCAGATAACTTCTGATATTACTAAACCTAGTAAGAGATCATAAGATGCAGCCTTACTAAATGTAGTAAGATCGATAACTGGTGATTCTATTAAATACAGCAAGTGATCATAAGATGAAGCCTTATTAAATGTGTAGAATCGATAACTAGTGATTTAATACTAAATCAAGCAAGAGATCATAAAATATGCAGCCTTACATGATTAGGTACAAAATCGTGACTGATATTAGATCATGTAAGAGATCAAATGATGCAGCCTTACAAGATTAGATACAAGCTAGTGATGGTACTTAGAAGCAAGATCAAAATTGATGTAACCCTGCCTACCAAAGAACTCGTCGAGATCTACTTTACTTCTACTCCTAATGCATATGGCATGAAGACAAAAATATGTTGTATTGATTGTGTGATAAAAACTTTTACAATAGCTGGAGCTTATATTTATACCATACAGAGTCCTGATCGAATAAGATTAAACAATTCTTATGAAAAGAAAAATAATCTAATTTACATAAACTGGACTTCATGATTTCCTTTGTGGTAGAGTTCGACCCCATTACGCCTTAGGACAATGTTGCCGATGCAGCTGTGGGTGACCGCCGTGTTAATCCACCTAAATCGAGTTTCTACCACTGACCCCTCAATTTAAGCAAACCAACAACGAGGTCCCCAGGAGCGCACATAGCAACTCCTCTCCAGGATTCGTTTGAGAGAGAGAACACATCATAACAGTGCATAGATCACATTACAAGTTCAAAGTATACAGTTTACACGTCTTGGTTCACACACTTAGCTCATCTCACGATCACACATTGCATTCTATATCAAAGTCTAGCGGAAGTCTTTCAACATAGCATAGTTTGTGATAACTGGTACATGGGTGTGCCACAGCCATGTATCTACGAAAGGCAAGATCCTTCACCACTCCTGATCTAGCGAGGAGTCAGGAGCATAGAAGAATCCATGCACAGGGCCAGCGCTACCTACAAAACTTAAGATCACATAGGGTGAGTACTCGAATGTACTCCATAGGACTTACCCGATATAATAAACAAGGATTATGCATTTGGGTAGTAGCAAGGAATGCAAAACTTTGCATAAAAGCAGTTGTGCTAAAAGTAAATGTAATCTATGACGTAGCAGTTGATAAGCATAGCATAGGCGAACATGTTAAGCATTAACAAGCAGGAACTCAATCTTCCATGAGTCCTGATCTCTGAACATCGACTCTAGTCCGTATCTAGAAGCAGAACTTATTACGTTCGATCTTTTATACTCTATAGAGGGGCACAAGTGAAACCCACTTGAAACAAGGGATATTGCCCATAAGACCCGTCGGTATAGAAGGGATATCTCAATGCCTCAACCTTTCCCCAACCCGGCCATAATGTCCGACAAAAGGTTTGGCTTAGAAGCCCAGTCAATGTCCTGGACATTCCCGACCAACGCCATCTCTCTTGCCAGTTTTACGGATAAGACGGTCATGATTAGTTACTTAGCTTGTCACCCCCATTGGCAACAAGTGGTCTATATAGTTTTGTGTTTGTATCGCTACCACGGATACACGGTCCTTAACCGGTAAGCAAGCTATGCCATTCAAGAGTCCCACTCTTGCCATGAACATACCCCTTGCCGACCACAGTTCATAACATTCCCAAGTGGAACAAGTGTTGATCCCTTCCTAAAGTGTTGCTTAGTGAGTAACCATCCTATCATCGCGCGAGTAATGAGAAACCCATCATTAGCTCGACTTCTAAGATCTAAGCATACTAAGCATGGTTGTTTAAACAAGACTGGTGAGGTTGATTGGTGTGGCAATATATGGACAAGGCTTGACATAGGTAAATCCCTCCCTGTTCACTAGTCATATAGTGACATAGCAATACAATAGATAAACATAGTTCATTATGCAATTGTAAAGGGCCTACCTTGAATGTCGTTTCTAGGCTCGGTGGCTTCTTCCTCTTCAGGCTCCTCCTCAACAGGTTCTTCGGGAATTAGGTCACCTATACATGCATGATGCTTCTTAGTTGATTAAGCTTAGGTGACACATGAGTGAGTGTGTAGTTAGATACTAGTGACCTGCTGACTGGTGACTATCAGATAGTCCGGCATGGTTGTCGGACGGTTCGGTGGTTAATGGAACTTAATGGGATATTGGCTCTCTGGGTTCATTGGACTCTACGAACTCAAGTCGGACCCTCTGGTACGAAGTCTGTGCTCTCGGGAATCTCTATGCATAAAGGTGATCCTATCAGAAGGTTCCATCAACTGTGGCAGACCATTTGTCAGATCAGGTCTGTACGGTGCTGTGGGCTACTAAGGTTTCAGGCTCCATCGGATGCTCTGTGTAAGTGATGGGTCATCCATAGGAACTAGCTAATCTCGGGTTCCTAGGCTATAATTCAGTGGACACTCTAGAATATCGACGGATACTTCGTTGTACGAAAACCATGATCTAGGTTCTCTGGACACTCCTCTGTCTCGGGCATATAACTCATCGGATGCCCTGGTGTAGTGATGGACACTCTGGTGGGTCATAGGCATGTTCTATGCAAGTGAGCAGTTAGACATTCAATATTGACAAACACTCCGCTAGTGATGTCAAACTCTCCGCTGATACTGATAGTGAACACCACATAACAACTCGAGATCCTAATCTTCACTCAAGTTGCTTGCATGTGCAAACCATCTCTAGGGTAGACTTCTAGGGTTCTATGGAACACATCTAGCTGGTTGGTTCTAACTACATTGGGTGCAAACTAACTCTAGGTCACAAATCGATATTTCCTAGGTTTTGGCTCCTTAAGACACAATCCTAGGTTTGGCTTGGTTAGATGCTTACCAAAGGCTCAAACACATGGTACCAAGCTCTCCAAGGGGATGGAGCAGCTAGATCTCCTCCTTGGTGACTCAAAACCTCCTTCTTCTTGCTTCCTTCTCCTCCTAGCTCCTTATAGCAATCCTCCCCCTTCTAACCCCTACCTCTTATGGACGACAACCTCTAGGTGATCTCCATGGTAATCTCTTGCTGCTTCCAAGCTTCAATCCCTTCTCCTTTCTCCTCCTTTCCTTCTCCTCCTTCTTGCTTGAGTGAGAGAGATGAACTAGAGAGAGAGTGAGAGTGAGTGAGTGAGTTGGTGGACTCTCTGCGTTTGGTGTGTCCACGAGATGGACAGCTATACTGACATGTGGGGTCAGGTGATTCACAAAGTGACACCTCACATTCCTACATGGGACGATCCTGTCAGACAATCCGTCATGACGACAGACTCTCTGGTGGTGTCGTTTACTGACTGATAGCGTGCTAGTGAACTAGCGAATAGCCCTGTGGTGCTGGCGGATCCTCCGTCAATCCAACAGTGAGAAGTTTAAATTGTTGGGTTTAGTTTCTAACTATTTGATTTCAAATGCAAAGATGCTCATGATGCTGATGCTCACAAGGGTGTTAGGACCAGGTCGTGACAGCTCTCCCCCTTAGAAGAATCATGTCTAGAGATTCTCCAATAGTTGGTTTTATGCACTCAAGGGAGAAAATTCAAGATAAAATAGGTTTTAACCCCTTCTAGTGACACTAAGGGCTTAAGACTCGTCACCAAACTGAAACTCATCTAGAACTAATACCTTGGCTCAAATAGGTGAGGATACTCCTTCCTTATCTTGTCCTCAACCTCCTAAGTGGTTTCCTCGGTCGAATGGCGACTTCGTTGCACTTTTACCCTCTTGATGGTTTTCGTTCTAGTCTTTCTCTCTGAAAAGTCAAGGATTGCACTTTTACCATCCTTGTTGATGTCAATATCTTCCAATTTGACCTCTTCCTCAGGTGCCTTCAAACATCTCCTCAATTGAGACACATGGAAATTGTTGTATACTCCCAAAAGCGAGTCGTGCAAGGCTAGTGCATAAGCAACCTTCCCTCTCCTATCATAAATCTGAAATGGGCCAATATATCTTAGGGCAAGTTTTCCTTTCTCTTGAAACCTTTGGGTTCCCTTAAATGGTGTAACCTTTAGATACACATATTTTCCAATTTTATACTCCACATGCCTTCTATGGTCATCAACATAGGCCTTATACCTATCATGTGCGGCTTCTAAGGCTGCTTTTATCTGCTTAACCTTTTTCTTGGCTTCGTTCACCTTCTTATTTCCATGTAGCCTTCTTTCTCCAACTTTGGACCAATTGAGCGGTGTCCTACCGTCTCTTCCATATAGGGCTTCATATGGACTCATGTTGATGCTAGCCTGATAACTATTGTTGTAGGCAAATTGGGCAAATGGTAGACATGTGTCCCAACTAGAGCTATATATTAGGGTACAAGCCCTCAACATATCCTCCAAGATTCTATCAACTCTCTCCATTTGGCCTCCGGTTTGTGGGTGATATGATGTGCTAAACAACAATGTTGTTCCCATTGCCTTGTGCAACTCCTCCCAAAATTGAGATGTGAATTGTAGACCTCTATCTAAAACTATTATTTTGGGAACTCCGTGTAAGCAAACAATCCGAGCTAGATACAATTTGGCATACTTAGAAACTAAATATGTGATCTTGACCGATAGGAAGTGTGTTGACTTTGTAAGTCGGTTGACAATCACCCAAATGGAACCATATCCACTCGATGTCTTCGGCAATCCAGAGATAAATCCATGGTAATGTCTCCCCATTTCCAACCTGGTATGGGCAAAGGTTGGAGAGTTCCGATTGGTTTAAGGTGCTCAACCTTCACTCTACAACAGACATTGCACTCGGCTACAAACCGTGCAATATCCTATTTTAAACCTTTCCACCAAAATCTTTTTCTCACATCTCTATACATCTTGTTACTTCTAGGGTGGATAGAGAAAAGTGACTCATGAGCTTCATTCAAGATTTGCTCCTTTAGGTGTTTCTAATTAGGCACTACAAGTCATTTTCCAAACCACAAAGTATTTGAGTGGTCCAACTGAAAACTCTTATACTTTGGATCATCTATCTTCTCCTTGATGTTAACTAGGTCTTCATCAAGTTGCTGTCCCGCTTTAATGTCCCGCAACAAGTGAGAAGTCACTTGCAACATGGACAAGGAACCTTCAGCTACTTGGGATACATTCATTTTCTGCATATCCTGATCATGGTACAACCACAATTGACCTTTCTACTTAAGGCATCAGCTACTACGTTCGCCCTTCCTAGGTGGTACTAGATATTCAAATCATAATCTTTGATCAATTCCAACCACCTTCTCTGTCTCACATTGAGCTCCGACTGGGTAAGGAAATATCTCAAGCTCTTGTGGTCAGCATAGATGGTGCAGGGCTGACCAAACAAGTAGTGTCTCCAAATTTTTAGTGCATGAACTACTGCTGCTAATTCCAAGTCATGAGTAGGATAGTTCATTTCTAAGGGCTTCAATTGTCTAGATGCATAGGTGTTGGTATAAATTAAATGCACATAGAGAGAATGTATATCCACAAGCACACATATATTATACCGTTGTAGCACTTCACTGAGAATAACCCAGTTTTAATATCGAACCCAAAGGAACAGTGAGTGAGAATAACTAAGTCTTAACTTAACCCAACTTCACAACCAAGGTCAAAAAATAGGAATATAAAGGAGACTATTGAGATATGTCTAATTCCAATCTTGGTAAGCTTTGCCTTCTATTGTTCTATCATGGGATATGTCTTATAAGGAACAAATTCAGAGTTTTTTCCATACAAGCGATCAAATTCCTGCTAGTCCTATTAACGGGAGGTGGACTACAGAGGATTCAACAAAGCTATAAAAGTCACCTTCACAAGCTACCACCGATCCAGAAAATAGGGTACATTTACAAGTAACCCTAGTCTAAGCACCACACTTACACTATGAATACTACTTCAATCAAGGAGCTACCAAGATCAAAGCACTCAAAAGAGAGTCGCAAACTTGAAGAACAATATAAACAAGTTGCTTACTTGAATCAGAAGTCGATTACCAAAGAAATCTCAGAATCAAGCTCTAGAAGAACTTGATTCCGTAGAGTGCAAGCTATAGAGAGAGCATCGACAGGTCAGGACTCCTCCAAAACTCTACTCTCTCACTCTATCTCTCTATCTCTAATACAAGACTAGATCCTATGAAGGACTAATTTTCTCTTGATTGCTAGCCCTAAATCCTGGTGGAAATATGAATTAGGGTTCCTGGCCTTTCAGCTCTCAGGATCAGACTTGGCTTCTTCCTAGGGGTGCAAGCCTGTATTTATAGCCCTAGGGGTGTAACGTGAACCCTTGGATCAAACTGACTTAAAGAACGCTGTAGATGTAATCCTAGGCGGCGATGGAGGAATATTCTAGAAGCTCCTGATGACTGGGCCCCATAGGGGGCCAGGCGGCATGGTGGTGGGGCCGGCTGGCCCCACCTATCATCCTCTTGGGGTCTGCTGTGGTGTGGTGTCTTCTTGTGTCATTTGGAACTTTCTGGAGTAGTTTTTGTTGTGGTTAAGTTTGATTCTATTTGACGTTTTGATCCTCCTTGCCGGTTTTCTGATTAAATCCTGCTAGAAACACAGATTCACCAAAACTTGTGGAATTTATCAGTATAAACCTCCTATTCTATGATATTGATCTATTTTCACAATTTATGCATGGTAGGTTGATGATTTATGATATATGTTAACTACCGTCAATAAGCTCCCCCACACTTAGGCTTTTACTCATTCTCGATAAAAGGATAGATTACTCAATACATGACCTTAGGACAAGACATCAACATAAAACCATCCCTAGTCATATATGCTCTACAGGATTCAAAGTGTCTACCATTGATACATCCGGCCCAGGTAGGGTTGGCCGAGGCCCAATAAATTAAGGTTGCCCGGACCCCAATAGTTCTTATGCACACCCACTCGGGGAAAGGCCTAATGTCCCTAAAAGACTAGTCCAATAGGGGAAGGGTGGCTCTCTCTTTTAAGGTGGCTTCCTCCTCCCAAGCTAAGCAAGGTGGGATTATTCAGAGGCTCACACAGTCGCCGCCCGACTACAACTAGGCCACTTGGCCCTTTTTGTTGTGTCTTTGCCAGCGGGTAATAGCGGAGGATGTCCTCATCATTCCCACCCCCTTAAACAAGGGCCCAACTTTGATACCAAATGATACATCCGGCCCAGGTAGGGTTGGCCGAGGCCCAATAAATTAAGGTTGCCCGGACCCCAACAGTTCTTATGCACACCCACTCGGGGAAAGGCCTAATGTCCCTAAAAGACTAGTCCGATAGGGGAAGGATGGCTCTCTCTTTTAAGGTGGCTTCCTCCTCCCAAGCTAAGCAAGGTGGGATTATTCAGAGGCTCACACGGTCGCCGCCCGACTACAACTAGGCCACTTGGCCCTTTTTGTTGCGTCTTTGCCAGCGGGTAATAGCGGAGGATGTCCTCATCAACCATGAAACTTTGGGGGGGTTGAAAAATGGAACAACTCGAACCAAATCACCATCTTCCTTTAGTCAAGTCAATTGGAGAAACATTAAGAATTTTGAAAACAAAACATAGCTTACCTTCTTCTTTTGTAGTACTCTCGAATCACTCATGCATGTGGTATTTTTGGATTCTCACTATGGCATAGATGATTCTGCCTTCTTTTTGGCTATGGCTACTTCTAAAAGCTTATGTGGAGCTTAGGTAGGGATGAAAGTGAAAACATACTTGCACTGCATATATTTGAGTCAAAACAAGGATCCAAGGAGAAAAGTATCATACTCTTAGATCAAGATGTGCATGTATGTGGAATATATGTATGGTGGCTATCCTAATTCTGCTATGCTCCTTGAAAACATGTCTCTCTTGTTTGAAACTTGAAAACTTTTGCTAGAGAGCATGGACTATCTCTTTTTCATTTTTCTTCTTTTTCTCTCTCTTTTTTTAGGCGTACATTAGAGTACCCATTGTTTTAGATATCTCAAACACTTGTCCATTTTTTCAATACTTTTCTTTTTGCATAGCCACATGCCTCTTTCTGTAATTGGAAAACTTTCAAGGAAGACATTAACATGAACTTCTTTTTGTGTCTTCTCCCAATGTAGGAGTAGAACATTTTGGGTGGATGGAAAAATATGTTGTTGCATACTCTTAGTGTAGGAGTAACAGATATATGTAGAGTGTACGTGATCTTGATCTTGGGAGCATGATAAATTTCTCAACATGGGTCACAAGGTTTGACCAAACTCAACACAAATACAAGTAGTATATGTAGAAGGTTTCTCTAATCTATATATGTCTTGGGTAGGACATTGCTCTTACCACAGAGGAGAGGTGTAGCTACTCATTTTACTTTTTTTTAAATAAAATTCTCCAATAACAAGACTTCAAGAATCAAGTTCTCTTATTATTCTACTATATCTCATTCCACAACAACTTAAGTGACATGGGCTTCCTAATAATAAGTTCCCTATAGTAGCAAGACTTCCAAAAAAATTATTATGTGAGTCTATTCTTAAGTCATGACTGAAATAATCTTTCCTTATTTTTTAAGTTGTTTTATCATGTGATTTTCGATTCAGTTCAAAACGAAAAATGAAACATATGAAAATAGAGTGTATTGGACCCAAACCTGACCGTGGATGAAGTGCAAGGCGAGATAGTGAGGTGGTGGGCCAGCCAGCCCATAGGGAATGCCAGGCGGCCTGCTCTAGTGGCCTCTTAGGGCCTGCTTCGTTGTACGTGGTCCTTGGTTAATACTTTCCATAATTTGTGATTTCCACGATCAAATTTCGTTCCGTCATCACGGTATGTCTCCCCCACACTTGTTTTCCTGTATAACCTTTTTTGCACAACATGTGGAGGCAAACACAAATCCAAAATAGAGATAGGAAACAGGTAATCATGATAACAAATGTCCATTAATAAGTGAATAAGGCACTTTATTACAAATCACAAAATTCAACCTAACTTTAATTGATCTAACAACTGAGCTAGCGACGTACCTAACATTTCAAGCGATGAACCTAAAAACTTTAACGTAACTAAAACTTGTGCCTTATTATTAATCGCTAACCCTCAACTCTCTCTTCTTCCCAACATAGTTGGAAAGAATTCGATCTGCTTCTCTAAGTTCTTTCGCTCTTTACTTTCTAATTCTACCTTCTTATTCAGAGTGTCTATAGTTCTAATAAGGAAAGTGTTCTGCTACTGGAGAGATGTGATGGTCTAGGACATATGGTCCATCCTTGTTTCTAGCATTGCGATGGTCATCCTTGGGTGCTTCTCTTCTCTTTCCAATGGTGGAGTAGGTCTCTTTGGTGTCTCCCATGGTGGAATGAATTTGACTTGGCCTGGTGCAGCCCGAATACCATCAAGAGACACTCGAGGAGTAGCTGTAGTGTACTTCACACAGGAGACCTCTCCAAGATTGTTGGTCTTGACACCCAATAGCATCTCATTGGGTCTTGGAGGTAGGAGCTTGACGTCCTTCGATATAGCAATCTTCGGGTCCTTTGGTGCGTCCTTCAAAAGTAGACAATCCTATGGTGGAGGAAGCATCAGCTGACGAACTTGAGCATAGTAGGCTTGCTCATAGCTTCTTCTTTGCGGCACTGTAGCTACTTGCTTTGGAGGAATGATAGTGAGAGGCAGAGGTTCCTCTATAGGGACAGTGGCAAGAGAGTCTTCCCTAGGAGATAATTTGTTGAGGTCGACTCCAAAAGGGATGATCTCTTTTCCAACCATTGGATCTAGAGAGGAGGAAAGCTCTGCTATGGAGGAGAGAGGAGGCTTGGATGGAATGAAGAAGGAGGTAGATAGTGGTCTATTTATATAGGGGGTCCATCTTGCAGCAGGGGTCAAAATCTTATACCTCAAGGCTCTATACGAGGGAATATGCGAATGAATCTGAAATATACGTGATCTTATCGTGGAAGAGTATAGAAAGTGCAAGAGAGTTGATGGAGCATGAGAAGCGCTGACAGTGGGCCGGTTGGCATAGGGGTGGGGCCGGTCGGCCCCACAAGTCATCCTCTCGGGGTGACTTTGCTCGTGTGGGTTTCTAACTTGTTTCTATCCCCGAAAATCATATTTTCGTAATATATCTCATAACGGTTGATGGCGTGGTGTAATTAAGGTAAAATCTAGAAATTCACCTCATCAACAACCTCAGGTGGTTTTTCAGGTTCTAAAAAGATTTTGAGACGGTGGCCATTTACCTTGAATAACGTACCTTCGTCGGTTTGAAGAGTTACCACTCCATGCGATGAAGTGCTTATCACTGTAAATGATCCTTTCCACTTACTTTGAAGTTTTCCGTACTTGAATAATTTAACTCTAAAATTAAAAGTAATACCTTATCTCTGGGTGCAAACTCCTTCTTCTTGATCCTCTTGTCGTGCTATCTTTTGGTCCTCTCCTTGTATATTCTTGAGTTGTGATATGCTCGTTCACGCCATTCATCCAACTTAGAGAGTTGCATCTTCCTTTTTACTCCTGCACCTTCAAAGTCCATGTTCCATTGCCTGATGGCCCAGTGAGCTTTGAATTCTAGTTCCACAGGTAGATGGCAGGTCTTCCCATAGACAATTGATATGGTGACATGCCCAATGGTGTCTTATAGGCCGTTCTATATGCCCATAGTGCATCGAGTAATCGATCTTTCCATGCAGTTCTTATTTCGTTGACTGTCTTCTATAGAATATTCTTAATTTGTGTTGGGTATCAAAATACCTAGGGTATCCAACAGGAGGTAAAATACGACACCCTGCACATTTGTTAAATCGGCCCACCATAGGGGACCCAAAAAGCACTGATAGCATGTCAGCCACTCAAGGCGTGAATGACAAACCCTATCTCGCTCGAGCCTTGCAAAGAGGTCTTGGGCACGATAGGCGTCCTGAGCAACATCTCTCCATCTCGCCCGAGCCCCCACAGCGTCATCAAAGGCGCCCAAGGGCTTCGGGGCTTCCGGGCCCACATGTCTGCCCCTGGAGCTGACCTCCTTCACCAGCAAGAAGACTCAAGAAGGTCTCACCCGAGGGAGGCCAGTCCAAGCTAACACTGTCTGACACGTAGAGTGTCAGAACAGAGCAACCGGACGACGCCCAGGCTTCTTTGGCTCTAAGACACCTCGATGGTCCATGATGCACCACTACAAGACCCTCCTAGACTCCGGTGCACATAGACCATAGACTAGAACCCCCAAACCGCCATGTACCCGACCTATCTCATTATATAAGGGATAAGGTCAGACCTAGGAGGGGGGATCCCAATTCGATCGCCAAACACTCCATTCCATTCCATCTGCCTCTGCTCTGCATCGAGAGCATGGCAACCTAGAGAGGGGCACCGAGAGCCTCTCTTCCACTGTATCCCATCGTCTCCTTCCTCTCTGACAAGGGGAAGACTCCACCAGTGGTGAGACAACCTTAGGATTAGCACTGAGCTAACCCCCTGCCAAATCTTCTTCCTTTACACTCTATTGTAACACCCCAAATTTTGGGTGCTCTTGAGTATAAGGATCATCAATTGCTGGATGTAGAGACCGAATTGGCCCGGATAAACCACTGCGTCTTCTATGACACCGACTCGAACAACATGCTTGCCTGGGTTTTGACCCCGTGACAGCTGGTGTGCCAGGTAGGTGGTAGCGTCAAGTGTGATTCTAGCTCTACGGTGGCTAGAGCCACCCGCCTTGTCGCTGGAGCAAGCAGCACCACCCCAGACAACAGTGTCTGTTTCCTCAGTCAATTCTCTGTCATGGCCATCACCTTCGCTCTAGGCTAGGTCCTCAACTTTGGGAGCTTGGCCTACACCGCTGACTGCTGTGGCGAGCTTTGTCCACTCCATGGGACTGTACCAACAGGCAATGAGCCCCTGACACCGCCTCCTTGGCTAGGACTCTTGGGAGTAGATCTCGAGGTTCTGGCCCATTAGATCCCCCCATCGTGTCGAACTACCACTAGATGTTCTACATGCTGGCCAACGTCCACCACCAAATCGCTTCTGGTACTACCTCCTGGACCTACCTTTTGGGATACAAAACACGGTGGCATCCTTCCAGCTGGAGAGCTAGAGCACCTCATCAGTCATGAGGCACTATGGAGCACCATCCTCTCTGGCACGGCGGGGACCGACGTCCCCTCGCTTTGCACCTTCCTCTAGATTCTCTCGAGGAATGGCTCGAATTACGACTTCGACGACATCGACTACAATGACCCTTCGTGCATATGCTACCACATCGATGGTGAGGTTCAACCTAAGGAGGCGCCCGAGCTCACGCCGCTAGACCAGAGCCCCCATAGCCGTGCGCCCTACCTTTAGGAGAAGGTGGACGACTTGCACGCTGGGCAGGTGGACTTGGAGGCCACCGAGGCAGAGCTCGAGCGCCAAAGGTAGGACATTGCATAGCAGCAAGCTATGCACCCTCTCGATGATGATGATGGTGCCCACACAGGGGCTCCTAGTGGCCTCTGCTTCCCCCGCGTAGCGTACAACATGGCGGCCATCACTTGCCGCCTAGAAGACATCTCTGACACGTCGGACCTGAAGACCAACGAGCGGCTGAACAAGGTGAAGCGGCTCCTCCGTGTCACCCTTGAGCAGCAGTCCGAGAGTTTAGCCTCTCGGTGACGTGCCATGCTCTCTCGACCGTCCTAGACGATGGCCACCACCAACGAAGGGTGCTCTAATCCTCATACCCCATAGGTGGTGAGAAGCAGTGGTGACACCTCTGGCAATAGCTCCAACCGGCTGTGGACCTAGGGTGCCAAGCCTCGGTAGGAGCAAAGGCATGAACTTTCTCCTCAATGTCCCCCTGCGTGCCACCGGAACAGCGACAACCGTGACACCATCAAGCCTAGGCTCCACACTTTGGCGTGGTCCCGTACCCCTGAGCGACAGGGCAGGAGCCCTGTCCTGGATCACTTTGGCCCCTTAGCATTCGGGGTAGCAATCCTGGTGGCCCCTTACCGTAGGCGCTTCTGACCACCAACACACATCACCAAGTACGATGGCGAGACCAACCCAGACCATTGGCTAGAGGACTATCACCTCGCCATGAAGGCTGAGAGGTCAGGAGATGACTTCATTGTCCAGTACCTTCCTCTGCTTCTATTAAGCTCAACCAGGGCTTGGCTCGAGAAGCTTGAGCCCGACAGCATCAGCTGCTGGGGCAACCTTCGTTCGGTCTTCATCAGCCACTTCCAAGGTAGCTACACCCACCCGAGGAACTGCTAGGACATCCACAACTATAGGCAGAAGGCTAACGAGACCCTGTGGGAGTACATTCAGCGCTTCTCCAAGAAGTGTAATGAGTTCCCAAACATCACCGATGTCGATGTGATCAATGCCTTTATCTATGGCATGACCTGCAAGGCACTCGTCCATGTGCTCGGCCATAAGACCCCGAGCACAACGTGGGAGCTCCTGGACATCACCACCCAGTAGGCCACCGGCAAGGAGGCCGTCCAGGCCAACTTCAGTGAGAAAGCCAAGGCCACTGGCCACCTTAGTGGTGGCGATGGCGCTGATAATCCCGCCTTACCTCAGTGATGCCACGATAGGTGAACCAAGGACCGAAAGCACCGCGGGAAGGAGATGGTCGTCGCAGCTGACCATGCTACTAGACCTCGGCCCCACGAGCACGCTGCATGCCTGGAACACTTTGAGAAGGCGCTCGAGTCCCCCTGCCCATTCCATGGGGGGCAAGCAAAGCATCTCCTCAAGGACTGCAATACCATGAAGGGCTACATCCGTAGCACCCTCGGCCAATAGGGCAAGGCCTAGAAACCTGCCTCGAAGGCCGACGACCTAGCGAACGGTGCCTAGGAGGAAGACAATGAGTTCCCCAAGGCCGAGCATTGCCTCATAATCTTCGGGGGCTCCCATGCATATGAATCCCACCAGCAGCACCACATCACTGAGTAGGAGGTGAACGCCGTCCACATGCTCGCCGCCCCGATGCGGCTCTAGTGGTCCTAGACGGCCATCACCTTCGACCAGCAAGATCATCCCGATCGCGTCCCTCATCCGAGGCGCTACCCACTCATGGTCAGCCCAATCGTGAGCACCATGCGTCTCACCAAGGTGCTGATGGATGGGGGAAATAGCCTCAACATACTCTACGCTAGCACCCTCAACAAGATGGGCATCCCACAGAGTAGCCTACACCCTAGCAAGGCGTCATTCTGTGGGGTCATGCCAGTGAAGGAAGTCGTGCCCCTCGGGCGCATCTGGCTCATCGTCACCTTCGACTAGCCAGACAACTTCCGCAAGGAGCCACTCACCTTCAAGGTTGTTGACTTCCCCGATGTCTACCACACCCTATTCGGTCGACTGTGCTTTACTAAGTTCATGGTCATCTCTAATTACACCTACCTCAAGCTCAAGATGCCCGGCCCGAAGGGGGTCATCACCGTCGAGGGTAGCTTTGAGCTACTACGAGCAAGACTGCGTCACCCAAGCGGCCACACTCATCGCCCCCTGTGCTCCTGATGGCCCTGGCCGTGATGTAGGAAGGGCATCGGTGGAGGAAGCAACCAAAGTAGCAATGGAGCTCGACCAACCGAGCATCGACAAGGCGATCAAGACCTCTAGCGGTAGCGGTGGCTCAACTGGCCCCTCCATCCAGGCGCTCAGCCCCCTAGAAGGGGTTGACCCGATTAAGGTGAGTTTTGACGTTTCCCTATGAGGGAAGGCTATCGCCGAGCCATCTGCCTAGAAGTGCCATCTCCCAAGCGAAGGCCTACATGCCGACCTCCTTTGCCGACCTACCTCTCTAACAATAAAAACCAAGATAAGTCCCATCCTCTTGACCCTCTTGCTTCACTTGCTTTAGTCATTGTCTCCTTTAAACCAAGCAATCCCACCGGAAGCTCGCTAGGATCACAGGTGCGACTAAGCAAACCACCAGCTGACCTTTTCTAAAGGAGGACCATTGCAGAAGGCCCCCAAGCGAGGCGAGGACGGGATGGTCAGAGCAGGAGGAGTAGGCAAAAGATCAGCAAGGTGCTAACGGAGCGACCCCGACATCGCGTTATCAGCTATGTCCTCTTTCCCCTCTCTTGTGTCCATTTCATTTTTCTTTGCAGCTATTTGCCTATCGCCCGATCCTTCATCGTATCATTCCATCCCACCGTATGCTGATCTGGGGGCCCCTAGAAGGGGCTTCACCTAGGGTCAAGGCCAGCCTACTGGGCTTCAAGGTCACCCAAAGCAACTAAAAGTGCAAGGGACATTCGGGAGATGATCTCACACGGCTATAGCCGGGGCGCCTAGCAGTGCCCTGACCGTTTGAATGAACGATGTCCGAGTACTGACTTGAGCCACTCGTGGTGACCCAACAAGGGAGGCAGCGAGCCCCCAAGCACCAATAGATATGCTCAGGAACTATACGAGTGGCTCGGTCAAGAAGCTGAGAATCTCCCCCTGGGGGATATGACCAAGGCATAGAACGACCGTAAACTTGGGCAACGAGGCTATTATCGTGGTAGCCCAGCCCATCGAGGGAACATTGGCCCTGAGCTAAAGGCTCGATAGAGCCTATGAAGACTTCGAGGTCACAATGGCCTCAGGGGCTGCACTGGCTCCCTAAATGGAGCAGCCTGACCCCCCGATCGATGGTCACTTAGGTGGCGCATCCCCCACAAAACCAACCAACTGCCCGGAGTTGGGTCGGGAGCCACTGAGTGATGAGCCCAACAAGAGCCTCCGTCCAAGCCTTGACATGCTATCACTTCCCTGATCTATGGCTATAGAGGGTCGGCCCTAGAAGGCCGACTTGAGAGGATCGAGACCTGCTATCGTAGCCCTCAGAAGGGCATGGAGATGGCCCCGAGCCAGAGCCCAATGCTCTTGATCACCCGGGCCATGGAAGGCTTTGATCAGAAAGGAGGGCACCCCTGGGCCTACAATCGGCGACTCCCAGATGAGTTTGTCAAGCTCTCACTCAAGTCAAAGACCCATGCGCCATGGACTCACAAAGCGATTAGCACCATCTTCGCTCAGCCTTGACAGCCAAGCACCATCCATCACACTAGAGAAGAAGGCCCCACACAGGGCACAACACTCTCGCCAGTGGAAGCCATCCCTGCCAAGGTGGGTTGGTCACCAGAAGATAGAATTTAGCCCTTCGTCACCATCACGCCAGGTGAGGCCATGAAGGGCATGGGGGCTCCTGATGAGATCCTAACATACATGTATGTTAAGCCTCGAGTCCAACGGTTCCCAAATGAAGAAGACCCCAACTGACCCCTTTAGGATCGTCCAGGGGCTCAGGGGCTATGCCCATCGAGCATGCTCGCACGGCCCTCTGGCCAAGCCTTACTCGACCGCAACTTTAGCCTAGGGCTCGGGGGCTTCCTCGGACCTTGGGCTCCTGATCTATGGCACCTCCAGGCCTGACCCTTGGCTCCTGCTAGGCTATCAATGCTAGCCTAGGCCGATCACAAGAAGACAAGCCCTAGGCCACCAATGCCCGAGGGCTCCCTAGCGCTGCTCCCTAGGCATGCCCCTACCAACTGCTCCTCCTACAGGGTCACGTCCGGGGCGTGACACAAGAAGATAGCTTCCCATGGCCTTTGGGGGCGCGAGGGCTTTTGGGCCCATGCGTTAGCCCCTGGAGCCAACCTCCTTCGCCACCAAGAAGACTCTAGAAGGTCTCACCCGAGGAGGCTAGTCCAAGCTGACACCGTCTGAGACGCAGAGTGTCAGAATAGAGCAGCCGGACGACGCCTAGGCTTCTTCGGCTCCAAGACACCTCGATGATCCATGATGCACCGCTGCAAGAACCTCCTGGACTTCAGCGCATGTAGACCATAGACTATAACCCCCAAACCATCATATACCTGACCTATCTCGTTATATAAGGGATAAGATCGGACCTAGGAGGGGGAGGATCCCGATTCGATCGCCAGACACTCCATTCCATTCCATCTTCCTCCGCTCTGCACTGAGAGCAAGGCAACCCAAAGAGGGGCACTGAGAGCCTCTCCTCCACCTCATCCCGTCATCTCCTTCCTTTTCGACAAGATGGAGACTCCACCGACAGCGAGGCAACCTTAGGATTAGCACTGAGTTAACCCCTTACCAAATCTTCTTCTAATACACTTTGTTGTAACCACCAAATTTTAGGTGCTCTTGAGTATAAGGATCATCAGCTAATAGACATAGGGACCGAATTGGCTCGAACCTGGATAAACCATTGCATCTTCTCTATATAATTCTTGTGTTCCTAAGTCCACCCGAGCCACCAGAGACCCCATACTCGACTGACTCGAATAACATGCTTGCCACTATTTTGACCCCGTGACAGCACCTGTGATGAGAATGTCATCACCATCGATAGCTTACTGCCGAGACCAAAAAGCGCTAGTGATGGGCTTTACGAACCGCTTGTGATAGGTCTAAACATAGTAGTGAGAGCAAGTGGCTCACTAGGTACAAGTTTGATCCCCTAGATCATTGGCACATCATTTTAGGGAAGCTCAAAAGAGCCATTAAAGGCTAGGGTCAGAACAATGACAGTCAACAGAAAAACTTAAGCAAGATATCCTAAAGAGAATAACAACCCTAGATGATTGGAGTAACTCAAGACTAAGAGGTATGAACTAGAGAAAGCTCTATAGTAGATTTTGATAGATGAGGAATTGCAGTGACAAAGGAGAGGTGGGGAAAAGTGGGTCTTGGCAGGTGACTCTGATTCTAGCTATTTTCACAAGTGTGCCAATGGTAGGAGAAGGAAAATGCAAATATCCATGTTAGAGGTGGGTGGCCAAGAGATAATGGATCCTCAGTGTCTGGAAGATCACATAATAGATTATTACAAACAACTGTTTGGAAGTGCTAAGGTGGTAGATATGCATCTAGATCTAGATTTATGGCCTAATGACACTACAAGAAAACCTTCCTTCTATGACAATAATCCTCATGATGGGACAAATTATTGTCATATAATATATCATAATATGACGCAAATGTCTGTAGGGTCATAAAATCAGGACCGTCAGAACTATATATGATGATTCTTTTTCTTTTATCACATAAAGGTACCAAGGATTGTCAAGAAATGTAATTCTTAGGTAGCCGGCTGACGGTAGCTAATTTATGACAATATATGGAGTTTTTATGTGACGGTAGTAGACCATCACTAAATGTTTATTTCAAATATGACGGCCCCAACGTCAATATATCCTAGTAGGAGCTAGAACCCTTAACCCATGTTTGTTGGGCTCGGAGTTGGGCCTCGACCTAGGTGAAAAGGAAGAGGGGGCGCAGGTGGAGGGAGACAAGCTGAGCCTGAAAGAGTAGGGCTGAGAGACGTTTTTTAAAATTGGTAAATCCATTTTGAGTTTAAATTCAAGAGCTTTAAATTGTTCAAACAAATTCTGATGAAGAAATGACCAAGACCAAATTTGTAGATCTCGATGAGTTATACAACTTTGTTGCTGTTAATTTTTTCATTTGAAATCATTTTACTATATCAAAATTCTATTCGAATTTATCAAATTTTGAAACTCAAATTTAAAATTACCCAAACGAATTCGGATGAAGAAATGACCAGAACTAGAATTGTAGGTCTCAATAAGTTCTACAACTTTATTGTTTATAACTTTTTCATTTGAAATCCTTTACTCTCCAAAAGTTGTGTTCGAAGTTCTTATATACTGAAGTTCTCACAAATCATATGAAGTTTTTCTTTTAAATCTCTCTTTAAAACTTGTAACTAGTCTTTCTCCCTCGTACTAACTTCAAATTTGATGATTTTCCCTAAAATTTTCGAAAATCATTCTCTATCTATTTATTGTGTTGATTTTGATCATCTTTTCCTATGAAAAAGTTTGAACAATTCAAATTTTGAATTTGAAAAAAATAACAACTTCAAACCAGATTTCGAAACCTGAAATGATTTCAGCTAAAAAAGTCATGAAAATAAAAATTGTAGAACTCATCAAGATCTATAACTTTTTATTTAGCTCATTTGTTCATCCAACAAAGTTATAATACCATTGTTCATAAATCTTATAAGAGATATATAAAATTTATGAACAATGTTACTATAACTTTATCTAATGAACAAATTACCAAAATAAAAGTTGTAGATATTGATGAGTTGTACAATTTTTATGTTCACGACTTTTTCAACTAAAACCATTTACTCCTTGAAAATATTGTTTCAAGTTGACATTTTTTGAATTTCAAATTTCGAATTGATAAAACAATGTCACATAAAACGATGACAAAAATAAAAGTTGTAGATCTAGAAAAGTTATAGAACTTTGTAATTGATAACTTTTTCATTTGAATTCATTTTATCATGGAAAACTGCTTTGAAGTTTTTGTATTTTTAAATTTAAATTTTAAATTGTTCAAACAAAGTCGGATGGAGAAATGATCATAACAAAAGTTGTAGATCTCGATGATTTCTAAAACTTTGTAGTTAAAGATTTATTTATTTGAATTCATTTATTGTTTAAAAATTATGTCTTATTCAATTTAGAGTTCATAATTTTTTGGAAGAAAAAAGAAAGATTGTAATTAAGCCCATTACTATGCAGACCAATAGCCCAACAACAATGGCCTGCTCAGCCCATTATTTCGGCCCGATGATTTGCAGTTGTTGGCTGAACTCCTGATGAATCAGAGCTGTTGGATTGAAAGCATTATTATATAGGGATGAAAACGGATCAGATATGGACGAATATCACTTATATTACATTTGTTTTCATATTTCTGCTCGGATTCGAATTCGAATACGGATAGTGTCAACCATGCCGGATAGGATACGATTGGATATCGACATCATAAATATGTTATTTGAGTATTCGAATACAGATACGGTATCAGATGTTAAATATCCGTACCGTAATATATATAAGCACCTCTTCGTCCCTCCCAAACCCTAAGAGCAACTCCAACGGTTTTGCATTTTATGTTTTGCAAAACATGGAGTTTGCCAACTCCCAAATAAATATGGCAAAGGTAAAAAGAGTCAATCTCCAATGGTTTCCCATTATTCACTTGGCAAAAACAAAAATTGTGGACCTAAACTATTTCTCCAGGAACATTAGGGTCATTGGATGTGAGTATGCCAGTATAGAATCCTTCCGTCCATTCGACCGAATCTAAGAAAAAGAACAACAAATTATGTATATAGGATCATGGTTTAAAAAATACGAAAAAATCAAACAAAATGATCTCTCCCATCTCTCCCAGTCGACGAACAATTTCAACAAACAATATATATACATGATCATGGATCAGTGATTGGGAAAACATGAAGACCTGAAACCGGCCATGTACACAGTGAACAAAACATGGTTTACCAAATATATAGGATCATGGTTTATATAGGATCATGGTTTATCAAATATATCTACACGGTCAACAACATGATGATGTACAAAGAATATATCTCTCTGACAGCCGGCCATGTACTACTCCTAGGTGCCCTAGCAGTCGATCTACAAACCCCCACCATCTACAAAACACAGAAAGAAGAAGGGGAATCGATCCATGGATTACCTGAAACCCTAGCAGACGCCGACACCGACTGGATGATGGAGTCTCGATCACGCGCGGCAACTGGATGCTGGAGTCTGGAACATGGCGATCAAAGGAAGAAGGGGACCAGGATCTGGCGGTCAGATGAAGAAGAAGGCGGCCTGGACCTGGAGTCTCTAGCACGCGCGCGGGAGGAACTACGATGGCGCGGGAGAAGGATTACGGCCGCAGGAGGAGTCCCAGTCGCGCCAAAAACACCGATGCCAACTCTCCATCGGGCTCCCATATATGCCAGCCCTGACCCTCTTTTTGCCAAGTTGCCAAAATTGCAAACCCCAATTGCCAAACGGTCGGAGACTACAATTTGTGCTTTTTGCCAAAAAAATTAGATTGCCAAACTCAAATGCACAACCGTTGGACATGCTCTAACCTCTTGCTCTCTCTCTCCTCTCTTTTCTTTGGCGTAGAGACTTGGGAAAGCAATGGTGCCACATCCTGGCACCTGAGATGGCGCTCCCTCCAGCGGCAGCCGCGTACGATGGTTGCGCCCCCTCCGCCAGATTTGGCGCTAGGTGCTCCGTCCACCAGGACGACGATGAGGAGCAGCAGGTGGGCGACGGCGCGGGTCGAGGTCGGGGCACGACGACGGCGTGTATTTCATCCCTGTTCCCTCACCGCTTACCCTCGGCCCGGTGACTTCTCCGCGGCTGCGCCCGGTGGCTCCTCCGTTCGCGGCTCCATGACGGATGCAGGATGATTGTGTTCTCTCCAAAGGGCTGGAGACGTCACCGATGCTTCACCAGTCGAGGCGACGATGTCAACCCTTTCTCTCTTTTCCTCCCTCTAATGTTGCAATTCTTTTTTGGGCTCATCTACTACCTTTGTCCCCAAATAATTCCTCAATCCTAATTACTATAGGTGGACGTCAGATCGTGCATGTTTTAATTGCAGGTTCATGGATGACCACGACCTGCATATATATCATCGAGGTATGAATAAATCAGGAGATTTTGGCTGTCGTACTTTACCATTAAACTCAGTCAGTGCTGCTCTCGTGAAAGGCACACAGAAGGAATATTTTAGCTCATAGCTGCTGCTGGTATTCGCATCATTTTTGTATAGAATTGGAATGGTGCTACTATGCATTACTGGAATTTTTGAAGCTTTTAGAACCTTCAACACTGAATCATGAACGGCGCTGCTATACGTTATTGGAATTTCTGAAGTTTTTAGAAGCTTCAACACTGGATCATCATTGTTTTTTATCCTTCCTCATTCAGATTTACCTACATTTGGAATGATGTCTGTTTCATAATATGGTTTGATCGAATTGCCAATGAGCTCAGCATCTAATACTAATAGTTAGTGTCCTGTTTTATTCCAGACGCAGCGATTACCTTTTCCCATGAACACAACACAACAAAATTAGAAGTTACATTACAGCACAAATCCTTCTTAGCACACAACATCTTTTAATTCCATGCCTCACAGCGATGCTACTAACTTGCTTTTAATCTAATAGATCATGTATCTGAAGACAAGTGTGTTCCTGCTACAGGTTCAGTCCATCAGGTGACATTCATGGCCTTATCTGTTACCGGTTTATGGCTTCTACTATTTCTTCTGCTGTTATGTATTTCTTAGGGAATTGGTTGATACCTTTAGCAGCTTGGGGTCAGCAGGATGAGTAACTTCCGTAATTAGAATGCTTGGTCAGTCCATTTCAGTTTCCTTTTCTTAAGTTGTTTGGTCCTGACATAATTACTATTGCAAATATGAAATTATGGTACTCTGAGTTACCATGGGTGAGTGCAGATCTTTGTATCTCCTTACCAAGTTCATCAAACAACGATTTCGTGCAATACCAAGTAATCAGGTTACACTAAAAGTTAGAGCTTATTGATTTAAGGTTGTACACAGAATTCACATGTTAGCTTTATGGCTCCAGTTTACTCTTCTAAAATACTCCTTCTGTGTGCCTGTTACTATATTGAAACTGAGAGCCCGAGGTGCAATGTCAATCCATAGTTTCTTAATTATGCTAATGCATTGAGTGTACTTGGTCGTTCTCTTACATGCATCATACCAGAAAAATGCCGGCAACAGGTTTAGAACTGTGTTTATGATAGTCAGTGTATGTGCTTACAGGATAGACTTATTAGAAGACTTAACCTCAAAAAATATACTTATTACAAGCGATTTAGATTCAATGATGTAAATATATCATAGGATAGCTAATTATACTGTGAGTAAACAATACATAGTACCTTTGCCGTTGTATTCCATAGCATCAAGGACAAATTGAGATGATCTTGTCTTGTACACTAGATAGATACTATAGAAATCAAGCACTAGATTTGGCTTTAGCATTATATAATTTCTTTCTTTACGAATTTATTTTTTCTATGCCTATTAGTACCTTCATATCAGTATGTTCTTTAGCTCGCGTTATCATGATAATTTGAACCTATTTTGTTTCAGGTTAACTTTGAACCAAAATATGCTACGCTAGACCCAAGAAGAAGTGAGGGGGATGCATAACAAGTTTGAAGAGACTAATGCACTGCTGCGAACTGTGCTGAAATTACAGAAATATTGAGGTAGGTCTAGACGATGTTTCAGTTGATGATGCATTTGCCTAACCTTTTGCTACCTTGCTAGAACACCAAACTTTCTCTGTTGTTGGAACTTTGTGCACTATATTGCCACAACATATGTGCAACTTATTTGCATCTGTTTGTATGTTTGAACCTGTGTGATGAAACCTGGAACTAGTATGATGTTTGAACCAACAAGCACTGTGTCTTCTGTCTTATGCTCTGGAATGTATGTGGATGATGGCTTGGCTGATATGTGTATGCTTTATGAGCTGTGATGAGAATGCTGGAAACATATGTGTGACATTCGTCATTGAATTAATACATATGACAATGCCACATTCATCATTGAATGAAAGGAAATTTTATGACGAGCTACAATCGTCTCAAACTAGCTAAATCAGGGCTCACAACATGCAATTTGTGACAGCTGGCGTATTGAATGATGATTTGACCAACCAATATGTGACAGATATAATCGTCACTAAATGGTAATAATATATGACCACAAAATAAACCATCGCAAAAGGTCATCACAATTTGTGACGGTTTTCCATATTATCATCACAATGTACATTTAGCGACGGTCGTTTTGTGACGACCTTCATGACGGTGGTTTTTTGTCATACCATTCATTTTGTGACAAATCCTGTAGTTTTCATGACACTTTCAGTTTGTTATAAAAGCCCAGATTTTTTTGTAGTGTGATCAACAAATTCAACAATTTAACAATGATTTTTTCACTAGACCTTTCACCTTAGAGGAACTTGATGCCACAATAAAAGAGATGAAGAACAACACTGCTCCTAGGCCTAATGGTTTCTCTGTAGAATTTTTCAAGGCATTTTGGCACTTAATTAGAGGTGACATTAAGGAGATGCTAGATAGTTTGCATGTTGGGCATTTAGAGTTATGGAGATTGAACTATGGGGTAACTATTTTGCTACCCAAAGTCAAACCAGCTACCAATATCAAGCAATTTAGGCCAATTTGTCTACTGAGTTCATCTACAAGATCATCACTAAGACTTTGACACTGAGATTAACAGCTATAGTTGGCAAGGTGATCAGTCCTTTCGAAACAACCTTCATACCTAGTAGGAATATTCTAGAAGGGGTAGTGATTGTTCAGGAGGTATTGCATGAATTGAGAGGTACCAAATCTGCTGGAGTAATCATTAAATTAGATTTTAAAAAGGCCTATGATAAGGTCAATTGGAATTTTCTGGAGGAAGTGTTAAGTAGGAAGGGTTTTGCAGACACTTGGATTCAGTGGATTAGCAAAGCTGTTAGAGGTGGTAGGGTCTATATAGATTTAAATGGAGGGAGAGAGAAGAGTTCTTTAGAAGCTATAAATGCCTCAGACAAGGGGATCCTCTATCCCCACTATTGTTGAACTTAGTGGCTGATGCTCTTTCAACAATGCTATCTAGAGCTTGTGCTGCAAGCATTATCCAGGGTTTGGTTCCTCATCTAGTGGATGGAGGTCTATCACACTTGCAGTACGCTGATGAGACAATGATCCTACTCTAATACTCTCCTAAGAATTTGATGAATGTTTGATTGATTCCATCTTGTTATGAAGCTATGTCTAGGATGAAAACCAATTTTGAGAAAAGCAAAACCTTCATAGTTGGTCTTATAGAGTTGAAGCAATGTGTGTCTGCTAACTCATTAGGTTGTAAGACTGGCTCCTTCCCCACGAAGTACATGGGTATGCCTATCAGCAGCTTCAAGATCTCCAAGGCACAATTGAGTTATGTTAGTGAGAAAACTTAGAAGAGACTAGGAACTTGGCAATGTGAATACCAGTCTTCAGGTGGCAAATCCACATTAATTGATTCTTGCCTGTCTAGCATCCCTATGTATACCATGGGGGTTTATCAACTTTATGAAGGAAACTATTAGAAGTTAGACTCCATAAGGTCTTGATTTTTCTGGCAGGGGAACACCAAGAAAAGGAAATACCATATGATAAAGTGGGAAGCTCTGAACAAGTCAAAAGATTTTGGGGAGTTAGGTTTCTTGGATGTTAGAGCTATGAATGTATGTCTGTTGGTTAAGTGGATTGACAAGTTAGAGAGAGGTGATAATAGTTTGTGTTGTTCTCTGCTAATAAACAAATATCTAGGCAACAAAAGTACTTTCAGATTAGAATCAGACATGGCTCTCAATTCGGAGATCTCTGCTAGATGTGAGAGAGTGGTATCAAAGAGGTCATGGTGTTAATATTACAGCTGGTCTTCAAACCAGTTTCTGGCATGACAGCTGGTTAGGTAACTATCCTCTGAAAATCAGTTTCCCTAATATTTTTAAAATTTCCTCAAACCTAGACTTAGAGGTAGCCAAGGCTCTTGTGAATGGCCAGTGGCATATTGAGTTCAGGAGACAACTGAATGAAAACTTGTCAGGAGAATGGGACAGCGTCCTGGATCTCTTGAGTGAAGTTGAGTTGTTTGAAGGGAGAGATGAGGTATTCTGGTCACTAGAAAGATCCAAAAAATACTCCTCGAGATCACTATAAGAGTAATGACTTCTAGGGGGTTATTGACCATCATATGATGTTAATCTGGACATGCAACATTCCCTTGAAGGTCAAGATTTTTATGTGGATAGCAGCACATGATAGAATACAATGTGCAGTTTAGCTAAAAAAGAAACAATAGTTAGGTCCTGAAGAGTGTTTCACATGCGGCAAGCTTGAGTCTTTTGATCACATCTTATTCCAATACCCAATAGCCGTGTTTCTCTGGTCCTTTTTGACAAACTGCTTGGGATGAGAGACATCTCCAGTTAGCTATGACTCTTTCTTCCCAGTGATCATGGAGAGATGTAGAGGTAACAAGCAGGGGGTGACTTTGTTCTTATGTGCAGGTGCGCTTTGGTCTATTTGGAAAGCTCGTAATGATGTGGTGGATGGCACTCATATACAAGACCGATTACGCTGGTGAAGACATGGAGTCCACTCTTGAAGCCAAAGCTGAAGCCCCTGGTAGAAGAGATGATTCAGCTAGTTTTAGCAAATGCTGCTTCCTTGTAATGTTGATGTGTGTCTTCTTGTATCACGTTTCCAACTTTGGCGCTTTTGCGTGTTGCGGTAGTTTCAAACTGTAGTTAGAGGTCTTTGTTATTTTCTCTGAGTAGTCCACTCTAAGCAGTGTCATAAACTTTATTATAAGCAGGTATACCCAGCACTGGATCTTTGGCTTGATAAGCTTTCAATAAAGCCGGACAATGCCTTTGATCTAAAAATTTTAGTGTAATATCCGTTTTACCCTCTAAACATTGTTGAATTTAAAAAACATCCCCAAACTCAATTTTTGGACAATTGACGACCTCAATTTTTAAAATCAGATATAATTTCCTTGATCATTTTAAATGGTTTCCTATGTGATTTTGCTGACATGATGGTGGGCCATATATCATGTGATCTCTCCTTTTTGTATTAAAAATTATGACTTTTCTATATTAAGTCGGATGAATACAAACTTTATATCAAAATGACAGAGCTCGATACGATATACAACTTTGTAGTTGGTAACCTTTCTATATGAGATCTTTTAGAGGCTCAAATATAGTTTTGAATTAACAAATTTTTGAAATTCAAATTTTTGAGATTACCTATATATGATGTTGACATGATCTATATCAAAGTGGTAGCTCTTAATATGATATACATCTTTGTTATTACGTTCAAAAATATACATCTTTGTTATTAACAATTTTTTTTTATCTGATACTATTCTTTTTGCGAAGACTATCTAAGATCATTTAGAGGCACAAAATTTCATTTTTAAGTTCTCAAACTTTAAAATTCAATTTTTTTAATTTTTTCAAACGATCTTGGATGTTGACATGGTCTATATAGCAAAGTTATAACTCTAAATGTAATCTACAACTTGACATTTTTATATGAGACCGTTTAGAGACCCAAATATCTTTTAGATTTCTCACATTTTAAAATTCAAACTTTTTGAACTTTCATCGAACCTCGGGCATTGACATTGTCAATACTAAAGTTATAGATCTCAATGTGATTTGTAACTTTACGGTTGAAAATCCTTTTATTTGAGATTATATAGAGGCCCAGGTATTTGTTTTAATCTTTCTGGTTATTAAATTCAAAATTTTGAATTTCTTTAATAAACTCGGACGGAGACACACTCTATACCAAATTGTAGTGCGTAAAGAGAAATAAAATTTTCTAGTTGATTTTTTATTTGAGATCATTTAGGAGCACAAATATTCAATAAAAGGCATAACTAAAAAACTGAAGGCTCATGGGGCCCACTGCCACATAAGCCAGATTTTTTTATCAAAACCACTTTAAACTATTTTTGAAGGGTAATTTAGTATCTTAGTTACTTTTCAACCAGAACCGATATCAAATGGCATTTGTGTACTGGGAAATGTCTGGTTAGAGGTAGAAGTTTTCTTAGGCCTCGTTTAGATTGAAAAAAAGTGAACCTGAAGAATAGTATCATTTTCGTCTTATTTGACAAATATTATCCAATCGTGGACCAACTAGGCTCAAAAGATTCATCTCGTGATTTCCAACTAAACTGTGTAATTAGTTATTTTTTTACCTACATTTAATACTCCATGCAAGCGGCTAAAAATTGATGTGATGGAGAGAGAATGAAAAAACTTGGAATTTGGATGACATCTAAACGAGGCCTTAATCACGCAGCTTATATGCTGAATCATCATGACCATTGAAACTTTCAATACAAACGCCTTGATATTTATGAACCTGTGAGCATATATAAGGCCTTGTTTAGATGCACTCCAAAAGTTGAAATTTTTTCACAGTCTCTCCATCACATCAATCTTTGGACCCATGCATAAAGTAGTAAATGTAGGTAAAAAAATAACTAATTACACAGTTTAGTTGAAAATCACGAGATGAATCTTTTGAGCCTAGTTGGTCCATGATTGGATAATATTTGCCAAATAAGACGAAAGTGGTACTATTTATCGGTTTGAAATTTTTTCAGCGTCTAAACGTGGCCTAAGTTGGTGTAAAGTAACTTTTGTGAGTTCGTGGCTGCGCATGGGGAAAGCGACGCCACACCACCATCCATCCATGAAGAAGCTACTAGAAACCTGCCGTCAGTCGGTCACTGTACCTGGCCTTCGAGAGTGCCACTTATTTGATTCATATCTTCTGTATGTATATAATCTTCTAGAATAGTCGCATGGTTAGAGAAAACATCTTCAACGTCTGTAAATTGGTCGGCAGCAATTGCCGCCTGCTCTTTTATTGCAGCCACTAGTTAAAAAGCATTCAGCAATATGCAATAATATAATACACATGGTGATGATACTTTCAGAAGAAGGTTCAGTCAAACATTCTTAGCTGCAAGTATTGGAGCTTATTTGCAGCAACAGCAGCTGTGCTGTCTCCCTGCTAGCACTAGCACTGTACGATAACTGTTTTTTTGCTACAAAGAAGTTCATAGCGCAATGCAATACCATGTGTATTAATAAGTATTCAGTTTTGTAACATAAAATCTGTGAGTAATTAGAGAGCAACTGCCAGAGTAACTTACTGGAGAGTGGAGAGCATTAGCATGTGCCAAATGTCATGCAGCATCGTGAGTAGAAGAAAAATTCCTCTAAATTGATTTGACATATGGCTGGCTATCCTCGGTTTAGTGTGAATTGCGTTATAACATGCAATTCGTTTAGTTTCTGTGGAGGAATTTTTCATGCTGAATATTGACCTCCTTCCCGGAATGCTTATGCTTGAAGAGTCTTATGGGCTATGTTGTTGATACCATAATGGTGAATATATGCTTGCTCCCAAGTAGGATTCTTCTATATATGAAGCACTTTACCAACATTCCATTGCCTACTCCCTGAGGTGATTCCCTTATCGAATAAGTATTGGATGCATGGTGCTTATATAGCATTTCAAGATCAGGATATAATGAGGACATCGGAATAAGCTCTATGTCAAATTGGGTCACTTGATCTAGTCATCATCTGTTAGGTGATTTTTTTCTTCTTTTGCTTGGCAGCCTGATGTAATTAACCAAAAAATTATTTGTAGCTAGCAGGAGATGCTTAAGCGGCCACACAATCCAATAACGACACAGGACATTATCACTTGACCCATCGATCTTTCGTGATCCATGCGGCTATTGCACCAAACACTGATAACCTTTCGTAAACCTAACACTTCCTCCTCCCCTGGTTGCCGCAGCCCCTGAAACGCACTGACGCATATAAAGCGTTGCAGAAACAGACGGGCGATAGATGAAGCCGTGCAGGGAACAGCAGTGCACCACAGGCTGACTAGACTGACACTAGCTAGTCAGGATAGTAGCTTCCCGTATCGGTCTTCATCACCAAACACAGCCTTCCCCAATTAATCTTCGTCCAGGTGATGCATTCCTTAATTAACTTTTGCCAAAAGCAAGATCGATGCATGGCCAATTTTTTTTTCTTTGCCCATTTGGACCGTAATGCCACACATTGTTTAATCTTTGTCGGGCGGCAGTGCAATAGTAAGATCGTACAGTACTACTACTGTACATGCAAACGACGACGACAGGACAGCGGTAATAACAAAATAAAAATTCACTGCTGGCAGATTCCTTGTGGAGTCCGGTCCATATGGAAGTTTAGCAAGCGCCCAAATTAAATAAATTCAATAGAAAATTAAAGCATGTCGGAACTGAGGCCTTGTTCACTTCCCCCTCTCAACTCAAAATATTTCCTCTTTCACCCATCACATCAAATCTTTCGACGTATGCATGGAGCAAGGTAAAAAAGATAACTAATTGCATAGTTTGTCTGTAAATGTCGGGACGAATCTTTTGAGCCTAGTTAGTCCATAATTGGATAAATTTTGCCAAATAACAACGAAAGATGCTACAGTAACTTTTCAGCTACTTTTCGCGAAGTGAACACACCCTGACATGGGTTCTTCGATGATTGTTGGCAATGGAGCATTATTGTGTGTTTTTATTATTCATTAATTGAATAATACAGAAGTTAGACCTGTCATTGCTCACCTGGTATGATCTGTCATATCTGTCCGGCGCACTACTCTTGGACCGATGGGATCAATATGATTACTAGTATATGATTCTGAGGGAAGTAGAGACAAACCAAGCATCAAAAATAGCTGGAGTTTTGTTACTAATCAGTCGCTTTTACACAACACGGCACCAAGCATCAAAAATAGGTGCCGTGTTGTGTAAAAGCTCATTTGATCAATCCAATTGTCAGAAAAGTAGCTGATCCAATACTTAACTTGCAGCAACAAAGTATATACCTGCAACTGAATCGCATTACCACTAGCTTATCCCACAAAAAAAGAAATTCTATGCTTTTAGAATAATCCTACTCACACCAGAAGCGAACACCAGCGACTACCTTTCCTCTATATAAGGACCAACCAACCTCTACTCTAGCGCACATTCCACCAGGGCACAGGCTACACTACTTATCTCCTCCCTCTTTTCCGGAGCCTTTAATTTACTCACGTCGCCGAGCTGGCTAGCGACAAGCGCGACGTCGTCGTCGGCGATGCCGGCTCGTGCCTTGATGACGGCGAATCGTCGGCCGTGAGCAGCAAGGCGGTGGTGGAGGAGCTGTACCGCGCGCTGGAGCGCGGCGACGTGGACGCCGTGCGCCGCCTGCTGAACCCGGACGTGGACTGGTGGTTCCACGGCCCGCGCGCGCATCAGCACCTGGTGCTCATGCGCCTGCTCACCGGCGCCGGCGGCGGCCTCCCGTTCAAGATCCGGTCCCTGGACGCCTTCGGGCCGACCGTGCTGGCCGAGGGCACCGACGCGACGGGTGCGCTCTACTGGGTGCACGCGTGGACCGTGGGCCCCGGTGGCCGCGTCACCGAGGTGCGCGAGTACTGCAATACCGCGCTCGTCGTGACGAGGCTTGGCGGCGGTGGTGGCGCCGACGCCGCTGCGGCGGCGGCGGAGGAGGAGGCCAAGGCGACGTTCTCGCGGTCCCCGTCAAAACAGGTGTGGCAGAGCCGGCTGCTCCCCGACCGGGCTCGCAGGAACCTCCCTGGCCTCGTGCTTGCCATCTGATCGGATCAGATGCGAATCATGCCATATATGCTTCTAAACTGGCGTGTGGCTTATTATGCTTTCTAGAGACTAGAGATGGGCTATGCATGTCTTCAAAATGTGGTTACAATTGGACGTGAATGAATCAAATGCGTCACATTAAAAAATTGAAATTAGTCGAAGCAAATCAAATGATACCTGTGTGTGATGTGAATGTGACATATATGATATATGTGAGTTCCTGATGGAGATGATTTAGCGGCAAGCTTATAGGGTTACTCAGGGGTGTTTGATCCTTGGTGTTGGGAAAACGATTCCCAGCAAGGTGGAACAATAGGCAGGTCCAGACACAATTAGAGCACTATTTACTATCACTATTTTACATCTTTGTCGTAAGACAGCTAAGGTACATTTCTAGAATATTCCTATACTAGTACAAGCCCCAAGGACATTCCAGGTCTTTTCCTCTTGCACCGTCTTTGCTTGTTGGGCCCTAGCCGCAGGCCCGCGGGAGGCCCATCCCCGGTGTAACACCCTAAAATTTTAGGATATTTAAAAGTAGGTAAATATGATTTTTTATGCAATCTTGTGGGCATACAAACTTAGAATAATAATAATTTTATTAACTTAAAATCAAATATAAGGGTAGGAACATGTTTGTGCACTCATGCTGTTGCATTTCAATATTTTGTATTGAGTGGTTTGATTCAAATTGAAAAGAGGATTCAAAATAATTTGAAAATACTTTGAAATATTTGAAAAGAAAAAAGAAAAGAAGTTTTATTTCTCTTCTCAGCTTTCGGCCCAGCAGGCCACCCCTGGCCCGCGGCCCGCCTGCCTCCCAACCGCGCGCGGCCGTCTTCGCGCCTTGGGCCGAGCCCAGCGAATCCAGCCGCTGGCCCAGCAAGCTCACGCGAGCGCGCGCCGCCTGCCTTCTCTGCGTGTCGCTGACGCCGCGGGCCCACACGTCAGGACCTTCTTCCTCCCCACGCCGCATCGGATTTCTTTCCTTGCTTCTACCGATCGAATCCACCTCCAAATCTTCTTCCATCCTTATTTGGAGCGCCTTCGGGCTATATAGGTCGCATGCCGAGCCCAACCGCACCCATCTCGTCCTTGTTTCAGCCGCTGTGGTGCTCGAGAGCTCGGTCACCGTGAGCGTGAGCCCTAGCCGCCGCCATTCCGAGCCGCACGTCTCCTTTGGCCCGTCCTCGGCTCCATTTTCACGCGAGGTGAGCATGTCGTGCTCCGCTCTCCCTCCCTGTGTTTTCCTTTCTCTGAATCGTGCCCGGGAGCGTGGTAATGCAAGATCTGGCCATGGCGCCGCCGTGTTCGCTCGTCACCGGTGGTTTTTCCTGCCGTCGCCGCCAGCAGTAATCGTGGGCCATCCGATCTCGGATCGACCGTCCAGATTAGAAGTTACCGGTTCGTGGCTATTTTGTTAAAGAGCCCCTCTTTTCTTGAAAACAAACCCGCGGTCCATGGCATATTCCCGAATTACGTTTTCCTTTTCATAAAGCGTAGTTTGATCTCGGTAATACAAGAATACGTTTTCTGATATTTACAGTTTTGCCACTTATTTTGTTTTAGTCATACTTCTCCGTTTTAACTCCGATTTGACCCGTTCAAATTGCGTTAGGTTCGTATTTGTGAGCTCTACATATTAGTAGTACTGTACAGTAGGTTTGTGGCATTTTATTTTCGAGTTTGAATTAAAGTAATTATTTTTCTATAGGAAATTTTCATAAATTCATAACTTCGTTGTTTTAGCTCCGTTTTTCGTGATCTTCGCGTCTGTGTGATGCTAGCGAGTTGTAGATTCGTTTTAAAGACTTTTTATCTTATTTTATTACTGTTGGTGTACTGTTCTAATTATAGTCTTATTTGTTTATGCATGATTGTTCTGGATGAATGTTGTTGCTATTGTTGATCGAGTATAGACGGTGAGCAATTCATTGGGGATCAGGAGTTTTTCTACGAGCAAGATCATCAGGACCAGTTTGAGCAAGGCAAGTATAACATGGGATTATCCTTGTTGTCCTATTCACAATAAGCAAATAATATCATTATGCATATATTTCCTTGTTAAGGATGACTTAGTGTTGATCTTATTCCTTGATACCTATTATATTACATGGAGTAGTATTGCTAGTGCTTAACATGAACTATGATCATGTAATGTGACTAATGGAATATGCAATAAACATTAAAAGATAACTTTTTATTACTGTCTAAAGGGGAATAGAGCATGGGGTTATTTTGGTGCTCTTGTTACTCTCCTTAAGGACTTATCTATAAGCGAACATCTGGGACTTATAGTACAACTGTGAGGGCTATATGGCTCTGGCTTTAGTCATATAGAAGGACCTTTTATAGCTTGTTAGTGGTAATCCTTTTTGGCGTAAGAATGGCTTGACGAATCGGGTATAGTGCGGCCTCTGTCCTTATGTGTATAGGCTGCGTGTCATTATGCCATTTGGAAGGGGGGCTCTATATCTGTTTGTCGAGTGAATCTAATGACCCTAACTTATTAGATGAACCTTCAAAAGACTTCATAGTGTTCCCCTGCCTGCTCACCTTGGAAGTGTTTTAGGAGTAATTAACCCGGGCATATGGACGACACGACTCACAGTGAAAGTGTACAACCTTTGCAGAGTGTAAAACTATTATAACAGCTGTGCTCACGGTCACGAGTGGCCTTGAACCCTTATGGAATAGTTGATCATTAATAATGAATATGTTTTTGCTATTCGTTAATCATTTCACATGGATCATATATTTATTGTTTACATTGAGACATTTTGGTATTATTGATATACTAAAATAATGCTAATTAAAAGCTACATGCTGATAAACCAATGTCATGCCTTTGAGCCTCATGAACCTCATGTTACACTTGTTGAGTACGAGATGTACTTACGCTTGTTTATTTTTCTTACTTGGATAAAAATCCCGGATGGGTAACATATGGTGCAAATAGTGACTACTACTCCTACTTCCCTGAAGATTACTAGACTTGCAGACAACCAGTCAATGTGCATGTGCTTGGAGCTACCACGAGATATTTATATTTTCACTTTCGCTATATTTGTGTAAAGACTATGTGATAATAATCGTGATGTAATAACATTTGTGATGATACTTCCTTTATAATTTGTTAACTTATGTGTGATTGATCTTTGGGCACACATAAGAGTATGCACTCCATTTGATTGTTAAATGGGTGTGACAAATTGGTATCAGAGCTTTTATTGACTGTAGGACGCAAGCCTAGCTAGAAATGGTCGATTTAGTATCTTCTTTTTCACTATTTTTATGCTTATTATCTTGCTCTTGTTATTTGATAAATTTTTATGCTTCTTATGTCTCATTCTATTACAAAATTTTGCCTCTATTCTAACTACATCTAAAAACTCTGTAGATGGTTTGTGGCCGCAAGACTGCCCGCATCACCACTAGAGGACACTATCCACCTCGTGCTTTGCTTGCACCTGAAGAGCCACAAGAGGAAGCACCCCAGGAGCAGGAGCAGGCCCCTGAAGCACCAATCCAAGCACCAACACCTCTCCAGGAAGAACCCGAGCCTGAAGAAGATCCTGAGATCATTGAGATTGAAGATGATGAAGAGGAGGAAGCCAATGAAGGAGAGCAACCCCTATCTCCACCACATGATGCAGCTGCTGAGGATGTGCCACCTCCTCCAATGGGATGGACTATGAAGATCTACCACAAGGCTGGAGGAGATGCTGTCTCTCACCATCGACTTGTGGGAATGCTCTCTGCCTACTTTGCTAATTGGCACCCAGCTGTAGAGTACGTCTGTTGGGAGTATACCCATCCGCTGGAGGACACTTACTGGAAGGCAAGAGCGAGTATTTTTCCTAAGGATAAGGAAAAAGGGACATACCAGCTGGACAGGATGTATGCTCACATGGTTCGTCGAGCTACCATGGAGGCTAGCATTGAAGATGCCGCTTTTGAAGCATGTATGGGCCTCCGTTACCTTCGCTTTGATATCATGAAGCATGATGTTCACCGTTACTTTCCTCGCGCACACCCCGACCTTGGATGGGCCATGATGGATCCAGTGCAGTTGGAACCACTTCCTCGAGTGATGTGAACCTTGTCTATGATATGATGGAGAGGAAGCTGCAGTTAGAGGAGATGGTGAAGGCACAGGGGAAGACCATCAAGAAGTGCCGAGCAATGATTGATAAACTCCGAGCAAACCAAGGTATGGCTAAGATTTATGAGACATTAGAGCATGAGCCACGTCATTAGAAAATAGGAGTCCTTTATGTAATAAGAACGTTCTTAGTAACGTCAGTTGAGTCTTCGAGTCTGTCGTGTGGTTTGAACTTTGGTGTGATAGTTGCTTCATCATTATGCTTATGTGTGAGTTGGATTTTTGTTATAAGTGTTGGGGCTTGTAGGCATGTCTACGAGTTCCATTTTTAAGAATAAAAAGTTTATCAGTCAAGGGAATAATAGTTGGGGTTTAGTATTGTCACGTTTCTGTCCTTGCTGTTTTCTGGAGCAGTCTGCAATGTTTCTGCTATGGTTCAAAAACGGTTCGTGCAATATTTATGAAATTTTTATGAGAGAAACTAGACTTAAGCACCTTTCAAATGTCACTAGAATCACCTTATTATCTGATCTGGTTCAAGAGATATAACTGTCACAAGTTAAAGTTTCTGCACAGTCTGGAAGCTAAAACAGTTTCTGTTGCGCCTTATTTTTCATTAAGTTAACGACAGAATCTGGTCTTATGGTCCGAATAAAAGTTGTGGAGAACTTTATAAGCTTTCCAACCATATAAAGCACGCCTCTATTGGACTTCTGTAGCTCGAGATATGATTGATTTACTGAACTGTTAACATTGATACTCGCCTAGAAAACTTTCAGATCTCATTCTTTATCTTATAAGTGGTTGATAACATGGAAATCTCAAAGTTTGCATTTTTATGGATGGCAGATAGCCGGAAGAGGAAGAGGCAGGGGTCGTGGAGGTGTTCCCCCAAATCCCCCACCACCACTGCCACCCACTATTGAGCAACTATTGGCAGTGTAGACACAGCTTATGCAACAACTGGTGCAGAACCAACATAATCAGCCAGTTGCTGGGGCACAACCACGTGATAAGCGTGGTGAGTTTTTGAAAGGTCGTCCCCTAGTGTTCACGCATGCCGCTGATCCATTGGAAGTGGATGATTGGCTTCGTGCCGTGGAAAGGCAACTCAACATTGCACAATGTGATGACCGGCAGAAGGTGTTATTTGCTTCTAGACAACTCCAGGGAGGAGCTCAGGATTGGTGGGAATCGTATGAGTATGGTCGTCCCGCCAATGCTCCCACGGTCACTTGGCAGGAGTTTAGAGAGAACTTCAGAGCTTACCATATACCAGAAGGGATGATAGAACTAAAGGTAGAGGAATTCAGGAACTTGACCCAAGGGTCATTGTCTGTAGCTGAGTATCATGATAGGTTTGCCTAGTTGTCACGATATGCTCCACATGAGGTGGCTAATGATAATGATAAGTAGTGCCGCTTCTTAAAGGGATTGTATGATGGACTACAATTGCAGCTGATGTCCAATACTTATCCCAATTTTCAGACGCTTGTGAACCACGCTATCGTGGTGGATAACAAGCGCAAGGAGATGGATGCCAAGAGGAAAAGACTTCAGGGATAGACTTCTAGTAGTAACACTCATCTGCGTACTGGGTTCTAGCAAAGTAATCAACAGAGGCCTCCTTCTGGTCAGTGGAATCGTGGTCAGGTCCCTTTCCGCAATCAGTTTCTGCAACGTCCCCCATTCCAGCCGCAGAATGGCAACCCACGCCCTGCGCAACAGAGTGGAAATCAGACTCAGCGTCAGGGCTCTTCCAATAATACCCCTATGAAGACTAGTGCTCCCAATACCCCCAACAGATGTTTTTGATGCGGGAAAGAAGGTCACTTGTCTTACAATTGCCCTGAGAAGCCCAACCAGCAGACTCCCCAGAGGCAGGGTAGTCACCAGAAGCCAGCACCTAACACTGGAAGGGTGAACCACTTGTCTCAAGAAACAACAGTGGAGGAACCAGAAGTTATGTTTGGTACGTTCGATGTCCATTCCACTCCTGCCACTGTTCTTTTTGATTCTAGAGCATCACATTCTTTCATATCACAAGCATTTGTTAGAATACATAGAATTCATTTGTGTGCCATGAAGAACCCTATATTAGTAGACTCACCTGGTGGAAGCATGCCAGCATCTTATCGTTGTCTCCCAATTAGTCTCATTCTAAGGGGGGTAGAGTTTAAGGTGAGTCCTATAGTATTGAGAACATCTGGGATTGATCTCATATTGGGAATCGATTGGATGATGCAACAAGAAGCAAAGATTTAGTGCAAGGGGAAATCAGTAGTGCTGACAACACCGAAGGGAGATAGGATCAGGGTTGATGTGAAAGTACAAAAACAGGATCAGGGTTGATGTGAACCAGCTTAATGATGGTGCCAACAAGGAGGACCAGGTTGTGGAGGAGTTCTCCGATGTGTTTCCTGAGGAATTGCCAGGTATGCCACCAGACCGTGACATTGAATTTATTATTGAATTATTACCTAGAACTGCACCCAAAGCTAAGCGTCCATATAGAATGGGAGTAGATGAATTAGAAGAACTTAAGAAACAAATTAAGGAATTGCAGGATAAGGGTTTCATTCGTCCTAGTTCTTCACCTTGGGGAGCACCAGTGATTTTTGTGGATAAGAAAGATGGCACTCAGAGGATGTGTGTAGATTATCAGTCTCTCAATGAGGTTACTATCAAGAATAAGTACCCGTTGCCTAGAATTGATGACTTGTTTGATCAGTTGAGAGGTGCTTGTGTATTCTCCAAGATTGATCTTTGTTCTAGATATCACCAGTTGAAGATTCGTGCTAGTGATATACCAAAGACAGCTTTTACCACACGGTATGGTTTATATGAGTATACCGTGATGTCTTTTGGTCTGACTAATGCCCTGCATACTTTATGTATTTGATGAATAAGGTGTTCATGGAATATCTAGATAAGTTTGTAGTGGTATTCATTGATGATATCCTAGTATTCTCTAAGACTGAGGAGGAACATGCCGAACATTTGAGGTTGGTCTTGCAAAAGCTTAGAGAACACCAGTTATATGCCAAGCGGAGAAAATGCAAGTTTTGGTTGAAGGAAGTTTCCTTTCTTGGTCATGTTGTCTCAAATGGAGGAATTTTAATAGATCCTAGCAAAGTGAAAGATGTATTGAACTGGAAGCCACCAACCAATGTAAGTGAGATCCGTAGTTTCTTGGAATTAGCAGGCTATTACAGGAGATTTATAGAGGGATTTTCTAAGCTTGCGAAGCCAATGACTGCACTATTGGAGAAGAATGCCAAGTTTGTGTGGTCTGAGAAGTGTCAGACTAATTTTGAGGAATTGAAGAAAAGATTGACCACTGCACCAGTATTGGTTTTGCCAGATCTGAGTAAACACTTCTCTATCTACTGTGATGCATCTCGTTTGGGTTTGGGATGTGTTCTTATGCAAGAAGGTAGAGTTGTGGCATACCCATTGAGACAGTTAAGAAAGCATGAATTAAATTATCCTACTCATGACTTGGAATTAGCTGCAGTGGTTCATGCACTAAAGATATGGAGACATTACTTGATTGGACATAAGAGTGATATATACACTGATCACAAGAGTCTAAAGTATATCTTCACTCAAACAAATCTGAACTTGAGGCAGCGTAGATGGTTGGAGTTGATAAAGGATTATGATCTGGAGGTGCATTATCACCCAGGAAAGGCTAACGTCGTTGCTGATGCTCTTAGTAGGAAATGCTACGCTAATGAAGTGCAAGTAATGCCTATGCCAAGAGAGTTGTGTGCTGAATGTGAGCATCTGAACTTAGGGTTTACCACCAATGCAGTAGAATTGGTACTAGAACCTACTCTGGAGCAAGAAATACGCAAGAGTCAGATGAAAGATGCAAAGTTGAGAGAGATAGCAGAAAATATAGCGAAGGGTAAATCACCAAGATTCCATAAGGATGATAAGGGTACGCTATGGTTTGGAAAAAGGCTGTGTGTGCTAGAGGATAAGAATATCAGAGAGACAATTCTGCGTGAAGCTCATGAGTCAGCTTATTCCATACATCCTGGGAGTACTAAGATGTATCTGGATCTGAGAGAGAAATATTGGTGGTATGGTTTAAAAAGAGATGTTGCTGAATATATTGCTTTGTATGACACATGTCAGAGGGTGAAAGCTGAACATCAGAGACCTGCAGGATTGTTACAACCTATGCAGATACCCGAATGGAAATGGGAAGAAGTTGGTATGGATTTCATAGTTAGGTTACCACGTACTCAGAGAGGGTATGATTCAATTTGGGTAATAGTAGATCGTCTAACAAAGGTTGCTCATTTTCTGCTAGTTAAGACTACATATAGCAGTGCAAGGTTGGCAGAATTGTATATGGAAAGAATATTGAGTCTACATGGAGTTCCTAAGAAAATTGTGTCTGATTGGGGTACCCAGTTTACATCTCATTATTGGCAAAAGATACATGAATCACTAGGAACCAAGCTAAACTTTAGTACAGCCTACCATCCATAGACAGATGGACAGACACAGAGAATTAATCAGATATTGGAAGATATGTTGAGAGCTTGTGCTTTACAATATGGTACTAGTTGAGATAAGAGTTTGCCTTATGCAGAGTTCTCTTATAACAATAGTTATCAGAAGAGTCTTCAGATGGCACCGTTTGAGGCTCTGTATGGATGAAAGTGTAGAACCCTGTTGTTCTGGAATCAGACAGGGGAAAGTCAAGTGTTTGGGCCTGATGTACTCAAGGATGCTGAAAAGAAAGTAAGAATGGTTAGAGATAATCTAAAAATAGCCCAGTCCAGACAGAAGAGTTATGTTGATACTCAGAGGAGAGAGTTGACTTTTGAAGTAGGGGATTATGTCTACTTGAAAGTATCACCAATGAGGAGTGTGAAAAGGTTCAACATGAAGGGGAAATTGGCACCCAGGTATATTGGACCTTTCAAGATCATAGAGAGACATGGTGAGGTGGCGTATTAGTTGGAATTACCTAAGAGTTTGGCAGGTGTACATGATGTGTTTCACATGTCTCAACTTAAGAAATGTTTGCGAGTACCAGAGGAGCAGATTCCGTTAGAGGAGCTCACTGTTAAAGAGGACCTCACATATAAAGAGTTTCCAGTTAGAATTCTAGAGACTGCTGAAAGAGTCACGAGGAGTCAAACTATTAAGATGTGTAAGGTTCAGTGGAATCGGTACACTGCAGATGAGGCCACCTGGGATAGAGAAGAGGATCTAAGGAAAACCTACCCGCAACTGTTTGAGTAAGCACTAGTCGAATCTCGGGACGAGATTCATCTTAAGGGGGTAGAATTGTAACACCCTAAAATTTTTGGATATTTAAAAGTAGGTAAATATGATTTTTATGCAATTTTGTGGGCATACAAACTTAGAATAATAATAATTTTTATTAACTTAAAATCAAATATAAGGGTAGGAACATGTTTGTGCACTCATGCTGTTGCATTTGAATATTTTGTATTGAGTGGTTTGATTCAAATTCAAAAGAGGATTCAAAATAATTTGAAAATGCTTTGAAATATTTGAAAAGAAAAAAGAAAAGGAGTTTTATTTCTCTTCTCAGCTTTCGGCCCAGCAGGCCACCCCTCGCCCGCGGCCCGCCTGCCTCCCAACCGCGCGCGGCTGTCTTCGCGCCTTGGGCCGAGCCCAGCGAATCCAGCCGCTAGCCCAGCAAGCTCGCACGAGCGCGCGTGCCGCCTGCCTTCTCTGCATGTCGCTGACGCCGTGGGCCCACACGTCAGGACCTTCTTCCTCCCCACGCCGCATCGGATTTCTTTCCTTGCTTCTATCGATCGAATCCGCCTCCAAATCTTCTTCCTTCCTTATTTGGAGTGCCTTCGGGCTATATAGGTCGCATGCCGAGCCCAACCGCACCCATCTCAATCTTGTTTCAGCCGCTATGGTGCTCGAGAGCTCAGTCACCACGAGCGTGAGCCCTAGCCGCCGCCATTCCGAGCCGCGCGTCTCCTTTGGCCCGTCCTCGGCTCCGTTTTCGCGCGAGGTGAGCTCATCGTGCTCCGCTCTCCCTCCCCGTGTTTTCCTTTCTCTGAATCGTGCCCGGGAGCGTGGTAACGCAAGATCTAGCCATGGCGCCACCGTGTTCGCTAGCCGCCGGCGGTTTTCCCCGCCGTCGCCGCCAGCAGTAATCGTGGGCCGTCAGATCTCGGATCGACCGTCCAGATTAGAAGTTACCGGTTCGTGGCTATTTTGTTAAAGAGCCCCTCTCTTTTCTTGAAAACAAACCCGCAGTCCATGGCATATTCCTGAATTACATTTTCCTTTTCATAAAGCATAGTTTGATCTCGGTAATACAAGAATACGTTTTCTGATATTTACAGTTTTGCCACTGATTTTGTTTTAGTCATAACTTCTCCGTTTTAACTCCGATTTGACCCATTCAAATTGTGTTAGGTTCGTATTTGCGAGCTCTACATATTAGTAGTACTTTACAGTAGGTTTGTGGCATTTTATTTTCGAGTTTGAATTAAAGTAATTATTTTTCTATAGGAAATCTTCGTAAATTCATAACTTCATCGTTTTAGCTCTGTTTTTCGTGATCTTCGTGTCTGTGTGATCCTAGTGAGTTATAGATTCATTTTAAAGACTTTTTATCTTATTTTATAACTGTTGGTGTACTGTTCTAATTATAGTCTTGTTTGTTTATGCATGATTGTTCTAGATGAATGTTGTTGCTATTGTTGATCGAGTATAGACGGTGAGCAATTCATTGGGGATCAGGAGTTTTTCTACGAGCAAGATCATCAGGACCAGTTTGAGCAAGGCAAGTATAACATGGGATTATCCTTGTTGTCCTATTCACAATAAGCAAATAATATCATTATGCATATATTTCCTTGTTAATGATGACTTAGTGTTGATCTTATTCCTTGATACCTATTATATTGCATGGAGTAGTATTGCTAGTGCTTAACATGAACTATGATCATGTAATGTGACTAATGGAATATGCAATAAACATTAAAAGATAACTTTTTATTACTGTCTAAAGGGGACTAGAGCATGGGGTTATTTTGGTGCTCTTGTTACTCTCCTTAAGGACTTATCTGTAAGCGAATATCCGGGACTTACAGTACAATTGTGAGGGCTATATGGCTCTGGCTTTAGTCATATAGAAGGACCTTTTATAGCTTGTTAGTGGTAATCCTTTTTGGCGTAAGAATGGCTTGACGAATCGGGTATAGTGCGGTCTCTATCCTTATGTGTATAGGCTGCGTGTCATTATGCCATTTGGAAGGGGGGCTCTACATCTGTTTGCCAAGTGAATCTAATGACCCTAACTTGTTAGATGAACCTTCGAAAGACTTCATAGTGTTCCCCTGCCTGCTCACCTTGGAAGTGTTTTGGGAGTAATTAACCCGGGCATATGGACGACACGACTCACAGTGAAAGTGTACAACCTCTGCAGAGTGTAAAACTGTTATAACAGCCATGCTCATGGTCACAAGTGGCCTTGGACCCTTATGGAATAGTTGATCATTAATAATGAATATGTTTTTGCTATTCATTAATCATTTCATATGGATCATATATTTATTGTTTACATTGAGACATTTTGGTATTATTGATATACTAAAATAATGCTAATTAAAAGCTACATGCTGATAAACCAATGTCATGCCTTTGAGCCTCATGAACCTCATGTTACACTTGTTGAGTACGAGATGTACTTATGCTTGTTTATTTTTCTTACTTGGATAAAAATCCCGGATGGGTAACAGATGGTGCAAATAGTGACTACTACTCCTACTTTTCTGAAGATTACTAGACTTGCAGTCAACCAATCAATGTGCCTGTGCTTGGAGCTACCACGAGAGACTTATATTTTTACTTCCGCTACATTTGTGTAAAGACTATGTGATAATAATCGTGATGTAATAACATTTGTGATGATACTTCCTTTATAATTTGTTAACTTATGTGTGATTGATCTCTGGGCACACATAAGAGTATGCACTCCATTTGGTTGTTAAATGGGTGTGACACCCGGTCCACGACCTCCATGGCATTATAAGAGTCCTCTCCTTGATTGCGGGGATCACCTGGCCTCCGCCCGAGCCGCCTCAACCTCCACCTTCGCCCTGTGACCTTCACCTTAAATCTCCTCCAAACACCTTTGGCACTGTGCTTGGGCCTTCACCTTGCCAGTGACCAAAGGCGAAGTCTCCTCTTGGTATCCCTGTATGTCATCACACATCTGAACAACTGACATCAATCTGTATAGGCCTCTGTGATGAGGACATCACTCCTTCAAATACACACAATGATCCACTACTGGACATTCAAGGTCCAATTACTAGAGCTCACGCGCGTCAATTAAATTTAGAGGTGAGCTCGTTCCTAAGTAACTCCTTATATGATTTTGAGAATAGATTGCTATATAATGATTATATTGTGCTTAGGAATAAAGGAGAGGTCTAGGAGACACATGGAGGAGGGCTTGGAGGCGTGGAGGACCAGCGAGGGCACCCGGATAAAGATGGAGGATCAAACCAAGTTGAGTTCGAGTCTGCCTCGTAGTTCAGGACCAGTCTGCCTTGAACTGGTCACCCAGGACGCGTTCGGACTCCGTTTTCGATGATCCATATATGGATGGAAAGCTTATTTAATAAGGAAACCAACCCAAGTGGTCCCATGTCAAAAGCTATTCGGAATCAACGGGAATCGTCGAAACAAGTCACCTCCAGAATCTGTCAGGGTGCTGTGTCGCCGTCTATTGGGCCGTTTGGGCCTTGTAACGTGTCGGCGCTCCCCAGGGACGCGAATAGGGGTCCTTTGTCGTTCCTTAGCCTATATAATCAGTAGTCATCATCTACATTAGGGTTGGGTTTTACTTAGATTATTCTGTTGACAACAGTTTCGCCGCCACCGTCGGTTTGTGAGACCCCAACTTTGTGAGATTATTCATTCATCTGCAATTTGGTTGCGATCTTTCTTGTTCTTGCTTGTATTCTTCGTTGCGCAGGTAGGGATTAGCCTTCTTGGTGAGGTCAACCTGGTCCGTGACTCGGTTGATAACCAGAGGAGCTGTGGTGCTAAGATTGCAGGGTTCGATCTTTCGATCTGAAGCCGGATCGGTGTGTCATTCTCCGCCAAAATGATAGTTACCATCACCTGACGGAAGATAGACACTGTCAACCAGTTGTTTTAGTTTGCTATGCTTGCAGAGAAGGAGTTGTAGGGGCATGATTTGCAGGGCAAGAACAAGGTTGGCACCACATACACACCGCGATCTTCGGGGCTTCCCAAGGCATCTTCCTATCGGGTGCCCCCACCAGCGAGCAAGGATAAGTCTGGAGTCAAATCGTCTTCTCCACGACCTTCCGGTCCAGTTAAAAATTCTGTGTAGGAACCTTCAAAGAGTGCATCCTTTGTCGCCTCAACGGGACGTACTCCTAGCGTTCAGTGCCACCGCTGCCATGGATTTGGGCATATGCAGCGGGAGTGCCCTAGTCAGCGAGCATACATTGCTATAGACGATGGGTACATCAGCACCTCTGACATTGAAGATGATGAGGATCAAGAACAAGCTGTTCCGGAGGACGGCAAAGTCTTTGGTAGCGAAGACACGGCTGCCTACATGAACATCATTGTGCAGCGAGTGCTTAGCGCACAGGTACAACAACCTGAGAAGCTGCAACGCCACAATTTATTCTAGATTTTCTTCGTTATCAACAATCGACGAGCACGTGTCATCATTGATGGAGGTAGCTGCAACAACTTGGTGAGTACAGATTTGGTCAAGAAGCTTGACTTGACCACACGCCCACACCCCCATCCGTACCATATTCAGTGGTTGAATGATTCAGGTAAAGCTAAGGTAACACAAACTTGCAGAGTTTCTTTTTCCATTGGTACCTATGTTGATTCTGTTGATTGTGAAGTAGTACCTATGGAAGCTTGTTCACTTTTATTGGGTCATCCTTGGGAATTTGATAAAGATGCTACACATCATGGTAGAAGTAATACATACACTTTTGTGCATAAAGGAAAGAAAGTTACTTTGGTTCCCTTGACCCCAACTGAAATTGTACAATATGATAAAGCACGAACTACTAGTTTGCATGAGGTTAAATCTAAAAATCAACAAGTAGCAAATTCTATTTACCCACCTAAACAAGAGAAGTTAGCACCTAATGTTAAGGCTCAGGGAATTAAATTGAAGGGTGCTGTTATGCTTGCAAGAAAAAGTGACCTTGCTGAAATTTCTGATGACGATGTATGCTATACTTTGGTTTGCAAACGAGCTTTGTTTTCACTTGATGATGATGTTAGCTCGGTACCGCCTGCTATCACTAACCTTTTGCAGGAGTATGAGGATATTTTTCCAGCTGAGATACCCCCGGGGCTGCCACCTATGAGAGGGATAGAGCATCAAATTGATTTGATTCCGGGAGCATCATTGCCAAACCGCGTTGCTTATCGAACCAACCCCGATGAGACTAAGGAAATTCAGTGGCAAGTCCAAGAGCTTTTGGACCGTGGGTACGTACGTGAAAGCCTTAGCCCTTGTGCCGTTCCTGTAATTTTGGTTCCTAAGAAAGATGGTTCTTGGCGTATGTGTGTTGATTGTAGAGCCATTAATAATATTACCATTCGATATCGTCACCCTATTCCTAGGCTTGATGACATGCTTGATGAATTATGTGGCTCTATAATTTTCACAAAGATTGACTTGCGTAGTGGCTACCACCAAATTAGAATGAAACTTGGAGATGAATGGAAAACAGCTTTCAAAACTAAATTCGGATTGTATGAATGGTTAGTAATGCCTTTTGGGTTGACTAATGCACCTAGTACATTCATGCGCCTAATGAATGAGGTTTTAAGAGCTTTCATGGGTCGATTTGTGGTAGTTTACTTTGATGATATCTTAATTTATAGAAAGTCTTTGGATGAACATATGGATCACTTATGTGCTGTTTTTAATGCCTTACGCGAGGCACGTTTATTTGGTAACCTTGAGAAGTGCATCTTTTGCACGGATCGAGTTTCTTTTCTTGACTATGTTGTTACTCCACAGGGAATTGAGGTGGATGAGGCAAAGATTGAAGCCATTAAGAGCTGGTCGGTTCCCCAATCCATCACACAGGTGAGGAGTTTTCTTGGTCTTGCAGGATTTTACCGCCGTTTCGTCAAGGATTTTAGCACCATTGCTGCCCCTTTACATGAGTTGACAAAGAAGAGTGTGGTGTTTCATTGGGGAAGAGCACAAGAGGCGTCCTTCGACACTTTGAAGGACAAGCTTACACACGCACCATTACTGCAACTTCCAAATTTTGGTAAGACTTTTTAGCTAGAATGTGATGCTAGTGGAGTTGGCATTGGAGGTGTTTTGATGCAAGATGGTAAGCCTATTGCATACTTTAGCGAAAAATTGCATAGCCCTGTTTTGAATTACTCCATGTATGATAAGGAATTGTATGCTCTTGTACGTTCTTTAGAGACGTGGCGTCATTATTTGTGGCCTAAAGAATTTGTTATTCATTCGGATCATGAATCGCTTAAGTATCTTCGTTCACAACATAATCTGAATCGTAGACATGCTAAGTGGGTTGAATTTATTGAATCTTTTCCTTATGTTTTCAAACACAAGAAAGGGAAGGATAATGTGATTGCAGATGCTTTGTCTAGGCGATACACTTTGCTGTCCCAACTTGAATGTCGAATTTTTGGACTTGAAACAATAAAAGAACAATATGCGCTTGATCCTAATTTTAAAGATGTGTTGCTAAATTGCAAAGGGGGACGTCATGGAACAAGTTTGTAGTCAATGATGGATTTGTGTTTAGAGCTAACCACCTATGCATTCCAGTAGGATCCATTCGTCTTTTGTTGATGCAGGAAGCGCATGGAGGAGGGTTGATGGGACATTTTGGTGCTAAGAAGACGGAGGATGTTTTGGCCACACACTTCTTTTGGCCAAAGATGAAGAGAGATGTTGAGCGATTCATGGCACGCTGTACCACATGTCAAAAAGCTAAGTCTCACTTGAATCCACATGGTTTGTATATGCCTCTTCCTGTTCCTTCTATTCCTTGGGTAGATATTTCTATGGACTTTGTTTTGGGATTGCCTAAGACTAAGAGGGGAAGGGATAGCATTTTTGTTGTGGTGGATCGATTTTCTAAGATGGCACACTTTATACCATGTCATAAAAGTGATGATGCTATTCATATTGCTGACCTCTTTTTCAAAGAGATTGTTCGTTTGCATGGTATGCCTTCTACTATTGTTTCAGATCGCGATGCTAAATTTCTGAGTCACTTTTGGCGCACTCTATGGAATAAGTTGGGTACAAAACTGTTGTTTTCTACAACTTGTCACCCACAAACCGATGGGCAAACAGAGGTCGTTAACCGCACTTTGGGTGCCATGTTGAGAGCTATTCTGAAGAAAAATTGGAAGATGTGGGAAGAATGTTTGCCTCATGTGGAGTTTGCTTACAATCGGGCAACACATTCTACCACCAAGGTAAGTCCTTTTCAGGTAGTGTATGGATTCAATCCCCGTGCTCCAATTGATATTTTGCCTCTGCCACTAGTGAGAGAATTCATGTTGATGCTAAGGAACGTGCTGATTTTATTTTGCAAATGCATGAAACAACTAAGCACAACATTGAAAAAATGAATGAAAAGTATAGAATTGCTGGTAGTAAAGGTAGACAAGAAGTTAAGCTTGAACCGGGTGATTTGGTTTGGTTGCACTTGAGAAAGGATAGATTTCCAAATTTGAGAAAGTCTAAGTTGATGCCTAGAGCTGATGGTCCATTTAAAATTGTTGAGAAGATTAATGATAATGCATATAAGCTTGAGTTACCCCTCGAATTTGGGGTTAGTTCTACCTTTAACATTTCAGATTTGAAGCCATACTTGGGAGACGAAGATGAGTTGGTGTCGAGGACGACTCCAATTCAAGAGGGGGAGGATGATGAGGACATCACTCCTTCAAATACACACAATGATCCACTACTGGACATTCAAGGTCCAATTACTAGAGCTCGCGCGCGTCAATTAAATTTAGAGGTGAGCTCGTTCCTAAGTAACTCCTTATACGATTTTGAGAATAGATTGCTACCTAATGATTATATTGTGCTTAGGAATGAAGGAGAGGTCCAGGAGACACATGGAGGAGGGCTTGGAGGCGTGGAGGACCAGCGAGGGCGCCCGGATAAAGATGGAGGATCAAACCAAGTTGAGTTCGAGTCTGCCTCGCAGTTCAGGACCAGTGTGCCTTGAACTGGTCACCCAGGACGCGTTTGGACTCCGTTTTTGATGATCCATATATGGATGGAAAGCTTATTTGATAAGGAAACCAACCCAAGTGGTCCCATATCAAAAGCTATTCAGAATCAACGGGAATCATCGAAACAAGTCACCATCCAGAATCTGTCTGGGTGCTGTGTCGCCGTCTATTGGGCCGTTTGGGCCTTGTAACGTGTCGGCGCTCCCCAGGGACGCGAATAGGGGTCCTTTGTCGTTCCTTAGCCTATATAATCAGTAGTCACCGTCTACATTAGGGTTGGGTTTTACTTAGATTATTCTGTTGACAACAGTTTTGCCGCCGCCGTCGGTTTGTGAGACCCCAACTTTGTGAGATTATTCATTCATCTGCAATTTGGTTGCATTCCTTTGTGTTCTTGCATGTGTTCTCGATTCACAGGCAAGGACTTAGCCTTCTTGGCGAGGTCGACCGTGCAACGCCGGTCGATAACCAGAGGGGTCGTGGTGCTGCGATTGCGAGGTTCAGAGTCGAGTTGTTCGGAAGCCGGATCGAATTGTGTCGTGACTCCACCAAATCAAGAGTTATCAGAACCTTTCGGAAGATCGGGAACCCTAGTTCACATCACTCTGTTACTCATATGTCCATGCCCCAACAATTCCCCCCTTGAGGACGCGGTCCGATGCGAGCGGGCCATGAACCTCAAATTTCTTGTTCAATGATGAGTTGCAGAGGCTTCCCCCTTCCCCCCTTAGGCCACCCGTATCGGACCATTGTAGATGTGACGTGTTAGTCTTTTATTTGTTGTAGTGGCTATGGAACCGATGTGCCCATGAACAGTCGTGACCGTTGGTGCTTGAAAGCTAAGGCGTCCGCCCGCGGCCTATATAAAGGGGGGTTGGTGGGAGGCACCTTCCCTCCCCTCATAACTAGCTGTCGCTTTCCCTTCTTTCTCGCTCTTCCTCGCCGCGTTGCTCTCTCTTTGCAGTCCTGCCCTAGGTTTTCCTGCGCCTCCATTGCTTGTTTGTTTTCTCTGGTCTTCGGAGGTGGCTTTGCCTTCTAGCTTAGACCTCCGCTGGCCTTCTTTTAGTGGTCCTTATTCCTACTTAGTTGGTGTGAGGACCACCGGATAGTTGAAGAGGCTTGAGGAGTGCATGTCTGCATCTGTGGAGGCTCAGAAAGATCTTGAGAATATTGAAGCTTCTGTTGGGGATCTAGTTCCTGTTTCTTAGAAGAAGAAGAAGAAGAAGAAGAAGGAGAAGGTTTCTATGGCGAAGTCATGGGATTTCAGACCTTCTCTTATGACGGAGGGCGCTATCAAACTTCTTGAGAAGGAGAAGTGCTTTCCGGCGAGGAAGGGTCAGACTCCTCGTGGTGAAATAGTTTCGCGTCCGGAGCCTGATGAGGCTGTTGTCTTCAAGGACTTCTTTTCTTGCGGCCTTCGCATTCCTACTATTTACTTCCTTTGTGTGGTCCTTGAGACGTTCAAGGTACAACTCCATCACCTTACCCCTAATGGAATTCTTACTTTGAGCAAGTTCTGCTACGCCTACGAGACATATGGCACTCTCTTGATCTGGACACTTTCTATGCTTATTATGAGCTCTAGCACCAGCCAAAGAAGGCGAAGATTGATGGGGTGGAGGTTGAGTACCAGTTTGCAAGTTGCGCCTTTATGGCGAAGAGGGCGCAGAAGGATGGTGGCTTGGAAATATCTTTTGCCTAGAAAAATAAGTGGGAGAAGGACTGGGCTCGGTGTTAGTTTTATGGACAAACCCCTAGTATTACCACCAAGACTGAGCCTAAGGTCAAGAAGTACCCTTTTGCTTCCACTACGGGGGAGATGAGGCCTACTACTTGAGTTAGGCCTCTAGCTGAGGTTGACGCTAATTGGGCAGCTTGTGATGCTGCATTTGCCAAGGCTTGCCGTTTCTCTGGGGGCTATGACCTTTGTAGAGGAAATGGTGGTCTCCAACTTTTGGCCCCTGGGGAAGTATAGGCCGGAAATGAAGTTGGTGAAGATGAAACTTCTAGTCTTCGGCAGCGAGAAGGGCGAGTTCGTTCCCTACTTTAATCTCGAGCGTGCCGAAGACGAAATGGACGAAGATTTTGTGAGTACCATGGAGAAGTCCACTTCTCGATTATTAGGGAGATCTCTGACAAGGAGTACTTGTCCCACCATGCCATTAGTGGGACTATGCCCCAATTAAATCTGGTTTTTGAAGAGATGAAGGTTAAGTATGGGGATCGTAAGATTCCCAACAAGGTTTTGATGTCAATTGAGGATAAAGCAGCGAAGGCTGCTAAGTCGACTGCTCCGCTCATCGCTACAGTGCAGGCCGAGTCAAGAAAGAGGAAGGGTGGCGATGACCCAAAGGATGTCGCAAAATAAGAGGAAGTCTTCGAAGGCTTCCAAAGACTCTGCTACCGAGGAAATGGTAGAGAGTGCTTACGATGGTTCTACTGTAGCACAAGCAGGTGCGGAGGCTTTTGCCACTCATATGGATGAGGACTTGATGGGTTCCTCTTTTCAAAGTCTTGGTGGGGCTCCTAACATCGAGGCTCATGATGTGGCCCCGTTCCCGTCCGTGCTCGGCGAAGATTCGTCAAGTTCTGAGGAGATTGATGCCGATGAAGTCTTGGCCTCTGCATCGGGGAGTGAGGAGGTCATGTCCGGCAGACTTAGCATGTCTATGAAGACTCCTCACTTGGAGGAATCAGAGGCAGAGTTCGTTGAGCGTCCAACCTCCATGCGGCCTTCGAATCCTGCACCAATAGGTATGCCTCTGCGTGTCGTAGGGGATGCAATGGTAGACAGTTCTCAAGGTGCTTTATATCTAAGTGAGTGTTTCTTCTTGTTCTTTTGCTTTATTGAGTTTCCTTCACCTTTCCTTTGCGTTTCTTTGACGGTTGCTTGTCTCCGATCTACATGTGACCTAACAAAGGCCATTAGGGAGCCTGCGGAGGGCGTGGTTCCTGACCTTGCCCGGGTGGGCTTGGATGCCCCCTAGGCTGGCACTGCCTTCTGGCCTAGGTGGTCCTTTGATTACCAGTAGTTCTGGTGGCAAAGGTTTATTTTGATTCTCTAGTATTTATCAATCTTTGCTTTTACCTATTTTTGGTTTCCTAATCTTAGGTTGACTTTTGTAGGAGGAGGCTCCTTTGATACAATAAGTGGGTGGGCGGAGGCTCTTGAGAATCTCTATAGGGACATAGGAGGTTACTTTAGTGCTTTTTTCAGTATTAGTTCTTTTTTCCTGTTCTTATTTCACTTATATTCTTTTTTCCTCGTAGGTCGGTTGTGCCATCACTTGAAGACTATGGACTACTTTAAGCTTCTGTGTTACAATTTAGAACAACAGTGCGTGGTATGTGGAACTTGCTAATGGTTTCCCTTGCTCTTTCCTTATCTCCCCGCCTTGTTTTTATTGACTTATGTTTTTTAGAGCCACCATCTGGCGAAGGCCCTTGAGGAGCATGGTACATGGGAGGTCATGGATTGTGAATCGGCTATCGAAGCTCTTAAGAAGGAGCTTGAGGCTATTGAAGCTGAGAAGAAACGACTCATGGAGGAGGTCGTGGGTCTCCACGTGTCTCAGATTAATTTTGATAATTTAAAGGAGAAAGCAGAGTCTCTGAGCAAGGCCCTAGAAGGCACAAAGGCTACTAAGTAGCTGTCTACCGAGCGGGGCTCTAAAGGCCAATGAGACCGTGGAGAGCCTTCGCAAGGAGGTGAATGCAGAGAGGGAGTCTAGCGCAGCACTAGGCGCTCAAGTGAATATGCTGACCAAGCACTTGGAAGATGCCAAAGCTGTTGGACTTGCAGCAGCTGAGCTTTATGCTAATGCGCTTGGCCAATTTGGGGGTGTTACCTATTTGATGCCCCCTAATCCTTTGGCGTACAACATCTTTTCTTAGATGAAGTCCAACTTCGCCAAGCTTTCAAATTTCGTTGGTGGAGCTGTTGACTTTGGGGCTCTTTCTGCTGCTACAAACCTATCCAAGATGCTAACCCAGTTGGGCTATTCGCACGTCGAAGGCCTTAAAGAAAAGAAGGATATTGAAAGCCTAGCCAAGTTCGAGGAAACTTCCTAGGGGATTTCAAGATTAGTGCAGAATTTTATGAAGTCTTTTTGGATTAAGTTTGGTTGAGCAGACACTCGGTTGATGGCAGAGGCCTAGCGTGCTGCGGTTAGCCCTTTTTCCTTTGGCTAAACTTGGCTTGTAGTCTTTTGCTATTTTTCTGTCTCCTTTGTTTTCTACTTATGGCCTCTTGCTATTTTTAGGAGTTGCAAAAGGCAAAGCGTGTACCTCTAAGTCTGGGAAGGCGGTGGCCCCGAAGGTTCCATCCACTGGCACTGATGCCCAGAAGCCCAGGGAGGCTACTTCTACCCTCGCTGATCTGGAGGTGTAGTGTTTAGGCTTTTGGTTGCCAATCTTATTTGTAGTCAATGACGATGGGTCGCCTTTTGTGTATATTGTAGTTTTTGCTGTTTTTGGTTGGCGTCTTCGCCAATTAGGTCTTACATGCAAATTATTCCTACGTAGGTTTCCTCCTTTGGGCCTGTGCAGGACGTGATACCTTTAACTATGTATCAAGATGATGTTTATGTTAGCGGTGAGCTTTGGGAGTATTGGCGTGAAACTTTTCCAAGACCCTTTGTGAAATGTTTGCCTTCATGATGTATGATATTGATGATTAATGTGCAGAATTTGTTAGATCTCTTGCCTGGCGAGGGCCTTGCCTGCCAGTTTAGTTGATGAGCTTGAGTTATGTTAAATGGAGGACCTTTGCTCCTTTGTAATATTTCTTAGTGTTCTTTACCAGGCTTGACACTCTTTGTGTTTTGCCCTTCGCTACCTTCGAGCTCTTGTATAATTTTGAGTTTTATCAACTTTGTTGGTTGCGCTACGAAAGCACTTGTTGTAGGCTATATGAGTTTTATGAATGAAGTTGTAATTCAAAGTCCAGCTTGGACACTTGTTTGACTATAGAATCTGGTTACAATTATTGTTTAGTCCAAAGAGTTATAGCTGATTGCGCTTATTTTCTTGCTCTATCCTCTGCTTCTTTCTTCTCTGGAAGTCATCAGAAGTGTGCTAGCGTGTGGACGTGGAGAAGCTAAAGTGCTCATATTTGATCTTGTGCCATTTGCGGAGGCTCAAGCTCAATTTGAGCATTCGTCAGAGGTTGTTGAACTTATGCCTACATGTTGTCTTCGCTTACGCCTAGGTATCGGAGGCTTGGTCTTCGATCTTGTTAGAGCAGCTACGCTCCCATTGAATTTGGCTGAGGCTTGTCCCAACCGTTCGGTGTCTTTGGTTACGGGGGATCTTACGAGTCTTTGTGCGATACCCTTCTAATCAGTTCTTGGCGAGCTATGGCTGCACACACCCATTGGTGCCTGTACAACACTATGTGGCAGATGCGTACTACGTGTCCATGGCCTTTGTTGGGCTACGCAAGCTGCTATTTTTATGATTCTTCGCACGATATCTACTATTTTTTTGTTTTGTTATGGACACCCCTGCCTCCATGGTTTGACTGCTTTGCTCTGTAGTGTGGTTGGGTTCTTTAGTTGTGGCTTCCCCCCTAAGGCGTGTTGCGTTTGTGCGATTGTGTTGCACTAACTGGGGTTGGGGTCAGGGTGGTGCTACCTTTTATAGTCTATGATTGTTAAAAGCCATAATTTTTGGTTGTTGGCTAGTGTTAACTCTATAGATGTGGGTTTAATTTGTATTTAAGTCTTGTAGATTTTTGTATTTTTGGTATCTTTGGTTTTCAATGCTTCTGTACTTCAACCACTATGTTTTGGTGGCCGCCAGGTGCCTAAAATGGATAGGTTTTTACCAGGTGTTTCCCCGATGCCTACACTGAAGGCAGGTCTTGGTCGGGGTTGTGGCCTTTTGGCCAAGTTTTTTTTCTCCCTTGAGGCCAGATAATGGACAGTCTTCATCAAGGTAGTAGGCTATCTTAGCTACAGAGGTCGTTTCATGCCTTGTAGCCCTTGGCTGCAGGTAACAGAATGTCCTCTTTGGTGCGATTGAGATGTCGAATGTTGTGGCTTCGTTGCTAGCCACTTTTGACCTTTGTTTTTTGATTGCTTTCTAGGGGAATTCCTCTTTATAGTTTTGGAGAGTTTTTACATGGGTTCTTCCTCGTTAAAAACCCCACCCCCGCTAGGAGTCCCCCTTTGTGAGGAAAAGAGTATAGACCCTTTTTCATGGAATGTAAAACAAAAAAGAACAAAGCATGGGAAAATACTTGGTGACCTTCGCTTATACTTCCGTGGAGGTCATCCTCTTACAATCATATGTAAAATCTACATAAATTATCGATGTTCTATGCATGAGTAGTTGTCCTACCATCGACAGCTGTCAGGTAGAATGACCTTGGTCTTCCTGTGGCCTTCGCCGTGTAGGGACCTTCCCATTTTGGTTGGAGCTTTCCCACACTAGTTGCATTTGGCTTCCTTCTTAGGACTAGGTCTCCATACTATATGTGCTTTCTGACTACTTTGCTATCTCTCCACTTCCTAGTTTGTTCTTGATATTTACTAATGTTTTCTACTGCTTCCAGTCTTGTGCCTTCGATTGTTTCCTTAGAATATTCTTCATCTATTGCTAAAGCATGTTTCATCACCTGGAGACTCTGATGCTTGGCTTCTTCGGGTAGCATTGCTTCCTCTTTGTATAGGAGCTTGAATGGTGTAAAGCCTATTGCCTTGGATGTTGTGGTGTTGTGAGACCTCACCACCTTCAGCAGCTCTTCGACCCACTTTCCCTTACAGAGGTTGAATAATGTTTTTGATATTGTTGAGAATACTATTCTGTTAACTCTTTCTACTGCTCCATTTGACTTTGGGTGGTAGATTGAGGTGAAGGCTAAGTTGTCCCCAAACTTTTACAAAGCTCTTTGAACTTGTCTGAATCAAACTGCTTTCCATTGTCCACTCCTTGGTCCCCAAATCTACAAATGTGTTCTGCCAAAAGAACTTTTTCACTGATTCTGAAGTGATAGTCACTAGTGGTTTTGCCTCAATCCATCTTATGAAGTACTCGATTTCTACTACCGTAAACTTGTTCCCCCCTTGCGAAGTTGGTAGTGGTCCAACAAGGTCCATACCCCATCTTTGCAATGGCCAGGTGGGTGGGATGAGCTACACTGCTGTTGAAGGCTTTGACTGGTGTGGGGAGGTGCTTTGGCATGCTTTACATGTTTTGACAATTTCTTCTGCGTCTTTGATGTGGGTGGGCTAGTAGAACCCTTGCCTGATGGCCTTCGCGGACAGTGCTTTTAGTCCTACATGAGATCCACAAATTCCTGAGTGAATTTCTTGTAGGAGTTATTTGCCTTCGCCCTGAGCTATGCACTTGAGTAGTGGCCGGACTACACCTTTCTTGTACAAGATCCCATCTACTAGTGTATAGCTTCTTGCTCTAGCTTCCATTCTTGCTACGCTTGCTTCATCTTCTGAGTGGTGCACATTATTTATCTGATCAATGACCAGCTGCCTCCAGTCTTCAGACTCAGTGACTGAGATTTGTTTGAATGCTTTTGGGGTTGCCTCTGTTGCTGGTGTTTGTAGTTCTTGGTAGGAGGTTCCTTCTGGTAAGGGCAGATTATTTGCTACTACCTTCGCTAATTCATCTGCTTCTGAGTTTTTTTGCTCTTGGTATGTATTTTAAGGTGAATCCCTAGAATCTCCGCTCTAGAGCTCTCACTGTTGCTAAATACCTTACTAACTCTGACTCTCATGCTATGTATTCTTTTTTGACTTAACCCACCACAACCTGGGAATCTGTTTTCACCAGTATTGTTTTGGCACCAAGTGCCTTTGCTTTATTGAGTCCTAGTATGAGATCTTCGTACTCTGCTATGTTGTTTGTTGCGTTGAATGCTAACCTGCCTGCATATTTTGATCAAAGGCCTAAGGGTGCGATCAGCACAGTGGAGGCTCCTGCTCCCAGATGCCCTAGGCCCCATTCGTAGAGTGTTGTTGACAGTCATTAACACTAATTATAAACCGTCAACATAATCTGCATATATATTTAATTCCATCACCAAACATAAGAATAGGGGTTTAAACTAATGAATTCCATGAGCTCTGGTGAATATGTGACTGCAAGAGGATTTATGTACAAAATAGCTCCTAGGACCACCGTCATACACTCCAAACAAGCAAACCGACGACAACAAGTGATTCAACTCGCGGAAATTGCGAAAGACAACTTTAGAAGGTTCCAGAGGACACCATACCGAAGCTTGGGCCAAACGGCCACAATAGTAGGCCAGCTGGCCCACTAGGGAGGCTGCTCGGCCTACCACAGAGCCCGCTCGCCCTCCTTTGCCTCATACTCCTTCCTACAATCTACACCGTTGATTCTAAGGTGGTTTTAGGTCGGTTTATCCAACGGTGGTTGGGGGAGTTCACACGGATCGATGATGTGGAGATTCCTTGCCCCCCTACTCCACCTTAGCCTATATAAGGACACCTAGACCCCCTACCTAGAGTCATCCTAAAACTCTAATTCATATTCTCCTCGTTAGGATCAGAGCCAGCTATTAAGAGAAGATTAGTCCTCTATAGGATCTAGTCTTATAAATAGAAATAGTAAGATAGAGAGTGAAGGAAGAGTATGGAGAGATGTCAGCCTATCAGTGCTCTCTCTAAGGCTTGTACCTTGGTGGATCTAAGTTCTATCTGAGCTTGCATCTGAGATTTCTCTGGTAATCAACTTTAGATTCAAGTAAGCATCTTGTTTATATTGTTCATCACGTTTGTGACTCCTTTGAGTGCTTTATTCTCTACATTGGGGGAGTAAAGTATTAATCATAAGTGTAAGCATGGTTCTTAGACTTTGGTTAATCATGGATGCACCCTGCATTACAGATTGGTGGTAGCTCATAAGGGTGACTCTTATAGCCTCGTTGAATCCTTTGTAGTCTACCTCCTGTCTGTAGGACAAGTAGGACCCTATTGCGAAGGAAAGCATCCTCTGATAGTGTCTTTCCCTAGTAATGTCCCCAGTTGAATAGTAGAAGACATAGCTTACCCAAGTCAGAACTAGAGAACCTTAGTTATCCTCTCTATCCTCCTATTTATCCTAACATTGTTGCTATCCTTAGTTAAGTTAGACCATAGTTAGTCTCACATGTTTTCCTGTGGATACGATACTTGGAATACATCCAAATGAAAGCTACAGTGGTATCCATGCGCTTGCGGATTTATTTGTGTGCGTTTATTTATACCAACAAGCTTTCTGGCTCTATTGTCGGGAAAATAGTTGTTGATTTAACTATGAGCTTAGCTTAATCATTTATCTTTTATCTTGTATTTTTTATTCTTTTCCTTTTTATCATGGATTCCACTCCTATCTATCAATACGCTGCACCTATGAGTGCATACTTAAAGTCACTAGAATCTTCAAAGCCTATCCTAACACCCGGCTATGAGCTGCGTCCATATTTAATAAAACTGATTTGGTATCAATCCTTCTCGGGAGAAGGCAATGAAAACCCATACTCACACCTGTTGACACCTCTAACGCCACCTAAGCTAGGTTGTCATCCCCAGCATGGCGCCAGAGGTGTTGGTATTAATAAATGCAAATGCTCCTCAAGAATAAATATGAAATCCACAAGCTCACAGATAACATCGATGTAGCATTTTAACCGGGAGTAATCCAGGTATCGTTGTTTATATTTTTACCACTGGGAAGGGAATGCTAAGGATAATGAGCAATGAGCATCACTGCATGTGGTAATGGAGAGTATAACCATGTCTTTATCGATCTTCTCATACAGGGTAAGTGTCACAAGATAATAGTATATATAAATGATAAAGAATAACTGATAAACACGTAGACACATAATAAATGATAAACACCTCAAAAGATTACTCTAAGCTTATAGCACTAGCATGGATTATGATGAACTACAAGGATAAATCCTAAGTTATTCTAACTATAAATTCAAAGCAAACAATGATTAGTGCAATTACACTTGCAATCATAGCAACAAAAGGTTATATCTACGCATAGTAATATTACGAAGGAAGATGAAGAACATAGTAATCACTTCCCTATAATAGTTGTGTTCTGCCTGCCCTATACTCGGGAGGTGGACTACGAATGACTCAACAGGATTATCACTCCCATGATCTACCACACAGTCCGGAATATAGGGTGCAATCACAGGAAAATACGGTATAGGCACCACGCCTACACAATATTGACCACTCACCCATGGTACTAATGAGCAAGTGCTATACGATCCTATACTTAAATATAAATCTGATCGAACTATGCCAAGCATATAATCAAAGTAGACTAAGAACAATATAATTGAGAACATAATCAAATAGAGCAAAATCATATCCAATATGATAGAATAGACTAAAGTCATATTCATACAAACGATGAACTAGATAAATAATACAAGAATGAATATAAAAGTAGGAGAGAATTACCAAGTATTTCTCTTGACAGATCTAGAAACCAAGCGTTGCTTGCCTCCTTCTAGTTCTATTCCTATGTAGCTATGCTAAACTATAGAGATCTAATTGAGATGATGGCTCTAGGGCTTCTCAGATGAAAGCTCTGTATCTTGGAATGAGAAAAGCACCATAGCTCTCGGATCAAACCGACCTTGATGAACAATTATTATTGATCCTCCAAGGTGGTGAAGGCACGATCCACGAGCTTGGCCCTGATTGGCCACCTAGGTGGGGCGGCCACCCAGGGGGTGGGGGCGCCCCCCCTATCACAGTGATAGGTGGGTCCCACCTCTAAGGGGGTGGCTTCTCGAGTCTTCTAGATTATTCTTTTTATATAGGTGGCCCTTTTCTCTCTATGTAAATATGACATGTGGGCCTCCTTTGGTTGTTTCCTGATAACCCCCTGTAGAAATAGACATTCACCAAAACTCGTGGAATTCTATTAGTGTAACCCCTATATCTAGATAGTAATTATGTTTTAGGTCCTTTTTCATGCTATGTTGACGATTAAAAATGATACTTATCTACCGTCAACAAACTCCCCCAAGCTTACCTTTTGCTCATCCCTGAGCAAAGATAGACTTAGTGATGAATCAGGAGTTGCTATAATGCTTTCACGCCTCATAGGTACACATGCATTCAAACAAGAATTCTCCTCCGGATTAGAATGAATTATTCTGATGAAAAGCTTACTCATATTACCTTCCACCATGGGGCTTGTAGCCGCCACTTAGGTCTTGAGTAGTTGAAAGACAAAACGGTCAAGTCAAGCGCCATATCTCAAGCTCTTTGATCAACTATTGTTCCGGAGTTTTGCAAGATTTTCAAAATAAAACTCAGATATTCCTTTTATGGACCCTTTCAATTCTCTCCTTTGTGGTATTTCTGGATCCTCTCCAAGGCATTTTATGGTATATGCCTTTTCTCTCCTCTCAACATATGTGGTATTTATGGTATTAGGCATAGTAGCACTGCCTTCTCTCTCTCACCCTACTTCTAATAGGCTTATATGGAGCTCATAGGTGGGGAGACAGCGAATATATACTTGCAAACATTTATTGCATAGTCAAACCATGGATCCAGAGAAACGAGTCATACAGTCAAATCAAGATATGCATGTGTATAGGCTATATTGTAGGTGGTGGATAGATAGTAAGTGGTATATGTAGGGGTAAAGAAATAGTGATGGTGAATACTTAGTCCTTTGAGAATTTTTCTCATACCTCTCTTAAAAACTTAAAGACTTTTGGGAGAACTTGGGCTGCTCAATGAATTTTTTTTAGTAGGACATTTGTCCTCTTTCTTTTATTTTTCCTTTTCTTCTTCTCTTTCTTCTTTTTTTAAGCACCCAAGCCTCTTTCTGGGGATATAACAACAAGAGGTAGCATAATGGATATTTGGAGCTTTATTGGCTAGCAAGGGATAAATATGGATGATAGGAATATTTTTGGGCAGTTCATTCCTAGTGTAGGAGTGGAACTATTTTCTGGGTGGATCTGAATGGGATATATATGTGGATTCATAATTCTAGGATAGAAGGAAAATATACGAGTGGATGTATACGGATGGATATGGATGCATACTTCCAGGGTAGAAGTAGCACGTATAGGGGGAGTGTGTATGTGGATCTTGATTTTAACCGCATAACTAGTTCCTAAGAGTCTGCATAGCTTGACCACACTCAATGCTCGCAAGCAGTAAATATGAATGTAAGGTTTCTTAATCTAACAAGCATGTATATGGCTGTGGTAGGAATTTAAACTCTTGTCATACAGGAACTCATCATGTAGTAAGTTAATTTTTAAAAGATAAATTCTCCAGAACTCTAGTATCTCTAGAAACATGATAAACAGTAGCTCAAAACCCTCCCATATCATATCCGTCAACTACCTAGACTTAGATCAAGCATTCGCTACCCACAATCTTAAATCAAAACCATTGTATCCAAAACTCGGGAGAACTCGAAGTTGAAAACTAGGTACTTGAAAGGAATTACGGCAGAGTAACTATTCATCATTTCCATATGAGAGTTTATTTTAGGGGTTCATTTTAGCAAGATGAAACTTAGCACACTTTCCTTTATTTATTTAACAAACTTAAAGATCATATAGAAACACACACACACACATAATATATATATATATATATATATATATATATATATATATATATATATATATATATATATATATATATATATATATATATATATATATATATATATATATATATATATATATATATATATATAGGAAAATATTTAGTTGGGTTTCTAAAGGTTATGCCTATTTTTATCTCATAAATCAAAATAGAAATATATAAGTAAATAGATAGGTAAAAATACTTAGCTGGATACACGGGGGATGCTCTCCCTCAAGCTAGATGTTGACGTAGTCTTGCTTGATGAAGTTGACAGATAGTGAAGGTGTACTCCTCTTATCGGAGTACTTATGATGATGATTGTTGAGACAACACTCTGATAGGGGACAGATCATCCTTCTATCTGTTTGATTTCCTCGACCCTTCAAATTCTGTGGGGCTTAAATAGACAACAAAGCTTGTGGAACTTGATTAAGCATTAGTGATGAACCTCCAAGCCTTGAACATCTAGAACCTTATAAGTATCTTTCTAGCAGGATCTCTTGTAGCTATATTTTTATACTTTTATATTTTATACTATGCAAGGAATTTATAAAGAATGATGAATGCATCTTTATTTATTTTTATGCCACCACAGCAACTAGACTTATGGGTTTTATACCACAAATTTATTTACATGGAGCTTAGCAGTTTTAGGATGCAATGCAAGACATATTTATTTTCTTTTTCTATGTAGAAATAAAGTGTAACTAAACATGCAATTGGGGAAAGTAAATATGATGAGGAAAAAGTAAATGCAGAATTGAAAAAGGGAAATATTGATACCTATCAAGTTACCTCTTGGTGCGGTGTTCGGTGATTTAAGTCCTCCGAACAACACCTCTTGTCTGCTCAATCCTTCTAGGGCACCTCATATGGCTCGAGTGGTGCCACTGGCTGAACCTCTTCTTGTGTTGAATCTAAAATTGATTTTTTCATGGTGCCATCCAAATTATAAGAGCAAAAGTCCAAAAACAATCGCCGAAACGATCAAATTCTCAAACTTGTGCCCATATAACTCCGGTAGTCCACAAAATCATGAGGGATTTCAAAACAAACCATAACGAGCCAAGATCGTAGTGATTTAACATAACACACCACTTTTTACAATAGTCCAAAAGTAATCTCGTACATCAGAGTATGAATAAGTTATTACAAAACCAAAGTAGAGATTAGCGGAAGCAACATAATTTCTGAAACCATTTGAAGTCAAATACGGCCAGTACATAGTCACATCCTGCAAGAGCATACCAGAAGAGAAACTACGGAGACCATGCCCATATGGTCTAGTCTTCATGCCCATATGGCAAAGACAATACTTGCGGCAACAAGTACAAATCTGCTACCTGCAATAGGTGAGAATAAACCCTGAGTACGAGAAGGTACTCAGCTAGACTTACCCGACAAAAACTAGAAATAAAGTGACACCAAGGAGTATGCAAGGCTATATAAAGTGGGCTAGCTTGACTCATTTGCAGAAAAGCTTCATACAGATAAGTAATCATTATTTGCTTAAGCATCAAGTTAATCATCATTAATTTGATAACTAGATTAGCATGTGTACTATAGCAATCACTTGATTAAGCTAAGCAAGCAATAATAATCATATCCAATTTAATCATGGCTGTCATCATCATCCTTATCATCAATTATGAACCATCAACAATAATTAATGTATCTACGCTGGAGATAACCAATCAAGTTTCTCACTATCCGGGAGAGACGGTGACTCAAATCGATTCCAACTCAGCTGAGGGGGGTATTCCTGACACTCACCCGACAAACCCCGCTAAAGGCAGCCATAGATAACCTTTGGTACAACTTAGGGTGGGTCCGAACAGCGCCGCGTTCTCGGGGATATTAGTGGTCAGGATGCTCAGGACTTTTAACTCACCTGCCCTTGGACCCTCTGGCTCCCTTCTGAGGTGACTTCCACTTTTCGACTTCGTAGCTGGAGTTGAGCAACTAGGCTTCGCAGTCGGCAACCTTAGGCTGGCCAGCTAAATGTCAGACATGCATTCAAAATGACATAGAAGGCTCTAGGTCTCGGTCCTTAATCGACATAGGTGGCATCACTACAACCATAAGACCCCGCCCAGTCTTTTATAAATATTAACACATGGTTCTTTTCCACGATAGCAAATACAACCAACCGTGACCTGATAAAGCCCTATATCTCGCAGGTGACAGAAAATCACCTGACTTCTACCAGTCTAATTAAGCAGGGCTAAGCATAGGTACGATCCTGTCTACATAGGATTCAAGGTTCAAATTGCTGGACAAGGAGTGTTATTAATGTAGCAAGGGTTTCCAACCAACTCCGATAACGTAATGCAATAATACATGTATAACATATATATAGATAATTGCTTTGAAAGTAGGAGGCTTATAATGCTCCAGGGCTTGCCTTAACCGAAAGAAGATAGATCAAGGTTCGGCTTTAAGAACGGTTCCCACGTCTTCTCCGGCTTCGTCGGACTGGACCTCCGGCTCCCGAACGGACTCCAACTTCGGGGTTCATGCCTTGTGGAGCTTCACTCGTGGCACGATTCTCAGAACACCTATTGCATGTATATGACCCAATGAATTTCATGTATGCACCAAGGATGACATGATGATTTATGAACATGTATGAATGATGTGAAGATGAATGTAATGATATTGCAACATCATGAGCACAAAACCAAGTTATGTGGTGCTCTATCCGAATCACTTCAAGCTTAGCTGTAAATTTCCTCTCTGGTATTAACATATTTGAACATCCCTAAGAAACCACTAAGTGCCACAAAGTTAAGACTAAACACACACCCATAACAAGATTCCAGAAATTTAGCATTTCCAACATGTTCACAGTAGCAGCTAAGAAAATTCATAACTGGAGTTCTACAAATCCAAATGACTTGCAAGAGGACATTATAGAAATCTTATGAAATTCTCTACAATTTATTTATAAACATCAAAGCATGATTCTTACGTTAACCAAGTCGAATTCAAGTAAACACAGAATCTGTCCTGTGTAGACAGAGAGCAATTCAACTCTGAACCCAACTTAGAACGGCTGTAGTTTCTAAACTACATGGCCAAATGCTACCAAAATTTAACAGCAGCTAGATCATGAAATTCACAACAACTTTGTTATAAACCACAACACGAAATCATATTTTTCATTGAGTAATTAACAATCTTCCAAAATCTGTCCAGAAATGGCAGATTCTCTAAAGTAAATATTTAGTGATGATGCAAAAGCATAATTGAGCTACACCAAGTTAACTAACTTATTACACATATCCAAAGAACACCAAAAAGTGTAGTGCTAACTTCTAAATAAATTATTTAATATCCTTTTCTAATTTATTTAGTTAGTTCAGTGATTAAAGCAACATATAGTAAACCTATACAGAAAAATCTACAAACATTACAGTAGATACCACATGCTTCACATAGACTACCATAAAAAGTTCAAAGCAATTGGACAAGTAGAACTTGCTATATAAAAAAAAGAGATGGCATGTCTATTTCTAGCATAAATAGGAAACCCTATTGAAAAGTATCAAACAATAGATTTCATATTTTTCCTAGCATCCTTATAGCACAAGAACAACACTCACCAAATTTTACCTTTACTAGTTCTATAGAAAATTTATGAAAATTCACACAAGATCCATCCATGCAAACAAGAGAAATACATAAATGCTATATACAGTGTCCAAATTGTATGAAAATTTAACTACAAGCTATTCATAGTATGAACAGTACACCATAAAAATTTCATGCCGTTTGGAGCTACCCAGAAAAAGATATAATTACCCCTATTTCTCACATGATTAAAAGAGATAATTAGTAACCCTATTTTTCATCATAGAACAAGGCACATATTATATTTTTTAATATAAACTATACATTACCAGGAACTCAACAAAATTGGAACCACATCTTTTGGATCTACCAATCTAGAGATATGCATTTTTGAATCTATACACCAATCTATGAAAAGAATAAAAATAAAACGGAACCGGGAACCTAACAGGCCTAAAGCCCAACTGGGCCTTCACTCTTTGCCTAGTCCGGCCCACTCGCTGGCCCACTCAAACTCAGCACAGGGAAGGCGCTGACACACGGGTCCCACCTGCCATAGAGAGCAGAGCAGGGGAGGGGACCGGAACACCGGAATTTCACCGACGGTGAAGTGACCGGCGGAGCTCCGGGCATCAACACACTCCCCTCCACAGACCGAACCAATTGACACCAACTATGTGCCTAGCTGATGTCCCAATTGCACCAGTGGCGAGCATAGCGAACGGCGGCAATGGCTCCATGGTGCTCCGGCGCGCTTTCCTCGGTAGAAGTGAAGCTCAATGGCGCTCTACGCTCCACGACATACGGCGGCTTAGGAATGGAAACATGGAGGCACGAAAATGCACCCTACTGAGCTAGCCACGGTGGCAGCCCTACTCTGGTGAGGGCCAAAGTAAAGGCGGTGGCGGAACTTCAAAATCCGCCCACTCCGGTCACCGATTGACCTAGCTAACAGGTGCGCGACCAGGCGTGGAGAAGCTCACGGTAGCACTGTGGTGGAGTAGAGCGAGGCGAGGGAGAGCGTTAAGGCGAATGAAGGGAGTTAGGGTGAGCTGTCGTGAGCTCCGACCTCACCCACGCGAGCCCAAGCACGGTGTCGACACGCAGCATCCACGTGTCGACTTGCTCCTGCCCTCGGTCGGCCATGACGCGAACGAGTTTGGATTTTGAACTCAGACGAAACTAAACTTCAATCCAGTAAAAGACTAAGTCTGACAGTCAATCTCGAGCGCCCGATAACTCACAAACTAGCAAGAACTAGCAAAAGCCACAAGAGACTTTCGAGTAGACCTATGTGAGATCTTCATTCAAGTCAACAAGCACTAGAGCTGATTTGTCACGGTCAGCGAGATACAAGGGTCCCAAGAGGTGCACATGAAAATTGTGTTATCCAGTGATGACTGATAGCTGGTTTTGGTCAAAGTTTATCTCCTAAACCAGCCCGAGTTAGTGATAGGTGATATTAGCAAACTTATAGAGCTACGTGAGGTCCCCAAATTTGTCAATATGGACTTGAGCTAGTTCGGCCTAGATTTGGAGCTACAGAGCCCTAAAGTGGGGTACCAGGAAATTGTGACTGCATTAGAACTTGGCAAAAATTTCTAAGTGTTAGAACATCACTTCAAACTAACTTGTGGGCCCTGTTTGAGTATGTTCCATTCATTTTCATGAGATGGCCATATTGAGATTTTTGTTCCTTAATAAATTTGCTACAACTTTGGTAATGGGTGCACATCCATGCAAGGTATCTAGATTAGACTTTTTAAACAGTCAAAGTAAGACACTCTATAGGTCATCTCATGGTCAAACCTCACCTAGAGGGCAAATTAGTCAATTTGGTCAACATGAACAGTGCTCCACTAATTACCCTAAGTGTAGTTAAGGTGTGTTAGACCATAATTAACTACTCTACACATTTGTTACACCAACTTCTAAGTACCACATGTGTCGAAACAATTCAAACAATCACATTTCTCATTTTGTCACAACACCATGTTTCACATGTTTCATGACTTTGTTGCATGTTTAAACTTGGCATGTTACCCTAGCAATATTTTGCTCCACTAACATTTTAAAAATGTTTCCAAGCAACAATTTACACAATAGCATCTCATATGAGCAGAAGTCACATCAAAGCGCATTGAAACAACACTAAAAGTACTATTGAGACATTGTGTTGCAAGCATGTGTTGTATGATCATGTTTCAAGGTGTGGTGTCACACATTACACTACTACAAGTCTAGTACACACATGCCATCACTTGCAAACAACACATGTATGTATAGCACATGCACTCAACATGAATATTGCAGATGTTTCAATGACAATGCACATGAAATGATGGTGCACATGCTCATGTTATGCTCATATGGATGCACAGATGCAAGGCAAACACCTGGGGTGTTATAGATTTTACCTTTACTTTCTATACCTGTTTTGTTGGTGTGGTTGACTCTAAGGGAGAAGCTTGCTCTTCTGTCTTGTTTTCTGTGTGATCATCAATGACTGGGTCACTTTCTATTGGTGGTACAACTTCCTCCTCAGGAGATGCATTGTCTTCAGGGAATAGATCTTCCTATCTTGTTACTTCTCCTTCATAGTCAGCCTAGCTGTCCATAGCTGGCTGGCTCTTCTGGTTACGGGTGCGACACCTTCTTCTTGATCTATTCTTCTTAGGTTCTTCATCAACTATATAATTATTATTGAAATGGCGGCGTACCTTCTCTAAGGGAAATTGGAAATGAACTTCTCCTGTTGCAATATATATGATGGCCTTGGTGGTGCTCAGGAATGGTCTTCCTAGGATGATGGGTGGATCATACTCATCCTCTCCCATGTCGACAACTAGGAAGTCAGTCGGGATGAAGTGGTCGTCGATCTGAATTGGGACGTCTTTTACTAGTCCTTCCATGAAGCGAAATATTTGGTCCACCATCTGCAGCTGCACATAGGTAGGTTCCAAGGGCATAGTACTATATAAATATTCATAAGTTACCTTGGCCATTATGTTGACGCCCGATCCGGTGTTACAGATAACTTTCTGAAAGAAGCTTCTATTGATTGTGCACTCTATGGTTGGGACACCTAGGTCGTCCTTCTTGATCAGGTAGGGGGACTTGAGCTGATGATCATGCTCTCTATGGACTACATTGATCATCCTTACTGACCCCATTTGTTGTGGCTTCTTGTTCTTGTTCTTGTTCCTCTGATTGTTCTTCTTCTTTGGCTCGTACGGATGTTGGGGGTGTGTAGGGAACTGTAGCACCCTATTCTTGAAGAAGGTCTCTCTCTTACCTTTGATGTTAAAACAGATCTTGGTAGTGTTGGCATACATGATAGCTCCGGTGGTGTTCAAGAATGGTCATCCCAAAATGATGGGTGACCTCTCATCACCACTTGTCTCTATTACCACAAAGTCTATAGGGACATACGAGCTACAAACTCATACATAGATGTCTTATAGGATTCCTTTTGTGTAGCATAATGATTGATATGCAAGCTGCAAGCACATGGTTGTATATAATAAAGGATAATTGAACATTTTGTCATAGATCAACTTAGGCATGATGTTGACGCTTGCACCGAAGTCACAGATAGCCTTGTTGAAGTTTGTGCTTCCAATGGAGATTGGGATGACCGGTCTTCCTAGGTCACCTTTCTTGATTGGCAGAGTCACATCGTTTCATCCTTTAGATATTGGATCACTCCAGTAGCTTCCTGCATTGAATATGTCTACAAGATTTGCAGTTTCTAGATCTTTCGGTTGTCCTAGAATCTTACCTTGGTTAGTAGGAGGGACAATGTTTGCAAGTTGTTGCAACTGAGACTCTAGCATCTTATTAAAGCTAAGCTAAATCTTAATGGCAGCAGAGAAGTTATCCATCCTATTATTAATTGTTTCTAGCACTTTATCATTGGATGCTAACTTCTTAGACAGGTTGTCCATTAACTTGCCTTGATTAAGCACTAACTCTCTCAAAGGTGTCTGATTGAAATTATTGTAAGAGTTATTACCTTGATAGTTACCTGAGTAGTTAGACCTTTGCTATTGGTTTCAACCTTGACTCTGTTGAGGATGATACTAGTTGTTGTTGTTGTTGTTGAGGTAGTTCACATCCTCTTGTAGTTTTGGGCAATTACTGCCTGAATGCCCAGTGTCTCCACACTCTTTACAAGTCATGCGAGAATCATGGATGTGCATGACTTCATTCTTCTCACCGGCTCTCTCATCGAGCCTCTTCATAAGTAAATCCATCTTGGCAGACAACATGTCTACCTCCTTCAACTGGTGCATACCTCCACCTCTCTTGTGGGTTTGAGTTCTTTCTTCGCTCCAACCCTAGTTGGATGCCATCTTTTCCACAAGAGCTATGGCTTGAGCAATTGTGAGTGATAAGAATGCTCCTCCAGCGGCAGCATCCATAGTCTCACGGGTGCTATTGGTGAGCCCGTGATAGAAGGTCTGCATGAGTAGCCAATTCTCCATTTCATGATGAGGACATTCTAGGATGTAGTCTTAAAAGCGCTCCCATGCTTCTGGGACTGACTCATCATGTTGCTGTTGGAAACTTGATATCTTTCCATGAAGAGCATTGGTCTTGCCCATGGGAAAGAACTTCACCAAGAAATTGGTGGAGCAGAGTGCCCACGTAGTATTCTTCTCCTTAGTTGCATAGAACCACTGCTTCGCTCTCCCCAAGAGTGAGAATGGGAAGAGGCGAAGTAGTATGGCATCTCTAGGGACATCCTTGATGGTGAAAGTGCTGCAGATCTCTAGAAAATGTTAGAGATGAGCACTTGCATCTTTATGTGCCTTCCCATAAAACTGGCTAGCTTGCACCATGTTGTTCAGCGCCGGCTTGAGCTTGAATGACTTCTCAATGTCTGCAGCAGGTCAGTACGGATGTTGTCCGTAGTGGGAGCTGAGAACTCACAGAGTGACTTGTTGGCCATGGCATCGAACTCTGGTGTTAAGATTCGAAATATGCTTGGTTGATCTTCCAACTCAGAAGGTAGAGCCTCAAGCTGAGATGATGATGATGTTACTGTTGCGGCTCAAACTTTCTTTAGCTTGGCTCTCGTCCTTCTGATTAATGCTTCTGGATTATCGATGAAATTATATGGAAGGTCAAACATGTTCATACTTTACCCTGTATATGATATATAAATAGATAGCAAACAAGGGTAAGGTTGTATGAGTAGAGAGGGATGATGGTTTCTCAATCTCATTAGTGGATGCAAGTGATGGCTCATTATCCTTTGAATAGCTAATCAACTTCCTCACCAACGGCACCAAAAATGCTTGTTGACACCTCTAACACCACCTAAGCTAGGTTGTCATCCCTAGCATGGCGCTAGAGGTGTTGGTATTAATAAATGCAAATGCTCCTCAAGAATAAATATAAAATCCGCAAGCACACAGATAATACCGATGTAGCATTTTAACCGGGAGTAATCCAGGTATCGTTATTTATATTTTTACCACTAGGAAGGGAATGCTAAGGATAATGAGCAATGAGCATCACTGCATGTGGTAATGGAGAGTATAACCATGTCTTTATCGATCTTCTCATACAGGGTAAGTGTCACAAGATAATAGTATATATAAATGATAAAGAATAACTGATAAGCACATAGCCACATAATAAATGATAAACATCTCAATAGATTACTCTAAGCTTATAGCACTATCATGGATTAGGACGAACTACAAGGATAAATCTTAAGTTATTCTAACTATAAAGTCAAAGCATACAATGATTAGTGCAATTATACTTGGCAATCATAGGAACAAAAGGTTATATCTACGCATAGTGATATTACGAAGGAAGATGAAGAACATAGCAATCACTTCCCTGTAATAGTTGTGTTCTGCCTGCCCTATACTCGGGAGGTGGACTACGAATGACTCAACAGGACTGTCACTCCCGCGATCTACCACATGGTCCAGAATATAGGGTGCAATCGCAGGAAAATACGGTATAGGCACCACGCCTACACAATATTGACCACTCACACATGGTACCAATGAGCAAGCGCTATACGATCCTATACTTAAATATAATTCTGATTGAACTATGCCAAACATATAATCAAAGTAGACTAAGAACAATATAATTGAGAACATAATCAAATAGAGCAAAGTCGTATCCAATATAATAGAATAGACTAAAGTCATATTCATACAAATGATGAACTAGATAAATAATACAAGAATGAATATAAAAGTAGGAGAGAATTACCAAGTATTTCTCTTAACAGATCCAGAAACCAAGTGATGCTTGCCTCCTTCTAGTTCTAATCCTATGTAACTATGCTAAACTATAGAGATCTAATTAAGATGATGGCTCTAGGGCTTCTTAGATGAAAGCTCTGTATCTTGGAATGAGATTGCTAATGAATTAGGGTTTCTCCTAGAGCCAGGGGCCTTGCTTATATAGCCCTCTAGAAAGCACCACAGCCCTTGGATCAAACTGACATTGATGAACGATTATTATTGATCCTCAAAGGCGGTGGATGCAGGATCCACGAGCTTGGCCCTGATTGGTCACCTAGGTGGGGCGGCCGCCCAGGGGGTGGGGCGCCCGCCCCTGTCACAGTGACAGGTGGGTCCCACCTCCGAGGGGGTGGCTTCCTGAGTCTTCTAGATTATTTTTTATATACGTGTCCCTTTTCTCTCTATGTAAATATGACATGTGGGCCTCCTTTGGTTGTTTCCTGATAACCCCCTGTAGAAATAGACATTCACCAAAACTTATGGAGTTCTGTTAGTGTAACCCCTATATCAAAATAGTAATTATGTTTTAGGTCCTTTTTCATGCTATGTTGGTGGTTAAAAATGATACTTATCTACCATTAATAACACCTATGGGAGTTTGCACAGACCTATGCATACTTGCATATCGCTGGCATGTCTGACGAGACCTTAAGATGAAAGTTGTTTCTGTTCTCTTTGACAGGAAGACCTAAATAAGGGTACAGTCAAACTGTAGGAAGTATACAAGGATATTAAGAAATGTTTTGCTCTAAATTTTATTTACGTTTCTTTCCCATCTCTAAGGTAGTAGCCTTCAAAAAGAAGTTCTAAATTTTGGACAACTAGAAGAAGAATCCCTTGGCACATCGTGGGATCATTTTAATGACCTCACCATCACTAGCCCGGACCTTGCCATTCAAGACCCTATACTTCTTCAACATTTTTACATGGGTCTTAGCAAGGATTCCAAGGAATCCCTTGATGCAGCCTCTAGAGGAGCTTTCCTTCATCTATCTACTAGTGAAGCAAGGTCTATGCTTGATAAGATTAGTGGAAAACTCCCTGCACTAGCATTCATAAAGAACTCCTCGAGCAAGAGAAGGAATTATCTCCTGACCAAGAAGATGAAGTTTTGATAGCCAAATCACAACCACTTCAATCCCAAGATTTAACTATTAACCCCAGCCATCAATACCACAGAATCTAAATCCGCCAAAAGAAAAAGAAATTCAACCTTTTGAACTTTCTTGTGAGGATGATCTTTTTTATGTTAATTTTGGGAAAAGCTTAAACTTTTAGTTTCACAAGAGACCTTCGAGTGAATATAATTTAAATTCTCTCAAGAAGGGGTCTCTTAGAAAGTGTCCTTATTCCCATATAGGACATTGGGAAGAATTCAAGGATGGCATATCTAGTGAACCCATAGAAGGAGAGCCAAGCCATTTAGAAGCTATTCCTATCCTCTCCCCTTCCATGCCCACATTAGATGTCTTATCTGAACCCATCCTTGACCCCGATGATCCCTCTTTTGCTCTTTCTCCTTAGTCTTATGATGATCCTAGAAATCTACTAAGACAACCAAAGTATAGGAGTCATGAAGGCCACAAGGATGACTAAGAAGAGCAACGACAATGGCTGGAATATACTAATAACTCATATGCCATTGCTAAAGAATGGACGAACAAGGATGAAGCCTTATGGGTAGAATCCAAACTTGCCTTAGATCCAAATGGTGAGCTTAAATCAATCTCTTTAATAAACATAACTCACCCAAGTTTTGTCACACCCATTTTTAAGGACAAAAATAGGATGCATAAAAGACTCATGTGCGCCCCAGGAAACAGTCGCACACATAAGTTGACAAATTACAAAGTATCATCACAGTGCTTATTACATAACGAATAAATATTTAAGACATAGTCTTGAACGATAGGTAATAATAACTAATAGTAATTCTTCAGCGGAAACTCCACACAGGTACACGGTTGACTGGTTGACACCAAGACTAGTACTCATTACGATAATCTTCCTCAATATCTTCATCTATTATGGTGGAAATAGCAAGGGTGAGTCCATGTCGAACTCAACAAATATAACACAGGGTTCATGAGGCTCAAAAAGGCTAGACATTGTTTAACTGCGTTTAGCTTTTAATCATATATTAGCAATTGAGTAGCATCAAGATAAACCACTTCCCATTAAAGAACCAATGATCAATTGTAATAAGGATAATGAATAGCATTAACATGAGCAAATAATAATCAACAATAATTAAGCATGATATAACAGTTATGATCAACTATTCCATAAGAATCCCCAAGGCCGCTCGTATCCATGAGCACGACTAGTATACCAGTTTTTAACTCTGCGCAGAGGTGTACACTTTCACTGTGAGTCATGATTTCCAAATGAGTGGGGAGATCAAGCCCAAACACCCGAGAACCATATAAAGCCACTCAAAAGTTCGTCTAACAAGTTAGGGCCATTAGATTCACTCGGCAGGCAGATGTAGAACCCCCCCTTCCCTGTGGCACAACAACCACAGCCTATACACACTAGGCCAGGGGCTCGCACTACACCCAACGTGGCAAGCCTTTCTTACGCCATTTAAGGTAACCACTAACAAGCTAGAAAAGGTCTCTTGAACAACTAAAGCCAGAGCCATATAGCCCTCACAGCTGTACTGTATATCCCGGTTATCACTTACAGATAAGTCCTTATGGAGAGAAACCAGAGCATCAAAATAATACACATGCTCTAGCCCCCTTTTAACAGTAATAAAATCATCTTAATGGTTGAATGCTTAATCCATTAATCAAATTACAAGATCATTGTTCTTAGTTTAAGCACTAGCAGTAGCTACCCATATGCATTCCCAAGGTTGACAAGGAATCAAGATAACAATCACTAAGTTATAATCTCTAAGGTTGTCAAGGTACATATGTATGACAATTCAATGTATAGGTAACAAGGATAGTCCTGTGTTATACTTGCCTTGATCAAAACTCTTCGAGTGATACTGCTGATCTGGCTCAAAGTAATACTCCTGATCGTCCAGATACTGCTCACCTTCTATACCCGATCATCAATCAACAACACACATGCATCGAATCAAACATACACGAAGCAAACAAAGAGATACAATTAGAACAGTACACCAACAGTAACAAAACAGTAATAAAAGTTTATAAAACTCTTCTACATGTTTCTACGATCACACATACGCAAAGATCACCAAATTCGGAGTTAAAACGTGAAAATTATGAATTTTCTAAGATTTCCTATAGATAAATAAATACTCAATTATAAACTCGAAAAATAAATTATCAAAACCAACTGTACAACTACACTAACATGTAGAGCTCGCAAATACGAACCTAACGCAACTTGAACGGATCAAATCGGAGTTAAAACGAAGTTTTTATGACCAAAACAATTCTAGTGGCAAAACTGTAATTATCTGAAAACGTACTTTTGATTTAACCGGAAGAAAATACGCTTTCAAAACGCGAAAACGTATTTTCTGACATACGCTATGGACCGCGGGTTGATAACTAAAAAAAACTGAGGGTCTCTTTAACAAATTTACCCCGCGAAGAGGTATGTTCTAACCTTAGCCGTTGATCCGAGATCGGACGGCTGCTAATCGATTCAAGCGAGAGAGAGAAAAGAGACCGGCCATCTACAGTACATCCGGCCGGTGGCCACCATGGCCGCCGCCATGAGCTCGCCGGAGCTCCTCAGGAGCGCGTTTTCCGGTAGCTCTGACCATGGAATAAACACAGAAAGAAAGCGGAGAACGTCGCGGCTCACCTAGGGCCTTAACCCGAACCGAAGACCGGACGGAGATAGTGGTTGACGTGCACGGCTGCTGGCGGAGATTACTGTGCATCCGGTGAGGTTAAACAAAGAACAAAGAGCATGCGAAAACAAGGAGGCACGGTACAAATTCGTTACCGCGTCGAGAATCCCCGGCAGCGGTTTGCGGAAAACAAAGATACGATGAACGAACGCTTTCCCGCGATGGTCGGAGCTTGAGCTCCTCAATGACGCTGCGAACAAAGATGAAGGCAACGCCAGCTAGTAGATGGAAAAGAGTAGGGTGGAGTGGATACAGTGTAGGGTATTATGCATCTTATAGAGGAACACGGCTGGCGGATCAATCCAAAGCAAATCGGACGGGGTCGGATCTCACCGAGTTGGAGTCCAACTCGACTACAAACCGGAGGTGGGAGATACGGCTGACGAGCGGCCCCCACCTGTCAGTGAAATGAGGGAGGGAGAGGCGCGGCTGCTGCACTGCTGATCGGCCCACCAAGCAAGGAGAGCAGGCCACCGGCTACCAGGTGAGTAAATTGTTTTCTTCTTTTTTTTCTCTTTTCTTTATTTGCTTATTTAATAAACTATTCCAAATAAAAGTTTCAAGCCAAAACAAAACAAAATAAAACCACTACACAAAATAAAATAAATGCAACAGCATGAATGCATCACCAAATAATTTTTAAAATTTTAATTTGCCCTTAATTGTTATCTAACTTATTTGAAATTCATTATTCCTAAAGTTTAGAATTTTTGGGTGTTACAAATTCTACCCCCTTAAAAGAATCTCGTCCTCGAGATTGAACTTCTTACTCAAACAATTGCGGATATGATTTCCTTAATTCATCCTCTCTTTCCCAAGTTGCCTCTGCCTCTGAATATCGATTCCACTGCACCTTGCACATTTTAATAACCCGACTTCGAGTAACTCTCTCAGCAGTCTCTAAAATCTTGATTGGAAACTCTTCATAAGTAAGATCCTCCTTAACAGTCAACTCTTCTAAAGGTATCTGCTCCTCAGGCACCCGTAAACACTTCTTAAGTTGTGAAACATGGAACACATCATGCACTCCAGTTAAATTTTCAGGCAACTCTAATTGATAAGCAACTTCCCCACGTCTAGTAATAACTTTAAATGGTCCAACATACCTTGGTGCTAGTTTACCTTTCATGTTAAACCTCTTCACACTTTTCATAGGTGACACCTTCAAATAGACATAATCACCTACCTCAAAAACTAAATCTCTTCTTCTATTGTCAGCATAACCCTTCTGACGAGACTGTGCTACTCTCAAATTCTCACGAATCACTCGCACTTGATCTTCTGCGTTTCTAAGAACATCTGTACCAAACACCTGAGATTCACCTATCTGATCCCAAAACAATGGAGTTCTACACTTACGTCCATACAAAGCTTCAAACGGTGCCATCTTAAGACTCTGTTGATAACTATTATTGTAAGAAAATTCTGCATAAGGCAAACTCTTATCCCAACTAGTTCCATATTGCAATGCACAAGCTCTCAACATATCCTCTAATACCTGGTTGGTCCTTTCAGTCTGTCCATCTGTCTGTGGATGATATGCTGTACTAAAATTCAATTTTGTTCCCAATGATTCATGCACAGCTTTCCAAAAATGCGACGTAAACTGCGATCCTCGTTCAGATACAATCTTCTTTGGAACCCCATGCAAACATACTATCCTCTCCATATACAACTCTACCAATTTTGGTCCATGGTAAGTAGTCTTAACTGGTATAAAATGAGCAACTTTGGTTAACCGATCCACTATCACCCAAATAGAATCATAACCTCTCTGAGTACGTGGTAACCCTACTATAAAGTCCATACCAACTTCCTCCCACTTCCATTCAGGAATCTTCATTGGTTGCAACAATCCAGCAGGTCTTTGATGCTCTGCTTTCACCCTCTAACAAGTGTCACACAATGCCACATACTCAGCCACATCTCGCTTTAATCCAACCCACCAATATTTCTGTTTCAGATCCAAATACATCTTAGTACTACCAGGATGAATAGAATAAGCTGACTCATGAGCTTCGCGAAGAATTGCCTGTCTAACAGTTTGATCCTCAGGTACACACAGCCTCTTTCCAAACCACAAAATTCCATTATCATCCTTCCGAAAGCCTGGTGACTTACCAATCACTATATCTTCCGCTATCTTCTTTAGTTTCTTATCCTTCAACTGACCCTTGTAGATTTCTTGCTCTAAAGTAGGCTCTATCACTAATTCCATTGTATTAGTAACAATTCCCAAATTCAAATATTCAAATTCAGCACATAACTCCCTAGTCATAGACAACGTCCGTATCTCATTGGCATAACTTTTCCTACTAAGAGCATCAGCTACTACATTAGCCTTACCAGGATGATAGTGTATCTCAATATCATAATCCTTAATCAACTCTAACCATTTGCGTTGCCTCAAATTTAGATCTGACTGAGTGAAAATATACTTCAAACTCTTATGATCAGTGTATATATCACTCTTATGTCCAATCAAATAATGTCTCCAAATCTTTAAAGCATGAACTACAGCTGCTAACTCCAAATCATGTGTAGGATAATTCAACTCATGCTTTCTCAACTGCCTAGATGCATAAGCCACAACTCTGCCTTCTTGCATAAGAACACATCCCAAACCTTGACGAGAAGCATCACAATAAATAGAAAACTTCTTACTCAAATCTAGCAAAACCAAAACAGGCGCTGTAGTCAACCTCTTCTTCAATTCCTCAAAACTAGCTTGACATTTATCTGACCACACAAACTTGGCATTCTTCTCTAACAGAGATGTCATAGGTTTAGCAAGTTTAGAAAACCCTTCAATGAACCGTCTGTAATATCCAGCTAATCCCAAGAAACTACGAATCTCGCTAGCATCAATAGGTGGTTTCCAATTTAATACATCCTTTACTTTACCTGGATCCACTGATATCCCTCCATTAGAAACAATATGACCAAGGAAAGAAACTTCCTTCAACCAAAACTCACATTTACTTCGCTTCGCATACAGTTTATGCTCTCTAAGCTTCTGTAATACCAACCTCAAATGTTCAGCATGCTCTACCTCTATCTTGGAAAATACCAGTATATCATCAATAAACACTACCACAAACTTATCCAAATATTCCATGAACACCTTATTCATCATGTACATAAAGTATGTAGGTGCATTGGTCAATCCAAATGACATAACAGTATACTCATACAATCCATACCTTGTAGTAAAAGCTGTCTTTGGAATATCAGAAGCATGAATCTTCAACTGATGATAACCAGAACATAAATCAATCTTAGAGAACACACAAGCACCTCTCAACTGATCAAACAAGTCATCAATCCTGGGCAAAGGGTACTTATTCTTGATAGTTACCTCATTTAGTGACCGGTAATCAACACACATCCTCTGACCGCCATCTTTCTTATCAACAAAAATAACTGGTGCTCCCCAAGGTGATGAACTAGGTCGAATAAAACCTTCATCTTGTAATTCTTTAATTTGTTTCTTAAGTTCTTCTAATTCATCTACTCCCATCCTATATGGTCGTTTGGCTATAGGTGCAGTTCCAGGAAGTAATTCAATAAGAAATTCAATGTCTCTGTTAGGTGGCATACCTGGCAATTCATCAGGGAAGACATCCGGAAATTCCTCAATCACTGAATTCTCCTTAATAGTATCTTCAAGCTGATTCACCACAGCGGTTGGTTGCTTCTGCACTGCTACATCCACATTGATTTTATCTCCATTAGGTGCAGTCACAACTACCACTTTCTGCTGACACTGAATCTCTACCTAATTTTGCTTCATCCAGTCCATACCCAATATCACATCAATACCAGATGTCCTCAACACTATAGGAGTTATCTTAAACTCTACCCCCCTTAATACCATACTAATTGGAAGACAACGATTACTGGTTTGCATGGTACCTCCAGGTGAATTTACTAAGAGAGGTTCTTTCATAGCTAGCATGGGTATACTATGCATTTTAACAAAAATGTTGGATATGAATGTATGAGATGCTCCAGAGTCAAAAAGAACAGTTGCGGGAGTGGAATGTACATTGAACATACCAATCATAACTTCTGGTGCATCATGAGCTGTATCAGAAGACACGTGATTCACCCTTCCAGTACCGGATTGCCTCTGGTTGCTCTTCTGGCTCTGAGGAGTCTGCTGGTTCTGCTTCTCAGGACAATGGTAAGACATATGCCCCTCTTTACCATAGACAAAACATCTAGTAGGCGTGCTAGGAGCACTATTCTTCATGGGGGTAACATTGGAATTTCCAGTGCGAGGAGTCTGTTGCCCAGTCTGCTGATACTGTTGACGCTGTGGATATGATGAACGCTGTTGTGACTGATTACTTTGCCAATTCTGGGACCACCTCTGATTCGGATTACGATTCCACTAGCTAACCGGTCCCTGAAACTTCTGATGGAAACCATGCTGAGGATTCGTGCGTTGACGGTTGTTGCTTCCTGAGCTTTGTACCTTCATCTTCCTCTTCCTGTCCATCTCTCTGCGCTCATTATCAAGCACAATAGCTTTATTTACCAGCTCTTGAAAACTAGCATAGTTGTTCCCCTTCAACTGCAAGCGAAGATCATAATAAATTCCCTTCAAGAAAAGACGCTGCCTGTCTGCATCTTCCCTCACTTCATTAGGAGCATAGCGAGCCAACTGGGTGAACCTGTCATGATATTTACTAACGCTCATCTGTCCCATCCTAAGGTTTCTGAATTCTTCCTGCTTCAGCTCAATTATACCTTCAGGAATATGACGAGCTCGAAAATCTCTAACAAACTTATTCCAAGTGATAGGAGGAGCATTGTCAGGGCGTGCAGCTTGATACGACTCCCACCAAGTCTGAGCTGTCCCCTGTAACTGACCAGATGCATATAACACCTTCTCCATATCATTACATTGGGCTATATTCAGCTGTTTCTCCACTGCCCTCACCCAATCATCTGCCTCTAAAGGATCAGCAGCATGAGAAAACACTGGAGGGCGTCCCTTCAAAAATTCCCCACGCTTATCCTTCACTTGCACAGGCGGTGGTCCTCCTGCAGGGGGATTGTTCTGCATGTGCTGCATAAACATCTGCATCATCTGGTTTTGAGTTTGCATGAGTTCCTCCATAGTAATGGGTGGGTTAGCACCTCCACGACCTCTGCCACGACCTCTGCCTGACATCTGTTTCCAAAAACACAGAAATTGAAATTCAGTACGATCCGAGATGATGTATTCAATAGATAAACAAAATCTGATTTTTCTGGGCGAACTCCAATTTCAGCAACTCAGTAAAACTGTCATATCTCGAGCTACAGACGTCCAATTCAGATGATCTTTACATGGTTGGAAAGCTTACAAAATTATCTACAACTTTATTCACAACACTTTTTCTGATTCTGTCAATAAATTGGCCAAAAACTGAACTTAACCGAAACTGTTTCAGAATTCCAGACTGTGCAGTAACTCCAACTTGGAACAGGTATATCTCTTAGCTCATAATAGATATTAAAGTGATTCTTCTGGGGTTGGAAAGATATAGAAGTCTAATTATTCCCAGTAAAATTTCTTAAATTTCTCATGAACGGATTTTAAGTTATTTCTAAAACATCCCAGACTGATCAAAAAATCAGCAAAGGACAGAACTAAGTTAACCTCATATTCAACTAATATATTTTGATCAAACTTAATATTCTTAAACATGGAACTTGTAGGCATGTCTACAAAACTCCAGCACACATTACAAAGATCCAAATCACACATTATCATAATAACAATCCATCAATCACACAATTGTTCACACCACAAACTGACTCTTAAAACAATCCAAACTTAAAATTAACTCGCAACTACTATCGTTCCTATTACATAGGGATTTTTCCTATTTCCTAATTAAGCTTCTCATAAATCTTGGGATGACCTAACTCCGCCCTTAATTGGTCAATCTCCTTATAAGCTTGCTCCTTAAGTTCTTTTTCCTTCAGCAACTCATCCTTCAAATCCACCTCATGGAGAGCCAATTCACGAGCTAATCCCACCGTAGCTTGTAAAGTCAAGGAGGAATCATCTGCAAGCGGCACGGTCCAAATACCCTTGTCATGTAAGAAACAAGGAAAATGCCGGAGTGCACCCTTTAACGTCTTGTCCGAGCGTAGACCATGGTAGTAAACAAATGCATTGAAAGCGACATCCTCCATGCTTGTTTCTACGGTTGTCCGGCTCACTCGGGTAATGAACTTTGACTCCACCTTAGGTTCCTTAGTGGTAGGATCCCTTTTCTTAACCCATAACTCCGTTTCCCAATAGGAATCCATCCATGGATGACTATACTCTGCACTGCGATACTCCAACGTAGCTTCCCAGTCGTAGTAGTAGTTGTCCAAGGTTCTTGTCAACATGTCATGGAAGAAAGCATCAGCTTTAGGAACCATGATATGAAGCTTCGTAGTCCACCCCATAACTACATTCTCCATTGGTATATCACCAACTCTTGATTCAGCATCAGATAGCTCTTGATCACCATCTTCATACGGCTCCTGAGGTTTGAAACGGGCAACGTACTGTGCAGCTGACAGACGGGGATAAGGAGACATCTACAAGATTTAGACATAGATTAGATAGAATCAATGTATTTTCGCAATAGAATAAAGTAGAGGAAGCATAAAACTTTAGTAATTAACAAGGTGAAAAGAGGAAGCATGAATTAAGTGAAGTATGGATGCTATTAACGACCATTCTAACTAGGCTCGCGTCCTACAGTCAACACGGCTCTGATACCAAGTTTTGTCACACCCATTTTTAAGGACAAAAATAGGATGCATAAAAGACTCATGTGCGCCCTAGGAAACAGTCGCACACATAAGTTGACAAATTACAAAGTATCATCACAGTGCTTATTACATAACGAATAAATATTTAAGACATAGTCTTGAACGATAGGTAATAATAACTAATAGTAATTCTTCAGCGGAAACTCCACACAGGGACACGGTTGACTGGTTGACACTAAGACTAGTACTCATTACGATAATCTTCCTCAATATCTTCATCTGTTATGGTGGAAATAGCAAGGGTGAGTCCATGTCGAACTCAACAAATATAACACAGGGTTCATGAGGCTCAAAAAGGCTAGACATTGTTTAACTGCGTTTAGCTTTTAATCATATATTAGCAATTGAGTAGCATCAAGATAAACCGCTTCCCATTAAAGAACCAATGATCAATTGTAATAAGGATAATGAATAGCATTAACATGAGCAAATAATAATCAACAATAATTAAGCATGATATAACAGTTATGATCAACTATTCCATAAGAATCCCCAAGGCCGCTCGTATCCGTGAGCACAGCTAGTATACCAGTTTTTAACTCTGCGCAGAGGTGTACACTTTCACTGTGAGTCATGATTTCCAAATGAGTGGGGAGATCAAGCCCAAACACCCGAGAACCATATAAAAGCCACTCAAAAGTTCGTCTAACAAGTTAGGGCCATTAGATTCACTCGGCAGGCAGATGTAGAACCCCCCCTTCCCTGTGGCACAACAACCGCAGCCTATACACACTAGACCAGGGGCTCGCACTACACCCAACGTGGCAAGCCTTTCTTACGCCATTTAAGGTAACCACTAACAAGCTAGAAAAGGTCTCTTGAACAACTAAAGCCAGAGCCATATAGCCCTCACAGCTGTACTGTATATCCCGGTTATCACTTACAGATAAGTCCTTATGGAGAGAAACCAGAGCATCAAAATAATACACATGCTCTAGCCCCCTTTTAACAGTAATAAAATCATCTTAATGGTTGAATGCTTAATCCATTAATCAAATTACAAGATCATTGTTCTTAGTTTAAGCACTAGCAGTAGCTACCCATATGCATTCCCAAGGTTGACAAGGAATCAAGATAACAATCACTAAGTTATAATCTCTAAGGTTGTCAAGGTACATATGTATGACAATTCAATGTATAGGTAACAAGGATAGTCCTGTGTTATACTTGCCTTGATCAAAACTCTTCGAGTGATACTGCTGATCTGGCTCAAAGTAATACTCCTGATCGTCCAGATACTGCTCACCTTCTATACCCGATCATCAATCAACAACACACATGCATCCAATCAAACATACACGAAGCAAACAAAGAGATACAATTAGAACAGTACACCAACAGTAACAAAACAGTAATAAAAGTTTATAAAACTCTTCTACATGTTTCTACGATCACACATACGCAAAGATCACCAAATTCGGAGTTAAAACGTGAAAATTATGAATTTTCTAAGATTTCCTATAGATAAATAAATACTCAATTATAAACTCGAAAAATAAATTATCAAAACCAACTGTACAACTACACTAACATGTAGAGCTCGCAAATACGAACCTAACGCAACTTGAACGGATCAAATCGGAGTTAAAACGAAGTTTTTATGACCAAAACAATTCTAGTGGCAAAACTGTAATTATCTGAAAACGTACTTTTGATTTAACCGGAAGAAAATACGCTTTCAAAACGCGAAAACGTATTTTCTGACATACGCTATGGACCGCGGGTTGATAACTAAAAAAAACTGAGGGTCTCTTTAACAAATTTACCCCGCGAAGAGGTATGTTCTAACCTTAGCCGTTGATCCGAGATCGGACGGCTGCTAATCGATTCAAGCGAGAGAGAGAAAAGAGACCGGCCATCTACAGTACATCCGGCCGGTGGCCACCATGGCCGCCGCCATGAGCTCGCCGGAGCTCCTCAGGAGCGCGTTTTCCAGTAGCTCTGACCATGGAATAAACACAGAAAGAAAGCGGAGAACGTCGCGGCTCACCTAGGGCCTTAACCCGAACCGAAGACCGGACGGAGATAGTGGTTGACGTGCACGGCTGCCGGCGGAGATTACTGTGCATCCGGTGAGGTTAAACAAAGAACAAAGAGCATGCGAAAACAAGGAGGCACGGTACAAATTCGTTACAGCGTCGAGAATCCCCGGCAGCGGTTTGCGGAAAACAAAGATACGATGAACGAACGCTTTCCCGCGATGGTCGGAGCTTGAGCTCCTCAATGACGCTGCGAACAAAGATGAAGGCAACGCCAGCTAGTAGATGGAAAACAGGAGGGTGGAGCGGATACAGTGTAGGGTATTATGCATCTTATAGAGGAACACGGCTGGCGGATCAATCCAAAGCAAATCGGACGGGGTCGGATCTCACCGAGTTGGAGTTCAACTCGACTACGAACCGGAGGTGGGAGATACGGCTGACGAGCGGCCCCCACCTGTCAGTGAAATGAGGGAGGGAGAGGCGCGGCTGCTGCACTGCTGATCGGCCCACCAAGTAAGGAGAGCAGGCCACCGGCTACCAGGTGAGTAAATTGTTTTCTTCTTTTTTTTCTCTTTTCTTTATTTGCTTATTTAATAAACTATTCCAAATAAAAGTTTCAAGCCAAAACAAAACAAAATAAAACCACTACACAAAATAAAATAAATGCAACAGCATGAATGCATCACCAAATAATTTTTAAATTTTTAATTTGCCCTTAATTGTTATCTAACTTATTTGAAATTCATTATTCCTAAAGTTTAGAATTTTTGGGTGTTACAAGTTTGGAGGAGGCCTTAGACGAGATCAACCCGAGAGTCACCGATCCATGGGAAATCTTGGACAATGAAACACCCAATGAATGTCATAAGCATGGAACGATGGAGACAAAGTTTTCTCCTATGGACATTCATGAAGAAACACCCTTGGAGCTTGAAAAGGAAGATGACACAGACGAGCATGGAAGTTACTTCATGAACACCTCATCGAACTCATGCTCACATGAGAAATCTCCTGCATCACTTGGTCTCTCTAACATTGCCACACATGAGATCTTTAACCCCCTTATACTTTCTGTTCCTAAAAATTTAGAAAAGGTTATAGATGTATAAGTTTATCATAAATATTACAGATCTTGTTGTGTGAATCTTGAGATAGGTACACAAAGGTTGGTGTTAGAGGAGAAACCACTTCACCAACTTAAAGCACAATTCGAAGGTTTCCCAAGGATAAGCTTTTGTCCTAAAACAAGCACTTTCGGGAGATAACATGAGCCTTCACCTTTCACTATAATGCCCTTGTGAAATGAGCATAGAAATATAATTGTGAAAATATTCCTTCAGATATTTTTGTCACTAGCCATTCTAGGTTTGAAGCAAAAAGAATGAAGGATGACGATGCTAGGTGTGTCCAACTAATCACTATGAAACATTGAATCACATCCATCCAAACTTGATTTTGCCTTGCAAAATTCAAGTGTGGGGGATGAACTTCTTTGAAAAATCCTATGCCATGTTGCTAAATTATTTTGGTTGTCTCTACATTTAAGCCATGCTTAATTTGCTAAATAGCAATCATGTTCTTTTATCTCCAATTAAATAAATCTCTATAATGCTTTCATGCTACCTTTGTTTGCTATAGTATGCTTAAGGTTTGGAGCATTTTCATACACCTTTTTCAATTAGGCATGGTGCTTAGTTTAAATTGTTTTCCTAAGTTAAATTAGACGAGGTGTCTAGTTTAATTCTTGAACCAAAAGGTGTGCTGATTTTACTTCCAAAGGCTTTTAAATTAAACGTGGTGCTTAGGTTAAAATACCTCCCTAAATCAAATTAGACGTGGTATCTAGGTTGATTTTTAAGCCTAGATACTAGAAATTTTATGGACAAACCCCTATAGGGAACCCTCAAATCAATTTGGGTAAGTCACAAGATGAATTCCAATTAGAGATGAGGAAAGGCATATGACAAACTCTAATAACTTTGCACAAAGAAGGCAGATGAAAGCACTGTAAGTACCAATGTTCATTCACTTTATCTTTTGCTACAAGTTACCTTTGTCTTGAGCCATGCTTGTATAAAAACATGATCTCTATGCTAAAAGTAATCCCAAAACCATCTTTTCATTAGAATGGAAGCAATTCACAAAATTTAGGGACAACAAACCATAATACAATCCTTCGGGTATGTGTTGTCCACTAATCCTTTGCAGGCATGAAACAATGAGTGAAGTGGAAGATCCAACAAAGTGTCAAAGATCGAAGAGCAGAAAGATGACATAACAAAAGAATGAGAAGAAAAGGGTGCAGTCTAGGAGACAAGAAGCTCATGAACAACTCGTTCTGCGAGGCTAGCTGAACAAGGAAAACTTCAAGCAAAAGGGAAGGACCATCACAAGTCAATTATCCTTCATCATATGGTGTCATCACACTCTAATGACAAAGGTAACACCCTAAGGTAAATGGTCATTGTTAAAAAAATGTTTCTCCATGATTCTGGTAGGCACATAAATAATAAACAGCATGTTTGAGTCACAACTTACTCGATTCAACCTAATTAACTCAACATGTTTAGTTTTTTAAGCTTGTTCCTAGCACCATTTTCTTGATGCCATAGTCTTAACCAAATAAATTAAAAAATGTGCATCCTATCTCTGGAAGCTGATAGTCATAATCATGTAAAGATTGATACATTATGCACGGATAGACAATCCTTCCATGGGTTAAGCAACTCAATCTTTTCTACCAAATGAACTTAAATGCTACATTCATGCTCAACCTTCTGATCTTACCTCCTATGTTATAATTGAACAAAGCAAATAACATCACCTTCGTCTTGTTCAATGTGTCTAAGGATAGAGAAGAATAAAAAAAGGTTTTGGTTCTGTTGGTGTTTTCCCACCAATAGAGCCCATGCACTTGATCTCTACCTTGTTTTATGAGTAGGACACACTTCAAGTAAGGTATGGGAGAGTCAGTCATTTTCCAAATTTCTACAAGTGAAAGATCTGAACCTGTCAAACCAAAATCAAAACTTAACACCAAGACAGGTTTGGCGAAAGGAGGTGACATCACCATTAAATGCGTCATCACAAGAATTCTCATCGTCAGAGAAAACCGAGGTATTTGGTCAATGAACTTCACAAGGAGAAGTCGGGTTTGAAGGACTTAAACAGCAAACCCCCACCGAAAGAGCTAGCTTGGGGAGAAGCACCCCTGTGTATCTAGGTAAGTATTCTTCCTCTTTGTTTTAGTTTCTTTCATATTAAAAAATGAGTAACTAAAAACAAAATAAAAAGTTATCATCATAATAAATATATATAGCTATAGTAATAATGTGTGATCTAAAAATAGAAACAAAATAAAAAGATGTGTGTCTGGTTTGCTTTATTATATTTTAAAGAGTTAGCAAATAAAGGGGACTGAAAATAATCTCTTAAATGAAAATGATGAATAGTTGCTCTATTGTAATTTCTTTCAAGTATCTAGTTTTCAGGCTTAAATTCTCTTGAGTTTTGGATAAGATTGTTTTGATATAAGGATTTACTCTGAGCTTGAAACTCGTGGGTAGCATACGCTTGATCTATGTCTAGGTAATTGACGTATATGATACGAGAAGGTCTGAGTTGCTATTTATATTGTTCCAAGTGACACTAAAGTTCTGAAGATTTATCTTTTGAAAAACACAAAAATGCTACATGATGAGTTCCTGTATGACAAAGCTTGAATTCTCACCAAGAGCCACACATATTATTTAGGCTAGGAAAACTTCCACATATATGCTGCTTGAATTGCATTGAGTTTTATCAAGCTTTGTTGACCCATGAGAGGTTTGTCATGCTCTTAAAATCAAGATCACATACACACCACCTAGATATGCACTACTCCTACACTAGGGGTAGGCACAAAAAACTTGCCTTCCATCTAGATCCACCCAAAAATATTTTACTCCTACACTAGGAGTGAACATAAAACATGCTTGTTAGGTTTTCCATCCACCAAATAAATGTTCCAAGTTCTTGTTGATATCTCTCTCAAAGTTTTGTTGTAGAAATGAGGCATGGGGCTATGCAAAAGTTATTCATGAAAAAATGAGAAATAAAGTTGAGAAAAAATGGACACAAAAAGTGTCTAAGATATTTAAAACAATAGGTACTTTGATGCTTGCCTAAAAAAAGAAAGAAGAGATGAATAAGATAGCCCATGCTCTCTAGCAAGTGTTCCAAGTTTTAAAAGAGAGATAAGTTTTTAAGGAGCAAAGTAGAATTAGGATTAGCCACCATATATATCCACCATATAATCCACACACATGAACATCTTGATTTGATTCTATGACTCAACTCTCTTTGGATCCATTGTTTGACTTTACAATATATGCATTGCAAGTATGCTCTAGCTTTCTCCCTACCTATGAACTCCACATAAGCCTTAGTAGTAGGAAGAGAAAAGGCATAACATCTTTGTTGCCTTGGTGAGGATCCACAAATACCACATATATTGAGAAACTTGAGAGTGTTATACACTGGAATCTCTGAGTTTTATTTTGAAAACTTATAAAAACTCCAGAATAATAGATGAACAAAGAACTTGAGACATAGTACTTGACTTGATCATTCTGTCTTTCAATTGCTCAAGACCTAAGTGAAGGCTAAGAAGCCCCATGGTTGAAGGTAATACGGATAAGTTTGAAAGTCAGATCAGTTTATTCTACTCCGGAGGAGAATTCTTGATTGAACGCATGTGTACTTTTAAGGTGTGAAAGCATTGTAGCAACTCCTGATCCATTACTAAGTTTAGCTTTGCTCAAGGACTGGCAAAGGTTAAGCTTGGGGGAGCTTGTTGATGGTCATTAACACCAATTATAAACCATCAACATAACCTGCATATATATTTAATTCCATCACCAAACATAGGAATAAGGGTATAAACTAATGAATTCTACAAACTTTGGTGAATATGTAACTGCTAGAGAATTTATCCAAAAATAGCTCCTAGGACCACTGTCATACACTCCAAACAAGGAAACTGATGACAACAAGTGATTCAACCCATGAAAACTGCGAAAGACAACTCTAGAAGGTTATAGAGGACACCACGCTGAAGCTTGGGCCAAATGGCCACAATAGTGGGTCGGCCGGCCCACTAGGGAGGCCACCCTGTCATGGAACCGTCCAAATTATAAGAGCACAAGTATAAAAACAATCACCGAAGTCAGACTGGGCACAATTTAACCGAGAACCGCTAACCGAACCGAACTAAGCCGAACCGAACCGAACTTTTGGTTTTTTCAGTTTTCAGTTTCGGTTTCAGTTTTCTGCTTTCAACGTTTCGGTGTTCGGTCTCGGTTTGCAGACGTAGAGAACCGAACAACCGATCAAAACCAAAGTTTGCAGCTGCGCCGATGCGCCCTGCCTGTGTCCTCGTCCTGCAAGTGCCAACCACATGGCACTAAGGCCTGGCCCATGGCCCATCACGTAGACAACCAAAACTCTAGAACCTGCAGCTGAAAGGAAAAGGAAAATCCCATGACACTGTCTATCCATCTCTCCCTCACCTTTATCCTCATCTATTTATTCTTCCTTCTCTCGTGAGTCGCAAGTCTCAAATCTCGATCTCACGCAACTGACAGAAACCAATCCAGAGCAGTAAATCGTGAGCACATAGGCGTATACCTGCGGAAGCAAATCACGTTCGCACGAATACCTACAGTGACACAACACGCGACGTCCGACAGCAGGCGGCGGCGCGTTGCAAAGGATGCGTGTTGTGGGGGCCAGCGGTGGTACAGGGCTATGGCCCGAGCAAGCACAGAAGCCGTGATGGTTGATGAGCGTGGCGCATGGGCGAGCAGCGACGAGCGTCGTTTTGCGCGCAGGTGAGCAGCAAGCTCGCAATAACCGACGGCGCTCACCTAGGTACGGCGACTCTGAATCCTCAGTGAACTTCGGTGGAAACCGAACAACGAACCGAAGAAACCGACACCAAACTAGTCAGTTTCTCTGTTTTTGCTAAACCGATCGGTTCCCTTCCCTTCCCAAACCGAAATTTGCTAGCACCGAACAACCGAACCAAACTCTCGGTTAAAACCGATTGCCTAGGCTGACACCGAAGTGATCAAATTCTCACACTTGAGCCCATATCACTCCGGTAGTCCAATGAAATCACGAGGGATTTCAATCCAACCAACATACAAGCCAAGATTGTAGTGATTCAACATAACAAGTCACATGTTACATCCATTTCACAAGTAGTTCAATATACCTCGGAGTTCAACATAGTTATTACAACTTAAATTGAAAAGTAGCGAAAGCAAAGTAATTTGAAACTAACATTAATCTTATTTCAAATACATGCCAGTACCAAGGTTGACTTTCAATAAAAGCATTAGAGATAAGGTAAATAAGAAGGATCATGCCTATGATCACACTCCGCCACCAAGGCAGGAGCCAACCAACTCTTGCAGCCGCCATGATACATCACAACCTGCAACAAGTGGGGATAAAACTCTAAGTACAAGAAGGTACTCAGCTAGACTTACCCGTCAAAAACTAGAAATAAAGTTACACCATGATCATGCAAGGCTGATGTAAAGTGGGCTAGCTTGACAACATTTTGCATAAAAGCTTAATATAGATAAGTAATCATTAATGCTTAAGCATCAAGTTAATTATCATTAACCTGTCATCTATATTAGCACCTGTACTATAGCACTCACTTGATTAGGAGCAAACAATATTAACCATAGCAGGTATAAATTGAGGCAACATTTAAATCATCATCCAATTAACCATCCGTTTAATTAATTGAATCTACGTTGCCACTGCTCAAGTGTAGTGCTCACTAACTGGGAGCGACGGTGATTCAAATCGAGTTCCTATCTAGCTGGAGGGGTATTTCTAACACTCACCGCGCAGGCCCTTGCCAGGGTCGCACAAGCCACCTTTCGTACAATTCAGGAGTCGCGGGTTCGACTGATGACGCATCCCCAATAGCAACACTCTGCCAGGTGATAGGGACTCTAACCCCTCCTTGGTCTCACGCCAATGTCCCCAAGCACATCCTTACTACCTCCAAGATGTGACCTACCATTCGATTCCCGACCTGAACTATATTACTCGGCTTCGTGGTCGGAACGACTTATCTGGCCAACTAAGTGTTAGACTGCGTTCAACATGACTCAAAGACGTACAACGAATCAGTCCTTAAATGACTCAGATGGGGATAGATCCGCACCCAAGACCTCCATGCCTTGTTGCTTCACTATCGTCATCCCGCCCGGTCTCCTTTCATATTATTAGCACATGGTTCTTTTCCACGATAGCAAATATAGCCAACCATGCCATATATGAATATCCCTACATCTCGCAGGTGATAGGAAATCACCTGACTTCTACCATTTAAAGCAGGGCTAAGCATCTACTCGACCCTGGTCTATGTAGGATTCAGGATTCATATATCTGGACAAGGAATGATATAATGCAGCAAGGGTTTCCAACCAACTCCTACCACTTAATGCAATAATACTTATAACATATACAGAATTAATTAGTTTGAAGGTAGGAGGCTTATAATGCTCCGGGGCTTGCCTAGGATCCGACTCAAGTTAGAGTTTGTCAGGTGAAACCCGCTTGGCGAGCATCCTCCAATCTAGCACTTGTACAATCCTTCTATCTTCGGGATGGATCCACCAACTCCGTCTTTGGGTTTGGCTCCACATTAGGTCCTTCACGTGTTTCAGCTAGCATACCTAAATGAGGTACAACAATGCATAGGTATGAATGCATAGAAGTGCAATAAACAAAGTAATCATGTAAGCATACCAATGTTCACATAAGCACCTAGAGCTAATTAACTTAATCATCACTAAGTCATACATAGAATAGGGCAAGCACATCAATCAAGGCACAAGTCTCATAAGATTATAGGTACCAACTCAAGTACCATCAAAGATATGAGTCACACTTCAACACACAAGCATGGCAAAGTGAATCAAAGCACTAAAACTAGAATTTGCCACTTTCTGAGCATCAGAACAGCAGCTAAGTAATTTAATCATAACTGGAGATATACAACTCCAAAAGATGTGAAACAAGACATTATGGAAATCTTATGAAATTGTCTACAATTAATTTAATATCAACTAAGCCTGATTCCTAAGTTTATTATGTCGAAAAGATGAAACTATAGACTCAGGTCTGCTCCAAACAGAGAGCAACCAAATCTGGGAACTTACTTTAAAAATCTATAACTCATAAACTACTTGGCCAAATGATACCAAATTTTAACAGAAGCTATATACATGAACTATCTACAATTTTTGTATAAACAAGTTTTACAACAAAGCAAATTATCATGGAGAACTTTGCTAAGTTCCCAGATCTGTCCAGAAACTACCTTTGCAAGAAATAAATACTAACTTATATTGCAAACATATAATTGGACAAAACCAACTTTACCAATATGTCACACATGACTAATGAACACCAGAAAACATAGTGTCCATTCCTAAATAACTTCTTTTAATATATTTTCTTAATTTACTTAGATAATTAGGTGGAATTATGAACACCTAACAAAATTGCACAATAAATCCTACCAAAATTACAGTGGCCTAAATATACTCCCACTAGTCTACTCTCCAAATTTCATGCCATTTGGACAAGCATATCAACCTCTATGAAAAAGACAAATAGCTATTGCAATAAATCATGTGAGGGCAAGTTAAACCTAAAACTCAATATTTTCTAGGAACACATGGTCATAATATGAATCAACATAATAGAGCAACATCATACTAAGGTAATGGAACAATATTTTCCATTTTATCATTTATATATTATTTATAAGCTATTTATCAAGCCGTAAACAAGTTAAATCAATAACTTGACCATACAGTAAGCAATGACCATGAAATTTATACTATAGTGCATAAATAGCATAACAAGACTACCATAAAAAGTTTACATCATTTGGAGCATCACAACATCAGTTATGAATTTCCCAAACAACATATGCAAGAAATGCCTAATTAGCAAGATTAAATCAAAACCCTAAGAAAAAAGTGAACAATTAATAGGTTTAATATTTTTATTAGTTATTACATGTTATTACAAGATTAACAAAATAAGAATCACTATTTTTGGATGTCTAAAACTCCAGATCTTGCTCTGGTCAAGTTTAAAGGCATTTTTAGAGCTCTTTTCCCACATAAATCAACACACCATAAATTTTCTACAAACATGTAACATTTTATGATTCTACTGCATAGATATTTTCTCAAGGTTTCCAAAAAGTCCATATTTGCTATTTTTTGGAGTTTCCTAGCATGAGATATGGAATTTAGAATATTTAACACTAAATCTGAAGTTCAAATCAGCATTACCCAAACCTACTTAATTTGCTAGGCGCACCCGATTACACACCTAGACTAGCCACTACTTAAACCGACATGTGGGACCCACTGTCCAGTTGGACCCACCTATCATATACATAGAGAGACAGAGGGAGCCAGTCTTTGTCTTCTTTCCCCGGTGGAAGCAGAGAGGGGGGGTGACCGTTGGGGCGGTTCCGTCGGCCGGCTGCCGACGACCCGGCGGCGGTGGAGCAGCGCGGGAGCTGCATGGCGGTGAGGTGCACCTATGGCCACCCACAGCGTGTCCTGCAACCATCCGTGGCCCTCTGGCCACGCGAGCCCGGACTCACGGCGGCGGCTTCGCCGCGGCGGCTGTAACACCCCGGTGTTACGCAAGCATTTAGGCACTGCAAATCATGCATATTATGCATCATCAAGCATCATAATCATACATGCCTAATCATGTTAAATAATAACTGAAATAATGCTTTGAAACATAGGAAGCATGCTCGTGAAACAAGAATGTTGCATACACTTGTTTAGAGTTATTTTTTCCTAATTATGCTTGCCTGGCTAATAGAACATATATGACTATAATTGTAAATCATCTAGAATTATTTAGCATAATTTTTGGAGCAAAGTTTGTATTCAAACTTTTAACAAAATTTGCTATTGAAAAAATTATTGAAAAAGGTAAAAAAATCCTCCCTATTTAGCTTTTACTTTCCAATTCAAAATTTGTTGGGAATTTTGAGTTGGTCCCTTAATGAAAGTCGTAGAGAATTAAATTCTAAGCAACTTTTATTTTTGAGCTATTTCCAGAAAATGACATTTTCTTGCTCCAAATTCAATTTAAAGCTGCTGCCTTTTGAAAATCTTAAAAAAGAATTGAAAAATAAAAAGAAATACTCTTCTTCGCCTAGGTGGGCCGGCGCCTCGCTTCTGGCCCGCTAGCGCAAGCCAGCCTGGCCCAGCTCGCGCTCGCGCCCGCGCTCCCGCTCGCGTCCGCGGTCCAGTGGACCGGGCGCACATCGCTCGCCCCCTGCACCCGCGCGCCGTGCCCAACCCCCGCACGCGCCCCCGCTCTCCCCACGCGCCTCTCATTTCCGAACGCCGCCATGCTCCTCGCCACCGCGTGGCCGCCCGCCATTGCTGCAGCCTCCGAGCTCGGCTGCGCCGCCTTGCCTTCGCCCGATGCTTCGCAAGCTTCTGCGTGAGCCACGCCTCGACGTAGCCCACCTCTGGCATCGCTGTTTCGCCAAGGTGAGGGCCGGAAGGGCCGTAACCGCCATGGTGGTGCCGTCGGTGCTCGTCGGAGCCCGCGGCCGTGCCGACCTCCTTGTTCCGCTCCTCCTCTCTTCCCTCGAACAGCATCACCGCGTTTGCTTTTTCCTCGCGGTCCTCGTGCGTGCCGCGTCTCGCCCGCTCATGACCGGAGACGGCCGCTGGCCGTTAGCGACCGTCGCACCACCGTGCTGCCGCGGTCCAGAGCGCCGGCGTAGCCGTCCTCCTTTCCCCCCCTCGGCCTCCGTTGGACCGTTTCCGACCTTGGGCCGGGAGACCGAGCGGGACGGCTCACCCTTTTTCTAGAGCGCTCGGCTCAGACCAAGAGCGGCCGTGGGCCGGTCGTTCTCGTGGGCCGGCCCAGTGGGAATGAAAAATTGGTTTTCTATTTTCTTTTGTTATTTAAGAAAGGAATTAGTTGGAAAAAATGTTTGTGTACACATTTTGGCTCCAAAAATGGTGAAACAAATTTTGTACTGATCCTTATGAGTAGATCTATAATGTAAAAATATTGCATGTCAGTTTTGTGATACTTTTCTATGGAGCTTGAATTAATTCTTGTAATTGCTATGTAGCTAAGAAAATGAATAGTAAATCCATTATTGCTCAGAAAAATATGGTTCCACTTGCATTAGTTTTCTTTTGTGATGTAGTTTCTGGAAAAAATATATGCCATGCATGTTCTGTGTAAAAATTTTAATGTGTAGTTCAAGTGCTAATTGTGGCCTAGATTTGTTATTTTTGATAGAGAGAAAATTATGAATAAAACATGCATGCGATAACTTATGTACAGTGATTATTTACTGTGTAGATTGTTGAAAAGTGTTTAAATCTATTGTTTGACACTTTTCATAGTACAAACTATTTTACAGGGCATTTCTCTCCTGTAGTTTGTCTATTTTGTGTAGGCAGTTCTAGTAATACAAATGCAATGAATTTTTTTTGTGGCATGCTAGGTTAGATGATAGTAAGTCACTGTAATTTTCCAAGATTTTTCTGTGCTACCAAAATAGATGTTATTGTTCAAACCTAGTTTCAATTGGGGTTTAATTAACCTTTTTTATGCATGTTTAGTTAATAATGTTTGCTTTGGTGTATCTTTGAAGCATCTTAGCTTGCTGTGGTGACTTGGTATGTAGTATAGTGGTTGTAGTAGTAGTTTAGTAGTACATGTTCTTGGATGATGTTGACTACCTTGTAGAAGAGTTGTATTTCTAATCTATCCAATAAAGTAGACATGTTCATCTACATTCCATTCATCATGATCATTACATGTCATCTCTCCAATGCACCTATGCATGAGCACTTATACATCTACATCATACAGGATCGTAGGAAGGAATTCCGATAGTAGTTCCCGAGGAGCCAGAAGAGCAGCCCGAGGTGCAAGAGAAGGAGGTGCCCGAGGCAGACGAGGAGGTCGGTGAGGATCTTCCAGAGTGCCCCGATAATCGCCCAAGCTCTTTCGAAAGAGGCAAGCCCCGGAGCATTTTTCTCCCTCGGTTTGCAAAACATTTAATTAATGTTCTACTTTAATTGATGCATTAAGTTCAGGAGTTGTTTGCAACCGTTGCTGCATTATACCTTGTTTACCTTTGTATACCATATCCTTGTTACCCTGGTATCCGTAATCGAGTCAATGCTTAGCTGGCTTAGACCGGTTGAAGTCGGGTGATTTCCTATCACCTGCGAGCTATAGGTGAGTACCTAGATCTTGTTTGGCTAAATGTGGTGTCATGAGATATAACTAAGTGTTAATATAAAGTTGAGACCGGATGAAGACTTACAGGGTTTCAGACTGTAGTGATTTCCATCTGTGTCGATTAAGGACCGACCGTTGTTGGGTCTCGAGTCATGTTGAACGCATGCCTCACATTTAGCTAGCCGGATAAAGTACTTTCCGACTGCGAAACTAGGAGATTATTCGGGCCGAGTAGATTGCTCGCAGTGCACTGTACCGGGGAAAGTGTGGTAGGACACGGGGGCGCGATGATAAGACCAAAGGGCAGTCGGTCGGACCCCGGGTACATGTGGTTCCTGGCAAACTCGAGACATTACCTGGATAGTTGACTCAGTGACTAATATCTCACTTTAGCGGGTGAGTGAGGTTTGTGTGAGGAATAAATTACCATCTGGTTAATAATCGATTCAAATCACCATCGTTCACTGGATAGTGAACACTTGACTTGAGTTACTTCATCGTAGTAATGTTGATGGAACACCTGGACAGTTAAAATGGATATGACATTATGGTAGTTGATATTGATCACTGGTTATCATTACTTGTTATTCACATGTTTACTCTAGTATAGGTGCAAATGTAGCCGACAGGTTAATAATAATTAATTTGATTTAATGCTTTCGGCAAGAGGATTCTTAATTACCAAAAATTGCCTTTTTGCAAATGAGTTAGCTACCCCACGATAAAGCCCTTCATAATCCTTGGTGTCACTTTATTTTCAGTTATGTCGGGTAAGTCTAGCTAAGTACCTTCTCGTACTCAGGGTTTTGTTCCCACTTGTTATAGATGGGCAGATGTATTACGGCTACTGTATCAACTGCCTTTATCCTGCAATGGGTGATGCTTAGGACCATGGGCAGTGGTCGTTCCCTACGTCTCATCTCATGCTTTTGTTGGAGATGATCATCAGCTAGCACTGTACTTGAACTCTATGTGAGTCTGTGGGTGAATTTGAACAATATGCTTCCGCTACTTTTATTTGAACTCGGTTTGTAATAACTATGTTTAAACTCCGATGTATCCGTGATGTGAACTTTTATGTAATTTGTGATGGTGACCGCTAAACTTATTACGATCTTGGCTGGTATGTGAGTTGGTTTGAAATCCCTTGAGATTTCATGGACTACCAGGTTATATGGGCTTAAGTTTGCTAAATTGTCTGCTCCAGTGGATGATTTTCTTACTTAATTTCATATAATTGGTCGGTTCTGTTACAGCGGCAGCGCGGAGGCACGGCCCGGCGAGCATCAGCGGCGGCCGAGGGATGGGGAAGCCCAAGGGGTTTTGCGTGCACTCACAGAGCTACTCAGCCTAGCTTAGGGTGGCCCGAGGCGGTCTGGCCACGCGCGCTACCAGCCATGGCGGCGGCTGCATGGTGGCTGTGGCGGTTCGTGACGTCACGGCCATCCCGCGAGCTCACACTAGGCATGGGGGAGTGCGAGGGAGATGTGGTGGCCGTGGTGCAGGGCTGTGGAGTGCTCAGTGTGGAGGAATGAAGGTGGCCATGGAACTCGGCCTGGCCATCCATGGTGGACTTGGTCGTGCTTTGCACCAGCAAGTGCCAGAGGCGAGGAGGGAGTGGAGGGTGAGCGCGGAGAAAGGAGAAGCTCAGGCAGGTTGCTCTGGTGCTCCACCATGCCGAGGGAGGCGCGAACACATGGCAGAGAGGAGGACGCGCGGCGTCCATGGCGAAGGCGCTCTGGTGCATGGCCGCCACGCCCTCCCCTAAGGGGACAACTGTCGAACAGGTGGTGGGCGTTGGTGAGGCCATATTGGGGTGCCATTTTGGGCTAGCCACGGGCTGAACAAGATCATGGGCCCAGAACAAAGTTTGCTCTACTCCTAATGCTCCACAATTTTGGTTAAGGGTGCTTAGCCATTAGGGCTTTAGATTAGGAGATAATTAGTTCCAAAGATTGTTGTGTCAGTGTTATGACAATGAATAACCACTACAAGAATTGATGGCCAAAATGATATCCCACTGATGCCATCTTCAAGTATGCCCTTCTCCAAGACATAAACCTCAACTTCTATAACAGGACCAACTCAAGTTACTTAACGAAATTTGGAGAACGCGGAATGTCAACGTGTCGATGTCAAAAGGTAATAAGTAAACTTTTACTGTTTTGGGAACTATTATTGAAGGTTCAACTGAGCTCCAAATTGGGTGACACTTGATTCATTGTTTTCACCATGAAAAGTACTTCAACTCATAGTAAGGAATTAAATTGAGCTACTACATAGATTTAGAAGATACAATGGCATGAACATGTCAATTCACAGCTGCCAACAGGGACTTAGAAAATATTTTCTGCTTCCAAAAACAGCAGCTGATTCAATCTTGTGAGCTCTAGTTCACCAAGTTAGAGGCCAAACTAGCTCCTGACAATTAAACAAAGTTTGTTCTACACAAGATGAACTACAACTTTTGTTAAAGGTCAAACCTCATAACTGGTACACAAGTCAAACGTTTACTTTGGTCAATGCAGCAACTTAATAAAGCCAAAACTAGGGTTTTAGGCCAATCGGGGCATTTTCTTGACATTTGCTCAACATGAACCCTTCATGACTTTTGTTGTAGAGTTCATCTAGAGTCTTTTGGGCAAGGTTGCAAGGTTTGGTTGATGATCTATAATTCCATTCACTTAATGGTGCAAATTCCAATGGGAATGGAACTTATCATTTCATGTGACTTTTTGATTCCAAACTTCATGAAACTTTTCCAGGGGTCACTATAGATAGGTATTAAGGTGAGACACATGAAGATATTGCAATAACACCACCCAAGCATATATCTTGAAAATGGCCTTTATATAAAGCAATGGTGCAACATCCAAGTTTAGGTTGGCCTCATCTCCATAGGTTGATCTTGACATCGTCATCTCCACTTAATCTATCATGTTTGACCTCAAACCCACTACTTAGTGAGTGACAAACACATGGGGTGTTACAGCCCTCCCCCCTTAAAGGAATCGCATCCCGAGATTCAGAATGGAAGATCTTTAAGGAAGAGAGTCACGTTATCTAGTTTCCAACATTCTCTATAGCATTCAGCTTCTAAGCTTCAAACATCAGAAGTGTTAATCTGGTTAAGACGCTTTTGGATACTTGCTCTTCTTGGTAAACTTTGTCTAAAGAATTTCCCTCATTGACTTCCATGAAGCATTGTTACTTTGGGAGTAATCCAAGATAGCACAGTACTGCATTCTTAGTGTACGGAAATCATTTGGTCCATGAGTGAACCACTCACAAGTATTTGATTCTTTAATGAACCCAACATAGGCCATATGAACTTTACACTAGACCAAAATCTTCATAAGTACACTCGTTGAAATGACTCTATGTTCAAATAGTTTGAAAAGCAGTTCTCTACCAAAGTGGCTTGAGCACAACCTTCCAAACAAGTGAGACCATAGATGACAAACATCCTTTGAGGTTATAGGAAATAGACTAACCAACAGACCAGGTCTCTATTGGTCATAAATGTTCAATCATTCAGATACCATCTAATGGAAAACTACTTGAGATTCCATGTGTGCAGTTCTCTTTCTATGATGATAATATTGTATTATCTGAGTCTGTTGAGGGATTAGCAAGTGTGATAGCTAACTTTGTCGGCTCCATATTTCTGCCAAATGCTACCTAAGAAGATTCCCTTATCCAAAGGCAATAGTGATCTGGGTTGAATCAGATGCAACCTCTTGGGTAAAAACACATATAATGTACTAGAGGCACGTCAGCACTAGAGAACCATTCCCGTAAAAAGATGATAGCTTGGTCTGAAAGATAACAAAAGTTGCAAGTATCCACCAAACTAGGGAAATAGTTCACTACTAAGCAGGTTGCGCACAATTTTCCTTCGTGGTGCAGTTGCGTAATAAGTTGGGTTGACTTGCACTGTGGCAAAACTAGTCTTCTTGATCTATATTTGACATTAAGGCTTCCATTCTAATGCCAATCAATACCTCAAAACCATAATCCAAAATTTGTGGTTTGACACCTTTCTAATTACTTTTGGACTCGCAATGGCACAATTTGACTTGTAGAGCACCTTGACTGTTCATGCATTGTTAATCTCGGAGGTCAAAAGTAAGGCACATAAGGGTGCAAGGAGTCCTCTCAAGGGTATGAAGAGTTGTCTAACAGCAAGATACCTACCAATGGTAATTTCTTGGCATGAATTACAAACACAACTTTCTAATGCAAAGGATGATCGTAGTCACAGCGAAATTGCAGACTCTGTACCCTTTTGTTTTATGTTCATATCTTGGAAATTGCTGCTCCAATATGCACAATTTTTGGTGGGCATATAGATCCCTAAGTCCTATAACTACTGATTTACATATCAATCTGACAATGCACATGCTTTGAACTTACAGTTACTTTTGCAAGGCAAAATGCATACTCTGCCTGGAGGACATTCCTACAAGAATAAGGAACCGTTTCTGAATATTCTTCAATACTTCATCCAATAGAATTATGAACAAACCATTTGGGGCACCTAAGGGCACAAGGATGCTAATTGAAACTAGGTCATGCTTTCTCTAATTCTTTGCTTTAGCTGATAGAACACCTTGCACTATCTGTGTGATTGTCCAAGATGGAATTGACTTGATTACAATGGCTCTGGAAGGTAGAGTATCACTCAAGTTGTTGGCTAGTTGATTAACTTCTTATTGGTTATTGCTCTGTAAGACATAGCCTTCGTAGCACCTTCCTATTGGTAACTAGTCAGTTGTCTCTCAACACTAAAAAGTTCTAAATCTTCTTTCTTGGTCACAACAACTATGGTTGACTTACAACAGAGGGTTGCCATCGAAGTCAGCAGATAAGGAGTCTCACTAGAGATGGTTGATCTCGATGGTATGGTCATTATGCATACAAGATTGAGACTTGGATAGCTCTGGTCATATGCACAATGCAATAATCGATTCTCATCCCATAGATAACTTGTCCAACATTAACTGTTGTGTGTCCTTTTTATCCAATAGAGATGAGAAACCTTGCTCACTAGAGGACGTTCATCAATACTGGGACAACTAAGTAGAGTCACTTGTCTACCACCTATTGCAGTCTATTAATGTTTATGTCGGTGACCTGTTCTTCAAAGGTTATCCTCTTAGCAACTTCAAAAGGAAACTCCACTACTTTCGGTCTAAGATATGGATCTTATGATACGATATGGGAAGATAACCAAGGAACATCTCACAAGGAAGCCCACATCGATGTAGTTCCATAATGGGCTATGACTAGCAACCTCGATACCAGCGCGTGCCCAGCAGCACAACCATGTGCCGGCCGGTCATAAGGAGGCCCTAGGTTTTGTCGCGGCACCGCAGAATACTAATCGTAACACCATTATTGAACATACACCCAATGATGCATTTCAAATGGCACAGATTGGGTTGTCCGAACAAGCACCATACCAAGGAGGGATAGCAAGTAAAGGTAGTCACAAGGTTTAGAATCAATGAGGAGGCGATCCGAAAATTAACACACACCACAAGGGAACATAGCACAATTCCTAAAGACAATTGAGCAATGGACTCTTGCTTAAATTTTATGCATGACTTGCGTCCACCGAGGTGAGTACTAGATAAAAGATTATCAGGAGAATCATTCATGTTGGGCAACAACATCAGATCAAGACTGATAAACATCCTGAGACTTGGGAAGGTTGGAGACGGATTAAGCAAATTTCAAGGACAAAATTGAGGTACCAATCAAAGATTGAGTTGATAAGGTACTACACAATTTGCAAGCAAGAGATTTTGAGACCACAACAAAGAGACGTTGCGTCATACTAGCTAACCTTTGGGAGAGGCAACCGGGAGGTCCAACATGGATTTAGGTATGGTCTCCACAACTTGGCAAATAACAACTATGGCCGACGGGAAGCGGTTGCGAGAATCTATCTTGGTTGGTAGACTAAACAAAGGTATTCACAGGTGGGTGCAGGACAACCATGGTATACGTGAATATTTAAGGGTCCTGGCTCAAGCTTAGATATCAAGCAAAGGCATTGTGCACCAACATTCAAAGCAAGCAACCACAACTACAAGCTTAGGCTCATAAGGAAAAGAATCTAATTGGATACAACACCAAGGGATTGTTTCACATAACTCGAGTATGGCTCTAAGATAAAGCTATTCGACACTCGTATACTCACCGAGGACAATGAGGTGACAACTACGGCACTAATTAGATAACAAACATACATACATGCATCATAACTTCAAACAAACACATGAAGAAGCTTACACAAACGAACCCAAGCAACTATTACCAAGCAAAAAGCTCACACACAGCAATCATTACTAATCACCAGGCTCCCCTAACAAGCTTTGTCTAAAGCAAGAACTTCTACAAGTTGAGCCAAAAACAAATGATAGCTAAGGGAGCTAACTTAGCATGTGCACAGAATCTGGACAGCAGCACAGTAGTTACTTATTTCAACCATAACTGAGGTTGTAGACATCCCATAAAGGTGATCCTAGACTTTATGGAAAGCTTAGGAAGTTTTACACACGTTTGTTATTTATACCAAAAGCTAAATCATAGGTTAACATGGCCAACCATGCTGATGTTTTAGATATATACCAATATAGACAGAAAACTGACAAGAACTTCAAAAATGCGTAACTGGAGTTCTAGGGACACAATAAGGCTGAGCCTTAACCTTATGTAAAGCTTATTACGTTGTCTATAACTTTATTATTATCATATTAAGATTATTCTATAGCTAACAAGGCTAAACAAGACATCTCTGCCCAGATTCAGACAGATTCTGTTATTCCAATTTGTAAGCTCATAACTAGAGATTTAGACCACCACAGTTAGTGATATAGGACATTTTGGAAAGCTTAGAAAAAGTACTACACTTCTTCTATTATCTCCAAGACATGATTCAATATGCACACAGGTCAAACAAACCAAATATTTAGATCTATTCAGAGCATAAGCAAAGAGTGATAGTAAACTTCTAAAATTCATAACTCTCAAACCATAAGACCTAGGGCCATGAAATTTTAGGACAAGCTAGACAAGTAAGTTAGCTACAACTTTGGTATTCTCCATAACTATAGAAAATACCATTATGACCACAAAAACATCACTACAACCGAAATCGTTCTCGCAGCCAACGTTCAATAAGCAAACAAAGCTTGCCTTTGTTCTACATAACAAGAGAGCACACAGACATGTTATTCTAGTAGCTCTAAACATCGTTACCTTAGACCAACACCAATTTAATTCATTCATGAGAATCCAAATTACTTAAGTGAGGTCTAAACCATTTTCAAAAACTTGTATAAGCAGCATATCCACCACTTGGCTAAACTAGAGGACCTCATAGGTTCGAGCGGTTAACCACACTTATTTCTAGCAACACTAAACACACATTTTTCTCAAGAACTTTCTATTTACGCAAACAAGGCATCCTTGTTTAACTTCACACAAGGAAGATAGTACGTAATATCAATCACAAGTTACTTAATATCGAACAAGGGTGAGAGGAGCATAGCTATGCATAAAGCAACAATCATGATAAGGCATGCTTCGTCCTATTCGTCCTCACAATATTGCCAACCTAAGGTGGCGATCACGTTCTATGTCAGTGGCATAACACGCACTCTCTCGATATAAAGCTAGTCGACAGCTACATTCGACTTACGCATTCGTGATTAGCATACCTGCAGCAAAGTTTCATTGCAGCCCAACAATTCCCCAATATAGCACACAATGAAAGCAGGAAAGTAAAATTCTAAGTACTCCCATATACATATACCCCCGTATACATACATGTAGCACCAAACTACCCAAATCATCAATTTCCCACAATTAAGTACCTTCATATATACATGTGTGTAACATGTAAATAATCCAGTAACCAAAACTAGCTCTCCCCTAGACCGCAGTTTATACGGTCATGCTCTCACAACTCACACTTACCTGAGCGTAGGTGCGATGTTGCATAAAAGTAAACTAATGACATATATGGCTATTTCATATATGAAGGCTACCTCTAATCTGACACACGGGGTAGCATAGTGTGGGAGCGTCATCACACATACGTACCTTGGCCTGGGCGTAGATGCATAAATGAAAAACCCCCAAGTTAGTACTTATATAAGCCACCTAATAATCCTTATATGAGCATAAGAAAATTGACCACTGGCATACTGAGGTTTAAAATTTAGATTTGACAAACCTATATATAGCTATAAGCTGATAAAACTGATTTTATAAAACAAAACCTTTGTTTTAAATACACATACGACAAGTTTAATGTTGAATCTTGCTCTGATGCCAGCTGTCACGGAACCATCCAAATTATAAGAGCACAAGTATAAAAACAATCACCAAAGTGATCAAATTCTCACACTTGAGCCCATATCACTCTGGTAGTCCAATAAAATCATGAGGGATTTCAAACCAACCAACATACAAGCCAAGATCATAGTGATTCAACATAACAAGTCACATGTTACATCCATTTCCCAAGTCCTTCAATATACCTCAGAGTTCAACATAGTTATTACAACTTAAATTGAAAAGTAGCAGAAGCAAAGTAATTTGAAACTAACATTAATCTTATTTCAAATACATGCCAGTACCAAGGTCGACTTCCAACAAAAGCATTAGAGATAAGGTAAATAAGAAGGATCATGCCCATGATCACACTCCGCCACCAAGGCAGGAGCCAACCAACTCTTGCAGCTGCCATGATACATCACAACCTGCAACAAGTGGGGATAAAATCCTGAGTAAGAGAAGGTACTCAGCTAGACTTACCTGTCAAAAACCAGAAATAAAGTGACACCAAGGATCATGCAAGGCTGATGTAAAGTGGGCTAGCTTGACAACATTTTGCATAAAAGCTTAATATAGATAAGTAATCATTAATGCTTAAGCATCAAGTTAATTATCATTGACCAGTCATCTATATTAGCACCTGTACTAGAGCACTCACTTGATTAGCAGCAAACAATATTAACCATAGCAGGTATAAATTGAGGCAACATTTAAATCATCATCCAATTAACCATCCGTTTAATTAATTGAATCTACATTGCCGATGCTCAAGTCTAGTGCTCACTAACCGGGAGCGACAGCGATTCGAATTGAGTTCCTATCCAGCTGGAGGGGTATTTCTAACACTCACCGCGCAGGCCCTTGCCAGGGTCGCACAAGCCACCTTTCGTATAATTTAGGAGTCGCGGGTTCGACTGATGCCTCATCCCTAAGGGCAACACTCTGCCAGGTGATAGGGACTCTAACCCCCCTTGGTCTCATGCCAATGTCCCCAAGCACATCCTTACTACCTCCAAGATGCGACCTATCATTCAATTCCCCGCCTAAACTGTATTACTCGGCTTCGCGGTCGGAACGACTTATCCGGCCAACTAAGTGTTAGACTGCGTTCAACATGACTCAAGGACGTACAGTGAATCAGTCCTTAGACGACTCAGACAGGGATAGATCTACACCCAAGACCTCCATGCCTTGTTGCTTCACTATCGTCATCCCGCCCGGTCTCCTTTCATATTATTAGCACATGGTTCTTTTCCACGAAAGCAAATATAGCCAACCGTACCATATATGAATATCCCTACATATCGCAGGTGATAGGAAATCACCTGACTTCTACCGCTTAAAGCAGGGCTAAGCATCTACTCGACCCTGGTCTATGTAGGATTCATGATTCATATATCTGGACAAGGAATGATATAATACAGCAAGGGTTTCTAACCAACTCCTACCACTTAATGCAACAGTACTTATAACATATATAGAATTAATTGCTTTGAAGGTAGGAGGCTTATAATGCTCCGAGGCTTGCCTAGGATCCGACTCAAGTTAGAGTTTGTCAGGTGAAACCCGCTTGGCGAGCACCCTCCAATCTAGCACTTGTCCGATCCTTGTATCTTCAGGATGGATCCACCAACTCCGTCTTTGGGTTTGGCTCCACATTAGGTCCTTCACGTGCTTCAGCTAGCGTACCTAAATGAGGTGCAACAATGCATATGTATGAATGCATAGCAGTGCAATAAACAAAGTAATCATGTAAGCATACCAATGTTCACATAAGCACCTAGAGCTAATTAACTTAATCCTCACTAAGTCATACATAGAATAGGGCAAGCACATCAATCAAGGAACAAGTCTCATAAGATTATAGGGTACCAACCCAAGTACCATCAAAGATATGAGTCACACTTCAACACACAAGCATGGCAAAGTGAATCAAAGCACTAAAACTAGAATTTGCCACTTTCTGAAGATCAGAACAGCAGCTAAGTAATTTAATCATAACTGGAGATATACAACTCCAAAAGATGTGAAACAAGACATTATGGAAAGCTTATGAAATTTTTTACAATTAATTTAATATCAACTAAGCCTAATTCCCAAGTTTATTAGGTCGAAAAGATGAAACTACAGACTCAGGTCTGCTCCAAACAGAGCAACCAAATCTGGGACCTTACTTTAAACATCTATAACTCATAAACTACTTGGCGAAATGACACCAAATTTTAACAACAGCTAGATACATGAACTATCTACAATTTTTGAATAAACAAGTTTCACAACAAAGCACATTATCATGGAGAACTTTGCTAAGTTCCCAGATCTGTCCAGAAACTACCTTTGCTAGAAATAAATACTAACTTATGTTGCAAACATATAATTGGACAAAACCAACTTTACCAACATTTCACACATGACTAATGAACACCAGAAAACATAGTGTCCATTCCAAAATAACTTCTTTTAATATATTTTCTTAATTTACTTAGATAATTAGGTGGAATTATGAACACCTAACAAAATTGCACAATAAATCCTACCAAAATTACAGTGGCCTAAATATGCTCCCACTAGTCTACTATACAAATTTCATGCCATTTGGACAAGTATATCAACCTCTATGAAAAAGACAAATAGCTATTGCAATAAATCATGTGAGAGCAAGTTAAACCTAAAACTCAATATTTTCTATGAACACATGGCCATAATATGAATCAACATAATAGAAAAACATCATACTAAGGTAATGGAACAACATTTTTCATTTTATCATTTATATATTATTTATAAGCTATTTATCCAACCATAAACAAGTTAAATCAATAACTTGATCATACAGTAAGCAATGACCATGAAATTTATACTACAGTACATAAATAGCATAAATAGACTACCATACAAATTTCACATCATTTGGAGTACCACAACATCAGTTATGAATTTCCCAAACAACATATGCAAGAAATGCCTAATTAGCAAGATTAAATCAAAACCCTAAGGAAACAGTGAACAATTAATAGGTTTAATATTTTTATTAGTTATTACATGTTATCACAAGATTAACAGAACAAGAATCACTATTTTTGGATGTCTAAAACTCCAGATCTTGCTCTGGTCAAGTTTAAAGGCATTTTAGAGCTCTTTTCCCACTTAAATCAAAACACCAGAAATTTTCTACAAACATATAACATTTTATGATTCTACTGCATAGCGATTTTCTCAAGGTTTCCAAAAAGTCCACATTTTCTATTTTTGGAGTTTCCTAGCATGAGATATGGAATTTAGAATATTTAACACTAAATCTGAAATTCAAATCAGCATTACCCAAACCTACTTAATTTGCTAGGCGCAGCCGGTTACACACCCAGACTTGCCACTACTTAAACCGACACATGGGACCCACTGTCCAGTTGGACCCACCTGTCATATACACAGAGAGACACAGGGAGCCGGTCATTGTCTTCTTTCCCCGGTGGAAGCAGAGAGGGGAGTGATCGTTGGGACAGTTCCGCCGGCCGGCTGCCGGTGACCCGGCGGCGATGGAGCAGCGCGGGAGCTGCACGGCGGTGAGGTACACCTATGGCCACCCGCAACGTGGCCTGCGACCGTCCATGGCCCTCTAGCCACGCGAGCCCGGACGCACGGCGGCGGCTTCGCCACGGCGGCAACGCGGAGGCACGGCCCGGCGAGCATCGGCAGCGGCCGAGGGACGGGGAAGCCCATGGGGGTTCACGCGCACTCGCAGAGCTGCTCGGCCTAGCTTAGGGCGGATTGAGGTGGTCTAGCCACATGCGCTACCGGCCGCAGCGGCGGCTGCATGGTGGCGGTGGCGGTTCCCGACGGCACAGCCATCCCTCGATCTCACACTAGGCACGGGGGAGCACGAGGGAGATGTGGTGGCCGTGGTGCAGGGCTGTGGAGTGCTCGGTGTGGAGGAATGACAGGGGCCATGGAACTCAACCTAGCCATCCATGGTGGACTTGGTCGTGCTCTGCGCGAGCAAGTGCCAGAGAGCGAGGAGGGAGTGGAGGGTGAGCACGGAGAAAGGAGAAGCTCAGGCAGGTTGCTTTGGTGCTCCACCATGCCACGGGAGGCACGGACACATGGCAGAGAGGAGGACACGCGGCGTCCATGGCGAAGGCGCTCTGGTGCATGGCCGCCATGCCCTCCCTTAAGGGGACAACTGTCGAATAGGTGGCGGGCGTTGGTGAGGCCATATTGGGGTGCCATTTTGGGCTAGCCACGGGCCGAACTGGATCATGGGCCCAAAACAAAGTTTGCTCTACTCCTAATGTTCCACAATTTTGGTTAAGGGTGCTCAGCCATTAGGGCTTTAGATTAGGAGATAATTAGTTCCAAAGATTGTTGTGTCAGTGTTATGACAGTGATTAACCACTACAAGAATTGATGGCCAAAATGATATCCTACTGATGCCATCTTCAAGTATGCCCTTCTCCAAGACATAAACCTCAACTTCTATAACAGGACCAACTCAAGTTACTTAACGAAATTTGGAGAACGCGGAATGTCAATGTGTCGATGTCAAAAGGTAATAAGTAAACTTTTACTATTTTGGGAACTATTATTGAAGGTTCAACTGAGCTCCAAATTGGGTGACACTTGATTCATTGTTTTCACCATGAAAAGTACTTCAACTCATAGTAAGGAATTAAATTGAGCTACTACATAGATTTAGAAGATACAATGGCATGAACATGTCAATTCACAGCTGCCAACAGGGACTTAGAAAATATTTTCTGCTTCCAAAAATAGCAGCTGATTCAATCTTGTGGGCTCTAGTTGACCAAGTTAGAGGCCAAACTAGCTCTTGACAATTAAAAAAAGTTTGTTCTACACAAGATGAACTACAACTTTTGTTAAAGGTCAAATCTCATAACTGGTACATAAGTCAAACTTTTACTTTGGTCAATGCAGCAACTTAATAAAGCCTAAACTAGGGTTTTAGTTCAATCGGGGCATTTTCTTGACATTTGCTCAACATGAACCCTTCATGACTTTTGTTGTAGAGTTCATCTAGAGTCTTTTGGGCAAGGTTGCAAGGTTTGGTTGATGATCTATAATTCCATTCACTTAATGGTGCAAATTCCAATGGGAATGGAACTTATCATTTCATGTGACTTTTTGATTCCAAACTTCATGAAACTTTTCCAGGGGTCACTATAGATAGGTATTAAGGTGAGACACATGAAGATATTGCAATAACACCACCCAAGCATATATCTTGAAAATGGCCTCTATATAAAGCAATGGTGCAACATCCAAGTTTAGGTTAGCCTCATCTCCAAGTTTAGGTTAGCCTCATCTCCATAGCCTCATCTCCATATATCTTGCAATACATGTATAATAATTTATCATGTTTGACCAGAAACCCACTACTTAGTGAGTGACAAACACCTAGGGTGTTACACGCCCGACCTGCCATAGAACCCGCTCGCCCTCCTCCACCTCGTACTCCTTCCTACGATCTACACCGTTGATTCTTAGGTGGTTTTGATTGGTTTATCCAATGGTGGTTGGGGGAGTTGACGCGGATCGATGACGTGGTGATTCCTCACCCCCTACTCTACCTCGATTCCTTGCCTCCTACTCCACCTCGGCCTATATAAGGACACCCAGACCCCCCTTCCTGGAGCTATCCTAAAATCCTAATTCATATTCTCCTCGTTAGGATCAGAGCTAGCTATCAAGAGAAGATTAGTCCTCCATAGAATCTAGTCTTATAAATAGAAATAGTAAGATGGAGAGTGAGGGAAGAGTATGGAGGAAATGTCGGTTTGTCGGTGCTCTCTCTATGGCTTGTACCTTGGTGGATCCAAGTTCTATCTAAACTTGCCTCTGAGATTTCTCTGGTAATCAACTTCAGATTCAAGTAAGCATCTTGTTTATATTGTTCATCAGGTTTGTGACTCCTTTGAGTGCTTTATTCTCTACATAGGGGGAGTAAAGTATTAATCATAAGTGTAAGTGTGGTTCTTAGACTTAGGTTAATCGTGGATGCTCCCTGCATTAGGGATCGGTGGTAGCTCACGAGGGTGACTCTTATAGCCTCATTGAAATCTTTATAGTCCACCTCCCGTCTGTAGGACAAGTAGGACCTAGTTGCGAAGGAAAGCATCACTACAATACAAACTAGTGTTTTGCAATGAATAGCTAGCAATGGTAAGGCAATGTGTTGCTCAGTTAACAAATCACCAGATCCCACCTTCCCACTTCTCGTAAATAACTCCTCATCATCCCAGATCTCAACCGCACGACTCGAGGCCTCCTACTTATCCTTCTGTGCCCCTCACCTCTCCTCTCCAGCCGCCATGGGAGAGCCGCCACGGGAGAAGAAGAAGATGATGCCCTCCGTCGGCTTCCACGATACCAACCCTCTCCCCACCAGCCACACTACTCTTTACCTAGGTTCTCCCCTCCATCCACCCACCGCGGATGATACGTTCTTATAGATCCAGAGGATATGGTGACTGTAGCGAGCTCCTTCCGCCGCCGGGAAGGAAAAGTGATGCAGCGGCCAGATCAAAGGTCACCTCCCATTAACTTTACGCTGCTAAATCTAGAGCCAGTTGCGGCACTTTACGTCCTAGTTGTTTATCCATTTGTCCCCAGTCAGAAAGGCCTTCCTCTAGGTCTGCATCGATCTTCCCTTTTACCTGTAAGTATTTTCGACGCCAGCACCTCCATTCAGTTTAATTAAACCATGTATGGTGGCTTTGTTGAGTTCAGATCAGGGCACGGTTCGTGCAATTTACTTCGTTATCACTGCTATACATCCAGTTACTCGATGTAATTTCCCGTTAGCACTTGCTCCTCCCTTTCTACTGTTCACTTTTAGGTTGTCGATAATTCGTTCCTGATTAAGTGTTCAGAATCCTGATGCCTTTTCTGTTTCCCAGGTAGTTGTACACTTCCTTAATACTCCTTGTTCACTCTTTGGGCATTAATGGACTTCAAAGAAAAGATTATTCCTAATTTTCTGTTTCAGTATACATGTATTTCTATATGTGAAAACAATTGACATAGGGCATAAGGATGCTGCAGCATATGTTAAACAGCTCCAAGTCATTCTCAGATAGTTGTACATTTTATGTCTAGATGTCTGCTTTTTCCATATTGTCAAGGAATTTTTCATTTTCATTATAGAAAACATATACTATTCTTGTCATTAAGCCCCTATGACATGTGGAATTCTATGATTTTTTTAAGCATATAATGTCCTGTCATTAAACCCTGAATGCGAGTACTTACAGAATTTGTGATTTATTTTTTTTCATGCAGGAGTACTGAATAAATGGATCCGTATATGTAAGTAAGCTGAATAAAAGATTATTATTGTTTGAATTAATGCTCCTGTTTGAAGATTTAAAACCAACTGAATTGTCTTATTCTTTCAGATGTTGCTTCACAAGTTCCTGATATAATTGTGGATTTCAGCTACTATCTTAACTATCCATCGTTCTAAGGGATATTGTTCATAATCAAAGTGTATGAAAATTCAATACCCTTTTCTATGAGTTAGCATATATTTCACTTATAATGTAGGTTTGGTAATTCCTAGTTTTCCTGCTGATGTGACATTTGAAGCTTGATTGGGTCTAGTCTTGTATTGCTTGAAGCTTGCAGGCCTGATGAGCAACCTATTTTGGATATGGTAGCTTGGTATTGTCCCATGTTAAATTGACTATCAGTATCAACATATACCTGTTGCAACCTATCCAAGGAACTTAAATCATTTCTCTTATGCTTATATACCTGAAATATTATGGTGCTCTGCTTTCCAACTCTGAATGAATAAACATTTGGCCTCCATTATTGTAGTACAAGTGCAGATTAGACCTTTACTTGTAGAAGTGATAGTTATTCATTAAGAAGATGACCATGGGCACTATTATGGATCAACTACTTGCTTCAACTATGTCCTATCAACAATAATTGGGCTACTTACAATCTGCTCTATCAAACCATCGATCTTATGAATTTTCCTAAAGTGGGCCTCAACCTCCCCATCCAACTATACCCATCTTGAGGTACTAACCCATCCCCTCCTCCTTTTCTCTATGTTGATGTAGTGGACGAATTTCTGCACATCATGTGTGGACTAAATTTCTATGTGAACTTCATCAATTTTTCTCTTGTATTTTACAGTGCAAATGTTTAAATTTTCTTGTTTAAAGCATCACATCTATTACTTGTGAATTTGTGATGTTCTGCAGAGTTCTTTTTGACATGTTGTCAAGGTGCTTGGCACCATAAAGTTGTATTTTATATTTGTGCCATTGTAGTCACCACATTTCATTTGCTATCTTAAATTTCATGGCCTTCAAATTTTGTACGGTCTTTTCTATAACCCACTATGATTTTACTTCTAAGTGTCATATTAAAGTAATCCAACATTTATTTATCTATAGGTCTGAGAAGATAAACTGGTGATGACATTAATGGAATGCTAGATTAAACTGAAGGAAGGAGAAAGGAGGGCTGCTGACGTCCTAAGAGCGATCCCTTTGTGTTTTATATTTGACTCCCATATGAACTTGTACTCTGCACAAAAATTGTGCCTTAAATTATATGGATGCTACTCGTCGTAATAAAACAAATTTTTTATTCTATATGGCTAATTGTGACTATTTTCTATGTGTCATATGGTTTTGCATTTTTCATTGAATTGTACAGGCTCCCTATACTTGTCTTAAAAAATAAATATATATCATATTAATGATTGAATGGTTTATTCCTTGCAACGCATATAAGTGTTGCGACAAACTAAATCTTTATGTTGCAACAAAACATAAAAGTAGTTCGCCCATGGATTGTACAAACACATATAAGCGTTGCCATAAACACCATTATGCGTTGCAACTTTGCAACGGTTATTAGTATGTGTTACCAACACATAAATAAGTGTTGCAATAGATCCTTGCAACGCCACTTTTGGCAACGCATATAAGATGTGTTGGTATAGACCTTTCCAACGTATATATGGACTTTTAGCAACGCATATTTGTGTTGTAAAATTGGGTGTCAAGTTGTAGTGCATCCTTTGTTGGTGTCTTTCTCTAGTAATGTCCCTAGTTGAATAGTAGAAGACATAGCTTACCCAAGTCAGAACTAGAGAACCTTAGTTATCCTCTCTATGCTCCTATTTATCCTAACCTTGTTGCTATTCTTAGTTAAGTTAGACCGTAGTTAGTCTCACACGTTTCTCTGTGAATATGATACTTGGAATACTTCTGGTGGAAAGCTACAGCAGTATCCGTGTACTTATGGATTTATCTATATACGTTAATTTACACCAACAAGTGTACAGACCTAAGCTTGAGGTTTTGAGTTTTGATACGCGAAGGTGTCCAATCTGCCATGAAGTCTACTAGTGCTTGTGATTTTATTACTGTCCTTGACACGTAGTTTAGGACAAATTAGGATAATTCCATTGCCCATTTTCTAATCCTTCCGAAGGCTTCTTTGTTACTAAATATATCTCCGAGTGGCAAGGATGATGGTACTATAATTTCGTGTGCTTAGAAGTAATGTTTTAACTTTCTTGATGAAATGAGGATGGCATAGGCTATTTTCTCAATTTCTGAGTAGTTCAATTTTGCTCCTGATAGAGCTTCTAAGATATAGTAGATAGGTTGTTGGATGATTTTTGTGTTTTCTTCTTTCTTCTGGACAAGTACTCCACTGACTGCGTGGTCGGAGGCTGCGACATACAATAGCAATGGTGCCTTCGGATTTGGCACTATGACTAAGAGTTTGCTGGCCATATAATTTTTAAGCTGCTGGACAACCTTAGATTGTTCTAGCCCCATTCCACCTTGTCTCCGCCTCTCAAGCTTTGAAGAATGGGAGGCTGCGCTCTGCGGATTTTGAAATGAATCTGTTTAGTGCTGCTATTCTTCCTGTAAGCTTCTAGACCTCCTTTTTTGTTGATGGTTCCACCATTGATATTATGGCATTCATCTTTTCTGGGTTTGCCCTTATGCCTTCGGGTCCTATAATGTACCCAAATATCTTTCCTCTACTCATGCCAAAGACACACTTTTTCGGGTTTAGCTTGAGCCCTATTGTCCTAAGATTGGCGAAGGTTTCTTTGGGATCTGCAATATGATCTGCTTTATCTTTGCTCATCACTACAATGTCATCAACATAGGCTATGATATTTTTCTACAACTATGGGACAAGAACTGCCTTGGTCATTTTGGCTAAGGTTGATCCTACATTTTTTAGTCCTTCAGGCATTCTGATACAACAATATGTTCTGAAGGGAGTCATAAAAATAGTCTTCTCCTCATCTTCCTTATTGAGCCACATCTGATGGTACCAAGAAAAGCAATCTAGGAGGGAAAAACATTTGTAGCCCGTGGTTTTATCGACGAAGGCATCTATTCTAGGTAGTGGAAATGGATCTTTCTTGTAGCTTTGTTTAGATCTATAAAATTTATGCACATTCTCATTTTGTCATTCTTCATTGGCACTAGGACTACATTGGCCAGCCAATCTGAGTATTTGACCTCTCTGATGACATTTGCATCTAGTAATCTTTGTACCTCAGCCTTTGCTACTAAGATTCTATCTTTTGACATTTTCCTTTGCCTCTGCTTCCTTGGCTTTATCTTGGGGTTAATATCAAGTGAGTGTTGAATGATGTCTCTGCTGACTCCTTTCAGATCGGAGGCTGACCAGGTGAAGACATCTTTGTTCTTGGCTAGAGTCTCTATGAGCTCTACCTCTTCTTCATTCGACAAATTGCCTAATGACTTTTTGTCTGGTACTACATTCTCCAATGGGACTGACTTGGTCGCTTCTTGATCTTTGGGATCCATTTTACTCTTTGACATATCCAGAGGCTCCGACATGTTGTTCTTTGTTGATTCGACAGCGTTGATGTTGCGCTGCGACTTGTAGATGGCTCTCTCTATGTTTCTTGCCTCCTTCTGACTGCCGTGGACTGTGATGGTGGCATGCAAAGCTAGCATTTTCATACATAAGTAGACCATATGGATGGCTGCATTGAACTTATTTGCAAACCCTCTATCGAAGATGGCGTTGTACAGGTAGTAGAGATCTATTACATCAAAGGACACTGGTAGAGAGATTTTCCTGGCCTCCGAAGGACACTGGTAGAGAGATTTTTCCTAGTGCATCAATTTTCTTTCCTCCAAAACCGATTAGTAGGGAGTCCGAAGGCTGCAACTGGCTTCTGCTCAAGTTCATCTGGTCGAAGGCGTTAACGAAGATGATATCTGCACAACTTCCAGAGTCTATCAGAACCCTATTGATATTCTAGCTTGCTATATTGGCCTTGATCACCATAGCATTAGCATGGGGGTAGCTTTCTAATTGGAGGTCTTGCTCGAAGAACGTAATGGGTGTCTTCGACCAATCTGCGCAACGTATCAGACCCTGGACTGCTATGTTGCTGACAAGTCTGAGATGAGCTTTCTTCTGTTTCTTTGTTTGGAACTCCATTGAAGAGCCTTCGGCTATTGGTAGTATCATGCCTATTGTAGGCAAGGGTGTGTGTGGGTTAAGCTGCTTTTTTGGGTTAGGCTCGTTTTTAGGTGCAGCTAGCTATTGTGGGGGCAGAGGTGGAGGTAATGCTTTTAGTTGTTTGTTGTGAGTTTGAGCTGGCTAGTTTATCTCAATGAATGTTATGTGCAGCGGCCTTGGATTTATGTAGGTGAGGTTGGCTTCTGCGCGCTGGTTACTAGCCTGCCTTGCTACTAGGTGTTTGGTCGCCACATAGATAAGAAGTTAGGGTTGTATGCGGCTGCTAAGGTGCATGGGTGGATTTGATTAGAGTTGAGGCTTGGGTATATTGGGCAATATGGCTACTGAGGGGGTGCGATGAATGTGTTGTTTACCTCTCTTGCAATTTGTTGTGGCGAAGGCTGCGGGTTTCCTCTGTTCCTTATCCTCTCCTGGGTTTTCTTGGCATCTAAGCAATCCCTGGTGATATGCCCTTTGTTCTCGCTGTGAAAGAAACAATACTGCCTTTGCTGCTTTTGGTTTTCGGTCCTGTTCTAGTTCTTCCCTTGACTATATTTCTTGCCTTTGTACATCTTCTGAGATGCGTTGTTTTGGTCAGCCTTCGGTGCCTGCTGCCCTTGCTGGCTGGTTTCTTGGTGTTCTATGTTGAAGACCTGCTGATCTGGCCCTTGCTATGTTTGTTGTTGGTCCTAATTTATGTTGCCCCTTTGCGCATTCTTGCTGCTCCATTGGTACTATTTGCTATTTGATTATGTTCTTCTAGCTTTCTGTGGAGGTCATTATCGGACCTGTAATACTTCTCAAACTCACTATATAGTTTCTCTATGGTCCTTGGCTTCTCCCAAGCTAGATGGGTTGTGAAGGCTTTGATGCAGAGACCTTTGATTGTGGCTTTAATTGCCACATCTCTAGGACATTTGGTGCCTTCGCTTTTAGCTGAACGAATTTCTAAAAATAATCTTTTAGAGCCTCACCTTGATTTTGCCTGCATAGGAATAGGTCCATTGAAGTTAGGGATTCACTGGTGAACTCCTTGAAGTTGGCTATGATTTTGTCGTGGAGGCCTTCCCTTGAATACACTGAACTGGGCCCCAACATAGAATACCATGCCAATGCATCACCTTCAGCTGCAATAACAAAGGACTTGGCCAGGACTGTGTCGCTCCTACCTGCGGAGGCTACCGCTGCCTCAAAACTCATGATGAACTAGAGTAGATCTGATTTTCCATTGAATTTGGGTAGGGTGATGGGTTTGTAGGAGGAGGGCCATAGTAAGTTTTGGATTCCTTTGGATAAGGGTGATTTGGAGTATATATTCTATGGGCTGGTGGTAAGGTGTAAGGTGTGCTAAAGGTTGGTTGGGCGGTAATACCTGGTAAAGGGTTGGGTTGGCTTTGATTTGCTAAGTGAGGCTGGTTGGATGTATTGGAAAGGGGATGGCTAGGCTACATGCTTTGTATCTTCACCTGCAAGACAACCAACTACCACCTGATCTTAGCTGCCTGAAGTGACGCCTAAACTGCCCTCTGGCTTGCGACAAAGGTTGTTGCCAGCCTATCTCTTTCTTGCTGCGTACTGTGCAGTTGGGCTTAGAGCTGTTGAAGCACTTGCTCTGGGGTTGGGTCTAGAGCTGGCTGCTCTTTGGCCATCATGGGTTGATCCTCCACTACATCCTCTTCTATGCCCTGATCTTTCGAAGCAGTAGCATAGGAGCTGCGGGCGCTACGCCTGGGTCTTCCCCTTCTGGCAGGCTCCGCTGGTGCCCTAGCTGAGGCTGCTCTTTTTCTGGCCATTGTGGGTTTTGCTTGGCCTACGCGCAGTGGGCACAAATATTAGGAAAACGATTCTAGCAAGTTGGAACAATAGGGGTCTTCGCCCGGGCGGAGGCCCTGGGTGAAGGTTAGAAAGTAGGTGGGCCCAGACACAATTAGGGTTTCGTAAATGTATTCACCAACCTCTCTTACATAGGATCTGCTAGCTCCCCCTTTTATAGGGCACTGTTTACTACCACCCTATTTACATCTTTGCCATACGACATCTAAGGTACCTTCCTGGAATATCCCTATACTAGTACAAGCCCCCAGGGGCATTCTAGGTCTTTTCCTCTTGCACCACCTTTGCTTCTTGGGCTTTAGCCGTAGGCCCACGGGAGGCCCATCTCTGGCCCATGACCTCCACAACATTATAAGAGCCCTCTCCTTGACTGCGGCGATCGCCTGGCCTCCGCCTCTACCTTCACCCTGTGACCTTCGCCTTGAATCTCCTCCGGACACCTTTGGCACTCTGCTTGGGCCTTTGCCTTGGCAGCGACCGAAGGCGAAGCTCCTCTTGGTATCCCTGTATGTCATCACACATGTGAACAATTGACGTCAATCTATATAGGCCTCCGCTACTCATATGTCCATGCCCCAACACTTGGCTAAAGTTTAGTCCTTGTCACATCAAATGTTTGGATGCTAATTAGGAGGACTAGACATGAGCTAATTATAAAATTAATTACAGAAGCTCTGGGCTAATTTGCAAGACGAATCTATTAAGCCTAATTAATCCATTATTAGTTATACTTAATAGATTAATAGATTCGTCTTGCAAATTAGTCTCCATCTGTGCAATTAGTTTTATAATTAGCCTATGTTTAATACTCTTAATTAGTATTAAAGATCTGATGTGACAGGGCTAGAGTTTAGCCCACAGGAACCAAAAGGGGCCTTATACTAACGTCCATTCAGAAGAAACCTATAAACTATCGATGAAACACACACTCAGGTACACCAATCTTCTAAAAAAAGGTGAATTTTTCATGCTACTCCAGGTTCATGGATTGTTGTTGGCTAAACCCGGGCTCAGTGTTAGTATCAGATCCACTGATGGAGCTCACCTATCATTATCTATTCAATACTTGGCAGTGATAGGATGATATTAATGCTGGGTCTAGCCCCTTAACAGGCAGTGATAGGTCGAACGTCATTGCGGCCTCATTTAGTTCGGTGAATTGGGGAGAAAAACACTGTATCAGAATTCCTGTAGCATTTCGTTTGTATTTGGTAAAAATTATCCAAATTTTGACTAACTAGCCTTAAAATGTTCATCTCGCAAAGTACAACAAAACTGTGCAATTAGTTTTTGATTTCATCAACATTTAGTACTCCATGCATTTGCCGACATTTTGATGTGACAGGGAATCTTCTTTTTGCATAGTGAAATTTGGGGAGAATTAGGGGAACTAAACAAGGGCTGCCGTTATGTCTGCACCTGGCATTGATAGTTTGAACGTCCCTGCTGGATCACGCCTGTACCCAGGCACTGGTATGATGAGTGTGATTGCTGGGTCTGCATCAGACCTAATAGTGATTTGATGATTATCACTACCGGGTGAAGCCTGTACCGTGCACTAAGTGTATTGGACTCACTGCCAGTCTAGTGGCTTCAACCTGCCAGTGGTCTTCATTTCTCCATGGTTGATATATTTTATACTTACATTAAAATGGAGGTTATTGTATAATCCCGGTATATTCTATATTATTAATGCCTCGTATATATGACTGCTATCAAGATTATACTTCAATCATGCAGCATGATTTGATCAATAATGTATATATTACAAATAAATCACTTTGATTTAGGGGCTCAAATAAAATGTTAAACTTTCCATCCTCTACGACCATCTCGTCCATGATAAACCCAGCTAGTTGTTCTTGTATTTCTATAATCTTATACTCTAGCAACTTAGAACCAAGCTCTTTGTCGCTGTCATTGAAGCAAAAGGTTATAGAAATGCACAAGTGTTCCAAAAATCGAACCAAACTAGCTACTAACTTTAAATTACTGGCACCAAATAGATTCACTAGAATTCGACTGCCTTCGTGAAGAATGCTTTGAACTATGCTCTCTGTAACGGAGAAAGAGCAAGCATGACAATAAAAAACAATATAACCAACAAAACAGGCTATAAATTTAAGGCAAAATTGGCTATGGGACACTGAAAGTGACCTTCATTTGCGGTTAGATATGTAAAATAGAGCAGTTTGCTTATAGACACTTTGCTTCTTATCAAATTTACTGGTGGACACCGGACCCAATAAAATATTCATTTTCAGGTTTGGAGGAGAGAGAAGAGCGATAAAATATCCTTAATACCCCTGCCTCTTTCTTCTTCGTGGCTCCCTGTTCTCACCCCGCTCACGGCTCGGGCTCAGGGGCACGCGGGCCACCACCAGGGAGCTGCGCGTCAGGAGAAGGCAACATGAGGAGGCCATGGCGGCACCCTTACCAGAGCACAGGGCTGGATATCGAGCCAATCGTAGTTTTTTTCGAGCTTTTTTAGAAATTGTATAATCTTATTCATCATTATTTTCTGTACTGTTTAGGACCCAACTTCACGACGAGCCTAACGAGCCAAGCCTAACGAGCCGAGCCTAAGTTGAAAGTCGTTCCAAATCAAGTCATTTTTATTTTAAAAGATAAATGAGTCCGATCGAAACATTTTTGTACCGAGTCATCGAGCCAGCTTAACGAGCTTTTTGTCCAGCCCTGCCGGAGCATTGCCTGAGGCAGCGGCGGCCTTGAAGGCGACATGGATGTCAGACGGCTTGCAGTGGCCTGGCACTTGTCTCACCTCTGCGCCAGACCACTCCCGTGGTGACCACGCTGGCATCATTCAGGTGATTGATAGAAAAATTTATAAATTTCTTCAGTCGTTGATTCGAGATGCTGATGTGCGCCTGAAATTGCAGGGTATGCTTTGCGCCTTCGACTTCAGAGCCTGTGCTGGGCGTGGAGCCGGCGGAGTCCGACGGGCTGATCGACACAAAGGGCTGATCGAGGACGACGCCATCCAGCAGCTCGACGACATCGAGTCGTCCGCGCTGCTCCCACGGTGGTTCGGTAGCTCGGCAATGTTCGTGGAATCCCGCCTGCGCCGTGGCCGTGCCCCGTGAGCCGCTTTACACGGCCACCGTCGCGGAGGCCATCAGCGTCATCTCGTGCTTCTACGAGGACAAGACGGAGTGGGGGCGGCGCATCGGGTGGATCTACGGGTCAACGCTCGTGCCTCCTGCGTGCTCGCCGGTGGTAGCGGCCTGCGCGGCAGTGGCCAGTCGGGCGAGGCCCGCGCCCATGAGCTCGCACACAGCCGGCGGCAGTCTGCGCCGCGGCTGCAGCCCAAGCCCGAACGATGAGCGAGGGGAGAAGAACAGGGAGTCCAGAAGGGGCGCACGGGCCGCCACCGGTTGCTCTGGCGAGGCCGCGGGGCCGCTCGTGCTTGCCTATGCCACGACCTCCGTCCGCCCAACGCCTGCCTAGGCCGCTAGCCTGGCCCCGAAGATGGCTGGCTCCGGCAAGGCCCCGGGGCCGTGTCGCCGCCCGCTTGAACACCCCCGGCCGCCACCACCGGCGAGCAGGTAGGAGGCACGGACCCGTCTCGCCGCAGCCTAATAAAAAGATAGGGAGCCGGGAAAGAGAGAGAGGCAGGGGTAGTTTGGATATTTCAGCGCTATTCTCTCTCCTCCAAACCCGGAAATAAATATTTTATTAGGTCAAATTTGACAAGAACCGAGGTGTCTATCAGCCAACTGCTCCATTTTGCATGTTAAATAGCAAATGGAGGTCACTTTTAGTATCTCATAGCAATTTTGTCTAAATTTAAAGAATTGCTAGTTACCCACCTTAAACAAAAGAGATCATGTCCATTCTTCGAAAATAAACCCCACCATGAGTATTTTGATGAAAAATGATTGTAACAATGGAGAAAGATATGGAGAAATATGCCTCCTTGAATGGGTGTGTCCAAGCTACACTACTACATTCAGACCTATCACAAGCGGTTCGTAAAGCTCATCACTAGCGCTTTTCGGTCTCGGCAGTAAGCTGTCGGTGGTAATGACATTCTCATCACAAGCAGTTTACAACCAGCGGTGATAATAGCTTATTACAGTCGGTTCGTATTACCACCCGATGGTGATTTAAATTTTCAAAATTTCTAAAAACAAACAAAAAAATATCAAAAAAATTTGTTTCAATCCTAGGAAGCCCCCATTAGCTCCAGTTTCATGGTACCGGGAAGCTGTTCCAGCTCCAACTCCATGCTATTTTTCATAGTACGCGGTGCTGAGATTCGAACCTGAGACCTTTGTCCTTTGCTCCTCTAATCACTCTCCTCTAACCACTCCACCCTAAATCACTTGTATCTATAAAGCATATCAATTCCTCTAGTATTCACTTTTTAGGATTTAAAATGAATACTTAGAACCCTAAACGACTTCAGATAAAAAAAGTCATAAATCACAAATTTGTTGTCCTAATTGAGATCTATAACTTTGATTTTGGTTCTTTCGCCATCCGAGGTCGTTTAACAAATTTGAATTTTAAAACGTCAAAACTTCAACCAGACTTTTGGAACCTCAAATGATTTTGAATGAAAAAACTCATCAACTATAAAGTTGTCATTATCATCGAGATCTATAACTTTGGTTTTGGTCAATTTTTTATCAAGGTTGTTTGAAAATTTTGGTTTTAAAAATTTTAAAACTTTAGATACAAATTTAAAACTATAAATGATTTCTAATAAAATAGTTGTCAACTACAAAGTTGTATATCTCATCAAGATCTATAACATTGGTTTTGGTCATTTTTTCATCTATGTCTGTACAATTCAAAAATTTTGAATTTTAAAATTTGAATGCTTCAAAAAGAATTCTAGGACCGAATGGTTTCAAATAAAAAGTCATCAACTACGAAGTTATATCATCGAGATCTACAACTTTGATATTGCAATAGAACCAACCAAATTATAAGAACGCAAGTACAAAAACAATCACCGAGTGATCGAATTCCTGTACTTATGCTTCCATAATCCCAGCAGTCTGTGAAATCACGAAGAATTTCAAACTTTTCAACCACTCAGCCAGGATCGTACATAGTTCAACATCCTCAGTTCACATGTTACATAAATTCGCACATAGTCTGAATACATCAGAGTTCAAACATAGAGTTGTTACATTACCAAGTTCGTAATTAAGTAGCGAAAGCAAATAGGTCAAATCCACAACCACACACACTTAGTTCGAACACAGTGCCAATTCATGATCAAGTCTAACAAAAGCATGTGGGTAAGACATATAGAGAGACCACACCCATGGTCTAGTTGTCTCCTATAGCAGGGTAGAGACAGTTGCTGCAATAGCCGTAGTATATCTGACCATCTGCAACCACAAATGGGAATAAAGCCCTAAGTACGAGAAGACACTCAGCTACACTTACCCACCATTAACTAAAAATAAATTAACACCAAGAAGCATGAAAGGCTTTTTATCAGTGGGCTAGCTTGACTCATTTTTTCCAAAAAAGCATAAGTTATCATCTATGAACCACTTTAGTATTTTAACAATAGCTTATTATTATAACTTGAGTATACTAAGTAAGCATCTATACTAAAGCAAACACTTGATTAATTATTAACATCAATAGTAACCATATCAGGTTTAGCATTTCTAACATCACCCACATAACCATCCTTGTTTTCCATAAACATCACTACGATGGCATAGCTCAAGTCAAGTGCTCACTATTTAGGAGCGATGACGATTTGAATCAATTTCTAACCAGCTGGTCAAATATTTTCCACACCAACCACACTCACTCGCTAAAGTGAGCTACATGTCATCAATAACACTATTCTGGTAAAGTCATGGGATCAACAGGAACCACCGTACCTAGGGGTAGTCCGACTGCTAGGAATTAGGCTCATCCTGCCTTTGGCCTCACTCTTTGCGCCCCTGACGCCTCCCATCTAGATCCAATACGGTGTGCTCAGCGGGTCGATTCCCGGCCTGAATAGAGTCACTAGCTTTGCGGACAAAACGACTTATCCGGCCAGCTAAATAAGGGGCATGCATTCAACATGACCTAAGAGACGTATAACGGTATGGTCCTTAATCGACACAAATAAAATAATTATAGTCCAAAACCCCATAAAATCTCGTCCGAACTCCATTTATCCATCAACACTTGGTTATTTCCATGCTAACACCACATAGCCAAAAGTGACTAGGTAACCACCTATATCTCGCAGGTGACAGGATTTCACCCGACTTCTGCCGGTCTAAGCATGGCTAAGCATTTAACTCGATCCTAGACTTACCAATGTGAGAAGAATATATATATATATATATATATATATATATATATATATATATATATATATATATATATATATATATATATACACACACACACGCGCGCGCGAGGTAGACAAGAAACATATGGATATGCAACAACAGTTTTAAGACAATTCATATAACTTAATGCATCAAATATAAAAGACGCAATTTAATTATTTGCAAACCGTAAGGAGTGAAATGCCCCAGGGCTTGCCTTTCTCAAACGAGCTAGACTAATAATCGGTGCACTCTGGTAGCTCCACGTCCTGTTCCTCGTCCGCGGGCACCTCCTGTGGGATTCCCCCTTCTGGATCCTCGAGTTCCACCATGGGTGTTTCCTCCTGCAATCCTGTATGATGCATATGCGTACGTGAATACAAGGAATGCACATGGTATAGAAATGACATATGGTGAACATGAGTGCTTGCATATGAATGAACACTTTTACTTTTATTTTACTGAGTAGGTGCAAATCTTCTATTTAGTTAACTAAAACACACATCAAGCAATACATACGTGCATACACACTAACAAGTATATACATAACTTTAAACTGAGTCAAACCACTTATACTAACAGGTCACATATATTCTAAAAGCCTATAAAAGTACCATGGATGACCAATACTAATTTAATTAAACTTTATCTAGCATCTATTATTAAAAGGACAGAATAGAGACGTACATTTCCCATGTCCAGAAAATTTTGAGAAAATTACTGAAGCTTAATGCTTACTGGAGTCTACCATAAAAAATTCAGATCAAAATGATAAGTATTTTAGCATACACAAACATGACAAACAGCAAGGCATAAATGCACATGAAAAAACTTTGTACTATAAAAATATCAAACAATAGATTTCATATTTTTCTTACTTACTTCTTAGCACAAGAGCAGTGTAGAAAAATTACCAAGCATATATCACACATATTTTATTTACTACAAATTTCACAAGAAACAAGCATTTAATCCATTTAATTCATTAAGCCATTTTATTCCATAGTCATACCTCAAGATATATTTTTCACAGAATCTACATGACACAACAAGACTAACAAAATTGGAATCACATTTTTCTGACATTCCTATAATTAGTTCTGCATTTTCCAAGTTTACAAGCATTTAACAAATTAAATAAAGCTATATGTAAAAGTAACACAAAAATGACATTTCACATTTTTAACATGTAGATCTACTCAGCACAACAAAATTTGGACAACCACAGCTCAAGTTACAGATTTTACAAGCATTAAACAGTTTTCTGGAAATCATTTTCGAAAACAAACTAAATCTAAAACGCTAAATGCACCTAGATCTGTGCACCCCGGGCCACTACCGAGCGGGCCCCGCTGGTCAAGCTGGCCCCACCCGTCAGCCGTCCAGAGCTGGGGCAGCCATTGACCGGTGAAGTCTCGCCGTCGGTGAGGTCGCTGGCGGCATGGTCACCACCAGCGAACTCATCTCAATGAGCCGCATCTAACGAGGTGGGAGATGGAGCCAATGGCTCACCGGCGGCCATGGTGGATGGTGATGCAGTATGTCGGCGATACCGCCGTTCTTGGCCTCGACGAGGCGTAGCGAGGTGCGCGGGAGCACTGCTGTGTCATGGCGAACCCGTAGCGCAAGAAAGGAAGGAGGGAGAGGGAGCGGAGCGAGCCGGCGGCATGGATCACGAGCTCTGGCCATGGCATGGCGGGAGGAGAATGGCTGATTCAGCCTCTCACCTCGACGACGACGGCTACGAGCGGGCTCAATTGAAGGAGCACGTCGAGGCAGAGCTGCAAGCTAAGCGGAATCAAAGAATGGGGCGGTGGTAGAGGAGAACAACGTCGTGCTACTGCTGCTGCTGTTGCTACGAGCGAGGAGGAGTGGTGTGAGTGGGGAGCGGAGCGCGTCTTGACCGCCTTGAAGGCGCGGTCGGCACGGTCAGTGCGGCCACCGCCCTTTGCCGTCGGTGAGCGGGCGCCATGTAGCGGCGCTCAGCTGGGATGAGGCGGGCGCACGTGCGGGGAGGGGGGGCGATCTGGGCCGCTTTGGCTCGTGGGCCACCGGCGCTGTTGGCTTCCCTCTTTCCCTTTTCTTTTTCTTTAAATTAAAATTTCCAAAACAGCCCTAAAATGCTTTTTTAAGCATTTTCAAGACATAGTCCCAAAACAAAAATTGTTGCTTTTGAAATTCTCTACAACTTTGATTCAAGTGTCATTTCAAATAAAGATTTTATACTAACATTCAAAGCAAGTCAATGCAAGTTATTTTAAAAATCAAACGAGGTCCACTTAAATTCAAATTTGAATTTGAAGAAACTATCAACACAAACATGGTTTCATTTTATGTCATAAACATGAATCAAATATTATTATAGCCCTAGGTGCACATTTGCATTGTTGAAACACAAAAATCTAGGTGTAGCATGATGAAACATTGAACATGTACTAATGAAACATATGCAACTCTATATGAAACATCATGTTGCAATGGTTATAAATGCATGTTTCACTTGTTCATGAGCATGTTTGCATGTAGGTCACTTAGTGATTATGAACGTCAATGCATAAATGATGCTTATGCTCATGAAATGAAATGCAAAAGCTAGCTTAACACCAAGGGTGTTACAACTCTTCCCCTTATAAAAATCTTGTCCCGAGATTTGGCTTACTAACCATTGTTTATGAAAAGCAGGGTAAACCTCACGTAGGTAAGCTTTTGTTTCCCAGGTTGCATCTCTCTCATCATGATGACTCCACAGCACCTTGTAGATCCTCACCACTCGATTTTGAGTCACTCTATCTTTGCTATCCACGATTTGGACTGGTTGTTCTTAGTACACCAAATCCGATTCGATCTTGAGACCCTGTGGGTTAACTCTTTCCTCAAGGATGGTAAGCACTTCTTCAGTTGTGACACATGAAAAACTGGAAAGATAGTACTCATTTCTTTAGGCAACTGCAATTTGTAAGCCACTTCTCTTCTTTCCAAGATTTTATACGGTCCAACGTATCTAGGTGTGAGCTTTCTTTTTACTCCAAACCTTTGCACACCTTTCATCGGTGAAACTTTCAGGTAGACATGGTCACCAACCTCGAAAATAAGTGGTCTTCTTCTCTTATCAGCATAACTTTTCTGGCAAGACTGTGCGGCTTTCATGTGTTGTTGGATAATTCAGACCCGTTCTTCAACTTCTTTAACAAAATCAATGTCATAGTACCTTCTTTCTCCAGGCTCAACCCAATCCAACGGCGTTCTGCACTTTCTGCCATACAAGGCTTCAAACGGAGCCATCTAAATACTCTCCTGATAACTGTTGTTATAGGAAAACTTAGCTAAAGGTAGCCATGCCTCCCATGAGTCATCTGAAGATAACACACAAGCTCTGAACATGTCATCCAAAACTTGGTTGACTCTCTCAGTCTAACCTGAAGTTTGAGGATGATAAGCGGTACGACGAACCAAACTAGTACCCAAACCTTTTTGCAAGTGCTCCTAAAAGTGAGCTATGAATTGAGACCCTCTGTCAAACACAATGGTTTTTGGCACACTATGTAGTCGAACAATTTCTACAATGTACCGGTCAACATCTTGAGGTGGTCGATACTTGGTTTTGATAGATAGGAAGTAAGCTGACTTGGTAAGACGATCCACAATTACCCATATTGAGTCATTTTCTTTTTGGGTGGTGGGAAGTCCTGTGATGAAATCCATGCTTATATTTTCCCATTTCCAATCCGGAACTGATAAAGGTTGTAGCAAACCTACTAGTTTCATATGAATGGCCTTAACTCAACAACACGTATCACATCTAGCAACATAAGCCGCGATCTCTTTCTTCATTTTTGTCCACCAAAAATGAGGTCTCAAATCTTGATACATCTTGCTACTTCATGGATGGATGGATAGCTTAGAAAGATGAGCTTCATCCATGATTTGATTTTTGAGTTCTCTGTTCTTTGTGCTGGTATAAATTAAATGCACACTAGTAAATATGATTATCCGCAAGCACACAGATATAATACCATTGTAGCACTTCAACAAGATTATCCTAGTTTTAAAATCGAACATAAAGGAACCGTAGGTGACGATGACTAAGCCTCTAAACTTAACCCAATTCACAATCAAGCTAGAAAATATCAAGAACAAGGAGAATACTAAAGACTTTCTAATTCCAATCTCGATAAGATATGCCTTCTATCGTTCTATCGTGGGCGATAACCAAAATAGGAGCACAAATTAGAGTTGTCCCCTACCCAGTATCTATAAGTTGCCAAACCGATTACGGGAGGTGGGACTATAGAGGATTCAATGAAGCTATAAAGTCACCTTCATGAGCTACCACCGTCTAAAAAATCATGGCACATTCACAAGTAACCCTAGTCTAAGCACCACGCTTACACTACGAATACTACTTCAATCAAGGAGCTACCAAGATCAAAGCACTCAAAAGAGTTGCAAACTTGAAGAACAATATGAGCAAATTGCTGACTTGAATTAGAAGTCGATTACCAAAGAATCTCATAAGCAAGTCTCGTATGAAGGAACTTGATCCCGAAGAATACAACAGCAGAGAAGCACCGACAGGCCAAAACTCCTCCAATACTCCACTCTCCAACTCTATTTCTCTCTATCTTAAACAAGACTAATTCTAAGAAGAACTAATCTCTCTTGATTGCTAGCCTAGATCTCTATGGGATGTAGAATTAGGGTTTTTGGCTCTTTAGCTCTTGATCAAGCAATGCTTCAGGGAGGGGGTCTAGGCTCCATATATATAGTCTGTTGGGATGCACGAGAGCCATTGGATCAAACCGACTTAACGTAGGGCCAAGATGCATCCTTGGAGGCGGTGGAAGGAGGTCACAGAAGATGACAGGTGGGGCCCACAGCAGCAGGCCGGGCGACACCAAGGGGTGGGGCCAGTCGGCATCCCCCAAAAGGTTCTGGTGTTTCCCTTCGCGCCAATGTCTTCTGGTGTCTTCCTGATTTTGCTAGCATAGTTTTCCTCATAGGAAAGTTGTCTTTTTATACAATTATATCCTCCTTTGTATGCTTTCTAGAATAATCCCTAGAAAAATAGTAACTCACCAAAACTTATGGAAATTGTCAGTAATAACCTTCTATTCTATGATATTATGCATTTCACAAGAAAGGTTGATGGTTCATGATATACGTTAACTACCGTCAACAAACTCCCCCACACTTAGGCTTTTACTCATCCTCGAGAAAAGGTTGGATTATCAAGATAGATTAGATAGGATAGATTACTTAAGACATAACTTTAGAACAAAACATCAACACAAGACTGTTCCTAGTTATTCATGCACCGCGAGATTCAAAGTGTCTACCATGAAACTTTGGGCGGTTGAAGAACAAAATAGCTTGAAATAGATCACTCTCTTCCGTCAGTCAAGTCAAGTGGAGAATTGGTTTAGAATTTTGAAAACAAAACATAGCTCCCCTTTGCAGTACTCTCAAATCACTCATATATGTAGTATTTTTGGATCCTCACCATGGCATAGATGATTGCCTTCTTTATCCTACTTCTAAAAGCTTATGTGGATCTCAGGTAGGTATGAAAATGTAAAACCATACTTGCATTGTATATATTGTAAAGTCAAAACAAGGATCCAAGGAGAAAAAATGTCATACTCTTAGATCAGGATGTGCAAGTGTGTGGAATATATATATGTATGGTGGCTATCCTAATTCTAATATGCTCTTCAAAAACATGTCTCTCTTGTTTGGAACTTGTGGGGGATATACCCCTGGATTCCCTCATGGCTATACATGGGCCGCACCATCTGAGGTGGTCTAGCCCACAACATCAAGGCGTGCACCGCAAGGCTACAAGGTGTACTAGACATGGTAATAGTACCAAATCGGATACTTTACTTGTAACCCTCCTCCTCCAGAGTATATAAGGAGAGGAAGGGGTCCCCTAGAGGATAGGTCATACATCTCATAAAACCCTAGAGAGAAATCTATCTCATCCTCAATCAATACAAAATAACGGGACACAGGACGTAGGTATTACGCCACAATGGCGGCCGAACCTATATAAATCTTGTGTCTTGTGTCCTGTTACCATCCGATTCGTGTCTTGCGCACCTGTCTACGGACTAATCTACCATCATGGGCATACCCCTCGATGGACTGTTGACCACATTTCGTCAACAGTGGCGCACCAGGTAGGGGGTGTGCGCACGGACTCCCATGCGAGCCAGATGGGATTCTCTACTAAAAACCGGATGAGTCATTCTACGTTGTTGATTAGACCAATCTGTTCTTTGAATATCTAATACAGATTGATTTTTCTGCATGTAACGGCATTTCCCTCGTTCGCGATCTACTTCGCTAACATCACCCTGGAGCTCGCTGGGATCAATATCGAGAATTAACTCAACAACGACGGACTCGGTGGCTTCAGTGGCAGGAGAGCAGTTCCAACATGCTCCAACTATGACCACGACCTCTTGCCCTGACCACCTGCCATGTCGCAATAATAATCGCCACAAGGAAAGGTGCTACAACAACTGCGACGCCGTCGTCATGATGGATCGGAAAGCTCGAGGGCTAGACAATTTCATCACCACCGACCAGACAACGTCTCGACTAAAGCTAAGTACACTTCCAATATTTATATTTAATACAATTTTCGCTATGATGTTTCTCCACAACATCCTCATCATGTTTTCGCTATGACATTTCTCCACAACGTCCTCGTCATGTTTTTGCTATGACGTTTCTCCATAATGTCCTCATCATGATTATTCTTCAAATAACGTTTGTCCACGTATACCATCTTAAAGATGACATACATCTATGCTTAACGCAAATCCCAGACTAGTCATGTTGATGCTTGATGGCTCTAGAGAAGGCCCTATCTCCGGCTTCTCCCCACATGTCCACACGCACACGGGCTCCGCGCTCAGCGTAACGCGGGCAAGCTAGGGCTAGAAACTCAACTACATACTAACTGGTTAGGCAGTTTATGCTAAGTGTAAACACAAACCTCACATCAACACTGATGTTTACAGCGCACTGGTTGCTTTATCACATCATGCTCATTTGCAACTAACTGCGGAGTGTCATATACTATTTCATCATTACTTATTCTCTCCGGAGTTCATATATTCCTACATCACGTACTACCGCTCTACATATTTATATTACAAGATCTTCACCGAGCTCTCGTCGCTCCTCATCAGGCTCGTCGCCGAGCTCTCGCCGCTTGACCACATCTCCAGCCACGTTGGGGACTCCTCGTCGAGCTTTCATCAATCCTCATCAGGCTCGTCGCCGAGCTCTCGCTGTTCGACCATGTCTCTGGCCACACTAGGGACTCCTCGCCGAGCTCTCGTCGCTCCTCGTTAGGATCCTCATTGAGCTCTCGTCGCTCGACCACGTCTTCGACCACACTAGGGACTCCTCGCCGAGCTTTCGTCGCTCCTTGTTAGGCTCATCGCCAAGCTCTCGTTGCTCGACCACGTCTTGGGCCACGTCGGGGACTCCTCGCCGAGCTCTCGTCGCTCCTCGTTAGGCTCGTTGCCAAGCTCTCATAGCTCAACCACGCCTTCGGCCACACTGGGGACTCCTTGACGAGCTCTCATCGCTTGACCATGTCTCTGGCCACGCTGGGGACTCCTCACCAAGCTCTCGTCGCTCCTCGTCAAGCTTGTCATCGAGCTCTTGCCGCTCAACCACGTCTCTGGTCATGCTGGGGACTCCTCGTCGAGCTCTCGTCGCTCAACCATGTCTCCGGCCACGCTAGGGACTCTTCGCTAAGCTCTCGTTGCTCCTCGTTAGGCTCGTCACTGAGCTCTCGCAGCTCGACCACGTCTCCGGCCACACTGGGGACTCCTCGCCGAGCTCTCGTCGCTCCTCATTAGGATCATCACCGAGCTCTCATCGCTCGACCATGTGTCCGGCCACGCTGGGGACTCCTCGTTGAGCTCTCATCGCTCCTCATCAGGATCGTTGCCGAGCTCTCACCGCTCGACCATGTCTCCGGTCATGATGGGGACTCCTCATCGAGCTCTCATCGCTCGACCATGTCTTTGGCCACACTGGGGACTCCTCGCTGAGCTCTCGTCGCTCCTCATCAGGCTCATCGCCGAGCTCTCGTAGCTCAACCACATCTCCGGCCACACTGGGGACTCCTCATCGAGCTCTCTTCGCTCCTTGTTAGGCTCGTCACCGAGCTCTCATCGCTCGACCATGTCTCCGGTCATGCTGGGGACTCCTCGTCGAGCTCTTGTCGCTCGACCACGTCTCTAGCCACGCTGGGGACTCCTCACTAAGCTCTCATCGCTCCTCATTTGGCTCGTCGCCAAGCTCTCACAGCTTGACCATGTTTCCGGCCACACTAGGGACTCCTCACCGAGCTCTCATCGCTCCTCGTCAGAATCATCACCGAGCTCTCATCGCTCAACCACATTTCTGGCCATGCTGGGCACTCCTCGCCGAGCTCTCATCGCTCCTCGTTAGGCTTGTCACCGAGCTCTCACCGCTCGACCACGTCTCTGGCCACGCTAGGGACTCCTTGCTGAGCTCTCATCGCTCCTCGTCAGGCTCATCGTCGAGCTCTCACAGCTCGACCACGTCTTCAGCCACACTGGGGACTCCTCATCGAGCTCTCGTCGCTCGACCACGTCTCCGACCATGCTGGGGACTCCTCATCGAGCTCTCGTCGCTCCTCATTAGGCACATCACCGAGCTCTCACCGCTCGACCACATCTCCGGTCACGCTGGGGACTCCTTGTCGAGCTCTCATCGCTCGACCACATCTCAGGCCACACTAGAGACTCCTTGCCGAGCTCTTGTCGGTCCTTGTCAGGCTCGTTGCTGAGCTCTCATAGCTCGACCACGTCTCCGGCCACACTAGAGACTCCTCGCCGAGCTCTCGTCGCGCCTTGTCAGGCTCGTCACCGAGCTCTCACAGCTTGACCACATTTTCGACCACATTGGGATCTCCTCGCCAAGCTTCGGTGTCTCTCGTCAGGCTCGTCGTCGAGCTCTCACAGCTCGACCACGTCTTCGGCCACACTGGGGACTCCTTGCCAAGCTCTTGTCGCTTGACCATGTCTCCGGCCACACTGGGGACTCCTCGTTGAGCTCTCGTCTCTCCTCGTCAGGCTCGTCGCCGAGCTCTCGCCGCTGGACCACGTCTCCGGTCACGCTAGGGACTCCTCGTCAAGCTCTCATCACTCGACCATGTCTCCAGCCATGCTAGGGACTCCTCACCGAGCTCTCATCGCTCCTCGTTAGGCTCGTCGTCGAGCTCTCGTCACTCGACCACATCTCCAGTCATGCTAGGGACTCCTCATCGAGCTCTCGTCGCTCAACCACATCTTTGGCCACGCTAGGGACTCCTCGATGAGCTCTCGTCGCTCCTCATCATGATCATCATTGAGCTCTCATCGCTCGACCACATCTCTGGCCATGCTAGGGACTCCTCACCGAGCTCTTGTCGGTGCTCGTCAGGCTCATCGCTGAGCTCTCGCCGCTCGACCATGTCTCTGGCCACGCTAGGAACTCCTCGCCGAGCTCTCATCGCTCCTCGTCAGGCTTGTCACCGACCTCTCGCTGCTCGACCACTTCTCCGGTCACGCTGGGGACTCCTCGTCGAGCTCTCGTCGCTCGTCCATGTCTCCAGCCACGCTAGGAACTCCTCACCGAGCTCTTGTCACTCCTCGTCAGGCTCATCGCCGAGCTCTTGTAGCTCGACCACGTCTCCAGCCACACTGGGGACTCCTCGCTGAGCTCTTGTTGCTCGACCATGTCTTCGACCACACTGGGGACTCCTCGCCAAGCTCTCATCGCTCCTCGTCAGGCTCGTCACCGAGCTCTCACCGCTCGACCATGTCTTCGGTCAAGCTAGGGACTCCTCGTCAAGCTCTTGTCATAACGTCTCAATAGTGTGCTATCAATCTACTCCATGCTGTTCAGATCAGGGTGTTGATCTTAGGCACATCAGGGGCTTGACACGTACATCATTGGTGACGTTGGCTGGCAAGCTTTTGGATTTATTTTCTTTAGACCCTGGCACCATGTGTCTACGTCACCTACTACTAGGCTCGGGGACTAAGTGGCTACACTTCACCTCGCGATGAATGTAGTGCTTTTTCTTCTGGCTTAGACTCCTTATCGACCAAGGAGTCTAAGTGGCTACACTTCCTAGGAAGGAAATCTTTTTCTTTTTCTCAAGAGCACCATGCATTATTTGAACAACCAACTTCATCAGTAAATCCAGTCAGCTGATGTCATGACAGGTCGAAGACCGTCAGCAACTGCTTGGATGGTTTGTTCAGTAGTCAAAGACTCCAGAAGCTAAAGCATCACTGGTCGGAAGAAGGTCATATGTGTGCTGCTTCATAATACGTATTATGGCGCTCGGAGACTAGCTGTGGGGGATATACCCTCGGATACCCTCATGGCTATACATGGGCCGCACCATCCGAGGTGGCCTGGCCCACAAGATCAAGGCATGCACCGCAAGGCTATAAGGTGTACTAGACATTGTAATAGTACCAAATTGGATACTTTACTTGTAACCGTCCTCCTCCAGAGTATATAAGAAGAGGAAGGGGTCCCCTGGAGAATAGGTCATACATCTCATAAAACCCCAGAGAGGAATATATCTCATCCTCAATCAATACAAAATAACAGGACATAGGACATAGGTATTACGCCACAATGGTGGCCGAACCTATATAAATCTTATGTCCTGTTACCACCCGGTTCATGTCTTACGCACCTGTCTACCGACTAATCTACCATCACGGGCATACCCCTCGATGGACTGCCGACCACATTTCATCGACAGAACTTGAAAACTTTTGCTAGAGAGTATGGGTTATCTTCCTCTTTCTTTCTCTTTTTTTACTTTATTTAGACACTTGTCCAATTTTTTCCAATACTTTTACTTTTGCATAGTCACATACCTCCTTTATGCAATTGAAAAAGCTTAAGATAAGACATTTATAAAAGACTTAGAGTATTTATTCCTAAATATTTTTTTGTGTTCTCTCCTAGTGTAGGAGTAAACATTTTTAAGTGGATGGAAAAGCATGTTTTCATGTACTCCCAGCGTAGGAGCAGCATGTATATGTGGGTGTAGGTGATCTTGATCTTGGGAGCATGATAAATTTCTCAACAAGGGTCAACAAGGTTTGACCAAACTCAACACAAATACAAGCAGTAAATATAGAAGGTTTATCTATCCTATGTATGGCTCTGGTAGGACATTGCTTTTACTACAAAGGAGAAGTGTAGCTATTCTTTTTAAACTTTTGAAATGAAATCTTCTCCAAAGACAAAACATCAAGAATTAAGTTCTTATTATTCTACTATCTCATATTCCTTAACAACTTAAGTAATCATGGGGTCCCTAATAATAAGTTCTCAACAGCAACATGACTTCTAGGAAAAGTATTATGTGAGAGTTTACTCTTAAGTCATGAATTAAATAATCTTTCCTATCTAATTAAGGGTGTTTTAACATGTGATTTTCAATTCGGATCAAAACAAAAGGTGAAACATATTTAATTATAGAGTATTGGGCTCAAACCTGACCATGGACGAAATGAGACAGGAGAGGGGGAAGTAGTGGGCCGGTCGGCCCAATAGGGTGAGGCTGGGCGGCACCCCATGGTGGCCTCTCAGGGCCCACTTTGCCATGTGTGGTCGTCGGTTGATTGTTGTTCAAATTGTGTGATTTTTACGATTGAATTATTTTTCATGGTCGCGGTGTATCTCCCCCGCACTTGTTTTTCTATATACTTTCTGCACAACATGTGGAGACAAACACATACCAAAAATAGAGAGAGAGCAGGTAATCATGATAATTGAATAAGGCACTTTATTTATTCAAACCTAATGAAACAATGCTCTAACAAATTGAGCTATCATTGACCAAACACTTAGGGCATGAACACACCTAACTTTTAACAAACCTAATAATTTATACCTAACACTCATGTGCCTTATTACTATGATAACTTGAGGATAACTAATCCTTCTTCTTAGAAGGGTGATTCTTTAATTTCTCAACCTCTTTCCTAAGTCTACAGATTTCTCTAGTATTAGTTTCTATCTGTGCTGTCATGTTTTTTCATTATCGTATGTTGGAGATCTCTATTCGCCTGCATGGCAGTGATCTATTGCTTCATGGCTTCAAATCTTTCTTCTAGTATAGCAATGGTGGTCTTCGGATGCCTTGCTTCTCTTTCAAATAGTGGTGGAGGTGTAGATCTCTTAGGAGCTTCTCAAGGAGGGAGGAATCGGACTTGTCCTGGAGGTGCGTGAATTCCATCAAGGGAGACACGGGAGGTAGTAGCATACTTCACACAGGTGACATCTTCGAACTTGTTGGTCTTCACATTGACAACCCTCTCATTGTCCTTGGGAGGTAGCACCTTGGTGCCTTGCGGAACAGCGACCTTCTTGTCCTTCAGAGCATCTTTCAGGAGCAGCTTCGTCGGAGGTGATGGCAGTGTAGGCTGATGAACTTGAGCATAGTAAGCTTGCTCATAGCTCTGGGTTGGTGGCACTTTTGCTAATGCCTTCAGTGGGACAACGGTGAAAGGTTTAGCATCAGGGACAGGGGTGATGGCCATAGCTTCTTCCTTAACAGGAACAAGGGTTAGAGCTTCTTTCTTGATAGGGACAATGGCCAGAGCTTCCTCATTCAGGATATTGTTGAGGTGGGTCCCAAAGATGATCATCTCTTCTTCAGCCATTGGAGCTTGGAGGAGGAGAGGAGAGGACTTTCTCTATGGAAAGGAGAGGAGGCTTTGATGGTATGAGGTTAGAGAGGGGGTCTAGGCTCATTTATATAGGGGGCATCAACTTGTAGGAGGGGTCAAGATTCATCTTGTCATGGTTCCGTACGAAAGAATTTTTGAATCGTGTTAAAAACTGTGGGATTAGAATGAGGAAGGTCATAGAAGGTTAGAGAGACTTGAACTGAGGGGAGAGGTGGAGTTGGGGGGCTAGGTGGCATCAAGGGCCCAGGATGACTGGCCCCACAAGTCAGCCCCTCGGGGTGGCTTTCGTCGTGGTGCCTTCTACTTCCATTTACTACCCGATAAACATATTTTTGCTAATTTTCATAATGGAGAGTATGACTAACATAATTAAGGTAAATTAATGAAATTAAATTCATCAACTACCTCATTAGGTCTAGTAGGCTCTAGAAAAATCTTGAGATAGTGGCCATTTACCTTGAATAACGTACCTTCATGTGATTGTAGAGTTATCGCTCCATGTGATGACGCATTCACCACTGTAAATGGTCCTTCCCATTTGCTTTGAAGTTTTTCATGCCCGAATAATTTGACCCTAGAATTAAAAAGTAATACCTTATCTCTGGGTGCAAACTCCTTCTTGATCCTCTTGTCATGCCATCTCTTAGTTCTTTCTTTGTAGATTTTTGAATTGTGATATGTCTTTTCTCTCCATTCTTCCAATTCCTATATTTGCATCTTCCTCTTTTTCCCTGCGGCTTTAAAATCCATGTTCCATCGCTTGATAGCCTAGTGAGCCTTGTGCTCTATTTCTATAGGCAGATGGCAAGTCTTACCATACACCAATTGGTACGGTGACATACCCAATGGTGTCTTGTAGGTAGTACGATAAGCCCAAAGTGCTTCATGTAAACGATCTCTCCACACTGTTCTCATTTCATCTACTATCTTCTGTAGAATGTTCTTGATCTGTTTGTTTAATATTTCTGCCTGGCCACTTGTCTAAGGATGATATGGAGTGGCAACATTGTGACAAATCTCATGACTCTTCATATAGAGGTGAAACCTCTTGTCAAGGAAATGTGTTCCTCCATCACTAATCACCATTCTTGGAACTCCAAATCTTGAAAATATTATTTCTTCAAACATCTTCCTGGAATGCCTTGAGTTAGCTTTCTTGCATGGCATGGCTTCTACCACTTGGATACGTAGTCAACTACCACTAAGATGTACTCGCAATTCTTTGACTTTGGAAATGGTCCCATGTAATCGATTCCCCAGACATCAAAGAGCTCAATCTGAAGGTTGTTGGTGAGTGGCATGGCATCTCTTGAATTGATATTCTCGTGCTTCTGACACACTCCACACCTCTAGATAAAATCTCTAGTGTCTTCATACATGGTTGGCCAAAAGAATCCACTCTGCCAAATCTTCGCATGAGTACAGAATACCCCATAATGTCCTCCATATGGTGATGAGTGGCACTTCTGAATAATTTGAATGACTTCCTCTGCCGACACACACCTTCTGAGTAGTCCATCAGCACAAACTCTGAAGAGGTACGGTGGATCCCATACGTGGAGATGACTTTCATAAATGAGTTTTCTTTTGTTCTCCCCCGGTGGTACATGACCTGTAACCATAAAATTGACAATATTCGCATACCATGGGTCTAATTTGGTTACCTTGAAGAGCATATCGTCCCTCAACGAATCATTAATAGGCTATTTCTATGAATTCTCAAATTGCATTCTAGACAAGTGATTGGCAATAGGATTTTCTACTCCCTTTTATCTTTTTATTTCTAAATTAAATTATTGAAGTAATAAAATCTATCTTATCAAATGAGGTTTAGCATCTTTTTTAGTGAGCAAATATTTCAGAGCAGCATGATTAGTATAAACAATTACTTTTGCTCCCACTAAGTAAGACATAAATTTATCAATAGCAAAAATAACAGCAAGGAGTTCTTTTTTTAGTTGTTGCATAATTAAGTTGTGCTCCTATCAGAGTTTTGCTAGCATAAGCAATTGCATGATGCTTCCTATCTTTTGTTTGTCCCAAAACTACTCCCACAGCATAATCACTAGCATCACACATAATTTTAAAAGATAATGACCAATCAGGGGTTTGAATGATTGGTGTAGAGATGAGTGATTCCTTAAGAATGTTAAAAGATTTCAAACATGCATCATCAAATTTAAAATTAACATCCTTAGCTAACAAGTTAGTGGTCTATCAATATGTGAAAAATCTTTTATGAATCGACAACAAAAACCACAATGACCAAGAAAACTTTGGATTCCTTTTATATTCACAGGTGGAGGTAGTTGTTCAATCACATCAATTTTAGCTCTATCTACCTCTATACCTCTTTCAGACACTAAGTGTCCTAGCACTATTCCTTCTCTAACAATAAAATAATATTTTTCCCAATTAAGTACTAAGTGCTTTTCTTCACATCTTTGCAAAACCTTATCTAAGTTTTCAAGACAGTCATCAAAAGTTTTTCTATAAACAAAAAAATCATCCATGAAAACTTCTATAATCTCTTCAATCATTTCAGAAAATATAGACATCATGCATCTTTGAAAAGAAGCTGGAGCATTACATAATCCAAAAAACATTCTATGATAAGCATAAGTTCCGTATGGACATGTAAAAGTGGTTTTGCTTTGATCATCAGGGTGAATTGGAATTTGGTGAAATCCCGAATAACCATCAAGAAAATAAAAGAATGAATGATTCGCTAAGCGCTCTAACATTTCATCAATAAAGGGTAGCAGAAAATGATCTTTCTTTGTTGCTTTATTAAGTTTTCTATAATCTATGTACATTCTCCATCCAGTGATGGTTCTTTAGGGTATTAATTCATTCTTGTCATTTTTAACAACAGTCATTCCACCCTTTTTAGGTACTACTTGAACAGGGCTTACCCACTCACTATGCGGGACAGGATAAATAATTTCGGCATGCAACAGTTTCAAAACCTCTTTCTTAAAAACTTCTCTCATCGCATTGTTAAGCCTACGCTGGGGCTCTCTAGATGGGGTAATATCTGGATCAGTTGAGATACGATGGGTGCAAAAAATAGGACTAATTCCCTTAAGGTCTTGGAGTGAATAGCTAAAAGCAGCTCGATGCTTTTCTAAGACATTTATTAAGCGCAAAGATTCTTCTTGAGAGAGTTTATCACTTATGATCACAGGAGAATCTGGATCATCATTCAGAAAAAGCATATTTAACACCAGAAGTCAAAGGTTTATGTTCAATAGGAGGCTTAGGTGGCTCTAGTAATTCATCGAGAGGTTCAGGATCAATAGGACCCTCATCCTCATCTACCTCGTCGGTGAAGAACTGGACATCATATTCTAAGTTTGGTTCAATTAATTCTTCAAGAGATGCTACCTTAACCACTTCTATTAGGTCAGGCTCGAGAAGTGGCTCTATCTTGGCTTTCAAAGAATGATTGATGGGCACAGAGAGCTTAAATCCTTTCCCAAGTCTAACATTTAACTTCCCTATTTGTCCTTCTTGGATAAGTCTTTCTATTGGTAATCCTATCAACACGTCGAATTCCCAAACATCAAAGATGTAGAAATTCAACTGGACTTGGAATCCATTGACTATAATTGGAAGGGCACATAAAATTCCCAAACTTAGAATAATGTGTCCCAAAAGACTTTTAGCAATTTATTAGTTAGAATTAATGGCATGTCTTCTAATAATTTCTTAGCAAAAGCAACAGACATGATATTAACATCTACTACTGGATTATAAAAACTATCGAAAGGATATTTATCAATTTGGCATTGAATGGTGATAGAGGGAGAATCTAGATGGATTATTTCATTTGAAAGCTTTGATTCTTCTAACCACTCATCACTCAAAACTGATACTAATTCTTTCGTTGTCTTTTTAAGAAACTCTACATCATCAGGGTGTAAAAAGTTTGTATTTTTGGATTCCCTAGATTCCTAAGGTTTCATTGTCACATGATAATTTGAGGTATTTCCAAATTTAGTAAAAAGATTATCCTCAAAATCAAGCATAAAATTAGAAAGTGGAGTTTTCTTCTCTTCCTCTTGTGTTAGTTCAGGCTCTAAAACAGCTGAAGGTTGAGATGATTCAAGCAAAAGTTCAGGTTCAGCTATTTGGGTTTCTTCTAACAACTCCTCTCTTTCTTCAGGAAGGTTATTTAAAATGTTCATAAGAAAGGTTTTCACACGTTCAGTAGTAATATGCATGAACACTCCTCCTGCGGCCAAATTAAGGTATTTCTTTATTTTTCTATTAAGGCTATAAAGAAGTGTTGCAAAAGCATGGGTTCTAGCAAAGCAAGACTAGGACCTGAATTAACAATACTATCAAAACGTTCACAAGCCTTACCTAGTGATTCATTTTTCTATTGTTCAAAACTTAAAATTTCCAAACGAAGTTTAGCGACTTTTTGGATAGGGAAGAATTGTAAATAAAAGTTAGAGCATAAAGCTTCCCAATCTCCTTGACTACTCCTAATGTGGCGATTATACCAGTGTTTAGCCTCTCCTGTTAAAGAAAAAGGAAAAAGCTTCCATCTTAAAGTTTCATCAGCCGTGCCTTCAATACGGAGGCAGGCACAGGTCTGCTCAAAATCAGCTAGATGGGAATAGGGGTTTTCTCTATCACTACCAGAAAAAGTGTGTTCCTAAACTAATTGAATTAACCCCGGGCGTAGCTCACACCAAATGATGTGATGGGTTTAGATGATTCTACTGGCTTAAGGTATGAGCCCGATGGTGCTCCGTATTGATATAAAAGTTGGGATACGGATTCCATGGTAAAAAAGGTAAAAACAAAATGAACTTAAAACTAAAGGTAAAATAAAGGTAAAAGTATAATACAAGATTAAGCTAAACTTAAAGTCAACTCAGCAAATCGTTCCCCGACAACGGTGCCAGAAATGCTTGTTGGTATAAATTAAATGCACACTAGTAAATATGATTATCCACAAGTGCACAGATATAATACAGTTGTAGCACTTCACCAAGATTATCCCGGTTTTAATATCAAACCCAAAGGAATAGTAGGTGACGATGACTAAGTCTATAAACTTAACCCAATTCACAATCAAGCTAGAAAATATCAAGAACAAGGAGAATACTAAGGACTTTCTAATTCCAATCTCGATAAGCTATGCCTTCTATCGTTCTATCGTGGACAATAACCAAAATAGGAGCAGAAATCAGAGTTCTCACCTACCTAGTATCTATAAGCCTACCAAACCTATTATGGAAGGAGGGACTACAGAGGAGTCAACGAAGCTATAAAGTCACCTTCGCAAGCTACCACCGTCTAAAAAATCAGGGGACATTTACAAGTAACTCTAGTCTAAGCACCACGCTTACACTATGAATACTATTTCAATCAAGGAGCTACCAAGATCAAAGCACTCAAAAGAGTTGCAAACTTGAAGAACAATATAAGCAAATTGCTTACTTGAATCAGAAGTCGATTACCAAACAATCTCAAAAGCAAGTCCCTGCGAAGGAACTTGATCCCAAAGAATACAGCAGCAAAGAAGCACTGACAGGCCGAAACTCCTCCAATACTCCACTCTCCAACTCTCTCTCTATCTTAAACAAGACTAATTATAAGAAAAACTAATCTCTCTTGATTGCTAGCCTAGATCTCTATGGGATGTAGAATTAGGGTTTCTGGCCCTTCAGCTCTTGATCAAGCAATGCTTCAGGGAGGGGTCCAGGCTCTGTATGTATAGTTCGGTGGGGTGCACGAGAGCCATTGGATCAAACCGACGTAATGTAGGGCCAAGATGCATCCTTGGAGGTAGTGGAAGAAGGTCACAGAAGATGACAGGTGGTGCCCATAGCAGTAGGCCGGGTGGCACCAAGGGGTGGGGCCGGTCGGCACCCCTAGAAGGTTCTGGTGCTTCCGTTCGTGCCGGTGTCTTCTGGTATGTTCCTGATTCTTCTAGCGTAGTTTTCATCGTGGAAAAGTTTCATATTTTTATGCAATTAAATCCTCCTTTGTATGCTTTCTGGAATAATCCCTAAAAAATAGTAATTCACCAAAACTCATGGAAATTGTCAGTAATAACCTTCTATTCTATGATATTTGTGCATTTCACAAGGAAGGTTGATGGTTCATGATATACGTTAACTACTGTCAACACTTGGGTACCATAGGATGATCATTAAACCATAGCACACCTTGTTCATCCACTCTGAAATGCTTAGTTGGCTCCTTTTGCATTTTCTCCTTGATATAAAACACTCCCTTATTTGTTTTCTGACCTTCTATGATCCTACTTTCAAGAGAGCAACAAATTTGAATATTATATAGCAATTTAGAATGCATCAGGTTGAACCCATCTTCAAACAACGGTTGCAAGACATTGCAATGCGATTTCTGACTCAAGGCATCTGCCACAATGTTTGCCTTGTCCGGATGATAGTGCACTTGCAAGTTATAGTTCTTGATTAGCTCTAGCCATCTTCTTTGCCTCATATTCAACTCAAGTTGGGTGAAGATGTACTTGAGACTCTTATGATCCGTATAGATGTTGCATACATTTCCATGCAAGTAGTGTCTCTAAATCTTCAAAGCATGCACAACTGCAGTAAGCTCTAGATCATGTGTTGGGTAATTGACCTCATGCTTTCTCAATTGGCATGAGGCATAAGCAATCACCCATCCTTCTTGCATAAGGACACAGCCCAAACTAGTTTTTGACGCATCACAAAACACATTAAAAGGTTTCTCTATATCTGGTTGCGCTAGAACAGGAGCAGTGGTTAGCAATTTCCACAAGGTACGAAAAGTTGCTTCGCACTCCTCTATCCAAATGAACTTCTAATCCTTTTGTAGCAAACTGATCATAGGATTGGCAATCTTAGAGAAATATAGTATGAAACGATAATAGTATCGAGCCAAACCAAGAAAACTCCGAACCTTGTGGACTGTAGTCGGCGCCTTCCAATCCACAACTTCTTGCACTTTGCTAGGATCCACTAAAATTCCATTTTTAGACAAGACATGACCAAGAAAAGGAACTTTCCTCAACCAAAACTCACACTTGCTAAACTTGACATACAGCTTATGTTCCTTGAGTCTAGTTAGGACAATCCTCAAATGCTCTACATGATCCTCTTAATTTTCTGAATAGATCAGAATATCATCAAGGAATACAACCATAAACTTATCCAATTCTGGCATAAAGACTGAATTCATCAAATACATGAAGTATGCAGTAGCATTTATGAAGCTGAACGACATGACAAGATACTCATATAACCCATATCTAGTAGAAAAAGTGGTCTTAGGTATATCCTGCGGCCTAATCTTGATCTGATGATAACCTAACCTTAAATCTATCTTAGAAAACACCTTGGCCTTTGACAGTTGGTCAAACAATATGTCAATATGAGGTAAAGGGTACTTTTTTTAATTGTCACCGCATTAAGTGGCATGTAGTCCATGCATATCCGCAAAGATTGATCCTTCTTTTTTATGAATAGTGCGGGACAACCCCACACACACGAACTTGGTCGAATGAGACCCTTGTCCAACAGGTCCTTCAATTGAATCTTCAATTCTACTAATTCATTGGGTGGCATCCGATAAGGCCTTCTTGAAATCGGTGCAGTCCCGGGTACTAACTCAATAGCGAACTCAACATCTCTATTGGGCAAAAGACCCAGTAGTTCATCAGGAAACACACCTAAAAACTCACATACTACAGGAATCTCGTGAAGAGGGGTAACTTGAGTAGCACATGATGTACTTGCAAGGTCTATTCTTTGAGGCAATGGCACTTGAAAAGGACCCTCGCCCTAGGAATCCTTGAGGGAAAGGATTCTATTTTCGGCATCAATAACAACACCCCAATCATTCATCCAATTCATTCCCATGATCACATCCAAAACTAAACTGGGCATGACTATCAGGTTTACTCAAAACCTCCTGTCTCCTATATCCAGGGTTGCCCCTGAACCATTTGATTAGTCAACAAATCAGCCCCAGCTGAACTTATTCGATACCCATATTCCAATTCCTTTATCTTTTGATCATGCTTTCATGCAAATACTTGACTCATAAATGAATGTGATGATCCATAATCAAACAAAACAACTATAGGGTGTTGGTTAACAGAAAACATACCGACAATCATAGGCTCTCCTTCAGGAATCTCATCCACAGTGGTGTAGTGCACACAAGCCTGCTTCTTCTTGGGATACGAGCAAAACTTAGCAAAGTGCCCAGGTTGATTGCAGTTGTAGCACGGTCCCCTCACCGGAGCACCAGCTCTAGCTAAGCTACCCTATCCTGCCTTTGCCTAGGGTACTATAATCTTGAAAGCTTTCTGATTTCTCTGTTGTGGCTAAGTGTTCTTATTCCTCCTCTGAGGTGGCCTAAACTTTGCCTAGTGCTGGCAGACGATACGGAGGATGACTTGCCATAGGAGCTCTTGCTTGTGAAGGACCTGACTCAAAAGCTCTCTTTGTAGTTCTTGGATGTAGTATAGAGGTTATTGTTTTCTTGGGTCAGGCAGTCACTGATGAAGTCATTGAATACGGTCCTGGTAGAAGTACCCATAGACTTCAACATCTTAGGGCTAAGACCTCTCTTGAAACTTGCAATCTTCTTAGCATACGTGTTGACAAACTTTGGAGGATAGCAAGAAAGATTATTGAAAGCGTGCAGATACTCCATCGTAGACCTGGTGCCTTGAGTGAGCCTCAAAACTCAGCTACCTTCATTGCCATTAGCTCAGGTGGAATATAATTCCCATGGAAAGCAGTAGTGAACTGCTCCCAGGTGATATGAGCATTTGTAGGAAAAGTGGTTCGGTGATGAGACCACCATATCCCTCCTGGTCCCTGCAACTAGTGGGAAGCATACTCCGTCTTCAGTATTTCGGTCAACCTCAGCAAGCAGAACTTCTGTTCCATGGTGTTGATCCATTCATTAGCTTCTAAAGGTTCTGCAGATTCCTTGAATATTGGCGGTTTGGTGTCCATGAAGTCCTTGAATGTACTGTACCGGTTCACTTCATGACCGCCTTGGTTTAGCCCACAGTGGGTGTTGTTCGCGATGTTGCGCAAGGCCACTTCCATATTTTGTTGCATGGCCTCCATATTGCGTGAAGAACTGCTCTGTAGTGTATGGGGGAGGAGGTGGTGGTGGCGGGTTGCGGTCCTCATTCCCAGCACCACTACCACCTACCCCAGTGCCACTGACAGCAGAACTATGAGTGTCCACCATCTGCATATTTCAGCAACAAGTAATTATTAGGTGATGTTGTAATAATTGTAGGTGAATGTATAATTATGCCGTACTAAATTCACTGGAGAGAATAAATTCATACAATAAAATAGAGGCACAATAATTTAATTCTACAACACAACATCACTAATTAGATTACTAAATGGCATCGCATCACGTTCGCATACAAACCAAAATTGCTAGCATACATACACTGGACATTTTAGGCATTCGGATATCGCCACACATGGATCATCCAAGGTTCTAACATTACATCAAAGTCTTAATAGCATACTTAAGGTTTATATGCCATACATGAAAAAATCACAAGAGAAACATCTAGCAACTAGAGAAGCATCCAACTAGCCTACTCCTCATGGTCGCTGTCCATGCCTAAGACGTTGCCACCTTCATCATCACTCTCATTAACCTCCATCTCAGGCTCCTTCTCATGGTCCTCATCCATCTCCACATCATCCTCAGCCAGGATGACGCCAGGTTCCATCTTAGCATCGCCAGGAGGAACAAAAGTGTGGAGCTGATTGTGCAGCTGATGCACCTCCTCATGCAGGTTGTCATTGTAGTCCTCTGCATTTGCCAACTACTGCTCGAGCTCAACCTGTTGAGCCCTCAGGACATCCTCCTCATGCCAGGCTTCATTCCTCTGATGCAGCACATGGATAAGCATGCGCTCACAGTTCCTATGCGCAAGGGTCAGGTGCTCCTTTTGCTCCCATAGAGCAAGGATATCCTGCATTGTTTACCTCATCCCTATGGAGGGCCTGATTCCTCTCTAAAGTCATCTGAGCTAGCTCTGTCTGAAGCCTCTCCATCTCACTCCTATGGTCATGCTACACCTGACGCTTCTCATCAAGAGCTTGGCTAAGCAAACCAGCCAGGCACCCAAAGCTACGCTCCAAGCTAGCGTAGGTCTTCATCATAGTGAACATAGCAATCATTGCTGCGTTGTCACTGTACTTACACTCATCATGGCCTCTCTCCAGAGCCTTCCCCTTAGGTTGATCCCACACCGTAGTGTAGGGATCACCCCTAGGAAAAATTCTAGCAACTACACTAGCAAGCTCCTCTAGAAACCTCTCCAAGATATCCCTCAGCACTGCAAAAGTTGCTCTGCTAGCACCTTCCTCTGGAGTCCTGCCCTTGGACCCAAAGGACCAACCACCCCAGTTAGGATCATATCCTCTAGCTGGAACAATGGCCTCTAGATATACCAATGTCCCATCTCCTAACTGCTCTCTATTCCAATAGTAGCGGGGCTCCTTTCCTTCTAGGTACCCCATAGAGTTAAGCACCCTCCACAGCAAGGTAGGCATGCCAAACTCTCCCAAAAACTTGCTCTTGCAATGTGGCTCCTAGGGGGGCAAGCTGCTGACAGAGAGCCCTACCCCTAGTGAACTTGCGAGCGGTGAGCTTCGTACGGGCCATCTGTAGCAAGGTTACCACTCTCATGAGAATGGATATTAAGTTGCCATTTTTATTAAAATAAGATAATCAATTTATAAGGGGAGGAACAATGCAATGAAATGAGATGAACATATAATCATGATGCATGCACGTTCTATACGTTCTCACAATCTTAGGAAAAATAAATAGATTCAAGCGATATAGACGGTGGCATATAAACGTTCTCTCATATATGAAACTAGTTCGCGCTACACGTTTGCGCTATTGGTGTACCTATAGAAAATTCATTTCAGCCCAAACCCCACAGTATGTATATAATGCATTGCAGGAATTAAAATTCACGCATCCCCACATATGCATATTCCCAAATATACATACATGCAGTGCATACTACCTGAACCATCGTCCTATTAACGACATCGCCTCAACGGACGGAACAACCCACACATGGGGTACCTTCATATAAATATGTGTGTACATGTAAATACTTCGGCACCATATAAGCACTCCCCTAGACTGGCTATGTGTCTGATCATGCTCTCACAACTCACACTTACCGGGGCGTAGAGGCAAATTGATCCATACATTACCATCCAAGGGAATGACATCCATACAATAGCACATCGTATGAGCAACGAAATAGGAATATGATGCAAGAACCCCCATGTTAGGACTTAAATAAGTCACCTAGAATCCTTAACTGTGCATAAAGGATATGACCACTGGTACACTCTTAAGTTTCAAATAAGAGATTTAAACACCTATGTATAACTATAAATTGGCAATCAGTTTCATAAAATAAAACCCTTTTATTTCAAATACACATATAAACAGTAGCATGCTAAATTTGCTCCGATGCCAACTGCAACAGAACCGACCAAATTATAAGAATGCAAGTACAAAAATAATCACCTGAGTGATCAAATTCCTGTACTAATGCTCCTATAATCCTGGTAGTCCATGAAATCACAAAGGATTTTAAACTTTTTAACATCTCAGCTAGGATCGTACATAGTTAAGCATCCACAGTTCACATGTTACATAAATTCACACATAGTCTGAATACATCGAAGTTCAAACATAGAGTTATTATAATACCAAGTTCGCAATTAAGTAGCGGAAGCAAATAGTTCAAATCCATGCTCACACACACTTAGTTCGAATACAGTGCCAGTTCATGATCAAGTCCAACAAACGCAAGTGGGTAAGACATATGGAGAGACCATGCCCATGGTCTAATTGTCTCCTATAATAGGGTAGAGACAGTTGCTGCAATAGCCGTAGAACATCTGACCATCTGCAATCACAAATGGAAACAAAGCCCTGAGTACGAGAAATTTCTCAGCTAGACTTACCCGCCATGAACTAAAAATAAATTGACACCAAAGAGTATCAAAGGCTTTTTTTCATGGGCTAACTTGACTCATTTTTGCGAAAAACATAAGTTATTATCTATGAACCACTTTAGTATTTTAACAACAGCTTATTATTATAACCTGAGTATACTAGGTGAGCATCTATACTAAAGCAAACACTTAATTAATTATTAAGATCAATAGTAACCATATCAGGTTTAGCATTTCTAATATCATCCACATAAACATTACTATGATGTCGTAGCTCAAGTCAAGTGCTCACTATTCAGGAGCGATGGGGATTCGAATCGTTTCTAACCAGCTGGTGAAATATTTCCCACACCAACCACACTCACTCGCTAAAGTGAGCTACAAGTCACCAATGGCACTATTCCGGTAAAGTTGCGAGATCAACAGGAACCACTGTACTCAGGGGTCGTCAGACTACCAGGAATCAGGCACATCCTGCCCTTGGGCTCACTCTTAGCTCCCCTGTCATCCCCCATCTAGATCCAATATGATGCGCTCAGCGGGTCAATTCCTGGCCCGAATAGAGTCATTAGCTTCGCGGTCGGAATGACTTATCTGGCCAGCTAAATGAGGGGCATGCGTTCAACATGACCTGAGGGACGTACAACAGTACGGTCCTTAATTGACATAGATGGAATTACTATAGTCCAAAACCCCATAAAATTCTGCCCGGTCTCCATTTATCCATCAACACTTGGTTATTTTCATGCTAATAACATATAGCCAAAAGTGACCAGGTAACCACCTATATCTCGCAGGTGACAGGAATCCACTCGACTTCTACAGGTCTAAGCATGGCTAAGCATTTAACTCGATTCTAGACTTAGCATGGTGAGAAGGATATATATAAACGAGGCAGACAAGAAATATATGGATATGCAACAACAGTTTCAAGACAATTCCGATAACTTAATGCATCAAACATAAAGGACGCAATTTAATTATTTGCAAACCGTAGGGAGTGAAATACTCCGGGGCTTGCCTTTCTCAAATGAGCTAGGCTAGTGATCGGTGCACTCTGGTAGCTCCACGTCCTGTTCCTCGTCCGCGGGCACCTCCTGCGGGATTCCCCCTTCTGGATCTTTGAGTTCCACCGCGGGTGTTTTCTCCTGCGATCCTGTATGATGCATAAGCATATGTGAATACGAGGAATACACATGGTATGGAAATGACATATGGTGAACATGAGTTCTTGCATATGAATGAACACTTTTACTTTTATTTTACCGAGTAGGTGCAAATCTCCTCTTTAGTTAACTAAAACACACATCAAACAAGATATACGTGCATACACACTAACAAGTATATACATAACTTTAAACTGAGCCAAACCACTTACACTAACAGGTCACATATATTCTAAAAGCCTATAAAAGTACCATGGATGACCAATACTAATTTAATTAAACTTTATCTAGCATCTATTATTAAAAGGATAAAATAGAGACGTATATTTTCTGTGCCCAGAAAATTCTAAGAAAATTACTAAAGCTTAGACAAGCTTACTGGAATCTACCATAAAAAATTCAGATCAAAATGATAAGTATTTTATCCTACACAAAAATAACAAACAGCAGGGCATAAATGCACATAAAAATACTTTGTACTATAAAAAGTATCAAACAACAGATTTCATATTTTTTTACTTACTTCTTAGCACAAGAGCAGTGTAGAAAAATTACCAAGCATATATCACACATATTTTATTTACTACAAATTTCACAAGAAACAAACATTTAATCCACTTAATTCATAAAGCCAGACATACTTCAAGATATATTTTTCACAGAATCTACATGACACCACAAGACTAACAAAATTAGAATCACATTTCTTTGACATTCCTATAATTAGTTCTGCATTTTCCAAGTTTACAAGCATTTAACAAATTAAATAAAGCTATATATAAAAGTATCACCAAAATGGCATTTCATATTTTTGACATTTAGATCTACTCAAAACAAGCACAACAAAATCATAAATTTTAGACAACCACAACTCAAGTTACAGATTTTACAAGCATTAAATAGTTTTCTGGAAATCATTTTCAAAAACAAACTAAATCTAAAACGTTAAATGCATCCGAATCTGTGCACCCCGGCCCACTGCCGAGCGGGCCCCATTGGTCAAGCCAGCCCCACTCGTCAGCCGTCCAAAGTAGGGGCGGCCGTTGACCGGCGAAGTCTTGCCGTTGATGAGGTCGCCGGCGGCATGGTCACCACCAACGAACTCATCTCGATGAACCACATCTAACGAGGTGGGAGATGGAGACAAAGCTCACCGGTGGCCATGGTGGACGGTGGCGCTTATGTCGGTCATACGGCCATTCCCGGCCTCGACGAGGCGTAGCGAGGTGCGCGGGAGCACCGTGGTGTCAAGGCGAACCCGTAGCGCGAGAAAGGAAGGAGGGAGAGGGAGCGGAGCGAGCTGGCGGCATGGACCGCGAGCTTCGGCGAGCTCCGACCATGGTGTGGCGGGAGGAGAATGGCCAATTCGGCCTCTCACGTTGACGATGGCGGCTGCGAGCGGGCTCAATCGAAGGAGAACGTCGAGGCGGAGCTGCAAGCGAGCGGAATCGGAGAATAGGGCGGTGGTGGAGGAGCATGGCGCCGGCGATGGCGCAGCGGCGCGCTGCTGCTACTGCTGCAGGCGAGGGCGAGAAAGTGAGCGAGGAGGATTGGAGCGAGTGGGGAGCGGGGCGCGTCCCGACCGCCTTGAAGGCACGGCCGGCGCGGTCAGTTTGGCCACCACCCCTCGCCGCCGGTGAGCGGGCGCCACACGGCGGCGCTCGACTAGGACGAGGTGGGTGCACGCAGGCACAGTTGGCTTCTCGCTTTCCCTTTTCTTTTTTCTTTTTGTTTAAATTAAAATTTCCAAAACAGCCCCTAAAAATGCATTTTAAGCATTTTAAAAGCATTTCAAGACATAATCCCAAAACAAAAAAAAATCTTTTGAAATTCTCTACAACTTTGATTCAAGGGTCATTTTCAAATAAAGATTTTATACTAACATTCAAAGCAAGTCATGGCAAGTTATTTTAAAAATCAAACAAAATCCTCTTGAATTCAAATTTGAATTTGAAGAAACTATCAACACAAACATGGTTTTATTTTATGTCAAAAACATGAATCAAATATTGTTATAGCCCTAGGTGCACATTTGCATTATTGAAACACAAAAATCTAGGTATAGCATGATGAAACATTGAACATGTACTAATGAAACATATGCAACTCTATATATGAAACATCATGTTGCAATAGTTATAAATGCATGTTTCACTTGTTCATGAGCATGTTTGCATGTAGGTCACTTGGTGATTATGAATGTCAATGCATAAATTATGCTTATGCTCATGAAATGAAATGAAAAAGCTAGCTTAACACCAGGGGTGTTACATATATAAAGTTTATTTTCATCCGACTTTATTTGAAAAGTTATGAATTTTATTATGATGCAGCATGGTTACCACCGCTGTATCATTCAACAAGCTGGCAGTGAAAAATATCTTCACCGCCGGTTCATATGGCGAGGCAGCAGTGATGAGGAGCACATCATCACCGTCAGTTGGTGGTGCAAACTGGCTGTGATGATGGACTATCACCGCCGGTTGGTAAGACAAAGCAGCGGTGACAGTTATGAACTAGGACGTTCTTACGAACCGACGGTGATCGTATCATTGACCATAAACATCAGCAACGGTTTAATGATACCGGTGGTGATAGAGGCATTGGTAATAGGTTAATGTGTAGTAGTGCTAGGAGGGGGAGGAAGAAGGTGGCTGCAGATTTATACCAGGTCTATCGAAACCTAGTAGTGATACTGTCAATACTAATCTATAAACTCTATAAAGCTAAACTCCACTAGCTATTTCTCTAAACATGTAAATTGTTCACCTAATCAGTCCACTATCGGATGCATTTATGACCAACTAGCATTTGCAATTATGATCTACATGTCAGCAAGACACATCATCCACTAACATGCATTTAGCTGTCCACATCAGCGTGCCATGTCAAATGCCTCCATGGAGGAGGAAAGTCATGGATACATATGGAAAATTATATAGAGTAATTGATAATTTCATCACCAATTAGATAGAGATTGCAAATTTTATATAGGTATTGTGTTAAAAAATGAACAATGAGGACGCGCACAATGCTAAATTATTTTGATTATTCATACCCCTCCATCTAAAAGAATATACTATATCCAAAGTCAAACAATCTCAAGTTTAGTCATTCTTAGAAAAAAGATATCTATATTTATGATATCAATAAGTGTCACTAAACTTATCATGGAATATAATTTCAAGTAAATGTTCACACTAAGATCTAACTCAGGGTAAAGGTAGAATTGCATTATTCTGAGAAGGGAGGTACTCTCTCGGTTCTAAATTATAAGATATTTTAGCTTTTATAGATGCATTGTTTTAATTATGTATCTAAATAAAGTGTATATCTAAGTGCATAGAAAAACCATGTATCTAGAAATGGCACAATGTATTATAATTTGGAATGGAGAGAGTAGTAGTCATTAGTAAACACAATCATTTTATACTTCTGTTTATTTAATCTACAATCATAGCACGTGCAAGTACGAGTTGATGGTTTAGTTTAGAAACGGAGGGAGTACCTCTGCTTTGTTAACCACCTCTCACAGTCACACGTCCTCCCAAGCAACATTGCCTCCAACCTTCCCTAACGGTTGGTCACATTGTCCGCGCTAGCCAACACTAGTTAGGCCACATAGGAAAGCAACTCACGAAGAGGGACTTGTAATAATCCATTGAAGGTCCATTGCCTTGGATCAATGTCCCTTGTCGCACGGCAACCTTGTGCATCGCCATATTTTTTGTTTTGAGACCGACGGCTTCCACGGACACGAGCTGTGCTTTTGGCCCAATCTGCTACTACTTGGACAATGTGTTTGAGTGAACATGGACATCCGTGTGCCTCTTCAGTAAACGATTCATCAAAAACTAAAAACACCACGTTTGGGTTTCAAGATTCAGAAAGGATACAATCAGGGTGTCCGGACAACGACGGACGCGCACCAAGCGACGCGGTGCGACCTGACCCGCCCGCACGCTCCTTTATCTTTATCCTCCGCGCGACGCTCCTGCTTTCCTTCTTCCTCCTCCCGCTCCCTGTCGCTCTCTGCTTCTTCTGCTGCGCGTGCTGCGGCTCCATCCCTCCACGCCACCACGCTCCTCCCCCGCTCCTCCACTCTCTGCTCCGCGTCTCCCTCCCTCCATGTGCGACGGCCACGCGAGCTGCTACTCCCTCCCTTCCTTCCTCCCTCCGCGCGCCCCCTCGACCTCCTATGCCATTGGATTTGGGGGCGATGGCGGCGGGCACGGCTTCCTCCCTCCCTGCTCTCTCTCCATCGCAGTCCGCGACCTCCATGCATGGCGGCGGCTTCGGGCGAGGTAGGTGAGACCCCCAGTCTGGATCTCAGCCTTCTTTTTCCTCCCTTTCTCCCCCTCTCCCTCTGGATCTGGCCCTCCTCCGCCTTCTCCTCCTCCTCCTCCTCCTCCCGTGTCTGGATCTAAAGGGTGCAGCATGCATGTTGCAGTAGTTCTCTCGGGGGTTGCAGCATGCATGTTGCATCAGTGTGTGGCGGCGGCTTCGGTCGAGGTAGGTGAGGTCCCCGGTCTAGATCTCAGCCTTCTTCTTTCTCCCCTTCTCCCCCTCTCCCTATGGATCTAGCCTTCCTCCGCCTCCTCCTCCTCCTCCTCCTCCTCCTCTTCCCGCGTCTGGATCTAAGGGATGTGTTGGTTGCTAGGGTTTCGACGAGCTCTCAGGTGGCTCAGCTCGCACATGTTTCAATTGTTCTCTCTGGTTGTTGCAGTAAGGTTTCAGTTGCTGTTGCAGTAGGCTAGGGGTCAGCATGCATGTTGCAGTAGTGTGTTGCATGTTGTTGTAGTAGTTGTTAGGTGTGTGTTGTAACAATGCGCCCCTAGTGTTTCACACTCTTTTCATTATTTTAGATTTGTGTTCTTCAATCTCATGTTGCAGTAGATGTTCTATCGTTGGTGCTGCAGCTTTTCTTTAGTGTTGTTGTAACAATTTTGGTGTTTCAGTAACTAAAACTATCTATTCAATGTTGTTTTTTTCCATGGATCCACATGTTTCAATTGACAGTCTCCTATGTTTCAGTAGTTTGTTCGATGTTGCTTCAGTAACATGTTCACCGTGTTTCAGCTGCTCATCGTATCTGTTGTAGCAGCAAGCAGAGGGGAACAGGGGGCGGACTGTGTGGGGCAAGCAGGCGACTGGCAGAGGTGCAGGGCCGGCGAGTGGGGGTGGGGGGGGAGGGTGCGGATTTCCGTGCGTTTGGGGTTGGGGGTGGGGCGGGGCGTCTTCTATCTACTTTTCCTCCTCTGTCTTCTCTTCCGTGTGGGCGGGTGGGCGGAGCAGGGCGGGGTGAGCTGGTGGTGCGTCCGGACGCCCAGCGAACATCTGAATTCCGAGAGAAATAAGTCGAAAGGAAAAGTGAAGGCGAGAAAAAAAGGGCGCGGACTCTGCAATCTGTACACACATATTGGTATTCCTGGAGCACAGCTCGATGTATTGCCACTAAGGATGAAAACGGTCGGAAACGGTCGAAAACGGACTTACGAAATAGAAAACGAAAGCGGTTAGTTCGGTATATTTCTATATTTTAGCAATTAAATAATACAAAAAATGATTGAAAATGGTTGTAAAACCAATTGAAACTGATAATTTTTTATGTTTAAAATCGGAATCAAAATATAGAAAACGAAAGCGGTCGGTTCGGGATATTTTCGTTCCGTTTTCATCCTTAATTGCCACTACTCTGTAATTACTGAACTCATGGACGTTCTCCTTCTGGTATCGATGGCGGCACAGGAGGCGTCATTTCTCCCGAAGAAGCACTGCTCCCCTGATCGTGCAGCAGCAATGGCGACTCGTCGCCTCGACTCGTCGAGTAACTCGCCAGCTGAACAGAGTGGGTGTCGATTGTCGCCGACTTTGCAAGATGGGAAGACCCTCCCTGATGAAACGACTTGACTCCACTCTCCCTCGGCAAAGGCTGCAGAGCTTGCGCATCAGCAGCATCAACTCGCCGGCCGTCGGTGTCTGGCCGGCTGACGCTTCCGGCCTCGACGTCGAGGAGGATGTCAGCGGTGCGCACCTCCTGCGCCAGCGCGCAGCTCCAGCAGAACATCCACTGCCCGTAGTCAGCGAGCGACGGTGAGGCGGCGCAGCACGCGTTGGTGGCAGGGAGCCCGTACCTCCGCCGCATCCGCGCGCGCCAGAACCCGCCGTAGAGCAGGCCGAGCGCGCAGAGGACCACCCCCGTCGCGCCGACCGCGAAGCTGACGTCGTCGTTCCGGATGCTGAGCGCGGCGGCGCTGAGCACCCACAGCGGCGCGAAGCAGAGCAGCGCGAACATGGCGGTGTGCACGTGCGCGTTACCAAAGCCCAGACGCTCCATGTTCCACCCGAACACGCAGAACGTGCAGAGGCACGAGAGCCAGCACGCCGTCGGGTTGTCGCCGACGTCGAGAAGACCGCCGGCCCACTCCGCGCCGGCCGCCACCTCAACCGCGACAATCCCACCGTTATGGTCGGGGGAGGCTGCTGAACGTTCGCCGGGCTCTTGGTGCACGCTCTGCCCCCCGCGTTTCCTCCCTAGCGGGCTGAAGTACATGTACAGGCCGGCGATCACCGGCGTCACGGTGCCGACCACGGTGAGCGAGGTCAGGGCGTCATCCGGACGTGCCCTGCGCGAGTACCCCCAGTAGAGCCCGCACATGGCGTACTGCGCGAAGCATGCGGAGTGCAGGAGCGCGACCACAACGGACATGTGAACCCGCTCGCCGCGTCGGGCGCCCGCGCCGGCGCCCTTCCGGCAGTAGGCCTCCCTGAGCACCTTGGCGTCCCCGGGGCGCCACCGGAGCAGCAGGACGGCGTGGTGGAAGAGCCCGGGGTGCTGGTAGATGCTCATGAGCGTGAACAGCGCGTTGAGCACTTGGTTGTTGATCTCGATCCACCGGTTGCGAATTGACCTCCGAGGGAAGGCGCCGTTGATGGATCCGAGGAGGAGGAGCCCTAGCATGGAGCCGGACGCCGCCACGCAGAGCGCCCACGCGACCAGGGCGAGGTGCGCCGGGTGCTTCAACCAGCGCCAGCACGCGCGCGCGACGGTCTCCGGGTGGAGCCTCCGGGCGAGGCGCCGCGCGCGACCAGGTCGCCGCCGGCCTTCGGTTCTTGGCTCGGGTTCTTCTTGCTCGAGGACGGTACGGGCGGGGGCGGCGCCATTCTTGCGCTCTCCGACGTGCTCCACCTCCAGCTCGACACTGAACGCTGCAGCGGCGCGGTGATCTTGATCATGGCGTGAATTATCGACGGCTTCCATGTCCGACAGTAGAATGGTGTGTCGGAAAAAGATGGATTTGTACCACAAAGGCCGGAGAGATCAATGGAAGCATAGCCAAGATGAGTAGACACGACCATGGAAGAATCTGAGACTTGGTCAAGAAAGGTGCACCGCGGTAGTTTATAAAAAGGAAAAGCTGCAATGCCGAAGTCGTCAAGAAAACTTGAGAATATCTATATCTATACTATAATTGACCAATCAAAATTATACTAGGTCCACTTAAAAAAATGTCCCCCGCTAAGAGCTTCAATCAATGTGCACCCACAGAAATGCACACAGAAAATCGTCTCTGTTAAAATCAATAGCTACAAATCAACCCACACCAAATCCAATGGCTGGCGATGAAAGTTTGATGAGAGGCTTCTCACCCCCACGCCCTCAGGCTTCAAACGCACCCCCACCCCCGCACGCGCTCCGCCCCCACGCTCCCCCCGCAGCGAGAGATCGAATCCCCAACCCAACCTTCTCCGTCTCTTTTTCTGGGAAAAAGAAAATAAACGCAAAAACCTTGCAGCCCGGAAGTTGAAAACGCAAGGTCAAGACGATTCCACTCCATGCGTAGGAGCGCCCGCGCCTAGGGTTTGGTGAAGGGCATGGCGGCTGCTTACATCACCTGGGCCTACGGGCCGCTCGAGGTGCGGTGGCTGGGCGACCCCACACTGCCCCAACCGGCAACGAAGCCTCCCCATGGCTGCGCCCCCTCCCCCCATGGCGTGCGGTGGCGGTGGCGGAGCCTCCCCATGGCTGCAAGGTCACACAGGCGGGCGCGAAGGCGATAGGGTCACGGCGGCCGGCCGGTGGCTCGCAAGGACGCGGAGGCGAGTGGGGGCCAGGACCGCGGGCTGTGGCGGCGCACAAGGACGTACGGAGACGCGGAGGCGCAAGGACGTAGAGCACGTGGCCGCACGGTTGACGCGGTGGGATGGACTCGTCGTCGCGGTTAGGGTTTTGTGACTGCCACCCCGCCGGTTTCCCCACGCCGCTAGGCCACCGGGCGCCAGCCATCCACCAAGGAGACCGCATCGGCCTCGGACCGCCCAGTCGTTTTGTGCCTGTGTAAGTGCAGACTTGTGATATTCTCATTGAATTGCAGAACCCACCATTTAACTTGTCTATTGACTATTCTTGCTTTGATGGAATCGAAGAGGGTGATGACGGCATTTGGAGCATGTTGGTGGGAAGGTAAACAAGATGATGTCATGTCATAACTCATACGTGATGGCAGAATTTTGTGTTTCCGTTTTTTTAGAGAGGATAATTTCAGTAAAATATGGCATAGAAATTGCACTTGAGTTAGAAAAAATAATTAGTAGCAAATAATTACTTCTACCATATCGTGGATTAAATCAAAATAACCAAGGGCTACCCTAATTATGGAAATTTATTAATGCAGGCATCTTGCCAGAGAAACTTCATTTTTGTAAGTAGTACTAACCAACGCTTTTTGGTGAACCTACGAATGATAAAAAGGGTCATTTTTTTTTGCTTATTTTAAATCTAATCATACTGAGTTTTTTTTCATAGTGTTCTTACAAACTTTGCCGGAGAAACTTCATTTTTGTAAGTAGTACTAGCCAACGCTTTTGGTGAACCTGCGAATGATAAAAGGGTCTTTTTTTGCTTATTTTAAATCTAATCATACTGAGTTTTTTTTTGCATAGTATTCTTACAAACTTTATACATCTTGTAGGTCATTGCTTCACTTGTCTATGCTGATGATGGAACAGTAATTGCAAAATCAAGGGATGATTCTGAGCCTCCTTTGCTTATTACTTGCAAATGATTTGAACGCAGCTATATGCACTATTTAAACTCAAGATATGGCAGGTGAGTTTCTCCATATGTAAAGCTTCCTTATTATGTATATAGCTTCAGTTTGCAGTGGACACAAAAAAGGAATTACTTATCACTTTCTGTCTCTCTGATGTGGAGTATAAGTTATTTGTCTTTCAAGTTGGCGTTGGAAGCATGTTTTTAATGTTTGTTTTGTACAGTGGCTGAACAATTGCATTGGAAGAAGGAACTATGCAACATTTATTCTACTTATGTTCTTTGTCCTGCTGGTGGTGGATGCTAATGTTATTGCCATCACTGTAGTTTCTTGTTTCTTGATTTTGACAAGCACTAATGATCTTATGATGACATAATACTTTACCAGCTTGTCATTGAGGGGGGAACAACAATTGTGATCTTCATCCGCTGCTTTGTCCACAGCAAAGGGGTGAAAAATAGAAATGGAGCACAGACTGCACCCGAGGCTCCCAAAAGGAGCTCATGCAGCACTATTAGTAAGTACATGATGCATACACACTTCTGTATTGACATAGTTCTTGGCTCAAAATTTTATCCACAATTTTTGCCACAGATGGCTTTGTCGTCTTCACATTGTACAACACTGCAGCGCTAGGCCAGCTCTTCTTTTTCCACATGGCGCTCATTAGAAAGGTGAGTATTCATTACTGGTATAGTTTCAGCAAATATGATCATATCCATGTGAATAATAGTTCAGTGTAGTTATTCATGTTTAGTGTAAGTATCTTCTGCAGCGCTAGGCCAGCTCTTCTTTTTCCACATGGCGCTCATTTTGTTTTGTTGTTGAATCTATGTTCCTTACATGTGTTTTTAATGCTTTTTTTTCCTTATTCAGGAGCATTTGCATTATGATGTGGTGAAGAGTGCTGATCTAGAACTAAAGAAAGCAACAATTCAAATAAATGTCTATAAGCAACATCATCAGACAATTTAGGTAATTACTTCATTGCTTGCCAAGCCTACCATTTGTGTTTGATAGTCCTATCCAAAGCAACCAAAATGGTGCTTCATCCTGAAGCTCACTTGGGATTCAGGAGCTATAAGGACCACTTCTGCCTAAAGAAAACAAGCTAGCCATTTAGATGCTCAGCAATTTCGAACCGGTGTCATCATCACACAGTAAGGTACCCTGTTGCTTTTTTTAGATGCTCAGCAATCGCAGTGTATTTGCTGGTAGCACAGAGATTTGGTTGGGGTCCTACCGATGTTGCTTCAAACATGCATGATTATAAGAATTTGAGGTTAAAGTGATATTCATTTTTGGGTGATGATGACGAGCATAGAATTGACCGAGGACATCATATCATGATTTGCATTTTGACTTCTATTTACATGAATGAAAATGGATTTGATGTTATTTTAATTATTTCTTGCGTGCAGCTCTATGGTTTCAGCTCTATGTTTTTCAATGCAATTGGTTCATGTGCTGAATCATCTCTTATTTTACCCTCTCTTCCACAGGACAATGCACTCCAAATAGAAGAATTGCTAGACAAACTAAGTGTCTAGCAATTCTTTTCTGCTCAGCTTGTAGACCAACCTGTTGTGGCTCCACTTCCAAGATTTAATGCTTGTAGACCAGCAAGCCTACTTGCTTGAGAAGAATGTATGTGCACCATGGCCTCTGTGTTTCCTTCGACTGGTTAGTTCCATGACTGTGTTACCAGCACTTGTGTACTTGTTGCGATGTGGAAAAAGATTGATTTTTTTCGCAAGTAATGTGTATGTGGAAGTGGAGCTTTGGGTGATCTGGTTGCTGCAGTGAATTGTTCCCTGTTTATTTTACGGCGATTTTTGGGCAGGTGCGTCCGCTGGCTGCTGGGGCGTGCTGGCCTGCTGGGGGCGATTTTGGGCCGCCGCCCTCACCTGGTTTCAAGTCTGACGCCTCTCCTGCAGCAGGGCTCCTCACTTCAAGGCTGCGAAGGTGAGTCGCGACCTCTCTTCTCACCTGACTAAAAATAGTCTCTAATTTTTGTGTACTCAAATAGACTAATTTCAACTGTGATAATTACTGCTCTAATTTGATCACGGTTTAATATTTGTGAACAGGCATGCATGGCAATGGTGCAGGCAGATGAAGGAAACAAAGACCATGCCCATCTGCGGGAGCTTGGCCTCAAAGCCAATTGAGGAGGTGACAATGCAAATATTTCAGAGTTGATAACATTGTACCTTTGGGTGTTATAGCCCCAGCAGCTCCATTTCTTATTCGATTGCTTATTGGTTATCTGTTCCCTAGGTTTCAATGTGATAGTAGATTCAGACAAGCTATGAGCTTAAAGTCAGACATGAAGGAACAAAATGAAGACCAATCACTTGAGAAACCTAACATCATTTCTCTTTCAGTTCAGGTTCAGGGACACATGACATGTAAGAATTCATTGTGGCGGACTAACCTGAAGGTACTCAAGCAGTAAATGGCCAAAGTGTATATGTACTTGTGCTGATATTACAGTTGCATGAAGAAACAGAAGATAGAACACTTTGAGGTTTCTATAAATGCTAGGTTTACCTGTGTAAAAAAAACAGAAGATACAACTGTTCTAGGAAAAGTCGTTGCCTATCAATGAGCAAAGAGGTACTATCTTTTACTACTTTGGGAAAAAAATAACTACTTGTATCATCATTCATCCTAACTTTGGCCTTCCCTTTCTGTATTTAGGTTGCCATAATTTGTAACCATCAGAGTAGTGTCTCAAAATCACATGAATCAAAGATGAATTGAAGGTTGGGTTTCTGCTGCAAATTATCAGGCAAGTTTCTGCCTAGCTTTGTGATTCCTCCATGCCGTTTCTTCTCCAGTCCTAGAGGGAGGAGCTGACAGTAGACTTGATCTGATTACTAACGTTGTATATTGTTCCCTTGCAACTGTGTGGTAACATTTGAATTGTGTGGTTTTGCAGGCGTACTGCACGATTGATGGCATCTCGGTGGATGTTTTCATTACAGGATTGGCACAAAACCAAGTGATATGTACAGCTCTAATGCATGATGGATTGTACTAGCTGGACCACTGAATTCGAACTGATCTTTTTTTTTGCGCAACTGTCTGGGTCTGCCATACGGCTGCATATATATTTTATTTTTATGCAGGCTGTTTTTTGTTTGACTCCAAACATAGATCATGGATGCATGTATGTGTTGTACTAGCTGGACCACTGAATTCGAACTGATCTTTTTTTTTGCGCAAGTGAAGTGGAAATGATATTCTTAATTTGGAATGAGAAGAACTGATGTATCATGCTACAAACATAAAAGGAAGGGAAGATCCTCTGACTTCTGTATTGTCACTCTGGGTTCATGAGTGCAGGCATTTAGAAATTGTTTGGAAATTGTTATAGTTGGCTAAATGTTTCTAATATATTTTTTTGTTAAATTTAGCTGTATAATACACATTCTTTGAATAGTATTTGCGTATGTACAGGATAAATTTCTATAATATATATTGAAAATGATGCAATGAATTGGAGTCTCTCTTAATTGTCTTGTTGTACTCTATTTATGTGACGACGTAGTTTGGTTGTTTTTATGAGCATCTCTGAAATGAAGCTGTGGTGTTAGCACGGGCACTATACTAGTTGGCCAAAGGACACCAAAACAGCAGTGTTTAAGTCTACCTCTCTAATTATGTATGGAGTCTTGCTGGGGATGCAGATTCGGTGACAAACGTCGCCGTGACATTGAGGAGGTGTACAGCTCCCGCCCTTTGCTGGGCAGCAGCGAACTCAGATTGACCGTGCTGACAGCTGAACAGAACGCCATAGAAGAAGATTGACTGGGCCAAGTGTTGACTTGGAAATGCAAAATAACTTGAAGGCTTGTGCCTTTCTTGACTGGATCCAGTGGTCCACTCAAGATCGTAGAGGCTGGCTTCAAGTTTGAAATTGCCCTGTATATCAAACTGATTGGTGGAAAAGTTGCTACCGCATAGATGCATGCATCTATTCTATTATTAAAGAGCCAAAATTTTCGCCATATTTTTTTTGTCTGGCCTAATAATCACCTAATGGCTCAGCACCTCGGCCACCCGCTTCTCTCCCACGTCTGTTTCTGTTTTCGTCTGGTGGAACGCACACAACTTCTCGTGGTGTCGGTAGGGAACCGAAATGAACACCGCTTCCTTTTCCCATGTCCGTCCTCCATGTGGCCGCGTCAGCCCAATCACCTGTCTCCACTCGCCTCGATGGAACGTTCGGTACCACGTTCATTTGGTTTTTTATCGCTCCGCTCTCGCCACGTTTTGGATGGAGGTTCATTTTTTTCGTTTTTTTTACTGCTTGGCCACTTGCCCTTATTTGAGACAGCCCTCCGTTTTCTTCGTTTATACCTTTTTCATTTTTCCCTAAGTATCTTTTTTCCTTATAAAAATAAAAGATAAAAAATAAATACAATATTATTGGTACGTGAACTCTTAAACCTTCAATAATAAACAAATATTCTCACACTAAGTTGTTGTAGTTTTGGTTAGAAATAAAATTTATTTTTGTTAGAGGATTAGCCGATGGTCTAAGCAAGTCGTAAAGGCATCAACTGAAATCTTGAGCATTATCTTATCAAATCAAATCTAAATAAATCCATTCTCAACGAGAACTGGCATGTGGAAAATTAGGAGAGATTTTCGTTGTAATCATCAACGGACAAACCAATCCTTGACATGACATCGACCAACTCATTGCCATCTTGGCGACTTTAATAAGATATTCGAATTACATATTTATGAATCCTCAAAGAAAGTCGCGAATAACTCAATATTTAACTCTACCAACACCTAAATAGTATGAAAATTTAAGCTATATATATTTACCAGTAATACTTTTGTGCCTTAGAATAGGAGAAAAACTCTATCAAGGTTGTGTTCTAATTCGGTATAGACTTAATAATATATTGTCATATTATGTTTGCTAGTCCAGATAATGAATCAACCTTCGTTTTTATATTATTAGCCCTATATGGCCCTATATAGTCCATTCTCCTACATGATTTAGCAATTTTAATGATATATTATAAGTACTAGATTACTAGAAGTTTTTAGAGGAATTTATAGAGTGTTCACTCTAATGAATGAGTTAGTCCATCATCTTTCCACTCTAGACATTTTTTTGTTTGGTTCTTGGAATCGAGTGGGTTGATCCATCAACCCCAATTCCTCATAAGCTAATAACTAGTCATAATATGAGGAATATAGTCATTCGATCAAATTTGAGGAATGGACTCATGATGTGTCACCTCTTCTAAAATGGTTTGATTCCTCAAATTAAACACCCTATTAGAGTCCTCACTTATCTTTGCACTATTTCATTTGCTTGTTTTGTATCCTTTATAAATAGTATATAATTTTTAGCTGGTTGTGTAAACAACCGCTAAATGGTAAACAATGGTCTATTTTGTTTATGGGGTAAACGGAAATTAAATATTTGACCATCTAAATGGCCACAACATGGGAGAAAATAGCCTAAATGCCCTAAACAGAACGGAGGTAAACGATATTAAACGAGTAAACGGTTGTGTTAAACAACTGTTTATTAGGCGAACACCGGATAAATCCGGTTGAGTTTGACATGCATGAATTTGTATACTTGAGTTTACTATATTCATAAATATGTATACTTGATTTGTTTCATGCATAAATATATATTTGGTTCTTTTTACATGTACAAATTTATATACATACTAAAATAATTGATCTTTACTCATATAAATATGGACAAATGCTAGAACAATTGATTTTAGATCAAAAATATGCATATTTTGGTAATATTGTGTAAAACTGTTTATATTGTTTTAATCCGTTTAAACACCATCTAAACTATTTAAACACTAAACAAAGGGTGACCGTTTGTTTACCATTTACTGTTAGGATAACACTGTTTTTTACATTCATAGTTTTTATTAGCTTTTGGCTCCTCTTCTCCCGCTTGATCATCTATGATGCCCGCTATAACTGCGGGAGGATGTTAGAGTAAATTTGGTAGTTTGGATATTGTGTATTGTACACTACCATATGTATTCGAGGGTTGCCTTGCCTCCCAAGTCTTGTACTGCCTCCCTACTTATATAAAGTGCCCATGGCCTCAATGTGTAACACTCCGGTGTTACGCAAGCATTTGCATTGCTAATCATGAGCATAACATGTCATGGCATTCATAATTATATGTGCTTAGGGTGTACCTTTAATAAAATAAAAATGTGGAAACTAGTATTGCATAACATGTTGTGATAATGTGCTAATGACATTCATCAAATTTGTGCAACTATAAATTTCATATCACTTAGAATTATAGGTGAAATTTTTGGAGCCACTAAATCACTCAAAGTTTTGTCAAAGATTTGTTTTAAAAATGTTATTTGAAAATATTCAAAAATCCTCCCTAAATTAGCTTTTATTCTAAAAATCAAAATATATAAGAGTTTTGAGGTTGGCCCCTTAATCAAAGTTGTAGAGAATTAAATTCTAAGCAACTTTTATTTTTGGGTCATTTCCAGAAAATGTCTTTTTCTTGCTCAAAATGAGATTCGAACACTATTATTTGAATTTATTTGAAAATAATAATTTGATAAACCAATTTCTCCCCTAAGCGGGCCTCCGCCTCCCTTTTGGCCCGCTGGCCGAAACGGCCCACGCCACCGCCGCGCGCGCGCCGCAGCCGCCGCCTCGGCCTGGCCCACGTCCGCTCGGACGCCACCTCCCGTCCGCTCGCGCGCCTCGCTGGACGCCGCGGCAGACCGCGCTCGCCGCGTGTCGGCCATGCGCCGTCGGAGCCGCCGCGCGTTGCCTCCGCTCTGCCCTCCTGCCAGCTCGAGCGCGCTCAAGTCGCCTGCCCGAACCCTCCTCGCCCCCTCACTCGCACTCCCGCTCGTCATCCACTCCCCCTCTCCAAAAACCGAGCGGGCGAACGGCTCACCGCCGAGAGCTCCACCTCCGCTCCCCCGTTCCGACGTCGACCCTCCACCGCCACCAAATTCGTCTTGCACCGAGCTTCGCCACCCCCTTGCCTCCTCCGAACGGACCCCCGTTTGCCCTGTTCGCCTCCGGTAAGGCTCAATCGAGCTCTTCCCGCCACGCCACCACGACGGGGCCGCCGAGCTCGTGCTCCGCCCACCGTCTTCCTCGCTCCCTCTCCATCCCCCTGAGCTTCTCTCTCAAGTTCGCTACCTCCCCGCGAACACAGTGCGTGCGCTCGCTGGACGGGTCATGGCCGGAGATGGTCGTTGGCCGACGGCCAGCGCCACGCCGTCGCGGTCCAGAGCGCCGGCGAGGCCGCCCTCTGTTCCTCCCCCTCGTTTTCCCCTGGGCCACCGCGCCTGTGGGCCGCGCCTCCGAGCGGGCCGGCTCGCCTCTTCTCCCGCGCGCGCGCTCAGGCCGAAAACGGCCACGGGCCGGTTTACTTCCATGGGCCAGCCCAGTTTCAATAATAAAAATCGTTTTCTGTTTTCTTTTATTATTCATGATGAAAAATATTGTGGAAAATGTTTTTGTATTCATTTGAGCTCCAAAAATTGTGAAATAAATTTCTATGGACTCATTGGAACCAGATCTACAATATAAAAATATTGCATGTCATTTTTGGGATACTTTTCTGTAGAGCTTTAATTAATTCTTGATATTGCTGATATCTTGTAAAATGGTTAGTAAATCCTATGTGTATCAGAAAAATATGATTTCAAGTTTGTTAATCTTCTTATATCATGTACTTCCTAGAAAAAATATGTTTCATGCATGTGCTGTGGAAAAACTTTGGAGAAGTAGTTCAAGTACCTTTAATGGCTGATTTTTGTTATTTTTTCTAGAGAGCAAACTTTGTATAAAACATGCATGTGATAATTTTTGTACAGTCATTATATTCCATGAAGAACCTAGGAAAAATATTAATTCTGTTGTTTGACACTTTTCATAGTACAAAGTAATTTCATACTCATTTTTATGCTATAGCTTGTCATTTTTGTACATGATAGTTGACTTATCCAAATGTCATGAAATTTTTATGGTAGTCTGTTTAGGGTAGTATTATGCTACTGTAATTTTCTTAGATTTTTAGGAGCAACAGAAATATATGTTTCTATTCAAACCTATTATTATTTAGGGTTTAAGCAAGTGTTGCTTTAAGTGTGATTAAGAAATTAGTAAAGCTTTGGTGTATCTTTGAAGCATTTCATAAGATATGTTAACTTGACATGTTAGTAGTAGAAGAGAATGCAGTAGATGACATGTGCTTGTAGTGTATAGTTTCTTGGATGATGTTGACTACCTTGCATTTCAACATATTCATTGCATTCATCTCCTTCGATGCACGCTTGCATAATCACTTACGCGTATTGCATCATACAGGATCACAAACCAAGAACCCAGTCGTCTTACCCGAGGAGCCAGAGGAGCAGCTCGAGGTGCAGCAGCAGGAGGTGACAGAAGCCGAAGAGGAGGTCGGTGAAGAGCTCCCAGAGTGCCCCGACCACCGTCCGAGCTCTTTTGAGAGAGGCAAGCCCCGGAGCATTTCTCTCCCGGTTTGCAAATAATTTATTATTAACTTTACTTAATTTGATGCATTACGTTTAGGAGTTGTTTGCAAACGTTGTTGCATTATACCTTGCTTACCTTTGTTATACTATATCCTTGTTACCCTGGTATCCGCAGTCGAGTCAATGCTTAGCTGTCTTAGACCGGTAGAAGTCGGGTGATTTCCTGTCACCTGCGAGCTATAGGTGGTTACCTGGATCTGCTTGGATGACTATGAAGTCATGGTATAACTAAGTGTGAAATGAATTTGAGACCGGGCGGAAACTTGCAGGGTTTCGGACTGTAGTGTTTTCCGTCTGTGTCGATTAAGGACCGTCCATTGTTGTCCCTCGGGTCATGTTGAACGCATGCCTCACATTTAGCTGGCCGGATAAAGTACCTTCCGACCGCGAAACTGGGAGATTATTCGGGCCGAGTGGATTGCCCGCAACGCACTGTACCGGAGAAGTAGTGGCAGGATACGGGGGCGCGATGATAAGGCCAAAGAGCAGTCGGGCGGCCCCTGAGTACAAGTGGTTCCTGGCAAGCTCGCGACTTTACCTGAATGGTTGACTCGGTGACCAACACCTCACTTTAGCGGGTGAGTGAGGTTTGTGTGAGGAATAACTTACCAGCTGGTTAATAATCGATTCGAATCGCCATCGTTCACTGGATAGTGAACACTTGACTTGAGCTACTTCATCGTAGTAATCTTGATGAATCACTTGGATAGTTATGTGGAAGATGACATGATAACTATTGCTAATGATCAATGGTAATCATTACTTGCTTAATTACATGTTACTCTAGCCCCAGTGCAAACATAGTTGACAGGTTAATAAAGAGTTAATTACTGCATGCTTTTGAAAAGGAATTGTTAAGTTAAAAATGCTTTTTCTTACAAATGGGTCAGCTATCCCACCAGAAAGCCTATCATGATTCCTTGGTGTCTTTTATTTCTGGTTTATGACGGGTAAGTCTAGCTGAGTACCTTCTCGTACTCAGGGCTTTGTTCCCACTTGTTGCAGATGGGCAGATGTATTACGGCTACTGTATCAACTGCCTCTATCCTGCAATGGGCGAAGCTTAGGACCATGGGCAATGGTCATTCGCTACTTCTAGTCTGATGCTTTTGCTGGAGATGATCACAAGCTGGCACTTTATTTCAAAATATTGTGTGTGTGTGTGATTTGAACTACCGCTTCCGCTACTTTTATTCGAACCTAGTTTGTAATAACTATGTTTAAACTCCGATGTATTTTATGCCGCGAACATTTATGTAACTTATGATGGTGACCGCTAAACTTAGTACGATCTTGGCTGTTATGTGAAATGGTTTGAAATCCGTCAAGATTTCACGGACTACCGGGTTATACGAGCTTAAGTTTGTTAAATTGTCCTTCTGTTGGATGATTTCCTACTTAATCTCGTATAATTGGGCGGTTCTGTTACACAATGCAATATATCCATATAATTACACCAATTCTATTCTCCTTCATGGTATCTGTCTAGGTTTTAGATTCTAAACCTAGCCGTTGCCAGCTTCCGCATCGTGTGCCTCCGGAGAGAAATCGATCTCCACTGGGCGTAGCACGGTGTGGATATTTTTTTGACCATATTCGAGTTTAAATCCATTTAGAGGAGTTCATATCCATTCGTATCCGAGTCTGGATATTCAATATCCGATTACTCAAGACGCATATTTATGATGTCGATATCCATTCGTATCCTATCCGACATATCTGATATTATTTGTATTCAAATCCGAATTTGAGAAACACTGTAACTATTTGTATTTGTATCTATAGTTTCCGACCCTTTACCCCTAGCTGCTACCATATCTTTTCTTTTCCCAATCATTGATCGGGATTGAGTCACCCACCACCCGCCAACTTCACGCATACCTACTTTGGCATCGACTACAATAGCATCTACATCTTTGACTATGCGGCCTAGCTGAACATGCGATGTCGAGGGGACGCCTTCATGTGTTGCTTCTCGGGCATCCCATCCACACGTCTACATTGCCGGTTCATCATAAGCACCATAGATCGGAATGCCTTCGTCGACTTCTTTCATCATCGTTCCACCTCTTATGTACTTGGTCCATACAACCCATTGTGCACGATCTACCCGACTCCTTGTGGAAGCAAATGCTAGGATGGGTTAAAAAAATCCCTTCATCTATCCCACGCCAAAAAATAGGTCTAAGGACCAAATGGTGACACTATGCATGAGTGGGGTAGGTGAAAGTCCTATGTTTGGTGTTGGTAATTAGTGACAATACCTAAGTACTAATCCTATGCCTAAGTTGTATGTAGCATATGAGGATTAGTACATTCCAAGGTTGGTGGCAAGATGGACATGGTAATTTTGATGGCCACACTTGGATTTGGACGCAACCCTATGTGATCAAGGCAAAGGTATATGCTTAAGGGTTGTGTTTTAGTAACCAAGACACCTAGTGGGTGTGGTTACATTATAGGTTAGATAGCCGTACTATAAAGAGGGGAATGACGCGGCTATTGAACTCCTAAGTGCCTCTAGATGTGCATTTCATGATCATATGCATTTGGGTAGAACTAATATCGCCTCGGAAAATGATTGTGAAAATGCTAACACACTCACACATGATAAGATCACTTGGTAGTGTTAGCACTTTTGCGATGGCGATGGAGTTTGAGCGGTAGAGAGGGTTTGGGATACTCTCTCCCTCCCGTCGAGCTTGCGAGGCGGGATTCAGGCGTTTTTGAGAAGTTGAAATGCCTATTTTTCACTACGCCGAAAGTCCGGAAAAGAAACGGAGGCGAACGGAGGTCACAGAGGTGACCGGACGCTGCACCGGACGCGGTCATGGAATGACCGGACGCGTCCGGTGAGTGTTCGGTGTCTGCGCGTATTTCAGTTTGATGATCGGACGCGAGGCGCGTCCGGTCACTGATGATCGGACGCGTCCGGTGGTTCAGGGAGCTTACTGGACTCTCACCGGACGCTGTCACTGTCGCGTCTGGTCATGTTCTTCAGCGCGTCCGGTCCTTGTTTCGTTGAGCGCTGCTCAGGCGACCAGCGCGTCCGGTCCTTCACGGGACCAGCGCGTTCGGTCGTTCCCGGCGCGTCCGGTCAGTTGGACCAGCGCGTCCGGTCGTTGTTTCGCAGTTAGCCGTTGGGCGACCAGCGCGTCCGGTCAGTTGGACCAGCGCGTCCGGTCGTTGTTTCGCAGTTAGCCGTTGGGCGACCAGCGCGTCCGGTCAGTTGGACCAGCGCGTCCGGTCGTTGTTTCGCAGTTAGCCGTTGGGCGACCGGCGCGTCCGGTCAGTTGGACCAGCGCGTCCGGTCAGCCCGATTTCGGCTGTTTAAGATTCTAACGGCTATATTCGAAGGGGTACGTCTATAAATATTCGTTGGCCGGCTCAAGGCTCTCTCTCTCGGATATTTTTTGAACATTTGACATACTTGTGAGCACTTTGAGCCAAGCAACTCCCCTCCACTCATCTCTCTTGCTTCTTTGCATATTCGAAGTGAGATTGAGTGATCCAAGTGCATTTGCATTGTGAGATAGCATCTAGTTGGCACTTGGTGGTTGATTTGCTGTGGGATTCTTGTTTCTCTTGGTGGTTGCCGCCACCTAGACGGTTTGGAGCAGCTTGGAGGCGTTGGCAAGAGTTGGTGTTTGTTCTTGGCCACCTCCGTTGATTGTAAGGGGTTTGTGCCTACCTCGGCGAAGAGCCAAAGGCAACGCTAGTGAATTGCTCGTGTCATTGCAACCTCTTGCCATTTGGTAGGTTCTTGTGGTGCCTTTTGATAGGCTCGGTGTGTGACCGATTAGCCACCGAACCACGTGGTGAAGAGGGACACAACGGGGACTAGCGTGCCGGCAAGCACGTGAACCTCGGGATAAATCTTCGTGTCATCACTTTCATATTGAGATTGATTGATCCCGGTGTTTGGTTATCTTGGTATTCATTGTTGATCATATTGGTTGGCTCAATACTTCGCCTCTCGGTGATACCCTCCTATCTCTTTTGTATTAATTTCTTAGTTATCTTTGCTAGCTAGTTAGCTTTGCTAGAGTAGTTCTTTTGTGTAGCTTGCTAGTTGTAGTTGTACTTACCTTCTCGGTTTGACTTGTGCGGTTGAGTGCAAATACTAGAATTGTGGATTGGATAGGTGGCTTGCAAACACCCCTTAGGCTAAGCAAAACTCGCATCTCGCTATTTGTTATATTGATAAACTTGTTTAGCTTGTCGTTGTAGAAAATTTTAATAGGCTATTCACCCCCCCTCTAGCCATCAAGACCTTTCAAGTGGTATCGGAGCCGTGGTCACCATTTGTAAGGCTTAACAACCTCGGTGTAAGATGGCTCAAGTTATGTTCAATCATGTTAATGGCAAGCCTCCATTCTTTGATGGCGTCTCTTCCTTTGATCATTGGAAAAGGAAGATGAAGCAATATCTAGGCAATATACATGAGAAGGTTTGGGATGTGACCAAAGAAGGATACGTCATTCTTGATGAGGAAAACCTCACTCCCAATGACCGCATCAACAAACAATGCAATACGGCGGCACTTGACACAATCTATCGTGCCATTGATGATGAAGTATTTGAGCAAATCAAAGATCTTGAAAAGGCAAATGAGCTTTGGATAAGGCTTGAAGAAACATATGAAGGCACTTCAACGGTAAAAAGTGCCAAACTATATATGCTCAAGGACAAGTTCTCCACGTTCAAGATGAAGGATGATGAATCCATCCCGGAGATGTTCTATAGGCTCCAAGTCATTGTCAATGATCTCAAGGGGCTTGGGGAGAAGGTTGAGGACAAGGACTTCTCACACAAGTTCTTGATGTGCTTACCCAAGAAGTTTGCCATCTTGAGAAGAATGATCTTTAGAGAGGGATTGGACAAAGTCAAACCAACCAATGTGCTTGGAGATATAATGACCGATGCCCAATACAATGATGATGAAGATGAGGTAGAAGAGAAGAAGGAGACCAAGGTCAAGCAAGAGAAGCCCATTGCATTCAAGGCTTCATCCTCTAAGGGCAAAAGCAAGGTTGATGATGATGATGATGATCCATTTGATGATGAGATCATGGCCCTTCTAGTGCAAAAGATGGGTCGGTTCATGAAGAAGAAAGGCTATGGTGCAAGAAAGAGAAGGGACTTCATGAAGGCAAAGGAGGTGCTTTGCTACAATTGCAATAGCCTCGATCATGTAGTGGCAAAGTGCCCCTATGAAGACAAAAGATATCATGATGGTGAGTTGAAATTGAAGAAGAACAAGAAGGAGAAGAAAGCAAAGAAGAGCTTCACATTCAACAAGAAGAAGAAAGGTAGTGGTTATGTGGTCACTTGGGATAGTGACAACTCCGATAGTGATGATGATGAAAGCTCTAGTGATGATGAGAGGATCACTCGGCGAGCCATTGCAAACATCGCCCTCTCCAACAAGCCATCTATCTTTGACACTACATCAACATGCCTTATGGCCAAGCCTACAAAGGTAAAATATGATGATAGTGATGATGATTCTTGTGCTAGTCATGGTTGTAGGAGTGATGATGAGGAGGATGAGGACTACTCCAAGGATGATCTATTGGGCATAATAGATCAAATGAGCAAGGGCTACAAGAGGACCACCAAGAAATACAAAATCTTGGAACAAGAGTTCATTGCTAAGTGCAATGAAAATGATGCCTTGATGGAGGAGCTTGTTGCTCTCAAAAAGAGTAAGGAGTGCAAAGGAATTGAACAAGAGCTCAAAGCTCTTAGGAAATCCTTTGATGAGCTAGAGGCCTCTCGTGAGTGTCTAAAGGAAGACCACGAGGACCTTGAAGTTGCTCACACTAGGCTTAAGGAAGCCCACTCCTCTCTACTTGAGCTCATCAAGGAGAAGGACCACAAGTTGGAGAAGCTCATGAAGGAAGCTAAGGAGGAGCAAGTGATTGTCACTTGTGATATTGGACTAACATGTGATATTATTGATGATTCTCTATTTGTTGGTCCTACTAATGCTTCATGTAGCTCATCATCATCCACCACAACCAACTCTACCTCTACTACTAGTGATTCATCACTTGTGGTTGAGACTCTTAAGAGAGAGGTGGATGATCTCACCCGCGCATTAGGCAACGCCTATGGTGGGGATGCCCGCTTGCTAAAATGCTTGGGTAGCCAAAGGTTCTCTCTTAACAAAGAGGGATTGGGCTATACTCCCAAGAAGGGCAAGGCGGCCTTTGCTACTCCAAAGTCTCGCTTTGTGAAGGGCAATGGTCGTTATTGCAATAGATGCAAGCAAGTTGGGCATCTAGAGATTAATTGCAATAAAATGAACAAGAACAAGAAAAATGCTAATGTACCTTACATTCCTTTTGATTCTTGTTATGTGCTTACCAAGGGTGAGAAAGGTGTGCATGCTAGGTTTGTTGGTACACCAATTATGGGCCCAAAGAAGAAGGCCATTTGGGTACCAAAGAGCTTAGTGACTAATCTCAAAGGACCCAAACAAGTATGGGTACCTAAGAAACATTAATTTGTTTTGTAGGTTAATTACAAGGCCGGAGGAAGGCATTGGGTACTTGATAGTGGGTGCTCTCAACATATGACCGGTGATTCAAGAATGTTCAACTCTCTTAAATCAAATGATAGTGGCATTGATAGTATCACTTTTGGTGACAATAGCAAGGGTAATGTGAAGGCTCTTGGAAGAATTGCAATATCAAATGATCATAGCATTTCCAATGTGCTACTAGTTGAAAAGCTCAATTTCAACTTGTTGTCGGTTGCTCAATTGTGTGATCTCGGTTTCAAATGCATATTTGGTGTTGATGATGTGGAGATAGTTAGTGTTGATGGCTCTAACTTGATCTTCAAAGGCTTTAGATTTGAGAATCTATACTTGGTTGATTTCAATGCTAGTGACACTCAACTTTCAACATGTTTGCTCACCAAATCAAGTATGGGTTGGTTATGGCATAGAAGACTTGGTCATGTTGGCATGAAGCAATTGAACAAATTAGTGAAGCATGACTTAGTTAGAGGCTTGAAGGATGTCACATTTGAGAAAGATAAGTTATGTAGTGCATGTCAAGCCGGAAAGCAAGTAGGCAACACTCATCCATTGAAAAGCATTATGAGTACTTCCAAGGCATTTGAGTTGTTGCACATGGATCTATTTGGGCCAACTACATATACAAGCATTGGTGGCAACAAGTATGGCTTTGTGATTGTGGATGATTTCACTAGATACACATGGGTATTCTTTCTTATGGACAAAAGTGATGTATTTGACATATTCAAGAAGTTCATCAAGAGAGTGCAAAATGAGTTTGAAACCACAATCAAGAAAGTGAGAAGTGACAATGGAAGTGAGTTTAGAAACACAAGAGTTGATGAGCTATGTGATGAGCTTGGAATCAAACATCAATTCTCGGCCAAGTATACACCTCAATCTAATGGCCTAGTTGAGAGGAAGAATAGAACTTTGATTGATATGGCAAGATCAATGTTGAATGAGTATAATGTGAGTCATTCATTTTGGGCCGAAGCAATCAACACGGCTTGCTTCTATAGCAACCGCCTCTATTGCCACAAGTTCTTAGAGAAGACACCATATGAGATCTTAAATGGAAGAAAGCCCAACATTGCATACTTTCGGGTATTTGGTTGCAAGTGCTATATCTTGAAGAAGGGCACTAGATTAAGCAAATTTGAGAAGAAATGTGATGAAGGATTCCTACTTCGTTACTCCACTACTAGCAAAGCTTATAGAGTGTGGAACCTAGCTAGTGGTCAACTTGAAGAAGTTCATGATGTTGAATTTGATGAAACAAATGGTTCTCAAGTTGAGGAAGATAACTTGGATGATGTGAGAGGAACTCAATTGATCAATGCTATGAAAGAAATGGATATTGGTGATATTAGACCAAAGCAAGTGATTGATGTAGATGACAACAAAGATAAAGTGCTCCAAAGTCCAATCACTCAAGCTAGTGGTTCTCTAATGCAAAATCAAGCTAGTACATCATCTCAAGTGCAACAAAATCAACAAGTGGCTAGTTCATCATCTCCAACTCATGATCAACATCAACATCCAAGCAATCAAGTCCAAGTGCTTCAACCAACCAACATTGCAAGAGACCATCCATTGGATTCCATCATTGGTGACATACAAAGAGGAGTTCAAACTAGATCAAGATTGACATCATTTTGTGGTCACTCTTCTTTTGTGTCAATGGAAGAACCCGAGAACATTGATAGAGCATTGAGAGATCCGGATTGGGTAAATGCAATGCATGAAGAGCTCAACAATTTCAAGAGAAATGAAGTATGGGAATTAGTTGAAAGGCCTAAGGATCATAATGTCATTGGAACAAGATGGGTCTTTCGCAACAAGCAAGATCAAGATGGGATAGTAGTAAGGAACAAAGCAAGACTAGTGGCTCAAGGTTACACACAAATAGAGGGTCTTGACTTTGGTGAAACTTATGCCCCGGTTGCAAGATTGGAAGCAATTAGGATCTTACTTGCCTATGCTTGTGCTCACAATATCAAGTTATATCAAATGGATGTAAAGAGTGCATTTCTCAATGGGTACATTCAAGAGGAGGTGTATGTGAAGCAACCTCCCGGTTTTGAAGATGACAAGAAACCCAATCATGTATACAAATTGAGAAAAGCTTTGTATGGATTAAAGCAAGCACCTAGAGCATGGTATGAAAGATTGACGGACTTCTTGCTATCCAAAGGATTTGTCATGGGCAAAGTTGATACAACACTATTCACCAAGAAGATTGGGAAAGACTTATTTGTATTGCAAATATATGTTGATGATATCATATTCGGTTCAACCAATTAAGATTATTGTGATGAGTTTGGAAAAATGATGGCCAAGGAATTTGAAATGTCAATGATTGGTGAACTTAGTTTCTTTCTTGGACTTCAAATCAAACAAATGAAGGAAGGAACATTTGTGAGTCAAACCAAGTACATCAAAGATATGCTCAAGAAGTTTGGCATGGAAGATGCAAAGAGTATTACAACTCCAATGAGCACTAGTGGAAGTTTGGATAGTGACAAGAGTGGCAACATGGTGGATCAAAAGCTATATAGATCAATGATTGGTAGTCTACTCTATGTGACGGCATCAAGGCCCGATGTGATGTTTAGTGTATGCATGTGTGCAAGATTTCAAGCCTCACCAAGAGAAAGTCATTTGAAGGCAACAAAGAGAATATTAAGGTACTTAAAGCATACACAAGATGTTGGATTGTGGTATCCCAAAGGTGCAAGCTTTGAGCTAGTTGGATATTCGGATTCCGACTATGCCGGTGATAAAGTGGAGAGAAAGAGCACTTCCGGAACATGTCAATTGTTGGGAAGATCACTTGTCTCATGGTCATCCAAGAAGCAAAATAGTATTGCACTATCTACCGCCGAGGCCGAATACATCGCCGCGGGTAGTTGTTGTGCACAAATCTTGTGGATGAAGGCAACATTGAAGGATTTTGGAATCAATTTCAAGAATGTGCCATTGCTATGTGATAATGAAAGTGCCGTGAAGCTAACCAACAATCCGGTTCAACATCAAAGAACAAAGCATATTGATGTTCGCCATCACTTTATTAGAGATCATCAACAAAAGGGTGACATTGCTATTGAGAGTGTGGGCACCGAAGATCAATTAGCCGATCTATTCACCAAGCCACTTGATGAGAAGAGATTTCACAAGCTAAAGAATGAGTTGAACGTACTTGATTTCTCCAACATGAGTTGATGCACTCCCATATATGACATGCCTCTCCTTCGAGCCTCAAGGTACAATTGGTTGACATGTCATACATTCTATACTAAGGACTTGTTTAGTGCATCTAGTCATATTTTACATGTTCTAGGCTCATTCATGAAAATCAAATGAATTTGAAGTTTATATGGTGCCACTATTGTTTCCATGACTTGTATGATCTAGTGGTAGCATATAACTTGTTTAAGTAGCTTGTGATCCTAAGTATTTAATCTAGAAAACTTGTCTAAATATTTGCTTCAACATGGTGCATGATAACCCTTTTAGTGAGGTGTGAAAAAGCTTGCCCTTGGATCAAACCGAAGTATTTTATTTATGCAAGCAATCTAGATTGAATCATAAACTTGATCCTCACCCCATAATTTAATATGATAATCTATCTAAAATTGGTCCCTTGTGGTTATTGGTGCCAAAGGGGGAGAAAATGTAGATCACAAAGATAGATTTTAAGATAGAACTCAAAGGGGAAGAAAATGTTGGAAAATGTTGTGGGGGAGAAAATGTTGAATGTTGTTCACAAAGATAGATTCTAAAGGGAATCAACTAAAATTTCGAGCACACAAGTAGGGGGAGCAAGTTCTTAAACATGAATGTTGCATTTCCATGTGCAATTCATATGTATGATGCATAGTTATGCATTTCTTTTTCTCCAATACTTTGCTTGTGTGGTGACTTGCTAGTATAAATTGAATGATGTATTGAGGTACTAGCATGAATAGGAAGTAGTTAGATTTTTCTTGCTCCATGTCTTTCATAGTGGTACTAGAGCCTTGCTTATAATGTTGATCTCACGAGGTTTCTAGTTATGTTTGTGATTTTCCAAGTGGAATCTAACTACACAAGGTGCTAAGATGGTGTTTATCGCTACTCCGATGGTATCACGCTTCAAAGGTCTATAATCTAAAACACTTAGCACCTATTGGTAGTCAATGCTCCTATATTTTTCTATCTAACATGTATGTTTCCAAAATCCAAACATATAACATACATGTAGGGGGAGCCATTGCTATCAATTTGAATTCATGTTCACATGTCCATAATTCTTACACATGGTAATATACTTGGACAATGTGACATGGTTTCATTCAAAATTTTATCATAACATCTTTGTGAAAGGGTTGTCACCAATTACCAACAAGGGGAAGATTGAAAGTCCTATGTTTGGTGTTGGTAATTAGTGACAATACCTAAGTACTAATCCTATGTCTAAGTTGTATGTAGCATATGAGGATTAGTACATTCCAAGGTTGGTGGCAAGATGGACATGGTAATTTTGATGGCCACACTTGGATTTGGACGCAACCCTATGTGATCAAGGCAAAGGTATATGCTTAAGGGTTGTGTTTTAGTAACCAAGACACCTAGTGGGTGTGGTTACATTATAGGTTAGATAGCCGTACTATAAAGAGGGGAATGACGCGGCTATTGAACTCCTAAGTGCCTCTAGATGTGCATTTCATGATCATATGCATTTGGGTAGAACTAATATCGCCTCGGAAAATGATTGTGAAAATGCTAACACACTCACACATGATAAGATCACTTGGTAGTGTTAGCACTTTTGCGATGGCGATGGAGTTTGAGCGGTAGAGAGGGTTTGGGATACTCTCTCCCTCCCGTCGAGCTTGCGAGGCGGGATTCAGGCGTTTTTGAGAAGTTGAAATGCCTATTTTTCACTACGCCGAAAGTCCGGAAAAGAAACGGAGGCGAACGGAGGTCACAGAGGTGACCGGACGCTGCACCGGACGCGGTCATGGAATGACCGGACGCGTCCGGTGAGTGTTCGGTGTCTGCGCGTATTTCAGTTTGATGATCGGACGCGAGGCGCGTCCGGTCACTGATGATCGGACGCGTCCGGTGGTTCAGGGAGCTTACTGGACTCTCACCGGACGCTGTCACTGTCGCGTCTGGTCATGTTCTTCAGCGCGTCCGGTCCTTGTTTCGTTGAGCGCTGCTCAGGCGACCAGCGCGTCCGGTCCTTCACGGGACCAGCGCGTTCGGTCGTTCCCGGCGCGTCCGGTCAGTTGGACCAGCACGTCCGGTCGTTGTTTCGCAGTTAGCCGTTGGGCGACCAGCGCGTCCGGTCAGTTGGACCAGCGCGTCCGGTCGTTGTTTCGCAGTTAGCCGTTGGGCGACCAGCGCGTCCGGTCAGTTGGACCAGCGCGTCCGGTCGTTGTTTCGCAGTTAGCCGTTGGGCGACCGGCGCGTCCGGTCAGTTGGACCAGCGCGTCCGGTCAGCCCGATTTCGGCTGTTTAAGATTCTAACGGCTATATTCGAAGGGGTACGTCTATAAATATTCGTTGGCCGGCTCAAGGCTCTCTCTCTCGGATATTTTTTGAACATTTGACATACTTGTGAGCACTTTGAGCCAAGCAACTCCCCTCCACTCATCTCTCTTGCTTCTTTGCATATTCGAAGTGAGATTGAGTGATCCAAGTGCATTTGCATTGTGAGATAGCATCTAGTTGGCACTTGGTGGTTGATTTGCTGCGGGATTCTTGTTTCTCTTGGTGGTTGCCGCCACCTAGACGGTTTGGAGCAGCTTGGAGGCGTTGGCAAGAGTTGGTGTTTGTTCTTGGCCACCTCCGTTGATTGTAAGGGGTTTGTGCCTACCTCGGCGAAGAGCCAAAGGCAACGCTAGTGAATTGCTCGTGTCATTGCAACCTCTTGCCATTTGGTAGGTTCTTGTGGTGCCTTTTGATAGGCTCGGTGTGTGACCGATTAGCCACCGAACCACGTGGTAAAGAGGGACACAACGGGGACTAGCGTGCCGGCAAGCACGTGAACCTCGGGATAAATCTTCGTGTCATCACTTTCATATTGAGATTGATTGATCCTGGTGTTTGGTTATCTTGGTATTCATTGTTGATCATATTGGTTGGCTCAATACTTCGCCTCTCGGTGATACCCTCCTATCTCTTTTGTATTAATTTCTTAGTTATCTTTGCTAGCTAGTTAGCTTTGCTAGAGTAGTTCTTTTGTGTAGCTTGCTAGTTGTAGTTGTACTTACCTTCTCGGTTTGACTTGTGCGGTTGAGTGTAAATACTAGAATTGTGGATTGGATAGGTGGCTTGCAAACACCCCTTAGGCTAAGCAAAACTCGCATCTCGCTATTTGTTATATTGATAAACTTGTTTAGCTTGTCGTTGTAGAAAATTTTAATAGGCTATTCACCCCCCCTCTAGCCATCAAGACCTTTCAGTAGGGGTTTAGGAGTTTTTGTGAATCTACGTGAGAAAATTATCTTTTATCTCAAGCTTAAATGTCCACACATGTCTTACCCTATAACTCGAGTTTTTTATGGGTCTAAGAGCATCTCCAAGAGTACCCAAAAAAGTCTCCCAATCCAGGAATTTTGGCAAGATTAAAAAAAACCAATCTCCAACAACTCCAAACCCACTTCTCAATCTTTTGGCACTTGGAAAAAACCACCCCCACGCGCGTAAAGTTATGCGCACGTATCACCGCCCGAATCTGGAGGTGGAAGGACGTGGGAAGAAAAAAAGTAGGACAGAGTTCCTGATGCAAATGTATAAGAGAGAAATAAAGTATAAAAGTGGTTAGTGTGATTTAGAAATAGTTTAGGATTCTTGATGTAAAATTACTATCTATCTTTAAGGCGGGTTATTTTGGAAATTATTGGAGTTGTAGCTTTCTTATGTCTCCGAATATATTTTGCAAAGATCAGAAAACCTATTTTCGAGAGTATTTCCTGCTGGAGATGCTCTAATAATTTAACAAAAATGATTTTCTTTGAATTCTGGGTTGAGTAACCATCTCAGTCCTAAGTTAAGATGCCTGGGCCAGCCCGGCCTATTTGAGCTGCGTATATGGGCTTTCACAGATGGCTTTTCCAAGAGAATGCCAAAAACGCAAACATTGCATAACGTGCAAGTCGGAGCTTTGCATCTCCACCATTATTCTCTTGCACGTCTCACTTTCCCGTCTCCAACCTTCCCGTCTCACCGGCGCGGCCCCGTCCCCGGCTCCGGCTCCCGGCAGAGGGTTCTAGAAGCTGAGCTTCCACTGTCGTGAAAAGCCTCCGCCTCGCTGTCGCCAATGGGCTCGAGGCCTCCCGGCGTCTCCTTCAAGCTCGTCCTACTCGGCGACGGTACGGCTCCCTTCCGATCCCCAACCCGGAGCCCTTTCCCTTCACCACAATCGTGCGCAGTGCCCTTGAATTCTCTTGAATTCTCTACCTCTCCCAGTACAGAGTAGTTAAGGTAGTGCGGATCAAAGCGGAATCTCGTCGAATCGCGCCAATCCTGTCGATTTTATTGCTCTCTCTCGGCTATGGTGCGTGCCCAAGGCTTAGCTAGGGTTAGGCCTTACCGGTGCTGTTATAGGCGTGAAATTACAGATATCCATGGGAAAAGGAATTCTGACTGAAAAACGGAAGGCAGCAATGATGGGTAGAGAACTGCCTGCTCTGTGATGCATTGGCATTACATTAATAGACAAGGATGAAAGATGATAGGCTTCTGTTCCTAACTGGATATATATATTTTTTGAAAAGAATCAGGTAGGAGAACTACTGATTATACTTAAAAGGAGAAATGTTCCTAACAGGATATGCTATGTGCCAAATCATAATGCTTAGGCTGTGTTTAGATGGGGGTGTAAATTTTTTGGAAGGACGGTAACTTTTTCGTTTTTATTTGGCAATTAGTGTCCAATTATAGGCTAATTAGGTTTGGAAGATTCGTCTTGTGATTTACAACCAAACTGTACAATTAATTATTTTTTTTACCTATATTTAATGCTCCATGCATGCGTCCAAAGATTCGATGTGACGGGAAATCTTGTAAAATTTTTGGAACTTTGAAGCAACTAAACAGGGCCTTATTTTGTAAGCTTGCAGCCCTATAAGCTGTTCCAGCAGCTCCAGTGTTGTAATCGATGTGAGGGTCACACAGTTCGATTTACACACTATTGGCATGGACCAAAGATTCTTCGGTTCAACGCTTCAACTTAGTATGAACTGAGGCTGCTCAAACAAATAAAGCTTTGGTTGCATCAGTGGAGCTGTGGAGGGGGGCTAGGGGTGTTCTTCATGAACCAGGGCTACACGCTGCCTCTAAGTCCTTCACTACCTCCATCTTTGTCTGGGGCTCTGGGCTCAAAATCCGAACATGACACTTGATCTGTTGCACCATGATCTGCCTCATCGAACCATCAGTTTTCAGTTCACAACACCAGTATGGTTGCTCTAAGTATGTTGATAACAAGCTGAGTAATTGACTCTTAGTTTACGTTTTCTTGGTGATGGATGTAATGTAAACTTAGGATTTAGGACAAATGGCACGTGGTCACTTGCTTGACTATATACTTTCATGTTTTGTACAGTGCAACATGTTTAACTTTTCTTTTTTCCAAAATAATTCTGTGCGCTTTACTCTTTTTGTTATACCATTTTTCCCTTGTTGTAGGACGAGTGGGAAAAACATCTCTTGTGCTGCGGTATGTGAATAATGTCTTCTCAGACAAACAGGAAGCAACAGTTCAAGCCTCTTATCTGACCAAGCGCCTTGTTGTTGAAGGTGTGCCTATTACGCTTTCTATATGGGTGCGTTGTCATCTCTTTGATATGTATTAACTTTGATTGAATATCCATTAGCAAGAATTGTTTCTAATTTCGAGTTGGGAATGAATTTGTACTGTATTAGTGTATTTCTGCTGCAATATCATACTTTTTTTATTTAAAGATATTGCTGTACCTTGAATAATGTTATGTAAAAATTCTACATCCCGTCCATCTACATTGAACTATTACTATTATTTCAAAAAAATATTTTTTTCTTATTCAGTTCATTAACTTAATTAATTTGTTCATGTTTATGCATATAACATGTTTTAGAGTACTTTTTGTAAAGATGCTTAGGTTTTTGCATGTACTTCTTCTTTTCTCGAACATGCAGGAGAACTGTATTATTGCATTAATGGTCTGGTTACAATCTTAGTACCGTGCTTAGGCTTGATCTCATACTTGTACTTGTTTACTTATTTTTTGAGGGCATTACTTTTATATGTTCACTGAACATTCTTGAGAACTACAGAGTATCCTTCTCCGACATCTGAAGTATTTTACAAGAATGCTGAGTTAAGAATCCTAGGTCCTTAGTCTTTCTAGCTTGTAGATTTTCTGTGCCATCAACAAAAGATTCTGTAGCTACAAGTTACTGTTGTTCTTTTATTTCATGCGATGCATTTGATGTTTGTTAGCACTGGAATGATACCTTACAATGTACTTTTAAGTTTCTACTTCAAGCTCTGTTAGTAAGTATATTCGTTGCTTTCAGGACACAGCTGGACAAGAAAAGTTTCATGCACTAGGTCCTATATACTATCGTGATGCAGATGGTACAACCTACTTGTTTTTAGCAGTAAAGTGATCTATACATATCCCCATTTTCTCACCATTTATATCATTGCAGCTGCTCTATTAGTGTATGACATCACAGATAGTGATAGTTTTCTTCGTGTCACAAAATGGGTGAAAGAGCTCAAACAAATGGCAAGTAAAGATATTGTTATGGCCATTGCAGCGAATAAAAGTGATTTGGTCAGATTGAAGAACATAGACACTCAAGATGCTGTAAGGTATTGCTCTTTGTTATGCTATATTTAAACTAAGCAGGTTCCATACCAGTAATTTTTTCTTGACAATTGGAAGCCTAACTCCTCTATGAGATATCTATGCCAGTATTTACCAGTGGTAATGTAAAGAACTAGGAACTTGTTTCTTGCTTCAGGGACTGCAGACAAGGTCCTCAGTCATTGAAATTTTTGGATGTAGAGAAGTTTGTTAGGTCATTGCCATTTTAATTTGTTTGTGCTATTAGTTCTTGACATCTTGGTGCTCAATCCAAAAAGAAGCAAATGGAAAAGAAAATGAATGCCAAGGAATGATCTGTTTACTTGTTTTGAAAATTTGGGCTCTATGTGAAGCAGTTAGCTAGAGTGTTGCCTCTTTAACATGGACACGATTATAAGTCTCTGAGCAAGGGAGGGATGTCTTATCCGGAACAAAACTTTCTGCCCTTAAATAGAAGAGAACGAATGCATTGTCCTTTACTTTGCACATCAGTTTAACAATCTGATATGTTAACATAATTGCAACATATCACAATCAGCAAAAGTACTATCTCTATTTAAATTTTTTTTTGGCCTTTCATAGTCCTGATATTTCTGTCATGGAACTAACATTCTATCTAATCAATTGTTATTTCTGCCTACAGCTATGCAGAAAGTATTGCGACAAATCTCTTTGTTACATCTGCCAAAGCAGGGACTGGAATCGATGATGTCTTCAGTGATATAGCCAAACGTAGGTTCTGTTTTTGGTAGGCACATATAATTGCCTTTCAATATTCGCTGTATCAGGCACCGCACTACTGTTCTTCCATAAGTTGTAATAAACTGTTTACGGAATTATAATATGATATAATGATAATGACCAGTAGTATTTATTTAGTGATTTCAATTGCTTCATGTTTCTTAAGGCTGTTGGCCTGTCACATATATTCAGCTGAGGCAACTACTTATGCATAAACCCAAACTGCCTCTAGGCCATGGCAGCCCTTGATATGCTAAATGCGTCTGTTTATTGCTTTGTTTCTAGCGTATACTAGTTACATGTATATTTTTATTTTGCAATAAGGTATACTTTAGTCATTGAATCTGTTTTATTTTAATGTGTATCATTGTACATGCCTTGATTTATTCCTGATCGTCAGGACTTTTAACAAGGGAAATCAAATAGTTTCCACTTAAAATGCACATTTTTATTGTTGGTAGGCACAATGAACTCTGCAGTAAAACATTTTCATACAACGATTTCATATATTTTAGGGATTGCAAAACTATATTACTGTGACAGATGAGTGTTTTACTTTTAATAATTGTTTATGTTTATGTTTATATTGGCAAATTGCTACTTACTTGACTGCCTTGATACGCAGGATTATTAGAGAAGAGAAAAAACAGCGCTGATGCCTTGTCACCACCTCAGCCAAAGAAGGGAATCCTGATTGTCGATGACGAGCCTGAGAAAGAAACCCCACCTAAGTGTTGCTCATAATGATATTTCACTGGAAATCTTGCAGGTATAACATTGTAAAAACCTTCATGCTATTTGTAAAGACGCAAAATCATACATCAAATCAGCGCTGGACTATTTGGGGGCAGTCACTCCCTGTTGCTATAGAAGAGTATTATGGTTGATGAGCTTTTAGGTCAGGTAAATGCTTCAACCCATCGATTTCTGTCAATGTAACAGTTCAGTCATGAATAGATACTGAGATGAAGCCAATGCCTATTGCACACTTTTACGGCTTATAGAGTTTCCTGAATATGGTGGAGAAAAATAGTTTTATACAGTGAAGTGCTGTACGGAGTAGTGATTTTCATGTGAAGTCTATTTTATTCATAACAAGAATGAGCCCGTTTTATTCAATGTCTATTATATCACAAATTATGCCAATGTGGGCTTTATCTTTGATTGCTCGGCCCACTTATCAGAAACCATGACAGATCTACAGCCCCAGAGGCTGTCCCACGATTAGGCCCTGTTTGGATCCTTGAGACTAACAAAGTCTTAGGGTATGTCTGGGAGAGCTTCGGCTCTGAAAAACAGATTTCAAAGTCTAGCTTCACCAAGATCCACTGTATAGCAGCTCCATCGTGGATCCAAGCTCCGACTAACGTTTTTGGGAGAGCTCTGGCTCTATCCTAGATGCACAACGGCGACGACAATCAAGCCTGTCAGTCCCAAGCAAGTTGGGGTAGGCTAGAGTTGAAATCCAACAAGCACCCTCAGTCACAGTTCAAGCATGTCGATAGCTGTTTTCTAAGTATTTCTATTCAGACACAGATCTCTAGGTATATTTTATTTTCTCAAATCTCTTTTTATTGCCTCCCCTCATGTCAACTTCGGTCTTCATCTGCCTCTCCTCACATTATTATCTTACTTAGAACTCCACAATGCACTGGTGCCTCTGAAGGTCTCCTTTTGACATGGCTAAACCACCTCAACCGATGTTGGATAAGTTTTTCTTCGATAGGTGCTACCCCTAGATGATCACGAATATCATCATTCCGCACTCGGTCCATTCTTGTGTAACTACAAATCCAGCGCAACATACGCATTTATGTAACACTCAGTTGTTGAAGATGTCGTTTCTTTGTAGCCCAACATTCTGCTTCATACATCATAGCGGGTCTAATCACCGTTCTATAAAACTTGCCTTTTAGCTTTTATGGTACCCTCTTGTCACAGAGAATGCCAGAAGCTTGGCACCACTTCATCCACCCAGCTTTGATTCTATGGCTAACGTCTCCATCAATATCTCCATCCCTCTGTAGCATCGATCCCAGATATCGAAAGGTATCTTTCCTAGGCACTACTCGACCTTCCAAACTCACATCTCCCTCCTCCTGTGCAGTAGTGCCAAAGTCGCATCTCATGTATTCGGTTTAAGTTCTGTTTACTCTAAAACTTTAGACTCAAGGGTCTGCCACCACAACTCTAGTTTCCTATTTACTCCTGTCTAGCTTTCATCAACTAACACTACATCATCGGCGAACAACATATACCAAGGGATATCCCCTTGAATGTTCCTAGTAACCCCATCCATTACTAAGGCAAAGAGATAAGGGCTCAAGGCTAACCTTATCTATCGTAGATGCATAATATGTAATTATAAAAAAATTAAATAGGCAGCAAATGAGGGTCACTTCTGGTTGCAGCCTCTACTGACAGTGATAGTGGCGTACTCACTATCGATTCAATGGATTTGACATGCAGTGAACTTGATGAGTTTTCCGTCATAGTGTATATTTCCTTCACTAATCAACATATTATGTAGTTTACAACATCCATCCGTTACATAATGATCAAGGGGACATAAAACTCATGTATAGTTCATCTTCAAAGTTATCAAATAAACTGAGGTAATGCAGAGGGGTTGGGGCGGCTCACTATGTGGTGAAGAACAAGAGGGCAACGGGGACAACACTCCTTGGGGGCAACGCAGATATGAACAGGGATGATGGAGGCGCTCCACATGACGGCGGCGCTCCTCAATCCTCATGGTGATGGTGACAGACCGAGGCTCCTCGGGTAGGACGAACATAGGGACATGGACAACGGCGGGACGAGGCCTGCGCTCCTCGGAGATGGCGTGGATATAACACATCCTACGTGGCACATGTGTGATTGTAGTTAGTAGGTTTAGTACCGCTTTAAAAGTTTAGGAGGTTGAGGACCAGTTCAACGTAGCACCTCTCGGTCAACTTTTTTTACACGAAGTGAGGACAAAAATACAAGAGATGTGCTATGCGTTTCTCGTACCGAGCTGGACCATATAAACAGATTTTGGACATGAGATGTTACGGTGGTTGGGGGCCACTACAGTGCTCGAGCAGTCGAGCCGTAGCAGGAGAATGATTATTTTGGTATGCAAAGAGATGAAATTTTGGTTATATAGGGACATACATTCACTGTCAGGTCGTGGATTGACTCGACAGAAAATTAGTTAACTGTTGCATCGATTCAGACTGTTGGTTGCACCAACCTGGAGTACATGCTTGAGTCATCACCGTCGGATCTAATTACCCTCTGCCACACCTTATAAAAAGTATGCAGGGATCAAGCCAAAATTTACAAAATTTGTTATTGAATGTTATATACCTATGTTTATGTCCCTTCTCTATTTACTTTTGATATATAGGCATGAATTTATTTAAACTATAAAAATAGTAATCTATTTAAAAATTGAAACCTTTTATTTCCTTGTGGTAAATGTAAGATTGTGTTAAAATTTGAGGTGCATATGATTTCAAAATTGATCTGAGGTGTGTAAACTTTGAAGTTTGACTTGAGTTAGATGATGCGTATCCATTTCATGAACGATGTGTATACCCCTATATTATAATCATTTGAAAATTTTATGCCAAGTATATATATACCGAGGAAGGGGTCTTTCATTCGCATTCTTTTCATGGCCGACAACGGTTCCTAGCGCTAGTTTGCGAAAAATTCCTTGCTTCTTCGGTTCAAAAAAAGTATGCCAAGTATATATACAAAAAATATGCTTCAATGCAAATTTTTAGATTTTTCTAAATACTTTTAGGTATTATTAGAATTATTTTGTGATGATATATATGGAGATAGAGGATCAAATCATCCCTACAAAATAATTAGAATTTTCATCTATCTCTAGGACAAATGGTTTAATGGACCATAGGAGCCCAAATATAATTTTTATATAATTTTTTATCTTATTGGGGTACATACAGTTTAATTTTGAATTTTTATAGACACGCAAAAATCATTTAAACTATAAACAAAAATTTTAAAACTCTGGAACAACAACATATATGTCGCACTACTAAAAAACGTTTTGTAGCAACACCTCGTTTTTTTGTGTGTTTCCAACCGGAACTAAAGGTTCTTTTTTCCCATTTCTTTCCTTTTCATTTTGTGGCTTCTTTTCAATTTAATTCTTTTTTGTTTTGATTAGTTTTTCATATACGAATTCCATGCTGCTAATATACGTCCATATATACATACGTATAAAATTCCGTTCGAGCATTATACATAAATAACACACTAAAATATATAAAACTATATATATATATATACACGTGCATGGAATAATATGTACGTAATAAAATCACAAAAACCTTGTACTCATGTCCTTGGGATTTCATTCAACCCGAATCTTCAGTCGTATGGCTACTAGGTAATAATTCTTTAGGGTCGCAGTAGTACGCGCCTTTGAGATCTATGACCTCATCCATAAGAAATCCTGACAATGTCTCTTAAATTGCTTTGATCTGGTCACATCGTAGAACTTTTTGCTTCCTCCGTTCAATCTTCAATTCGAATAAAAGAAAAAGTATGAATATATATGATTATATATATCAACACAATAGTAATAAATAAACTGTCGAGGATCTCTTCTGGAGTTCTCCTTGAGTACTCCATGAGGAACTCGCAGACGTAGTATCCACATAAGTTGTTCCTTGATCCCTGCTGCAGACACCACTTTACAAGAAAAAGATTTATCATTAACCAATGAAGCATGGTAATAATGAATTGAACTAAATAAAGATACAGTGACCTAGCTAGTACTTACTGGGTATTGGACTATATTCAGAGGCACTTTCCAATGACCATAATGGTATTTTTGGGCGAACGTTTTCCAAGCACTGCCCAACAAAATAAATAAATGGAGTTATATCAATAAAATGGCATAAGAGAGTATACAGTATGCGATATCGAAATTACCACCGGAGAATATCTATTATTTCTTACCGTGTGTTTGGTTGGGGGTTAGGTGGGTTGGGTTGGATCCAACCCAGTTTTTGGGGATGGAGCCAACCCGTCCAGTGTTTGGTTGCACTTCTGATTTTGGGGACGGAACCAACCCATTTAGTGTTTGGTTGAAGGAAGTTGAATGAAAACACGTGTTAAAGGAGCCAACCCGGCTGGAGCGGCTCCGTCCCTCAGATTTTGATGGACGGAGCCAACCCGCATCTGAGAGGAATATTCCACCCTGGAGCCAACCCAACCCTCCTATCCTCCAACCAAACAGCCACGGTAATGGGTTCGCTCCGACCCGGCTCGCCCCGCTCTCCAACCAAACACACGGTTAGTAATCTTCTTGGGGTTTTGTCGCTGAGTCAAAGATCTTTAAAAGCCTCCTAGGCATATCGATGACCAGCAGTATCCAGTGAAAGTACATGTTTATACGCAGGCATAACTCATTAACTAAAGTGAACATGGAGTAAGCAAAATAAAATGAGACATTAACACTCACTTGAAGTTGTAAGTGAAGAGTATCAGTGTCGTGTCATGTTGCTTATTTAAGAACCTAAACAGTTTCTTCTCCACTTGAGGTCGCCATCTATCATATGGAGTAACCGTGTCTCTGAAGGTGTGATTCGGATCCATGAAACCAACATTAGTTAATCTTTTTTTAGTTTCAACATCTTATATCTGCATTTATATTTTATAAGAGAATATATATAGTGTGAGGATAACTATATATAGACAATGAACTAACATGAAAGTTTCTTCAATCCTAGAAAGAATCACTTACAAAGAATCACTTACAGACACCAGCAGCTGAGAAGAGATTTGTCGAGAGCGTCCTGGTTTAATAGTTGGTGTAATTCATTGAACTCAATATGTACAATGTCATAGCCATTGAAGTAATGCTCTAGTCTAACTCTGGCAATAAGCTATTGTTGGCATTTCTTAGCGCAATCACCAAGTGAGGAGATTTTAAGTCCATCACCGGCAATGGCGTTAGAAATGTCTGGTTGGCATTCCTTAGCACCATTGCTAAGATTGAGTTAACCTTAGCAATGCCACCAAGAAATACCAACAATGATAGTCCTATAAGATTACAAACAAAATCTGCAAGCGTACGAAGTTATCATTGTAGCATTTCATCCGGAAGTATTTAGGGTATCATTATTTATATTTTTCCAAAGGAGGGCGAGGTATAATGTATCTAGCATGGGCATGAATAAGATTACATACTTGCATAGTGAACCTTAGTTCATGACAGGGGTAAAAACGATATTTCATGGATAGTGACACACATCTGGGCCAACCTCAAGGATAAAAGGAAAAATAAAGAATGAAAGAATGTTTCTAAGTGGAGCCAGCATGTTCTAATATAGCCATGCATAGAACAGTTGATAATCATACAACGAACATGGTTAGAGCTAGAACTAAGTGTGAGATAGACAGGGAGATCCCCGGGCTTGGCCTGCCAGGCCATAGAGACTTTACGAACTCCTACACGAATACCCGAACATGGGGGATTTTAAGGGACGGACAAGGCTATCACCACCTGCTGCCTACCCCTCAACCATGGAGCACCGTCATATTCGAAGGTTCCCTGCACCCGAGCACCATGCCCGTGCACAAGAAAACTACCCATATCCCCCTAGGACTCCAACCCTACGGATTGACAAGCAAGAATATAGGCAAACCCGAAGGAACGACGAACCACCACCTCAACCCTAGTTCTACTTCTACTCATACAAGTCATATGAATGTTGAAGCATGAAGTTGAACATATTAAGATCATGACATCTAAACCATACACTAGTTCATATATCACGATTATAACATGAAGACAACTATACTCTAGTTCATATGCTTTGCTATATGAATGATATGAGAACTTGAACTTGGAAGAACTCTTCATAGTATTCATACCAAAGTAGCTCTTTCTTTCAAGGAGACAAGCTCTCTAAGTAGCTTTTGCTAGCTCCAAAGACTACTAAAGCTAAGAACTAAAAAAGCACAAGAGGTGGTGTGAGGTGTAGCTCCAAATGATGTTGTGTGTTGTGAGGTGAGCACCTCCCTCTCTTATATAGTGGATCCAGGTCGGTTTGGTGTGAGAAAATAAGGAAACCACCCTGAGCCGCCTCTGCATGGCGGCATGCAACCACCAGCCAAAAGAGGTCCAGGAGGAGGTGGTGGGGTTGCGCTCGAACCCTGGTGGGCCCGCTTCACGATCGCCTTCGTCTGGTCGGTTCCTGGATGGGCCTGGACCTAGCCCATGGTGGTATTCTGCCTAGGTAAGATGTGTAGGTGGGCTTTCTCCATTTCTTTTCCTTTGCGCACTTCTGGAATATGCTTTCTGCTTTGTGCTTTCTTTTACTTGTTTTTGTGCATTTTCCACTTGATTCCGAAGATGTGCCCTGCAAAACATGTTTTTTGGAATACAAGTGGAAATAGGTTAATAGTAAAGGCATACGTGTCAAAGTATGCTTATTTCTCCCTTTTTGGACTTGAATTGGCGGTTATAATTGTGCGTTAATGACCGCCAACAGCTATGCCTATTCCTTCGCACACGCATTTAAGTACCACTTGTTTAATAAGAACATTTGCGTACCCTGTGATGAATAATACTTAGGGTTGACAAGACTCCTGCCTACACATAGGTCCGGTAAATATCAAATTCGGCTGTTGGTATCGATCCTCCCCTAATGAGTTGTTGAGGTGTGAGACCTGTTGTGTCCATGAAGCCTTGGAGTGTCTCCCTATCGATTGGACCGCCTTGTGCATTTGTACAATCATCCTCAATAACTAGCTGATCGATAGATTGCTTAGATTGTTGCCCGAGCTGTGCAACATCGTTCCCTGCTCTCTTCGCTTTCAACGACGCCTTATATGACTTGTCAAGAGGACGTTCATAGTCCGATAATGGCGGTGGCTTACATGCTTCATGCCACTTTTTCTCCACTTTAATGACTTTTTTCCTTAGTTCTCATTGAGCTATGTAGTGCAGCTTTGGCAGGTTTTTTTTCTGAAGTTCCTTCCTCTTTGCTCTTGATTCTGCTAAACCTTGTCACCAGTTATCCAAATATTTTTGTGCTGCAGCTTTTGATTCCTCTTCAGACATCTCATACGGTAGCTTCTCCAGAGGGGGCTTTGTTTTACGATGGCTGGCTTTCTTCTTCATCGGGGACTTCACAGGGGCGGGGGCCTCTTATGGTTCTACGACGTGGGAGGCGGAGGAGGGGGAGACCGCCTTAGAGCAGATGGAGATGGAGATGGAGATGCAACCATGCCATGGAATGCATCATTATCATCAAGAGCATCATGATCGTGGGATGGAAGAACTGGACTCAGGTTGGGAGATCTATGAGTGCAAAAATGATTGGTAGTAAATGGTTATTACGTGAGAAGCCAATAATTGAGAATGATTATTGAAAAACTATTTCATTCACTTTCATCCGCACCTATCATGAGGTAGTTGAGGAGGAGGCGATGGTACCCTAGCCGCCGCACTAGGAATAATGATTTAGCGCTTGTGCCATAAAACAAATGAATGCTCTGCTTGTCCTAGGGTCTTCTCCCCATCACCTCCAGCAAAGTCAGGAGGCACTTCCTCAATAGTCTTTGATAACTCTATCCATCGAGACACTATAATTACCAGGTGCGCCACTAGGTTTGTGGTATTCCCCATGGGAATGTGCAGCTCACATGGCATTAAAGGAATGCGTCATCTTGATTTGGGAGATTAGTGGAAGCGTAGCTATTTCTTAGCTGAGGGGGCTAACGTTGACTCCATGCTCTGATTTTGACTGCCTCTGGCTACTCAACTGTAGTGCCACTTGCCGTTTGATTTCCTCTTGCATTCTCGCATCCATGTTTAGTTCTCGCTCCTGCGAACGAAGCACCGCCTCCTCTAACCTATGGATCCACTCTGCTTTCTTGTCCTTCCTTTCATTGGTGGCTTTTGTAGGTAGCAACTTCCTCAGGGAAGCCATACCGCCACGAAATCAACCCTTTGCCTCGCATTCGCCTAGGGTGTTCAGGAGTCTGGAGGGCATATGTCAGCTCATCCTTCTCTCGGTTGGGCACAAAGGCACCACTGGCAGAACCATCTACAATATCAAAAAGTCTTTGTGCTATTGTTCTGATTTGCCCACCAACAACTGGCTCCCTAGTCTATGAGTTCAGTGATGCCCCACGCATAAAAAACCAATTCTTGTAGCATTCGGGCCAATCGATTGAAAATGGATGGATCCCTTTGGCAAGTAGGTATGCCTCCATTCCTTGCCACCTAGGAATGCCACTCCTGTAGCCACTTAATCCCATTTTATGATGGTATACCTTTTGTCACGCATTCTGTTAGTTCCTTCTCACCCGTGCCTCACCCTCTTTCGAGGTATTATACTTCACAAATTCAGGCCAGTCGTCCCTCAACTTTTTGTACGGGCTATTATCACTGAAATCTAGAGTCAGATTCTTCTTGACAAATTCATTGTACAACTTCTTCCAGGTCTGGATTTGTGTGGCCATCTTCTTGAGAGCCCAACTTTTAACTAGTTTTTTAAATCTTCACCTCCTGGTAGATGGAAATGTGTAGTGATTGAATCCCAGAAGGTCCTTGTCTCGCTCAGAGACAAAAACTGATATGAGGATCATCCTTCTTCATTTTTCATTCACGGGCGCTGATCGGGAGCCTATCCCTAACAAGAACCCCATAGTGGTTTACAAATTTCTTTGAATTCTTTGTTTGTATAAGTGGTTTGCCGGTATTAGGATCGACTTCTGTGATTATGTAGTGGCCCTCCAACGATTTTGTCAGGCCTCGTACACTTTTACTACTTTTCATCGATGTCGTCGATCTAGAGGGCTACATACATAGAAACATAAAGATTCAGTAATGCATATATATACGAATTAATGGAATTATGTTTAATTTCATATATATAAGAGATGTAAGATTATTAACAAATATGTCTCGCCAACATTTTGTTGTAGAGGATTTTCTTGCACAAGAAGTTCTTGTTCATCTTCAAAATTTAGTTAGTATTGTGAGCTGTCATCGAACTCTGGGTTGGCCTCATTCTAGTTGGGGCAGCCATATTGAGTGCCGACATTGATAATGTTCATCATGGCCTCATTCTGGTCGTAGTCATTTTGCGGTTTGACCATCTTAATTACCACAACTATATATAAATTAAAACCATATATACACTAGTCATGCATATGCAAATGGAGCGAGTCAGTGGCTTAAACTTAAATAACTATATATAGACTTCAGGGGTTATTATTTATGCTGAGCTCTATCTGGTTAGGGTTTGTGCCATGGTTAGGGTTTGGAGCGGATTCATGTCACACTAATTATGAAGATTCAAATTCAAATATATATAACTACAGAATTCAGGGTTATAAAATTCATAGCACTAATAAAATAAATCCTTTTAACCATGAAGATTTAAATATATTTCTTCAATATTATTTTCTACAACTATATTTTTTGGGGTTATAACCCTGGGGTGTCTCAAGGCGCCGATTATTTGGTAGGCCATGCGGCCCGCAACTCATCAGGTTAACAATGGCTCAAACGACTGAGGCCCAGCTAGGATGAGCACACTGAACCAACACCTAGGCCAGGGTCGGCCACGATCCCTTCTCCTACCTTAGTCGCACGGAAGACGCGCGACCTCTCTCCCATCATGACCCCTGGGGCAGGACGGAGAGAGATTAAGCGTGGCTCAGTATGTCTGCTCTGACAAGAGCAAGCACGCTGTACTGACCTCACAAGCACCTCAGTCTGGTCAAATGCCATCCCTGTGCCACGCTGCATGAACAAGACAACACCGCACAGCGGTGGCCACGGTACGATGACCACTATCCAAATACGGACCAGCAGGACGCGTGTACGATCCCACCCACTACAGGATGGGATCCATGACAAGGGTCTTGACCTAGAGACCTCCTTGGCTAGTGGAGTGCCATGACCCCTATGATCGGGGTCGTGATCCTTAGCCCCGATGAAAGGTCCTAAATGGCTAGAGGGGGAGAATAGCCTAAAAAATTTTCTATAAAACACTAGAGCAAGTGGTTAGTACACTAAATGGGATAATACAATTTTGCTCTAGCTCTACAAGGGTTGCAAGCCACCTATCTGTCGGTGTTTGGACCGAGGGGGGTCCTAAACCAACGAGTAAAAGCTGCGTGACTCTTTCCTGGATGGTGATGCAAGGAGAACACACGGGGGTTTATCCTGGTTCGGGCAAAAGAAGGCCCTACGTCCAGCGGGGAAGAGAGGTTTGTATTTCCTTGCACCCAGGTGCTCGTGTAGGGGTTACAAGCAGGCGAGAGAGGGTGTCGAGCCCAAGTCTCAAAGAGAAAAAGGAGAAAGATGGTTGCTTTTCGTTTTTTCCGTCGTCTTCGTGTTCGTCCTCCTCCCCCTTCGTTCGTCCTGGCCTGCCCTTTTATAGGGCGAGAGGTGGCCAAGTCGAGGGGAGGCTTGAGGCGATGTTTCGTCGATTCCTGTTGAGTTGACTGTAGCGACGTGGCTTCGGGATGGCCGGCCATCCCTGGGTATCCTGACGCGGTACGGGACAAGAGGGTGAAATGACCCAGAGTGCCAGGCCATACCGTCCTTCGAGCTAAGTCCAGCGTTGGGGCCGGGTCGAGGCTGGGTCGAGGTCGGATGGATAAGGCCGAATCCCCGGTATCGCGGGGGACGGACCTTGTCTTATCCTCCCTCGAGGGTGACTGATGGTGAATAGTGCGCGGTATGGTGGATACAGTGACGGCTTTCACCTCCCATCACGGGATGGGCGGTAAAACAGTGAGACTTGACGTGGGTATTGTTCCCGCGTTGACCCATGCCGTAGCCATGCCGGTCGGTGGTAGTAGGTAACCACATTGAATGCTATGGCTTTTGTCCCGGGTAGGTAAAGAAAGGGTGTCGAGGGGCCGGGGCGCGGTCGAGGCGCCCCGTCGAGCGGGCCTCGTACGAGTCGGAGCCGGGACGCGGTCGAGGCGCCCCGTCGAGCGGGCCTCGTACGAGTCGGAGGCGGGACGCGGTCGAGGCGCCCCGTCGAGCGGGCTATCTTTCATACTGGCTTCGGTTTTTGTTAGTGTTTTGGCGATAGCTGTGGTACCCCCGTACTGTTGGTACCGACAGTAGCCCCCGAGCCTTTGGGTGAGTGTGTGATCACTCTCCCAGAGGTTAGTCAGAACTGGAGTCGTAGCGTCGTGATTTTTCCGGTGGGGGCGCGCGAGCGCACCCGCCGGGTGTAGCCCCCGAGGCCTCGGTGGAGTATGGAGACTCCTCCGAGGTCTTGTTTGCGTTTGATTGGGGGACATTTTGTTGCGGTCAAGCCCCCGAGCCTCGTGCGCGCGAGGTCGATCAGGGTCCCGGCCGTCTTTCGCTGTGCGACCCTCACGCTCCTTTTTCGAAAAAAGGAGGAGGGGTGTAGAATGTCGTACTACCCTCGTTTGGGCCCGAGTTACGACGATCTCTGGTGAGCTGCTAGCGGGGGAATTCGAGTGAGAACCCGTGCCCCGTTCGTTAGGGGTCGGCTAGTGGCCCGGAGGCGCCCTCAAAAATGCCAAGAAGTGGTCGTGTGGATCCCGATTCCCTTCGACAGGATTCGAGGGCTCGATGCCTCCCCCGGAGGGATTCCTACCACAACCTTCTCCTTCGGCCTCGAATACGTCCTGGGGTGCCTCGAGAGCGTGGCTCGAGCCCTTGGCCATGTACGGGCGCACCCTGGGTCGTCCCTAACTCTGTTGCTCGAGGGCAGCTGTCGAACCCCGTTCGAGGGCCAGCTTTCGTTCCCTCGAGACTTATTGCGGGCTTCGCACCCATTTTTGCGGTCGGGACCCCGAGCCTCGCACGCACGAGGTCGATCAGAGTCCCGGCCGTCTTTCGCGACCCTCACGCTCCTTTTTCGAAAAAAGGAGGAGGGGTGCAGAACGTCGTACTACCCTCGTTTGGGCCTGAGTTCCGACGATCTCCGGTGAGCTGCTAACGGGGGAATTCGAGTGAGAACCCGTGCCCCGTTCGTTAGGGGTCAGCTAGCGGCCCGGAGGCGCCCTCAAAAATGCCAAGAAGTGGTCGTGTGGATCTCGATTCCCTTCGACAGGATTCGAGGGCTCGATGCCTCCCCCGGAGGGATTCCTACCACAACCTTCTCCTTCGGCCTCGAATACGTCCTGGGGTGCCTCGAGAGCGTGGCTCGAGCCCTTGGCCATGTACGGGCGCACCCTGGGTCGTCCCTAACTCTGTTGCTCGAGGGCAGCTATCGAACCCCGTTCGAGGGCCAGCTTTCGCTCCCTCGAGACTTATTGCGGGCTTCGCACCCATTTTTGCGGTCGGGATCCCGTGCCTCGCACGCACGAGGTCGATCAGAGTCCCGGCCGTCTTTCGCGACCCTCGCGCTCCTTCTTTGAAAAAAGGAGGAGGGGTGGAGAATGTCGCACTACCCTCGTTTGGGCCCGAGTTGCGACGATCTCCGGTGAGCTGCTAGCGGGGGAATTCGAGTGAGAACCCGTGCCCCGTTCGTTAGGGGTCGGCTAGTGGCCCGGAGGCGCCCTCAAAAATGCCAAGAAGTGGTCGTGTGGATCTCGATTCCCTTCGACAGGATTCGAGGGCTCGATGCCTCCCCCGGAGGGATTCCTACCACAACCTTCTCCTTCGGCCTCGAATACGTCCTGGGGTGCCTCGAGAGCGTGGCTCGAGCCCTTGGCCATGTACGGGCGCACCCTGGGTCGTCCCTAACTCTGTTGCTCGAGGGCAGCTGTCGAACCCCGTTCGAGGGCCAGCTTTCGCTCCCTCGAGACTTATTGCGGGCTTCGCACCCATTTAAGACATACCTGGAGATATTTCGTTGTCCGGGCGCGTTTTTTCGGGAGGCGAGATCGGCGCGTTATCGGCGTATGGTTACGACGTGGGGAGCGGCCACGTGCTCAGTTCCTGCGAGATATAAGGAAACGGTTAGGCGAGCGGTTTTGTCGCGAGAAACTGCTCCTTACTTTTCGCGCGGCCGTTGGGCTTCCGTCCGAGCATATAAAGCTAAGGCCTTGGGGTCTCCGTTCCCCACCGATTACTTGCATCCCTGCAATCCTTTGCCCTAGACATCCCCTACCACATCGCGTTCTCCGCCCGTCTTGCCGCAGCCACCGCATCCTTTTCTCCCATCCCCTTCCGACGACATCGATGGCAGGAAAGAGCCAGATCCTTCCCGCCGACGACTGGGCCGCCTCCTCGGTGACGGAGAGGAGGTTGGAGGAGTTGGTCGAGGACGGGCTGTTGCGGCCGAGGACGAACTCGGCGCGGCCGGAGTGGGTGGCACCGCCCCCCGCCCACCAGGAGCCAGTGCCCCCCGAAGGGTACGTGGTGAGCTTCGTCAGCTTTCATGAGCGGGGGTTCGGCGTGCCGGCATCGGTCTTCATGCGTGCGCTCCTCCACTATTACCGGGTGGAGCTTCACCACCTTTCCCCCAACGCCGTAGCGCAGGCCGCCATCTTTGCGGCGGTCTGCGAGGGCTACCTTGGGGTGGAGCCACAGTGGAACTTGTGGCTTCACCTTTTCAAGGCCGAGCTCTTCGCCAAGAGGGCAGGGGAGAAAGGCGTCCTGTCCGCGGCCCGAGTGGGGAGCTGCGTGCTGCAAGTGAGATCGGGTCGGACGGATCTATACATCCCGGCCCGACTCATCTCCTCGAACAGTGGGTGGCACGAGGGTTGGTTCTATCTCCGCAATGATGAAAATCAGTTGCCGAGGTACACCGGCCGCGTGCTGACTGCTCGAGAAGAGCACTGGTCGTACGGAGTGCCCGAGGCCGAGAAGACGCGCTTGGATCCGCTGCTGGCGGCGCTGCAGCAGCTTCGCCTTCGGGGCCTGACGGCTGCGGCGGTGGCGGCGGGCTTCCATCGCCGTAGAGTGATGCCGTTGTGCCAGCGTCGTCTCCGCCTGGACCAGATGACTCCGGAGGCGAACCTGGAGGGCACCCGGATGTCCCACGAATCCCTCACCCTTGAGGAGGTTCTCCGGCGGGCTCGCCGGATGGTCGGGAACTTCAAGGCGGAGGAAGCCAATCAGGTTCCCATGAGGCCTACCGAAGGGTGCGAATCCGTGGTACGTATCCCGGGGCTGAGGTATTGCTATTTTCGTTTATCTGTGGATTTCGCTGATGTGGTTGAGGCCGGCGTGTAGGATTTGTCGGCGTTGCGGGAAACGCGCCCACCAGTCCCGGAGGACCGGCCCGCCCGGGAGGCTCGACGCCTGCATGCCTCCCGGAAGAAGCAGGTCAAGGAGACGGCCAAGAAGCGGGCGATCCGCAAGGCCAAAGAGGCGGAGGCGTTGAAGAGGCGCCGACGCCAGCAGACCATCGACGGAGTGCCCCTGTCGCCGTCGCCTTCCGAGACAGTCTCGGGGGAGGACGACGGCAGCAGCGGCGAAGATGATGATGCCCTGTCGCGGTATGAGATTGCAACCAGGCTTGGGGACCTTCCCGACATTCGCCCCCTGCTGGAGCCCATCGGGGGGGCGTCCTCCTCGGTCGTCGTGGTCGAGGAGGTCGAGGGGAAGAAGGTGGAGAAGGAAGCGGGCCCCTCGAGGGGAGGGGCCGTTTTACCCTAGACCCGGCGAGAGGGGTCGACGGGGACGTCCGCTCCAGCCGGGGGCTCGCAAGCTCCGGCAGGGGCGGAGACGGCGGTGCCGGCGTCGTCATCGGCGGTGGCGCCGGCGGGAGTAAGGACCCGAGGCCAGCTGGCCTCGGAAGCACAAAGGGCGCAGGGCGGTGCGTCGGCCGGGGCCCCCAAGAGCGCTCGGCCCGCTGGTGAGGCCACCGCGAGGCCACCAGCGGCCGTCCCGGGAGGCTCGAGCCGTGCGGGGTCGAGGTACTTGGTGCCGATTTCCGGGTAAGTATCTCAGCTTGGTTGTCCTGCCTTTCCTAAAGTCCGTCGGCTGACAATTCTTCTCACTTCGCAGGCTGAAGCGGAAGGCGGAGCCAATGGGGCCTACCCCTGTGAAGTCGCTGCGAGCCAGCGCCGTTGTCCTCAACCGGACGACGGAGCAGGACGCGGCCTGGGTCCGTTAGGTCGAGGCAGCGAAAGGGCGCCTGCGACATCAGCAAGGGTCGGCCGACGCCGCGGCGGTTGCCGGCCCGGAGCCCGCCGTCGAGGGGGCCGAACCGGCAAAGGCGGCGGCTCTTGACGTGGTCGAGGCGGGGCCCCGGCCGTCGGGGACGGCCGAGGCTGCTGTTGCGGTCGCGACGAACGAGGCACCCGTCCGTGACGTGGAGCGGGCGGGTGCTGACGTGACCGAGGAGGAGGTCGTGTCGGTGTCGGGGCAAGAGACGTTCCTGGCGAAGGGGTCGCAGCCGCGACAAGGCCCGTCGGCAGAGCCAGCGGGCGTGGTGGAGATCGGGGCGGTCGGGCCTCCATCCGGAGCATCCGAAGAAGAGACGCCGGCTCCGGCGGTGCCGACGGTCGAGGCGAGGGTACCGGAGCCGTCGTCGGTCGAGGTGCCGGCTCCGGTGGCGCCGGCGGTCGTAAGTGCCCGCCCTCACGCTCCCCTCGACAACATCTCCCTGGACAAGGGAAAACAAACGATAGGGGTCGAGGGGGGTGAGGTCGTGGACCAGGCCGGTGTCTCGACGGCCGTTGGAGAGGCGGATACCGCGGGCGAGGCCGGTCCTTCCGCGGGACCGGGAGACGCCCCGGCCGGGTCGTCCTCCTCGTGGCCCGACATCGCCGCGCTGGCGATAGCGCGGGTCGAGGCGGAGCTGCCGAAGTGGGGGGGGGCCGTCCCTTGAGTTTAGGGACGCTACGAACCCTGACGCCGAGCCCGTCTTTGTCCTTAGCGACAAAGACGAAGTGCACCGATGGGAGTACCTCGAGGGCGTCCGCCAGCATCTCGACCGGTTGCTTCGAGTGGCGTCCGGCGCTGTGCGGAGTATGGGGGATGCCACCGAGGTATGATCGACCCGTCGGCTCGCTTCATCGGCTGTTTTTTCTTTGGATTTGTGACCTTTTCGAATCGCGTTCAGGAGCTGAAGGAGTACTCCCGCCGCAAGTCACTCTTCATCCGTGACGAGAGTGGCGTGTGGGGCGCGCTGTCCCAGCAACGGGTTCTGGTCGAGGAGGCCCAGAAACGGCTATCCGATCGGAACGCCGAGATGGCTGAACTGCGCGTCGCATACGCCACATTGAAGGAAGAGGCGGCGCAGGCATGGGCGGCCGAGGCCGTGATGCGCACAAGCCTGGACAAGGCTCGGGAGGAGGCTACCCAGGCGCGCAGGGACCTCGAGCCCTTGTCTGCGCGGGTGAAGGAGCTTGAGGAGGATGTCTCCCAGGTCAGTCTTCAGCGCGACGTCTTCCATGCCGAGGTCACGACGCTGCAGGGAGCCGTCCAAAAGAAGGACGCAGCCCTCGAGTCTGCTCGGCAGGAGGTCGAGGCGCTAAAGGCGGCCATCCGTGACAAGGACAACGCCTTCCTGGGGCTCGAGCGAACATGTGGGGGGCTCCGCGACGAGGTCGTGGGCTTGCAGACCCACGTCGAGGGTAAGTATGGTTGTTATAGTCACGACGTTGAAGGCCCCGCGTTGGGCACTAACTTGTTCATCGTGTTTCAGAGCTGGAGAGAGAGAACCGAGAGGCCCAATCGTGCGCCAACTCCTTCCAGAGCCTCTTCGAAGCCGAGGTCTGGAGGACCCAACTTCTCCAGGGCGTGATCACCACTGTGTGCGACGGCCTAGGGGTCGAGCCCGACACCGACACCGGGGAAGATGTTCCGGGGAACTCCTTCGTCCGACGGATGGTGGCGCTGGGCCGCCTTGCCCGGGAGAGGATACGGAACGGCCTCCATCACGGCGTGAAGAGGGCGCTGGCCGTCGTCCGTTCGGGGTTTGTGTTTGACATGGGGCTCGTTGCCGAGGGCTTCATCACAGACCCCGATCGGACGGACGAGGAGAACGAGGACGCCTGCATGGAGCTGATCGAAGCCGCCGAAGAGCCTGGGAGTCGTCTGGCCTCGCTTTTTGAAGCCGAGGTGGTTCCGCCTGCTGACGACGAAGGCCTGTGAGCCAAATCTGGGCATGAAGGCCCATGTAATAAGTTAGTATTTCGAATTTTGATCGCGGTGGCCGCGGAGGCCTAAAAGACTCGAAACATAAACCGGTTCGCGGGTGATTTAGTTTTACTCGAGCTTTTCTTCCCTTTATCGCACGGATCGTGTTCTCGCGTGATTTACCTAGCGCGCAGCTACATCCTTTGGCGTAAGGGAGCGAGTGGAGGTACCGTAGCCTCGGAGGCGTAAGTGATCTCGCGGCTCGACTGCCCTTGAGCTTCAGGGTGATGTTGCGGCCTAGTAAATCGTGTGAGAGCCGGATCTAAGCGACAGAGGGTATGTTCTTTTTTAACTTTAGGAATCGTTGTTTAGATCTTCTCAGCGTGAAGGCGTATCTCTAAAAGGCGCAAGGGTCGAGTGGAGGTACCGTAGCCCCGGAGGCGTAGGTGATGCTCCAGGCTCGAGAGCCCTTTCGAACCTGAGGGTGCTCTTTCAGCGAAGTCGATCTAAGAAACGGTTCTTAAATTTAAAAAAGAGCACAAGTTTTTTCGGTTTTTCGGGGACCGGGGGTTCCCCCCTTGCCAGCCCCCGAGGGAGGGTCGACTCTGGGAGTGCAGGGTCGATCCTCCCTTATTACGAAACGAGAAATTTTAAACATCGCTGTATTCTTTATTGACGAAAAAGGAAATACAGAGCCTCGAGGCTTTTTAAGGAAAGAAGCGACGTAGCTGTTCGATGTTCCAAGCGTTGGTGAGGATTTCGCCCTTCTCGTTGGATAGCTTGTAGGTGCCCGGCTTTAGTACTTTTGTGACGATGTACGGGCCTTCCCATGGTGGTGTAAGCTTGTGCCGTCCCTTGGTGTTCTGGTTCCGCCAAAGATCGCACCAACCGCCTCCTCGCCGGAGGCGAAGTTGGTGACGATGTCCATCAATCCGTTGGCAGTGAGCGGGGTGTTACGGCCCAACTCCCGGACCAACTCCTTACAGGTGGTACCGGAGAGGAAGGCCGTAATCACGTCGGAGTCGGTGATGTTGGGGAGCTCGGTGCGCTGCCGGGAGAAGCGCCGGATGTAGTCCCGGAGGGACTCATCTGGTTTCTGCTTGCAGCTCCGGAGGTCCCACGAGTTGCCGGGGCGCATGTAGGTTCCCTTGAAATTTCCCTCGAACACCCTCACGAGATCGTCCCAGTCGTGGATCTGCCAAGGTGGGAGATCCTCGAGCCAGGCTCGGGCGGTGTCGGAGAGGAACAGGGGGAGTTGCCGAATGATGGCCCGGTCATCGGTGGCCCCGCCCAACTGACACGCCAAGCGGAAATCGGCGAGCCAAAGTTCGGGTTTGGTCTCGCCGTTATACTTGGTGAGAGTCGTGGGGGGACGGAACCGAGCCGGGGGCACCGTCTCACGGATAGCCCTACTGAACACCCGAGGGCCAGGAGGTTCGGGTGAAGGGCTACGGTCTTCCGAGCTGTCGTAGCGTCCGCCCCTGTGGACGTGGTAGCCTCGAGCTACACCGTCACCGTGTTTGCGTGTGCGACGCTCGACGATGTTGCCACGGGTGTCTCGAGGCTCGCGGTCGTTGGCGATGAGCTCAGGGGCAGGTGCTACCCGGTTTCGCCGGGCAGGCTCGGGATGAACCGAGGCTTCTCTCTCCTGTCGGGAAGGCTCGAGGGTCCGCTCCGAGGCTGCTTCGCGCCGCCTCGAGGCAGAGCTCTCGGCCTGCTGCATGGCGGCAGTCTCGAGGAGCCCTCGGATTTCGTCTCGAGCCCGACGAGCGTCAGGGTTTGACGGCTCGGGCATGTTGCGCAGGAGCATGGCAGCGGCGACAACGTTTTGGCTGGCTCGAGCGAAAACCGGGGGGTCGACCGCCCGGTCCTCGTTGATGCGACGGTTGACGTCGCGAGCCCTCTCACGAGCTCTCCCGCCAAATGCGTGTTCCGCACGCTCACGCTCGAGGGTTTGCTGGAGGAGATCCAGGTTTTCGCGTTCCTGGTCAAGCTGGTCCTGCAACTCGCGAATCTGTCCGAGCTGCGCTCCTTGATCCGCAAGGAACTGGGGCTCGTTTCGCTCGGCAGGAAGCTCGACATGAGGGGGCGTGTGCCTTTCCTCGACCGGCTCTTCGTCCTCTGATTCCGAGGTGCTTTCAACGTCGATGTTGAAGCACTCACGAGTCGGATCATAGGTGTCGTCGGCCGAGTCGGAGTCAGGTGCGCCAAAGTAGTAATATGATGGGGGAATGTGTGGCCGATGCCAACCATCACCGAGGTGGTGACGTGGAGAAGCAGTCACACGGGGTTCTGTTTCCGGTGTCTCCGTAGAGTCCCGATAATCAGAGACCGGCGTGGACGCAACGAGGTCCAGAGTGGAGCGTAGATGGTGTCCGGGGAGTTCCTCATAAGCGCTCATGCGAGTGCTCACGGAGGATGCATACACCCGGGCGACCGAGTCTAGTCCAAACGGGAATGGTGATGAGGACGTCACTGTTCGTGGCGAAATAGATGCTATGGACAGTGGTGTCCCACCGGACGGGGGAGCGGCGGGATTCCTCGTTGGCACGCGACCCTTGACCAGGCTCATCCTTCCCAAATCTTCCAAAAGGAGATCTGGGCTAGCGCCTGTCTGGGGGGTGCCGGACCGGGGGATCCCATCGCCCTCCGTTAGGTAGAGACGGTAGTTGTGCTGGGCTCGCCGTCGCCGGGCGGCCCGCGACCGCCTGGAGCGGCGGTGCCGGTTGACTGCTCCCCCGGGCTGGGAGAGCTCGTAATCTTCGTCGGTTGGGTGCCTGGGTGGGAGTAGGACCATGTCGTAGCCAGAGCCGAGCGACATGAACTCCAAACTCCCAAACCAGATCACCGTACCCAACGGGATTGGGCGTTCGGGGTTAGCCATCCAGGAAGAACGGCGAGAAAGCGACGTTTGCACGCAGCGCTCCCCTACCTGGCGCGCCAACTGTCGGTGTTTGGACCGAGGGGGGTCCTAAACCAACGAGTAAAAGCTGCGTGACTCTTTCCTGGATGGTGATGCAAGGAGAACACACGGGGGTTTATCCTGGTTCGGGCAAAAGAAGGCCCTACGTCCAGCGGGGAAGAGAGGTTTGTATTTCCTTGCACCGAGGTGCTCGTGTAGGGGTTACAAGCAGGCGAGAGAGGGTGTCGAGCCCAAGTCTCAAAGAGAAAAAGGAGAAAGATGGTTGCTTTTCGTTTTTTCCGTCGTCTTCGTGTTCGTCCTCCTCCCCCTTCGTTCGTCCTGGCCTGCCCTTTTATAGGGCGAGAGGTGGCCAAGTCGAGGGGAGGCTTGAGGCGATGTTTCGTCGATTCCTGTTGAGTTGACTGTAGCGACGTGGCTTCGGGATGGCCGGCCATCCCTGGGTATCCTGACGCGGTACGGGACAAGAGGGTGAAATGACCCAGAGTGCCAGGCCATACCGTCCTTCGAGCTAAGTCCAGCGTTGGGGCCGGGTCGAGGCTGGGTCGAGGTCGGATGGATAAGGCCGAATCCCCGGTATCGCGGGGGACGGACCTTGTCTTATCCTCCCTCGAGGGTGACTGATGGTGAATAGTGCGCGGTATGGTGGATACAGTGACGGCTTTCACCTCCCATCACGGGATGGGCGGTAAAACAGTGAGACTTGACGTGGGTATTGTTCCCGCGTTGACCCATGCCGTAGCCATGCCGGTCGGTGGTAGTAGGTAACCGCATTGAATGCTATGGCTTTTGTCCCGGGTAGGTAAAGAAAGGGTGTCGAGGGGCCAGGGCGCGGTCGAGGCGCCCCGTCGAGCGGGCCTCGTACGAGTCGGAGCCGGGACGCGGTCGAGGCGCCCCGTCGAGCGGGCCTCGTACGAGTCGGAGGCGGGACGCGGTCGAGGCGCCCCGTCGAGCGGGCCTCGTACGAGTCGGAGCCGGGACGCGGTCGAGGCGCCCCGTCGTACGGGCCTCGTACGAGTCGGAGCCGGGACGCGGTCGAGGCGCCCCGTCGAGCGGGCCTCGTACGAGTCGGAGCCGGGACGCGGTCGAGGCGCCCCGTCGAGCGGGCCTCGTACGAGTCGGAGGCGGGACGCGGTCGAGGCGCCCCGTCGAGCGGGCTATCTTTCATACTGGCTTCGGTTTTTGTTAGTGTTTTGGCGATAGCTGTGGTACCCCCGTACTGTTGGTACCGACACTATCCAACAATGCTAGTTGCTTTAATCACTAGGCACACAAATGGCTATATCGCTACTCACTAAGAGCTCTCAAACTTACTACACTAAAGAGCTCCACTAGATGAACTTAAGCTACAAAGCAAGCTTTCAATTCTATCTACACTAAAGAGCTTGCTACAACTAGTTTGCGATAAAGTAATGGAGTGAGCAAGATGGTTATACTGCCGCATAGAGGAGTGAACCAATCACAATGTGAACACTATTTCAATCACCGGGAGAATATCAAGGGGCAAGAGACAACCGATTTTTCTCCTAAGGTTCACATGCTTGTCGGCACACTAGTCCTCATTGTGTCGACCAACACTTGGTGGTTCGGTGGCTAATAGGTATCACACACCTAGCCCACCACAAGGGGCATTGCAAGAACCTATCTCAAGTGAGGTAACTCAATGACACGAGCAATTTACTAGAGCTACCTTGCGGCTCTTTGCTGGCGAAGGTGCAACATCCCTCACAAGATCACCGAAGCCGGCCATGAACAATCACCAACACGTGCTAGACCTCCACCGCTACTCCAAGCCATCTAGGTGGCGACAACCACCAAGAGTAACAAGAAATCCACAGCCACATTGATCCCCAAGTGCCACTAGGTGCAATCACTCAAGCAAATACACTTGGAATCACTCCCAATCTCACTATGATGATGAATCAATGATGGAGATGAGTTGAAGGTGTTTGCTTAGTCTCACAATGATGTCAAGTATGTTAAAGTGCCAAGAGAGTGAGCCCCAAGCTGGCCACCAACTATTTATAGACGGCCAAAACAAATAGAGCCGTTGGTTCTGCCGTGGGCTGACTGGACGCTGTGACCCATGCATCCCCCTGTTTGAACCAGAGCTGTCTGATCTCAACGATCGAAAATGATTGCTCACACAATTAAGTTGTGATCGGATGCGTTGAAGGAAACGACCTGACGCCGCGGCTCTAGAGTCTGGTCAACTCCAGTAAGCATCCAAGGAGGATTTTTGTTGACCAGGCACGTCTAGTCAGAGGTGACCTGACGCGCCTGATGTCCGGTCATTACACTGCTCCTCTCCGTGCGCCTACGAAGCTGACACCAGCATACATCACAAGCCGACCTGGTGCGTGCCCTGCATGTCCGATCGCGTGAAGCCACCGCCACTCAACATGTGACCGGACGCGCCGGTCAAGCCAGGCCAGCATCCAGTCATCACTTTGCTCTCTTGGCCACTTCGTGCCATGTTTAAAAATTGACTAGACTCGCCTGGCCAGTGTCCGATCAAGATGTGTCCAGCATCTGGTCAATGTGCAGCTCCTCCTTTTCTTTTTCTAAGTCCGCAACCACTTTGCCCTTGCTTCCCAATTGCTAACCACAAAGTGTGAAACTTGTGTGCACGTGTCTTAGCATTTTTTAAAGCATTTTACAAGGGTCAAAGTTAGCACATTAGGTCCCTAAATGCATATGCAAGAATCATGTCACCTAGTGGCACTCGATAAACCATTTAGCCAAAGATTTTTCATCTTCATAGTACGGCTATCGATCCTAAGTCACTCACACCCTCTATGTTGTCTTGAGTGCAAAGCAAAAACCTATCATATACCTTTGCCTTGATCATCTCGGTTTTTGCTTTCTTCTTTTCCAAATTGAGCTTGATCATCATCAACACATCTCCATCTCCATCTCCATGGATCTCATCTTGCTCAATCACTTGGATTGCACCAACCTAGCTCATATTACCACTCATGACAAAGGTTAGTGCTAGGTTTCATCAATTATCCAAAACCAAACTAGGGCTTTCAATCTCTCCCTTTTTGGTAATTGATGACAACCTATTTATAAAGATATTCAATGAAACCTTTTTGGATTCATGTTCCTTGCCCAAGCATATTACCATGTGTAAAGATTATGGACAAGTTTTATCAACCCAAATTGGTAGTATTAGCTACCTCTACATATGTGCTAAGAGTTTGGATTTAAAAGCTTGCACATATGCATGGATTGGAAGTTTGGGAGAGTAATAGCTACCAAGTGATGCTAAGGTATAAAGAATGGACCTTTGAAGCATGGTACCAATCAGAGTTGCCATTTGAAGACCATCCTTAGCACCATGGTTAGTTAGATAGCACTTGCAAAACATGAACACTAGATACCTCGTAAGATCAACATTATAAACAAGGCACTAGTACCACTGTAAAATATGCAAAACACATCTAACTATCATCCTATGCATGCTAGTTTTCATTTCATCAATCATTTTCTATAATCTAGCATACACCACACAAGCATGAATAGGGAATTTACACTTGTGCCACGCAAGCAAACATATGTAATGCACATAAATGCCTAGACAAATGCAACATACAAGTTTATGAGCTTGCTCCCCTACTTGTGTGCTTCAAATTTTAATTGATCCCCTTACAATACAATTGAATTGTTCGCTCCCATATCTTTTCCATCTTTGTGAATTTCTCTCCCCCTTTGTCATCAATGACCACAAAAGATGAGCTCAAATTTTAGATAGGTTGGGGTGAAACCGTGTGAAGTGAGGATTATTTTCCCAAATTGGTTCAATTTAGATCACTTGCAAAAGATGTTTAACTTAGTTTGATCTAAGGGCAAGCTTCTTCGCACCTCCAAATAAGGGTTATCGTGCACCATGTTGAGTTAAACACTTATAGCTAATTCTCTAGCTCAAACACTAGGTTCACAAGCCCACGAAATGCCATATGCTACCACTAGATCATTTCAAACATACAAGCAATAGTGGTACCATACAATCATCAAATTCATTTAATTGTCATGAATGATCCTAAGACATGTGAGGAATGACTAGATGCACTAAACAAGTCCTTAGCAATAGATGAATAACATGTCAATCAACTTTACCTTGCTTTGCTCGAAGGAGAGGCATGTCAAATAATGGGGACGCATCAACCCATATCTGAGAAGTTAAGTATGTTCAATTCATTCCTTATCTTGCAAAACCTCTTCTCATCAAGTGGCTTGGTGAAGATATCGACAAGTTGATCATCAGTGCCCATACTCCCAATACAAATGTCCCCTTTTTGTTGGTGAACTCTAGTGAAATGTTGACAGATATCTATGTGCTTTTGTTTTTGCATGTTGAACCGGATTGTTGGTGAGCTTCACGGCACTCTCATTGTCACATAGCAATGGCACTTGTTTGAACTTGATTTCAAAATCATTCAAGGTGGTCTTCATCCAAAGAATTTGTGCACAACAACTACCAACGGTTATGTATTCAGCTTTAGCTATTGAAAGTGCAACACTATTTTGCTTCTTTGATGACCAAGAAACAAGTGGTCTTTCCAATAGTTGACATGTGCCCGATGTGCTCCTTCTCTCAACCTTGCATCCTGCATAATCGGAGTCTGAATAATCAATCAACTCAAGCTTTGCTCCTTTTGGATACCACAATCCAATATTTTGTGTATGCTTCAAGTATCTCAATATTCTCTTTGTTGCCTTCAAATGACTTTCTCTTGGTGATGCTTGAAATCTAGCACACATGCATACACTAAACATCACATCTGGCCTTGATGCGGTCACATAGAGTAGGCTTTCAATCATAGACCGATACATCTTTTGATCCACCATGTTGCCACTTGCATCATTATCCAAGCTTTCATTTGTCCCAATTGGTGTACTAATAGCTTTTGCATCTTTCATTCCAAACTTCTTGAGCATGTCTTTTATGTACTTGCCTTGACTCACAAATGTGCCATTCTTCATTTGCTTGATTTGAAGACCAAGGAAGTAACTAAGCCTCCAATCATAGACATCTCAAACTCACTTGCCATCATCTTTTTAAACTCATCACAATAGTTTTGATTGGTTGATCCAAATATGATATCATCAACATAGATTTGCAACACAAACAAGTCCTTACCAATCTTCTTGGTGAAGAGAGTGGTTTTAACCTTGCCCATAATGAATCCCTTAGAGAGTAGGAAATCCCTCAATCTCTCATACCATGCTCTAGATGCTTGCTTCAAGCCATACAAAGCCTTTCTCAACTTGTAGACATGGTTGGGTTTCTTCTCATCTTTAAAATCGGGAGGTTGCTCAAAATACACAAGCTCATCGATATACCCATTGAGAAATGCACTCTTCACATCTATTTGGTATAACTTGATGTTTCCAGCACAAGCATAGGCTAACAAGATCCTAATTGCTTGTAATCTTGCAATAGGGGTATATGTTTCTCCAAAGTCAAGACCTTCAACTTGAGTGTAACCTTGAGCCACTAATCTTGCTTTATTCCTTACAACTATCCCATCTTGATCTTGCTTGTTCTGAAAGACCCACTTTGTTCTAATCACATTATGATCCTTAGGCCTCTTAACTAACTCACATACTTAATTTCTCTTATACTCACTCAACATTAATCTTCCCATGTTAATCAAAATTCTATTCTTCCTCTCAACTAGGCCATTTGATTAAGGAGTGTATTTGGCCAAAAATTAATGCCTAATCCTAAACTCATCACATAAATCATCAACTCTTGTGTTCTTGAATTCACTTCCATTGTCACTTTTTACTTTCTTGATGATTGTTTCAAACTCATTGTGAATTCTCTTGATGAATGTCTTGAAGGTTGCAAATACATCACTCTTGTCAATAAAAAAGAACACCCAAGTATATCTAGTGAAATCATCCACAATCACAAATCCATATTTATTTTCACCAATGCTAGTGTATGTGGTTGGTCCAAACAAGTCCATGTACATCAACTCAAATGCCCTAGATGTGCTCATCATGCTCTTCTTAGGATGTGTGTTTACAACTTGCTTTCCAGCTTGACATGCACTACATTGCTTATCCTTCTCAAATATGACATCTTTCAAGCCTTTAACTAGATCATACTTAATCAATTTGTTCAATTGTTTCATTTTAATATGACTAAGCCTTCTATGCCATAACCAACCCATGCTAGATTTAGTGAGCAAACATGTTGGCAATTGAGTTTCTCTAACATTAAAATCAACCAAGTATAGATTTTTTATATCTAAATCCTTTGAATATCAAGTTAGAGCCATCTACACTTATGATCTCTACATCATCCACACCAAATATGGACTTGAAACTAAAATCATACAGTTGAGCTACCAATAATAGGTTAAATTTCAAGCTCTCTACTAGTAGCACATTGAAAATGCTCAAGTCATTGGATATTGCAATCTTACCAAGCCCCTTGACCTTGCATTTATCATTGTCACCAAATGTGATACTATCAACCCTATTGCTATCATTTTCATTGATTAAATTGAACATTCTTAAATCACTGGTCATATGTTATGTGCACCACTATCAAGCACTTAATGCCTTCCTTCGGCTTTGTAATTGACCTACAAAAGAAGATCAATTCTTTTTAGGTACCTAAACTTGCTTGGGTCCTTGAAGGTTAGTTACCAAGGTCTTTGGTATCCAAATGGCTTTCTTCTTTGGGCCCACAATTGGTGTACCAATGAACTTAGCCTTCACACTATTGGCACCCTTAACAAGCATGTAACAAGAATAACATCTAATTGAGGATACAATAGGTTGCTTTTTCTTGTTAGTCTTGCAATATTGCTCTATATGCCCAACTTGCTTACATCTACTGCAAAACCAACCATTGCCCTTCACAAAGCTAGCTTTGGGAGTGACAAAGGCTACCTTGCCTTTCTTGGGGGTTAGCCTAATCTCTCTTTGTTGAGAGAAAACCTTTGGCTATCCAAGCACTTTAGCAAGCGGGCATCTCCACCATAGGCATTATCTAAAACACAAGTGAGCTCATTCACCTCCTTCTTGAGGGTCTCATTTTTCACTATTAGTGAGGCATCACAAGTGAAACCATCACTCAAGGGTGAAGTGAAAGTAGCAGTGCTGCAAGAAGGGTTAGTGGGAGCAACAACAATGGGCTTATAAAATGATTCATCAAGAATATCACATGTTAGTCCCACATCACATGACATAATCACTTGCTCCTTCTTGGCTTTTTCCTCCTTGACTTGCTTGAGGAGAGAGGAGTAAGCCTTTTCAAGTTTAGACTGAGTTTTGCCAAGCTTCTCATGGTCTTCCCTTAGACTCTCATGAGTAGAATTGAGCTCATTAAAGGATTGCTTAAGAAGTTTGACTTTCTCATGTAATTCTTTGCACTCCTTTCTCTTCATCTCAAGACATGTGTGAGCATTCTCCAACATGTCCATGAAAGCCTCCTTGGAGTCCTCATCATCATCATCGTCATTACTCCTGCAATCATCACTTTCACAAGCATCATCATCACTATCATCATATTTTACCTTGGTGGGCTTTGCCATGAGACAAGTTGAAGTGTCGAAGATGGAAGGCTTGTTGTTGATGGCTATGCTTGCAAGTGTTTTCTTCTTGGATTTCTTGTCATTGTCCTCTGAAGAAGCATTAGTATCCCACGTCACCACATAGCTATCACCTTTCTTCTTCTCCTTCTTCTCTTTCTTTTGCTTCTTCTCATCCTCATCATTATCACTATTGTAAGGACAATCCACCGCAATATAGTCCGGGCTCTTGCAATTGTAGCATCTTCTCACATATTCTTTGCTCTTGTTGTCTCTTCTCTTTCTTGCACCATAGCCCTTCTTCTTCATGAATTTGCCAAACTTGCGCACAAAGAGAGCCATGGCCTCATCATCAATGTCACTAGCATCTTCATCATCACTTGATTCTTGCTTCTTTGACTTGCCCTTGTTCTTAGATAATGAGCTAGCCTTAAATGCTACACTGTCGACGAAACCTGGTCGGCAGTCCATCGAGGGGTATGACCATGATGGTGATTTGTCGGTAGACAGGTGCGCAAGACATGAACCAGATGGTAACAGGACACACGACACAAGATTTATACAGGTTCACACCGTCAGCATGACGTAAAACCCTACATCCTATGCTCTGTTATTTTGTATTGAGTTATGTGGTGTATGACCTCTCCTCTAGGGGATCCTTGCCCCTCCTCTGGTTCATGTCTACTAGATGTAATTGAGTTATGTGTGGATGCGATAGTAACATTAACAATGACTACTAGATGTAATTGCACTAATTGAAGCATTCATTGACTTGTAGTTATAGAATGACTTAGGAATTATTCCTCTAATATTCTGATTGGACTAATTCTATTGCCATAGTTAGAGTGCTCTGAGTAATTTATTTATTTATCATGATGCTTGATCAGTACTTATCATATATATCTATATTTATATTGTGAATTACCCCTGTTTTGAGTAGAGCATGTGATATTGGTTCATTCTCTCATGCATAATCATAAATTATCAATACTAGATGCATAGTCATACCTTCCCAGTGGTAAAATTATAAATCTATAGCCTGCTAATACTCTAGGTAAAATGCTACAATGGTATAATTATCTGTCCGCTTGCAGAATTCTTTTCATTCATATCTTTAGATCCTTTATAGTCACATGAAATAAAAAATTTCTATTTAATGCTATTGTTATAGTAATGCTAGATAGTATCAACAAACATTTCTAGTTTTATCACTAGGGATGACAACCTAGTTTAATATTAGAGATGTAGGTAATCATAGGTGGCTACTATAAAAGTGACAAGTTAATAATTACCATACCATTTCTATTGTCATTGCTAAGAGTAGGATTAATTCTATTTTTAGTAGTGGTGCTAAGAAATGCCGACAAGCATTTTTGGCACCATTGCCGGGAAAGGTATTTAACTTAGGAAGTATTGATAATTTTCTATATTTGATGAGATTGAAATGACCATTGATCTCTGCTCATAACAGGCTTACCCTTATTTTGTCTACTTATGTATCTTATGCAGGATGATGTATGAAAGGTTTTGATCTTTCAGAAAATTGTCTTGATGATCCAGAAGTACTACTCAGAAATACTAGAGCCAAGCTCAAGAAGGTTGTCATGGTAGTTTCGGAAGACATCCAGATAGGAAGAAGCTTAACACCAGAGTTTGAGGCCATGGCGAACAAGAGTCTTCGTGAATTCTCTGCTCTGACAACAACAAACATTTGTACTGGACTTGAAGTCAATGTTGGAGACAATGGATTCGAGCTCAAGCCTACACTCATTACCATGGTGCAAGCTAATCAGTTTTGTGGAAAGGCTCATGAAGATGCAAGTGCACACTTACAACACTTTCTAGAGATCTGTAGCATCTTCACTGTCAAGGGAGTAACTAGAGATGCTATTCTACTTTGCCTTTTCTCATTTTCACTATTAGGGAAAGCCAATCAGTGGTTCTACGCCAATAAAGAGAAACACACTACATGGAATAACTGCTCAACTGCTTTCCTAGCCAAGTTCTTTTATACAGGCAAGACCAATGCTCTGCATGGAAAAATTTCAAGCTTTTAGTAACAACATGATGAATCAGTCCCCGAGGCATGGGAATGCTTTCAAGATTACATTGTAGAATGTCCTCATCATGGGATGGAGAATTGGCTACTTATGCAAACTTTCTATTACGGGCTAAACACTAGCAGCCGTGAGACAATGGATGCTACTGCTAGGGGTGGTTTCTTGTCACTCAACCTCGCAGATGCAACATCACTTGTGGAGAAGATGGCTTCTAATCAGAGCTAGAATGAAGAACATGTTCAACCTCATAAGAGAGGAGGAGGTATGCATCAACTCAAGGAGGTAGAATACTATCTGCCAAAATGGACCTACTGATGAAGAAGCTTGAAGATCGAGTCAGTGAGAAAAGAGAAGTCATGCACATCAATGATTCTCGCATGATTTGTGAAGAGTGTGGAAACACTGGGCATTCAGGGAGCAATTGACCTGAACTTCAAGAGGATGTGAACTACATCAACAACAACAACTATCGTCCTCAACAAAATTAAGGATGGAATCAGCAACAGAGGCTAAACTACCAAGGTAATTACCAATGTAACTTTCAAGGTAATAATTACAATAATTTCAATCAACACCCTCGAGAGATTTAGTTGCTGGCTAATCAAGATTGTTAGATTAGATGTATAAAAAGGTAGCTTGTAATGATAAAACTTTAGAGAACATAAATACTAGAATAGATACCTTTGCTTCTGCTATTAAGAACTAGCATAGCTTTAATAAAATGATAGAATCACAGATAGCTCAGCTGGCAGCTGCTGTTCCTCCATCGGATAAAGGTAAGATTCTGGGGCATCTGGAAGATTTAGAAATTGTAAATCTTGTCAATATTAATGCATCTTATTACTACACTCAACCATCGAAAGTGAAGTGGATTGATTATTCATTTTCTGACAAGAAAGGTGATCTAGGGAGACCCGTCATTCCAATCTCCATAGGATGTCACATTTTCTAGGAAGCTATCTGCGATTTTAGTGCAAGTGTCAACATCATGTCCAATGTAATATATGATAAGATTTTAGGAGATTCTTTGTTGTACACAAATATGTGTTTGCAGCTTGCAGATCAGACACTATGCTACCCTGAGGGAGTTCTTGAAGATGCTATCATTTGAGTGGAACAATCATATGTTCCGGTAGACTTTGTGGTCGTAGAAACAGGAGGGGATGAGAGAGCACCAATCATATTGGGCTGACCATTCCTATGCACCACGAAGGCCATCGTTTATGCAGAGCATGCAAGATTGTTTTCACCATCAAGGACAAGAAAGAGAAGTTCTCGTTCAAGAACCGCATGTTGCACTCTCCTACACAACCTCAGGCACCATACAAATAGGAAGATTCAGTGTTAACCAAGAAGAGAAGAACAATAGAAACTAGAAGAAGAATAAGGCTAGCCATACACAGGAAGAGACTATCAAGATGATTAACACAACCAGATCTGAGTATGACCGCCTGCTCACTCCACCATTCCTAGTCAAGAAAGATGATCCTGGAGTACCAACAATTGACTGCACAATCAATCAGAGAATCTTCCATAAGACCTTCTGCGACATTGGATCGGGTGTCAACATAATGTCAAAGGTAACATATGAATATTTATTTGGTAATGAACCCTTCTATCCTACATATATGCAATTACAAATGGCGGACTGAAACGATCCTGCATTCCACAAAGGGAATGTCACATATTCGATGTGTAATAGATGAATGAGTTCATGCCATTACCCAAATCTCAATCGAATAACAGAGTCATACATGAATATCAGAGTACAAATAGAAGGTTTACATTACTTATTATCATCGCCGCGCAGGGCGAAACACACTCACACATAGCAACTGGAACAACATCTCATAGACAGCAGCGGAAACTAGGACCCCTCGCACCAAGCTTGAGCACAGGGTGAACCCCTACTCCTCCTAGTCGTCCTCCTCCTCGTACTCGGGCTCTGAGCCTGCCAAAAATCTATCAGTACACTTGGTACTAGCCACGCATCTCCCACCCTATGATGCATTTGATTTGTGGAACTGGATGCAAAGAGGGAGGGTAAGAAAAGATCTATCTTTGGCCGTGGTTTCCTAAGCGAGTAGTCAATATATATATATTAATAATATAAGTTTGTCAAATTTTAACCCATCTCATTCACACACGTTATTCCATCCCAACACATATCTCATCGCCTCATAACATCTCATCTCCCTCTCTCATCAGCATGGGCAACTCCCTCTCGCCCATGTCTCAACGGCTAAGGCTAGATCACACACTGAAGTCATAGGGAAGGTAGAAAGACTCCTCTCATCTAGACAAGTGAAGCTGTACTTAGGAAAGGTCCATAGCCAAAAGGTTCGGCATATGTATCGATCGATCAACCAGAAACTCTGCGAAGGTTTACACATCCCACAAGATAGCTATCCTCGACGATGCCTCGTCTAACCAAATTCCGGGCCGCCTACCGACTAGAAACGGTACCACCCTATTACTCAGAACTAGGGCCGTGTCGGAGTGCCACCGACACGCTGAGACTCAGACGTAGTACTTGGCCCCTGAGTACTATGCTGTCTTGGGAGGGTGTGGGTCCTCATGCCCGTACCTCCCTACACTATCCGCTAACCTCTCAATAGTAGTGGCACCGCACCGGCAAGTCGAACGTCCGTCTCCTCCCCACAGAAGCGAGTGGGCATGCAAGGATTCCTAAGACTCGGTCCATAGGCGTGTCAGTCCTTAGGGTGACTAAGCAGGACATCTTCACAAGGGGAAACCATTTTCTGCTCAATGGAACACCCGGCACCCCGTGCCATCACAGCACCTCCTATCCCGAGGCTTCATCCCACAAAGACACTCCACCTTTGGACCTCTCCCTGTCACATGTACCCGCCACAGGCACCTCACATGGCGAACGCCCAGGTAGCATCCTCCGGCAAGACTTGTCCTCCCGACTCGTTGTAGATCCTGCTGGGTCGACTCGACCCTCACCACACACCCAAGACTCACGCCAAGATCTCCTCAGGTTCATTATCAGGTTATTATTAGGTTAACAACACCTCGTGCCTTATCTCAAACGCCTCTCACTCACCAGCATCACATCACAGATATAATGCGAGTAAGAGTAAAGCAGTAGGTAACGAGTGATAAAGCAACATCTAGTCTAACAGCAGGGTGAGCAGGTATAAGGTTGCAACAAGGTAAGTGGCTCAAAAAGCAGTAAACTACCATGCAACCTATCAGTAATATTAGGACATAAAAGTAAAGCACTAGCAATTCTAAGTATTTGCAATGCGTAATAGGATCTACGAATGGGTGGGGCGTGGCACCTAACAGGTCGTCACCCAAGTCATCGGTGTAGTCGGGGTCGAACTCCTCAGTCGGTGGCTCCTCCGGGTCTATAAAACGTGACATATGGCCGCGTCAGCTGCTCCTATAGAGGTGCACAAAGAAGCAACTAAAAACTAAAAGATCCAAATGCATTCAAACATAGGCCTAGGACGTAGAGCTCATTTTTAGAAAAAAAATGAACTCTGGTTTGGCATTTTTCTGAGCTACGGTGAATTAGTTATGAATTTTTGAAGACTAAAACATTTTCTAAAAAAGACAAAGGGGTTGAAATTCCAGGGGCTGACACGTGGCGGCTTGTGATTGGCTGTGGTGAACAGTGTCACTAACACGTGGGGTCCTTGAATAGTGCAGCTAACAGGCGGGACCTAGGTCAACGTTGACCGGTCAACGATCAATCGTTGATCGGGCCCAGACTGGGCTTAGGTGGGCCGGGTTAGGGCTTAGACATGGGCCGGGTTGGGCCGGCCTGGCCCGGACACGTGTCAGCCGGGTGAGCAGCCACGTCATAGTTTTGGGCCCCAAACGGGCTCAGCTCACCCACATCCGGCTCACGGTGGACTTGTCCTGCTGGTCTATGCGCTGCAGGCTTGGTCTACAGTGGCTCAGTCCACCGCCCCCTCCTACTCTCTGGTCCAGGTGCACCGGGTGTACGCGATGCACCAACCCCTCCCTCCTTTCTCCTTGCGACACGAACGCGGTAGCGCTCCCGCCGGTGATGTGCTCCGGTGCCAAGGTACTCCTGCGGCTCTAGCTAGGGGGTTATGGTTCCTACGACTGTAGGTGGCTAAGGCGAGTGCGAAGGCAAGCTAAAACTGGCAGGTTGGGGCCAGTGGCATGGCTGAGGGTGGTGGTGGCGACTTTGTGGCGGCGACGAAGCGGACTCCTCCAGCGGCTCTAGGGTCCCCTTTCCCGTCCCCTCCTACTAGCACGGTGAGCATCCCATGTCAAGGCGGAGTGCAAGGCACTCCCTTCTGTACCCCTACCGGTGTGGTGGGGACGGTACCTCGCCATGGTGGGGTCTGGCCATGGCGAGCATGAACCGTGCCAGCGTGTTGCCACGCTCCCGAGCCTTGAGCTTCAGCCAGTAGCGCCTCGTCCTAAGCGCAAGCTAGCATCAAGGTGCGTGCGTGGGGCCTTTGGTGAGCAAGGCCCCAACTTGGCTGTTCCTGGTATGGGGGCACCATGGCGGCGTCCTTGGGGCCATGACAGCAGCGAGCAGAGCAAGTCACCGGGCGTACCGTGGGGCTGTGGGGACTAGATGGTGGAGCAGCGGAGGGGCGATGCAGTGCCGGGTCATCGCAGCGTCGCCTCCAAGAAGAAGATGGGGCCGTTTCCTCTGGCTCCGGCAGGTCTTCGCCACGGACAGCTCCATCCTCCGGCGCCTCCCCTCTTCTCCTCACCTCTCCTTCTCGGCTTTTCTTCCCCCCTGGCTCCGTGCGATTGATGGGTTTTCACAAGGTGGCGGCTAGAGACGGGCTTGGGTTCCCGAGGTGTTCCCTTATGTAGCTGGCAGCGTCTATGGAGCTCGGTGAACGGCGGATCGGGCGGGAAGGCCACGTGGTGGCGATCGGAGCCCTCTGGGTCAGGGTTTTTGGGGGTATGGCGCGGTGCAGGAGCGTCCCGCGCCTCCAATTGCGTGTCCACGCCGGTCAAAAGGTGACCACAGCGTCACCTAGCCGGCCCATGGCGGAGACATCACCCGGCGAGGGTTCTAAAAAAGGGAAGGGGCAAGAGTGGAGCGGATTGCTACCGTGGCGAGCATCCGCCCATTGGGGGTGTAGGCATCTCAGCTCGAATGGGCGGGATCGTAGGGTCACGCCTGGGATTCTCTCCCACGCTCCGGTGCTCTGCTCTGCGTTGGAGCACGGGAGGCGAAGAAGGGTGGGGGAGAGGGATGACAGGCAGGGTCCAGTCGGCGGTGGCTCAGGGGAAAAATGACGGCCTTAACTTGTCGTCACGCAGGAGGGGAAAACAGGTCTTCAGTTGGGCTGCTATGGCGTGCCCAAGCGGGAGCCTGCTGGGCCAGCGGAGTCGACGCCGCGCTGGGCCTACGGAGGCCAAATGGCCTCTTCTTTTCCCTGGTTTACTCAATTTGTTTTTCCCTGGTTTACATGAGTGCCAACTATGTATATACCCTTAGGGGCTAGTCCACTAGGGGTCTAGGGTAGGTTAGGGTTCCATCCAAAGGTAGGCACTTAGGCAAGGTCAATTATTTAATTTATGAAGCAATTAGAGGTGGTTGATTAGTTAATTAAATAATCAAAGTTGTTGGTTTTTATCTCAATGCATAAAATCAAGAAGAACCAAATCACCCGTAGATTAAATTAATGCAAATGCTAACCAGCTAAATAGGGGCTACTTGTGCAACTACTAGGTGTTTTTCCTACATGACACTCACCAAACACGGGCATGTTTGCAAAAAAATTTTCAATTGTGATTTTTGGGTTTCGGAAAAACTGGGATGTTACAGTGTCCCCCCTCATTGGAATCTCATCCCAAGATTTAAAGTGTGACATACCTCTCGAACAAGTAGGGGTAACGGATCCATAGCTCAGACTCTTTCTCCCATGTTGCCTCTCTCTCAGTGTGATTGGTCCATAAAACTTTGCACATTGGTATAGTGGTGCTTCGTGTGTCTTTGGTTGCTCTGTCAAGAATCTAGACTGGGTACTCTCGGTACTCAAGTGTGTCCTGAATATCAAGCGCATCTGTGTGAACCTGTTCCTCTGGCAGCTTCAAACACTTTCATAACTGCGATACATGGAACACTGGGTGCACACCTGCCAATTCCTCAGGCAACTCAAGCCTGTATGCCAATTTCCCAATCCTCTCTGAGATTCGGTAGGGACCTACGTACCGTGGGGCTAACTTCCCTTTCACATGAAACCGAAAAGTGCCACAGAGAGGTGAGACCTTGAGGTAGACATGGTCTCCAACCTGGAACTCAAGGTCTCTTCGACGGTTATCTGCATAGCTCTTTTGTCGGCTTTGGGCAATCCTCAAATTTTCTCACACCTGAGCTACTCCCTCCTCGGCCTCCTTGATCTTAGCAGGGCCAAAGAACATTCGCTCTCCTACCTCATACCACATCAACAGGGTTCTGCCCTTCCTCCCATATAAGGCCTCAAATGGTGACATCTGAAGACTAGCCTGATGGCTATTGTTGTACGAGAACTCTACATGTGGTAAACTCTTCTCCCAATCTGTCCCATACTTTAGTACGCAAGCTCGTAGCATGTCCTCAAGAATCTGATTCACTCTCTCTATCTGCCCATCCGTCTAAGGGTGATAAGCGATGCTATAGTCAAGACGAGTGCCGATCGACTTGTGCAAACTCTACTAGAACCTAGATGTCCACTGTGTTCCTCTATCAGATATGATGCTAATAGGTGCCCCGTGAAGTCGGAGAATGTGTTCAATATATAGATCTGCCAGCTTCTCTACATGGTAGTCAACCTTGATAGGTACAAAGTGAGCTACCTTGGTCAACCTGTCCACTATAACCCAGATGGAGTCATGGCCTTTCGGGGATCGAGGCAACCCCATGATGAAGTCCGTAGATATGCATTCCCACTTACACACAGGTACATCTAGTGGCTTCAACAAACCAGCTAGTCTCTGGTGTTCGGCCTTTACCCTGTTGCATATATCACATCTGGCTACATGACCTGCAATATCCTTCTTCATGTCCTTCCACCAAAACATCTTTCTCATGTTGGTATACATCTTTGTACTGCCAGGATGGATGCAATACTTAGAGTCATGTGCTTGTGCCAGGATCTCCTTACGGATGGCCTTATCAGATGGTACACAGACTCTGTTGTTGCACCAACACACTCCTCGTCCATCTACTCAGAACTCAGGGTACTTACCAGCTTCCATCCATTCACGAAGCTGCAAGATCTCAGGGCATTTCTTCTAAGCCTTACGAATGCGGTCCATTATGTTGTATTGCACTCGCAGTTCATTCAACATGCCCTTGGGTATGATCTCGAGGCGAAGTTCACCCATTTCCTGATGTAGCTCGGATGGTACGACCTCCATGGATAGACTGTGGCAAAAGATCCTATGGCTCAAAGCATCCGCAACTACGTTGGCTTTCCCCGGATGGTAGTGAATTCTAGGTCGTAGTCCTTAATCAACTCTAGCCATCGATGCTGTCTCATATTCAGATCCTCTTGGGTGAAGAAGTACTTTAGGCTCTTATGATCGATATAGATATCGCACTTGTTCCCGATCAAGTAGTGCCTCCAGATCTTTAGAGCGTGCACAACAGTGGCTAGCTCAAGATCGTGAGTAGGGTAGCGCTACTCATGGTCCTTCAACTAACGGGATGCATAGGTAATGACTCTCCCATTCTGCATCAGAACACAACCAAGTCCCTATTTGGATGCATCACAATAGACCACGAAGTCCTGTCGGATATCAGGCAAGGCAAGAACAGGAGTGGTGGTAAGCTTCTGTTTCAGAGTCTAGAAACTGAGCTCACACTCGGGTGTCCACTCAAATTCATTGGTCTTCTTTAGGAGGTTGGTCATGGGCTTGGCTATCTTAGAGAAGTTCTCAATGAATCTGTGATAGTAACCAGCTAACCCAAGGAAGCTGCGAATATCTGTCGGATTGCGGGGTTGCTCCCACTCTTTCACAGCTTTGATTTTTATGAGATCAATAGTGACACCCTCAGCTGTGAGTACATGGCCGAGAAAAGAGACTTCTTCGAGCCAAAATTCGCACTTGTTAAACTTAGCATACAACTGATTTTGCCTCAGTATCTCCAGAACTATTCTCAAGTGGTGCTCATGTTCTTCGGCGGTGGATGAATAGACAAGAATGTCATTGACGAACACCACCACAAACTTATCCAGCTCGTCCATGAACACCTTGTTCATCATGTTCATAAAGTAGGATGGTGCGTTGGTGAGACCGAAGGATACAACGGTGAACTCATACTGCCTGTACCTAGTGACAAAAGCGGTCTTAGGAATATCCTCATACCTGATCTTCATCTAATGGTACCCAGATCTGAGATTGATCTTGGAAAAGAACTTGTCATCTCTTAGCTGATCTAGGAGGTCATCTATCCTAGGAAGAGGATACTTGTTCTTGACTGTGACGGCATTCAGATTCCTATAGTCGATGCACATCCTCATAGAGCCATCCTTCTTTTTCACAAATAAGACAGGGGAACCCTAGGGTGAAGCACTGGGTCTGATGTACCCCTTGTTAGACAACTCCCTGAGCTGCTTCTTGAGCTCCTCCAGCTCATCGACTGACATGCGGTAGAGCCTCTTAGCAATGGGCCCGGTACCAGGAAGTAAGTCAATCACAAACTCAACATCCCGATCAGGTGGCATACCTGGTAACTCCTCGGGAAACACATCAGGGTACTCACACATGACGGGCACCTCCTCAACTAATTTGGCCTCCAAGGCACTCATCAAGGTGTCTGTCTTCTTGTGGTGAGGCTCACATCTGATTACTCGGCCACTCGGATGTGTAATCTCCACATATCTAGGTGAGCAAGATATCACTCCCTTGTGTAGAGTCAACCAATCAATACCCAAGATAACATCTAGACCTTCTGACGGAAGTAAGGTGAGGTCGGCTAAAAAGGTGCAACATTCTATAGTGATACTCACTCCCTTATAGATTTTGGTGGATCTGGTCATACCTAAGGGGGATATAGTGTCTATGGGTACACTCCGTGGTGTGATAGGTATGCTATTCTCTCGTGCAAACTTAGATACTCTATAAGAACATGTAGCACCAGAGTCAAAAAAAGAACCAAGGCTAAAACTCCCTGTACCAAAAACATACCGTACACCGCGTCGGGGGCATCCTGAGCGTCCTCCGTGGTCAGGTGAGTGAGACAGCCACGGGTGGCTCCCACGGGTGGCTTTCGAGGCACTCCCTGAGCTGGTCCCTGTCCAGTAGGGGTTTGAACTAGAGGGACCCTCTGCGGACAGACCACTGACTTGTGACCTGGCTGGCCACAGGTGAAGCACGCGAAGGGCACACTGCCTGTGGCGGTGGGCGTAGGTGCCTTCGACGTACTCTGGCTCGGGCTCTGAGTAGGGCGGCCCTAAGCGGGGCGGTGGCTGTTGGCGGAGTAGGAACCACCACCACGGCTCAGAGCAGCTCCCTGGGCAAAGCGAGAGCGGGACTGTGGTGGAGTAGACCCACGCTGCCTCGGGGCCAGGGTGCGAGAGGAACCCTCGCCCCAACGCCTCTTCTCCTTCCTCTCCCTCTGAGCGTCAACCTCCAGGCGATCCCTCTCCATCTCTAGCACCTTGTTGATCATCTACCGGAGGGTACGACACTCATGGCCCGAGAGAGCGATCTTGAGGCATGAGTTTAGCCCCTTCTTGTAGTGGTACATCTTCTTCTTATCGGTGCTGGTCTCCTTAGGAGTGTATCACATCATGCGAATGAAGTGGGTGGTGTACTCCTGCACCTTCAGAGTCCCCTGGGTGAAGTTGCGGAACTCCTCCACTTTGGCATCCATGACGCCCTCGAGCACGTGGTGCTCACAGAAGGCCTCAGTGACCTCCTCCCATGAGATGCTCCCGAGGTCATCGTGGGCATCACAGTAGCCATCCCACCAAGCGCGCGCAGCGCCAGTGAGCTGATGAGCGGTGACTCCCACACACTACTCGTCAGTGTAGGTGGTGAGGTCCAGCTTCTTCTCGATCTCCCGCAGCCAGTCCTCGGCGGCGATGGGGTCATCGTTGGCGTAGTCGAAGGTAGGGGGCCTCAGCTTGAGGAAACCCTCCAACTTCCTCTGGAAGTCATTCGGCTGCCCTCCGTGGTAGTGAAGGATTCCCTCAGCCAAAGTCTCTAGAAGGTGGGTCTAGCGGTCCATCACCTTCGCCAGCTGTGGTGGTGGCAGCGGTGGTGGTGCTTCTTCTCTAGGTGCAGCGGCTCCAACCCCACCTGCAGGTTGAGCGGTGTCACAGAACCGTCCAAATTATAAGAGCACAAGTACAAAAACAATCACCGAAGTGATCAAATTCTCACACTTGAGCCCATATAACTCCGGTAGTCCAATGAAATCACGAGGGATTTCAAACCAACCAACATACATGCCAAGATCGTAGTGATTCAACATAACAAGTCACATGTTACATCCATTTCACAAGTAATTCAATATACATCAGAGTTCAACATAGTTATTACAACTTAAGTTGAAAAGTAGCGGAAGCAAAGTAATTTGAAACTAACATTTCTCTTATTTCAAATACATGCCAGTAACTGGATCAACTTCCAACAAAAGGAGTAAAGATAAGATACATCACAACCTGCAACAAGTGGGAATAAACCAACTCTTGCAGTAGCTAAGATACATCACAACCTGCAACAAGTGGGAATAAACCCTGAGTATTGGAAGGTACTCAGCTAGACTTACCCATCAAAAACTAGAAATAAAGTGACACCAAGGAGTATGCAAGGCTTTATATAAGTGGGCTAGCTTGAATCCTTTGCATAAAAGAGCTTATGAGCATAAGTAACCAATTAAACTTAGCATCAAGTTCATCATCATTAACCTGTCAACTATATTAGCACCTGTACTAGAGCACTCACTTATTAGGAGCAAACAATATTAACCATAGCAGGTATAATAAGGCCATCATCATATCATCAATTCCGAACCATCATTATAATTAGTGTATCTACGCTAGAGATAACCATCAAGTTTCTCACTATCCGGGAGAGACGGCGACTCGAATCAATTCCAACTTAGCTGAGGGGGGTATTCCTGACACTCACCCGGCAAACCCCGCTAAAGGCAGCCGTAGATAACCTTTGGTACAACTCCGGGTGGGCCCGAACAGCGCCGCGTTCTCGGGGATACCAGTGGCCAGGATGCTCAGGTCTTTTAACTCACTTGCCCTTGGACCCTCTAGCTCCCTTCCGAGGCGACTTTCACTTTTCGACTTCGCAGCCTGAGTTGAGCTACTAGGCTTCGCAGTCGGCAACCTCAGGCCAGCCAGCTAAATGTTAGGCATGCATTCAAAATGACATAGAAGGCTCCAGGTATCGGTCCTTAATCAACACAGATGGGGATAGTTCCACACCCAAGACCTCCATGCCTTGTTGCTTCACTATCGACATCCCGCCCGGTCTAAATTCATTATTAACACTTGGTTCTTTTCCACGATAGCAAATATAGCCAACCATGACCCAATACTTCCTACCTTGCAGGTGATAGGAGATCACCTGACGTTACCGTTCTAATTAAGCAGGGCTAAGCATAGAGTCGATCCTGTCTACATAGGATTTCAGGATTCATATCTCTGGACAAGGAATGATATAATGCAGCAAGGGGTTCCAATCAACTCCTACCACTTAATGCAACAATACATATATAACATATATAATTAATTGCTTTAAAAATAGGAGGCTTATAATGCTTCGGGGCTTGCCTGGGATCCGACACAAGTCAATGGTTGTCAGATGACACTAGCTTGGCGAGCACCTCCCATTCTCTCACTTGTCCAACACTTCCATCTCCGAGATAGGTCCACCAAACACCATCTTCGGTTTGGCTCCACATCAGGTCCTTCACGTGCTTCAGCTAGCGCACCTAAATGAGGTGCAAGATGCAAGTGTATGAATACATGGAAATGCAATGGATGATGCATCACACACTAAACAAGGCAAGTACAAGGTTATACTAAATACACATAAGCACTTCACATTGCTTAATTAAACATCACACGACCTATCATGCTAAGATAGCAAGGAGAACAATACCAAACATGACACAATATTTACAAAGTCTCATGTGTACTAACTTCATCACCAAGGACACGAATCACACTTAGCAACATGCAAAGCAACTCAAGGTGAAGCAACAACGATAACTGGAATATGCCAATTTCTGGACTAGCAAACAATAGCTTCATAAATCAATCATATCTAGAGTTTTATAAATCCAAATGACTTGCAAGAAGACATTATGGAAATATTATAAAATTATCTACATTTCATATAATATCATCATAGCATGATTCATAAGTTAAACAAGTCAAAATTACAAAGTTCCAGAATCTGTTCCTGACAAACAGAGAGCAAGCAATTCTGTACCCTAACTTTAAACAGCTATAACTCCTAAACCACATGGCTAAATGTCACCAAATTTTAACAGCAGCTAGATACATAAATTATCTACAACTTTTATATAAACAAGTTTTACAACAAAGCATATTATCATGAAGAACTTTGCTAAGTTCCCAGATCTGTCCAGAAACCTCATTTGCAAGAAATAATTATTAACTTATATTGCAAACATATAATTGGACAAAACCAACTTTACCAACATGTCACACATGACTAATGAACACTAGAAAACATAGTGTCCATTACTAAATCAATTATTTTAATACATTTCTTAATTTACCTTAGATAATTAGGTGGAATTATGAACATCTACCCAAGTTGCACAATAAATTCTACCAAAATTAAAGTGTCCTAAAAATGCTCCCAAAAGTCTACTATCCAAATTTCAAGCCATTTGGACAAGTATATCAACCTCTATGAAAAAGACAAAAAGCTATTGCAATAAATCATGTGAGAGCAAGTTAAACCTAAAACTCAATATTTTCTATGAACATCTGACCATAGTATGAATCAACATGATAGAGAACATCATACTAAGGTAATGGAACCGCATTTTCCATTTTATCATTTATATATTATTTATAAGCTATTTATCAAGCCATAAACAAGTTAAATCAATAACTTGATCATACAGTAAGTAATGACCATGAAATTTACACCACAGTACATTCATAGCATGGCAAGACTACCATAAAAATTTCACATCATTTGGAGCAACACAACTCAAGATATAAAAATGACAAGCAATATAATGTAGATTTCCTTATTTATCAAGGTCAAATCAAAACCTTAAGAAAATAGTGAACAACTAATAGGTTTAATATTTTTATTAGTTATTACATGTTATCACAAGATTAACAAAACAAGAATCACTATTTTTGGATATCTAAAACTCCAGATCTTGCTCTGGTCAAGTTTAAAGGCATTTTTAGAGCATTTTTAAAGCTTAAATAAAGACATCAGAAACATCTACAAACACCTAATATTTTATGACTCTACTGCATAGATCACTTCTCAAGGTTTCCAAAAAGTCTGCATTTGCTATTTTTGGAATTACTTAGCATGAGATATGGATTTTAGAAGATATACATGAAATCTGAAATTCAAAATCAGCATTACCTAACCCTAACTGAATTTGCTAGGCGCACCCAAACATACACCCAATCTCTGTCACCACTTAACCCAACATGTGGGACCAGTTGTTCAGCCAGGCCCGCTCGTCAGTCACTCAAACAGAGAGATACAGAGAGGGGGGAAACAACCTTCCTCATCTTTCTCCCGTTAGCAGAGCAGGGGAAGTGGAGGAGATGCCGGCGGTGGCTCGCCGGTGGCTCACCGGCGGTGAAGGAGGGGCGACATAGTACCCCTGGGTCAGCGCGCACCTGCTCGTGACCTTGGAGTGCTCCACAGTGACCCGAGGCGAGCCGGCCATGATGACCGGTGACCCGACGACCGGCAATGGCGGCAGCAGCCACGTTCACGCGAGAGGAAGCAATGCCGGTGGCGGACGAGGGACGGGGAAGCCCAAGGGGACTCGCACGCGCCCGTGGAGCTGCTCAGCCCATCCCAGGGCAGCCTGAGGTGGTCCAGCCGCGGTTGTTGATGGCAGCACCGGAGGAGGCTCCCATGGCCAAACTACTCTGGTGGGTTCCAGTCCAGCCGAGACACGCAGAGCGTGGAGGAGGAGGAGGCGAAGGTGATGGTGTGAGCTATTGAGCACGGGAAGGCACAGGGGCATGGTGGCATGGAGCTTGGTTGGCTTGGCAATGGCGGCACTCAGTGATGGCGTGCTCCGGCGACCGCGCTCCACGGCTCGAGTTGGCGAGCATGGAGGAGTGGAGGGCAAGTGAAGGTGTTCTGGTGCTTCTCCACTTCGAGCGGGTGTAGATGCACGTGGCAGAGAGGAGGACGCGTGGCGTCCATGGTGGAGATGCATGGGTGCATGGCCGCCATGCCCTCCCCTAAGGGGGCAGTTGTCGAGCAGGTGGCAGGTGTCACTGAGACCGCATTGGGGCGCCAGTTTGGGCTTGTTGCTCTCAGATTTGGGCCCTGGGCCTTGAATCAAGTGTGTTGCCCACATAAAGAACTACAAATTTCATTAATGGGTCATGACCATTGGAGTACTAGATCAACAGTTAATTAACCCCCAAGATGGTCATGTCAACGTATTAACAGCGATTACAAGAATAAAAAAATGATGGTCAAAACAAAGTCCAACTAATGCCATACTTTTACATGCTCTTATCCATAAGGCCTACTCCAACTTTTATTAAGGGATCAAACCAAGTTACTTATCTAATTTTGGAGAACGCGTAATGCTAACGTTGATGACTAGGAATTCTGGACAGAATGTTTTCAAGTCTGAAATCAGCAATAAGTTCAAACTTGGGTTCCTTATTTGACTAAGTTAGGAGCTGGACTAGGCCCTGAGGCTTGAACAAAGTTTGTAGTACAAAAATATGAACTCCAACTTCTCTTAAATGATCTAGGTCTGGATCAGCTTGTATTGCAAGATACAAAGCTCCAAAGTGGGATACCCAAAACTGAAATTCCATTATGACTTAGCCAAATTTTAGGGTTCCAAAACAGCACTGCATTGAATCTTGTGAGCTCTATTTGACTAGGTTAGAGGCCAAACTAGCTCTTGACCATTAAACAAAGTTTGTTCCACACAAGATGAAATACAACTTTACTTTAAGGTCAAACCTCATAACTGGTACAGAAGTTAAACTTGCACTTTGGTCAAAGTAGTAACTCGATAAAGCCTAAACTAGGGTTTTAGGCCAATCGGGGCATTTTCTTGACGTTTGCTCAACATGAACCCTTCATGACTTTTGTTGTAGAGTTCATCTAGAGTCATTTGGTCAAATTTGAAAAGTTTGGTTGATGATCTATAATTCCATTCACTTAATCACGCCATTCTAAGAAGGATATGACTTATCATTTCATGTGACCTTTTGATTCCAAACTTCATGAAACTTTTCCAGGGATCAATATAGATAGGTACTAAGGTGAGACACATGAAGATATTGCAATAACACCACCCAAGCATACATTTTTAAAAAGGGCCTATATGTAAGCGATGGTGCAATATTCAAGTTTAAGTTGGGACTCTATTCCATAGACTTGGCTTCGACATCTTCATTACCACTTCACATGTCATGTTTGAACTCGAAAACCCTTGCTTAACTGGTGATAAACTCTTGGGGTGTTACAAGCAACTCCTGCCTCACCAGTGGGCTCCATGAGGACAGGCTCCTCCATGGCAGTTAAAACGGCGAAGGGAGCTCCACGGCCTCCTCCACGGCCATGGCCACGCCCACGGCCCATGGGCGCGGGGGAGGCGATCGGTTGTTCAGACGAGCGAAATGACGACAAGACACCTCACATGGTGAACGCCTAGGTAGCATCCTCCGGCAAGACTTGTCCTCCCGACTCATCGTAGATCCTGCTCGATCGACTTGACCCTCACCACACACCCAAGACTCACGCCAAGATCTCCCCAGGTTCATTTTCAGGTTATTATTCGGTTAATGGCACCTCGTGCCTTATCTCAAATGCCTCTCACTCACCAGCATCACATCTTAGATATAATGCGAGTAAGAGTAAAGTAGTAGGTAACGAGTGATAAAGCAGCATCTAGTCTATCAGCAGGGTGAGCAGGTATAAGGTTGCAACAAGGTAAGTGGCTCAAAAAGCAGTAAACTACCATGCAACCTATCAGTAATATTAGGACATAAAAATAAAGCACTAGCAATTCTAAGTATTTGCAATGCATAATAGGATCTACGAATGGGTGGGGCGTGGCACCTGGCAGGTCGTTACCCAAGTCGTCGGTGTAGTCGGGGTCGAACTCCTTAGTCGGTGGCTCCTCTAGGTCTATAAAACGTGACATATGGCCACGTCAGCGGCTCCTATAGAGGTGCACAAAGAAGCAACTGAAAACCAAAAAGATCCAAATGCACTCAAACATAGGCCTAGGACGTAGAGCTCATTTTTAGAAAAAAAATTGGACTCTGGTTTGGCATTTTTCTGAGCTACGGTGAATTAGTTATGAATTTTTGAAGATTAAAACATTTTCTAAAAAAAGACAAAGGGGTTGAAATTCCAGGGGCTGACATGTGGCGGCTTGTGATTGGCTGTGGTGAACAGTGTCACTGACACGTGGGGTCCTTGAATAGTGCGGCTGACAGGCGAGACCCAGGTCAACGTTGACCGAGCCTAGAATGGGCTTAAGTGGGCCGAGTTAGGGCTTGGACATGGGCCAGGTTGGGCCGGCCTAGCCCGGACACGTGTCAGCAGGGTGAGCAACCACGTCATGGTTTTGGGCCCTAAACGGGCTCAGCTCACCCACATCTGGCTCACGGTGGACTCGCGCCTGCCGGTCTATGCGCTGCAGGCTTGGTCTACAGTGGCTCAGTCCACCGCCCCCCTCCTACTCTCTGGTCCAGGTGCACCGGGTGTACGCGATGCACCAACCCCTCCCTCCTTTCTCCTTGCGACACGAACGCGGCAGCGCTCCCGCCGGTGATGTGCTCCGACACCAAGGTACTCTTGCGGCTCTGGCTAGGGGGTTATGGTTCCTACGACCGCAGGTGGCTGAGGCGAGCACGAAGGCAAGCTAAAACTGGCAGTTTGGGCCAGTGGCACGACTGAGGGTGGTGGTGACTCTATGGCGGCGACGAAGCGGACTCCTCTAGCGGCTCCAGAGTCCCCTTTCCCGGCCCCTCCTACTAGCACGGCGAGCGTCCCACGTCAAGGTGGAGCACAAGGCGCTCCCTTCTCTACCCCTACCGGTCATGGTGGCGGGGACTGTACCTCGCCATGGCAGGGTCTGGCGCGAGTGTGAACCGTGTCAGCGTGTTGCCACGCTCTCGAGCCTTGAGCTTCGACCGACAGCACCTCGTCCTGAGCGCAAGCTAGCATCAAGGTGCGTGCATGGGGCCTTCGCTGAGCAAGGCCCCAACTTGGTCGTTCCCGGTATGGGGGCGCCACGACGGCGTCCTTGGGGCCACGATAGCAGCAAGCAGAGCAAGTCACCGGGCGTACCGTGGGGCTGTGGGGACTGGATGGTGGAGCAGCGAAGGGGCGAAGCAGTGCCGAGTCATCGCAGCATCGCCTCCGAGAAGAAGATGGGACCGTCTCCTCTGGCGCCGGAAGGTCTTCGCCACGGATGGCTCCGTCCTCTAGCGCCTCCCCTCTTCTCCTCACCTCTCCTTCTCGGCTTTTCTTCCCCCCAGATCCGTGCGATTGAAGGGTTTTCACAAGGTGGCGGCTGGAGACGGGCTGGGGTTCCCGGGGTGTTCCCTTATGTAGCCGGCGGCGTCTATGGAGCTCGGTGAACAGCAGATCAGGTGGGAAGGCTACGTGGTGGCGATCGGAGCCCTCTGGGTCAGGGTTTTTGGGGGTTTGGCGCGGTGCAGGAGCGTCCCGCGCCTTCAATTGTGGGTCCACGCCGATGAAAAGGTGACCACGGCGTCACCTAGCTGGCCCATGGCGGAGACGTCACCCGGTGAGGGTTCTGAAAAAGGGAAGGGGCAAGAGTGCAGTGGATTGCTGCCATGGCGAGCATCTACCCGTTTGGGGCGTAGGCATCTCGGCTCGAACGGGCGAGATTGTAGGGTCATGCCTAGGATTCTCTCCCATGCTCCGGTGCTCTGCTCTGCGTTGGAGTAGGGGAGGCGAAGATGGGTGGGGGAGAGGGATGACAGGCGGGGTCCAGTCGGTGGTGGCTCAGGGGAAAAACGACGGCCTTGACTTGTTGTCACGCAGGAGGGGAAAACGGGTCTTAGATTGGGCTGCTATGTTGTGCCCAGGCGGGAGCCTGCTGGGCCGACGGAGTCAATGCCGCGCTGGGCCTGCGGAGGCCAAATGGCCTCTTCTTTTCCCTGGTTTACTCAATTTGTTTTTCTATTTCCACTCTCTCCACTCTATACTACTCCAAGTGCCTATGTGTATATACATGAGTGTCAACTATGTATATACCCTTAGGGGCTAGTCCACTAGGGGTCTAGGGTAGGTTAGGGTTCCATCCAAAGGTAGGCTCTTAGGCAAGGTCAATTATTTAATTTACGAAGCAATTAGAGGCGGTTGATTAATTAATTAAATAATCAAAGTTGTTGGTTTTTATCTCAATGCATAAAATCAAGAAGAACCAAATCACCCATAGATTAAATTAATGCAAATGCTAACCAACTAAATAGGGGCTACTTGTGCAACTATTGGGTGTTTTTCCTACATGACACTCACCAAACACGGGCATGTTTGCGAAAAATTTTTCAATTGTGATTTTTGGGTTTCGGAAAAACTGGGATGTTACACGGACCAATCAATTCGATTTTCGAAGGGCATAGCGAAGGATGTCTTAGTACAAATTCAAGATCATTATGTTTCGGCCGATTTCATGGTCTTGGACATGGGAGCAGAAGATGAAGAGACCCCCATCATCTTGGGAAGACCATTCCTCAACACCACCAACGCCATCATCTTCATTGGATCTAGACAAGTCCATTTCTAGTTTCTAGATGGAAAGGTACGCTGTCACTTTAATAGTTATACTACTCATGAGCAGCCCAAGAACCCAGCAATAGGAGGAGACGTCGATCCCGCCGTCAAGCGAACCAGCCTCTGAAGGATGGATGGGCAGATTACCTAGGAGAAGTAGTGAGATATGAAGACCACTGGAATGAATGGGATACTAAAGATAAGAAGATTGAAGAGCCCACTAAGGAAGAAGCTACACCACCAAAGTCAGGTACACAGACCACTCAGGTATGAAAAGAGAAGACAACATTAACATCATCGCCATAAGAGGAGCAAGCATCTGAGTCTCCCTCATCAGGATTAGATGATGCACCTTAAAAGTAAGTACTCTCTCCTACCTAGTCCTGTCCGGAGGACTTCTAAATTCCATACCCTTACCATGAGGTAATAATGGTAGTTATCTATGTTTACATTTCTAGCATTGCATTTGATTAATTTCACTTTAGTATTTTTACTCTTTTTGCATGTCTTACATTAGAAAATAAAATAAAAATAAACTTCATTATAGTTCATCTATCTTTGCATGTGGAAAAGAAAATAAAAATGTTTTCATCATTGCATTATGAAAATCTTAAGCCCCATGTGAGTAACTTATGGTAACCCTATAGGAATATTCACTGTGGTGGCATAAAAATATATGCATATATATTTTCTTTTGCATTATAAAATAAAAAATCCCAAAAAAGATGAAAACCAACATCCTGTTAAAAAGTTGCCAAATTATGAATTCTATCTTAAGCAATAAGAACAATCGATTTCTCAACAGCTGACCGCTAACCCCTTATCATATCAAAGCTTTGAGTTTTTTGATGTTCTTGTTGGAGTATATTTTGTAGGATGACATTTTGATTGAGAGTAAGTTCACTCAGTGGTAGACATTACACTCTGCCTAATAAGGATCGCCGCTGATGAGCTCGCTCTGAATATTACTCATTTTTCGACCACGACAACATTTAGCTTGTGGGAGGAGCATTCCCCGTGCATCTAGCTAAATATTTCTTTTCCTTCTCAGTTTTACTATTTTTGAGTTTGTTTTCTATTAGTTAAAAGAAATAAAAAGATGAAAAATAAATCAAAACCAAATAAAAATTTATCTAGCTAGTTATGTATATTAAGATGTGATCTTAAAACTTTGAAAACAAAATAAAAAGTGTGTTTAGATTTTTGTTTTTAAGAGTCATAAAAATGATGGAGCATACAATTAATTTTGACAATGGAAATGATAAATAGTTGTCCTACTATAATTCCTTTTAAGTACCTAGTATTCAACCTTGAATTTGCCCAAGTTTTGGATTTGATTGATTTGATAGAAAAATTTGCTCTGAATCTAAAACTTGTGGGTAGCATATGCTTGAGCTAAGTCTAATTGATTGAGGGAGGATATAAGAAAGTCTGAGTTGTTGTTTATCTTGTTCCTAGCAATACTAAAATTCTAGAGATTTATCTTTTGAAAACTTAAAATCTTACATGATGAGCTCCTGTACGACAAAGATTGAATTCCTACCAAAGCTAAATATGATGTTTAGAATAGGAAACTACCACTGTTATGTTGGTTGCTTTGCATTGAGTTTGTTTAAACTTTGTCGATGCCTTATGAGAGGTTTGTCATGCTCTTAAAATCAAGGTCACATACACACCACCCACATATGCACTATTCCTGTATTAGGAGTGGGCGTAATTATATTCCATCTAGATCCACCTAAAAATGTTCTACTCTTACACTAAGAGTAAACACCCAAAAAATATCCTATAGGACAGCCCCCAATAAATGCTCCAAAGTTCTTGTTGTTATCTCTCCAAAGTTTTGTTGCAGAAAGATGCATGTGGCTATGCAAAAGTTATTCATGAAAAAGAAAAAAAGAAAATAGTACTAAAAAATGGATAAGTGTCCAAGAGAATAAAACAATGGGTACTTTGATGCTCGCCTAAAAAAAGAGATGATGAATAAGATAGCCCATGTTTTCTTGCAAAGTGTTTTTCAAGTTCCAAAAGAGAGGTATGTTTTCATGGAGCATAGTAGAATTAGGATTAGCCACCATATACACCTATCATGTATCCACCATATTCTATACACATGTACAACTTGATTTGATTGTATGACTTAACTCTCTTTGGATCCATTGTTTGACTTTACAATACATGAAAAGGCATGCTTACAATTTATAACTATTCATGTTTTCTCCACTCCTATGAGCTCCACATAAGCCTTAGTTGTAGAAGAGATAGACATAATATCATTAATGCCTTGGTGAGGATCCATAAATACCACATATATTGAGAGATTTGAGAGTGTCATACAATGGAAGCTCTAAGTTTTATTTTAAAAACTTGCAAAACTCCAAAATAATGGTTGAGCAAAGAGCTTGACTTGATTGTTCTGCCTTTCAATTACTCAAGATCCAAGTGAAGGCTGAGAAGCTCTGTGGTTAAAGGTAATATGAGTAAGTTTGAAAGTTAGATCAATTTATTTTAATCTAGATGAGAATTTTTGTTTGAATGCATGTGTACTTTCTAGGGGTTGCTTCAATGATTTTCAAAAGCCTTAATATGTTCAAGTTCTTAATACAAGTTTGCTAAATTTGGCTTTGCTAAGGGACTAGCAAAGGGTAAGCTTAGGGGAGCTTGTTGACGGTGGATAACGTTAACAAATTATAGTTAAATAAACATGAGAAATGGTACAAATGAGAGAATATACATAGGTCTAGGGTTTAAACTAACAAATTCCATAAGTTTTAGTGAATCTCTATTCTCTACATGATTATTCCAGAAAACCACCAAGAGGGACCTATTCATCAAAGGAAATTCAGAATTAAAATACGACATATACGTGAGAAGACTTCAGAAGACATGAGAAGACACCAGAACAAAGCGGGAGGCGAGGGGCTGCCAAGTGGGGCTGGCCGGCCCCACCTGTAGGCCGCCTAGCCCCCCTGGCGGGTTCCTCTATGAGCTTCTAGAGTATTCTTCCACCGCCTCCTAGGATGTATCTTAGCTGTACCTCAAGTCGATTTGATCCAAGGGCTCACGTTGGACCCCCTGGGCTATATAAGGGGATCCCAACCCCTCCTAAAGTCATCAAGTCATTTGGAGATCAAGCCATCCAAAGTTAGAAACCCTAGTTCCTCAGAGTTTTTCTAGTTCTAGAGCTTTAGCTAGTTAGATTAGGCCTAGAGAAAGGCAAGCAGATTACAAGCTTGGATTCCCGACGTTGGCAAGAGTGCGGTTTGGTATAATTCTTTGTACCCCTCTCTCATTGTATTCTCCACCGTTTTTGTGTGCTGGCTACAATGTTTATATCAACATTAATCTTCATCTTTTATATGTTCTTGATTGCAATGTTCATTGTTTACTTTGGTTATATGTCTAGTATAGTTAGTTTATTATTAAGTTCATGCATATGTTCGTATAGCGCCCATCCTAATATGCAGGATCCATGGGTGGGTGGTAGGCATTATGTAAGCATGGTGCTTAGATATTGTTTATATGAGAATGCCCCCTACACACCGGGACATGTGGTAGATCATGCATGTGACAGCCCTGTTGAGTCCTATGTAGTCCACCTCTCGTGTGTAGGACTTGTAGAATCCGGTCTCAAAGGAGGGGAGGACTATGTTTTTGATCTTCCCTAATTGATGTTCCTTATTTGTGGATGCAATAGTAACATTAACGATGACTACTAGATGTAATTGCACTAATTGAAGCATTCATTGACTTGTAGTTATAGTAAGACTTAGGAATTATTCCTCTAATATTCTGATTAGACTAATGCTATTGCCATAGTTAGAGTGCTCTGAGTAATTTATTTATTTATTTATCATGATGCTTGATTAGTTTGACCGTGGGGGTATTAACCCCTGTACCCTTAAGGTTAGACTTGGGCTGGTCTAGACCTGAGGGCCCAGCCCACCAGAAGATGATGCGTGGCTTGGTCGATCTGCTTAGCGTTCCACACAAGGAAGGAAAGCAAATTTGGAGATCAAACAAGATCCTAGTCGGTTAGAATAGGAATCCTTATCGACCAGCTATGGCAATTGTAACCGAGTAGGATTAGTTTCTAGATTTGTAACCCTGCCCCTCGGACTATATAAGGCGGGTAGGGGACCCCCTCAAAACACATCTCATCATGCACATCAATACAAATCAGACGCAAGATGTAGGTATTACGCCCTCATGGTGGCTGAACCTGGATAAAAACCTTGTTGTGTCTTGCATCACCATCTAGTTCATAGCTAGCGCACCTGTCTACCGACAAATCACTACCTTAGGCATACCCCTTGGTAGACTGCCGACCAGGTTTTGTCAACAGTGGTGCACTAGGTAGGGGGTGTGCGTACAGCTTCCTAGCCGAGCAAGATGGTCATCATCCCCGACTCCATGGCCGTGGTGGACGGTCTCTCGTTCACCGTCGGCCAGATCACCTAGACCACTGACATCAACAGCTTCACCGCCACTACCACGGAGGAGGCGCATATCCGATCTGTGTCGACCACATCTTCATGGACTATGGCTCTAACCACGCTGGCTATGGCTCGACCACCCCAGCAATGGCTCTAACCACGTCGACAACTTGTCGATCACTTCCACGCTACAAAGGTAGGGTGATCGACAACACCGACCTGATCGAAGCTATCGACCAAGTCAGCCACAAGCTCTCACAAACTCTGACTTTGGTAGATTTGATCCAAAATCAATCTACCGAGCAGGTGCCTCCTAACCACAATAGATCTACCCAACCAGTTTGGGCTCGCCGTCCAACATGGCTAGATATAGATCTAGTGGTTAGCGCTACTCCTAAAGGACGTACGGTACGTGTTCGCCCGGTTCCTACACCTGGCCTCGGGCTCTCTAAATACCAAGTCCCGATGGAGGATTGTTAGGCCTTCTCATACGACCTGAAAAACACTGCTTTTGAGTACATATACCATACATCTCATCTGTTCATGGGTCCCACAGAGCGAGACCATGTTTTATATTTGTACTTCCTAGATATAGCTTGACCACCACCAGGCAACACCAACAACATGGTCAGTATCCAGGAGTTTCATGAAGGTTCAGCTCATACATTGCCCGAGGATGGCGACTCCAGCATTAGATCTACAAGATATGTCCACACCAAGGCTGAACACCTTGATGATGACAAATATGATTGGGACCCACTACCGTACCCTCTGGGTTTCTCCCTGATCCCAAGGTTCCCATCAAGACGTGGCGACATGGTGCTCAACTGTAACACCCTAAAATTTACTTCTTTGGAAATAGAGTTAAAATAATTTAATTATGTATTTTTGTGCTCATGAAAACATAGAAAAATAATATTTTTCATTAAATTAAAATCTATCAGAAGGTTTAGCAACATTGTTGTGCATACATGCTGATGCATTTGTATTTTTGTATTGCTTGGTTTTGACCAAAGATCAAAATGAATTCAAGTTGTTCTTTCAAAATGCGTTTAGGTCGATTTTCCTTCTCCGATATACATATATTATTTTTATTCAATCAAATTCCTTGTTTCTCATCCATCAATCAACCTCTACAAATTTCTCAGGAATTTTTCCGGCTTTTTATGTAGCTTGTTTCTACTTATCTGTGAGCATAATCTAATTTTTAGATGCTCTAAAATATCTTTTCACGTGTTTCAAATACTTTATCTGGGTTCCTCATGTTCCATAATGTCTCAGAGAATTTTCCCCGAATTTTTAAAGTTTTCAGAGTATTTTTCGCGGCTTAAATAATAATTCTGGACTTTTCTAGAATTATTTTATCTATGAAATTAATCAATTCCGAAAATAATAAATCTCTCATTTTACCCCAACGCTCAAAGCCCATGATCTCTAGGGCTAATACATTTATTTACTAATGGGCTTTAATGTCTATTTAGGCCTATTAGTGGAGGTGGATGGTGCAACATCAATTAGTACCATATTGCTAGTTGATGTGAAGGTGGAGAGTTTTCCTCCCTATAAGTATGTACCTACCCCATAGGCAAAACACACCAAAACTACCGTAAGAGGAGCCCATAGTTTGGAAAATCTCTCATGTAGTAAATTAAATATTTCTCCTCCTTCTCGTGTCGTCCCTAGGCCGAGGCCCTTCAGATGGATGGAGGTAGAAGATGAAGTATTTGCGGTTCTGCCACTGGTTCGTAATATCTTTATCGTTTCTTCGTTTTAATTCCGTTTTACTCTGTTTTAGTTGCGTTAATTTTGTATAGTTGCGCTCTATGTAGTAGTGTTAATGTTTTCTTGTCAGATGTTTTTTTTTCATATATAGCTAAATATTAGATTGATTAATATGCTTGTAATTAGATTAATGATTACGCAAACTGGTTTCCAAATAAAAGCAACATAGGAGAATATGGATCTTTTTATAATTACTTGTCAACTTAAATATTTATTTATTTTTATAAATTGTCTAGTTTAAACATGATTCGGATAAAGTCAATTTAGATGCAATTTCATTAATATTTATTCAATGCCTTTTTGAATTACAACTTAGGTTTATAATTTTGGTCTTACATAAATAAATGTTAACTTGATTAATATCAACCTAAATGTCTTTTGAATTATAAGATGATTAGTTCAACCTTGAAACATAAAGTAGTTTGATTAGTCTTCTCTCATGTTTTATGTTTTCTAAACTATAAATATTTAGATAACTTGAATACTATAAAAAATATATAAATAAAATATGACCAGGGTTAAACCTAGCTTTGTAATTCAATTGATTAATCTAATTTTAGAATATTTCTTTAGAATGTTTATCACCTTATTTCAATAACTAATATGCATTAAGTTTATAGTCGGTCTTCTATGTTATGTTGTAATCGTCTCGATAGTCGCGTGTCCTCTTTAATGGTAGCTCCGTTATCCGTCGTTCTTGCATTTTCGTGACTATAGCAATGTACTATGTCGTTTAGTGCACTCTCTTTCGAAGTGTCTCTCTTGTTTGGTGTGTTGTTCTTAGTTGTCCCTATTTGTTTGCTTGTATGTTTGTTAGTGTGCTGGGTTGCTATAATCTACGAGTAGAAGAAAGACTATCCGTGAGCGCCGAAGATCCGAAGATGAAGACCAGAAGCTGAGTGCCAAAAATTGCAAATGAAAGATTAAGTTGAGGCTTTTCAGAGCAAGTTGCTTTGGGCGTAAAGCAAGTAAAAGGCAAGTATAGTTTGGGTATTCTTTTTTTGTGACCATGATCTTGTGACTTAATTAATGTAAGAGCTATGATGGTTGAGAAATGACTTTTTAGCAATATAAGATCTTGTCTGTACGTGAACCTCCAGGATTTACAGTACAACTATGAGGGCTATATGGCTCTGGCTTTATCTCAGTATGAGGACCTTTTCTAGCTTGTTAGAGGTTACCCTTGTGGCGCAAATGGGGAAAAGCAGACTGTGGATCCCTGGGACTGGTTGTATCACACAGACTGACTTCTAAAACCTAGCGGCCCTAACTTGTTAGACGAACCTTTGAAAGGCTTCATAGTGAACCCTGCCAACCTTCCTTGGAAGTGGGTCAAGAGATTAGCTACCTCGGGCGAAAGGGTAAATCATGACTCACAGTGAAAGTGTACACCTCTGTGCAGAGTTTAATAAACTGGTATACTAGCCGTGCTCACGGACATGAGCGACCTTGGAGACATCTACATTAAAGATGATGATTCTTGTTTTGTTAAGATGCTCATTTACTTATCGATTATGCTTTATATTGATTATGTTACATTGATCATGAGTTTATGGGATCTATAATACCTTGTAGCTATGCTTACGAAGTTCGACATGGACTCACTCTTGCTATTCCCCACACTCTAGACTTTAGTAAAGTTGCCTCAAAGATAGATGGTGTTATGGTGGAGTTCCTAGAAGACTGATAGAAGTGCTAGGCATATGTTACCCCCAGTCAGCCGTCCCTGAGAAGAATGAAGCTTGAAGTTTAGTCACCGTTCCACGATACTCTGATGTAAGTGTTAATATAGCTATGTATACGTTATATAATAATATTGTTTCTGATACTTTTTCATTCTGACATATGTGTGGACTTTCTGGGCACACATATGGCGAGCCTAGTTTTGTTCTTTAGAAAACCGGGTGTGACATCAACGTTAGCAATGACGAGCCCATAGTCATGGGAGAAACTTACGAGCAACGACAACTTCACGAATAGCGTAAGCGATAGGCCTCGAGATCTGGCTAACACCTTCATTAGAGTAAGCGATAGGCAAGTTTTTAGGACCCCCAAGTGCCAATGTGGCTGTCGCCATGGCCAACCTAGACCGATTACCAGACACGCCAAAAAACCACGCGGTTCGCGAAGACATCAAGGCATATCTAACCGCTGCTATGGGCCAAACCGTCGAGCTCGCCCAGCGAGCCCGAGCTGCTACAAGCACGTCCATCGCATCTAGTCGAAGTCATCGTTCCCATGCTTCGGAGCATCCAAGTTGCCAACATCGCGATGATCCACCCCCACATGCTGGTGGTGGTGGCGGCAGCGGCGGCGGTGGTGGCGGCGGCGATGAAGGCGGACAAGGAGGTGGTCAAGGTCGTCGTGACAACAACCGCAATCGTCACGGCAATCGAGATCAGGAGGTCGACCAGAACCCTGCTCGCGATCTTCATCACCATCTTCCTCCTCATGATGTCCGTAGTCACATCACTAGTCATGCTAACGACTACTAGACCCACGAGAATGTGCGCCGCATCCAGTATGACACCGAACACGGCCCCCCGAGCCTCAAACAGTTTACTCCTCATCTTCGACAAGTCATCTGGCCAAGGAATTTCAAGCTCGAGAAGCTCAGGAAATATGACGGCAAGGAGAACCCCAAAAGCTGGGTCACGCTCTATGAGATCACCATCTGGTCCACTGTAGGTGATGAGCATGTAATGGCTAACTATCTTCCAGTTGTTATTGATCAGGCAGGTCATCAATGGCTTCTCGGACATGCGTCTCAAGATCCCAAGCATCACTCATGACGAAGCAGTCTCGGCTTTCATCAAAGGCCTTCGCCACCATGACGCCCTCAGAAGCAACCTGCTCCGAAAATGGTCGTCTATAGTCTTTGAGCTCCTCGCTACTACCAAGAACTACGCGGATGCTGATGATACCGAGAAGATCATTAAGGAAGACGTGGGTGGGTCATCACGCCCTGAGCACCCACCGTGCCGGGACGAGAAACCCGATGACCATGGTCAGAACAACAACCACGAGCATCATGACTGGCGCAACAACAACAATCGCGGTGATTACAGAGGCAAGCGCCCCTACGAAGATGACCATGAGGTCAACATGGTCAAGAAACCTTCTGGTCGCCGTGACTACCAAGAGGACTACAACAAAGATTTGAAGGGTCCCTACCAGATCCATCTCAAGTCCAATCACACCATGGAGAACTGCTGCTTCCTCAAGAACATCTATGCCAAGTAACTTGCTAATGATGATGCTCCAAAGGCCATTGACGATGGACCACGGTGTGATGGTGATGACGATGATGATGACGAATAGGATAGAAATCCTCATCACCAATATGTCAATCCCACCAAAATTGTCCACTCCATCTTTGGCGAAAAGGTGTCTTTAGAGTCCAAGTGCGAACGCAAGCTGCTGAAGCAGGCCTGCTTGAGCGTCGTCAACATCGATGACCTCATCTTTGATCCTAGGCTCCCGGCTTGGTCCCTCCATGAAATCTCCTTTAGCTGAGAAGACCGGTGGGCGGCAATTCCAAAACCTGGTCGTTTTCCCCTCGTCCTCGACCCCTGCATCAACAGCGTTCGGTTCGAAAGGGTGCTTGTGGACGGTGGCAGTTCCATCGACATCCTGTTTCATAGCAGTTTGCCTACCCTTAAACTAACTTAGGCTGATCTCAAGCCCTACGATGCACAGTTCTAGGGCATCCTTCCTGGACAGAGCTCTGTACCTCTCGGGCAGATCACGCTTCTTGTGTAGTTCGGCAATCCAAACCACTTCCGCACCGACTACATCAATTTCATGGTCACGGACTTCGAGGGTACTTACCACACCATCCTTGGTCGACCAGCACTCACCAAGTTCATGGCTGTGCCACACTACTCTTACTTGGTGCTCAAAATGCCTACCGAGCAGGGCGTTCTTACTCTCAGAGGCAATGTTTACACTGCCTATACTTGTGAAGAGGAAAGCTTTAAGGTGGCAGAGGCCACCGACCTCTCAATTCGCATGGAGCAAACCCTGGTTGATGCCTCCAAGATTTCTACTGGTCAACTAGAGATCCTAGAGCGCCAAGCACCACAGAAGCACATCAAGTCCAATGAGCACAAAGGAGATCCAGCTGGTCGACGGTGATCCCAGCAAGACGGCCCTTGTTGGGGACAACCTGGATCCTAAATAGGAAGATGCGCTCGTCAGGTTTCTGAGGGACAACATAAGTGTGTTCGCGTGGAAACCCGCTGACATGCCCGGTGTTCCACGGCACCTAATTGAGCACTCCTTGAACGTCTCAAAGACTGCAAGACCTATCAAGCAAAAGCTACGATGGTTCGCTCGTGACAAAAAGGAGGCTATTAGGGTAGAAGTTACCCGACTTTTAGCAGCTGGATTTATTAAAGAAGTGTATCATCTGGACTAGTGCTAATCCGATCCTTGTACGCAAAAAGAATAATGAATGGAGAATGTGCATTGATTATACTGATCTCAACAAACACTGCCCTAAAGACCCCTTCGGCTTACCTCGCATAGACGAGGTCGTTGATTCCACGGTCGGCTGTGAGCTACTGTCCTTTCTTGATTACTACTCTAGTTATCACCAGATCGCTCTCAATAAGGACGATCAGATAAAGACGTCCTTCATTACACCATTCGACGCCTATTGCTACATGACTATGTCATTCGGGCTTAAGAACACGGGGGACACGTACCAGCGTTCTATCCAGCAATGCCTTGCTGAGGAGATCAAGGATGATCTAGTTGAAGCCTACGTCAATGATGTGGTTGTGAAAACCAGGGAGGCTCACACCCTAGTTGACAACCTCCAGTGTACCTTCATGGCTCTCAACAAGTACCAATGAAAACTTAATCCAAAGAAGTGTATATTTGGAGTCCCATCTGGTATATTATTGGGCAACATCGTCAGCCACGATGGCATACACCCCAACCCAACAAAGGTAAAGGCCGTTTTGGACATGCAGCCACCCAAAAATGTCAAGGATATCTAGAAGCTCACTGGATGCATGGCCACCTTAAGCCATTTCATCTCACGACTAGGTGAAAAGGGCCTGCCTTTCTTCAAGCTGCTCAAGGCTTTCGAGAAGTTTGTCTGGTCAAAGGAGGCTGACGCTGCATTCACGTAGCTCAAAGAGTTGTTAACCCCTTAGAAAGATGACATTCTTCTTCTCTACATTGCGGGCATTGACCACGTGGTCTCCATAGTCATCGTGGTCAGTGTGAGGAACCCGACCACATATATAAAGTCCAGCACCCTATTTACTTCATCAGCGAGGTGCTCAATGAATCCAAGGCTAGGTACCCGCAAGTTCAAAAGTTGATCTATGCCATCCTGATTACATCCTGAAAGTTGAAACACTACTTCAACGGATATCGGGTGGTTGACTAATTTCCCATTGGGAGACATCATTCGAAATAAGGATGCTAATGGACACATCGTCAAGTGGGCAATGGAATTATGCTCTTATTCAATTAAGTTCCAGGGTTGCACGTCCATCAAGTCTCAGGCTCTGGTGGACTTTACCGTCGAATGGACGGACCTTAGCACACCTCTCGATCAGGGGCCAATCAAATACTAGAAGATGTATTTCAATGACTCTCTGAACATCGATGGCGCAGGCGTAGCGTGCTCTTTATCTCACCAACCAACGAACAGCTCCGCTACGTCCTCAGAATTTATTTCCCTACATCTAACAACGCTGCAGAGTACGAGGCCTGCCTCCACGGCATGTGGATTGCGGTTGAGCTTGGCGTAAAACGTCTCTACATCTATGGTGATTCGGCCTTAGTCATTAACCAGCTTAACAAAGAATGGGACATGACTAGTGAGAAGATGGATGCTTATTGCAAGAAAATCAGAAAGTTGGAAGGCAAATTCTATGGCATCGAGTACACACATGTGGTCCAGGACAAAAATCAAGCAGCCAATGAGTTGTCTAAGTTAGAGTCATCCTGAGCTCAAGTTCCACATGGCGTGTTCATCCAAGACCTTGTTAAACCGTCCATAAAGGAAGAAGCAGATCAGGTGGTTGAAAAGCCTCCAGACTAGCCTTTGATGGTTATAGTTCCCCCTCCGAGCACTACAAAATCCTCTCCGACAACACCTGTAGTACCTTCGACCACTACAACTAATGATTGGAGAGTACCTTTTATTAAGTTTTTGCAGGATGGGACCAGTTATGCTGATCGAACAGAGAATGAGTGGCTTATGTGCCGCAATAAGCAGTACCTACTGGTCGATGGCGTCCTGATGCGCAAAAATGCAAAGGAGGATGTTCTGATGAAGTGTATCACTCAAGAAGCAGGTATTCAACTGCTCCATGAAATTCACAGTGGCACTTGTAGCAATCACGCTTCTTCTTGGACCCTAGTCGGCAAAGCTTTTCGAGCAGGTTTCTACTGGCCGTCTATCGTGGCCGATGCAGAGAAGTTGGTCTGCCGTTGTGACTAATGTCAGTTTTTCACCAAACGTATACACGTACCAGCACATGAGATCCAGACCATACCAGCCTCCTGGCCCTTTGCATGATGGGGACTGGATATGATTGGTCCCTTCAAGGTGGCCCCTGACAACTTCAAATGTGTCTTCGTGTTGATTGACAAGTTTTCCAAATGGATTGAGTACATGCCTTTAACCAAGGCATCATCAGAGAAGGCGGTTGAGTTCCTTGACCAGATTATACACCGTTTTGGCCTCCCCAACAGCATAATTACCAACCTGGGGACTCAGTTCACTGGCAGTGCATTCTAGGACTTTTGCGATGAAAGGAGCATAGTTGTGAAATACGTATCAGTGGTGCATCCCAGAGCTAACGGGCAGGTCGAAAGGGCCAATTGCATGATCCTTGACGCGCTGAAGAAGAGGTTGTATAGGAAAAATAACAAAGCCCCTGGAAGATGGCTTAAAGAATTGCCGGTTGTGGTCTAGGGACTGCGAACCCAGTCCAGTCATAACACTGGTGCCTCCCCATACTTTATGGTCTACGGCACAGGGGTAGTACTCCCTGCAGATATTGCTTTTAGATAACCACGTGTTGAGAACTTTGATGAAGACAGGTCTGATGTAGCACGTGAACTTGAGGTCAACTGCTCTGAAGAACGATGGCTTGACTCCTGTGTACGAATAGCCAAGTACCTAGCTATTCTATGCAGATACTACAACAAGAATGTCAAAGAAAGTCTCTTTGTAGTCGGGGATCTGGTCTTGAATTGGAAAACAAACCAAGAAGGTATGCACAAGCTCTCATCTCCTTGGGAAGGATCATTTGAGGTCATCGAAGTTACCCAGCCTACTTCATATAGACTGGCTCACCTCGACGGTACTGAAGTACCGAACTCCTGGCATATTGATAAGCTTAGGCGTTTCTACTCGTAGAGCACATCAATAAAGATATGTACCTTTCCTGTACTTTGATTATTTTAATAAAGCATATATGTTCTCTTTCAGTCACTCTAACGTGTTTATCTGGAGACTATTCTCTATTAGTATTTTATAAAAGATCAGATTGATAGACCACCATTCTTTCTCAAGTCCTCAGAGCCAGCCCTGTCTCCCATTTCTCCCCACACGTGCATGGGACCAGCTCTCTATGCTCCGGGTGGTTGGTGGGTGCTCCCTGGTCTGACCTATGTGCTCTTATGTGTGAACAGGCTTCGTGGCTCGCACTCTGACCATAGATCTGGCTAGGGCCATACGAATTCCACAAGATGATGTGTCTTCCAACTGTTACAACTAAACTAGAACAATTATACGTTCTAACTTAGTTATCAAACGCAATATACAAGCTTAACATGTTTTTTTAAACAAAAAACAACACAAGCTTACATTGTTACAATAGTACTTTATTACAAGCTTGCCTGACGAGGTACAAGTTTACAATAAACTAAACTATTGTCTGCTCTATAGCTATAGGTAGCCAGCTACTCGAAGGTCGGTGCTCGAGCAGGGCTTGGCTCATGATTACCACCTATCTACAGCTGTGGATCTTCCTTCGCTGATCGAGCCTGAGCCACAGGAGTCTGGCTGGTCGTGACCACAGGCTCCGGCTGCTCCCTGGTTGAAGACTGCCCGACCTAGGATTGGCTGGTCGAGACCATAGTCCTAGGTGGTCAGCTTGAAGACCTCGGAGCAGACGTCGTCAGCGTTCCTTGCGACGGGGGCGTTGGTGTTCTTCATAGGTTTATGTCACCAATGATTGTCGTCGCCAGCTCGGTCAACTAGCCCCGCAGCTCTCCCGCTTCCTGCACGCCAACTTCCTTGGTGTAGCCCTTGGCAATGCGCATGAAGTCGATCAGGGAATAATGCGCGCGCACCATGCTTAGCACATGGGCACCCACAAACTCTCTGGCCTCCATGAACTGCTACAGCCAACCATAGGTGAGCTGACACTTGTCTATCACCCCTAGCTACTGTCCCTGAGGCTCGACCAGCGGTAGTCCAGGATCAAGCAAGTCGAGCACTGGCCCTATCCCCCGCACCATCTGTGCACAATGATCCTTCTAGAGGTTGCGATCCTTTTGCAGCTCCACAATATGCTTCTTGGCATTGGTCTTTAATGCTGCAAGAGGGTATTTTGGTCAAAACAACACCAAAGGACATACATTGAGTTGTGAAACCATGATCAGGAAAATGGCCACTTACTAGTTATCTCTTGGTTTCTGGTCTTCACCTCCTCGTCCATCTTCATCGACTAGTCTCGGAGCCATGTGTGGTCCTCTACCAGCTGGGCAGTCTCCACTGATAATCGGGCGCACTCCTCGGGCATGCGCATGTTATCCATTTGCAGCCTGGCGACTTCCTCCGCTAGGTCTACAACAAACTCTAGGAGACACATAAATACATATGAACAATATTTTCAGTGTTTGGGGGTGTGCAGCTAAGATAAGTTACCTGCTCTTTCCCACTCTTTCTGACCAAGCTAGAGGACAACATTGAGCCTTTGTGACTCGATCTCTGCCTAGTCCTTTTCAGCGGTCTCGAGTAGCTTGCGCAGCTGATCTACTTCGGCTGTCAGCTCCTTGTTATCTTCGGAGATGCCTTGAATCTAGTCAAAGCACCATTTTCGATACTTTGCCATCTTCACGAGACCCTACAAGTCAAATATAGTATCATATATGCCTGACCATAGATTTGAACTGGTCTATGATAGTGATCAAGGAGTACGCTTACTTGTACTTCCCCGAGGAGTCGTCTTGCTGCTCGCTCCACTCTCTCCGTCTCTTTGTCAATAGAGATCTCCTCGTGGCAGACGTAATGGTCTCCACGTTCACGACAGACGTACACGTGTTGCCGCCCGTCTTGTGGGTGCCCTTGGATTTCTTCGATGACGTCATCATCAGACTTAGCTGCCTGATCCGTACTAGTCTGCCCTTGTTCTTGGTTTGGCCTGGTAGTTGATGGTCCCACTGCCATTTTTCCTCTGGCTACAGTGTCAGGTAGACCACCTTGCATCGAGCTCGTGGCGGCTATGGTCTGCTTGGGCACACTCTGATTGGTCTCGAGGACTTGCCCTTCACTCATGGTACCCGAAAGACTCTGTTCGGCTGCCACCTTCTCAAATGCCTCCTACTCTGACACTTGCTCAGGCACTTGCTTGGGCACTTCCGTGTTTGCCACATTGATCGCATCCTTGCTCGTTGTCGGCTCCACCGCACTAGTGGTCTGACCTTCCGGTTGCTTGGATGATATCGTGGTGGTGGTCGACACAGTTGTCCTAGCAGTGGCTAGTTGCTCGGGTCTCTCCGTTGACGTCGAGCTAGCACGTCACAACAGAACAATTACCTTTACTAATTATACGCTCGCTACTAGTATTGACACGTTATTTACTAAGTTTTTAGGAACTTACAAATCTAAGATATGATGAATGGTGGTGAAGGTGCGATGCCGCGATTTCCCTTGGCTTGTGTGCTAAGCAGAGGAACCCTGGCCTCCGTCCTATGGTGATGGCCTGGCTTCCCCTTCCGCTGTCCTCACGCTAGGCATCAGCCCCACTGGTGACGTCTGGCCCTCTTGTGGCCCCTTTGTCAGTGGGGTCAATTCCCCCTGCATTGTCTGCTTGCTCCTCTTCTTTCGAGGATTGAGCATGTAGGCACTCGCGTCCTTCGCTTCGTCCTCTGACCAGTCTTGCACCATGCATTGACATTTCCTGGTCGAGTCTTCTAGGCTCTCGTGTGTCCAGGAGCTTCCGACCCTTTTCTTCGATTAGTCGAGGACACTTGGACTCTTGCCAGCTCCTGCTCAGGCTCTGGATTCATGGTCGTCCTCAACGTCCTCATAGCACCACTGCACATTCCATGGTGGTGGCTCCACACTCTGCGGGTGTTCCACTCCGGGTGCCAACAACACGAACAGATTGTGCCTCTCCATGCCATGCACCTGTATACATGCAAGACAAGAAAAATCTAGCATTTTTACTCTATGGTGGTCGGCAACATTTCTTGGAGCTAAGGAGTTGGGTTGTTTACCTTCGGTGCTAGTCGGATGAGTTTATATGCATGCTGGATCCTGCTCAAGGGAGAGTAGCTTGGTCTGCCAGATTGAATAACTCCCGAATCCGGCGTATGACTTCGTCGTGGTCTAGATCCTCCGACCGCATCCTTGTCTGGTCGGCCGAGCCTTGGTACTTGTACCCGACATGCACCCTCCTCTAGCATGGCTACACACACCGGCTAATGAAGTTCCCGGCTATGGCTAGTCCGTCTAGGCGATTCCACGGGAGTAGTACCATCAACTCCTCCACCTGCCCGGCCAGCTCTGGTCGCTCGTTTCGGGCCACTCTCTTGTCTGGAATGTACCTGACATCGCACAACGTAGCGCTATCGGGCTCTTCACGGATGTAAAACCACTTCTTGTATCAATCTCCAAGAGAAGTGTTCTAGGGGCAGTTGAGATACTCTTGGTTCATCCCATCCCGGAGGGTCAGATACACTACGCCGGTGATTTTGTAGCCGCCTTGGGACCCCTTCTTCCTCAAGTAGAACATATATCTAAAGAGGTCGAATTGGGGTTGGATTCTCCCATATGCCTCACAAAGGTGGATGAAAATAGAAATAAGGAAGATCGAGTTGGGATGCATATTGCAAATCCCAATCTCATAATACAAACTAAGACCTTGAAGGAAAGGATGGACTAGAACCCTAAAACCCCGCTTGAAGAAATCTTCGAAGACAACTATCTCACCAGGCTAGGGATTGGGGTAGCTATCGCTGCCCATTGGCCGCCATCTAGCAAGCTCCCAATTGTGAAGCACGCCCAGGCCGATGAGGTCATTGATGGTTGATTCGGTGGACTTTGACTTCCACCACTCCCTCATCATTTCGGCCCTTTTTGCCGCCTCTGTCTTGGACATCTTCTACCTCTCTTGCCTCTTTGCTTTGGCTTTGCTATTGTACGGAGAGCATGTCGCTCCTAATGGTGGCGAGGTGTGCTAATGGCAGCGGCGAAATCGGAATAGGGCATGCGGGCTGGAGGAAGAAGGCGGATGGTTTGCAAATGCGACTGTTGGGTGTAAATGGGGAATAGCCACACTGTGGCTATTTATCTCATTGACCGTGTCGTTCCACCTCTCTGAGATTCTCAGGATACGTGCGCAAGAAATGTGGCACGATCCCTTTGGTTTCCCCTTTTTTCCCAATTACTGCGCCAGTAAATGCGCCCCTCGTTTTCTCTGTGGGAGGGCCCACACTGGCATGCTACGTTTGACGGACGTTTCATTATGACACTGACAAGGCAGTTGAGCATGACAAATAACGTCACATCAGTCAACTTTTTGTGATATCATGTCAGAGCAAAGAAGAAAGAAAAATATAAATTATTATTACATGTTAGATGGGAAGACAGTAAGAAATGCTCAGGGACTGGTCTGGCCACAGATTGTCATAGGCCACCGAGCATGTTATATTCCTTGACCACGTCTCATTCTGCTCAGGGACTCATCGACCATGTCTCATTCTGCTCGGGGACTCATCAACCATACTTCCTACTGTGCTCGGGGACTGTTTTGACCACTCTCCGACCACAGCTCGACACCTGATTTCCTTGGCTACATGTGAAATTTGACTCATATACAGTTAGGAGATCATTACTTTTTAGACCTAGCTATAAGGCTCATGCTTCGCCTTCCAGCAAGCTCGAGGACTACATTGGTACGATGCACCTGTCGGTGCATCTCAGCATCACGTTTTCATGGAGTTTCATTTTAGACCCTGGCACCATGTGCTTACGTCACCTACTACCAGGCTCGGGGACTAAGTGGGCACATTTCACCTAGCGTTGAATGTTTTTATTTTTCGACCCCTATGCTTTGTTTACCCTGCTTACATTTCTTGCCAGAAATACAAGTGGGCACACTTCACTAGGAAGGAAATCTTTTCTTTTTCTCTGAGTACCATATATTCTTCGAACAACCTACTTTCTCTGATAACAACGGTGGTTGCCTATATTACAAGCTGGTCAGATGCTTGCAACAGCTGCTCGGATGGTGTTTTGACTGGTCGGAGATGTCAAGAACTCAAGCCTCACTGTTCAGAGAAGGTCAAGATGGTGTGTCGCATCACAATGCATAGTGCCCGGGGACTAGCTATGGGGGTATTAACCCCTATACCCTTACGGCTAGACTTGGGCTGGTCCAGACCTGAGGGGGTAGCCCACTAGAAGATGATGTGTGGCTCAGTCGATCTGCTCAGCGTCCCACGCAAGGAAGGAAAGCAAACTTGGAGATCAAGCAAGATCCTAGTCGGTTAGAATAGGAATCCTTATTCGGCCAGCTATGGCAATTGTAACCGAACAGGAATAGTTTCCAGATTTGTAATCCTGCCCCCCAGACTATATAAGGTGGGCAGGGGACCCCCTCAAAACACATCTCATCATACACAACAATACAAATCAGACGCATTACGTAGGTATTATGCCCTCACGATGGCCGAACCTAGATAAAAACCTTGTTGTGTCTTGCGTCACCATCTAGTTTGTAGCTTGCACACCTGTCTACCGACAAATCACTACCTTGGGCATACCCCTTGGTAGACTGCCAACCAGGTTTCGTCGACAATCAGTACTTATCATATATATCTATATTTATCTTGTGACTTACTCCTGTTTTGAGTAGAGCATGTGATATTGGTTCATTCTCTCATGCATAATCATAAATTATCAATACTACATGCATAGTCATACGTTCCTAGTGGTAAAATTGTAAATCAATGATCTAGTAATACTCTAGATAAAATGCTACAATAGTATAATTATTTGTCCGCTTGCAGAATTCTTTTCATTCATATCTTTAGATTCTTTATAGTCACATGAAATAATAGATTTTTGTTTAGTGTTATTCTTGTAGTAATGCTACATAGTACCAACAAACATTTCTAGTTTCATCACTAGAGATGGCAACCTAGTTTAATATAGAGATGTAGGTAATCATAGGTGGCTACTATAAAAGTGACAAGTTAATAATTACCATACCATTTCTAGTGTCATTGCTAAGAGTAGGATTAATTCTATTTTTAGTAGTGGTGCTAAGAAATGCCAACACCCTATTTCTATGACCTATATTCAGGAAGTGGACTACAAAGGACTCAACGGGAGTGTCACATCCGTAATCTACCACATGACCCAGAATATAGAGTGTATTCATAGGTAAATAGCATATAAGCACCATGCTTACATGATCTCTACCACCCACCCATGGTACCTTATTAGGGTGAATGCTATACGAACTTATGCATAAACACAATGATAAACTAACTATATTAAGTATATAATCAAAGTAGACAATGAACATTGCAACCAAGAACATGAATATGATGAATATGAATGTCATACAATTGTACCAAAGCATATAAAAATATGTAACACCCAAAATTTTGCATAGTTTCAAATAGATGAAATTGATTTATATATGTTTATTTGTGGGCATTTAACATAGGGGAAATAATAATTTTTATGAATTTAAAATCAAATATAAGGTTAGACATGTGTTGATGCATACATGCTATTGCATATTTATTTATGTGGTGAGTGGTTTTGACAGAATTCAAAAAGGAGTACAAAATCTCTTGAAAATGAATTTACAAAATTGTTTCATAAAAGAAAAAGGGAATTCTTTATTTATCCCCTTTTCCTTGGTTCTTGGCCCGTTGGCCCAACTAGCCTGCCATCCCCCCTTGCTTTCGCAGGCCCAAATGGGCGCTGCCCCTCCTTTTCCTCGGCCCGGCCATGTTGGCCCGCTCGCCCTCTTCTTCGGTTAGCCCACAGGCCAAGCCAGCATGTGCTCCCGCCCTCCTTGGCCCGCTGACGTGCGGAGCCCGCCCTCCTCAGCAGCTGATGCATGGGCCCGCCACCCCGCCATCTCCTACCTCCCGCCGCAACGAGAGGAGCCTTCCTCTTTTGCCACCGCGGCCGAGGATCGAGCAATCCGCTCGTTTCCTTCCTTTTGGACGCGGATTCCGTCGCCTAGCCATACTATAAAGCTAGCCGCTCTCACCTCCATGCTCTATTCTCACCCCAACTCGCCGAATTGAGCTCGCCATTCCCTCCTAAGCCCTAGCTCGAGCACCAAGCTTGGGTTCCTCTGTTTCATTGACCTCTACCGGTTGTGGCTTGCTGCCAAGCTTCACAGCACGGTAGGAAGCACCCCGTGCCTTTTTCTCCTTCTTTTGGCCTTTGGTTAACTTGCAGTACCTCGCCATACTTGCAGGACGTCCGCCGGCCACCAATTCCACCCATACGTCATCTTCGGATCGTCTCGGTCTCCATCTTCATCGTGGTGAGCACCGCCTCGTTCCCCTCTTTCGTTTGGTACCGTCCCTGAGTCAAACCGTGGCCCCTAGGGCCCTATTCACTTGTGCTGACGATCTTACTCGTCACCGGCAATGGCGCACCGCCGTGCGGCTTTCTTCTCCGGCTGGTGCGCCACCCCCTTCTCCCTCTTTTAATCGGGGACATTCGGATCCGATCCGACGGTCCAGATCGCCGGATACCCCTTCGCGGGGAATTTTGTTAAAAAGCCCCCGGGATTTCTTGAATCAAACCCGCTGTCCAAAACATAAATCCCGAATATGTTTTCTTCTTTTGAAAGCGTAGTTGATCTCGGTAAATTCAAGAATACATTTTCCTTTATTTACAAGTTTGCCACTAATTTTGTTTTAGCCATAAAATGCTCATTTTAACTCCGTTTTGACCCGTTCAAATTCCGCTAGGTTCGTATTCGCGAGCTCTACATGTTAGTGCTGTTGTACAGTAGGTTTGTAATATTTAAATTTTGGGTTTGTATTATAGTAATTATTTATCTATAGGAAATCTTAGTAAATTCATAACTTCCGCGTTTCAACTCTGTTTTTCGTGATCTTTATGTCTGTGTGATCGTAGCAACGTGTAGAATAGTTTTATAATCATTTTATACTGATTTCTCTCTATTGGTGTACTATTCTAATCTAGTCTTGTTTGCCTTGCATTAATGATCTTGGAATGCGTGTTGTTGATTGTGGCTCGAGTAGACGGTAATTGCTACACGGGTGACGAGATCCACTACTGTGATAATCTAGACTAGCAGGAGTTCTACGAGCAAGGCAAGTATAATATGGGATATTCCTTGTTGTCCTATTCATGATTTAATTAGACATATGCATTTGTCAATTTGCTCAACATAAGAATATCCTAGTCTTTGATTACCTTGTACCTTGTTACCGATGGGTTTACACTTGCATATGGGTAGTTGCTAGCGCTCAACTTAAATACATTGGATCTAAACAATGATTAATGATTATATGCAACATACATTAAAACTTGCTTTTGAGAAACTTGAACTTAGGGCGAGAGAGCTTGTGTTTATCATGATGCTCTAGACCCTCCATAAGGACTTATTCATCGGCAAAAGCTGGGACTTACAGTACAGCTGTGAGGGCCACATGGCTCTAGCTTTATTCAAGTATGAAGACCTTTTCTAGCATATTAGAGGTTACCCAAAAGGGCGCAAAAGGGGTCTGCCAACTCGGGTATAGTTTGGCTCCTATCCCTTTGTGTATAGGCTACGTGTCATTGTGCCATTTGGGAAGGGGAGACCTATATCTGCTTGCCACCGAAACCTAGCGGCCCTAACATGTTAGACAAACTTTTGAAAGGGTTCATAGTGAACCATATCGACTTTCCTTGGTAGTGGGCTAAGAGGCTGATCACCTCGGACGAAAGGGTAAATCACAACTCATAGTGAAAGTGTACACCTCTGCACAGAGTTTAATAAACTGTTATAACAGCCGTGCCCACGGTCACGGGTGGCCCAGAAAACTCATGAAATAGATGAATTATTGCTAATGATAATGTAATGATGCTCACTAAATGACGATGATTCATATTGATTACTTATTCATGATACTACTGGGGTTATTTGGAGCCTAAGCATAATCATACTTAATTAATGATAGATGTAACTCATTAAAAGCAAATCACAGTTAAACTAGTGTCTACCTTTTGAGCCTCATGAACCCCATATTAACTTGTTAAGTATGAGATGTACTTATGCTTGTTTATTTTCATTATTTGGATAAAAATCCTAGATGGGTACAGATGGTAATGACTACGATGATTACTATGAGGACAATTGGGTTTGGGATCAACCAGTCGACCAGATCCTGTGGTGATGAAGATGCCCATGGAGTTGTTTAGTTTATTTATCAGATCTCGAGACTTTGAGATGTTTTTATTTATGTAATGAACTATGGTTCGCTATTGTAATAAGGCACTGAGTATGATACTTCTTCTTTACAATTTGTTCTATATGTTCTACACATATGGTTTGCATCCAGATTTTGTGTTTACAAAATATGGGTGTGACAAAATAATGAAGATACAAAGGCGAGAGGCGTACAAGAATTATACCGAACCAAGCCATTGATAATGTTGGGAATCCAAGAGAAGTCTGCTAACCTCCCTCTAGACCTAGCCTAACTAGCTAATGCCCTAGAAACTAGAGGAGCTCTGAGGATGATTTGGGTTTCTGTCTTCTCCAAATAACTTGATGCCTTAGGGGGGTTAGGGTCTGCTTATATAGCCCTAGGGGTTAAACATGAGCCCTTGGATTAAACCGACTTAAGAAACGGCATGGATGCAACCGTAGGAGGCGTGGAAGAACATTCTGGAAGCCGGAGGCGAGCGGGCACTAGGGGGTGCCGGCCGACATGGGGGTGGGACCGACTGGTCTCACCTGGTGGCCTCTTGGGCCTCGCCTTGGCGTGGTGTCCTCTGGTGTCCTCTAGAACTTTCCCATGTATATGTCATAGAATAATTCCTTGATTTCATTTGATGAATAAGTCCCCCTTGATGGTTTTTTGGAATAATCCTGTAGAGATCACAAATTCACCAAAACTCATGAAATTTGTTAGTTTAAACCCTAAACCTTTGTTGGTGCTCTCATATGTGCCATATATGTTTTATTGACAATTAAATATGGTTGTTAACTACCATCAACAAGTTCCCTCAAGCTTAACCTTTGCTAGTCTCTTAGCAAAACTAAACTCAGCAAAAAGTTGGATCAGGAGTTGCTTCAATGCTTTCACGGCTCAAAAGTACACATGCATTCAAACAAAAATTCTTCTCTAGATTAGAATAAACCGATCTAACTTTCAAACTTACCCATATTACCTTCAACTATTTGGCTTCTTAGCCTTCACTTGGGACTTTGAGCAATTGAAAGACAGAACAATCAAGTCAAGCACTATGTCTCAAGTCTTTGCTCAACCATTATTCTGAAGTTTTTTTACAATTTCAAAATAAAACTCAGAGCTTTCATTATATAACACTGTCAAGTCTCTCAATATATGTGGTATTTGTGGATCTTCACCAAGGCAATGATGATGTTATGCCTTCTTCCTGCACTAAGGCTTATGTGGAATGGAGAAAACGTGAAAGAGCATACTTGCTATACATATGTTGTAAAGTCAAACCTCGGATCCAAAGAGAGTTAAGTCATACAATCAAATCAAGATGTGCATGTGTGTGGATGTATGGGGGATATATATATGGTGTGTACCTACTTTACTCCTTGAAAACATATATTTCTCTTTTGGAATTTGGAAACAACTTTGCAAGAAAAACATGGGCTATCTTATTCATCTCTTCTTTTTTTCAGGCGGCCATCTGAGTACCTATTGTTTTAGATATCTTGGACACTTGTCCATTTTTTCCAATTCTTTTCTTTTTTATGAATAACTTTTGCATAGCCACATGCCTCTTCTCTGCAACAAAACTTTTGAGAGATAACAACAATAACTTGGAGCATTTATTTAGGGTATATCCTATAGGGTATATTTCTAGTGTTCACTCCTTGTGTATGAGTAAAACATTTTTTGGTGGATCTAGATGGAATAGTGTGTCTTTGCGCCTACTTCCAGTGTAGGAATAGTGCATATGTGGGTGGTGTGTACGTGATCTTGATTTTAAGAGCATGACAAACCTCTGATAAGGCATAAACAAAGCTTGACTGAAGTCAATGCAAAAGCATGTAGCATATATGAGTGAAAGGTTTCCTAGTCTAAGTATCATATAGGGCTCTAGTAGGAATTGAAGCTTTGTGATACAGGAACTCATCATGAAGATTTTATGTTTTCAAAAGATAAATCTCTGAAACTCTAGTATCGCTAGGAAAAAGATAAACAGCAGCTTAGACCATCTCATATCATATCTGTAACAGAACCGACCAAATTATAAGAGCACAAGTATGAAAACAAGCACCGAAGCGCTCAAATTTTCAAACTTGAGCCCATATAATCCCGGTAGTCAATCGAAATCACGAAGGATTTCAAACCAAACTGCTTACAACCAGGATCGCATCATTCAACATACACATCGTACGTTACATTTCACAAGTAGTTCCGAAATAAGTTTACACCACGGAGTAGCAAATATTACAAACCAAGTTTGAAAGTAGCGGAAGCATAACACACACACTAGTTAATTAAATACTGCCAGTCTGGATGATCGACAACCCGCAAAAGCATGAGGAAAGTACATAAAAGATGATCACGCCCAGTGATCTAGTCTTCTTCACCCGCAGGGTGGAGACAAGTTTTGCAGAAGCCTTGATAGAGCATATCATCTGCAACAGGAGGGAATAAACCCTGAGTACTGGAATGTACTCAGCTAGACTTACCCGTCGAAAACCAGAAATAACATGACACCAAGGATTATGCAAGGCTTACACAAGAGGCTAGCTGACATAACATTTTGCATAAAGGCATCAGTAATTGAAACTCTTATAGCCTGTACTAGCAGTTATTTTTAGCATTTACCTGTCATCTATCTTAGCACCTGTACTAAACATGCACTTGATTATAATCAAACAATATTATTATTATATCCATAGCAGGTATATCATTGTGGCAACATTGTATCATTCACTTAACCATCTGTTCATTTAATGAGATCTACGTTGCCGCTGCTCAAGTCAAGTGCTCACTAACCGGGAGCGACGGCGATTCGAATCGAATTCCTATCAAGCTGGAGGGGTATTTCTAACACTCACCGCGCAGGCCCCTGCTAGGGTCGCACAAGCCACCTTTTCATATGATTCAGGAATCGCGGGTCCGAATGATGTCGCGACCCCAAGGGCGACACTCTGCCAGGTGATAGGGACTCTAACCCCCCTTGGTCTCACGCCAATGTCCCCAAGCACATCCTTTCTCTCCTCCAAGAAGCAACCTACCATTCGATTCCCGGCCTGAACCACATTACTCGGCTTCACGGTCGGAACGGCTTATCCGGCCAACTAAGTGTTAGACTGCGTTCAACATGACTCAAGGACGTACAGCGAATCGGTCCTTAAACGACTCAGACGGGCATAGCTCCACACCCAAGACGTGAAGTGTCTTGCGGCTGTACTATCGAACTCCCGCCCGGTCTAAATTTCATTTTTAAGCATGGTTCCATCCACGATAGCCATAAAGCCACTCGTGACTCCTTCCTACATCTCGCGGATGACCGGAAATCACCCGACTTCTACCGTACTAAGCAGGGCTAAGCATTGACACGTGCCTAAACCTAATATAGGATTAAATACGATATCTGGACAAGGACAGGTATAATGCAACAAGTGTTTTCATATAACTCCTACAACTTAATGCATTAAACAATTAAAAGTACTCAAGATTAATTTATAAAACAGTAGGTTCAGCATGCACCGGGGCTTGCCTTTCAGAAAGGTCGAGGGCCGGTGGTCTGGGCACTCAGGAAGGTCGTCTGCGGGCACTCCTTCGCCTGCTGGATCCTCGGGCTCCTGCTGCTCCTGATCCTGGACTTCCTCCGGAATCACAGGCTCGAACTCGAGGAGAGTTACCCCCTCCGGTACACCTATTGCATGAATGCACAATAAATACCATGGATGCATAAATGGGTGCAACATGCTCGGAATGAAATGCATTTCAGAAATAAAATACTCTATTCAAGTTATTTTATTAGTACGTGCAAATCTCTTCTCCGGTGGAGAAGTACTTACCTAAGCTACTCAACCTAAGATACATTTGTTCTTCTTCGGTTAAGGTCCTAACACCTAATAAACACAAGAGTAACATTATTTAGGTTACCACAATAAGTTATTCTGGACAGCAGCTCAAAGATCCTGACATAACTGGAGAATCCCAACTCCAAAAGATATGATCTAAGACAATCTGGAAAGCTTAAGAAATGTACCACAAAATGTTTTCAGATCACAACACTAGATTCCAAAGTTTACCTAATCGAAATTCCAAAGTTCCAGAATCTGTTCTCTCTAAACAGAGAGCAGTCAATTCTGGACTGGCACTTCAAACAGCAATAACTCCCAAACTACTAATCCAAATGCTCCCAAATTTTGACACAAGCTCATTTAAAAATTTTACTACAACTTTGGTAATTACAAGTTTTCCAGAAACCACCTTTATTCAAGGTCAAACCTAGAAATACTATCAGCTGTCCAGAAAACCTAAAATTGCAAAGATTAAATATTTATTGATGTGGCAAACATTCTCTAAGACCAAACTAATATTACTACAAGTTCACAAATGTCACAAAAACACCAGAAAGTAAGGTGTGCCCACCTAGAATATTTATTTAAACCCATTTCTCAATTTACTTAAGTAATTAAGTGGAATTTCAAACATATATGTAAACTGCTCCTAAAATTCTACAAACATTACAGGAGACTCTCTGACCCAAAAAGAGGCTACTGTAAAAATTTGAACTCAATTTATTCACAGGAACTTCCTACACAAAATTCCCAAGCCAAAAAGGCTGATCTTTGTATAATTTAACAAAGCATAGTCAAAAGTGTCAAACAACATATTTCTAAATTTTCTTGGACACTCTAGGGTACCAAGACATTCTCCAAAAATTTATAAGAACATTGCACATGTAGAAAAATTACAAAAATTCATTTAAGTATTTCCTAGAATAACAAGATAGCATTATAACTTGAAAAGTACTTAAGCACTACTGTCCAAATTTTTACCAGAGCTAGAGCAAGTACAAATTAGCCTACCCACCAAATTTCATAAGTTTTGGAACACTGAAACTCAAGATATAATTTAAACAAGTTTGCATGTGATTTAAAACACATTTCAAAGACCTATTTAATTATCCCAAAAACTAAACATCACATAGCAAACTCATATTTTTCTAAAATACTACACCTCATGTAGATTCTAACAAAATTTATCTCATGATTTTTGAGCAAGTAAAACCCTAGATCTACATTTTTCCAACTTGTACAAAAATCAGTGACAAAATAATAAAAATGAATTTCATTTCGGATGAACTGGGCCGGCCCGGAAAACTCGGCCCACGACTCGCGCGCGCGCGGCCCGCTCAGCGCCCCCGCCCGCGCGCGACACTGACGGGTGGGCCCCCGTGGTCAGTGACCGGAGGTAGGGGAGGCGGAGACCCGCGAGCTCCGACGAGCTCGAGCTCACCGGAGAAGAGCTCGCTCGGCCAATCGAACACCGCCTCGTGTTCTCCGTCACCCGGTGCGTCGATTGGTGCTCGTGGAATGGATGGGGATGGGGTGGAAGGGGCTTGCCACCGCGAGCGGCGGCCGGTGATGTCCGGTGGCGGCGCACCATCGCCGGTGAGGATGTACGGTGCGGTCTAGGCTCGGTACGAGCTTCACCAAAGCTAGGCGGATCCATTTTGCTAGGAAGGGAGGATGGAGAGAGACCCGAAGCACCCCGACCACGGTGAGGTCCCATGGCGGGCTCCGGCGACCTTGAGTCAAATCGCGGGCTTCGGTGGGTCAAGGGGATGGAGGGTGGTGAGGCGGAGGGAGTGGCGAGGTCTGGTGAGCGGCGGTGCGGTGGGGAGTGCGCGCGAGCTCGCCGGAGTGGGGGCGACAATGGCGGCTCGGTGTCTCCGCTTTGCAGCTGAACGAGGGAGGGAGAGGGAATGGAGGCAGCCTCGACGCGTCGTGGCGGTCTTGAAGGCGCCGTGGGCTGACCGGTGGGGCCAGGACCGGCGTACGGTCGCCACCGCATGCCCACGCGTCGGCGAGGCCCTGTGGCCGGTCGGCCACGCCCCTTCCTCTGACGAAACTGAATCGCGGTGAACGGTGCCATCGAGCTCGACTGATAGAGGGATTTCATCGCTTCATAGCTCGTGATCGAGGCTGATTCGGCGAGAGTCGTAGTTAACAAAAGTGTAGAGCTACGTGAGGGCTTCAACATTGCCAATAGGGTCGTGAGCCAATTCGGCTTGGTTAGTGAGATACAACGCTCCAAAGTGAGGCACACGAAATCTGAACTGAGTTTCAGTTATTTTCCCCCGACTGAAACTCGATTTTCGAAGCCTGCTAACTCATAAACCGTTGGGAACCAGGCTTAGGTGATGTTGACAATGTTGTAGAGCTATGTGTGGACAACAACTTTGTCAATTAGCTCAAAGTCTGGTTCGGCCTGGTTTGCAAACTAAAAGCTCCTAAAGTAGGCATCAGTAAAACTGTAGGGTCAGATTCCAGACTTAGAAAAATTCTAAGTCTTGGAGCTACCTCTCTAACTGACTTGTGGGCCACTTTTGAGCATGTTAGGGTCAATTTCATGAGATGGTCATATTGAGACTTTTGTTCCCCATGAATTTCTTTACAACTTTGCTTAAGGGTGCTCTTCCATGCAAGGTCTCTAAATTAGACTTTTTAATTGGTCAAACTAGAGCCTTCTAGGGTCAAATGGTGGTCAAACTTCTCTTGGAGGGCAAATTTGTAATTTTGGTCAACATGAACCTTGTTCCAAATGTTACCCTAAGTATAACTAAGGTGTTGTAGGTCATGATTGGCTACCTTACCTTTTTGTTACACCAACTATCAAATACTTCATGAAATAAATCAAACAAACCCTAGAACAATCACATGTGTTGCATCACATAAAATAACAAACATGAATGATGCATGCTTATGCTTATGCAAATGCAAATGCAATGCAATTAAGGACTAAACACTTGAAGTGTTACAATATCCATCAATTACCTAGACTTAGATCAAGCATATGCTACCCACAAGTTTCAAGTTCAGAGTAAATTCTTATATCAAAACAATCATATCCAAAACTCAGGAGAATTCAAGGCTGAAAACTAGGTACCTGAAAGGAATTACAACAAAGCTACTATTCATTATTTCCAATGCAAGAGCTTACCTAGACTCCATTATTTATTCAGCTATAAAGAATAGAAAACTAATTACACTTTTTATTTTGCTTTCAAAGTTCTAAAATCACACCTTACTATATTGATATAACTTACTAGGATAAAATTTTATTTTGTTTTGGCTTGTTATGCATCTTTTTATTTCTTTAGCAACCATATAGCAAACTCAAAAATAGAAAAACTAAAAAGAAAGAAATACTTAGCTAAATACATAGCAGATGCTCCTCCCCCAAGCTAAATGTTGTCGTAGTTGGTTGTTGAATGTTGAGTGATCCTTCTTAGAGCATGGTTTGTCGGTGGATGTCCTTCTCACCTATGAGTTGAATGAGATATCTACAGCTGAGTGAACTTACTCTTGATCATTTTACCATCCTACAAAATACTCCAACAAGAATACCAAAAACTCGAGGCTTGGATTAAGATAAAGAGTTAGTGGTCAGCCATTCAAGGATTTGTTCTTCTTATGAGTTTAGACAAATTTTCTAGTGGCAGAATTTTAGCAGGAGGTCTATCTAGTATCTTTTTGGATTTTCTATTTTTATAATGCAGAAACAAATTTGTATGTATGATAATTTTTCTTTTTATGCCACCATAGTGAATATTCCCACGGGCTTTTATACTGTAGACCTACTCACGCGGGGCTTAGGATTTTATAATGATGCATGATGGAATGTAGTACAAGAACTCTCTCTTTTTTAATATGCAGCAATGATGATATGCAATAAAGTAATCTTTTTATTTTTCTCTTTTCTCTATTACAATGCAAATGCAGAAAAGTAAATATGCTAAAAGGAAATAATTAATGCAATGCTATAAAGTAAATATGGATAACTACTGATATTACCTTACTGTTGGCATTTCTTAACACGATCACCGAGATTGGAGGTTTTAAGTCCATCCCCGGTAACGGTGTCAGAAATGTGAAACGTCCTTGATTTCCATGAAGGGAAATCCATAGAAACGAAGTGTAAAATGAAGAAACATTCTGTCAATTTACCCAAATCTCAGCGATACATAAAGTCATGCACGAATATCAGAGTACAATAAACAGTTTTACATAATTTATTCTCTTCGCCTCGCAGGGCGGAACACACTCACACAAGCAAACGGAACAGCATCCGACGTAGATAGCAGCGGAAAAGATCTTCTGGATCTAGCTTGACCGTAGAACAGACCCTCTAATTCTCCCAATCATCGCCCTCGTAGTCGTACTCGGGCTCGAAACCTATCAAAAATCTATCAGTACACTTGGTACTGGCCACGCATCGCCCACCCTATGCTTGCAATGCTTTGTGGAAAGTGGAATGTATTGAGGGAAGTAGGAAGAGACCTACTTAGGCTATGGGTTTCCTATGCAAGTAGTTAATATTTTAATAAAATATTCCTCAGTTTTTATCTCATCTTAGTCACACATTTTCCCAATCCCACCACACACAACACATCTCATCTCACTCTCTCTCTAGGCGACAAGATTGACTCCCGCTCAGATCTCGTCTCAACGGCCAAAGCCAGAATCCGACACAGAACCCGGGGGAAAGGTAGAAAGGACTCCTCTCATCTAATCAAGTGAAGCGTAGGTCATGGGAATGTCCATATCCGCGGACGCGGCTATACGTACAGATCGATCAACTCTGCAGAGTGTGTACACCTGGTAATCCACAAGATCACCATCCTCGACGATCCGGCTCGTCTAGGCTGATTCCAACTGCCTTCCAACCGGTACAGTACCACCCTACCACTCAACCCTGGGCCACCCCGGCATCCACCGAAACGCTGAGACTGTGAGACGTAGTACCGGGCCCCCAAGGTCACTACGCTGTCTTAGGAGGGTGTGGGTCCCCATGCCCGTACCTCCCTACACTATCACCTTCCAACCTAGTAGTAGTGGTACCGCCCTAGTCAGTCGGGTAATCGTCTCCCGCCCATCGGGAGCGAGTGGTGTGCACAAAGGTCCCATGGTTCCGGTTCTCAAGACATACCAGTCCTTAGGGTGACCAGACAAGATGTCTTCTCAAAGGGGAGACACCGTCTTCCCTGTGCCACTACAGCACCTCCACCAAGGATAACCTACACCCTAGTTCACCTCTCAAATATACCCGCCACAGGTATCTCTCGTGAGGGATGCCCAGGTCGCATCCCTCCAGCAAGACTTGCCCCAAAGACTCGTCGTAGGATCCTGTCCGATCGACTCAACCCTCACTACTCACCCAAGACGCACGCCAAGATCTCTCCAGTTCTTTAGTCAGGTTTATCAAGTTCTTGGCACTATATGCCTTATACATATACGTCTCTCTCTCACCGGCATCACATCACAGATATAATGCGAGTAAGAGCAAAAGCAGTAATATGTAACATGCGAGCATCTAACCTAACAGCAGGGTGAGCAGGAGTAAGGTTACGACAAGGTAAAAGGCTCAAAGTAAAGCATCTACCATGCAGCCTATCATCAATAATAAAGTACAAAAATAAAGCGCTAGCAATTCTATATTTGCATGCGTAATAGGTTCTACGGAGATGGGTGGGGCGTGGCACCTGGCAGGTCGTCACCCAAGTCCTCGCTGTAGTCGGGGTCGTACTCCTCAGTCGGCAGGTCCTCCGGCTCTGTTAAACGTAACGTAGAGCCGCATTAATGACTCCTATAGAGGTGCATAAAGAAGCAATATAAATTCAAAAGATCCAAATGCACTCAAACATAAGCCTAAGATGTAGAGCTCATTTTAAGAAAAATTTAGAAACTGGTTTGGTATTTTTCTGAGTTGAAATGAATTAGTTATGATTTTCCGAAGATTAAATGATTTTCTGAAAAAGAAAAAGAAAAAGGAAAAACCAGGCAGCGACACGTGTCACGCGCTGATTGGTCGGAACAGATTGAGTCTCGACAGGTGGGCCCGTTTGACTGGTCAATGGTCAACGGTCAACGCTGATCGGGCCGAGACCGGGCCTCGGTGGGCCTGGGCTGGGCCGGATATGGGCCGAACTGGGCCGGGCTGGGCCGCCACGTGGCGAACCCAGGCGCTGCCACGTCGCGCTCCGGATTTTGAAAACGGGCTCGGGTCCACGGGGTGTGGCTCACGGTGGACTTGTGAGTGCGGTGCATGGAAGACCACAGGGTTCACGGTGGACCGCGTCCACCGTCCTTTTCTCTCTCACGGCCTACGGTGCACCGGGTGCACCCGGCCGCTCCCCTTCTCCTCTGCTTGCTTTCTCCTCCTCGACCGCGCTCTCACCGGCGGCGAGCAACCGGTCTCATGATTTGGAGTCCCACAGGCGGAGCTAGTAGGCTCTACAGCATCGCGTGATCCCTAGGAACTTGATGGAGGGGTCTTCGGTGCAGATTATGGCGCTTAGAGGGGGAGTCTACGGCGGTGGTGGCTCGGTCGGTGTTGGTGAACGGCGGCATGACCTTCCCGGTGTCTTCGCTCGGTGGTGAGGCCTCCTATTGATTCGCGACCTCATGCGGAGCGTGAAGATGGGGTTGAAAAGACGCAAGCGAGCTCTAACCGAACCCTCCACAGTGGTGGCGGCTCAACGCTTTCGGCCGGGGAAAACACCGCCGGCCTTGCTATCGGGGTCTCTCCCTCCCTAACGGTGCGCACGATGTGTCCCCTGCCGAGGTGAACCGGTCGGACCTTCTTCTATTATCTCTAACGTCTTGAGCCAACATGAATCGGTCTGGCCATGGTCATGCTCTGGCCATGGCGGGCACGCTCTGAGCGTCGCCACGGTGGTGGCGTTTCTGAGTCGGTACGGCTCGGTATGGCCATGTGAAGGTGCAAACGTGATCGCGTAGGTGTGTGTATGTGCAAACGATGATCCAACACCGGTCTTGGCTGATCTCGGCATGGATTTGACCTTGGTGATGCCGACCATGTCTACGGTGGTGAGCAGAGGGGGTTGTGATCGGTGCGGCTCACCTTGGGCTCGTGGTAGGAGGATGGCGGTGCAGCGGTGGTTCAAGGCTGTGACAAGGTGGTGCCATGCAGGAAGAGCAGCAACGTCGATGTAGTCGTTCGGTCGACGCTCCGGCTCTGTCAACTGGCGGCTCCGGCAACTAGCGGCTCCGGTAGCTGCCCTCTCCTTCCTTCTTCCCTTCTTCTCCCCTCTACTTCTCTCGGTTGTGGTGTGGGATGGTGACCACCAGGGTGGTTGCGAAACAGAGAGAGGGGTAGGGCTCGGCTCGGGGGATTTTATACCCCGAGGTCATCCATGGCGAGGCGGACGGCGATGGGACAAGGAGAACTACGTGGCGCTCATCCAAAGGGTCGTAGTGGTTGTTGGGGTGGCGTGGTGCTCACGCGGATGCCGTGGCAGCCTCGGCCTCGTGCTGCCACTGGCCTGGCTTGGTGTCAGAGACGGTTGCGGCCGTGGGCCATGGCGGTGCCATGCGCGCGGGCGGTATGATGGTGGGGCAAGGTGGGTGTGCGGCTGGAGTGCAGGGCCGGCTTGGTGTCTTGGCGCGCAAGGCGGCCAGCAGGGAACAGGTGGAATCTCCCCTCGCCAAAAGCGTGACCGTGTCCCCGTTCGGTTGCTCTGTTTTCTGATCGGTGAAATGGGGAAAGGCTGGAGGTAGGGGATGACGCCGTGGGGCCCTCTCATCAGTGACCACGGAAGAGAAGAGGGTGTGCGTCCCTGGCTTAGTGGGCTGGCAACGCAGGCCGGGGCCTGCGGCAAGTTGGGTCGGCCCATGCGGCGGGCGCGCGCACGTAAGTGTGAAGGGGGAGCGCGCAGTCGCGGTTTGGGCCGGGCCGCTGCGGTGGGTTGTGCTAAAGAGGCCCTTTTCTATTTTCTTTTACTTATTTGAGTTTTCCAATTTGTATTTTCTTTATTCCAAATAAACCAAAGCTTTTGTATTTTACACACATATATATTGCCTCCACTTGATTACCGCAATGGGGCCCACAGGATGTATTTTAGGGTTTATACTAGATCACAAGATTGTATTAGTACCTTTATTTAATTTGGATCTCATTTAAATAAAGGTGGTTGATTTTATTTAACAATAGAAAGAACATAAAAACCAACTCATGAATATATAATTAAATGCAACATGTAATTAACTAGACTAGGTGCTACTTGTGCAGCTAGGGTTGGTTTCCTATATGTCACTCACCAAACATTGGTTATTTTTTTTAAAAAAAAATTGTGGTTGTGATTTTTGTTTCCTAGAAATTCTGGGTTGTTACAGTCCTCCCCCCTCATAGGAATCTCGTCCCGAGATTTAAGGTGTGGCATACCTTTCAAAGAGGTAGGGGTAAAGCATCCGAAGTTCGGACTCTTTCTCCCAAGTAGCTTCCCGTTCTGTGTGGTTACTCCACTGAACCTTGCACATGGGTATCACTATGCTTCTAGTTTCTTTCTCAGCTCTATCTAAAATTAAGATTGGGTGCTCCTTGTACTCCAAGGTGTCCTGGATATCCAGTGCTTCTGTGTGTACCTCTTGTTCTAGCAACTGCAAGCACTTGCATAGCTGAGATACGTGAAACACTAGGTGTACTCCTGTTAACTCCTCAGGCAACTCCACCTTGTATGCTAACTTGCCAATCCTCTGACCAATCCTGTAAGGTCCCACATACCTAGGTGCCAACTTTCTCTTCACATGAAATCTGATGGTACCTCAGAGTGGGGAGACTTTGAGATAGACATAATCCCCGACCTGAAACTCGAGGTCTCTCCGACAGTTATCTGCATAACTCTTCTGTCGGCTTTGGGCAATCCTCAGGTTCTCTCGTACTTGGGCTACTCCTTCTTCGGCATCTTTGATCTTTGCGGGACCAAAGAATGATCTCTCTCCCACTTCTGACCACATCAAAGGGGTTCTACACTTTCTGCCATACAAAGCCTTAAACGGTGACATCTTGAGACTAGCCTGGTAGCTGTTGTTGTAAGAGAACTCTGCGTGGGTCAAACTTTTCTCCCAATTGGTTCCATACTTCAAGACACAAGCTTAGAGCATATCCTCCAAAATCTGATTAACTCTCTCTATCTGACCATCTATCTATGGGTGGTATGCGGTACTGTAGTCAAGTCGAGTCCCTATAGCCTTGTGGAGACTCTTCCAGAACTTGGACATGTATTGCATACCACGATCAGACACTATGCTAGTGGGGGCTCCATGGAGTCTGAGAATGTGCTCGATGTACAGATCTGCTAGCTTCTCAACTCTGTAGTTAGCCCTCACAGCTATGAAGTGAGCTACCTTGGTCAGTCGGTCAACGATCACCTAAATCGAGTCATGGCCTTTAGGAGTTCGAGGTAAGCCTACTATAAAGTCCATGGATATGCTTTCCCATTTCCACACCGGAACGTCCAAGGGTTTAAGCAATCCGACTGGTCTTTGATGCTCAGCCTTGACTCTATTGCATATGTCGCATCGCGCGACATGCCCGGCAATATCTGCCTTCATGTTCTTCCACCAGAACTGTTTCTTTAGATCAGCATACATTTTGGTGCTTCCCGGGTGAATACAATACTTGGAGTCATGACCCTCATCCAATATTTCTCACCGCAAGGCAGAATTAGACGGTACACAGATTCTATCCTTGTACCAGTACACTCCTTGCTCATCCTCCCTGAACTCGGGGCACTTGCCCTTCTTCATGAGTTCTCGGATTTCCCAAATTTCAGGACACTCCAGTTGAGCATTGCGGATCTGATCCTTAAGGTTGTATTGCACTCGAAGCTCGTTCAACATACCCCTGGGTAGGATTTCGAGACGAAGTTCACCCATTTCCTGACATAGCTCAGGTGGTACGGCTTCCATGGACAGATTGTGGCAATAGCTCTTTCGGCTCAAGGCATCAGCGACTACATTAGCCTTTCCCGGATGATAGTGAATCTCCAGGTCATAATCCTTTATAAGCTCAAGCCATCGGCGCTGTCTCATGTTTAGATCCTCTTGAGTGAAGAAGCACTTCAGGCTCTTGTGGTCGGTGTAGATATCACACTTATTTCCGATCAAGTAGTGCCTCCATATATTTAGGGCATGCACGACAGCGGCAAGCTCTAGATCATGGGTTGGGTAGCGTTGCTCATGGTCCTTCAACTGTCGGGACGCATAGGCAATGACCCTTCCACTTTGCATCAGAACACAACCAAGTCCCTGTCTAGATGCATCACAATAGACCACGAAGTCTTTCTAGATATCGGGCAAGGCAAGAACAGGTGTGGTGGTAAGCTTCTGTTTCAGAGTCTAGAAGCTGTGCTCGCACTCAGCCATCCATTCAAACTCATTAGTCTTCTTTAGCAGGTTAGTCATGGGCTTGGCTATCTTTGAGAAGTTCTCGATGAATCTGCGATAGTACCCAGCTAAACCAAGAAAACTACGGACATCGGTCACATTGCGGGGTTGTTCCCACTCTTTCATAGCTTCAATTTTTGCGGGATCTACAGCAACTCCCTCAACAGTGAGTACATGACCAAGGAAACCAACTTCTTCAAGCCAAAAGTCATATTTGCTGAACTTGGCATATAGCTGATTTTGCCTCAACTTCTCCAAAACCACTCTCAAGTGTTGCTCATGTTCTTCGGCGGTGGAAGATTAGATAAGGATGTCATCAATGAACACCACTACAAACTTGTCCAGTTCGTCCATGAATACCTTATTAATCATGTTCATGAAATAAGCCGGGGCATTAGTGAACTAGTATCAATGGGCTCCTTGCGGGGAGTCACAGGTATGCTATGTTCTCGTGCAAACTTAGTGGAAATGTAAGAACAAGTAGCTCCAGAATCAAACAAGACTGAAGCTATAACTCCCTGTACCAAAAACATACCATACACCACGTCGGGAGCGTCCTGGGCGTCCTCCGCGGTCATGTGGTTGAGACGACTGCGGACAGCCCCAGCAACGTTCTTGCGCGGAGCAGCAGGTGTAGCAGCCTGTCTTGTCTGGGTCGAAGCAGGCGGTGTGCCTTTCTTGACAGGGCACTCAGCGATCTTGTGACCAGGCTAGCCACAACCGAAGCAGGTGAAGGGCGCGCTACCTGTGGAGGTAGGCGTAGCGGTCCTCCACGTGCCAGCTCCCTGAGTGGGCCGATTTGGAGCGGGTCAGCTCTGAGCGGGGCGGTGATAGTTGGCGGCGTAGGTACCACCTCCACGGCTCGGAGCGGTCACTGCCCCCTGAGTATAGCGAGAGCGGGGCGGAGGAAGCACGTGAGCACGTGGCCTCTGCGGAGCCGGGCCACGAGTGGAACTCTCGAACCGGCGCTTCTTCTCCTTGTGGAGGGCGTCTGCCTCCAGACGGTCCCTCTCCATCTCCAGCACCTTGTTGACCATCTCACGAAGGGTGCGACAAGCATGACCCGAGAGGGCCACCATGAGACGAGAGTTCAGCCCCTTCTTGAAACAGTACATCTTCTTCTTTTTGGTATCGGTCTCACCTGGAGCATACCTCATCATGCGGGTGAAACGAGTAGTGTACTCCTGAACCTTCTAGGAGCCTTGGGAAATGTTGCGAAACTCCTCTACCTTGGCATCCATGACGCCCTCAGGCACGTGTTGCTCATGAAAAACCTCGGCGAACTCCTCCCAAGAGATACTCCCCGGGTCCTCATGGGCGTCGCAGTAGCTGTCCCACCATGCGCGTGCAGCGCCGGTGAGCTGGTGGGCGGCTACCCCCACACACTCCTCGTCAGTGCAGGTGGTGAGGTCCAGCTTCTTTTCCATCTCACGGAGCCAGTCCTCAGCGGCGATGGGGTCATCGTCAGCGGTGTCGAAAGTAGGAGGCCTTAGCTTGAGAAAACCCTCCAACTTCCGCTGGAAGTCGTTGGGAGGACCCCCGTGGCGGTGAAGCATTCCCTGAGCCAGTGTCTCCAAGAGGCGGGTTTGGCGGTCCATCACCTCCGCCAACTGTGGTGGTGGCGGCGGTGGTGCTTCTCCAAGATGCTGGGCGGCACCCGCCCCTAGTGCAGGCTCCTCTGGTGCAGGCTCCTCCCCAACACTGAAGGGGACTACCCGGTCTCCTCCACGGCCTCGACCATGACCACGGGCCATAGGCGTGGGGGAAAGCGAGCGGTTGTTCAGACGAGCGGATTGGCGGCAAGACATCTCTCTACAGGGTCAGATCGTTGTTTAACACACACATTTTTTTTAGATGCATGGTTAAGTGATTTATCAATTTTAAAAGAGATAGCTATCCAACACTCATACAAAGATGCAATAAGAACCATAAGATGCGATAAGATCCAAAACATTCATTACATTAATTTATTACATAGCGATATCTCTAGTAGCTCACTGACAGATTCGTGGGAATCGTGCTACTCGCAGGCAGCTCCAAAAGTGGGACATCCTACATTACTCCTTAAGTGCATCATTATAACTCTGGCCACACAGGGCTCAACATGTCTACTACTACCTTATTACATGATTATGTGAAAAAGGTGACTACTCCTGTCCGGGAGTGGCGGGTGGTGTAGAAGGACTAGAAGTGGAAGCCTTGGGAGTGCCCTCCATGGCACGAAGCTCATCGTCGGAGTGGTGGATCCTCACGACGTAAGTGAGAGCGTAGTCCAGCATCTTAGTCCTCGGAACCTCTGAGTATCCCTCAGTCGGGCAAGCCTTGAAGTTGAGCTTGGTGGCCTCAACGTGGAAAGGCTGTCTGCGCGGTTTCTTGCGCATCCCAGGTAAGAGGACGTCCTAGACCTTTCTGATCTCCTGGACACACTTACGATCAGCGTCGATCCAAGCCTGACTGATGTAGTTCACCTTGTCCTAAAGATACTCGGTGCTCTTAATGTAGTGAACCAAGTGGTGCATGTTGTAGGTGGTGGTGACGGCAGCCTCCACAGCTAGCTTTTCCATTGTGTTGCAACGGGCTTCTAGGGCAAGCTTCCTAAAGCCACGCTGCTTCTCCTTCTCATGGAGCTCTCTCAGGGTAAGCCTCTGACGCTCAATCTGATCCTCACACTCAAGCACCTTGGACTCAAGATAGTCATGGCGAAGCTCAGCCTCCCCAACCTTGTCCTTGAGATTGGCGATCTCCTTGTGAAGTGACTGCTCACGGTTCTCGTAGAAGGTCTTCATCCTATCAAAGCCCATGCGCTCCTCCTCGAGCTTGCCGACCATCTCCCCCTCCTTGCGCTCCACCTTGAGGAACTCCTCGTCGCAACGGAACAGGAGGTCTCGGTGGCGGCGGTTCTGCATCTCTACATCCATGATGTAGCGATCCTGGGCGATGATGTACTGTGCGGAGGCCCTCAGACAGGGGTCGACCTCATCGCGCGCAGCACGATCTGCAGCAGTGATCTGTGGCTCTGAGAACCTATTCAGGTCCAGAGCGGCAGGCAGTAGGCGGTACGGTCCCATCTTGAGGTAGTCGTGTGCGTCACGCATCACACTGCGAAGAGCTGTGCGTGAGACGGACTGTACGCATGAAGCAATAGAGTTCTCCACCTCCAGTGTCTCGAAGGCACGCAGTACAGGTACAAACTCACTAGCGGGGACCTTGAGGTGGACCACGATGTGGCCCTTGAACCCGTCGGGTCCAGGCTCACCCCGGCACATGTACTCGATCTGCTCTGTGGGAACGCCTAGTGAGTCCAGCACGTCATACAGGATCATGGCGAACCCACGGTAGGCCAGTCCATCCACAGGGAGCTCGGCAATAGGGGCCATCTGCAAATTAACCGTAAGATAGAGTCAGTACCTTGTTGTGCATGTAGTAACTTGAGTATTTCAGAGTGAAACTTGGTAAGACAAGGCGAATCACTGTAACTCAGAGTGATACTTGATGAATTCTTAGGTGATTCAGGGTGGAACGGAGCGATGTGATAGGTAAGGTAGAACGAAATATAGGTAAGAGAGTGTGAAATTGAGATAAGCCGTGCATGAAAATGCAGCACGGTCGGTAATATAACCGAAAGTGTCATGATCTCTCCTAATTCTATTGTCCAATCCTATGGGTCCGTCCTAAGGTCAGCATGGCTCTGGTACCAACTGAAACGTCCTTGATTTCCATGAAGGGAAATCCACAGAAACGAAGTGTAAAATGACGAAACATTTCGTCAATTTACCCAAATCTCAGCGATACATAAAGTCATGCACGAATATCAGAGTACAATAGACAGTTTTACATAATTTATTCTCTTCGCCTCGCAGGGCGGAACACACTCACACAAGCATACGGAACAGCATCCGACATAGATAGCAGTGGAAAAGATCTTCTGGATCCAGCTTGAGCGTAGAACAGACCCTCTAATTCTCCCAATCATCGCCCTTGTAGTCGTACTCGGGCTCGGAACCTGTCAAAAATCAATCAGTACACTTGGTACTGGCCACGCATCGCCCACCCTATGCTTGCAATGCTTTGTGGAAAGTGGAATGTATTGAGGGAAGTAGTAAGAGACCTACTTAGGCTGTGGGTTTCCTATGCAAGTAGTTAATATTTTAATAAAATATTCCTTAGTTTTTACCTCATCTTAGTCACACATTTTCCCAATCCCACCACACACAACACATCTCATCTCACTCTCTCTCTAGGCGACGAGATTGACTCCCGCTCAGATCTCGTCTCAACGGCCAAAGCCGGAATCCGACACAGAACCCGGGGGAAAGGTAGAAAGGACTCCTCTCATCTAATCAAGTGAAGCGTAGGTCATGGGAATGTCCATATCCGCGGACGCAGCTATACGTATAGATCGATCAACTCTGCAGAGCGTGTACACCTGGTAATCCACAAGATCGCCATCCTCGACGATCTGGCTCGTCTAGACTGATTCCAACTGCCTTCCAACCGGTACAGTACCACCCTACCACTCAGCCCTCGGCCACCCCGGCATCCACCGAAACGCTGAGAATGTGAGACGTAGTACCGGGCCCCCAAGGTCACTACGCTGTCTTAGGAGGGTGTGGGTCTCCATGCCCATACCTCCCTACACTATCACCTTCCAACCTAGTAGTAGTGGTACCGCCCTAGTCAGTCGGGTAATCGTCTCCCGTCCATCGGGAGCGAGTGGTGTGCACGAAGGTCCCATGGTTCCGGTTCTCAAGACATACCAGTCCTTAGGGTGACCAGACAGGATGTCTACTCAAAGGGGAGACACCGTCTTCCCCGTGCCACGACAGCACCTCCACCAGGGATAACCAACACCCTAGTTCACCTCTCAAATATACCCACCATAGGTATCTCTCATGAGGGATGCCCAGGTCGCACCCCTCCAGCAAGACTTGCCCCAAAGACTCGTCGTAGGATCCTGTCCGATCGACTCAACCCTCACCACTCACCCAAGACGCACGCCAAGATCTCCCCAGTTCTTTAGTCAGGTTTATCAAGTTCTTGGCACTATATGCCTTATACATATACGTCTCTCTCTCACCGGCATCACATCACAGATATAATGCGAGTAAGAGCAAAAGCAGTAATATGTAACATGCGAGCATCTAACCTAACAGCAGGGTGAGCAGGAGTAAGGTTACGACATGGTAAAAGGCTCAAAGGAAAGCATCTACCATGCATCCTATCATCAATAATAAAGTACAAAAATAAAGCGCTAGCAATTCTATATTTGCATGCGTAATAGGTTCTACGGAGATGGGTGGGGCGTGGCACCTGGCAGGTCGTCACCCAAGTCCTCGCTGTAGTCGGGGTCGTACTCCTCAATCGGCAGGTCCTCCGGCTCTGTTAAACGTAACGTAGAGCCACATTAACGACTCCTATAGAGGTGCACAAAGAAGCAATAGAAATTCAAAAGATCCAAATGCACTCAAACATAAGCCTAAGATGTAGAGCTCATTTTAAGAAAAATTTAGAAACTAGTTTGGTATTTTTCTGAGTTGAAATGAATTAGTTATGATTTTCTAAAGATTAAATGATTTTCTGAAAAAGAAAAAGAAAAAGGAAAAACCAGGCAGCGACACGTGTCACATGCTGATTGGTTGGAACAGATTGAGTCTCTGACAGGTGGGCCCGTTTGACTAGTCAATGGTCAACGGTCAACGCTGACCGGGCCGGGACCGGGCCTCGGTGGGCCTGGGCTGGGCCGGATATGGGCCGAACTGGGCCGGGCTGGGCCGCCACGTGGCGAACCCAGGTGCTGCCACATCGCGCTCTGGATTTTGAAAACGGGCTCGGGTCCACGGGGTGTGGCTCATGGTGGACTTGTGAGTGCGGTGCATGGAAGTCCACAGGGTTCACGGTGGACTGCATCCACCGTCCTTTTCTCTCTCACGGCCTACGGTGCACCGGGTGCACCCAGCCGCTCCCCTTCTCCTCTGCTTGCTTTCTCCTCCTCGACCGCGCTCTCACCAGCGGCGAGCAACCGGTCTCATGATTTGGAGTCCCACAGGCAGAGCTAGTAGGCTCTACAGCATTGCGTGATCCCTAGGAACTTGATGGAGGGGTCTTCGGTGCAGATTACGGCGCTTAGAGGGGGAGTCTACAGCGGTGGCGGCTCAGTCGGTGTTGGTGAACGGCCGCATGACCTTCCCGGCGTCTTGGCTCGATGGTGAGGCCTCCTATTGATTCGTGACCGCATGCGGAGCGTGAAGATGGGGTCGAAAAGACACAAGCGAGCTCTAACCGAACCCTCCACAGTGGTGGCGGCTCGACGCTTTCGGCCGGAGAAAATGCCGCCGGCGTTGCTATCGGGGTCTCTCCCTCCCTAACGGTGCGCACGATGTGTCCCCTGCCGAGGTGAACCGGTCGGACCTTCTTCTATTATCTCTCACGTCTTGAGCCAACATGAATTGGTCTCGCCATGGTCGTGCTCTGGCCATGGCGGGCACGCTCTGAGTGTCGCCACGGTGGTGGCGTTCCTGAGTCGGTACGGCTCGGTAAGGCCGTGCGAAGGTGCAAACGTGATCGCGCGGGTGTGTGTATGTGCAAACGACGATCCGACACCGGTCTTGGCTGATCTCGGCATGGATTTGACCTTGGTGATGCTGGCCATGTCTACGGTGGTGAGCAGAGGGGGTTGTGATCGGTGCGGCTCACCTTGGGCTCGTGGTAGGAGGATGGCGGTGTAGCGGTGGTTCGAGGCTGTGACGAGGTGGTGCCATGCAGGAAGAGCAGCAACGTCGATGTAGCCGTTCGGTCGACGCTCCGGCTCCGGCAACTGGCGGCTCCAGCAACTGGCGGCTCCGGTAGCTGCCCTCTCCTTCCTTCTTCCCTTCTTCTCCCCTCTACTTCTCTCGGTTGTGGCGTGGGATGGTGACCACCAGGGTGGTGGCGAAATAGAGAGAGGGGTAGGGCTCGGCTCGGGGGATTTTATACCCCGAGGTCATCCATGGCGAGGCGGACGGCGATGAGACAAGGAGAACTACGTGGCGCTCATCCAAAGGGTCGCAGTGGTTGTTGGGGTGGCATGGTGCTCACATGGATGTCGTGGCGGCCTCGGCCTCGTGCTACCACTGGCCTGGCTTGGTGTCAGAGGCGGTTGTGGCCGTGGTCCATGGCAGTGCCATGCGCGCGGGCGGTATGATGGTGGGGCAAGGTGGGTGTGCGGCTGGAGTGCGGGGCCGGCTTGGTGTCTTGGCGCGCAAGGCGGCCGGTAGGGAACAGGTGGAATCTCCCCTCGCCAAAAGCGTGACCGTGTCCCCCTTCAGTTGCTCTGTTTTTCGATCGGTGAAATGGGGAAAGGCTAGAGGTAGGGGATGACGCCGTGGGGCCCTCTCGTCAGTGACCGCAGAAGAGAAGAGGGCGTGCGTCCCTGGCTTAGCGGGCTGGCAACGCAGGCCGGGGCCTGCGGCAAGTTGGGCCGGCCCATGCGGCGGGCGCGCGCGCGTAATTGTGAAGGGGGAGCGCGCAGTCGCGGTTTGGGCCGGGCCGCTGCGGTGGGCTGTGGTAAAGAGGCCCTTTTCTATTTTCTTTTACTTATTTGAGTTTTCCAATTTGTATTTTCTTTATTCCAAATAAGCCAAAGCTTTTGTATTTTACACACATATATATTGCCTCCACTTGATTACCGCAATGGGGCCACAGGATGTATTTTAGGGTTTATACTAGATCACAAGATTGTATTAGTACCTTTATTTAATTTGGATCTCATTTAAATAAAGGTGGTTCATTTTATTTAACAATACAAAGAACATAAAAACCAACTCATGAATATATAATTAAATGCAACATGTAATTAACTAGACTAGGTGCTACTTGTGCAGCTAGGGTTGGTTTCCGATATGTCACTCACCAAACATTGGTTATTTTTAAAAAAAAATTGTGGGTGTGATTTTTGTTTCCTGGAAATTCTGGGTTGTTACAAAATGCTTGTTGGCATTCCCTAGCATTGCTACTAGAATTAGTTTGTCGTAGCAGTAGTACTAAGCAATGTCAACCGATAGGTCATATTATTTATAGAGGTTATCCACAAGTGCATGGATCTATCGTTGTAGCATTTCACCCGAAGGTATTACCAGGGTATCATTATTTATATTTTCCCATAGGAAGGCATGGTAGTAAGAGTTCTAGCATGGATATGAGCAAGATAGACATACGTGCATAACTAACCAGATGATCATACAGGGATAAACAGTAGATAGTGGACACACATACACATCTGATACTCCACTTAAGGGGGAGAGGAAGAATGAATAAAGAATAAAAGAATGACCTAATGGAAGTAGATATATCCTAATACAGTTATATGCTATGAACAAGTTGGATCATACATGTAACAGAACCGACCAAATTATAAGAGCACAAGTACGAAATCAAGCACCGAAGCGCTCAAATTTTCAAACTTGAGCCCATATAATCCCGGTAGTCAATCGAAATCACGAAGGATTTCAAACCAAACTGCTTACCACCAGGATCGCATCATTCAACATACAACATCATACGATACATTTCACAAGTAGTTCTGAAATAAGTTTACACCACGGAGTAGCAATTATTACAAACCAAGTTTGAAAGTAGCGGAAGCATAACACACACACTAGTTACTTAAATACTACCAGTCTGGATGATCAACAACCCACAAAAGCATGAGGAAAGTACATAAAGACGATCATGCCCTTCTGATCTAGTCATCATCACCCGCAGGGTGGAGACACGTCTTGCAGAATCCCTGATAAAGCATGTCATCTGCAACAGGAGGGAATAAACCCTGAGTACTAGAATGTACTCAGCTAGACTTACCCGTCGAAAACCAGAAATAAGATGACACCAAGGATTATGCAAGGCTTACACAAGAGGCTAGCTGACATCACATTTTTGCATAAAGGCATAAGTAATTGAGACTCTTATAACCTGTACTAGCAGTTATTTTTAGCATTTACCTGTCATCTATCTTAGCACCTGTACTAAACATGCACTTGATTATAATCAAACAATTATCATCAATATATCCAGAGCAGGTATAAATTGTGGCAACATTGTATCATTCCCTTAACCACCGGTTCATTTAATGAGATCTACGTTGCCGCTGCTCAAGTCAAGTGCTCACTAACCGGGAGCGACGGCGATTCGAATCGAATTCCTATCCAGCTGGAGGGGTATTTCTAACACTCACCGTGCAGACCCCTGCCAGGGTCGCACAGGCCACCGTTTCATATGATTCAGGAATCGCGGGTCCGAATAATGTCGCGACCCCAAGGGCGACACTCTGCCAGGTGATAGGGACTCTAACCCCCCCTTGGTCTCACGCCAATGTCCCCAAGCACATCCTTTCTCTCCTCCAAGAAGCAACCTACCATTCGATTCCCGGCCTGAACCACATTACTCGGCTTCGCGGTCGGAACGACTTATCCGGCCAACTAAGTGTTAGACTGCGTTCAACATGACTCAAGGACGTACAGCGAATCGGTCCTTAAACGACTCAGACGGGCATAGCTCCACACCCAAGACGTGAAGTGTCTTGCGGCTGTACTATCGAACTCCCGCCCGGTCTAAATTTCATTTTTAAGCATGGTTCCATCCACGATAGCCATAAAGCCACTCGTGACTCCTTCCTACATCTCGCGGATGACCGGAAATCACCCGACTTCTACCGTACTAAGCAGGGCTAAGCATTGACACGTGCCTAAACCTAATATAGGATTAAGTACGATATCTGGACAAGGACAGGTATAATGCAACAAGTGTTTTCATATAACTCCTACAACTTAATGCAGTAAACAATTAAAATACTCAAGATTAATTTATAAAATGATGGGTTCAGCATGCACCGGGGCTTGCCTTTGAGAAAGGTTGCGGGTCTGTGGTCCGGACACTCGGGTAGATCTTCTGACGGAGCTTCGTCGCCGGCTGGTTCCTCGGGCTCCTGCTGCTCCTGGTTCTCCTCCGGAATTACAGGCTCGAATTCGAGGAGTGTCACCCCCTCCGGTACACCTATTGCATGAATGCACAATAAATACCATGGATGCATAAATGGGTGCAACATGCTCGGAATGAAATGCATTACAACAATTTAACGCTCTATTCAAATCACTTCAAAAGAGTAGGTGCAAATTTCCTCTCCGGTAGAGAAATACTCACCTAATCTACTTAACCTAAGATAAAGCTGCTCATCCTCAGTTAAGGCCCTAACACCTAACACTTACAAAAGTAGCATGTCTTAGGATATCACACCATATCAATCCGCAAAACACCACAGTAAGCATTCTGGACAGCAGCTACTTGTTTTTATCACAACTGGAGATTTACAATTCCAACAGATATAATCTAAGACAATCTGGAAAACCTAAGAAATGCACTACAATTTATTTTCAGACCCCAACTCCAAACTCCTAAGTTTTCCATGTCAAACTTCACAAGTTCCAGAATCTGTCCTCTCAAAACAGAGAGTAGCAGATTTTGAACTGCCACTTTAAACAACAGCAACTCTCAAACTACTAAGCCAAATGCTTCCAAATTTTGCCACAAGCTAGTTCATCAAGTTTATTCCAACTTTGGTATTTACAAGTTTTCCAGCAACCAATTTTATCAAAGCCAAATTTAGAATTACTACGAGCTGTCCAGAAAACCTAAAATTGCAAAGATTAAATATTTATTGATGTGGCAAACATTCTCTAAGACCAAACTAATATTACTATAAGTTCACAAATGTCACAAAAACACCATAAAGTAAGGTGTGCCCACCTAGAATATTTATTTAAACCCATTTCTTAATTTACTTAAGTAATTAAGTGGAATTTAAAACATATATGTAAACTACTCCAAAAATTCTACAAAATGTACAGGGGACTCTCTGACCCACAAAGAGACTACTGTAAAATTTTGAACTCAATTTATTCACAGGAACTTCCTACACAAAATTCCCAAGCCAAAAAGGCTGATTTTTGTATAAATAACCAAGCATAGTAAAAAGTGTCAAACAACAGATTTCTTAATTTTCTGGGACATTCTAGGGTACCAAGACATTCTCCAAAAAGTTATATGAACATTGCACATGTAGAAAAATTACAAAAATTCATTTAAATATTTCCTAGAATAAAAAGATAGCATAATAACTTGAAAAGTACTTAAGCACTGATGCCCAAATTTTTACCAGAGCTAGGGCTAGCATAGAGTAACCTACCCACCAAATTTTATGATTTATGGAACAATACAGCTCAAGTTATAAATTTAACAAATTTGCATGCATTCCAAAACACATTTAAAGGATCTATTAAATTCTCCTAGAAATTAAACATCACATTCCAGATTTATATTTTTCTAAAATACTACACATCATGTAGACCCTAATAAAATTTATCTCATGATTTTTGGATCATTAAAACCCTAGATCTATATTTTTCCAACTTGTACAAAAATCAGTGACAAAATAATAAAAATGAATTTCATTTCGGATGAACTGGGCCGGCCCGGAAAAACTCGGCCCACACACGCGCGCGCGCGGCCCGCTCAGCGCTCCCGCCCGCGCGCGACACTGACGGGCGGGCCCCCGCGGTCAGCGACCGGAGACAGGGGAGACGGAGACCCGCGAGCTCCGACGAGCTCGAGCTCGCCGGAGAAGAGCTCGCTCGGCCAATCGGACACCGCCTCGTGTTCTCCGTCACCCGGTGCGTCGATTGGTGCTCGTGGAATGGATGGGGATGGGGTGGAAGGGGCTTGTCACCGCGAGCGGCGGCCGGTGATGTCCGGTGGCGGCGCACCGTCGCCGGTGAGGATGCACGGTGCGGTCTAGGCTCGGTACGAGCTTCACCGAAGCTAGGCGGATCCATTTTGCTAGGACGGGAGGATGGAGAGAGACCCGAAGCACCCCGACCACGGTGAGGTCCCATGGCGGGCTCCGGCGACCTCTCAGAGGCGGGGAAGAAAGTAATGCGGCTCACCTTGGGTCAAATCGCTGGCTTCGGTGGGGCAAGGAGATGGAGGGGGGTGAGGCGGAGGGATTGACGAGGTCTGCCGGCCGGTGATGCGGTGTAGCTCGCGCTTGAGCTCACCGGAGAAGAACGGCAATGGCGGCTCGGTTTTCTCCGCTCTGGAGATGAGAGAGGGAAGGAGGAGGAGAGGATGGGCGGATGAGGTTTGGACGACCGCAGAGACACTCTTCAAGGCGCTCGGCAGCTGGCCAAGGCGCCAGGTCGCGCGTGGCGCGTGGAGGACACGCGGCGGCGATGGCCTGAAACGGTCGGCCACCTGACGCTGACGAAACTGAATCGGGGATCGGTGACAGCGATGACCGACTGACAGCCGAAGTTTGAGCTTCTACACCTCCTAATCCAGCTCGAGTTAGAAGAAGATGATAACACCAAAATTGTAGAGCTACATGAGGACTACAAGTTTGTCAATTGGAGTTTGGGCTGGTTCGGCCTAGATTTGAAACTACAGAGCTCCAAAGTGGTGCCCCTTGAAACTGAAATGCAGTTCCAGAGATCAATGCCGACTGAAACCCTAACTTCTTGACACTATTTCTCCTAAACTATTGAGAACCAGGTGATGGTGATATTGACAATGTTGTAGAGCTATGTGTGGACAACAACTTTGTCAATTGGCTCAAAGACTGGTTTGGCCTAGTTGGTGAGTTACAAGTTGCTAAAGTGAGGTACAGTGAAACTGAAAAGTCCAATTTCCAGACTTAGAATTTTTTCTAATTGTTGATTCCCACTCAAGCTGACTTGTGGGCCATTTTTGAGCATGCTCTGGTCATTTTCATGAGATGACCATATTAGAACTTTTGTTCCTCATGAAATTCTCTACAACTTTACTTAAGGGTGCTCTTTCATGCAAGGTCTCTAAATTAGACTTTTTAATTGGTCAAACTAGGGCCTTCTAGGGTCAAATGGTGGTCAAACTTCTCTTGGAGGGCAATTTAGTAATTTTGGTCAACATGAACCTTGTTCCAAATGTTACCCTAAGTATAACTAAGGTGTTGTAGGTCATGATTGGCCACCTTACCTTTTTGTTACACCAACTATCAAATACTTCATGAACTAAATCAAACAAACCCTAGAATAATCACATGTGTTGCATCACATAAAATAACAAACATGAATGATGCATGCTTATGCTTATGCCATGCAAATGCAATGCAATTAAGGACTAAACACTTGAAGTGTTACAGCCCTCCCCCCTTATAAAAATCTCGTCCCAAGATTTGGAAAGCGTACCATTTTTCATAGAATTCTTTATAACCATCCCGCAAATAATCCTCCCGTTCCCACGTAGCATCACTCTCACTTCCCTGATTACTCCACATCACTTTGTACCACTTAACCACTTTACTTCTAGTTACTCGTTCCTGAGTATCGATCACTCGGACTGGCTTTTCTTCATAGGTTAAGTCGGATTCCAGCCTGATATCACCTAAAGGAACTTGTTCCTCAGGAACTCGAAGACACTTTTTAAGCTGAGATACATGGAAAACGTTGAATATGGCTCTCATCTCAGGAGGCAAGTGAATTTTGTACGCAACAGCTCCACTCTTGCCTATGATTTGAAAAGGACCCACGTATCTTGGCGCAAGTTTCCGCTTAACACCAAAACGTTGGACACTTTTCATTGGAGAAACTTTCAAATACACGAAGTCTCCAACTTCAAACTCGAGTGGTTTTCTACGACGATCCGCATAGCTTTTCTGTCTCGCTTGTGCTGCAGCCATATGTTTTTGGATGGTACGGACTTGTTCCTCGGCTTCCTGGACAAAATCAATGCCATAATACCTTCTTTCCCCAGCTTCTACCCAGTTTAGTGGAGTTCGACACTTTCGACCGTACAAAGCTTCGAATGGGGCCATCTTAATACTCTCTTGATAACTATTATTGTACGAGAATTCGGCTAAAGGTAACCATTTTTCCCAAGAACCCTTGGATGAAATGACGCATGCTCGCAACAGATCTTCCAAGATTTGGTTAACCCGTTCTGTCTGTCCTGACGTCTGGGGGTGATAAGCAGAGCTTCTCACTAACTTGGTTCCCAGAAGGTGATGCAAATGCTCCCAAAAGCGAGCAGTGAACTGGGGACCATGGTCAGATATGATAGTACGAGGTATCCCATGAAGCCGGACTATCTGATTGAAGTACAACTCAGCATAGTCAGTGGGACGATAGTCCACTCTCACTGGAATGAAGTGAGCTGATTTTGTCAAACGATCCACAATTACCCAGATGGAATTATGATTTTTGACAGTAGGAGGAAGTCCGACAATGAAATCCATACTTATCTCTTCCCATTTCCAGCCTGGAATGGAAAGTGGCTGAAGTAGCCCAGCTTTCATGTGCACAGCTTTAACTCTGCAACAGGTGTCACATCTAGCAACATATGCTGCTATCTCTTTCCGCATCTTAGTCCACCAATAGTATGGCTTCAAATCATAATACATCTTATTGCTGCCAGGATGGATGGACAACTTAGAGGAGTGTGCTTCAGACATAATATCATTTCGAAGCTCCCGGTCCTTAGGCACAACTAACCTATCCTTGAACCATAGTACACCCTCTTCATCTATCCTGAACTGTGTAGTTTCTTGTTCTTTCATCTTACGCTTGATGTGGAATATACCAGTGTCAGTCTTTTGGAGCGCAATAACCCTGCTTTTGATAGTACAACTGACAGTGATGTTGTACAAGACTGCTGGATGTAGCAGGCGAGATCGATGAAAATCAGTTTCAACTAAGGAATGGCAATGAGACTTACGGCTTAAAGCATCCGCAACCACATTTGCCTTGCCAGGATGATAGTGCACTTGAAGGTTGTAATCTTTAATCAACTCGAGCCATCTTCTTTGACGCATATTTAGCTCGGGTTGGGTGAAGATGTATTTGAGGCTTTTGTGGTCGGTATAGATATTGCAGACATTGCCCAGCAGATAATGTCGCCAGGCTTTCAAAGCATGAACAACTGCGGCGAGTTCTAAGTCATGTGTTGGATAATTCGCCTCATGTTTCCGAAGTTGTCGAGAAGTATATGCAATTACTCGGCCTTCCTGCATCAACACACCTCCCAAACCTATGCCTGAGGCATCACAATAAACATCAAATGGTTTCTCAATATCCGGTTGTGCCAAAACCGGAGCTGAGGTTAGGAGGGTTCGCAGTTGGTGAAAAGTCGCATCACACTCAGGAGTCCAGACAAACCTGATGTCTTTTTGCAGCAACCGAGTCATTGGCTTGGCTATTTTAGAGAAATCCGGGATGAAGCGACGATAATAGCCAGCCAAACCAAGAAAACTCCGGACCTCGTGAACCGAGATAGGAGCCTTCCAGTTCATTACTTCTTGTACCTTGGCGGGGTCCACCATAATTCCTCCATCGGACAACACATGCCCAAGGAAAGGTACTTCACGAAGCCAGAATTCGCACTTACTGAACTTTGCATATAGTTGATGTTCACGCAGTCTTGTGAGGACTATACGCAGATGTTCAGCGTGATCCTCCTCATTCACAGAGTATACCAGGATATCATCAATAAATACCACCACAAACTTGTCCAATTCAGGCATAAACACCGAATTCATCAAGTACATGAAGTGTGCGGGGACATTTGTCAAACCGAAAGACATAACAAGATACTCATAAAGACCGTATCTGGTAGAAAAGTCTGTCTTTGGAACATCTTCCGGTCGGATTTTAATTTGATGGTAGCCAGATCTTAGATCGATCTTGGAGAAAACTTTAGCTTTAGACAACTGATCGAACAAGATGTCGATGCGCGGTAGAGGGTACTTATTTTTTACAGTGACTGCATTGAGAGGTCTATAATCTACGCACATCCGCAACGACTGATCCTTCTTCTTTACAAAGATAGCAGGACATCCCCACGGAGACGAACTAGGACGAATCAACCCCTTCTTCAAAAGTTCATTCAATTGCACCTTAAGTTCAGCGAGTTCATTCGGAGGCATCCTATAGGGTATCCTAGAGATGGGCGCCGTGCCAGGCAACAACTCAATTTTAAACTCCACATCCCGATCCGGAGGGAGCCCCGGCAAATCATCGGGAAAAACGTCCGGAAACTCTTTTACTACTGGAATTTCGGCCAATGCCTTTGCTTGAACAGAATGAACTTCCCCAGACAAATCAACTTTTCTGGGAAGTTGTACTAGAAAACCCTTTTGATCTGTAGGATCTCTGAGCATAACTACCCGAGCGGATGTGTCAATGAGTACCCCATTCTGACTCATCCAATTCATGCCCAAGATAACATCTATGTCTAAACCAGGTAAAACCAATAGGGCAAGCGAATAACTTCGCCCTTCTATCTCAAACTTAAGGTTCCCCACTACTTTGTTTGTGGAAATATTCCCACTTGCAGCACTAATACAATAACCCACACCTTCAACAGTATGCAACTTGTGTGCAAATTTGGATGCAAACTTAGGACTGATAAAGGAATGTGAAGCACCTGAATCAAAAAGTACCACTGCGGGGTGTTGGTCAACTAGAAACTTACCAGCGGTGACCACCTCACCAGATGGAATTTCCTCAATGCTGTTATAATGGGCGTGTCCCTGACGACTACCTTGGTTGACATTTTTCTTAGGGTACGGACAGTTCCTGGACCAATGACCTGGCTTGTTGCAATTCCAGCAAGGCATATTGCTAGGAGGAACACTAGAGCTGCTCTGTCCAGAAGTCCCCTTTGGCAGAGCGACGGTATAAGCCTTACGGAACCCCGTCTTTGCAGCAAGCTTCTTCTGCGGCGGCCGGAACTTTGTATTCTGAGCAGGTGGGCGAGGGGAAGACCTCGGTGCCGCTGAGGTCCTTGACTGAGAAGCACTTGCCTCAAGGGCCCTTTTACGGCTCTTAGAGGCAGAATAAATAGCATTGTTGTTCTCCTGGGTCAAAGCATCGCTGATGAAATCATTGAAAGTAGTACATTTGCTAGTGCCCATAGTTTTCATCAGTTTTGAACCGAGGCCCCTTTTGAAGCTAGCAATCTTTTTGGCATCGGTATCCACAAACTCTGTGGCATACCTTGCCAGGTTGTTGAAGGACTGCAAGTATTCAGTCAGGCTTTTGTTTCCTTGCGACAGCCTCATAAACTCTGTGTGCTTGATTGCCATAAGACCGGGAGGAATATAATTTCCCCGGAATGCCGCCTTAAACTGATCCCAAGCAATAGGGACATTTGCAGGCAGTGTGGAACGATAGTGGCTCCACCAAATGCCCGCCGGACCATGCAACTGATGGGAAGCATACTCAGTTTTCAGCTCATCAGTTAGGCGTAGCAGACGAAACTTTTGTTCAATGGTATTCAACCACTCGTCAGCCTACAGTGGTTCTTCCGCTTCCTTGAAGAGCGGGGGCTTTGTATCCAAAAAGTCCTTGAAATCGCTGTACTGATTTGGCTCTGGGCCTTGGCGGTCATGACGAGCCTCTCGATTAGCCAGTTGGCGCATGGCATCAGCCAACATACGCTGCCCCTCAACCACTGATTGCATCAACTCGGCCGGAGTAGGTGGTGGCGGAGGGGGCGGCTGTTCCTCCTCCTCATTTCCACGGCCCCGGCGTAGATTGTACGACATCTGCAAAAATGCATAGCCAATGAGCACTGACGATGTGGGAAATTTGTAGATGAATTATTGCGAAATGTCAATCTGACTGTATGAATAGATTTCTCAAATTATTCATGGCACAATAATTCATCACAACCGCACAATCCATTCAAGCGGATCAATTGGCGCAATCATGCGAGAGAATCCAACAAGGTGTACTTTGATAAAGGCTCACACACAAGGAGCACAGTAGTTACTGAACCGTTTACGTTAAAATCTACGTGATTTTTGATCTTTGGCCGGTACTTGAATTTAGTTTCAAGATTCTTAGTTGACTGTGAAAGGCTACTTCAAACTGACCACAAATAGACTCCTCAATGAAGAGTTCCATGGTGGATCATGACTAGCCACCTCGATACCTGCGCGTGCCAAGCAGCACAGCCTTATGTCGCGCGCCATAGGAGGCCCTCGGTTTCGTCGCGGCACCGAAGGGTGCTAATCGTGACACCATCATCGAACGCAACATAATAAGACATCAAGTTGTGATCGAAATTAACAAGTTTAAACTACATTCAGGAAACATACGGTTCAACCTTACATCCCAAAGTCAAGTTATTACAAGGTCTCACTCCTTCACAGGGAGGGCACAAAAGACGATCCTAACATTAAAGGCACGTGATGACTACTCTAAGCATCATCCTCCGAGTCGGTGTCATGGATCTCCCCGCCGTCCTCATCACTGACAGGCTCTAACTCCTCGTCTTCTTCTTCTTCTGGCTCTTCCTCTGGTGCTTCTGCAGGTGGGGCATCCTGTGGTCCATCAACCTCCACTTCATCATCATCCTCAGCCATGAAGATGCCTGATCCCATATCTTCATCTACATTGTTGTTTCTAGGTAGCAGGGGATTAAGCTCGTTGTTCAGGCGGTGCACTTCTTCATGAAGATTATCATTGTATTCTTCAGCATTTTCTAACTGTTGCTCGAGCTCAAACTGGCGAGCCCTCAGAACATTCTCTTCGTGCCAGGCTTCATCCCTCTGTTCCCTGACACGAACCAACATGCGTTGACAGTTGTGGTTTGCTACTGTCAACCTCTGGACTGCAAGGGTTTCCTGGTCACGATCACGGATCACTTGCTCCAGTTGCTGACGCGCTGCATTCCTGGCAGCAGTCACTTCAGCCAACTCTGCCCTCAGCCTTTCCACCTCAGTAGGCTCAGGGCGGGGCTCACGTGGAGCGAGCTGGTGACGCGGTGCCCTGCCCCCAGTGGACTTACGAGCGGTCCTCTTGGTACGTGCCATCTGTAGCAACAAGATAAGATACGAATTAAAGGGAGGATCATTTAAGGGATACAAAATTTACTTTAGTCGGGACTATTGAAATTTTTAAGGAGGGAGTGAATGACATGTATGCTATAATTAAACATGATGCATGCACGTTCCGTACGTCCTCTCGTCCTAGTAGAATCATAAATTTCTAACGCTAGGCGGTGGCATACATACGTTCTCTCATATAGGCGAAACTATCGGTCTACTCGTTTGCGCTGTTAGTGTACCTGCAGAAAACCTCATTTCAGCCCGACAGTTTCCCAATATTAGCACACAAGAAAACAGTAATTTAAATACTTTCCATATACACATCCCCAGATGTATATACTTCAGTATCAAAGCTACCCGATATAAAGGTTCCCACAATTAAGTGCTTACGTAATTACATGGTTTAAACATGTAAGTATGCAAGTCACCAAAACTACTCTCCCCTAGATCGCCGATTGGACGATCATGCTCTCACAACTCACACTTACCAGAGCATCGAGGCAATTGATCCATACATTACCACCCAAGTGGATGGCATCCATACAATTTCACGCCGTATGGACGACGAAACAAAAAACAAACAAGGCCCCCAAGTTAGTCTTTATAATAAGCCACCTAAGAGTCCTTATTTGGGCTAAGGGATGTGATCACTGGCATACCTAAAAATAATTTTTAGTGTTTTAACCCTTTTTCATAATCAAATACTTTTGTTTTTAAATACTCGTATGATGTTTTTAATGTTGAATTATGCTCCGGTACCAGCTGTAACAGAACCGACCAAATTATAAGAGCACAAGTACGAAAACAAGCACCGAAGCGCTCAAATTTTCAAACTTGAGCCCATATAATCCCGGTAGTCAATCGAAATCACGAAGGATTTCAAACCAAACTGCTTACCACCAGGATCGCATCATTCAACATACAACATCATACGATACATTTCACAAGTAGTTCTGAAATAAGTTTACACCACGGAGTAGCAATTATTACAAACCAAGTTTGAAAGTAGCGGAAGCATAACACACACACTAGTTACTTAAATACTGCCAGTCTGGATGATCAACAACCCACAAAAGCATGAGGAAAGTACATAAAGACGATCATGCCCTTCTGATCTAGTCATCATCACCCGCAGGGTGGAGACACGTCTTGCAGAATCCCTGATAAAGCATGTCATCTGCAACAGGAGGGAATAAACCCTGAGTACTGGAATGTACTCAGCTAGACTTACCCGTCGAAAACCAGAAATAAGATGACACCAAGGATTATGCAAGGCTTACACAAGAGGCTAGCTGACATCACATTTTTGCATAAAGGCATAAGTAATTGAGACTCTTATAACCTATACTAGCAGTTATTTTTAGCATTTACCTGTCATCTATCTTAGCACCTGTACTAAACATGCACTTGATTATAATCAAACAATTATCATCATTATATCCAGAGCAGGTATGAATTGTGGCAACATTGTATCATTCCCTTAACCACCGGTTCATTTAATGAGATCTACGTTGCCGCTGCTCAAGTCAAGTGCTCACTAACTGGGAGCGACGGCGATTCGAATCGAATTCCTATCTAGCTGGAGGGGTATTTCTAACACTCACCGTGCAGACCCCTGCCAGGGTCGCACAGGCCACCGTTTCATATGATTCAGGAATCGCGGGTCCGAATAATGTCGCGACCCCAAGGGCGACACTCTGCCAGGTGATAGGGACTCTAACCCCCCCTTGGTCTCACGCCAATGTCCCCAAGCACATCCTTTCTCTCCTCCAAGAAGCAACCTACCATTCGATTCCCGGCCTGAACCACATTACTCGGCTTCGCGGTCGGAACGACTTATCCGACCAACTAAGTGTTAGACTGCGTTCAACATGACTCAAGGACGTACAGCGAATCGGTCCTTAAACGACTCAGACGGGCATAGCTCCACACCCAAGACGTGAAGTGTCTTGCGGCTGTACTATCGAACTCCCGCCCGGTCTAAATTTCATTTTTAAGCATGGTTCCATCCACGATAGCCATAAAGCCACTCGTGACTCCTTCCTACATCTCGCGGATGACCGGAAATCACCCGACTTCTACCGTACTAAGCAGGGCTAAGCATTGACACGTGCCTAAACCTAATATAGGATTAAGTACGATATCTGGACAAGGACAGGTATAATGCAACAAGTGTTTTCATATAACTCCTACAACTTAATGCAGTAAACAATTAAAATACTCAAGATTAATTTATAAAACGATGGGTTCAGCATGCACCGGGGCTTGCCTTTGAGAAAGGTTGCGGGTCTGTGGTCCGAACACTCGGGTAGATCTTCTGACGAAGCTTCGTCACCGGCTGGTTCCTCGGGCTCCTGCTGCTCCTGGTTCTCCTCCGGAATTACAGGCTCGAATTCGAGGAGTGTCACCCCCTCCGGTACACCTATTGCATGAATGCACAATAAATACCATGGATGCATAAATGGGTGCAACATGCTCGGAATGAAATGCATTACAACAATTTAACGCTCTATTCAAATCACTTCAAAAGAGTAGGTGCAAATTTCCTCTCCGGTAGAGAAATACTCACCTAATCTACTTAACCTAAGATAAAGCTGCTCATCCTCAGTTAAGGCCCTAACACCTAACAATTACAAAAGTAGCATGTCTTAGGATATCACACCATATCAATCCGCAAAACACCACAGTAAGCATTCTGGACAGCAGCTACTTGTTTTTATCACAACTGGAGATTTACAATTCCAACAGATATAATCTAAGACAATCTGGAAAACCTAAGAAATGCACTACAATTTATTTTCAGACCCCAACTCCAAACTCCTAAGTTTTCCATGTCAAACTTCACAAGTTCCAGAATCTGTCCTCTCAAAACAGAGAGTAGCAGATTTTGAACTGCCACTTTAAACAACAGCAACTCTCAAACTACTAAGCCAAATGCTTCCAAATTTTGCCACAAGCTAGTTCATCAAGTTTATTCCAACTTTGGTATTTACAAGTTTTCCAGCAACCAATTTTATCAACGCCAAATTTAGAATTACTACGAGCTATCCAGAAAACCTAAAATTGCAAAGATTAAATATTTATTGATGTGGCAAACATTCTCTAAGACCAAACTAATATTACTATAAGTTCACAAATGTCACAAAAACACCAGAAAGTAAGGTGTGCCCACCTAGAATATTTATTTAAACCCATTTCTTAATTTACTTAAGTAATTAAGTGGAATTTAAAACATATATGTACACTACTCCAAAAATTCTACAAAATTTACAGGGGACTCTCTGACCCACAAAGAGACTACTGTAAAATTTTGAACTCAATTTATTCACAGGAACTTCCTACACAAAATTCCCAAGCCAAAAAGGCTGATTTTTGTATAAATAACCAAGCATAGTAGAAAGTGTCAAACAACAGATTTCTTAATTTTCTGGGACAGTCTAGGGTACCAAGACATTCTCCAAAAAGTTATATGAACATTGCACATGTAGAAAAATTACAAAAATTCATTTAAATATTTCCTAGAATAACAAGATAGCATAATAACTTGAAAAGTACTTAAGCAATGATGCCCAAATTTTTACTAGAGCTAGGGCTAGCATAGAGTAACCTACTCACCAAATTTTATGATTTATGGAACACTACAGCTCAAGTTATAAATTTAACAAATTTGCATGCATTCCAAAACACATTTAAAGGATCTATTAAATTCTCCTAGAAATTAAACAACACATTCCAGATTTATATTTTTCTAAAATACTACACATCATGTAGACCCTAATAAAATTTATCTCATGATTTTTGGATCATTAAAACCCTAGATCTATATTTTTCCAACTTGTACAAAAATCAGTGACAAAATAATAAAAATGAATTTCATTTCGGATGAACTGGGCCGGCCCGAAAAAACTCGGCCCACACACGCGCGCGCGCGGCCCGCTCAGCGCTCCCGCCCGCGCGCGACACTGACGGGCGGGCCCCCGCGGTCAGCGACCGGAGACAGGGGAGACGGAGACCCGCGAGCTCCGACGAGCTCGAGCTCGCCGGAGAAGAGCTCGCTCGGCCAATCGGACACCGCCTCGTGTTCTCCGTCACCCGGTGCGTCGATTGGTGCTCGTGGAATGGATGGGGATGGGGTGGAAGGGGCTTGTCACCGCGAGCGGCGGCCGGTGATGTCCGGTGGCGGCGCACCGTCGCCGGTGAGGATGCACGGTGCGGTCTAGGCTCGGTACGAGCTTCACCGAAGCTAGGCGGATCCATTTTGCTAGGAAGGGAGGATGGAGAGAGACCCGAAGTAGCCCGACCACGGTGAGGTCCCATGGTGGGCTCCGGCGACCTCTCAGAGGCGGGGAAGAAAGTAATGCGGCTCACCTTGGGTCAAATCGCTGGCTTCGGTGGGGCAAGGAGATGGAGGGGGGTGAGGCGGAGGGATTGACGAGGTCTGCCGGCCGGTGATGCGGTGTAGCTCGCGCTTGAGCTCACCGGAGAAGAACGGCAATGGCGGCTCGGTTTTCTCCGCTCTGGAGATGAGAGAGGGAAGGAGGAGGAGAGGATGGGCGGATGAGGTCTGGACGACCGCAGAGACACTCTTCAAGGCGCTCGGCAGCTGGCCAAGGCGCCAGGTCGCGCGTGGCGCGTGGAGGACACGCGGCGGCGATGGCCTGAAACGGTCGGCCACCTGACGCTGACGAAACTGAATCGAGGATCTGTGACAGCGATGACCGACTGACAGCCGAAGTTTGAGCTTCTACACCTCCTAATCCAGCTCGAGTTAGAAGAAGATGAAAACACCAAAATTGTAGAGCTACATGAGGACTACAAGTTTGTCAATTGGAGTTTGGGCTGGTTCGGCCTAGATTTGAAACTACAGAGCTCCAAAGTGGTGCCCCTTGAAACTGAAATGCAGTTCCAGAGATCAATGCCGACTGAAACCCTAACTTCTTGACACTATTTCTCCTAAACTATTGAGAACCAGGTGATGGTGATATTGACAATGTTGTAGAGCTATGTGTGGACAACAACTTTGTCAATTGGCTCAAAGACTGGTTTGGCCTAGTTGGTGAGTTACAAGTTGCTAAAGTGAGGTACAGTGAAACTGAAAAGTCCAATTTCCAGACTTAGATTTTTTTTCTAAGTGTTGATTCCCACTCAAGCTGACTTGTGGGCCATTTTTGAGCATGCTCTGGTCATTTTCATGAGATGGCCATATTAGAACTTTTGTTCCTCATGAAATTCTCTACAACTTTACTTAAGGGTGCTCTTTCATGCAAGGTCTCTAAATTAGACTTTTTAATTGGTCAAACTAGGGCCTTCTAGGGTCAAATGGTGGTCAAACTTCTCTTGGAGGGCAATTTAGTAATTTTGGTCAACATGAACCTTGTTCCAAATGTTACCCTAAGTATAACTAAGGTGTTGTAGGTCATGATTGGCCACCTTACCTTTTTGTTACACCAACTATCAAATACTTCATGAACTAAATCAAACAAACCCTAGAATAATCACATGTGTTGCATCACATAAAATAACAAACATGAATGATGCATGCTTATGCTTATGCCATGCAAATGCAATGCAATTAAGGACTAAACACTTGAAGTGTTACAATACATGTACATGAGCTAGAGTTAGGCCTATGTGAAATGGATCAGGAGGCCACCGAGTACTGGTCTACCAGCAAACTCATGTGACAATTTACGTACTCCTACACCATGGCCGAACGTGGGGGATTACGAAGGATGGATAGGGCTATCACCACCTGCCACCTACCCCTCCACCATGGGACATGAAATGCATTCACCCACCCCTATATATCTAGGCACCTCGCCCGCATACATAGGAACCACCTAAATCCCCCCGGGTCCCCAACTCTACGGATCGATAGGTAAAGGACTTGGGCGTACCCGAAAGCATGATGAACCACCACCTCAACATGAGTCTAAATCTATTCATGAACATAGTATCAACGATGAAGCATCTAGTCAAGTATGACATGATCATGATATAAGGACTATATTCTAGTTCATATACCACAAATATATCAACTTGACTATACTCTAGATCATAGCCACAACTATATTGATAAGATGAAGACATGACTATTTGGAGAAAAGATAATTCTTTATTATCACCAAATTCTTCTCGAAGGAGTCAAGCCCTCCAAGTAGCTCTACTACTCCACTACACTATACTACTACTAAGCTAAGAGAGTGAGAAGTGGAGAGGTGGAGGTGGAGATCAAGTGTGTATGGTGTGTTTGAGAGAGATCCCCCTCCCCTCTCTTATATAGGGCCTGGTCAGGTTGGTGTGGGGGGAATATTCCTGAGCACACCCCCGCACCGCTAGCCCTTGAGTTAATGCTGCTGACATGAGCAAGTCGGGTTGAGGCAGTGGCACGGTGGGCGCACCCGTGCCCTAGGCACGGTCGCACCTGGGCTAGGTCCCCTCGGCCTTCACTTCATGCTGCGGGCCGCCATCTGGGCCTAGATCTCGGTGATGAGGTGGGTTAGCCTAGGTTTGTTCCTATATTGGGCTTCTTCCCTTCTTTTGCCTTTTGCGGTTTCTCGTGTGGTGCCTTTTCAGTACTTTCCACTTGCATTTTATGTAAATTTCTGCAGAGTGACAAGTCTTTCGATACAAGTGGAATTCGGTTAGTAGCAAAGGTATATGTGTGTAGAAACATGTAGTTCTTTCCTTTTTGGATTTATATTAGCGGTATAAATGTGTCGATAAGGACCGCTAACAAGATCCCCCAAGCTTACCCTTTGCTCGTCCTCGAGCAAAAGCTAAGACATTGGTTGTTCATCAGGAGTTGCTACTATGCCGATTATATTTCAAAGCTGCCATGTTTATAACAAAGTCTTCTTTCGCAATTTGAATAAATTGGCATTTTGTCCACCCATTATTTTATCGTTACCTGTGGGGCTTTTTAGCCTTCTCCAAGTCTTGGGTGGTTGCTAGACAGAACAGTTTGAATAGGCCTGCTTATCATTCGTTCTTTGATTGACCATCTTTCCAGAGGTTTTGAAAGTTTTTTGCAAAATAAATTGTAGTTCCTCAAATAATACATTCGATCTCTCAATTGTGTATGTATTCCTCACCAAAGGCTTTTGACTTTGCCTTTCTTTTGTCCTACCATCTAAAAAGGCTTATATGGAGCTCAGGTAGGTATAAAAGTGGCATACTTATATCATGTCATGTTGCTAAGTCAAAAAACCAGACCATAGGAGAAACTAGTCATACACTTTGATCAAGATTGTGCAAGTGAGTGAATAATTTTCTAAGTTTTGTGTTCTCCAGTGTCATGCCTCTCTCTCTCTCTTTTGCTTTTGAAATTTTTGAAAGTATGGGCTATCTTTTCATTCATCATCATATTTTTTGGCTCATGCTTCTTTGGCATGGCATCTTTTATTTCTCTCTTTTTTGTCTCACGCTTCTTTGGCATGGCATCTTTTATTTCTCTCATATTTTTGCATAGCCCAAACTTTCTTTTTGGTGGAATTTAGAGAAAGAGGTTCATAACATGAGTGATGGAGTTTTTATTTTGGTTGATGGAAATGCATGTTTTTGCGTAACTCTTAGTGTAAGAGTTAGCATTTTATTTTGTGGGTGTACGTGAATCTTAATCATGGGTGCATGAAAAGAATCTCAACATTGGTCACAACAATTTGACAAAGCTCAACATGAATGAAAGTAGCATATGACTAAGGGTTTTCAAAGAATGTGTCATACGGCTCTGGTAGGAATTTTGGATCATTGAGGAACTTTTGATTTTAGCATTTTAAAAGTAAAACTCCGGATGTCAAGTCTTTCTTAGAACAAAGTCATAGCAAAGTCTATTGCACTATATCATGTCAAGCAACTACTTAGACTAGAGTAAGCATTTGCAAGCCACAAGTTTCAAGTTTTTAGGATGAGACATTTTAGCCAATAAACTCAAATCTTGGAGAAAGCTAAGTTATAAGCTAAGCATAGTTGAAACATAAGATAGAGCAACTGTTCATCATTTCAACAAGGATAAAACTAACATTTCTACATCACATATATATAGAGTGGAATAAATATTTTTTTGGTCTTTTTATCTTTTTTGCATTTTTTATATGCATGGTAAATAAGTATGCAAAGAAAGAAAACAAATGCAAGAAAATATATATTCAATGCAAGATATCTTTGTGGGGTCCTCCCCCAAGCTAGCTCGAGGCCTACAGTCATGGGTTGTACCCATGGTACTACCAGTAGGCCATCTGCTGGTCGTGCTGCTGCTTCAGCAATGCATTGATTTGCACCATTTCTTACTGTTGATGTTGTTGCCATTGTTGCTGCTGCTACCGCTAGTCTGTCGTCATCTGCACGTGAGTGTTCAATGTGTGTTGCATCTCACCTTGCTGAATTTCTGATCCTCCGAGGCATGTGTTGATGGAGTCTAGCTCCACGATGGAATGTCGGGCCAGGACCGGTGAAGGTGAGCCTTTGGAGTCAAAGGAGTTGCGCCATCGTGTTTCGCTTGCCCATGCAGCATGGTCGACCTCCTGCCAACCCGGTATCTATGCCGGTTGTGGGGGTTGGTCCCAGCCGGGATTGTACCCCGCATCTGCCACTTGTTGTGGCTGCTAGGAACTGGATGCGGCTTCCTTCCTAGTTCTGCTCCTTGTGACCCTGCCAGAAACACTTTTCTTGTGAGCATCCTATGTGGTCTCAAGATCAAAGGTTAGCTACTGGCACTTGTACAAATGTAGATCTGGGTTAGGTAACCGAATTACGTTTGTATAACTAGAGAAAGTATACAAAAGCTCTAGCTGCACTGGTTTTCAAATTATGCCCTTGTATCAAGTAATGCTCATTGATGATAATGCGTGGGATCTCAATGTAATTGACATCTCCCTCATCCAACGCACCAATACCCGTGGCAATACGTGTCACAAGAGAGGTATAAGTGATAGTAGTGGAATTCTTGATAATGTCCAACCAATGATGAAACATTTCTCTGATAGGAGCAACTTTAATCTTTTTGACCACGACAAAAAGCATTTTTAAATCTGGGACTCTAATCCATCTTATGTCATGGCTAGGGAAAAAAGTCATAGCAATCAATCGATGCATGAACCTCAAAGTAGGATGTTGAATTTGGGTATTATGAGGTTTGAAGGTACCAATAACAATTTCACCCAAAATTTCCCCCCAAAATTTATTGCGGTTAAAATCATAGAGGGCATGATCGGTTTCAATAGAGCATCTTCTATGGAACCCTCGATGCAAGCTAAGATCCTTCCATGAAACATTATATTCTTTTTGAAATAAATAGAAAGAGATCCCATCTTGATCTTCCACTAGTGTGCATAGAAACTAAATTGTTAAATGGTGGGAACCCATTTCATCCATAGGATTAATGTTTTCCCACCCAATAGTTCTCCAAATAGTGGCGAATTCGGTGTCCATACTTATCTTTTGGAGAAGGTTGGGGTCGTACGTCGGCATGTGAACGAACACACGGCTCTTGATGAGGTTGTACGCTTGAATCTCCTGATCTTCCTCGAAGTCGAGGTAGGGCGCATCCGCTTTATCCACCCTATGCTCCACTTGCGGGCTCCCATCGGTGGACCTTCCTCTTCTTCCTCTTCTTGCATCAGGGTTTCTTCAGGCTCATCGGGCTTAGCATAGTGGGAGCGAGGGCTTCCATGGGAGTGCTTGGAGCTCCCCCCTATAGCTCTCTTTACTCCCACCATCGCCTTCTCGAACCTCCTCCTCATCCCGACAAAGCAAGGTGGACTAGGATATTTCTTGGATGCGAAAAGGGTGAGTGGCAATTTGGAAATTTTGCACCTAAGAGCTTGCTTGAGCTTTGGAAATTTGCAGAGGTTTGGTGGCTCAAAAATTTGGTTGGAAGTATGAGTGGTGGAAATGGGAGAGTAAGGGAGTGAAAATATGTGAGTGTGAGTGTGGTGGTGCTCACTCATAGCTCCTTCATGTTCAACGATGGTTTGTGCAACACAACTCTCAACTTCCTACAATCTTGAGTTTAAAACAAACATAATTCTAATCACTAAAACTAAACTCAATTTATCCCTGGAAACTTCTAATGATGAACAATGCCCCTATTTTACAAACCACACTTCGTTTAATTGAAAGGTGATATGATCATAACATGTTTAAGATAGAAGCTTGCATAAAGTTTGTTCCATATACATACACTTATACTTGTGGGAAAATATTCTAATAGGACAATTGTGTTGACTAAGTTGTTGTGAGGTGTGATATAGTTTTGACTTAGAAATCCTACCGTTTCTATTCAAGGTACTTGGAGAATTTGTTTTGACAAAAATTGTTATAAAACCATAGTATCACATACTCCTCAATTGGTGAGCAATTCCTACCAAAGCCAAATATCACACACCTAGCCCACCACAAGGGGCTCCGCAAGAACCTACCCACAAGTGGGGTAACTCAATGACACGAGCAATTTACTAGAGCTACCTTGTGACTCTTCACTAGGGAAGGTGCAACACCCCTCACAAGATCACTGGAACAGGCCACGAACAATCACCGACACGTGCCGGACCTCCACCACTGCTCCAAGCCATCTAGGTGGTGGCAACCACCAAGAGTAACATGAAATCCATAGCCACAATGATCCCCAAGTGCCACTAGATGCAATCACTCAAGCAAATGCACTTGGAATCACTCCCAATCTCACTATGATGATGAATCAATGATGCAGATGAGTAGGAGGTGTCTAGCATTACTAAACTAGGTTGTCATCCCCAGTGATGGTGCTGAAAATATTTGCTGGTACTGTCTATCATTACTACAAGAATAATACTAAGTAGATGTTTATCATTTTATGTGACTAGAAAGAATATAAAGACTTGAATGAAAAGGATTCTGCAAGCGGATAGATAATTATACCATTGTAGCACTTCACTTGAGAGTATACCAGGTATCATATTCATATTTTACCATAGGGAAGGTGTAGCTTTGGACATGTATTGATAACTTATAACATTGATGGAGAAATAAACCATAACCAATCACTCTACTCATAACAGGGGTAAGTCACAAGATAAGATGTATATATGATAAGCATTGATCAAGCATTATAATAAGTAAATCACTCAGAGCACTCCTATCTATGGCAATAGCATGGTCAAGTTACAATATTAGAGGAATAATTGCTAAGTCATCCTTAACTATAAGTCAAAGCATACATTGATTAGTGCACTTACACAGTAATCATTGCTAAGATCATCATTTTATCCACACATAAGGCCATTACTTAGGGAAGTTTCAGACAAAAACCTCTCCCTTCCTTTGTAACTGGGCCCTACATCTATGAAATATATTCGGGGAGTGGACTACAAAGGACTCAACGGTAGTGCCACATCCATGATCTACCACATGACCCAGAATATAGAGTGTATTCATAGGTAAATAGCATATAAGCACCATGCTTACATGATCTCTACCACCCACCCATGGTACCTTATTAGGGTGAATGCTATATGAACTTATGCATAATGATAAACTAACTATACTAAGTATATAATGAAAGTAGACAATGAACATTGCAACCAAGAACATGAATAAGATGAATATGAATGTCATACAATTGTACCAAAGCATATAAAAATAATGGAGATACAAAGGCGAGACGGTACAAGAATTATACCAAACCAAGCCCTTGACAATGTTGGGAATCCAAACAAAGCCTGCTTGCCTCCCTCTAGACCTAGCCTAACTAGCTAATGCCCTAGAAACTAGGGGAGCCCTGAGGATGATTAGGGTTTCTGTCTTCTCCAAATGATTTGATGCCTTAGGGGGGCTGGGGTCTACTTATATAGCCCTGGGGTTGAATGTGAGCCATTGGATCAAACTGACTTAAGGAACAGTACGGATGCAACCCTAGGAGGTGATGAAAGAACATTCTAGAAGCCGAAGGCGAGGGGGCACTAGGGGGTGTTGGGCGGCATGGGGGTGGGACCGGCCGGTCCCACTTAGCGGCCTCTCGGGCCCTGCCTTGGCGTGGTGTCCTCTGGTGTCCTCTAGAACTTTTCCATGTATATGCCGCAAAACAATTCCTTGATTTTATTTGATGAATAAGTCCCCCATGATGGTTTTCTAGAATAATCCTCCAAAGATCATAGATCCACCAAAACTCATGGAATTTGTCAGTTTAAACCCTAAACCTTTGTTGGTGCTCTCATATGTGCCCTTATATATGTTTTATTGATGGTTAAATATGGTTGTTAACTACCGTCAACAAGCTCCCCCAAGCTTAACCTTTGCTAGTCCCTTAGCAAAACTAAACTCAGCAAAAAGTTGGATCAGGAGTTGCTTCAATGCTTTCACGCCTCAAAAGTACACATGCGTTCAAACAAAAATTCTCCTCCGGATTAGAATAAACTGATCTGACTTTCAAACTTACCCATATTACCTTCGACCATGGGGCTTCTTAGCCTTCACTTGGTTCTTTGAGCAATTGAAAGATAGAACAATCAAGTCAAGCACTATGTCTCAAGTCTTTGCTCAACCAATATTCTAGAGTTTTTTTTTACAATTTCAAAATAAAACTCAGGGCTTTCATTGAATGACACTCTCAAGTCTCTCAATATATGTGGTATTTGTGGATCCTTACCAAGGCAATGATGATATTATGCCTTCTTCCTGCACTAAGGCTTATGTGGAGCTCATAGGAATGGAGAAAGCATGAAAGAGCATACTTCCAATAAATATGTTGTAAAGTCAAACCTCAGATCCAAAGAGAGTTAAGTCATATAATCAAATCAAGATGTGCATGTATATGGATGTATGGGGGATATATATATGGTGGCTAACCTAATTCTACTTTACTCCTTGAAAACATCTCTCTCTTTTGGAATTTAGAAAGAACTTTGCAAGTAAAACATGGGCTATCTTATTTATCTCTTCTTTTTTTAGGCGAGCATCTGTGTACCCATTGTTTTAGATGTCTCAGACACTTGTCTATTTTTTTTCTAATTCTTTTCTTTTTTTATGAATAACTTTTGCATAGCCACATGCTCCTCTTTGCAACAAAACTTTTGAGAGATAACAGCAAGAACTTAGAGTATTTATTTGGGGTATATCCTGTCAGGTATATTTCTGGTGTTCAGTCCCAGTGTAGGAGTAAAACATTTTTTGGTGGATCTAGATGGAATGGCATGTTTTTGCGCCTACTCCTAGTGTAGAAATAGTGCATATGTGGGTGGTGTTTACGTGATCTTGATTTTAAGAGCATGACAAACCTCTCATAAGGCATCAACAAAGCTTGACTGAACTCAATATAAAAGCAAGCAGCATATATGAGTGAAAAGTTTCCTAGTCTAAGTATCATATATGGCTATGGTAGGAATTCAAGCTTTGTCATATAGGAACTCATGATGAAAGATTTTATGTTTTCAAAAGATAAATCTCTGGAACTCTAGTATCGCTAGGAACAAGATAAACAACAGCTCAGACCATCTTATATCATATCCATCGATTACCTAGACTTATATCAAGCATATGCTACCCATGTGTTTCAAGTTCAGAGTAAATTCTTATATCAAAACAATCATATCCAAATCTCAAAAAAATTCAAGGCTAAAAACTAGGTACTTGAAAGGAATTATAATAGAGCAACTATTCATCATTTCCAGTGCAAGAGCTTACCTAGACTTCATTATTTATTTAGCTCTAAAGAATAGAAAATTAACACACTTTTTATTTTGCTTTCAAAGTTCTAAAATCACACCTTACTATATCGATATAACTTACTAGGATAATTTTTTTTGTTTTGGTTTGTTATGCATCTTTTTATTTCTTTAGCAACCATATAGCAAACTCAAAAATAGCAAAACTAAAAAGAAAGAAATACTTAGCTAGATACATGGGAGATGCTCCTCCCCCAAGCTAAATGTTGTCGTAGTCGGTTGTTGAATGTTGAGTGATCCTTCTTAGAGCGTGGTTTGTCGACGGATGTCCTTCTGACCTATGAGTTGAATGAGATGTCTATAGCCAAGTGAACTTACTCTTGATCATTTGTACCATCCTGCAAAATACTCCAACAAGAATACCAAAAACTTGAGGCTTAGATTAAGATAAAGAGGTAGCGATCAGCCATTCAAGGATTTGTTCTTCTTTTGAGTTTAGACAAATTTTCTAGTGGTAGAATTTTAGTATGAGGTCTATCTAGTATCTTTTTGGATTTTCTATTTTTATAATACAGAAAGAAAATTTGTATGCATGATAATTTTTATTTTTATGTGACCACAGTGAATATTCCCATGGGCTTTTATACTATAGACCTACTCACGTGGGGCTTAGGATTTTATAATGATGCAATGATGTAATGTAGTACAGGAACTCTCTCTTTTTTTAATATGCAGCAATGATGATATGCAATAAAGTATTCTTTTTATTTTTCTCTTTTCTCTAATGCAATGCAAATATAGAAAAGTAAATATGCTAAAAGGAAATAATTAATGCAATGCTAGAAAGTAAATATGGATAACTACCGATATTACCTTACGGCAAGGGTTCAGATTTTTAAAGTCCTCCGGACAGGACTAGGTTGGAGAGAGTATTTACTTTTTAGGTGCATCATCTGGTCTCAGTGATGGAGACTCAGACGACTGTGCCTCTTGTGATAGTGATGATGTTACCTTCTCTTTCCATACTTGTTTAGTCTGTCGGCTTGATGTTGGCAGAATAGCTTCTTCTTTGGTGGGTGATTCAGACTCTTCATCATCCCATTCATTCAATCGGGGTTGACACTGGTTCTCCTCAACTTCTCCTTCATAATCCCCCATCCATTCCTAGGGAGTTGATTCTCTTGATGGTGGGATGATCGACATCTTCTCCTTCGGGAGCAGGTCTTCTTCGGCTGCTCATAAGTAGTATAACAATTAAAGTGATAGCGTACCTTCTCTCTAGGGAACTAGAAGTTGCTTTGTCCGGATCCGACGTAGATGACTTTATTGGTAGTGTTGAGGAACCGTCTTCCTAGAATAATAGGTGAATCATCTTCTTCTTCCATGTCTAGGACAATAAAGTCAGCGGGAACGTAGTGATCTTAAATTGTGACCATTATGTTTTTTTTGCTATGCCCTTTGGGAATTGGATTGATTAGTCCATCATCTGTAGCTGCATATATGTCAGGTACAAAGGTTCATTACCAAATAAATATTCATATGTTACATTGGACATTATGTTGACACCCGATCCAACGTTGCAGAAAGTCTTGTGGAAGATCTTTTGACCAATGGTACACTCGATCGTCGGTACGCCAGGATCATCCTTCTTAGCAAGGAATGGTGGAGCGAGGAGGTGGTCGTACTTCTGATTGGATGGTGTTGATTATGTTGATTGTCTCTTTAGGTGACTGGCTGGTCTTGTTCTTCCTCCTTCTATTCTTCTTCTTCTTGGTCACTGCTGTTGTCTCTTCAGGCAGGTATGCCTTCTGTGGATGAGTAGGAGAATATAGTATACTATCCTTGAACGAGAACTTCTCCTTCCTATCCTTGATAGTGAAACAGATCTTGGCGATGTTCACGTAGATGATGGGATTTTGTGGTGCTCAGGAAGGGTCGGTCCAAAATGATGGGTGCCCTCTCATCTTCACCTGTTTCTAGAACCACAAAGTCTATGGGAACATATGATTGTCCCACTCGAATGATGGCATCTTCAAGAATTTGTCACACCCGGTTTTCTAAAGAACAAAACCAGGCTAATCATATGTGTGCCCAGGAAGTCCACACATATGTTAGAATGAAAAAGTATCAGAAACAATGTTATTATATAACGTATACATAGCTATATTAACACTTACAACTATCATAGTGTCGCGGAACGGTCACTAATCTTTTCTTTCGGCTCCAACGTCACAGGGATGGCTTACTGGGGGCTCCATATGCCACCCACTTCTTATAGACTTATGGAAACTCCACTACACCTTTATTCTTCTTCTAGCAGCACCTTACTACACACTGGAGTGTGGGGAAATAGTGTAACACCCTAAAATTTTGGCATGATTTAAAAATAGGTGAATATGAATTTTAATGTATTTTTGTGAGCATACAAACTTACAAAAGTAATAATTTTTATTAATTTAAAATCAAATATAAGAGTAGAAACATGATTGAGCATTTATGCTGCTGCATTTGAATTTTTGTATTGAGTGGTTTGAATTAAATTCAAAAGGGAATTCAAAATCTATTTGGAAAATGCTTTGAAATATTGGAAAAGGAAAAAGAAAAGAAAATTTTCTTCTATTCGGTTTTTGGCCTAGCCCAGCTCAGCGACAGCACGCCCCGCCCTCCTTTCCAGCGCGTGGCCCGTTTCTCCTCTCCCCGCGTCCGCCTCCCACCGCACTACCGGCCTAGGCGGTCGCCCCTTCTCCCCGCCCTCGCTCTCTTGGGCCAAGCCCAGCGAGCCGCCGCTGGCCCAACTCACACGCGCGTGCCTTCCTTTCACTCTCCATCGCTGACACCGCAGGCCCGCTTGTCAGGATCACCACCTTCCTCAAGCCATCGCCGGCGTCGCTTTCCTTCTTTGCCGACGCCAAATCCCGCGCCCAATCTTCCCCTTTCCTTACTCGGAGCGCCTTCGGGCTATATAAGCAAGGGTGCCGCACCCCGCCGCCTCCATCCCGCCCTCTCAAAGCTGTTGTGACGCTTGGAAGCACTGCCACCACGAGCGGGAGCCCTAGCCGCCCGCCATTCCGAGCCGCGCGTCTTCCTTGGTTCCTCTTCGCCTCTGATTTTGCCCTAGGTGAGCTCGCCATGTCCTTCACTCCCTCCCTGTACTTTTCATTCATTGAATGGTGCTCGGAATTGAGTTCTTGTGTTTTCCGGCCATGGCGCCGCCGTGGAATGCCGTCGTGTCACTGTTCCGGCCGGAGCGCCGCCGCCCGTTTTCTCCGATCCAATCTAGAGCGTCCAAATCAAATCTAGCGGCTCGGATTAGAAGATACCGGTTTGACCGGCGTTTTTGTTAAAGAGTCCCTAGAAATTTTAAATATAGAACCCGCAGTCCAAGGCATATTCCCGAATCGTGTTTTCTTTTTCATAAAGCGTATTATGATCACGGTAACTTTAGAAATATGTTTTCACTTATTTACAGTTTTGCCACTAGGTTAATTCATGCGTAGAATCTCCATTTTAATTCCGATTTGACCCGTTCAAATTGCGTTAGGTTCATATTTGCGAGCTCTACATGTTAGTACCATTGTACAGTAGGTTTGTAATATTTTATTTTCAAGTTTGAATTAAAGTAATTATTTTCTATAGGAAATCTTCGTAAATTCATAACTTCATCGTTTTAGCTCCGTTTTTCGTGATCTTCGCATCTATGTGATCCTAGCGAGTTGTAGATTTATTTTAAAGACTTTCTATCTTATTTTGTTACTGTTGGTGTACTGTTCTAATTTATTTCTATTGTTTGCTTCGTGTATGATTGAATGGACGCTTGTGTGGTGCTTTATAATCCTGTCTAGTCGGTGAGATTTACGTGGTGATCAAGAAGAGGTTCTTTGGAGGTTACGAATCTACAGAAGAAGGATCTCAGTTTAAGGCAAGTATAGCATAGGATCATCCTTGTTTCCTATTCACCTTTAATATACTTAATTCATGTGCATGTGTCTTTCTTGTTACCCCTAAGGATATCCTAGCTTTTGTATCTTGTACCTTGACACCGGTGGAACATTGCATTGGATAGTATTTATGCTAGTGCTCAAGATAAATAACCATGATCTGTAACTTGACTAATGGTATATGCAATAAACATTTAAAAGATGCTTTATGGAAACATGGCTCAAGAGGGCTAGAGCATATTGGGTTGTTTTTATGGTGCTCTAGATTCTCTCCATAAGGACTCATCTGTAAGCGAACATCCAGGATTTACAGTATAACTGTGAGGGCTATATGGCTCTGGCTTTAGTCAAGTATGAGGATCTTTTCTAGCTTGTTAGTGGTAACCTTTATGGCGTAAGAACGGCTTGACGAATCGGGTATAGTGCGGCCTTTGTCCTTATGTGTATAGGTTGTGTGTCATTGTGCCATTTGGAAGGGGGGCTCTACATATGTTTGCCGAGTGAATCTAATGGCCCTAACATGTTAGACGAACCTTTGAAAGACTTCATAGTGAACCCTGCCAACCTTCCTTGGAAGTGAGTCAAGAGATTAGCTACCTCGGGAGAAAGGGTAAATCACGACTCACAGTGAAAGTGTACAACCTCTGCAGAGTGTAAAACTGTTATAATAGCCGTGCTCACGGTCACGAGTGGCCTTGGACCCTTATAGAATAAATGATGAACACTGATGATAATGTTAATACTGATGATGTTGATGCTCACTAATGATTATTGTTTCTTGCTATACATTATTCTCGTTTACATGATCATGAGGTTATTTGGGCTTATGGTAAAACTTGTTGCTACTCAATTACTAAAAGATGACTCACTAAAAGCTAATCGTAGTAAACCTGTGTCAAATCTTTTGAGCCTCATAAACCCCATGATATATTTGCTGAGTTCGATATGGACTCACTCTTGCTATTTCCACATCTCAGGATAGTCTCTGGAGTTTTTAGGTTTGTGATCAACCAGTCAGTTTGTTCCTGGAGTGACGTCTTCACCCGGTGTTCGGAGTTGTCTTTCCACTATGTTGCTCTCTAAGGTTATATCTTATACTATTACATTATGTTTATTAAGCATTTGTCTCTTGATATTACACTTATCTACGGCTATATGTGAGATTTGACTTCCTTATTTCACATATAGTGTATGTCTGGTTTTGTCCTTAAAACCGGGTGTGACAAATAGCAAGAGTGATTCCATGTCGAACTCAACAAATATAACACGGGGTTCATGAAGATCAAAAGGTTTGACATGGGTTTATTGCAATAGCTTTTAGTGAGTCATCTTTTTAGCATTTGAGTAGCAACAAGTTACGTAAGCCCAAATAACCTCATGATCATGTAAACGTGAATAACGTATAACAAGAAACAATAATCATTAGTGAGCATCAATATCATTAGTATTATCATTATCATCAGTGTTTATCATTTATTTTGTAAGGGTCCAAGGCCACTTGTGACCGTGGGCACGACTGATATACCAGTTTTACACTCTGTAGAGGTTGTACACATTCACTGGGAGTCGTGATTTACCCTTTCGCCCGAGGTGATCAGCCTCTGGACCCACTACCAAGGAAGGTCGGCAGGGTTCACTATGAAGTCTTTCAAAGGTTCGTCTAACAAGTTAGGGCCATTAGATTCACTCGGCAAACAGATGTAGAGCCTCCCTTCCAAATGACACAATGAGCGTAGCCTATACACATAAGGATAGAGGCCGCACTATACCTGATTCGTCAAGCCATTCTTACGCCATGAAGGTTACCACTAACAAGCTAGAAAAGGTCCTCATACTTGACTAAAGCCAGAGCCATATAGCCCTCACAGTTGTACTGTAAGCCCCGGATGTTCGCTTATAGATAAGTCCTTAAGGAGAGAAACTAGAGCACCAAGAAAAATAGCATCATGCTCTAGCCCTCTTTAAACAGTAATCAAAATATCATCTTTTAGTGTTGTTGCATATTCCATTAATCATATTACAAGATCATAGTTTATGCTCAGCGCTAGCAAAAGCTACCCAATGCAAAATCCCATAGGTGACAAGGTATAGATAAAAAACTAGGAAAATCCTTAATGGCAATTCAATACAGACACATGCAATATGATTTTATGTGATTAAAGTGAATAGGACAACAAGGAAATTCCATGTTATACTTGCCTTTTTCCAAAGTTAGCTGCTTAGAATCTCCAATTGCTATCTTCTGGTCTCAAGTCCTTTTGCTTCGACTGTCGGTCCTCAGCTCCTCGTCTTCAGTGCTAATTAACCAAACTTCTTCTACTCGCAGCAATCAAGTAGAACAAACAGACAATAAACACAGCTAACAACAACACACCAAACAAAAAAGACACTTTAAAAGAGAACGTACTAAACAATACGGTACGTTGTTACGATCGCTAAAACGCAAGAACGACAGATAATAGAGCTACCATCAAAGAGGACACACGACTATCGAAGAGTTTACAACAAATCATAGAAGACAAACTATACATTTTATTTATTTTAGTTAATGAATTAAGGTGACAGACTTCTAGAGAATTATCCTAAAGTTGAATTAACCAATTTACATTGAATTATAAAAGATGAAGTTAACCTTATCATATTTTATTTATAAATATTTATTTAGTGTTTAAGTCATTTAAACATTTATAAATTAGAAAGCATAAAGAAGGTGATAACAGCTAATCGAATCATTATATGTTTCTTACATAAACTAAACAAGTTCTATTTAAGAAGCACTTAAGTTCTTATTAATCATGATAGCATTTGATTATTTATAAAAGACAAATTATAAATCAAAGTTACTTTTAATTTGAAAAGACAGTAGATAAATATTAGTTAAATTAACTACATGCTTCATGTTTAACTAAACTAATTATGATTAAGAAACATTTAAGTTAATATTAATCAAGTTAATATTTATTTAATAATGTTCTATGTATGAACCTAAGTCGCTTCTAATTTAAAAGAGCATGACATAAACATTAATCAAATAAACATAATTTAATTTGTAAACACATAACGTAACATGGTAAACAACGTTGCTAATACGTCCCTTATGCCAGCACAGTCACGAAGCAACGAGAATGAAATTATACCCCTATGTTGCTTTTAGTTAGAAAACTGTTAAATAAATCTTAATCAAGTTGCATTTAAATAGATAAATTCATACTTGAGTGACATCACAAAAACTATCGCTACTGTATAGAGCGCGATGCTATGAAACTGTCGCAACAAGAACGGATTTACAAACCTAGATTGCTTTTAATCATAGAACTAATTGCATGTCAATTAAATTAATATTTAATTTATATATGACTAGCATGTAACACGCCTACGACAATAGCATGTAGCTTCGGTTATCATGATCGCAAAATCATAAGAACAAGTTACTACACTAGGTTGCTTTTATTTAAAAATACATTAAATAAATATTACACGTAAATCAATAAATTCATAATTAGGTGACACAATATACATCAGCACTACTACGTAGAGCGCAACTATACGAAACTAACACAACTAAAACGGAGCAAAACGAAATTAAAACGAAGAAACGACAAAGATATTACGAACCAGTGGTAGAACCGCAAATACTTCATCTTCCATCCATCTGAAGGGCCTTGGCCTAGGGACGACACAAGAAGGAGAAAAAATATCTAATTTACTACACGAGAGATTTTCCAAACTAGGGGCTCCTCCACGGTAGTTTTGGTGTGCTTTGCCCATAGGGTAGGTACATACTTATAGAGAGAAAAACTCTTCACCTTCACATCAACTAGCAATATGGTACTAATTGATGTTGCACCGTCCACCTCCACTAATAGGCCTAAATCGACATAAAGACCCATTAGTAAATAAAGACATAGGCCTTTATGATTATTGCACATAGGCTTTGAGCGTTGATAAAAATGAGATATTTATTTATTTTCGGAATTAATTAATTTCATAGATAAAATAATTCTAGAAAAGTCTAAAATTATTATTTAAGCCACGAAAAATACTCCAAAAGCTCCAAAAATTTAGGGAAAATTCTCAGAGACATTATGGAACATAAGGAACCAAAATAAAGTATTTGGAGCTCATGAAAAGATATTTTTGGAGCATCTAAAAATTAGATAACGCTCGCAGAAAAGTGTGAACTAGCTCCAGAAAAAGCCAAAACAATTCCCGAAGAGTTCACTGAGATTGATTGACACATAAGGAACTGAAAGGAATAATTTACGTTATAAAGAAAATATTTTAGGAAACTCCCAACGAGAACTTAAGATGAGAAACAAGGAATATTGATTGCGGAAAAAGATAAAGACGTGCTGGAGAAGAAAGATCGATCCACTAAACGCATTTTGAAAGACTTTGTTCGCTCTTAACATACAAGAGTTAACGAGCAAACATCACATCAAACAATAGTCCGTCAAATTAGTTTAGAAAAATTTAAAGATTCTTATTTTTTTTCTTTTTTATAACTAATTGATGCTATCATAAACTAAACTTAGGAAATTTTATCTGAATATTAAAACATTTATTTTATTTAGTGTTTCCTATGCACAACCTAAAATTAAAAATTTTAGGGTGTGACAGAATTCTTTTGGGGTAATAGAGTGACTGATCTGCAAGCTGTAAACATATATTTATGTACAACAAAGGATCTCCTAGAATCTTATCATAAATTACCTTAGGCATGATGTTGACACTTGCTCCAAAGTCATAGACAGCTTCCTGAAAGATGTGACGTTCAATGGAGATAGGGATGACAGGTCTCCCTAGATCACTTTTCTTATCGAGGAGTGAATAATCTATCTACCTTCCCTCTAACAGTTGAGTGTAGTAGAAAGCTGCATTATGAATATTGACAAGATTTGTAGTTTCTAAATCTTTCGGCTACCCTAGAATCATACCTTTTATCAGATGGGGGAACAGCAGCTGCCAGCTGAGCTATTTGTGATTCTATCATTTCATTAAAACTATGCTGATTCTTAATGGCAGAAGCAAAAGTATCCATTCTAGTACTTATGTTCTCTAGGATTTTATCATTGGAAGCTATTTTCTTAAACATCTAATCCATAAGTCTAGATTGACCAACAACTAATTCTCTCAAGGGTGGTTGATTAAAGTTATTATAATTATTACCCTAAAAATTACCTTGGTAGTTTGGCCTCTGTTGCTGATTCCATCCCTGATTCTGTTGAGGACGATAATTATTGTTATTGATGTAGTTCACATCCTCTTGAGTTTCAAGGCAGTTGCTCTCTGAATGTCCAGTGTCACCACACACTTCACACGTCATGCAGGAATCATGAATGTGCATGACTTCTTTCTTCTCACTAGCTTGGTTCTTGAGCTTCTTCATTAGTAGGTCCATCTTGGCAGACAACATGTCTACCTCCTTGAGTTGATGTATTCTCCCCTCTCATGCGAGGCTGGGTACGTTCTTCATTCTAGCTTTCATTGGAGGTCATCTTCTCAACAAGAGCTATTGCATCTCTGAGGTTAAGTGACAGAAAAGCACCTTCAACAGCAGCATCCATTGTCTCATGGGTACTAGTGGTCAACCCATGATAAAAGGTCTGCATGAGTAGCCAATTCTCTATCCCATGATGAGGACATTCTACTATATAGTCTTGAAAGCATTCTCATGCCTCAGAGATAGATTCATCATGATGTTGATAAAAACTTGAGATTCTCTCACACAGAGCATTGGTCTTGCCTATGGGAAAGAACTTTGCTAGGAAGGCAGTGGAGCAGTTATCCCGTATGGTGTTTCTTTCTTTGTTGGCATAGAACCACTATTTTGCCTTCCCCAAGAGTGAAAATAGGAAAAGGCGGAGTAGAATAGCATCCTTGGTTACTCCTTTGATAGTGAAGGTGCTGTAGGTCTCCAAAAAGTGTTGGAGATGTGCACTAGCATCTTCATGTGCCTTCCCAGAAAATTGGCTAGCTTGCACCATGTTGATGAGAGCAAACTTGAGCTCAAATCCATTGTCTCCAACATTGACCTCAGGTATAGTACGGATGTTGGCTATAGTTGGAGCAGAGAATTCATGAAGACTCTTGTTAGCCATGGCTTTAAATTCTGGTATTAAGCTTTGCCTTATACAGTTGTCCTCTGACTCTAAAACTGATACTCTCTTGAGTTTTGCCTTAGTTCTCTTAAATAGCGCTTCTAGATCGTCAATGAAGTTTGTCAGTGGGTTAAAACCAATCATACATTACCCTACAGAAGATACACAAGTAGACAAAACAATGGTAAGCTTGTCTGAGTAGAGGTCAATGGTTATTTTAATCACATCAATTAATATAAGTTCATCAATACTTCCTGTGCTAGCTACCTTCATCAGCAACGACGCCTAAAATGCTTTTTAGTATTTATTAACTCCTCACTTGTTTTAGTAGTCACCTATTAATTACCTACACCTCCAACATTACTAAACTAGGTTGTCCTCCCTAGTGATGGTGACAGAAATATTTGTTGGTACTGTCTAGCATTACTACAAGAATAATACTAAGTAGATGTTTATCATTTTATGTGACTAGAAAGAATATAAAGACATGAATGAAAAGGATTCTGCAAGCAGACATATAATTATACCATTGTAGCACTTCACCCAAGAGTATATCAGGTATCGTATTTATATTTTACCACAGGGAAGGTGTAGCTTTGGACATGTATTGATAACTTATAACCAATCACTCTACTCATAAAAGGGGTAAGTCACAAGATAAGATGTATATATGATAAGCATTGATCAAGCATTATAATAAGTAAATCACTCAGAGCACTCCTATCTATGGCAATAGCATGGTCAATTTAGAACATTAAAGGAATAATTCCTAAGTCATCCTTAACTACAAGTCAAAGCATACGTTGATTAGTGCAATTACACCTAGTAATCATTGCTAAGATCATCATTATATCCACACATAAGGGGCATTACTTAGGAAAGTTTGAGTACAAAAACATCTCCCTTCCTTTGTAAACTAACTGTACTAAGTATATAATCAAAGTAGACAATGAGCATTGCAACCAAGAACATGAATAAGATGAATATGAATGTCATACAATTGTACCAAATCATATAAAAATAATGGAGATACAATGGTGAGAGGGGTACAAGAATTATACCAAACCAAGCCCTTGACAATGTTGGGAATCCAAGTGAAGTCTGCTTGCCTCCCTCTAGACCTAGCCTAACTAGCTCATGCCCTAGAAACTAGAGGAGCTCTAAGGATGATTAGGGTTTTTGTCTTCTCCAAATGACTTAATGCCTCAGGGGGGCTAGGGTCTACTTATATAGCCCTAAGGGTTGAACGTGAGCCCTTGGATCAAACTGACTTGAGGAACAACGTGGATGCAACCCTAGGAGATGGTGGAAGAACGTTCTAGAAGCCAAAGGTGAGGGGGCACTAGGGGGTGCCGGCCGGCATGGGGATGGGACCGGCCAGTCCCACCTGGCGGCCTCTCGGGCCCTGCCTTGGCGTGGTGTCCTTTAGAACCTTCCCATGTATATACCGTAAAATAATTCCTTGATTTTATTTGATGAATAAGTCCCCCTTAATGGTTTTCTAGAATAATCCTATAGAGATCATAGATTCACCAAAACTCATGGAATTTGTCCGTTTAAACCCTAAACCTTTGTTGGTGTTCTCATATGTGCCCTTATATATGTTTTATTGATGGTTAAATACGGTTGTTAACTACTGTCAACAATTATGGACAAGTTTCATCAACCCAAACTGGTAGTATTAGATCCCCTACATATGTGCTAAGTGTTTGGATTTGAAAGCTTGCACATATGCATGGATTCGAAGTTTAGGAGAGTAATAGCTACCAAGTGATGCTAAGGTATAAAGAATGGACCTTTGAAACGTGATACTAATCGGAGTTGCCATTTGAACACCATGCTTAGCACCATGGTTAGTTAGATAGCACTTGCAAAACATAAACACTAGATACCTCGTGAGATCAACATTATAAGCAAGGCACTAGAATCACTTGTAAAATATGCAAAGCACATCTAACTATCATCCTATGCATGCTAGTTTTCATTTCATCAATCATTTTCTATAATCTAGCATACACCACACAAGCATGAATAGGGAATCTAGAACTTGTGCCATGCAAGCAAAGATATGTAATGCACATAAATACACATACAAATGCAACATACAAGTTTATGAGCTTGCTCCCCTACTTGTGTGCTTCAAATTTTAATTGATCCCCTTACAATGTCATTTCAATTGTTCGCTCCCCTTATCTTTACCATCTTTGTGAATTTCTCTCCCCCTTTGTCATCAATGACCACAAAAGATGAGCTCAAATTTTAGATAGGTTGGGATAAAACCATGTGAAGTGAGAATCATTTTCCCAAGTTGGTTCAATCTAGATCACTTGCAAAAGATGTTTAACTCGGTTTGATCCAAGAGCAAGCTTCTTTACACCTCCAAATAAGGGTTATCATGCACCATGTTGAGTTAAACACTTATAGCTCATTCTCTAGATCAAACACTAGGTTCACAAGCCCACAAACATATCGTATGCTACCACTAGATCATTTCAAACATACAAGCAATGGTGGTACCATACAATCATCAAATTCATTTGATTTTCATGAATGATCCTAAGACATGTGAGAAATGATTAGATGCACTAAACAAGTCCTTAGCAATGGATGAATGACATGTCAATCAACTTTACCTTGCTTTTCTTGAAGGAGAGGCATGTCATATAATGGGGGTGCATCAACACATATTTGAGAAGTCAAGTATGTTCAATTCATTCCTTAGCTTGCAAAATCTCTTCTTATCAAGTGGCTTGGTGAAGATATCGACAAGTTGATCATTGGTGCCCACACTCTCAATACAAATGTCCCCTTTTTTGTTGGTGATCCCTAATGAAATGATGGCAGACATCTATATGCTTTGTTCTTGCATATTGAACTAGATTTTTGGTGAGCTTCACGACACTCTTATTGTCACATAGCAATGGCACTTGTTTGAACTTGATTCCAAAATCATTCAAGGTGACCTTCATCCAAAGAATTTGTACACAATAACTACTGGTAGCTATGTATTCGGCTTCGACTGTTGAAAGTGTAATACTATTTTGCTTCTTTGATGACGAAGAAATAAGTGATCTTTCCAATAGTTGACATGTGCCCAATGTGCTCCTTCTCTCAACCTTGCATCCTGCATAATTGGAGTCCGAATAACTATTCAACTCAAACTTTACTCCTTTGGGATACCACAATCTAACATTTTGTGTATGCTTCAAGTACCTCAATATTCTCTTTGTTGCCTTCAAATGACTTTCTCTTGGTGAGGCTTGAAATCTAGAACACATGCATACATTAAACATCACATCCAGCCTTGATGTGGTCACACAGAGTAGGCTTCCAATCATAGACCGATACATCTTTTGATCCACCATGTTGCCACTTGCATCACTATCCAAGCTTCCATTTGTCTCCATTGGTGTACTAATAGCTTTTGCATCTTCCATTCTAAACTTCTTGAGCATGTCTTTTATGTACTTGTCTTGACTCACAAATGTGTCATTCTTCATTTGCTTGATTTGAAGACCAAGGAAGTAACTAAGCTCTCTAATCATAGACATCTCAAACTCACTTGCCATCATCTTTCTAAACTCATTACAATAATCTTGATTGGTTGATCCAAATATGATATCATCAACATAGATTTGTAACACAAACAAGTCCTTGCTAATCTTCTTGGTGAAGAGACTGGTGTAAACCTTGCCCATAATGAATCCCTTAGAGAGTAAGAAATCTCTTAATCTCTCATACCATACTCTAGGTGCTTGCTTCAAGCCATACAAAGCCTTTCTCAACTTGTAGACATGATTGGGTTTCTTCTCATCTTTAAACCCGGAAGGTTGCTCAACATACACAAGCTCAATGATGTACACATTGATAAATGCACTGTTCGTATCCATTTGGTACAACTTGATGTTGGGGGCACATGCATAGGCTAATAAGATCCTAATTGCTTCCAATCTTGCAACCAGGGCATATGTTCTCCAAAGTCAAGACCTTTGACTTGAGTGTAACCTTAAGCCACTAATCTTGCTTTGTTCCTTACAACTATCCTATTTTGATCTTGCTTGTTCCAAAAGACCCACTTTGTTTCAATCACATTATGATCCTTAGGCCTCTCAATTAACTCCCATACTTGATTTCTCTTGAAGTTGTTTAGCTCTTCATGCATGGCATTGACCCAATCAACATCTTTCATAGCTTCATCTATCTTCTTAGCTTCAATGGATGACACAAATGAGAAGTGTAAACAAAATGATGCTAATCTGAATCTTGTTTGCACACCTCTTGAGATATTACCAATTATAGAATTCAATGGATAGTCTCTTGCAATATTGGTTGGTTTGAGCACTTGTACTCGATTGGTTGCATTTGATTGATTACTTGGTTGAGATGATAAACTAGCCACATGTTGTTGATCTTGCACCTTGTCATCACTTGCACTTGCTTGACCTTGATCATGAGAACCACTAGCTTGCACATTTGAGTTAGATAGCACTTGATTCTTGTCATCTTCAATATCAATCACCTCTCTAGACCTTATATCACCAATGTCCATGTTCTTCATTGCATTGACCAATTGACTGCCTCTCACATCATCTAGATTTTCATCTTCCTCTTGGAACCATTGGATTCATCAAATTCCACATCATGAATCTCCTCAAGAGTACCACTAGCTAAATTCCAAACTCTATATGCCTTGCTAGTAGTGGAGTAACAAAGCAAGAAACATTTATCATATTTCTTCTTAAACTTTCTCAATCTAGTGCTTTTTTTTAATATGTAGCATTTGCAACCAAAAACCTAAAAGTATGCAATATTTTGATTTCTTCCATTCAAGAGCTCATAGGGTGTCTTCTCCATCATGGGATGATAATAGAGTCAATTGCTATAGTAGCTTGTTGTGTTAATTGCTCCGGCCTAAAACGAATGACTCACATTGTACTCAATCAACATTGATCTTAATATGTCAATCAAAGTTCTATTCTTCCTCTAAACTAGGCTATTTGATTGAGGAGTGTACTTAGCCAAAAATTGATTCCTAATCCTAAACTCATCACACAAATCATCAACTCTTGTGTTCTTAAATTCACTTCTATTGTCACTTCTTACTCTTTTTTATGGTTGTTTCAAACTCATTGTGAATTCTCTTGATGAATGTCTTGAAGGTTGCAAATACATCACTCTTGTCAATAAGAAAGAATACCCAAGTGTATCTAGTGAAATAATCCATACCCAAGTTTATTTTCACCAATGCTAGTGCATGTGATTGGTCCAAACAAGTCCATGTGCATCAACTCAAAATGCCTGAGATGTGCTCATCATGCTCTTCTTAGGATGTGTGTTTCCAACTTGCTTTCCGGCTTGACATGCACTATATAACTTATCCTTCTCAAATGTGACATCTTTCAAGCCTCTAACTAGATCATCTTAATCAATTTGTTCAATTGTTTCATTCTCACAATAATCACTTTCACAAGCATCATCATCACTATCATCATTTTTACCTTGGTGGGCTTTGCCATGCGACAAGTTGATGAAGTGTCAAAGATGGAAGGCTTGTTGTTGATGGCTATGCTTGCAAGTGCTTTCTTTTTGAATTTCTTGTCATCATCACTAGAGTTATCATCCTCCAAAGAAGCATCAGTATCTCACGTCACCACCTAGACACCGCCCTTCTTCTTCTTTTAGAAGGTCATCTTCTTCTCCTTCTTCTCTTTCTTTTGCTTCTTCTCATCCTCATCATTATCACTATTGTAGGGACAATCAGTCGCAATATGGTTTAGGCTCTTGCAATTGTAGCATCTTCTCACATATTCTTTGCTCTTGTTGTCTCTTCTCTTTCTTGCACCATAGCCCTTCTTCTTCATGAATTTGCCGAACTTACGCACAAAGAGAGCCATGGCCTCATCATCAATGTCACTAGCATCTTTATCATCACTTGCTTCTTGCTTCTTGCCCTTGTTCTTGGATGATGAGCTAGCCTTGAATGCTACACTCTTCTTCTTGTCTTCATCTTCCTTCTTCTCATCCTTGTCAACCCTCTCCCTTTTCACACGGTATGTCTCTTGTGTCATGACATCACCTAGTACTTGGTTAGGGGTGAGTTGCTTCAATCCTCCTCTAATGATGATTAATCTTAATGTCACAAATCTAGGAGGTAAACACATCAAGAATCATTGGGAGATATCATATAATCATTTATCTTTTCTCCTAAAGACTTCAAGTCATTCACAATTACTTGGAGCCTATAAAACATCTTCGGAATGCTCTCATCATCCTTCATCTTGAAGCTTGTCAAGGATGTATAACTTAGCACTCTTCACCATAGTCATGCCCTCATAGGTCTCTTCCAATCTCTTCCATACTTCACTAGCTCTATCAAGATCCTTGATTTGTTCAAATACCTTTGAATCAATGGCATTTGTTGATGGTAGCTATCCTCCACCATAAACCATCAACATAACTTGAATAAATGCATAAAAAGGATTACCAACATAGACTTAGGGGTTTAAACTAATAATTTCCATGAGTTTTGGTGAATTTGTGTTTTCAGTTGGGTTTATCTAGAAAATCATCAAAAGGGATCAAAACATCAATTAAAATCATACTTATCCATCACGAAAACTATCCTAAAAAGTTCTAGAAGGATCGGGAAGACTCCACACCAAAGTGGGGGCCAAGTCATAGCCAAGTGGAGCTGGTAGGCACCACATAGAGGCCGCTTGCCCCCCAGGTGCCCACCTATCAGATAGCTTCGCATGTTGGTTCTCCACCGTCTTCTAGGATGCATCTATGTTGTTTCTTAAGTTAGTTTGATTGATGAGCTCACGTTGCAAGCTTTGGGCCATATATACTAGCCCCTGCCCCTCTTCCTTAGCATTTGCATCTGCCATAAGTCAAGATCAGATAAGAAATTAGGGATTCTAGGGAGAAGAGAGGAGAGCTCCAATTCTTCAGGTGTCTAGTATAGGCTAGCTAGCAAGGTTCAAGTAGAGTTTGGGCTATCACTCAGGATTACAGATATGCCATCTGGAGACTGGTATAGCCATTATATCTCTATATTTATGACTTTGTGCTACTTCAATATTATGTTGTTATTTATTATATTCCTAGTTTGCTCTAGTTGTATCCTTGATATAGTTATGATTGATGATGAATATATGTATATATTCGCAATGCTCTTAGCTCAGTTCTCGAGAGAGTTAATGGGTCGACATTATGTAAGCATGGTGCTTAGATATTGTCTGCCTATAGATGCACTCTACACTCTGGGTCATATGGTAGATCGCAGATGTGACACTCCCATTGAGTCCTTTGTAGTCTACTCCCCGTTTGTAGAATAAGTAGAACCCAGTTGTGAAGGAAGACAAGCTCTGTCCTTAATCTTCCTTAGTAATGTTCCTTATGCATAAATCCAAAGTTAGTAGTACTATAGATGAGAGTGTATATACTTGAGTGCACAAAATACTTAGTATTTATAAATGACTTAGGAATCTTTTGCTCTTAAGAAATATCCTATTTAGCCATACAACATTTATGAGTTCCTACTTCTATCTCTAGAATGTCATTATTACCTAACATTTATTATTTATTTATCACTTGACTTACCCCTACTAAAGCATAAGAGTGGTTTTTATCATAAGTATACATATTAGTCAATATCTCTATGCCAACTCAACTCCATCGCTCTTCCCTATGGATTAAATATAAATAACGATACCTGACATACTCCCGGGTGAAATGCCACAATGGTATATTATCTATGCACTTGCGGATACTTTACTTTTAATATTATTATCTCTGAGTTTATAAGTGCCAACAATAATTACCAATAACACATTTCTAGCATCATGCTAGGGATGACAACTTAGTAAAGAGTGATGCTAAGAAATGTCAACAAGCATTTCTGGCACCGCTTTCGGGGAAGGGTATATGGCTAAGAGAATTGACAAATAAATACTTATTGATAAAATCATAACCTTTACTTTAGCTGGCTTACCCTTGTTTGTCTTTGTTCATATCTTATATAGGGTATTGCAGGATTGGTTGTGATTCAACAAATCCCATCAAATAGATTCAACCAAATGAAGAGGAAGCTCAACACCAGTTTCTCAAGCTATGGCTGACAAGACTCTACGTCAGTTCTCTACTCCAAGCATCGAGAACATTCACACTAGACCAACACTCAGAACCGATAACCTTGAGTTTGAGCTCAAGACAAGCCTCATCAACATGGTGTAAGCTACCCTATTCAGCTGAAAGGAACATGAATATACTAGTGCTCATCATCAGAATTTCCTGGAGATAAGCAGCACAGTCGTCATTAAGGACTTTGCTCAAGACATCATACTACTTTGCTTGTTTCCATTCTCACTTATAGGAAGAGTGAAGTAGCGGTTCTACACCAATAAAGATCACATTAACACATGGGCAAGATGTTCAAAAGCCTTCCTAGAAAAGTTCTTCCCTATAGGCAAAACAAATGTCTTAAGAGAAAAGATTTCAAACTTCCAACAGCAGAAGGGAGAAACCATTCGAGAAGCATGGGACATTTTCAAGAATATGTTTTAGATTATCCTCATCATGGGATGGAAGATTGGTTGCTCATGCAAAGTTTCTATCATGGATTAACTCAGAAATCTCATGAACAACTCGATGCCATAGCTGGAGGATCATTTATGTCACTACCCTTGAAAAAGCTAAAACTCTTATGTAGAAGATAGCCTCTAATCAAGGCTAGTCATCATGCAATAAGAGTGAAGAAGTACTAGAAGGGGTGTGTGCACTATCAACCAAGATGGACGTACTGTTGAATTGGCTTGAACAGCGGGACAATTACAAGAAAGATCGTCAAGCCATTCAAGATGCATTCAATGTTCAAAACATATGTGGAGAATATTTGGGGGTTGAATTCCCTAAATATCAAGAAGACACAAATATCGTCATCAACAACTCTAATCCATAGCAATAGAGATAAGGATGGAATCAACAACAACGGTCGACTTACCAAGCTAAGTACCTAGGTAATTATTATAATTCTTCCAATCATAAGCAACCATCCTTGAGAGACTTAATCTTAGAACAAGCCACGATTAATGAGAGTATTTCTAAAAGGCTTGCTTTTAATGATAAGGTCCTAGAAAACATAAACACTAAAATGAATAGTTTTCTTCTACCATAGAAAATCAATTGAGTTATAATAAAAATATAGAATCACAATTAGCCTAGTTGGCTGCTGCTCTGCCTTTTGCCACTAACCTTGAGAAGGTCAAGCCATAACCATAAAAGCTGACAAGTCTATTTGTGATCCGCCATATCCGACAAGGATAGAAAGGACACCAATGGTAGTGCAGGAAGAGGAGAAGAAGAATGACGAAGTTGAAGAAGTTGGGCCACAAGAGCGAGAGGTACAACAAGATTTTCATGACCCTACTTTCCTACTATTTCCACGTAGAAATCAGAAAGCCAAAATGGATGAGCAGTTTGGTAAGTTTATTGAGGTAATTCAAAAGTTATATATCAATATTCCGTTGCTAGATGCCATACAGGTGCCTACCTATGTGAAATATCTCCGAGACATCCTCAATAACAAAAGACCACTGCCCTCTACTGAGGTAATTAAGCTAATGGAGGAGTGTAGTGTGGCCATCCTAAATACTTCACTAGTTAAGAAGAAGGATCCAGGATGTCCCACTATCGATTGTTCGATCGAAAACCTGAACTTTGAGAATGCTTTATGCGATCTTAGAGCAAGTGTTAGGGTCATGCCCAAAAGGTCTTTGACAAGCTCAACTACTCAACACTCACACCAACATCTATGTGTTTGCAACTAGCCGACCAATCGGTCCGCTATCCTACAGGAATCGCTGAAAATATTTTGGTAAAAATACAAAACTTTTTTGTTCCTATGGATTTTGTAGTACTTGATATGTAGGAGGACATGAAGACACCTCTCATACTTGGGAGACCCTTCTTGAGCACTACAAATGCTCACATTGATGTCGGAGCTGGAGAAATTAAATTTCATATTAATGGGAAGGAAGAGTGATTTGCCTTTAAGCCAAGACCAAAACAATGCTCCATTTCGGAATGTCTTCAGAGATAAGTATCAAGGTCTCCATCTCTGGGACTAAATGATACACTCAAAGAATAAACCTGAACGGAGAAGTCCAGTTCGGCGGACTCAAAATTCCGAACCCTCACCGGGAGGTAACTCGGTAGATATCCATAATTACTTCTTGAATTATATTTTTACTTTGGCATATTTACTTTTCAACACTTGCATTAGAAAAATAAAATAAAAATTATCATCATGGCATTATAAAAATTTTAAGCCCCATGTAAATAATTTTTACAAAGTGTAAAAACCCTATAAGAAATATTTACCATGGAGTCATAAAAATATAAAAATACCATCATTAAATAAAAGTTTTTTTGCATAGCATATTTATACATGTATATGGTAGAAATACGGGAGACACATGGGACCCACTCCCATAACTTCCATCACCTCCATAACCACCATACATCACTTCTTTCACCTCCATTCCCACTCAACTCCACTCTATGCCATCCAGAGCATATCTCCATCAAAAGAGGCATCTACTTACTTAATCAAGAAACAAAGATCACTCAAGGGAAGGTGAGGCCATTTGACTATAACACCCTAGGTGTTAGGCTTGCATCTTGGCACTTGCATTGCATGAGTTTATGCATCCTTCGTTCATATGTGAGCATGAAACACATGTAACACATTAGTGAAACATATGAAACATGCTAGTGCAACATGTGAAACATGTGTATGGAATGTGCTTGAAACATCTCCTTGAAACATATGCAACATACCTTGTTATTCTGTGTTTCAATGTGTGTATGTTTGGTGTTCATGCCTGGTAATGCAAGTGTTGATGTCACTTCTTTCATGTGTCTCACATCACTCTCTATCTATAGTGATTCCTGGAAAAGTTTCATGGAGTTTGGAATAAAAAAGTCACATGAAATGAGAAGTTCTATTCCTATTGAAATTGCACCATTAAGTGAATGGAATTATAGATCATCAACCAAACCTTGTAACTTTGCCCAAATGACTCTAGATGAAATCTACAACAAAAGTCATGAGGGTTCATGTTGAGCAAATGCCAAGAAAATGCTCCAATTGGCCTAAAACCTTAGTTTAGGCTTTATTAAGTTCCTGCTTTGACTAAAGTGAAAGTTTGACTTCTGTACTAGTTATGAGGTTTGACCTTAAACAAAAACTGTAGTACATCTTGTGTAGAACAAACTTTCTTTAATGGTCAAGAGCTAGTTTGGCCTCTAACCTAGTCAAATAGAGCTCATAAGATTGAAGCAGATGTTGTTTTTCAAAGCACAAAAAATATTCTAAGTCCTGAATTGACAGCAGAAAGTTGACATGTTTGCAACATTTTATCTCCCAAATTCACATAGTAACTCAATTGGGTTCCTTAATATGAGTTGGAGTACTTTTCATGAGGGAAACAATGAATCAAGTGTCATCATATTTGGAGTATATTTGGATCTCCAAAATTTGTTGCTAAAACAACATGTTTGTATTTTGACACTTAAGTGACCTTGACGTTGACATTTCGCGTTCTCCAAATTGGTTGAGCAAATTGGGATGGTCCTTTTATGAAAGTTGGAGCTTACATGATGAAGAAGAACATACAAGAGGATGGCACCAGTTGCATTTCATTTTGACCATCATTTGCTGGAGTTTGTTAATCATGGTCAACGCTCTGACACTGCCATTTTGGACATTCATTAGCCGTTGATCCATAGCTCTATTGACTAATGGCCCTTAACAAAAGTTGAGAGAGCAGGCTAGGATCAGCAACTTTTCTTTTGGGCCCCTTAGCCAACTCGAACTGGAAATGGCCCAAATCGGTGTCCCAACCGGCACACCTCCGTAAACTAACAGCTGCTTCATGAATTGCTTCAACGGCCGGCACGTGCCGGGGACGTGGCGACCATGTGAGACAACAGCACCTCGCCGTCACTGCCACACACCCCTGCCTTTCCTTGCGTCGATATGGAGCACCAAAATGCATTCACTCACCCCTCCACTCCTCCATGCTTGCCTCCACTCGCTCTCCCTCGCCGCCCTCTTGCTCCGCGGCCGTTCGCCATGGACAGGGAGCGCCGCTCCATGACCAGCCACCACCAAGCATCCTACCTCCCAATTGACTGCCCTAGCTCTCTTCCTACCTCTCCCTCCTTCCTTCCCTTTTACCCTCGCGTGCTCACCGGAGTTCACGTCGCCTGAAACCGTCGGTTCCTCGCCACCGCGCGGCCACGGCTGTCGGACCGTGCGTGGTCAGGCCATCTCTGGCTGAGCCGAGCCGTCCCACTAGTGCGCCCTGACCTGCCTTGCTCGCATGACCCTGCCGTGCCTCCTAGCACCACCGTTGCCATGCGGTCGCCGCAGCCGCCATTACGCGTGTGGCCGGGCTGCCACCGGCTGCGCCTGGCCAAGCTGCTACCGCCTATGCGTGCGGGCATGGCCACGACTACCCCACACACTGCCCTTGCCCTCATCGGTGGCTTGTCGAGCAAAGCGGCCGACCGGATCCCTCCTGCTCTGCTCTCTGTTAGGAATGAAAGGGAGGGCATCATGCTTGAATAAGGACAAGTACAGGGGGGTTTCTGTGAAACCCTAACTCAAATGAATAGTTTGGTTAGGACCTATTTGCTTAGTTTATTTAAAGATTCTTTCAGGGGCCTAACTGCAACGGTTGTGACTCAAAGGAATAGTGTTGCATAGTGTAGTTTTTCTTTTTCCTTTTTCCTTTATGCATAATTATGGTTGAATCTTGTATAATTCATAGTTAATTATAGAAAAATCGTAAAATAGCAAATGTGGACTTTTTGGAAACCTTGAGAAAAGATATTTGCAGTAGAGTCATAATATGTTATATATTTGTAGAAGTTTTCTGGTGTTTTTAACTTTTTATTTAACCTTGAAAAGAACACTAAAAATGCTTACAAACTTGACTAGAGCCATATCTTGAGTTTTAGAACTCCAAAAATAGTGATTCTTATTTTTTTAGTTTCATGATGACATGTACTTTCTAGGAAAAATATTAAACATACTAGTTGTTCACTGTTTTCTTAAGGTTTTGTTTTGACCTTTATAAATAAGAAAATCTACATTATGTTGCTTGTCATTTTTATATATTGAGTTGTGGTACTCCAATTTAGGTGATTTTTTAATGGTAGCCTCATGAGGTTATATGGGAACTGTGGTTAAAATTTCATAAGCTTTGGTTGCTGGATGAGTGAGATATAGGTTTAACTTGCTCTCACATGATTTATTGCAATAGTCATTTGTCTTTTTCATAGAGGTTGATATACATGTCCAAATGGCTTGAAATTTGGATAGTACACTATTGGAAGCATATGTAGGCCACTTTAATTTTGGTAATATTTATTGTTGACCTTTGATATGTGTTCATAATTCCACCTTATTATCTAAATAAATTAAGAAAATGTATTAAAGGAATTTTTTTAGCAATGGACATTATGTTTTCTGGTGTTCATTAGTCATGTGTGAAATGGTGGTAAAGTTTTTTTTTGTCTAATTATATGTTTGCAACATAAGTTAGTATTTATTTCTTGCAAATGAGGTTTCTGGACAGATCTGGGAACTTAGCAAAGTTCTTCATGATAATGTACTTTGTGGTGAAACTTGTTTATACAAAAGTTGTATATAATTCATGTATCTAGCAACTGTAACACTTCAAGTGTTTAGTCCTTAATTGCATTGCATTTGCATGGCATAAGCATAAGCATGCATCATTCATGTTTGTTATTTTATGTGATGCAACACATGTAATTATTCTAGGGTTTGTTTGATTTATTTCATGAAGTATTTGATAGTTGGTGTAACAAAAAGGTAAGGTAGCCAATCATGACCTACAACACCTTAGTTATACTTAGGGTAACATTTGGAACAAGGTTCATGTTGACCAAAATTACAAATTTGCCCTCCAAGAGAAGTTTGACCACCATTTGACCCTAGAAGGCTCTAGTTTGACCAATTAAAAAGTCTAATTTAGAGACCTTGCATGGAAGAGCACCCTTAAGTAAAGTTGTAGAGAATTTCATGAGGAACAAAAGTTCTAATATGGCCATCTCATGAAAATGACCAGAGCATGCTCAAAAATGGCCCACAAGTCAGCTTGAGTGGGAATCAACACTTAGAAAAATTCTAAGTCTGGAAATTGGACTTTTCAGTTCACTGTACCTCACTTTAGCAACTTGTAACTCACAAACTAGGCCAAACCAGTCTTAGAGCCAATTGACAAAGTTGTTGTCCACACATAGCTCTCCAACATTGTCAATATCACCATCACCTGGTTCTCAATAGTTTAGGAGATATAATGTCTTGAAGTTAGGGTTTCAGTCGGCGTTTATCTCTGAAACTGCATTTCAGTTTCCAAGTACACTAGTTTGGAGCCCTGTAGTTTCAAATCCAAACCGAACTAGCTCATGGTGCCTTTTACAAACTTGTAGTGCTCACATAGGTCTACAACTTTGCTAATTGGAGGTTTCACTAATACGAGCTGGTTTGAGAGTAAATCGTCGACGAAACTGCCCTGTCAGTCGGTCTTTGGAGGCGCGGTTTCAGTCACGAGCTCGAACTCCGGCCTGTCGTGGCGCCCGGGCAGAAGAGCGTCGCCGCGTGGCGTCCAAGCTCTGTCGTCGCCTCCACGTCGCGAGCCCAGGCGCGGAGATGAAGACCGAGCCGACACCTCCACCCCCACACTCGCGCTCACTCTTCTTCACTCTCGCTCTGGCCAGGTTCACCGAGGCGGAAAACGGAGGCGCCATTGCCGCCGCAGCCCGCCCCGTGCTTGTGCAAGCTCACCGTCGCACCACCGTCCTCCAAATCCCGTCCACCGCTCCACCAGCATCCCCTCCACCTCCTCCAACCGTTGCTTGACCGGATTGTGTAGAGGTGAGGGCGAATTTCGGTTTCCGCCACCGTGAGTCCTCGCCGGCGCACTGTCCGCGCGGCGGCTCACCATGACCAGCTCCCTACGGTCATCCTCCATTCTCACTAGTACATGTTTTGGGTTCCGGGTCGGGTAGAGAAGCCTAGGTGATGACGTTACCGGATGGGATGGCCGGTACACGTCGGAACACCGTCGTGCGCCGCCGCGCCATGGCTGCCGGTGCGGTGCTCACGCGGCCAGCGACACTTGCTCCACCTCCGTCCTTTTCCGTGGCATGGAGAGGTCCGCCATGTCCTCAGGAAGCCGTAGCACACCTCACTTAGGTCCCTGACCCCCGGAGCTCGCCGGACCACCACCGGGTGCCGCCTCCGAGCCGCGGTCGCCATGGCCGTCGTAGCTAGGGTGGGATAGGTTCAGCAAATCTAGGTTTGGTCGATGTAGGAAGTCACGGGGAAGCCGTTGGTGCTCCTTTCGTCACCGGAGGCGCCGTCGTCGGCGAGCTTGAGCTCACCGGAGTCGCGGCCGTCTTCCCCCTTTCGCTCTCTCTCTCTGGCCTGCGGGCCCGCAATGTCAGCGTCGCGCGCGCGGGCGGGGCGCCGAGGCAGGCCGCGCGCTGGCTGGGCCGCGCTAGCAAGCCGGGCCGGCCCAGTTTCAAATGGGATTTATTTCATTTCTTTATTTTGTCACAGTTTTAAGTAAGATTTGGAAAAATGAAGATCTAGGGTTTTACTTGCCCAAAAATTTTGAGATAAATTTTGTTAGGATCTACATGATGTGTAATATTTTAGAAAAATATAAATCTGGTATGTGATGTTTAGTTTTCTGAAGAAATTAATATATCTTTCAAATGTGTTTTGGAATGCATGCAAATTTGTTAAATTTATAACTTGAGCTGTAGTATTCCATAAATCATGAAATTTGGTGGGTAGGTTACTCTATGCTAGCCCTAGCTCTGGTAAAAATTTGGGCATCAGTGCTTAAGTACTTTTCAAGTTATAATGCTATCTTGTTATTTTAGGAAATGCTTAAAGGAATTTTAGTAATTTTTCTACATGTGCAATATTCTTATAAATTTTTGGAGAATGTCTTGGTACCCTAGAGTGTCCAAGAAAATTAAGAAATCTGTTGTTTGACACTTTTTACTATGCTTGGTTATTTATACAAAAATCAGCCTTTTTGGCTTGGGAATTTTTTGTAGGGAGTTCCTGTGAATAAATTGAGTTCAAAATTTTACAGTAGTCTCTTTGTGGGTCAGAGAGTCCCCTGTAATTTGTGTAGAATTTTAGGAGCAGTTTACATATATGTTTCAAATTCCACTTAATTACTTAAGTAAATTGAGAAATGGGTTTAAATAAATGTTCTAGGTGGGCACACCTTACTTCCTGGTGTCTTTGTGATATTTGTGAACTTGTAGTAGCATTAGTTTGGTTTTAGAGAATGTTTGCCACATCAATAAATATTTAACCTTTGTAATTTTAGGTTTTCTGGACAGCTAAGTAGTAATTCTAAATTTGGCTTTGATAAAATTGGTTGCTGGACAACTTGTAAATACCAAAGTTGGAGTAAACTTGATGAACTAGCTTGTGTTAAAATTTGGAAGCATTTGGCTTAGTAGTTTGAGAGCTACTGTTGTTTAAAGTGGCAGTTCAAAATCTGCTACTCTCTGTTTTGGAGAGGACAGATTCTGGAACTTGTGAAGTTTGACATGGAAAACTTAGGAGTTTGGAGTTGAGGTCTGAAAATGAATTGTAGTGCATTTCTTAGTCTTTCCAGATTGTCTTAGATCATATCTTTTGGAATTGTAAATCTCCAGTTGTGATAAAAACAAGTAGCTGCTGTCCAGAATGCTTACAGTGGTGTTTTGCTGATTGATATGGTGTGATATCCTAAGACATGCTACTTTTGTAATTGTTAGGTGTTAGGGCCTTAACTGAGGATGAGCAGCTTTATCTTAGGTTAAGTAGATTAGGTGAGTACTTCTCTACCGGAGAGGAAATTTGCACCTACTCTTTTGAAGTGATTTGAGTAGAGCGTTAAATTGTTGTAATACATTTCATTCCGAGCATATTGCATCTTTCATTATGCATTCTTGGGATTTATTATGCACTCATGCAATAGGTGTACCAGAGGGGGTGACACTCCTCGAATTCGAACAAGCAATACCGAAGGAGGTGCTGAGTCAACCGGAGGAATTAGCAGAAGAACCCAACGTCGGGGAAGCTCCGTCAGAAGATCTACCCGAGTGCCCTGACCACCGGCCTTCAACTTTTCTGAAAGGCAAGCCCCGGTGCATGCTGAACCTACTGATTTATAAATTAATCTTGAGTACTTTTAATTGTTTACTGCATTAAGTTGTAGGAGTTATATGAAAACACTTGTTGCATTATACCTGTCCTTGTCCAAGATATCGTACTTAATCCTATTTTAGGTTTAGGCACGTGTCAATGCTTAGCCCTGCTTAGTACGGTAGAAGTCGGGTGATTTCCGGTCATCCGCGAGATGTAGGAAGGAGTCACGAGTGGCTCTATGGCTATCGTGAATGGAACCATGCTTAAAAATGAAATTGAGACCGGGCGGGAGTTCGATAGTACAGCCGCAAGACACTTCACGTCTTGGGTGTGGAGCTATGCCCGTCTGAGTCGTTTAAGGACCGATTCGCTGTACGTCCTTGAGTCATGTTGAACGCAGTCTAACACTTAGTTGGCCGGATAACCCGTTCCGACCGCGAAGCCGAGTAATGTGGTTCAGGCCGGGAATCGAATGGTAGGTTGCTTCTTGGAGGAGAGAAAGGATGTGCTTGGGGACATTGGCGTGAGACCAAGGGGGGGTTAGAGTCCCTATCACCTGGCAGAGTGTCGCCCTTGGGGTCGCGACATTATTCGGACCCGTGATTCCTGAATCATATGAAACGGTGGCCTGTGCGACCCTGGCAGGGGTCTGCACGGTGAGTGTTAGAAATACCCCTCCAGCTGGATAGGAATTCGATTCGAATCGCCGTCGCTCCCGGTTAGTGAGCACTTGACTTGAGCAGCGGCAACGTAGATCTCATTAAATGAACAGATGGTTAAGTAAATGATATGATGTTGCCGCAATGATATACCTGCTATGGATATAATAATAATGTTGTTTGATTATACTCAAGTGAATGTTTAGTACAGGTGCTAAGATAGATGACAGGTAAATGCTAAAAATAACTGCTAGTACAGGTTATAAGAATTTCAATTACTTATGCCTTTATGCAAAATGATATGTCAGCTAGCCTCTTGTGTAAGCCTTGCATAATCCTTGGTGTCCTCTTATTTCTGGTTTTTGACGGGTAAGTCTAGCTGAGTACATTCCAGTACTCAGGGTTTATTCCCTCCTGTTGCAGATGACATGCTTTATCAGGGATTCTGCAAGACGTGTCTCCACCCTGCGGGTGATGATGACTAGATCAGAAGGGCATGATCGTCTTTATGTACTTTCCTCATGCTTTTGTGGGTTGTTGATCATCCAGACTGGCAGTATTTAAGTAACTAGTGTGTGTGTTATGCTTCCGCTACTTTCAAACTTGGTTTGTAATAATTGCTACTCCGTGGTGTAAACTTATTTCAGAACTACTTGTGAAATGTATCGTATGATGTTGTATGTTGAATGATGCGATCCTGGTTGTAAGTAGCTTGGTTTGAAATCCTTCGTGATTTCGATTGACTACCGGGATTATATGGGCTCAAGTTTGAAAATTTGAGCGCTTCGGTGCTTGTTTTCGTACTTGTGCTCTTATAATTTGGTCGGTTCTGTTACAGCTGGTACCGGAGCATAATTCAACATTAAAAACATCATACGAGTATTTAAAAAAAATATATTTGATTATGAAAAAGGGTTAAAACACTAAAAAAAATTATTATTTTTTTAGGTATGCCAGTGATCACATCCCTTAGCCCAAATAAGGACTCTTAGGTGGCTTATTATAAAGACTAACTTGGGGGCCTTGTTTGTTTTTGTTTCGTCGTCCATACGGCGTGATATTGTATGGATGCCATCCACTTGGGTGGTAATGTATGGATCAATTGCCTCGACGCTCTGGTAAGTGTGAGTTGTGAGAGCATGATCGTCCAACCGGCGATCTAGGGGAGAGTAGTTTTGGTGACTTGCATACTTACATGTTTAAACCATGTAATTACGTAAGCACTTAATTGTGGGAACCTTTATATCGGGTAGCTTTGATACTGAAGTATATACATCTGGGGATGTGTATATGGAAAGTATTTAAATTACTGCTTTCTTGTGTGCTTATATTGGGAAACTGTCAGGCTGAAATGAGGTTTTCTGCAGGTACACTAACAGCGTAACGAGTAGACCGATAGTTTCGCTTATATGAGAGAACGTATGTATGCCACCGCCTAGCGTTAGAACTTTAGGTTTCTACTAAAGTGAGAGGGCGTACGGAACGTGCATGCATCATGTTTAATTATATCATACATATCATTTACTCCCTCCTTAAAAATTTTCAGTACTCCTGACTAAATTAAATTTCGTATCCCCTAAATGATCCTCCCTTTAATTCGTATCTTATCTTGTTGCTACAGATGGCACGTACCAAGAGGACCGCTCGTAAGTCCAGTGGGGGCAGGGCACCGCGTCACCAGCTCGCTCCACGTGAGCCCCGCCCTGAGCCTACTGAGATGGAAAGGCTGAGGGCAGAGTTGGCTGAAGTGACTGCTGCCAGGAATGCAGCGCGTCAGCAACTGGAGCAAGTGATTCGTGATCGTGACCAGGAAACCCTTGCAGTCCAGAGGTTGACAGTAGCAAACCGCAACTGTCAACGCATGTTGGTTCGTGTCATGGAATAGAGGGATGAAGCCTGGCACGAAGAGAATGTTCTGAGGGCTCGCCAGTTTGAGCTCGAGCAACAGTTAGAAAATGCTGAAGAATACAATGACAACCTACATGAAGAAGTGCACCGCCTGAACAACGAGCTTAATCCCCTGCTGCCTCGAAACAACAACGTCGATGAGGACATGGGTTCGGGAATCTTCATGGCTGAAAATGATGATGAAGTGGAGGTCAACGGACCCCAAGATGCCGAACCAGAAGAACCAGAAGAAGAAGAAGATGATGAGGAGTTAGAGCCTGTTAGTGATGAGGACGGCGGGGAGATCTTTGACACCGACTCTGAGGACGATGCTTAGAGTAGTTATCACGTAGCTATGATGTTAGGATCGTCTTTTGTGCCTCCTGGGGTTGGAGTGAGGCTTTGTAATAACTTGACTTTTCGGATGTAAGGTCGAACTCTATGTTTTCTGGAATGTTAGTTTGAACCTGTTAATTTCGATCACAACCTGATGGCTTATTATGTTGCGTTCGATGATGGTGTCACGATTAGCACCCTTCGGTGCCGCGACGAAACCGAGGGCCTCCTATGGCGCGCGACATAAGGCTGTGCTGCTTGGCACGCGCTGGTATCGAGGTGGCTAGTCATGATCCACCATGGAACTCTATCGTTGAGAAGCCTCTTTATGATCAGTTTGAAGTAGCCTTTTTCAGTCAACTAAAAACTTTGAAATTAAATTCAAGTACCGGCAAAAGATCAAAAATCCCGTAGATTTTTAACGTAAACGGTTCAGTAACTACTGTGCTCCTTGTGTGTGAGCCTTTATCAAAGTACATCTTGTTGGATTCTCTCGCATGATTGTGCCAATTGATCCGCTGGAATGGATTGTGCGGTTGTGATGAATTATTGTGCCATGAATATTTTGAGAAGTCTATTTCATGAAGTCAGTTTGACATATTTACAATAATTCATCTACAAATTTCCCACATCGTCAGTGTTCATTGGCTATGCATTTTGCAGATGTCGTACAATCTTCGTCGGGGTCGTGACAATGAGGATGAGGAACAGCCACCCCCTCCGCCACCACCTACCCCGGCTGAGCTGATGCAGACAGTGGTCGAAGGGCAGTGCATGTTGGCAGATGCTATGCGCCAGCTGGCTAACCGGGAAGCTCGTCCTGGCCGCCAGGGCCCAGAACCCAATCAATATAGCGATTTCAAGGACTTTCTTGATACAAAGCCCCCGCTCTTTAAGGAGGCGGAGGAACCACTGCAGGCTGACGAGTGGTTGAATACCATTGAACAAAAGTTTCGTCTGCTACGCCTAACTGATGAGCTGAAAACTGAGTATGCTTCCCATCAGTTGCATGGTCCGGCGGGCATTTGGTGGAGCCACTATCGTTCCACACTGCCTGCAAATGTCCCTATTGCTTGGGATCAGTTTAAGGCGGCATTCCGGGGAAATTATATTCCTCCCGATCTTATGGCAATCAAGCACACAGAGTTTATGAGGCTGTCGCAAGGAAACAAAAGCCTGACTGAATACTTGCAGTCCTTCAACAACCTGGCAAGGTATGCCACTGAGTTTGTGGATACCGATGCCAAAAAGATTGCTAGCTTCAAAAGGGGCCTCGGTCCAAAACTGATGAAAACAATGGGCACTAGCAAATGTACTACTTTCAATGATTTCATCAGTGATGCTTTGACCCAGGAGAACAACAATACTATTTATTCTGCCTCTAAGAGCTGTAAAAGGGCCCTTGAGGCAAGTGCTTCTCAGTCAAGGGCCTCAGCGGCACCAAGGTCTTCTCCTCGCCCTCCTGCCACAAATGCTAAGTTCCGTCCTCCACAAAAGAAGGTGCCAATGAAAACTGGGTTTCGTAAGGCATATACAGTGGCTCTGCCAAAGAGTAATGCGGGCCAAGGCAGCTCCAGTGTTCCCCCTAGCAACATGCCTTGCTGGAACTGTAACAAGCCAGGCCATTGGTCCAGGAACTGTCCGTACCCTAAGAAAAATGTCAACCAAGGTAGTTGTCAGGGACACGCCCATTATAACAGCATTGAGGAAATTCCATCTGGTGAGGTGGTCACCGCTGGTAAGTTTCTAGTTGACCAACACACCGCAGTGGTACTTTTTGATTCAGGTGCTTCGCATTCCTTTATCAGTCCTAAGTTTGCATCCAAATTTGCACACAAGTTGCATACTGTTGAAGGTGTGGGTTATTGTATTAGTGCTGCAAGTGGGAATATTTCCACAAACAAAGTAGTGGGGAACCTTAAGTTTGAGATAGAAGGGCGAAGTTATTCGCTTGCCCTATTGGTTTTACCTGGTTTAGACATAGATGTTATCTTGGGCATGAATTGGATGAGTCAGAATGGGGTACTCATTGATACATCCACTCGGGTAGTTATGCTCAGAGACCCTACAAATCAAAAGGGTTTTCTGGTACAACTTCCCAGAAAAGTTGATTTGTCTGAGGAAGTACATGCTGTGCAAGCCAAGGCGTTGGCTGAAATTCTCATAGTAAATGAGTTTCCGGACATTTTTCCCGATGATTTGCCGGGGCTCCCTCCGGATCGGGATGTGGAGTTTAAAATTGAGTTGTTGCCTGGCACGGCGCCCATCTCTAGGAGACCCTATAGGATGCCTCCAAATGAACTCGCTGAACTTAAGGTGCAATTGAATGAACTTTTGAAGAAGGGGTTGATTCGTCCTAGTTCATCGCCGTGGGGATGTCCTGCTATCTTTGTAAAGAAGAAGGATCAGTCGTTGCGGATGTGCGTAGATTATAGACCTCTCAATGCAGTCACTGTCAAAAATAAGTATCCTCTACCGCGAATCGACATCTTGTTCGATCAGTTGTCTAAAGCTAAAGTTTTCTCCAAGATCGATCTAAGATCGGGCTACCATCAAATTAAAATTCGCCCGGAAGATGTTCCAAAGACAGCCTTTTCTACCAGATACGGTCTTTATGAGTATCTTGTTATGTCCTTCGGCTTGACAAATGCCCCCGCACACTTCATGTACTTGATGAATTCGGTGTTTATGCCTGAATTAGACAAGTTTGTGGTGGTATTTATCGATGACATCCTGGTATACTCTGTGAATGAGGAGGATCACGCTGAACATCTGCGTATAGTCCTCACAAGACTGCGTGAACATCAACTATATGCAAAGTTCAGTAAGTGCGAATTCTGGCTTCGTGAAGTACCTTTCCTTGGGCATGTGTTGTCCGATGGAGGAATTATGGTGGACCCCGCCAAGGTACAGGAAATACTGAACTAGAAGGCTCCTATCTCGGTTCACGAGGTCCGAAGTTTTCTTGGTTTGGCTGGCTATTATCGTCGCTTCATCCCGGATTTCTCCAAAATAGCCAAGCCAATGACTCGGTTGCTGCAAAAAGACACCAGGTTTGTCTGGACTCCTGAGTGTGATGCGGCTTTTCACCAACTGCGAACCCTCCTAACCTCAGCTCCGGTTTTGGCACAACTGGATATCGAGAAACCATTTGATGTTTATTGTGATGCCTCAGGCATAGGTTTGGGAGGTGTGTTGATGCAGGAAGGCCGAGTAATTGCATATACTTCTCGACAACTTCGGAAGCATGAGGTGAATTATCCAACGCATGACTTAGAACTGGCTGCAGTTGTTCATGCTTTGAAAGTATGGCGGCATTATCTGCTGGGAAATGTCTGCAATATCTACACCGATCATAAAAGCCTCAAATACGTCTTCACCCAACCCGAGTTGAATATGCGTCAAAGAAGATGGCTCGAGTTGATTAAAGATTATAACCTTCAAGTGCACTATCATCCAGGAAAGGCAAATGTAGTTGCGGATGCTTTAAGCCGTAAGTCTCATTGTCATTCCTTAGTTGAAACTGATTTTCATCGATCTCGCCTTCTACATCCAGCAGTCTTGTACAACATCACTGTCAGTTGTACTCTCAAAAGCAGAATTATTGAGCTCCAAAAGACTAACACTGGTATATTCCACATCAAGCGTAAGATGAAAGAGCAAGAAACTACACAGTTCAGGATAGATGAAGAGGGTGTACTATGGTTCAAGGATAGGTTAGTTGTGCCTAAGGACCGAGAGCTTCGAAATGATATTATGTCTAAAGCACACTCCTCTAAGTTGTCCATCCATCCTGGCTGCAATAAGATGTATTATGATTTGAAACCACTTTATTGGTGGACCAAGATGCGGAAAGAGATAGCTGCATATGTTGCTAGATGTGACACCTGTTGCAGAGTTAAAGCTGTGCACATGAAAGCTGGGCTACTTCAGCCACTTTCCATTCCAGGCTGGAAGTGGGAAGAGATAAGTATGGATTTCATTGTCGGACTTCCTCCTACTGTCAAAAATCATAACTCTATTTGGGTAATTGTTGATCGTTTGACCAAATCAGCTCACTTCATCCCAGTGAGAGTGGACTATCGTCCCACTGACTATGCTGAGTTGTACTTCAATCAGATAGTCCGGCTTCATGGGATACCTCGTACTATCATATCTGACCGTGGTCCCCAGTTCACTGCTCGCTTTTGGGAGCACTTGCATCACCTTCTGGGAACCAAGTTAGTGAGAAGCTCTGCTTATCACCCCCAGACATCGGGTCAGACAGAACGAGTTAACCAAATCTTGGAAGATCTATTGCGAGCAAGCGTCATTTCATCCAAGGGTTCTTGGGAAAAATGGTTACCTTTAGCCGAATTCTCGTACAATAACAGTTATCAAGAGAGTTTTAAGATGGCTCCATTCGAAGCTTTGTACGGTCGTAGGTGTAGAACCCCACTAAATTGGATAGAATCTAGTGAGAGAAGATTTTATGGTATTGCTTTTGTTGAGGAAGCTGAGGAACAAGTCCGTACCATCCAAAAACATATGGCTGTAGCCCAAGCTAGACAGAAAAGCTATGCGGATCGTCGTAGAAAACCACTCGAGTTTGAAGTTGGAGACTTCGTGTATTTGAAAGTTTCTCCAATGAAAAGTGTCCAACGTTTTGGTGTTAAGCGGAAACTTGCGCCAAGATACGTGGGTCCTTTCCAGATCATAGGCAAGAGTGGAGCTGTTGCGTACAAAATCCAGTTGCCTCCTGAGATGAGGGCCATATTCAACGTTTTCCATGTATCTCAGCTTAAAAAGTGTCTTCGAGTTCCTGAGGAACAAGTTCCTTTAGGTGATATCAGGCTGGAATCCGACCTAACCTATGAAGAAAAGCCAGTCCGAGTGATCGATACTCAGGAACGAGTAACTAGAAGTAAAGTGGTTAAGTGGTACAAAGTGATGTGGAGTAATCAGGGAAGTGAGAGTGATGCTACGTGGGAACGGGAGGATTATTTGCGGGATGGTTATAAAGAATTCTATGAAAAATGGTACGCTTTCCAAATCTCGGGACGAGATTTTTATAAGGGGGGAGGGCTGTAACACTTCAAGTGTTTAGTCCTTAATTGCATTGCATTTGCATGGCATAAGCATAAGCATGCATCATTCATGTTTGTTATTTTATGTGATGCAACACAAGTAATTATTCTAGGGTTTGTTTGATTTATTTCATGAAGTATTTGATAGTTGGTGTAACAAAAAGGTAAGGTAGCCAATCATGACCTACAACACCTTAGTTATACTTAGGGTAACATTTGGAACAAGGTTCATGTTGACCAAAATTACAAATTTGCCCTCCAAGAGAAGTTTGACCACCATTTGACCCTAGAAGGCTCTAGTTTGACCAATTAAAAAGTCTAATTTAGAGACCTTGCATGGAAGAGCACCCTTAAGTAAAGTTGTAGAGAATTTCATGAGGAACAAAAGTTCTAATATGGCCATCTCATGAAAATGACCAGAGCATGCTCAAAAATGGCCCACAAGTCAGCTTGAGTGGGAATCAACACTTAGAAAAAATCTAAGTCTGGAAATTGGACTTTTCAGTTCACTGTACCTCACTTTAGCAACTTGTAACTCACAAACTAGGCCAAACCAGTCTTAGAGCCAATTGACAAAGTTTTTGTCCACACATAGCTCTCCAACATTGTCAATATCACCATCACCTGGTTCTCAATAGTTTAGGAGATATAATGTCTTGAAGTTAGGGTTTCAGTCGGCGTTTATCTCTGAAACTGCATTTCAGTTTCCAAGTACACTAGTTTGGAGCCCTGTAGTTTCAAATCCAAACCGAACTAGCTCATGGTGCCTTTTACAAACTTGTAGTGCTCACATAGGTCTACAACTTTGCTAATTGGAGGTTTCACTAATACGAGCTGGTTTGAGAGTAAATCGTCGACGAAACTGCCCTGTCAGTCGGTCTTTGGAGGCGCGGTTTCAGTCACGAGCTCGAACTCCGGCCTGTCGTGGCGCCCGGGCAGAAGAGCGTCGCCGCGTGGCGTCCAAGCTCTGTCGTCGCCTCCACGTCGCGAGCCCAGGCGCGGAGATGAAGACCGAGCCGACACCTCCACCCCCACACTCGCGCTCACTCTTCTTCACTCTCGCTCTGGCCAGGTTCACCGAGGCGGAAAACGGAGGCGCCATTGCTGCCGCAGCCCGCCCCGTGCTTGTGCAAGCTCACCGTCACACCACCGTCCTCCAAATCCCGTCCACCGCTCCACCAGCATCCCCTCCACCTCCTCCAACCGTTGCTTGACCGGATTGTGTAGAGGTGAGGGCGAATTTCGGTTTCCGCCACCGTGAGTCCTCGCCGGCGCACTGTCCGCGCGGCGGCTCACCGTGACCAGCTCCCTACGGTCATCCTCCATTCTCACTAGTACATGTTTTGGGTTCCGGGTCGGGTAGAGAAGCCTAGGTGATGACGTTACCGGATGGGATGGCCGGTACACGTCGGAACACCGTCGTGCGCCGCCGCGCCATGGCCGCCGCTGCGGTGCTCACGCGGCCAGCGGCACTTGCTCCACCTCCGTCCTTTTCCGTGGCATGGAGAGGTCCGCCATGTCCTCAGGAAGCCGTAGCACACCTCACTTAGGTCCCTGACCCCCGGAGCTCGCCGGACCACCACCGGGTGCCGCCTCCGAGCCGCGGTCGCCATGGCCGTCGTAGCTAGGGTGGGATAGGTTCAGCAAATCTAGGTTTGGTCGATGCGGGAAGTCACGGGGAAGCCGTTGGTGCTCCTTTCGTCACCGGAGGCGCCGTCGTCGGCGAGCTTGAGCTCGCCGGAGTCACGGCCGTCTTCCCCCTTTCGCTCTCTCTCTCTGGCCTGCGGGCCCGCACTGTCAGCGTCGCGCGCGCGGGCGGGGCGCCGAGGCAGGCCGCGCGCTGGCTGGGCCGCGCTAGCAAGCCGGGCCGGCCCAGTTTCAAATGGGATTTATTTCATTTCTTTATTTTGTCACAGTTTTAAGTAAGATTTGGAAAAATGAAGATCTAGGGTTTTACTTGCCCAAAAATTTTGAGATAAATTTTGTTAGGATCTACATGATGTGTAATATTTTAGAAAAATATAAATCTGGTATGTGATGTTTAGTTTTCTGAAGAAATTAATATATCTTTCAAATGTGTTTTGGAATGCATGCAAATTTTTTAAATTTATAACTTGAGCTGTAGTGTTCCATAAATCATGAAATTTGGTGGGTAGGTTACTCTATGCTAGCCCTAGCTCTGGTAAAAATTTGGGCATCAGTGCTTAAGTACTTTTCAAGTTATAATGCTATCTTGTTATTTTAGGAAATGCTTAAAGGAATTTTAGTAATTTTTCTACATGTGCAATGTTCTTATAATTTTTGGAGAATGTCTTGGTACCCTAGAGTGTCCAAGAAAATTAAGAAATCTGTTGTTTGACACTTTTTACTATGCTTGGTTATTTATACAAAAATCAGCCTTTTTGACTTGGGAATTTTGTGTAGGGAGTTCCTGTGAATAAATTGAGTTCAAAATTTTACAGTAGTCTCTTTGTGGGTCAGAGAGTCCCCTGTAATTTTTGTAGAATTTTAGGAGCAGTTTACATATATGTTTGAAATTCCACTTAATTACTTAAGTAAATTGAGAAATGGGTTTAAATAAATGTTCTAGGTGGGCACACCTTACTTCCTGGTGTCTTTGTGATATTTGTGAACTTGTAGTAGCATTAGTTTGGTTTTAGAGAATGTTTGCCACATCAATAAATATTTAACCTTTGTAATTTTAGGTTTTCTGGATAGCTAAGTAGTAATTCTAAATTTGGCTTTGATAAAATTGGTTGCTGGACAACTTGTAAATACCAAAGTTGGAGTAAACTTGATGAACTAGCTTGTGTTAAAATTTGGAAGCATTTGGCTTAGTAGTTTGAGAGTTACTGTTGTTTAAAGTGGCAGTTCAAAATCTGCTACTCTCTGTTTTGGAGAGGACAGATTCTGGAACTTGTGAAGTTTGACATGGAAAACTTAGGAGTTTGGAGTTGAGGTCTGAAAATGAATTGTAGTGCATTTCTTAGGCTTTCCAGATTGTCTTAGATCATATCTTTTGGAATTGTAAATCTCCAGTTGTGATAAAAACAAGTAGCTGCTGTCCAGAATGCTTACTGTGGTGTTTTGCTGATTGATATGGTGTGATATCCTAAGACATGCTACTTTTGTAATTGTTAGGTGTTAGGGCCTTAACTGAGGATGAGCAGCTTTATCTTAGGTTAAGTAGATTAGGTGAGTACTTCTCTACCGGAGAGGAAATTTGCACCTACTCTTTTGAAGTGATTTGAGTAGAGCGTTAAATTGTTGTAATACATTTCATTCCGAGCATATTGCATCTTTCATTATGCATTCTTGGGATTTATTATGCACTCATGCAATAGGTGTACCGGAGGGGGTGACACTCCTCGAATTCGAACAAGCAATACCGGAGGAGGTGCTGAGTCAACCGGAGGAATTAGCAGAAGAACCCAACGTCGGGGAAGCTCCGTCAGAAGATCTACCCGAGTGCCCTGACCACCGGCCTTCAACTTTTCTGAAAGGCAAGCCCCGGTGCATGCTGAACCTACTGATTTATAAATTAATCTTGAGTACTTTTAATTGTTTACTGCATTAAGTTGTAGGAGTTATATGAAAACACTTGTTGCATTATACCTGTCCTTGTCCAAGATATCATACTTAATCCTATTTTAGGTTTAGGCACGTGTCAATGCTTAGCCCTGCTTAGTACGGTAGAAGTCGGGTGATTTCCGGTCATCCGCGAGATGTAGGAAGGAGTCACGAGTGGCTCTATGGCTATCGTGAATGGAACCATGCTTAAAAATGAAATTGAGACCGGGCGGGAGTTCGATAGTACAGCCGCAAGACACTTCACGTCTTGGGTGTGGAGCTATGCCCGTCTGAGTCGTTTAAGGACCGATTCGCTGTACGTCCTTGAGTCATGTTGAACGCAGTCTAACACTTAGTTGGCCGGATAACCCGTTCCGACCGCGAAGCCGAGTAATGTGGTTCAGGCCGGGAATCGAATGGTAGGTTGCTTCTTGGAGGAGAGAAAGGATGTGCTTGGGGACATTGGCGTGAGACCAAGGGGGGGTTAGAGTCCCTATCACCTGGCAGAGTGTCGCCCTTGGGGTCGCGACATTATTCGGACCCGCGATTCCTGAATCATATGAAACGGTGGCCTGTGCGACCCTGGCAGGGGTCTGCACGGTGAGTGTTAGAAATACCCCTCCAGCTGGATAGGAATTCGATTCGAATCGCCGTCGCTCCCGGTTAGTGAGCACTTGACTTGAGCAGCGGCAACGTAGATCTCATTAAATGAACAGATGGTTAAGTAAATGATATGATGTTGCCGCAATGATATACCTGCTATGGATATAATAATAATGTTGTTTGATTATACTCAAGTGAATGTTTAGTACAGGTGCTAAGATAGATGACAGGTAAATGCTAAAAATAACTGCTAGTACAGGTTATAAGAATTTCAATTACTTATGCCTTTATGCAAAATGATATGTCAGCTAGCCTCTTGTGTAAGCCTTGCATAATCCTTGGTGTCCTCTTATTTCTGGTTTTCGACGGGTAAGTCTAGCTGAGTACATTCCAGTACTCAGGATTTATTCCCTCCTGTTGCAGATGACATGCTTTATCAGGGATTCTGCAAGACGTGTCTCCACCCTGCGGGTGATGATGACTAGATCAGAAGGGCATGATCGTCTTTATGTACTTTCCTCATGCTTTTGTGGGTTGTTGATCATCCAGACTGGCAGTATTTAAGTAACTAGTGTGTGTGTTATGCTTCCGCTACTTTCAAACTTGGTTTGTAATAATTGCTACTCCGTGGTGTAAACTTATTTCAGAACTACTTGTGAAATGTATCGTATGATGTTGTATGTTGAATGATGCGATCCTGGTTGTAAGCAGCTTGGTTTGAAATCCTTCGTGATTTCGATTGACTACCGGGATTATATGGGCTCAAGTTTGAAAATTTGAGCGCTTCGGTGCTTGTTTTCGTACTTGTGCTCTTATAATTTGGTCGGTTCTGTTACAGCTGGTACCGGAGCATAATTCAACATTAAAAACATCATACGAGTATTTAAAAAAAATATATTTGATTATGAAAAAGGGTTAAAACACTAAAAAAAATTATTATTTTTTTAGGTATGCCAGTGATCACATCCCTTAGCCCAAATAAGGACTCTTAGGTGGCTTATTATAAAGACTAACTTGGGGGCCTTGTTTGTTTTTGTTTCGTCGTCCATACGGCGTGATATTGTATGGATGCCATCCACTTGGGTGGTAATGTATGGATCAATTGCCTCGACGCTCTGGTAAGTGTGAGTTGTGAGAGCATGATCGTCCAACCGGCGATCTAGGGGAGAGTAGTTTTGGTGACTTGCATACTTACATGTTTAAACCATGTAATTACGTAAGCACTTAATTGTGGGAACCTTTATATCGGGTAGCTTTGATACTGAAGTATATACATCTGGGGATGTGTATATGGAAAGTATTTAAATTACTACTTTCTTGTGTGCTTATATTGGGAAACTGTCAGGCTGAAATGAGGTTTTCTGCAGGTACACTAACAGCGTAACGAGTAGACCGATAGTTTCGCTTATATGAGAGAACGTATGTATGCCACCGCCTAGCGTTAGAACTTTAGGTTTCTACTAAAGTGAGAGGGCGTACGGAACGTGCATGCATCATGTTTAATTATATCATACATATCATTTACTCCCTCCTTAAAAATTTTCAGTACTCCCGACTAAATTAAATTTCGTATCCCCTAAATGATCCTCCCTTTAATTCGTATCTTATCTTGTTGCTACAGATGGCACGTACCAAGAGGACCGCTCGTAAGTCCAGTGGGGGCAGGGCACCGCGTCACCAGCTCGCTCCACGTGAGCCCCGCCCTGAGCCTACTGAGATGGAAAGGCTGAGGGCAGAGTTGGCTGAAGTGACTGCTGCCAGGAATGCAGCGCGTCAGCAACTGGAGCAAGTGATCCGTGATCGTGACCAGGAAACCCTTGCAGTCCAGAGGTTGACAGTAGCAAACCGCAACTGTCAACGCATGTTGGTTCGTGTCATGGAACAGAGGGATGAAGCCTGGCACGAAGAGAATGTTCTGAGGGCTCGCCAGTTTGAGCTCGAGCAACAGTTAGAAAATGCTGAAGAATACAATGACAACCTACATGAAGAAGTGCACCGCCTGAACAACGAGCTTAATCCCCTGCTGCCTCGAAACAACAACGTCGATGAGGACATGGGTTCGGGAATCTTCATGGCTGAAAATGATGATGAAGTGGAGGTCAACGGACCCCAAGATGCCGAACCAGAAGAACCAGAAGAAGAAGAAGATTATGAGGAGTTAGAGCCTGTTAGTGATGAGGACGGCGGGGAGATCTTTGACACCGACTCTGAGGACGATGCTTAGAGTAGTTATCACGTAGCTATGATGTTAGGATCGTCTTTTGTGCCTCCTGGGGTTGGAGTGAGGCTTTGTAATAACTTGACTTTTCGGATGTAAGGTCGAACTCTATGTTTTCTGGAATGTTAGTTTGAACCTGTTAATTTCGATCACAACCTGATGGCTTATTATGTTGCGTTCGATGATGGTGTCACGATTAGCACCCTTCGGTGCCGCGACGAAACCGAGGGCCTCCTATGGCGCGCGACATAAGGCTGTGCTGCTTGGCACGCGCTGGTATCGAGGTGGCTAGTCATGATCCACCATGGAACTCTATCGTTGAGAAGCCTCTTTATGATCAGTTTGAAGTAGCCTTTTTCAGTCAACTAAAAACTTTGAAATTAAATTCAAGTACCGGCAAAAGATCAAAAATCCCGTAGATTTTTAACGTAAACGGTTCAGTAACTACTGTGCTCCTTGTGTGTGAGCCTTTATCAAAGTACATCTTGTTGGATTCTCTCGCATGATTGCGCCAATTGATCCGCTGGAATGGATTGTGCGGTTGTGATGAATTATTGTGCCATGAATATTTTGAGAAGTCTATTTCATGAAGTCAGTTTGACATATTTACAATAATTCATCTACAAATTTCCCACATCGTCAGTGTTCATTGGCTATGCATTTTGCAGATGTCGTACAATCTTCGTCGGGGTCGTGACAATGAGGATGAGGAACAGCCACCCCCTCCGCCACCACCTACCCCGGCTGAGCTGATGCAGACAGTGGTCGAAGGGCAGTGCATGTTGGCAGATGCTATGCGCCAGCTGGCTAACCGGGAAGCTCGTCCTGGCCGCCAGGGCCCAGAACCCAATCAATATAGCGATTTCAAGGACTTTCTTGATACAAAGCCCCCGCTCTTTAAGGAGGCGGAGGAACCACTGCAGGCTGACGAGTGGTTGAATACCATTGAACAAAAGTTTCGTCTGCTACGCCTAACTGATGAGCTGAAAACTGAGTATGCTTCCCATCAGTTGCATGGTCCGGCGGGCATTTGGTGGAGCCACTATCGTTCCACACTGCCTGCAAATGTCCCTATTGCTTGGGATCAGTTTAAGGCGGCATTCCGGGGAAATTATATTCCTCCCGGTCTTATGGCAATCAAGCACACAGAGTTTATGAGGCTGTCGCAAGGAAACAAAAGCCTGACTGAATACTTGCAGTCCTTCAACAACCTGGCAAGGTATGCCACTGAGTTTGTGGATACCGATGCCAAAAAGATTGCTAGCTTCAAAAGGGGCCTCGGTCCAAAACTGATGAAAACAATGGGCACTAGCAAATGTACTACTTTCAATGATTTCATCAGCGATGCTTTGACCCAGGAGAACAACAATACTATTTATTCTGCCTCTAAGAGCCGTAAAAGGGCCCTTGAGGCAAGTGCTTCTCAGTCAAGGGCCTCAGCGGCACCAAGGTCTTCTCCTCGCCCTCCTGCCACAAATGCTAAGTTCCGTCCTCCACAAAAGAAGGTGCCAATGAAAACTGGGTTTCGTAAGGCATATACAGTGGCTCTGCCAAAGAGTAATGCAGGCCAAGGCAGCTCCAGTGTTCCCCCTAGCAACATGCCTTGCTGGAACTGTAACAAGCCAGGCCATTGGTCCAGGAACTGTCCGTACCCTAAGAAAAATGTCAACCAAGGTAGTTGTCAGGGACACGCCCATTATAACAGCATTGAGGAAATTCCATCTGGTGAGGTGGTCACCGCTGGTAAGTTTCTAGTTGACCAACACACCGCAGTGGTACTTTTTGATTCAGGTGCTTCGCATTCCTTTATCAGTCCTAAGTTTGCATCCAAATTTGCACACAAGTTGCATACTGTTGAAGGTGTGGGTTATTGTATTAGTGCTGCAAGTGGGAATATTTCCACAAACAAAGTAGTGGGGAACCTTAAGTTTGAGATAGAAGGGCGAAGTTATTCGCTTGCCCTATTGGTTTTACCTGGTTTAGACATAGATGTTATCTTGGGCATGAATTGGATGAGTCAGAATGGGGTACTCATTGATACATCCACTCGGGTAGTTATGCTCAGAGACCCTACAAATCAAAAGGGTTTTCTGGTACAACTTCCCAGAAAAGTTGATTTGTCTGAGGAAGTACATGCTGTGCAAGCCAAGGCGTTGGCTGAAATTCTCATAGTAAATGAGTTTCCGGACATTTTTCCCGATGATTTGCCGGGGCTCCCTCCGGATCGGGATGTGGAGTTTAAAATTGAGTTGTTGCCTGGCACGGCGCCCATCTCTAGGAGACCCTATAGGATGCCTCCAAATGAACTCGCTGAACTTAAGGTGCAATTGAATGAACTTTTGAAGAATGGGTTGATTCGTCCTAGTTCATCGCCGTGGGGATGTCCTGCTATCTTTGTAAAGAAGAAGGATCAGTCGTTGCGGATGTGCGTAGATTATAGACCTCTCAATGCAGTCACTGTCAAAAATAAGTACCCTCTACCGTGAATCGACATCTTGTTCGATCAGTTGTCTAAAGCTAAAGTTTTCTCCAAGATCGATCTAAGATCGGGCTACCATCAAATTAAAATTTACCCGGAAGATGTTCCAAAGACAGCCTTTTCTACCAGATACGGTCTTTATGAGTATCTTGTTATGTCCTTCGGCTTGACAAATGCCCCCGCACACTTCATGTACTTGATGAATTCAGTGTTTATGCCTGAATTAGACAAGTTTGTGGTGGTATTTATCGATGACATCCTGGTATACTCTGTGAATGAGGAGGATCACGCTGAACATCTGCGTATAGTCCTCACAAGACTGCGTGAACATCAACTATATGCAAAGTTCAGTAAGTGCGAATTCTGGCTTCGTGAAGTACCTTTCCTTGGGCATGTGTTGTCCGATGGAGGAATTATGGTGGACCCCGCCAAGGTACAGGAAATACTGAACTGGAAGGCTCCTATCTCGGTTCACGAGGTCCGAAGTTTTCTTGGTTTGGCTGGCTATTATCGTCGCTTCATCCCGGATTTCTCCAAAATAGCCAAGCCAATGACTCGGTTGCTGCAAAAAGACACCAGGTTTGTCTGGACTCCTGAGTGTGATGCGGCTTTTCACCAACTGCGAACCCTCCTAACCTCAGCTCCGGTTTTGGCACAACTGGATATCGAGAAACCATTTGATGTTTATTGTGATGCCTCAGGCATAGGTTTGGGAGGTGTGTTGATGCAGGAAGGCCGAGTAATTGCATATACTTCTCGACAACTTCGGAAGCATGAGGTGAATTATCCAACGCATGACTTAGAACTGGCTGCAGTTGTTCATGCTTTGAAAGTATGACGGCATTATCTGCTGGGAAATGTCTGCAATATCTACACCGATCATAAAAGCCTCAAATACATCTTCACCCAACCCGAGTTGAATATGCGTCAAAGAAGATGGCTCGAGTTGATTAAAGATTATAACCTTCAAGTGCACTATCATCCAGGAAAGGCAAATGTAGTTGCGGATGCTTTAAGCCGTAAGTCTCATTGTCATTCCTTAGTTGAAACTGATTTTCATCGATCTCGCCTTCTACATCCAGCAGTCTTGTACAACATCACTGTCAGTTGTACTCTCAAAAGCAGAATTATTGAGCTCCAAAAGACTAACCTGGTATATTCCACATCAAGCGTAAGATGAAAGAGCAAGAAACTACACAGTTCAGGATAGATGAAGAGGGTGTACTATGGTTCAAGGATAGGTTAGTTGTGCCTAAGGACCGAGAGCTTCGAAATGATATTATGTCTGAAGCACACTCCTCTAAGTTGTCCATCCATCCTGGCTGCAATAAGATGTATTATGATTTGAAACCACTTTATTGGTGGACCAAGATGCGGAAAGAGATAGCTGCATATGTTGCTAGATGTGACACCTGTTGCAGAGTTAAAGCTGTGCACATGAAAGCTGGGCTACTTCAGCCACTTTCCATTCCAGGCTGGAAGTGGGAAGAGATAAGTATGGATTTCATTGTCGGACTTCCTCCTACTGTCAAAAATCATAACTCTATTTGGGTAATTGTTGATCGTTTGACCAAATCAGCTCACTTCATCCCAGTGAGAGTGGACTATCGTCCCACTGACTATGCTGAGTTGTACTTCAATCAGATAGTCCGGCTTCATGGGATACCTCGTACTATCATATCTGACCGTGGTCCCCAGTTCACTGCTCGCTTTTGGGAGCACTTGCATCACCTTCTGGGAACCAAGTTAGTGAGAAGCTCTGCTTATCACCCCCAGACATCGGGTCAGACAGAACGAGTTAACCAAATCTTGGAAGATCTGTTGCGAGCAAGCGTCATTTCATCCAAGGGTTCTTGGGAAAAATGGTTACCTTTAGCCGAATTCTCGTACAATAACAGTTATCAAGAGAGTATTAAGATGGCTCCATTCGAAGCTTTGTACGGTCGTAGGTGTAGAACCCCACTAAATTGGATAGAATCTGGTGAGAGAAGATTTTATGGTATTGCTTTTGTTGAGGAAGCTAAGGAACAAGTCCGTACCATCCAAAAACATATGGCTGCAGCCCAAGCTAGACAGAAAAGCTATGCGGATCGTCGTAGAAAACCACTCGAGTTTGAAGTTGGAGACTTCGTGTATTTGAAAGTTTCTCCAATGAAAAGTGTCCAACGTTTTGGTGTTAAGCGGAAACTTGCGCCAAGATACGTGGGTCCTTTCCAGATCATAGGCAAGAGTGGAGCTGTTGCGTACAAAATCCAGTTGCCTCCTGAGATGAGGGCCATATTCAACGTTTTCCATGTATCTCAGCTAAAAAAGTGTCTTCGAGTTCCTGAGGAACAAGTTCCTTTAGGTGATATCAGGCTGGAATCCGACCTAACCTATGAAGAAAAGCCAGTCCGAGTGATCGATACTCAGGAACGAGTAACTAGAAGTAAAGTGGTTAAGTGGTACAAAGTGATGTGGAGTAATCAGGGAAGTGAGAGTGATGCTACGTGGGAACGGGAGGATTATTTGCGGGATGGTTATAAAGAATTCTATGAAAAATGGTACGCTTTCCAAATCTCGGGACGAGATTTTTATAAGGGGGGAGGGCTGTAACACTTCAAGTGTTTAGTCCTTAATTGCATTGCATTTGCATGGCATAAGCATAAGCATGCATCATTCATGTTTGTTATTTTATGTGATGCAACACATGTAATTATTCTAGGGTTTGTTTGATTTATTTCATGAAGTATTTGATAGTTGGTGTAACAAAAAGGTAAGGTAGCCAATCATGACCTACAACACCTTAGTTATACTTAGGGTAACATTTGGAACAAGGTTCATGTTGACCAAAATTACAAATTTGCCCTCCAAGAGAAGTTTGACCACCATTTGACCCTAGAAGGCTCTAGTTTGACCAATTAAAAAGTCTAATTTAGAGACCTTGCATGGAAGAGCACCCTTAAGTAAAGTTGTAGAGAATTTCATGAGGAACAAAAGTTCTAATATGGCCATCTCATGAAAATGACCAGAGCATGCTCAAAAATGGCCCACAAGTCAGCTTGAGTGGGAATCAACACTTAGAAAAATTCTAAGTCTGGAAATTGGACTTTTCAGTTCACTGTACCTCACTTTAGCAACTTGTAACTCACAAACTAGGCCAAACCAGTCTTAGAGCCAATTGACAAAGTTGTTGTCCACACATAGCTCTCCAACATTGTCAATATCACCATCACCTGGTTCTCAATAGTTTAGGAGATATAATGTCTTGAAGTTAGGGTTTCAGTCGGCGTTTATCTCTGAAACTGCATTTCAGTTTCCAAGTACACTAGTTTGGAGCCCTGTAGTTTCAAATCCAAACCGAACTAGCTCATGGTGCCTTTTACAACCTTGTAGTGCTCACATAGGTCTACAACTTTGCTAATTGGAGGTTTCACTAATACGAGCTGGTTTGAGAGTAAATCGTCGACGAAACTGCCCTGTCAGTCGGTCTTTGGAGGCGCGGTTTCAGTCACGAGCTCGAACTCCGGCCTGTCGTGGCGCCCGGGCAGAAGAGCGTCGCCGCGTGGCGTCCAAGCTCTGTCGTCGCCTCCACGTCGCGAGCCCAGGCGCGGAGATGAAGACCGAGCCGACACCTCCACCCCCACACTCGCGCTCACTCTTCTTCACTCTCGCTCTGGCCAGGTTCACCGAGGCGGAAAACGGAGGCGCCATTGCCGCCGCAGCCCGCCCCGTGCTTGTGCAAGCTCACCGTCGCACCACCGTCCTCCAAATCCCGTCCACCGCTCCACCAGCATCCCCTCCACCTCCTCCAACCGTTGCTTGACCGGATTGTGTAGAGGTGAGGGCGAATTTCGGTTTCCGCCACCGTGAGTCCTCGCCGGCGCACTGTCCGCGCGGCGGCTCACCGTGACCAGCTCCCTACGGTCATCCTCCATTCTCACTAGTACATGTTTTGGGTTCCGGGTCGGGTAGAGAAGCCTAGGTGATGACGTTACCGGATGGGATGGCCGGTACACGTCGGAACACCGTCGTGCGCCGCCGCGCCATGGCCGCCGGTGCGGTGCTCACGCGGCCAGCGGCACTTGCTCCACCTCCGTCCTTTTCCGTGGCATGGAGAGGTCCGCCATGTCCTCAGGAAGCCGTAGCACACCTCACTTAGGTCCCTGACCCCCGGAGCTCGCCGGACCACCACCGGGTGCCGCCTCCGAGCCGCGGTCGCCATGGCCGTCGTAGCTAGGGTGGGATAGGTTCAGCAAATCTAGGTTTGGTCGATGCGGGAAGTCACGGGGAAGCCGTTGGTGCTCCTTTCGTCACCGGAGGCGCCGTCGTCGGTGAGCTTGAGCTCGCCGGAGTCGCGGCCGTCTTCCCCCTTTCGCTCTCTCTCTCTGGCCTGCGGGCCCGCACTGTCAGCGTCGCGCGCGCGGGCGGGGCGCCGAGGCAGGCCGCGCGCTGCCTGGGCCGCGCTAGCAAGCCGGGCCGGCCCAGTTTCAAATGGGATTTATTTCATTTCTTTATTTTGTCACAGTTTTAAGTAAGATTTGGAAAAATGAAGATCTAGGGTTTTACTTGCCCAAAAATTTTGAGATAAATTTTGTTAGGATCTACATGATGTGTAATATTTTAGAAAAATATAAATCTGGTATGTGATGTTTAGTTTTCTGAAGAAATTAATATATCTTTCAAATGTGTTTTGGAATGCATGCAAATTTGTTAAATTTATAACTTGAGCTGTAGTGTTCCATAAATCATGAAATTTGGTGGGTAGGTTACTCTATGCTAGCCCTAGCTCTGGTAAAAATTTGGGCATCAGTGCTTAAGTACTTTTCAAGTTATAATGCTATCTTGTTATTTTAGGAAATGCTTAAAGGAATTGTAGTAATTTTTCTACATGTGCAATGTTCTTATAAATTTTTGGAGAATGTCTTGGTACCCTAGAGTGTCCAAGAAAATTAAGAAATCTGTTGTTTGACACTTTTTACTATGCTTGGTTATTTATACAAAAATCAGCCTTTTTGGCTTGGGAATTTTGTGTAGGGAGTTCCTTTGAATAAATTGAGTTCAAAATTTTACAGTAGTCTCTTTGTGGGTCAGAGAGTCCCCTGTAATTTTTGTAGAATTTTAGGAGCAGTTTACATATATGTTTGAAATTCCACTTAATTACTTAAGTAAATTGAGAAATGGGTTTAAATAAATGTTCTAGGTGGGCACACCTTACTTCCTGGTGTCTTTGTGATATTTGTGAACTTGTAGTAGCATTAGTTTGGTTTTAGAGAATGTTTGCCACATCAATAAATATTTAACCTTTGTAATTTTAGGTTTTCTGGACAGCTAAGTAGTAATTCTAAATTTGGCTTTGATAAAATTGGTTGCTGGACAACTTGTAAATACCAAAGTTGGAGTAAACTTGATGAACTAGCTTGTGTTAAAATTTGGAAGCATTTGGCTTAGTAGTTTGAGAGTTACTGTTGTTTAAAGTGGCAGTTCAAAATCTGCTACTCTCTGTTTTGGAGAGGACAGATTCTGGAACTTGTGAAGTTTGACATGGAAAACTTAGGAGTTTGGAGTTGAGGTCTGAAAATGAATTGTAGTGCATTTCTTAGGCTTTCCAGATTGTCTTAGATCATATCTTTTGGAATTGTAAATCTCCAGTTGTGATAAAAACAAGTAGCTGCTGTCCAGAATGCTTACTGTGGTGTTTTGCTGATTGATATGGTGTGATATCCTAAGACATGCTACTTTTGTAATTGTTAGGTGTTAGGGCCTTAACTGAGGATGAGCAACTTTATCTTAGGTTAAGTAGATTAGGTGAGTACTTCTCTACCGGAGAGGAAATTTGCACCTACTCTTTTGAAGTGATTTGAGTAGAGCGTTAAATTGTTGTAATACATTTCATTCCGAGCATATTGCATCTTTCATTATGCATTCTTGGGATTTATTATGCACTCATGCAATAGGTGTACCGGAGGGGGTGACACTCCTCGAATTCGAACAAGCAATACCGGAGGAGGTGCTGAGTCAACCGGAGGAATTAGCAGAAGAACCCAACGTCGGGGAAGCTCCGTCAGAAGATCTACCCGAGTGCCCTGACCACCGGCCTTCAACTTTTCTGAAAGGCAAGCCCCGGTGCATGCTGAACCTACTGATTTATAAATTAATCTTGAGTACTTTTAATTGTTTACTGCATTAAGTTGTAGGAGTTATATGAAAACACTTGTTGCATTATACCTGTCCTTGTCCAAGATATCGTACTTAATCCTATTTTAGGTTTAGGCACGTGTCAATGCTTAGCCCTGCTTAGTACGGTAGAAGTCGGGTGATTTCCGGTTATCCGCGAGATGTAGGAAGGAGTCACGAGTGGCTCTATGGATATCGTGAATGGAACCATGCTTAAAAATGAAATTGAGACCGGGCGGGAGTTCGATAGTACAGCCGCAAGACACTTCACGTCTTGGGTGTGGAGCTACGCCCGTCTGAGTCGTTTAAGGACCGATTCGCTGTACGTCCTTGAGTCATGTTGAACGCAGTCTAACACTTAGTTGGCCGGATAACCCGTTCCGACCGCGAAGCCGAGTAATGTGGTTCAGGCCGGGAATCGAATGGTAGGTTGCTTCTTGGAGGAGAGAAAGGATGTGCTTGGGGACATTGGCGTGAGACCAAGGGGGGGTTAGAGTCCCTATCACCTGGCAGAGTGTCGCCCTTGGGGTCGCGACATTATTCGGACCCGCGATTCCTGAATCATATGAAACGGTGGCCTGTGCGACCCTGGCAGGGGTCTGCACGGTGAGTGTTAGAAATACCCCTCCAGCTGGATAGGAATTCGATTCGAATCGCCGTCGCTCCCGGTTAGTGAGCACTTGACTTGAGCAGCGGCAACGTAGATCTCATTAAATGAACAGATGGTTAAGTAAATGATATGATGTTGCCACAATGATATACCTGCTATGGATATAATAATAATGTTGTTTGATTATATTCAAGTGAATGTTTAGTACAGGTGCTAAGATAGATGACAGGTAAATGCTAAAAATAACTGCTAGTACAGGTTATAAGAATTTCAATTACTTATGCCTTTATGCAAAATGATATGTCAGCTAGCCTCTTGTGTAAGCCTTGCATAATCCTTGGTGTCCTCTTATTTCTGGTTTTCGACGGGTAAGTCTAGCTGAGTACATTCCAGTACTCAGGGTTTATTCCCTCCTGTTGCAGATGACATGCTTTATCAGGGATTCTGCAAGACGTGTCTCCACCCTGCGGGTGATGATGACTAGATCAGAAGGGCATGATCGTCTTTATGTACTTTCCTCATGCTTTTGTGGGTTGTTGATCATCCAGACTGGCAGTATTTAAGTAACTAGTGTGTGTGTTATGCTTCCGCTACTTTCAAACTTGGTTTGTAATAATTGCTACTCCGTGGTGTAAACTTATTTCAGAACTACTTGTGAAATGTATCATATGATGTTGTATGTTGAATGATGCGATCCTGGTTGTAAGCAGCTTGGTTTGAAATCCTTCGTGATTTCGATTGACTACCGGGATTATATGGGCTCAAGTTTGAAAATTTGAGCGCTTCGGTGCTTGTTTTCGTACTTGTGCTCTTATAATTTGGTCGGTTCTGTTACAGCAACTATTACAATTTGGTGTCATTTGGCCAAGTAGTTTATGAGTTATGCATGTTTCAAGTTGGAGGTCAGAGATGCTTGCTCTCTGTTTGTCAGGAACAGATTCTGGAACTTTATAATTTCAACTTATTTAACTTGTGAATCATGCTATAATGATTATAATTGAAATGTAGAGAATTCCATAATCTTTCCAAAAATTCTTCTTGCAAGTCATTTGGATTTGTAGAACTCTAGATATGATTGATTTACTTAGCTACTGCATGTATGCCCAGAATTATTGAAAATACATGGATGCTGGGTTACTTTGCTCGCTTGTTGCTAACTGTGATTCATGTCCTTGGTGATGAAGTTAGTACACCTGAGGCTTTGTAAATCTTGTGTCATGTTTGGTATTGCTTCCCTTGCTATTTTAGCATGATAGGTGGTGTGATGTTTAATTAAGCAATGTGAAGCGCTTATGTGTATTTAGTGTAACCTTGTACTTGCCTTGATTAGTGTGTAATGCATCATCTATTGTATTCTCATGTATTCATACACTTGCATTTTACATCCCATCGAGGTACGCTAGATGCACCATGTGGAGGACATGATGTGGAGCTAAACTTGAAGATGGTGTTGGTGGAACTATCCCGAAGATGGAAGTACTCGGCAAGTTGTGTCTGACAAACATTGACTTAGTGTTGGATCCCAGGCAAGCCCCAGAGCATTATAAGTCTCCTAATTTCTAAAAATATAATTTAGTATATATGTTATATGTACTGTTGCATTAAGTGATAGGTGTTGGATGAAAACACTTGCTACATATATATTCTATCCTTGTCCAGAAAATATACCTTGAATCCTATTTAGGTTTAGGTTTGAGTAATTGCTTAGCCCTGCTTTAAGCGGTAGAAGTCGGGTGATTTCCTATCACCTACGAGCTTTAGGGATATTTATATATGGCATGGTTGGCTATATTTGCTATTGTGGAAAGGAACCATGTGTTAATAAAATAAAATGAGACCGGACGGGATGACGATAGTGAAACAACATGGCATGGAGGTCTTGGGTGTGGATCTATCCCCGTCTGAGTCATTTAAGGACCGATTCGTTGTACATCCTTGAGTCATGTTGAACGCAGTCTAACACTTAGCTGGCCGGATAAGTCGTTCCGACCGCGAAGCTGAGTAATACAATTCAGGCCGGGAATCGGGGGGTCAAGTGCGTATTCTGGAGGAAGTAAGGATGTGCTTGGGGACATTGGCATAAGACCAAGGGGGGTTAAAGTCCCTATCACCTGGCAAAGTGTTGCCCTTGGGGATGCGGCATCAGTCGAACCCACGATTTCTGAATTGTACCAAAGGTGACTTGTGCGACCCTAGCGCGGGGTCTGCGCGGTTGTCACACCCTAAAATTTTCAATTTTTGGATGTGACTTAGAAAACACTAAATAACGTTAAATGGTTTTATCATTTTTCTAAAAATTCCCAACTTTAGTTAAGTTGTTGATATTCTAGATAGTGGAAAATGTGGGTTTCTAAAATTTTTGCAATACAACTTAGTGGTTTGTTGCATTCATGCCGTTGCATAGTGTTTATGTATGTAAAATGATTTAATTGTTTTCAAGATACGCTTAGGGTTTGATCGCAACCTTGTCTTCCAAAATCCCAACCCAAATATCATCATATCTTCTCCTAGTCACCTCATGTGTTATACTCTTTCCTCTCCCAAGCTTTTACCAAACTCCAAATCAATCTCAATTTGGGTTAAGCCCATACCAACCCACTCTCACTTTTTATCATGGATAACACAGCCCAACTTATCCCTTTCTTGCTTCTCTTGCTTTCAGCTAGGCCCAAACTAGCCCAAGCTATCCTTCGTTGAACTCTCTTTCTTTTTCACGTGGACATGCAGCCCTCTCTTCCTAATGGCGACTTTTAATTCCCCAGTCTCACATCTTTTGCATGCCTCTCATCAATCTCTCCTATCTTTCCCTCTCTAATTGCATGAGTAATAGTATAAAAATGTGTCGGGCATCAATGGCATGCAGCCATTCATCCTCCCATGGCCGGCCACATCTTTTACTGCATGCTCCCACACCCTCCCTACTCCCATGTAAAATGGATGCACATAATTCTTTCTCCCATAATATACTAGACATGCATAATTCTCTTAACTACACTCTTTACTCCATCAATTTCTCTTCCTCTTTTGCATGCTTTATTTTATTCTCCCTTATTACTACACAGAAGCAATGGATGCTGTTGCTCCTCCTCTGCTGCCCATGCCAATCCCTTCTCATGCAAAAATACATGCACCTCCTCTTTACCTCCCTTCATTTCCTAGACAAAACTCTCTTAAGAGTGCTTCTTAACTCCATCAATTTATTCTTTTTTCTTCATTTTGCAAGCATGCAGCAAGCTATTGCATCAAGATGCTGCCCCTCTCCTTTTCTGGTGCCGACCCCTCCCTTCTCTCATGCAAAATGACAGCACTTAAATCCCTTGACTCACCTCTCTTATGTGTGCATCTTTACTCTATCCATTACAAATGCATGCATGCACATAAACAACCAGCCATACTCCCTCCTCTCCTTCTCAGGCACAAACCAGCAACATCCATCTTCAATCCCTCTTGATAGCACCTATTTTACTCTCTCTCTTCAATGGCATGGATACATGCAGCAACCCACAGCCATAACCCCCTCATTTCTTCCTCTTTCCCTCACACAAGCACCAGAAGGAGCATCCATCTCCTCCTTTCCTCCACCAGCTGGGCGCCTCCCTCTCTTCTCCTCTCTCCCTCATCTAAAATAACAGCAGCCCTCACCCTTAATTCCCTCTACAAGCTCCTTTTTATTCTCCTTTATCACTCCCTAATTGCAAGAGTGATGAAAGCTGATGAAACAGCCCCTCCCTCCTCACTTTCTCACGCACAAACCATGCAGCACACCTCTCTTCAATTCCCTCTTGATTGCTCCATTTTATTTCTCTTCAATTGCATGCAACCATGCAGAAAACCGCTGCTCCTCCCTCTCTCTCACGCAGAAGGTTCCCTCTCCTTCCTCTCCTATAAATAGAACCTCCCTTGCCCTCTACAATGCCTTTTGCATTCCTGTTGTTCTCCTCCTCTACCTCCATCTCTCTTGGGCGCCCCTTCCTCTTACACATGAAGGGGAGGACAGAAACCACAGCCATGGACGCCCCCTCCTCCTCATCCTCTTCCTCACTCCCCTTTCTCTCCACGAAAATGGAGCCCCCGTGCAGCAGTGATTCCGTTTTGCCGTTGCAATCTTCACCCCGAGCAATGGATTATGATCTGGATCAGCTACCAAGCTCATCTGCTGCAGTAAGCTGGCCCTCCCTTTCCATCTCTCTATGTGTTTCATCTTCTGATGCTCATTCCCCTCCTGACATCCTCATGTACTATAGGATGTTACCAAATCGATCCCTCGCTGCCCCTCCTTTCGTGGACGCGGAGTACATGATTTGTGGCACTGATAATCTTCGCAGCGGCACCGTCCCCGTCATCTCGTGCACTGCTGCAGCACCACACCACCGCCGCTGCTGTACAGCACATGGTGAAGTCTTCCTTTCCTCTCCCCTCTCTAATCTTGCTTCCTATTCCCTACTCATGCATCTCTTTCATCTCTTGTGAGGCATGGATGATCCCCAAAGTGGATTTGGTGCTGCTTTGTTGATCGCCGGCTTCATCGTCATTCTTCGTCGGCGCCGGCTGCCATCAACTTCATCTCTGACTGCTACTAACTATGATGTGAGGCCCATTTCCTATCACCTCATCTTGTATACATGTCCTCTGTTGTAAATCATGAATCATCAATCAAGTTTATTCGATTTTTGGTGAGGTTTGCTAGTGAACATGCTCTGCTGTTTCTGTGTCCAGCAATACTGCCGCCAACGGCAACAGCATTCCCCATTGATCCATTGATTTATTTGAGGAATACTTTGGCTAAAATATCCTTCATATACCTGCACATCCCTCTGTACAATTCCGTGGCAATAGAGTCCAATATGAAAGAGTTATAATCATTCTTGTGCTTGCTATCAATGTTGCCTCGCAGCCGCGCAGCTGCTGGTTGGCAAGCATGTCCTCATTGTTTCATCGCTCCAGTGACCATGTCCTTCAACCACAGTGTGTTTCACATCCTTGTACATGCCTCTAACAAATTTTGTGGCAATTGGAGTCAAGATAAAAGAGATATCATTTTTCTTGTGCTCGCTGTCCCTTCTGCCCCGCAGCCGCGGTGCAGCTAGTTGGCGCGTGCGTTCCCAAAAATCCTTTACTCCGTTTGACAAATCCTTTTACCCACCTGTGTATCATGAACTTGCACATGCCTCCGTAAGTTGGTTTGTCCATGGATGCCACGAGGGCCAAGATGTCGCGGCCGTAGTAACTGCTACCCCATTTGTCCAAACAGCAGCCATCCGATTGTTGCAATCGCGTTTCCCAGCTAACCAATGATCAAAACAGCATGACCTTCTGTCACAGCATACTCCATACATTACCTAGCAACCCCACAAAATGGATTGCCTTTTGGTTTTATGATAACCATGCAACTGCTCATCATAATCCCTGCTGTCCGCTGCCGTGCACATCCTGCGTGCACCGGTGTCTCGCCGTGTTCCCGACTAAACCACTGCTCAAATTGCTGATCCCCTTGGCATGACTGTGTGTATGGTAGTTGCACATAATCCCACCAAGTTTCCATCCCAAAAGTTTTGTGTGGCCCTACCTTTCGATGGTCACAGCCGCCGCTACCCGCTGCACAAGTGTTTTCAGCTAATGCACAGATTGTGGTAACTGCATCCTTCATTGATCTAGCATCTGCCTCAGTTTATCGGTTGGTCATAATATATTCCCAAGTGTCCACTTCACAAATCCAAAATATCATCTTCATATCCGAAAGGAGTTTGCAAAACATGAGCTAAATGTTCAGCTTCACTTTTCGCCTTGTACATATGGTCATCTCGCTATTGGTAAATTAAAACTATGCCAACCACCACCATTGACCTTGTTCTTCATGTTCGTTGACCTGAGACAATTATTCTTGATAGTATGTCACTCTTGCATAGTCATTGCAAAGTATAAGTTCCCTCTCATCAAGATTTCTTAGTCATCTCATGTGATCTAGCCTTAAATCTTCGTATGCTTATTTCATTATTCATAATGCCATATCCATCTTGTACACAATCCTCTGATGATTTACCGTTCATCTATAAATCCTTATGCTCTCTAAATCCCTCAAGTTAGCCCACATACATCATGTATATTCTATTCCTATCATTTATCATACCTTCCATCTTCTACCTTTGAACTTCCATGCCTTTTAAACCGTAGCTTTGCTTTTAGTTCTTTTTGCGCTCAACGATCGTAGTTACAAGTGCTACATGTTTAAAAACCTTTATGTCTTATTTTTGTAATAATTGGTGTATTGTTTCTAGGTTCATATGATGATTGTACATTGATTGCTATCGTTAGAAGTGGAGCTCTTGCAAGGAATGATCCAGTGAACAAAAAGTGATGAGCTTGGGAAAAGCAATTGGAAGGCAAGTGTGACAAAGGTTTCCTTGTACCTATGAACAATGTTTAATTCATACATATGCATGTGTCTAATTTGAAATGCCTATAAGGACTTTACCTAGATGTTCTTGTACCAGATATCCTTGTTTCCTATGGGTTGGTATGCATGTTGGATAGTTGTTGCCACGCAGAACCAAAGCTAATAATTTAACTTGATTAATGATATATGCAAAGTGATAAAATGGTGCTTTTTAGCAACATGGACTAGGGGGCTGGAGCATGGGTTTTGAGTGCTCTGGATTCCTCTCCCTAAGGACTTAATCCTAAAGCGGCCACCCAGGAGGTACCGTACAACCACGAGTATCACATGGCTTTGATCTTAATCAAGTAACTAGTACATCTCTAACTTGTTAGTGGTTACCGAAAGGCGCAAGAGGGGGGTGCCTCGTGGTGTATAGCTGTTTTCCTGCCTTGGTGTGTATAGTGCCGCGACCACATGTGCCTCTCGAAGGAGGACATCTATGCACACTTGCCGCTGAAACCTCGTGGCTACTAACTAGTTAGGGTGTATAGTGAAAGGTTACGTAGTGAGACCTTGCCGCACTTCCTTTGAAGAGGTGATATGGGGTCAACGGGTCCCTAGCATATGGGAATCATGGCTTGGGGGTAAAGTTGTACAAATTCTACAGAATTCTTTGAACTGATATATCAGCCGTGCTCACGGACACGAGCGGCCTGGATCCTTCTTGATTAGTGGTTACTTGGATGGTTTGGGAATGATGTTAATATTGACTAATATTACTTTCAACTTGGGCTGGTTTACCACTAAAGTAGTGACTTAGGTTTAATAAAATATGACCAACTAAAAATGCTAACCGCAGTCAAACAGTGTCAGGCCTTTGAGCCTTCATGAACCCCTTTGTTATACTTGTTGAGTATGGTGCGCTCACACTTGCTTTACAATCAACAAAAATCCCGGATGGGTACCAGATGGTGGATTCAAGAGATGAGTTACACGAGATGTTCCAAGAGTGCTAGGCGTGTGCTCCCCCAGTCAACTGTCCCTGTGGAGTATAGAGACCCGAAGAGAAGATATAGAATAGTTTCTGCTATGATTTGTAATATATGTATGTCTTGTTGTAACTATGTTTCGATATTTAATAAATCATTGTCTTTGATAATCTCCATATTTGTCTCTATATGTGTCGTGTGGACATCCTGGGCACACATATAGGTAGCGCTTGGTCTTCTTTGGAAAACCGGGTACGACAGCGATTTGTATTAGAAATACCCCTCTAGCTGGATAGGAATTCGATTCGAATCACCATCGCTCCCAGTTAGTGAGCACTTGACTCGAGCAGAGACAACGTAGATTTAATTAATTGAATGGATGGTTAATTGGATGATGATTTAAATGTTGCCTCAATTTATACCTGCTATGGTTAATATTGTTTGCTCTTAATCAATTGAGTGCTCTAGTACAGGTGCTAATATAGATGACAGGTTAATGATTATTAACTTGATGCTTAAGCATTAATGATTACTTATCTGTATTAAGCTTTTATGCAAAATATTGTCAATCTAGCCCACTTTATACTAGCCTTGCATACTCCGTAGTGTAACTTTATTTCTAGTTTTTGACAGGTAAGCCTAGCTGAGTACCTTCTCTTACTCATGGTTTATTCCCACTTGTTGCAAGTTGTGATGTATCATGGATACTGCAAGAATTGGATGGCTCCTGCCATAGAGGTGGAGTATGATCATGGGCATGATCCTTCTGAGTTATCTTGTCTCTAATACTTTTGTGGGAAGTTGATCTTGGTACTTGCATGTATTTGAAATAAGAGTAATATTAGTTTCAAATTACTTTGCTTTCACTACTTTCAAATTAAATTGTAATAACTATGTTGAACTCTGATGTATATTAAATTATTTGTGAAATGAATGTAACATGTGACTTGTTATATTGAATCACTATGATCTTGGCTTATATGTTGGTTGGTTTGAAATCCCTCATGATTTCATTGGACTACCAGAGTTATATGGGCTCAAGTGTGAGAATTTGATCACTTTGGTGATTATTTTTGTACTTGTGCTCTTATAATTTGGATGATTCCATGATAGCTGGTATCGGAGCCGACTCTCGCGGTTTCACGGGTTCATGTGTCGCAGTTGCGCAGGCATGGTGCGCATGGCTAAAGTGGACCTAGAGTGGTCACACAGCATGGCACATGCACTGGCACTGGACACACGAACGTGGCCAAGAGGAGACGTTCCTGGCTTTGGATTGACCGACGAGGACATCGGTCTCTTAAGGGGGTGAGGATGTAACATCTCGGCCCAGGGCTTAACAGGATTAATAGGATACTCATACCAACAAGTTGCAACTTCTTTTTTGGAAGCTCATCTCCAAAGAACTCTGAGGTTAAGCGTGCTTGGCCTAGAGCAATTTTAGGATGGGTGACCGACCGGAAAGTCCTTTCCGGGTGCGCACGAGTGAGGATAAAGTGCGTAGAAAAGACTTGTGTGAGTCTGTGAGGCCAGTCTATGTCCTAGAAAAGCTGTCAGATGTAAGCGGGCCTGACCTCATAGAAGCGGGAAGTTACATTGACCACCCTGTGGGGTGGTCGGCCCCACCACTAGGCCGCCCGACCACCAGTCTCCTCCGCTATAAATCCTAGAGCAAATGTTGCTCTCGGCCTCCAACACAACACAATTCTAGCTCCTAAAACGCAAAAATCCAGTTCCAAAATTCATAGTGAATTTCTCTTGGTTTGAGTAGTGTTGGAGTGAGTAGAAGTGTGAGAAAGGTTGAGTGAGGGAGTAGTGTGAAGATCTTGAGAAAGAAGAAGAGAAGTGCTGTTGAAATTAGAGCAAGAAAATAGAATTTTAAAGTGGAACTGGTGTCCAATTTAGGAGAGAGAATTAAAAGGAACTAGGGAGAAGTCATGCCAACTTATTGATTAAAAAATTCATTATGAAACCTTGGACGACTTACCTCTAGACGATTGACTCTCAGACGGATAACCACTAACATTTTGATTTCCTAATCCTGTTCCACGAGTTGTGTTTCTTATGTCTATTTTGCAGGATGAGTAAGTTCATCAGGAAGGTCAAGCGTGCGGTGTCATTCTGATCTACAAGAAGCTCTTCATCATGGGAAGGCTCTGACATAGAGGTTGATCCTCCATCTCTCGCTGCTAGTGGATCATCGTCCCAATCAGCTCTCATAGAGAACCACGTCCTTCTACAAGACAAGCAGCTCAAGCGTCGGTGTCACGGAACCGTCCAAATTATAAGAGCACAAGTTCAAAAACAATCGCCGAAGCGATCAAATTCTCAAACTTGAGCCCATATAACTCCGATAGTCTATGAAACCATGAGGGATTTCAAACCAAACCATAATGAGCCAAGATCATAGTGATTCAACATAACACACCACTTGTTACAATAGTCCAAAAGTAATCTCATACATTGGAGTATAAATAATTTATTGCAAAACCAAAGTAAAGATTAGCGGAAGCAACATAATTTTTGAAACCAGTTGAAGTCAAATACTGCTAGTACTTAGTCACATCCTGCAAAAGCATACCAGAAGAGCTACTACAGAGACCATGCCCATATGGTCTAGTCTTCACGCCCACACGACAAAGACAATACTTGTGGCAACAAGTACGAATCTGCTACCTACAACAGGTGAGAATAAACCCTAAGTACGAGAAGGTACTCAGCTAGACTTACTCGTCAAAAACCAGAAATAAAGTGACACCAAGGAGTATGTAAGGCTTTATAAAGTGGGCTAGCTTGACTCATTTGCAGAAAAAACTTAATACAGATAAGTAACCATTATTTGCTTAAGTATCAAGTTAATCATCATTAACTTGCTAACTATATTAGCACCTGTACTATAGCAATCACTTGATTAAGCTAAGCAAGCAATAATAACCACATCCGATTTAATCATGGCTGTCATCATCATCCTTATCATCAATTTCTAACCATCAATATAATTAGTGTATCTATGCTAGAGATAATCAGTCAAGTTTCTCACTATCCGAAAGAGACGGCTACTCGAATCGATTCCAACTCAGCTAAGGGGGTATTCCAGACACTCACCTGGCAAACCATGCTAAAGGAAGTCGTAGATAACCTTTGGTACAACTCAGGGTGGGCCCGAATAGCATCACGTTCTCAGAGATACCAGTGGCCAGGATGCTCAGGACTTTTAACTCACCTACCCTTGGACCCCCTGGCTCCCTTCCGAGGTGACTTCCACTTTTCGACTTCGCAGCCTGAGTTGAGCTACTAGGCTTCATGATCGGCAACATCAGGCCGACCTGCTAAATGTCAGGCATGCGTTCAAAATGACATTCAAGGCTCTAGGTCTCGATCCTTAATCGACACAGGCGGCATCACTACAACCGTAAGACCCCGCCCGATCTTTTATTCATATTAACACATGGTTCTTTTCCACGATAGCAAATATAGCCAATCATGACCAGGTAAAGCCCTATATCTCGCAGGTGACAGGAAATCACCTCACTTCTACTGGTCTAATTAAGCAGGGCTAAGCATAGATACGATCCTGTCTACATAGGATTCAAGGTTCAAATTGCTGGACAAGGGGTGTTATCAATGCAGCAAGGGTTTCCAACCAACTCCAATAACGTAATACAACAATACATATACAACAATACATATACAACATATATATATACAACATATATATATATATGTTGTATATGTATTGTTGTATATATAATTGCTTTGAAAGTAGGAGGCTTATAATGCTCCGGGACTTGCCTTAACCGAAAGAAGATAGTTCAAGGTTCGGCTTCAAGAACGGTTCCCACGTCTTCTCCGGCTTTGTTGGACTGGACCTCTGGCTCCCAAATGGACTTCAACTTCAGGGTTCACGCCTTGCGGGACCTTGCTCATGACACGATTCTCGGCACACCTATTGCATGTATATGCACCCAATGAATTTCATGTATGCACCAAGGATGACTTGATGATTTATGAACATGTATGAGTGATGCGAAGATGAAAGTAATGACATAGCAACATCATAAGCACAAACCAAGTCATGTGGTGCTCTATTCAAATCACTTTAAGTTTAGGGCAAATCTCCTCTCTGGTATTAACATGTTTAAACATGCCTAAGAAACCACTAAGTGCCACAAAGTTAAGACTAAACACCCATATAACAAGATTTCAGAAAATTTAGTATTTCCCACATGTTAATAGTAGTAGCTAAGAAATTTCATAACTGGAGTTATACAAATCCAAATGACTTGCAAGAGGACATTCTGAAAAGCTTATGAAATTCTCTACAATTTATTTATAAACATCAAAACATGATTCTTAAGTTAACCAAGTCAAATTAAAGCAAACACAGAATCTGTCCTACGCAAACAGAGAGCAACCAAAACTGAGAACCAACTTTGAATAGCTATAAGTCCTACATTATATGGCCAAATGCCACCAAAATTTAACAACAGCTAGATAAAGAAATGCACAACAACTTTGATATAAACCCCAAGACGTGAAATCATCATTTTCCTAGAGTAATTAATAGTCTCTCAGAATCTGTCCAGAAATGGCAGATTTACTAAATTAAATATTTAGTGACGATGCAAAAGCATAATTGAGCCAAACCAAGTTGACCATCATTTATGACATGTCTAAAGAACACCAGATTAAACGTTTATTTAATTGGACTTTTCTATTTATTTTGAATGCATAGGCACAAATGACATTACTTATAAAATATGCCCAGGAAATTCTAATAAAATTACATAGGCACATACATGGTACCAGTAGGCTACCATAAAATTTTCAGCTCAATTTGACTAGTAGTTAAAGAGATATCAAAATAAACAAAGGGATAATCAATGTAAAGCATATACAAAGGAGAATTGATAATTGAAGCATATGACATCCAAAATTCATGAAAATTTAACTGAAGTATCACTAAAGCATGATTAGCATCCCACAAAAATTTCACAGCAAAAGGATCACCACACAGTGAGATATAGAATTATCAAATTCACATAATTACATAAAGCACTTAGTAAAAGTAATTATTAACTCCAAAAACATAAACTAACATGCCAACATTTAATACACTACTGCAAAGTACACTTCATGAGGATTCCAAAAAGTCCACACTTTCTATTTTATGATTTTCTACTATTTTGTATGAATTAACAAAGTTCAACAAATAAATCTACATTTCAGAATAATGAATAAAACCAAAATAAACAAATAGGCCCTAATGGCCACTGGGCCGCTGCCTGCACCCGAACCGGCCCACTAAGGCAGCTCAGCTCGCGACCGATTTCGGCCTGACGCCGAAAGCAGAGGAGGGGAGGGAACGCCGGCGAGGCTCGCCGGCGGCTCATCGGTTGGCGAAGCCGAGGTCACCAAGGTGACCAGCTCGGCGAGGCAATTCCAACGAGGTAGAAACGGGGCCCTAAACCCTAGCTCTAGCCACCCGGAGGCGAGCGTAGCGGCGGCGGCGCATCACCGGCGGTGGTGCCTCATTGGCCCATCCCAGCTTGGCCTGAGCATCAAGAGAGCATGGTGGAGCTTCCTAGCTAGAAGAATGAGGAGGAGAGGGTCTCTAGCTAGCTCAGCCACGGCGGCCCGCAACTCCAGCGAGGTCAAGCTCGCGGCGGTGGCGGCGGAAATGCCCAAAGCTCCCTCACCTTCGCTCAAACGGCTCAATGGAGAGGCAGAGGCATGAGAGGGGATGCTAGCGGAGCTGCTCGTGCAGTTTGGTGGGCGACGGTGCTGCGGTACGTGTGCTCGGCGGTGACGAAGCTTGGCGGCGTGCGCGGCGTCACCTTGCTCCGCCTCGGCGAGCTCGGCGAGGTGGGCGAGGTGGAGTTAATGGGTGGGGGCAGGCTGGGAGGCTCGGTGGCGGCCTTACGGAGCGACGCGGCCTGGCCAGGTGTGGCCCACGCCAGTGTACGGACGCCGCGTGTCCAAACCGGTCGGCCACCCTGTTTGCAATTGAAACATTGAACAGGATGCTGAAACAAGTGTAACACTGAAACTCCAGTACAGCAGCAACTTCCTGGCCCTGTAGCTCCTAAACCAGGCTGAATTTGGAGATAAGCCAATTGACAAACTTGTAGCTCATAAAATTCTCTACATCTTCGTCAATATGAGCTAAACCTAGATCAGCATAGTTTGGGAGTTATAGAGCAAGGAACAGAATCTGTTTTTGTGAAACAACAGAAATTCAGAGCAACAGAAAATTGTATTTTTGACAGGCTTAAAAGCTGAATAATGAGATGAGCCAATTGACAAAGTTGGATCTTATAAAATTTGCCACAACTTTGTTAAAGGTGACATATCCATGAAAGGTATCTAGATTGGACTTTTTAAACTGTCAAAGTAAGACACCCTATAGGTTTTCTCATGGTCAAACCTCACCTAGAGGGCAATTAGTCAATTTGGTCAACATGAACAGTGCTCCACTAATCACCCTAAGTGTAGTTAAGGTGTGTTAGACCATAATTAACCACTCTACACATTTGTTACACCAACTTCTAAGTACCACATGTGTTGAAACAATTCAAACAATGACATTTCTCATTTTGTTGCAACACCATGTTTCACATGTTTCATGACTTTGTTGCAAGTTAAAACTTGGCATGCTGCCCTAGCAATATTTTGCTCCACTAACATGTTAAAAATGTTTCCAAGCAACAATTTACACAATAGCATCTCATATGAGCAGAAGTCACATCAAAGTGCATTGAAACAACACTAAAAGCACTATTGAAACATTGTGTTGCAAGCATGTGTTGCATGATCATGTTTCAAGGTGTTGTGTCACACATCATACTACTACAAGTCTAAGGCATACATGAGCATTTACTAGACGTAAGAATACACATAGTACATACACTCAACACGAAAGTTGCAGATGTTTCAATGTTATGTTTCAATGACAATGCAGATGAAATGAGGGTGCACATGCTCATGTCATGCTCATATGATGCACAGATGCAAGGCAAACAACAGAGGTGTTATAGTTGAGATGATAGGGAGAAGGAAATCCACAAGAACCTGAAGGATCGGGAATTCGTCCTCACTCCTGCCTTTGATCCAGCCCTACTCCAGGCCATAGGTATGGATTTTGAATTTGATCTTGTTTTTAAGAACATAGGATGGGAGGATGCATGGGAGATTAATGAGCAGGGGTGCAAGCTTTTGACTATTGAATTTTTATGCACTTTATAAACCACTAACTCAGAAGTTTCATTAAGGTTTTTTGGGAAAGAATTTTCTATTCATTGGAAGAACTTTAGTGGACTCCTAGGGTCCCTACCTAGTGCACGGTAGATGTAGACTCAGCCATAAAAGACTTTGATAAGAATAAATTTTGGAGGGAGATCTCAAAAGAAATTGTTTGGTACCTCCCTCGTGCTAATGAAATTCACCACTCGACTTTGTGGTTCATGCACAAATGGCTAGGATTTTCTCTTTATCCTAGAAATGATTTCCACATGGTTAGAAATGATGAATTAAAATTGCTTTATGCTATGGTTAAAAGAAAGAAGGTTTCTCCTTTAAAATTTATGATGACACAATGGGTAGAATTTCCTAGACTTAAGGTAGCAGTTGGGTGCACTTCCTAAGTTACCTGCATAGCTGAGAATTTAGGTTTGTTAGAAAATGCTTCTGTTACATACATTAACACTTCCCACTGGATTATTGATTATGGTTATTTCAATCATGCACACATGCTTAAGAAGGGTAAAGATGGGAAAATAGTCATGACGTACATGGACTACACAAACGAGTTCTCGTTACCAGACTAGAACCTCCATCTGTATGTGGTAGATTCTTTTGTTTTTGACTTATAGAGAAAGGAGGAAGCGTCTCACAAGAGTGCCTCTGTGAGGATCACGCGTAATCTGAATCCTCGATACCGTGGAGATGACCTTGCCCTAGAAGGCCCTGCATTCACTAGTTACATAGGTTTTGAGCAAGCAGAACCTTCCTAGGTGCACCATCCTTAGCTTGCAGGCTAGGACCAGCCGGAATCTTCCCGTATGCACCAACCTGGACATGTTGGGTGGGAGCAACCTTCACCGCATCATTCGTAGAGTTCTTGGCATAAGGGCTCATGCATGCAATGGTAGGATAGTAACTTCACCTACTACTACCAGTAGCAGTCCCATGAGGAGATTTCCAGCGGCTTCTAGGGAGGACACATGTCCTTATCTGCTCACGGCTTCCACGACCACCCCATAGGTGCGCATGATCATCACATGGGCCATCATCCACCACCCATGGGATATCATGAGCAGCAGATGGAGCAAGCTCATTCACTACCATCGAGGAAGGACAGCAAGAGATCCAGAACACTCTTCATCAACACACCCTGTGGCAGGAAGAAGCAGGACAATGCCTCGTGGGCATCCAACAGTAGCAACAACAGGAGAATGACATCTAGAACTGGTTGTTCCAAGGTCTCAACATTGACCCCCTGCCTCATTGAAAGACCATACCAACACCGACCTTGGGGGAGGACCCCCATTATCCAAGGTAAGTTCTCTTTCTTGCATTTTATTTTTTGTTATTATTTATTTTCGAGTTTGTTATATATTAGTTTATAAAAATGAAAAAATGCAAAACTAAGAAAACAAAATAAAAATTTGCCCTTCTCTTATATATATATATATATTACTGCAGTGTGATCTAAAAAAATGAAAACCAAATTAAAAAGAGTATGAATAAAGTTTGCTTAAGGTGTGATTTAGTTTGTTATCTTTTTTTAAGAGTCAAGTAAATAAATAGAACTTGAAGGATGATCTCACATAATGGAAATGATGAATAGCTGCTCTCTTGTAATTTCTTTCAAGTACCTAGTTTTCAGCCTTGAATTCTCGCGAGTTTTGGATAAAATTGATTTGACATGAGAATTTGCTTTGAACTTGAAACTCATGGGTAGCATATGCTTGATCTAAATCTAGGTAATTAACGGATATGATATGAGAAGGTCTGAGTTGCTATTTATCTTGTTCTAAGTGACACTTGAATTCTGGATATTTCTTTTGAAAAACATTAAAATCCACATGATGAGATTCTATATGATAAAGCTAAAATTCCTACTAGAGCCAAACATGCTGATATTTAGGCTAGGAAAACTTCCACTTATATACTACTTGCTTTGCATTGAGTTTGGTCGAGCTTTGTTGATACCTTATGAGAGGTTTGTCATGCTCTTAAAATCAAGATCACGTACACACCACCCACATATGCATTACTCCTACACTAGGGGTGGGCGCAAAACATGCATTCCATCTAGATCCACTAAAAATGTTTTACTCCTACTCTGAGAGGAAACACTAAAAACATGCTTGATAGGTTTTTCCACCAAATATATGCTCCAAGTTTTTGTTGCTATCTCTCAAAGGTTTGTTGCAGAAAAGAAGCATGTGACTATGTAAAAGTTATTCAGCAAAAAAAGAGAAGAGAAAAAAGAGAGAATTGAAAAAAATGGACAAGTGTTCCAAGAATTAAAACAATGGGTACTTAGATGCCCACTTGAAAAAAGAAGAAAAGATGAATAAGATAGCCATGTTTTCTTGCAAAGTGTTTCCAAGTTTGAAAAGAGAGATACGTTTTCAAGGAGCACAATAGAATTAGGCTAGCCACTATATATATTCACCATATTCCACACACATGCACATCTTGATTTGATTGTTTGACTTAACTCTATTTGGATCTGAGGTTTGACTTTACAATATATGTATTGCAAGTATGCTCTTTCATTTACCCTTCCTATGAGCTCCACATAAGTATTAGTTGTAGGAAGAGAAAGGCATAACATCATTTTTGCCTTGGTGAGGATCCACAAATACCACATATATGAGAGACTTGAGAGTGTCATACAATAGAATCTCTGAGTTTTATTTTGGAAATTTATAAAAACTCTAGAATAATGGTTGAGAAAAGAACTTGAGATATTGTGCTCGACTTGATCATTCTGTCTTTCAATTGCTCAAGACTTAGGAGAAAACTAAAAAGCCCCATGGTTGAAGGTAATATGATAAGTTTGAAAGTCAGATTGGTGAATTTTAGCCTAGATGAGAATTTTTTATTGAACGCATGTGTACTTTTGAGGAGTTGTGTTAATGTTTTTAGAAACCCTAAAAACTCCTGATCCATTATTAGGATTAGCTTTGCTCAGGGACTAGCAAAGGTTTATCTTGGGGGAGTTTGTTCACAGTAGTTATCATCCATCATAAACCGCCAACATAACTTGAATAAATGCATAAAAAGGATCGCCAATATAGACTTAGGGGTTTAAACTGACAATTTTTATGAGTTTTGGTGAATCTGTGTTTTTAGTAGGGTTTATCCAGAAAACCGTCAAGAGGGATCAAAACATCAATTAAAATCATACTTATCTATGATGAAAACTACCCCAAAAAGTTCCCGAAGGATCAGGAAGACTCCACACCGAAGCGGGGGCCAAGTCACCGCCAGGTGGGCCCAGCCAGCCCCACCTATAGGTCACCAGCCCCTCAGGGGCCCACCTATCAGCTAGCTTCGTATGTTGGTTTCCCACCGCCTTCTAGGATGCATCTCCATTGTTCCTTAAGTCGGTTTAATCCAAGGGCTCATGTTGCAAGCTCTGGGCTATATATACTAGCCCCTGCCCCCTCCCTCAGCATTTGCATCTACCATAAGTCAAGATTAGACTAGAAATTAGGGTTTCCAGAGAGAAAAGAGGAGAGCTCCAATTCTTCAAGTTTCTAGTATAGGCTACCTAGCAAGGTTCAAGTAGAATTTGGGCTATTGCTCAAGATTTTGGATCCGCCATCTAGAGACTAGTATAGCCATTGTATCTCTATATTTATGACTTTGTTCTACTTTAATATTATGTTGCTATTTATTATGTTTCTAGTTTGCTCTAGTTGTATGCTTGGTATAGTTATGATTGATGATGAATATATGCATATATTCGCAAAGCTCTTATCTTAGTTCTCAAGAGAGTTAATGGGTCGACATTATGTAAGAATGTTGCTTAGATATTGTTTGCCTGTGGATGCACTCTACACTCTGGGTTATATGGTAGATTGTGGATGTGACACTCTCGTTGAGTCCTTTGTAGTCCAATCCCCGTTTGTAGAATAAGTAGAACCCGGTTGTGAAGGAAGACAAGCTCTGTCCTTAATCTTCCTTAGAAATGTTCCTTATGCATAAATGCAAAGTTAGTAGTACTATAGATGAGAGTGTATATACTTGAGTGTACAAAAGACTTAGTATTTAGGAATGACTTAGGAATCTTTTGCTCTTAAGGAATATCCTATTTAGCCATACAACATTTATGAGTTTCTACTTCTATCTTTGGAATGCCATTATTATCTTACATTTATTATTTATTTATCACTTGACTTACCCCTCATATTAGTCAATATCTCTATGCCAACTCAACTCCATTGCTCTTCCCTATGGATTAAATATGAATAACGATACCTGGCAAACTCCCGGTGAAATGTATAAGGTCCAAATGGCTAGAGGGGGGGTGAATAGCCTATTTAAAAATCTACAAGCTTCACTAAACAACCATGTTAGTATAAAAGATGGCTAAGCTAATTCTAGCACTAGCTCAACTACACTATGCAAGCCACCTATACAATTCTAGTGAAGTAAGGCTATGATCTCTAATACACACCAGCAAGACTAAGTCACTAAGCTGCTTACTCCTATGTGATAAAAGCTACACTAAGATTAGTACAAGAAAGTAAAGAGCAAGTGACTTGATTCTTATACCAACGATGTAGAGAAGTAATGCACTTGAAGAATCAATCACAATGATCAACCATAAGAGAAATCCTCGGCAAAGAGATGACATAAGATTTTTATCGAGGTTCACTTGCTTCCCGGCAAGCTACTCCTCGTTGTGGTGATACACCCACTTGTCGGTTCGCGAGCTAATTGACTATCAAGAGTCGAGCCCTTGGCGGGTGCTGCACAACCGCAAACAAGATGAGGATCCTCCAAGCCACTAGCTCCACTAGAGTATCCAATTTGTGAACTCCCGTGGGAAAGAATCAAGAACCCCTTACAACACTTGGTGAGGGCTCCAACAATCTTCAATTGTGAGCTCAATCACCTCCGCTGCTCCAAGCCATCTACCATGTCAGGAAACACGGAAGAGTAACAAGAAATCAACAACAACTCGAAGATCAAGTGCCTCTAGAATGCAACTCTCAAGCAATGCACTTGAATATCACTCAATCTCACTCAAGATGTGCAACTAAGCAAAGAGATGAGTGGAGGGGTTGTTCTCTAGCTCAAAGGATGTCTCTAGGTCTCAAAATGTGCAAGAGATACCCTCAAACCCCATACATCTTCTATTTATAGCGAAGGGGTACATAGCTAGCCGTTACCAGACAACGCAGTTGAAAGCTCTATGTTTGGTGTTGGTAATTAGTGACAATGCCTAAGTACTAATCCTATGCCTAAGTTGTATATAGCATATGAGGATTAGTACATTCCAAGGTTGGTGGCAAGATAGACATGGTGATCATGATGGCCACACTTGGATTTGGACGCAACCCTACGTGATCAAGGCAAAGGTATATGCTTTAGGGTTGTGTTTTAGTAACCAAGACACCTAGTGGGTGTGGTTACATTATAGGTTAGATAACCATACTATAAAGAGGGGAATGACACGGCTATTGAACTCCTAAGTGTCTCTAGGTGTGCATTTCATAATCATATGCATTTGGATAGAACTAATAATGCCTCAAAAAATGATTGTGAAAATGCTAACACACTCACACATGACGAGATCACTTGGTGGTGTTAGCACATTTGCGAAGGCGGTGGAGTTTGAGCGGTCGAGAGGGTTTAGGGTCATCTCTCCCTCCCGCCTCGCAAGCTCGGCGGGATTCAGGTGTTTTCGACGAGTTGAAATGACTATTTTCCACTACGCCGAAAGTCGGAAAATAAACAAAGGCGAACGGAGGTCACATAGGTGACCAAACGCTAGACCGGATGCAGTCTCTATTTGACCGAACACGTTCGGTCAGTGTTCAGCGTCTGCGCGTGTCTCAGCTTTTTGATCAGATTCCCAGCGCGTCCGGTCACGATCGACCGGACACGTTCGGTCGTTCAGGGAGCTTACTGGACTCCAACCGGACGCTGGCACTGTGGCGTCCGGTCAGTTCTGCAGTGCATCCAGTCGCTATTTCGTTGTACGCTGCTCAGGCTTGACCAACACGTCTGGTCAGTTATGGGACCAGTGCGTTTGGTCGAGCCCAGCGTGTCCGGTCCGCGCGACTAGCACGTCTAGTCGGTGTTTCGCAAGCGTAGGCACTGTGCGATCGGTGCGTCCGATCAGTTTGACCAGCTCGTCCGGTCAACGCGACTGCAGCTGTTTCAAGTGCCTAATGGCTATATTCGAAGGGGTACGTCTATAAATACTCGTTGGCCAGCTCAAGGCTCCATCTCTTGGACATTTGACATACTTGTGAGCACTTTGAGCTAAGCAACTCCCCTCCCACTCATCTCTCTTGCTTCTTTACATATTCGAAGTGAGATTGAGTGATCCAAGTGCATTTGCATTGTGAGATTGCATCTAGTTGGCACTTGGTGGTTGATTTGCTATGGGATTCTTGTTTCTCTTGGTGGTTGCCACCACCTAGATGGCTTGGAGCAGCTTGGAGGCATTGGCAAGAGTTGGTGATTGTTCTTGGCCACCTCCGGTGATTGTGAGGGGTTTGTGCCTACCTCGGCGAAGCGCCAAAGGCAACATTAGTAAATTGCTTGTGTCATTGCAACCTTTTGCCATTTGGTAGGTTCTTGTGGCGCCTTTTGAGAGGCTTGGTGTGAGACTGATTAGCCACCGAACCATGTGGCGAAGAGGGACACAATGGGGACTAGCGTGCCAGCAAGCACGTGAACCTCGGGATAAATCTTCGTGTCATCACTTTCATATTGTGATTGATTGATCCCGGTGTTCGGTTGTCTTGGTATTCATTGTTGATCATATTGGTTGGCTCAATACTTCATCCCTCGGTGACACTCTCCTAACTCAACTCCACATTACCATCTTAGTTATCTTTGCTAGCTAGTTAGCTTTGCTAGAGTAGCTCCTTTGTGTAGCTTGCTAGTTGTAGTTGTAGTTACCTTCTCAGTTTGACTTGTGCGATTGAGTGCAAATATACTAGAATTGTGAATTGGTTAGGTGGCTTGCAAACACCCTGTAGGCTAAGCAAAACTCGTATCTCGCTACTTGTTATATTGATAAAATTGTTTAGCTTGTCTTTGTAGAAATTTTTAAATGGCTATTCACCCCCCTCTAGCCATCAAGACCTTTCAAGTGGTATCAAAGCCATGGTCACCGTTTGCAAGGCTTAACAACCTCGGTGCAAGATGGCTCAAGTTATGTTCAATCATGTTAATGGCAAGCCTCCATTCTTTGATGGCGTCTCTTCCTTTGATCATTGGAAAAGGAAGATGAAGCAATACCTAGGCAATATACATGAGAAGGTTTGGGATGTGACCAAAGGAGGATACATCATTCTTGATGAGGAAAACCTCACTCCCAATGACCGCATCAACAAACAATGAAACACGGCGGCACTTGACATAATCTACCGTGCCATTGATGACAAAGTATTTGAGAAAATCAAAGATCTTGAAAAGGCAAATAAGCTTTGGATAAGGCTTGAAGAAATATATGAAGGCACTTCAACGGTAAAAAGTGCCAAACTATATATGCTCAAGGACAAGTTCTCCACTTTCAAGATGAAGGATGATGAATCCATCCCGGAGATGTTCTATAGGCTCCAAGTCATTGTCAATGATCTCAAGGGGCCTGGGGAGAAGATTGAGGACAAGGACTTCTCACACAAGTTCTTGATGTGTTTACCCAAGAAGTTTTTTACACTGAGAAGAATGATCTTTAGAGAGGGATTGGACAAAGTCAAACTAACCGATGTGCTTGGAGATATTATGACCGATGCCCAATACAATGATGGTGAAGATGAGGTAGAAGAGAAGAAGGAGACCAAAGTCAAGCAAGAGAAGCCCATTGCATTCAAGGCTTCATCTTCTAAGGGCAAGAGCAAGGTGGAGAGCGATGATGATGATCCATTCGATGATGAGACCATGGCCCTCCTTGTGCACAAGATGGGAAGGTTCATGAAGAATAAAGGATATGGGGCAAGGAAGAGGAGAGACACTATGAAGGCAAAGATCCTTTGCTATAATTGCAATAGCCTCGATCACATAGTGGCGGATTGCCCCTATGAAGATAAGAGATTTCATAATGGGGACTTGAAGCTCAAGAAGAACAAGAAGGATAAGAAAGAGAAGGAGAAGAAAGCAAAGAAGAGCTTCACATTCAACAAGAAGAAGAAGGGTGGTGGTTATGTGGTCACATGGGATAGTGACAACTCCGATAGTGATGATGATGCAAGCTCTAGTGATGATGAAAGGACCACTCGGCGAGCCATTGCAAGCATCGCCCTCTCCAACAAGCCATCCATCTTTAACACTACATCGACATGTCTTATGGCCAAGCCTACCAAGGTAAAATATGATGATAGTGATGATGATTCTTGTGCTAGTGATGGTTGTAGGAGTGATGATGAGGAGGATGAGGACTACTCCAAGGATGATCTATTAGGCATAATAGATCAAATGAGCAAGGGCTACAAGAGGACAACCAAGAAATACAAAATCTTAGAACAAGAGCTCATTGCCAAGAGCAATGAAAATGATGCCTTGATGGATAAGCTTGTTGCTCTCAAAAAGAGTAAGGAGTGCAAAGGAATTGAACAAGAGCTCAAAGCTCTTAGGAAATCCTTTGATGAGCTAGAGGCCTCTTGTGAGTGTCTAAAGGAAGACCACGAGGACCTTGAAGTTGCTCACACTAGGCTTAAGGAAGCCCACTCCACTCTACTTGAGCTCATCAAAGAAAATGACCTCAAGTTGGAGAAGTTCATGAAGGAAGCTAAGGAAGAGCAAGTGATTGTCACTTATGATATTGGACTAACATGTGATATTATTGATGATTCTTTATTTGTTGGTCCTACTAATGCTTCATGTAGCTCATCATCATCCACCACATCCAACTCTATCTCCACTACTAGTGATACATCACTTGTGGTTGAGAATGAGACTCTCAAGAGAGAGGTGAATGATCTCACCCGTGCATTAGACAATGCCTATGGTGGGGATGCCCGCTTGCTAAAATGCTTGGGTAGCCAAAGGTTCTCTCTTAACAAAGAGGGTTTGGGCTATACTCCTAAGAAGGGCAAGGCGGCCTTTGCTACTCCAAAGCCTTGCTTTGTGAAGAGCAATGGTCGTTATTGCAATAGATGCAAGCAAGTTGGACATCTAGAGATTAATTGCAACAAAATGAACAAGAACAAGAAAAATGCTAATGTACCTTACATTCCTTTTGATTCTTGTTATGTGCTTACCAAGGGTGAGAAAGGTGTGCATGCTAGGTTTGTTGGTACACCAATTATGGGCCCAAAGAAGAAGGCCATTTGGGTACCAAAGAACTTAGTTACTAACCTCTAAGGACCCAAACAAGTATGGATACCTAAAAGACATTAAATTGTTTTGTAGTTAAATTACAAGGCTGGAGGAAGGCATTGGGTGCTTGATAGTGGGTGCTCTCAATATATGACCGGTGATTCAATAATGTTCAACTCTCTCAAATCAAATGATAGTGGCATTGATAGCATCACATTTGGTGACAATAGCAAGGGTGATGTAAAGGCTTTTGGAAGGATTGCAATCTCAAATGATCATAGCATTTCCAATGTGCTCTTAGTTGAAAAGTTGAACTTCAATCTTCTCTCGGTTGCTCAATTGTGTGATCTTGGTTTCAAGTGCATGGTGTTGATGATGTGGAGATAGTTAGTGTTGATGGCTCTAATTTGATCTTCAAGGGTTTTAGATATGAGAATCTATACTTGGTTGATTTCAATGCTAGTGACACTCAACTTTCAACATGCTTGCTCACCAAATCAAGTATGGGTTGGTTATGGCATAGAAGACTTGGTCATGTTGGCATGAAGCAATTGAACAAGTTAGTGAAGCATGACTTAGTTAGAGGCTTGAAGGATGTCATATTTGAGAAGGATAAGCTATGTAGTGCATGTCAAGCTGGAAAGCAAGTGGGCAACACTCATCCATTGAAGAGCATTATGAGTACTTCCAAGGCATTTGAGTTGTTGCACATGGATCTATTTGGGCCAACTACATACACAAGCATCGGTGGCAACAAGCATGGTTTTATGATTGTGGATGATTTCACTAGATATACATGGGTATTCTTTCTTGTGGACAAAAGTGATGTTTTTGACATATTCAAGAAGTTCATCAAGAGAGTGCAAAATGAGTTTGAGACCACAATCAAGAAAGTGAGAAGTGACAATGGAAGTGAGTTTCGAAACACAAGAGTTGATGAGCTTGGAATCAAGCATCAATTCTCAGCCAAGTATACACCTCAATCAAATGGCCTAGTTGAGAGGAAGAATAGAACCTTAATTGACATGGCAAGATCAATGTTGAATGAGTATAATGTGACTCATTCATTTTGGGCTGAAGCAATCAACACAGCTTGCTTCTATAGCAACCGCCTCTATTGCCACAAGTTTCTAGAGAAGACACCATATGAGATCTTGAATGAAAGAAAGCCCAACATTGCATACTTTTGGGTATTTGGTTGCAAATGCTATATCTTGAAGAAAGGTACTAGATTGAGCAAGTTTGAGAAGAAATGTGATGAAGGATTCCTACTTGGTTACTCAACTACTAGCAAAGCTTATAGAGTTTGGAATTTGGCTAGTGGTTTACTTGAGGAAGTTCATGATGTTGAGTTTGATGAAACAAATGGCTCTCAAGATGAGGAAGATAACTTGGATGATGTGAGAGGAACTCAATTGACCAATGCTATGAAAGAAATGGATATTGGTGATATTAGGCCAAAGCAAGTGATTGATGTGGATGACTACAAAGATCAAGTGCTCCAAAGTCCAATTACACAAGCTAGTGGTTCTCTAATGCAAAATCAAACTAGTACATCATCTCAAGTGCAACAAGATCAACAAGTGGCTAGTTCATCATCTCCAACTCATGATCAACATCAACATCCAAGCAATCAAGTCCAAGTGCTTCAACCAACTAACATTGCAAGAGACCATCCATTGGATTCCATCATTGGTGACATACAAAGGGGAGTTCAAACTAGATCAAGATTAACATCATTTTGTGCTCACTTTTCCTTTGTATCAATGGAAGAACCCAAGGACATTGATAAAGCATTGAGAGATCTGGATTGGGTAAATGCAATGCATGAAGAGCTCAACAACTTTAAGAGAAAATAAAGTATGGGAACTAGTTGAGAGGCCTAAGGATCACAACATCATTAGAACAAGATGGGTCTTTCGCAACAAGCAAGATCAAGATGGGATAGTAGTAAGGAACAAAGCAAGACTAGTGGCTCAAGGTTACGCACAAATAGAGGGTCTTGACTTTGGTGAAACATATGCCTCGGTTGCAAGATTAGAAGCAATTAGGATTCTACTTGCCTATGCTTGTGCTCATAATATCAAGCTATATCAAATAGATGTGAAGAGTGCATTTCTCAATGGATACATTCAAGAGGAGGTGTATGTGGAGCAACCTTCCGGTTTTGAAGATGACAAGAAACCCAATCATGTCTACAAATTGAGAAAAGCTTTGTGTGGATTGAAGCAATCACCTAGAGCATGGTATGAAAGATTGAGGGACTTCTTGCTATCCAAAGGATTTATCATGGGCAAAGTAGATACTACTCTTTTCACCAAGAAGATTGGGAAAGACTTGTTTGTGTTACAAATATATGTTGATGATATCATATTCGGTTCAACCAATCAAGAGTATTGTGATGAGTTTGGGAAAATGATGGCAAAGAAATTTGAAATGTCAATGATTGGTGAACTTAGTTTCTTTCTTGGACTTCAACTCAAACAAATAAAGGAAGGAACATTTGTAAGCCAAACCAAATACATAAAGGATATGCTAAAGAAGTTTGGTATGGAAGATGCAAAAGGAATCACTACTCCAATGAGTAATAATGGAAGCATGGATAGTGACAAGAGTGGCAACATGGTGGATCAAAAGCTATATAGATCAATGATTGGTAGCCTACTCTATGTGACGGCATCAAGGCCTGACGTGATGTTTAGTGTATGTATGTGTGCAAGATTTCAAGCCTCACCAAGAGAAAGTCATTTGAAGGCAACAAAGAGAATATTGAGGTACTTAAAGCATACACAAGATGTTGGATTGTGGTATCCCAAAGGTGCAAGCTTTGAGCTAGTTGGATATTCGGATTCCGACTATGCCGGTGACAAAGTGGAGAGAAAGAGCACTTCCAAGACTTGTCAATTGTTGGAAAGATCACTTGTCTCATGGTCATCCAAGAAGCAAAATAGTATTGCACTATCTACCGCCGAAGCCGAATACATCGCTGTGGGTAGTTGTTGTGCACAAATCTTATGGATGAAGGCAACATTGAAGGATTTTGGAATAAATTTCAAGAATGTGCCATTGCTATGTGACAATGAAAGTGCCGTGAAGCTAACCAACAATCCGGTTCAACATCAGAGAATAAAGCATATTAATGTTCGCCATCACTTCATTAGAGATCATCAACAAAAGGGTGACATTGCTATTGATAGTGTGGGCACCGAAGATCAACTAGCTGATCTATTCACTAAGCCACTTGATGAGAAAAGATTTCACAAGCTCAAGAATGAGTTGAACATACTTGACTTCTCTAACATGAGTTGATGCACCTCCATGATATGACATGCCTCTCCTTCGAGCCCCAAGGTACAATTGGTTGACATGTCATACATTCTATACTAAGGACATGTTTAGTGCATCTAGTCATGATTTCTTATGTTCTAGGCTCATTGATGAAAATCAAATGAATTTGAAGGTTATATGGTTCCACTATTGTTTCTTTGCTATGTATGATCTAGTGGTAGCATATAACTTGTTTAAGTAGCTTGTGATCCTAAGTGTTTAATCTAGATCACTTGTCTAAATATTTGCTTCAACATGGTGCATGATAACCCTTCTAGTGAGGTATGAAGAAGCTTGCCCTTGGATCAAACTGAAGCATTTTATTTATGCAAGCAATCTAGGTTGAATCACAAACTTGATCCTCACCCCATAATTCAACATGATAATCTATCTAAAATTGGTCCCTTGTGGTCATTGGTGCCAAAGGGGGAGAAAATGTTGCTCACAAAGATAGATTCTAAAGGGGGAGAAAACCTAAAAGGGGAGAATTGATAAAAAAGGGGATCAACTAAAATTTTGAGCACACAAGTAGGGGGAGCAAGCTCTTAAGCCTGATTGTTGCATTTCCATGTGCACTTCATATGTATGATGCATACATAGTTATGCATTTCTTTTTCTCCGATACATTACTTGTGTGGTGACTTGCTAGTATAATTTGAATGATATATTGAGGTACTAGCTTGAATAGGAAGTAGCTAGATTTTTCTTACTTCATGTTTTTCAAAGTGGTACTAGAGCCTTGCTTATAATGTTGATCTCACGAGGTTTCTAGTTATGTTTGTGCTTTTCCAAGTGGTATCTAACGACACAAGGTGCTAAGATGGTGTTTATCGCTACTCCGATGGTATCACGCTTCAAAGGCCTGTAATCTAAAACACTTAGCACCTATTGATAGTCAATGCTCCTATATTTTGCTATCTAACATGTATGCTTCCAAAATCCAAACATATAGCATACATGTAGGGGGGGCCATTGCTATCAATTTGAATTCATGATCACATGTCCATACTTCTTACACATGGTAATATACCTAGACAATGTGACATGGGTTCAATAAAAATTTTATCATAATATCTTTGTGAAAGGGTTGTCAACAATTACCAACAAGGGGGAGATTGAAAGCTCTATGTTTGGTGTTGGTAATTAGTGACAATGCCTAAGTACTAATCCTATGCCTAAGTTGTATGTAGCATATGAGGATTAGTACATTCCAAGGTTGGTCGCAAGATGTTCATGGTGATCATGATGGCCACACTTGGATTTGGACTCAATCCTACGTGATCAAGGCAAAGGTATATGCTTAAGGGTTGTGTTTTAGTAACTAGGACACCTAGTGGGTGTGGTTACATTATAGGTTAGATAGCCGTATTATAAAGAGGGGAATGACACGGCTATTGAACTCCTAAGTGCCTCTAGGTGTGCATTTTATTATCATATGCATTTGGATAGAACTAATAACGCCTTGAAAAATGATTGTGAAAATGCTAACACACTCACACATGACGAGATCACTTGGTGGTGTTAGCACGTTTACGAAGGCAGTGGAGTTTGAGCGATAGAGAGGGTTTGGGGTCCTCTCTCCCTTCCGCCTCGCAAGCTCGGCGGGATTCAGGCGTTTTCGAGGAGTTGAAACGACTATTTTCCACTACGTCGGAAGTCAGAAAAGAAATAAAGGCGAACAGAGGTCACAGAGGTGACCGGACGCTGGACCGGATGCGGTCTCTGTTTGACCGGATGCATCCGGTCAGTGTTCAGCGTCTGCGCGTGTCTCAGCTTTTTGATCGGACGCCCAGCGCGTCCAGTCATGGTCGACCGGACGCGTCCGGTCGTTCAGGGAGCTTACTGGACTCTAACCGGACGCTGGCACTGTGGCGTCTAGTCAGTTCTGCAGCGTGTCCGGTCGCTGTTTCATTGTGCGCTGCTCAGGCATGACCAACACGTCCGGTTAGTTATGGGACCAGCGCGTTCGGTCCGCGCGACCAGCGCGTCTGGTCGGTGTTTCACAAGCGTAGGCATTGTGCGATCGGTACATCCAGTCAGTTTGACCAGCGCGTCCGGTCAGCGCGACTGCAACTGTTTCAAGTGCCTAATGGCTATATTCGAAGGGGTACGTCTATAAATACTCGTTGGCCGGCTCAAGGCTCCATCTCTTGGACATTTGACATACTTGTGAGCACTTTGAGCTAAGCAACTCTCCTCCCACTCATCTCTCTTGCTTCTTTGCATATTCGAAGTGAGATTGAGTGATCCAAGTGCATTTGCATTGTGAGATTGCATCTTGTTGGCACTTGGTGGTTGATTTGCAGTGGGATTCTTGTTTCTCTTGGTGGTTGCCGCCACCTAGATGACTTGGAGTAGCTTGGAGGCGTTGACAAGAGTTGGTGATTGTTTTTGGCCACCTCCGGTGATTGTAAGGGGTTTGTGCCTACCTCGGCGAAGCGCCAAAGGCAACATTAGTAAATTGCTCGTGTCATTGCAACCTTTTGCCATTTGGTAGGTTCTTGTGGCGCCTTTTGAGAGGCTCGGTGTGAGACCGATTAGCCACCGAACCACATGGTGAAGAGGGACACAACGGGGACTAGCGTGCCGACAAGCACGTGAACCTCGGGAGAAATCTTCTTGTCATCACTTTCATATTGTGATTGATTGATCCCGGTGTTCAGTTGTCTTGGTATTCATTGTTGATCATATTGGTTGGCTCAATACTTCGTCCCTCGGTGACACTCTCCTAACTCAACTCCGCATTACCTTCTTAGTTATCTTTGCTAGCTAGTTAGCTTTGCTAGAGTAGCTCCTTTGTGTAGCTTGCTAGTTGTATTTATAGTTACCTTCTTGGTTTGACTTGTGTGGTTGAGTGCAAATATACTAGAATTATGAATTGGTTAGGTGGCTTGCAAACACCCCGTAGGCTAAGCAAAACTCGCATCTCGCTACATGTTATATTGATAAACATGTTTAGCTTGTCTTTGTAGAAAATTTTAAAAGGCTATTCACCCCCTCTAGCCATCAAGACCTTTCAGTAGTGAAAAATGTACTGACCGGACACACCGGTCTGGGTGACCGGACGCGTCCGGTCACTACAGGACAAGTGTGAACAGTGCGCATCAGAAGTTACCATTGTCGTGACCGGACGTGCTCTAGCGTTTGACCGGACGCGCTGCACCTGGCATCTGGTCGGAGTCCAGTAAGCTCCCACCGTGACCGGACGCATCCGATCGCACGTGACCGGACGCGCCGCGTGTCCGGTTGGCTCTACAACCAGTTCTGCCCCTCTGGGTGCCTGACTGGACACTCCGGTTCCATGAGGGACCGGACGCGCCGGTTGGAAACCCTAACACTCGCACGCCTTACCACTGCTGAGAATTGACCGGACGCGTCCGGTCAAACTGTGACCGCGTCCGGTGTAGCGTTCGGTCACCACAGTGACCACCGTTCACCTCCATTTCTTTTCCGACTTCCGACGCAGTAGAAAAAAGGCATTTCACTTCCCAAAAAGCGCCGAATCCTGCCTCGCAAGCTTAGCGGGAGGGAGAGAGGAACACAAACCCCTCTCTATCGCTTAAACTTCACCGCCTTCGCAAATGTGCTAACACCACCATGTGTAAATCACCATGTGCATGTGTGTTAGCATTTTCACAATCATTTTTCAAGGCATTATGTTAGCTCTCAACTAGATCCTAATGCATATGCTCAAGACATTGATCTAGTGGCACTTGATTCCCGAGCTAACCGTGATTGCCCCTCTTGATAGTCGGCTATGTATCCTAAATCCGGTCAATCACTTCTCTACTCTTCTTAGACCGGCAAAAGGAAAACCCTATGGTTATACCTTTGCCTTGCGCTCTTAGATCCTTCTCCTCCACTTGATCATCATGTCCATCATTTTATGTGCATTTCTTCATGATCTTGCTCATCATTTCATGCACCAAAACATGTGGTCTTGTGGCCATCTCTCTATGCCATTTGCACCTTCATCATGTGTGTTGCTTATGCCTAATTCAAACACTTAACACATGGCATTAGCAACTTGGTGTCATTAATTACCAAAACCAAACTTGGGCTTTCAAAATGCTACAATGGTATATTATCTGTGCACTTGCAGATACTTTACTTTTAATATTATTATCTCTAAGTTTACAAGTGTTAACAATAATTACCAAAAACACATTTCTGGCATCATGCTATGGATGATAACTTAGTAAAGAGTGATGCTAAGAAATGTCAACAGCATTGTAGATGGTGTTGAGAGCCATTATGTTGCACTACTTGTTGGCCTTGTCATTGTTGGTGAGATTGTCGGGGTCAAGAATCACAAAGTCATTCTCGGTCACTTCCCACACTTGGTCATTGATTGAACCAACATACATCTTCATCTTTCTCTTCTAATAGTCATAGCTTATGCCATCAAAGAACGGTGGGTTGCCCCAACATGGTTAAACACAACTTGAGCCACAAGTTAACACCAAGGTTGTTAAGCCTTCAATCAAACAGTGACCACAACTCTGATACCACTTGAAAGGTCCTAAATGGCTAGAGGAGGGTGAATAGCCTATAAAAAGTTTCTACAAACATACTACAAGAGTTGCAATCCACCTATCCAACAATGCTAGTTGCTATAATTACTAGGCACACAAATAGCTATATCGCTATTCACTAAGAGCTCTCAAACTTACTACACTAAAGAGCTTGCTACAACTAGTTTGCAGAAAAGTAATGGAGTGAGCAAGATGGTTATACCGCCGCATAGAGGAGTGAACCAATCACAATGTGAACACTAACTCAATCACTGGAAGAATACTAAGGGGCAAGAGACAACAGATTTTTCTTCTGAGGTTCACGTGCTTGCTGGCATGCTAGTCCCCGTTGTGTCGACCAACACTTATTGGTTTGGTGGCTAATAGGTATCACACACCTAGCCCACCATAAGGGGCACCACAAGAACCTACCCACAAGTGAGGTAGCTCAATGACACGAGCAATTTACTAGAGCTACCTTGCGGCTCTTTGCCGAGAAAGGTGCAACACCCCACACAAAATCACCGAAGCCGGTCACAAACAATCACCAACACATGCCAGACCTCCACCACTGCTCCAAGCTGTCAAGGTGGCAGTAACCACCAAGAGTAATAAGAAATCTACAGCCACAACGATCCCCAAGTGCCACTAGATGTAATCACTCAAGCAAATGCACTTGGAATCACTCCCAATCTCACTATGATGACGAATCAATGATGGAGATGAGTGGGAGGTGTTTGCTTAGGCTCACAAGGATTTCAAGTATGTCAAAGTGCCAAGAGAGTGAGCCCTAAGCTAGCCACCAACTATTTATAGATGGCTAAAACAATAGAGTTGTTACCACTGTCGCAGGCTGACCGGACGCTGTGACTAGACACTGCCCTGCATCTGATCGGGTGAGTCCGATCACCTAATGGCTGCCACATGTCCCCCCTATTTGAACCAGAGCCGCCTGATCTCAACGGAAAAAAATGATCGCTTGCACAGCTAAGTTGTGACCGGACGCACTAACAGAAATGACCTGACGCCACGCCTTCAGAGTCTGGTCAACTCTAATAAGCATCTGAGGATTTTTGTTGACCGAATGCATCCGGTCCGAGGTTACCTCTTCGCATTGCTCCTCTCCGCGTGCCTATGAAGCTAACGCCAGCATACAACATAAGCTGACCTGACGCGCGCCCTAGCGTCCGATCATGCAAAGCCGCCACCACTCAACATGTGATCGAACGCGCCAGTCAAGTCAGGCTAGCATCTGGTCATCACTTGGCTCTCTCGGCCACTTCACACCACATTTAAAAATTGACCGGACTCGCCTGGCCAGCGTTCGGTCAAGACATGTCCAGCGTTCGGTCAATGTGCAGCTCCTCCTTTTCTTTTTCTAAATCCACAACCACTTCACCCTTACTTCCCTATTGCTAACCATGAAATATAGAACTTTGTGTGCACGTGTGTTAGCATTTTTCAAAGCATTTTACAAGGGTCAAAGTTAGCACACTAGGTCTCTAAATGCATATGCAAGAATCATGTCACCTAGTGGCACTCAATAAACCGTTTGGCCAAAGATTTTCCCTCTTCATAGTACGGCTATTGATCCTAAGTCACTCACACGCTCTATGGTGTCTTGAGTGCAAAGCAAAAACCTATCATATACCTTTGCCTTGATCATCTCGGTTTTGTTTTTCTCTTTCTTCTTTTCCAAATTGAGCTTGATCATCATCAACACATGTCCATCTCCATCTCCATGGACCTTGTCTTGCTCAATAACCAACCTAGCTCATATTACCACTAATGACAAAGGTTAGTGCTAGGTTTTAACAATTATCCAAAACTAAACTAGGGCTTTCACTCGAGAAGCGACTGGACGAATGAAAACTCGGGGCGGCTACCTATTATAGGTACGACGTCTCTGTTGATATTTGTTAACGCACATAGAAAAGGATCCGCAAGTGCATAGATATTGGTGAGATTCGGGAGATATTTCTAGAGTATCGTATTTGTTTATCCACAAGGAGAAAACGTGCGATGAATAACCTAAATCTACACTTAACCCCTAGGCCGCACTACATGGTAGCGAAGATATAAGCGATTAGAGAAGATTACGACGATAGTCTGGTTCCAACCTATGGTAAGCTATGAAACTATTGGTCTATGGGGACATACCGATGGAAAAGAGACACCACAGAGGATGCTTGACCAGGGCACTTAATCCTACCAATCCTTCTAACGGGATGTGGAGTACAAAGGAAGCAACATGATTGTCATGTCCCGCGCTACTACCACGGATCTGGCCAGACAGGGGATATCTACGAGTATCTCTAGCCTAAGCACCACGCTTACACTACAGACGATTACCCTACCCTCTACCGTGGAAGAGAATAAAGTAAACTCGTAAACCATAGAACAATAATAACAACGTACTTACTTAGTATTGGAAGTTGAATTACCGAAGAATCCTAGAACCAAGCCTCAGGTTAGGAGACTTGATCCCGCAGGTAGAAGCCAGAGAGGAGACATCGACATGCCATGCTTTCTCCAACTCATCCCTTCACTCTAACTCTCTCAATCTAGAAGAAGAACTCTAATCTCACATGGAGACTACAAAGCTAATCTCTCTTATATGTGCCCTAAGAGAGAAGATCCATTCAAGGGACCCCTCTCAGCTGATCCTCACAGGAAATAATGAAATAGGGTTTTAAGGGATGCCTCCTCTAGGGGCTAGGGGCCTTGCTTATTTAGCCCTCTAGGAAGCATCATAGCCCTCGGATCAAACTGACCTTGATCTACGATTATTATTGATCCTCAAAGGCGGTGGAGGCATGATCCAGGAGGTGGAGCCTGATTGGCTACCTGGGTGGGGCGCCCGCCCAGCTTTCGGGCCCGTTTCACCTCTGGTTTGTTTCTAGAGTCTTCTCGTATCTTCTAGATTATAGAAAAGTTATGTGTGGCCCTATTGTCTCTATGTAAACCTGACATGTCGGCATTCCTTGGTTCTTTTCATCTGACCACCTATAGAAACAAACATTCACCAAAACTCATGGAATTATGTTAGTAAACTCCCTATATCTAAGTGGTAATTATTGTTTAGTCCTTTTTCATGCTATGTTGACAGAAAAATGATACTTATCTACCATCAACAAACTCCCCCAAGCTTACCCTTTGCTCGTCCCTGAGCAAAGATAAACTCAGCGATGGATCAAGAGTTGCTACAATGCTTTCACGCCTCAAAAGTACACATGCATTCAAACAAGAACTCTCCTCTAGATTAGAACAAAATATCCTGACTTCAAACTTACCCATATTACCTTTTACCATGAGGCTTGTAGCCGTCACTTGGGTCTTGAGCAATTGAAAGATAGAACGGTCAAGTCAAGCGCTATGTCTTAAGCTCTTTGATCAACTATTATTTTGGAGTTTTGCAGGGTTTTCAAATAAAACTCAGAGATTCCTGTGTATGACCCTTTAACGTCTCTTCTTTATGGTATTTCTGGATCCTCACCAAGGCATTTTATGGTGTATGCCTTCTCTTTTCTCTCAAAATATATGGTATTTTTGGCATAAGGCATAGTAACATTATACCTTCTCTCTCTCACCCTACTTCTAATAGGTCTATCTGGAGCTCATAGGTGGGAGACAAGGAATCCATATTTGCAAACATTTATTGCATAGTCAGACACATGGATACAGAGGGACAAGTTCAGCCATATAGTCAAATCAAGATGTGCATGTGTGTGATCCTAAATATGGGCTGAGTGGATATGTATATAGTGGTAATGATGGTAGATGTAAGTGGAAATGAAGGGGTAGAGGAAAAATGGTGAATATCTATTTCTACTTTTGCTCCTTGAAAGAAATTTATATCTCTCTTAAACTTTGAAGAACTTGCTAAGAACTTGGGTTGCTGAAAAATCTCTCATAATTAGGACCCTTGTCCTTTTATTCTCTCTTTATTTTTCTTTCTCACTCTCTTTTTTTAAAGGAACTGAATATGATGGAATAATTTCTAAGTATCTTTTTGGAAACATAGATAAGAGATAGCAACAGAAATGTTGGAGCTTATAACAAAAGGGGCTAGCAATGGATGAAGGGTTCTGTTCACTCCCAGTATAGGAGCAGAACAACTTGTTGGGTTGTGTCTAATGGAAAATATTTAAATGCATACCTCCAGGGTAGAAGCAGCATAAGTAGGTGGAGTGTACGTGAATCTTGATTTTAACCGCATGACTAATCCCCTAGGGTCAACACAGACTAACCACACTCAATGTTTACAAGCAGCTAAGCTAACAAGTGAAAGTCTTTCCTAATCTAGTAAGCATGTATATATGGCTGTGGTAGGAATGAAACTCTCATCATACAGGAACTCATCATGCAAGATTTTTAATTTTCAAAGATAAATTCTCCAGAACTCTAATATCTCTAGGAGCATGATAAACAACAACTCAAAACCTTCCCATATCATATCCGCCAACTACCTAGACTTAGATCAAGCATTCACTACCCACGAGTTTCAGGTTCAAAGCAAATCTTAGATCAAAACAGTTGTGTCTAAAACTCATGAGAGTTCGAGGTTGAAAACTAGGTACTTGAAAGGAATTATGGCAGAGCAACTATCCATCATTTCCATGCAAGAGATTATTCGAGATTCTTCTTTTATTAACAACTTCTTTAAGAACAAAGACAAACAAACTAGACACACCCTTTTTATATTGTTTCTATTATTTTAGAATATTATTATTACTAAATAAGAAAACTCATAAAGAATAAGGTAAAACTAAGAGAAGAAACTACTTAGTTGGATACATGGGGGTGCTTTCCCCCAAGCTAGATGTTGACGTAGTCGTTCAATCTTATGAAGTAGCAGACTGGCAGCGGGGATGTTCTTTCTCCTCTAGTGGAGCATTAATTGATGTTGATAATTGTTGAGACAGTGCTCCACCAGTGGATAGAATATCCACTTGCTTGTTGGCCCTTCTTGGTCCTTCAAATCCTGTAGAACTCAAAAAGACAACAAAACTTGTGGAATAGATTAAGTGTTAGTGGTTGGCCACTCAAGCCTTAATTGTCCAGAGTTTTTAAGATTGTTCTTGATTTTTTAAGCAGAGTTTCAATAGGATTTCTCTCAAATACTTTTTATATTTTTATAATGTAGAGAAAGTCTAACAAGAGGAATGCATATTTATTTTTATTTTATGCCACCATAGTGAATATTCCTATGGGTCCTTACATGCCACAAAATTATTCACATGGGGCTTATAATTTATGAAGCAGCAAAGCAAACATATATTTATTTTATTTTCTAATGCAATGCTAATGTAGAAAAGTAAACATGTTAAAAGGAGAATGATTATGCAATTCCTGGAAAGTAACTATGTGAAAAGGGAAACTGATGCAATGCTGAAAAAGGATAAATATGGATAACTACCGATTTTACCTTTCGGCAAGGGTTCAGTGTTTTTAGGTCCTCTGAACAGGACCTCTTACCATGTTCATTTTGTAGGTGCACCATCTGATCCCATAGTAGAGATCTTAATAGCTTGCACCTCTTGAGATGGTATCACCCATGTTCCTTGCTCTTCCAGCAGTTTGAAGTGAAGTACTAGTTATGGAAACTGACAGCATCTTGCTCATTGTACGTGTTCGTAGGTCTAGGATCTTCACTTGTAGGATTCTTGGGGAGTGGACAAGCTCCTCTACTATTGTGTTCAAAGTGGGTCCTGCTCATAGAGACAAGGCAGAGATCAAGTGCATGGGCTCTGTTGGTGGAAAAACACCAACAAAACCAAAAGTTTATTCTTCTCTAACCTTAGGCATATTGAGCAAGATAAAGTTGATGTTTATGTGTTTTGCTTGAACTTGACATGGGTGATAGGATCAAACAATGAGCATGAATGTAACATTAAATCAATTGGGCAGATCAAATTTCTTAACCTTATGGAAGGATAGTCTATCTATGCATATTGTGTAATGATTCCATGATTATGACTATCAACTTCCAAAGAAAAGACGTGCAATCATTTCAGATCATTGAGTTAAGATTATAAGATCAAAAAAGTGGTAACAGGAATAAAGATTAGAGAACTAAGCATGTTGAGTTAATTAGGTTGGGTCAAATGAGGTTATAACTCAAACATGGTTGGTTCTCTATTTATGTGTATACCAGCATCAACGAAAGGATTTTAATGTGATGATCACTAACCTTAGGATGTTACCTTTAATGTTGGAGCGTGCTGGCACTAGAACACCTTGTGGAAGTTTTCCTTCATTGGTCATTCTTGTTCTTTTGTTCATGTGCCAATGTCTTCTCTGTTGCACTCCTTCTTTCTTACATTTAGTAATGTCATGTTTCATTCTCTCTTTAATTTGTGCTTGGACTGTTACCTCTTCTTATTGTTTCATTCCTACGAATCATTAGTGGACACACATACCCGAAGGAGTATACAAGTAATGATAGGGGCATTATTGTCAAAAAGCTAAGGGTTAGTTTCTATGCTATAGAAGAATTTATTTGAACATACTAGCACAGAAACATTCGCTATTACTTCTTTTCTAGAGGATTGATTTTATCTTATATTTGATTATCATATATAGGCATTATCAAATAACTCAAACTTATAGAAATAAAGCAATAGTTAATTGAGAGATTGTAAACCAGTGTGTAGAGCGATGAGAGCATGATAGGAGGAAGTTCATGGTTGGATCATCTAAAGGAGTTGGCCTTCCTTCCTCATGCATCAGCTTCTCAATCTAGTGAGGGTGCAGAAAGTTGCATGCTCTCCTCTTGTCAATCTGCTTCCATGGAGTGAGTGCTTTGATTGTGGATCATGCATTGTGGCACTCTTCTTCTTTCTCTTTGGCTATGAATGAGTTGTGTCTCTCTTGTGCAAGATTATTCTGTCTTTCTTCATCTCCAGTATGAGTTCATCTTAGGACTTTCCCATTTTGAATTTTGGAGTTTCTCTGCAGGGGTTAGTCTAACAAAATGTACCATTGTCTTTACTAGCAGTTTTTAGTTCAATAACCAAACTAGACTCCATGTCTAATCAGATTAAGGAAGGCTGTTTAACCTAAGCACCATGCTTAATTTAAAAGCCAATAGAAGCATGTACACTACTTCTAAACTAACACTTACTAGGGTAGACAAGGGTAGCATGAAAGCATTATAGAGATTTACTCAAACAATGATGAAAGAGCATGATTGTTGTTTAGCAAATTGAGCATGTATTAAAGGTAGGGACAACCACGATAATGTAGCAACATGTCAAGAAATGTATTTATGGAAGTCTATCCCCCAAGCTTGAATTTTGCAAAAAATTAAGATTGGATGAATGTAATTCAATGTTGCATAATGATTGGTTGGACATACCTTGCATTTGTTGTTCCTTCAATCTTTTTGCTCCAACCTGGAATGGTTAATGACAAGAATACCTAAAGGAATATTTTCACAATTATAACTCTATGCTCATTTCACAAGGGCAACACAGCAGAAAGGTGAATACTCATGTCATGGTCTGAATAGTGCTTGTTTTAGGACACTAAGCTTGTCCTTGGGAAACCTTCAGGATATGAATTAGCAAAGTGGTTTCCCCTCTAGCACTAGTTTATGTGTACTAATCTCAAGATTCCACACAACGAGATCTGTAATGTTTATGATAAACATGTGTCTACAACCACCCTTTCAAAATATTTAGGAACAAGGAGCATAAGGGAGTTGAAGATCTCGTGTGGGGCAATGTTAGAGAGACTAAGTGAATCAGAAGATTTCTTATACGAGCAAGGACTTGATAGGGTTTTTATAAAGTAGCTTCTTTGTTCATTGAAGTCTCCATCATTTTCAACTTCTAAGGGTGATTCGGCACAAATGTTCAAAATTTCCCTTGTATTGCCTCTTGAGTAGGTCTCATATAAGGGCTCACCTACACATTCAATGGAAATAGCACATAGGTTTTTAATGCTCGTTTGCCATTGATGTTGCTCTTCTCGATCCTCCTTATGGTCTTGATGAATCCTATGCTTTAGATGTCTCGGTGGATTTCTAGGATCGCTTAGGAGAAAGAGCATAGGAAGATTCATAGGGATCAAGGATGGGTTTAAAGATGGGTTCGAATTTCATATCTAATGTGGGCATAGAAAGGGAGAAGATAGGAGTGGATTCTAGATGGCTTTGCTCTCCTTCTATGGCATCACTTGACATGCTGTCCTTGAGTCTTTATAAATGTCCTTCAAAGGGAATGGATTTGAAAAGCTTCTAAAGAGATCCCTTCTTGAGAAGATTCAAACTATATGTACTAAAAAGGTCTCTTATGAAGCAGGAAGTTTATGCTCCTCCCAAGATCACTGGAAATGATTTCTAAGGGTAGAATTTCTTCTTCCCTCAGAGGATTTTGGAGTACAACTGGTTTGAGATGGATAGCCAAATCATGGAGTTGGAATGTTTGTAACATGGCTATAAAAACTTCCTCTTCTAGTTTGGGGGATGGTTCCTTCTCTTCCTCTAGGAGTTTATCATGAAGGCTAGTGCAAGGAGTGTGTCTACTAATAAGGACAAACCTTGATCCACTAAAGAAAGGAAAACTCCTCCAAAGGCGATATTATTAAGACCTGTATAAAGATGTTGAAGAAGAACAGGGTCTTATAAGGCTAGGTCTAAACCTAAATTTATAAGACGCTTGAAAGACTCCCTTAGTGCAGCCAAAAGTTCATTATCTCCTTGATCAGAACATAGGACCTTTGGTTCATTACGTTCTTCATTAGAAGATAGGACCTTGGGTTCATTATCTTCTTGATTAGAAGATAGGACCTTGGCAGTAGGAAAGGGTTAGTTTTGACCTATTGCAACCAAACATGGTGTAGCTCATAGCTAGATGTGAGAATCATGGGTTTTGGTGGCTCTAAGCTTTGGTTCATGGGTGCAGGATATTGATAGATAGGTGTGGAATTTGGGTTATCCACAAGGATAGAAAAGAAAAGGCAAAAGGAAAAGAGAAAAAGATAAAAGTATAATACAAGGTTAAGCAAGACTTGAGGTTAACTCAGCTAACGTCTTTCTCCCCGGCAACGGCGCTAGAAATGCTTATTGATATTTGTTAACGCACACAAAAAAGGATCCGTAAGTTCATGGATATCGGTGAGCATTTCACCCAGGAGATATTTCTAGAGTATCATATTTGTTTATCTGCAAGGAGAAAGCGTGCGATGACTAACCTAAATCTATACTTAACCCCTGGGTCGCACTACAAGATAGCGAAGATATAAGCAATTAGAGAAGATTATGATGATAGTCTGGTTCCAACCTATGGTAAGCTATGAAACTATTGGTCTATGGGGACATACCGATGGAAAAGAGACACCACAGAGGATGCTTGACTAGGGCACTTAATCCTACCAATCCTTCTAACGGGATGTGGGGTACAAAGGAAGCAACGGGATTGTCACGTCCCACGCTACTACCACGGATCTGGCCAGACAGGGGATATCTACGAGTATCTCTAGCCTAAGCACCACGCTTATGCTACACACGATTACCCTACCCTCTACCATGGAAGAGAATAAAGTAAACTCATAAACCATAGAACAATAATAACAATGTACTTACTTAGTATTGGAAGTTGAATTACCGAAGAATCCTACAACCAAGCCTCAGGTTAGGAGACTTCATCCCATAGGTACAAGCTAGAGAGGAGACACTGACATGCCGGGCTTCCTCCAACTCATCCCTCCACTATAACTCTCTCAATCTAGAAGAAGAACTCTAATCTCACATGGAGACTACAAAGCTAATCTCTCTTATATGTGCCCTAAGAGAGAAGATCCATTCAAGGGACCCCTCTCAGCTGATCCTCATAGGAAATAATGAATTAGGGTTTGAAGGGATGCCTCCTCCAGGGGCCAGGGGCCTTGCTTATATAGCCCTCTAGGAAGCACCACAGCCCTCGGATCAAACCGACCTTGATCTATGATTATTATTGATCCTCAAAGGTGGTGGAGGCATGATCCAGGAGGTGGAGCCTAATTGGCTACCTAGGTGGGGCGCCCGTCCCCACCCTTGGGGCGCCCACTAGGCTTTCGGGTCTGTTTCGCCTTCGGTTTGTTTCTAGAGTCTTCTCATATCTTCCAGATTATAGAAAAGTTATGTGAGGCCCTGTTGTCTCTATCTAAACCGAACATGTGGGCCTTCCTTGGTTCTTTTCAGCTGACCCCTGTAGAAACAGACATTCACCAAAACTCATGGAATTATATTAGTAAACCCCCTATATCTAAGTGATAGTTATTGTTTAGTCTTTTTTCATGCTATGTTGACGATTAAAAAATGATACTTATCTACCATCAATAGCCTCAAGGAACCTAGAGACGATGATGAAGACGATGACGGACACTGCGTTGCATAGGACAGATGATGAACTATCACCATGGCTACAGTGCTACCATGACCAGCACAGTAGTACCACATCAGACCCTATCGCGGCATGGCCACAAGACCAAGATGACAACCACGGCCAGGCGAGCATCAGAAGATGGTGTAGCTTGCAAGCCAAGTTAGCTAGGACCTCCCATAGGCTCTTGACCCTTCGGTTGGGGGAACCTCCACCTTGTAACGCGCCCTAGCCTAGAACTCTATATAAGGGCAGCTAGGACTCCCCTCTTAGGACACGGTCTTATTCTTTATTGAAACGATCCTGCATTCAACGAAGGGAATGCCACAGATTCGGCGTGTAATAGATGAACGAGTTCATGCCATTACCCAAATCTCAGTCAAATAACAGAGTCATACACGAATATCAGAGTAGAAATAGAAGGTTTACATTAATTATTATCATCGCCACACAGGGCGGAACACGCTCACACATAGCAACTAGAATAGCATCACAAGACAGCAGCGGAAACTAGGACTCCTCACACTAAGCTTGAGCGCAGGGCGAACCCCTACTCCTCCCAGTCGTCCTCCTCGTCGAACTCGGGCTCCGTGCCTGCCAAAAATCTATCAGTACGCTTGGTACTAGCCACGCATCTCCCACCTTAGGATGCATTTGCTTTGTGGAACTGGATGCAAAGGGGGGGTAAGAAAAGACCTTTCTTTGGTTGTGGTTTCCTTAGCGAGTAATCAATATATTAATAATATAAGTTTGTCAAATTTTAACCCATCTCATTCACACACGTTATCCCATCCCAACACATATCTCACCACCACATCACATCTCAACTCACTCATCGGCACAGGAGACTCCCTCTCGCCCATGTCTCAACGGCTAAGGCCGGAACACACAATGAAATCCCAGGGAAGGTAGAAGGACTCCTCTCATCTAGTCAAGTGAAACTGTACTTAGGAAAGGTCCATAGCCGGAAGGTTTGGCATATGTATCGATCGATCAACCAGAAACTCTGCAGAGGTTTACACATCCCACAAGATAGCTATCCTCGACGATGCCTCGTCTAAGCTGATTCCGGGCCGCCTACCGACTAGAAACGGTACCACCCTATCACTCATAACTGGGGCCGTGTCGGAGTGCCACCAACACGCTAAGACTGTGAGACGTAGTACTTGGCCCCTGAGTACTATGCTATCTTGGGAGGGTGTGGGTCCTCATGCCTGTACCTTCCTGCACTATATGCTAACCTCTCAATAGAAGTGGCACCGCACTAGCAAGTCGAATGTCCGTCTCCTCCCCACAGAAGCGAGTGGGCATGCAAGGATTCCTAAGACCCGATCCATAGGCGTGTCTGTCCTTAGGATGACTAAGTAGGACATCTTCATGAGGAGAAACCATTTTCCGCTTAATGGAACATCCGGCACCCCGTGCCATCACAACACCTCCCATCCCAGGGCTTCATCCCACGAAGACACTCCACCTCGGAACCTCTCCCTGTCACATGTACCCGCCACTGGCACCTCACATGGCGAACGCCTAGGTAGCATCCTCCGGCAAGACTTGTCTTCCTGACTCGTCGTAGATCCTGATCGGTCGACTCAACCCTCACCACACACCCTAGACTCACGCCAAGATCTCCCCAAGTTCATTATCAGGTTATTATCAGGTTTATGGCACCTCGTCCCTATCTCATACGCCTCTCACTCACTAGCATCACATCACAGATATAATGCGAGTAAGAGTAAAGTAATGAGTAACGAGTGATAAAGCAACATCTAGTCTAATAGCAGGGTGAGCAGGTGTAAGGTTGCAACAAGGTAAGTGGCTCAAGAGTAGTAAACTACCATGCAACCTATCAGTAATATTATGACATAAAAGTAAAGCACTAGCAATTCTAAGTATTTGCAATGCGTAATAGGATCTATGAATGGGTGGGGCGTGGCACCTAGGAGGTCGTCACCCAAGTCGTTAGTGTAGTCAGGATCGAACTCCGCAGTCGGTGGCTCCTCTTGGTCTGTAAAACGTGACATACGGCCACGTCAGCGGCTCCTATATAGGTGCACAAAGAAACAACTAAAAATCAAAAGATCCAAATACACTCAAGCATAGGCCTATGACGTAGAGCTCATTTTTAGAAAAATTTGGACTCTGGTTTGGCATTTTTCTGAGCTATGGTTAATTAATTATGAATTTTTGAAGGTTTAAACTATTTTCAAAAAAAGAAAATGGATAAAAAAATCCAGGGTTTGACACGTGGCAGTTCGTGATTGGACGAGTGAACAGTGCAGTCTATGACAGGTGGGGTCCGTGAACAGTGGCTAACAAGTGGGCCCCAGTCAACGTTCACCGGTCAATGGTCAATGCTGACCGGGCCTTGAATGGGCCTCGGTGGGCCGGGTCAGGCCGGTCCTAGGCCGGGTTGGGCCGCCTGGCCCGGACACATGTCGGACAGGTAGGGTGGCCACGCGGCTCCCTTGGGCCTCCACTGGGCTTGGTCCACCCGGGGTCTGCCTCATGATGGACCCGCGGCTGTGGGCGCATGGACCGCTGGTTTGGATTACCGTGGTCCGAGTCCACCTTCTCTCCCCCTTTTCTCGGCTCGCGGTGGACTAGGTGTAGGCAACGGTCGTGGTTCCTCCCCAAAATCTTCTCAGCTCCTGCGGTGGAGCTCCGTCGGTGGCGGGGCTGCCCCAACGCGTGCCGATGGTCTTCTAGGGGGGTTCTGTGGTGGTGCGGCATGGTGAGCTTGATGGTGAGCCAAGAGTTGGCTTTTGGAGGTTACAGTGACAAGCGTTGGTGCGGCGGTGGGCCATGGTGGTGCAGTGGCTGCCATGCGCCCGGGGGTCCTTTTGGTCGGCTAGGTCACGCGGTACTCTCCCCACATCATGTAGTTGCGCGAGGCGCAGACGGGCTGTGCTTGCCTCTTCTAGACTAGGCGGAACGCCTCTTGCCATGATTTGCCCTGTCTCGAGTCTAGTCATGGTGAGCGTGCTCCCGTGCGCCGACGCCCTCGGCATGGCGATCTCAGCCGCTTCTCTAGTGGCTCCAAACTCCAACCTAGAGCATGCACAGGCCTTAACGTGGTGCGGTGGGTCACCTCTGATCCTTTTCCCAAACGCTACCACCCAGGGTGTGTAGTGTGACATCGCCATGGCCGTGCTCCGACCATGGTGGGCGTGATCGGTGCAGCTCTGTTCTCTCGGTGCTCCCTGGTCCTAGCGGCTTGGTATGGCCACTCCTTGCATCAAGTGCATGTGCGAGCGTAGGTGTGCGATGTATGCACCAAGGCTCAGCCTTTGGCCATCCCTGGTACAGGCACGGTCGGCGCTCATGGTGACTGCGTTGTGAAAAAAACAGGGACGGCGACGTGGTGCTCACCGTGGGGATCGGTGATGATAGGCTAGTGGTGCTGAGGCGAGTCGAAGCAGCGTTGAGGCGGTGCGGTGCCATGCAGAACAACTGCGTCGACGTAGTCGTTCGGGTCATCGTCCTCTGCTCCGGTGGAGTCCTCCCTCCTCCACCCGGTTCTCACATTCTTCTTTCCCCCCCTCTTTTCTCCTCCTCACTATGGTACATGGTGAAGGGTGTGGATTGCCACCTGGTGGCGGCGGCAGGCGGATGAGGAGGGGTAGGGCACCCAAGGTACCCTTTTATATTCGTAGCGGTCCAGGCGGGCGGCGATGCCCGATTGGTGGTGGAGAGGCATGCGGGGGGGGGGGGTACGTGGACTGCAATTGGGTGCTCCGGCTAGGGCTTGCCGCCGTTTGGCGTGGTGCGGCGGTGCATTTCGCGTGAGCCTGGCTAGTCAACAAAGAAAAGAGGGGCTCTTTGGCTCCCATGGCGTCATGGCCGTGGGCCTTGGCGGGACGTCATCACGGCGAGGTGAATTTGAAATGGGGGCGGAGCAACTGTGGCTCGGATCATGGACGCGACGCGCGATCATGCCTCCCTGCTAGGCGCCCTTGGCGATCGACGGTCGAGGGCACAGTCCCGCCCTTGGATTCCCCCACCGGGCTCTGCTCTCTGCTCTACGTCAAGAAAAGCAGGGGAAGTGAAGGGAGTAAAGGAGGGGGATGATGTCCGGGGGCCACTCGCCAGCAAGAGGAAATGACAGCTCCTGGTTCATCATGGAGCGGGCGTGCGGTTGGGCCGACCTACGACGCAGATGGCGAGGTGGATCGGCTTGCTGGGCTGGACCGGAGCGGTGGTGGGGAAAAAGGAGGCAGCGGTTGGCCGGCTCGGTGGGCTTGCTCATGCGCACGCTTGTGGCAATGCCAGTGGCTGTAAGCTGGGCCTGGCTAGGCTACCTAGGCCGATTTGGCCTTTTCTTTTCCCCTCTTCCTTTCTAAGCTTTTCTATTTCATTCTCCACCATACTTACTAATCCAAAGGCACCTACATGTATATACATGTGTGCCAAGTATGTATACACCCTTAGGGGTAGTCCACTAGAGTCTAGGGTTGGTGGGTCTGAGTCCAAGTGTAGGCACTTAGGGGTTAATTAACTAGCAAGATTATTTATATAAAAGAAGTTGTTGATTTTATTAGCAATACATAAAATCAAATAAGAAACAACTCACCATTAATTAATTAAATGTGAATGCTCTACTTTGCTATGTAGGTGCTACTTGTGCAACTACATGGGTGTTTTTCCTATATGACACTCACCAAACATGGGCATGTTTGCGAAAATTTTTTCAGTTGTGATTTTTGGGTTTTTGGAAAAACTAGGATGTTACAGTCCTCCCCCCCTCATTGGAATCTCATCCCAAGATTTAAAGTGTGACATACCTCTCGAACAAGTAGGGGTAACGGATCCGTAGCTGACTCTTTCTCCCATGTTGCCTCTCTCTTAGTGTGATTGCTCCATAAAACTTTGCACATTGGTATAGTGGTGCTTCATGTGTCTTTGGTTGCTCTGTCAAGAATCTGGACTGGGTACTCTCGGTACTCAAGCGTGTCCTGAATATCAAGCGCATCTGTGTGAACCTGTTCCTCTGGCGGCTTCAAACACTTTCGTAACTGCGATACATGGAACACTGGGTGCACACCTACCAATTCCTCAGGCAACTCAAGCCTGTATGCCAATTTCCCAATCCTCTCTGAGATTCGGTAGGGACCTACATACCGCGGGGCTAACTTCCCTTTCACATGAAACCAGAAAGTGCCACGGAGAGGCGAGACCTTGAGGTAGACATGGTCTCCAACCTGGAACTCGAGGTCTCTTCAACGGTTATCTGCATAGCTCTTTTGTCGGCTTTAGGCAATCCTCAAATTTTCTCGCACCTGAGCTACTCCCTCCTCGGCCTCCTTGATCTTAGCAGGGCCGAAGAACATTCACTCTCCTACCTCGGACCACATCAACAGGGTTCTACACTTCCTCTCGTATAAGGCCTTAAATGGTGACATCTGAAGACTAGCCTGATAGCTATTGTTGTATGAGAACTATGCAAGCGGTAAACTCTTCTCCCAATCTGTCCCATACTTTAGTACGCAAGCTCGTAGCATGTCCTCGAGAATCAGATTCACTCTCTCTGTCTTCCCATTCGTCTGAGGGTGATAAGCGGTGCTATAGTCAAGACGAGTGCCGATCGACTTGTGCAAACTCTGCCAGAACCTAGATGTCCGCTATGTTCCTCTATCAGATACGATGCTAATAGGTGCCCCGTGAAGTCAGAGAATGTGTTCGATATACAGATCTGCCAGCTTCTCTACACGGTAGTCAACCTTGATAGGTACAAAGTGAGCTACCTTGGTCAACCTGTCCACTATAACCCAAATGGAGTCATGGCCTTTCGGGGATCGAGGCAATCCCATGATGAAGTCCATAGATATGCATTTCCACTTCCACACGAGTACATCTAGTGGCTTCAACAAATCAGCTGGTCTCTGGTGTTCGGCCTTAACCCTGTTGCATATATCACATCTGGCTACATGACCTGCAATATCCTTCTTCATGTCCTTCCACTAGAACATCTTTCTCATGTCGGCATACATCTTTGTACTGCCAGGATGGATGCAATACTTAGAGTCAGGCGCTTTTGCCAGGATCTCCTTACAGATGGCCTTATTAGATGGTACACAGACTCTATCGTTGCACCAACACACTCCTCGTTCATCTACTCGGAACTCAGGGTACTTACCAGCTTCCATCCATTCACAAAGCTGCAAGATCTCAGGGCATTTCTTCTGTACCTTATGAATGCGGTCCATTATGTTGTATTGCACTCACAGTTCATTCAACATGCCCTTGGGTATGATCTCGAGGTGAAGTTCACCCATTTCCTAACGTAGCTTGGATGGTACGACCTCTATGGACAGACTGTGGCAAAAGCTCCTATGGCTCAAGGCATCTGCAACTACATTGGCTTTCCCTGGATGGTAGTGAATTTCCAGGTCATAGTCCTTAATCAACTCTAGCCATCGACATTGTCTCATATTTAGATCCTCTTGGGTGAAGAAGTACTTTAGGCTCTCATGATCGGTATAGATATCGCACTTGTTCCCGATCAAGTAATGCCTCCAGATCTTTAGAGCGTGCACAACAGTGGCTAGCTCAAGATCGTGAGTAGGGTAGCGCTGCTCATGGTCCTTCAACTAACAGGATGCATAGGCAATGACTCTCCCATTCTGCATCAGAATACAACCAAGTCCCGGTCTGGATGCATCACAATAGACCATGAAGTCCTGTCGGATATCAGGCAAGGCAAGAACAAGAGTGGTGGTAAGCTTCTGTTTCAGAGTCTAGAAACTGAGCTCACACTCGGGTGGCCACTCAAATTCATTGGTCTTCTTCAGGAGGTTGATCATGGCCTTGGCTATCTTAGAGAAGTTCTCAATGAATCTACGATAGTAACTAGCTAACCCAAGGAAACTGCGAATATCTGTCGGATTGCGGGGTTGCTCCCACTCTTTCACAACTTTGATTTTTGCGGGATCAACAGCAACACCCTCAGCTGTGAGTACATGGCCGAGAAAAGTGACTTCTTCGAGCCAAAACTCGCACTTACTAAATTTAGCATATAGCTGATTTTGCTTTAACCTCTCTAGAACTACTCTCAAGTGCTGCTCATGCTCTTCAGCGATGGATGAATAGACAAGAATGTCATCTATGAACACCACCACGAACTTATCTAGCTCATCCATGAACACCTTGTTCATCATGTTCATAAAGTAGGCCGGTGCATTGGTGTGGCCAAAGGACACAACGGTGAACTCATACTGCCCATACCTAGTGACAAAAGCGGTCTTAGGAATATCCTTAGACCTGATCTTCATCTGATGGTACTCAGATCTGAGATCGATCTTGGAAAAGAACTTGGCATCCTTCAGCTGATCCAAGAGGTCATCGATTCTAGGAAGAGGATACTTGTTGTTGACTGTCACGCCATTCATATTCCTATAGTCGATGCACATCCTCATAGAGCCATCCTTCTTTTTTCACAAACAAGACAAGGGAACCCTAGGGTGAAGCACTAGGTCTGATGTACCCCTTGTCAGACAACTCCTTGAGCTACTTCTTGAGCTCCTCCAGCTCATCGACTGACATGTGGTAGGGCCTCTTAGCAATGGGCCTGGTACCAGGCAGTAAGTCAATCACAAACTCAACATCCCAGTCAGGAGGCATACCCGGTAACTCCTCAGGAAACACATCAGGGTACTCACACACGACGAGCACCTCCTCAACTGATTTGGCCTCCAAGGCACTCATCAAGGTGTCTGTCTTCTTGTGGTGAGGCTCACATCTGATTACTCGGCCACTCGGATGTGTAATCTCCACATATCCGGGTGAGCAAGATATCACTTCCTTGTGCAGAGTCAACCAATCCATACCCAAGATAACATCTAGACCTTCTAACGGAAGTAAGGTGAGGTCGGTCAGAAAGGTGCAACATTCTATAGTGATACTCACTCCCTTACAGATTTTGGTGGATCTGGTGGTACCTAAGGGGGATATGGTGTCTATGGGTACACTCCGTGGTGTGACAGGTATGTTGTGCTCTCGTGCAAACTTAGATGCTATATAAGAACATGTAGCACCAGAGTCAAAAAGAACATATGCTAAAACTCCCTGTACCAAAAACATACTGTACACCACGTCGGGGGCATCCTAAGCATCCTCCGTGGTCAGGTGAGTGAGATGGCCACGGGTGGCTCCCACGGCTAGCTTGCGAGGCACTCCCTGAGCAGGTGCCTACCTCATAGGGGTCTAAACTGGAGGGACCCTCTGTGGACAGACCGCTGACTTGTGACCTGGCTGGCCATAGGTGAAGCACGTGAAGGGCACACTGCCTTTGGTGGTGGACGTAGGTGCCTTACATGTACTCTGGCTCGGGCTCTGAGCAGGGCGGCCCAGAGCGGGGCGGTGGCTGTTGGCGGAGTAGAAACCACCACCACGGCTCGAAGCAGGTCCCTAGGCAAAGCGAGAGCGGGACTGCGGTGGAGCAGACCCATGCTACCTCGGGGCCAGGGTGCGAGAGGAACCCTTGCCCCAACGCCTCTTCTCCTTCCTCTCCCTCTGAGCCTCAGCCTCCAGGCGATCCTTCTCCATCTCCAGCACCTTGTTGATCATCTATCGGAGGGTATGACACTCATGGCCCGAGAGAGCGATCTTGAGGCACGAGTTTAGCCCCTTCTTGTAGTGGTACATCTTCTTCTTGTCAGTGCTGGTCTCCTCAGGAGCATACCGCATCATGCGAATGAAGCGGGTGGTGTACTCCTGCACCTTCAGAGTCCCCTGGGTGAAGTTGCGGAACTCCTCCACTTTGGCATCCATGACGCCCTTGGGCACGTGGTGCTCATGGAAGGCCTCAGTGAACTCTTCCCACGAGATGCTCCCGGGGTCATCGTGGGCATCACAGTAGCCATCCCACCAAGCGCGCGCAGCGCCAGTGAGCTGATGAGTGGCTACTCCCACACACTTCTCGTCAGTGTAGGTGGTGAGGTCCAGCTTCTTCTCGATCTCCCGTAGCCAGTCCTCGATGGCGATGGGGTCATCGTCGGCATAGTCGAAGGTAGGGGGCCTCAGCTTAAGGAAGCCCTCTAACTTCCTCTAGAAGTCATTCGGCTATCCTCCGTGGCGGTGATGGATTCCCTCAGCCAAAGTCTCTAGAAGGCAGGTTTGGCGGTCCATCACCTCTGCCAGTTGTGGTGGTGGCAGTGGCAGTGGCGCTTCTTCTCCAGGTGCAGCGGCTCCAACCCCACCTCCAGGTTGAGCGGCTCCTACCTCACCAGCGGGCTCCACGGGGATAGGCTCCTCCATGGCAGCGAGAATGGCGAAGGGAGCTCCATGGCCTCCTCCACGGCCACGGCCACGCCCACGGCCCATGGGTGTGGGGGAGGGCGAGTAGTTGTTCAGATGAGCGGAACGATGGCAAGACATCTCACTGCAGGGTTAGGTCAAGATTGATGGTTTATTAAGTGATTACACAATTTTGATCACAATTTCAAAAGATTGCTACCCGACACTCAATACAAGAAGGCGATAAGAACCATAAGACGCGGTAAGATCCAAACATCCAATACATGGTTTTATTACAAAGCGACGTCTCTAGTAGCTACACTTTGGCAGACTCGCGGGAATCGTGCTACACGCAGGCAGCTCAAAAGTGGACAATCTACTCTACTCCAAGGGATGAGTCATGTCTCATGGCCCATGTAGGGCTCATCAAGGTTACTACTACATTATTACATGATCGTGAGAGGGTAACTACTCCTGTCCGAAAGTGGCGGGTGGTGTAGACGGGCCATCGGTGGAAGCGGAAACCTTGGAAATGCGGTCCATGGCACGGAGCTCATTGTCGGTGTGGTGAATCCTCGCAACACGGGCAAGAGCGTGCTCCAGCATCTCAGTCTATGGAATCTGAGGATAGTCCGCGGATGAACATGCTGCCAGGTTGAGCTTGGTGGGCTCAACGTGGAAAGTCTGCCTGCGCAGCTTCCAGCGCGTTCCAGGCGGAAGAGGGTCCTGTACCATCTCGATCTCCTGGACGCGCTTAGCATCAGTGATGACCCAGGCCTAACGGAGACGATTCACCTTGTCTTGGAGGAACTCGGTGCACTTGACGTAGTGGGTGAGGTGGTGCGCATTGTAGGTGGAAACAATGGCAACCCTTTGAAAGGTCTTGATGGCTAGAGGGGGGTGAATAGCCTTTTTTAAAATTTTCTACAAAGACAAGCTAAACAAGTTTATCAATATACTCCCTCCTTTCAAATATCTAGAGTATATTAGCAAAAAAATTCAAAAGTCTCCATCGTTTAAGTCCGGGACCACGCCCTCGCATCGTTCCCAGGCACCCGCGCGCTTCCTCGTACGCGTGTGCATTCACTGTTGCGTCGTTGCCCATCGCTTCGACTGGCCCCTCCGTTCCCTCCCGTTAGAATGCAAAGCCTTTCTGTTGCTTCAAATACTCCCCATCGCCTCCAAGTACTACTCCATCTGTCGATGTGTTAGCCTCCACGAAGAACTCGACTGCAATGGACCAGGAAGGAGAGGCCGGCCATCAACGTCTCGTGTGTGGCGTGAACTGGGCGCTAGACTCCAAAGATGTTAGTAAGGAACTTCATGACAAAGAGATTGATGAAGCCACCTCCTTGCTGCTACCCGTTTATCTACCTAGCATGTATGGCTCCCATGATGAGGACGTGCGCGATGCTGCACTAACTCATTTTTGGATTGGCCGTGGGTTTATTCATGGCTTTGGATCAGCAATGGAAGCAGTTGAAACACCTGAAGATGAGAAGATAGAGGAAGCCAAAATTTTCGGAATCTGATGGTGATCGAGCGGGTTTCCGTGAGCGCGGGAGAGCGGGGTGCGTACGTGAATGCAGGCGCGCGATCTTGAGCGCGCTAACGGCGTTTTCAGCGGTGTTTACCTGGGCAAACGAAGGGACGTCGGGCATTAAGATGAACACAACGATTAAATGAAAAGCGGCGCTCGTGGCTGCATGTTTCCATGCTCCTTGGTCATCGTGTCCAAGCCTAATACGCTCTAGATATTTGAAAGGAGGGAGTAACAAATAGCGAGATGCGAGTTTTGCTTAGCCTATGGGGTGTTTGCAAGCCACCTAACCAATTCACAATTCTAGTATATTTGCACTCAACCGCACAAGTCAAACCCAACAACTTAGCTACAACTAAAGCTAACTAGCTACACAAGCTAAGAGCTACACTAACAAGCTAGCAAGGTAACTAAGAAATTAATACAAGAGAGAGTTAGGAGAGTATCACCGAGGGGTGAAGTATTGAGCCAACCAATCAATATGATCAAGAGATGAATTCCACAATACACAACCACCTGGATCAATTAATCGCAATAAGAATGATGACATGAAGATTTATCCTGAGGTTCACGTGCTTGCCGGCACGCTAGTCCCCGTTGTGTCCCTCTTCACAAAGTGTTTTGGTGGCTAATCGGTCACACACCGAGCCTCTCAAAAGGCACCACAAGAACCTACCAGATGGCAAGAGGTTGCTATGACACGAGCAATTTACTAATGTTGCCTTTGGCGCTTCACCGAGGTAGGCACAAACCCCTCACAATCACCAGAGGTGGCCAAGAATAATCACCAACTCTTGCCAATGCCTCCAAGCTGCTCCAAGTCGTCTAGGTTGCGGCAACCACTAAGAGAAACAAGAATCCTGCAGCAAATCAACCACCAAGTGCCAACTAGATGCAATCTCACAATGAAAATGCACTTGGATCACTCAATCTCACTTCTAATATGCAAAGAAGCAAGAGAGATGAGTGGGAGGGGATGTGCTCAGCTCAAAGGAGTGCTAGAATGATCAATAAGCCAAGAGATACTCCAAAGAGCTGGCCAACACCTATTTATAGACGTACCCCTTCGAATAGAGCCGTTAGGCAATTGATTCTGCTACAGTCACGCTGACCGGACGCGCTGGTCGCACAGACCGGACGTGCGAAGCTCAACCGGACGCGTTGGTCCCGTAACCGACCGAACGCGCTAGTCAAGCCAAGCAACGCTCCAGTGAGTCAGCGACCGGACGTGCTCCTAGATGAACCAGATGCCACAGTGCCAGCATCTGGTTTGAGTCCAGTAAGCTCCCATAACGACCGGACATGTCCGATTAGAAGACCAAGACGCGCGCAAACACTGAGCACTGACCAGACGCGTCTGGTCAAACATTGAGCACTGACCAGACACTGAGGACTGACCCCAAACCCTCTCTACTGCTGAAACTCCAACACCATTGCAAATGTGCTAACACCACCAAGTGATCACGTCATGTGTGAGTGTGTTAGCATTTTCACAACCATTTTTCGAGGCGTTATTAGTTCTATCCAAATGCATATGATTATGAAATGCACACCTAGAGGCACTTAGGAGTTCAATAGGCACGTCATTCCCCTCTTTATAGTACGGCTATCTATCCTATAATGTAACCACACCCACTAGGTGTCTTGGTTACTGAAACACAACCCTTAAGCATATACCTTTGCCTTGATCACATAGGGTTGCGTCCAAATCCAACTGTGGCCATCATGATCACCATGTTCATCTTGCCACCAACCTTGGAATGTACTAATCCTCATATGTTATATACAACTTAGGCATATGATTAGTACTTAGGCATTGTCACTAATTACCAACACCAAACATAGAGCTTTCAATCTCCCCCCTGTTGGTAATTGGTGACAACCCTTTCACAAAGATATTATGATAAAATTTTAATTGAACCCATGTCACATTGTCCAAGTATATTACCATGTGTAAGAATTACGGACAAGTAATCATGAATTCAAATTGATAGCAATGGCTCCCCCTACATGTATGTTATATGTTTGGATTTAGGAAGCATACATGCTTAGATAGGAAAAATAGGAGCATTGATTACCAATAGGTGCTAAGTGTTTTAGATTATAGACCTTTGAAGCGTGATACCATCGGAGTAGCGATAAACACCATCTTAGCACCTTGTGTAGTTAGATACCACTTGGAAAAGCACAAACATAACTAGAAACCTCATGAGATCAACATTATAAGCAAGGCTCTAGTACCACTTTGAAAAACATGAAGCAAGAAAAATCTAACTACTTCCTATTCATGCTAGTACCTCAATATACCATTCAAATTATACTAGCAAGTCACCACACAAGCAATGTATCGGAGAAAAAGAAATGCATAACTATGCATCATACATATGAAGTGCACATGGAAATGCAACATTCATGTTTAAGAGCTTGCTCCCCCTACTTGTGTGCTTAAAATTTTAGTTGACCCCCTTCTTTTATCAATTATCCCCTTTAGGTTTTCTCCCCTTTTAGAATCTATCTTTGTGAAAACATTTTCTCCCCTTTTGGCACCAATGACCACAAGGGACCAATTGTAGATAGATTATCATGTTGAATTATGGGGTGAGGATCAAGTTTGTAATTCAACCTAGATTGCTTGCATAAATAAAATGCTTCGGTTTGATCTAAGGGCAAGCTTCTTCACACCTCACGAGAAGGGTTATCATGCACCATGTTGAAGCAAATATTTAGACAAGTGATCTAGATTAAACACTTAGGATCACAAGCTACTTAAACAAGTTATATGCTACCACTAGATCATACATAGTAAAGAAACAATAGTGGCACCATATAACCTTCAAATTCATTTGATTTTTATGAATGAGCCTAGAACATGTAAATTATGACTAGATGCACTAAACAAGTCCTTAACATAGAATGCATGACATGTCAACCAAATGTACCTTGCTTTGTCTTGGAGGAGAGGCATGTCATATATGGGGTGCATCAACTCATGTTGGAGAAGTCAAGTATGTTCAACTCATTCTTGAGCTTGTGAAATCTTTTCTCATCAAGTGGCTTGGTGAATAGATCGACTAGTTGATCTTCGGTGCCTACACTCTCAATAGCAATGTCACCCTTTTGTTGATGATCTCTAATAAAGTGATGGCGAACATCAATATGCTTTGTTCTTTGATGTTGAACTGGATTATTGGTTAGCTTCACGGCACTTTTATTGTCACATAGCAATGGCACATTCTTGAAGTTGATTTAAAAATCCTTCAATGTTGCCTTCATCCACAAGATTTGTGCACAACAACTACCCACGGCGATGTATTCGGCTTCGACGGTAGATAGTGCAATACTATTTTGCTTCTTGGATGACCATGAGACAAGTGATCTTCCCAACAATTGACAAGTCCCAAAGGTGCTCTTTCTCTCAACTTTGTCACCGGCATAGTCGGAATCCGAATATCCAACTAGCTCAAAGCTTGCACCTTTGGGATACCACAATCCAACATCTTGTGTATGCTTCAAATACCTCAATATTCTATTTTTTGCCTTCAAATGACTTTCTCTTGGTGAGGCTTGAAATCTTGCACACATGCATACACTAAACATCACATCGGGCCTTGATGCCGTCACATAGAGTGGGCTACCAATCATTGATCTATATAGTTTTTGATCCACCATGTTACCACTCTTATCACTATCCAAGCTTCCACTTGTGCCCATTGGGGTTGTAATGCCCTTTGCATCTTCCATGCCAAACTTCTTTAGCATATCCTTTATGTATTTGGTTTGGCTCACAAATGTACCTTCTTTCATTTGCTTGATTTGAAGTCCAAGGAAGAAGCTAAGTTCACCAATCATTGACATTTCAAACTCCTTTGCCATCATCTTTCCAAACTCATCACAAAAATCTTTGTTGGTTGAACCAAAGATGATATCGTCAACATAGATTTGCAACAAAAACAAGTCCTTGCCTATCTTCTTGGTGAATAGTGTTGTATCAATTTTGCCCATGACAAATCCTTTGGATAGCAAGAAGTCCCTCAATCTTTCATACCATGCTCTAGGTGCTTGCTTCAATCCATAAAAAGCCTTCCTTAACTTGTATACATGGTTAGGTTTCTTGTCATCTTCAAAACTGGGAGGTTGCTCCACATACACCTCCTCTTAAATGTACTAGTTGAGAAATGCACTCGTCACATCCATTTGATATAATTTAATATTGTGAGCACAAGCATAGGCAAGTAGAATCCTAATTTCTTCCAATCTAGCAACCGGGGCATATGTTTCACCAAAGTCAAGACCCTCTATTTGTGTGTAACCTTGAGCCACTAGTCTTGCTTTGTTCCTTACTACTATCCCATCTTGATCGTGCTTGTTGCGAAAGACCCATCTTGTTCCAATGACATTGTGATCCTTTGGCCTCTCAACTAGTTCCCATACTTCATTTCTCTTGAAGTTGTTGAGCTCTTCATGCATTGCATTTACCCAATCCGGATCTCTCAATGCTTTATCAATGTCCTTGGGTTCTTCCATTGACACAAAAGAAGAGTTAGCACAAAATGATGTCAATCTTGATCTAGTTTGAACTCCTCTTTGTATGTCACCAATGATGGAATCCAATGGATGGTCTCTAGCAATATTGGTTGGTTGAAGCACTTGCACTTGATTGCTTGGATGTTGATGTTGATCATGAGTTAGAGATGATGAACTAGCCACTCGTTGATCTTGTTGCACTTGAGATGATGTACTAGCTTGATTTTGCACAAGAGAACCCCTAGCTTCAGTGATTGGACTTTGGAGCACTTGATCTTTGTTGTCATCCACATCAATCACTTGCTTTGGTCTAATGTCACTAATATCCATTCCCTTTATAGCATTACTCAATTGAGTTCCTCTCACATCATCCAAGTTTTCTTCTTCATCTTGAGAGCCATTAGTTTCATCAAACTCAACATCATGTACTTCTTCAAGTTGTTCACTAGCTAGGTTCCATACTCTATAAGCGTTGCTTGAAGTTGAGTAGCCAAGTAGGAAGCCTTCATCACATTTCTTTTCAAACTTGCTCAATGTAGTGCCTTTCTTCAAGATATAGCATGATGAGGACATGGCACCTTCGGATATGAACAATGATTATAAGGTGCACTCGTTCCTACATTTGCATAGTGGCTTTGGTTATAATTCACTTGGTTCCACATGTACATGTCACTATTTGATTGTATGTTCAAATGTGTTTCATAATGGAAGTTCATCAAAGTTGAATTTTTGGTTCGTTGGCAGCTCGACAGTGCCTCATTGGGAAGGCCATAACTCATCAATCCGGAGTGCGATCGAGGTCAATGTGCACTTGTTTGAAAGCTTGTTTGATAAGCTTTCAAATAGATCTGGTCCCATCTCAATATCACATCGGCAAGGCCTCCAAATCACAAATATATTCTGTCGCTATTTCTGGCGAGAGCTACACTGTCGTCATGCGCTTGTTAGACATCCTTGGGACCCAGGCCCAAGTTGGAGCACGCCCCAAGAAGATGGAGAACACCTAAGAGATGGCCTTGGATGACCACCTCCTTGGCCACCACCTTAGGAGGCCAGCGAGGACGTCCAAGCCAAGCCAGAGGCCCAGTCCAATCCGAGTTCGAGTCTGCCTCGGCCATCAGGATCAGTCTGCAATAAAATGGATGCCTAGGACGCATCCGAACTCCGTTTTCGATGATCCACATATGGATGGAAAGATAATTTGATAAGGAAGCCAATCCAAGTGGTTTCACATCAAAATCTCTTCGAAATCAACAGGAATCATTGAAACAAGTTAGCATCCAGAATCTGTCAGGGTGTTGCGACACCTTCTTTTGGGCCGTTGGGCCTTGTAACGTGTTGGGACACCTTTAGGACGTGAAGAGGGATCCTTGGACGTCCCTTAGGCTATATAATCAGTAGCCACCACCTACTTTAGGGTTTGGGTTTTGTTTTAGATCAATCTGTCATGGAAAAGTCGCCGTTATCGGTTTGCAAGACCCCAACTTCGAGTGCTTAATCATTCATCTACAATTGTCACTTCAATTGAGTTGTGTTTTATCTTGTTCTTGCTTGTGTTCTTCGATTCGCAGCAGGGATTAGCCTTCTTGGCGAGGTCAACCGGATTGTGACACGGTTGATAACCAGAGAAGACGTGGTGCTAAGGTTGCAGGGTTTGGGTCTTTGTGATCTGAAGCCGGATCGGTGTGTCGCTCTCCGAACAAATCGTTGTTTATCTTGAACCTGACGGAAGATCGGGACCCCCGTCTCCATTAAGTGGTAATCAGAGCTAAGGTATACCATCAGGTTCACATTTTATTCCCTCGTTTGAGTGTTTCGCATTCGTCCCATAGTCCAGTACCATACTTGTTTTTCCTGTCCTTGAACCTTCCGCGCCATAGCCTTTGCATATTTCAGTTTTAGAGTTCGCTTTGTTGAGTTTATGTCCTAGGTCAAAGTCTTATTGCTGGTTTAGATTGTGTTCTTTTCTAGTTTGTGTTGATCCCTCCACCCACCGCTATTCCGTATCACCATCGGTTTGCATCTTGTGTCCACTAAAACCCTGATTCGAGCAGCTTCCTTAAAACAGTCATAACTTTTGCATCCGAACTCGAAACGGGGAAAATTTTATATCTACGGAGAATGCCAGAAAATTTTAGATCTATTTCATCCTAGCATAGCTACATTCGCAAAAATTAGATTTGCGAAATTCTATTAGGAAGATTGAGTTTCTGGGCCCACAAGTTTTGGTATGCTTTTTAGAGCACATTCCTAATTTTCTATAGGTCACATCTTTTATTCAATTGAGCTCAAATTTTTTGTGGTTTATTCTTGTGTGCTACTTGCTGAGAAAAAAATATCAGAAGAGCAAAAGCAAGAAAAAAAGATTGGATAAAAAAATAAAAAGAAAAAAATAGTAAAAGAGAATAGAAGATATCGAAAAGGAGCACATAAGGAACACTCAATAGCTCTATTGTTTGTGGTACCTTTTGCCTTGTTCATATCCGTTGCTACCTTTAATACTTGTTTCCTTTCATTCTTGTTTTCTCTCTTGTTTATCACAACTGGTGATAGGAACACATATAGGCTAGCAACTAGGACAAGTGCTCTGGACATTTATTCAATATTGCTGTCTGTCACTGACTTGTGTGCCACATATATATATTTTTCGTGCCTCCCAAGCTCCACATATATACTTTAGATCAGTAAAGAAAAAAGGTCCTTGCAATCTCGGTACCACTACCTCATAGGTATCACAAACCAGCCACCGGTTGTACCGCCCACTGCTTGCATTGGTAAGAACTTTGTAAGAGCTTGGTAAGACGCTTCCACTTGCTGTCAAAAGTGATACCACTGCAACCACGTAGTCATTTGATAGGGATAATATTTTTGTATTGTCTTTTGCTGTCTTCTAACAATGACACGTTGTTCGTATCCACCGACTTATGATGGTATAGGTGCTGATGAGTACATGGAGTGGGAAATTGCCATCGACAACATATTTGCTACTCGCTTTATGTGTCCAAGGAGGAAGGTAAAAAATGCAGTTAGTGTTTTACAACATTCTGCTTTATCTTGGTGGGAGTCTTTAGATCCTTCTGATAAGCCTCAAACTTTGAATGATATGAAACTTCTTATGCGAGAAACCTTTGTTAATCCACCCCTGTTTTGACTTCATATGATGAGGTGCACCATTTAGAGGAAGAGTCGGTTGTTATTCCTCCTGCTATGCCTAACCTTTTGCAGGATAATGTAGAAAAGAGCAAGGATGACGTGACAGAAAATGAGAAGCTCAAGCCTCATGTGAAAATTCAGAACCATCAACTATTACCCCTACTGAACATGAGAGCAAAGGTAATGCCCATGATGCTAAACTCACAGAATGTGAGAGTTCTCTTGATGTGTTGAATTTTTCCACCAATCATGCTATGATAGAGAAAATTTTAGTGGAGCATTCGCTTGATTTACCTTTGTCACAAGATGATTTGCTTGATGTTTCTTGTGACGAAAATGACTTGCATCATGATATTTATGTTATACCCATGCAATCATTGAAGAATGATCACGCTATATGTGTGCTAAAAATGAGCACTTGTGCTGAAAATAGACTTGTTATTCATAATGCTAGTGAAGTTGATGAGCTGAAATTATTGTATTGTTTAAATACTTTGGGTTACATTGAATTTGATGTTCTGTGTAATTTTAGTTCTTTAGAGGAGAAACTTTATGCCTATGCTGATTTGCCATGGTTCTCTAGACATACATATCATTTTATTGGAAAATATAATTGTAAAGGAGAGTATAAGGTGCATCGTGTCTATATTTGTTCAATTCTGAAATCTCCTTATATGGTGCAAAAGTATGATCAACCAAAGGATTGCAATCGCTATAATCTTGTCATGTCGAGTTTCCCTAGTTTTTATTATAAAGAAACATGTTAAATTTCAAGAAGGGGAGCAATGTTGGCTACTACCAACAATGTTTTCTTCATCTAATCCCAAACCGAGGACGGTTTGTTGTCAAGAAGGGGAGGATGATGAGGACATGGCACCTTCGGATACGAACAATGATTATAAGGTGCGCTCGTTCCTACATTTGCATAGTGGCTTTGGTTATAATTCACTTGGTTCCACATGTACATGTGACTATTTGATTGTAGGTTCAAATGTGTTTCATAATGGAAGTTCATCAAAATTGAATTTTTGGTTCGTCGGCAGCTCGATAGTGCCTCAATGGGAAGGCCATAACTCATCAATCCAGAGTACGATCGAGATCAATGAGCACTTGTTGGAAAGCTTGTTCGCTAAGCTTTCAAATAGATCTGGTCCCATCTCAATATCATGTCGGCAAGGCCTCCAAATCACCAATATATTCTATCGCTATTTCTGGCGAGAGCTACACTATCGTCATGGGCTTGTTAGACATCCTTGGGACCCAGGCCCAAGTTGGAGCACGCCCCAAGAAGATGGAGAACACCTAAGAGATGGCCTTGGATGACCACCTCCTTGGCCACCACCTTAGGAGGCCAGTAAGGACGTCCAAGCCAAGCCAGAGGCCCAGTCCAATCCGAGTTCAAGTCTGCCTCGGCCATCAGGATTAGTCTGCAATAAAATGGATGCCTAGGACGCATCCGAACTCCGTTTTCAATGATCCACATATGGATGGAAAGATAATTTGATAAGGAAGCCAATACAAGTGGTTTCACATCAAAAGCTCTTCGAAATCAATGGGAATCGTCGAAACAAGTTAGCGTCCAGAATCTGTCAGGGTGCTGCGACACCTTCTTTTGGGCCGTTGGGCCTTGTAACGTGTTGGGACACCTTTAGGACGTGAAGAGGGATCCTTGGACGTCCCTTAGGCTATATAATCAGTAGCCACCACCTACTTTAGGGTTTGGGTTTTGTTTTAGATCAATCTATCATTGAACAGTCATCGTTATCGGTTTGCAAGACCCCAACTTCGAGTGATTAATCATTCATCTGCAATTGTCACTTCAATTGAGTTGTGTTTTATCTTGTTCTTGCTTGTGTTCTTCGATTCACAGCAGGGATTAGCCTTCTTGGCGAGGTCAACCGGATTTTGACACGGTTGATAACCAGAGGAGACGTGGTGCTAAGGTTGTAGGGTTTGGGTCTTTGTGATCTGAAGCCAGATCGGTGTGTCGCTCTCTGAACAAATCATTGTTTATCTTGAACCTAACGGAAGATCAGGACCCACTTAATGGAGACGAGGGTCCCGATCTTCCGTCTGGTTCAAGATAAATAACGATTTGTTTGGAGAGCGACACACCGATCCGGCTTCAGATCACAAAGACCCAAACCCTGCAACCTTAGCACCACGTCTCCTCTGGTTATCAACCGTGTCACAATCCGGTTGACCTTGCCAAGAAGGCTAATCCCTGCTGCGAATCGAAGAACACAAGCAAGAACAAGATAAAACACAACTCAATTGAAGTGACAATTGCAGATGAATGATTAAGCACTCGAAGTTGGGGTCTTGCAAACCGATAACGGCGACTATTCACTGACAGATTGATCTAAAATAAAACCCAAACCCTAAAGTAGGTGGTGGCTACTAATTATATAGCCTAAGGGACATCCAACGATCCCTCTTCACGTCCTAAAGGTGTCCCAACACGTTACAAGGCCCAACGGCCCAAAAGAAGGTGTCGCAGCACCTTGACAGATTCTGGATGCTGAATTGTTTCGATGATTCCCGTTGATTTCGAAGAGCTTTTGATGTGAAACCACTTGGATTGGCTTCCTTATCAAATTATCTTTCCATCCATATGTAGATCATTGAAAACAGAGTTCGGATGCGTCCTAGGCATCCATTTTATTGCAGACTGATCCTGATGGCCGAGGCAGACTTGAACTCGGATTGGACTGGGTCTCTGGCTTGGCTTGGACGTCCTTGCTGGCCTCCTAAGGTGGTGTCCAAGGAGGTGGTCATCCAAGGCCATCTCTTAGGTGTTCTCCATCTTCTTGGGGCATGCTCCAACTTGGGCCTGGGTCCCAAGGATGTCTAACAAGCCCATGACGACAGTGTAGCTCTCGCCAGAAATAGCGACAGAATATATTGGTGATTTGGAGGCCTTGCCGACGTGATATTGAGATGGGACCAGATCTATTTGAAAGCTTATCAAACAAGCTTTCCAACAAGTGCTCATTGACCTCGATCGCACTCCGGATTGATGAGTTATGGCCTTCCCAATGAGGCACTGTCGAGCTGCCGAAGAACCGAAAATTCAACTTTGATGAACTTCCATTATGAAACACATTTGAACCTACAATCAAATAGTGACATGTACATGTGGAACCAAGTGAATTATAACCAAAGCCACTATGCAAATGTAGGAATGAGCGCACCTTATAATCATTGTTCATATCCGAAGGTGCCATGTCCTCATCATAGCATTTGCAACCAAAAACCCGAAAGTATGCAATGTTGGGCTTTCTTCCATTCAATATATCATATGGTGTCTTCTCTAGGAACTTATGGCAATAGAGGCGGTTGCTATAGAAGCAAGCTGTGTTGATTGCTTCGGCCCAAAATGAATGACTCACATTATACTCATTCAACATTGATCTTGCCATATCAATTAAGGTTCTATTCTTCCTCTCAACTAGGCCATTTGATTGAGGTGTATACTTGGCCAAAAATTGATGTTTGATTCTAAGCTCATCACATAGCTCGTCAACTCTTGTGTTTCTAAACTCACTTCCATTATCACTTCTCACTTTCTTGATTGTGGTCTCAAACTCATTTTGCACTCTCTTGATGAACTTCTTGAATATGTCAAATACATCACTCTTGTCCACAAGAAAGAATACCGATGTGTATCTAGTGAAATCATCCACAATAACAAAGCCATACTTGTTGCCACCAATGCTTGTGTATGTAGTTGGCCCAAATAGATCCATGTGCAACAACTCAAATGCCTTGGAAGTACTCATGATGCTTTTCAATGGATGAGTGTTGCCTACTTGCTTTCCAGCTTGACATGCACTACATAGCTTATCTTTCTCAAATGTGACATCCTTCAAGCCTATAACTAAGTCATGCTTCACTAACTTGTTCAATTGCTTCATGCCAACATGACCAAGTTTTCTATGCCATAACCAACCCATACTTGATTTGGTGAGCAAGCATGTTGAAAGTTGAGTGTCACTAGCATTAAAATCAACCAAGTATAGATTCTCATGTCTAAAACCCTTAAAGATCAAATTGGAGCCATCAACACTAACTATCTCCACATCATCAACACCAAATATGCACTTGAAACCAAGATCACACAATTGAGCAACCAAGAGAACATTGAAGTTCAACTTTTCAACTAAGAGTACATTAGAAATGCTATGATCATTTGAGATTGCAATTCTTACCAGAGCCTTTACATCACCCTTGCTATTGTCACCAAATGTGATGCTATCAATGCCACTATCATTTGATTTGAGAGAGTTGAACATTCTTGAATCACCGGTCATATATTGAGAGCACCCACTATCAAGCACCCAATGCCTTCCTCCAGCCTTGTAATTTACCTACAAAATAAATTAATGTCTTTTAGGTACCCATACTTGCTTGGGTCCTTGGAGGTTAGTAACTAAGTTCTTTGGTACCCAAATGGCCTTCTTCTTTTGGCCCACAATTGGTGTACCAACAAACCTAGCATGCACACCTTTCTCACCCTTGGTAAGCAAATAATAAGAATCAAAAGGAATGCAATCCATTTTAGCATGAAACTTATTGTTGTTCTTGTTCATTTTATTATAATTAATCTCTAGATGCCCAACTTGCTTCCATCTATTGCAATAATGACCATTGCTCTTCACAAAGCGAGGCTTTGGAGTAGCAAAGGCTGCCTTGCCCTTCTTAGGAGCATAGCCCAAACCCTCTTTGTTAAGAGAGAACCTTTGGCTACCCAAGCATCTTAGCAAGCGGGCATCCCCACCATAGGCATTGCCTAATGCACGGGTGAGATCATCCACCTCTTTCTTGAGAGTCTCATTCTCAACCACAAGTGATGAATCACTAGTAGTAGATATAGAGTTGGTTGTGGTGGATGATGATGAGCTACATGAAGAATTAGTAGGACCAACAAATAAAGAATCATCAATAATATCACATGTTAGTCCAATATCATAAGTGTCAATCACTTGCTCCTCCTTAGCTTCCTTCATGAACTTCTCCAACTTGAGGTCCTTTTCCTTGATGAGCTCAAGTAGAGTGGAGTGGGCTTCCTTAAACCTAGTGTGAGCAACTTTAAGGTCCTCGTGGTCTTCCTTTAGACACTCACGAGAGGCCTCTAGCTCATCAAAGGAATTCCTAAGAGCTTTAAGCTCTTGTTCAATTTCTTTGCACTCCTTACTCTTTTTGAGAGCAACAAGCTCCTCCATCAAGGCATCATTTTCATTGCTCTTGGCAATGAGCTCTTGCTTCAAGATCTTGCATCTCTTGGTGGTCCTCTTGTAGCCCTTGCTTATTTGATCTATTATGCCTAATAGATCATCCTTGGAGTAGTGCTCATCCTCCTCATCATCACTCCTACAACCATCACTAGCACAAGAATCATCATCACTATCATCATATTTTACCTTGGTAGGCTTGGCCATAAGGCATGTCGATGTAGTGTCGAAGATGGATGGCTTGTTGGAGAGGGCGAGGCTTGCAATGGCTCACCGAGTGGTCCTCTCATCATCACTAGAGCTTGCATCATCATCACTATCGGAGTTATCACTATCCCAAGTGACTACATAACCACCACCCTTCTTCTTCTTGTTGAATGTGAAGCTCTTCTTTGTTTTCTTCTCCTTCTCTTTCTTATCCTTCTTATTCTTCTTGAGCTTCAAGTCCCCATTATGAAATCTCTTATCTTCATAGGGGCAATCTGCCATAATGTGATCGGGGCTATTGCAATTGTAGCAAAGGATCTTTGCCTTCATAGTGCCTCTCCTCTTCCTTGCCCCATATCCTTTCTTCTTCATGAACCTCTCATCTTGTGCACTAGGAGGGCCATGGTCTTATCATCGAATGGATCATCATCATCGCTCTCCACCTTGCTCTTGCCCTTAGAAGATGAAGCCTTGAATGCAATGGGCTTCTCTTGCTTGACCTTGGTCTCCTTCTTCTCTTCTACCTCATCTTCATCATCATTGTATTGGGCATCGGTCATTATATCTCCAAGCACATCGGTTGGTTTGACCTTGTCCAATCCCTCTCTAAAGATCATTCTTCTCAAGGTGGCAAACTTCTTGGGTAAGCACATCAAGAACTTGTGTGAGAAATCCTTGTCCTCAACCTTCTCTCCAAGCCCCTTGAGATCATTGACAATGACTTGGAGCCTATAGAACATCTCTAGGATGGATTCATCATCCTTCATCTTGAAAATGGTGAACTTGTCCTTGAGCATATATAGTTTGGCACTTTTTACTATTGAAGTGCCTTCATATGTTTCTTCAAGCCTTATCCAAAGCTCATTTGCTGTTTCAAGATCTTTGATTTGATCAAATACATTATCATCAATAGCACGGTAGATTGTGTCAAGTGCCGCCGTGTTGCATTGTTTGTTGATGCGGTCATTTGGAGTGAGATTTTCCTCATCAAGAATGATGTATCCTTCTTTGGTCACATCCTAAACCTTCTCATGTATATTTCCTAGATATTGCTTCATCTTCCTTTTCCAATGATCAAAGGAAGAGACGCCATCAAAGAATGGAGGCTTGCCATTAACATGATTGAACATAACTTGAGCCATCTTGCACCGAGGTTGTTAAGCCTAGAAATCGGTGACCACGGCTTTGATACTACTTGAAAGGTCTTGATGGCTAGAGGGGGGGTGAATAGCCTTTTTTTAAATTTTCTATAAAGACAAGCTAAACAAGTTTATCAATATAACAAATAGCGAGATGCGAGTTTTGCTTAGCCTATGGGGTATTTGCAAGCCACCTAACCAATTCACAATTCTAGTATATTTGCACTCAACCGCACAAGTCAAACCACACAACTTAGCTACAACTAAAGCTAACTAGCTACACAAGCTAAGAGCTACACTAACAAGCTAGCAAGGTAACTAAGAAATTAATACAAGAGAGAGTTAGGAGAGTATCACCGAGGGGCGAAGTATTGAGCCAACCAATCAATATGATCAAGAGATGAATTCCACAATATATAACCACCGGGATCAATTAATCACAATAAGAATGATGACACGAAGATTTATCCCGAGGTTCACGTGCTTGCCGGCACGCTAGTCCCTATTGTGTCCCTCTTCACCATGTGGTTCGGTGGCTAATCGGTGACACACCGAGCCTCTCAAAAGGCGCCACAAGAACCTACCAAATGGCAAGAGGTTGCAATGACACGAGCAATTTACTAATGTTGCCTTTGACGCTTCGCTGAGGTAGGCACAAACCCCTCACAATCACCGGAGGTGGCCAAGAAGAATCACCAACTCTTGCCAATGCCTCCAAGCTGCTCCAAGCCGTCTAGGTGGCGGCAACCACCAAGAGAAACAAGAATCCCGCAGCAAATCAACCACCAAGTGCCAACTAGATGCAATCTCACAATGCAAATGCACTTGGATCACTCAATCTCACTTCAAATATGCAAAGAAGCCAGAGAGATGAGTGGGAGGGAATGTGCTCAGCTCAAAGGAGTGCTAGAATGATCAACAAGCCAAGAGATACTCCAAAGTGCTGGCCAACACCTATTTATAGACGTACCCCTTCGAATAGAGCCGTTAGGCAGTTGATTCTGCTGCAGTCGCGCTGACCAGACACGCTGGTCGCACAGACCGGACGCACGAAGCTCGACCGGATGCGCTGGTCCCGTAACCGACCGGACGTGCTAGTCAAGCCGAACAACGCTCCAGCGAGTCTGTGACCGGACGCGCTGCTAGATGAACCGGATGCTACAGTGTCAGCATCCGGTTTGAGTCTAATAAGCTCCCATAATGATCGGACGCGTCTGATCAGAAGACCAAGACGCGCGCAAACACTGAGCACTAACCAGACGCGTCCGGTCAAACATAGACCGCGTTCGGTCACCTCTGTGACCTCCATTCACCTCCGTTTGATTCACCCTTTCACATATGAGCTAGACTAACTATGTGTGTCACTTTAGCACATGTTTTAGCTCGTGAAACAACATGTGACAATGCCTCCAAATCTCGACATTGGCGTAAAGGAAAATAGGCATTTTAATTCCTCGAAAACGCCTAAATCCTGCCTAGCAAGCTCGGCGGGAGGGAGAGAGGACCCCAAACCCTCTCTATCACTCAAACTCCAATGCCATCGCAAATGTGCTAACACCACCAAGTGATCACGTCATGCGTGAGTGTGTTAGCATTTTCACAACCATTTTTCGAGGCGTTATTAGTTCTATCCAAATGCATATGATTATGAAATGCACACCTAGAGGCACTTAGGAGTTCAATAGCCACGTCATTCCCCTCTTTATAGTACGGCTATCTATCCTATAATGTATCCACACCCACTAGGTGTCTTGGTTACTAAAACACAACCCTTAAGCATATACCTTTGCCTTGATCACATAGGGTTGCGTCCAAATCCAAGTGTGGCCATCATGATCACCATGTTCATCTTGCCACCAACCTTGGAATGTACTAATCCTCATATGCTATATACAACTTAGGCATAGGATTAATACTTAGGCATTATCACTAATTACCAACACCAAACATAGAGCTTTCACACTTTCTGCCTCATCCTCCAGGGCATTGCAGTGATCCTACAAGCCACACCTGGCGAAGGCACGCTTCTTCCCCTTCTCCTAGAGCTCCTTCAGGACACGCCTCTAGCGCTTAATGCGATCCTCGTACTCCAGCAGCTAGGAGGATAGGTAGTCATTGCGGAGATCATGCTCCAGCACCTTGTCCTTAAGCTCGACAATCTCTGCCTTGAGTACCTTCTCACGGGACTCGTGGAGGACCTCCATTTTGCAGGAGTTCTCGCACTCCTTCATGAGATCGCGAATCACCAACTCATGCTTCCACTCCTCCTAGGCTAGGATGTCGTCGCACTGGAACTGGAAGTCCCGAAGGCTGCGGTTCTGCGACTCCACCTCCATGATGTAGTGGTCCTAGGCAAGGATGTACTGTGCGGAGGCACTCAGATAGGGGCGACCTCAACACGCGCAGGGTAGTCAGCAGCAGCGTCCTATGACACCATGACCTGGTTGAGGTTGAGGGCACGGGGCAGTAGACGGTAGGGCCCAGTCTAGAGGTAGTCGTGTGCATCACGCATCACGCTGTGGAGAGCCATGCACGAAATGGACTACACACAAGCAGCAACAGAAGTCTCCACAGCCACCTCCTCGAAGGCGTGAAGCACGGGCACGTACGCGCTGGCAGGGACCCAGAGGTGGACGACGACGTGACTCTGAAGAAGTTCATCTGGTCCAGCCTCACCCCAGCACACGCACGTGATCCTCTCAGTGGGGACGCCTAGCGAGTCCAGCACCTCGTACAGGATCGTGGCAAACCCACGGTAGTCTCGTGCGTCAACAGCATGCTCAACAAGCGGAGCCATCTGCAAAATAACCATAAAAACGGAGTTAGCAGGTTATACCTTATAAGATAACTAGGTAGAACAGAGTAAGTCTGAGACACAACATGATAGGATAAGGCAACACAGGGTGAGACAGGGGGTAACACATAGGAACTCCAATTATGTGAGACAAATAACTCAGGGTGAAGTAGAGCGAAGTAGAGAAAAGTAGCCTAAAGTGGAGTGAAGTCGGTCGATGGAGAGCGATGATAGGCAAGAAATCAAGCAGTATTTGTGGTAAGATGTGTGAAATGAGGTAAGCCATGCAAGAAAATGCAGCATGGTCGGTAATATAACCGCAGGTGCATAGATTCATGCCAGTTTCTATCGGCCAATCCTAAGGGTTCATCCTAGGGTCAAGCATGGCTCTGGTACCAACTAAAATGATCCTGCATTCCATGAAGGGAATGCCACAGATTTGACGTGTAATAGATGAATGAGTTCATGCCATTACCAAAATCTCAGTCAAATAACAGAGTCATACATGAATATCAGAGTACAAATAGAAGGTTTACATTAATTATTATCATCGCCACGTAGGGCGGAACACGCTCACACACAGCAACTAGAACAACATCACGTAGACAGCAGCGGAAACTAGGACTCGTCAAACTTGGGCTCCGAGCCTGCCAAAAATCTATCAGTATGCTTGGTACTGGCCATGCATCTCCCACCTTAGGATGCATTTGCTTTGTGGAACTAGATGCAAAGGGGGGGGGTAAGAAAAGACCTATCTTTGGCTGTGGTTTCCTAAGCGAGTAATCAATATATTAATAATATAAGTTTGTCAAATTTTAACCCATCTCATGCACACACGTTATCCCATCCCAACACATATCTCACCACCACATCACATCTCAACTCACTCATCGGCACGGGTGACTCCCTCTCGCCCATGTCTCAACAGCTAAGGCCGGAACACACACTAAAATCCTAGGGAAGGTAGAAGGACTCCTCTCATCTAGTCAAGTGAAACTGTACTTAGGAAAGGTCCATAGCGGAAGGTTCGGCATATGTATCGATCGATCAACCAAAAACTTTGCAGAGGTTTACACATCCCACAAGATAGCTATACTCAACGATGCCTCGTCTAAGCTGATTCTAGGCCGCCTACTGACTAGAAATGGTACCACCCTATCACTCAAAACTAGGCCCGTGTCGGAGTGCCACCGACACGCTGAGACTGTGAGACATAGTACTTGGCTCCTGAGTACTACGCTGTCTCTGGGAGGGTGTGGGTCCTCGTGCCCATACCTTCCTACAATATCCGCTAACCTCTCAATAGTAGTGGCACCGCACCAGCAAGTCGAACGTCCGTCTCCTCCCCACAGAAGTGAGTGGATGTGCAAGGATTCCTGTAACAGAACCGACCAAATTATAAGAGCACAAGTATGAAAACAAGCACCGAAGCGCTCAAATTTTCAAACTTGAGCCCATATAATCCCGGTAGTCAATCGAAATCACGAAGGATTTCAAACCAAACTGCTTACAACCAGGATCGCATCATTCAACATACAACATCATACGATACATTTCACAAGTAGTTCTGAAATAAGTTTACACCACGGAGTAGCAAATATTACAAACCAAGTTTGAAAGTAGCGGAAGCATAACACACACACTAGTTAATTAAATACTGCCAGTCTGGATGATCGACATCCCGCAAAAGCATGAGGGAAGTACATAAAGACGATCACGCCCTTGTGATCTAGTCATCATCACCCGCAGGGTGGAGACACGTCTTGCAGAAGCCTTGATAGAGCATATCATCTGCAACAGGAGGGAATAAACCCTGAGTACTGGAATGTACTCAGCTAGACTTACCCGTCGAAAACCAGAAATAAGATGACACCAAGGATTATGCAAGGCTTACACAAGAGGCTAGCTGACATAACATTTTGCATAAAGGCATAAGTAATTGCAACTCTTATAACCTGTACTAGCAGTTATTTTTTTTTAGCATTTACCTGTCATCTATCTTAGCACCTGTACTAAACATGCACTTGATTATGATCAAACAATTATCATCATTATATCCAGAGCAGGTATGAATTGTGGCAACATTGTATCATTCCTTAACCACCAGTTCATTTAATGAGATCTACGTTGCCGCTGCTCAAGTCAAGTGCTCACTAACCGGGAGCGACGGCGATTCGAATCGAATTCCTATCCAGCTGGAGGGGTATTTCTAACACTCACCGCGCAGGCCCCTGCCAGGGTCGCACAAGCCACCTTTTCATATGATTCAGGAATCGCGGGTCCGAATGATGTCGCGACCCCAAGGGCGACACTCTGCCAGGTGATAGGGACTCTAACCCCCCCTTGGTCTCACGCCAATGTCCCCAAGCACATCCTTTCTCTCCTCCAAGAAGCAACCTACCATTCGATTCCCGGCCTGAACCACATTACTCGGCTTCGCGGTCGGAACGACTTATCCGGCCAACTAAGTGTTAGACTGCGTTCAACATGACTCAAGGACGTACAGCGAATCGGTCCTTAAATGACTCAGACGGGCATAGCTCCACACCCAAGACGTGAAGTGTCTTGCGGCTGTACTATCGAACTCCCGCCCGGTCTCAATTTTATTTTTAAGCATGGTTCCATCCACGATAGCCATACAGCCACTCGTGACTCCTTCCTACATCTCGCGGATGACCGGAAATCACCCGACTTCTACCGTACTAAGCAGGGCTAAGCATTGACACGTGCCTAAACCTAAAATAGGATTAAGTACGATATCTGGACAAGGACAGGTATAATGCAACAAGTGTTTTCATATAACTCCTACAACTTAATGCATTAAACAATTAAAAGTACTCAAGATTAATTTATAAAACGGTAGGTTCAGCATGCACCGGGGCTTGCCTTTCAGAAAGGTTGCGGGTCTGTGGTCTGGACACTCAGGAAGGTCGTCTGCGGGCACTCCTTCGCCTGCTGGATCCTCGGGCTCCTGCTGCTCCTGATCCTAGACTTCCTCCGGAATCACAGGCTCGAACTCGAGGAGAGTTACCCCCTCCGGTACACCTATTGCATGAATGCACAATAAATACCATGGATGCATAAATGGGTGCAACATGCTCGGAATGAAATGCATTTCAGAGATAAAAACAATAATCTAATCAAGTTACTTTATTAGTACGTGCAAATCTCTTCTCCGGTGGAGAAGTACTTACCTAAGCTACTTAACCTAAGATAAAGCTGCTCATCCTCAGTTAAGGCCCTAACACCTAACAATTACAAAAGTAGCATGTCTTAGGATGTCACACCATATCAATCAGCAAAACACCACAGTAAGCATTCTGGACAGCAGCTACTTGTTTTTATCACAACTGGAGATTTACAATTCCAAAAGATATGATCTAAGACAATCTGGAAAGCCTAAGAAATGCAGTACAATTCATTTTCAGACCTCAACTCCAAACTCCTAAGTTTTCCATGTCAAACTTCACAAGTTTCAGAATCTGTCCTCTCAAAACAGAGAGTAGCAGATTTTGAACTGCCACTTTAAACAACAGTAACTCTCAAACTACTAAGCCAAATGCTTCCAAATTTTGACACAAGCTAGTTCATCAAGTTTATTCCAACTTTGGTATTTACAAGTTTTCCAGCAACCAATTTTATCAAAGCCAAATTTAGAATTACTACTAGCTGTCCAGAAAACCTAAAATTACAAAGGTTAAACATTTATTGATGTGGCAAACATTCTCTAAGACCAAACTAATAATACTACAAGTTCACAAATGTCACAAAAACACCAGAAAGTAAGGTGTGCCCACCTAGAATATTTATTTAAACCCATTTCTCAATTTACTTAAGTAATTAAGTGGAATTTCAAACATATATGTAAACTGCTCCTAAAATTCTACAAAAATTACAGGAGACTCTCTGACCCAAAAAGAGGCTACTGTAAAAATTTGAACTCAATTTATTCACAGGAACTTCCTACACAAAATTCCCAAGCCAAAAAGGCTGATCTTTGTATAATTAACAAAGCATAGTCAAAAGTGTCAAACAACAGATTTCTAAATTTTCTTGGACACTCTAGGGTACCAAGACATTCTCCAAAAATTTATAAGAACATTGCACATGTAGAAAAATTACTAAAATTCCTTTAAGCATTTCCTAGAATAAAATGATAGCCTTATAACTTGGAAATTACTTAAGAACTGATGCCCAATTTTTTACCAGAGCTAGGGCTAGCATAGAGTAACCTACCCACCAAATTTCATGATTTATGGAACACTACAGCTCAAGTTATAAATTTAACAAATTTGCATGCATTCCAAAACACATTTAAAGGATCTATTAAATTCTTACAGAATTTAAACATCTCATGCCAGATCCATATTTTTCTAAAATACTACACATCATGTAGACCCTAATAAAATTTATCTCATGATTTTTGGATCATTAAAACCCTAGATATACATTTCCTAACTTTACCCAAAATCTGTGGCAAATATAGAAAGAAAATAAAAACGAAAATCGAAACCCTGCTACCGGGCCGGCCTGGAAGACCCACGCGGCCCACTCCCCGCGCTACGGCCCGCTCCCACGCGACGGCACGCGACCGGCCTCCCGCTCGCGCGCGCGCCTGACCTGGGGACCCCACTGGTCAGCGAGGGAGGCAGAGGGGGAAAAGAAGGCGACGGCGATAGCTCGCCGCCGGCGGCAGCTCCGGCAAAGCTACCGTACCAGCGCGTTCACCACAACCTCGCGCAACGATTGGTATAACTAATTGACACTATGACCGTGGCTAGGGGGGTGGCAGCGGCAATGGCGGCCACGACCGCGTGCTTGCCGGCTCCGGCGAGCTAGCAGCGGCTCGACCCCCAAACAGTCTACCCCGTGAGCACCAGCACACCGAGGCGAACCTAGAACACCGGAGAAGGAAGGCGGTAAGGGCACCGAGAAGCACGGCCACGCGCGAGCTCAACTTGGCGACGCCAATGGCGGCCGCGGTGGAGGCGCAAGCTCGGCGAGCTCTACCTGAGGTCAAGCGGTCGTACGGTGTGGTCCGCGATGTGGAGGAGCTCACTGTGCGACTGTGCCTACGGGGAATTGGGTGGTGGTGCTTGACTGTGGTGGATTTTTTGGTGGCGGCCGCTGATGCTCCTCCGGTTGCCGCGCGCTCGGTGGCGAAGGAAACAAGGAGGCAGAAGAAGGAGCAGCGAGGAAGGGCCTCTGGGTGTCGTGGCGTCTTTGGGCAACCGAGGTGAGCATTGCGTCGACGCGTGTTGCCACGCGGCGGAGGCTTCCTGTCCCCGGTCGGCTACGCGCTGAGTTCGGTTTTCTAAACTTTTCTGAATGACTGACAAGGCCATCGGCGTTCCACAGCGACTGACAGGGAGATTTCATTGCCTCATAGCTCGTGATCGAGGCTGACTCGGTGAGAACCATAGTTGACAAATTGGTAGAGCTACGTGAGGGCTTCAACATTGCCAATAGGGTCGTGAGCCAATTCGGCTTGGTTAGTGAGATACAACGCTCCAAAGTGAGGCACCCGAAATCTGAAACCGAGTTTCAGTTAACTAACCGACTGAAACCCATTTTTCCAGGCACCATATCTCCTAAACCATTTAGAACTAGGTGATGGTGATGTTGACAATGTTGTAGAGCTACATGTGATCTACAAGTTTGTCAATATGAGTGAAAGCTGGTTTGGCCTGGTTTGCAAACTAAAAGCTCCTAAAGTAGGCATCAGTAAAACTGTAGGGTCAGATTCCAGACTTAGAAAAATTCTAAGTCTTGGAGCTACCTCTCTAACTGACTTGTGGGCCACTTTTGAGCATGTTAGGGTCAATTTCATGAGATGGTCATATTGAGACTTTTGTTCCCCATGAATTTCTTTACAACTTTGCTTAAGGGTGCTCTTCCATGCAAGGTCTCTAAATTAGACTTTTTAATTGGTCAAACTAGGGCCTTCTAGGGTCAAATGGTGGTCAAACCTCTCTTGGAGGGCAATTTAGTAATTTTGGTCAACATGAACCTTGTTCCAAATGTTACCCTAAGTATAACTAAGGTGTTGTAGGTCATGATTGGCTACCTTACCTTTTTGTTACACCAACTATCAATACTTCATGAAATAATTCAAATAAACCCCAGAACTATCACATGTGTTGCATCACATGAAATAACAAACATGAATGATGCATGCTTATGCTTATGCAAATGCAAATGCAATGCAATTATGGAGCTAAACACTTGAGGTGTTACAGCCCTCCCCCCTTATAAAAATCTCATCCCGAGATTTGGAAAGCGTACCATTTTTCATAGAATTCTGTATAACCATCCCGCAAATAATCCTCCCGTTCCCACGTAGCATCACTCTCACTTCCCTGATTACTCCACATCACTTTGTACCACTTAACCACTTTACTTCTAGTTACTCGTTCCTGAGTATCGATCACTCGGACTGGCTTTTCTTCATAGGTTAGGTCGGATTCCAGCCTGATATCACCTAAAGGAACTTGTTCCTCAGGAACTCGAAGACACTTTTTAAGCTGAGATACATGGAAAACGTTGAATATGGCTCTCATCTCAGGAGGCAACTGGATTTTGTACGCAACAGCTCCACTCTTGCCTATGATCTGGAAAGGACCCACGTATCTTGGTGCAAGTTTCCGTTTAACACCAAAACGTTGGACACTCTTCATTGGAGAAACTTTCAAATAAACGAAGTCTCCAACTTCAAATTCAAGTGGTTTTCTACGACGATCCGCATAGCTTTTCTGTCTCGCTTGTGCTGCAGCCATGTGTTTCTGGATGGTACGGACTTGTTCCTCGGCTTCCTGGACAAAATCAATGCCATAATACCTTCTTTCCCCAGCTTGTACCCAGTTTAGCGGAGTTCGACACTTTCGACCGTACAAAGCTTCAAATGGGGCCATCTTAATACTCTCTTGATAACTGTTATTGTACGAGAATTCGGCTAAAGGTAACCATTTTTCCCAAGAACCCTTGGATGAAATGACGCATGCTCGCAACAGATCTTCCAAGATTTGGTTAACTCGTTCTGTCTGACCCGATGTCTGGGGGTGATAAGCAGAGCTTCTCACTAACTTGGTTCCCAGAAGGTGATGCAAATGCTCCCAAAAGCGAGCAGTGAACTGGGGACCACGGTCAGAAACGATAGTACGAGGTATCCCATGAAGCCAGACTATCTGATTGAAGTACAACTCAGCATAGTCAGTGGGACGATAGTCCACTCTCACTGGAATGAAGTGAGCTGATTTGGTCAAACGATCAACAATTACCCAAATAGAGTTATGATTTTTGACAGTAGGAGGAAGCCCGACAATGAAATCCATACTTATCTCTTCCCATTTCCAGCCTGAAATGGAAAGTGGTTGAAGCAACCCAGCTTTCATATGCACAGCTTTAACTCTACAGCAGGTGTCACACCTAGCCACATATGCAGCTATTTCTTTCCGCATCTTGGTCCACCAATAGTATGGCTTCAAATCATAATACATCTTATTGCTACCAGGATGGATGGACAACTTAGAGGAGTGTGCTTCAGACATAATATCATTTCGAAGCTCTCGGTCCTTAGGCACAACTAACCTATCCTTGAACCATAGTACACCCTCTTCATCTATCCTGAACTGTGTAGTTTCTTGCTCTTTCATCTTACGCTTGATGTGGAATATACCAGTGTCAGTCTTTTGGAGCTCAATAATTCTGCTTTTGAGAGTACAACTGATAGTGATGTTGTACAAGACTGCTGGATGTAGAAGGCGAGATCGATGAAAATCAGTTTCAACTAAGGAATGGCAATGAGACTTACGGCTTAAAGCATCCGCAACCACATTTGCCTTGCCTGGGTGATAGTGCACTTGAAGGTTATAATCTTTAATCAACTCGAGCCATCTTCTTTGACGCATATTCAACTCGGGTTGGGTGAAGATGTATTTGAGGCTTTTATGGTCTGTGTAGATATTGCAAACATTGCCCAACAGATAGTGTCGCCAGGCTTTCAAAGCATGCACAACCGCGGTGAGTTCTAAGTCATGTGTTGGATAATTCACCTCATGTTTCCGAAGTTGTCGAGAAGTATATGCAATTACTCGGCCTTCCTGCATCAACACACCTCCCAAACCTATGCCTGAGGCATCACAATAAACATCAAATGGTTTCTCGATATCTGGTTGTGCCAAAACCGGAGCTGAGGTTAGGAGGGTTCGCAGTTGGTGAAAAGCCGCATCACACTCAGGAGTCCAGACAAACCTGGTGTCTTTCTGCAGCAACCGAGTCATTGGCTTGGCTATTTTGGAGAAATCCGGGATGAAGCGACGATAATAGCCAGCCAAACCAAGAAAACTTCAGACCTCGTGAACCGAGATAGGAGCCTTCCAGTTTAGTACTTCCTGTACCTTGGCGAGGTCCACCATAATTCCTCCATCGGACAACACATGCCCAAGGAAAGGTACTTCATGAAGCCAGAATTCGCACTTACTGAACTTTGCATATAGTTGATGTTCACGCAGTCTTGTGAGGACTATACGCAGATGTTCAGCGTGATCTTCCTCATTCACAGAATATACCAGGATATCATCAATAAATACCACCACAAACTTGTCCAATTCAGGCATAAACACCGAATTCATCAAGTACATGAAGTGTGCGGGGGCATTTGTCAAGCCGAAGGACATAACAAGATACTCATAAAGACCGTATCTGGTAGAAAAGGCTGTCTTTGGAACATCTTCCGGGCGGATTTTAATTTGATGGTAGCCAGATCTTAGATCGATCTTGGAGAAAACTTTAGCTTTAGACAACTGATCAAACAAGATGTCGATTCGCGGTAGAGGGTACTTATTTTTGACAGTGACTGCATTGAGAGGTCTATAATCCACGCACATTCGCAAGGTTTGATCCTTCTTCTTTACAAAGATAGCAGGACATCCCCACGGAGACGAACTAGGATCAATCAACCCTTTCTTCAAAAGTTCATTCAATTGCACCTTAAGTTCAGCGAGTTCATTTGGAGGCATCCTATAGGGTCTCCTAGAGATGGGAGCCGTGCCAGGCAACAACTCAATTTTAAACTCCACATCCCGATCCGGAGGGAGCCCCGGCAAGTCATCGGGAAAAACGTCTGGAAACTCATTTACTACTGGAATTTCGGTCAACACCCTTGCTTGCACAGCATGAACTTCCCCAGACAATTGAACTTTTCTGGGAAGTTGTACTAGAAAACCCTTTTGATCTGTAGGATCTCTGAGCATAACTACACGAGTGGATGTATCAATGAGTACCCCATTCTGACTCATCCAATTCATGCCCAAAATAACATCGATACCTAAGCCCGGCAAAACCACTAAGGCAAGCGAGTACTTTCGCCCTTCTATCTCAAGCTCAAGATTCCCCACTACTTTATTTGTGGAAATATTCCCACTTGCTGCACTAATGCAATAACCCCCACCTTCAACAGTATGCAATTTGTGTGCAAATTCTGATGCAAACTTAGGACTGATAAAGGAATGCGAAGCACCCGAATCAAAAAGTACCACTGCGGGGTGTTGGTCAACTAGAAACTTACCAGCGGTGACCACCTCACCTGAGGGAATTTCCTCAATGCTGTTATAATGGGCGTGTCCCTGACGACTACCTTGGTTGACATTCTTCTTAGGGTACGGACAGTTCCGGGCCCAATGACCTGGCTTGTTGCAATTCCAGCAAGGCATATTGCTAGGAGGAACACTAGAGCTGCTCTGTCCAGAAGTCCCCTTTGGCAGAGCGACGGTATAAGCCTTACGGAACCCCGTTTTTGCAGCAGGCTTCTTCTGCGGCGGACGGAACTTTGTATTCTGAGCAGGTGGGCGAGGGGAAGACCTCGGTGCCGCTGAGGCCCTTGACTGAGAAGCACTTGCCTCAAGGGCCCTTTTACGGCTCTTAGAGGCAGAATAAATAGTATTGTTGTTCTCCTGGGTCAAAGCATCACTGATGAAATCATTGAAAGTAGTACATTTGCTAGTGCCCATAGTTTTCATCAGTTTTGGGCCGAGGCCCCTTTTGAAGCTAGCAATCTTTTTGGCATCGGTATCCACAAACTCTGTGGCATACCTTGCCAGGTTGTTGAAGGACTGCAAGTATTCAGTCAGGCTTTTGTTTCCTTGCGACAGCCTCATAAACTCTATGTGCTTGATTGCCATAAGACCGGGAGGGATATAATTTCCCCGGAATGCCGCCTTAAACTGATCCCAAGCAATCGGGACATTGGCAGGCAGTGTGGAACGATAGTGGCTCCACCAAATGCCCGCCGGACCATGCAACTGATGGGAAGCATACTCAGTTTTCAGCTCATCAGTTAGGCGTAGCAGACGAAACTTTTGTTCAATGGTATTCAACCACTCGTCACCCTGCAGTGGTTCTTCCGCTTCCTTGAAGAGCGGGGGCTTTGTATCCAGAAAGTCCTTGAAATCGCTGTACTGATTTGGCTCTGGGCCATGGCGGCCATGACGAGCCTCTCGATTAGCCAGTTGGCGCATGGCGTCAGCCAACATACGCTGCCCCTCAACCACTGATTGCATCAACTCGGCCGGAGTAGGTGGTGGCGGAGGGGGCGGCTGTTCCTCCTCCTCATTTCCACGACCCCGACGTAGATTGTACGACATCTGCAAAAATGCATAGCCAATGAGCACTGACGATGTGGGAAATTTGTAGATGAATTATGGCGAAATGTCAATCTGACTGTATGAATAGATTTCTCATAATAATTAAGGCACAATAATTCACCACAACCGCACAATCCATTCTAGCGCATCGTTTGACGAGATCATACTTGGTAATCCAACAAGATGCTCTTTGATAAAGGCTCACTCACAGGGAGCACAACGGTTACCGGACCGTTTACGTTGCTATCTACGTGATTTTCGACCTTTTGCACGGTACTTGGATTCGATCTCAAGATTTTTAGTTGACTGTGAAAGGCTACTTCAAACTGACCACAAAGAGACTTCTTAATGAAGAGTTCCATGGTGGATCATGACTAGCCACCTCGATACCTGCGCGTGCCAAGCAGCACAGCCTTATGTCGCGCGCCATAGGAGGCCCTCGGTTTCATCGCGGCACCGAAGGGTGCTAACCGTGACACCATCATCGAACGCAACATAATAAGACATCAAGTTGTGATCGAAATTAACAGGTTCAAACTACATTCAGGAAACATACGGTTCAACCTTACATCCCAAAGTCAAGTTATTACAAGGCCTCACTCCTTCACAGGGAGGGCACAAAAGACGATCCTAACATTATAGGCACGTGATGACTACTCTAAGCATCATCCTCCGAGTCAGTGTCAAGGATCTCCCCGCCATCCTCATCACTGACAGGCTCTAACTCCTCGTCTTCTTCTTCTTCTGGCTCTTCCTCTGGTGCTTCTGCAGGTGGGGCATCCTATGGTCCATCAACCTCCACTTCATCATCATCCTCAGCCACGAAGATTCCTGATCCCATATCTTCATCTACATTGTTGTTTCTAGGTAGCAGGGGATTAAGCTCGTTGTTCAGGCGGTGCACTTCTTCATGAAGATTATCATTGTATTCTTCAGCATTTTCTAACTGTTGCTCGAGCTCAAACTGGCGAGCCCTCAGAACATTCTCTTCGTGCCAGGCTTCATCCCTCTGTTCCATCACACGGACCAACATGCGTTGACAGTTGCGATTTGCTACTGTCAATCTCTGGACTGCAAGGGTTTCCTGGTCACGATCACGAATCACTTGCTCCAATTGCTGAGACGCTGCATTCCTGGCAGCAGTCACTTCAGCCAATTCCGCCCTCAGCCTTTCCACCTCAGTAGGCTCAGGGCGGGGCTCACGTGGAGCGAGCTGGTGTTGCGGTGCCCTGCCTCCAGTGGACTTACGAGCGGTCCTCTTGGTACGTGCCATCTGTAGCAACAGATAAGATACGACTTAAAGTGAGGATCATTTAGGGGATACGAAATTTACTTTAGTCGGGAGTACTGAAATTTTTAAGGAGGGAGTAAATGATATGTATGATATAATTAAACATGATGCATGTACGCTCCGTACGCCCTCTCACCTTAGTAGAAACCTAAAGTTCTAACGCTAGGCGGTGGCATACATACGTTCTCTCATATAAGCGAAACTATCGGTCTACTCGTTACGCTGTTAGTGTACCTGCAGAAAACCTCATTGCAGCCCAACAGTTTCCCAATATAAGCACACAAGAAAGCAGTAATTTAAATACTTTCCATATACACATCCCCTGATGTATATACTTCAGTATCAAAGCTACCCGATTGATAGATGCCCACAATTAAGTGCTTTTACATAGTTACATGGTTTAAACATGTAAAGATGTAAGTCACCAAAACTACTCTCCCCTAGACCGCCGGTTGGACGATCATGCTCTCACAACTCACACTTACCAGAGCGTCGAGGCAATTGATCCATACATTACCACCCAAGTGGATGGCATCCATACAATATCACGCCGTATGGACGACGAAACAAAAACAAACAAGGCCCCCAAGTTAGTCTTTATAATAAGCCACCTAAGAGTCCTTATTTGGGCTAAGGGATGTGATCACTGGCATACCTAAAAATAATTTTTAGTGTTTTAACCCTTTTTCATAATCAAATACTTTTGTTTTTAAATACTCATATGATGTGTTTAATGTTGAATTATGCTCCGGTACCAGCTGTAACAGAACCGACCGAATTATAAGAGCACAAGTATGAAAACAAGCACCGAAGTGCTCAAATTTTCAAACTTGAGCCCATATAATCCCGGTAGTCAATCGAAATCATGAAGGATTTCAAACCAAACTGCTTACAACCAGGATCGCATCATTCAACATACAACATCATACGATACATTTCACAAGTAGTTCTGAAATAAGTTTACACCACGGAGTAGCAAATATTACAAACCAAGTTTGAAAGTAGCGGAAGCATAACACACACACTAGTTAATTAAATACTGCCAGTCTGGATGATCGACATCCCGCAAAAGCATGAGGGAAGTACATAAAGACGATCACGCCCTTGTGATCTAGTCATCATCACCCGCAGGGTGGAGACACGTCTTGCAGAAGCCTTGATAGAGCATATCATCTGCAACAGGAGGGAATAAACCCTGAGTACTGGAATGTACTCAGCTAGACTTACCCGTCGAAAACCAGAAATAAGATGACACCAAGGATTATGCAAGGCTTACACAAGAGGCTAGCTGACATAACATTTTGCATAAAGGCATAAGTAATTGCAACTCTTATAACCTGTACTAGCAGTTATTTTTTTTAGCATTTACCTGTCATCTATCTTAGCACCTGTACTAAACATGCACTTGATTATGATTAAACAATTATCATCATTATATCCAGAGCAGGTATGAATTGTGGCAACATTGTATCATTCCTTAACCACCAGTTCATTTAATGAGATCTATGTTTCCGCTGCTCAAGTCAAGTGCTCACTAACCGGGAGCGACGGCGATTCGAATCGAATTCCTATCCAGCTGGAGGGGTATTTCTAACACTCACCGCGCAGGCCCCTGCCAGGGTCGCACAAGCCACCTTTTCATATGATTCAGGAATCGCGGGTCCGAATGATGTCGCGACCCCAAGGGCGACACTCTGCCAGGTGATAGGGACTCTAACCCCCCCTTGGTCTCACACCAATGTCCCCAAGCACATCCTTTCTCTCCTCCAAGAAGCAACCTACCATTCGATTCCCCGCCTGAACCACATTACTCGGCTTCGCGGTCGGAACGACTTATCCGGCCAACTAAGTGTTAGACTGCGTTCAACATGACTCAAGGACGTACAGCGAATCGGTCCTTAAACGACTCAGACGGGCATAGCTCCACACCCAAGACGTGAAGTGTCTTGCGGCTGTACTATCGAACTCCCGCCCGGTCTCAATTTTATTTTTAAGCATGGTTCCATCCACGATAGCCATACAGCCACTCGTGACTCCTTCCTACATCTCGCGGATGACCGGAAATCACCCGACTTCTACCGTACTAAGCAGGGCTAAGCATTGACACGTGCCTAAACCTAAAATAGGATTAAGTACGATATCTGGACAAGGACAGGTATAATACAACAAGTGTTTTCATATAACTCCTACAACTTAATGCATTAAACAATTAAAAGTACTCAAGATTAATTTATAAAACGGTAGGTTCAGCATGCACCGGGGCTTGCCTTTCAGAAAGGTTGCGGGTCTGTGGTCCGGACACTCAGGAAGGTCGTCTGCGGGCACTCCTTCGCCTGCTGGATCCTCGGGCTCCTGCTGCTCCTGATCCTGGACTTCCTCCGGAATCACAGGCTCGAACTCGAGGAGAGTTACCCCCTCCGGTACACCTATTGCATGAATGCACAATAAATACCATGGATGCATAAATGGGTGCAACATGCTCGGAATGAAATGCATTTCAGAGATAAAAACAATAATCTAATCAAGTTACTTTATTAGTACGTGCAAATCTCTTCTCCGGTGGAGAAGTACTTACCTAAGCTACTTAACCTAAGATAAAACTGTTCATCCTCAGTTAAGGCCCTAACACCTAACAATTACAAAAGTAGCATGTCTTAGGATATCACATCATATCAATCAGCAAAACACCACAGTAAGCATTCTGGACAGCAGCTACTTCTTTTTATCACAACCGGAGATTTACAATTCCAAAAGATATGATCTAAGACAATCTGGAAAGCCTAAGAAATGCACTACAATTCATTTTCAGACCTCAACTCCAAACTCCTAAGTTTTCCATGTCAAACTTCACAAGTTTCAGAATCTGTCCTCTCAAAACAGAGAGTAGCAGATTTTGAACTGCCACTTTAAACAACAGTAACTCTCAAACTACTAAGCCAAATGCTTCCAAATTTTGACACAAGCTAGTTCATCAAGTTTATTCCAACTTTGGTATTTACAAGTTTTCCAGCAACCAATTTTATCAAAGCCAAATTTAGAATTACTACTAGCTGTCCAGAAAACCTAAAATTACAAAGGTTAAACATTTATTGATGTGGCAAACATTCTCTAAGACCAAACTAATACTACTACAAGTTCACAAATGTCACAAAAACACCAGAAAGTAAGGTGTGCCCACCTAGAATATTTATTTAAACCCATTTCTCAATTTACTTAAGTAATTAAGTGGAATTTCAAACATATATGTAAACTGCTCCTAAAATTCTACAAAAATTACAGGAGACTCTCTGACCCAAAAAGAGGCTACTGTAAAAATTTGAACTCAATTTATTCACAGGAACTTCCTACACAAAATTCCCAAGCCAAAAAGGCTGATCTTTGTATAATTAACAAAGCATAGTCAAAAGTGTCAAACAACAGATTTCTAAATTTTCTTGGACACTCTAGGGTACCAAGACATTCTCCAAAAATTTATAAGAACATTTCACGTGTAGAAAAATTACTAAAATTCCTTTAAGCATTTCCTAGAATAAAATGATAGCCTTATAACTTGGAAATTACTTAAGCACTGATGCCCAATTTTTTACTAGAGCTAGGGCTAGCATAGAGTAACCTACCCACCAAATTTCATGATTTATGGAACACTACAGCTCAAGTTATAAATTTAACAAATTTGCATGCATTCCAAAACACATTTAAAGGATCTATTAAATTCTTACAGAATTTAAACATCTCATGCCAGATCCATATTTTTCTAAAATACTACACATCATGTAGACCCTAATAAAATTTATCTCATGATTTTTGGATCATTAAAACCCTAGATATACATTTCCTAACTTTACCCAAAATCTGTGGCAAATATAGAAAGAAAATAAAAACGAAAATCGAAACCCTGCTACCGGGCCGGCCTGGAAGACCCACGCGGCCCACTCCCCGCGCTACGGCCCGCTCCCACATGACGGCACGCGACCGGCCTCCCGCTCGCGCGCGCGCCTGACCTGGGGACCCCACTGGTCAGCGAGGGAGGCAGAGGGGGAAAAGAAGGCGACGGCGATAGCTCGCCGCCGGCGGCAGCTCCGGCGAAGCTACCGTACCAGCGCGTTCACCACAACCTCGCGCAACGATTGGTATAACTAATTGACACTATGACCGTGGCTAGGGGGGGTGGCAGCGGCAATGGCGGCCACGACCGCGTGCTTGCCGGCTCCGGCGAGCTAGCAGCGGCTCGACCCCCAAACGGTCTACCCCGTGAGCACTAGCGCACCAAGGCGAACCTAGAACACCGGAGAAGGAAGGCGGTAAGGGCACCGAGAAGCACGGCCATGCGCGAGCTCAACTTGGCGACGCCAATGGCGGCCGCGGTGGAGGCGCAAGCTCGGCGAGCTCTACCTGAGGTCAAGCGGTCGTACGGTGTGGTCCGCGATGTGGAGGAGCTCACTGTGCGACTGTGCCTACGGGGAATTGGGTGGTGGTGCTTGACTGTGGTGGATTTTTCGGTGGCGGCCGCTGATGCTCCTCCGGTTGCCGCGCGCTCGGTGGCGAAGGAAACAAGGAGGCAGAAGAAGGAGCAGCGAGGAAGGGCCTCCGGGCGTCGTGGCGTCTTTGGGCAACCGAGGTGAGCATCGCGTTGACGCGTGTTGCCACGCGGCGGAGGCTTCCTGTCCCCGGTCGGCCACGCGCCGAGTTCGGTTTTCTGAACTTTTCTGAATGACTGACAAGGCCATCGGCGTTCCACAGCGACTGACAGGGAGATTTCATCGCCTCATAGCTCGTGATCGAGGCTGACTCGATGAGAACCGTAGTTGACAAATTGGTAGAGCTACGTGAGGGCTTCAACATTGCCAATAGGGTCGTGAGCCAATTCGGCTTGGTTAGTGAGATACAACGCTCCAAAGTGAGGCACCCGAAATCTGAAACCGAGTTTCAGTTAACTAACCGACTGAAACCCATTTTTCCAGGCACCATATCTCCTAAACCATTTAGAACTAGGTGATGGTGATGTTGACAATGTTGTAGAGCTACATGTGATCTACAAGTTTGTCAATATGAGTGAAAGCTGGTTTGGCCTGGTTTGCAAACTAAAAGCTCCTAAAGTAGGCATCAGTAAAACTGTAGGGTCAGATTCCAGACTTAGAAAAATTCTAAGTCTTGGAGCTACCTCTCTAACTGACTTGTGGGCCACTTTTGAGCATGTTAGGGTCAATTTCATGAGATGGTCATATTGAGACTTTTGTTCCCCATGAATTTCTTTACAACTTTGCTTAAGGGTGCTCTTCCATGCAAGGTCTCTAAATTAGACTTTTTAATTGGTCAAACTAGGGCCTTCTAGGGTCAAATGGTGGTCAAACCTCTCTTGGAGGGCAATTTAGTAATTTTGGTCAACATGAACCTTGTTCCAAATGTTACCCTAAGTATAACTAAGGTGTTGTAGGTCATGATTGGCTACCTTACCTTTTTGTTACACCAACTATCAATACTTCATGAAATAATTCAAATAAACCCCAGAACTATCACATGTGTTGCATCACATGAAATAACAAACATGAATGATGCATGCTTATGCTTATGCAAATGCAAATGCAATGCAATTATGGAGCTAAACACTTGAGGTGTTACAATTCCTAAGACCCGGTCCACATGCGTGTCAGTCCTTTGGATGACTAAGCAGGACATCTTCATGAGGGAAAACCATTTTCCGCTCAACGGAACACCCGGCACCCCGTGCCATCACAACACCTCCCATCCCAGGGCTTCATCCCACGAAGACACTCCACCTCGGGACCTCTCCCTATCACATGTACCTACCATAGGCACCTCACATGGCGAACGCCCAGGTAGCATCCTCCCGCAAGACTTATCTTCCCGACTCGTCGTAGATCCTGCTCGGTCGACTCGACCCTCACCACACACCCCAAACTCACGCCAAGATCTCCCTAGGTTCATTATCAGGTTATTATCAGGTTTATGACACCTTATGCCTTATCTCATACGCCTCTCACTCACCAACATCACATCACAGATATAATGCGAGTAAGAGTAAAGTAATGAGTAACGAGTGATAAAGCATCATCTAGTCTAACAGTAGGGTGAGCAGGTGTAAGGTTGCAACAAGGTAAGCGGCTCAAAAGCAGTAAACTACCATGCAACCAATCAGTAATATTATGACATAAAAGTAAAGCACTAGCAATTCTAAGTATTTGCAATGCGTTATAGGATCTAAGAATGGGTGGGGCGTGGCACCTGGCAGGTCGTCACCCAAGTCGTCGGTGTAGTCGGGGTCGAACTCCTCAGTTGGTGGCTCCTCTGGGTCTGTAAAATGTGACATACGGTCGCATCAACATTTCCTATAGAGGTGCACAAAGAAACAACTAAAAATCAAAAGATCCAAATACACTCAAGCATAGGCCTATGACGTAGAGCTCATTTTTATAAAAAATTGGACTCTGGTTTGGCATTTTTTTGAGCTATGGTTAATTAATTATGAATTTTTGAAGGTTTAAACTATTTTTAGAAAAAGAAAAAGGATAAAAAATCCAGGGGCTGACATGTGGTAGCTCGTGATTGGATTAGTGAACAGTGCAGTCTATGATAGGTGGGGTCCGTGAACAGTGGCTGACAAGTGGGCCCCAGTCAACGTTAACTAGTCAATGGTCAACGCTGACTGGGCCTTGAATGGGCCTCGGTGGGCCGGGTCAAGGCCGGTCCTAGGCCAGATTGGGCTGCCCGGCCCGGACATGTGTTGGACAGGCAGGGTGGCCATGCGGCTCCCTTAGGCCTCCATTGGGCTTGGTCCACCCGGGGTCTGGCTCATGATGGACCTACGGCTGTGGGTGCATGGACCGCTGGTTTGGATTACCGTGGTCTGAGTCCACCTTCTCTCCCCCTTTTCTCGGCTCGTGGTGGACTGGGTGTAGGCAACGGTCGCGGTTCCTCCCCAAAATCTTCTCTTCTCTCGCGGTGGAGCTTCGTTGGTGGCGAGGCTGCCCCAACATGTGCCGATGGTCTTCTAGGGGGTTCTATCGTAGCGTGGTGGCATGGTGAGCTTGATGGTGAGCCAAGAGTTGGCTTTTGGAGGCTACAGTGACCAGCGTTTGTGCGGCGGTGGGCCGTGGAGGTGCGGTGGTTGCCGTGCGCCTGGGGGTCCTTTCGGTCGGCTAGGTCATGCGGTACTCTCCCCACACCATGTAGTTGAGCGAGGCATAGACATGTTGTGCTTGCCTCTTCTAGACTACACGGAATGCCTCTCGCCATGATTTGCCTTGTCCCGAGTCTGGTCGCGGTGAGCGTGCTCCCGTGCACCGACGCCCTCGGCATGGCGATCTCAGCCGTTTCTCCGGTGGCTCCAAACTTCAACCTAGAGCGTGCATAGGCCTCAACACGGTGTGGCAGGTCACCTCTGATCCTTTTCCCAAACGCTACCGCTCGGGGTGTGCAGTGTGACCTCACCATGGCCGTGCTCCGACCATGGTGGGCGTGCTCGGTGTGGTGCTGTGCTCTCGATGCTCCCGGGTCCTAGCGGCTCGGTATGGCCACTCCTTGCATCAAGTGCACGTGCAAGCGTAGGTGTGCGATGTACGCACCAAGGCTTAGCCTTTGGCCATCCCTAGTACGGGCACGGTCGGCGCTCATGGTGATTGCGTTGTGAAAAAAAATAGGGACGGCAACGTGGTGCTCACCATGGGGATCAGTGATGATAAGCTGGCGGTGCTGAGGCGAGTCGAAGCAGCATTGAGGTGGTGCGGTGCCGTGCAGAACAGCTGCTTCGACGTAGCCGTTCGGGGCGTCGTCCTCTGCTCCGGTGGAGTCCTCCCTCCTCCACCCGGTTCTTGCGTTCTTCTTTCCCCCCCTTTCTCCTCCTCACTACGGTACTTGGTGAAGGGTGTGGATTGCCACCTAGTGGCGGCGGCAGGCGGATGAGGGGTAGGGCACCCAAGGTACCCTTTTATAGGCGTAGCAGTCCAGGCGGGCGACAATGCCCGATCAGTGGTGGAGAAGTCTCATGAGTGATGTGCACTTTTTTGTATAAAAAAGTGCACTCACTGAGTGTAGCCCTCAAGCCTCTTGCTATTTGGTACAAAAATTTGGAGGGGCATTGAATCTTGATTGTTTAAAAAACTAAAAATCTCTTCTGAGAATGTGTACCATGTAGCCCCTAAGCATCTTTTCAAGTTTTTTTATCGTCAAGAACTCGGATAGAGGGTCTTTTATCATCTTCTTAGGTAGCTAGCTTTATGTCAGAGGTTGGTGGTGGTTAGCAGTTGAATTGAATTCCATGTAGTCACGAGGTGTGCAGTGCTGACATATTCCTTTGAATATGCTTGACCTTGAGTATTGTTCCTTCACGCGCATGTCCTCTTTTACTGCTTTCTATCTTTTCGCTCAATCCTTTATCAGGCTTATTCTGTTGGTGCTCCTGGTCTTTGTGCACCACTTGTTGGCCTATAAATACCCCCTTGGGGCGCTTGCTATAGACCAACAAAGTCCTGGTGTAAGTCTTGAAATTTTGTATCATGAATATGATAGTTTGTGAAATAGAGTAGCCCCCAAGCGTGAGTAGTAAGTCTTGTATATCTTGTAGCGGTTGGAAGAAGTCTTTTGATCAAGATTAGAGGTAGACTAATCTCACAGCAGCATTGTACCAGGTAGTATGTGCTGGCAGTTGGAAGAAGTCTTGTGATGTGGGATGCATTCCATTATCCAGTAGCTCCGGATTGATCCTTCCACTCTACCTTGCGACTGTCTGGTGCAGATCGGTACCTGATCCAGCATCACATTGGGCTTGGGTAGACTAATGCCTATGAGCCTCACCTAGTCGTTGTTGTCTCACCATGCTGCTGATATCCGTCTTGGATGCACTACGCCCTTCCTTTGAAGAAAACAGTGTAGCCGAGTAGAGTGCGTTCTACCATGTAGCAACTAGGAGCGCGTAGTCGTTTCTAGAGTTGTGTTCTTTATGAGCTTCTCGTTGCTACCTTGCTCGTCATTTACCGAGTTCATTGGGTCTTTGTAAGATCTGTAACCTTGTATCCTTTGAGTATGTTTGTAATGGAAAAATATTGTCCTCTGAGTTGTTGTTCTTCTTACTGTTGTATTATCTTGGTTGTTTCTAAGACTCTCGAGTTCTTTCTATAAAAATCGAGTTCTTTGTCTTCCTGGTGTGGTGACCTTTATTTGCTTCTTAGTAAAAGAGTTCTTTTTGAGTAATATAACAACTCTGCCATGTTACTCGATGGATAAGTCTTAAATCTACCCATTGTACTGTACTATTGTGAAAAGGTGTGTCGTCCATCATTTTAGCCGTGTCAGTTATGGCAGGAAATAGATCATTGCATTCCCATGCCATATCAAGCTAGCCTAGTGGGCCGTGTTTTCACTACTATAAATTTTTTAAGGGCCTTTCTTCTTCTTTTTCTTTCTTACCCTGCTTTTGCCTTCTAGCTTTTATCATTTGCAAAACCCTAGCACCCAGAGCATCGCCACTGCCATTGTCATGGTTATCTGAGCACCACCACCTTTTGTTCTTAGTGCTTTGCTAGTGCATGGGCAAGAAGAAGTCATTGAGCAAGTCCAAGGCGGTCTTCGTGGACGAGGAGGTGTCACTTTCAGTGATTGATAATCAAGAGTTAATGGCAATGAGGGCTGCGCAAAAGATCTAGCCGGCTCCGACCATGATGGAGGACTAGTTGTGTAAGCATGTTAGTGACGGCCTGATCCAGGACAAAGAGTTTGCTGATTGGAAAACCCTAGGCCAGCATTGGGTCCCAACTCTAGGCCCTAGTGAGATTGTTCTTTTTGTCTCCTTTATTCGTGTTAGACTCTGCCTTCCCGCCTCTGGTTTTCTTACTTTCTTAGTTATTTTGAGATTAGCTTGAACCATCTTGCTCCTAATGCTATCCTCCATCTCTCTATTTTTGTTCATCTTTACGAAACTTTCCTTGGAATTCCTCATTCCCTTTCTCTCTTTCACTATTTCTTCCGTTTGAAACCCCAACCCCGCAGCAACGACACCCATGTTCTTGGTGGCTATGGGATCCAGTTTCACCAAGGTCATAAAAATCAATTCTTTAATTATGACTTGGTTGATTCTATGAGGGATTGGCGTGCCGACTGGTTTTATGCCGCCAATATGATTCCTCCCCTAGCTGTTCATTCTGGCTTTGGTCCCACGATCAATGACCACTGGGAAAAGATCCTCCTGACGAATGATGAGCTCCAGGCAATCAAGCCATTTGTTGAGAGGATATGTACTCTAAAGTAGCAAGGCTTGACCAGCTTTGGGATCATCACCAGCTTTCTGCGCCGCCGAGTTTAGCCTCTGAAGGAGCGAGAGCACTATGGCTTTGAGTACTCTAGGGCGAAGGACCCTTCTCGTATGGTTCCTGCCCTCGAGTTGACTGATGAGGAGGTGCTTGAGCACCTTCAAAAGATCTTGAAGGGAGTGAGCGTCGTCCCACACACGGTCCCTGAGTACCGTGCCAACAACCCACCTCCCGCTATGAGTTGTTTTACTTTTGCAAGTACTTTTCTTTATATTTACATCATTGTTGGTACTTTCTGTCTTCACTTTCTTGCTTAATCTTTCTCCTTTTGTTGTTTTGATTATTTGTAGGAATTGGGGCATAACTTTGTTGACCTAATCCCCACTGATGACAACCTTGCTAGGGTGGAAGTTGGGGAGAACCTTGCTAGGGCGTCTTCAATCAGTAAGTCTCAAGCCACCACAATCCTTCCTAGTGTTTCTGTAACACCTCAGGTGTTTAGCTCCATAATTGCATTGCATTGCATGAGCATAAGCACGCATCATTTCATGTTAATTCATGTGGTTGCAACAAATGTGATTTGTTTGTAAAGTTTTGTTTGACTCACATCATGTGACACTGTGGAGTTGGTGAAACTAAAGGGTAGAGTAGCTAATTACATCTCACAGCACCTTAGTTACACTTAGGGTCACTCATGGAGCAAGGTTCATGTTGACCAAAATCATCAAAATGCCCTCCAAGGTGTAGTTGACCACCATCTAGCCCTAGGATGCTCTAGTTTGACCAATTAAAAAGTCCAGTTTAGAGACCTTGCATGGAGAAGCACCCTTAAGCAAAGTTGTAGAGAATTTCATAAGGAACAAAAGTTCTAATATGGCCATCTCGTGAAAATGATCAGAACATGCTCAAAAATGGCCCACAAGTCAGTATTAGAGGCTGTTTTGGGACTTAGCAATTTTGGCTAAGTGTGAAGCTAAAAACCATTTCACTGTACCTCACTTTGGCAACTTGTAACTCACAAACCAGACCAAACCAGCCCTAACTCACATTGGCAAACTTGTAGTCCTTGTGTAGCTCTACAACATTGTCAACATGACCATCACCTAGTTCTAAATGGTTTAGGAGTTATGGTGTCTTGAAAATTGGGTTTCAGTCGGCCTAGTGACTGAAACTAGGTTTCAGTTTCCAAGTACACTACTTTGGAGCCCTGTAGTTTCAAATCCAGGCCGAACCAGTCCAAACTCCAATTGGCAAACTTGTAGCCCTCATGTAGCTCTACAACATTGCCAACAGCAACCACGCCTGGTTCTCACTGGTTTGGGAGTTAATCGTCGACGAAGTTGCTCTGTCAGTCGAACAATGGCGACCTTCATTCAGTTAGCAGCATCGCCATTCAGTCGACCGACACTTCATGGCGTGGCGCTCGGGCAGAGCCCGGTGGCCGCGTGGCGCTCACGCACTGCCGTCGCCTCCACGTCCTGAGCATGCGCGCGGGCGTGAAGTTGGGGCCGCCACCTCAACCCCCACCACTCGCGCTCACCATTCCCTCCTTCTCTGCTTCCTCCTCCGCGCGTGGGTGGTGACCAGAGAAGCGGAACGACGACCGCGTTCAAGCCATTCTCCCAAACCACAGCTCCATTCGCCAAACCGTCTAGACCACCGCACCACCGTGAGCCCCTCCACCTCCTCGCCCTCACCGAACCCTCTCTATCGCTTCAGGTGAGCTACACCACGAAGGCGGCTCTACCGGGCTGCCATGTCCGCCACCGTCGAGCTCGCACGTGGCCATGCCATTCGGGCCCCCCTATCCTATCTCCTCCATGTTGTAGGTATAGTTAGGTATGCTGAAGCTCATAGGGTAGGCAAATTGAGCCGGGATGCCGGCGACTCGTCGGAGTTGGTTGAGCCGCGGCCGCACGCCACCATGACCGCTGCCATCCTCTCTGGCCTCCATAATCCTAGCACTTGAGGGTACCCCTAGGTGCGTGAGGTTGAGGCGAACGCGCTGGTACCGTAGCTTTGCCGGAGGCGCCGTCGTCGGCGAGCTAGAGCTCGCCGGAGTCGCGGCCGTCTCCTCCCCTCCGTCTCTCTCTCTGACCGGTGGGGCCACCTGGTCAGTCGCGCACGCGCGCGGGCGGGAGCCATAGCAGGCCGCGCGCGGGAGTGGGCCGCGCCGCGCGAAGTGGGCCACGTCGGTTTTCCGGGCCGGCCCAGCATCCGATAGGGTTTATTCATTTTCTTTATTCTGTCACAGTTTTTGTTAAGTTTTGGAAAATTGTAGATCTAGGGTTTTACTTACCCAAAAATTATGAGATAAATTTTGTTGGGATCTACAGGGTGTGTAGTATTTTAGAAAAATATGATTTGGATATGTGATGTGTAGTTTCTGGGATAATTAAATAGGTCTTTAAAATGTGTTTTAATTCACATGCAAACTTGTTTAAATCATATCTTGAGTTTCAGTGTTCCAAAAATTATGAAATTTGGTGGGTAGGCTAATTTATACTTCCTCTAGCTCTGGTAAAAATTTGGGTAGTAGTGCTTAAGTACTTTTCAAGTTATAATGCTATCTTGTTATTTTAGGAAATATTTAAATGAATTTTTGTAATTTTTCTACATGTGCAATGTTCATATAAATTTTTGGAGAATGTCTTGGTACCCTAGTGTGTCCAAGAAAATTCGGAAATCTGTTGTTTGACACTTTTTACTATGCTTTGTTATTTATACAAAAATCAGCCTTTTTGTCTTGTGAATTTTGTTTGGGGAGTTTCTGTAAATAAATTTAGTTAAAATTTTTACAGTGGTCTCTTTTTGGTTCATAGAGTCTCCTGTAATTTTTGTAGAATTGTTAGGAACAGTTTACATATATGTTTAAAATTTCACTTAATTAATTAAGTAAATTAAGAAATGAGTATAAATAAATATTCTAGGTGGGAACACCTTACTTTCTGGTGTTTTTGTGACCAGTGTGAACTTGTGGTAACATTGGTTTGGTCTTAGAGAATGTTTTCCACTTAAATAAATATTTAATCTTTGCAATTCTAGGTCTTCTAGACAGCTGGTAGTATTTTTGGGTTTGACCTGTGATAAAGGTGTTTGCTGGAAAACTTGTAAATACCAAAGTTGCAGTAAACTTGATAAATTAGCTTGTGTTAAAATTTGGGAGCATTTGGTCTAGTGGTCTAAGAGTTATAGCTGTTAAAGTGACTCTCCAGAAATGACTGCTCTCTGTTTGGAGAGGACAGATTCTGGAACTTTGGAATTTCGACTAGGTAAACTTTGGAATTAAGTGTTGTGGTCTGAAAATATTTTGTGGTGCATTTCATAAGCTTTCTAGATTGTCTTAGATCATATCTTTTGGAGTTGGGAATCTCCAGTTATGTTAGAAACAAGTAGCTGCTGTCCAGAATGTCTTACTGGGATATTTTGGGTTGGATGTGGTAACCTAAATAATGACACTCTTGTGTTTGTTAGGTGTTAGGGCCTTAACCGAAGATGAACAGCTATACCTTAGGTTGAGTAGATTAGGTAAGTACTTCTCCACCGGAGAAGAGATTTGCACGTAATGGTGAAGTGACTGGAATAGAGTACATTTACTGCTGAAATGCATTTCATTCCGAGCATGTTACACCCATTATGCATCCATGATATTTATTGTGCATTCATGCAATAGGTGTTTCGGAGGGGGTAACTCTCCTCGAATTCAAGCCTGTGATTCCGGAGGAAGTCCAGGACCAGCTGGAGCAGCTAGAGAAACCAACCGACGGAGAAGTTCCCGCAGAAGACCTGCCTGAGTGTCCTGACCACCGGCCTTCGACCTTTCTGAAAGGCAAGCCCCGGTGCATGCTGAACCTACTGATTTATAAATTAATCTTGAGTACTTTTAATTGTTTAATGCATTAAGTTGTAGGAGTTATATGAAAACACTTGTTGCATTATACCTGTCCTTGTCCAGATATCGTACTTAATCCTATATTAGGTTTAGGCACGTGTCAATGGTTAGCCCTGCTTAGTACGGTAGAAGTCGGGTGATTTCCGGTCATCCGCGAGATGTAGGAAGGAGTCACGAGTGGCTTATGGCTATCGTGGATGGAACCATGCCTTAAAATGAAATTGAGACCGGGCGGGAGTTTGATAGTACAGCCGCAAGACACTTCACGTCTTGGGTGTGGAGCTATGCCCGTCTGAGTCGTTTAAGGACCGATTCGCTGTACGTCCTTGAGTCATGTTGAACGCAGTCTAACACTTAGTTGGTCGGATAAGTCGTTCCGACCGCGAAGCCGAGTAATTTGATTCAGGCCGGGAATCGAATGGTAGGTTGCTTCTTGGAGGAGAGAAAGGATGTGCTTGGGGACATTGGCGTGAGACCAAGGGGGGGTTAGAGTCCCTATCACCTGGCAGAGTGTCGCCCTTGGGGTCGCGACATCATTCGGACCCGCGATTCCTGAATCATATGAAAAGGTGGCTTGTGCAACCCTGGCAGGGGCCTACGCGGTGAGTGTTAGAAATACCCCTCCAGCTGGATAGGAATTCTATTCGAATCGCCGTCGCTCCCGGTTAGTGAGCACTTGACTTGAGCAGCGGCAACGTAGATCTCATTAAATAAACTGGTGGTTAAGGGAATGATACAATGTTGCCACAATGATATACCTGCTATGGATATAATAATAATGTTGTTTGATTATACTCAAGTGAATGTTTAGTACAGGTGCTAAGATAGATGACAGGTAAATGCTAAAAGAACTGCTAGTACAAGTTATAAGAGTTTCAATTACTTATGCCTTTATGCAAAATGTTATGTCAGCTAGCCTCTTGTGTAAGCCTTGCATAATCCTTGGTGTCATCTTATTTCTGGTTTTCGATGTGTAAGTCTAGCTGAGTACATTCCAGTACTCAGGGTTTATTCCCTCCTGTTGCAGATGATATGCTCTACCAAGGCTTCTGCAAAATTGTCTCCACCCTATGGGTGACGAAGATTAGATCACTAGGGCGTGATCATCTGTTATGTACTTTCTTGATGCTTTTGCGGGTTGTTGATCAACAAGACTGGTAGTAGTTAAACAACGGGTGTGTGTGTATGCTTCCGCTACGTTATAAACTTGGTTTGTAATATTTGTGACTCCGTGTGTGTAAACTTATTTCAAATCTACTTGTGAAATGTAACGTATGATGTTGTATGTTGAATGATGCGATCCTGGTTGTAAGCAAGTTGGTTTGAAATCCTTCATGGTTTCGATTGACTTCCGGGATTATATGGGCTCAAGTTCGAAAATTTGAGCACTTCGGTGCTTGTTTTTGTACTTGTGCTCTTATAATTTGGTCGGTTCTGTTACAGCTGGTACCGGAGCATAATTCAACATTAAACACATCGTACGAGTATTTAAAAAACAAAAGTATTTGATTATTGAAAAAGGGTTAAAACACTAAAAAATTATTTTTTAGGTATGCCAGTGATCACATCCCTTAGCCCAAATAAGGACTCTTAGGTGGCTTATTATAAAGACTAACTTGGGGGCATTGTTTGTTTTTGTTTCGTCGTTCATACGATGTGATATTGTATGGATGCCATCCACTTGGGTGATGATGTATGGATCAATTGCCTCGACGCTCTGGTAAGTGTGAGTTGTGAGAGCATGATCGTCCAACGGCGATCTTGGGGAGTGTAGTTTTGGTGACTTGCATGCTTACATGTTTAAACCATGTAATTACGTAAGCACTTAATTGTGGGAACCTTTATATCGGGTAGCTTTGATACTGAAGTATACACATCGAGGGATGTGTATATGGAAAGTATTTAAATTACTGCTTTCTTGTGTGCTTATATTGGGAAACTGTTGGGCTGAAATGAGATTTTTCTGCAGGTACACTAACAGCGTAACGAGTAGACCGATAGTTTCGCTTATATGAGAGAACGTATGTATGCCACCGCCTAGCGTTAGAACTTTAGGTTTCTACTAAGGTGAGAGGGCGTACGGAACATGCATGCATCATGTTTAATTATATCATACATATCATTTACTCCCTCCTTAAAAATTTCAATAGTCCCGACTAAATTAAATTTCGTATCCCCTAAATGATCCTCACTTTCAGTCGTATCTTGTTGCTACAGATGGCACGTACCAAGAGGACCGCTCGCAAGTCCACTGGAGGCAGGGCACATCATCACCAGCTCGCTCCACGTGAGCCCCGCCCTAAGCCTACTGAGGTGGATAGGCTGAGGGCAGAGTTGGCTGAAGTGACTGCTGCCAGGAATGCAGCGCGTCAGCAACTGGAGCAAGTGATTCGTGATCGTGACCAGGAAACCCTTGCAGTCCAGAGATTGACAGTAGCAAACCGCAACTGTCAACGCATGCTGGTCCGTGTCATGAATCAGAGGGATGAAGCCTGGCACGAGGAGAACGTTCTGAGAGCTCGTCAGTTTGAGCTCGAACAGCAGTTGGAGAATGCTGAAGAATATAATGACAATCTTCATGAAGAAGTGCACCGCCTGAACAACCAGCTAAATCCTCTGCTGCCTAGAAATATCAACGCAGATGAGGACATGGGTTCGGGGATCTTCATGGCTGAAAATGATGATGAAGTGGAGGTCAACGGACCTCAAGATGTCGAACCAGAAGAAGAACCCGAAGAAGAAGAAGAAGATGAGGAGTTGGAGCCTGTTAGTGATGAGGACGGCGGGGAGATCCTTGACACCGACTCTGAGGACGATGCTTAGAGTAGTTATCACGTAGCTATGATGTTAGGGTTGTCTTTTGTGCCCTCCCTGTGTTGGAGTGAGGCTTTGTAATAACTTGACTTTTGGGATGTAAGGTCGAACCCTATGTTTCCTGGATGTTTAGTTGGAACCTGTTAATTTCGATCTCAATTGGATGTCTTATTGTGTGGCGTTCGATGATGGTGTCACGATTAGCACCCTTCGGTGCCGCGACGAAACCGAGGGCCTCCTATGGCGCGCGACATAAGGTTGTGCTGCTTGGCACGCGCTGGTATCGAGGTGGCTAGTCATGATCCACCATGGAGCTCTACCGTTGAGAAGTCTCTTTGTGGTCAGTTTGAAGTAGCCTTTCTCAGTCAACTAAAAACTTTGAAATCGAATCCAAGTACCAGGCGAAAGATCAAAAATCACGTAGATTTTAACGTAAACGGTTCAATAACTGCTGTGCTCCTTGTGAGTGAGCCTTTATCAAAGTACATCTTGTTGGATTCTCTCGCATGATTGCGCCAATTGATCTGCTTGAATGGATTGTGCGGTTGTGATGAATTATTGTGCCATGATTATTTTGAGAAGTCTATTTCATGAAGTCAGTTTGACATATTTACAATAATTCATCTACAAACTTCCCACATCGTCAGTGCTCATTGGCTATGCATTTTGCAGATGCCATACAATCTCCATTGGGGTCATGGCAATGAGGATGAGGAACAGCCACCCCCTCCGCCACCACCTACCCCGGCTGAGTTAATGCAGACCGTGGTCGAAGGGCAGCGCATGCTGGCAGATGCTATGCGCCAACTTGCCAATCGGGAGGCTCGTCATGGCCGCCAGGGCCCAGAACCGAATCAGTACAGTGATTTCAAGGACTTTCTTGATACTAAGCCCCCGCTCTTTAAGGAGGCAGAGGAACCACTGCAAGCTGATGAGTGGTTGAATACTATTGAACAAAAGTTTCGTCTGCTTCGCTTGACCGATGAGCTGAAAACTGAATATGCTTCTCACCAACTACATGGTCCAGCGGGTATTTGGTGGAGCCACTATCGTTCCACACTGCCTGCAAATGTCCCTATTGCTTGGGACCAGTTCAAGGCCGCATTCCGTGGGAACTATATTCCTCCAGGTCTTATGGCTATCAAGCACATAGAATTTATGAGGCTGTCGCAGGGCAATAAAAGCTTGACTAAATATCTGCAATCCTTCAACAACCTCGCAAGGTATGCCACGGAGTTTGTGGATACCGATTCCAAGAAAATTGCTAGCTTTAAAAGAGGCCTCGGCCCAAAGCTGATGAAGACTATGGGCACTAGCAAGTGCACTACCTTCAATGAATTTATCAGTGATGCTCTGACTCAAGAGAACAATAACTCGATCTATGCTGCTTCTAAGAGCCGCAAGAGGGCACTTGAGGCAGGTGCTTCACAGTCTCGAGCTCTAGCTACCTCGAGGGCTCCTCCTCGCCCTCCTGCCACAAGTGCTAAGTTCCGTCCTCCGCAAAAGAAGGCGCCAGTGAAGACTGGGTTTTGCAAGGCATATATAGTGGCTCTGCCAAAGAGTAATTCGAGCCAAGGCAGCTCCAGTGTCCCTCCTAGCAACATGCCCTGCTGGAACTGCAACAAGCCAGGCCATTGGTCCAGGAACTGTCCATACCCTAAGAAGAATGTCAACCAAGGTGGCCGTCAAGGGCACGCTCATTATAACAGTATTGAGGAAATCCCATCTGGTGAGGTTGTCACTGCTGGTAAGTTCCTAGTTGACCAACACCCTGCAGTGGTACTTTTTGATTCAGGTGCTTTGCATTCCTTTATCAGTCATAAGTTTGCATCAGAGTTTGCACACAGATTGCATACTGTTGAAGGTGGGGGTTATTGTATTAGCGCATCAAGTGGGAATATTTCCACAAATAAAGTAGTGGGGAATCTTGAGCTTGAGATAGAAGGGCGAAAGTACTCGCTTGCCTTAGTGGTTTTGCCGGGCTTAGGCATAGATGTTATCTTGGGCATGAATTGGATGAGTCAGAATGGGGTACTCATTGATACATCCACTCGGGTAGTTATGCTCAGAGATCCTACAGATCAAAAGGGTTTTATGGTACAACTTCCTAGAAAAGTTGATTTGTCTGGGGAAGTTCATGCTGTGCAAGCAAAGGCGTTGGCCGAAATTCCAGTAGTAAATGAGTTTCCGGACGTTTTTCCCGATGATTTGCCGGGGCTCCCTCCGGATCAGGATGTGGAATTTAAAATTGAGTTGTTGCCTGGCACGGCGCCCATCTCTAGGAGACCCTATAGGATGCCTCCAAATGAACTCGCTGAACTTAAGGTGCAATTGAATGAACTTTTGAAGAAGGGGTTGATTCGTCCTAGTTCGTCGCCGTGGGGATGTCCTGCTATTTTTGTAAAGAAGAAGGATCAGTCGTTGCGGATGTGCGTAGATTATAGACCTCTCAATGCAGTCACTATCAAAAATAAGTACCCTCTACCATGTATCGACATCTTGTTCGATCAGTTGTCTAAAGCTAAAGTTTTCTCCAAGATCGATCTAAGATCTGGCTACCATCAAATTAAAATCCGCCCGGAAGATGTTCCAAAGACAGCCTTTTCTACCAGATACGGTCTTTATGAGTATCTTGTTATGTCTTTCGGCTTGACAAATGCCCCCGCACACTTTATGTACTTGATGAATTCGGTGTTTATGCCCGAATTGGACAAGTTTGTGGTGGTATTTATTGATGACATCCTGATATATTCTGTAAATGAGGAAGATCATGCTGAACATCTGCGTATAGTCCTCACAAGACTGCGTGAACATCAACTATATGCAAAGTTCAGTAAGTGCGAATTCTGGCTTCGAGAAGTACCTTTCCTTGGGCATGTGCTGTCAGATGGAGGAATTATGGTGGACCCCGCCAAGGTACAAGAAGTGTTGAACTGGAAGGCTCCTATCTCGGTTCACGAGGTCGGGAGTTTTCTTGGTTTGGCTGGCTATTACCGTCGCTTCATCCCGGATTTCTCCAAAATAGCCAAGTCAATGACTCGGTTGCTACAAAAAGACACCAGGTTTGTCTGCACTCCTGAGTGTGATGCAGCTTTTCACCAACTGCGAATCCTCCTAACCTCAGCTCCGATTTTGACACAACCGGATATCGAGAAACCATTTGATGTTTATTGTGATGCCTCAGGCATAGGTTTGGGAGGTGTTCTGATGCAGGAAGGCCGAGTAATTGCATATACCTCTCGACAACTTTGGAAACATGAGGCGAATTATCCAACGCATGACTTAGAACTAGCCGCAGTCGTTCATGCTTTGAAAGTGTGGCAGCATTATCTGCTGGGCAATGTTTGCAATATCTACACAGACCACAAAAGCCTCAAATACATCTTCACCCAACCCGAGTTAAATATGCGTCAAAGAAGATGACTCGAGTTGATTAAGGATTATAACCTTCAAGTTCACTATCATCCTGGCAAGGCAAATGTGGTTGCGGATGCTTTAAGCCATAAGTCTCATTGCCATTCCCTAGTTGAAACTCATTTTCATCGATCTCGCCTTCTACATCCAGCAGTCTTGTACAACATCACTATCAGTTGTACTCTCAAAAACAGAATTATTGAACTCCAAAAGACTGACACTGGTATATTCCACATCAAGCGTAAGATGAAAGAGCAAGAAACTACACAGTTCAGGATAGATGAAGAGGGTGTACTATGGTTCAAGGATAGGTTAGTTGTGCCTAAGGACTGAGAGCTTAGAAATGATATTATGTCTGAAGCACACTCCTCTAAGTTGTCCATCCATCCTGGTAGCAATAAGATGTATTATGATTTGAAGCCATACTATTGGTGGACCAAGATGCGGAAAGAAATAGCTGCATATGTGGCCCGGTGTGACACCTGCTGTAGAGTTAAAGCTATGCACATGAAAGCTGGGTTACTTCAACCACTTTCTATCCCAGGTTGGAAATGGGAAGAGATAAGTATGGATTTCATTGTCGGTCTTCCTCCTACTATCAAAAATCATAACTCCATCTGGGTAATTATGGATCGTTTGACCAAATCAGCTCACTTCATTCCAGTTAGAGTGGACTATCGTCCCACTGACTATGCTGAGTTGTACTTCAATCAGATAGTCCGGCTCCATGGGATACCTCATACTATCATATCTGACAGTGGTCCCCAGTTCACTGCTCGCTTTTGGGAGCACTTGCATCACCTTCTGGGAACCAAGTTAGTGAGAAGCTCTGCTTATCACCCCCAGACGTCAGGACAGACAGAACGAGTTAACCAAATCTTGGAAGATCTATTGCGGGCATGTGTAATATCATCCAAGGGTTCTTGGGAAAAATGGTTACCTCTAGCCGAATTCTCGTACAATAATAGTTACCAAGAGAGTATTAAGATGGCCCCTTTTCGAAGCTTTGTATGGTCGTAAGTGTAGAACTCCACTAAACTGGGTAGAAGCTGGTGAAAGAAGGTATTATGGTATTGATTTTGTTCATGAAGCTGAGGAACAAGTCCGTACCATCCAAAAACATATGGCTGCAGCCAAAGCTAGACAGAAAAGTTATGCTGACCGTGGTAGAAAACCGCTCGAGTTTGAAGTTGGAGACTTCGTTTATCTGAAAGTTTCTCCAATGAAGAGTGTCCAACGTTTTGGTGTTAAGCGGAACCTTGCGCCAAGATACATGGGTCCTTTCCAAATCATAGGCAAGAGTGGAGCTGTTGCGTATAAAATCCAATTACCTCCAGAAATGAGTGCCATATTCAACGTCTTCCATGTATCACAGCTCAAAAAGTGTCTTCGAGTTCCTGAGGAAAGAGTCCCTTTAGGAGATATCAGGCTGGAATCCGATCTAACTTACGAAGAAAAGCCAGTCCGAGTGATCGATACTCAGGAACGAGTGACTAGAAGCAAAGTGGTTAAGTGGTATAAAGTAATGTGGAGTAATCAGGGTAGTGAAAGTGACGCTACATGGGAACAGGAAGACTATTTACGAGATGGTTATAAGGAATTCTATGAAAAATGGTACGCTTTCCAAATCTCGGGACGAGATTTTTATAAGGGGGGAGGGCTGTAACACCTCAGGTGTTTAGCTCCATAATTGCATTGCATTGCATGAGCATAAGCATGCATCATTTCATGTTAATTCATGTGGTTGCAACAAATGTGATTTGTTTGTAAAGTTTTGTTTGACTCACATCATGTGACACTGTGGAGTTGGTGCAACTAAAGGGTAGAGTAGCTAATTACATCTCACAGCACCTTAGTTACACTTAGGGTCACTCATGGAGCAAGGTTCATGTTGACCAAAATCACCAAAATGCCCTCCAAGGTGTAGTTGACCACCATCTAGCCCTAGGATGCTCTAGTTTGACCAATTAAAAAGTTCAGTTTAGAGACCTTGCATGGAGAAGCACCCTTAAGCAAAGTTGTAGAGAATTTCATAAGGAACAAAAGTTCTAATATGGCCATCTCATGAAAATGAACAGAACATGCTCAAAAATGGCCCACAAGTCAGTATTAGAGGTTGTTTTGGGACTTAGCAATTTTGGCTAAGTGTGAAGCTAAAAACCGTTTCACTGTACCTCACTTTGGCAACTTGTAACTCACAAACCTGACCAAACCAGCCCTAACTCACATTGGCAAACTTGTAGTCCTTGTGTAGCTCTACAACATTGTCAACATGACCATCACCTAGTTCTAAATGGTTTAGGAGTTATGGTGTCTTGAAAATTGGGTTTCAGTCGGCCTAGTGACTGAAACTAGGTTTCAGTTTCCAAGTACACTACTTTGGAGCCCTGTAGTTTCAAATCCAGGCCGAACCAGTCCAAACTCCAATTGGCAAACTTGTAGCCCTCATGTAGCTCTACAACATTGCCAACAGCAACCACGCCTGGTTCTCACTGGTTTGGGAGTTAATCGTCGACGAAGTTGCTCTATCAGTCGAACAATGGCGACCTTCATTCAGTCAGCAGCATCGCCATTCAGTCGACCGACACTTCATGGCGTGGCGCTCGAGCAGAGCCCGGTAGCCGCATGGCGCTCACGCACTGCCGTCGCCTCCACGTCCTGAGCATGCGCGCGGCCGTGAAGTTGGGGCCGCCACCTCAACCCCTACCACTCGCGCTCACCATTCCCTCCTTCTCTGCTTCCTCCTCCGTGCGCGGGAGGTGACCAGAGAAGCGGAACAACGACCGCATTCAAGCCATTCTCCCAAACCACAGCTCCATTCGCCAAACCGTCTAGACCACCGCACCACCGTGAGCCCCTCCACCTCCTCGCCCTCACCGAACCCTCTCTATCGCTTCAGGTGAGCTACACCGCGAAGGCGGCTCCACCGGGCCGCCATGTCCGCCGCCGTCGAGCTCGCACGTGGCCATGCCATTCGGGCCCCCCTATCTTATCTCCTCCATGCTGTAGGTATAGTTACGTATGCTGAAGCTCATAGGGTAGGCAAATTGAGCCGGGATGCCGGCGACTCGTCGGAGTTGGTTGAGCCGCGGCCGCACGCCGCCATGACCGCTACCATCCTCTCTAGCCTCCATAATCCTAGCACTTGAGGGTACCCCTAGGTGCGCGAGGTTGAGGCGAACGCGCTGGTACCGTAGCTTCGCCGGAGGCGCCGTCGTCGGCGAGCTAGAGCTCGCCGGAGTCACGGCCGTCTCCTCCCCTCCGTCTCTCTCTCTGACCGGTGGGGCCACCTGGTCAGTCGCGCACGTGCGCGGGCGGGAGCCGTAGCAGGCCGCGCGTGGGAGTGGGCCGCGCCGCGCGAAGTGGGCCACGTCGGTTTTCCGGGCCGGCCCAGCATCCGATAGGGTTTATTCATTTTCTTTATTCTGTCATAGTTTTTGTTAAGTTTTGGAAAATTGTAGATCTAGGGTTTTACTTACCCAAAAATTATGAGATAAATTTTGTTGGGATCTACAGGGTGTGTAGTATTTTAGAAAAATATGATTTGGTTATGTGATGTGTAGTTTCTGGGATAATTAAATAGGTCTTTAAAATGTGTTTTAATTCACATGCAAATTTGTTTAAATCATATCTTGAGTTCGAGTGTTCCAAAAATTATGAAATTTGGTGGGTAGGCTAATTTATACTTGCTCTAGCTCCGGTAAAAATTTGGGCAGTAGTTCTTAAGTACTTTTCAAGTTATAATGCTATCTTGTTATTTTAGGAAATACTTATATGAATTTTTGTAATTTTTCTACATGTGCAATGTTCATATAAATTTTTGGAGAATGTCTTGGTACCCTAGTGTGTCCAAGAAAATTTGGAAATCTTTTGTTTGACACTTTTTACTATGCTTTGTTATTTATACAAAAATCAGCCTTTTTGGCTTGTAAATTTTGTTTGGGGAGTTTCTGTAAATAAATTTAGTTAAGATTTTTACAGTGGTCTCTTTTTGGTTCATAGAGTCTCCTGTAATTTTTTTAGAATTTTTAGGAACAGTTTACATATATGTTTAAAATTTCACTTAATTAATTAAGTAAATTAAGAAAGGAGTATAAATAAATATTCTAGGTGGGCACACCTTACTTTCTGGTGTTTTTGTGACCAGTGTGAACTTGTGGTAACATTGGTTTGGTCTTAGAGAATGTTTGCCACTTAAATAAATATTTAATCTTTGCAATTCTAGGTCTTCTAGACAGCTGGTAGTATTTTTGGGTTTGACCTGTGATAAAGGTGTTTGCTGGAAAACTTGTAAATACCAAAGTTGCAGTAAACTTGATAAATTATCTTGTGTTAAAATTTGGGAGCATTTGGTCTAGTGGTCTAAGAGTTATAGCTGTTAAAGTGACTCTCCAGAAATGACTGCTCTCTGTTTGGAGAGGACAGATTCTGGAACTTTGGAATTTCGACTAGGTAAACTTTGGAATTAAGTGTTGTGGTCTGAAAATATTTTGTGGTGCATTTCATAAGCTTTCCAGATTGTCTTAGATCATATCTTTTGGAGTTGGGAATCTCCAGTTATGTTAGAAACAAGTAGCTGCTGTCCAGAATGTCTTACTGGGATATTTTGGGTTGGATGTGGTAACCTAAATAATGTCACTCTTGTGTTTGTTAGGTGTTAGGGCCTTAACCGAAGATGAACAGCTATACCTTAGGTTGAGTAGATTAGGTAAGTACTTCTCCACCGGAGAAGAGATTTGCACGTAATGGTGAAGTGACTGGAATAGAGTACATTTACTGCTGAAATGCATTTCATTCCGAGCATGTTACACCCATTATGCATCCATGATATTTATTGTGCATTCATGCAATAGGTGTTCCGGAGAGGGTAACTCTCCTCGAATTCGAGCCTGTGATTCCGGAGGAAGTCCAGGACCAGCCGGAGCAGCTAGAGGAACCAACCGGCAGAGAAGTTCCCGCAGAAGACCTGCCTGAGTGTCCTGACCACCGGCCTTCGACCTTTCTGAAAGGCAAGCCCCGGTGCATGCTGAACCTACTGATTTATAAATTAATCTTGAGTACTTTTAATTGTTTAATGCATTAAGTTGTAGGAGTTATATGAAAACACTTGTTGCATTATACCTGTCCTTGTCCAGATATCGTACTTAATCCTATATTAGGTTTAGGCACGTGTCAATGCTTAGCCCTGCTTAGTACGGTAGAAGTCGGGTGATTTCCGGTCATCCGCGAGATGTAGGAAGGAGTCACGAGTGGCTTATGGCTATCGTGGATGGAACCATGCCTTAAAATGAAATTGAGACCGGACGGGAGTTCGATAGTATAGCCGCAAGACACTTCACGTCTTGGGTGTGGAGCTATGCCCGTCTGAGTCATTTAAGGACCGATTCGATGTACGTCCTTGAGTCATGTTGAACGCAGTCTAACACTTAGTTGGCCGGATAAGTCGTTCCGACTGCGAAGCCGAGTAATTTGATTCAGGCCAGGAATCGAATGGTAGGTTGCTTCTTGGAGGAGAGAAAGGATGTGCTTGGGGACATTGGCGTGAGACCAAGGGGGGGTTAGAGTCCCTATCACCTGGCAGAGTGTCGCCCTTGGGGTCGCGACATCATTCGGACTCGCAATTCCTGAATCATATGAAAAGGTGGCTTGTGCGACCCTGGCAGGGGCCTGCACGGTGAGTGTTAGAAATACCCCTCCAGCTGGATAGGAATTCGATTCGAATCGCCGTCGCTCCCGGTTAGTGAGCACTTGACTTGAGCAGCGGTAACGTAGATCTCATTAAATGAACTGGTGGTTAAGGGTATGATACAATATTGCCACAATGATATACCTGCTATGGATATAATAATAATGTTGTTTGATTATACTCAAGTGAATGTTTAGTACAGGTGCTAAGATAGATGACAGGTAAATGCTAAATGAACTGCTAGTACAAGTTATAAGAGTTTCAATTACTTATGCCTTTATGCAAAATGTTATGTCAGCTAGCCTCTTGTGTAAGCCTTGCATAATCCTTGGTGTCATCTTATTTCTGGTTTTCGACGGGTAAGTCTAGCTGAGTACATTCCAGTACTCAGGGTTTATTCCCTCCTGTTGCAGATGATATGCTCTACCAAGGCTTCTGCAAAAATTGTCTCCACCCTGCGGGTGACGAAGACTAGATCACTAGGGCGTGATCATCTGTTATGTACTTTCCTGATGCTTTTGCGGGTTGTTGATCAACAAGACTGGCAGTAGTTAAACAACGGGTGTGTGTGTATGCTTCCGCTACGTTATAAACTTGGTTTGTAATATTTGCGACTCCGTGTGTGTAAACTTATTTCAAATCTACTTGTGAAATGTAACGTATGATGTTGTATGTTGAATGATGCGATCCTGGTTGTAAGCAAGTTGGTTTGAAATCCTTCGTGGTTTCGATTGACTACCGGGATTATATGGGCTCAAGTTCGAAAATTTGAGCACTTCGGTGCTTGTTTTTGTACTTGTGCTCTTATAATTTGATCGGTTCTGTTATAGCTTCCTCTGTAGAACTCGACCCCTACATTGAGTATGTTTCTTGTCTGGTTCCTCGAGCTCCTCATAGCATCAACAAGAGGGTGACGTGGATGATGCTTCTACCAGCGTGTCTGCTACCAAGAAGCCCCATCAATCGAGTACTCATCTAGGTACTCAAGTTGTAGGTAGCATGCTCCTAGGTGAGCATATCAATATATTTTGTCTTCTTTGTTGTTTGTTTGTGTCCTCAACCGAGTACTTTCTCCTTTCTCAGATGGTATTGTGGTTGAGTTGCTCGAGGGTGAGGAGGATGATGCGGCCCTCGACACACATCGGTGAGTTGTTGTATTTTTGTTTTCTAGCTGTTATTCTTGAGCACATCTTTTAACTTGTCCTTCTCCTTGTCTTTTGCAGTAAGCGGGTGTTGAGCTCGAGTTCTTCTAGGGCCTAGGCGCCAATCATGCCATCCTTGCCATAGGGTGGTGATGATATTTTTGCTGCCACCATGCCTCCGCCGAAGTCTTCAGTTTAGCTTAGGGGTTTTAGTATGAAGAGGAAGACGGCCATGTAAGTGAATCCCATTTAGGATGTTTGTCTCTGTTCTCCCTTCTTCTAGTTCTTCATCATCTTGTAGGCTCTCACCCTCGCCTTCCCCCAACCCCCAGTGGGCTTCTTCTCAATCTGCTGGTGTGCTCCTGTGTACTGGGTCTCAGGACTTGGAACATATGGTCAGCAAGGCGGCTGTGGAGGAGATGAGGGCCCCTGATGATCATGCTACCACAGAGTCGCCAACTCCAGAGGTGACCGTGACTGTGGTGGCGGATCCGTCTAAGGAGGTGGCCGAGGCTTCTACTGCCTAGGATACGGCCTTGGTCTTGTCCTCTCTGCGTCGGCCAACTTCTCCCTCTATTGCTCTTGCTACCAGCAGTCAGCATCTAGATGATGATGTGATGCAAGGATTCAATGCCACCCATCGTTTATTAGAGCTAACTATGGCCTGGGGAATCCTGGCAGCTGGTGCGACTTCTTTTGGGGAAAAACTCCAGGTAAGTTTTCCTTAAGCTTTTTCTTTGGTTGCTTGACTTCTTTTGTTCTTACATGTTGTCTTTCTCTTTTCTTCTTGTTTGATCAGTACTTCTCTCGAGACCATACCGACTTCTTTTTCTCGTTAGAGGGAGGAAAAGGCTCTCTATGCCCACGTGATTGAGGCGAGAGAGCAGAGGGATGCTACCATCCATGAGGCCTCAGAGAAGGTGGAGGCCATGAAGAAGGAGAGCGATGGTATTCTGGGTTTTTTATGTCTTTTGTCTTCAAATTTTGCCTTCAGCTGACTTGTTTTTTGTTGCCTGGTCTAGCTCTTCGTGTTGAAAAGTGGAAGCTCTCGGAGGGTATTGAAGAAACGAAGATACTTGTCCGCAATAACCACAACAGGGCTGAGGAGGTAATTACTCATGCTGAAGAAGAACTTGTCGTTGCCAAGTTGATTAGGCATGGAGCTGATAGGGATCTTGTGTTGGTCCAAAAAACTATTAAGGTCTTGACTAGCAAGCTGGCGACGACTACCGAGAATTGAAACACCTTGTGGAAATCCTTTTTCTCGGTAGTCGACCTTCTCCAAACTCTGGCAGATTACGGTTAGTCTTGGGCTTAGTTTATCCCCTAGGTGCTGACCCATTTCTAGGAGTTTGTGAAGAAATGAGTCTAACTCTGCACCAGAAGCATCCTTGCCCAGGTCCTGGTTCTTGTTCCAAAGGTTCCTTTGTCCAATATTGCGGAAGAAGCCGAGAGTCAAGAGTACCTGGATGCTATTGAAAAAGTGGAGCCTGAGGTTGATGATTTAGCCGAGAGGATTGCTGAGAATCTTAGTATCAATATTTCTTCTCCCAATGACAATGCTTGACTTGATTGTAATCGACCTTTGTACTCTAGCTTCTATAAAAGAATATTATACTCTTCTTTCTTGAATGAAGATTCTTTATCTTTTGGTGTAGCTTCCTTTTGTTTCTCAGTATGCATGCCTTCGCTTTGTTTTGTCCTTTTAGGCGAATTATCTGAGTAGTCAATCTTAGTTTTTGCACGTACTCATAGTGCCATATAAGATTTGCAACTTGAGCTTTTTTGGCTTACTATCCTTATTATCCTTCATCTGATGTTGGAATTCAAACCTGAAAAAAGTTCTCTCAACTCGAGTAGTCCAAACTTATTAGTTTTCTCAATCCAGGCCAGAAAGAGCTCTTTAGATCGAACGAGCTCAACCATCTTTTCAGCTCTTTTGCTCTAATCCGGTTGTCAAAACAACTCGGGATAGGGCGAGCACCTCTGGCTCTCAACCAGGCTACAAAAACAACCTAGGGTAGGTTTGAGTGTCAGCTTATTAGCCTTACTCTTATCTAAGCCTAAAAAGACTTAGGATAGCGAGCTCAAGCATCTTTTCGGCTCTTTTGCTCTCATCCAGTTGTGAAAATAACTTAGGATAGGGTGAGCTCCTTTGGCTCTCATCCAGGCCATGAAAACAACCTAGGATAACTTCGAGTGTCAGCTCATCTAAGCCTAAGAAGGCTTAAGATAGCAGGCTCAAGCATCTTTTTAGCTCCTTTGCTCTTATCCGGGTTGATTAACTCCGGGATTGTCAAAGTGTTTTGTCTTCTATCTAGTAACAAGAAGAACCCAGTTGGGCTGGAAGCTAGCCTCTTTAGGGTTAGCATTCTACTCAGTTTCTTGTTACTATTTGTATGGTTGCTCTTGCGGCCTTTGTTGAGTCTTTTTTTGTACTATTATTTCTTGTGTCTTATAGCCCTTTGTTTGATGAAATGAAGAGTACTTTTGTTGTTTTGGCCTTGTGCTAATCTATTTGTGTGGGTTCTTATCCACTTGGATATTGGATGGAGGAATCTAAAATCTGTCCATTGTGCTGCTCCACATGAAAAAGGTGTGCCACTATCACATCGGTCGTGTTGCGTAGTTAATGGTGGAAACTGAAGCATCATGTTGGTTTTGGTGAAGAAATTAACTCTACATTTAACTTGAGGAGAAAAAATTAACTCTGCCCTTATCTTGAGGAGGTTGTTGGACTACTCGAAAGATGACTTGGTCCTATTTAATCGGCCCCTTCACAATGGTTTCGCCACTTTCATCTTTTCAATCTTGCCATAGCCAAAATGACAAAGGAAGTTTATCAAAGATGGTGTATCCATAAGGTGCTGCGTTCATCACTTGTTCACTCTCCAAGGGTGGCAGTTGTGGTGGCATCATCGAGCAAAGTGTCTTTAACATCATCGTCTTCATTGTCGGCATCGTTGTCTTTTGGTGTTCGAGTGGCTCCAGTGGTGAAGGCTCCACTCGTCAGGACATCAGCACTAATTCCACCTTTATGGAAGGAGGATGGTCTAGCGGCTGCTCCTATGGCCAATCTTGTCCCCATCTCTCTTGTTGATGCCACTTTGGTGGGGGTGGATTTGATCGTCCTCAGTAGCGATAGTGAGGACAAAGTTGACTAGGAGACGCTCGCTGCCAAAGATGAAGTTGACAGGGAAGCCCTTTTAGCCAAAGATGGCGATGACATCAAGTCCGTGGGTAGCGAGTCCCTGACGAGGAACTGACGACGTCTTAGATGCGTTGTTGTTAGCCCTCACTTTGATGTGAGCATAAAGGAGATCGAAGGGTGGACTATCTACTACTAGATCTAGCTTGTTAGTTTGTCAATGTATCTAGTAGTTTTGTATGTCGTGCTCGTTTGAACTCCTGTGATCATCTTAAATCTTTTGTTTATCCTTAAATCTGAGTCGTTTCTTGTGGTGGAGTCCAATCTTGAAGATCTATCGTTAAGGATTTTTCTGCTCTCAAAGTGTCTTTTTCTTCGTTTGATGATGAATCTAAGAATTAGGTCTCCATCTTGTTGTTTTTGTAAAGACTTGTCCATGATGGCACTACTATATAAAACTTGTTTATTTTCTGAATGCCTCTGTTTTTTGCTGTTGAAAGTTTCTTTTATGTGACTTCTTTCTGTCTTGTTCGATCATGAACCTTGGTGAGCATTGGTGCTTTTGTTTGTATTAGGAGTAGTCTTGGTGGGCTATTGACGGTCCTTAACATCAACATTATACCTTCAATTAATGCACAACATAATGGAAAAAGGGTTATTAGTGCATAGTTGTAGGGTTTATTCTGACAAGTTCCACGAGTTATGTTGCTCTCACCTCTTTTGCAGAATTATTGATATTTTACCTCATAAAAGTATCTCAAATGACAAAACAAAACACACCATTGTGAAGATCACATCGAGATGATCGGAATAGACATATCATTTGCTATATTTGGAGTCCCGACGAGAAAGTCCCCGATGAATACGCCTAGGAATTCTCTGGAATACTCCGGAACCATCACTAAGCAAGAGTTTTATGGACTAACATGACAATTTCCACAGCTTTGGTGATTTGTTAATTTTTAGAGATTAAAACAGAATAAGACCGGGGAGGAGTAGGAGCCAAGAAACCAAACCAAATCAAGTTGGAATTCCGTAAGAATTGACGGGAAGGTTCTAGAGGACACTAGAGGACACGGGAACAAAATGGAAGCTCGATGGCTGACAGGTGGGGCCGGTCAGCCCCACATGTCAGGCTAGCCAGCCTGGGCCCACAAGGAAGAGAGCTTTGCCTCGCGTGACGGCCCCTAACCGACCTCTACGACGCATCTCGACCATTGTTTCAAGTCGGTTTGATCCAAAGGCTGTGGTTCATTCCTTCGGGCTATATAAGCAGGGGCAAACCCCTCCCTGAGGAATCAATCACAATCATCATCAGTTGATCTCTCATTTAGAAGGCCAGAGAGAAAAGCTAGGGTTTCCAATTAGAAGATTAGAGCTCTACTTCAAGTTTAGGGTTAGACCTAGCTAGATACAAGTAGAGTTGAGCGCGGCTCAGGATTTCGGATCGACGTCAGGAGATTTGGTAATTCTATCATTGTATCTTGTAATTATGACTTTGTTCTACTTCAATATCATTATGTTCTTATCTATTTCATTCTTAGTTTATTCTAGTTCTATCTTTGATATAGTCTTGACTGATAATAAGTTTAGGCATAAGTTCGTAGAGCGCCTAGTTCAACTCCAGATTGGATTAGCTGGTAGAAGTAATGTAGACGTGGTGTCTAGATTATATTTACCTGCGAATGCACCCTATTTTCCAGGCCATGTGGTAGATCGCGAAGGTGACTTTTATAGCTTCGTTGAGTCCTCTGTAGTCCACTCTCCGAATCTAGGACAAGTAGAACCCGGTTACTTGGGAAAGGATTGCACTGTTCTTGAATTCCCTGAAGTAATGTTCCTTATGTTTAGATGGAAGTTTGATTATGCTATAGATGATAAGGAGTAGATTAGAAAACCCTGAGACTTGGTAGACAGGACATAATCCTAGGAATTAAATCTCTAACCGTGTCGCTTTAGTCTGTATCCACTTGATTCTATGAGTTCTCTCTAATTATGAATTCCCTATCTTATCTCATTATCATTATCATTATTATTAATATCATTTGCCTTAGCCCTATTTAGATAGAAGTGATTAATTGATTTATATCTATAGTATGTATTTGTAATTCTTATAGTCATATCAATTTTCTCTTTTAAACCCTGTTTAGAAGCTCCTAGTGGTAGAATTATAAATAATGATACCTGGAACTTTTCTGGGTGAAATGCTACAATGAGAGTATTTTATCTGTGCGCTTGCGGATAACTTTTTATATTTTATAAGTGCCATGATTATAAGTACAACTGTATTTCTTACGTCGTGTTAGGGATGACAACCTAGCAGGTGCGGCATAAGAGATGCCAACATGGGCTGAGGCTTCTTTCATCCTTTTTGCCCAATGTAGCCTGGCTTTTACTTAGCCTAGAATAGACTTAGTCTCAATCCAAGTTTGAAGAGTTCTAGATGTAGCGAGCTCAAGTATCTTTTCAACTCTTTTGCTCTTAATTTGTGAATTGCGAGATCAAGTGTCTTTTCAGCTCTTTTGCTCTCATCCGGTTATGAAAATAACTCAGGATAGGGTGAGCACCCTCTGGCTCTCATCTAGGATATGAAAACAACATAGGATAGGTCCGAGTGTCAGCTTGTTAGCCTTACTCTCATCTAAGCCTAAAAAGACTTAGGATAGCGAGCTCAAGCACCTTTTCAGCTCTTTTGCTCTCATCCAGTTATGAAAACAACTTGGGATAGGGCAAGCACCTCTCGCTCTCATCCAGGCCATGAAAATAGCCCAGGGTAAGTTTGAGTGTCATCTTATTAGCCTTACTCTCATCTAAGCCTAAAAAGACTTAGGATAGCGAGCTCAAGCATCTTTTTAGCACTTTTGCTCTCATCCGGTTGTGAAAACAACTCGGGATAGGGCGAGCTCCTCTGGCTCTCATCTAGGCCATGAAAACAACCTAGGATAACTTCGAATGTTGGCTCATCTAAGCCTGAGAAGGCTTAAGATAGCGGGTCAAGCATATTTTTAGCTCTTTTGTTCTTATCCGGGTTGATTAACTCCGAGATTATCCAAGTGTTTTGTCTTCTATCTAGTAACAAGAAGAACTCAGTTGGGCTGGTAGCTAGCCTCTTCAGGGTTGGCATTCTACTTGATTTCTTGTTACTATTTGTATGGTTTCTCTTGCTACCTTTGTTGGGTCTTGTTTTGTACAATTATTCCTTGTGTCCTGTAGCCCTTTGTTTGATCAAATGAAGAGTATTTTTTCTATTTTAGCCTTGTGCTAATCTGTTTGTGTTGGTTCTCATCCACTTGGATATCAGACAGAGGAATCTAAAATCTATCTGTTGTGCTACTCCACATGAAAAAGGTGTGCCATTGTCACATCGGTCGCGTTGCGTAGTTAATGGTGGAAACTGAAGCGCCATGTTGGTTTTGGTGAAGAAATTAACTCCACATTTAACTTGAGGTGAAAAAATTAATTTTGCCCTTATCTTGAGGAGGCTATTAGATTGCTTGGGAAGATGAATTGGTCCTATTTAACCGGCCTCTTTGCAATGGTTTTGCCACTTTCATCTTTTCAATCTTGCCATAGCCAAAATGATGAAGAAGAAGTTTATCTGTAGGCGGTGTGTTCGTAAGGTGCCTTGTTTATCACTTGTTCACTCTCTAAGGATGGCAGTTGTGGTAGCGTCGTTGAGTGAAGGGTCTTCATCACCATCGTCTTCGTTGTCGGCATCGTCGTCTTTTGGTGTTCGAGAGGCTCCGGCGGTGGAGAAGGCTCCGCTCATCAGGACATCAGTGCCAGTTCCACCTTTGTGGAAGGAGGACATTCTAGCGGCTGCTCCTATGGCCAATCTTGTCCCCATCTCTCTTGTTGATATCACTTCGGTGGGGCAGATTTGATCGTCCTCAGTAGTGATAGTGAGGACGAAGTTGGCAGGGAGGCACTCGCCACCGAAGATGAAGTTGACTAGGAAGCCCTTGTAGCTAAAGATGATGATGACGTCGAGTTCATGGGTAGTGGGTCCTCGATGAGGAACTGATGACGTCTTAGATGTGTTGTTAGCCCTCGCTTTGATGTTGGTGTAAAGGAGATTGAAGGGTGGACTGTCCAGTCGTAGATCCATCTTGTTAGTTTGTCAATGTATCTAGTAGTTCTATATGTCATGCTCATTCGAACTCCTATAATCATCTCAAATCTTTCATTTATCCTTAAATCCGAGTTGTTTCTTGTGGTGGAGTCCGATCTAGAAGATCTATCGTCAAGGATTATTTCAGCTCTCAAAGTGTCTTTTTCTTCTTCTGATGATGAATCTAAGAATTAGGTCTCCATCTTGTTGTTTTTGTAAAGACTTGTCCATGATGGCACTACTATATAAAACTTGTTTATTTTCTGAATGCCTTTGTCTTTTGCTATTCAAAGTTTCCTTTATATGACTTCTTTCTATCTTGTTTGATCATGAACCTTGGCGAGCATCGGTGCTTTTGTTTGTATTAGGAGTAGTCTTGGTGGCCTGAGGCTTCTTTCATCCTTTTTGCCCAACGTAGCCTAGCTTTTACTTAGCCAAGAATAGCCTTAGTCTTGATCCAAGTTTGAAGAGTTCTAGATGTAGCGACCTCAAATATCTTTTCAAGTCTTTTGCTCTTAATTTGTGAATTGGGAGTTCAAGCGTCTTTTCAGCTCTTTTGCTCTCATCTGATTGTGAAAAGAACTCGGGATAGGGCGAGCACCCTCTGGCTCTCATCCAGGCCATGAAAACAACCTAGGATAGGTTCGAGTGTCAGCCTTACTCTCATCTAAGCCTGAAAAGACTTAGGATAGCGAGCTCAAGAATCTTTTCAACTCTTTTGCTCTTTTCCGGTTGTGAAAATAACTCGGGATAGGGCGAGCACCTCTAGCTCTCATCCAGGCCATGAAAACAACCTAGGATAGGTTTAAGTGTTAGCTTATATCTAAGCCTAAAAAGACTTAGGATAGCGAGCTCAAGCATCTTTTTAGCTCTTTTGCTCTCATCCGGTTGTGAAAACAACTTGGGATTAGTCATAATAAGATAAATGTTGACAAGGAACATCATCTTTATTTTATTGATCATGAATTTTGATTACATGTGGCTCTCTTAGTACATAAATTTTATCTTGAGTTCTTCAAGCGTAGAATCTTCTTAGTTGGCTGATGTGCCATGTATTTCTGACTTCTATTCCATCTTCAGTCATCAACTCATATGTGCCTGGCCCGATGACTTTTGCGACAATAAAAGGACCTCCCCATGGGCTAAGTAGTTTATGGGGCCCGTCAATTTTTTGTATTCTTCATAGTACTAGGTCTCCGACTTGAACTGAGTGAGGCTAAGTACTTTTATTGTAGTGGTGCCTTAAACCTTAGAGGTATCGAGCTGACTAAAGGGTAGCATTTACTCTGACTTCTTCTATACTGTCGAGTTCTAATCTTCGGGTGTGTTCTGCTTCTCCCTCCTTGTATTGTTCGATTTTTGGGATGTACAGATCAAGTCTGTTGGTAGCATAGCTTCTGACCCATAGACTAGGAAAAAGGTGAGTATCCAATCGCTTTGCTTACTTGAGTGCGTAGCCCCCAGACTACTTTGGGTAATTCTTCAATCCACTTGGAGCCATAATCTTTTAGTTCTTTATACAACCTTGGTTTCAACCCGGCTAGTATGAGTCTGTTGGCTCTTTCCACTTGTCCGTTGGCTTTAGGATGTGCAACTAATGAATAATCTATACTGATGTCGTAGTCCTATGCCCAACTTTTGAACTTGATGGCTATACAAGGTGAACCCAAATCTGTGATGACACAGTTGGGTATTCTGAAGCGGTGCATGATGTCTTGGATGAACTCGACTGCTTTTACTGCACTATGCTTCACAAGATGCTTGTATTTGATCCATTTGGTGAATTTGTCGATTGTGACAAAGATGTACTCAAATCCACCTTTGGCCTTCTTGAGTGGTCCTACTTGCTCCAACCCCTAGCATGCGAGCGACCAGGCAGGAGGGATGCAAATTAGAATGTGTACTGGTACGTGAGCTTGCCTTGCAAACATTTAGCACCCTTTGCACTGTCTGACTAGTTCTTCTACATCTTTCAAGGCTGTTGGCAAATAGAAACTAGTACGGAAAGTTTTGCCCACCAGTGTCCTTGAGGTTGCATGGTTGCCGCAGCAACTTGAGTGGATTTCTTTTCCTTTTTCTCTTGAGACACATTTAAGAAGTACTCCTAATGACGTGGCTCTTCTGTATAGGTTGTCGCCTACAAGGACATAGTTCTTGCTTCTTTTGATTATCCTGGTGGCTTCTTCCTTATTAGCTGGTAGCTTGTTTTCTTTGATGTAGTCAATGAAGTCTTGAGTCCATGATCTGGTGACTACCATGATCTGGGTTATTGGTGCTAGTGGCCTAGGGGTTATCTCACCGGGTTATTTTATGGAGGGTGATGGCAACTCCTCTACAAACACACTGGGTGGGACCTTCGCCCCGTCTAATCCCAGCTTGGCGAGAACATCTGCTGCTACATTTGAATCTCATAGAACATGCAGGATTTCTAATCCTTAGAAATTTTTCTCTAGTTTTCGCACTTCAGCACAGCAGGCATCCATGTTTTCCTTGGTACAGTCCCACTCTTTGTTGACTTGATTGACGACCACAGCTGAATCGCCATAGACAAGTAACCGTTTGATTCCAAGAGAAGTCACGATCCATAGTCCATGGATGAGTGCTTCATACTCTGCTTTGTTGTTTGTGGCTTGCCACTATACCTAGAGTACATATTTAAGTTATTTTCCTTCTAGGGATATAAAAAGAACACCTACACCAGGCCCGCCTAACTTGAGTGATCCGTCGAAGTACATCTTCTAATGGTCAAGGAGGGCATCTGGTGCGGGTTGTTGAATTTCTATCCATTCGGCCATGAAGTCTGTGAGTGCTTGTGATTTTATTGCTTTTCACAGAGAGAAATCGATATTTAGAGCTTCGAGTTCTACTGCCCACTTTGATATACGTCCTGTCGCATCTCTAATGTGCAGGATGTCTTCGAGAGGGAAATCTGTTACCACGGTAATCTTGTGGCCTTCGAAGTAGTGTCGTAGCTTGCGGAAAGTGATTAGGAGGGCGTAGAGTAGTTTTTGTACATGCGGATACCTTATTTTTGAGTCTGTCAGAATCTCGCTGACATAGTATACCAGCTGCTATACTATGTATGCATGCCCTTCTTCCCTTTCTACCATGATTGTTGCACTAACCACTGTAGAAGTTGCCGCTATGCATAACATCATGTCTTCGTGCTTCTTTGGTGGTGTGAGTATAGGTGATGAGGTGAGGTACACCTAAAGGCTTTAAAAAGCCTTCTTGGCTTCCTCTGTCCACTCAAACTTGCCTATCTTCTTTAATAGCTTGAAGAAAGGGAGTCCTTTTTTGCCGAGTCATGAGATGAAGCGATTAAGGGCTGTCAGGCTTCCTGTTAGTTTTTGCATGTCTTTTACACAGCGTGGGGGTCCTATTTCTATTATGGCTCAAATCTGCTTGGTACTTGCTTCTATTCCACGATTGCTGACTAGGAATCCGAGTAGTTGTCCTAACGGTACTCCAAAAACACACTTGTTCAGGTTCAATTTCCACTTCCACTTATTTAGGTTTTCAAAAGTCTGTTTCAAGTCTTCAATTAGCATGTCCAGGTTCTTTATCTTTACTACTATGTCATTGACATAAGCTTCTACATTATCACCGATCTGTTCCCTGAGGCATGTTTGAATAGCTCTTTGATAGGTAGCGCCGGTGTTCTTGAGTCCAAAGGACATGGTTTTATAACAAGAGGCGCTGAATGGAGTGATGAAAGATGTCTTGCTCTAGTATTCTTCCTTTAATGCAATTTGATGATATCCTGAATAGCAATCAAGAAAAGATAGCAGGGCGGATCCTGCTGTTGAATCAATAACTGATCAATTCGCGGTAACCCAAACGGGTCCTTTGGGCAATGCTTGTTGAGATCCGTGTAATCGATGCACATGCACCATTCTGTCGTGTTCTTTTTCTATACTAGAATGGGATTTGCTAGCTAATCTGGATGAAGAATTTCTCTTATAAATCCGGCTACCATCGATTTTGTAATCTCCTTTTTTATTGTTGCCTTCTTATCCGGTGAAAATCTTCTTAACTGTTGTTTGACTGGTTAGGAGCCTTCATTGACATTAATTCTGTGCTTAGCCAACTCTCTTGGGACACCTGGCATGTCGGCCGGCTTCCAAGCAAAGATGTTTTTGTTGTCCTGAAGAAAGTTGGTGAGCGCGAGTTCCTATTTAGCCGAGAGGTGAGCACTGATGGTCGCCGTCTTCTCGGGATCACCAGTACCCAAGTTGATTTTCTTCACGTTGGCTTCTTTTGGTGGTGCAAGGATGCAAGGCTTCTTAGCTAGGATCTCTAGCTCTTCCAGATTCATCTGTGTAGCAACGGTGGTTATTTCTTCTCTGCCATTAGCTGCCTGTGCTTTGGCTGCGATTTGGATTGCTTGTATGTCACAATCAAAAGCACGCTTCAAGTCGCCCCGGAGGGAGAGTATTTCATGAGGCCCTGGCATCCTGAGTAAGAGGTATGGGTAGTGAGGTATAGCCATGAACTTGGCAAGTGCTAGTCTTCCAAGGATGGCATGATATGATGTCTCAAAGTCTACAACTTCGAACTGAATGAATTTGGTTCAATAATTGGTCGGTGTCCCAAATATGATTGGTAGAGTGATTTGTCTAAGTGGCATAGCGGCCTTGCCGGGTACTATTCCATAGAATGGCACTCCTATTGGGGTAATCAACCCGACAAAGTCTAGCCCCATCCTCCTTAGTGTTTCTAAAAATATGATGTTGAGTCTAGCTCCTCCATCGATCAGGACCTTGGTGATTGTCATCCCCGCTATAGTTGGATCTAAAACTAGTGGATATAGGCTAGCATTCCCAACACTAGTCCATTGATCTTCTCTTGAAAACTAGATTGTGTACTATGCCAACTAAGGTACCTTGGGATGGCTAGTTCTGCTGCCATGATGCTACGGAGAGCCAGCTTGTCTTGGTGCTTGCTTCTAGAACCTAGAACTCTAGAGAAGATTATTGCAACTATTCCCTTTGACTATTGGAAACCTTTGTCTTCCAGGTTATCTTCGTCTTTCTTCTGGTTATCTTCTTCTTTATCTTTATTTTTTCCTTTTCTTGTGTACCGATCAATGAAGAAGTGGCAATCTACTGTTGTGTGGTTTCCTTGTGGGTGCCATATACAATGCATATTCTCAATGTCTTCAAATCTCCTAAACTTTGAAAATTTATTCATCTTGTCAGCCACTGCGACGGTGTTGTCGGGTCCACATTTCCTGTCCTGTTGTCCGTTGTTTGAAAAATTTCTTCTGTCCGGGTTGTTTGTTGTTTTCTTGGTTGTTTCTATCTGAAAATTTTTCCCTCATCTTTTCTTCTGCCATAATCATCTTTTCTACTACGCGTCTGAATTCTTCAATGTACCTTGGGTTCTCTTTGCAAAAATCTTGAAATTGCCATTTAGCCATGATCCCATGAGAAAAGGCTTCAATCACTTCTCATTCGGTGATGTCATGTACTTGGGCACGTAATTCTCCAAAACATTGATAATAATCCCTGAGGCTCCTGCCTCCCATCTGCTTGAGTCCTTTTAGCTCTGCATGCGTGATGGGATGTGTAACGATGCCTGTGAAATTTTCACAGAAAGCTCTTTGCAAGTCCTCCCAGCCTCTAATTGACCCCGAGTTCAATTTGTCGAACCATTAGAGGGGCATGGTTTCTAGGGCCATGGGAAAGAACAATGCCTTGATATTGTTGTCTCCTCTGGCTAGTTCAATTGATTGTGAGTAGATCCTGAGCCACTGGCTTGGTTCAGCCTTCCCATCATATTTGGAGTGGTTTGACGGTTTGAACTAGTGAGGCAGTCGTACGAAAGCAAGTTGACTTGAAAAACAGGGAAATCTATCATGCGTTCTAGCTTCTCTGTATTCTGACTCAGCCCCTCCTTCTTGCCAGCTATTATTTAGCCTAGGAAAAAGCCATGGGGATGAGTGGTAAGATGCTCTACGCCTTTCTTCTCTCGAATGCTCAACTTGATTACTTTGGGTGTGGTCTCTTCTTTTCTCTCGACTCTGGCTCCTATTTGGTCCTAGCTTTTCAAAAGCAGACTTCCTTTGGCTTTGTGCTTCTTGTCCACGTGATGCTAACTTAGCGGGAAGCTTGGAACGAGTTCTTCCATCGTGTGCCCTCAGGGCCATTTTCTAGAGAACTTCTCAGAGTTGTACTTGTTCTTCATTGGGATGCGAGATTGCTTCGAGTTCTTCTAGCACCTCTCGTATTTTGTCATAAGGAGCTTTGCATGCTCTGGCCACATGCCTCTCTTCGCTTCTCTCTGATTTTCTCTTGTTGTACTCGGCCAGCTCTGCCTCGTACGTGTCCCATGATTCTTTTCGTTGCCTAGCACAGTGTCTACGACCTTTTAGTTTGTTCCATCTTTCTCTAGCTCATTTTTGGTCCTTAGATTCACCATCGTATTCAGGAGCGTTGGGTGATATGTTTGATTCTAATTCATCTAAAGACCTAGCATCGGGTGTGGTTGGTGGCATTGGTAGTGGCAGTCGAATCATGAGGACTTCTCAGGCCTGCGCTATTCCTACCTTGCTAGAGTTGCTGATGACTTTAGTTATAGCATTGGTATCTCAAAACACATTGCCATCTTGGTAAGGTATAGCGATAGCTTCATCAACTAGTCGAGTATTGCCGCCTTGGGTGAAAGTACTCGGCTAGTGGATGAGACAATCTTCTAGGGTTATAGCCCCTAAAAGTAGTAGCCTTCATACTGGTCTGAGTTCTTGAAGTTGACTTGATAAGATCATGCCATGTCATTGAGCCCCATTGGGAAAGGACCCAGCCTCATGATCGAACGTTGGAACAAGTCAGCGCTGTTCTTTTAGGAGATAGATGCCGCGTCTAGAGCCCCATCAGAAAAGAACTCAGCCTATCTTGAAGAGAACTCAGATTGGTCTTTTGAAGAGGATTCTAACCTAGATTTGGAGTCGAAACTGGTTGTTGACAGGGCCTAAGTCGATTCAGACACCGTAAGCTTTAAGAGCCTTTCGGCGAGATCCCCTGACCCCGTCGAAAGGATGAATTCTATGTGGTCTTCTTAAGTCTTGACAAGCCATCCTTGAAGGTTTCCCTTCTTGTCTGTCTTGCAGGCCCTTGACCTAAAGATGAATTCTGATCCTAGCGGGAAGATCATGTTGTCAAAATCTGTAGAGCTCTTGGTCATGATTATGCCGAAAGCCCCTACCTGGCATGCCAACTATTGTTGTTTTACCACCGATAGCCTACCACAGGGGTACCCGGGACAGTTGTTTGGGCTTCAATGTATGCTAGAACTCGATGGTGAACGCAGAGACAGTCAATTTATACTGGTTTGGGCCCTTGATCGTAATTGAGTAATAACCTTTATGTCTAGTCGGTGTTAGCCTTTGCATTAGATTGATTGTGTTGTATCGTCCCTTCTTACAGGGGTGCCCATGGCCTCTCTTTATATCGTTAGAGGAGGCTATCATGCGGTTACAATCCTAGTCGGATCCAAAGAAGGTGTCCTAAACTAAATACAGAAGGTACTTTCCTTAGTAGTCCGGCTAGTCTGACCTATTCTACTCAGAATTGGCGTAGCAAGTGTCGCGCCTTTCCCCTCTCCTGCCTGTGGGCTAGGCCCGGGCCCACAGGTTGTAGTCATGATGTTGGGGGAACCCTATGGACCTTGCATCGATAGATAGCTTGTAGAGTTAGTGGGGAGAGATGTGAGGAAGAGTACGGGGAAGTATCGGGCTTGTCGGTGTCTCCCCTAGCTTGTACCTCAATGAGCATCTTCACTTCAATGGGTTTTCTCACTAAGTGAGTGTTCCTGGTTCTTTTGGTTATAAAATCTTTGATTAGTTAATCTTTACTCATACTTGTTTGTAGGTCCATTGTCTATCCCCATGGCGGATACTCTAGTAGAGGGCCCCGATAGAGACAGATAACCCTATGCGACGCTAGAGTAGCAGTCGATAGCGTCGACATGGTGTCTAGGCTAGAGGCTACCTTCATTTGTCTCATTTCCTATGGTTGAGGGGTAGATGGCAGGTGGTGATAGCCCTGTCCATCCCTCATATTCCCCCACGTTCGGGTTTGATGTCGGCTACAAGCCGTCAATGCTTGGCAGACCAGGTGTTATGCGGTGCCCGAAGTAAGCGAGTAGAAGTAAAGTTTATCTGTCTTTAGACCCTATTACCATAGGAATCCATCTCAACCTCTGCTAACTCTACCCTTGTATTGTCCTTGGATGAATTAGCTAGAAGAGCACCTTCATTCCCTATGGAAAATACGATACCCTGAATACTTTCGGGTAAAGTGCTACAACGGTGATTCCGTGCGCTTGCGGATTATTTCTGTATGCGTTAAGAAATACCAACAAGCATTTCTGGCGCCGTTGCTGGGGAGTGGTTGCCGTATTTTCTTCAAACCTAATTCATCCTTGTATATGTATCTTTTTTTATAAAAACACAAAAAAAATATGTTTACCATGAAAACCACTCCTATCCAATACCGGTCCGCTTCAAAGGGCGAGTTCTTTGAGCCACCACCATAACCAAACCGTTCATCTGGCAGTGGACTCCACCCTAGTTTTATAGCCATGGTTCGAGCACAACCCTTCTCAGGGCAATACAATTAAAACCCCTGCCATCACCTGCATGAGTTAGAGGAGATGTGTTCATGCCTGAGCATCTCAGGCATGACACAAGAAACACTAAGGTGGACACTATTTACCTTCTCTCTCACAGAGAAGGTGAGGCAATGGTACACATATGTCATAGAAAGTACGAATGGGAACTAGGATGAACTTAAAGACAAGTTTCACCTTGCATTCTTCCCTATGTCCCATATCAATTCTGTACCAAGGGCAATCCTTGACTTTGAGCAGCACAAGGAGTCTATAGGTGCAGCCTAGGCTAGGTTTTCAATGTTAATACACTCCGGCCTGGACTCATCTTTACCCAACAACATTTTGTTGTGTCTCTTTTGTTTGGGTATTGACATAAAAACTGACCTATGCCTAGACACGACTACTGGAGGCTGTTTTACACACAAACCCATGACGAAACAAGTTAAATTCCTTGAAAACTTCCTAGAAAGCTACACTTCCCCATCATCAAAAATAAAACCCTCCAGGCGAAAGTCTTATCAAGTGTTGAGGAGTCTTCATTAGTCAAATCCAAACCCATAGCATCCCTAGACTCACCCAAACCACGAACACCGAAGGAAAGAGTGATCTATCCTTTAGAGTTCCCTATCGAAATCGGGGATTATGGCAATACCTCGAAACTCTTTAGGCATGAAAAGCTTACACAGACTCCCAAGGAAGGTTCCCCAAAGTACCATCGAAGGAATGGATAATGGAAGTGAAACGTTCTTCTGAAGCAATTCGGATTCTTTCACCTTCCATGACCATGCCTTGTTCATTAAGGGGAACAAACATAGAAGCCCTACACAACCCCATAATTAGAACTAGTATTATGTCAGAATTCCTTGCGAAAAGTCTTTTGGGCAACATGCCGCTAGTACCAACAAACAAACTCTTCAAAAGTCCCTCATGACTTATCTTTGAGTGTTGTGGGATCGCTAGGGCCGTGCCAATCATGATTGATGAAACCGAGGTTCACCTAGACTTCCACATCTATGCCATCCTCAATTTTGATCTTCTCATAGGCTGCCCTTCTGAAATACTTTTTCACGAAAAACCTACTCATGGGAGACTTAATGAAGAGTTTGGGAAGACTGCTTCTGCCGCTCACTTAGATATCCCAAAGGTGGAGCATCATCCCAACAATGACCCGTTTGAGGAGGTGAAATTCATAACCCCATTCATTACACCATCACCCTCGCTCGAACTTAAGCAATGTCCCCTTGGCCATCCAAACATGTTCTCAATAGTGGTCTACATTCAACCAATATATTTTTTAGGAACAGAAACTTTATGCCATGGACATGTTGCTTAGTACCCCGTGCCCTTATGAGGACCCCAACTATCTCCTGATCCTTGTTTTAAAACTTTTTAGGAGAATGGCTATTGATGCCTTCGTTTATCATAAATATTGCAAATCTCGTTGTTGCATCATGGCACTAATCTTGCAACCTAAACAAAAATGCTCAATACTTTGTGGTGAAGTTGGGAACTACACCAATGATAGCTGCAAGATGAAGTTCCCAAGGTCAAGCATATTACCATAAACAAAGCACTGCCAGAAGATACCCTAGACTATCATAGAAAAAGGGGATTATCACAAAAGAAAAAAGGGGTTATTATAAAAAACAACTATCCTATTAATAAAAAGCAAGAACATGTTATCAAGTTAGTATGCACCTTCGGGTATTCTTGTGTGTTAACCCTTTTCAGGTTAAGATCAAGAAGAATAGGGATATATGATGCCCGAAAACATGAGATCTGCATCGACCATGTGCCTTGACAATCTTTGGTAAGGAGACCCTAATCCTACACACTTGACTTTCACACAAAAGTCCAAGTGTAGGGGAGGATGTTGAGAATCCCAAAGTTCCATATACACCTTTGATCATCTTGCTTAAAAAATGATGATGTTAGCTCTACTTTGGTATAGAAAAAAGAGAACAAAAAACCTATTACAAAAAAATGAATATTGAAAAAAAGAGAAAATAAAACTAAAAGTTCACCAACTCCTTTAACTCATGCTTGTCTCCATTGGATATATCTTGATCATGCAAGTTCATGCTTCTTTTGTTTATGACAAATGCTCTAGTTTGGGTGTATTCACATGTAGTACATCCATAGGCTCTTTTAAATTAAGCATGGTGCTTAGGTTAAAATTGCCTTCCTTAATCAAAATTTAACATGGTGTTGAAATTTGATTGATGAACTTTGAGTATTCCCTTCATAAACAATAGAAGTAATCAACTATGGATATAAATCAAGGCTATGTTTACTTTTGTAAACTTTACCTTAGTCTTGTTATACTAAATGATGAAAAGTTGGGTGAACACGTAAAATAAAAAATAATAATAGTAGTAGTAGCAGTAGTAGTAATAAATAATTAAAAAAGTAATAATAATAATAAAATTAAGGCTCCCAAGTATTTCAACTAGTAGAGCCCTTGTCTGTTTCTTTTTGTTTTCTTTATTAACTCAAATAGGTACAAGAATAAGTGTGGAGGAGATCTCTCGAGCACGACAAGCACACATTTGAGATCTCCTCCCAACACGTTGCACATCATCGAATGATCTAACACATAGAAGGACGGAACAAATGGCTTTAGAGAGGATTGGTTGAACCCCAGGTTTAGCCAAACCATTTCTAACTCCCCATAGCTCCTTCATCTTCAAGGATGGTTCGTGCAACACTACCCTCAACTCCCTACAATTTTGAGTTTGAATAAACATAAATCTTGATCATTCAAATTAAACTCAATTATCCCTGCTAGCTCCTAATGATGAATAATGCTCCTATTTGACAAACCACACTTTCTTTCAAATTTTGAAAAGTAACATGTTTATAACATGTTTAAGATAGAAGATTGCATGAAGTTTATTCCATATACATACACTTATGCTTGTGGGAAAATATTCTCATAGGATAATCATGTTGACTAAGTTGTTGTGATGTGTGATATAGTTCTGACTTAGAAATCCCACCATTTCTATTTGAAGTACTTGGAGAGTTTGTTTTGATAAAAATATAAAACCATAGTATCACATACTCCACAATTGGTGAGCAATTCCTACCAAAGCCAAATTTGACATCGTGAAAACTTCAAACCTTTCTACATACGCTGCTTGTTATTGTGTTGAGTTTGGTTAAGTCTTGTTGACCCTTGTTGAGAGATTTATCATGCTCCCAAGATCAAGATCACGTACAGTCCACATATACATGCTACTCTTACACTGGGAGTACGCAAAAACTTGCTTCCATCTAGATCCACTAAAAATTCTACTCCTACACTAGGGTAGAAAAAATTGTTTGTGAGGAAAATACTCCATGTTCTAAAAAGATAATGATCTCTCCCTGAATATGTGATTTAGAAGGAGAAACATGGGCTATGAAAAAAATGTTTAAAAGAAAAAATGGACACATGAAGGTCCAAGTACAAAAGAAAAAAAATGGTGAGCACATGAAGGCTCATGTATTGGAAAAAGAAGAATAAAGATAGCCATGTTGCAAAATAATAAGTTATAGAGAGAGATCATATCTACAACAGGAGTATAGTTTCATTTTACCTTTTTCCACACACATGCACATCTTGATCTAAGAGTATGGCACTTCTCTCCTTGGATCCATGATTTGACTTTACAACATATGAAATACAAGTATGCTATGTTGTTTATCCCTAACTAAAGCTCCACATAAACCGTTTTAGAAGTAGGTGAAGGCAAAACATTGCTACGCCTTGGTAAGGATTTATACACCATTGAGTGATTTGAGAGTGCCATTTGAGGAGTATAAAGCAAACTATGCTTTTTCTTGAGAAAAACTTCCAAAAACTCTAAGTTGCTAAGATGTAAAATTGGGAAGATGACTTTGTTTCAAGAACTGTTCCACTTTTCAACAACCCAAGGAAACATGTTAGCCAACGCCACCAATCCCACTTGTATAAAGAACGTGTTGGAATTGCTTTTATGTAAGTCATATATCTTAGAGTGTTATGCTCATGATTACTTTTATTCCTTAACTTTACTCGAGGATGAGCAAAGGACTAAGTGTGGGGGAGCTTGTTGGCGATGCTTAACTCATAATATCACTGCCAACATTTACATAAAATATACAAAATTTGCACATGAAATCATACAGCTAGGGGTCATATACTCACATTCTCCACAAGTTTTGGTGCATCACATTCCTGTATGTCACAAACATGAGTACGCAAAGTAGCTCATCGGAAAGGTGTTTTTGACATGCAATTGCGCAAAGGAGCAACAAGTACACCACCCAAATTAACTCCAACAAAGTGAAGCACCACGAGGAAGCAAAGGAGGTCCAGCCCATGGCCTTCCACGCGAAGGCGGTGGTCAAGGACCAGCCACTCCTAGGGGATGGCCACTCCCTCCCTAGTGCCTCCTGGCCCCTCCTTTGGTGTGGCAGTGGCATGTCCCATGCTATGGTGGTGCAACATAGGCTCGGCCAAAAATAGTTATGTAGCACCGCTTTAGCTCGTGCATAAATAGGAGGCACCCCCTCCTCTCTACACACACAAAGGGGAAAGAGCACCACACTTGAGCATCATTCCAAGGGCTTAGGCCCTAGATACCTTGTAGAGTTAGTGGGGAGAGATGTGAGGAAGAGTACATGGAAGCGCCAAGCTTATCGATGTCTCCCCGAGCTTGTACCTTGACGAGCTTCTTCACTTCAATGGGTTTTCCTGCTAAGTGAGTGTTCATGGTTCTTTTGGTTATAAGTCTTTGATTAGTTAATATTTACTCATACTTGTTTGTGGGTTCATCATCTATCCCCATGGTGAATACTCTAGTAGAGGGCTCTGATAGAGACGGATAACCCTGTGCGATGCTAGAGTAGTAGTCGATAGCGTAGACATGGTGTCTAGGCTAGAGGCTACTTGTGTTTGCCTCATTCCCTATGGTTGAGGGGTAGGTGGCAGGTGGTGATAGCCCTGTCTATCCCTCATATCCCCCCACATCTGGGTTCAACGCCAGCTACAAGCCGTCAATGCTTGGTAGACTAGGTGTTAAGTGGTGCCCGAAGTAAGCGAGTAGAAGTAAAGTTTATCTGTCTTTAGACCCTATTACTATAGGAATCCATCTCAACCTCTGCTAACTCTACCCTTGTGTTTTCCTTGGACGAATTAGCTAGAAGACTACCTCCATTCCCTGTGCAAAATACAATACCCTGAATACTTCCGGGTGAAGTGCTACAACGGTAATTCTGTGCGCTTGCGGATTAGTTCTGTATGCGTTAAGAAATACCAACAACCTCCACCTTGGAAATCTAGGTCCTATGTCTCACGGCAGACACACTCCTAGAACTACCCATGGGGGCTACATCTTAGAGTTCACTTACCCAGAGGGGAGGATCATATCATTGTTGATCTTGTTGGTGCAGTGTTGCATCAACATTGGAGGAGATGAAATGGAATGCGCAAGGCAAATGTATAACCTAGGGCATTTCATTTAACCGGTCAAAGGTTGCATAGAGAAGTGCATGACTGGGTTTAGGATAGATGGTCGTACTATCAAGAGGGGCAAACTTGTTTGCATATCATTCATCTAGTGCCACTTGAGCGATCTAACTTTGCATACATGTTAGGATCGAGTGGTGTGGTGAAAGAACTGACTAACCCTTTGGGAAATGTTTGTGTAAAGCTAACACACATGCGGTAGTGATCACTTGGTGGTGTTAGCATATTTGCAAAGGTGGTGAAAAAGGCGAAGAAGAGGAGGTGAAACCGGGCTCAGAGTGCTACCTAGGTGGCACTACCACCCCTGATCCGGTGGCACCACCACCCCTAGGGCAGTGCCCACCTGGAGGCTGAGAGAGAGGAGTTGGCTGGTGCCCTTGGGGGGCACTGCCATAGCCAGTCTAGTGGCACCGCCACACCTAGGGCGATGCCCACCATACCAAGGCCGAGAGCAGCAGCGGGTGACGTGGTCACCGCCGTGACCGGTGTACACCATTGTGGTGAGGGTGGTGCACCACCTGGTCACTGTCGCTGGGAGGGCGTGCCATCGTCATTTTTTAGCTGAGGGTGAGGAAATCAGGGCTGGTCACCGCTGGAGCACCGCCGTGCATAGGGCGGTGCACTGCCCTATTTTTCTAGAGGCTAGGGACTTCACGCAGTTGGCCAAGGGGGTCACCGCCACCCCAATGGTGGTGCACTGCCCCTAGCTATCTGGTGAGCAATGGCTAGTTTTGTTGGAATTCAATCGTTCAGGAGGGCACCACCATGTCTGGTGCCAGGCACCATCATGTCCGATGCCCTTGCAGAAACTAGCAGCTTTGCTCCAATGGCTCTATTTGGCTTAGGGGCTATAAATAGAGGTGGAGCTCAGGCATTTGGCTTGTTGATCACCCTTAGGACTAAGTGTCCATGCTTGGAGAGTGCTTGCGAGTCCTCTAACTCTCTCTTGCTTGATAGTGTTCATCCGATTGAGTGAGTGAGCGATTCTAGAGCGATTACATCATGAGGTTACATTGTGTGGCACTAGGTGGCCGTCTTGCAAACCAGTGGTGCTTGTTACTCTTGGAGGTTGCCACCTTCTAGATGGCTTGGTGGTGTGATCTCCATCAAAGCCCGCAAGAAGCTTGTACGGTGCTCCGGAGAAGAGCCTTGGTAGGGGCATTGTGCTCACCCCACGGGAGCCGTGAAGAGCAACTCTAGTAAAGCGTGTCATTGAGCTACCCTCACTTATGGGTAGGTTCTTGTGGTGCCTGATGTGCGGGCTTGGCGGATGATGCCAATTAGCCACCGAACCACCAAGTGAGTGGTCAACACAATAGGGACTAGCGTATTGGCAAGCATGTGAACCTCAGGAGAAAAATGGCCATGTCATCCTTGTCTTTCTATTAGTTTGCACCCCCATTACACAAGCTTGTATTTACCTTCATATACATTATACTTGTGTAGTTGCTCTTGTAATTAGTTTGCTTGTGTAGCTTGCTAGTTACCTTCTTGCTTGTGTAGCATAGAAGTACCTCCCTTGCGTGGCTAATTTGGTTTTAGTAACCCTGTTAGTCACATTGCTTAGTTTGTGTAGCTAAGTAATTTACGCTCTCTAATTTGGCTTGTGTAGCCTTATTATTGAGCATTGCTAGTGAGCTTAGGAGCTTCGTGCTATTGCATCACTAGTTATGTAGGAGCTCCCTCGGTCGCCGAAGTACTAGTGCATAGGTTTATGTGACCTTGCTCTAGAATTGTTTAGGTGAGCTCTAGCTAGCTAGGCACCTTTGTTGCTTAATTAGGATCTTTGTAAGGTGCTTGTGAACATAGATAGAGGGGTGTAGTCTTGGCTAGACTGATAGTTTTAATTCCACATTTGTTTTGGTTAGCCAGCACATTTAAATTTTAGAAAGGACTATTCACCCCCCTCTAGTCCACCATCTTGACCCTACACTATGACCGCTTCCAAGTGGTACCCGCATACCACTGTAATCCTGAGCTTAGCTTTTCAAAATCTTACTTCAAAAGCAACCACTTGAAAAGAGTTTATTCAAACAAAAGATGTTTTGGATTTCAAAAATCTCCATTCAAATACCCTATCTTGTTTTAAACAAAGAGATTTCAAAACCCAAAAACTTTGCCAAAACAAACCCTTGTTTGGAGCAAAAACAACCTTCAAAAGTGGGATTTTGAAAAAAGTTTTCTTCCCTTAACTCCTTTACCGTTAAAACTCTAGGCCTATTTCAAATGTTTTGAAAAACTTGCTTGTTTATGGTCACTATTGCTCATTCATAACCATCAACTATTGCATGAAATAGCATGAAATGAACCACAAAGCATAGTTGTAGGGTTTGATTCTAACGAGTTCCATGAGTTGCGTTGTTCTCACTTGTTTTGTAGGATATTTAATATTTCACTATATAAAAGTATCTCAAGTGATGAATTAGAGCACATCATTGCGAAGAGCTCGTCAAGACGATCGAAACGGACATATCATTCATTATATTTGGAGTTTCGGAGAGAAAGTCCCCGATGGATACGACTCGAAAGATTCTAGAAGACTCCAAAACCATCACCAAGCAAGAGTTTTAGGGACTAACATAACAATTTCGGAGAGAAAGTCCCCGATGGATACGACTCGAAAGATTCTAGAAGACTCCAAAACCATCACCAAGCAAGAGTTGGGACTAACATAACAATTTCCACAGCTTTGGTGAATTGTGAATTTTTAGGGGTAAAAATAAAATAAGCCGAGAAGGAGTAGGAGTCAAGAAACCGGACCAAATCAAGTCAGAATTCCACGAAAATTGACGGGAAGGTTCTAGAGGATACGAGAAGACACGGGAACGAAGCAGGAGCCCAGAGGCTGACATGTGGGGCCAACTAGCCCCACATGTTAGGCTAGCCAGCCTGGGCCCACCTCCAAGTGAGCCAGCTTCACGTGATGGCCTCCAACCGACCTCTACGATGCATCTCAACCATTGTTTCAAGTCGGTTTGATCCGAGGGCTGCGGTTCACCCCATCGGGCTATATAAGTAGGGGCAGACCCCCTCCCTCAAGGCATCTCCATCTTCATTAGCTACATCTAGAGCAAAAGCTAGGGTTTCAACCCTCCATCCAAGTAGAAGTAGAGGTCCCTCTAGATGATCGTTTAGTTCTAGTTCTTCTAGTTCTAGTTCTAGTTCATCTAGTTGTAAACTAGAGATCAGGGAGAGAGGAGAGGAGAGAGCTGAGGAGGAGCCGAAGCTGTCAGATCTCCCTCAACATTGTACAACTTCAGCATCTAGTTCGTCTTGAGCAATCTCTAGGTCCTTCAACATTTATTTTTAAGTATTTTGTTTAGTTTTGAGTTCTTGCTTTATTGTATTTACTGGATCTCCGCTCGTATTGAGTGCTCTAGTTATCCTAGGTAATTAGAGTAGTAAGCGCTGGTGTAGACGTGGTGTCTAGACTAGGGTTTACCTGAGTTTGCGCCCCATCCTCCGGATAGTTTGGTAGCCCCAGAGGTGACAGCTCTGTTAGGCCTTTGTAATCCACCACGTTAGGGTTGGCGTTTTCATAGAGCTTTTGGCAGCCTTCTCCCAACTATTGTTTTCCTAGTCTTTTTCGAGAGTTGGAAAGGACCTGCTGCTCCGAAATAACTAAAGTAGAGTAAGCCTTCAACAAGATAGGATCACTTAAAAAACCCTAAAAACCCTCTCTACCCTATAATTACCCTTTCCTTGGACGTTCCTAATTCTTCTAGTACACTTCACGTTCCCCATGGAAATCGATACTCTGGAATACTCCCGGGTGAAAGCTACATCGATATCCGTGCGCTTGCGGATCTTTTCCTATTTTACATTTAAAATACCCAACATTGCTCCAATTTCAAAATGCTATGTGAAAAAGAAACTTCAAACCCTTTTGTTTATGTTCTTGAAAACTTTGAGAAAAATGGTTTTCTTCAAATAGTGTTTTCTAAAAGTGGGTTTATGAAAACCTATTTTCAAAGCTCCTTCAAAATGTTTTGTAAATTTGCAAAAGATTTTGGTTTTCCCAAAATTAAAAAAATGACTTCAAAATGGGACTTTGTTTTCAAATGAAAACTATTTCAAGTTGCTTCCCTATCTTACAAAAGGGATTTCATTTCAAAATTAAAAACTACTTCCAAAAGAAACTATTGTTTAAAGAAAAATAGTTTTCTCAAATGGTATTTAAGCTTGCTTTACAAAATTATGGTGCATGAAAACGTTTTCCCACTGGTATTAAACTTGTTTCGCTAAAACCTTGGATTACAAAAAAATGGTTTCAAAATAAATTTGAACTTAGTTTGCGTGAGTTTCAAAGCTCTTTTGAGAAACGACCTTTCTTTAAAAACATTTTGATCAAGCAAAAGAGCTTTTACCCCTTTTATCAAAATAACTTATCCATTCAAAAGGTTTCATGCAAACTGCTTTCAAAAGCCCTTCTTTCAAAATCTTTCTTGAAAAATCTTGTTTGCAAATTAAAAACCTAATGCATTAATGCATGTAGAGCATCCAGTAAAAGCCATCAACCTTAGAGGAACCCCTGGAGCCATCCTTCAAGAGTAGTGACCCCTAAATCTTGAGGACAAGATTCCTATAGGGGGTGGACTGTAACAACCTAGGTTTTTATGCAACCAAAAATACAAGCTTTTTAAAATTTTTCCTACAATGTGTGAATCATGTAGTCATAGGTCAAACCTTAGTCAAACTTAGGAGAGCTTACCAATAATTTGTTGCATTCATATAGAATTGCTTGTAGGAGTATGCTTTGTGTTCTTGAGTTGGTTTTGGTTTGAGTTTTGTTTGGTGTTTGGAGTGCACAAATCTATAGAAAATTCCATCTCAAATTCCCTATTGAATATCTCTCAAATTCCTTTTCAATCTTTCCCAAATCCCTTAAGTCATAAAAAGGAAAATTTATTTTCCTTTTTCTTTTCCTGCAGCCCACCTCTCCTCTATTTTAGCCCAACTGGCCCCCTTCCTCCCTTCACCCGCAGCCCAAGTCACCTTGACCCGCCAGACCTAGCTGCCTCCCCATGGCCCAGCTCGCGTGTGTGGCCTAGGCCCAGCAACTACCGTGCCCCTAGGAACCCTAGGAGCGAATCACTCCTAGGCAGAAGCCACCACCGCTACCCCAAAGGGGAATTCTACACCCGTTCCCCCACATCGATGTTAGTACTGAGCCGTTGCTCCCTTACTCCGCCCGTGGATGAGTCCCACGCGTCCCTCGGTACGAACATCGTGGATCCCTATCATCAGACGCCCCTAACCCTAAATGGCCATGTGTATAAGAACGCTAGCCACTGCTCCTATTCTCCTTCTCCCCATGACTGCCAGGAGCAGTGCACCCCTGCTTGGCAGTGCCATCACCCTCCTCATTGCTGAACCACCGTGAGCAGCACCGGGAGCCACAGGCGACCACCACCCCGGTGAGCTCAGGCACCACCACTCCGGGACTTGTGATGCTGCCTTCGTCCGCCATCGTCGCGATGCGCCTTCATGGGTCACCGCTGTGGGCATCTAGCGCGTCCGCGACGCCAACCGTGGGAGCCATGCCCTCACTACGACCTCCTCCATCCTAGCCCGGTCACCTGCCTCTCCAAGCTGGCCTCACCTACATCGCCACGGCCATGTCATCAACCCTCTCCACCTAGCACCATGGCACGAAGCCTCGTCGAGCTAGCCATGACCATGGCGTCAACTCATGTTGCCCTACCTTCACTGCACTACCGCAGCCTCTACCTCGGCCTCAGCATCCCATATCGTCAAGCTGAGCACCTAGAACATCACAGCCAACCACAACGACTGTGACCTCCTTCGCCTTCGCTCCACTGCGGCCGAACCTTGCTAGCCTTCTTTCGCCCATGACCACGACGTCAGGCACCCTCACCACGCCATCTCCCTCCCGTGGCCCTCCTACCTCGAGCCACTACCGGCCAGGAGCCACGCCAAGCCTCCCCACCAATGCCATGGTGCAAAGTTGCCCCGATATTGTGCCTCTGCTACCTACGACGCCGCCTCTGCCGCCTCGTTCACAGCAACAGCAGCACCTCGCCTTCGTCAGCCACGCCTCACTCCTCCTCGCCACTAAGGACCTGCACCAAGCAGACCCGTTCCTCCACTGTCATGCCACCGTCGAGGCCATGACATCATCATCCGTGCCATCCGACTCCTTCACCGACACGCCCTACCTTGCCCCTGCGACGTCATCCACACCATCGTTCTCCACTTTCACTCTCGTCAAGCAGCGACTGCGTCGCCCCTGTCTCACCGACATGCCACCTCAGCCCTGCCTCCATGGAGTTCAAGGCCACGTGTTTCCTGTCCACCGAGCCAGGAACATCACCGTTGTAGCGCTGCTCGCTAGGCCAGCAGCCTAAGCTGCACTTCTATGACACCGACGTGCGTCAACGGCGTGCCTCGGTTTGCCACCATGATGCATCTGTGACCTCCACCACCCCTACATCACCTACTGCCATACCTTGCTGAAGGATAGAGACCACCACTGGTGAGCCTCCAAGGCCAAAGCTTTTGCCTTTCCCCCTATCTGTTGTCATTCGTGTCTGAGACTAGCCTTCATGCCATGTTCTACACCTTATAGGAAGGCCACCCCTTGCTTTTTCTTTGGTGTGGCTGCCCTGTACCACGCCACTGGAGCTCCACCGCCTCCTAGTTGCCTGCTGTCACATCCAGCCAGCAGCAGCCATGCTCCCGACCACCTGCAGCCACGTTCAGCCAGCCACAGCTAGCCTACAGCAAGCTATAGCCAGCCGTAGCCAACCAGCAGCTGGCCACAGCCAGCCAACGCTTGCAGCAGCTGGCTGTAGCTCACCCGGACACTTCGCATTGAGCCTTTCCTCCCCTACCATCGTCAAGATCGAGCCTTTCAACCCCATCGACGCCATCCTCAATGTCGACAAAACTCTTGCATTTCCTTTCATTTCATACTTGTCATCTATACTTGTTCATACAAGATCTATCTATCAATGCCTATGTCGTGCCTTCGTGCCGGTCTATCTCATGTACTATGGTGTCTATCTCTTGTGCTATGGAAATGTGCTACTCCATTTTATGGTTTGTATTGTTGGTATGTTTGTGTGTTGCTTGTTGTCATCTATGGACCGTGCCTTCGAGCTAGTCGAGGGATCATACCTCATTTGAACATTTTAGTCATGGGTTCATCCCGTCATGGCCATGATGCCGAGCGTAACTCGACCCCTCGTTTTTAGTTGACTTTGTAGTTCCATGATCATTGGCCCCTCCTATGGCCCTAGGATGTGGCAACCATGGCCTTGACATCGGTGCACTTCCTACCCGCACACGATAAGCCCATCTTTGACCAGTTCACTGAGGATGAACTAGGGGACAACCATCATGGAATTCACAGAAGCCAACTCGTGTGGGTAAAGCTCATGGGCACGAGTTGCCTCGCTATGGTCATCGGGCTCTATCCCTTTTGCTCTCTTGTTCTCTTTTGCTCTCTCTTGCTCTTTTGTTCTTCCTAACCATCTCGTATGCTTTGCATTTCTATGTTTCTCACGGTGACAACCGCACCGCTATGAACCCTAGGAATATCAAAGTGCCAATTGAGTTGCACATAGGTCGTGGTGCCCTATGAGTGGGTTTGGATCATGGGGTCGTGTCTCCTTTCTTCCAACCATCATCCGTTCCATGATGAGTTGGTCAAAAGAGTGTGAATTCCATTCTTCTCTCCTCTCTTGTTCTCAATCCTCGTCGATCTAGTAAGATGTGGATTGAGCCCTTCGTTTATTTGGTGTTTACTGCTCTCTTGTTTGCTATGGTGAGTGGATCAAAGGAAGTTGAATCCCGAATCCCCCTGTTTTGGTTCTGTCATGCTTAAGCCCTTGTATGCTTATACCTATTTAGACCGTAGCATTTCTTTTGTTCTTACGGTGACAACCGCACCGCTTAGAACCCTAGGGATGTCTTAGTGCATTTAGTGCACCTAGGTCATGGTACCCTACAAGTAGTTTGGGCACTCATGTTCTCCTATGTGTCGCTCCCTTCAATGCCCCATCTCTTGCCATGGCGTGTGGATTGGAAGTATACCACCTCCCTTCTCTTGTCTCCCCCGTTCCACCCTCTCTTTGTTCTCATAAATTTTAATGGTGCATGGATTGAGAGAGACCAGGATGGCTTCCTTTTCCCCTTAGCCCGCTCTATTCGATCCCATCTTTAACCATGACGATTGGATCAAAGATCGGACTATCACTTCTAGTTGGTGAAGTTAGTGTCTATGTCGTGTTCTCAAAACCCTATGAGTCAACATGATTGACCATTAGAGTGTCATCTCTACCAAGGATGTGACATGGACATGCCTAGCTGACTTTCTCGCTCGCCCCTTTTTAAGCCCGAGGAAAACGGACTCGCTTCGTGAGGGCTAGCCTTGTTTTTTGTGGTATTTGCTTGAGTTGAGCTAGGGTCTTAGCCATTATTCTTGAGTCCATACAGGTCAACATGATTGGCCCAAGAAGTACTGGCTAGGCTATGACTTGAGCTTGTGCTTATCAAACAACCACGTCTGCCTCTTTTGGCCCAAGGATCAGAAGTCTTCCGCTAGGGCCAAGTCTTTTCCCCCTTAGTGTTCTTTTGGCGTTGTTCGATCTTCTATGTCTTGTTGCCTCTTTAGAGTATTGATTGCCCCTTGCTTTTTTTGTCATTCGGATGAGGTAGTTGCATTGGGGATAACACGGATCGAACCAAAAGCCGATGGAGCAAGGAGACACGAACAATAGTAGGACTTTGAGGAGAATGACTATGAGAACACTGAGGATCTTGGAGTTGACCAATCAATAGGTGCCATGTCCCACCCAACCTCATAGAATCCTATTAGGCATGCAATAATATAGCTGCTAGTGCTTTATTTTATGCAATTAAACTGTGATAGGTTGCATGCTAGAATTGCCTAAAAGCCTTTACCTTAACACAACCTTTACCCCTACACACCTACTGATAGGCTAGATGCTTGCTTACTACTTACTACTGCTTCTAATATGCATTATATCTGTGATGTGATGCTTGGTGGAGGATTGTTTGTGAGTGGCTAAGGCACATGGTGCTGCTAAAACTAGTGATAACTTGGGGAGATCTTAGTTTGTGTTTTGGGTGTGTGGTGATGGTTGAGTCGACCAGATAGGATCTTACGATGAGTCTTGTTAGGGGGTGCGACCTGGGCGTCCCCTACGAAAGGTATCTGTGGTGGGTACATGTGAGATGAGAACGTCCCGGGGTGGAGTGTCTCTATGGGATGAAGCCTTGGGATGGAGGTGCCATCGAGGCATCGGGTGTTGGTTTTCCCCTTTGAGAAGATATCCCGTCTAATCCCCCTAAGGACTGGTATGTCAAGAGAACAGAATCATAGGATCCTACATGCACACCACTCATTCCTGAATGGGCGGGGGATGAATGCTAACCAGCTAGGATGGTGCCACTACTACTAGGTTGTTAGCAGATAGTGTAGGGAGATACGGGCATAGGACCCACACCCTCCTAAGACAGTGTAGTGACCTTTGGGGGTTCGGTACTATGTCTCACAGTATTAGCGTGCCGGTGGACTCTAGGGTGGCCTAGGGCTGAGTGGTAGGCTCACATCGCACTGGTTGAAAGGTAGCCCGGTATCAGCCTAGGTAGGGTACCACCGATGATGGTGATCTTGTGGTTCTAGGTGTACAAGCTCTATAGAGTTGATCGATCTATACGTATAGCCGCATCCTCGGATATGGACACTCCTATGACCTACATTCCCTTGATTAGTGAGTGGAGTCCTTTCTTCTCTTCCCCCTGGGTTATTGTTGGTTTTTGGCACTGACCGTTGAGGCAAGGCACGAGAAGGAGTCGTCTTTGTCACCTAGAGAGTGAGAGTGTGGTGAGATGTGTGTGATAGGATGGGTGAACATGTGCATGAGATGGGTTAAAACTTGATAAACTATTATAAAATATTGATGAACATGCATAGGAAAACTATAGCCATAAATAGGCCTTTTGCTCTACCCTTGCACTCCACTTACCACAAAGCAAATGAAAAACATAGGGTGGGAGCTAGTGGCTTGTACAAATCGTACTGAAAGATATTTGGTAGGTACGGATGTCATCTACAACAACAATAATGGAGGGTAGAAGGATTAGGTGGTCTCGTTCCTACGCTCAAGTTTGGTTGAGGAGATGAAGTCTACGCCCACTGACTCTGTACGCCGACTCTGATGATTGCCCGTGAAGGAGGAGCCTTCACCCGTCAACACGCTACTTCTACTCTGATGCCGTTTTGCATGCATTTCCGCTAGTTTACATTGTACTTAGGTGTGACATCAAGTGTTGTATAAACTTGTAAATTCTATGATGTATGAACTATGGTATCAACTGAAGAATGATAATGTGATAGCTTGGTTTTCCTAGACTATCACGTTATGAAGTAATCTATGGATTTCCCTTCGAGGAAATCATGGATCATTTTAGGCATCCTCACCCCTCACTTGTAACAGACACCACAAGAGAAACTTCTCTATGCTCAAGATGTAGTCTTAGTGTGTGCTTTAGTGGGAGTTAGAGTGAAGAGGAGCTCTTCCTAGAGTCTAGAGCAGTCTTCAAGAGTCTAGTATAGCTTTGTATCTCTCTTGCAGTACTTTGCTTATTTCAATATATTACTTTCTATGCAATACATTAGTATCTTCTTTATTGTTTATCTAGTTCATGCCTTAGTTGTTTAGCTAAGTATGGTTAGTATAGTTGTATCTCACCTTAGCATGGGATCTCCTCTCGCATCGAGTGCTCTAGTTATAGTACTTGACTAGAGGAGTAATCGTTAGCATAGACGTGGTGTCTAGGCTAGTGTTTACCTGAGTTTGTGCCCAATTCTATGGATAGTTGTGGTAGCCCTAGAGGTGATAGCTCTGTCAAGCCTTTGTAATCCACCACGTTTGGATTGGTGTTCATAGAGCCTTTTGCAGCCTTCCCCCGACCACTCTTTCTCACCCCCCTTGAGGGTAGGAAAGGTATTGCTGCTCTAAAGTGTTATTGTGTGTGGTCGCTGTGTCTTACCCATTCCTAGTTATCCCGTCTGGTCTGCTATAGAATATAGACAAGAACTTAGGAAAGTCCCCCACTCGTTGTCCTCCCATTTAGAGCTTTCACTTTATCCTTTCTGGAGTCAAACTTATTGTGTATCACCCTATTTTATTGTATATCACTTACCCCATTTTAGTTTATTTGGTATACTAAGTTAGTAGATACATGATGGTTAGCTATCAACTTCTTTAACCATTGCTTTCCTGTGGATAAATACGATACCCTAGAATACTCCTAGGTGAAATGCTACAACGGTATTCTATGCGCTTGCGGAATATTCTACTTGAGCATAAGAAATACCAATAAGCATTTCTAGCACTGTTGCCGGGGATACAAACCTAGTAGCGACGTTAAGAAATGTCAACATCTACCTTATGGTCATCTTTGTGCCATCACAACAACTTTGCATCCTCTTTATTTATGAATAAACGTTTCAAGCGTGTCATTATAGGAGCATACCACATCACCTTGGTAGGGATTCTCTTCCTAGGACGTTCACTATGGCAAAACCACCCAAATTATGCTGGCCCATGTGTACCCATCATTGTCCTAAAGATCTCTAACTGCTGTACACGAAAGTTAGATAATTCGGTAGTCTGTCGGGTGTCCTCGGGGAACCCTGAATCATCCACATTTTATAACTCATATAGGATCAACAATGGAGTTACCACAACATTACAACATTTGGTACAAAAATTAATATACATCGAAGTGTGGAAGACTTAAGATGAATAGGACAGTGAAAGCAAATTAGAAGAAGCACTTAAGGTAGGAGAGACATCCAGACCATGTCGAGCCCACTGACATGACCTTCATTAGCAACACAAGTCTGAACCTGCAACAAGGGTTTAACAAACCCTGAGTACATGAGGGTACTCAACAAGACTTACCCGACTAAAAAGAAAAGACTCCAAGGGCGTGAAGGCTTTTTGGGATACAAGGAAAGTCTGAAACAAGAATCAAGATTAACATTGTGGAAAAGCTTACTATAAGTAGATCCTTACTTTTAATGTTTTAGCTAGGTATTAAGTCATTAGTAGTATTCAGTTTGCACCTGATCTAAATCAATCACTTCATTAATCATCTCATCTTTTTTCATCTTATATCCATAAGTAACCGTGTTCCATTGATTAACTATGATGCAGAGTAAAGAATCGAGTAACCAAAACCAAGGAGCAACAATGATTCAAACTGGTTAAAATCAGCTAGGGATTCCCAACCACACAACATATGTAGGTCCCAGACCTACATATATCAACTTCACTCGGGTCCTCCAAAATGTGAGCCAGTCCGCGCAACCCGAGAGCACAATACTCCACCATCCTACCCTATTCCAATAGGGTGGGTACATGCTACTCTCACTATCTCCCACTCCCAGTGCACGGTTGTCTTTTTCACATAATGGAATAGCCAAGGAATTAGGTTTACTGGAGTATGTGATCGGTACTACAAAGTGTTGACTCTTTTAGGTCTACAACGAACGGTCCTTAATCGACATAGACGGAAACACTACATTGAGACTCCATTCTCAATGCAAGTTACCCGTCTGGTCTCAAATTAATTATCATTCTTTATTCCCCATTCAAGTTATGCCAGAATAAACCATTTCGATAAATCTTAACTCAAAATCTATCTCATCAAGCATGGCTAAGCATAACTAAGTATTTTCATAAAATGGGTAACAAGGATGATATCGAAAATATCAAGGACAGTCATGCAGCAATTGGTAATCAAGTCAACCCTAATCACCTAATGCATGAAATCATATACTCAAGTGATATAAATATTTGTAAAACACAAGGAAGGTTTAAATGCTTCGGGGCTTGCCTGTGTTGTAGATAAAGTTAGTTCCATAGAGAGATCATGGAGTTAGACTTGACAGCATCACCACTGATGGATGCACCTTCTCCAACACTTGATGAACACGAGCACCATTGAATGATGACACTCATCCGAAGATTGGTCAACGTGAACCTTTTCACTCACGTATGCACTACACGTAAATAAATGATGCATGCTTTAGCATGATGGAATGTATGACATGATGCATGGAGGTGCATTGGTGAAAGCATAAAAGATTACTTATCTTGAGTACAATTTTCCTTCATGGTTCAATTGCAAGTAATTATCATAAAGCACTTTTAGTTATTCTACTAACAAGTTAATTAACTAATTATCACACAACTCATGCTAAGCTAACAAGGCATATCAAGTTTATCATACAAATTATTGGTTCACCTATCATACATACTTACCACTCAAAACTACACTATTAAAAGACATGTATAAGCAATATATAAAACATGCATAACTTGGCTTACAGCATATTTCATGATCTTAACATGAAAGCACTTATCTAGCTTAATCTTTTTACCCAAGAGGTTGCATACAAGACACAATCAAGACTACATACATGCATCAACTAATGAAGTGCTTATTTAAACTTAAAAGCATTTTTAGTTTGCATTGGTACAAGTTGATCATGACCATATTAAGAAGGTAATAAATTTGCCATGAAATAGCAAAGGTTAATGCGTTTCATGGTCATCAATCAATCCAAAATACACTCAAGACATATTTAGGATTCATGTTAATCATTTAGGTAATTATTAGCCAATAATTAAGGCATATAAATAAGAGAGTATAACTAAACATCATCAAATTAATCCCAAACTTTTTGTGAAGGTTGATACTAACATAAAACAATTACTATTGATTGTGGATAACGTCAACATTTTATATGTGAATAAATAAGAGAAATGGTTCAAGTACAAGAATATACATAGGTCTAGGGTTTAAACTAACAAATTCCATGATTTTTAGTGAATCTCTGTTTTTCACAGGATTATTCCAGAAAATATAGGCAGGGGGACCTAATTGAGAAAAAGGACAAAACTTGATCGCGACGAAAGATACACTAGAAGAATATAGAAGACACTAAAAGGTACAGGAACGAACGGGAGGATAAGACGCCATCAAGTGGAGCCGGCCGGCCCCACCCTTGTACCACCCGGCCCCTTGTGAGGGGATTCCTCCATGAGCTTCTGGAGTATTCCTCCACTGCCTCCTAGGATGCATCTCTACCCTACGTCGAAGTCGGTTTGATCCAAGGGTTTACGTACAACCCCTAGGGCATATATAAGTACCCCTGGACCCCCTAAAGCATCAAGTCATCAAGCTATTCAGTTGAAGATCAATTCATCTAGAGCCAACCCTAGTTCCTTAGAGTTCCTCTAGATTAGGGCTTAGGCTAGTTAGATTAGGTCTAGAGGGAGATCAAGCAATGCTTGGATTCCCAACGTTGGCAAGAGCATGGTTTGGTATATCTCTTGTACTTTACTCTATTTCTTTATTTCATTGAGATTGTATCGTTACTACTATGTTTATGCCAACATTAAGCTTTATATTATTTATGTCATTGAAAGCAATGTTCATTATTTGCTCTAGTTTTATATTCGGTGTAGCTAGATTATGTAAACCATGCATAAGATCGTATAGCGCTCACCCTACAGGACCATGGGTGAGTGATAGACATTATGTGAGCATGGTGCTTAGATATTTGTTTATCTACGGATGCCCTTATATGCCGAGACGTGTGGTAGATCACGTAGGTGACAGCTGCGTTGAGTCCTTTGCAGTCCATCCTCCGTATATATTGATGTTGGTAGAACCCGATCTCGAAGGAGAGGAGGACTCTGTTTCTAACTTTCCTAAGTGGATGTTCCTTATGTGGCATAATTTGGCTATGATCACTAGATATAATTAATTAGACTAAGCATTTGACATGTTAGTAAGACTACTTATGAATTATCTTTCTAATATTCTAATTGGACTTAACCTATTGCTTAACTAGAGTGCTATGCGTTACTACTTATTATCATGATGATTGATTAAGTACTTATCATTTATATATCTTTATTTATTATCTTATGACTTATCCCTGTTTTGAGTAGAGCATATGATATTGGTTCATTCTCTCATGCATATTCATAAATTATCAATACTATTGTATTCATAGTAATACCTTCCTAGTAGTAGAATTATAAATCAACAACCTGGTAATACTCTAGGTAAAATACTACAATGGTATAATTATCTGTCTGCTTGCAGAATTCTTTTTATTCTTATCTTTATATTCTTATTAGTCACATGAAATAATAGATTCATGTTTAGTATTATTCTTGTAGTAATGCTAGATAGAACCAACAAACATTTCTAAGTTTCTCACTAGGGATGACAACCTAGTTTAATATTAGAGATAAACGTTAATTGGTAGGTGGCTACTGTAACAGTGACAAGTTAATAATTACAATATCATTTCTGGCGTCATTGCTACTAGTAGGAGTAATTTTATTTTTAGTAGTAGTGCTAAGAAATGCCAACAGTTACACAAAAAGTTTCATGACCATTGGATATTTATTTTAGCCTACAAAAATCATGGAATAAGCATTTATTAATTAAAAGAGCTAATTTTTAAGCATCTAAAAACTATTGATTTTCATGTTTCATATTTTTCCCACATAGAGCACAACACGAAGAGGCTACATAAAAAGTTTCATGATTTTATCACACTTATAAAATTAGTTATGAAATTCATAAGTTTCAGCTGAAAACATAAAAGAAAAAGAAAAACCCTATAGTACACTATTCATATGAGTCATAGTCTTTGCAGTTAGCCCCCTGGAAAAGCATTGTTGCCCAAAGTCCTTGGTCATGAATTGGAAACAGAGGAGCGCCAGGGACGGTGATTTTCGGCTGCGGTGGTGCCTGCCGGTGGCAAGGAAGTGGTAGGGAAGCAAAATGGTGGCGAGGCACACCCGTGGGCACCAGCAGCGCGGCCCAAGGTGGTCCATGGCCTCCTGGCCATGTGCGTAGGTGCCAGTGGCAGTGCGACAGCGCTGCACGGAGACATGCTGTATGGTAGCGATCAAAACTAGAGGCCAATCACAACCACGACATCACAAGAACGAAAGAGGCTCCAAAGTGACCTGGCCACGGTGGAGGAGCTCACGGTAGCTATGACGGTCTGCCACGATGGGAACGGCATGTGTGGCCGATTTAGGCAACGAGGAGCAGCGTGAGCGGGTCAAGGAGATGCGCGAGGGTGAGGCGATGCTACCTACAAGGAGGAGCGGGTGAGGGTGAAGCACAGACAGCGAATTTCGCCAATGGCCGAGGAGCACAGCGGTGGCGGTGAGAAGAGAGAAAGAAGAGGACGACGACCAGCTCGATGATATAAGCATGGGGGACGTGGCTTCTGGGCGTCTAGCAGCTGCTGGGCTTGGCCACACAGGCATCCATGCGGGAAACACCATGAAGACGCGGCCAATCCGTGTACGGCGATGACACAGCGGGCAGACATAGGAGCAGCACGCCAGCGGCACTATAGCAGTGCATCCTCTTTTCTTCTTCAAGTTACTTCCAAATGTGCATAGCAACTTGAAAAAATCCAAAAATAAAATTTGTTCCTCTTGAGCCGCTCTACAACTTTGCTTTTTGGACCTCCTTCTGATTTAGCTAGATTTTGAAATTTCAAATTTGGGAAAGAAAAGGGCATTTGAATTTAGGATTTAGCAAAGTAACAACTTGAGTGAATTAATTAGCGAACAACCATCAATCAAACATCACAACTAACTAAACACGATCATAGCTCAAACATTACTCCAATCCATAGAATCAAAGTTTGGCAAATTTTATTTAAAAAAATCATTTTACATTTCCCTCAGTTTGAATTTTAAACTTGAATTCCAATGATTAATTAACATTGGGTAAATAATGGATTTCAAATTCAAAACCAAACTTGGAGTTCAAATTTCAACATGTTTTACTTGAAAACCTACACTAACTTTGACATTTGATAACACATACTTTCTACTACAAAGTTTATTTTAACAAAATTTTACTTGTTTAAGGAAATTCACATACATAAAATTCACAAAGGACCTTATTTGATATTGTTGTCAACATTTCATGCAACATGGAAAACATATTATTTGCAACATACCACACACCACATTTGCAACATAGCCAAACTATAAATGAAACATCAGTTATGTAACACATATGAAACACTATATATATGCAACATAAGAAAGCTATTATTGCAACATGAAATATATTTATGACATGACGCTTAATGCTTATGCTTAATGATGATCGTGATCAAGGTTTTATCAAGTTCGTAGCACCTAGGGTGTTACATTCACCTTCGCCCTCAATGTCACTAGGGCCATCTCGTCTGATCTTATACCGCAATGCACGGCATACCGGGCTTGCATACAAATTCTCATACTCACCGTGGTAGAGGATGCAGTCATTAGGACATGCCTATATCTTCTAGATTTCTAATCCCAGAGGGCAGACAAACTGTTTTGCTGTGTATATAGTGGCGAACAATTCGTTTACCTTCGGAAGCATCTTCTTTGCGATACACCATTCTTTGTCTTCTATTGCAGCAATTCAAGTGTGGTACCCAACTTGTTTTGCCCCTCTTCACAAGTCGGGTATAGCAATTTCTTGTGATCCTCTAGCATGCGCTCGAACTTTATCTTCTCCTTTTCACTTTTGCATTCTCTCTATGCATCACGGATGGCCTGACCAAGATCATCAGTGGGCTCATATCTGCCAACACGTCTTTTTCAGCTGCTACCTCTTCTTCAACTTCTCCCATTGCAGTATCATCAAAGGCACCGTATTTAGCAAACTCACGAATAATAATATTTTCATCATTCCCTTCTTCTTCATCTTCTTCCATTATAACACATCTTTCTCCATGCTTAGTCCAACAAATATAGTTTGGCATGAAATCTGACGTAAATAGGTGTTCGTGAAAGATCCTTGAGCAAGAATAATCCTTCTCATTCTTGCATAGAACATATGGGCAGCACATGAAACCATTCCGCGTGTTTGCCTTGGCCACTTTTATGAATTCATGCACGCTCCTATGAACTCTGGAGAGCGGCGGTCCATGTTGTACATCCATTGTTGGTTCATCTGCATTACATGACGTACACCACATCAAAAACTTGTAATAACCCATAATACAACATGCATGATTAGTAGTTAATTAACATATCCAAAATATCCATCAATCAACATGATTAATTAATATCCTATACCACACAACTGTTTTATGTACTCTCAAATATTAATTTACTAAAGCCTTAATACAATGTAGACAATCCCAAATAGCACTAAACAAACTAAACCTATGATGTGCTTCAGCAGAATAAGGATTTGATGACCAATTTTAACTAAAATACACAGATCATTCTTCCATTGGTTCACTGCCTCATCATACACAGGTGCACTCTCATCAGCCGCCTCATCCTCCTTTGCAAGAGATTCTTGGACGTGCACAATTAATATACTCTTCCTCCCAGTACCAACCGTCACATGATCTAGTGCCATCCCACTGAAATTATACACAACAAATTAAGAACTTTAATCAAAATCATCATAAAAAATGGCTACAAACCATAACAAAATATGACAAAAAAAAATAACTCACTTCGTGATCCGAACACGTGTGGAAGATGCGCCCTTGGTTGAGATCCTTCTTCTTCACCCTGTACTCCCTCACAGTCTTCTTCCCACACTTACCGCATAAAATGAGAGGGAGGTCCAACCTTAGTCGCTTAGGGACCCCATGCTAGGCTGAGGACCCGAAAGCAGTCGCTATCTACAACTCTATATACTCATTTTCATCAACTACTATAAATTTTTCATTTTGTGAACCATGAAATTAAATGAGCTATATACTAAAAAACCTTATATTTCTCTATTTCTAAACCATGAAACGAGGCAATGAAAGGTGCATACTAGTTTTGATGAGCTACTATAAAATTCCTTCATCTACATATGCAAACTATCAAGTGATTTTGTTTTCAAATGGCATATAAATCAAAAATATCCACCATTATTCCCAATTTAAAAAACCAAAGATTTCTCTATTTTTAGACCATGAAATGAGGCAATGAAAAGTGCATACTAGTTTTGATGAACTACTATAAGCTTCCTTCATCTTCATATTCAAACTATCAAGTGATTTCAAACTCAAATGGTATATAAATCAAAAAAATCCACAATCATTCCCAATATAAAAAATCACAAATTTCTCTATTTCTAGACCACGAAATGAGTCATGCTAGTAATGAAATATGAGATAATGAAGTTGGAAACCTTTAGAACCGAAGAATGAATGGAGAAATGAAGTCTTCACCAATCCCACAAGCATGAACTCCTTCCACGAGCAAGAACAGAGAGCAGGTAGAGAGCTTGAAATGGCTCGGACTGGGGGAGTGTTGACGGTCACTAATGCTCATTATTAACCATCAACTATTGCATGAAATAGCATGAAATGAACTATCAAGCATAGTGTATGGTTTGAAACTAACGAGTTCCACGAGTTTTGGTGAATCTATGTTTTACAGGGGTTAAACTGGAAAAGGACCAGAATCACTAAATAGAAGTATCTCAAGTGATGAATTGGAGTACACCATTACAAAGAGTTCATCGAGACACATGAAATAGAGTTTTGGTTCATCCAAATCGGAGTCCAAACGATAAAGTTACGCCTTCCGGAAGATTGCAAATGGGCTTCTAGAGCAGTCCGGAGTAAATTGGGCATATCTCCTTCATTCGGACTCCGTTTTCAGTGATCCAGGACTCTTTGGAAAGCTAACGAAGAGATCTATCGATCCACCAAAAGAGTGGCCCACCTAGCATTAAGATAGGCCAGCCAGCCCCACATATAAGGCCGACCGACCTGCTCCGGGCCCACCTGACAGCACGCTTCGTCTCACGGCCTTCCACCACCTTTGAGGTCTAATCTATGCCATTGTTTTAAGTCGGTTTGATCCAAGGGATGCGATTCATCCCACTGGGCTATATAAGCAGAGGCAGACCCCTCCTCGGAGGCATCTCCATTTTCATTAGCTACATCCAGAGCAAAAGCTAGGGTTTCACCCCTTCATCCAAGTAGAAGTAGAGATCCCTCTAGATGATCGTCTAGTTCTAGTTCTTCTAGTTCATGTTCTAGTTCTAGTTCTAGTTCATCTAGTTGTAAACTAGAGATCAGGGAGAGAGGAGAGGAGAGAGCTGAGGAGCCGGATCTGTCGAATCTTCCTCGACATTGTACTTCTGCAGCATCTGGTTTGTCTTGAGCAATCTCCAGGTTCTTCATTATTTATTTCTAAGTATTTTGTTTCAGTTCTTACTTTATTATATTTACTAGATTTCTGCTCGTATTGAGTGCTCTAGTTATTCTAGATAATTAAAGTAGTAAGCGCTAGTGTAGACTTGGTGTCTAGACTAGGGTTTACCTGAGTTTACGCCTAATCTCACAGTTAGTTGTGGTAGCCTACAGAGGTGACAGCTCTGTCTGGTCTTTGTAATCCACCACGTTCGGGTTGGTGTTTCGTAGAGCTTTTTGGCAGTCTTTCCCCGATTACTTTCTTTCCAATCTTTTTTGAGAGTCGGAAAGGTACTACTGCTCTGACGTAGGTAAAATAGAGTAAGCCTTCGATTTGATAGAACCACTTAGAAAACCCTAAAAAACCCTTTCTACCCTATAATTACCCTTTTCTTGGACGTTTCTAATTCTTCTAGTACACTTCACGTTCCCCGTAAAAATCGATACTCTAGAATACTTTCGGGTGAAAGCTACATCGGTATCCATGCGCTTGCGGATCTTTTCCTGTTCGCGTTTAAAATACCCAACAGGGAGGAAGGAGAGAAAGTATATAGCCCGGGACATGCAGTCCTGGTTTGTGTTGTAAATCCGGACTACAAGTAGAATTCTAGTCAAGGTTTGAGCCACCAACCAGGATTAAAGGTTTAGTCATGGCTGGTAGTAGGGATAAAAATAAAAATGATAATCTCCGATTTTTGGAAATCGATTTTGAGTTTTTTCTGATTTTTAGGCCTAAACGAAAAAGGTAGCGGTAATAAAAAATGAAAACGATAACAGTAAAAAAAATCGGAAATAAAAGCGAAAATGATTTTGCCCTCTTCCGGTCATTTTCGAAGATTCCCGTATTTAACCGGTAATTTACTGTAGGTAATTACCGATTCAAAGCTCTTTAATTAATGAATTCTAATTTATTTATAAACTATACAATGCATTACGATTTGCACACTCAAGCACATAAGGCAAATATTTTTTTGAGCAGAACTCTGCACAAGCAAGCACATAAGGCAAATATGTTTTTGGAAAGGAATTATCTTTACGGAAGTATTTCATCTGTATAACAAAAAGGCAATAAGTCAATCACCCAATCACTTGTTGCACCCATAACTCCAATAATTCATGTTTTGATTACTATACTATGTCGAGTCAACTTATTAGAACATGATCGTTTATTTTTGTCTTTGTCAATGTCGTATTGTTGCGTGGTTTGCCACTGTTTGAGACCTAAGATGGTGTAAACTGTGTAGTTTCAACTTGTGATCTTATCAAAGGTGGCTTTTTTATCATTGTCATGTGATATAGGTCAAGTTATATGGATCTTCTCATGTTCTACAGTTTGTCGTGTTTATCGTTTTTTAGATATCGTTCTCATGAATTCTGATCATTATCAATATATTTTCCGATTGACTACTATTGTTTTTGAAATTACCGGAATATCGACGCCGTACTCATTTTCGACAATATCGTATCATCGTTTTTGAGAAAAAAATGAAAATGAAAATGATTTGGCCTCCTATCGATCATTTCTGATCGTTTTCATCCCTAGCTGGTAGCTCTAACCGGGACTAGAGGGTGACCCACCAACCGGAACTAAAGGTCCCCTCCTGCTTTCCTCCTGCAAAAGCTGCGGCTCTAGCCGTTGGATTGAAAACTTTAGTCCTGGTTGGTAGCTCCAGCCCCAAAAATGATCAAGACTAAAGTCTAGAACCAAAAGTTTATTGTCTAGTGTATGTTATAAGAAATCTTCTTACGGTACACTGAGAGGGGTCTCGAAGGTGCTATATATTGGGCTAGGAAAAGAGAATGGGCCAGTGCCTCTTTCTCAGTCAACACAGCGCAAGAACCAACAGGATTACACCAGCATTGCCCGCCGACTGTCTTAAATCCAGCTCTGCCCTGTTTATCCGGCGTATAATCCGTACTTTTCAGCTTGTTTATTCAGCCAGAACAGTGTTTTTCTCTCACAACAAATCAGCCAACAGTGTTTTTCAGCCGGCTTATCAGCACAGCGGAACGAGGATGGAGACGGTTCCATCTATCTTTAGTTTGCTTCTGGCACGTCTGTGCACCATCTTAAATGCAAAGGGAAGGTGTACGCGGATGGAGACGGTTCCTCCTATAGAGAGCGCATCTTATGACTACAAATGCTAAAGCAATGGGTCAAGCTATTACTCGACATTAGCATATTATTGGCGGGCCACCCATATCACTACTAGTCGGCGTGGCTCTAACGGACAGTAATATATTGCTATGGATCTTAGGGCTAGTGTGCTTTGTTTTTTTTTTTTTTGAATCATAGCGTGCTTTGTTGTTTTTATGGATCTTGGATTCCATCAAGAGGCCCCTGCTCAGTGCGCTATATCGTACCCCACGGCCTTTGCGTCAACTGTGGCAATGCCAGGAAACGGGACTCCAATCAATTAAACACTCACTGTGCTACCACAGTGTAAGCTGTGTAACATCCAATTGTTGGATCATCGAGTAATCACGCATTCTCATTACGCTCCCGTCACGCGCAAAGGCAGGCATAATGCTTTCATCTTTTGGCACGCGTAGTCTTCAGGGCTGCTTTTGTCTGCCTGCCCCCATGGGAGATTCCTCTCTCCTAACACGGACGACTAATGACACCCTTGTTTAAGAGCTCCCAAAGCTGCCTAATCTTGAGATTTCTTGTAATGATGAAGATCTAATGTCCAAGCGACACCGCGATATTAATATATCACGTCCACCAACTCCTGTCCCTCGGCATCAACACTTTTCAAAAGTAGGACGGGGTACTTTCACATTGTATTTTTGGACTTGTAAATATATACTAGTATACTAGGGCGGAGCAAGAGTAACTTATGGAAATATATACTAGTATTTTTGCCCTTGTAAATATATACGCGCATCCTTCTTTTTTGTTTGACGTAGCATTGTATCGATATGGAAATTATAACTTATGTATGAAAATGACATTATAGATTTTTTTTTTGTAGCATGATACAAAATTTTATAGGTTAGTAGCGACCAAAGTCGTATATGGCATTACGAAGGGGAACATGGTAAACAGAGTGCAGTAGTTATTGTCCTTTTAATATAAGGAGTAGTTTAGGGCCTTGGTTACTTGTATCACCGAATCTGGCTTGCATGAGCTTAGCCGGCTCAGTTGAGCCAGAACTCATACAAGGTCGTTCTGTTAGGTTGCTCATATTTAGCCATCCTGGCTCAGTAGATACGGTGTTTGGTTGTCTGCATGAAAATATGTCACATTAGATAAAGTGTGTAAGATAAAAGTAGTTATCATATTTATGTACTAATATTGCTTAATATATACTAATTATAAACTAAACACATTGGTAGCTGGAGCTACCGCACATCCAGCGCTTGGCAGCCATGCTCCCTCAAGAGAACGGGAACATGAAACGGTAATGAGAACTTGGGATGTTATTTTATAACGTGGGAACATAAATGTTTTCGAATAGGAAACGTAAACATTCCTGGAACAAGGAATGTGACCACGTTCCACGTTTCTGACTGCTAAGATCCAACGAGCGAGGCCCGTGAAACAAAAACCAAACTCGTTTCTTGGAAGCTAGGCCGAGGGAGCTCTTTTGCATCTCGTGGGATAGCCTCGTACGTTTTTTAGGCAACCAAACAACTAAAAACTGTATTCTGGAAGCCTGTCTCAGACATAGGCAACCAAACAAGCTGAGCTATTCTATATATGTTCCCTCCGTCCACAAAAGGATGCATAATTTTCATTTTTGAGGAACCAAACAGTTTTAATATTTTGACTAAAGTAATATAAAAAAGTGCTAATATTTATGATATCTATACCTAATAATAAAGAGGCAAAATTTCTCTCCACCTATTTTTTTTGTCCGGCCATCGCTTAACTAACTTTGTGAACGTGGAAAACCACTTATAGCCCTTCTCTTTATATAACAAGGAATCATAATCCAATTAGATCTCTCCAATTTCGGGTGGACAGGAATCTTAATCCAAATAAGAAAAATATAATAATAAGGAGAATTAGGAATCTTAATCCAGTTAGAACTCTCCAACTCAGAGTAATTAATCCAAATGAAATCTAATAAAGAGGAAAGAAGGGTAGATTTTTTTTGTTTCATTTCTTTTCTGTTCTTTTTTTACTTTTTTCTGGTTTGTCCGTTTTTATTTGTTCCGGTACGTGTTGCTTTACGTTCATTTGGATGCTTTTCACTTGGCTCCGAATATGTTCTGATTTTTTCAGTGGCTATTTTCTAGGGTACATTCTAATTTTTGTCATTACTGTTTCTATTTGGCTTAGAGTATGCTTAGATTTTTTTTCTCGTTGATGTTTTTGATGCTACCTTGACTTTTCTGATTTTGTTTTCATTGTTTTCTCTACCTAGTTTTTTCTGTTCTAATAAATGTAATAAGAGTAAAAACAAACAATAAATAAGAGATCACAACTATTTTAATCTTTTACTCCTTAAGAAACAAAGATTTTTACCACTAAATTAATTTAATTTTTGACTCGAACTCATGGCCCGTGCTACATCTCATTACATATTGGATCCCGTTGCAACGCACGTATTGGATCCCGTTGCAACGCACAGACATGTTTGCTAGTAAGATAAGTATCAGTAAATTAATTATAAAATATATTTTTATGTAAACCAAGTTGAAGTAATGGTATTTACTATAAGTTTGACCAAAATTAAGCTAGTTTGGCCTGTAAAAATTATAGTCACATCTTTTTTTTTTGAAACTTAGTCACATCTTTTTGTGACGGAGATAGTACTAAATTGTGTTCTTTACTAAACCTAGTTGGAATAATACTATTTACTAAAGAAAGGCCAATCGTCGCAAAAAAAAGCCCAAAATAACGGCCCGTGGGACTCGGCTGATGGTTAAACGATCACTATGCGGCCGTAAATTCCTGAATGCCATCTCACTATACCTGCGGTCCTCTCCGGGCATTCCGTGCAACATACAAGAGTGGGCAGGTCAGACCAGGCAGTCCAGGCAAGGACCACCTGTTTTAGGCGAAAGTCCTCCCCCTTTCCCATCTCTCTTCCCCGACTTGCTCACAAGCATCTTTTGAAATAACAAAACTATACATTTTAATAGAAAAATAAATGGTAGTTTGTTTTCTTAACTAGATTGCATGTTTGAATTAAAAAAATATATTAAGTTTTAGTTAGATTTGGGTAACTTTTGTTTAGAACCGCCCATTCTTAAGTATTAGAGATGGTAGCATCCCTAAAGGTTTGGATGGTCGAGAACCAGTTGTGGTACTATCAAACACAAAGGACGATTTGTGCCACAAATCAATTATGATCTCAGATGACCATCACAACAACTTATGAAGGTCCCCATTGCCCAATTAGTTATTATTTTGAATCGGTTCTACACCTCAGTGCAGTATTTTGTAGAAACTCTACACTATTACAGATTTGATTTTTAACGTCTCCTTTTTTAATCTTGAGTAGGTAGCGCTACTCTATTGTCCCTACTTATGTTTGAAGTCATGTCTGAAGTATTTCTTCCTCTTTCCTGCACAAGAATTGCAAGTCGTAAGCATCATGTTTCCTTATGCAACATTGCATTTGTGTAGGAACTAGGAACCGAAGCGACTGAAGAGACGTTCATTGACCTAGAGGTTGACTACATATATAGTTGAACTCTTTTTTGTGGATGTCCCGTCCATATTGACCTCTTTTTTGGCAATGTATGAAGAAACTTTTTTGCAAACTTAGAATAGGTAGTAGCGATCGATGCACACATTGGCAAAAATAAATAAATAAATAAATAAATATAAAGGAAGTAAAAGCGATGCACACAAACAAATTAAAAGCAAAGCATCATTTGCAGAAAGCAGCGCGCGGATGGAGAGTGGTGGAGAGGATGGAGAGCACGCATGTGCAAGTTGCTGCTAATCCGTGAATCGAGAGCCGTGGAAGATATGGTTTTATATGGCTCACGCGTACGTGTGGATCGGTTGTCTGTAGCGGAATTAATGGAAGATGTATACCATCATTCATCGTGTATATACATTATTGATACTGAATTTTGTCGGTCAAAGCGTTTGGGCCAAACTGTATTTGCCGAAAGCCGCTTTTAATCGCCGGAAGTGCCAAGGCAGCCAGTTGGGGTTTTCACACAACACGATAGACTCATGCTCATAGACTGTGTATGTGTCTTCTGCCTTGCGTGTTTCCTGCCTATATGATATGATATATAGATCAAGTTGTTGGCTGTTGCTTTGGGAAGAAGGTCATCACTCATCAGTCATCAGATGCGGTCGGCCGGTAGCTGAGACAGACCGCTTCCGATCGTATGGGGTTGTCACGGCACGCGGTGGCTTTCAACGGATCGGAATTCGGAAGCACGCGCTGCGCTGCGCGCATCACGGTGGAGGAAGGATCTGATAGAGTAATGGCTGGATTTGTTAATGATTTGCACTCCGGCAGCGACGGGGCCCGGCCTCAGCCGACTAGCCGAGGTCGTCTAGCTGGTGTCCCCCGAACCAACGGCACCACCATCGCTCCTGGCCCCCAGCCCCAGCTAGCTAGCGCAGCAGCGGTGATCATGCTCCATCGTCACGCCACGCCACAGCCACACAGCTAGCCAACGATGCCATTCTATCCTCCTCCAGGCTCCAGGCACTAATCGATGATTCCATTCGCGTGCCTGCTGCCCTCGGCCCGGTGGCTGCTTTGCCTCATCGCTGTGGCCTGGCGGAGCAGGGAGATCGACGGAAGGCCCACTGGCCGGCGGGCATTAATGTAACGTCTGATGGGAGAGGCTCAAGGAAGCGCGTACAATATGCCACTGATTATTGGCCACTGACCAGCTGATGGACGGAGACGACAAGGACAGCAAGGGCTACGCACTAAGAGCAAGGCTAATGATATAGCCGTAAGGATTTTTACAGCGTTCTCTTAACTTATCCATACAGTAGTTAGCTCTTCACTATTAATATATGGTCAACTTATCTCTTTTATAAAGTTTCTCAGTTCTTGTACCTAAGCCTTCTCTTCTCTCTCCTCCTCTCCACCTCAGCATTTAGCCGGGCTTACCGCGTGCTATTATACTTACTCTAATGCCTACCAGTAGTAGGTATTCCTACGCAGTCGTACATTCAGACCAGGACCTATCTGCGCCAGACGAGTCACACTAGCTAGTACAGTACGGATGCATATAGCTGCGCTCATAAATTATTTGGTCAATTAGCCTCATCAAAGCATGCACATTAACTAACTATAATTCCATAGTCCATACAGGTGGTAGATACTCTCTCTGAATAAATAAATTTCTGGAATCCGTACTAGTCAAACTATCTTAAATTTGACTAACTTTATACAAAAGAGTAACAACTTCTAGGACATAAAATGAGCACATTATAAAAATATATTCTATTGTATATATAATGATACTAATTTGAAGTCATAAATGCAGGTTTTTGTACAAATTTGACCAAAGTTTAAAATTTTAACTTAAGATAACTCTAGAAATTTATTTAATCAGAGGCAGAGGGAGTACGTAGTTGTGCGCTAAGAGCAACTCCAACAGAGACATATCTAGGTTCTCAAACTCAAATGTGAGAGGCTGGGCACTTGGGTCAAAAACACAGCTCCAACAGAACCTCTATTCAGATCCTCTCCCATTGCCACGCAGAGAGCTTGACTCAACGAGCGCTCTCGCTGACGTTGCTTGATACGCCCATGACCGGGCTCCTCTTCCCTCTCTGCGTCATTTATAGCTCAGTTGTCTAGAGTTATGAGAATAACGAGTGGGTCCTGTGTGAGTACCTGCTGGAATAGATTTGAGGGCTACTACTAGAGTAGATGTAAAAAAATTTGAGTCCTCGAAATAGGAGGAGCTCTCAAATAGAAAATAGAGTGTACAGTAGAGCTCATTATAAAAATAACCTACTATCCACACAATTGCGACACTTATCATCTTGCCTCCCTATCCAGATGACTCCCCCACGTGACAACTCTTCTCTGCACGACTACGACCAAATTGTGTAGATGGACGGCAGACCAAGCTCCAAGGGGAGGTACCCCGTGATGATGAGATCTTCGACGCTCGGCACCCTGCGGCATCGATGATGAAGGACGAGATCATCTGGCCTCGTCAATGGCACTAGGTCGCTTGTCTAGCAGCTGCCACTAGCGTCCTTACCCTGCCAACCCTCCTTACACTCCACCGCTCTAGGACAATAGCACGGTGCATAGGAGTGTGATGGGGTGGGCATAGATCTAGGCGAGGAGATTGGGCCGCTATCAAGGGAGGAGGCGGAGAGCATGGGGCAAGGTTGAATTTGGCGTTGCTATGGAGGAGGTGGAGGATGAGGGGGCAAGGTTGGATTTGGAGTGGTTGGAGAGGTGGGGAGGAGGTGGAGTGTAACACCCTAGGTGTTAGGTTCACATTTGTACTTGCATATCATAAGCATAATCATAAGCATGAGCATATGCATCTTATATCACATGTTGCATTCTTGATGTTTCACTTATTGCATCCCAATGTTTCATTCTGCAACATATGTTGCCTAGTTGCAATGTGTATGTGTCAACTATATGTAACTCTTCTATGTTGCACCTAGTACCCAAGTGATGTTGCCCATGTCCCACAAGTCATATTCCATGTGTTGCATAACCTATGTTGCAACATGGAACCCTATGTTTTATTAGTTATGACTGGATGTTTCATGTGTTTCAATTGAATGTTTCAATTACTATATGAGCTTGGAATACATGCATCACATGCAAATGAGTGTGGTGACTCACTAAAACACCCCAACTATGCTTAGGACACATAATGGAACAATGTTCATGTTGATCAATTTGCCTAATTTGCTTCTAAGTGATGGTTGACCCTAGTTTGACCATTAGAGTGCTTTTGTTTGACCAATTAAAAAGTATAGTTTAGAGTGTTTGCATGATTGTACACCCTTAAGCAAAGTTGTAGTAAATTTTATAAGGAACAAAAGTTATTCAATGACCTTCAGCTAGAAATGAGCAGAACATGTTCAAAAATGGCCCACAAGTCTGTTTGCACTACTGTTTCTACACTTAGAAATATTTCTAAGTCACTTTTGCAGTTCCAGTTTCGAATTACCTCTGTTTGGCACCCTATAGCTTCAAACCAAGCCAAACCTAGTCAAGGGTGTATAATCAAACTTGTAGACCTCATGTAGCTCTACCGTTTTTGTTACTACGGTTTTTGCAAACTCAAGCTGGTTTAGGAGGTAGTGATCACCTAAGATAGGGGTTTCAATCGGTTCATTAGGCTCTGATGGCCATCTCGGCCTAGCCATAGTGGCCGATCGGCCATAGGCCACTGTCTTCGCGTGGAGGCCGTATGCCGGCGATGGCCCTACCGGTCAGGCCAGAGTGTGCCTTAAGCTGCCACGACGCGCCCCTGCTCTCTCTTGCTCAAATCGCTCGCTCACATCACTTCACTCGCCCTCGTGCAGCCGCAACGACAACATAGCCATCACCATGACCTTCGCCACCGCGTAGCACCCTCACCGCCATGCCACTGCTTGCGCACATGTCCACCACTCCGCCGTCATCTCCTCTACCCTGTCGGCCTCTCCGTTGAGCCAACCGAGCCAAGGTGAGGGCACAATCGCTGATTCCACCGCCGCCCTCCATGACCGAGGCTCGCCAGAGTTGGAGCTCACAGTGGCCGGCTATCACCGGAGCTCTCCCACTTCTTTCTCTTCCTTCCCTCGGCTTCCCCGCGAACCCTAGAAGCTCGTACCGAGCTTAGTTGAGTTCGTGGTGGTCGGTGTTCATCGGAGCGCCACCACGACCTCGTCGTCGTTCGCCATTGTCGTTGACCTGCATGCTCCGGTAGCTCCGCGCCTCCATCTTCACCACCATCTGACGCGGTTCATCGCGAAGAGCATGGTGGTGCCATCCCCTTCGCCGGTGACCTCACCGTCGGTGAGATAGCGGCAGTCAACAGCAGTCCCCTGCTCCAGTTTGATAGGCCAGTGGGCCCGTTGACCCCTAGGTCCCACGCGTCAGTGAATAGGGTTTAGGGTTTTTTATTTATTTAAATCCAAATCTGATGCAAACTTTGAAAAATCACAACTTGAGCTACAGAGGTCCAAATTGAGTGGTTTAAATTAGGTTGTGCTCCCGGTGATGTCCAATTTTTATTAAAATAAAAAATATACCTTGTTCTGTAGTAAAATATTTATTAGCTATTTATCTTGTTTATTCCTTAATAAACTTAGAAAATTCATAACTTGATGTTGGTTGATGCTAAAAATGTGATTCCACTTGGGTTGGTCTTGTGTTGATATGTGTTGCCTAGAAAAAATGCCAGGGCTGCACTGTGGATGCTAGAAATAGGGCTTTGTGGTTTATTCTAGTTAAATGCTTTTATAATCATTGTTGGCTTGTCATTTTTTCATAGAATGTTATACATGTCAAATGCTATGAAAATTGTACAGTAGCCTATTGGGAGCATATATAAGCTACTGTAATTTTTGTAGAATTTACTTTACACTTTTGCTATATGTTTATTATTTCACCTAATTATCTAAATAAAATGATAAAGACATGAAAAGAATTTATTTAGAGATGGCCACTATGTTTTCTAGTGTTCATTTGATGTATGTTAACTGTTAGTAACATTGTGCTCAAATTATCATTCTTATATGTAGTGAAATATTTTTTTCTAATTTTCACTTCTAGTGACTTTCTAGACAGCTTCTGGAGCTTAGATAATTACACTATGTAAATGATGTTTGCTGTGAAACTTGTTTATAACAAAGTTGTAGATAACTTACCTATCTAGCTTGTGTTAAATTTTCATGGCATATGGCCGAATAGTTTGTGAGTTATAGATGTTCAAAGTTGGTCTCCAGAACTAGTGGTTCTCTGGAATTTCTGGAGCAGTTTTAGAAGATGTGCTTGTTTGATACTTTTAACTTGGGAATCATGTTGAGATGATTAAAGATGATTTGTAGATCATTTCATAAGCTTTCTGGAATATCTTGTTGCATGTCATTTGGATTGGTAGAACTTCAGTTATGATTCGTTTACTCAGCTGTTGTTTGTATGTCCAGATTTGCTGAATTTCTGGAATGACATGATTGCTTCATATAAGTTTGATGTTGATGGTTTAGGTTCTTAGGCTAATCAAAATAAGTTGTTAGCTGCAGGTGCCAGACCTCTAATTGATGATGAAAGATTATACCTTAGATTGTTAGAGCTTGGTGAGTGTGTATTCTTGTTTTGAGAAGAGATATGAACTTACTCAGTAAAATGATTTGAATAGAGCTTTGCACATAATCGTTCAATGAGTATTGATCTTGTTATATCATCTTGCTGTTAGCCATGTGCATGTTCATGTGTTCATCATGTTATTTCACCTCTTATGTATACATGATATTCATCTTGTGCATCTGCATACAATAGGTGTACCGAAAGGAGTAACCCTGTTGGAATTCGAGGGGCTAAATCCAAAGGAGCATCCAGCAACAGAGGAGCTGGAGGTCCCGACACCAGAAGGAGGAGCTCACGACGAAGAGCTTACTGAGTGTCATAACCACCAACCCTCTTCTTTCATCAAAGGCAAGCCCCAGAGCATTCTAAGCCTCCTATGTTTGTGAAATACAATTTAAGTATCTTGTATGTTTGATGCATTAAGTTATAGGAGTTGATTAGAACTCTTGCTGCATATATACCTTTTCTTTGTCTAGTAAATATGCCTTGAATCCTATTTAGATTTAGGATCGAATACTTGCTTAGCCATGCTTAGACCGGTAGATTCAGGTGATTTCCTATCACCTTCACGATAGGATCTATCGGGTCACGGTTGGCTATATTTGCTATCGTGAAAATAACCATGTGTTAATAATATGAATGAAGACCGGGCGGGATGTCGATAATGAAGGAACAAAGCAAAGAGGTCTTGGGTGTGGATCTATCTCCGTCCGTGTCGATTAAGGACCAATTCGTTGTACGTCCTCTTGTCATGTTGAACGCATGCCTAATATTTAGCTAGCCGAATAAGTCATTTCGATCGTGAAGCCAAGTAGCTCAACTCAGGCCGAAAGTTGACAAGTAAAAAGTGCGCACTCTGGAGGAAGTAAGGATTTATGGAGAGCTATTGGCGTGAGTCTAAGGACGGGTAACCAGTCCCGAACATCCTGGCAGAGTGGCATCCCTGAGAGTGTGGCGCTGATCGGGCCTGTGAAGTTGATTCCTGAGTTGTACCAAAGGTGACCCGATGCGACCCTGATGGGGGAAGTATGGGTTTGTGTCAGAAATAATTCCCCAGTTGGGTAGGAATCGATTCTAGTCGCCGTCTCTTCCGGATAGTGAGAACTTGATAAAACAATGGAAACGTAGAAGCACTAAACAAACTTGATGGTTAAGATAATGATGATGATGGCTTTATTACACCTGATATGGTTATTAATATTTGTATCCTAATCAAGTGATTGCTTTAGTACAGGTGCTAATCTAAATGACAGGGTACTATTAATAACTTGTTGCTAAGAAAGGAAAGGTTACTTTTCTAGACATAAGCTTTTATGCAAAATGATGTTCAGCGAGCTTCACTTATATATCAGCCTTGCATTCTCCTTGGTGTAATTTTATTTATGGTTTTTGACGGATAAGTCTAGCTGAGTACATTTTCGTACTCAGGGTTTATTCCCTCTTGTTATAGATGACATGCTTTATCAAGGTTACTGCAAGTATTATCTCCACCTGACGGGTGACGAAGACTAGATCATGAGCATGATCTCTTATGTTATCTCATCCAGATGCTTTTGTGGCTGTGACCACGGAACTGGCTTGTAATTGAACTAAGTGTGTGTGATGGTTTAAACTATTTGCTTCCGCTACTTTCGAACATGGTTTGTAATAACTTATGTAACATCGATGTACGTGAACTAATTGTGAAATGTTGTAACATGTGATGTGTTGTGTTGAATCATTTACGATCTTGGCTTATATGTTGGTTTGTTTGAAATCTCTCGTGATTTCGTTGGACTACCGAAGTTATATGGGCTCAAGTATGACAATTTGATCACTTCGATGATTGTGTTTTGTACTTGTGCTCTTATAATTTGGGCGGTTCCATTACATGGAGGGCGAGGCTAGCATGTGGGTGGATGCATGCGGTAGTTTGCTATAGTAGCCGAAGGCCAACATGGAAGTGAGGTGCGAGTTGGGTGCGGATGTTGGTGTGGGCAGCTTTGAAGACGATATCGCCGTCGAGTTCTCCATTTGTGTCGGCGGCTTCAAGGACATAGGAGATTTACGGATGTTGATGTCAGGTGGCAATAGTGATATATGTGGCAAAGGGGATTTGGGGATGGAGGTTAAGACAAGGCAGCACAAAGGGGATTTTGGGGCACAAATGGGATTTTGGGATGGAGGTTAAGACAAGGTGGATTGCGAGCAAGGGTGATGTGGGTGTTTGGTTCCTTTCTCCTAAAGTTTAGTCCCTGTCACACCGCATATTTGACACTAATTTGGAGTATTAAACATAGACTAATTACAAAACTAATTGCACAAATTGAGACTAATTTGCGAGATGGATCTATTAAGCCTAATTAGTCCATGATTTGACAATGTGGTGCTACAGTAAATATGTGTTGATGATGGATTAATTAGGGTTAATAGATTCGTCTCGGGAATTAGTCACGGTTTCTGTAGTTAGTTTTATTATTAGTATCCGAATACCTGATGTGACATCTAATATGATACCCGATGTGACACCTCCTAAACATTAGTCCCTGAATCCAAACATCCCCGTGTGGACCGCGAGGAAGGATGATATGATAGGTTTGTTTTACTTAATCACTAGTTTTATCTTAGGAAGATAAAGTTGTTTCCTTTTGTGAACAGAGGGTAGTTTTTTCTATATATTACTGGACTTCGTATAGAGAGATACTATTTCTGTAGAAATGAAGCAGCGGTCCCAAGTCGACATCCCTACGTGGTACGTGCAGTCCGCAGGGCTGTTGGAAATTAGTTGCTTGCTAGTACCGCGCAACAACCCCTCGCAGTCGCAGTCGCAGCTATAATGAACAGTGAGTGACAAACTGGCACGCGTATGCATATTACTGGCTACTCCTGTAGTAGCACCCACGGGACGGGAGTAAACCACCATTGCTGCTCTGCTATAAATACAGGCTAAGGGGATGGAACCAATTTGAGGATTGAGAAGCTAAGTGCAAGTGCCCGATCCGATCCTTGGCTCCTTTCTGGTGCTTGAGAGAGATGTAGAACTAACAGCGATATATAGATAGATAGATGGTGGGTGTGCATGGTGGAGAAGCAGGGCACGTGCATTACCATCCAATGCCGCCAAGCTTCTCGCTCCATCAGCTCGCCAACCATGGCTGCATGGGTGATGGGTGGGTGGATGGATGGATGGTTCTTCATGTGCCCATCTTCTCCACCGAGCACAAACTGTCTCAATCGGCGGCGTGCCTTACATACCTCATCATCAGGAGGAGTCCAGGACATCAGGTGTTGCGTGCTCTACTGCCTAATTAATCCTCACCGCCGGCGTCTCGTCGCTGCCGATCGAGCCAGTTGAGTTCCTCTTCCTCCTAATCTATAGCTCTCATCCCTAATTACCCAGCGGTTCACACTTGGCAAGCTAAACATATATACAGCTTGACGATGCTATCTATGTATGTATGTGTCTTGCATCTCTGACTTCCTCTTCGTTCATTCATTCATAGCTTAACTTGTGTATTGGATTTGGTCTACGTACGTACAGCAAGTTAGCAACTCCGATCCGCTCGATCCAACCGAGAAGTATCATATGGCGTCTTTTTCACACCTGAATATGCTGGTAGTACTTGGTAATAAGAAAGCACTGCTGGTTGGTTCTACTGTATGGCGGATTGTCGGTTGGCATGACATGATAGGCCGGTCCGGTCCCGTCCGTCTTACATTCAAGGGAGGTTGGAGGGGAGAGTTGCTTGGCACCCTGCAGCACTCAGCACTCCGGTTCGTCTGTATCCTCATCGTCGCTCGGATGTCGGCATCAACCATCATCAGCTGACACAAGTGCGCATACACACCGTGTTTCTGCCGTACAAACAACAGTAGCGGTGAAAGGAATGATCACGGTGCTGTCTCTATCCTTCATCAGTTCGCTTCCTGAAAATAACATTGCACAAAAACAGCAACTAATGTTTCATTCATATATACATCTGCAGTGTGCTGCTAGTTTTCCTTTAGCTACAGTCATCACTACCATGCTCGCTTAAACTACTTTTCAGTAAAAAAACAGTATTTTTCTCTCACAACAAATCAGCATAAGTTGCATAAGCCAAATTTCAGCTTAAGTGAACAGGGAGGCAAAAGCTGAGACGCAATGCCGCTCAGCAGTCACACATTATTTTGTCTATTCGCCCCGATCGACTTAGATGTATGTGTAGTGCACCGAGTGTGCGTCTTCACGCATGATCCACGTGAGTCTCATCTCACGCTGATCAAACGGATTCTACGCAACGCGAAAGGCTGATGCCGTCACTTAGTGCTCCTGGCTTTGGCAGTTGGTTCCGATTGCTTTTCCGATGCTTGTTTAATCTGATAAGGTCAGTGCTGTCTATATATAACAGGACCAACTTAGTACATCATTATCGATTATCGCACTGCACGAAGCATGTCACAATCATCTTGTTTGTAAGAAGATGGCTCTAGGCTAGCAGTGGATGGTCCAAGTTCCGTCATTTCACTAGTTTGTACGTGGACATCATGACCAAAACTTGCTTGTGTGCAGTTAGTTGTTCACTGACTTTTAAGTCTAGTCTTAGCGTTTGAGACCGTCCCGCTGCGAGTGCAGTCAGGTATCAGAGTTTGAATATTGCCGTTTCGTGTACATATGCCTTGTATTGTTCATCATATTAGTAATGATCTGTTGTAACCTACCTAGCTACATATATGAAAGGTCATCCTAATAGAAGATGCCGGGACGACGTGGTTTTCGATAAAGGTCACCTAAAAATTTTTCGTAGGTTCTTTTTAGGGGGACACACTGGTTACGGTTTTGGGCTCTATTACAGCGCTCGGATGATGGCAAGGGACGGATTCTTGATGCTTGCAAGCTACTAGAATCGAGAGCCATGTAGTTCTTCGCTACGCATGGATGGTCCTTCATTTATCGTCTTGGACTTTAGTTTTGAACCAGTAATAAGTTTTAATTATGCATGTGCTACTGTAATAAGTTTGGACTTTAGAAGAAGGCTAAAGCCGGAAATTTTGCATTATCTAAAAAATGGGTTTTGCTACGGTACCTCCAAATACTGTGGACCGTTGATCTAGGTGGCTATAATGAGATATTACCTCCTAAGAGGTAATACGAGAAATACTTTTTTATTATTTTTGAGAAATAGGAAGGAATCAAATTTGAAGTAACACATCTTAGAGATCTAACATGCATGCAAATATGTGACCGTGGATTTGTATTGAATGATTCCCGACGTGACATGTAACATTTTTTCATTAATTAATCTACGTGGAGTTGTAACTTATCTCAACGTTAGATGTACATAAATGTTAGTTGTACATAAATGTTAGTTGTGTTTTTCTACAATGTGACAAACGTGAATTTTAGTTATTTAAATTCACCCTAAAAATAGTTATTTAAATTAATCTATGTTGGTATTTAAATTAATTAATTATTTTTATAATTCAACATTAGTATTCAGTAATCAAAATGCTGCTTTTGACGTTGCTTAGGTTCAAACCATCAATATATTCACATGACATGTTCATGTATATGATGTACCTCTACAGCTCTACTTTGTCAGGTCCGGCATGGTGCTAGGCACCTCAGCCTAGGCGTTCGGTCTGACCGAACCGAACCGATCGGTTCTTCGGTCATTTCGAAAGTTCGGTCATCTAAAAATAAAGACCGATCGGTTAGTTAGGACCGAGCAAGTTCGGTCTCGGTTAGTTCGGTTCGGTCTCGGTCATGACCAAACTAGATAAAACAACTACTAAATATTGTAATTTGTAGCAAATTTTATAAATATTTTTTCTATTTCAAGGCAAAAATATAATACAAAATATAGATTAAACATAGTGATAAGAGTGATGGTTGATATAAACCCACTATAATAAATATTATATCACTAATAATAGTCTAAATTACACATTATGTCAACAAAATTCAAAAGTTCGGTTAATTCGGTTAGTTCGGTTACCCGAGGGTAATGACCGAACTAAGTCCGGTTAGTTCGGTTACTTCAAACTAAAGACCGAACTTGTGACCGAAACTTTTGGTCTCGGTCACTTCGGTCTCGGTTAATTCGGTTCGGTCTTCGGTTAATTATGCCCAGGACTAGGCACCCTTGCCTTGCACGCTGCATGTCGCAATTGCATGTTGGTACACTCCATCGGTTTTTATGGCAACAAACAAACTATTCTTGGATAGTAGATATCTTATATACATTTGTTCAGTTTGTTGCCTTTTCTTTTTCTTTTTTCTAAACATTTTAATTAATTTATAAGTATTTAATTGTCGTATGCAACTCAAAAATCAAGGGTCAAGATTTGCTTGAGATCTTACCTCCTATGAGATAAAGTTTGTACCTAAGCAAGGCCCCCAAAAAATAGAAGATGCCCATCTTCATTTTAACTGTAGAAGATGGGAGCTGAGAGGCCATGAAGTCTGCACATTCATTCGGGGGATGGAAGTGCGCTGGAAGTCTACCTCTAGAAAATCTACATTCGGAAGCCATTTTATGTACGTTCGGGTGATGGAACTGTGCAGGTGAAGCCAACGAGTTAAATCATCAGTGTGCATTGATCTATCAGTGACCATACATGCCTTATGCCTGTCATGCTGTCATTCAGAGGCTTTTTACGCTCCTCTTGTTATATATGTTATAATGTAGCCTTACTTTAGTTAACGGTGACTCAAATCCAACTTATAAAAGGACTCCTACTTGTAATGTATGAGAATTATTTAGAGAACTACTTAAACAAGGGAGGTCATAGACATCAAGCCAAGTAGCCAACACAATGCTCCTATTCAAGGCTTGTAAAGAGAAATTAAGAGCCCTCAAGAGGATTAAGCTAGACAGTTCTATTGCACCAGATTCTTATATATATAGGATAAGAATGGTAGGGTTTTGAAAGAGCGACAATCACTTATACTCTTTTAGAGTTGTGCTAATATAATTCACTCTCAGCTTCCCTAAATCCTAATCTTTTGACGCAGTTGCTTTAACATCATCATCTAGAGTTTTCTACGAGATTCATCTATGTCGTTCTTGATATGGTGTAAACATGTGTCATACTCACAATATTCTTTCAAAGATCCACAAGCTAGTGCGCATATGTAGGCACCCTCCCAAAGAACGTAAAAGTCAATCTTATATATATATATATATATATATATATATATATATATATATATATATATATATATATATATATATATATATATAGTATTTTCATGAAGCATGCTTATATAAAGGTACTTGTCCGTAGATCCTGTGTAATTTATTTATTGAGTTGAAGATGTACCGGTTAGCCAATGGATCACATTTGGAAATTGAACCTAGGAGGCACACCTTTTGAATTTAACAACCATGGACCAGAATGGCAGGCTACTATGAAAAATAATGGAGGGCATCATCACCACCCTCTCTATCTCTGGCGACGCTCTAATAATCACTCTGCATCGCACACCTAACTAATGCCGCAGTGGGCAGTGGGCAGTGGGCAGTGGTCCAGGTGAAAGAAATAATGCGTCTGAGGCTATGTTTAGTTAGTGAAAAGTTTTTGGAGAAAATATCACATTGGATGTTCCGTGCGATGTTGGAAGGGTTTTCAAATATTAATAAAAAAATTTAATTATATAGCTTGCTTGGAAACTGCGAGACGAATTTATTAAGCCTAATTAATCTGTCATTAGCACATTTGTTGCTGTAGCACTTTAGTGTCAAATCATGGACTAATTAGGCTCAAAACGTTCGTCTCACAATTTATATGCAAACTGTGCAATTAGTTTTTAATTTTGTCTATATTTAATACTCTATACATGTACCGTAAGATTTGTTACTCTAGTTTTTCATGAAAAGTTTTTATATCTAAACAAGGCATGTGGATTGCCTGCCATCACCTTGGTTCAGCCTCGAGAGAGTGGCGGATCCACCAGGGGGCTGGGTGGGCTGCAGCCCCCCTAATAGCTTGCTTTCACCGCTAATCACTGTAGCAAAAGCTTAATTTCACCATTAAATCTTCATACAAATCAACGTCTCCATTGTTTTAGCCCCTCTTCTCCTTTGTGGTGCCTCCGCCACTGAGTCGAGACATGTCTGTTGGATTGGATCCACATCCACTCTGTGACTGTGTGGTCATTGCTCCTCCATCCTGCACCCTCTCGCAGTGGCAGGTCTTGTCTACCCAGCTGCAGCAGGCAGCAGCAGCACGTAGCTAGCCGATCGATGGCGCTTTGCCGGAGCCAGCCAGGGGTTGCTTCCAGATCTTGGAAAGTGGACAACGCTGCTCGCATTGCGTTGCGTTGCGCCAAAGTGGCCAGGCAAGCCTCACCAAATCTCACGGCGATCTCCCTTTTGGTGCAGTGAGATCTGCTGCGCCGGTCTCTATTTTTTTTATTTATGAATGGATCAATGTCGTCGAAAATGAAGCTTTGGAGGGAGATTTCCTCTTTTTCGATCGTGCGGAGCATGCGTCACCTCCAAAACAAGATTCTTGGTGTTGTGCAAGTCCACATGGAGGAAGAACTGAAACATGACTCGCAGTTTCTGGTGGGTCACAAAATCAATCGTCCACCACCGGAAAACGCTCAGATTCTGAGCGCGACCCAACATGATCCGTCCGCGTGCGCCATTTGTAAGCGAAGCCGAAAGGAACAGGTGCCTGCCATGCGTCAATGTTGGCTGAAGCCTAGGAGCGGAACCGTGCCAGCAGGAATTGGAATTCAGGGATCAGGTCCGGTGGTTTCTGTCCTGGACACATGCCTTCCTGCTCCACTCCCTGGTTCAGCTCCAACCCAAATATCTAAATGAAGATATAGCTAGATAGTGATCAATAGTGATCGTCAAAGTTTGAAGGCGACAAAAACTATGTCCGAGAGCACGCTGAACCATGTGCTGAAATTGCACTCCTTCAGGCCGGGTTGTCGTGAAAGATACACAAACAGAAGCCCGTATGTGCCAGAAAGAGTAGTACAGTACCATAGCAGTCAATCCAGCAGTCTTCTCCTCCCTCCATCCCTAATGGTCTATCGGACCTCGGCTTTAGCTAACGTGCAAGCTCATGTAGCCTTTTTCTCTTTCAGATAGGTAAACCTGGTAATGGTTTATTTCTTATTTCGGCATGCATGATTTGGGTGGGAATGGGCCGGAGAGTCTAATAGGATGGTAGCCAGTTTGGTTTCAGGTAGTAGCTATAATGGGCTGGTTGGGTTTGAAATCGATTTCTAAATTTTGGACTTGAGAATGGTTTGAGACCGTGGTTAGGCTAACGGAATGAGACTACAAAGGATTGCCGGAATTACTGGATTTGTTTTTTTATAGAAAAATGACCATAATGCATAGCATGACGTCATGCTAATGTCAACGAGCTAGCAACAAAGCAGAGCACGCACGACATTTAGCCGGCTGCTCGCTCTGCGCTGCACAACAGCACGTTTCATGTGCGCGCACATGTGGGAGGATGCGCATGGATGTACGCGCTCAGCTTAGCCACGCCTGGGACCTCGAGGTCGCTGGAGCTGCACGCTGCGGCGCAAATGGCAGCGCATGGCCGGACGGAGGAGAGGCTCTGATTCGAAGCTACGCAACGTGATTGAGGTGTCGGGAAGGAGTGTGGAAGTGCCTGTGTGCTGACCGTGGCTCATGTTGGTCGGGGAAGCAGCAGAAATGGTCGCTCTCGGGGACATACTCACCGTGCTTGCTGCTGGTGTAGTCTGTAGGCAGCAGGCTCAGCCTACACATAGGTTTGGGTTTGATCAAATGGATTCAAACGGTCCGAAAGTAAACTTTTTAATTGGTTTTGATTCAAATAATACAGTGGACTGGGTTCTTGTGGTTGGAACAACTCAGTTGGTGGGCTGGATGAGTTTTAAGGTTGAGCTCATAATGAATGGATGGGGGTGGATTCAGATTGGTTTTCACACCATTACTAGGTTTAGCCGTATGTCAGTGTATGTGTGCTTTGTGTGATGATGAAAAGTCCAGCGGTCTCTCTCTCTATCCCTACTGGTCTAGTACTACTGGCCTTCTCGGACTTCGGCTTCAACTAACGTGCAAGCTTATGTAGCCTTTTTCTCTTTCAGACATGTAAACCTGGTAATTGTTTGGTCCAAAACCATTTTTCGGTTTGATTTCATATTTGAGCATGCATGGTTTGGGTGGGAATAGGTCGCATAGTCTAATAGGTTGGTTTGGTTTGGGGTAGTAGCTATAATAGGCCGGTTGGGTTGGCAACCGGTTTCTGAATTTTGGACAGGGGATCAGTTGGAGACCGTGGTTGAGCTAACGGTGTGAGACTACGAAGGATTGCCGGGATTATTGGATTTATTTTTGTATAGAAAAATAATCATAATGCGTAGCATTTTGTTATGCTGATATCGACAAGCTAGCAGCGAAGCAGAGCACGCAGGACACTTAGCTGGCTGCTCGCTCCACGCCGCGCAGCAGCACGTGTCATGCGTGCACACATGTGTGAGGATGCACATGGATGTCTGCGCTCAGCTCAGCCACGCGCCAGGACCACGTGATCGCCGGAGCTGCACGTAGCGGCGTGAATGGCTGCACATGGTTGGACGGAGGAGAGGTTCCGATTCGAAGCTACAGAATGTGACCGAGGTGTCGAGAAGGAGCGTGGAGGTTCCCGTGTGCTCATAGTGGCTCACGTTGGTCGGGGAAGTAGCGGAAGCAGTCGCTCACATGGACATACTCACCGTGCTTCCTGAAGGCGTAGTCGGTAGGCAGCAAGCTCAGCCTGCACGCAGGTTTGGGTTTTGATCAAATGGATTCAAACGGTTTGAAACAAAAGTTTTTAATTGGTTTTGGATTGGTTTTGATTGAAATAGTATAGTGGACTGGGTTTGTGTGGTTGGGACAACTCGGTTGGTGGGCTAGATGAGTTTTTAAGGTTGAGCTCATAATGAATGCATGGGGTGGGTTTAGATTGGTTTTCACACCATTACCAGGTTTAGTCGTATGTCAGTGTATATGTGATGTGTGTGACGATAGAGAGAGTAACACTCTACGGTAGCCTTCAGTCCAACGGTCTTTTTCTCTCTCCATCCCTATTGGTCTGGGACTACTGGCCTCCTCGGGTCTCAGTTTCAGCTAACGTGCAAGCTCATGTATCCTTTTTCTCTTTCAGACATGTAAACCTGGTAATGGTTTTGTCTAAAACCAGCTCTTTTTTTTTGTTTGATTTCTTATTTGGGCATGCATGGTTAGGGTGGGAATGGGCAGAGAGTCTAATAGGCTACTTCAGTTCGGGCTAGTAGCTATAATGGACTGGTTGGGTCTGGAATCGGTTTCTGAATTTTGGACATGGGAACGCTTTGATATCGTGGTTGGGGTAACCGTGTGATACTGCAAAGGATTGCCAAGATTACTTGGTTTGTTTTTATAGGAAAACGACCATAATGCCTACGATGAAAACTTTTGTTTCAAACCGTTCGAATTAGAGCAGTCGGTTAAGCTAGTAACGAAGCAGAGCACACATGACGCTTAGCCGGCTGCTCACTCCACGCTACGCAGCAGCATGTGTCAAGTGCACCCACGTGTGGGAGGACGCGCATGGATGTCCATGATTAGCTCAGCCATGCCCAGGACCTCGAGATCGCTGGAGCTGCACGCAGCAGCACGAATGGCGCCGCGCATGGCCGAGTGTAGGAGAGGCTCCGATTCAAAGCTATGGAACGTGATTTCCGGCGCATGGCCGGATGTAGGAGAGGCTCCGATTCAAAGCTATGGAACGTGAGTGAGATGTTGGGAAGGAGAAACATGGAGGTGCCTGTGTGCTCACCATGGCTCACATTGGTTGGGGAAGTAGCGGAAGCGGTCACTCACAGGGACATACTCACTGTGCTTGCTGCATGCCTAGTCGGTAGGTAGCAAGCTCACCCTGTACGGAGGTTTGGGTTTGATCAAGTGTATTCAAACGGTTTGAAACCAAAGTTTTTAATTGGTTTTGGACCGGTTTTGATTGAAATAGTACAGTGGACTAGATTAGTGTCATTGGAACATCATGTTGGTGGGCTGGATGAGTTTTTGAGGTTGAGCTCATAACAAATAGATGGGGGTAAGTTCAGATTGGTTTTCACGCCATTACCAGGTTTAGTTGTATGTCAGTGTATATGTGCTTTGTATGATGAGAGAGAGAGTAGTATAGACTGTAGCATTTAGTCCAGCAGTCTTCTCTCTCCATCCCTACTAGTCTAGTGCTACTAGCCTCCTCGAGCCTCGGCTTCAGCTAATGTGCAAGCTCATGTAGCCTTTTTCTCTTCCAGACAGGTAAACCTGGTAATGGTTTGGTCCAAAATTAGTTTTTTGAATTGATTTCTTATTTGGGCCTGCATGGTTTGGGTGGTAATGGGCTGAAGAGTAATAGGCTGGTTGGTTTTGGCTAGTAGCTACAAAGGACTGGTTGGGTTTGGAATTTGTTTATGGTTTTTATACCTGGAATGTTTGAGACCGTGGTTGTGCTGACGGATTGCGACTGAAAATGATTGCCAGGATTACTGCATTTGTTTTGATAGGAAAACGGCCATAATGCATAGCATGACGCAGTCAGCTGCTCGCTTCGCGCCGCGCAGCAGCGCGTGGCATGCGCACATGTGGGAGGACGCACACGTAAGTCCATGCTAAGCCCAGCCACGCCCGGGACCTCGAGGTTGTCAGAGCTACCGGCAGCGGCATGATTGGTGACGTATTGCCAGCGGAGGAGAGGCTCCGATTCAAAGCTACGGAACATGATTGAGGTGTCGGGAAGGAGCATGGAGATGTCTATGTGCTCACCTTGGTCGGGGAAGCAGCGATGGCTGGACATACTCACATGTTTGGTTTTGATCAAATGGATTCAAACGGTCTGAAACCAAAGTTTTTAATTGGTCTTGGATTGGTTTTGATTCAAATAGTATAGTGGAGTAGGTTGGTGTGGTTGGAACAACCCTGTTGGTTAAGCTCATAACGAAGGCAGGTTTAAACAGAATGGTTTGCCTCCGTGGAGGCCATGATTGCTTGGGTGCCTGTTTCCGCGCCTTCTCTGTCGTGCGATGGCTTTGCGGGATCTGCCTTGCCTACATTCCTTTCCCAACCAGAACCAGAGAGCAACATTTGTGCGTGTGAGCTTATCTAATCGTTGTCCATGTTGTGAAGCCAGTTGCGTCTGCTGCTTCCGCATCCCCAGCAGCAGCAGCAGCAGCAGCAGGAGGAGGGCTGTAAACCGGACCCTTCAGCTTACATGGAACAGTAGCAAAGTATAGATGATAGTTACACAACACTAGTTACAGTTCAATGAAAGCCCTCAAAAAGGATATCTCTTTACCTTTTACGTCTGCTGAAAACACAAGATGATAACGAATAATCACTAGTGATTTTTACAGGAGTCAGAGGACACCTTCGATATCAAACCGGACAATGCATCTCACAATCGTTCAGACAGACACATCAACGGGACAGTGACAACCCTGAATTCATCGAAGTTCCGGTATTTTGTGCTTTCTTTCAAATGATTGCACATACTGTGCGTGTTATGTCGGGCTCAGCATTATGTCGGGCTCAGCACCAGGCCTGTTAGTGGGCGCTAGGCTCGTTAGTGGGCTGATTATCTATTTATATATTTTCTTAAAATGATTTAGTTATTTCCTTAAATTAGGATCTCGTAGGCTATATATTTGTAATGTTGGTTGAGAAATAATCAAGCAAGAGCAATCTATTATTGCTCGGCTTCCCTTAGGGAGCCGGGAGTTTCCAAACCCTAGCCGCCACCCTCCTTCAGCCCTAATCGCGTTTACTGTTCGCGTGAACAGTAAACGCGGCACTGTAGCGCGGCCACGGCGCCAATCCGCCGTTCTCGCTCGTTCAGACCTCGCCCATCAATCTCTCACCCTTACAACCTTTGCAGCCAGCCCGGTAGGATCCGTAATCCTATCAATCTGGTATCAGTATTGCCAGGCACGATGACGTCTGCTCCACCGAGTTCCTCCATCCCGGCGTCCACTTCGCCGCTGCCCGCGGCATCGTCCGATCTGTCCGAGACCTCCACCGCCTCTGCTCAGCCCCTGACGCTGGAATCCTTAGGGGCCAAGGTGGATATGATCGCCAACGCGTTGACCTCCATGCAGCAGGCGTGGGCCGCCCTGCTCCGGGCGCCCGCGCCACCGGCGTTCTCTGCACCACCACCGCCGTCGGTGCCCACGGCACCGATTCCAACTGGCGCTGGAGTCCCGCTCCATCTCATGCGATGGCCGGCCTCGCCATCACCCTTGCCGGCTTGGCTGCAGCCGTCCGTGCCGGCGTCGGCTCCGATCTACTCGATGGCCACGTCGCCCTCCCCTACAGCCTACACGATGGCGGCGGCGACAACGGTGTCCTCCCTACCCCCCGCCAGCACTCTTTTCGGGGGGTGGACGGGCCGCTGTTCTTCGGGGCGCCCTCTCCCTCGGGCGGCCAGCCGCAGGGGGGGCTCGACCCAGCCCTTGCTGCTGCCCTCGCGGGCGCCCAGGCGGGGCCCAAATTCTACAAACTGGAGTTCCCCACGTACGACGGTTCGACCGATCCCCTGAATTGGTTGAACCAGTGCGAGCAGTTCTTCTGCGGCCAGCAGACGCTCGCCTCCGCTCGCACATGGCTCGCGTCCTACCATCTTCGGGGTGTTGCCCAGACATGGTACTACGCCCTGGAGCAAGACGAGGGTATGCCTCCTTGGGAGCGCTTCCGCGAATTATGCTCGCTTCGCTTCGGGCCTCCTGTTTTGGGCACTCGGTTGGCGGAGCTTGCCCGCCTTCCTTTTGGTTCTTCCGTTCAGGATTACTCGGAGCGTTACAACGCCGTCATGTGCCATGCCCACAACCTCTCCGCTCGCCAAAAGGCGGAGTTGTACGTGGGTGGGCTGCCGGACCACCTCCGTAAGCAGGTTCAGCTCCGCGCACCGCCCGACCTCCAGTCCGCCATGTACTTGGCACGGGCGTTCGAGGAATGTGAACCTCCACCTGCACCGCAGCCTCGCGGCGCCCGACCGCCCCATCCCTCTGTGACTACAGGCGCTACACTGGCTATTCCCGCGCCACTACCCGCTCCAGCTCCCTCGTTTCGTCGTCTCACACCGAAGGAGCTGTTGGAGCGCCGTCGTCAAGGGCTTTGTTACAATTGTGATGAGCCCTATGTCCGCGGACATCAGTGTAAGCGACTGTTCTACTTGGAGTCGGCTGACTTCCTCGACGACGATGTTCCAGCTGCGGTAGCGACTGATGCAGTGTTCCAGCATGACCTCGGTGTTGGTTGACGATGCTTCTACCAGGTTTCAGCTCGAGGACGAGCTGTTTCTCCAGGCGGGGAGAGATGTTATGTCGGGCTTAGCATTATGTCGGGCTCAGCACCAGGCCTGTTAGTGGGCGCTAGGCCCGTTAGTGGGCTGATTATCTATTTATATATTTTCTTAAAATAGTTTAGTTATTTCCTTAAATTAGGATCTCGTAGGCTATATATTTGTAACGTTGGTTGAGAAATAATCAAGCAAGAGCAATCTATTATTGCTCGGCTTCCCTTAGGGAGCCGGGAGTTTCCAAACCCTAGCCGCCACCCTCCTTCAGCCCTAATCGTGTTTACTGTTCGCGTGAACAGTAAACGCGGCACTGTAGCGCGGCCACGGCGCCAATCCGCCGTTCTCGCTCGTTCAGACCTCGCCCATCAATCTCTCACCCCTACAACCTTCGCAGCCAGCCCGGTAGGATCCGTAATCCTATCGGTGCCAATGCACATCAATGTACAGAAAGACAAGTGAGGAACTACAGCAAGAAAAGCGCAAAAATGAACACACATGTAAACCACACGTATGTCAAGACGCCAAATACATTTATCTGTCTTCACATCATCATCATAGTCTGAAAACAACATTTCGGCTGATGAAAAAAAAAATCCTATACAAATAAAATCTGCTATACCTGATATTTTCTTGCTTTTGAATGGAACCTTGAAACAATGGCATTGAACTGGCCACGGTCAAATGCTGGCATTGCTGCACATTATCACAGGCATCTTCACCATAGAATAGTTACAAGGTAACTGGACACAACAAGCTAGTCAGGGTTTTCTGGGATGCGTGTACTGAATCAGGTTAAAATCCAATTACAGAGCTTTATTGTACATCACACAGAAATGCTCATATGATTCCGAAGGTGTAAAGATATGTGCTGTACAACAGAGACTAAGATCCTTGTCAGAAGGTAAAGCTCAAGTTTAGTATGGAAGTCAGTTGGTGCTGTTAGTCGTGTGAAATAAAATGGTGCCGGGTTGTTGTCACTTGCCCATATGTATGGATCTAGCTAAACAGAATCAGAAAGCCACGCGGACATAAGAGTCCTTGCAAAAGCATTGGGTTCAGTAAGAGCAACTGGTGAGTGATATAAAAAAATAAAAATGAAAGAAATCATCCATAATGAGAACAATATACATGATTTATACATAGCAGAGTTAGCCATCAATGTTTTGAAACCAAAGCAGGCATCCGTATCATCTGTCATTTTTCGACAAAGAATGTAACAATCATTGCCATGACAAGGATGTTATCATTTGCAGGATAAATAGTCACTCTGAACTTACGCCGTGAATAGATAGTCTTCTTGAGTTTGTACAAGAGATTTGTCTGCACAAAGAGACAATTTGTGATAAACTGATACAAAAAAATCTTATTAAAAATGATATAAATTAATACTTCTAATATAAATCACTGAAGTTACTGCAAAGAACATTTACTGAATCTTGCTAACACAGTTGCTCCATATTACCTGAGCAACGATGGAGTCCCCTTTATTATTGTGCACGCTCTTCGGAATGTACTTCCTATGAGCCTGTAGCTTGGTTTTGAATCTTCAACAGTGCTTCTTGGTGAGATGAACACATGTACCTCCTTTCGACTTGAAGAAGCAGATATAACTTTTGCAGTGAAAATAATGTGTCTCTCCTCCAAACTATTTCCACTGAATGCTTGCCACTTGCCCTGAATAAGGGGAAAAAAATATGATATGTAGAACTATATCAGTTTCCATGGATCCATGTATTCAAGTTACTAAAACTTGAACATTCATAGTGAAACATGTATGAACTAATCACATGAAAATAATGCCATTACATTTTTTCTTCAAAAATATGTTATGATGTCTTTGTACTATCTTTACAAGTGTTATAGTGAGGAAACATAGTTAAAATCTTGCCCTTGGATGATGAATGTAAAAGGTGATCAATTGATGCCCTCTAATAAATGAATTAGAAAAGATGAGCTAAAATTTTAAGAAATCTTCCATGCATTTTTTTTATCGTAATAAGAAATCTTCCATGCATCACATATTTAAAAACTCTCCTAGAACCCATAGTATATTGGGGATTCCTTGGTGTCCTAAGCGTGTTTCTTTTTGTATATGTTTTCCAATTCTGCACTAGCCATTCAGATGTTGTGGTTCGTACTCTGTGCTGAAAACATCATAGTTTTGAAAACACGAAAGTGGACAATTTAGGTTCTGATTTGTGTCTGTTAGATTATAATTAACTATTCAAGGTGCATTAAAATAGCTGAATTCATTATATATTCAGCAGTTGAGACTTCTTCCCCTCATATTCAACAGGGCACTCTGTCTACAAGCTAGATGTTCAATTTTGCCACAATACCACTCATTTGTTGCAAACATCACCCTATATTGGTACAAAAGTCTCCAAGATGAACATTTTGTAGTCCAATTCAGGACAATCATATAAGGTAGAAGAAAATTTAAAACCACAGCAATATTTTTCAGTGCTGAATACTGATGTAACGATTTCCTCAGACACGTTCCAATCTTGTGCTTCCTAATAAATCTCCTTGAAATTTGCGTTCAAAAAATTAAATCTCCTTGAAATCCTTACTCCAGCTTTCTTACAGCCTCACCAAGAAATCCAATTAGTTATCCTCTAAACCAAACCAAGTACTGAAGCAAGAGCCAATAAGTCGATAATCACCTGGCCGCCGCTCCTGACGGTGACCAGGACACCTCCAGCGTCATCCTGGAGCGCCGTGGCACCGCCGTCGCTGGCCGAGACGCGGAAGGCGAGGCGACCGGTCGCGTCGTGCATCGCCATCTCGGGTCCCTTCTTGACGACCTTGAAGTCCACCGGGACAACGGCCCAAGCCACGGGCACGGGCGCCGGCGCAGGCGGCGGGGCGCAAGTGGGGTGCTGCTCCATATCAAGATTCAAGGACCTAGAAGCAATAATCAGGTGAGTAGGAGAGGATTTTCCTGGGAAAAGGCGCGAGCAGGTGGGTTGGTGGAGGTAGGGAGGAAACCAAACGAAGGACGGAGAGATCGAAAAGCGCTGAATACTAAGAGTTTATTTCTCATCACATTAAATCTTTCGACGTATGTATGGAGCATTAAATATAGGTAAAAAAGATAACTAATTATATAGTTTGTCTGTAAATGTCGGGACGAATCTTTTGAGCCTAGTTAGTACATGATTAAACAAATTTTGCCAAATAACAACGAAAGATGCTACAGTAACTTTTCACCTGCTTTTCACGAAGTGAACACACCAAAGTTGATTGATTAGCTGTCGCGGTGGCGGCCGGCGATTGCGTGGTTGCGTTTGGGTTTTTTCTTGGCGGAGCCAACCAGCTGACGCGGACAGCGACCGCTGATTCTTCCTCCTCTGGACGGCGGAAACAGGATGCGTACGAACCTGCATCCAGCATCACCTTCCGTGGACCGTCGAGAAATGCTTCGTTTGGACTCCGGCGATCTGAAGAACCTGTTGGGCCGGCCGGAATTCTCATACCCTCGGCCTCGTTTAGCGCTCCCTTAAAGTTTAGTCTTTATGTATCGAACGTTTGATATATGCGTAGAGTATTAAATATAAATTAAAAAAATAACTAATCACACAGATTACGACTAATTTGTGAGACGGATTTTTTAAATTTAATTAGTCTATAATTTGACAATGTAGTGCTACAGTAACCATGTGCTAATGATGGATTACTTAGGCTTAATAAATTCGCCTCGCGGAGTACCGAGGACTTCTGTAATTTGTTTTATTATTATTACTATCCGAACACTCTCATATAACACCCCTAAACTTTAGCCCTTGAATTTAAACAAGGCCTTAGTTGCTTTCTCACATAAATTTTTTTTAGCCGATTCTGGCTCCTTAAGACTGCAAGTATGGTAAGTCAGTGTACCTGCAGAAGATGGTTAGGTAAACCCGTGCCACTATCCTAGTTAAACCATATTGCTAGGGCTGAATACTTAATTACGTCGACTTTACCGCATCCTAGTTTTCATAAAGCTAATGTTGGTCAAAGTTTTAAGCCTTTTGAAAGGGTGATTAAGCTTGTAAACCCATTATTGGCTCTGGTACCATCTGTGGCGGAATTGCCCAGTTTAACGCGCTTTCAGGGGCACTTGCCTTCCACTAGACACTAAGTGTCCTGAAAGTGAGCTAAATCAGGCGATTCCGTCGAGCACACCCAACGGGAGAACTCGAACACTCCACATTTTTCATCCGGGATCCAATGATGGGTATAAACTTACATTACTTAGTCCATTTCATACAACACAGAGTCTCAGAAATAGTTATTACAATACCAGAGGTTCAGAGTGCAATAAACTAACAGTGGAAATTAAATAAATGTCTACGGAGCGAGATGAGAATCTGTCTATGTCCACCAGAAGAATTCTCCACACAAGGCTACCTACTCAAGGTGCACCTGCAACAAGGGTAAAATAAACCCTGAGTACACAATGTACTCACAAGACTTACCCGACTGGAATTATATTTCCTGACTCTCAACGGTTATGAAAGGCTTTCTAGCTGGTGGGTTTTTCTTGCTTGCGGAAAACAGCACTAAGAGTGTGTCTTTAATTTCAAACTTTTAGAAGCCGTATTTTATTCATTAACCAATAATCTAGGTAAGCACCTATGTTATAATCAAGCAAAAGTTGAGCAATTCAGGACCATTTCTCCATCTTTTCATTTGCCAATTATTACTACGATGCTAGAGCGTAGCCAAGCCGTACCGTCACGCAGAAACGCGATTCGCAAATCAATGTGCCTAGCTGGGTACCCCGAAAACACACGCCTCGCTTGTACCCAAGGCACAAGCAAGACCAACCCGTTCCCCTCCTGTCATAGGTTTCCAGGTCCCCGTCCAAACTTGGACTCCTAGCTCCCGTACTTGAGGCCCGGCCTCAATACGGTGCTAAGACCTCCACCTATCCCTGCCTCCAATCAGTCGATCCGGAAAGAGCCGGAGCCCATGACAAGAGAGTAACAAGTCTTTCTAGCCCCCATCCACTAGTATATGATCGGGATAAGAGGATCTGTGACTTGACCAGGGTCCATGCAACGAACGGTACTTAATTGACACGGACAGAAAAACAGTGCAACCCAATTATGCCCCATGGCCGCGGGACACAAGTTGCTACACCCACCAAAACCCATACCATATCCCTACCCGGTCGCCAATTCCTTTCCACCATTTTATCCAGAATGCAATAACCATATGAGTAACTCTCTATTGTGAGTAACGACAGGTTACTCACTCTACCGATGATCCTAAGCAAAGCAACTATGTGATCCTGTACTAGTAAGACTCATGGGCATATATATATATATATATATATATATATATATATATATATATATATATATATATATATATATATATATATATATATATATATATATATATATATATATATATATATATATATATATACATGTGGGTATCATAGAATTCCTGAACTTAAATGCGCCACATTTAAATATATATCAGATTTGCGAAAATAAGGGTTATGCACCGGGGCTTGCCTTGGGCAGGCGCAAAGTCAGAGGTTTCAGTCGTGGGCGGCTCCTGGAACTCCTCAGGTACAAAGATTTCCTCCTCATACTCCTCGATGACTTCCTCGTAGTCCTACTCCTCCGCGGCCACGTACTCGACCGCCTCGTGATCTACATACATGCAATGATAAAATCACACTTACAAGGGTGACAACGATAACTCTAATAACAACAACCACCAACTACTAGCTAACTCCAATGGCTAATATGCTAAGCTACCATTACTCCTACTAATCAAAGGTCGGCTGATGCATCCCAACTCTAGCAACCAACCAGCACCTTATCTTTTGATTACCGATTTACTGCATAGCACTACTAGGGAACTTAGCTACCCTAACAAACAAGCTATTCAAAGGATATGAAAATTACAGCAAGCATCTAATGACATCACGAAACTACTGTAAAAGTTTTAGAGCTAGAGCTACCCTAGATTAGCCACAAAAAAACCTACAAGATTGGTTGCCTTAAAACTCACTACCTTATGCATTGATTTAAACGACCTAACAACATCACAACAACCCATGAAAGGAAGGTACCACTTGATAGATCATGAATTTATGAACTTAACCAAAGTGATTTCCTTATTTTTGGACATCTACCCAAGTTGCTAAAATTCGTCAAAGTTTGGTTCAAAACTAAATTACAAAAGCACTCTAAAAAACGCTAAAACAAGAAGAGCATCCTCCCGGACGGCCCAACCGCGCGGCCCAAACCGCATGCAGCGCGCGCCCGCACACGCGACCCACGGGCACGGCCCATGGCCGGGGAAGCCCGTGCACGTCGGCAACAATTCATACAAGCCCCCGAACTGAAAGATAATGCCACGACCAACCTAGGCACTATTCCCACCCTCAAAGGTTTTGCAAGAAAACCCTTCCGAAAAACTGTCTTCACCACCGGGCGGTCCCCGACGTGCCTCCGCACGTCGGCGCGGCGCTGGCTGGCACTGGCCGGTTGCGCCGGCTAGAGGGGAGCTACTACAGCTAGGCTGAGGGGGAGATGCTCACCACGGTGCAGACGCGAGGTTTGGGGCAGCGATTCGGAGGCCGGAGGCGAGGTGGTGCGGCCTCCCCACGATGGCGGCCAAACGGCGAGGGCGGTGAGGCGTTCCGAAGGGCCGGAGCTCTGCGAGGACGGCCAAGGGGGTGGGTGAGCTTCAGGGGTTCACCACGGACCTAACCGTAGTGACAGCAAGGTTGGAGGGTACCTGAGCCGAGCCGGCCACGTGCGCCTGGGGGGGTCCGGCGGCGCTCCGCGGCGGCACGAGCGCGTCAGCGAAAACCCAGGGGAACCGAGGGCTCGAGACCGGGCGCAGGGTGAAGCCGAGGGCACAACCAGGCTGCTGGTGCGCTCAATTGATTAGAGACCAACGGCTCGGACCACCGCGGCGGTCACGGTCGGGCACAGCCTTAAGAGCGAGGCGGACTAACGGCTCCAAAATTGGAGCACAGAGAGGCGGCGTACGAGAGAAGGTAGGGTCGAACGGCAGCGACACACGACGACGGAGCCGAGAACGTGAGAAAACGGACGGTGGTGCGCCCTCTCCTTACCGACCAAGGCGGACAGAGGGAGAGTGGAGGGCTAGGACAGCTCGGGGGTCACTTCCGGGGGTGAGGTGGGGTTGACTCGGACGGAACACGCACAGGAACGTCAAGGCGCACACGAACCGGGCAGCGGTGGCGTGACGCGTGCGAGAAGCCCCCGACCGGCCCGCAGCGATGCTGGGACCGGCAAGGACGCGACGGCCGCCGACCACGGCGGCAACATGCCCCCGCGCGCCACGCGGAGGGGGGAGGGCAGCGGGCGGTGAGAGGAACGTACATGAGACGTCAACGGCAACAGCTGTCAGGACGGGGCGATACAGCCGACCACCCCCGACACCGCGTGAGCAGAGCAGGGCCCGACGCGCTGTGCGGGGCGGTCCCGAGCGGTGACTGCGCGCACCCAGCGAGCGAGCCTAGCAACGCGACGTGCACGAAAATTAAAGCTTCGAAACCGCCTAACCGGTGACAACCAACTGCAAACCGACCTCACCCAACTCGAGACGACCTAAGAGGCTACCAACCCGAGCTAACAAACAGCCACACTACCTATCCCGAAAACACACACGAAGGTGCTCAACACGGCAACGTCAAGCAGTCCCAGACTTGGAGTTTTAGTACGCCTAGGGCTGATTTACGTTGCGGGTTCACTTCTCGAACTACTAGAAAGACTAGCTAGCGATAGCATTACTAGACCACACTAGATGCAACAACATTTACACCATCTACGCTTCTCATTTTGTTTAGGGTTCACCTATCTGTTTTATAACAGTTTTGCTTAATAAAAATTAGTTTCCAACCTAAGTTGCTATCTTCCGGTTCACACGTCAAATTTCCAATTAACATTTTTATTAACTATTTAGGATTACCAAAATGATTCTACTCACTTCAACACTAAACAAACAAAAGAAAAGATGCTCATGCCAAGCTTAGTTGCATTGAAACACGCGGTAACACCGAGGGTGTTACAGTTTTGAGATCAAATTGGGTGTATCGATATGTTTTCACGTTATGCAAACAAAAAATAAGAACCATCCTAGATCATGGAGTTTGAGCCATGGACCTTCCTCTTTTTTTAGAAGACCTAACCATGCAAGAAAACCCATACTAATCAATTTTGAATGATTTAGCTACTGAAACATATACCACAACATGAATATCGTGAACATAGTGCCCTGTGCATACCATGATTAGAATGACTTGTTAGTTTATATATTCTATTATAGGAGAAAAAATTTATTCTATCTTTGTGTATAAATTTTTTTTATATATACAAACAAGCGTGTGTTGCAAGCGCATATCTACTAGTTGAATCGAAATTCACAAACAAAACAGAATTATTGTGCATGGAACCAGCATATATGCCTACCGAAGATTGCACGATCAACATAATAGATGCTAAAAAAACTGCAGAAAAAAAAACAGACCTCCACAAGTATTGGCTCAACGAGGAATCAGTCCTATCACACCCATCGGCACCACTGGCTCCAAAGGACGAGAGGCCGAGTCCTCCCCAACCGCTGATGCGGCCACTGCCACTGCTGCTGCCATGGATTGGAGCCACCTGCCCTGAAGCCGCTGATGTCATCATGGACTCATGGTTGCTGTTGTCTCGCGGGTGCTCATGGTCTCGATGATAGGCACTCGACAGCGTTGCAGATCCATGCGGCCATGCCGCAACCTCACCTCCTGTGCGCTGCCTAGACCACCAGTGGCATGTGGACGACGGAATATAGGACGGTACGCGCTCGCGGCGGAAACGAGATCGGGTATCGTGGGCGGTTGGTTCGAGAGGTCGACTATAGTTACGATTTGGAAAACGATTGGATCATTGGAAGTAATGTTCGGAAGCGCGCGTAGGGTTGCTGCCTTGCCGGATTCTATTTTGTTTTTCCCCTCATTCTGATGGATTCTATTTTGTTTTTTATATTTTAGATATGGAGCCCGTTTGCTTCGCTGAAAAGTCATGACTGAAAGTAATATTCGTTAATTTGTTGCGAGAGAAAAACACTGCTCCGGCTGAAAAATAAACTAAAAATACGAATTATAAGTCAAGCGAACAAAACCATAATAAAAGGAGACGGAACTTGAGATATACCGGCAACGGACGGACGGGTCGTCGCCTCACCCTGGCGCCGGCCACCAGGCGTGCTCTACGTCCTGCTACTACGGTCTACGGCCAGTGAGTCCGGCGAGGAGGAGGCCGACGAGGATGACGAGCGCCTTTGTGCGGAAGGCCGCGAGGCACTCTCTCGGGCTGTGGCCCTGGCGGCTGAGTTTTCTCAGCGTCCAAAGCCGATTCACGGAGTCGAGTTGGTTGGCGCGATTCCTTCAAAGTTTTGGGCAAGGCCAGGAGAACAGGAGGATTCCGTGGTTGAAGATGATGATCTGAGCGAACCTTCCACGCCACAGTTCATCAGTCAAGCACTCGACGCAGGCTTCACCATCGATGAGTTATCCAGAGCCGAAAAAGCTCTGGACTCAGGTACTACTCCGATTCCTAGTGATGTTAAGCTTTCTAAGTCCATCGTTTCAAATTTGGTTCAAAGAAAGATCGAAGGGAAGCCGTGGCAAGGTCCTCTTCCGTCTCCTCGAGTCTCGCCGCCGCGAACCTTGGGTGACTACCTTGCCACAGCCACGTACCTACGATCACAGAATAGAAATTCGGCTCCGACATCTTGCTCGGTTCCTTTGCTGGCTAGGTCTTGTTCGGCGTCGTCTTCTCGCTCGGCAAGAACGCCGGCGGGGACGGATCCGGCAAGCCAATACCAGGGTTCAAAAAAATTTGAATTACAAACCCCGTGAACATCGCTACGTCTACGACTGAATTGGGCGTGACCGTAGCGCATGGGGAGACACAGAACTGGGTGCGTGATGTATGCCAATTACCAAAACAAGTGCTTCTTGGGCCTGGCAAGGTCTTTAGGCCCACCCCAGGCCTTTGTGCTTTGTTCAAGAGGACAGGCACCAGAAACACGAGAAAACCCTTAGCACTACTGCAGCCGCCGGAGAAACTTACCAGGAAATCTTACGTGGACGTGCAATGGTGGATAACAACACCGGCTTTGGTGGTAGGGGTTTTGGCAGATCGGGCGGCGGCTTTCATCCCGGCTTCAACTCAGGGTTTAATCCGAGATCAGGAGGTCAGGGAGGTGGTCATGGTCGCCATCCACAGCGCGGTCGCGGACGCAACAGAGGTGGAGGGCACAACTACGGCGGCAACAATGGTGTGGCGCACAACTATGGAGGTGGAAGAGGATTTGGTGGCCAGCGTGGCTATGAAGGTCGCCGGGGTCATGGTGGGTGGCAATCAGGCTACCAGCACCCCCGTCATCCTGGGCCGCAAACCCAGCATGGCGTCACCGGGGCCGTGGGTGGCTACCCGGCGTTTGGTGGACAGCACCACGCTGTGGGGGAGCTTCCTCAGGCCGCCCAGATGGAGGAGCAGCAAGCACTCTTTGGGGGGGCTCCTTCCACAGCAAGTTAGTGGTGTGCCACCAGCTCAGGCGCAGGGAGGCGGCTATCAACAGCCGGCAACCACACACGCGTTGGTGACCAACCAGCAAGGAGGAAGCATCGTCGGACAGTCTGCTCCCTCTGCTGCCCACCCGTTGCCTTCTCAGTTGGAGGCCGGCGGGGGGCAGGGGGGAGCCGCTTCTTCAGCAAGTCAACCCAACGCCGCCATGGTGGTGGACGCAGCACACGGGAAGGCTCCAGTGATCCCCATGCCGGCTGTCCCATCGGCCTCAGTGCCGAAAGGTAAAGCAATAGATATCCCAGAGTCGTCTAAGAAAGGGGCACAAAAAAAGGGCAAGCCATATTGCTATCGGTGTCGCACTAAAGGACATACAATTCATGAGTGTACTGTTATTCTTTGTTGTGAGCTTTGTTTTGGAGACCACATAACTAAGCAATGCCCCAACAGCAAAAAAAACTAATAGAAGTGCTATTCCTTGTGGTTATGCCGTGGAAGGTTTGGGTTTCTATTTTATTCTAGTGGTCGAAAACCCAAAAGAGAATGTTTAAGAAAAGAATGTTGTGGTACGTATCTTGGAAGGTTCTTTTACTGTTGACCAGTTGACAGTGGGACTGGAAAAGCTACTACCAGACAAGAATCATAAATGGGAGATTCAGACAACAGGCACTGGTGCCTTTATTATTAATTTCTCTTCCACTGACCTACTGGAAACAGTGGTGAACTGGGGCCCTATGGATGCTGAGGCAGTTAAGGGTAAGATCCGATTTGAGAAGGGAACTGATAATGAGGTGTACAAACGTAAGATAGACAAAGTGTGGGTACAGTTCAGAGGATTACCCAGAGAGTTCAAAGAATTTCCCGTTATCTGGGCAAGTTGGAACTATCCTGGGTGTACCTCGGGCCGTGGACACTGTCTTTACAAAGAAAACTGGCAGGGCAAGGTTGAAAGTAGCAGGCTGGACCCCAAACTCATCCCAGATTTTGTCGATGTGGTTATTGGGGACTATGTTTATGAGCTACAGTTTGGGGGTGGAAGTTGATATCCTCAATGGTGAGCCACAAATCATTGATATGGACTCTACCAAGGAAGATGATCCTAAGGAGGAGGATCCTAAGGGTGATCCAAAGGAAGATGAAAACCTCAACAATGGAAATCTGGTGGAGAAGATGGATGTTGATGGTAAAATCCGAGATGCTCATACACCTGGCAATGGTAGTGGCAATGGTGATGCATCACCTACGGACCAGCAGGGTGCTCCCAAGGGGGCGGCACAGCTGGAAGAGTTAGGTGCATCTACTAATAAGCCAAACAACAAACCAAGGGTCTTACTTTCTCCTATGGGAAGTATTGGGGCGTGGAAAGCGAGTATGCTGCCCTCACAGTCCGATTCTAGGATTCGTAGCATGAATATAAATAATGGGACAGCCATCTCAGTGAGAACAGGCAAGAGGATTGCTTCATCTGCGGATCTGGACTCCACAGAGAAGGCGGCTAAGATGAAAGCAAAGAAAAATCTGGAGTCTACGCTTGACAAAGGTAAATTTCAGCAGCCTCCCTCCTTTATTTTTAGAGATGATTCTTCTTTATTTAATTCAATAAATTCTTTAGGCATTGCTTTAGGTAACACTGATCGAGATGTTTTTAACTCCTTAAAATCTTTAAAAGACATTGAGTACAATAGAATAATTGAGGCCAAAATGAGAGAGGACAACTTTGTTTTAGTCGAAGAGGCTTCAACTGTGTGTTCTAATGAAGATAGTGTAGATCTTGAAGCTTTAAATCTTATTTGTGCGGATATTGCAAAAGGGCTTGGTGATAGGGGTTGTGATCCTTTGATCTTACAGACCCCTGTATTACAAAAGAATAAAAGGATCCCTAAACATAAATCAAAAATAAAATAAGCAGTTCAAGATGAAAGGTATTTTCTAGAATTATAATGGATTTGCTGATGCTAAAAAGTACAAATTTTTGTCAGACTTAACAAAAGAAAAAAAATCTAGATTTCATTGCCCTATCGGAAACAGGTAGAGCTACTTTTCCACAAAATACCTTCAACACTATTTATGTTGGTAGGGATTTTATTTGGCACTGTATGGCTCCACGTGGTAGATCCGGTGGCATAATGTTAGGTGTTCATTTGCTGACGTTTGACATTGGGGAAATTGAGGAGGGAGATTTTTTCATTCGCTTTAAACTAAGACATAGAGAAGAAGATTTTATTTTTAATCTTATTTCAGTATATGGTCCAGCTCAAGTTGATCATAAGTCTAGTTTTTTGTCTAAGCTGGTTCGAGTATATTTAAAAGAAATCGTACCTATTATTATGGGTGGTGACTTTAACATTATTCGTAGACCTGACGAGAAAAATAATGATAACTACAGTGATAGATGACCTTTTATGTTCAATGCAGTAATTGATGTCTTAAATCTAAGAGAAATTGATTTAACAGGAAGGAAGTTCACTTAGGCTAATAATATGCCTATCCAAACCTTTAAAAATTAGATAGAGTTTTAGTATGCACAGAATTTGAGTCAAAATATTCATATACAACTGTACATACTCTAACTAGAGAAATTTCTGATCATACATATCTACTTTTATCTACAAATAACTCAGCCTCAACTTACCAGCCTTAGTTTAAATTCGATCTAGGATGGTTGTTGAGAGACGGATTTTGTGAGATGGTTTCAGAATTGTGACAAAATACTCTAGTATCTGGCTCACCCATAGAGAGATGGCAAATGAAAATTAGAAGGCTCCGCCAGCATCTCAAAGGATGGGCGAAGCATGAGAGTGGTGTGTATAAAAAAGAAAAAACAACACTTTTAAACAAGTTGAACGAAATGGATAAAAAAGCAGAACACACCATTCTGAATAACTCTGAGCGAGATCTAAAGCATGTGCTAAATAAAAGACTTGCAGAACTTTTGAGAGAAGAGAAACTCAAATGGTACCAAAGAGCTAAGGTGAAACATCTCCTACAAGGAGACGCAGATATAAAATACTATCACCTGTTAGCCAATGGTAGACACAGAAAACTCGTATTTTCCAGCTTAAGGATGGTGAGAGTATTATAACCAGTGATGCTCAACTTAAAGGGCATATTACTACTTATTACAAAAACTTGTTCGGTCCATCTGAAGATTCCCTATTTTCACTAGAAGAATCCCAGACGGAAGATATTCCTCAACTTTCTGATGTGGAAAATGAGTTCTTAATACAGCCCTTTACTCATCAGGAAGTAAGAGTGGCGATTTTCCAAATGGAACATAACAAACCATCTGGACCGGATAGATTTCCACCGGAGTTCTATCAAGTCTTCTGGGCTTTAATTAAAGATGATTTAATGGCGTTGTTCTTTGATTTTTATCATGGAACCTTGCCTCTCAATCGTCTAAATTTCGGAAATATAATCTTGTTGCCTAAGAAGAAGGATGTACGAGTTGTTCAACAATACATGCCTATCTGTTTGCTAAATGTCTCTTTCAAAATCTTCACAAAGGTGGAAACAAATAGATTAACATCCATTGCTCAGAAGTTAATAAGACCGACTCAGACAGCCTTTTTACCAGGAAGAAATATTATGGAGGGTGCAATTATTTTGCATGAAACGTTACATGAACTCCATACGAAAAAATAAGATGGGGTGATTTTCAAAATTGATTTTGAAAAAACATATGACAAAGTGAAATGGAGTTTTTTACAACAAACACTAAGGATGAAGGGATTTTCACAAAAGTGGTGTGAGTTGGTACAGAACTTTACACAAGGAGGCAATGTAAATATTAAGGTTAATGACCAACTAGGGCCCTACTTCTAGACTAAAAAGGGTCTAAGGCAAGGTGATCCCATGTCACCTATACTATTTAATATAGTGGCTGATATGTTGGTTGTACTAATTGCCAGAGCAAAGGAAGCAGGTCAGGTAGAAGGGGTCATCCCCCATCTTGTTCAAGATGGTTTGTCCATCCTTCAGTATGCAGATGATACTGTGATTTTTATGAGCCATGATGTTAAAAAAGCAGTCAATATGAAATTGCTGCTAAGCACTTTTGAGCAACTATCAGACTTAAAAATAAACTTCCACAAAAGCAAAGTCTTTTGTTTTGGAAAAGCTAAAGATCATGAAGAATTTTATTCGCGGCTGTTTGGATGCGCCATTGGTAAATACCCATTTCGTTACCTGGGATTACCCATGCATTTCAGGAAATTATTTAACAAAGATTGGAAGTGCATTGAAGAGAGAATTGAGAAAAGACTTAGTGGTTGGAAAGGGAAACTGCTAACAGACGGTGGCCATTTGGTCCTTATAAACTCGGTGTGTTCTCTAGCTTACCGATGTTTATGATGTCTTTTTTCGAACTTTCGAAAGGTGTGTTGGAAAAAATCGATTGTTTCAGGTCTCGCTTCTACTGGCAAAATGACCAACACAAAAGAAAGTACAGATTAGTCAAGTGTGAAGTTACGTGTCAACCTAAAGACCAGGGAGGTCTTGGTATTCATAATTTAGAGTTTCAAAATAAATCTTTGCTTAGCAAGTGGTTGTTCAAGCTGTTAAAAGAGGATAGGTTGTGGCAAGAGTTACTAAGAAATAAGTATATTAAAAATAAGACTTTAGGAAGTTGTCAAAAGAAACCAACGGACTCACGTTTCTAGAAAAGTCTGATGAATATTAAAGATACCTTGATGAAGTTAGGTCATTTTGATGTCAAAGATGGGTCATATATTAGATTTTGGTTGGATACTTGGCTGGGAAATAAACCTCTCAAGGATAAATTTTCTGCATTGTTTAATATTGTAAGAAGAAAACATGACACTATTGCTACAGTTATGAGTTCTCCTGTATTAAATATCTTTTTTAGGATAAATCTAGTTGGTGCAAATCTAACAAACTGGCATCGAATTGTGGCTTCTTTACAACAAGTTAATCTAATACAGCAAATGGAAGTGTTTGTTTGGGGCTTAAAGGCCTCTGGGGTTTTCACAGTCAAGTCCATGTATGCTGCTTTAATCAACAATGGGGTGACAGTGTCACAGGATATTTGGCAAACGAAGCTTCCAATGAAGATAAAAATTTTCATGCGGTACTTGAAAAAAGGAGTGACTCTAACCAAGGATAACCTGGCTAGGAGGAATTGGTCTGGAGACAAATCCTGTTATTTCTGCCATTTCTCAGAGACGATTTATCATCTCTTTTTTGACTACTTTTATGCCAAATTTCTATGGCGGTCTATACATTTACTTTTTGGTTTATTTCCACCGACAGATATGGCTGATTTGTTTGTTCGCTGGTCTAAATTGGGCAATAAAAAGTATAATACATTGTTGTTAACAGCAGCTGCAACACTACTATGGGCAATCTGGCTAATAAGGAATGAGATAGTTTTTGACAAATGCAAACCCAAATCTCTTTTGCATGTACTGTTTCGAGGGACACACTGGCTACGCCAATGGGCGAACTTGCAGCGGTATGAAGATCTAAAAGATCAGATGAGTTATGTGGCGCAGCATCTAGAGACATCGGCTTTAGAATTCTTCAGTTCCCATGGCTGGCTCGTGCAAATGCATCTTGGATTTGTTTAGTCAAGAACATTTTACTTATTTTCGTAGTCGAGTGAGTGATTGTAAGTTCATTGCAATCGAATTTGGTGCCCGAGTTTGGTTTTGTAATAATTGACCTGATTCTATCTATGGATAGATGAAACCGGATTTATATCCTTTATCTAAAAAAAACATATAGGATGGGCAATGCAAGCTGGTCCCACACGTCAGCCCCTTTGACTTATACACGCACAAAAACAGGCCAAACCCATCCACCCAGGATAGAAACGACTCAAACTAACGTAGATATCGCAAGATAAAATAATTTATATCAACAACAAAGTTGAAAGATCATGTCAAGCTCCACAATTTTTATATAGGGTGTGTCTCCATCCAAATAGTTTGAAATTTTCAAACATATGAACCTCAAAATCTGAGAATTTTGAAATATTTGGGACTCTAAATTTTTTAAATAAAAAATTATCAACTACAAAGTCGTAGATTGCATTGAGAATTATAACTTTGGTATAGATCATGTCAACATCCTATGTAGCTTGAAATTTCTAAATTTTAAATTTCTAAACCTTAGAATTAAAACAAACATTTAAGAATATAATAAATGACTTTAAATTCAAAACTTGTAACTACAAATTTGCAAATCATATTGAAAACTACAACTTTTGTGTAGACCATCTTAACATTTGAGGTTGTTTAAAAATTCTAAATTTTTTATTTTAAAATTTGAGAGCTTAAAATGAATTTTTGGGACTCTAAAAGGTTTCAAATAAAGAATTTATCAACTATATAGTTGTAGATCATGTTGAGATCTACAACTTATATAGCGTGTGTATCCATCCAAGATAATTTGAATACGTGATAATTTAAAGTCAAATAACAAACTTCTCATGTGCAAAGTCGTAGATTGTGTTGACAACTACAACTTTGGTAGATCATGTCAACATCCGAAGAACTTTGAAAATTCTAAATTTTGAATTTTAGAATCTTAGAATTTAAACAAATATTCAGCAATCTTTGTGACTTAAATAGAAAAACCTTATTAACAACAAAGTTGTTGGTCGCACCGAGAACTACAACTTGTATGTAGACCATGAAAACATTTGAAGTGGCTGAAAAATTCAGTTTAAATTTCAAATTCTTAGAGCTTAAAATAATTTTTAGGACTGTAAAAGGTTTCATGTAAATAATAGGTCATGTCAACATTCGATGTAGTTTGAATTTGTAAATTTTAAATTTCAAAATCTTAGAACTAAAACAAACATTTAGGAATCTAAATGAATTTAAATCAAAAAATTGTTGACTACAAAGTTGTTGAACATATTGAGAACTAAACTTTTATGTAGTAGACCATGTTAATATTTGAGGTTGTTTAAAATCTAAAAATTATGAAATGAATATTTAGGACTCTAAATGTTTTTTACTAAATTAATTAAATCAAATAGACATTCGAACAATAATATGAATCTAAACTTTTCAATCAGAATTCATTAACGAAAATATTTGGATCTATATCCACATTTGTCCTTGGATCTTTTCTCGTCAAGTCGTCCTCAACTCATGTCAGACATTAGTGTGGGTGTGAACCGGAACTATATTATCGGCTATGAATACAAATCCGAATTCAATTCACATTTGGTACGTATTCAATTTAACTTGATGTGATTATTATTCCTTTCGTCCCAAAATAAGTGTACATCTCGCACTTTAAAAAGTCAAACAATATCAAGTTTGACTAGATTTATAAAATAGTATTAGCATTTGTATCTCTAAATATGATTAGTATGAAAATATACAATATGATTAATCTAATAATACTATTTAATAATATAAATCTTAGTATTTTTTATATAGATTTGATCAAACTTAAGTTTGTTTGATTTTTTGAAGTACGATCTGCACCTATTTTGGGACTGACGAAGCAGTCTTATAAAATTCGACCTAGACAAAGAAATTTAATACCAGATCCATAGATATTCAATTATATATTTATCAATCATTTTTGAAAACATTGGTTTTTTACAAAATGAATACTTTCCCATGATTAGAAATAAGTTGTTTCTATTCGACGGTTAAGATGACCTCACTTTTTATTTGCTATTAGTATATTGCCCGTGCTAACGCTACGGTGGCGATAGGAAAAAATAAATCATAAAACTAAAATAAATCATAAAACTAAAAGATTCAGTATTTTTAATGAAAAATACAAAATAATAGAATCAAAGGAGCACCAATTTGTAAACTAAACCTGTGGCTCCTGTCCAGGCGTCCGGCTAACCAACTGAGAAGGATTCCAAGAAGCACCAATTTCAGAAAAAAAAAATGCAGTGTCTACTTGCTAGCAGCTACCAAGGAAACTACTTTCAAAGCTCATTATGCCTTTGAGTTGCGCCTCATCAACCTGGTGTGAAATCTTGGCTCCCCGGGAATTTTAGGAAGCTTCACTGACCTGCATTTTTCCCATAAAAAGTTTTAGCTTGCAGGTAATTGTATTTAATTATATATAGAAATGTACATGAAACTATGGTCTGAGTTGACTAAGACTTGCACAGGAACACATCATACTTATTTCTTGCACCTGCAGGATGGAAAGACAGCCGATGCATAGCAGTCCTCAGGAATCAGCGACGGCGAGCAAGCATCACAATGGACAACTTACATGGCTATCGAGCACATGATCGATTGGTTCCGTGGGTTCCTTTGTTGGAGATTTCAAGGGGATATGCAGAACAGAAGGATCAGAGAAAGGTTGAGCACACATTACCACTTGTCAATGTCACCTGAGATAACCGATAAGGAAACATGGTCTTCCTTAAAAGTTCAGTAACAGTAATAACAGACTAAAAATTGTGTGCCAGCCCACTGTAACCAATCGCGGCAAAGGCAACAGTTTTAGAACTAAACTGTACACATGAAAATTCCTGTAGTTATTGGCAACCATGGTAAAGCAAGCAACAATTCACCCAGTCTAGCAGTGTAAGATGGACACTATGAACACTGAAGGCGTAGCTGCATGGCATACCTCTGGTTCATCAGTGGTGTAGGGAAAATTCATCCTGAGATATAGCTTTCTGGCTGATAGTTACATGTGTTTGAACTGAAATATATGATAAGCATTATAGTAAAGATATATAAGGGCCAAATAATTAAAGGAGTGGATACAGCAAACCCTATGTATGGTACAAAGGTTTTGTGACCACTTGGTTTCACCATATAGCATTTCTATCAAAATTGTACAATATAATCAAATTGGCAAAAATGAGAGCAGACACATCTTTGTCAAAAGATTATTGCATCTGTGTCATAGGAAGAAGTGATATGTAGCAATGTAGCAAGTTGTCCATCATCAAACCTGCAGGAAGAAGTGATTTGTAGTCAGTGGAGTTATTCTTTTTTGAAAATTCTGTACCAAGTCATTTAATGGCTCAAAAACATGAACAGTTTGCTATAAAAAACATGAATAATAACATAAATTGTTTGCTAATAATGAATTCAGGTGAATAAAGTACACATTTACAGTCACCTGAATTCCAAAAGGTATCCAGCCACAGTTATTAAGCGAGAGTTGACGAAGCTCTGATAATCATTTCCATCATAGGTTCTCTACAAGATACTATTCAACATTAGGTTTGCTTAAAGAAAGGTTGAAAAGAAACCACTCAACTAATAAAAAGGAAAGCAGTATCATGGCTAAATAAACCAGTATCGAAGTGTTGCTCGTACAACCACAGTTTAATCAACAATAAAATAAATTGTTGCCAGCCAACACATTTACAAGATAGACACTGGCATGCTGGGACTTCAGGCAAAAAGATTGAACTAGTAAGAGCTGCAATTATTAAACAATGATTAGGCAATGAAACTAACAATCCTAACCTGCAATTCGAGCTAAATTTTACCTACACACCAAACTGAACTGCAACGATAAAAAAAGTAGTACATTGCTTCTGTACCTGCAAAGTGAACACAATTCATCCGACCAAAGTGCAGTAACCTAACAGTGAGGAGCACAAGTGAGCCGAGCTGCTGCTATTGGGATGGATCTGCAGAGAAGGGAGGGGGAGATGAGAGTAGAGAGTTGCGACTGATAGGAATGTACAGGTGAAGAGGACTACCAGAAACCACCTGGATCCGTTGGAGGCTGTCATGATCATCGTCCTCCTTGACGGATCCGGCTGTGGTTGCCGAATCCCACACTCTCCTCTATGTTTCCGGCCGTGGGCACCGTAGTTTGACCCGCACACAAGAACTCGCTGAGGGAGAGGCTAGAGAGTGCCCGCCGCACCATAGATCCAATACAACATCCATAGGAGAGAAGATGCTCCTGTGTTGGCCAGCCTCCTTGCCATTGATGTGCCTCCGCCTCGATGGATCCCCAGTCAGTATGTAGGAACGTGACTGCTAGCATCGTTGCTGGAGAGGATGAGATCTGCACGTCTGGCCACCTCGCCTGAGATGTGGCGAGCACACGCCCGCCGATGCCCAGTGGCCTGCGGCCCATCGCACCTTCACCACTGCCGTTGGCCCCCGCCCGATGAAGCATCACGCGGATCCGGCCTTGGAGACATCGGATCCGGCCACCAAGGCACCGGATCCGGCGTCCCCACCCACCGTCGTCGCCATTGCCGCCAAGGATAGCAGCAGTGACCCGAGGCTACAAGGAGGTCGCCGCTACGTTCATTGCGCTTGCACAAGCCTCCCGGCAGAGCGATCCAGCAATGGTGAGGTGGAGGAGGGAAGAGGGGGCAACGACGCGGAGATTGGGGGCTTCACCCGTGCCTTCCGCTTGGGGATGACGCGGGGTTGCAGCTGTTTCTTTTTTTTCTTTTTTAAGGGATTAATGAAGAGTCTTTTCCGTGTATGCCATTATAAAAGTTCATAATTCCTTCTGTGCCACTAAAAAAGTTTGGTGGATTTCAGCACCACTGCTCTAAACTTTTTTTTTGCCCTCCATGCCACTGTCGTCGGACTGGGCTCTGACGGTGTCAAACTGCAGGTGTGAAAAGTCAAAAATACGCTTAGGTCTAAATATGATATTAATTTTTTAGCATCTTAACGACTTCAAATAAAAAAACTCAAAACTAGAAAGTTATAGGTCTCGTCGAGATCTACCATTTTCATATAAAAATTATCTTTATTTAATTTTACAAAAAATATATATTATTTTTCTAAGACATATTAATCATATCAAATCATATCTTTTTTTGTAGAATTAAATGAAGATAATTTGTATATGAAAATTGTAGACCTCGACGAGATCTACAACTTTCTAGTTTTGAGTTTTTTCATTTGAAGTCGTTAAGATGCTAAAAAAATAATAACATATTTAAACCTAAGGGTATTTTTGACTTTTTCACACATGTACTTTAACACCGTTAGAGCCTAATCTGACGGTAGTGGCATGGAGGGCAAAAAAGTTTAGAGCAGTGGCGCTGAAGTCTACCAAACTTTTTCAGTGGCACAGAAAAAATCGCAAACTTTTATAATGGCGTACACGGAAAAGACTCATTGATGAAGCCTCGCGTTGAAGCCGCGACCCCGGGCGGAGGAGCGTTCTCGCGGGCGGGCGCGTTGAAGCCTCAGCGATGAAGCCTGCGATCCATCCTGGGCGCACAATTAGGTTGAAGCCTGAGAGATGTTTTTGTAGCGCTTGATTTTAATGAAGACAAATTGCTAGGTGTATTTTTCTGGGTGTGCGAAGTTAGAGACCTTCAGCGGGGAGACGTTTTTCTGGGTGGTTCTAAAATTATTTAAGATTTCAATTATAGTAAAGATATATCTGAAAAAAAAATCACTGATCCCCGCCTAATCTTCCCGCTCGCTCTCAGTTTGGGCGAAAAAATTGATTTGGATAACCTCTCATCTCCGTCATTTTCTCCCCCACGCTGCCTCTATTTCCCACTATCCAAACAGCACGTTCTTTCCAGATATTTTTTTTATTCCTCCAGGAGTCCTCCACATCATCTGCTGGGCTCCTGCACCCCGGCGCCATCAGAACAAGCCACCGCCACCACAAGAATCGCGACAACATCACGAAGGTCAGCCAGTGGGTAACAGTCACGCATCCCATGGCGGAGAACCGCCGTCTCACGAAGGTCTGGGCGCTCCTCCCCTATTCATTGATCTGGAAACAGAGTCGTTGGTTATAGTTAGGTTTTGATTTCTCCCGTGACTTGGTGGGATTGGTCTCCTCCGTGCAGATTGATTTCTCTCCAACATACCTTCAAGTTTTTAAGCATCGACGCTGGCCCTGTTCATCTGGCTTATAATCCGTCTTATTCAGCTTGTTTTTTCAGCTGAAACAGTATTTTTCTCTCATAAAAAATCAGCCAACAGTATTTTTCAGCCGGCTTATAATTCCAGCCGAACGGCTCCGCTCTTTCCCTTCCCCGTTCTAGCGTCGCGGCGTCGTGCTGCTGTCTCACGGCCTGGCGCCTCCTGGCAGTGACTAGCGTGAATCTCTCTCTGCCCACACACCTGGACAATGTTCGAAGACGCAAGGTATTCTCTCCAATAATCTCCATCTGTGAAATTGCATGATAATCACGTACAGCCAACTGCACTTCTTCACTTATCTCCATCAATTCGGCCTCTTTTGCATTTCCATGATGAAACCCAACTATAATTAGCTGACAAAATATTCAGATGGTGATTAGTTCAGAATTTCAGATGCATGGTCTAGACTTAGTATTTTTTTCCATTGGCTTAGTTGGAAATTTCGTAATTTCTCAGCTGATATTTTTTCCTTGGTCATGGTGCATACAGACATAAATAAATATAACTAGCTAGTGCCCCCGCTCGTTGCGCGGGCATGAGCAAGAATAGTATATCACTACATGCCTATGTACCATAGTTGTCGATTAGGATACAAAAAATTGTAAAAGCTTGAAGTTACATGCCCGTTCGAAGCATATACAGAAGAAAAGATGGAAATCGGACGATTTACAAAATCTAGTGTTTCGTACTTGCACAAAAATCTAAGCGAAGCAGTTTGTCTTGGACACCATGTGCTTTGCCATATGTACCTGACTTTCCTATTAAGCAAATGGTAAAGATTAGAGCACACATTGCCAAAAGATAATTAAGACATTTGTTTGTATATATACATATGGGGGTAACATCATCAGGTAGCACGCTAGATTTATTTGACTACTTCTATTTAGTACTTATCTTAGCTTTGTGTGAAAAAACAGTCATTCTATATTGAAATGCCTCATAAGGCAAATAGCATGTGATGATTCCAGCAATCAAATATGGAAATAAATTCATGAAGATTGCACTAAAGTATGAAGCAACATAAAGGGCAAACAGAGAGTTCAATGTCCATTGAATAATTTGGCATGGAACACATGAGCTTGTTTGCCACAAAGAAGGCATTAATCCCATGGGGAATTTATCTGAATGCTGATATAACAGTTTGAATATAGTACTGTCAATGTTTTCTGTACAGGGTGAAGCATAGTGAATGAGCTGCTCAATATAAATTAAAAGGATTAGTGCCGTCATTATTTTGTCGGGCTATGTACATGTAGATTAGTTCAAGAACTAAACGCTTCATTTAGTGTTTGAAAACATAATAGAGCAAAGGGATAGCATTTACCCTTATGTCCTGTGTGGGCAATGGCCTTTGACATGTTGACCTTTTTTTAGGATTAACAGCAGCACACCCTTTTTTAGGATTAGCACCAGCACACCTTCAGAAAGTTTATAGGCAGCCAATCTGAAATATGTGTTAAGAAGAAGAGGTTGCTGAATTTAGTGTATACATGGCACTGAAATAAGAAAAATATATGTAAAAGTAACAATAGTGTTATAATTAGATGCAGAAAGGGAAAATCGAAGAATTATTATGGTAAAATAGAACACAGGATGTAGCCATAGAGTTATCTGAAGCTATTTGGAGGGCATAATCGGACTCATAGAATTATTGTAGGAAGTACATATCCCCAACGTCAGAATTAAGCTGGGCACGTTTTTGGGGGTAACAACTAACACTGAGTTTAGGTATCTGAACAAAGAAATCCAGAAGACATATAATATTGTAAATACCTTAACTGATATCAGCAGAATAGAGAGCAGCAGAATGAAAAAATTGGCATACCTTGTTTTAGGATCAACAGCAGCATACCCTTTTTTAGGATTAGCACCAGGACACCTTCAGCAAGTTATAGGCAGCCAATCTGAAATATATTGTTAATAAGACGAGCATATTGTTAATAAGAAGAGCATGCTGAATTTAGTGTATCCATGAAACTGAAATATGCAAACCATATGCAATATCCTAGTCAGTGCCCCGCGCGTTGCCGCGGGGAAGTGTTGCCGTCACGATTGAATAACGAAAAGATCAGAACAATTATAGTGAGTAAGATGAATACATCTAAAAGTGATAAGAAAACTGCAACAAAGCAAATAATGCGTGACGACATGAAAATAAGGAATTTTTTAAAAAAATTTGTAGGAATTGCTCTGTTATAGATTATAGATAATAAGCATATATTTTTAGATAAGTGTGGGACGTGAGGAAACATTATAGCACCAGGAAATAGTTATTATTCATGGCAAGGTAACTGCTGCGCTTAGAATAAAACAGGGCACTAACTATAGTAATTATTCCAGATGTAGGTAAATGTGAATGAGGCAGGATAAAAAAAAACACTGATGATCCAGTGTTGTGGCCTCTAGAAATTTCAGAAATTCCAGTATCGCATAGTAGCACCATTGAAATTGTATACAGAACTGATGCTAGTACCAGCAGCAACTATGAACTAAAATACTCCCTGTGTGTGCCTTTTACCAGCAGCGACTGAGTTCGATTGTAAAGCAGGCCATCCCAAATATCCTGATCAAAGTTCAGCTAGGCGCTGGGCGGAATCGGCGGTGACCCTCAGCCTAGCGCCTAGGCGGGAGTACTCGCGCCTAGGCGTTCCTAGGCGTTTTCCTAGGCGTTTTGGCAATATAGCCATAACTTATATATATTATGTATATATAGCAATAATTCTGAATATATAGGTTACAGCAAATATAAAAAGAGGGCTAGTAGACATCAGGCATTCATAGGGATTCAGAGTTCAGATCCAGTATTAAGGCAATCACAGAGTTCAGATCAGGCATTCATATTCATCATTCATGTATTCAACTTGAAAACAGAGGGGAGGAGCAGGGGAGGGGAGCAGCGAGCAGGATAAGAAGGCAGGGGAGGGGAGCAGTGAGCAGGAGAGGGAAGCAGGGGAGGGGAGCAGCGAGCATGGGAGGGGACTGACCTTGGTGCTACGAGATGCGCCTAGGGGAGGGTGCGCCGACGGGATGAGACCGGCAGGGGCGGAGACAAGGGGGGGCGGGCAGGGGCCTAGCCCCCCTAACGTTGCATAGTTTTCATTACTATTTTTAGTTATGTCTCACTAATCACTAGAGATTATAAATAAACAAGATGTACTAACTAATTTTAGATTGCTTTTCTCAAATATATCTCTTGATTATCTAATGTTAAGTGGCTAAATAAAATATATATATGACATGAATTATTGATCTATGAAGAATGTCCCTTTAATTCTTATCTTCAAAATTTAGATATTTACTTCCTTCGTCAATATAGTGTATTCCAAAAAAAATTAAGGCAACTTAAGGGAATCTTTAAATGGCGCAAACCCATAGATTGAACTCAATAAAGATCCCCAATTATGCCAAATCTAAGCATACACCATGTCGAATGCATTATTTCAGTACAAATTTTAAAGTCAAAATATGACGGAGGGAGTAGCATTTTTTTAAGATAAAGAGATTAAAGGTAATTTATTGCAGATTTTTAAGCCAACATCAAATTTCGCAATTTTTTAAGCCGACATCAAGATCTTGTGTGGGTACTATATAATTTTTGTCGACACTTAGTGTGCGTCCGGCCCCCCCTATATCTGAATCCTGGCTCCGCCCCTGGAGACCGGCGGCCGGCGGAGACGAGCCTCCAGGCGGGGAGCAGGGCGACCGGCGGGGACGAGCAGCTTCCCGACGGCGGGCAGCCTCCAGACTTGGGATGGCCGGCGGGGAGGGTGCGCTGTCGGGGACGAGCAGGACCGGCGGGGAGGAGCTCGTCCGGCGGGAGGAGCTCGTTCGGCGGGGACCAGCACGACCGGCGGGGAGGAGCTCGTCCGGCGGGAGGAGCAAGTCCGGCGGCGAGGAGCTCGACCGGCGGGGACGAGCAAATGGCAGGCGGGAAGCGCTGCCTCTCCCTCTTATCCTTCCGATTTCGCGCCGCGCGGGCGCCATCAGCGCGGGAAATCTCCGTGCGCACGCGCCAATGTTTCCGCAGGGCCAAAATTTCTGCGTGCTCGCGCACGCGTCCGCCTCCGCGCCGCCTCCGAGCCGCCTAGAGCTGCCTCCGCGCCGCCTAGCTCCGCCTAGCGCCCAGATCGGCGACTATCCCCCTAGGCCAGGCGACGGGCTTCGCCTAGCGACTAGTCGCGCCTAGTCGCGCCTAGGCGAGCGCCTAGCGGAACTATGATCCTGATTTATTCATACCTTGATGATAGATATGCAGATCGTGGCCATTCATGGACCTGCAATTAAAACATCCACGAAGCTGCAGTTAAAAGGTAGTGAACATCATACTACATGCACCGGCCATCAAGAACAGGAGAGGAAGCATACCAGGATTCGTGTCTCTCAAACGGGCAGCATGTTGATGACCGCCAGTGATGGTAATCGCGCGGGAAAATGGATCTGCGGCTAGAGGGACCTGCCCACTGGGGATTAAAAGGTAAACAAATAAGACAATGAAATTGAAACATAAAGCGCAGCATGCAAGAAAAGATTAGGGATGGGGGCAGCGAAGGAGCAGATGCACCGTTACAGTAGAGCTTCCCAAAGAGAGAAAGGCCGTCGAACCCATGTGGACGCTAGCCCCTGGTGCTGTCAAGGAGGCCTGCACTGGGAAAAAGTTTTTTTTTCCCACCTAGGCAAGCACGCAAGCGTGAAGGCGACCTTGCTCGTTGCAATGAAGAGGGGGAAGGAGGGCAGATCCCTGCAGTAAGGAGAGGGAGTTGAGGGAAATGGAGGCGGAGACCTCAGCCATGGCACTCGCCGTCGGGTTCCGGCGGCGCACGCTGACGGCGCCGCGAGGGAGTAGAGCGGAGCGGTGCATGTGAGCGAAGGAGGAAGTGCCCCTAAGCAGCCGCCTGCCGCGCACGCGGTCTCGTGGCCAAGCTCGACGCAGCGAAGGCACCCGCCGCCGGGTTCTGGACTGGGAGGAACGGAGGATGGGAGGAGAGCCAGCGGCGGCGGAGCGGGCGAGCAGGCGACTGGCGGGGCGGTGGAAGGTCGGCCAGAAGCTGCGGCCGAACGCTATAGCGTGTGGTGGGCCTGGAGGAGATGCGGGAGGTTTCGGGATTGTTCTTGCAGTGCCGGTGGAGGCCTAAACAGACGGTGGTGCAGCGGACGGCTTGCATCGCAGATCGGACGGGCCATATAGAACGGCGACGTGGACGCAGGAGGGGGCAGTAAATGGTATACGAAAATAAGGGTATAGCGTAGATCTGTAGAGGACCTTTTAATATGCTAAGAAAATTGAGTTTGCACTTTGCAGGAAAACACACACCATCATTACTTCACCAACAAAAGTTCAAATATCTTCACCTTTGCAAAAATGTTTCAGTAATCATTGAGTTTTTTTTGAATAATCAAAAATAGAAACACAATATAAACAAATTTTGCAGTATGATCTATGCTTCTAGGACAGTGAAACATGGGATGTTAACAAGAGTAAATTCCGATTTGGCCCAATGAACTTGTTGTTGGATTTAAAAAGCACCCTCAAACTCCAATATCCGATTAACATGGTATTCATCTTAACTTGATATTCACCCTTTTAACTTGGTTGTATTCTGCAGGATAGCAGACTCAAGTGGATAATCACAAGTTAGCTTAGGCAGGTGGAGAAGAGATAGTGACAAATTAGAATCACAAGGTGACATTTGATTTTTGGAAGATAGTGTCAATTAGAAACACCATGTGACATTAGATTTTTGGGTTTCTCTGATTTGCTGTTTTTCACCTTGCTACCTATAATTTAATTTGAAATTTCAAGTTTCAGATAGCATAGAACTTGTGAGCTAGAAAATTTTAGGGTTTTAGGGTCCATATTGCACAGAACTAGTGGTTTTTAGGTTTTAGTGTTTATTCAGTTTCCCTGAAAAAATCATAACCTGAACCTTTGATTTATCTGGTAGTTGAGAATTATTTCCTTTATCTTGGTAAATTGAATTCGTGAAATATCTTAGCTCCAGCATGTGTGTAGCTTGAGTGAGCACATGTTCGGCAGGTAGCAAATTTAGAATTGTAATTGTAATCAACATAATTACAGAATTTAAGTATATATAGGGGGTATTTTGTGTGTTGCATGGGAAGGGGATGCATTACATCAGGTGTTGGGAGAAGAGAAACTTGGACAAGTGCATGACATGGGATTGCTTCCAGTTCCTAAACAAGTTTATGGTCGAACAACACACCATTTAAGGACATTAATATAGTTTCAATTTCAATAGATGGCTCATCATCTGATATAGAGGCTCACATGTTGGAGGAAATAAGGCAACTCAAAGAGCATTCTAGAATGTAAGACAAAGTTATTGCAGAACTAGAAAACAATCAAAGGCACCATGAGAACCAAGAAGCAACAATGGTAATAATGTATATTTAATTTGTAACTCCATATTGAAATGTATTACTCAAACTTTATTACTTTTCTAGGGAAATTGTGCTAGGAGTGTGATCATAACAATTTTCAGAATCAAGCGGTGAATTCTAAAAGAAAGGTATTTGCTCTATTTTCCATTATTTCACCTAATCTAGTCTTTTGGTTTTAATATTGTTTCAAATTTTTGGAGAGTTCAATGAGTTGCACCCAACTAGAATGATGGATTCCTTAAGGAAATGGTTTGATTTGATAGTCACATTCTTGTGATTTTTTACTTATTTTATCCATAAAGAATTTTTTATATTAACTCCTGCTACTGTCTTTTTTTCTCTTTACTAGAATAAAGAAACATATTTATCCACCACAAGTAGAACAACAAAGAAACAAAAGGTATCTATGAACCACACTTTGCTATAGTTATAGTATAATTTTTGTCTTATTATTTCATACTTCATTTTATATATGTAAGGGTCATCACAGAGGGCCTAGAGAGACTACAATCATTGCACACCAGGAGGTGGCTCATGACAAGGCTACATGCTACAAGCGTCAAGCACCTAAACAACTTCCTCTAATGAAGGTAGATGAACATAATATCACTTGTTCTAATTGCATAATCATGATGTATAACTAATGGTTGTTAGTCACTAAGAGATTATGCCAAATTAATGTAGGTTAGGTTCATGGTGCTACTAATAATTTTAAAAAAATATCGTAATAAGGCTAATGTGGCCTATGCAACTCTCTTGAGCACTGATCTAGAAGCCATTATTAGTGGAGTTAGGACATGAAGTCAATTCTATAAAGTGTGTATCAAGCATCCTATAGTTAAAGATGAGCCATTAGTGAGGCCCATGCCTGAGTGCAACAATATTGGTGATACTCGAGCCAAAGGGGTCCCAATTGTTTGGCCTTCGATGTTTGTATGTTCAAACTAGCTTTCTTAACTTTACATCGATGTACATATGTGGCCTAATTTGTAATGTAACAACTTAAATTTTCTTCGCAGGTTGAATTGCTTAGTGGTTGAATTTCTACATCAATGTGTACAAGAAGAAGCAATAGACTTTATGAATCCTAGCTAGTTGTTGAATTTTTCTTTCTAGTATGGAGTATGTGTGTTTGCTCTCTAGAGCAGGGGCGGATCCAGCGGTGGGGCGGGCGGGGCTCAAGCCCCCCCTACCGCTGCCGCGACAATGGAGCCCCTCCTTGAGCCTCTCCTAATTTTTACAGGTATGAAAGAGATGGAGGAGGGGCTTTAAAGGTTGAAGATGAGTTGAGCCCCCTCTTCTATGAATTCCTAGATCCGCCACTGCTCTAGAGCCATATCGTTATGTACAGTGGCGGACCCAGCTGTGTTCTGGGTAGGCTCAGGACTACCCTAGATTTCCGGCGACCAAGGTAACGGAGCACTATAGCGAGAACTGTAGCGTATTGTGGAGCATTGTTCCTATACTATATGCCTACCCAATGAAATGATTCTGGGTCCGCCACTGGTTATGTACATATACTATGATTTGATCTGAACAAGTACTATGATTAAAATCATCCTACAATATGTGAATCTTACTATGATTATGGAAATTTTTGGTTTATGTGTTTTTTGTACTGTGTCATATTTGTGTGATTATATAATAATCTATGTGTCATATGTATAGGCGAAATAAATATTTGTTTTATAATCTGAATATGTTAATAATAGATATAAAAAATGTTATGAATCATATGTTCTTTTGTTTCAGACTGCCGTAATATAGAAGTGTTACTAGAACTAAAAAAAGTGTTACTGTACACTATGGAGTGTTACTTGAACTAAAAAAAGTGTTATAGCAGACTATCCCTATAACACTAGGTAAATGTTCTGATAGATAAATAAATGTGTTGCAAACTATGTATTCTACTATAATGTGAAGTGTTACTAGAGTAAAAAAAAGTGTTATATGAAAAATTATTGTAACACTAGATAAATATTCCTGTAGACAAGTAGATGTATTAAAATAAACCAGTCTTGAGTAACACAGCCAATTGGAATAAAAAAAATATGTTACTGAAAGCTCAAGTTTGGTTTTAGTAATTAATGACACCAAGTTGCTAATGCCATTGTGATTAAGTTGTTTGAGCTAGGCATGGCAACACAAGTGATGAAGGGCAAGGTGGCATGGAGTGATGGCCACAAGATCACAAAGAGTTGGAGAGGCACATGAAATGACGATCATGTTGATCAAGCATGAGGAGATGAATATGGAACAAAGTGATCAAAACAAAGGTATAATTATAGAGTTTTGCTTTTGTCGGTCTAAGATGAGTAGAGAAGTGATTGACCGGGTTTAGTATTGATAGCCGACTATTAAGAGAGGGCAATCACGGTTAGCTCATAGATCAAGTGCTACTAGGTCATCTTCTTGAGCATATGATTAGGATCTAGTAAGAGAGCTAACATAACGCCTTGAAAATACTTGTGAAAATGCTAACACACATGCACATGGTGATATACACATGATGGTGTTGGCACATTAGCGAAGGTGGCGGAATTTGAGCGGTAGAGAGGGGTTTGGGGTCCTCTCTCCCTCCCGCCGAGCTTGCGAGGCAGGATTCAGACGTTTTCGAGGAATAGAAATGATCAATTTTCTTTACGCCGAAGGTTGAAAGAAGTGGCGAAGTCGCGGAACAAGTTTACGCCGAGAAACATGCGATAGACGCGCACGACGCACGCGACAGACGCAGCTGTGCAGCGTTTGTCGCCTAACCCTAGTAGCGCGGTGCGAAGCTGTGTGGAGTGGCGCGACAGACGCACAGACGTTCACGCGATAGACGCTGACGTCAGCGTCTGTCAGCTACGCGCAGAGGCGGAGTGAGCTGTGGAGCGACGGCCGCTGGGCCGCGTCTATTGCAGTGGCGACGGACGCGTCTGTCGTGTGGTCACGCGGTTTTGGTCCTTACTAGACCGCGTTTGTCGCACGACGGATGCTGAGGGCGCGGAGCGATAGACGCGTCTGGTGCTCTGGATTTTGACCATTGGAACTTCGCTGCACAGGGACACGTGGCGGCTAGCGGTGCGATAGACGCCGGGGTGCCGCGTCTGTCGGTAGGTGTCCCCGCGTCTGTCGCCCTCGAAAAGCTCCTAACGGCTAGTGACTTCTCCATTCGTTATAAATAGAAGGTGGCCGACCCTTAGGGGTTCTCTCTTGCACATTTGAGATATTAAGACACACTTTGAGCTAGAGAACTTTCCCTCCAACCATCTCCTTGCTTGGTTGCATACTCTAGAGAGATTGAGTGAGATTCAAGTGCATTACATTGAGAGTTGCATCTAGTGGCACTTGATTCTTGAGTTTGCTGCGGATTGCTTATTACTCTTGGGTGTTTTCTGACACCCTAGACGGCTTGGAGCAGCGGTGGTGATTGAGCTCACGATTGGAGACTTGTTCGAGCCTTCACCAAGTGATTGTGAGGGGTTCTTGAGCCTTCCCCGCGGGAGTTCGCGAATTAGCTACTCTAGTGGAGTTCGTGGCTTGGAGCATCCACATCTTGTGAGTGGATGTGCGGCACCCGCTAAGGGTTCAACTCTTGATAGTTGATTAGCTCGCGATTCATCAAGTGGGTGCATCGCCACGGGGAGTAGCTTGCTGGGAAGCAAGTGAACCTCGGTAAAAAAATCTTCTGTCATCTTATTGCCGAGGATTTCATTTGTGTATGTGATCACGTTGATTGATTGGTACATTGGACATATCTCTTCTCATCAACGTTGGTATATCTATTCAAGCTCTCTTCTTTACTTATTGTTCTTTGCCTTATTTAGCTTGAGTAGAATAGCTTATCTCATAGGAGTAATTAGCCTAGTAACTTAGGTTGTTGGTGTGAGCTAAAGTTCTTAGCCTTGTTGTTTACTAGAATTGTGTAGGTGGCTTGCATAGATTAGTTGTGCTAGTGCTAGAAGAGCTTCGTCATCTTATTTACTAATTTGTTGTTTAGTAAAGCTTGTAGAAAATTTAAATAGGCTATTCACCCCCTTCTAGCCATTTGGACCTTACAGTTACTAAGAGAGCTAGTAACATTTTTTCTAACCTAAAGGGACATAAGCTGGTGTTATTATATCCCTGCGCTGTAGTAGTGATAATAAGTCGTTTTGACTTTTCTAGATATATAGCTTTTCTTATACATCTAGATACTACGCTATGTCTAGCGCAAACTCTTATCACATGTGCGTTTGTGCACTCGCCTGACCCATCCGCCTATCGCACGCCAGGAGGAAGAAAGGGTTAGACTTCCGAGGTTAGGGAATCCACTCACCGACGGCTATATAATAGGGTTTGGGGGTGACGATCGTGACATGGCAGCGATGGCGGGTGAGGGCGTTGCACGCCCGGGCAGTGGGAGATGGCGATTGGGCGGGGCTGGTGGCGGGGAGCGTCACGATGTGGGTGATTATGGCTGTCTCGAGGGGCAAAGGCGAGAGGTAGGGATGGCGTGGCAAGGCGACGGGAGCCGCTGACTGTGGGTGCTGGAAGCCAGGGGTAAGGGCAGTGGCGGAGCGTGCGCGGGGGGTGGCGGTGGGGGGATGGGGATTCAAAGCTATAGTGCTACAGTAATTACCAATAGTAGTATAGACAACTGGAATTCTGTGCAAAGTCTTTGTTTTTTTTCAAGTTCCATCTATGTAGACTCTGCAATGAATAACTTAAAAATCATGTCAAAGAAGAATAGACAATGCACGTAGATTTGCATACTTGCAAAATGCCATCCACTCATCAGAAAGTGTAGTTGCTAACCAGCATAGGACAACGAGGCAAGTAGGAATTAATAGCACGCATGCAGCTACATTCAAGCTTCAAGTGAAACTGAACGACTAGCTTATGATGTAGTCTTTACGAAAAGTTTGTGCTGCGTGGATTGTGCTGATCCTGACGGGCTACAGCTACAAACGACAAACATGAGGACACTGCGTACATGGCCGAGAAAAAAGATAACCACATTACCACTCGCTGTCCACTGGCATGATGCGGCTCCATTGGCTTTGGCTACTTTCTGAGTGCTCCCTCTAGGAGACTAGGACCTCTTCTTTCCAGAGCAGAAAATTAAAGCACCGGTCCTGGTTGCAGCGTCAATCACCGCTCACTTCTCCGTCACAACCAAATCAGAAAAGCAAAGGCCACATGGTACCATCGCCATCACATAACGACGATATGTATATGTGTTTTGACTTGGAGCAAATTAATTTAGTACAGAGAGTGAATCAACATGCAACTAATTGTCTCAAGTCAAACGGCTGAATCATCGACGCGCGCGTTCCTCAACCCACCATGTCGGCTTTTTTTTCCCTTTGCTACAAGATCATTGTTAAGTAATTAGGCAGTTTTCAGATTAAAACCAGAATATAAATCATGTAAAACAGATGAACTAGATCAAATATGTATAACATACTAGCACGACAGATCAGCATATTGGATAGTATGAACGACAAGATTAGATCACGAGAATTATACCTGCCGACTGTAGCTGTAGTCGTTGGTGATGCAGATGGTGGTGATGATCGAACGAGGTCGATGTCGAAGTCGTTGATGTTGAAATCGTCGTCGAAGTCGTCAATGAGAGGTGGAGGAAGAGCTCGACGCAGTTGACGACGAATACGCTGGGGCGTAGCGCCGCCTGACTTGGATGGAAGACGACCCGTTGTGAAAGTTGGGAGCAGTCGCGCGGATAGCACTTCCCAAAAACCTTATTCGTCTTCTCCCGGTGCAGGATCGCAAAGACGAGGGTTCCGGAGACTAGCTCTCCCAAACGCCGGTGCACGCAGATGATTGGGATGGAGAGACTACGGCGGCAGCGCAGTAGCGAAAAGAAGAAAATTCTATTTGACCACCGTAGGATTTTTCAACTAGAATTCCAATAGAATTTTTTGGTGTCTATTCTCAGGAGGATTGGTATGTATATATAGGGAGGAAAACTCCATGTCTCCACATCAATTAGCAATATGATACTAATAGATGTTGCACCTCCCACCTCTACATATGAGTTTAAACATTAAAGCCCTTAGGGAACACAGATATTAGGCTTTTGAGATTTATTAGAATTTCTTCATATGAATTTAGGGGAACTATTCATATAAATTAAACAATCCCCCACCAGATCTCAACTGCCCATTATAGATATTTTTCTTCTCTCACTACTGTTTATATACTAGTGTTTCAATAAAGACTGTTAAGTTGAACATCCGCCTAGAACTTCAAGTTACACCCATTTACGACTTAAACAATGGATTACGTCTTGAATTGCAAGTTTTGTGCAAACGAGTTTTACTCAAAGTCAAACTAGTACCTGGCTACTAGTAGCCTTCTCTGTGGGTGGAGCATATACGTCGTACTCTATGGTCTCTTCATGAGCTTACTAGAGATCACCCAAATCTCATAGACTGTGATGTTTTACAGTCAGACTCATATAGGTATGTTCTTTTAAGAATGCTCTGCAGGACAACACCTTCTCTTGTTTAAGCCAATAGAACATATTAAGGCATTCGCCAACCTTCCTTACGGTGCCTCATCGCTTTGAGAGTATTGCATCTTCACATAGAGAAGGTTATAATTATACTCTCCTCAGTTCACCAATAGTTTGTTTTTCCCATATCCTTAGTCACGGGATCTCCAATCAAAAAGGTTGTGTTACTACTACTGCAAACTCACATGGGTCTCATACCCATCTCCCTTGATGCGATTTCTATCACATTCCGCGATAGCCCTTTTGTAAAGGGATCTGCCAGGTTTTTGTCTGTTTGCACATAAGTCACAGCTATTACTCCGAAGTTTCTTAACTTCCTAACCGACTTCAAACGTCTTTTAACGTGTCTTGTTGAATTCGTATTATCCTTAGCACTATTCACTTTAGTGATTACTATTTGATTATCACAGTTCATAAGAATAGCCGGTATTGGTTTTTCAACCACCGACAAGTCAGACAAGAGCTCACGCAGCCACTCTGCCTCTGTAGAAGCTGTATCCAAAGCAGTAAGTTCTGCTTCCATGATTGATTTAGTCACAATAGTATGTTTACAAGACCTCCATAAAACATACCCACTAGTGGTGTAGATTTGATCAATATCAGAAATCCAGTTCGCATCACTATATCCCTCTAGCATAGCTGAGTGCCCAGAATAGTGAATCCCAAAACTCATAGTACCTTTGAGATAACGTAAGACCCTTTCAAGTGCATGCTAATGATCATTACCCGGGTTGGACATGTACCTACTCAACTTGCACACGACAAAAGAGATATCTGGTCTGGTTGCGCTAGCTAGATACATGAGTGAACCAATTATCTGAGAATATCTTAATTGATCTCTAGCAATCTTCTTATTCTTTCTCAATGTCACACTAGGATCATAAGGTGTTGGAGAAGGCTTGCTATCTATAAAGCCAAACCGGCTCAATACCTTCTCAACATAGTGAGATTGTGACAAGGTAATCCTACTATCTTTCTTAATTAGCTTAATGTTTAGAATTACATCAGCTTCTCCTAGAACTTTCATATCAAAACTCTTTGATAAAAAAAACTTGACCTCATTAATAATATCAATGTTTGTTCCAAAGATTAGAATATCATCAACATATAAACATAATATAATAGATTGGCCCCCACCATGTCGATAATACACACACCTATCAGCCTCATTAACAGCAAAGCCCGCACCAGTTAAAGTAGTGTCAAAACTTCTTATGCCATTGTTTAGGTGTTTGTTTCAAGCCATACAAAGACTTCAGTAACTTACACACCTTCTGCTCTTCACCTTTTACTACAAACCCATCAGGCTGATCCATATAAATCTCCTCATCCAACTCTCCAATAAGAAAAGCTATCTTCACCTCCATTTGATGAATGAGAAGACCATATGAGGCAGCTAGAGAAAGTAGAACTCGAATAGTGGTCATTCTAGCAATAGGTGAATAAGTATCAAAGAAATCTTCACCTTTCTTCTAGGTATAACCCTTAGCCACAAGCTGAGCCTTGTACTTGTCAATAGTACCATCAGGCCTAAGCTTCTTCTTGAATACCCACTTACATCCGATTGGTTTATAACCAAAAGGTAGTTAAGATAGCTCCCAAGTTCTATTAGAAAGAATCGAGTCTATCTTACTACGAACAACTTCTTTTCAATCATTTGCATCTAGAGATGCATATGCCTCTGTAATAGAGGTAGGAGTATCGTCCACAAGATACACAATGAAATCATCACCAAAGAATTTTGCAATCCTTCGTCTCTTGTTCCTCACGGGAACTTCATTGTCATTCTCCTCAAGGACTTCTTCAGGTGGTTGCTCAAATGACTCAACAGCAGACTCAATAGGTATAGTAAAATCAGGAGCTATCTCAGAGAAAAATCTAGCATTGCTACACATATCTTTCATAGGGAATATATTTTTAAAAAAATATAGCATCACGAGATTCAAAAATTGTATCCACGTGCATATCAGGAACTTCATATTTTACAACTAAAAATCTATAGACAATGCTATGGTGAGCATATCCTAGAAAGACGCAATCCACAGTCTTCGGTCCAAACTTACGCTTCTTAGAAATTGGAACATTGACTTTCGCCAAACAACCCCACATGCGCAAGTATGAAAGTGATGGTTTCCTTCCAACTCAATTCTCATATGGAGTTGTCTCTTTATTTCTGTTTGAAATTCTATTCAGGACATGACTTGCAGTCAATAAAGCTTCCCCCCACCATGCCTTAGATAGACCAGCAATGTCTAACATGGCGTTCACTAAGTCAGTCAACGTGTGGTTTTTCCTCTCGGCAATCCCATTTGATTCAGGCGAATAGGGAGTTGTCCTTTCATGAATAATACCATGTTCTGTACAAAACTCATCAAATAATATAGAAAAATATTCACCACCATGATCTGACCTTAGATGTTTAATTTTTCTTTCTAGTTGATTTTCAACTTCAACCTTATAGATTTTAAATTAGTCTAGCGTTTCATCTTTAGTTTTTAGCAAGTAAACATAGCAAAAACTAGTTGTATCATCAATTAAAGTCATGAAATATCTCTTTTCACCTTTTGTCAACACACCATTCATCTCGCAAAGATCAGAATGTACGAGTTCTAAAGGTGCCAAGTTTCTCTCCTCCGCTGCCTTGTGAGGCTTTCGAGGTTGCTTAGATTGCATACAACTATGGCACTTAGAACTTTTGGCAATAGTGAAATCTGAAATTAAACTCAAGCTAGATAAATGTAACATCAAACCAAAGTTCACATGACATAAACGAGAATGCCAAACACTCAAACTATCATTAATTGTGCCACAAATATGATTCACTGACTTATTACAAAAATCTACCAAAGATAAGCGGAACAAGCCTCCGTAATCATAGTCTTTACCAATAAATTGTCCATGCTTAGACATAACTACTTTATTAGACTCTAACACTACCTTAAACCCATCTCTCAAAAGAAGGGAGACACAAACAAGGTTCTTGCGTATAGTAGGGACATGCTGCACGTTCTTCAGCTGCACGATCTTTTCTGAAGTAAACTTTAGATCTACCGTGCCAACACCATGAACAGAAGCATGTGATCCATTCCCCATTAGGACAGAGGAACCTTGGAGCCCCTGGTAAGAAGAAAACAAAGAGATGTCAGCACACACGTGAATATTAGCACCTATATCAATCCACCAACTTGGAGATTGAAATACTGAAAGTACAGTAGGAAAATTACCATACCCGTCATCAACACTACTAGCGGTCACAAGGTTGACTTTCTTTTTTCTTTCTTGTCCGCTCGCTCCGGACAATCTTTAGCAAAATGACCAAGCTCTCCACACACGAAGTAAGGTAACTCTGCTTTGTCTTTTTTTTTCTTCTTCTTCTTGAAGGCAGTATTTTGTTTAGCATTGAAAGTAGGTTGCTTAGGCTTTCCCTTATTCTTGCCATGGTTTTTTTGGACGATGTGGGTGCTAGCTTTTTCCTCGTTCCTCTTTTCAATATTATCTTTAGCCTGAGCTTTCTCCTCAACATAAGAGATGCTATCAGGTTTTCAACTGATATTTTATGTCTCTTGTGTTTGAGACTTGTAGCGAAATTCCTCCATGAAGAAGACAATTTAGCAACAATACACCCAGCCACAAACTCATCGAGTAAGACACATTTCAGGAGTTCAAGTTCCTTAGCCAGGAGCTGAATCTCATGAGCTTGCTCGACTACTGATTTGTTAGCAACCATCTTGTAGTAATTAAAACTCTCCATGATATACAACTCTTTGCCTGCATCTGATGCACCATAGGTATCATTCAGATGATCCCACAAAGCCTTTGCGTCTTTTATGTGCATCATCGAATCAAACAGATGATCTGAAAGCACATTACGCACAGCTCCCACAAAGATTTCACTCGCTTCCTGGAATTTTCTCATATCTTCATCAGGGATATTTCTCTAAGGCAAGCCATCTTTGACCCAGAAAACTTTCATGACAGTAAGCCAATCCATGACCTTGACAGACCACCTCTTAAAATGCTTACCAGAAAACTTTTCTGGCCTCAGCGCGTCAACAAAACTAGCCATAGATAATTCTGAAAACAGCCTATAATAAGATTTTTGGATTGTTAAGTAATTAGACAATTTTCAGATTAAAACCAGAATATAAATCATGTAAAACAGATGAACTAGATCAAGTATGTATAACATACTACATGACAGATCAACATATTAGATAGTATGAACGATAAGATTAGATCACGAGAATTATACCTACCGACTGTAACGGTAGTCGTTGGTGATGCAGATGGTGGTGATGATGGAACAAGGTCGATGTCGAAGTCGTTGATGTTAAAATCGTCGTCAAAGTCGTCAATGAGAGGTGGAGGAAGAGCTCGACGCAGTTGACAACGAATACGCCGGGACGTAGCGCCGTCTGACTTGGATGGAAGACGACCCGTTGTGAAAGTTGGGAGCAGTAGCGCGGATAGCACTTTCCAAAAACCTTATTCGTCTTCTCCCGGTGCAGGATTGCAAAGACGAGGATTCCGGAGACGAGCTCTCCCAAACGCCGGTGCACGTAGACGATTGGGATGGAGAGACTACGACGGCAGCGCAGTAGCGAGAAGAAGAAAATTCTATTTGACTACCTTAGGATTTTCCAACTAGAATTTCAATAGTAGTTTTTTGTGTCTATTCGCAGGAGGATTGGTATGTATATATAGGGAGAAAAACTCTCTGTCTCCACATCAATTAGTAATATGGAACTAATAGATGTTGCGCCTCCCACCTCTATATATAGGTTTAAACATTAAAGTCCATTGGAGAACACAGATATTGAGTTTTTGAGATTTATTAGAATTTCTTCATATGAATTTAGGAAACTATTCATATAAATTATAGCAACGTGGCGACGGCGACTTGGGCGCAGCAGCGCTGGGCGGCGGTAGCTAGTGCAAATCTAACTAGGCACCACTGACCACCCTAGACAGCGTCCATGATTTTCACGGAAAGAGAAGTTGATATGCTATGCAGTCATGCATCCACCATTTTCCTCGATCAGTCACTAGATAGTGCCAAGCTGACACAGGCCAACACTGTTTTTCGTGCATGATGCACTTACCACTGGTGGCACATGCTATACAGTATCATATCTTACGTCACAGCGCAGAGTAGGGGTGATTTTCTTTCTTTTTTGAAAAGAGTGCTCATATGAGTGGATCAAGATGTTTATGTTAGAGCATCTCTGGCGGCTCCCCAATATAAGCCCCCAATACAGTGATAATGGAAGGAGCCTAATATCACTTTTTGGATTATTGGGGAGATGCTCCCAATACATGGGCCCTATTTGTCAGGTTATATTTTTTTATTTTTTTCTCCCCTCTGCCCGTCCCGTCCCGTTATGTCGCTGCCTCCCTCTCTCCATCACGGCCTCTCTCCTGTCCGTTAGCTCGTGGCCCGCGTGGCGGCCGACGCCTGCGCGGATCTCGCGGCCCCGCAGCGCCCCCGCCCCCTGCTCTGTCCCGGATCTCGGCCATGATCTTCTCAACCTGCGCCTTGGGCAAGCGCATCTAGAGCCGGACGGGCCCGCCGCCGCCCTCGGAGGCCATGGAGAGCGGGGATGCCGGCGCCGTGCTCGCAGAGGCCGGGAGGGAGAAGTCGGAGGTGGAGCGGCACGTGAGCATGAGTGACTCTAGCTTCTCACTGGCGCCGACGTGGAGCGCGCCGACCAGGTGCAGCGCAGCAGGACGGCCGACCGGGGCAGCGCGACGAGGAAGAAGATAGTTGGGGTGGACCCTAGCTTATTGGGGGAGATGCAACTCCCCCTCTATTTGAGGGGAAAAGGGGGTTTTTTCGGTGGCCACAAAAAAAGGAAGGGGTATTGGGGACTGTCAGAGAAGAAAAAGTAGCTCATCTTCTCCAATATGATAGTTTTATGGGGATGAGGGGTGGTATTGGGGGACTGCTGGAGATGCTCTTATGCCATAAGCTCAATAACACAGCTCCACTCCGATTTGTTCCCATTGCCAATTGAGCTAAGTCAAAATCTTAAAATTAACCTATGTAGTTATCTGACTACAGGCCTTGATTTGTTTTAATTTACTATTTTTTTGCGATTTGACAGTACAACACAGACACTCACAACATATACATACTCACCCTTTGAACGCGCACACGAAAACCGTATCCCTATGAGCATCTTCGAAGATTGAGCCGGTAAATCCTCGAGATTAATAAAGCCACCACAGACGTCTCACTGTCGACAGAAACGTCACGCACGAAAACTGTACCCCTATGAGCATCTTCGAAAACTGAGCCGTCAAATCCTCGAGATTGACGAAGTCACCACATGGACCTCGCTATTGACGAAAACATTGCTTACGACTAAAAGCACATCACTGTTAAGTCCTGTAATATTGGCTCCCACCGGGAGTCAAACCTAGGACCTCAGGTGCTACTGAGGCTCTTGTAACCACTAAGCCACAGATCCTTTCGCAATTTACTATATGCATAATATGGGATCTGTCTTCGATTTCAACGGTGATTTTGACACTAATGGATTTTGGAACAAGGATTTAATGATTTGGCACTCTTTATTACTTGTAATTAGGATTTTAGTTGTTGGGTTTAATAAAAATGACAATAATACAATAATATTTATCTTGAAAAACATTTTGACTTTTTTGAATCACAGTATTTATGCAGATGCTCACAAATACGCATGCTCTCACCACTATAAACACTAGTCTGCACACCTTTTTTTCAAATGTCTTCAGATGTAATATGGTCTATAAAAAAGTTGTAGCTCACAATGTGAGCTACAACTTTGCAATTAACAATTCTTTATTTGAGATCATTTACGTGCTCATATTCGTTTAAGAATTCAAAATTTTGAATTTTTCAAATGACCGTAAATGTTGACATATGGTCTATACCATACTTGTAGCTCTTAACATGATCTACAACTTTGTATTTGATAAACTCTTTATTTAAGAGTTTTTGGAGACCTAAATGTTTGATTAAGTTATTAGATTTTGAAATTCAAGTTCTTGATTTTTTTTCTAAATAACCATGGATGAACAAATGATCTACATTAAAGTTGCAGTGCTCGGTGAAATCTAAAAGTTTTTAGTTGAAAAATTGTCACCTGAGATCATTTTAAGAGTCCAGATATTTAATAAAAAAATTACATGGATAAAAAACCAAAGACATATAGGTCTCATATGCCAAATATCTGCCAGATTAGCAAAACCATTTTAAAAACTATATAAACTATTTTAGGTATTTTTTTCTAATTTTAAGAGGTAAATTGTGTATGTTGTTTGGTATCAAAGTTCAGGATGTTTTTTTTAATTCAGTAACAATTTTACGGGCAAGACAAATTTATGGACTCCTAGTTGGAAAAACGGAAGCAGAGATTCCTCACATGGTATGAGAATCTTCAAGAGTCTTTAAATCTCAATAAATCATTATTTACATAGTCATTTCAATAAAAATTGCTCGTTTCATCCTCGAATAGTTTCACCATATCTTGTGTGCATTGTAAAGTACTAGTCTTGTACTCCATTTTTAGCTAGCAAGGAATCCAGAATAGAGAATTATGATATTTAAATATCTAATTAATGAAGTTGTTATGATATTCTTTTCCAAATATCTATTTTTCTATCACTAAACAAAAATATAAGAGGTTCTTGGAGTTATTTCTAATTATTCAGGGCTAGTTTGGAAAAGCTCTGCTTTAGGGCCTGTTTGGTTGCTTGCCCACGCAAGCTTGCCTAGCCAGGCAGCAATCTATGCCATCTGTTTTGATTGCCTGGTGGCTAAGATCTGGCAGCTAGGCCATCCAAACAGTTTCTTCAGGGGAGGAGAAAGAAATCGTGACAGAGAAAGAGAAGGAAAATAGAAAAGAAGCGGTATGTTGTGTAACCAGTAGCAGTGGTAGGTAATTTTCTCCAACTCCACTAAACTCTGCTTTGTGGAGCACCCATCAAAATATTGAATTTGGCCGTCAGATCCACCGTTTTGGTGGATGTGGATTTGGTGGATCTTGACTGTTTGGAAAATTTCTGGTGGAGTGGAGCTCCTTTTGGTAAATTTGTTGTTGTTGAATCTCTGCTAAACGGGCTCTTAAAATATAATTAGATTTTATGGAAGCTGACGAGAATCACTTTTCTAATTACACCACGAGTTAGGAGTTAAAAAACCTTCCCTCCACCGCTTGCCACCTTCAAACACCACTAAAGTTATATCACTTTAGAATTGATTTTCATCCGGTCTCTACCTTGCTCTTCCGCTTGTGTATCGGGGAATCAAGAAGTAAAGAGAATCACAAAGAGAAGTTTTACTAAATTGGTCCTCAGTGATTGCATTGGCTGCTGGCCGCCTTCTTTCGCTTCGCTTTCAGACAGGTGTGTGTGCACGCATCGCACGGGCGGCCGAGCCTCGCCCTCGCCGAAAGCGCAGCATATATGCGTTGCGTTGTGTTGTGTGGCGCCCCCTAATAATGGCCGCCCGTTTTTGTTGTTTACCGCCCGCCACCACCCGAGTGATCTATCCCCTCCATCGGACTCTCCACTCCCACCGTCCCACGAATACCGCCGCCCCCGGCCCTTTCCGCGTTTCATCCTCATCCTCCTTTCAGCGCCACCGTTGCCGTCGGTGACCTGCAGGAGGCGCGAGAGGTCGATCGAACAGCACAGCCATGGCGGCGGTTAAGGTGGACAAGGCCACCAACGAGCTGCTGCTGGGCCCCGACTGGACCCTCAACATCGATATCTGCGATTCCGTCAACTCCGATCACGGGTACGTCTTTCTGTCTCCGTCGTCTTTTTTCTTCTGGGAGGTCTGTTTTGAATTCTCGGTTCCTGTGCCACCGCAATAATGGCGAACGGTTCGTGTTCTTGGCACGATTCCTTTGATCAGTATTCAGGCCGTGTTTAGTTCCCAGAAAATTTTGCAAAATTTTTCAGATTCTCCGTCACATCGAATCTTTAGACACATGAAGCATTAAATATAGATAAAAAATAAAACTAATTACACAGTTTAGACGAAATGGACGAGACGAATCTTTTAAGCCTAATTAGACCGTGATTGGACAATATTTACCAAATAACAACGAAAATAGCTACAGTGCTATTTTGCAATTTTTTTTTCATCTAAACCAGCCCTCAGTAATAATAGGAAAACTATTCTTGCTGCTCTGTTTTAGTATTCAGTAATGGCGAATGGTTATTGATGCAAACTGCAAAGATAGATTCTTTCGAGATTCGACAATTGTCTCCTATCTTCTCTCTTCGTATCAGCAACCTCTAAAACGTAATATTCCATAATATATATGCCATTTTTCTCTGAATCGCCTTCGCACTAGAGGATAAGACCGAACCTTTTTATGTGAACAAAGTATACAATCAAGTGCTGGGAGGATGACATTTCCCAGACTTCATCGTGGCTTGAAATTTAGTATTTGCTTTCATGATTACTCGTATCTTTTTTTTTTTCTTTGAAACAAATGTTGGGACGCAACGAAGTATCCAATCGAGTAAGCGAAGGCTGCCTTTTTCCAATCAAGTATCCAGATGCCGCGAGAAACTTAGGAATCCACTCTCATGACTACACAGTTTGTTCTGTTTGTATACTACACAGTATTTTCCTGTACTGCAGCCTAAGAAAATCTTGTTTAGAGTAGTATGCTACAATAGAATGTACCATGGATTGGTGCCACATAACATTCTTTTCCTTAGCATAATACTGCTGTAAAAGTCTGAACTGCACCATGATCCTCTTGATTTCCCCCTTTGTTGTCATTCTAAATTATCATCACTACTTTTCGAAGAAAGGAACTATATATGTTTTAAGATGAAAAGGGCTTTGATGCTATCTTGAATATCATACATTGACTTCTAAGTTCACGCAATTAACAAAATTAAGCAATTTGGCGAAATAGTTTGCTGTGAAGTATAGGTCAATTAGCTAATGCGTTTTAGCAGGAACAAGATATGGAATGGATCAAACAAAAAGTACGTCATCTGAATATTTTTCCTTTGAAGAATTACTTTAAATCCAAACAGCAATGAAGGGGGTTGTGAGGATGTGCACCCACAAAACCCACCATTTGAGGTAGCCTCATTTGCAAAATTAAAATTTCTCTGAAATGTGAGGATCTGTAAGGGATAGGGCATGGAAAAGTTGTGCATGTAGTTTCTTCTTATATGTTTCCTAACAAAGAAAATCACTAAGCAAACAGTATACTAATTTCAGGCAAGGAAAAGAGGTGATTAAAGCTTTGAAAAAACGTATTCAGCACAAGAATGCAAATGTTCAGTTTCTTGCTTTGACGGTATGCTTCTAAGCTTAAAGAACTTCTTAATCTTTTTTGTTTGTTTTTATGTGAGTGAATCCTCTGAGATTTCTTTACAGCTATTGGAGACTCTAATAAAGAACTGTGGGGATCATGTACATTTTCAAATTGTAGAGCGCAATATACTGGAGGAAATGATGAAGATTGTGAAGAAAAAGGTCACTTTTCTCAATTTCCTTATAACCATTTTAGGCTTTTAGTTACGTATACTATATACATTGTAGTTTGTTGGCTTGTGACTCTGAAGCAGAACTCTCTCCCTGCTTTTAGATCTTCTCTCACTTGTATAGCTCTACTCTTTTTATTGCGGACATAAGGGCCTTATCTTTACATTGTGTTTTTCCTTTTAAAAAAACTGCACCAATTTAATCAGTGAGAGGCAACTTTTGAAAAATATTCTTCTGTTTCGACATGTGGCATGAAGCTGCAAATTAAGCAATTTGACTCTTATGTGGCATCAAGCTGAACAATATCCTTGTGTTTCGCAAAATATGTGGCTGAGTGGCTCCATACCATTCCAGGTCTATTTTGATTTTATGCTAAACAGACCTGTAGGACTCTGCATTAAACAATTAATATAATGTTCAGAAAAATGTATGCCTTGTTTCATAATAGTGGAGATGACTATTACAATCTGTACACAGGTTGGTGCAGTATTGAAAAGAGGGTGAACCAGTTAATATTGGGGTTTGATATTTCACTTTATATTTATAAAAGCCACATAAAATTTTGTGTGATGGACCTAGCTGGGGGGGGGGGGGCGGAGGTGTGGAGTAGATGGCGAAGGGGGAGGGACGATGACTAGGGCAGGCACAGGGATAGGGGAGGAGGCGCAGGGAGAGAGGGAGAGCGATAGAGGGGAGAGCAACTGCTCAATTCTTGCTTAAGATACAAATGGTTACAAGACCCCTATTTTTATAGTCTCTAGGGGACTTGACTCCCGGGCAAACTAGAGGAGTCCTTATAGATTTGGACTCTCATCCTGACAAACCAATCTTATTTTCTAAACAAACTCTATTTATTATCAATCTTATCCAAATCTGTTCTAATTCTCATCTAATCCAAACTCTTTTGGGTGGCAGGGGCCGGAGGGGCTGTTGCGCCCCCCCTCCCCCTTCCCCTTGGCCACATGCGCACCTGGTGGCGCCTAGGTTGAGGCGCGACCAGCCAGGGCCCGGTGCTGGGCCTCACTTGGCTCATCACGACGGCCCATACTTAGGCCCATGACATCTCCCCCTTCTCCACTCAACGCGTCCTCGCGCTGAATCATGGTCCAGCTGTTGGCGCCGTCTTGGGGAGAGCTCCTTCGTAGGATACCGCCTTGATCCGGACGATGAGACGACCCAGTATGATGCCTGCACGGATCATGTTGTCGCGTGTGCGGTCGATGACAAAACTCGAAGTAGTATTAGCAGTTGCCGATGTAGCCGAACATGTAGTAGCTGTGCGTTCCCGTAGAAGATGTGGCCCATGCATGTCTCGAGTGGCGGCGAGGATCTGATGATGTATGCCGGCATTGATGGTGAACATCTGCATGGCCCTTGGGGGCCTCTCAAAGTGGTGTACTTGGTTGTTGACGCTAGGGATAATGATGCCCGTGACGTGTCGGTAGATTGTCGATGTGATCCTTGTTGGTTTTATCGTCGTGAGGTGGAGCATGTCGCTGAACATAAGTTGTCCGACATTATATTAATTGTGACGGCGAGAGGTATTGGTGCCTCGAGTCGTGGTGCATGTCGATGTAGACGTTCCCAATGGAGAGGAGCTAGCAGTCAGAGCCGTTGAAGAAGATGACTGTTGTTGAGACGCTCACAGGGAAGGTGCAGGTGACCGCCGCAGTCGTCGGTGGAGTTATGGAAACCCACCACAAGTAGTTGCAGGTTCGTCATTCACCCAACGACGAGGAGTGTCTCTAGCTGGTCCGGCAATAGTGGTGATGCTAGCAGGAGGTAGAAGCACCCGTCAAAGAAGAGGAGCCCTTGGTCAAGGGACCAAGCTGGTGCAGTTGTGCCACCTATGATGGCGGTGGCGATGGCGTGTAGCTCAGGCACCTCCAGAACTGCTTGATGGACGTGGTCGAAGATGGCAGCGGGGCTGCAGACGTCATGTGGCTCTGGTTGCCCGGCGATCTCCATGGCTCGCTTGGTCTCGACCTTGAGGTCCTTGGTGGTGGCCTCGTGTTCCAGCTTTGCCCTGGCTGCGGCTACGGCGTCGGCATCATCCTTGGAGCCTCCTTGCTCCATGTTGCTCAAGCGAGCGTCGACATTGATGAGGTGCTCCTACACCTTGTCCATGTGCTTGGTGGGGTCGGTATTGAAGGCCTCGAGCCACGCCTTCATCTCCATTGACATGGTGGTGTTGTTGATCATGGATGCGATCTGCCTCTGGATACCAGGAGTGATGGACCTAGCTAGGTGGGGTGTGGCTGCAGTAGATGGCACAGAGAGAGGGGCGATGGCTAGGGCAAGCGCAGGGAGAGGGGAGAAAGTGCAGGGAGAGAGGGAGAGGGACAGAGGGGAGAGCAACTTCTCAATTCTTGCTTAAGATCCAAACAGTTACATGACCCCTATATTTATAGTCACTAGGGGACTTGACTCTCAAGCACACTAGAGAAGTCCTTAGATTTGGACTCTCTTGTCCTGACAAACCAATCTTATTTCCTAAACAAACTCTTTTTATTTATTCTCAATCTTATCCAAATCTATTCGAATTCTCATCTACTCTGGACTCTTTCGGGTGGGAGGGGGCCAGAGGGGCTGTTGCACCCCCCTGGCCGCGCGCGTGCTTGACAGTGCCTAGGTTGAGGCCGTGGCCGGCCAGGGCCCAGCGCTGGGCCTCGCTTGGCCCGTCATGGCGGCCCATACTTAGGCCCATGACATTTTGAAATTCTAGTTTTTGAAGAGAGAATTTTTGACTTCACATTAAGGTTTTATCCTTTATCTTATTTTGGCTATGATATCTATTTCTCTGATCTTTGTTCATGCATAGAATTTGCTGTATATACTCACTATGAGTTTCTGACATTATATTTCAATAACCATATGTAGCATAAATAAGAGATCCTTTACATTCTCATTAAGTTTGAATGTGGAATGGGAAGAACACGTTTTTCTGGACCGATAAATGGTTACATGGTCAGAGTTTGGCTCTACTAGTACCTCACCTATTCAGGGTAGTGTACAAAAGAGCAAAGAAAAGGACTGTTTTTGAAGCGCTTACTGATATGAAATCGATTTCTGATGTACGGGGAGCATCTACCGTGGCTGAGTTGTCTGAATACTTCTACCTATGGGATCTACTTTCAGATTTCGTACTGCAGCCAGAGGTCGAGGACTCACATAACTGGCAACTATCTTCTTCAGGAAAATACTCTGCAAAGTCTGCATATGAGGGGCTGTTCATTGGTGCAAGCCAGTTCGGTCCTTGGGAAAGAATATGGAAGAATTGGGCACCTGGCAAGTGTAAATTTTTCATGTGGTTGGCTGCCCATAACAAATGTTGGACAGCTGATCACCTTGCCAAGAGGGAGCTGCCTCACCCGGAATACTGTCCACTCTGTGGCCAAGCTGAGGAGACAATCGACCATTTGCTAGTCTCTTGTGTCTTCACTCGGCAAGTGTGGTTCATCATCCTACAGTTTTTAGGTCTGCAGCCCCTAACTCCTCAGCCTGACAGCACCTCCTTTAATGACTGGTGGGAAAGTTCAGTTTCTACAGTGGATGGTCAAATTAAAAAAGGTCTCAATTCTATCATAATTTTGGTGGCTTGGTCAATCTGGAATCATCGCAATCGCTGCGTGTTTGATGGGATTTCCCCCAACCTAAATGGTGCTCTGCTGCTCATTAGAGAGGAGATATTTCTATGGAGTCTGGCCGGGGCTAGAGGAATTTCTCATCTCCTCGCTCTATGCCAAGTGCAAACTAGGACTCTCTCTTTCTTGGTCGAGGTCAAGTCTTTTTTGATGTAATAGGCGAGCAGTAGGTTTCTAAGTGAGGTGTGGTGTGTATGGTGTTTGTTGTTTTTTGTATTTTGGGGGGTTTTACACCCCTTTTCTTCTTCTTAATATATAATGATACGCAGTTCTCCTGCGTGTTCGAGAAAAAAAAATTAAGTTTGAATGCTGTCACAGGCGGATATGCAAGTGAGGGATAAGATCCTGATGCTCCTGGACTCTTGGCAAGAAGCATTTGGAGGGCCTGCTGGAAAGCACCCTCATTATTACTGGGCATATGCTGAATTGAAGGTGTGTTTCATGTTTCTTGCACTTCAGATAGCTAGATTACACAGAACACTTTTTACTTTGGTTCGATAGAATGAAAGGCCAGACCAGAGACACCAGTCAGGCTATTGGTTCACTGGTCCAACTATAGTTTACCCATCAAATCAGTGGTTTTACATTATTTATCAATATAATATTTATTTCTCATGGCCTTTTATGATAATATCCATGTTTCCTACCATATCTGTAATAAGATATGTCCAAACATATCTATGGTGTGACATAACAGAGGACATAACACAACATTACTACAATAGTCTATTGTTCAACATTCCAAACTAACATCCAAACATCGAATTCACTAGTTTGATACAAAACCATTAGGGCTACTGATTCTAGATTTTTTCATGTTCAACAAGTGAACCATTCCGAATTTCTATCTTTTTTTCTCGAACATGCAGGAGAGCTGCATATTTCATTAAGAAGAGAGAAATATACAACAAGGGGAAAGGAGTAAGGATTCTTAACAACCCAACCCACACACACTTTTTTAATTCAGGAAACAACCTGTGACTAGAGAGTGTTGGAAATAAAGATATGTATGGTTAGAGATAATTGGAGATGGAAACAAACTCTAGAGATAAAGATAGAATCCTAGAGATAGAATAGGATTAGGCCTAGTACAACTTGATTTGTACTCATGGTCTATCCACCATATGTACCTATAAATACCCCCTGAGGGTCAATGCAATTAACATCAGATCAACAACAGATCATTAGGGTTTTCCACTATACCCAATTATTTTCCACATAGAGAGGTGACAAGAATGACTCCCCTCTCCCCATGGATCTACCTAAGCAATGATTCCACTTTCTGCAAGACTGTTTGAGCGTTATTGCGCTTTCAACTCTAATTGTAGTTTTACGTATATATTTTTTCAATTTAGTGGTTATAGCGTCTTTGAAGACACAATCACTCCATTGTTTCCATATTTCCCTGGCCACTAGAATGATGGGAGAATTTATCCCTTCCTTATCTTGTTTATGTGCTTTCTACTTTAATTGTAATTCACCTAATTTCCCCCCTCTTATTCATACTGAAGATTGTGCACCCTCATTCTATTAAGACCACTCAGCAGTGTCAACTCAGCTTTGAAAATATATATATGTCCTTGCAAATTTGCCCCTACTTTTCTTAGAATTTGTGCTTTTGCCATGTTTTGACATCGACATTTTGAGATATTTCAAAAGACTTTGATTGAATTTTGGATATATTTGAAAACTTGATAGAGTTTGAACATATTTTATTTAGAGTTTTGACGGACACCTTGTGCCTAGCCCAAGGTTGTCAAAATTATAGATTCTAGACCCAATCGGAGACTTGACGGATCAATGTCATAGGATTGATCTAAAATCTAAGATTCTTCCAAAATTATATATTTTAATTTGTTCTGTTGTTTAAAGAGATTTGAGCAATTATTGATTATTTTGTACCAAAGATAAATCATAGTGGTATGTAATGTTGTACCCACACCATATCTAAGAGGGGGGCCCGCCTCCTGTCCATGCACTCTCCTGCCTGGCATGCCCTGCTTAAAGCAGACTGCCATGGCCATGCTAGGGTTAGCCACTGATGGGTATTCTTAGATGAGAGGGTGAGATCTGGGAGGGCTTTTAGTGAGTTATAGATGGCAGGTGCAAGGGTAGGGAGGGTAGTTTGGTTCTTCTCCAATTTTTCAATCCATTTTCCTTTTTGTAGTTGTTTTAGTCCTACTCCACTTAGTGGAACTCCAAAACAGGGGGCAAACGGCTATTTGAATAAAAAAAGGTAAAGACAAAATCATAAAGTTGGAAAAGTACGTGCAGTTAGAGTCGAAATCTCAAAGAGTTTAAAGTAGGGATGAAAACATGATTGCCCCTTTACTTTTTGTCTTATCGGAGACCTTTCCATGTGTGGCAGGGTTGTAGTAAACATCTCTTATCTTGTTCTCTGTCTTTCTTCACTATTTTGCCTTGTATTCTAATCAAAATTGTTTAAGAACAACATTTTTTGAAGATTTAGCAAGAACCATATTGCAAAATGTTGCATGTGTTGTTTAGGTGAGAAATTTAGACAACTTGATTTTTAACATTGGAACACCTCGAGAAACATTTAAAGAACGTCTCTTCTGAATATCTTGAACTCATGTGTTTATTTTACTCTCTAAAGTATTCATTTAATGATATAATACTTCCAGGTGGTACCTTATTTTTCCTGAGAATGAATATTTTACTTGCAGCGATCTGGTGTTGAATTTCCAAAGCATTCACCTGATGCTGCACCAATATTTACTCCTCCAGTCACACGATCAGAATCTTTGCCATCATATCTTCAAGCAGGGTATGGAATGCCAGTTGATTCTTCCTCAAGGCTTGATGAGGCAATGTCATCAAATGGAGCTTCTCTGAGGTGATCTTACTTAAAAGAAGCATTGTTTTGGATAGAAAGTTTGGTTCTTTTGTGTTCTGTGCTACATGACATGCTTTTGCCTATTTAGCATCTCAAACTTGGAACGAATGCTGGGGGCTGTGGAACTATTAAATGAGATGTTGAGAGCTGTCAATCCAAATGATAAAGACGTAAGAACATATATGTTTGATTATATTCTCAAAAGTTCATAGTATTTAAGTTCAAACTAAGTGATTGTTAATTTGATTGTTATTTTATTCTTGAGTACCCTAGCTTGCGTCATTAAGGAGCCTACATTTGAGTTGGCAGATGATGATTTTGTTAGTAAACAATATGTTTCTTGCTACTTTGCTAGTATGTTTCTTCTGTCTATATATAGCTACTTAAACTAGGCTGCATGGCCTATTGCTCATTTAGCCCATCCCTCTCTGTACATCTAGGAGGATGAGTTGGCTCCATTGGTCAAGGGTGTGGATGTATGCCCAGACCAACCAGGGTCAAGTCCTCGTCGAGGCAAATTTGGTTGTCTTTTTTCTTCTTAATATAATGCCATCTAGTTCCTCCTAGGTTGGTCTAGTTTTTTTTTTCTGTATACACATAAACCTTATATGAGAGAATGTGCATATTTAAAGTAGCATTTCTGACATTTTTTTATATCACTTAGGCTGCCAATGATGAAATTATTACAGAACTTGTGGCCCAATGCCGGTCATACCAGAAAAAGATCATGAGTTCAGTAAATTTAGTAAGGTATGTGACTATGTGAATCTTTTGTTCTATGATCTTTCGGTAATGGTGCATATCACCTATCAGTTATCACTGCTATTGCTATTAAGCTGTTGGGGCATGGAAGTTCTAAGGTTTAGATCTATTTTTTTTGAACTAATGCCAGGAGTTCTGTCTTTCGATTAAGAAGAAATAGAATTGACCTAATTTATGAAGGAAACTAGACCCAAAAACCTTAGTCGCACAGTTTATTGAAGGAAAATTGGCAAAAAACCTAAACACAACAGCCCAGACAGCCAACTCTGAGCAACACCCAAAGGTGACACACAACTAACGGAGCCTACCACATGTCATCGTTGTCGAGCTTATCGCAAGGCGACAAGCAGCTCCTGCTTCCCACAGCAAACATCAGCCAAAGCCCCTAACACGTCACTACTCAGTCGCAACAAGCCGTGACTTCATAGAAAAAGAACACAATGTGTCATCGTTGTCAAGCTTTGTAGCACCCCACAACCAAAACAGCTTTACTTGACCACTACAAATCCACTCTATGAGAATCATAGACATGTTGAAAGAAAGTAGTGAAACTAGAGACAGGCTCGTTGAAACCCAAAGGTTGCAGAAGAGCAATAAATGTCCCACACGGACAAACATCCAACTAGGTGGTGCATGATCTTCTAGGTGACGCCTTTAGGAAGGAAACGATGTTGATTGCCATCATCACCTTCCTAAGAACCTAGGCAGGGTTTCCTCAGAAGAATCACATAGGATGAGCGGAGGCATATTAATGACACTTCTAAGGAAGGGAATGACACCTAAAGTGTCGCCATCATCGGCTCCGGGTAACACCGGCCAAGCTTTGGCCCAACACACTCCACCACTCATCAGCCAATCCTAGAAGCACCGTGGTACGTGGTCAGAGACCAACGCATGCAGCCAAACGTAGCATCTTCTGCGAAGCCAAGGGTGTGTTTGGTTCGGATGGGATATGGCCGTCCATGGATGAGCGGCATTTTGTTCTTGGACGACTTGGACAGGGATATCCACCACAGGAGAATATTCTCCATAGATGCTGGATAAGCTCGCCCACAAAAATGAAGTTGCTCACCATCTGCCACCGCACGCAGCTCGTGAGTTGAGCTCATAGAGCCGTTGCAAATGGAAAAACATGCCCACAGCAGTCGCCATGGCGAGCCATGGCTGCTGTGCCCCAATAGCACATTGTGCAGACATACCACCCACATGCTGATGCCACGTCAAACGTGGTCTCTGAGTCACTGTCGTGCAGTTCCGCACCGCAGCCACCTTGCTGCCCACATGCCGCAGTCGCGCCACTGATGCGTCGTAATCGTCTCACTACGATCGTGCTGTCCTCACCGCAAAATGCTCTAGGATAGAATGAGGCATCTCAACCGAACAGCTTCGCACGCATGCGAAGCTGAAGCTACTGGCGGTGGCCCACACAACCCACACTATTAGACATGTGTATAGTCCTGTATACGTTGTATTTGGACATGTTGTACAACCAGCCACATTGGGCTATATATATGAAAGGTCATCCCCCATAAGAGGGTGTGTGGTGTTTCCCTATCTCTCTACATGGTATCATTCACAATCAGATCCTAACCTTCCGCTTCCGCTCTTTCCTCTCCCCCGCACGATCACCGCGACTCCCCCTCGCGGTCGCGACTTCCCCTCGCGGTCGCGCGCCTCCCTCCTACGTGCGTGACATCCTCACGCCCGTCCACCCACCCCGGCGGTGATCTCCCTCCTCGGTGGCTCCCTCCCAATGGCCACCGCTCCCTCCCTCGGCACTAGCACCGCGCCAGCCACCGGTGATGGCTCCATGCCAGTCCTCGGCGCGAGCACCTTGCTAGCCACTGGCAACGGCACCATGGGTGCCGCCGTTGCCGGTATGGCTGTGCCGCTGCAGCTGATCGTGGCTCATCCCTTCGCCACGGTCAACATCAAATCCCACGTCCCGATCACGTTGGAGTTGAACTCCAACTACTCGAAGTGGGCGTTCTTAGGGTCGTTGTGCGGCAAATTCGGGCTTCGCTCGCACATCGACGGCTCCGCTCCTCAACCTGCTGACCCCCAGTGGGATGCCATGGAGTGTTGCGTCCGCAGCTGGATCCTCGGCTCCGTTGACGACTCTGTCCTTGATCTCACCATGGACGAGCCCGATCTGACTGCCCACGACCTCTGGGTGGCGATCGAGGAGATCTTCTGCGCCAACAAGGAGCCGCACGCCATATTCCTTCTCACTCCATGGTGCAGGGCGACTCCACCATCTCGGCGTACTGCCAATGCCTGAAGACCAAGGCCGCCGCCCTCCGCGACGTCGGCCATCCTGTGGAGGACTCGTAGCTCATCCTCGCCCTCCTATGCGGCCTCATCCTCGCTTCTCCAACACCGCCGACGACATTGCCAACTCCACAGTCCTCCCCTCGTTTGCCAGGGCTCACGCATGCTAGTCCTCAAGGAGATCTGCCTGGCCAATGACGAGAAGACCATCGTCAACACCGCCCTCCTTGCCGCGGCCGACTCTGGCTGCACCAATCCGGGCGGGTGTCGCTCTACCACTGTCGGGGCCTCTTCTGGCAGACACAGCAGCAACACCACCGGCTACGGCAGCGGCACCAACGACGGTCACAAGGGTGGTGGTGGCGACAAGGGCAAGGGCAAGCGGGGCTGGAATGGCGGCCCTCCACAGCCGTGCGGTGGCGCCACTGGTGCTCGCCAGCAGGTTGCACCCATGGGTCCCTGGTTTTGCTACAACCCTAGGCACCCCAAGGCCCTCCTCCGGTCCAGCAGGGCCACAGCACCTGGCATCCTAGGGTCCTCGGCACGCCTCCTCAGGCTCACACGGCCTATGCGCCGGTGCAGCCCCCCAAGACCTTCGCACCGCTCTAGGTTTCCCAGCCTGCTCCCATGTGGAACCAAGCTGGCCTCGTCGCCGTGCTCAACCAGATGAACCTCCTATTAGAACCAAATCATAGGTTTGGGGCTAGAATTTCTATTTCATTAGCCTTACCACAACTATGGCAGGTTGGGGATGTTAGTCGCTGGATTCTCACTCTTGGTAGCAGTAGAATCCTTACTCTCATCGAGAGAGGATGACACTAGGAGTTGGGCCAATTTTCTGGTTTATTTCTCACACAAACTCATACAATGCCATACCAACCTGAGGGGTTGGGGTTACATATTTATAGGCTGCTAGCCAGCCAAGCATTTGCCAATATGCTAGTCTAAGATGCTAGTCTAAGATGCTAAAGTGTTGTCCTAGCTAAGATGCTGTCCTCTATTCTAAGATGCTGTCCTCTAGTCTAAGATGCTGTCCTAGCTAAGATGTTATCCTCTAGTCTAAGATGCTGTCCTCTAAGATGCTGTCCTAAAAACAGAAAAACAGCCACAAGGACCATGTGAGCAGCGCAGCCCCACAAAGACCAACAACACATGAGACTTATCCATCATTCTCCCCCTAAGTCTTGTGCGTCGTCTTGTGGGAGAGTTGAACCATCCCGGTCCTGGAGCAGAGCTCAAGGAACTTGATCCTCCCAAGGGGCTTGGTGAGCAGGTCCGCAAGCTGGTCCTTGGTGTTGATGTAGCTCGCCTTGATGCTCCCTTCCTCCAAACAGCCTCGAATGAAGTGGTACCTCACCCGGCCTCGCAGCTGGACAGGGTCACCACCTGCTGCTTGACCGACTGCCAGCTAATGAGGCACTTGCCGAGGAAGAAGAGGATCTCGCTCGTGCTCTTGCTGGTGTCGATGTCGCCAGCATGGTCGCTGTCGCTGTACCCGACGAAGTGTGCCGCCCCAGGGCACCTCGGGTAGTAGAGGCCGTGGTCAAGAGTCCCCGCAACATAGCGGATGATCCTTTTCACAGCCTGCTGGTGCTCCGTCGTCGGTCGCTACATGAACCGACTAACGTAGCCGACGGAGAATGCCAAGTCCGGCCGTGTGTGGGCGAGGTAGCGAAGGCTCCCCACAAGACGCCGGTACTGCGTAGCGTCCACCTCCTCCGTCGTGCTGTCGCAGCTCAGCTTCAGCCTCTCCTCCATCGGAGTGAGGGCTGGGTTACAGTCGGTGAGCCCAGCTAGCTCAACGATGCGCTTGGCGTAGGCGGTCTGTCGAAGCGTGATCCCGAAGTCATCCTGGTGCACCTCGATTTCCAGGTAGAAGGAGAGAGACCCCAGACCACTCATCTGGAAGGTGGCCTTCATCTCTTCCTTGAATGCCGCCACCTCCGCATCCTTGGTGCCGGTGATCACTAAGTCGTCGACGTAGACACCCACCAGCAGGGCCTTTCCTCCGCTGCCCCGCCGGTAGATGGCCGCCTCGTGCGGGCTTTGCTTGAAACCCATCCCCTTCAGCGTGGAATCCAGCTTGGCATTCCACGCCCTCGGTGCCTGCCGCAAGCCATAGAGGGCCTTACGCAGGCGAAACACCTTGCCCTCCTTGCCGGGAATCGCAAATCCCGGCGGGTGATGCACGTAGACCTCCTCCTTCAAGTCGTCGTTAAGGAACGCCGACTTGACATCCATGTGATGGACACGCCAGCCCTCCTAGGCAGCTAGCGCAAGGAGGAGTCGCACGGACTCCATCCGTGCAACGGGCGCGAAGGCGTCATCAAAGTCGATTCCTTCTTGCTGGACGAAGCCGCGCGCCACCAGACGCGCCTTGTGCTTGATCACCTCTCCGGTCTCGTCCTTCTTGAGCTTGAAGACCCACTTGAGAGAGATGGCGTGGTGGTCGGCTGGAAGATCGGCCAGCTCCCACGTCTTGTTCCGCTCGACGGCGTCCATCTCCATCTGCATCGTGGCACGCCATGCCGCGTCCCTCTCCGCCTCGGCGAAGGAACGAGGCTCGCCATCGTCCTGTGCGAGGTGCAGCTCCGCCTCAAAGTCGTGCTGCGCCAGTCCAGGGACCGGCTGCTCGCCGAGGAGGTTGTCCACGGTACGGTAGCGCAGAGGCTCGCCGCCGTGGTAGTCGTCGATGCGATCCTCGTCGTTGAACAGCGGAGTGGCGAACTCCACTGTGCGCTGCTCGTTATGGGCCGAAGTTGCCGGTGCCGAGCCTGAAGGGGTAGGGTCCAATGTAGGAGAGCGAGGCATGGCCGGCGGTGCTGGTGGTGGACTCGCCGGAGCCTGTGGACTCGCCGGAGCTGGTGGTGGCGGTGGTGAAGGACTCGCCGGAAGTGGTGGCGAACGAGGTGGTGGGGTAGGCGAGCTCGGTGAGGACGAGCTACTAGCTCTCCCCGCCTCCTTGAAGTGGACGTAGTCGACGACGAAATCGCTGGTCGTCGGAGTCGAGCCGTCATCCACCATGTTGCCCCACGTCCAGCTTCGCCCCTCGTCGAACACGACGTCATGCGTGATGCGCACGCGCCGTGTCGCAGGGTCGAGGACGCGGTAGGCCTTGGCGCCCTCCGCGTAGCCGATGAAGACCCCTAGTGTGCTCCGGTCGTCGAGCTTGCCGACGTGGTTGAGCTCCTTGACGAAGGCCAGGCAGCCGAAGACGCGAAGGTGGCTCACCGCGGGTTTACGCCCGTGCCAAGCCTCGTATGGCGTCTTGTCATCGAGGGCCTTGGTGGGGGAACGGTTGAGCAAGTGGATGGCAGTCATCACCGCCTCACCCCAGTAGATCGCCGGCATCCCTCTCTGCTTGAGGAGGGCACGGGCGGTGGCCACCACCGTTTGGTTGCGACGCTCGACGACGCCGTTCTGCTGCGGAGTGTACGGCACGGAGAAGTGGCGGTGGATCCCCTCATCGGCGCAGTACGCCGCGAACTCGGCCGCCATGAACTCGCCGTCGTTGTCCGTGCGTAGGACCCGAAGCTTGCGGCCGCACTCCGCCTCCGCAGCAGCTTGAAGACGCTTGATGGCGTCCGCCGCGGCTGCCTTGGCGTCGAGCAGGGCAGCCCACATGTAGCGGGACATGTCGTCGATGAGGAGGAAGTAGCGTCGGCCTCCAGGTGTAGCCGTTGTCACGGGGCCACAGAGGTCACCGTGTATGAGCTCCAGCTTCTCCTTGGCGCGGAAGCTTGCCTGGCGAGGGAAAGGGAGCCGCCGCAGCTTAGTGAGGACGCAGGTGTCGCATAACTGCTCCACGTGGTCGACGTGCGGCAAGCCCCGCACCATCTCCTTGCTGCCGAGCTGCCTCAGGGCCTCAAAGTTGAGGTGCCCAAAGCGCTCGTGCCACCTCCAAGCGTCGTCGTCGCGGCGGGCTGCAAGACAGAGAGGTGCCACCTGCGCGCGAAGGACGTAGAGGCGGTTGCTCCTGTTGACCTTGACCAGGAGCCGGTGTCGATGATCCCAGATGTGCAGCACCCCGTGCTCGATCTCCACGCGCGATCCGCTCTCATCCAGCTGTCCCAAGCTAATGATGGAGTCCCTCAACGCGGGGATGTAGTAGACACCGGTGAGCAGCCTATGCTCGCCAGTCTTGGCGACGAAGACGACAGAGCCGACGCCCTTGATCTCCACAGCGGAGGCGTCGCCGAACTTGACGGTGCCTCGAACGCCTGAGTCGAGCTCGGAGAAGAACTCCCGCTGCCCGGTCATGTGGTGGGTGGCGCCGGTGTCAAGGCACCACCCATCGGTCTTGTCGTTGCCGGAGCTGTCGTTGAGGAGGGCGTGTGCTTTTGGCTCGTCAAGGTGGAGGAGAGCCGTTGCGGCCGGTGCTGCTGGAGGTAATTCGATGCTCGCATGAGCAATGAACAAAGCCGGCTGCTCCTCCTCTGCCTGCGCGACGTGAGCCTGGCCGCGTCGTGGCTGTCGACAATCCTTGGCCCAATGACCAAGCTTGCCGCAGTTGTAGCAAGGGTCGTCTCGTGCTGGCTTTTGCTTGCCAGCGGCGCCGCCCTGGGTGCCTCCACGATCATCACCCTCGGCACGTCCTCGCGCCCCTGCCTGAGCGTCTTTGCGCGGCTTGCCACGCTTGCCACGCTTGCGGCCGCCTGTCGTGGAAGAAGGCTCCCTCTTCTTCCTATCACCTTGGCCGGCAGCCCACTGCTCCCGAGTGAGGAGGAGCTTCCCGCCAATGGTGACGGGTCCCGAGAGGCTCTGTGGCTCATCGCTGTCAACGACCTTGAGGCGGCCCAACGCCTCCTCGATCGTCATCGTGGAGAGGTCCAGCAGAGACTCGATTGAGCGAGCCATCTGCTTGTACTTCTCGGGGACGCAGCGGAAGAGCTTCTCAACAGCTCTCTCCTCGCCGTAGGTGTCGTCGCCGAACTACACCAACTTCTGCAACAGTGTGTTGAGACGGAGAGCAAAGTCATCAACGTCCTCACCTGGCTTGAAGGCCAGGTTCTCCCACTCCTTGCGAAGTGCCTGCAGTGTGGACTTACGGGCGCGGTCGCTGCCGATGCGTGCCGCAGCGATGGCGTCCCAGGCCTCCTTGGCAGTCCGCTTGCTGGTAAGCGAAAACTGCATCTCGGGCGGGACTGCATCAATGAGAGCATCCAGTGCCCGTCGATCTTGGTCGTAGTCGACGTCGCCGTACCGGACTGCATCCCACATATGCCGCACCTGGAGCCTTACCCTCATCACCGCCGCCCACTCAACGTAGTTGTTCTTGGTGAGGGTAGGCCACCCGCCGCCGGGGCCGACGTCCCTGACGACAGCCTGGTACTCGTGGTGACCACGGTACCGAACCGGGGAGAGAGCCGCGCTGCCTGTGAAGGCCGCGCTCCCCGTTGACCCGTCCGCCGCCGCCATGCGCGCCTCCTCCAGGAGCGCCACCGCCGTGCGCGCTTCTTGCAGGAGCGCCGCCGGCGTGTCTGCACCTGTCTGGGCTGCCGCCGCGCTCGTGGGCGTGCGCGGCTGCCCACTGCGCCGCTCGCCCTCGCGATGCCTCCCTCTCCAGCAGCTCGAGGTCCGCGTCGGCGCTGTCATCAGCAGCGATGGAGCTGCTGTTGCTGCTGCGTAGAACCTCGACCTCCGCTGCTGCTGCACGCGCTGCATCCGCCGCCGCCGCTTCCACCTCCGCTCTAGCTGCTGCTAGCTCCGCTGCTGCCAGCCTCGATGCTCTTGCCGCCGCTGCTGCGGCGTCTGCCGCCACTCGCTCGCGCTTCTCTGTCGCGGCGAGGTCGGCCTCCTGCCGACGCCGCGTGCTCGAGGCGACCGAGCCCTGAGACTGTCCTGCGGACATGACGCGCTATCGAGGGGGCTGCTGTGTGGAGAGCAGGGGCAGCCGGAGCTGCTGCTGCTACCGGCTGCGGCTGGGGCTGCTGCGAGGCCGGAGAAGGAGAAGAGCAGGAGATGCTCAGGCTACAGGATAGTACGGCTCTGATACCACTTGTTAGTCGCTGGATTCTCACTCTTGGTAGCAGTAGAATCCTTACTCTCATCGAGAGAGGATAACACTAGGAGTTGGGGATAAAGATAAGGGCTAACACAGTCACCAACTACTCTAGATAAGTATCCTAGGTAGATAAGGACAAGACTTATAGCTGTCATTCTCCCCTAAGTCTTGTGTGGCACTTTCCGGGGAATTTGAACCATCCTAATCCTTGTGCGAAGCTTCTGGAACTTGACCCGCCCAAGGGACTTAGTGAGAAGATTGGCGAGTTGATCATGAGTGTTGATGTAGCCGGCTTTGATGCTCCCCTCATCCAAGCAGCTCCTGATAAAGTGGTACTTGATGTGGATATGCTTGCTGCGTTTATGGAAGACGAGGTTCTTTGCCAAGGCCAAGGCGGACTTGCTGTCCACCCTGAGCTCCACTACTTCTGCGTCTTTGCCCAGGAAATCACCCAGCAGCCGAGCCAACCAGAGAGCTTGAGTTGAAGCGGTTGTGGCAGTGATGTACTCCGCCTCGGAACTGGACAGAGCCACCACTTGTTGCTTGACCGACTGCCAGCTGATCAGGCACTTGCTGAGGAAGAATAGCGTCCCACTGGTGCTTTTGCTTGTGTCGAGGTCGCCGACGCTGTACCCGATGAAGTGCTTCGTACCGGGACACCTCGGGTAGTGCAAGCCATAGTCGGTGATGCCCTTGACGTAGCGGAGGATCCCTCTTGACAGCCTGCTGACTCTTCGTCGTCGGTCGCTACATGAACCGATTGACGTAGCCAACAGCGAACGCCAGGTCCGGCCACGTGTGGACGAGGTAGCGAAGGCTGCCCACAATGCGCCGTTACTGCGTGGCGTCGACCTCCTTGGCCGTGTTGTCGCAGCTCAGCTTCAGCCTCTCCTTCATGGGAGTGTAGGCTGGGTTGCGGTGAGCCCACCTAACTCGACGATGCGCTTGGCATAGGCGGCCTGGCGAAGGGAGATGCCGGAGCTGTCCTGGTGGACCTCGATCCGTAGTTAGAAGGAGAGAAGGCCCAAGTCGCTCATCTGGAAGGTGGTCTTCATCTCCTTGAATGCCTCCACCTCGGCCTCCTTGGTGCCAGTGATCACCAAGTCGTCGACGTAGACACCTACCAACAGGGCATTGCCATCCTTGCCCCGCCGATAGACAGCAGCCTCGTGAGAACTCTGCTCGATCCCTATTTGCTTGAGAGTGGAGTCCAGCTTGACGTTCCAAGCTCGTGGCGCCTGCCGCAAGCCGTAGAGGGCCTTGGGCAGGGCCTTGAGTAGGTGGAGAACCTTTTTCTCCTTGCTGGGGATGATGAATCCCAGCGGCTGGTGGACGTAGACCTCTTCCTTTCAGGTCACCGTTGAGGAAGGCGAACTTGACGTCCATGTGGTGCACACGCCATCCCTCCACCTCGACGAGCCGTGGGCCCATGTCTTTCTCGGCAACGGGTCCGGCGGTGACAAGATCGACGGGTGGTACCTCGACACCGACGCCACCCACCACATGACCGGGCGGCGGGAGTTCTTCTCCGAGTTCGACTCCGGCGTTCGAGGTTCCGTCAAGTTCGGGGACGCCTCCACCGTGGAGATCAAGGGCGCCAGCTTCGTCGTCTTCACCGCCAAGATCGGCGAGCACCGGCTGCTCACCGGCGTCTACTACATCCCCGCGCTGCGGAACTCCTCATGAGAACGCCTCGCGCGTGGAGATCGAGCACGGGGTCCTGCATATCTGGGATCGCCATAGTCGCCTTCTCACAAGGTGAACAGAGGCGCCAACTGCCTCTACATCCTTCACGTGCAGGTGGCGCAGCCCGTGTGTCTTGCAGCCTGTCACGATGATGACGCCTGGCGGTGGCACGAGCACTTTGGGCACCTCAACTTCGAGGCCCTAAAGCAGCTCGGCAACAAAGAGATGGTGTAGGGCATGCCGCGAGTCGAGCACCTGGAATAGTTCTGCGACACCTATGTTCTCACCAAGCAAGTTACCCTATATGTATCTCCATCCTTCCATAGTTGTGGTAAGGCTAATGAAATAGAAATTCTAGCCCCTAACCTGTGATTTGGTTCTAACAAATGGTATGAGCCTGAGTTCATCTGGGTTTTTCCCCGTTACCAATCCTCAATCCACAGCCATGTCCGTCCACTTCTCTTCCTCTTCCAATCGTTCCACTACCTCCAGCACACGGCGCAGGCATGCCGAGGATGCCGCGGAGCTGGTCGCAGCGGAGCGACGCGAGCGGGAGGCGGCATAGCGGGTGGCAGCGGCTGCTCGGGCGCAGTGACTGGCAGCCGCCGAGCTCGCAGCAGCGCAGGCTGCCGAGGAGGCCGCGGTCGTGGCTGCTGCTGCTCAGGCGGCGGCAGCGGAAGCTGTTGCCCTACGGGAGCTGCGAGGTGTGGCCTGGCGTGGCTTCGACGGAGGCGTACGGGCGGTTTCGACGCGGACGTGGACTTGGGCGGACGCGATGCGGCTCCCGCGGGCGCTGCGGACGCACGGGTGAAAGCGGCCCTGCACGGCACGGGTGCGGGTCCAGGCGGACGCGATTTAGACGCACGCAAGCGGGCAGCAGCAGCGGAGCGGGAGCAGGCGCGGGTGTGGGATGCGCGCGCCGAACACGACGCCGAAGCCTGGCTCGAGCGGGAGGACCTGCGGGCTGCGCACGAGCACGCGCGGGGCCTGGGCGGACGCAGCCTACGCGGACGCGACCTCGGAGGCTTCGACGCGGACGCGGATCGGGAGGACCTGTGGGCGGACACACGCGCGCGTGCTAACGCGGGAGACCTGGGCGGACACAGTACTGAAGGCCTGGGTGGACCTGGTGGACGGCACGCGGTCCACAGGACGGGCTTCCCGAACGCGACTACTCGCGGGATCCGCGAGTCGACCGCACACCGGAGGCACAGCGACCGTGGGAGGAGGCGGAGCAGGACTTAGACTGGGAAAAGGGTGTATGGGACGCTGGCGCGTGGAGCCCTCACAGGTGGCGGGCCTCCCCTTCCACGGACCGGCGTCGAGGTCGTCGTGGCCGCCCCAGCTCTCCTCCTGTCGTCCAGACCGTCGTCAAGGACGCCAGCGGCGGATGACCCATGCTCACCAAGACCAACCACGCAAAGTGGTCCATGGTGATGAAGGTGAAGATGCAGGCACAGCGCATGTGGGACGCGGTACGGTACGGCGACGCCGACTTCGATGAGGATCGGCGAGCATTCGAGGCGCTTCTTGCTGCTGTTCCGACGGAGATGCACTCCTCCCTCGCGAACAAGCGGACCGCCAAGGACGCCTGGGACGCCATCGCCGCGGCACGCATCGGCAACGACCGTGCCCATAGGTCCACGCTTCAGAAGCTGCGTCAGGTGTGGGAGAACCTGACTTTCAAGCCGGTGAGGACGTCGACGACTTCGTTCTTCGCCTTAACACCCTGATGCAGTAGTTGGCGCGGTACGGCGACAACGACATCGACGAGGAGAGAGCTGTAGACAAGTTCCTCCGCGTCGTCCCTAAGAAGTACTCGCAGGTCGCCATCGCGATTAAGATGTTGCTGGACTTCTCCGAGCTGTCGATTGAGGAGGTGACGGGTCGTCTCAAGGCCGTCGACAACCGCAAGCAGCTACCTCCCTCAGAGCCGGTCACCATCGGTGGCAAGCTTCTCTTCACCGAGGAGCAGAGGCTCGCCCGCCAACGAGAGCAGAAGAAGGGGAGGCCTCGGGCTCTTTGGATTCAGGTTCTAACACCTCCAGGATCAACATCCCTGGGTGTTGGACTCCGGTGCTTCCTCTCACATGAGCTCCTCGGATGGTATACTCCTTTCCCGCCATTGTTCCTCTCCTTCATTATCGTTGGCAATGGTCAAAATCTCCCTATTACATGTCGTGGAGAGTCTATCCTTCAAACCCCTGTGTCAAATTTTCCTCTTCATAATGTTTTAGTTGTTCCATCATAATGTTTTAGTTGTTCCATCCCTATTGCACAACCTGCTCTCGGTTCGTCAGTTCACTAGGGGCAACAACTGTTCTATCGAATTTGACGCTCTTGGTTTTTCTGTCAAGGATATCCCGACCTGGCACGTGATGCTTCGCTGCAATAGTGCTAGCGACCTTTACACCATCCCCGCTGCACGTTCTGCTCCACACGCCAGCCTCGCCATCTCCACCAACCTCTGGCATCACCGTCTTGGTCATCCCAGCTCCGCCACCATCGACATTCTTCGCCATAGTGCGTCCATCAGTTGTAATACAGTAGAGCATACTCTATGTCATTCGTGTCAGCTTGACAAACATGTGTGGCTTCCCTTTTCAAACTCTAGTTCATTTAGCTCTATGCCTTTTGAACTTATTCATTGTGACACGTGGACATCCCCTGTTGCTAGTATATCGGGTTATCAATATTACCTCGTTTTGCTCGATGATTTTACACATTTTTGTTGGACTTTTCCCCGTTCGCAAATCTGAGGTTGCAGCCCACATCACCAATTTTTGCAACTATGTCTCCACACAATTCAGCCTCGCCATCAAAGCCATCCAGGCCGACAACGGCACCGAGTTCGTAAACAATACCCTCCGGACTTATTTGCCTCCCGTGGTATTCATTTACGCCTCTCGTGTCCCTACACTTCTCCACAAAATGGCAAGGCCGAACGCATTCTTCGCACACTGAACAATATCAGCCGCACCATTCTTATTCATGTGCACATGCCTGCACCTTATTGAGCAGAGGCGCTTGCCATAGCGACGTACCTGCTAAACCGGCGCCCGTGCTCCGGCGTTCGCAATGCCATCCCATATGCTCTACTCTACAATAAGACACCCGATTACTCCCACCTTTGTGTTTTTTGGGTCTCTCTGCTACCCCAACTTGACTGCCACGGCTCGCCACAAGCTCGCCCCTCGTTCGACAGCTTGTGTCTTTCTCGGCTATCCCTCATCGCATAAGGGGTACCGTTGTCTCGATCTGTCAACCCAATGTATCTTCATCTCGCACCATGTTGTATTTGACGAGACGTGCTTTCCCTTTGGGATTCACAATTCCGGGTCCTCGCCCAGCGACCTGGATTTCTTGCTTGCAGGTACTGTACCGACACGCCTCCCTGCGGCCGCTCCATCGCATGCCAACGCTGAACGACCGCGACCTTTCAGGTGGTCCTGGAGGAGCTGCTGGACGACCCCGCGATTCTTCTCCACGGGCATGTGGTGGCTGCTGCCCCTGCTCCACCAGCGGCCGCTCCTGCTCCACCGGCTCGGGACTTCCACCTGACGTACAGTCGGCATCCCTGGGCCTCTACGACAGTGCTACCAACCCAGCAGCCTGCACCACCGCCAGCGGCCGAGCAGCCTGCACCACCACCGCCCGTGCAGCCTGCTCCGGCGCCGGCCGTGCCGGCTCTTGCACCAGCACCTATGCCACCGGCCTCTTGGATGGTCACCTGGTCACAGACTGGCACTCTTCGTCCGGTCCAACGCTACGGCTTCTCCGCCACCCACTCCGTCGTCTCGCCAGTACCGGCGAACTATTGGAGCGCCTTGGCCGACCAACAGTGGAGGGCTGCCATGGTTGATGAGTACAAGGCGCTCTTTGATAACGGGACATGGCGCCTCGTTCCTCGCCCTCCAGGCGCCAACGTTGTGATGGGCAAGTGGATTTTCAAACATAAATTCCACTCGGACGGTTCCCTTGCCCGCCACAAGGCACGTTGGGTGGTTCGTGGATTCTCCCAGTGCCACGACATCGACTACGACGAGACGTTCAGCCCCATCGTCAAGCCGGCCACGATACGCATCGTCCTCAGCCTTGCTGCTTCACGATCCTAGCCGATCTACCAGCTTGACGTGAAGAATGCTTTTCTTCACGGTCATCTGGCGGAGACCATGTACTGCCAGCAGCCTCCTGGCTTCATCAACCCTGCTCGTCCTGATGATGTTTGTCTTCAGCAGCGCTCTCGGCCCTGCTCCTTGGGCCTGCTACCAGCGGTTCGCTGCCTACCTCCAGCTGCTCAGCATCGTTGCATCCGTCTCCGACACGTCTCTCTTTGTGCTGAAAGAGGGGGACGCTACAGCATACCTACTCCTGTACGTCGAAGACATCATCCTTACCGCGTCCTCGACCGACCTCCTGCAGCTCATCATGGTGCTCTTCACTCCGAGTTCGCCATGACGGACCTCGGTGATCTGCACCACTTCCTCGGCATCTCCGTCATGCTCTTGTCAGAGGGTCTCTTCCTCTCCCAGCGCTAGTACACTATGAATCTTCTACATCGGGTGGGCATGGCCGAATATCACCCTACTGCCACACCGGTTGACGCTTGTGCCAAGCTCTCCGCCACCGACGGAGCTCCAGTTGTCGATCCGTCCCAGTACCGGAGTCTTGCCGGCGCTCTACAGTACCTGACGCTCACCCGTCCCGAGCTAGCCTACGTGGTCCAGTAGGTGTGCCTCTTCATGCACGATCCCCGTGAGCCTCATCTCACGTTGATCAAGCGCATTCTGCGCTACGTGAAGGGTACTCTGTCCACCAGTCTCCACCTAAGCTCCGGGCTGGTTGACTCCCTCACCGCATACTCTGACGCGGATTGGGCGGGCTGTCCGGACTCCAGGCGCTCTACATCCATCTACTGTGTCTTCCTCGGCGAAAACCTGGTCTCTTGGTCCTCCAAGCGCTAGACGACGGTGTCCCGTTCCAGTGCTGAGGCTGAGTACCGCGCGGTTGCCCATGCTGTGGCCAAGTGTTGTTGGCTTCGTCAGCTTCTATAGGAGCTTCACACACCCATTGCCTTTGCGACCATTGTGTACTGTGACAATGTTAGCGCTGTCTATATGACCGCTAATCCTGTCCACCACCGTCGCATGGAAGCACATCAAGATCGACATTCACTTCGTCCGTGACAAGGTTGCCTTGGGACAGGTTTGGGTGCTCCATGTCCCTACAACTCATCAGTTCGCGAACGTCATGACCAAAGGCTTGCCTGTACAGTTGTTCACTAACTTTAGGTCCAGCCTATGCGTCCGAGATCCTCCCGCTGCGACTGCGGGCGGGTATTAGACATGTGTATAGTCCTGTATACGTTGTATTTGGACATGTTGTACGCCCAGCCCCATTGGGCTATATATATATATATATATATATATATATATATATATATATATATATATATATATATATATATATATATATATATATATATATATATATATATATATATATATATATATATATATATATATATATATATATATATATATATATATATATATATATATGAAAGGTCACCCCCCTAAGAGGGTGTGTGGTGTTTCCCTATCTCTCTACACACACACGCTGGCGTCGGCCACCACCCCACAGGATTTGTCATCGGATTGGCCGGGTCCACTGTGTACCACTGCTGCCTCATCGACCTAACCCGCGTCTGCCCAGCCGTAGTCGTCTCCGTGGACTACCACCTTGCGCCGAAGCACTCGGTCACCGCCAGGTACGTGGACTCCCTCACGTCCCTCAAGTGGGTGTTGTCGTCTGCGGCTGACCCGTGGCTCGCGGCGCATGGCGACCCCGCGCACGTGTTCTTCGCCGGCGACAATGCGGGGGGCAAGATCCATGCTGGGGGGGGGCGCACCAGATCCACGCTGGATGATGGCAGAGGGGGCGCAAGACCCGACAGCGGCGTCCCACCACAACTGTGCGCGCGACCATAAAGCGACCACCAACCTCCGGTGGCCTACTCCGGCGGCGGCGAGGAGAAGGGGTCGAGGAGGAGGAGGCTCGATGGTGTGGGGAGGCGGGCTCTGCCCGAGCCGCCCATAAGTCGCGTGACGCGGGAGTCAGGGAGAGATAGGAGGCCGACCAGGTTCTCCAACAACTGACGACTGTTACTCGGAGGTTTATAGGTCTAAAAAGGTACATTTGAAGATAATGAGATTTTTCTATAAATATTGGAGGCTAGGGATAAATACATTGGTTAATATGCGACTTGAAGCTACAATGGAGATGAATGTAAAATTTTCATGTATTAGAATTGCAAATATTATTCTTGCTGTTCATAAGCAGCTTTCTCAATACACAAGAGTTCTGTGTATCAATTCATTAAAGAAGAAGATATAAGCATTGCTTCACTGGAAAATAATTCGAATCATTCATATTAACTTCCTAGACTGAGACATTCTCTATTGTTTGAGGTGTTTTGTCAACTGTAAAAAGAAAAACATCCGACAACTCTTCCCATAGTACAGAATTGTTGACTGGTATCAAGCACACACTTAGATAGCCAGATAGGGTAATTTAATACTCCCTCCATCCCAAATTATAAGGCATTCCAAGAATCTTGGAGAGTCAAAGGATCTCAAATTTAACCAAATTTATATGATAAGATTATAATATTTATGAAACTGATTAAGTATCATTAGATTCTTCATTAATTATATTTTCATAATATACCTATTTGATGTTATAAATTTTTGTAATTTTCTCTATAATTTTGATCAAACTTAAGATGCTTTGACTCTCCAAGATTCTTGGAATGTCTTATAATTTGGAATGGAGGGAGTAGAATGGTAGTATTTTTTTTCTTGAACACGCAAGAGAGCTGCATATCATTGTATTAAAAAGAAAACACCGGGTAGAGAAACCCTTACAAAACACACACCAACACCCCACCGCTCAAACAACTGGATCGCCCATCATACACCACAAACACAAAACACTACCATGACCAGGAGGAGAAAAAAACCCTTTAAGTTCCCTCAAGAGATAAAGCAGATAGACAAGCAATGCCCTTAGCACATAAAAAACACAGAGGCTACATTGTTTCCAAATGGTCCGAGTGCCGAGAATTACAATGGTACTTAGACCTTGCTGAACCTGTCTGACCACCCCTTTGTTGATTCTAGAACAGCAGCCATCAAAGGAAGACTCTCCCCGTTGTGGTGAGAGGTTCTGAAGCCCCACCCTTTGTAGTAGCCCAAACCAAAACTGCCATGAGAGAACAGATGCCAACAAATGGTGATTAATTGTTTCTCCTTCCTGATCACACAATGGGCAGCGAGGAGGATGTTGCAAACCTCGGCAAGCCAGCTGGTCAGCCCCAACATTTGTTATGGGCAACCAACCACGTGAAGCGATATTTACCCAGAGTCCAACCAAATGGGTTCCCAAGGGCAAAAAGAAACTGATCCTTGAAAGAAACCATCATGAGCCGACCTCGCTGAATATTCCCTGGATGGTACAAGGCACCAAATGTTCCTATCATCCACTTCGGGCTGCAAATTCATTTGAGCAATGAGATCCCACAGATCAAGGAACTCAGCAAGGATACCAACATTCAACAGCCCCTGTAAGTCAGTGACCCACGTCAGATCGGTGAGAGCCTCCAAAACTGTCTGGCTGTTGGCTCTCCACTTGGGTACCACGGTGAAGAGACAGGGAGCAATATCAGCTATACGTTGTCCATGTTGTATCATCAACTTATCTAACAGGATGGTAGTAGTAAAGATATTTTATTTTAGCCAATATTGTCAAACTAATTTTCTGTTGTTCCACTTCTGCATGGCAGGGATGAGGAACTCTTGGGCCAAGCTCTTGATTTAAATGATAAACTACAAATTCTGCTTGAGAAACATGATTCGATTGCATCAGGTTCTCCTTTATCTGCTTACGTAATAGATGTTATGAGTGAGGTGCCATCAGGAATGGCTTTAAACCTAGGAGCAAATGTTCCTCCACAAGCTGCAGTTTCTACAACCATAGTACCAACCAATGTTTTGAATGACGAAGATGAAGAAAATGAAGATGATGAGTTCTCTATGCTAGCTCGAAGGTTACACTGTCCTGATGCCAATCTTGACATGTGATTCTTAGTTTTGTTTTCCTTTTATCATCCAGAGCTGACTGTTACTTTGACCAGGAACTCAAAATTTCAGTCGACAAACACCCCGAGCACCTCTTCATCAACCATCCATGATGAAATATCAAGTTCTACAGCTTTTGTTCCCACAACATCACCATCCATTGAAAGCAATGCATTGTCTCTGCATGATCCTCCAGCCCCAGTGAGGACATCTCCAGAGGAGCAGGTTATTAGTGACCTTCTTGCACTCACCATATCATCAAATCTGTCAGCATCCTATACCCCGGTAATACCTGAACCAGGCTTGAATCAAGGCAGCTCACCCACAAGTGGGCATCCGCGGGCTATATCTGCAACTTATGTCGCTCCGTGGGCTCAGCCTCAGTCTCAGACCACAGGAAGTCAACAACTGACACCCACTCAAGCACAGTTGTCTTATAGCTCATTTGCTTACCCGCCGCCACCCTGGGCTTCACAGGACAACACCGAATTGAACCCTTTTGTAGCATCATCATCATCATCATCTCAGCACCAGTCCACTTCGAGCACTCCTATCATGCCACCGAACTTGAGGCCTCTACAGCAATCACATTCTTTTGGGGTACCACTTCGATCCGCGAGTTTGGACTCACCAATAAATGGGAACCTGAAGGAACCACTGTCTGCTGGGGCTCGCAGGCCATCTTATGTTCCTTCCAACAAGTTTTTCGATGACTTGTTTGAGAGAAATTCGGATGGCAGCCTGAAAGTAGGAAGTACAATTGGCGGTGGCACTACGAGCCCATACAAGGCATAGTGATGTCTATGGAAAATGAAGTGTAAAGATTGTCAACGTGCAAGCTTGTTCGCTCGCTTGTCCTGGCGTTTGATGTTACCAGCTGCCTGCATCTTCTTGAGGTTTCCTCTTTTCAGCTTAGACTGATTTAGTTGATGCTTCTGTGGAACTTGCTGACCTTTTCATAAATAATGTTGCCAAACCAAGCTATGTGAAAGGGTCAGCCTATCTGTTAGCCAGACATCTTGAATGGCAAAAGGTGATCCTTCCTAAATCGTGTAAGAAAACGGGCTTGCTTCTATATGTACAGTTTTTAAACGGGTTTAGAGATAGAAATAGTTTGTTGTCTCCAGTTGGAGTAACTCAATAATGATTCAACTTGTAGGTCAAGTTGACACGCAACTGTAATCGCCATACGACGAGCTATTCGTCGCCTTTCTTTTTGTATGGTACAAGAGGGGTGCACCCTACTGAGAATTTTATTAAGAAACTAACAAGTTACAACAAAGAACCAAGAAAAAAAAGAGAGGGAAGAAAGGGACGTGATACTGGGCCTCTTTAGGGATGGATGGGCATTTGGATTACATGAAACATTCAATCGGGTCATTCCGATTTCCAAATCTGATACTAAAACATTGTCTTGAGAAAGTAGTACACGAAATTGGGATTCAGAGAACCGAGCAGGTGCTCGGGTGGCTAGCACAGCCAGCAGCGTGTAGCTGGCGTGAGTTCGATTCCCAGGAATCGCTACTTGCGTCTCTCATCGGGGTTCGCCCCTAATAATTTCTGTTGTCTCTCACGCATAGAGCCACAGAGGGAATACGACGTGCCCGTCGTCTACGGAGCCATGGATGGATCCGGTGATCTCATAAAGGGCGCGATGTGATCTGTGTGTAGTTGCAGGTTTGTTCGTGTACGCGTTATGAGTGTGGTGTGCGTGTGTAGGGTTGGTGTGAATCTGTACATGAGCAGATACTACAGCTCTACCCAGACGAGAGACGTAAAAAAAAAGAAATTGGGATAGTTCATGTATTTCCTAACTACGTGAAATCAGCAAAACCATTAAAAGTTCAAAAGAGTCAGAACTATTGGTAATAAAAATAGCTTTTCACAGCATTTTAGAGCAAACAGATGAGCATTACATGATGGATCAGTCCCAGTTTCATACAATTGACATTAGAAAATAGCACAATTAATCAATCACAAATGCCAAAAATCGTTAGTCTTCCACTGTTCTTGGTAAATTGGGTAGCAGGTCTAATACCCAAATTACTCAAACTAAAATTGGATTTCTAAACTTACTAACTTACTATCCAAAATAGCGACAGGGTAATTCGGGATTGGGTATTTTAGGGTCGGGTATGAGTAAAACCTATCTGTTGGTGTTTTGTACCACTGAGGAGTAAATATATTATTATGTCCGAGCAATGCGTCCTACCTCTAGAGGCTGAAGAGGTGTTCATTGCGGTGTCATGAGTGCTTGAGAGTTCAGCTAGGGAGAAAGTGTTATTGTGACCGTACCTCTGCTCTGCACAAGATGATTTAGTGACCCCCCATATGTTTCACCATGTGGTCCGACGCTACTGCACGCCAAGATTTCTTCACTCGCCACCTGTCTAATCTTATCGTATGCTTAGGTGACCTTCAACTCCCCTTCAACAGATCATCTGATGTTTACTGGCTTCTAGGTTGTCCTTGTCTACACATCACAATATGATCTTGCAGCCTTCACCTCCCCTTTAGTGGATCGTCTGGTGCTAACTATTTTTCCTATTTTCTTGATTTCTTCATAATTTATTCTCTGAACTTCACAACACTTGTTTAGATGCATCCCTAGGACCTAGGTAAATGTGTCTAACATATGGTGGGACACATGTTAGTCTTATTGATTGTGTATGTCATTTAAATCATCAAAACCCCTGAAGACATGACATGTTGTCTATGTTTGCTACAATAGTCCACACTTCATTCAACATAAATTCTGAAGCTAACAGGTGTCTGGAGAAATCCTGTTTAGCTTGCAATGCTGTGCCTCCAGCGGTGCCCCTGCCAATCATCAAGAACTTAGGTTCTGCTTTCTACAAGGTGGCTGACTCCAACCTGACTGATGAAAAGCTTAAAGCAAAAGAGAAGCTGTCTGCACCAGGAGGCAAGCGCAATGCAGCCAACCAGAAGAGTCAGAGCCCATCTGGCAAAGCTGGTCCCAAGGATGGACTCAAGAAGAAAAAGAAAAATTAAGGATCTTCTTGTGTCTTTGTTTTTTTGGTAGTGTGTAACATGCTAGTTAGTCAGGCCCTTAATGTTTTGCTTTATGGATAATAATCTTAGATCTTGGAAAGTTCTCTGTTGGAACATCAAAGGTGTTATTTCAGGCAAAAAGTGGAACTCTGTTAGGGATAGGATGTTGTAATCACAGTGTGATGTTCTCTGTGTTCAAGAGACCAAACGTGAAAACTTTGATTCTCAGTTTTTAAGAAGCTTCTGTCCCCCAGCTTTTGATTGTTATGAATTTCTTCCTTCAGTGGGTGCATCTGGCGAACTCTTAGTGGACTGGAAGGGGTCCAAATTAACTGTAACTGAGTTCTGTCCTTTCAGAATAATTACTCTCTCTCTCTCTCGATTGAAATGACTTCTCGCTTTGATAATTCCTCTTGGCTTTTGACCAACATCTATTGATGTAGACACAGTCCGATCTACTGATAGATATGATAGCGTCGATTGGTGGAGACTAGACGTTCACAATCTAAGCTTCAAACCAAGACTGACCCCCACAACCGTTACACTATTGCATCGTTGGTTATCAACCATGCGCAACGCGATTGACCTCGTCGAGAAGGCTTTCCTACAAGTGAATCGAGAACACAAACAAGAACGGGTAAACGTAGTCTGAAATTGCAAATAAATATGAGGCTTCTGAATATGAAGATGAGTTCTAGTCTTTATTTGAACAGACTAATCACCACAGGCGAACAAGATCAAGAATAAGGCCTTGGTTCACAGCAAGTGACCTAATTGGTATTATTGCAGCAAACAATAATGTATGTTTCACGAGGAAAACAAGAACACAATAAAACCCAAACCCTAACGAGAGTGGCGGCAGCTAATTATAGAGTCTTGGACGTCACCCTCCCTAGACGCGCCCCTAATGGGATCTAAAACGATACATGACCCAACTGACTAAAAGACGGTGTCACAGCACCTTGGCAGATTTTGGACGCTGACTTGTTTCGATGATTTCTGTTGACTCCTGATGAGTTTTGACGTAAAACCAAAACCATTGGTTAGTTTATCAAATTAGCTTTCCAAGCATATGTGGACCATCGAAAACGGAGTCCATATGTGCCCTAGACGTTGATTTTACTTGGGACTGCTCCTGGATTCCAAGGTGGACTCAAACTTGATTTGGGCCTCCATCTTGGTGACTCGATCCGGATAAGCTTTGGGCCTCCTTCTCGATTTGGACACCCTTGCTAATATCCTTGGCCTCCATGTGATTCTCCAAGCATGATTGTATGCATGGAGGTCACATCCTCATCATCCTCCCCTTCTTGATGAAAAGTCGTCCTCGTCGTCGATTGTACTTGAAGTCGATCCTGCACATCATGAAGACAAATGAGTTTGCCAAAATAATGGGAATGGACAATGTTGTAAGAAAGAATATGACCACATGTCCAAATTTGCAGCGTGTCTTTTCCTATAATCATGTAGTCTCCTCGATTGAAATGCACATGATCTTTGTCAATACCATCCTGCAAAAGATTAGTACTATAGCAAGAAACATATGCTCCCCTTCTTTGGATTTAACTTGTGTCCGTAAAGCAAGACTAGAGGAATATGGCATGACAAAAGTATTGACTTTAAAGTCCTCTAACTGATCACAATTTTGCCCAATAAAAGGAGAATTCAGATGTTGGGTGAAACAATCACACAAACATCGAATTTGAACACAAGTGGAAAATGGTATTCATTTCCTCTTGCTTCAGTACATGTCAGAGGGAGTATTTATAAAGGTCCTAGCCTTCGTAACTTGTGTACAAATGACTATTTTCCCCCTCTTTATTCAATACAACCCCTCTAAACTACAGGGGCGAAGTTGTCTTTTTACTCTTCAAGACTTCATTCTTGACGTCATCTTGTCAATCTTCAAAGATGCTTTCATCAAGGATGTCTTTGCATCCTCCAACTTGAGAGTTCTTGTATTGAATCTTGTTGACTTTACACGTTGAGCGAAGTCCAAAATCAATCTTCGCTCTTGAATCTCTTTGCCACTTTTGCTTATTTTGAGAGAAGCCAAAATTTCTCCTTCGCTCTTGAATCCTGCCAGCAAACTTTGACATAAAATTTTGGTGGTCAACTCCGAAGTTTCAGGGCTGTGTTTTCTAGCGAAGTCAAACCCCCAACATTAGATTTGTACAAATATAAACTCATTGTACCATATATTGTCCATTGTTGTTATATTTGCCAAAAGCATGATATGTATGTCTAGAGAACCATGGCAAATCAGCATACGCACGAAGTTTCTCCTCCAAATAACTAAGATTACATAGAATATCAAATTCAATATAACCCAAAGTATTTAAAAAAGACTATAATTTCAGCTCATCAACATCACTAGCATTATGAATAACTTCTCTATTTTCAATACAAGTGTTTGATTTGAACCTACATATAGCATGATCATTCATTAATGGTTGCATGGGTATAACAGAAATATCATCATGCGTGTCATGTTTATCACAAGGAACATCAAGCAAATCTTCTTGTGAGAAAGGTAAAACAAGCGGAGGTCCACTAACATTTGCTCTATCATAGCATGATTGGTGGAAAAATTCAGCACATCAAGAAAACTATCACCTTCCGTGAGTTTAGTTTCATGGGCATTACCTTTGCTCTTATTGTTAGGAGTAATAGATGATGGTTCTGAACTTTCACATGAGCCTGTGAGCACCTCATTTTCTATCACATCATCCTCGCTCTGGTGTACATTGTCCTGCAAAAGATTAGGCATACCACGAGCTAGGAATAATAGTAGACTGATCTAGTTGATGCACCTCATCATTTGAATTAATTACAGGAGATGGATTAACAAACATTTCTCTCATAAGAATTTTCATATCGTCCCATGTGTGAGGTTTATCTGAAGAACTTAAAGACTCCCACCAAGTTAATGCAGAATGTCTCAAAACACTAGTTGCATTTTTAATCTTCCTCCGTTCACACATATAACATTGTGCAAAAATATTATCTATTTTAGTTTCCTACTCAATGTACTCATCAGCACCAATACCAATAACATTGTGCACCGGATTTGTGTCCACCGGATGTGAACAGTGGACATGATTGCATTTGAAGAAATCAGGCATAGCAACTTCGCGTTCGGTGTGCACCGTATGTGGGAGCACCAGACAGGGACTCCAGTGAGCCCTGCCACCTAGCTAGGGAGCCAATGCACTCATCAGACATGTCTGGTGGTGCATTAGACTCTTCATCAAACTAGGTTCCAGAGAGCATTGCAACCGGGACTTCAAAGCTGTGTACTCACCGGACATGTCCGGTGAGCACCGGATGGGAACGGCTAGTGTCAAAACTAGTTATTGGAGCTGCACCGGATGTGTCCGGTGTGAGCACTAGGAGTGCACCGGACACATTTGATGCCTTTGTGATTGTTGAGTGGAGGAGTAATAGCTAGTTGCTTGGCTTGGGGCTATAAATACCCATTGGAGTCCTCTTGCCACTTTGTTCAATTGAAGAAACATATTGGAGAGCAAGGGGGAATTCATGCCTAGTGGGGTGATTGAGACTTGATAATCGTAAGATTAAGGACCTCCTTAGTGCATAGAGAGTAGCAAGTGTGCACCCACTCTTCTCATTAGGCTTGGTTGGGTTGAGCAAAAGGACTCTAGCTCAATCGGTTAGAGCTTTCCGGCAGCACCCCCAGGTCCTGAGTTCAAATCCTCGTGGGAGCGAATTTCAGGTTGGGGGTAAAAAAATCCCCTCGCTGTGCCTCCCTGTGGTGGTGTCCCAACCTGGGTGTTGTGGCAGTGGTCGCCGGCCCAAGCTACGGTCTGCTTCCCGGGTGAGGCCGGGGTTTGGGGATTTTCTCAGTCGGGGTGCTGAGACTTTCTTCTTAGTATAAAAACCGTGGGGGTGGTCTTTCCCCACCGGCCGAGTTTTTTACTCTTGGTGATCGACATCACCTAGACAGTTTGGTGGCGATTGGAAGCTTGGTAATTTCTCGGTGGTGATTGTAAGAGACCTAACTCATGGTGTGAGCGGTTGTGTGTGATTCACCGCGTCGGAGTGACAAAGAATTAGCCCGTAGAGAGCACTTAGTCCTTGCGCGGATCGAGGGGGTGCGCGGGTGCTCCAACGAGCACTGGTGGGGAGTGCCGACTCTCTGATACCTTGGCAAAACATCGCCGTGTTCCTTTCCCTTTCATTACTTTGATTATTTACATTTGACCAATTACATTCTTGTTTTTACATTCTTAGAATTGCCATGCTAAAGGAAGATTGAAACTTAGGGTGCAAAACTTTGTGCGATAAAACAGAAACATATTAGGATTAGGCACAAATGGTGAAATGAGCTAAGCGGTAGGATTTAATTGTTATGCGAAAATTTAGAATTACCTCAATTCACCTTCCTCTTGGCATCTCGATCCTTTCACTGAGGACGGGACAGGCTCTAGGAGGAGAGCTGCATTAGGCCAAGGTATAGGATTTGCAGACTACGTCAAGCCAAAGGGCTTCACTAGAGAGCCAAGGCCGAGGTGGTGGCGTGAGATAGTCGGGACAGAAAAAAGACGCAAGGGTGAGTTGGTGCGTGAAAAAAATCCAAAGAAAAAGTAGAGGGCTCGCTAGTCGCTGCGCACCCCTGGTAGATGAGGCTGACGGGGGAGATTTGAATCTCCATAAAGTAGAGGCTTGAGTTAGAGTCTATTAGATTAATTTTTTTCTCTAGAAAAAAAAATGAGTAAAGGCTCTATTTCGGATCCTTGTCGGAGATGCTCTTGTTTTCTCATTGTCCATATTATCACAACATTTGCGCACCCCTGGTAGATGAGGCTGACGGGGGAGATTTGAATCTCCATAAAGTAGAGGCTTGAGTTAGAGTCTATTAGATTAATTTTTTTCTCTAGAAAAAAAAATGAGTAAAGGCTCTATTTCGGATCCTGGTCGGAGATGCTCTTGTTTTCTCATTGTCCATATTATCACAACATTTCTTGCCAGTTCCCACAAATCAATATAGTTGTTACATACAATATGCACACACGATGGAGCCAGGCAGCCAAGCTACTTACCTACGTTTTGGTATTTGTACAACTTGGCACAAAACAGGTAGTACCCGAAGTTGACGGCCGCCATCACGGTGAGCAACCAGTACAGGTTTTCAAGCCTGGACGCATTCATGTTGTTTGGCAGCCACGCAGTGGTGGTCCGGACTACGTCGACGAGAGCGGTGCTCAGGTAGAATCCGAGAGCGATTATCACGGCGACCATGCCCGTGGACGTGTTCTTGAGCGACGGCGGGAACTCTTCGTAGTACAGCGTCACGCCCCCGGGGAAGTACAGTGCCTCGCCAGCGCCGGCCAACGCAAGCGGTAGGACTAGCCACATCGCCGACAGTGGTGAGACCCACGCCGGGTGGACCTCCTCGCCGTGCGCGCGCACGGTCGCCATGCGATGACGCTCAACGGCGGCGGACGCGGCCAGGCTGAGGATGGCCAGGACGTGGCCCGCACCGATGCGCTGCAGTGGCGTCGGGGTGTGTCCAGTGAGGCGCCGCCAGAGCGGGAGGAGCGCGCGGTCGAGGAGGACAAGGGATACGACAATGGAGACGAGGATGACGACGCTCATGGAGCCCGCTGGCACGGTGAAGCGACCCAAGGCGCGGTCCATGGCGAGGGCCTGCAGGACGGTGAAGTTGATCTGCGTGCCGAACGCGACGCTGAGGACGATGGACGCGCTCCAGAGCGGCAGGATGCGGAGCACCGCCTTGAAGTCCTCCACCTGCTGCACCGTGCATATGCGCCACGGCCGGACCACCGACCCATCCACTGTGGCGACGTCGCCGGCGGTGATCTGTGCAGCGCGGTTCAGGAACCTGCGATCGGGTGCATGTGGAAACAGATGCCACTGTCAGTATAGTCAAACCTTGATACATATTTTGGTGTGTGGACAATCTCCTTGCATTGATCCCCTGATTACAGATCATGATCTGTAATCTTTAAAGTGGAGCTGTTTAGTGCCACTCATATATATGCAACGAATTTCCGCCTTTCGGTGGGCTCAACGAATTTCAGGTTGGGAAGTATCCTTTCCCCTTCGTGTTGAGCGCTAAAAAAACCTTTGATACATGTATGGTGAATATTCCTTGTTTTAAACAAATATGTTACATGCTTATACTAAAACTTCAGTCTTGCTTTTTGGATATCTATAATATCACTTTGAATTTTGTGGCAATTAACAAAGAAATATAGACATGCCTCAGTCTGAAAATGTTCTAAATGGCTACTTCAAACTAAATCGAATATACTTACAGTTTTTGAACGTTTACGCAATCAAGCATATGAGAATTTTTCTATCCATATCTTTTCTATATACTGATACAACAGTGCTTCAATAATATTATAGTACTATTCTGTTTTACGTAACATATACATGCCCTGTTCATCTGTCTTATAATCTGTCTTTTTCGGTTTGTTTTTTCAGCCGGAACAGTATTTTTCTCTCACAAAAAATCAGCCAACAGTGTTTTCAGCCGGCTTAAAATTCCAGCCGAACGGCCCCACAATATAAAGATAGCGATTGATAGGCCTTGTGTAACGCAAGCATCATGGGCTTTCCCCAAGTAGTGTACTCCTAAGGGTGCATTTGGATTATAGAATCGTTTCCATTCTCGTTGGAATCCGGAGAAACCATACCAAACGCTGTAACCCTGAAATGCTTTTGGCTCAGAACGATTATGTGGTTTCGCACTTTTTTGCCTGGGCATGACAAACGACTCCATCCTGGTTCTAGTGATTCTGTTTCTGCTTTCTGCTACACTAGGTACCACATTTTTTTTTCTAGTTATCTTTTTTAAGTGCAACGAGTTAAGATGAATTGCATCTAAGATATGCTTCACCTATAAAACAATTCTGAAATTTTTCGAAACATACTTTTAATTATATGTTTTTAATGAAAAAATATATTTTTTAGAATCAGAATCTAGCCCATCAATCAAACTTTTTGCTAAAGGGATTTTAATTCATCACTAAAAAAAATTTCTAGAGATAATCTAAATCCTAAATGTTTTTATAGGAATCTGGATCCCTACCCGACACACCCTAAGAAAGATAGACATGCATCACTGCCTGGACTAGGTCTCCGCACCTTGTGTGAACTTGTACACACCTACAAGATGATGATTTTGACCGCAGGGAAAACTTTTTCTATACAATTCTCGTCCGGCAACCTCTGATTAATTCGGACCGCTGACATTTGAAGGACAGTAACGTTTTGGTTATAAAAAACAAACATAATTATCGAACAAGTTTTTTCAAAACTATGAAGATGTTATCATTTTAAATTTTTATTGAAAAGGACGATATCATATTATTAAATAGATTGATATGAGTAACCTATGATCATTTCTCGCTTTAGTTTCCCTTTTATACATCTCATTGATTGTAGGATGAAATCAGATAAAATATGAACGAATATTACATATATGAATGTGGGTAGTTGTTTCTTTATCAAATTCTAGTCTGAACAATGATAGCGCGCGCGTGTATATATATATATATATATATATATATATATATATATATATATATATATATATATATATATCCCGTTTCATCCCTAATTGACTGTAAGCGCTGCCTCCACCTTCCTAAAAATAACATAAGGACATATAATAGTTAATATTGTCTTGCATATTAGACTACATTGTTCTTTACTCTATCTGTCTTGTCCCCCAAAATGACTAAATTATACGTTTGTCTTAAGGCAACCATGTACGACCAAGTTTATATAGAGAAATATCAATATATATGATCTCATATAAGTATCATCAAATCGTCATGAAATATATTTTCATAGTTGAATAACTATTTGGATACATAGATTATCCATAATAAAATGACTGTCTGATTTTGATGTGCTGCCATCACTGCCGGGGCTGATACTGGATCCTCATCTACATGGGTAAAGAAGGCGGCAGTAGGCAATGGATCACTGACTGTGGGGTCACTAGAGGGTGGTGGCAAGAAAATAAATGAAATATTTCAGAGGGAGCATGATAGGGATAACATAAATTGTGAGCCATCAAATAGATAATATATCAAAATAGGTGGTTATAGCGTCAATTGGAGATGGTGGTAGGTTGTAGTCTCCCTTGACATCATTCTTTTGTTTTTTGACAAGGTCCCCTAGGCATCCTTAACAACTACATACCACCCTCCGCCCCAAAATAGTTGACGCTTTAGGATTTAAATTTTGTCCCAAATTAATTGTCATTATTCTCACTTCCCAATGTGCCTTTCTCTCAATACATCCTTTTCTTTTCCCAATAAAGCTCTATCTCTACTATCCGCTGGGCACAACATGTAAAGCAAATGTGGAAGCTATAATAAACAGACCACAACAATTAGCTAAGAGAAAGTATAGTAAAGGGCTATAAGTGAGATGTATGCTCAGGTGGAGATGGGGGAGAGAGAAGAAACAGGCTGTAAGCTTATAGCCGGCTTAGATACAATAACTAATAAACTTTGTGAGAGAGATAAATGTGCCATGTATTAATAGTGAAGAGCTAACTATTATAGGGTGGACTAAGAGGTGGGCTGCAAAGATTCGTATAACTGTATTATTAGCCTTGCTCTAAGTCGAACAGGCCATGTCTGGTTGTAATTAAAGTGCTTTTATATTGGGATTTGAAGCAGTTCAATTTTATATTTTCTAAAAATAATCTAAACTAGTTTATTTCCTAAAAAATGCCGCTAATTATAGACTAGAAAATATGAACACAATATCCAATTTTATTACTAAAAATATAATCAATCCGTTAGCAATATCCAATTTTATGAACACAATATCCAATTTTATTACATATTATTTTGTTTCTATTCTTAGTGTTTTATTTGGTCAGTCATGTCTGTATTTATTTAATTAATCATTTTGTACTATATTCTATCCAAAGTTAGCCAAGCATCCATAGTGAATAGAAGATTTGGAGGACGACAGGATCCTCTCAGGCGTCATGCTTTATCATATATATATACATCGATCATATTTAGATATTTGAACTAGCCATCAAGAGTTCTCTTTGTCTATCTTTAGGTTTAAAATGTAGCACAAAGTGATGATTTAAATAAATAACGAGCAAAACACTAGAAGTAAGTACAAATAAGATCCAAATATCTCTATACTTGCTGCAATAGACACACTATATTTGCATACAAATTTGATGCTGGTTTAGTATTTTTCTGATTCAAAATGAGTTAGTTATGGGTTTAATCTACTAGTTTTTTTATTTTTAGAAAAATATAAAACCATATTTGAAATGTATTGGATGGCCAAACCTAGTATTGCTAATTATGTGGTCAAAGATTTTTGGTTTTAGAGTGGCATGGTATAAAAACAAACTTGCATAATACTTGAATGGATAAAGATGGTGTTTTCCGATATTTAAAAGTATATTTCATGAATCCAATATAATATTCATGTCATTAATAATTCAATATGTTTTAGAAATCCATAGTCATAGCTAGAAAATGTTGACCACACTAAAATATTTTTTTGGATGTTGTATATTTATACAAACAATTATGGTCGCAAAGGTTTTCATTTTTAGATTTTCTTTTGTTCATAAAAGCTGACTGATTCTCTGAAGAGATAAACCATGACGGCTTAGTGGACCTTCAGCGTGCTTTTTGTGCATGGGGTAGAGCTGGTGAAGCTTAAAAAAAATATAGCATATTGACTCTTCTTATTTGTTACTCCATGTTTATAGGGCGCAGTTTAATATGATAGAGCATCCCAAGTTACACTTTGATAATTGTTTATTTCATATATTGTTTATGATTATAAAGTTATGAGTATTGTATGGTACATTTAATTACAAACCTAACTGTATCAAAGTTGTATCACAATAATTAAAAATTGTTGGTCAAAGGTTGTCAAGTTTGAATCCTAATATGTGTTTGCGTCTTATAAACTGGATTGGATGGACTAGTTGTTTTGAGTTAAAGAGAAAAAAAAATGTGCTCTTTGCTATGGTAGCAACAGTGTTGCTTACTTTTTAGGTGGGTCAGAGCTGCCTGAAGCTACGCAAAATGTTCAAAGGCGTCTTGTTCGTACCTGAAGCTGTCGCTTGGAGTAGCAAGGCCAATAGTGTCGCTGATGACGTTGCCGTCCCTATCACTGCTGCGTGTTCCGTGGTAGAACCTCAACTCCTCTGACGTGTCCAAGTTGACTTTCCATTTCCTGGCCGCAGCAACAGCCACCCTGGCGAGCCCCGTGAACGGGCTGCCCCGAGCGCCTGGCCGGCGGTAGTACGGCGTGCCGACGAGCAGCATCAGGAGCCCCGCCAAGCTGGCGGCGCCGGAGATGGCGTAGCCGAGCCCCCATGACACGTTGTCCTGCACGTAGACGATGACCGTGGAGCCGATCACGGAGGACGCGTAGAAGAAGATGAAGTACCAGTTGAAGAGCACGTCGCGGTCGGCCGCGGCGTCGAACTGGCTGGCGCCCAGCGTGGCCTGGTTGAACCGCGCGCCCCCCGCGCTGACGCACAGCATGAACACCGCGGCGTACAGCGCCGCCATCTGCCCGGTCGAGGCTTGTTCGCACGGGCCAGCAGCGCCGGGCTGGCACGCAGCCGGCCGCAGGACGTTCAGGCTCGCCGTGAGAGTGAACATGACCAACGCCTGCGAACGCGCAGTTGCTGTGGAAAGTTTGTCTAGGCGCCACGGTATTTTTTTTTAGAGAACGTGCTATAGTACGTGTTTCATTACTGACCAGCACAGAGAAGACCATGGCGACCGCGACGACAGGGTAGCAGCCAAAGAAGGCGTCGGCGATGATGGCTCCGCCGACTGGGGCCAGGCTGAGGCATCCGAGGGCGATGCTGGAGATCTGCGCGGCGTCGACGCGCGGCACGTTGTACTTCTTGACGAGGTAGACGACGAAGTTGCTCGTCGCGCCGCCCCTTGCCACCCCAAGCCCGAGCATCGCCACTGCGCCAAATCAGACGCACGTATACACTATACATGGAACGGGGAGCTCAAAATATTATCAGCACATGAGAGGCAGACAGACCTGCGAGGAAGGGGAAAGTGATCCAGCCCCCCGTGTTCTTGGCATCACTCGGCTGCTGGAGGGACTCGTGATCGACGACGCTAAGGTTACGAGGAGGCAGTTGTTCTTGAGACCCGTTGGCCTCCATTCTTCTGCTGTATCTCCCTGACCCTGACTGCTCGGCCCATACTTGCAAGCTCCTTATTACTCTATATATATGAGAATGAGATGAGCACAGCACAAGTCAGACTGGGGCTAATGTGGCTACGGTACTGAAGACGACGAGCCGAATAATAACATTGGAACTTGGAAATGGCCACCTATCCCTTTGGATAGGAAAATGTCAAAGCACGTCTAGTTCAACCATTCATCTGAATTTCTTTTAGGGGCGTTTGGATCTTTTATTTTGGAGGAATTGAAATTTGATATTCCACAACTTTTCCAGGTTCACTCAAATTCGTTAGGTTGGAGATAAAAATTGATTCTATAGATCATCAAGCTATGTTTTTACTTTGTAATTTATAGCACGCTCTTCAACTCGCTTCCTACAGTAGAAATGCAACATATAAGTTTTTCCCTAGTAGGATTAACAATAGTATACAAATATATACCATATACAACCATATTAGCTTAATTAATCTATGTCTAAACTATAATTATTAGAATGAATTCAATTTGAAGGATCCAAACGGGGCCATTCTCATTTCATCTGAATTTCTTCATTGCGAGACTCCGGCCCCTAGGTCGCGCTCTCGATGGTAGGTGGTGGGGCAGGCAATCCAAGCTGCTGCCACCCTTTAGGCCCACGTACCTGCTATGAAGACGGTGGTGTGTTCTTCTCACCGGTCCAGAGTGAACTTAGGTTGCTTCTTGCCATGGCGACGGCTCGAGGCTTGGTGCATGGCGAGGCAAGGTCTATTTGGGCTTTCAGCTTTTGCTAGATTTGCACATGTAAGGGATGTCACGGCGGTGATGCGTGAGGATTTGGCGGTGGTATGCCATCCACAACAATGACAGCAAGTAGGGGGGATGGCGGATCCACTGTCGGATCCCACAATCCTAGGGGCTGATCTGCACCATCAGAGCCTGTGCTACCGCATGTAAGTAGCATGGCACAACGACAATGGTTAGGCCATGCGTGGGCGGCGCCACTATGGCATAAGGAGCTTTCATATAATCAAAATATAATCAAGGGTTTCATATAATCAAAATATGAAGGATATGGCTTAGTGTAGCTCTCGGTTGCTTTAAGGGGCACAACGGGGAGGCCGAATCTATAGAAGTCAGGCACTTTCCAACCATCAGGAGCTTTCATATAATCAAAATATAAAGGATATGGCTTAATGTAGCTCTTGATTGCTTTAAAGTGCATGATCAGACTCATTCTAAATCTTTATGCAGATTTTCTTTAAATCGGCTTAAAACTTCGTCCCATGGGGTATGATCCCCGGTTTATGAAGTATTTGCATATATATTAGCTTGTTGACTTCTAGATGGTGGTCTAGGAGAATTCGACAACACTGTATCATGAGAAAAAGACATGAGGAGCTGCTGAATTGCTTTGGGCTCATGTAGTAGAAACTGATGATCGTGCAAATGTAGTCATTGATAAAACAGCACCACCCCCTTAACTTAGCCCTATTGATTTCTGATGATGAGAGGCTAATTTGGACTGGTTTGCCAATACATAGCTTGTCTGCCACTCGAAAAAGCCGAATGACATCCCATATTGTGGTTGGCTAGAGCAACCAGGGCTGATCAGCTAATAGACACATCTTGAGGCAAAACAAGATTTCAGATTTCTTTTCCTCCCTTTTGTCATGACCATCCATGAATTGGCTAAGATTTTCATGCATATGAATCCAAAAAAGTCTAACTTGGTCGGCAACCATCGCAGTCCATTCATCACGTGTAATGACAGGTCTATGGGGACGATGATTTGTTTTTACCTCAGATTTAGATGTAGCATGAAGAGGTTTGAAGTTGACATCCTAGATCTTCTTGATAGCTCCCCGCCGATCCACCTTGAAGCATGCTTAGGGCATGCTCCAGATCGGCAACTGTTCGGGCCTTCGCCCTCTCCTCTAGCATCTTGCGAACTCCTTAGGGAGTTGATCAGCCGAGGGCTTGATGATGTTGCCTTGATTCTTCGTATCAATCTTATTGTATAAAATTGTCATAGTAGATCTATTTGATTTTCTTCTCAGTAGGAGTTACCAAAAAGTGTGTTGACGCTAATTCGGATCACACATCAGCTAGAGTTAGATCACCGGAGCCGCATATGGGCTAGATACTCAGCAGCGGAGAGAGATCCCAATGGCGAGGCCGACTAGCAGGTCAACGAGGCCGATCAGACACTCGTTCTTTGCTAGATAAACTCGTGAACACCTCTCGACAAGACCCATCGGGGAGGGGCATTAGGATTGGCAAGGCCACCTAGAATGCCAATGAATCTGATTCAGAGAGACGCTAGACAACAACGGGGTTGGAAGAGATAAGGGAGAAAATGAGTAGTAGATTTATTTTGATCAATTGTGTAGATGGATACCTCGATCGGCCATCATCCTCCAATATATATAGATGGAGTGATCTTACCTCAGTAGGAAACCTTCCTAAGACAACGTAATTTTCAAGTTTTTCATGAGTCTAGACCAGTTCAGATCGAATTGTTCTCAGAAGTTTCAATATTAGTCGGAAGATAGGTCAAAACTTTCGATGTTGGAGCATCTTCCCAAGGGCGTAATATCTTCATCCGGACTCCAAACTGGATGTTATATGTATGTTTTTGACTATCTCGACGAGAGGAACGAATTGGTGAAGTCCATTATATATTTTGACACTTTACAAATTGGACAATTTTATGTTCATTATCATGTTGATCCTATTTTCAAATACAACCCAAGCTGGGTCAAATATTGCATGTAGAAATCATATGTAGAAACTACTTTCATTATTTAGCTAAAACCCATCTAAATAACCACCCTTGGATTGATATGATCCGATGATTGCCTTATTCAAACTTCAAACTTAAGGACTATTTTTGGAGTCAGTTGCTGCTCAAAGTCACGCCACAAGTCTAGGTCTTCTTCAAAGCCTCAAGATACACCATCATCGATGACAGGAAGAAAAGTTTATTCTGGGAAGACATCTGGGTTTAGGGCCAATCCATCTAAGGAGATTGTGCTTTTTGCCTCAGAAAGCTCATGCCGCTAAGGACGAGGAAGCGCCAGCTGGTCCGTGAGGCTCTGTAAAATAGGAATTGGATACTCTAGATTACAGAGTAAATCCACCTCTGGGATTTGTTGCAAGCGATTGTGCTAACCCCAAAAGCACCCGACCGCATGGTGTCGAACTTATTGTAAAAAAATTGTCATAGTAGATCTGTTTGATTTTCTTCCCCAGTAGGAGTTACCAAAAAGTGTGTTGACGCTAATTCGGATCACACACTAGCTAGAGTTAGATCGTCGGAGCCGCATACGGGCTAGATACTCATCAGCGGAGAGAGATCCCAATGGCGAGGCCGACTAGAGGATCAATGAGGCCGATCAGACACTCGTTCTTTGCTAGATAAACTCATGAACACCTCCCGGTAAGACCCATTGGGGAGGGGCATTAGGATTGGCAAGACCACCTAGAATGCCAATGAATCTGATTCAAAGAGACGGTAGACAACAACGGGGTTGGAAGAGATAAGGGGGAAAATGAGTAGTAGATTTATTTTGATCAATTGTATAGATGGATACCTCGATCGGCCATCATCCTCCAATATATATAGATGGAGTGATCTTACCTCAGTAGGAAACCTTCTCAAGACAACGTAATTTTCAAGTTTTTCATGAGTCTAGATCAGTTCGGATCGAATTGTTCTTAGAAGTTTCGATATTAGTCGAAAGATAGATCAAAACTTTCGATGTTGGAGCATCTTCCCAAGGGCGTAATATCTTCGTCCGGACTCCAAACTGGATGTTCCATGTATGTTTTTGACTATCTCGACGAGAGAAACGGATTGGTGAAGTCCATTATATATTTTGACACTTTACAAATTGGACAATTTTATGTTTATCATCATGTTGATCCTATTTTCAAACACAACCCAAGTTGGGTCAAATATTGCATGTAGAAATTATATGTAGAAACTACTTTCATTATTTAGCTAAAACCCATCTAAATAACCACCCTTGGATTGATATGATCCGATGATTACCTTATTCAAACTTCAAACTTAAGGACTATTTTTAGAGTCAGTTGCTGCTCAAAGTCACGCCACAAGTCTAGGTCTTCTTCAAAGCCTCAAGATACACCATCATCGATGACAGGAAGAAAAGCTTATTCTGGGAAGACATCTGGGTTTAGGGCCAATCCATCTAAGGAGATTGTGCTTTTTGCCTCTCAGAGCTCATGCCGCTAAGGACGAGGAAGCGCCAGCTGGTCCGTGAGGCTCTGTAAAATAGGAATTGGGTACTCTAGATTACAGAGTAAATCCACCTCTGGGATTTGTTGCAAGCGATTGTGCTAACCCCAAAAGCACCCGACCGCATGGTGTCGAGGCGGTCACCAAACGGATGTTACTCAGCAAGGTCCGCTTATAAGATGTTGCACTCAGGCTCCATCCGTTTTGCGGGCACAATCTAATTTGAAAAACCTGGATGCTAGTGGGGTCAACATCTTCCTCTCATCCTTTGGCTCCATTCCACCGAAGACACTGGACAACTGATCATCATGCACGCCATGATCTAGATGCTTGAGACCACTGCTACCTGTGCAATCAACTGTGTCGAAATCTATAGATCACATCCTCTATAGCTGTTCTCACATATACTCCCTCTATCCCTAAATAACTATCGTTTTTATTTTCCGAGAAACAATTTTGACTAAATATATAAAAAATATTAATATTTATGATAGAAAATTAATATCATTAAATAGATTGTTGAATCTATTTTATAATAAATTTATTTAGAAATAAAAATATTACACGTATTTTTTATAAATCAGTCAAACTAATAGTATACAAATTTAAAACAATAATTATTTAGGGACAGAGGAAGTACACGTGCGTGGAAGAGCATCTACGGAGCGCTGAAGCACGTTGTTTACCGATGATGGAAGCGGCTGACAGGATGGACCTGCCAACAACATCGTTGAATCGACAATCTCTGCGCGCTTGTTTCCTAGATATAGGAGAGAAATCTGCGATGCTTCCGAGACTCAAGCACGATGGTCGGGGCCTTGCTGCGGCTGATCAAGTTCAAAGCCGAACAGTGGATCGAGGCAGGAGCATCCCGAACTATAGGTTCACATCATGTATGGAACTCTTCTATATATCTAAATACAAAGATTCGCAACGCTCTTGAGTATTTGAGAAAAAAATGCTATATATGCTTCGTATAGAAAAAATTCAAGCTCCATACGAAATGTGTTCAGCTCAACTAAAATAATATTGCAAGCCCGAGAAAACATTAAAGCTAAATAACAAGTTCTAAAACTAATTTAGACATAGACTTTAAATGACCGCAAAGAAGACACGCTAAGGTTTATGTTTGAATATTGACGCTGAATTGGATCACACATCAGCAAGGGCTAGCACACCCGCAGTTGCAAACGACCTTGATCGTAGCAAGAACGCAGCGGATCGATGAAACCGAGTGAGGGGTTGGTTAGGCTAATGTTGAGCTTGTTCTTCGCCTAGTAGGCTCTCGAACGCCTCCTAAAAAGACCAGTCGGGGAGGAGCATGTATAGGTTGTCTTAAGGTCGGCAAGGCCACCTAGAACGCCATCAAATCTCACCGGGAGACGTGACGAACAAAAGGTAGAGAGAAAGTAGAGCAAAAGATACGATTGGAAGTCGGGATCCTCAGTCGATCGTGATCCTCTCATATTGAGGGCGGGTGGTCTTATCCCAATAGTAAACAAGTCCAAAAATGCATTCTCCAAGTTTTCCACATAAAAAGCATATCAAAAACCGATTTAGAAAATAAACCGTTTCAGACTCAGCAGAAAACCTGCCTTGGCTGGTTTGGAACCCAGCTAAGCCGGTTCTCATGGGCTTGAGGCGCTGTGGCAGGGCCGAAAACAGGGGGCTTAGTTGACTCTGTCTAGTAGAACTGGCTTAGCCAGCTTAAGAGCCGACCTAGCCGGTTTTGTCTCGGGGCAGGCGCCATCTCCTCCTTTTTTGTTTGTTTCTTCGTCGTTTGTTGCACCAAATATTTTCTAACACCTTTTTTTTTTATGTTGGGGGTGTTTGAATTCAGGGACTAAAGTTAGATCCTGTCATTAAATATGAAATATTTGTGTTTAGGTAGAAGTAAATTCACTTTTATTGTATCAACTCGAATTAATGACTGTGAATTAATCAAATCCTTCCTTTATCAAAAAAATTAGGAGGACTAAACATAAGATAATTATAAAACTAATTGTATAAGTCGTGATTAATTCGCAAGACGAATTTGCTAAGCCTAATTAATCCATGATTAGCATATGCTTATTGTAGTAGCACATTCGCTAATCATGGGCTAATTAGACTTAATAGATTCGTCTCGCGAATTAGCCGCATCTTATATTCTTATGTAATTAGTATTGTATTAGTCTATATTTAATACTTCTAAATAGTATCAAACATCCGATGTGACCTACACTAAAGTTTAGTCACCTATATCAAACACTCCTACTTGATAGCATAGTCTAATTTTCACGTGCACACTTTTGTGTGTCAACCGTCTCGTCAAGAAAACGAGGTTAATGTTTGGATATTTAAGTCAGGTATTCTCTTTTCCGGTGTAAGGCTTTTTTTTTGGGAACATGAAATTTTTTCTAGTTCTATATTTAAGTTCACGAAATTTTATTACAACTTATATTGTACCTGAGATTCACACGTCACACATCGACAAGTAGTTAGCCAGTAGAAAAGAAAAGAAAAGAAAAATTACGAGGATTGCCATTTGTCGAAGCCCCGGGACTGGGATGTGGGATACCTCGAATGGCGGCGCGGCGAATCGAAGAATCTCCCCGGTCACCGGCGAGTTAGCACGGCCAGAAGTTCCAGCAGGCGGTGTGGACTGCGATGCCAGTGCGTGGATTGATTCCGACAGCCTGAAGGATCGAAGGTGGAGGTGAAAGATGGAATCTGACAGCATCCATCGGAGCTCGAGCTGCTGCTGCCTGCCTGTCTGCCACCAACTCGGCTTTGTTATCCTGGTGCTCATCCAGTGTGACCTACTACTTGTGAGTGTGAGTAGTATTTTGCATATTTTTTAGTTTCTATGTCTGAAATTTTTATTTCTACCTGTTTGGTCGGGCTTGGGGTAGGATTAGGGATGAAAACGGATGGGATACGGACGGATATTACTGATATCGTATTTGTTTTCATATCTATATCCGGATTTGGATTCGAATACGGATAGTATAAAAAATGTCGGATGAAATACGATTAGATATCGACATCATAAATATGTGATTTAAATATTCGGATACGAATACGGTATCGGATGTTAAATATCCGGACTCGGATACGGACGGATTAAAACCCCTCTAAACGAATTCGGTCTCGAATACGGTCGAAAAATATCTATACCGTTTTCATCCCTAGGTAGGATACTAGGATAGAGGGAATTGGGGAAATATTATTCTCAGGCTAAGTATCTTGTTATTTTCTGGTAGAACAATCCTCAACTACCCGCACTCATAGACCTCTATATTCATCCTCTATACGTCCTAGTCAGCAAGATTCTCTCCTCTATACTCAATTCTCTCGTACCCATCCATCCTCTATATCATCCTCTATCCACTATGGGACCCACTTGTCACTTTATCTAAATATATCCATGTGTGATCTAGTTTTAAAGGATTTATTGAGACGAATTTAATGGTGAAATCGAAATTTAATTTAGATTTTTGGTTTATGAGTTATAACATTTTTTCCTTTGTTTAGCCAGTGAGGCCCGCCACGGTAGAGTATAGAGTAAGCACAGTACCACTCTACATATAGAGTGAGAGAAATAATATAATATCGTTTTAGAATATCCAGTGTAACAGTTTTTACTCTATATTCATACTCAAACTTTAGAGTGGTACTCTTACTCCTGTCGCTGTCGTGGCATTATTTAACTCACGGTCCTCAGCGATGATTTTTGATTTGGCAGGAATTGCGTTGAATAGTCCTCCAGTTTAGTTTTGTGCTTCCAAGAAGACCATGAACCTTAGAGATCCATCCCCTCCCCCCCACCTACCTTTTGGAAAACCTCCATGGCAAATTCTTGGAGGATTGCAGCGGCGGGGTGGGCCATAACCGTATTTGGTTGGTATCTGTCGCCCATCATCAGCTTGCTCCTGAACAAGATCCTTTCCAACATCGGCTTTGATGCCTCGCGAAAGCTTCGCGAACTGGAGATTCACACTATCGCAGAAATGAAGCAGGTGCTGAGGGACATAGAGGATCAGAGGATGCAGAGAAAAGCGAGAAAAGAAAGATCTGCTGTGAGCACACTCGACTTACTGGCCAAGGATGTGAAGTCAGCCTTGTACCAAGGAGAAGACATTCTGGATCTCATCGATTATTACCAAATCGAGAAGAACATCATTGGTGACGGTGATTCTGAGCTACAATGCAGCAGTTGGCTCGATTGGTTGTTCCAGTGCCTCTCCAAAGCCATCAGGGCTTGTGTTACCTGTTGCAAGGGGAGTTGGTTGGGGCGATTCTTGCGCACCACCTTAGCTGCTTTACAATTTTTGGCACTGAGCTTGTACCCAACTGTGCGATGCATGCAGGCCACCCTACACAGATCAGCCGTGTTGCTGCCAGTTTCTCGCGTGCCCTCAGTTTCCTTCATGAGGAGGCTCCATTGCTGGTATAAGTCCATACTCACCTGGTCCACCAATGTAATTGAGATTGCCTGTTTGTACCGGGACTGGTCCTATGACGTCATTGTTGGCATCACATGTTACCAGGTATCACCCTACACTCATGCCGAGTTCCAGCTACAAGAATTTTAGCAACAATGTATTTTCTAGTTCTCCCTTTGTTCTGGATAAATCCACTTTCTTGCGAGGTCTCAATTCAGACTATTTTTTAGCGCTATACAAGAAGGGAGTACGCCACTACGGAAATCAAGTTTGTTTGTTTGAGCACTATACAAGAGATTATGTAGTTTGTGACATGGTAATCTTGACTTTTGTTTATCTCTGATAAAATTGAGTAGAGTTCATCATCATAAAAGCACTAGTGTGTATTCTTGCCAGCAAAAGTGCAAGCTTCATTTATTACTTTTTCAGAGTTCCAGCAGAAGAAACCCCCAGTGTGTTAGCATTTTTCTCGAACAGACCCATTTTGCATTAAGAGGAAGCAGGAACATGATTTACAACAGCGGTTCCAGTGCGTTAGCATTACTCTCAGGATCAAAAGATTCAACGTTTACAGCATCCAAGCTTTAGCTTCTCTGTCAATACCTGACAGATAGCTTACCGTGACATAGGCCATACCTTAATACACAGATAACAGAAAGGTGTTAGAAATAGAGACTGAAGCCACAAGCTTTAGCTTCATTTGTTACTTAGTGGGAACATACTTGCTGCATCAGAGAGATGTGCAGTTCTATAAATGAACCCGTAGACACATAAAGGGATTTGGTATTCTAATTGAAAAATAAATGGGGTTGCACACATTTCTAGAACCACTTATATTTTTAATCAGTGACAATACTCATTATAGTGTACTAGTTGAGCATGTACTTTTTATATTCAGTTGAGACTTGCTTCTTGCAGGAGGATGGCATTGCTGTAGATTCTTTCATGCCTACTATTGCCAGATGGCACTTGAGGAAAAGAATAGAGGAGCTAGAAAATGTTGTCACCGATGCGCGGAAATGTCCTCTGTTGAAGCAAGAAAGCAGTAGTGGATGGAATGATATTGGCAACATGAACAGGAGAAGCATTACATCAAGTACTACACGGAAAGTGTTTGGTCGCGATAGGGAGCGTCGTATGATACAGAATATGCTTCGTGAGGAACCAGATGATCATGCACCAGGCACCAGTAGCAGTAAATGTTATTCTGTGATTTGCATACATGGCATTGCAGGGTCTGGAAAGACTACACTGGCACAATATGTTTGTGACCATGAAAAGGAAAATAAAGAGAAATATTTCAACCCAATCATGCTCATTCATGTTTCTGAGACTTTCAGAGTGAATGATATACTTCATGATATGCTTGAGGCGATCACTGAAGATCGGCACTCTGATATTAGTGGTTGTAAAGGTCTGCAAGCAAAGTTGGTCGATAAATTGAGCGGCAAACGTTTCTTATTGGTACTGGACGATCTCTGGGTCAATGATGAGAATCACCAGGACCTGGAGGAGATACTTTCTCCCTTCAATGTTGGGAAGAGAGGAAGCAGAATCCTGGTGACTGCCCGAAATAAAGAGGCAGCTTTAGGTGCTAACAACCTTATTTCAATATCTGATTTGGGCGAGGAACAATACTTCTCAATGTTCATGCATTATGCACTAGACAGTACAATTTTTGATGATAGAAAATACATACCAGTTGGGCGAAAGATTGCTAAAAAGCTACACAGATCACCTATTGCAGCAGTAACAGTGGCCGGGCAGCTTTGGAGAAACCCAGATATCAGTTTTTGGGAAACAGCCGCGAAACTAGACTTATTGAATAAGACAAAGGGAGCTCTGTGGTGGAGCTATCAGCAACTTGATGTGGATGTCAGGCGATGTTTCGAGTACTGCAATATTTTTCCCAGAAGATATGAGTTGGAACGAGATACACTAGTTCATATGTGGATTGCACAGGGCTTTGTTAAGGCAATCAATGCAAGAGAGCAGGAGGATGTAGAAGACGTGGGCCAGGACTACTTCCATGACTTGCATTCATGTGCATTTCTTCAACTAAAAAGGAAAACTAGTTCTGATATTGATTCCGGAGAGTACTTCACAGTTCATGATTTGTTGCATGACTTAGCAGAGTCTGTTGCTGGCAGCGATTGTGTTAGAATTAATAGAGGTGTCATAAGACAAATTCCTAAATATGTCCGGCATCTTTGCATTGAGTCCTACAATGAAGAAGCATTCCCAGAGCAAATTCTGGAGTTGCGAAACTTGAGCACTCTAATAATGTGTTATTCTGTCAAGAAGATCAGTCAAGATGATTTTAAGTGTGTGCTCATGCGTCTAAAGAAGCTGCGGGTGGTGCAGTTGGACGTCCAATGGTTGGGAAGGATCCCAGCATGCATAGGTGAACTAAAACATCTGCGGTACCTTGGTATTTCTACACCCCCTCCCCACAGCATGACTTTGCCAACTGAAGTTACCAAGCTTTACCATCTCCAGGTGCTCTCTGTGCCACCTAACACCCTTTTGCACTGTTCTTCCGAGGACAAAATGTCTAACCTTATCAATTTGCGGCACATGCTCACGTGATATGGCTTGAACTTTCCTAACATAGGGAGGTTAACATCACTCCAATCTCTGTATCACTTCTATGTTAAAAATGAGAAGGGATATGAAATACAACAGCTGGAACACCTAAACAACCTTCGCGGCAAGCTGTTTATTGAATGCCTCGAAAATGTTCGGAGCAAGGAGGAAGCTCTTCAAGCCAGGCTAGCTGACAAGGTACATTTAACAGAGCTGACACTGCAGTGGGGCGGTATTGATGAAATCTCCAGAAGGAAGCAAAGCGCAATAGAGGAAATGAGGAAGGTATTCTTTTCTCCTGTGACACCTGTGAACGTGTCAGAATGGAGAACTCACCGCAATCAGAGATGCCCCCCAGAACTTCAAGAGGAGGTACTTGAGGCACTCCATCCACCATCCCAGATCACGTCACTTTGCATCAGAAACTATGATGGTCAGAGATACCCACGTTGGTTGTCGGGAGAACAGGACACTCGAGATTTGAACAGCACAGATGTTTCTCACTTGCAATATCTTATGTTCTGGGATTGCAATGGTTCATGTGTTCCCCCCAAGATTGGTAAGTTTTTCGTTCATATCTTTAGGCTCACAGTTACAGGCTGCAGTTGGACCTCTTTGCCAGATAACTTGGACCATCTGGAATCACTTAAGGAACTGAACATTCAGGAGTGCCCAAACATTGAGTCACTGCCGCAACTACCCCGCTTCCTCAAGACACTTGTACTTTCTCAATGCAGCCGCTCTCTTACAGATAGCTGTCGGACCAAAGGGCACCCAAATTATCAAAAGATAAGACATATCAGTGAGAAAATAATTTCTTAGGAAACCCACATTCCAACTGCAATTGTGGCACTAGTTCTCAGTCACATGCAAGTTGGCCTTGTATGGTTTCTTTTCCATCCTGTGTTTTCAGCAGTACTTTTTCATTGAAGCCATGTTTCATCATCATTTGGGAATGGTAACACAAGAATGTGAAAAAAATTGAATGGAACAGTTGAATATTGTCCATATTCATAACTGAAAATGAACAATCCGATATGAACTTGAGGCCAGAATTGATGAACTGTGCATTGTTTTGCAATCTTTTATTGGAGGCCTAGGATTAGGAACGAGCAAGGCAACAGTGTGTTGGCCTACTCATGGACTGATGACAACCTAACAAAACCCCAGAACTTGTTCAAGGATCCCACGCTGTCTTACTGATGCCTGATGGAGAAAATTGGCTATTTGGCATGTTCAAGATTATCCCATGTTGTGTGTGTTTACTCTTTTCCTTGCAACCATCATTTCAGTGTAACTCATGAGGACACAAACTTGGCATTGTTTCGCAATCCTTTTAAGGATCTTCCCATTGTAAACAGGGGCCACGGAAGCTCTAGCTGTTTCCACTTGACTCTGAACTAGGCGGAATACGACTGTAGTCTTCTGTTAAGTTTTACTGTGGAATTAGTAGGATCTTCAGCTTTGTGATCAAATCTAACTGCATAAACAGATATTAGCTCCGAGCTGTAGTCTCTAGTTTGTGAATGGAATTGTTTATTTCTGTATTTAGTACAACCAAGTGTGTTTTCTGCTTGATTGCAGTGGTGACAGACATTGTGCAAAAATGTTTGCTGATCGTTCTTGTTCTTATTATTTTTGACTATTTAGTGTTAGGTAAGTTTGCCATGAAAGCTACGGCTTGTACTACATTGAAATGAGCTATTGTTCTGTTTGATAATTGATTAACTCTGGGAATTTCGACATAGCCTTTGAGAGAATTTTGCTGATATGTAGGCTTGTCTGGAGAGTACATTGAAATGGGCTATTGTTCCTTATATTTCTTTGGCTTTGTTTTTCTCGGGTAGAAAAACTAGGAGTTTCCTCATCGGTTAGTCTGAAATGACGACTCTCCAGAGTTGATAAGGGTTGACCGGCTAGCTTAATCCATTGGCAGGTATATAATATATATGATGATGATCGACCATTCAATTCTGATGAAGCTTACCCTATCATACCATACAGATTCTCTCGTACAACATAATCTTATTCTTCATAGCAGACACATTTAAAATTTGTTCAGTACATGATCGCACAACACACAACAGCATACACAAATTGGCCAGAATGCAGCGCGAGTGTTGAGAGACCTGGTGGCCCTGATCCTACCATAGCATCTTCCGTTACTTACTTGCCGATGTTCTGGTACTTGTACAACCTGGCACACAACATGTAGTAGGCGAAGTTGAGAGACACCAGGACGGCGAGCAGCCAGTAAAGGTTCTCCAGCCTGGAGGCGTTCATGTTGTCTGGCAGCCACGCCGTGGCGCGCCGGATGATGCCGATGAGCGCCGTGCTCAGGTAGAACCCGAGCGCGACGATCATGGCTACCATGCCTGTGGCCGTGTTCTTGAGCGAAGGGGGAAACTCCTGGTAGTACAACGTCACCTGCCCAGGGAAGTGCAGAGCCTCGCCGAACCCTGACAGAGCAAACGGCAGGAGCAGCCACATGGCCGACAGCGGCGACACCCACGCCGGGTTGCCCTCCTCGCCGCGCGCGTGCACGGTGGCCAGGCGCCGGCGCTCGATGACGGCGGACGCGGCCATGCTGACGATGGTGATCACGTGGCCCGCGCCGATGCGCTGCAGTGGCGTCGGGTCGTGCCTTATGAGGCGCCGCCACAGAGGGAGGAGGACACGGTCGAGGAGGCCGAGGGAGACGACGACGGCGATGAGGGTGCCAACGATCATGGAGCCCGCCGGTATGACGAAGCGGCCCACGGCGCGGTCCATGACGAGCGCCTGCAGGATGGTGAAGTTGATCTGCACGCCGATGGCCACGCTTAGAAAGATGGCGGCGCTCCAGAGCGGCAGGATGCGGAGCACCGTCTTCAGGTCCTCCACTTGCTGCACCGTGCACACACGCCACGGCCGGATCGTCGTCGACCCGTCCGCGGCAGCTATGGTGTCACGGTCCGTGATCAGTGCTGCGCGGTTCAGGAAACTACAAAGCAATGAATTGTTGTTAGCGATGTTAAACTGCTCTTATTATACATCAAAATCAAACGTATCCGTGGTTGCCACTGAGTCTTGCTTCACTCTGACGATGTGTTACAATCTGCATTTTCAATTTTGTCGCACACAAGACCACCAATCACATCTGTCGTACGAAAGCATATATATACGTCAAATTAATTGATAGGGCAATCAAATCGTGTTGATCCGACAGAACTATTAATTTGAAAGCACAGGAGGCAGGACGCAGGACGTGATCACCTCAGCTGACAATAATACCTAATTTTTTTTGGTTATATAAAAAGCCATGTCATGGGTGCTATTCTAGTTTAAGTCAGGCCTTATATCTAATGCTCTTGAACTTTTAATAAAAAAACTTTCTCTGTGCAAATTAAAACAATTGTCGTGGACTTCAGCGCTACGAAGATATCAACCGCTCAACCCCCAATTGTGGGACCTGAGCGCTATGAAGATATCAAAGCGACGGATGGATGTCATGCTGCAAATAATTTCTACTTTGACATGCTGGATGTGGATTGTGTCTATATATATTTGAATGTAAAATTCAGTATTTTCATTAGGCCAGCCTCAATGGGGCTTCATAGAGTTTCATGAGCACTAAATAAGCTGATGTGACATAGTATTAATGAAGAGAAATAAGATAAATGTTTCATGGGATGAAATGAATTTCATGTGTATGAAACTTGTTTGCACTATTTCCAACACAGGAGAGTCTTGGAAACAGTGACATAAAACCCGGCTGAGAAGGGAAGAGATCGCGGGGAAGGAGATCACGGGCCCAGAGTAGGGAATAAGGTCGCGGTGGAGGTCCCCATAAGGAGGCTGCAGGAAGCGGAGCGGGGAAGGTTGTGGGGGCGGAGTGGGGAAGGAGGTGGCGGGTAGAGGTCTTGAAGAGGAAGTCGCGGGGCAGAGCAGATAAGGAGGTCGCAGTGGAGGTTGGCCGCACGGAAGGAATCACAGGGGTAGCGGCGGATAGGAACATGAGGACGTGCAGTGAAACAGTACAAAGATGTGGGGAGAAGCTACAAGCAGACCGGTGTATATTGGGGTTAATATATTGGTGATCTGCTGCAGCAACTCGTCCGATAGTTTAAAAAAGTAGTATTGGCGGTCACCAATACTGTCACATTGGGGATGCATTATTGGTGAGGCGCTATAGGTTTTTGGCCACAACTACTCGCTCCGTCCACAAAAACTAGAAGTCACTCTAATCATTATAATTAGCGGGAAGGTAAAATGAAATAGCTGTCCGTTTGTGTAAGGGCAATCCCATCCTGGAAACTAGGATGATTCTATGGATATTAATTGCGGTGTCATATAAACAAATTAGTGATGTGGTATTATAATTAAGGAAGAGATAGAAGGGAATGTTTTCTTGTATAAGAAACTATGTGTATACGAGAACCAAAACTATGTGTATACGAGAACCAAAATAGAAAGAGATGTAATAGGTGGATGATAGGAGGAAGAAGATACGTGATGTAATTGGACAAAATATATTTTGAAAAAGCTATCAATTTGAAATATGGCGTTTGTTATGCTGTCTACATGACTTGGCGAGTATCTTATAGTCCTGAGTTGGGACCGCGTATTTTTTTTTTCAAATTCTCGTTGTTAGACTGTCTCCAACCACAGCGACCCAAAATACAAGACCCATTCGTCTTTGGGTAGCGCTACAGATAAATGGTTTAATACCTATTTTTTTTGTCTTCTCCAACAACAAAACCCAAAAGACAACCTTTTTTGCAAATGAGTCTCCAGGAGAGAGGATACTCAGATTTGGATTATGCCTCTTCTGGCACCCAAAATGGGTCTTCCATATATGTACTCTGTTGGAGGCTATAGGTATTGTGTTGAAGACCCATTTTAAGTTTGAGTTCCGCAATAGGTCTCCTGTTGGAGACAGCCCTAACTGCACGCACGGTTTGGTTGGCGCCATTTTTACTGGCCGCCCATCCAAGGATTGGTTCGCCAACCATGCAAAGGAGTGCTCATGGCCCCCCAGTTGAAGATGTCTACTATACAGGTTAGAATGAGGATTTTTAGGAAAAATCTTTAAATTTAATGTGACTTTCTTAAGACTTGTTTGACTGCGGCACTCCAATCCATTTGTTTCCGGTGGATTAAGTGTAGTAAAACAAATTCTTAGCCTCTCAATAGAGCTTCAAAGGAGTTTTGTTCTCATTTAATGCAGTGAAACATCTGCAAATTTACTCTGTTAGCAACTTAATTATGAAAGAGATAGAGATGAAACCTGTTACCACAATTATCGACACAAAAGTCTGAGACTATCTAACGAGGAAGTGCATTTATGATTGTTCTTGCAGAGAAAGCGGAAGCGCATTTATGTACTACTACTCAATATTAATGCAACAAAACCTTATACTCCCTCCGTCCAAAAAAACACGTAAATCTCGTTTTACGAGGAGTCAACAGGATCTTAAGTTTGACTAAGTTTCTAGAAGATATTATCTACATTAATTAGGTTTATTATAAAAATATATCTATAATTAATCTAATGATATTTATTACGTATCATGAATATTAATACTTTGTCATATATATTCAGTCAAAATTAAGAATATTTGACTTCTCCAGAAACGTGATTTACATGTTTTTTTAGGACGGAGGGAGTAGTTTGATGCTAGCTGGCTCAAACCACCTGGTCCATTCCCATCCCAACTCCCATGGGAATCAATCAAATCAAGGCCACGATATATACTTCCTCTGTCTATAAATATTTGTTGTTGTTCGTTTGCGTGTCGTAAGTTTGACTAAATTTATAGAAAATATTAGCAACATTTGTATATCTAAATAAATTTATTATAAAAATAGATTCAATGATCTATCTAACAATATTAAATATATACCATGAATATTAATATTTTTTATATAAATCTAGTTAAAGTTATATTTTTGGGAAGCATGAACGACAGTTAATAAGGGACGGAGGGAGTACTTTTTTCAATAGACCGAGTATATAATTTTCTGTGGTCGTTAAACTAATCATGCTACCAGTTATTAATCTTAATCAATTGGTACATGACCCCAATCCCATTTATTTTTACTGTACAGTGCACTGCAGGTTTTCTCCCATTTTTCTCCCAAAAACTCAAGCTACAATGCCACCACATCCTCCTCTCAGATAACCAGGTCTCTTGTACGTGCAGAGCCCTTTGTAGCTCTCAGGTAAGGCCGGCATCCAGCAGCCATGGCATGTGTGCCATTAGCAGTAGAAAGGACCGGAGCAATTTTCATTGCAAATAGTAGCACTCACTCGTTTAGGACTAGACTAGAACTCCCTCCGTTCTACATTACAAAAGGTTTTAGTAGATACGTATATTTCACTATTCACTTAGATATACACTATATTTAAATATATAGTAAAAATAGTGTATCTAGAAAAGCCAAAGAGCCTGCTCGATTGCACTTTTGCAACGCAGCGGCTGCGGCTGTGGCTGAGGCTGAGACTGTAAACTATGTTTGTGTTGTAGAAAAGAAATTCTCAGAACTACTAAGTATGTAGAAAATAAAAAATCTACTTGACAGTTTTTTTTAACTCTTTTAAGTTAAACTTCTCGAACTACTAACTCACTGGTTTGGTGTAAGAGAAAAACACTGCTGAATGACTGCTGATTCTGCTGATAAGCTCAAGCGAACAAGGCGTAAGTATGTAGAAAATAAAAGATCTAGAATTGTTAAAGTGGTATCATATATCCGTCGTTGCTACTAAGTCTGGCGTCGGTCTCAAAGTGTTCATTTTTTTTCCCAAATATACGGCACAGCCGCACACAAGACCACCAATCAAATCCGTCATACGCACGCATACCACAAACTATGTGAATACGAACGCTTATGTTTGTGTTTTGAATAAAAATTCTCAGAACTCTTTCTCTTTGAGCAGTAGTACATATGAATTTTTCGCTAAACGAACACAGATGTACCTATATTTTTTTATAAGAGATGTACCTATAGTTAATATTAAACTCTCTTGCATATCTATCTATCTGATCTCACTCCTCCCTCACTCATGACTGCGTTAGTGCCGCTCGATTTATGTCATAGTCTAGCCGTCCAAACTTAAGCATGACGTGAGGATCCAGTATTTTATTCCATGAATGAAGCACATATGTGGGTGACCTCACAACAGTGCACATAATAAGTCATATATTTAAATTGAATTAATCTCCTATTTACTTCTAATACAAGATTAATCCTTTATTACACTGACATTTATTTTGGATCATGGAATTTAATTATCATTGTCATTTGCACGAACACTACGCACAAATTGTATGTCATATTGTTATACTGCTCTTGAATTTTTATGCTCTTGTGCTTCATGCTAGGTAGAGGTGGAAGGGCCGTTCTAAGGCCTTGTATCATATTGTTATACGTACTGCTCTTGAATTTTCATTATTCTTTATGGAAAGCAATAGACGCCGAATGAGTTTGTGTCGTGGACTTCTGTTCTACCAAGATATCAACAGCTCCCAGTTGACATGGTATGCTACGAAGTTGTCAAACCGATGGATGGATGTGATGCTGCAAATAATTTTATCGTAGGTTTGATCACTGTTTGGTTCTTATGGCATACTGGCTCTGTATGCCATTATTTATGCATCCCCGAATATTAACGCAATCAGCATACCTTTATGTTGTCTGATGCTAGTTGCTAGTAGCTGGTTAGCACAAACCACCTGGCCCATTCGATCACATGTGGATCAAATCAAGGCCATCATTTTTTTTCCAATAGCCTATGTGGTCCTTTTTTTTTCAAAAAAGAGAAATATTCCATTAAACGAATAAAAAATAAAGGTCCTAGTCTCTACCATCGGAAGACAGTACACAGCTTATTTTGTGTGGTTCTTGAGCATCTCTAAGAGTACCCAAAACACTGTCCCAATTCATGATTTTTGGCAAGATAAGAAAAAAATCATCTCCAACAACTCCCAATACCACCTCCTAATCTTTTGGCACTTAGGAAAAAAAAACCCCTTGCGTGTAAGGATGTGCGGACCTCAGGTCGCACATAACCCCTCCCGATTTGAGCGTGTATTCTTCAGCCAATTTAAAGGTGGAAGGGCAGAAAAAGAATAAAGAGTAGGAAATGATTCCTGATGCAAATGTACAAGACATAAACAACATATAAAAGTGGTTGGATAATTTAGATATAGTATAGGATTCCTAATGTAAAATTGTCTTCTATATTTGAGGAGTGAATTATTAAAAATTATTGGAGATGGTCTTATTTATTCCTTCCAATACTTCTTTGAGAGTTGGAAAACATCATATTTTTGGGAACAAATTATTATGTACTCTTGGAGATGCTCTTAGAACAAAAATTCTAATCAGGTAGGTAGGCAGACATGGCATAGGTGCCATTACCTGATTGTCTTGTAGTTATGGCCACTAGCATACTCCCCCAGTCCCTTTTTATCTATTGTTCTCATTTTTTGAAGAGTCATATGTATTTAACTTTGGCAAAATAATCTACTTATAGTACATAATTAGTATCATTAGATAGATCATTGAATCTATTTTCATAATAAACTTAGTTGGAGATATAAATGTTGCTAATATTTTCTACAGATCTAGTCAAGCTTAAGAAAGTTTGACCGGCACAAATATCATGACGACACATAAAAAAGACAGAGGGAATATGTCTAGTGGTTGTGGCAAACTGCAAAGGCCACTCACAAACAGATGAGAATAATCTTCTTTAATTATAACCAACTTGGACCATGCATGCCCCCTATAGTCTCATTCGATGCCATTAATTAGGTTAATGGCTTAGGTTTAAATTGCTTTTCGTGCATTTTCTGATTGGGCCAGTTTCTATAATATATATGCATATTATGCCAAGAATATATTATTCTGAGTAATGCAAGTTAGTTCAGCAAAACATGAGTAAGCCGTGATATACATTATTTGATCATAGCGTGGAAGGTGGATGGGGCCATTGGGTGGGTGGCGTGGGGGGCAAGTTCTACCGTGTTCTTGTCCCACATGGACCATTGGTAGTTGGCTAGTTGCCACACCAACATGGATCACTGCCAGTATCGTAATCTACTCGATGTGGATGCATGGTTGACATCACTACCAGAGAAATGGTCTTTAGTCCTCCAACCCTCTTAGTACGGTTTCGAGAATTAGGACTAAAGGTCTCGATTTTTAGTCCCGGCCGGTACCTACAACTAGGACTAAAGGTGTTTATAAAGGTGTTTATTAAGTAAAAAAGGTGGGGGTGCGGTGGAGATTCTAACTCGAGACCTGCACCTTGGTCCTTGCGCGCGTTGCTATCTCAACTGCACCACACATCTAACATAGACAAGATATGCTTTCCTTTTAAATTCACTCTGGAGCAGGGTTCAGAATTTCGGCCGGTTTCCACCGAAAACTGATGATTTTCATTCCTACCGGTGACCTTCGATAAATACACCTAACAGTAATTCCGATTCCATTTTGTCTAGTTTTCAAATTTCAGCAAAAATTTCATGAAGAATTGAAAATTTTGACCGAAGTTTTTGCCAAATTTCTCCGATTTTCACGATTTTCATTTTTGTCCGTCCCCACCGATATTTATGGCTTGACCGGTAAGTTGAACTCTGCTATAGAGGTACCTTTAGTCCTAGTTTGAGACACACTTTTAGTCCAGATCTGTTTCCCAAATCAAGATTAAAGCCCTCCTGCTCTGACACGCCTTAGTGATTGCTACGACCGGGACTAAAGGGTGGAATGGTTTGAGTTTGTATTAAAAACCGAGACCCTTCAGTCCTATTTGCAATTTTAAACTGAGACTAAATACTTTTTGGCCATCGACGAAAGACCATTTCTCTACTAGTGCATCTCTAACTCGCTCATGAATTGTTCTAAGTGCAAATAAAAACGTAGAATTTGATCACGGTGCAAACTAACCTTTGTATATTGTTGATCATCTTAGTTTTTAACCAATTGATCAACGTCGCACATTTTACTCACACAACTGGTGGTGGCTAGTGCTGGGCGAAACTCCTGTCCTAAAAGAATCGATCAGAAATTGCAACACTTAAGGATTGTGCACGTTCTAATCAAAGAAAATTGGAGGAGGATAAGCGTGGTGCACCGTGAAAAGTAGCTGGGCAAGTACGTGCAGATATCGTTCTGTACACTGTACTCCTCCCTAGCTCTTTGTTTTCGATGCAATTTGTTGCGCGCCTTTATTGATTCGCTCTCATATCTTGTCGGAATTCCTATATGTATATAGTCTATCCATTGCCTGATCGATCTTATCAAAGGCTTTCTCCTTTTTTTAATCACCATCCCCCGCGAAGCTAAATTGATTGCATGTCACTGTGGCGCTGTTCTCATCAGTGAAGCTAAATCGATTGTGTTGGTGATGTCACGCATGGCTAGTGTTATTACTCATAATTTTTATTTCTTTGAAAATAGATGCTACTGTAATATTCTTGTTCAGTTGGTCTGAAATATTTTTGGTTTCGTGTTTAGCTTTGCTCTGATAATTAGTGTTCCATATATAACCTGGACTTCCGTTTTTCATGGATACTAAGTATTCTTGTTCTATAGACTATATAACTCATGTTTGGTGGAAGCACCGGGAGCAAGAACATGGGTAGCTTACCTGTCAAGTCCAAGATACATAAATGGTGTTTTATTGGTTACCAATAACGACACTGATACTGATCTGGTAACAAATTTATGTTCATTTTTGCGCTGTGGAGATATCAGCCAGATTATATAGCAAATATGACATTAATATGATACTAACAAATCACTTTCACAATTATTTTTTGTCGTCACTGAAATCATATACAGTCCGAAACGTGTGCTAACACCGTTTGACATTAGGGGACCCTATAACATGCATGTGTTATTCGAAAAATGATTTTTGGATAGACATGTGTGAAAACTTAATTGATAGAAAACCATCTCCTATTTTCATTTCTACATTTAAATTACAAGTGAATTATTAAATGCTTTTCGGCCAGCCTGGGCTAAAGAATAATCATCAGGGTTTTCTTTCAAAAGGAAAGCATCATCAGATTTTGGCATGACGGCCTTCCTATTAGTAGTAGTAGATCATCAACGCCTAGTAAAAGTTCCCTGCTATTAGTAGCATATCAGATTGCAGGCGGGGCGGGTTGTTAACGTAACTCGTCCTGCCCGCCCCGCAAAATTTCCCTTTGTGGCTGTTGTGGACCAGCTGCAATTCTTGTGTGGCCTAACGTCTTTGAACCCACGAAGCCCGTTGGGCAAGAGATAAAGCCGCAAGAACCCGCACTACGACGAACGTACCGATCTGACGTCGGGGGTCGTGGGGAGACCGCGGCCGTGCGCCCAAGCAGGCCCTACCGGTGACGCGGCCCACGCCAGCAGAGCTGCCGTGACGGTGGTCAGGAAGAGCAGGCCGTCCAGGAGGGCCGGTGGGCGCACAGGGTGTCCGAGCCGAGCAGCGCCGGAAGCCGCGGAGGCCATCGCCATGGGCGAGGTGTTCTTGGTAGCTGCTTCTAGGCTGCTACCTTGGCGTTGAGATGATGAGTATGGAGTGAGCTGCTGGACTACACGTCCACCAAGGGCGCCATCGTATCCTTCACGCGCGCGCTCACGCTGCAGCTGGCGGACGTGGTGTACGAGGTGTCGCCATGGGATGCGAGTCCTTTGGGGTGTGCGTCGTCGTGTCCAAGTCGAATACAAGCAGCGGAGAGCGAACAAACAGGCGACGTACGCACGTATGCGGGCATTTGCGGGTTTTATCATCAAGGCTGCCAAGTCCACGAAGTATATGACAGCAGCGAATGTGGGCTAGTGGCCAGCCGCAAACCCGCTTAATCAGTTTTGCGGCGAGCTTTGTGGGTTCGCGGCTGTCCACAACCCGCCCCGCTTGCAAGGTTAGTAGCATAGCAGATCTTCAGCGCCTCATAAAATTGGAGCACTGCACGGCCAGGGCGTTCGCGTGGAATCGCCGCACAAACAGCCGAGCAGACGATGATGTAAAGGTATTCCGGCGCTTCAGAATAATTTAAAGCTCAGGAAGATGCTTACTGCAGGCTAAAAGGTCACACGAGAAGCTTTAAACATATATATGCATGAGTCGCTAATCATCGTCGTACCTGCCCTTTTGTAAACAACTTGCGTGCCTCAAAATGATTTGTTCTCACAAAGTCGCGTTATATCATGTCGGATTGCCAAAAGTTTACTTAGATTCTCGTTACTTATTGTTAAAACCAGTGCATGTCTGTCGAAAAAGGCATACAACTACTGTAACAAAATCGTGTTAATTGGGAGAAGCTAAAATTAGCACTAATGAATTCAAACACCTACTAATTTAGTACTACTCAGTTGCTTTTTAGAGGTGGCTGGGCCGCTATAAATAAGCTATTCATAGAGACGGCTAGGATTTGTAGAGACGGCTAGCAACAACAGCTGCCACTAAAAATCAATTTCTTGAGATGGCTCAAAATACAGCCTCTTAATGAAACTTTCTTAGAAATTATAAATCGTGCAAAAAAAGCTAATTACTTTTTAATCTGGCAAGTCTGCCATCAAGCCGCCACATGTGAATTTTAGAGGATATACGAGTGGATGCGGCAGCGAGGTCTTGAACCTGTGGCATGACCTAAGGCCTTACGCATTCCTCTACTATTCACTGCACCTCAAAGTTACTCGTGACTAAAGGGCACATTCCCATTGTATTCACTTTTCTCAAGTTTGACATTAGTATTTAGGACCCTTAACGAATTTAAATGAAAAATGTTTTTCAACTACAAAGTTGTTGATATTGTTGAGTTTCTCCATCTTAGGTCGTTTCAAAATTTTGAATTTCAAATGTGAGAAATTCAATCATAATTTTCCTTTGATAGATGATTTCTGATGAAGAGTTGTTAAATAAAAGTTATATATCTCTACAAGCTCTACAAGTTTAGTTTTTGCCATTTCACCATCCGAGGTCGTTTGAAAATTTAGAATTTTATGATGTGAGGACTTCAAACTAATTTTTAGGACCTTAAATTATTTCACATAAATAAATCTCATCAAATGCAATGTTTTAGTTCTTTTTGTGATCTATACTTTGATTTTGGTTGTTTCTTCATCCAAGGTAGTTTAAAAAACTCAAAAATTTTGAATTTTAGAATATGAGAACTTCAAGCAGAAGTTTTGAGATTTAAGTGATTTCAAATGAAAATGTTGTCAACGATAATAAGTTGTAAATCTCTTCATATTACACAACTTTGATATGAAGTTTGTCTTCATCCAACTTTATTCGAAAATGTATAAATTTTACTGTGTTGCACCTATTTCAAAGACGACTCTAGGTCCAGTCGCCCCTAAAAATAGATTTTTAAGGTAACTTTAGATCCAACCCCTGTAAAAGTCGAGTTTTAAATGCGGCTCATTCGAAAAACATTTTTACCCAAAATACCCAGCGTCTTTACAAATTATTTTTGTGGTAGCGATTGTTCAACTAATAATAGTTTAAAATGAACTTTCTAGCTAATAAAAGATATTAACTAAGTTCTCCAAGCTAAGAGCATCTCCAAGAGTATCTAAAGCACTCTCCCAATCCAAGATTTTTAGCAGAATAGAAAAAGATCATCTCTAACAACTCCCAATCTTACCTCCCAATCTTTTAGCATTTGGAAAAAACCCTTCGTTGAGCGTAAAGATGCGTAGATGGGAAGTCGCGCGTATCCTCTCCACAGATCCAAACGCCCACATGGTGTGGCCAATCTAAAGGTGGAAGGGCGGAGAAAGAATAAAGAGTAGTAAAGGGTTCCTGATGCAAATATACAAGAGAGAAACAATTTATAAAGTAGTTAGGATAATTTAGAGATAGTATAGGATTCCTGATATAAAATTGTATTATTATTTTAGGAGTGGATTATTTGAAACTATTGGAGATGATCTTATTTATTCTTCCCAATACCTTTTCAGGAGTTGAAAACAACATGTTTTTGGGAAGATAAAATAGGGTACTCTTGGAGATGCTCTTAGAGCATCTCCAGCAGTCCCCCAATCCCACCCCTCATCCCCATAAAACTGTCATATTGGGGGAGGTGGCTCACGTTTTCCTCTCCGCTAGTCCCCCAATAACCCTCCTTTTTTTATGGCCACCAAAAAACAATCCATCTCCCCTCAAATGAAGGGAGAGTTGCATCTCCCCTAATATAGTGGGACCCACCATAACTGCTTCTTCTTTCTCTACTCAGCACCCGCGTAGCCACTTCTCCTCCTCAGCGCTGGCGGCCGCGGTCGAAGCCTCTTCTTCCTTCTCATCCTCCGCCATCAGGTACTCCGTGCCGTCTTCTGCCTTTGGGGTAGCAGGGAGAGATCGGTCGGGGATGCAGCGATGGGGGGAGGGAGGGCGGGGATCGACGCCGACTTCCTTCTCCTTTTTCCCCTTGCCCTTGGCCTTACCGGCCTTCTCCTTGGTGGCGTTGGCATCCTTAGCAGCTACGCCGGCGCGCTTCTTCTGACCGCGTCGACCGCCGGCCCTGCCTCCCTTACCGCGGTTCCTTTCCTCCGCCAAGTGCTCCTCAAACACCTCCGGCCGGTGCTGCTCGCCCGCCTTCCCATCCCCGCCGCACGCCGGCATCAGCGTCGCCGAGGACCGTAGCGACGCCAGCACCATGTATGCCAGCTACTGCTCCCGCTGCTTGCATCGAAGACTTGTGCGCAGCAGGGAAGAGATGACCACTGATGTCACGGGCAGAGAAAGAAAAAGAAAAAATAAAATAAAAAACTACCATCTGACATGTGGGTCCCATGTATTGTGGGAGATTTTTGGTGATCTGTTGGAGCATCTCCTCAATAACCTGAAAAAGTAGTATTGGTGGCCACCAATACCATCCTATTGGGGATGAAGTATTGGGGGATTGCTGGAGATGCTCTAAGTACTACTAACTATTAGATGGAGAGAATGCAAACGGGCTTCAACTTAGTAGGTTCACTAATAGCCTGTTAATAAAAAGCTATGTAGCTGAGTTTCTTCGACTATAACTAACTATTATATAAGCACTAATAACGGATTTAAATAGGCTGAGTCCAGCTTATATATATGCTATATATTGGGACATGGAGACCATCGGACAATAGATTAATGACTCTCTCTCTCTCTCTTTCAAAAAACTGTCCAATCTATGAAAACCTGGTGCTTAGAACACGGTTTTAGCAAAAGTCTTAGAGATGTTATTAGGGGCCGGGTAACCTTTAAAGAAAATCATATTTGTCTCCAAATGTATTACACTCTCATAATAATATCATATAAATTCCATACTAATATTCCAATTAACACATTATAAATCGTGTGCTATATAAGAATTTTTCTCAAGACTTTCATAATAATAATAAAAATATAAGATTTTATAATCATGTTCAACACGCCATGTATTTGTGTCCTGATCATATCACTCGACGGATCCTAGTTGTAAAAACTGGAATTGTATGTAAAAGGTATAGCCAGACCATATTAGTTGAGTTCACCTTAAGAGTGGGATATTCATAGGGGTGAGCACGGGCGGCAAGGTTCACATTACCGGTAGAAAAAAAATACCGGAGGTCACCGATAAACGGGTTTATCAGATTTATCGGAAAATTTCTCGGTCAAAAATAAAACAAAAAATACCTAATTTCTCTAGAAAATTATATAAGTTGTCTCTAAAGCATTTAATATTAAGAACTAGCACATAATAGTATTGGTATAAGAGAATATCACACTTTCATGTAGGTAGACTAGTGAAATTTGGAATCTCGATGATAAATAAAATTTATCGGACCTCAGCGACAAACGGGATTATCGGGTTTATCGAAATTTTATCGCCGATAAATTTTTTCCTGACCGGCGGACCCAGGGCCTAGCGACCCTGGGCTCCCGCCCGGGCTCCGATGCCGCCGTATACAGAGAAGTTCATCACTTTGCGCCGTACCAGAAGGTAAGAAACACATAATCTTGTAGGCATCATGAGTTTTGCCCGGGCTCTATTCGAGTGCTTTTGGGAGTGAGTGTGCACCAATCACATCTGTCGTACGAAAGCATATATATACGTCAAATTAATTGATAGGGCAATCAAATCGTGTTGATCCGACAGAACTATTAATTTGAAAGCACAGGAGGCAGGACGCAGGACGTGATCACCTCAGCTGACAATAATACCTAATTTTTTTTGTTATATAAAAAGCCATGTCATGGGTGCTATTCTAGTTTAAGTCAGGCCTTATATCTAATGCTCTTGAACTTTTAATAAAAAAAACTTTCTCTGTGCAAATTAAAACAATTGTCGTGGACTTCAGCGCTACGAAGATATCAACCGCTCAACCCCCAATTGTGGGACCTGAGCGCTATGAAGATATCAAAGCGACGGATGGATGTGATGCTGCAAATAATTTCTACTTTGACATGCTGGATGTGGATTGTGTCTATATATATTTGAATGTAAAATTCAGTATTTTCATTAGGCCAGCCTCAATGGTGCTTCATAGAGTTTTATGAGCACTAAATAAGCTGATGTGACATAATATTAATGAAGAAAAATAAGATAAATGTTTCATGGGATGAAATGAGTTTCATGTGTACGAAACTTGTCTGCACTATTTCCAACACAAGAGAGTCTTAGAAACAGTGACATGAAACCCGACTGAGAAGGGAAGAGATCGCAGGGAAGGACATCACCCGTAGTTCAGAGAAGGAGATCACGGGCCCGGAGTAGGGAATAAGGTCGCGGTGGAGGTTCCCATAAGGAGGCTGCAGAAAGCGGAGCGGGGAAGGAGGTTGTGGGGGCGGAGCGGGGAAGGAGGTAGCGGTAGAGGTCTCAAAGAGGAAGTCGCGGGGCGGAGCAGATAAGGAGGTCGCAGTGGAGGTTGGCCGTGCGGAAGGAATCACAGGGGCAGCGGCAGATAGGAAGAAGAGGGCATGCAGTGAAACAGTACAGAGATGTGGGGAGAAACTACAAGCAGAGCAGTGTATATTGGGGTTAATATATTGGTGATATGCTGCAGCAACTCATCCAATAATTTAAAAAAGTAGTATTGGCAGTCACCGATACTATCACATTGGGGATGCAATGTGTTGAAGAGCATAATGTTTCTTACCTAAAACTGTCGTCGCTTGGTGCAAGGTCAGTGTCACTATCACCAGCTTTGTCCTCGCCATCACCTCGCCGTGGTCGGCCGTGGTAAAACTTCAACTCCCCAGACGTCGGCACGTTGACCTTCCACTTCCTGGCGGCGGCGATGGCCACCCGAGCGAGCCCCGTGAACGGGCTGCCCCGCACGGGCGACCGGCGGTAGTACCGCGTGCCGAGGAGCAACGCCACGAGGCCGACCGCGCTGGCGGCAGCGGAGATGCCGAATCCCAGCGTCCACGACACCGTGTCCTGGACGTAGACGATGACCGTCGATGCGAGCACGGAGGAGGCGTAGAAGAAGACGAAGAACCAGCTGAAGAGCACGTCGCGGTCGGCGGCGGAGTCGAACTGGTCGGCGCCCATGGTCGCCTGGTTGAACCGCGAGCCTGCGGCGCTCACGCACATCAGGAACACGCCGGCGTACAACGCGGCCATCTGCCCGGCCGATGCCGGCTCGCAGGGGCCGGCGCCGAGATGGCACGGCGCTGGGCGGAGGCCGCGCAGGCTTGCCGTGAGGGTGAAGACAACCGAGGACTGCATGCGCGCGCACGCATTAGTCTTGTCAGCAGCAAGTAGGAGCCTGTTGTGTTGTGTATAGGATCGAGAAAACACACGACTGTTATGGGCACTGTACTGAGTAGTCACTGACCAGGACGGAGAAGGCCATGGAGATGGCGACGATAGGGTAGCAGCCGAAGAAGGCATCGGCGACGACGGCACCGGCCACAGGGGCCAAGCTGAGGCAGCCGGCGACGATGTTGGAGATCTGAGCTGCGTCCACGCTCGGCACGTTGTACTCTTTGATCAGGTAGACCACTAGGTTGCTCAACACGCCGCTCGTCGCCACACCCAGACCCATCATCGCCGCTGCAACCATGACATGCGCACATTTTACAAGCATGCATGGATCGATCGATTTAGATTCAATCGAGAGCAACAGCGAGAGAGACCTCCGAGGAAAGGGAAAGTGATCCATCCACCCTTCCTCCTCTGACGATCGCTCTGCGGCAGCTGCAGGGACTCGTGATCGACGCCGAGGCCTTGGCGAGGCAGTGCTCCTTCTTCTTGCGGCACGGTTGCTTCCATGCTGCTGAATCTCTCTCTCTCTGTGTCGTCGTGCGGGAAACCTGTATTGATGTGTCGCTTACTTAAGCACGGGTACAGGAGATATGTAAACAGTGGAGTTGGCCACCCACATTGTCCTTTTCATCATAAGAAAAAAACTGTCCCAGATATTTCGGGAGTAGCATCTATGACCTTGTTCACTTCCCCATCCCAACCCAAAATATTTTCTCTTCCACCCATCACATCAAATCTTTCGACGCATGCATGGAGAATTAAATGTAGGTAAAAAAGAAAACTAATTGCATAGTTTGTCTGTAAATTTCGGGACGAATCTTTTGAGCCTAGTTAGTCCATAATTGGACAAATTTTGCCAAATAACAACGAAAATGCTACAGTAACTTTTCAGCTACTTTTCGCGAAGTGAACACACCCTATATTTCTTTCTGTAGATTCAAATTGTATATTCAACGGTCACTCCTAAAAATATTTCAAGTGACGGCCTCCAAATTAACAGAGACACGTGTTTTTAGGTACCTCTCTAGCGGAATAGCAGATTTTTCATTGAGGCAAGACATCACCAAGTCTGTAGTACTGGAATATTAGGACTACTATAGTACGAGTAGGAAAAGAAAAGAAAAATGTCGACTAGATGGATTGCTGGTATTTTCATGACGGATGATACGATACCACTTGCCTGTGACGATAAGATTGGCTCAATGTATGGGTGGAAGATGTAACACCTCAGGTGTTTAGCTCCATAATTGCATTGCATTTGCATGAGCATAAGCACGCATCATTTCATGTTATTTTATGTGGTTGCAACTAATGTGGTTGTTTTTAGAATTTTGTTTGGCTCACATCATGTGACACTAGGTAGTTGGTGTAACAAAAGGGGAGAGTAGCTAATTATATCTCACAACACCTTAGTTATACTTAGGGTCACTAATGGAGCAAGGTTCATGTTGACCAAAATCACCAAAATACCCTCCAAGGTGTAGTTGACCAGCATTTAGCCCTAGGATGCTCTAGTTTGACCAATTAAAAAGTCTAGCTTAGAGACCTTACATGGAGGAGCACCCTTAAGCAAAGTTGTAGGGAATTTTATGGGGAACAAAAGTCTCAATATGACTATCTCATGAAACTGACCAGAACATGCTCAAAAATGACCCACAAGTCAGCTAGAGGGGCTGTCTCAACACTTAGAAATTTTCCTAAGTATCGAAAGTGTCCCTCCAGTTTTACAGTAACCTACTTTGGAAGCTTGCAGTTTGCAAACCAGACCAAACCAGCTCCAACTCATGTTGACACTTTTGTAGTACTCACTTAGCTCTACAACATTGTCAACATCACCATCACCTAGTTCTAAATGGTTTAGGAGATATGGTGTCTAGAAAATCGGGTTTCAGTTGGCTTAATGACTGAAACTATGTTTCAGTTTCGAAGTGCACCACTTTGGAGCTCTGTGGTTTCAAATCTAGGCCGAACCAGTCCCAGTCCCAATTGGTAATTTTGTAGCCCTCATGTAGCTCTACATAATTGCTGTAATCACCTTCGACTAAATCAAGCTGGTTTAGGAGATTTTCTTCAACGAATTCGCGCTGTCAGTCGAACGATGACGGCCTCCATTCAGGCAACGGCGTCGCCATTCAGTCGGACAGCCGACCCGCGTCATGGCGCTCGGGCAGAGCCCGGTGGCCGCGTGGCGTGCGCGTCCTGCCATCGCCTCCACGTCGCAAGCTCACGCGCGGGAGTGAAGTGGGAGTCGACACCTCAATCCCCATCACTCACGCCTCTCCCTCCCTCATTCGGCTTCAACACGGAGAAACTGAGCCGCCATTGCCGCCTCCACTCAGGCGAGCTCGCGCGTGCTCACCACCGCACCGCAGCCCACCAAAACTCGTTCACTACTCCGCCAACATCCCCTCCACCTCCTTCACCCGTTGCTTGACCCGATTGTGCAGAGGAGAGGGTGAATTTCGGTTTCCGCCACCGTGAGTCCTCACCGGCGTGCTGTCCGCGCAGCGGCTCACCGTGGCCAGCTCCCTACGGTCTCCCTCCAATCTCCCCGCTACGTGTTCTGGGTTCCGGGGTGGGTAGAGCAGCCTAGGTGATGACGCTACCGGATGGGATGGCCGGTACACGTCGGAACACCGTCGTGCGCTGCCGCGCCATGGCCGCCGGTGCGGTGCTCACGCGGCCAGCGGCACTCGCTCCACCTCCGTCCTCTTCCTTGGTATGGAGAGGTCCGCCATGTCCTCAGGAAGTCGTAGCACACCTCACTTAGGTCCCTGGCCCCCGGAGCTCGCCAGACCGCCACCGGGTGCCGCCTCTGAGCCGTGGTCGCCATGGCCGTCGTAGCTAGGGTGGGATAGGGTCAGCAAATCTAGGTTTGGTCGAAGCGGGAAGTCACGGGGAAGCCGTTGGTGCTCTTCCCGTCGCCGGAGGCGCCGTCGTCGACGAGCTAGAGCTCGCCGGAGTCGCGGCCGTCTTCCCCCTCCGCTCTTCTCTCTCTAGCCTGCGGGCCCACGCTGTCAGCGCCACGCGCGCGCGGGCGGGAATCCAGGACGGGCCGCGCGCTGGCTGGGCCGCACTGTCAAGCCGGGCCGGCCCAGCACTGTAGCGGGTTAGGGTTCGGTTTTGGTTTTTCTTTTCATTTTATCATAGATTTTTGTTGTTGTTTGGAAAATGTAGATCTATGGTTTTACTTGCCCAAAAATTATGAGATAAATTTTGTTAGGATCTACATGATGTGTAGTATTTTAGAAAAATATAAATCTGGTATGTGATGTTTAGTTTTTGGGAGAATTAAATAGATCTTTCAAATGTGTTGGGAAATGAAGGCAAATTTGTTAAATTTATAACTTGAGCTGTAGTATTCCAAAAATTATGAAATTTGGTGGGTAGGCTAATTTATACTTTCTCTAGCTTTGGTAAAAATTTGGGCAGTAGTGCTTAAGTACTTTTCAAGTTATAATGCTATCTTGTTATTTTAGGAAATACTTAAATGAATTTAGTAATTTTTCTACATGTGCAATGTTCTTATAACTTTTTGGAGAATGTTTTGGTACCCTAAAGTGTCCAAGAAAATTATAAAATCTGTTGTTTGATACTTTTTAATATGATTTGTTAATTATACAAAAATCAGCCTTTTGGGCTTGTGAATTTTGTTTAGGGAGTTTCTGTAAATAATTTTAGTTCAAATTTTTACAGTAGTCTCTTTTTGGTCCATAGCGTCTCCTGTAATTTTTGTAGAATTTTAGGAATAGTTTACATATATGTATAAAATTCCACTTAATTAATTAAGTAAATTAAGAAATGAGTACAAATAAATATTCTAGGTGGGCACACCTTACTTTCTGGTGTTTTTGTAACCTATGTGAACTTGTGGTAACATTAGTTTGGTCTTAAGGGATGTTTGCCACATAAATAAATATTTAATCTTTGCAATTCTAGGTTTTCTGGACAGCTGGTAGTATTTCTAGGTTTGACCTTTGATAAAGGTGGTTGCTGGAAAACTTGTACATACCAAAGTTGTAGTAAGCTTGATAGACTAGCTTGTGTCAAAATTTGGGAGCATTTGGCTTAGTAGTTTGGGAGTTATTGCTGTTTAAAGTGACAGTCCAGAATTTGCTACTCTCTGTTTAGAGGGGATAGATTCTGGAACTTATGAAATTCGACATGGAAAACTTAGGAATTTAGGGTTAAGATCTGAAAATGAATTGTAGTGCATTTCTTAAGCTTTTCAGATTGTCTTAGATCATATCTTTTTTAGTTAGGAATCTTTAGTTATGTTAGAATCTTTGAGTTGCTGTCCAGAATGTCTTACTGTGATATTTTGGTGTTGGATGTGGTAACCTAAGTAATGCTACTCTTGTCATTGTTAGGTGTTAGGGCCTTAACCGATGAAGAACAGCTATATCTTAGGTTGAGTAGATTAGGTGAGTACTTCTCTACCGGAGAGGAGATTTGCACCTAATATTTGAAGTGATTTGAATAGAGCTTTAAGAATGTTATAATGCATTTCATTCTGAGCTTACTGCATCTTTCACTATGCATACATGAGATTTATTATGCACTCATGCAATAGGTGTTCCGGAGGGGGTAACGCTCCTCGAATTCGAGTAAGTTTTTCCGGAGGAAGTCTAGGACCAGCCGGAGCAGCCAGAGGAACCAATCGGCGACGAAGGTCCTGCCGAAGATCTACCCGAGTGTCCTGACCACTGGCCCTCGACCTTTCTAAAAGGTAAGCCCCGATGCATGCTGAACCCATCATTTTATAAATCTATCTTGAGTACTTTTAATTGTTTAATGCATTAAGTTGTAGGAGTTGTATGAAAACAATTGTTGCATTATACCTATCCTTGCCCAGATATCGTACTTAAATCCTAATTTAGGTTTAGGCACGTATCAATGCTTAGCCCTGCTTAGTACGGTAGAAGTTGGGTGATTTCCGGTCATCCGCGAGATGTAGGAAGGAGTCACGAGTGGCTTTATGGCTATCGTGGATGGAACCATGCTTTAAAATGAAATTGAGACCGGGCGGGAGTTCGATAGTACAGCCGCAAGACACTTCACGTCTTGGGTGTGGAGCTATGCCCGTCTGAGTCGTTTAAGGACCGATTCGCTATACGTCCTTGAGTCATGTTGAACGCAGTCTAACACTTAGTTGGCTGGATAAGCCGTTCCGACCGCGAAGCCGAGTAATGTGATTCAGGCCGGGAATCGAATGGTAGGTTGCTTCTTGGAGGAGAGAAAGGATGTGCTTGGGGACATTGGCGTGAGACCAAGGGGGGGTTAGAGTCCCTATCACCTGGCAGAGTGTCGCCCTTGGGGTCGCGACATCATTCGGACCCGCGATTCCTGAATCATATGAAAAGGTGGCCTGTGCGACCCTGGCAGGGGTCTGCACGGTGAGTGTTAGAAATACCCCTCTAGCTGGATAGGAATTCGATTCGAATCGCCGTCGCTCCCGGTTAGTGAGCACTTGACTTGAGCAGCGACAACATAGATCTCATTAAATGAACAGATGGTTAAGTGAATGATATAATGTTGCCACAATTTATACCTACTCTGGATATAATGTTGATAATTATTTGATTATAATCAAGTGCATGCTTAGTACAGGTGCTAAGATAGATGACAGGTAAATGTTAAAAAGAACTGCTAGTACAGGTTATAAGAGTTTCAATTACTTATGCCTTTATACAAAATGTGATGTCAGCTAGTCTCTTGTGTAAGCCTTGCATAATCCTTGGTGTCATCTTATTTCTGGTTTTTGACGGGTAAGTCTAGCTGAGTACATTCCAGTACTTAGGGTTTATTCCCTCCTGTTGCAGATGATATGCTCTATCAAGGCTTCTGCAAAACTTGTCTCCACCCTGCGGGTGACGAAGACTAGATCACTAGGGCGTGATTATCTTTTATGTATTTTCCTGATGCCTTTGCGGGTTGTTGATCAACAAGACTGGCAGTAGTTAAACAACTGGTGTGTGTATGCTTCCGCTACTTTATAAACTTGGTTTGTAATAATAGCGACTCCGTGTGTGTAAACTTATTTCGGAACTACTTGTGAAATGTAACGTATGATGTTGTATGTTGAATGATGCGATCTTGGTTGTAAGCAAGTTGGTTTGAAATCCTTCGTGGTTTCGATTGACTACCGGGATTATATGGGCTCAAGTTCGAAAATTTGAGCACTTTGGTGCTTGTTTTTGTACTTGTGCTCTTATAATTTGGTCGGTTCTGTTACAGCTGGTATCAGAGCATAATTCAACATTAAACACATCGTACGAGTATTTAAAAACAAAAGTATTTGATTATGAAAAGGGTTAAAACTCTAAAAATTATTTTCATAGGTATGCCAGTGATCACATCCCTTAGCCCAAATAAGGACTCTTAGGTGGCTTATTATAAAGACTAACTTGGGGGCCTTGTTTGTTTTTGTTTCGTCGTCCACACGGCGTGATATTGTATGGATGCCATCCACTTGGGTGGTAATGTATGGATCAATTGCCTCGACGCTCTGGTAAGTGTGAGTTGTGGGAGCATGATCGTCCAACCGGCGATCTAGGGGAGAGTAGTTTTGGTGACTTGCATACTTACATGTTTAAACCGTATAATTATATAAGCACTTAATTGTGGGAACCTTTATATCGGGTAGCTTTGATACTGAAGTATATACATCAGGGGATGTGTATATGGAAAATATTTAAATTACTGCTTTCTTGTGTGCTTATATTGGGAAACTGTTGGGCTGAAATGAGATTTTCTGCAGGTACACTAACAGCGTAACGAGTAGACCGATAGTTTCGCTTATATGAGAGAACGTATGTATGCCACCACCTAGCGTTAGAACTTCAGGTTTCTACTAAGGTGAGAGGGCGTACGGAACATGCATGCATCATGTTTAATTATATCATACATATCATTTACTCCCTCCTTAAAAATTTCAATAGTCCCGACTAAAATTAAATTTCGTATCCCCTAAATGATCCTCACTTTAAGTCGTATCTTGTTGCTACAGATGGCACGTACCAAGAGGACCGCTCGCAAGTCCACTAGAGGCAGGGCACCTCGTCACCAGCTAGCTCCACGTGAGCCCCGCCCCGAGCCCACTGAGGTGGAAAGGCTGAGAGCTGAGTTGGCCAAAGTGACTGCTGCTAGGAATGCAGCGCGTCAGCAACTAGAGCAAGTGATCCGTGATCGTGACCAGGAAACACTTGCAGTCTAGAGATTGACAGTAGCAAATCGCAACTGTCAACGCATGCTGGTCCATGTCATGAATCAGAGGGATGAAGCCTGGCACGAGGAGAACGTTCTGAGAGCTCGTCAGTTTGAGCTCGAGCAACAGTTGGAGAATGCTGAAGAATACAATGACAATCTTCATGAAGAAGTGCACCGCCTGAACAACCAGCTAAATCCTCTGCTGCCTCGAAACAACAACGCAGATGAGGACATGGGTTCGGGAATCATCATGGCTGAAGATGATGATGAAGTGGAGGTCAATGGGCCCTAAGATGCCACACCAGAAGAAGAGCCAGAAGAAGAAGAAGAAGAAGACGAGGAGTTAGAGCCTGTTAGCGACGAGGATGGCGAGGAGATCCTTGACACCGACTCTGAGGACGATGCTTAGAGTAGTCATCGCGTAGCTACGATGTTAGAATCGTCTTTTGTGCCTCCTGGGGTTGGAGTGAGGCTTTGTAATAACTTGACTTTTGGGATGTAAGGTCGAACCCTATGTTTTCTAGATGTTTAGTTGAACCTGTTAATTTCGATCACAATTGGATGTCTTATTACGTGCGTTCGATGATGGTGTCACAATTAGCACCCTTCGGTGCTACGACGAAACTGAGAGCCTCCTATGACGCGCGACATAAGGTTGTGCTGCTTGGCACGCGCTGGTATTGAGGTGGCTAGTCATGATCCACCATGGAACTCTACCGTTGAGAAGTCTCTTTGTGGTCAGTTCGAAGTAGCCTTTCTCAGTCAACTAAAAATTTTGAGATCGAATCCCAGTACCGGGTGAAAGGTCAAAAATCACGTAGATATTAACGTAAACGGTTCAGTAACTGCTGTGCTCCTTCTAAGTGAGCCTTTATCAAAGTACATCTTGTTGGATTCCCTCGCATGATTGCGTCAATTGATGCGCTTGAATGGATTGTGCGGTTGTGATAAATTATTGTGCCATGAGTATTTTGAGAAGTCTATTTCATGAAGTCAGTTTGACATATTTACAATAATTCATCTACAAATTTCCCACATCGTCAGTGCTCATTGGCTATACATTTTGCAGATGTTGTACAATCTACATCGGGGTCGTGGCAATGAGGATGAGGAACAGCCACCCCCTCCGCCACCCCCTACCCCGGCTGAGCTGATGCAGACTGTGGTCGAAGGGCAGCGCATGCTGGCAAATGCTATGCGCCAGCTTGCCAACCGGGAGGCTCGTCATGGTCGCCAGGGCCCAGAACCCAATCAATACAGTGATTTCAAGGACTTTCTTGATACTAAGCCCCCACTCTTTAAGGAGGCGGAGGAACAACTGCAAGCCGATGAGTGGTTGAACACTATTGAACAAAAGTTTCGTCTGCTTCGCTTGACTGATGAGCTAAAAACTGAATATGCTTCTCACCAACTGCATGGTCCAGCGGGTATTTGGTGGAGCCACTATCGTTCCACACTGCCTGCAAATGTCCCGATTGCTTGGGACTAGTTTAAGGCCGCATTCCGTGGGAACTATATTCCTCCAGGTCTTATGGCTATCAAGCACACAGAATTTATGAGGTTGTCGCAGGGAAATAAAAGCTTGACTGAATATCTGCAATCTTTTAACAACCTAGCAAGGTATGCTACAGAGTTTGTGGATACCAATGTCAAGAAAATTGCTAGCTTTAAAAGAGGCCTCGGCCCAAAGCTGATGAAGACTATGGGCACTAGCAAGTGTACTACCTTCAATGATTTTATCAGTGATGCTCTAACTCAAGAGAACAATAACTCTATCTATGCTGCTTCTAAGAGCCGCAAGAGGGCACTTGAGACAGGTGCTTCACAGTCTCGAGCTCCAGCTGCCCCGAGGGCTCCTCCTCGTCCTCCTGCCACAAGTGCTAAGTTCCGTCCTCCGCAAAAGAAGGCGCCAGTGAAGACTAGGTTTCGCAAGGCATATACAGTCGCTCTGCCAAAGGGAAATTCTGGACAGAGCAGTTCTAGTGTTCCTCCCAGCAACATGCCTTGCTGGAACTGCAACAAGCTAGGCCATTGGTCCAGGAACTGTCCTTACCCTAAGAAGAATGTCAACCAAGGTAGCCGTCAAGGGCACGCTCATTATAACAGTATTGAGGAAATCCCATCTGGTGATGTTGTCACTGCTGGTAAGTTCCTAGTTGACCAACATCCTGCAGTGGTACTTTTTGATTCAGATGCTTCGCATTCCTTTATCAGTCCTAAGTTTGCATCAAAGTTTGCACACAAATTGCATACCGTTGAAGGTGGGGGTTATTGCATTAGCGCAGCAAGTGGGAATATTTCTATAAATAAAGTAGTGGGGAGTCTTGAGCTTGAGATAGAAGGGCGAAAGTACTCGCTTGCCTTAGTGGTTTTGCCGGGATTAAGCATAGATGTTATTCTGGTCATGAATTGGATGAGTCAGAATGGGGTACTCATTGATACATCCACTCGGGTAGTTATGCTCAGAGATCCTACAGATCAAAAGGGTTTTCTGGTACAACTTCCCAGAAAAGTTGATTTGTCTGGGGAAGTTCATGCTGTGCAAGCAAAGGCATTGGCTGAAATTCCCGTAGTAAATGAGTTTCCGGACGTTTTTCCCAATGATTTGCCGGGACTCCCTCCGGATCGGGATGTGGAATTTAAAATTGAGTTGTTGCCTGGCACGGCTCCCATCTCTAGGAGACCTTATAGGATGCCTCCGAATGAGCTAGCTGAACTTAAGGTGCAGTTGAATGAAGTTTTGAAGAAGGGGTTGATTCGTCCTAGTTCGTCTTCGTGGGGATGTCCTACTATCTTTGTAAAGAAGAAGGATCAGTCATTGCGAATGTGCGTAGATTATAGACCTCTGAATGCAGTCAATGTCAAAAATAAGTACCCTCTACTGCGTATCAACATCTTGTTCGATCAGTTGTCTAAAGCTAAAGTTTTCTCCAAGATCGATTTAAGATCTGGCTACTACCAAATTAAAATCCGCTCGAAAGATGTTCCAAAGACAGCCTTCTCTACCAGATACAGTCTTTATGAGTATCTTGTTATGTCCTTCGGCTTGACCAACGCCCCCGCACACTTCATGTACTTGATGAATTCAGTGTTTATGCCCGAATTGGACAAGTTTGTGGTGGTATTTATTGATGACATCCTGATATATTCTGAAAATGAGGAAGACCACGTTGAACATCTGCGTATAGTTCTCATAAGACTGCGTGAACATCAACTATATGCAAAGTTCAGTAAGTGTGAATTCTGACTTCGAGAAGTACCTTTCCTTGGGCATGTGTTGTCCGATGGAGGAACTATGGTGGACCCCGCCAAGGTACAAGAAGTACTGAACTGGAAGGCTCCTATCTCGGTTCACGAGGTTCGGAGTTTTCTTAGTTTGGCTGGCTATTATCGTCGCTTCATTCTGGATTTCTCAAAAATAGCTAAGCCGATGACTCAGCTGCTGCAAAAAGACACCAGGTTTGTCTGGACTCCTGAGTGTGATGTGGCTTTTCATAAACTACGAACTCTCCTAACCTCGGCTCCGGTTTTGGCACAACCAGATATCGAGAAACCATTTGATGTTTATTGTGATGCCTTAGGCATAGGTTTGGGAGGTGTGTTGATGCAGGAAGGCCGAGTGATTGCATATACCTCTCGACAACTTCAGAAGCATGAGGTGAATTATCCAACGCATGACTTAGAACTCGCTGCAGTTGTTCATGCTTTGAAATCCTGGCGGCACTATCTGTTGGGCAATGTTTGCAATATCTATACTGACCATAAAAGCCTCAAATATATCTTCACCCAACCCGAGTTGAATATGCGTCAAAGAAGATGGCTGGAGTTGATTAAGGATTATAACCTTCAAGTGCACTATCATCCTGGCAAGGCAAATGTGGTTGCGGATGCTTTAAGCCGTAAGTCTCATTGCCATTCCCTAGTTGAAACTGATTTTCATCGATCTCGCCTTTTACATCCAGCAGTCTTGTACAACATCACTATCAGTTGTACTCTCAAAAGCAGAATTATTGAGCTCCAAAAGACTGATCCTGGTGTATTCCACATAAAACGCAAGATGAAAGAGCAAGAAACTACACAGTTCAGGATAGATGAAGAGGGTGTACTTTGGTTCAAGGATAGGTTAGTTGTGCCTAAGGACCGAGAGCTTAGAAATGATATCATGTCTGAAGCACACTCCTCTAAGTTGTCCATCCATCCTGGTAGCAATAAGATGTATTATGATTTGAAGCCATACTATTGGTGGACCAAAATGCGGAAAGAAATAGCTGCATATGTTGCCAGGTGTGACACCTGCTGTAGGGTTAAAGCTGTGCACATGAAAGCTGGATTGCTTCAACCACTTTCTATCCCAGGATGGAAATGGGAAGAGATAAGCATGGATTTTATTGTTGGACTTCCTCCTACTGTCAAGAACTATAACTCCATCTGGGTAATTGTAGATCGCCTAACCAAGTCGGCTCACTTCATTCCTGTTCGAGTAGACTATCGTCCTACTAACTATGCTGAGTTATACTTCAATCAGATAGTCCAGCTCCATGGGATACCTCGTACTATCATCTCTGACCGTGGTCCACAATTCACTGCTCGTTTTTAGGAGCACTTGCATCAGCTTCTGGGAACCAAGTTAGTGAGAAGCTCTGCTTATCACCCCCAGACATCAGGTCAGACTAAACGAGTCAACCAAATCTTGGAGAATATGTTACGAGCTAGTGTTATTTTGTCCAAGGGTTCATGGAAGAAGTGGTTGCCTTTAGCTGAGTTCTCTTATAATAATAGTTACCAAGAGAGCATTAAGATGGCCCCATTTAAAGCGTTGTACGGTCGTAAGTGTAGAACCCCACTAAATTGGATAGAAGCTGGTGAGAGGAGATTTTATGGTATTGCTTTTGTTGAGGAAGCTGAGGAACAAGTCCGTACCATCCAAAAGCATATGGCTGCAGCCCAAGCTAGACAGAAAAGTTATGCTGATCGTCGTAGAAAACCGCTCGAGTTTGAAGTTGGAGACTTCGTTTATCTGAAAGTTTCTCTAATGAAGAGTGTCCAACGTTTTGGTGTTAAGCGGAAACTTGCGCCAAGATACATGGGTCCTTTCCAGATCATAGGCAAGAGTGGAGCTGTTGCGTACAAAATCCAGTTACCTCCTGGAATGAGTGCCATATTCAACGTCTTCCATGTATCTCAGCTCAAAAAGTGTCTTTGAGTGCCTGAGGAAAGAGTCCCGTTAGGAGATATCAGGCTTGAGTCTGATTTAACTTACGAAGAAAAGCCAGTCCGGGTGATCGATACTCAGGAATGAGTAACTAGAAGCAAAGTGGTTAAGTGGTATAAAGTAATGTGGAGTAATCAGGGTAGTGAAAGTGACGCTACATGGGAACAGGAGGACTATTTGCGGGATGGTTATAAGGAATTTTATGAAAAATGGTACGCTTTCCAAATCTCGGGACGAGATTTTTATAAGGGGGGAGGGTTGTAACACCTCAGGTGTTTAGCTCCATAATTGCATTGCATTTGCATGAGCATAAGCATGCATCATTTCATGTTATTTTATGTGGTTACAACTAATGTGGTTGTTTTTAGAATTTTGTTTGGCTCACATCATGTGACACTAGGTAGTTGGTGTAACAAAAGGGGAGAGTAGCTAATTATATCTCACAACACCTTAGTTATACTTAGGGTCACTAATGGAGTAAGGTTCATGTTGACCAAAATCACCAAAATGCCCTCCAAGGTGTAGTTGACCAGCATTTAGCCCTAGGATGCTCTAGTTTGACCAATTAAAAAGTCTAGCTTAGAGACCTTGCATGGAGGAGCACCCTTAAGAAAAGTTGTAGGGAATTTTATGGGGAACAAAAGTCTCAATATGACCATCTCATAAAACTGACCAGAACATGCTAAAAAATGGCCCACAAGTCAGCTAGAGGGGCTGTCTCAACACTTAGAAATTTTCCTAAGTATCAAAAGTGTCCCTCCAGTTTTACAGTAACCTACTTTGGAAGCCTGTAGTTTGCAAACCAGACCAAACCAGCTCCAACTCATGTTGACACTTTTGTAGTACTCACTTAGCTCTACAACATTGTCAACATCACCATCACCTAGTTCTAAATGGTTTAGGAGATATGGTGTCTAGAAAATCGGGTTTCAGTCGGCTTAATGACTGAAACTACGTTTCAATTTTGAAGTGCACCACTTTGGAGCTCTGTGGTTTCAAATCCAGGCCAAACCAGTCCCAGTCCCAATTGGCAATTTTGTAGCCCTCATGTAGCTCAACATAATTGCTGTAATCACCTTCGACTAAATCAAGCTGGTTTAGGAGATTTTCTTCGACGAATTCGCGCTGTCAGTCGAACGATGACGGTCTCCATTCAGTCAACGGCGTCGCCATTCAGTCGGACAGCCGACCCGCGTCGTGGCGCTCGGGCAGAGCCCGGTGGCCGTGTGGCGTGCGCGTCCTGCCATCGCCTCCATGTCGCAAGCTCACGCGCGGGAGTGAAGTGGGAGTCGACACCTCAATCCCCATCACTCACGCCTCTCCCTCCCTCATTCGGCTTCAACACAGAGAAACTGAGCCGCCATTGCCGCCTCCACTCAGGCGAGCTCGCGCGCGCTCACCACCACACGGTAGCCCACCAAAACTCGTTCACTACTCCGCCAACATCCCCTCCACCTCCTTCACCCGTTGCTTGACCCGATTGTGCAGAGGTGAGGGCGAATTTTAGTTTCCGCCACCGTGAGTCCTCGCCGGCGTGCTGTCCACGCAGTGGCTCACCGTGGCCAGCTCCATACGGTCTCCCTCTAGTCTCCCCGCTACGTGTTCTAGGTTCCGGGGTGGGTAGAGCATCCTAGGTGATGACGCTACCGGATGGGATGGCCGGTACACGTCGGAACACCGTCGTGCGCTGCCGTGCCATGGCCGCCGGTGCGGTGCTCACGCGGCCAGTGGCACTCGCTCCACCTCCGTCCTCTTCCTTGGCATGGAGAGGTCCGCCATGTCCTCAGGAAGCCATAGCACACCTCACTTAGGTCCCTGGCCCCCAGAGCTCGCCGGACCGCCACCGGTTGCTGCCTCCGAGCCGTGGTCGCCATGGCCGTCGTAGCTAGGGTGGGATAGGGTTAGCAAATCTAGGTTTGGTCAATGCGGGAAGTCGCGGGGAAGCCGTTGGTGCTCTTCCCGTCGCCGGAGGCGCCGTCGTCGGTGAGCTAGAGCTCGCCGGAGTCGCGGCCGTCTTCCCCCTCCGCTCTTCTCTCTCTGGCCTGCGGGCCCGCGCTGTCAGCGCCATGCGCGCGCGGGTGGGAATCCAGGACGGGCTGCGTGCTGGCTTGGCCGCACTATCAAGCCGGGCCGGCCCAGCACTATAGCGGGTTAGGGTTCGGTTTTGTTTTTTCTTTTCATTTTGTCACAGATTTTTGTTGTTGTTTGGAAAATGTAGATCTAGGGTTTTACTTGCCCAAAAATTATGAGATAAATTTTGTTAGGATCTACATGATGTGTAGTATTTTAGAAAAATATAAATCTGGTATGTGATATTTAGTTTTTGGGAGAATTAAATAGATCTTTCAAATGTGTTGGGAAATGAAGGCAAATTTGTTAAATGTATAACTTGAGCTGTAGTATTCCAAAAATTATGAAATTTGGTGGGTTGGCTAATTTATACTTTCTCTAGCTTTGGTAAAAATTTGGGCAGTAGTGCTTAAGTACTTTTCAAGTTATAATGCTATCTTGTTATTTTAGGAAATACTTAAATGAATTTTAGTAATTTTTCTACATGTGCAATGTTCTTATAACTTTTTGGAGAATGTCTTGGTACCCTAAATTGTCCAAGAAAATTATGAAATCTGTTGTTTGATACTTTTTAGTATGATTTGTTAATTATACAAAAATCAACCTTTTGGGTTTGTGAATTTTGTTTAGGGAGTTTCTTTAAATAATTTTAGTTCCAATTTTGACAGTGGTCTCTTTTTGGTTCATAGAGTCGCCTGTAATTTTTGTAGAATTTTAGGAACAGTTTACATATATGTTTAAAATCCCACTTAATTAATTAAGTAAATTAAGAAATGAGTACAAATAAATATTCTAGGTGGGCACACCTTACTTTCTGGTATTTTTGTGACCTATGTGAACTTTTGGTAACATTAGTTTAGTCTTAAGGGATGTTTACCACATAAATAAATATTTAATCTTTGCAATTCTAGGTTTTCTGGACAGCTGGTAGTATTTCTAGGTTTGACCTTTGATAAATGTGGTTGCTGGAAAACTTGTACATACCAAAGTTGTAGTAAGCTTGATAGACTAGCTTGTGTCAAAATTTGGGAGCATTTGGTGTAACACTTCAAGTGTTTAGTCCTTAATTGCATTGCATTTGCATGGCATAAGCATAAGCATGCATCATTCATGTTTGTTATTTTATGTGATGCAACACATGTGATTATTCTAGGGTTTGTTTGATTTATTTCATGAAGTATTTGATAGTTGGTGTAACAAAAAGGTAAGGTAGCCAATCATGACCTACAACACCTTAGTTATACTTAGGGTAACATTTGGAACAAGGTTCATGTTGACCAAAATTACTAAATTGCCCTCCAAGAGAAGTTTGACCACCATTTGACCCTAGAAGGCTCTAGTTTGACCAGTTAAAAAGTCTAGCTTAGAAATCTTGCATGGAGGAGCAACCTTAAGCAAAGTTGTAGAGAATTTCATAAGGAACCAAAGTTCTAATATGGCCATCTCATGAAAATGACCAGAGCATGCTCAAAAATGGCCCACAAGTCAGCTTGAGTGGTGATCAACACTTAGAAAAATTCTAAGTCTGGAAATTGGACTTTTCAGTTTCACTGTACCTCACTTTAGCAACTTGTAACTCACAAACTAGGCCGAACCAGCCCAAACTCCAATTGACAAACTTGTAGTCCTCATGTAGCTCTACAATTTTGGTATTATCATCTTCTTCTAACTCGAGCTGGATTAGGAGGTGTAGAAGCTCAAACTTCGGCTGTCAGTCGGTCATCGCTGTCACCGATCCCCGATTCAGTTTCGTCAGCGTCAGGTGGCCGACCGTTTCAGGCCATCGCCGCCGCGTGTCCTCCACGCGCCACCCGCGTCCTGGCGCCTTGGCCAGCTGCCGAGCGCCTTGAAGAGTGTCTCTGCGGTCGTCCAGACCTCATCCGCCCATCCTCTCCTCCTCCTTCCCTCTCTCATCTCCAGAGCGGAGAAAACCGAGCCGCCATTGCCGTTCTTCTCCGGTGAGCTCAAGCGCGAGCCACACCGCATCACCGGCCGCTAGACCTCACCAATCCCTCCGCCTCACCACCCTCCATCTCCCTGACCCACCGAAGCCAGCGATTTGACTCAAGGTGAGCCGCATTGCTTTCTTCCCCGTCTCCGAGAGGTCGCCGGAGCCCGCCATGGGACCTCACCGTGGTCGGGGTGCTTCGGGTCTCTCTCCATCCTCCCTTCCTAGCAAAATGGATCCGCCTAGCTTCGGTGAAGCTCGTACCGAGCCTAGACCGCACCGTACATCCTCACCGTCGACGGTGCGCCGCCACCGGACATCACCGGCCGCCGCTCGCGGTGACAAGCCCCTTCCACCCCATCCCCATCCATTCCACGAGCACCAATCGACGCACCGGGTGACGGAGAACACGAGGCGGTGCTCAATTGGCCAAGCGAGCTCTTCTCCGGCGAGCTCGAGCTCGTCGGAGCTCGCGGGTCTCCGCCTCCCCTACCTCCGGTCACTGACCGCGGGGCCCGCCCGTCAGTGTCGCGCGCGGGCGGGAGCGCTGAGCGGGCCGCGCGCGCGCGAGTGTGGGCCGAGTTTTTCCGGGCCGGCCCAGTCGTCCGAAATGAAATTCATTTTTATTATTTTGTCACTGATTTTTGTACAAGTTGGAAAAATATAGATCTAGGGTTTCACTTCCTCAAAAATCATGAGATAAATTTTGTTATGATCTACATGATGTGTAGTATTTTAGAAAAATATAAATCTGGAATGTGATGTTTAATTTCTAGGAGAATTTAATAGATCCTTTAAATGTGTTTTGGAATGCATGCAAATTTGTTAAATTTATAACTTGAGCTGTAGTGTTCCATAAATCAAAAAATTGGGTGGGTAGGTTACTCTATGCTAGCCCTAGCTCTGGTAAAAATTTGGGCATCAGTGCTTAAGTACTTTTCAAGTTATTATGCTATCTTGTTATTCTAGGAAATATTTAAATGAATTTTTGTAATTTTTCTACATGTGCAATGTTCAAATAACTTTTTGGAGAATGTCTTGGTACCCTAGAATGTCCAAGAAAATTAAGAAATCTGTTGTTTGACACTTTTTACTATGCTGGGTTATTTATACAAAAATCAGCCTTTTTGGCTTGGGAATTTTGTGTAGGAAGTTCCTCTGAATAAATTGAGTTCAAAATTTAAAGTAGTCTCTTTGTGGGTCAGAGAGTCCCCTGTAATTTTTGTAGAATTTTAGGAGCAGTTTACACATATGTTTGAAATTCCACTTAATTACTTAAGTAAATTGAGAAATGGGTTTAAATAAATGTTCTAGGTGGGCACACCTTACTTCCTGGTGTCTTTGTGATATTTGTGAACTTGTAGTAGCATTAGTTTGGTTTTAGAGAATATTTGCAACATCAATAAATATTTAACCTTTGTAATTTTAGGTTTTCTGGACAGCTAAGTAGTAATTCTAAATTTGGCTTTGATAAAATTGGTTGCTGGACAACTTGTAAATACCAAAGTTAGAGTAAACTTGATGAACTAGCTTGTGTTAAAATTTGGAAGCATTTGGCTTAGTAGTTTGAGAGTTACTGTTGTTTAAAGTGGCAGTTCAAAATCTGCTACTCTCTGTTTTGGAGAGGACAGATTCTGGAACTTGTGAAGTTTGACATGGAAAACTTAGGAGTTTGGAGTTGAGGTCTGAAAATGAATTGTAGTACATTTCTTAGGCTTTCCAGATTGCCTTAGATCATATCTTTTGGAATTGTAAATCTCCAGTTGTGATAAAAACAAGTAGCTGCTGTCCAGAATGCTTACTGTGGTGTTTTGCTGATTGATATGGTGTGATATCCTAAGACATGCTACTTTTGTAATTGTTAGGTGTTAGGGCCTTAACTGAGGATGAGCAGCTTTATCTTAAGTTAAGTAGATTAGGTGAGTACTTCTCTACCAGAGAGGAAATTTGCACCTACTCTTTTGAAGTAATTTGAGTAGAGCGTTAAATTGTTGTAATACATTTCATTCCGAGCATATTGCATCTTTCATTATGCATTCATGGGATTTATTATGCACTCATGCAATAGGTGTACCGGAGGAGGTGCTGAGTCAACCGGAGGAATTAGCAGAAGAACCCAACGTCGGGGAAGCTCCGTCAGAAGATCTACCCGAGTGCCCTGACCACCGGCCTTCCACTTTTCTGAAAGGCAAGCCCCGGTGCATGCTGAACCTACTGATTATAAATTAATCTTGAGTACTTTTAATTGTTTACTGCATTAAGTTGTAGGAGTTATATGAAAACACTTGTTGCATTATACCTGTCCTTGTCCAGATATCGTACTTAATCCTATTTTAGGTTTAGGCACGTGTCAATGCTTAGCCCTGCTTAGTACGGTAGAAGTCGGGTGATTTCCGGTCATCCGCGAGATGTAGGAAGGAGTCACGAGTGGCTCTATGGCTATCGTGAATGGAACCATGCTTAAAAATGAAATTGAGACCGGGCGGAAGTTCGATAGTACAGCCGCAAGACACTTCACGTCTTGGGTGTGGAGCTATGCCCGTCTGAGTCGTTTAAGGACCGATTCGCTGTACGTCCTTGAGTCATGTTGAACGCAGTCTAACACTTAGTTGGCCGGATAACCCGTTCCGACCGCGAAGCCGAGTAATGTGGTTCAGGCCGGGAATCGAATGGTAGGTTGCTTCTTGGAGGAGAGAAAGGATGTGCTTGGGGACATTGGCGTGAGACCAAGGGGGGGTTAGAGTCCCTATCACCTGGCAGAGTGTCGCCCTTGGGGTCGCGACATTATTCGGACCCGCGATTCCTGAATCACATGAAACGGTGGCCTGTGCGACCCTGGCAGGGGTCTGCACGGTGAGTGTTAGAAATACCCCTCCAGCTGGATAGGAATTCGATTCGAATCGCCGTCGCTCCCGGTTAGTGAGCACTTGACTTGAGCAGCGGCAACGTAGATCTCATTAAATGAACTGGTGGTTAAGGGAATGATACAATGATTGCCACAATTCATACCTGCTCTGGATATAATGATGATAATTGTTTGATTATAATCAAGTGCATGTTTAGTACAGGTGCTAAGATAGATGACAGGTAAATGCTAAAAATAACTGCTAGTACAGGTTATAAGAGTATTAATTCCTTATGCCTTTATGCAAAATGTTATGTCAGCTAGCCTCTTGTGTAAGCCTTGCATAATCCTTGGTGTCATCTTATTTCTGGTTTTCGACGGGTAAGTCTAGCTGAGTACATTCCAGTACTCAGGGTTTATTCCCTCCTGTTGCAGATGACATGCTTTATCAGGGATTCTGCAAGACGTGTCTCCACCCTGCGGGTGACGATGACTAGATCACCTGGGCGTGATCATCTTATGTACTTTCCTCATGCTTTTGCGGGTTGTCGATCATCCAGACTGGCAGTATTTAATTAACTAGTGTGTGTGTTATGCTTCCGCTACTTTCAAACTTGGTTTGTAATATTTGCTACTCCGTGGTGTAAACTTATTTCTGGACTACTTGTGAAATGTATCGTATGATGTTGTATGTTGAATGATGCGATCCTGGTTGTAAGCAGTTTGGTTTGAAATCCTTCGTGATTTCGATTGACTACCGGGATTATATGGGCTCAAGTTTGAAAATTTGAGTGCTTCGGTGCTTATTTTCGTACTTGTGCTCTTATAATTTGGTCGGTTCTGTTACAGCTGGTACCGGAGCATAATTCAACATTAAACACATCATATGAGTATTTAAAAACAAAAATATTTGATTATAAAAAAGGGTTAAAACACTAAAAATTATTTTTTTGGTATGCCAGTGATCACATCCCTTAGCCCAAATAAGGACTCTTAGGTGGCTTATTATAAAGACTAACTTGGGGGCCTTGTTTGTTTTTATTTCGTCGTCCATACGGCGTGATATTGTATGGATGCCATCCACTTGGTTGGTAATGTATGGATCAATTACCTCGACGCTCTGGTAAGTGTGAGTTGTGAGAGCATGATCGTCCAACCGGCGGTCTAGGGGAGAGTAGTTTTCGTGACTTACATCTTTACATGTTTAAACCATGTAACTATGTAAAAGCACTTAATTGTGGGAACCTCTATATCGGGTAGCTTTGATACTGAAGTATATACATTTGGGGATGTATATATGGAAAGTATTTAAATTACTGCCTTCTTGTGTGCTTATATTGGGAATTGTTGGGCTGCAATGAAGTTTTCTGCAGGTACACTAACAACGTATGTATGCCACCGCCTAGCGTTAGAACTCTAGGTTTCTACTAAGGTGAGAGGACGTACGAAACGTGCATGCATCATGTTTAATTATATCATACATATCATTTACTCCCTCCTTAAAAATTTTCAGTACTCCCGACTAAATTAAATTTCGTATCCCCTAAGTGATCCTCACTTTAAGTCGTATCTTATCTTGTTGCTTCAGATGGCACGTACCAAGAGGACTGCTCGCAAGTCCACTGGAGGCAGGGCACCGCGTCACCAGCTCGCTCCACGTGAGCCCCGCCCTGAGCCTACTGAGGTGGAAAGGCTGAGGGCTGAGTTGGCTGAAGTGACGGCTGCCAGGAATGCAGCGCGTCAGCAACTGGAGCAAGTGATTCGTGATCGTGACCAGGAAACCCTTGCAGTCCAGAGGTTGACAGTAGCAAACCGCAACTGTCAACGCATGTTGGTCCGTGTGATGGAACAGAGGGATGAAGCCTGGCACGAGGAGAACGTTCTGAGAGCTCGCCAATTTGAGCTCGAGCAACAGTTAGAAAATGCTGAAGAATACAATGATAATCTTCATGAAGAAGTGCACCGCCTGAACAACAAGCTTAATCCCCTGCTGCCTCGAAACAACAACGTCGATGAGGACATGGGTTCGGGAATCTTCATGGCTGAGGATGATGATGAAGTGGAGGTTGATGGACCACAGGATGCCCCACCTGCAGAAGCACCAGAGGAAGAGCCAGAAGAAGAAGAAGACGAGGAGTTAGAGCCTGTCAGTGATGAGGACGGCGGGGAGATCCTTGACACTGACTCGGAGGATGATGCTTAGAGTAGTCATCACGTGCCTATAATGTTAGGATCGTCTTTTGTGCCCTCCCTGTGAAGGAGTGAGGCCTTGTAATAACTTGACTTTGGGATGTAAGGTTGAGCCGTATGTTTCCTGAATGTAGTTTGAACCTGTTAATTTCGATCACAACTTGATGTCTTATTATGTTGCGTTCGATGATGGTGTCACGATTAGCACCCTTCGGTGCCGCGACGAAACCGAGGGCCTCCTATGGCGCGCGACATAAGGCTGTGCTGCTTGGCACGCGCAGGTATCGAGGTGGCTAGTCATGATCCACCATGGAACTCTTCATTGAGAAGTCTCTTTGTGGTCAGTTTGAAGTAGCCTTTCACAGTCAACTAAAAATCTTGAGATCGAATCCAAGTACCGTGCAAAAGGTCAAAAATCACGTAGATAGCAACGTAAACGGTCCGGTAACCGTTGTGCTCCCCGTGAGTGAGCCTTTATCAAAGAGCATCTTGTTGGATTACCAAGTATGATCTCGTCAAATGATGCGCTAGAATGGATTGTGCGGTTGTGATGAATTATTGTGCCTTAATTATTATGAGAAATCTATTCATACAGTCAGATTGACATTTCGCAATAATTCATCTACAAATTTCCCACATCGTCAGTGCTCATTGGCTATGCATTTTGCAGATGTCGTACAATCTACGCCGGGGTCATGGAAATGAGGAGGAGGAACAGCCGCCCCCTCCGCCACCACCTACTCCGGCCGAGTTGATGCAGACAGTGGTCGAAGGGCAGCGCATGTTGGCGGATGCTATGCGCCAGTTGGCTAACCGGGAGGCTCGTCCTGGCCGCCAGGGCCCAGAGCCAAATCAGTACAGCGATTTCAAGGACTTTCTGGATACAAAGCCCCCGCTCTTCAAGGAAGCGGAAGAACCACTGCAGGCTGACGAGTGGTTGAATACCATTGAACAAAAGTTTCGTCTGCTACGCCTAACTGATGAGCTGAAAACTGAGTATGCTTCCCATCAGTTGCATGGTCCGGCGGGCATTTGGTGGAGCCACTATCGTTCCACACTGCCTGCCAATGTCCCGATTGCTTGGGATCAGTTTAAGGCGCCATTCCGGGGAAATTATATTCCTCCCGGTCTTATGGCAATCAAGCACACAGAGTTTATGAGGCTGTCGCAAGGAAACAAAAGCCTGACTGAATACTTGCAGTCCTTCAACAACCTGGCAAGGTATGCCACTGAGTTTGTGGATACCGATGCCAAAAAGATTGCTAGCTTCAAAAGGGGCCTCGGCCCAAAACTGATGAAAACAATGGGCACTAGCAAATGTACTACTTTCAATGAGTTCATTAGCGATGCTTTGACCCAGGAGAACAACAATGCTATTTATTCTGCCTCTAAGAGCCGTAAAAGGGCCCTTGAGGCAAGTGCTTCTCAGTCAAGGACCTCAGCGGCACCGAGGTCTTCCCCTCGCCCACCTGCTCAGAATACAAAGTTCCGTCCGCCGCAGAAGAAGCCTGCTGCAAAGACGGGGTTCCGTAAGGCTTATACCGTCGCTCTGCCAAAGGGGACTTCTGGACAGAGCAGCTCTAGTGTTCCTCCTAGCAATATGCCTTGCTGGAATTGCAACAAGCCAGGTCATTGGTCCAGGAACTGTCCGTACCCTAAGAAAAATGTCAACCAAGGTAGTCGTCAGGGACACGCCCATTATAACAGCATTGAGGAAATTCCATCAGGTGAGGTGGTCACCGCTGGTAAGTTTCTAGTTGACCAACACCCCGCAGTGGTACTTTTTGATTCAGGTGCTTCGCATTCCTTTATCAGTCCTAAGTTTGCATCGAAATTTGCACACAAGTTGCATACTGTTGAAGGTGTGGGTTATTGTATTAGCGCTGCAAGTGGGAATATTTCCACAAACAAAGTAGTGGGGAACCTTAAGTTTGAGATAGAAGGGCGAAGTTATTCGCTTGCCCTATTGGTTTTACCTGGTTTAGACATAGATGTTATCTTGGGCATGAATTGGATGAGTTAGAATGGGGTACTCATTGACACATCCGCTCGAGTAGTTATGCTCAGAGATCCTATAGATCAAAAGGGTTTTCTAGTACAACTTCCCAGAAAGGTTGAATTGTCGGGGGAAATTCATGTTGTGCAAGCAAAGGCGTTGGCCGAAATTCCAGTAGTAAAAGAGTTTCCAGACGTTTTTCCCGACGATTTGCCGGGGCTCCCTCCGGATCGGGATGTGGAGTTTAAAATTGAGTTGTTGCCTGGCACGGCGCCCATCTCTAGGAGACCCTATAGGATGCCTCCAAATGAACTCGCTGAACTTAAGGTGCAATTGAATGCACTTTTGAAGAAGGGGTTGATTCATCCTAGTTCATCGCCGTGGGGATGTCCTGCTATCTTTGTAAAGAAGAAGGATCAGTCGTTGCGGATGTGCGTAGATTATAGACCTCTCAATGCAGTCACTGTCAAAAATAAGTAACCTCTACCACGCATCGACATCTTGTTCGATCAGTTGTCTAAAGCTAAAGTTTTCTCCAAGATCGATCTAAGATCTGGCTACCATCAAATTAAAATCCGACCGGAAGATGTTCCAAAGACAGCCTTTTCTACCAGATACGGTCTTTATGAGTATCTTGTTATGTCCTTCGGCTTGACAAATGCCCCCGCACACTTCATGTACTTGATGAATTCGGTGTTTATGCCTGAATTGGACAAGTTTGTGGTGGTATTTATTGATGATATCCTGGTATATTCGGTGAATGAGGAAGATCACGCTGAACATCTGCGTATAGTCCTCACAAGACTGCGTGAACATCAACTTTATGCGAAGTTCAGTAAGTGCGAATTCTGGCTTCGAGAAGTACCTTTCCTTGGGCATGTGTTGTCCGATGGAGGAATTATGGTGGACCCCGCCAAGGTACAGGAAGTACTGAACTGGAAGGCTCCTATCTCGGTTCACGAGGTCCGAAGTTTTCTTGGTTTGGCTGGCTATTATCGTCGCTTCATCCCGGATTTCTCCAAAATAGCCAAGCCAATGACTCGGTTGCTGCAAAAAGACACCAGGTTTGTCTGGACTCCTGAGTGTGATGCGGCTTTTCACCAACTGCGAACCCTCCTAACCTCAGCTCCGGTTTTGGCACAACCGGATATCGAGAAACCATTTGATGTTTATTGTGATGCCTCAGGCATAGGTTTGGGAGGTGTGTTGATGCAGGAAGGCCGAGTAATTGCATATACTTCTCGACAACTTCGGAAGCATGAGGTGAATTATCGAACGCATGACTTAGAACTGGCTGCAGTTGTTCATGCTTTGAAAGTATGGCGGCATTATCTGCTGGGGAATGTCTCCAATATCTACACCGATCATAAAAGCCTCAAATACATCTTCACTCAACCCGAGCTAAATATGCGTCAAAGAAGATGGCTCGAGTTGATTAAAGATTATAACCTTCAAGTGCACTATCATCCAGGAAAGGCAAATGTAGTTGCGGATGCTTTAAGCCATAAGTCTCATTGTCATTCCTTAGTTGAAACTGATTTTCATCGGTCTCGCCTTCTACATCCAGCAGTCTTGTACAACATCACTGTCAGTTGTACTCTCAAAAACAGAATTATTGAACTCCAAAAGACTGACACTGGTATATTCCACATCAAGCGTAAGATGAATGAACAAGAAACTACACAGTTCAGGATAGACGAAGAGGGTGTACTATGGTTCAAGGATAGGTTAGTTGTGCCTAAGGACCGGGAGCTTCGAAATGATATTATGTCTGAAGCACACTCCTCTAAGTTGTCCATCCATCCTGGCAGCAATAAGATGTATTATGATTTGAAGCCATACTATTGGTGGACCAAGATACGGAAAGAGATAGCTGCATATGTGGCTAGATGTGACACCTGCTGTAGGGTTAAAGCTGTGCATATGAAAGCTGGGTTGCTTCAACCACTGTCTATCCCAGGTTGGAAATGGGAAGAGATAAGTATGGATTTCATTGTCGGTCTTCCTCCTACTGTCAAAAATCATAACTCCATCTGGGTAATTGTGGATCGTTTGACCAAATCAGCTCACTTCATTCCAGTTAGAGTGGACTATCGTCCCACTGACTATGCTGAGTTGTACTTCAATCAGATAGTCCGGCTCCATGGGATACCTCGTACTATCATATCTGACCGTGGTCCCCAGTTCACTGCTCGCTTTTGGGAGCATTTGCATCACCTTCTGGGAACCAAGTTAGTGAGAAGCTCTGCTTATCACCCCCAGACATCAGGACAGACGGAACGGGTTAACCAAATCTTGGAAGATCTGTTGCGGGCATGCGTCATTTCATCCAAGGGTTCTTGGGAAAAATGGTTACCTTTAGCTGAATTCTCGTACAATAACAGTTATCAAGAGAGTATTAAGATGGCTCCATTCGAAGCTTTGTACGGTCGTAGGTGTAGAACCCCACTAAATTGGATAGAATCTGGTGAGAGAAGATTTTATGGTATTGCTTTTGTTGAGGAAGCTGAGGAACAAGTCCGTACCATCCAAAAACATATGGCTGCAGCCCAAGCTAGACAGAAAAGTTATGCAGATCGTCGTAGAAAACCACTCGAGTTTGAAGTTGGAGACTTCGTGTATTTGAAAGTTTCTCCAATGAAAAGTGTCCAACATTTTGGTGTTAAGCGGAAACTTGCGCCAAGATACGTGGGTCCTTTCCAAATCATAGGCAAGAGTGGAGCTGTTGCGTACAAAATTCAGTTACCTCCAGAAATGAGAGCCATATTCAACGTTTTCCATGTATCTCAGCTTAAAAAGTGTCTTCGAGTTCCTGAGGAACAAGTTCCTTTAGGTGATATCAGGCTGGAATCCGACCTAACCTATGAAGAAAAGCCAGTCCGAGTGATCGATACTCAGGAACGAGTAACTAGAAGTAAAGTGGTTAAGTGGTACAAAGTGATGTGGAGTAATCAGGGAAGTGAGAGTGATGCTACGTGGGAACGGGAGGATTATTTGCGGGATGGTTATAAAGAATTCTATGAAAAATGGTACGCTTTCCAAATCTCGGGACGAGATTTTTATAAGGGGGGAAGGCTGTAACACTTCAAGTGTTTAGTCCTTAATTGCATTGCATTTGCATGGCATAAGCATAAGCATGCATCATTCATGTTTGTTATTTTATGTGATGCAACACATGTGATTATTCTAGGGTTTGTTTGATTTATTTCATGAAGTATTTGATAGTTGGTGTAACAAAAAGGTAAGGTAGCCAATCATGACCTACAACACCTTAGTTATACTTAGGGTAACATTTGGAACAAGGTTCATGTTGACCAAAATTACTAAATTGCCCTCCAAGAGAAGTTTGACCACCATTTGACCCTAGAAGGCTCTAGTTTGACCAGTTAAAAAGTCTAGCTTAGAAATCTTGCATGGAGGAGCAACCTTAAGCAAAGTTGTAGAGAATTTCATAAGGAACCAAAGTTCTAATATGGCCATCTCATGAAAATGACCAGAGCATGCTCAAAAATGGCCCACAAGTCAGCTTGAGTGGTGATCAACACTTAGAAAAATTCTAAGTCTGGAAATTGGACTTTTCAGTTTCACTGTACCTCACTTTAGCAACTTGTAACTCACAAACTAGGCCGAACCAGCCCAAACTCCAATTGACAAACTTGTAGTCCTCATGTAGCTCTACAATTTTGGTATTATCATCTTCTTCTAACTCGAGCTGGATTAGGAGGTGTAGAAGCTCAAACTTCGGCTGTCAGTCGGTCATCGCTGTCACCGATCCCCGATTCAGTTTCGTCAGCGTCAGGTGGCCGACCGTTTCAGGCCATCGCCGCCGCGTGTCCTCCACGCGCCACCCGCGACCTGGCGCCTTGGCCAGCTGCCGAGCGCCTTGAAGAGTGTCTCTGCGGTCGTTCAGACCTGATCCGCCCATCCTCTCCTCCTCCTTCCCTCTCTCATCTCCAGAGCGGAGAAAACCGAGCCGCCATTGCCGTTCTTCTCCGGTGAGCTCAAGCGCGAGCCACACCGCATCACCGGCCGCTAGACCTCGCCAATCCCTCCGCCTCACCACCCTCCATCTCCCTGACCCACCGAAGCCAGCGATTTGACTCAAGGTGAGCCGCATTGCTTTCTTCCCCGTCTCCGAGAGGTCGCCGGAGCCCGCCATGGGACCTCACCGTGGTCGGGGTGCTTCGGGTCTCTCTCCATCCTCCCTTCCTAGCAAAATGGATCCGCCTAGCTTCGGTGAAGCTCATACCGAGCCTAGACCGCACCGTACATCCTCACCGTCGACGGTGCGCCGCCACCGGACATCACTGGCCGCCGCTCGCGGTGACAAGCCCCTTCCACCCCATCCCCATCCATTCCACGAGCACCAATCGACGCACCGGGTGACGGAGAACACGAGGCGGTGCTCAATTGGCCAAGCGAGCTCTTCTCCGGCGAGCTCGAGCTCGTCGGAGCTCGCGGGTCTCCGCCTCCCCTACCTCCGGTCACTGACCGCGGGGCCCGCCCGTCAGTGTCGCGCGCGGGCGGGAGCGTTGAGCGGGCCGCGCGCGCGAGTGTGGGCCGAGTTTTTCCGGGCCGGCCCAGTCGTCCGAAATGAAATTCATTTTTATTATTTTGTCACTGATTTTTGTACAAGTTGGAAAAATATAGATCTAGGGTTTCACTTCCTCAAAAATCATGAGATAAATTTTGTTATGATCTACATGATGTGTAGTATTTTAGAAAAATATAAATCTGGAATGTGATGTTTAATTTCTAGGAGAATTTAATAGATCCTTTAAATGTGTTTTGGAATGCATGCAAATTTGTTAAATTTATAACTTGAGCTGTATTGTTCCATAAATCAAAAAATTTGGTGGGTAGGTTACTCTATGCTAGCCCTAGCTCTGGTAAAAATTTGGGCATAAGTGCTTAAGTACTTTTCAAGTTATTATGCTATCTTGTTATTCTAGGAAATATTTAAATGAATTTTTGTAATTTTTCTACATGTGCAATGTTCATATAACTTTTTGGAGAATGTCTTGGTACCCTAGACTGTCCAAGAAAATTAAGAAATCTGTTGTTTGACACTTTTTACTATGCTGGGTTATTTATACAAAAATCAGCCTTTTTGGCTTGGGAATTTTGTGTAGGAAGTTCCTCTGAATAAATTGAGTTCAAAATTTTACAGTAGTCTCTTTGTGGGTCAGGGAGTCCCCTGTAATTTTTGTAGAATTTTAGGAGCAGTTTACACATATGTTTGAAATTCCACTTAATTACTTAAGTAAATTGAGAAATGGGTTTAAATAAATGTTCTAGGTGGGCACACCTTACTTCCTGGTGTCTTTGTGATATTTGTGAACTTGTAGTAGCATTAGTTTGGTTTTAGAGAATGTTTGCAACATCAATAAATATTTAACCTTTGTAATTTTAGGTTTTCTGGACAGCTAAGTAGTAATTCTAAATTTGGCTTTGATAAAATTGGTTGCTGGACAACTTGTAAATACCAAAGTTGGAGTAAACTTGATGAACTAGCTTGTGTTAAAATTTGGAAGCATTTGGCTTAGTAGTTTGAGAGTTACTGTTGTTTAAAGTGGCAGTTCAAAATCTGCTACTCTCTGTTTTGGAGAGGACAGATTCTGGAACTTGTGAAGTTTGACATGGAAAACTTAGGAGTTTGGAGTTGAGGTCTGAAAATGAATTGTAGTACATTTCTTAGGCTTTCCAGATTGCCTTAGATCATATCTTTTGGAATTGTAAATCTCCAGTTGTGATAAAAACAAGTAGCTGCTGTCCAGAATGCTTACTGTGGTGTTTTGCTGATTGATATGGTGTGATATCCTAAGACATGCTACTTTTGTAATTGTTAGGTGTTAGGGCCTTAACTGAGGATGAGCAGCTTTATCTTAGGTTAAGTAGATTAGGTGAGTACTTCTCTACCGGAGAGGAAATTTGCACCTACTCTTTTGAAGTGATTTGAGTAGAGCGTTAAATTGTTGTAATACATTTCATTCCGAGCATATTGCATCTTTCATTATGCATTCATGGGATTTATTATGCACTCATGCAATAGGTGTACCGGAGGAGGTGCTGAGTCAACCGGAGGAATTAGCAGAAGAACCCAACGTCGGGGAAGCTCCGTCAGAAGATCTACCCGAGTGCCCTGACCACCGGCCTTCCACTTTTCTGAAAGGCAAGCCCCGGTGCATGCTGAACCTACTGATTATAAATTAATCTTGAGTACTTTTAATTGTTTACTGCATTAAGTTGTAGGAGTTATATGAAAACACTTGTTGCATTATACCTGTCCTTGTCCAGATATCGTACTTAATCCTATTTTAGGTTTAGGCACGTGTCAATGCTTAGCCCTGCTTAGTACGGTAGAAGTCGGGTGATTTCCGGTCATCCGCGAGATGTAGGAAGGAGTCACGAGTGGCTCTATGGCTATCGTGAATGGAACCATGCTTAAAAATGAAATTGAGACCGGGCGGGAGTTCGATAGTACAGCCGCAAGACACTTCACGTCTTGGGTGTGGAGCTATGCCCGTCTGAGTCGTTTAAGGACCGATTCGCTGTACGTCCTTGAGTCATGTTGAACGCAGTCTAACACTTAGTTGGCCGGATAACCCGTTCCGACCGCGAAGCCGAGTAATGTGGTTCAGGCCGGGAATCGAATGGTAGGTTGCTTCTTGGAGGAGAGAAAGGATGTGCTTGGGGACATTGGCGTGAGACCAAGGGGGGGTTAGAGTCCCTATCACCTGGCACAGTGTCGCCCTTGGGGTCGCGACATTATTCGGACCCGCGATTCCTGAATCACATGAAACGGTGGCCTGTGCGACCCTGGCAGGGGTCTGCACGGTGAGTGTTAGAAATACCCCTCCAGCTGGATAGGAATTCGATTCGAATCGCCGTCGCTCCCGGTTAGTGAGCACTTGACTTGAGCAGCGGCAACGTAGATCTCATTAAATGAACTGGTGGTTAAGGGAATGATACAATGATTGCCATAATTCATACCTGCTCTGGATATAATGATGATAATTGTTTGATTATAATCAAGTGCATGTTTAGTACAGGTGCTAAGATAGATGACAGGTAAATGCTAAAAATAACTGCTAGTACAGGTTATATGAGTATCAATTCCTTATGCCTTTATGCAAAATGTTATGTCAGCTAGCCTCTTGTGTAAGCCTTGCATAATCCTTGGTGTCATCTTATTTCTGGTTTTCGACGGGTAAGTCTAGCTAAGTACATTCCAGTACTCAGGGTTTATTCCCTCCTGTTGCAGATGACATGCTTTATCAGGGATTCTGCAAGACGTGTCTCCACCCTGCGGGTGACGATGACTAGATCACTTGGGCGTGATCATCTTATGTACTTTCCTCATGCTTTTGCGGGTTGTCGATCATCCAGACTGGCAGTATTTAATTAACTAGTGTGTGTGTTATGCTTCCGCTACTTTCAAACTTGGTTTGTAATATTTGCTACTCCGTGGTGTAAACTTATTTCTGGACTACTTGTGAAATGTATCGTATGATGTTGTATGTTGAATGATGCGATCCTGGTTGTAAGCAGTTTGGTTTGAAATCCTTCGTGATTTCGATTGACTACCGGGATTATATGGGCTCAAGTTTGAAAATTTGAGTGCTTCGGTGCTTGTTTTCGTACTTGTGCTCTTATAATTTGGTCGGTTCTGTTACATTTGGCTTAGTAGTTTGGGAGTTATTGCTGTTTAAAGTGATAGTCTAGAATTTGCTACTCTCTGTTTAGATGGGACAGATTCTGGAACTTATGAAATTCGACATGGAAAACTTAGGAATTTAGGGTTAAGATCTGAAAATGAATTGTAGTGCATTTCTTAAGCTTTCCAGATTTTCTTAGATCATATCTTTTGGAGTTAGGAATCTTTAGTTATGTTAGAATATTTGAGTTGCTGTCCAGAATATCTTACTGTGATATTTTGGTGTTAGATGTGGTAACCTAAGTAATGCTACTCTTGTCATTGTTAGGTGTTAGGGCCTTAACCGAAGAAGAACAGCTATATCTTAGGTTGAGTAGATTAGGTGAGTACTTCTCTACCGGAGAGGAGATTTGCACCTAATATTTGAAGTGATTTGAATAGAGCTTTAAGAATGTTATAATGCATTTCATTCCGAGCATACTGCATCTTTCACTATGCATACATGAGATTTATTATGCACTCATGCAATAGGTGTTCCGGAGGGGGTAACGCTCCTCGAATTCGAGCAAGTTTTTCCGGAGGAAGTCCAGGACCAGCCGGAGCAGCCAGAGGAACCAACCGGCGACGAAGCTCCTGCCGAAGATCTACCCGAGTGTCCTGACCACTGGCCCTCGACCTTTCTAAAAGGCAAGCCCCGGTGCATGCTGAACCCATCATTTTATAAATCTATCTTGAGTACTTTTAATTGTTTAATGCATTAAGTTGTAGGAGTTATATGAAAACAATTGTTGCATTATACCTATCCTTGCCCAGATATCGTACTTAAATCCTAATTTAGGTTTAGGCACGTATCAATGCTTAGCCCTGCTTAGTACGGTAGAAGTCGGGTGATTTCCGGTCATCCGCGAGATGTGGGAAGGAGTCACGAGTGGCTTTATGGCTATCGTGGATGGAACCATGCTTTAAAATGAAATTGAGACCGGGCGGGAGTTCGATAGTGCAGCCACAAGACACTTCACGTCTTGGGTGTGGAGCTATGCCCGTCTGAGTCGTTTAAGGACTGATTCGCTGTACGTCCTTGAGTCATGTTGAACGCAGTCTAACACTTAGTTGGCCGGATAAGCCGTTTCGACCGCGAAGCCGAGTAATGTGATTCAGGCCAGGAATCGAATGGTAGGTTGCTTCTTGGAGGAGAGAAATGATATGCTTGGGGACATTGGCGTGAGACCAAGGGGGGTTAGAGTCCCTGTCACCTAGCAGAGTGTCGCCCTTGGGGTCGCGACATCATTCGGACCCGCGATTCCTGAATCATATGAAAAGGTGGCCTGTGCGACCCTGATAGGGGTCTGCACGGTGAGTGTTAGAAATACCCCTCCAGCTGGATAGGAATTCGATTCGAATCACCGTCGCTCCCGGTTAGTGAGCACTTGACTTGAGCAGCGGCAACGTACATCTCATTAAATGAACAGATGGTTAAGTGAATGATATAATGTTGCCACAATTTATACCTGCTCTAGATATAATGTTGATAATTATTTGATTATAATCAAGTGCATGCTTAGTACAGGTGCTAAGATAGATGACAGGTAAATGTTAAAAAGAACTGCTAGTACAGGTTATAAGAGTTTCAATTACTTATGCCTTTATGCAAAATGTGATGTCAGCTAGCCTCTTGTGTAAGCCTTGCATAATCCTTGGTGTCATCTTATTTTTGGTTTTTGACGGGTAAGTCTAGCTGAGTATATTCCAGTACTCAGGGGTTATTCCCTCCTGTTGTAGATGATATGCTCTATCAAGGCTTCTGCAAAACTTGTCTCCACCCTGCGGGTGACGAAGACTAGATCACTAGGGCGTGATCATCTTTTATGTACTTTCCTGATGCTTTTGCGGGTTGTTGATCAACAAGACTGGCAATAGTTAAACAACTGGTGTGTGTATGCTTCCGCTACTTTATAAACTTGGTTTGTAATAATGGCGACTCCGTGTGTGTAAACTTATTTCGGAACTACTTGTGAAATGTAACGTATGATGTTGTATGTTGAATGATGCGATCTTGGTTGTAAGCAAGTTGGTTTGAAATCCTTCATGGTTTCAATTGACTACCGGGATTATATGGGCTCAAGTTCAAAAATTTGAGCGCTTCGGTGCTTGTTTTTGTACTTGTGCTCTTATAATTTGGTCGGTTCTGTTGCAGAAGATCCATCCAAATTTCTTTGTAGAAATTTTTTTAATGAAAAGACATCTAAAATCATCGAGAAACTTAGTCTTCAATTCCCATATTCCCTTGCTTCTAGATGTTATTGTACTCGTTTCTATTAATTTTTTTACACAGAGGCGGGCATACTAAAGTGATTGTCTCTATAAATAGTCAATTAATAGAGATGATTGACTAAGAATGATCATCGACATCCGCCTCGGCAAATGGTCGACTAAGAATGTTCATCAACATCCACCTTGGTAAATAGGCGATTAATAGAGGTGGTCGTTATTGGTGTTTTTACTGCCGGCAATAATTTTTTAGTGTATCATATGTAGGAGATAATAAGAAAGATAGCACATGGGACATAAATTTATATTGTTTCAAGTAGAGGGTGCCCCTATATCTTAGTGCATAAAAGTGTTCTAGTATCACTTGTGCACTGTATGCTGGTATGCGCTAGAATTGCTTCTTGTGTCTAAGGTTCTGTATATAGTACTGATTAGGGTCTCCCTACCCCTTCTTATATAGTCTTGGAGAGTAAGGTTATGAGATTTATCCTGATTGATTTATAGGATGGTTTTCTAGTCGACTACAGAAATAATCCAAGTGGATCTAGATATGCCTAATATAGCACATTAAATGAGATTTGATACCTCGTGTAAATGTGGGACTCTAAGTATCGAGTTGTCCCTTCCTTATGTACAGAGGTTGAATATGTCATGCGGCATGATACCCGGGGTTACTATCATAGCCAAAACCCTGACTCGTCCTTCTTAATGGAGTTGCCTTCTTTTTCCCTTCTTGCTTGACTGGTTCTAGCCTGAGGCTAAGTACATTGGCACATAATTGCTTTAAGTCTCAGTGCTTTGATCCATAGTGGGTGCACATCAAGTGTACCCACTAGGTCTGGCCCTAAGCCACCATCTGATTAATTTGAAGAATCCAATGGATGGTTAGAAAAGTCTTGATGTGACTTTCGAGTAACTTATGTAGTGAAAGTGCTAGGGACTTAAATGCAAGCCCGTATTACTTAGAGACCTTTAGTGCTTCGGTGGTTATCGACAAGTTGATAGTCAATCCTCATGGGGAGTGCTGAGTGATTCTCTGGTGTCAACTGGTCTTCTGGTGTCAAGTTGATAGTCAATATGAGCTTTTGGTGTCAAGTTGATAGTCAATCCTCACGGGGAGTGTTGAGTGGTTCTCTGTCTAGCATGCAGTTAATTGTCATCCCTTAGGGCTTGTGGAGTGGATGTCATTCCTGGATTCGAACGGCTGAGTGGTACCTATGTCTCAACTGACGTCGATGTGTAGATGTATGGTGTCCTTGGAACGTATACCTAACAACTGTACGAAGGTGATTCACTTAGTTATTAAGTTGAGTAGGAAACACTAACGAAATTGACTTAGCCTATTCTCTAAGATGCCTAGAGACAGTGTTGGGAATGATGTGAGTTATGGGTCACCCGGTGATGTCAGTGGCAATGTTGAGACCACAGTGACACACAATAATCCACAAGCACATGGCTGTCAAAGTAGCTTTCACCTGGTAGTATTCCAAGGTATCCATTTTCATGGGAAACATTAGTGAACTTAGACTAAGAAACAAGATCATCCTATGATAGCAAAATGGTAGGTGATGGGTTGAGTAGAGAGGATCTATATGGCTACGTTGAAACATAGAGCAAGGATATGCTACAGTTGTTTACTTTGGGACATTGACCTAGCTAGCAATAGTCAGGGTCATAAGGTTGCTAATCTGTTCCAACATGGGGCCCTATGATTTAAGAAATTGCTCAAACATGGTGGACTAAGAAGATCATATAGGGTTGTCACACCTACTGACTACAACAATCATCCGTGGGGTAAGCCGCAAACACAGGCAACCAATAGTCTAAGCACCACGCTTGCACTAAAGATCATTATTCTAATCCATTACTTATCTATGTTTTAAATAGTGGGCTAAGCCCCTTAGCGGTTGCCTCTCCCAAAGGCTAAGAAAGGCTATAGTGGGCTAAGCCATTTAGTGGCCGAGCAAAAAATGTGTCAAGCATAAGGTAATTTTACACATAATAAACATAGAAGATAAAGACATTACAACTACCAGTTAAAAACTAGCAAGGGATAGATAATTCAAAGTCTTACTAACACATCAGATAATCAGATCACATCTTCATAGCATCTTGATTTTCCTCTGATTCAGAAGAAGAGGGAGGCTGCATCGGAGATGCCACAGTCCTAAATTTCTTGCTGCACCAACCTCTAGAACAGATTTGATTCTCTACTTGCTTGATGTGATATATGCCAATTTATTTATAGTAAATTGTAAACCAATCAACAGCAGCAGTACAGAAAATCCTAAACCAATGTACTTACAGTAAAGAGTAAACCTAATATCCTATCAAAAATAGCAGTAGCAAGATTAATGCACCAACCTACATAATGGATCTGATACTCTACTTTCTTCATGGGATAAATCTCAATTTATTTACAGTAAAGAGTAAAGAACAGAGGATGAGATGCAGCACTACGTCACTACTAGTCACATCCAACAGCCCAATAAATAAAGGACAGATGAAATATGAGAAGAGTTTGAAGAATCTTGCCTTCTACCTGGGACATGGCCGTCGCAGCATGTTGTGGACGCCTTTGTAGGGCGGCAATATAGGTGCCGGCCCAGGCCCAGCCGTGGCTAAGGGGTGGCCTGCCGGTTTAGAAAGTAGAGAAAGCAGAGGATTTTTAAGAGATTGATTATTAGGAAAGTGAACCTAATCTATAAAGGACACCTAGGCTTATAACCAAGATTATCGAAGAAGGAATAAACCTCCCAAGGCGGGTGGGTTTCCCCTTCGACAGTGGCTGCGCGCAGTTTAGCCGTTGCCGCTGACGAATAACCCACCGCGCCTCTTTCTCACCATCCCCTTCATTCTAATTCTCAATCCAACCACCTACTCCGCTCACCCTTGCAATCCCCACACCGTCCACATCTATGCCGTAACACAGCAATAGCAGCAGGCGCTTCCGCTTGCACTCCTGCATGCTCGCTGCTTGCCGCTGCCATTTGCAGTCGCTACAACAGCAGCAGCTAGTGTCGCAGCTCGCCGCCGCCCGCACTTCCGATGCCCCTCACTGGTCTTACACCCACACCGCTCGCTGGTCACAGCAGCAACAGCATCCGGCGCTGCCACCAGCACCCACGCGAGTTCGGAGAGGTGTCAAATGACTAGGGTTATGCATTTAAGAGCTTCCCATCGGTAGGTATCGCAGTTATTTGGGCCATGCAGAATAGCAGCGCTAAATGGAGGTTCATTTAGCGGCAATAGCACGCTATTAGCTGCTAATAGCGAAAAAATTCCTTTAGTGCAAAATTTGTCGTCATAGCTTAACGTCCTACTTGCTGAAACACTTAATCCCGCTATAGCGCCAGCTAAATCCCTCTATTTTGTGTATTACTTATAGCAGATCAAAGCATTTAGTCTTTGCTCATCCTCGAGCAAAGCTTAGAGATAAAAGTAGTCATGAATATAACATCATAAGATATATAGCATTACATGAAAGTTATTCCAACACATTCTTTACACAAGTGGGATATGTGTCATTGGCTAACATGTTTCCTAGATTGTTGAAAGGTGGAATAGTTCTCAAAACAAAGTTATCTTCCCAATTTAACATCTTAGCAACCTGGAGTTTTTGAAAGGTTTCTCAAACAAAAGTATAGTTCTCTTTATACTCAAATGACACTCTCAAATTACTCAATGGTGTATATATCCTTACCAAGGCATAGCAAAGTGTTTGCCTTCTTTTGTTTTCTCCTGCTTCTAAAAATGTTTATTGTGGAGCTTTAGGTAGGGATAAACAAAGTAGCATACTTGCATTGTATATATTGTAAAGTCAAATCAAGGATCCAAGGAGAGAAGTGTCATACTCTTAGATTAAGATGTGCATGTGTGTAGAATGAGGTGAACTATAACTCTAAGATGGACTAAAACTATACTCCTTTTGTAGATATGATCTCTGCTAACTATTTATTTTTGAGACATGGCTATCATCATTCATTTTTTCATTTTTATATGAGCCTTCATGTGCTCATCATTTTTTTCAATACCTTGGGACCTTCATGTGTCCCCATTTTTTTCTTTTTTTTGGACCTTCATATGTCTAAATATATATTTTTTCTCATACTTTTGCATAGCCCATGTCTCCTAAACCATATATTAAGAGATCACTATCTTGTAAAACATGGAGTATTTTTTTTCTATTTAACACATTTTTTATGTCTACTTCCAATGTAGGATCAAAACTTTTGGTGGATGGAGGCATGTTTTTGCGTACTCCCAGTGTAGGAGCAACAAGTGTATGTGGGTGTACGTGATCTTGATATTAGGAGCATGATAAATCTCTCAACAAGGATCAACAAGACTTGATCAAACTCAACACAATAATAAGCAGCATGTGTGGAAGGTTTAAAACTTGCTAGATGTTATATTTGGCTTTGGTAGGAATTGCTCACCAAATGAGGAGTATGTGATACTATGGTTTTATGACATTTTTATCAAAATAAATTCTCCAAGTGCTTTAAATAGAAATGGTGGGATTTCTAAGTCAGAACTATATCATACCTCACAACAACCTAGTCAACATGATTGTCCTATTAGAATATTTTCTCACTAGCATAAATACATGTATGTGGAACAAGATTCATGCAAGCTTTCTATCTTAAGAATGTTATGATCATGCCACCTTTCAAAATTTTAAGTGAAGTGTGGTTCAAGATATGCATGGAGACATAGCTGGTTTATTGAGTTCATTTTTTTAATTATCAGCATTATGTTCATTAAACTCAAGATTGTATAGAGAATGAGTGAGAGAGTTGCACAAACCACTGTTGAAGATGAAGAAGTTTATGGTAAGTCAGAGATGATTTGGTAAGACCAGTGGTTCAGCCGCTCCTTCTAAAGTCATCTATTTCATCCTTCTACAAGTGGAATTATTTTGTACAACGTGTTGGGAAGATCTCCAGTGTGTGGTTGTCATGTTTGAGAGATCTCCCCCACATTTATTCTTGTACCTTCTTTTAGTCCATATAAAAACAAAAGAGGAACAACACGGGCTTTACCGGTTTGAACACCAGGGAGCCTAAATCTTATTATTATTATTTTTATTTCTTTTGTATTATTTATTATCTATTAATCCATTTTTTATTTGTTCATGAGACTTTTCATACTCAAGCAAGGCTAAAGTAAAGATGTAGTGTAATTTTAGCCTTGGCTTATCTCCATAAAAGATTTCCTCCAATGTTTAAGAAAATTCTCAAGTTCATTAATCAAATTTAAACACCATGTTGAAATTTAGTTAAAGTAGGCCACTTTAACCTAAGCACCATGCTTAATTTAAAAGACCTATGGATGTACTGTTAACAAGTTCATCCAAACTAGAGTATATATTATAAATAAGAGAAGTATGTATGAGCAGGATCATATGGAGATAAACATGAGTAGCACTGTTGATGAATCTTTTTATAAATTTATTTTATTTATTATTATTACTATATTATTATTATTATTATTATTATTATTATTATTATTATTATTATTATTATTATTATTATTATTATTATTATATTTCCTTTACATACCTGAGTATTACTTACCGGTAGCATGTGAATGGAGCTTCCGAAGTTGCTGCAGCAGTTGCATGAAGTCCAACTTAGGCGAGCCATAAGGCTAGGACTCATACACAACACGTGTATGGATCATGGCCTTTAGCAGTATCAAAGGTCTAGAAAAGGAGAATCCTCCTTCTCTCTTTTCTTTCTTCTTCTTTTTGTTTTTTCTTTTCTCTTCTTTTTTTCAAATATATTTTTTCTTTTTCATATATATATATTTTTCTCTCTTTTTTGAGTTTTTTTTCATTTTTTTATCTCTCTCTTTTTTTAAGCAAGACAGAGCTATCATCTTCTTTTTTTTGGATGACCCTTGGTGTGTGTGGAACTCAGGATTCTCACCATCCTCCCCCACACTTAGACTTTTGTGTAAAAGTCAAGTGTGCACAGTCTGGGTCTCCTTATGAGTGTGTTCCATCATCCAAGAGCATTAAAGTTTGTAGTTGATGTACTCCCACATTCTCAAGCATCATATGACCCGTGCTCTTCTTGATCTCAACCTATAATGGTTAGCGACAAGAATACCCGAAGGTGCATACGAACTTGACAACATGCTCTTGCTTTTATTAAAAAGGAATTTTTTTATGATAATTATTTTTATATTATTTTTACTAATTGATTTTTTTAGAATCTGGGGTATCTCCCGGCAGTGCTTAATTTATGGTCTTAAGCTTGACCGTAGGAACTTCATCATGAAGCTATCAATGGTGGTGTAGTTCCCATCTTCACCACCAAGCATTGGGTAATAAAGTTCAAGCTGCAAGCTTAGTACCATAGTGCAACCACGAGATTTGCAATATTTATGGTAAATATATGCATCCACAACCATTCTCCTAAATATATTGTAAATGAGGAGCGAGAGATGGTTGGGATCCTCGTAGTTGCATGTGGTACTAAGCACAACAAACTATGGAGACTCCACAAGTAAGCATGAAAAGTGAAGGGTCACGAAAGAAAAACATTCATGCTTAATGGTGGAATCATTGGTCTCTAGATTTGGTTCTTTGGGCATGTCCATGGCATGAAATATGTCATGTAGGGTCAATGTTGAATCTCGATCACTACCGAGAACAATGTTTGGGTGGCCAGAGGGACACGACTTAGGTTCGAGCAAGGGTGATGGTATACTTTCTATTTCACAAACAAGCTTAGGTGAAACGAACGGAGATATGAACTTCACTTCCTCGAACATGTTATGGTTGGGTTGCTACTTTGCCTTTGGATTTTCGAGACTAGGGATATGACTAGCGGAAGCAGTTGTTCCTAACTTTTATCAAGGCTCCCATAGGAAGATTTTTCTTTGAAAAGTTTTTCAAGTGGGCAACCTATTAGGAGATCAAAATCAAGGATGGCATAGATATGGAAGTCCAAACAAACCTCGGTTTCATTAATTTCTATTGGTACAACCCTAGCAATCCCACAACACTCGAAAATGAGTCCTGATGAACTTTTGAAGAGTTTTGTCGGTCGGGACTAGCAGCATGTTGCCCAAAAGGGTTTCTGCTAAGAATTTGTGACTTGATATTAGTCCCAACTGTGAGGTTATGTAGAGCTTCTATGGAGGTTCCCCTTAACGAACAAGACATGGTCATGGAAGGTGAAAGAATCTGAATTGCTTCAGAAGAACATTTCACCTCCATTAACCATTCTTTTGAAGGCTCTACGTTAGGGGAAACTTCCTTAGAAAGAAATGTATTTTCTTCATGCCAAGGAAGGTTTGAGGTTCTGCCATAATCCTTGAATTCAATTGGAAACTTTGAAGGATGAATTACTCCTTCCTTCGGTGTTTCAGGTTCAGGTGAGGGCTCAACAATCGAATCTAAGGATGGCAAGGGTAAGGATTCGGCTGAAGAGAGCTCCTCAAAGCTTGACATGCCCTTTTTAAGGAGGGGGTTGGGTTTTACAATGGGAGAAGCGTGCTTCTCTAGGATGTGATCAAGGACTTTTTTTTGTTCTATAGTAGTTTTATGTATAAATGACCCTCTGGTGGTCATGTCAAGGTATAGGGCAGCTTTTATGTCTAGACTCAAACAAAAGAGATGCAATAGCATGCTGTCGGGTAAAGACAAGTCTGGGCCGGCATGTATTAGCATTGAAAACCTAGCCCAGGTTGCACCTATAGATTCCTTCTCGTTCTGCTCAAAATCGAGGATCGCCCTTGGTAGAGAGTTGATACGGGACATAGGAAAGGATACAAGACAAAACTTGTCTTTAAGTTTTTCCCAGTCCCCATTCATACTTCCTACAACATAAGTGTACCATTGCTTCGCTTCCCCCTCGAGGGAGAAGGGAAACAACTTCCACATAATAATATCTTGTGTCATGCCAGGGATGCTCATGCATGAACACATTTCCTCAAACTCTTGTAGGTGGTTAAAAGGATCTTCGTTATCATAACCAGAGAAGGGTTGTGCCCGAACCATGGCTTTTAAGCTAGGGTGGAGTTCATAGCCATATGAACAGTTTGGTTTTGAAAGAGGTGGTGGCTCACAGAACTCCCCCTTTAAAACGGACTGGTGTTGAATAGGAGTTGAGTTCATGTTTGAAAAAAACTATTTTTTGTTTTTATAAGTTAAAGGATATAGATATGAGGACAAACTAGGTTTGAAGAAAATAGCAACCGTTTCCTAACAACGCTGCCAGAAAGCTTGTTGGTATTTCTTAACAAATCCCGAAGAATCCGCAAGCGTACGGAATTACTGTTGTAGCCTTCACCCAGAAGTATTCAGGGTATTGTATTTTTCACAGAGTACGGAGGTACTTTCTTCTAGCTAGTTTTTCCAAGGACAACCCAATGGTAGAGATAGAAATGGGTAGAGATGGATTCCTATAGCTCTTAGGTCTTAAGGATAGCAATACTCTACTTTTGCCTATTTACTTCGAGCACTGGAGATCACCTGGTCTAGCAAGTGATGCCAGCCTATGGCTCTACGCTGTACCCGAACATGGGGGGATTGTAAGGGACAGACAAGGCTATCACCACCTGCCACCTAGCCCTCAACCATGTAGCACGAGGCAAATGAAGGTAGCCTCTAGCATAGACACCACATCTACGCTATCGACTACTACTCTAGTGCTGATCAGGGTTATTCCGTCTTTATCAGGAGCCCTCTACTAGAGCATCCGCCATGGGGATGGACGGTGAACCCACAAACAAGTATAGGTAAAGCTCAACTAAAAAAAAGACATAAGAAACTATAGGAACCACGAACACTTACTTAGCCAAGATCCGACTAAGGAGCCAAGTACTTGTTCGTAGCGGTACAAGCTCAGGGAGACATCGACAAACCCGGCACTACCCCGCTCTCACCCACACATCTCCCTCTCTAGCTCTAACTAGCTAATAGGGCATAGCCCTTTGGAGTGGTGCTCTAACTCTAGTGTAGTGGTGTTCTTTTCTCCCTTGGAGTGGTGTCCAAATGAGAGGGAGAGGCCCTCTATATATAGGGGAGGAGAGGGGGAATGTGCCATGGAATATTCCCTCACTTACTCCCTCAAACCGACCATCAGCGCATTTATTGGACCGACGCAGCACGCAACCGCCTTGGACCTGTCGGCATGGGCTAGGTGGCCAAAGCTAGGCATGTTGGCAGCCACACTGACGTGGCCGCACCCGGGGTGCGCCCGGGCCCTAGCTGGGCCTCCTCAACCCCATCTTTTGTGAGCTTGTAGATCTTTTTGTTAGCTTTCTGTGGAAAGGTGGATGGCCCAAAATAGAGTCCAGATGCATCCTAGGCATCCATTTTACCCGGGCCTACTCCTACAGCCCAAGATGGATTTGGACTGGGTTTTGGGCCTCCACTTCTTGGGTTCATTGTTGGGCGTTTTGACCTATGTTTGAGGCCCAGATTGTCTGGTAAGTGGGCCTCTTTCTCTTCCCATGGTTTTCTTGTATTTCTTGGCCCATTTATGTGTATTTCCTTATATGTCCTCCTATAAATGAGAAATCACCAAAACTTGTGGAATTGATTAGTTGTAAGCCCTAGTATGAATAGTGAAAGTGTAAACAGTAGAAGATACCTTACATATAAGTATCCCAAATGGTGACACGAGTAGAGATAGGTCAAGGTATAGTGGGGAGAGTGCTGATATACCCGACACTTCCCCAGCTTCCCCTCACTCTCTCACTATTCTCTATACTACTGTTGGGGGATGCTATGGCAAGCCACCCATCCTAACCTTGTCCAACAGCTGAACCCTCAACCGTCCTTTTTCCCTAGACCCAAGGAAGCGAACCAATGCGGCTATTGTCCAACATGACCCAAAGGATACCTTCGGGCATGACCCTCGCCGGCTCATCATCACCCTCAGCGAAGGTAAACCTAATTTTGTGTCTTTGCAAACTGAGCACCACACGTGAGGCCGCTCAAGCTGGAGGAGGCCACCGTGAAGCCAGCTCCAGCATCATGAATTGAAGGATGGAAGGTGGTGGTCCCCTGGGATGGAATCCTGATGATGTTAGGAGAGTGGGTGAGGGGATCACATGCAATGTCTGTGGTGGCCTACGTCCTTTGTAGTGTGAAGCCTAGCTTAGCAAGGGCAAAATGTAATTTCGCTATGCCTTTGGGCATGCTCTATAAATACCCGATGGATGGCATTGTAATAGAGGATGAATTATAATTGCCATTTACTCTTGAATTTATTGCGACTCTCTTCTGCCCCCTTTCATTTGAGCTTCACCTTGCTTACCCTATGGGACACCCTTGGCCTCCTCTGTGCTAGTTCCTAGCAAGGGTGGGAGCTAGGCCAGAGGAAGCCCCCACAGTTGGCATCATCCATGGTGTCACATCTGGCCAGTTTGGAATTTGGCCCATAGTGACCTATGTACATGTTAATGAGATATTGGTGGGGGTTTAGTCCCACCATTGTTATTAAAAGTGGGTTAGACCAACATATAAGGCTTCTAGAGTCCATCCCACCATCCCCAGGTTAATCCTTTTATGCGAAGCGAGGACAAAAGCGTAAGTGGAATGGTGGCAAGTGTGGTTCACTCAGCGTGTAGAGTGGATTTAAGCCATTTGGACTCTGGGGCGTTACAAATGGTATTAGAGTCGACCATCATGGCCATGTGCACGTGCGGGTCAGGGTCATGGACATGGGGTTCATTGCATGTGTAGGCTCTGCAGGGTGCATGGCATGGCACATGTGTTGGCACTAGACGTACGATCACATGTGCTAAGAGGGAACATTCCTAGTCATCGTTTGCCTGGTTGTGGGTGTGTTGTTGGGCCGACGAGGACGTCAAGCCCTTTGAGCGGGTGTATGTCACATCTGGCCCAGTTTGGAATTTTGCCCATAGTGGCCCATGATGTATACTGGCCCGATCTTCCGAGAGGTAACCGATAAGTTCGACTTGTGGAGATCTCGACGTTGGCGATCCGGCTTCAAATCAGACACAATTCGAACCCTGCAACCGTTACACCACTGCTCCGTTGGTTATCAACCAAGCACAACTTGATTGACCTTGCCAAGAAGGCTTTTCCTGCAAGCGAATCGAAGAGCACAAGCAAGAAGGTAAAAACACGCAATCTGAAATTGCAAATATGAATGATGCAATTATCAATATAGGGTTCAAGAACTCGGTTCCAAAGGACTAATCGACATAGTGGAGGAGATCAAGAACAGGGGCCCTGGATCACTGTAAAAGGATTTGTCACCACAGTTACAATGAACGATTCAGTTTCTCGATGGAAAACTAAACTCTAAACAAAACCCAATTTGTCTAACAGTGGCGACGGCTGTATTTATAGTCTAAGACTAGACCTAGGGTTGGGAACGGCCAGGGGTTGGGCGTCCACAACTTGGGCTTAAGGCCCGACATGATACATGGCCAAGTTGGCCCAAATAGGTGACGCAGCACCTTGACGTGGTCACACAGAATGATTCATGGACCTTCTAGAGCTGGAACCAGATCCAAAATGACGGCGTCGTCGTCCCCTTTCCAACGCATGCAAGAACGCCCCGTTTTGATGTCGTATGAAAGAGTTATGACCAAAACAGTGATGACGTGTCTGCTGAATCCGAGGGTGACGTGGTAGCTGAGTTGGGGACAAATTGCAACTTGGGAAAGACCATAACATCGGTGTGTCCAGTGTGGCGATGTCCTCATCATCCTCCCCTTCTTGAATTGGAGTCGTCCTCGACTCCATCTTGGCGATGTCCTCATCATCCCCTCCTTCTAGAATTGGAGTCGTCCTCGACTTCATCCCATCAATAGCGAACTCCTGCAAAAGGTTAATGACAACAGGCAATGCACCAGACAGAATAGGTTGACAAAACATAATATAACATGGCGCATCAGGATTATCACATAACTCAGCAGTAGCAGAAGTTGTAGCAAGAAAAGTACCTCCTTTTAACTTAATCCCATTATTTTTATCAATGTGAGTTGGAGGTTTATTTTTAATCTCATTAGCATGTTTAATAATATCCGTAGGAGACAAAGGTAGCAATGTAATTTTCTTGTCCTTATGTATGATAGTGTATGTATTAGTTCTACCATGGTGTAAAGCATCATTATCGAATTCCCATGGGCGACCTAATAAAATGGAACAAGCTTGCATAGGAACAACATCAAAATCAGCAGTATCATGATAAGAGCCTGTGAAAAAGCTAATGTGTGCTGATTTAGTTACCTTAGTCTTACCACTATTATTGAACCATTGAAGTTTATATGGATACGAATGTTGTCGTGTGGTCAAGCCAAGCTTGTCAACCAAATCTGAACTCACCAAGTTATTGCAACTCCCGCTATCAATGATAGTGAGAACACGACAACCCTGCACAATGAAATACATGTGGAACAAATTGTGGCGTTGGATCGTCATCTCTTCTTCATGTCGCACACGTGTACTCAACACACGCTGCACAAGAAGGCTAGGGTAGTCTGCGGCAGCAGCCATGGAGTCAATGATGATGGTCTCCTTGTCTTGATCGCCCTCGGTGGAATCTGCATCGATGTTAGCAACAAGGGCTAAATCATCTTCAACATCACTAGCACTTACATATCCATCCTCGGTAGCAATGAAAGCACGACGACTGGGGCAATCCTTCATGGCATGTCCCATGCCTTTGCATCGGTGGCAAATGATTTTAGAGCTGGACGAGGAGGAGCTAGGAGAAGCACCCGGAGTGGCACCCTTCTTCTGCACATTAGACAATTTACTTACCCTGGAAGAAAATCGAGGTGTAGATGGCTGTGATGCAACAGGAATCTTGGGCGTCTCCGACTCTGAATGGTGCTGAAAATTCCTCCCATTGTTAGACCTGAAAGGCTGGTGTTGTTTGCGTTCCTATACTTCACGTTCTGCCTTAATAGCAAGATGATACAATTGGGAAAAATTACGCCATTCTTTGTAATCTAGGATGTTCTGTATATCATGGTTTAAACCACCAAAAAATCTAGCACTAGAATCATTATCATCTTCATTTATACCACAACGGGCTAAACCAATAAGCAATTCTTGATAGTATGGTTCTATTCCTTTATCACCTTGTTTTAAAGTATGTAGTTTCAAACGTAAATCACGTTGGTAATAAGGAGGAACAAAACGAGATTTCATACGTTGTTTTAAAGCATTCCAAGTTTGAGGCACAACAGCATTATTAGCATTGCAAAGATCACTCCACCAGAACAAAGCAAAATTAGTAAACTCACAAGTAGCAAGTCTAACTCTACGCTCAGCAGGAACATTATGAGAATCAAATTTTTGTTGAACAGCAAGCTCCCAATCTAAATAAGCCTCTGGATCAACATTACCAGCAAAAGGAGGAAGGCTAAATTTAATTTTAGCAAAAGGATCATTATTACCTTGAATATTACCTCCCATACCGCGACGGTTGAAGTTGAGGCGGTGACGGACATAACCGTCAGCATCCGCATCTTCATCACCAAAATCATCCGCATCTACATCATCAGCACGATGAGGTGGAGGGCGGTGCTCGAGTTGTTCAATGCGGGTGACCAAATTGTTCACATTGCGCGTCAGCTTAGTCATAAGATTGCGTTGTTCAGTCATGAACGTTGTAAGCTCGCCCTTGGACACGCACTCATTGAAGTCCGTCGGAGATCCTGCCATGGTTAGAAGATAGAAAAAGACAACACCAAAGTATTATCCCTATCAACTAAAAGGAGACAAGTGGTGGTGGTAGTAGTGAAAGTGGAATGCAAAATCACAAGCGGCTTACCACCGTCTTGCCTGTATTCTTACCAACGCCAAACAGGAGCCAAACCAAAGTGGCAAAGTAATCTGTTGCTGAGCGTGGGTACAGTTGCAAGATGAACCTGTGCTGACAGAAGAATATGTGGAGCTATGGGTAGACACACAAGATGACAGCAAGGATTAGCAATTAACGAATGCAGATTAACGATTGTTCAATCCGGATCCAAAGTACAAATCACAGCTGCTGGCTAAGACGTGTCGAGACGTAGCGCAACAAGGTGAAAGCAAAGGACGATGGAAAGAACTCACAGAACTAGCAAATAACCCGAATTTTCCTTTTTCCTGAATTTTTCCCGGAATTTCCCAAAAGGCACTAGTAGGAATCAAACTTTTTTTTTTTGCTATTTTTTTATATTTTTCTCTAAACAAGGATCACAAAAGATGCAACCACAAAAATTAGCACCTACAACTGAGGTGGGATGTGGTCTATAGAAATACAGCAAGTTCTCTGAAAAGCGTGCAAAAACGTTGACAATTTTTTTTCTTTATTTTCCTGATTTTTTTTGGCAATTTTGATGAAACCAAACAGGGCAAAGCCGAGTTTGGGTCGGCCTCAAATGGTGTCAAGAAGCTGCTCAAAAAATTTCAGATTTTTCTGATAAACGAGCGAAAAGTTATGCCTGTTTTACCGAATGTATCTCAAGTTATGTTTTCCGGAAGGCACAATACGGCAGTTAGGGCAAAACGTCCCTAAACTCCAACACCGATCACAAGATGGTTCCTATGACTAACAGCAGTAGGTATTTGCACCGAGCACAAGATTGTTCCTGTGACTAACAGCAGTAGGTATTCGCCTGATGATGTAAGGAGGGCTGCGATGCAGGCAAAATAAGAGCGACTGACAACCTATCTAGGGTTTGCGCGGTGGCGAGAAGTTACACAAGGCGGCTAGCGGGGCAAGTCGAGTAATGTGGTGGCTTCGACTTGTTGTTTGGAAACGGTGGATCGGATAGCGGCGGAAAACAAAAAATCACAGCAACGGGCGATTGAACTACGACGAACACAATCCTAAACCAGCAACAAGACTCGACCACGGACACAAACTGAACAACGCGAATCTGAAACGAAATTGCAAAGGCACAAAGGTGATAGGACAGTGGAAATTGAAATATTATTGGCTTTTTGTGGACTCTAGGTAATGAACAAATATGAATCTAAGGCAAACGAGATTATACCTCGCGGGAAACCTGAAATATTTGATACCAATTGATGTATACTGGCCCGATCTTCCGAGAGGTAACCGATAAGTTCGACTTGTGGAGATCTCGACATTGGCGATCCGGCTTCAAATCAGACACGATTCGAACCCTGCAACCGTTACACCACTGCTCCATTGGTTATCAACCAAGCACAACTTGATTGACCTCGCCAAGAAGGCTTTTCCTGCAAGCGAATCGAAGAGCACAAGCAAGAAGGTAAAAACACGCAATCTAAAATTGCAAATATGAATGATGCAATTATCAATATAGGGTTCAAGAACTCGGTTCCAAAGGACTAATCGACACAGTGGAGGAGATCAAGAACAGGGGCCCTGGATCACTGTAAAAGGATTTGTCACCACAGTTACAATGAACGATTCAGTTTCTCGATGGAAAACTAAACTCTAAACAAAACCCAATTTGTCTAACAGCGGCGACGGCTGTATTTATAGTCTAAGACTCGACCTAGGGTTGGGAACGGCCAGGGGTTGGGCGTCCACAACTTGGGCTTAAGGCCCAACATGATACATGGCCAAGTTGGCCCAAATAGGTGACGCAGCACCTTGACATGGTCACACAGAATGATCCATGGACCTTCTGGAGCTGGAACCAGATCCAAAATGACGGCGTCATCGTCCCCTTTCTAACGCATGCAAGAACGCCCCGTTTTGATGTCGTATGAAAGAGTTATGACCAAAACAGTGATGACGTGTCTGCTGAATCCGAGGGTGACGTGGTAGCTGAGTTGGGGACAAATTGCAACTTGGGAAAGACCATAACATCGGTGTGTCCAGCGTGGCGATGTCCTCATCAGCCCATGTGCATGTAATGAGATATTGTTTTGTTGGGGGTTTAGTCCAACCTTGGTCATTAAAAGTGGGTTAGACCAACATATAAGGCTTCTAGAGTCTATTCCACCATCACTGGGTTAATCCTTTTATGCAAGTGGGGGCGAAAGATAAGTGGGATGGTGGTAGGTGTGGTTCACTCGGTGTGTAGAGTGGATCTAAGCCATTTGGACTCTGGGGCGTTACATGTGGGGACCCATCGAACCACATCCATTCAGTTCACTATGACATGGGAGATGTGGAGAACTCATAACAAGGAACCTCCACCCCCTAATGATACCATGGTTGGAACCTCTGTCATAGGAAGCTAAGCTAGCCAAACCATGCAACCCACTCTGCCTCTTTTGAAGGCAGTGCCAACCCTAGGCATGGCGGTCTCGGCAGAGACTGTTGTCATGATAGAGCCATCGCTCGGCACAGAAACTGAGGATGACTATTCGCGGTCCTTAACACATAAATTTAACTACCAAAACCCCAAATAAAGTCCATTTATTCGACACCAAGCTTAGTATAGGGTTTATAACTAACAAATTCTACAAGTTTTGGTATTTATATATTTTGAAGGGCACATGTTTGATTATCAAGGAAAACACAATCAAAATGCGCAAAGGGACAAAAAGTGTAACACCATCTTGCACAAAGCAAAAGAGCCCAAGGGGGAGAATGCCCACTACCAGGCAAATTAGGGCCCAAGCATATGGAGAACAAGGCCAAAACCAAAGCAAGCCATCTCCAATCAGTGTCAAACACCACAAGCACACTCTAGAAGATCAAAGAAGACCACCCGATGAAATTGGAGTCAAGGAGGCCCAACTAGGGTATGGCCACAGCCAGGGTGTGGGCGCACCCCTGCTAGCTCACCTCTAGCCCAACCTTCTCAAGGTGGTGCATTTAATGGCCTGGAGGACGATGCAGTGTGTATGCCAGGAATATTCGCTCAGAGCGAATCAACTAACTACTATATAAGGAGGAGGAGACCTCCCACACTCCATACACCTACACTTGAGCTTCGTTCTTCATCCAAACTTGTAGTTGTGTCCCTTTAGGTGCTTCACACCTAGTTGTAATAGAGAAAATAGGGAGAGAGTGAGAGGAAGAGAGCTAAGGAGGACCTAGGTTTGTCAGATCCTCCTCAACTTTGTATCTCTACGAAGTCGACTTGACTCGAGTAATATCTAGGTTCTATTTGGTATTTCCAAGCTTTCTATTCGACTAAGTTCAAGTTTTACTTTACTTTACTTTACTTTACTTACGGGAACTCCGCTTGATCGAGTGCTCTAGTCTAAGGATCCAGCCTAGAGTAGTAATCGTTAGCATAGACATGGTGTCTAGGCTAGTGTTTACCTGAGTTTGTGCCTAATCCCATGGATAGTTGTGGTAGCCCTAGAGATGACAACTCTGACCAGGCCTTTGTATTCCACCATGTTTGGATTGGTGTTTCATAGAGCTTTTGGCTACCTGACCCCGATCACCCATTCCCAACCTTTTTTGAGGATTGTAAAGGAACCACTGCTCCGAAGTAAGTGAGTTTAGTAAGCCTGATCCTTGGTTAAGAACCTTAGAAAACCCCTCTCTACCCATAAAAACACTTTTCCTTAGACGACCTTGATCCTTTCTAGTACACTTCAAGTTCCCCATGGAAATCGATACCTTGGAATACTCCTGGGTGAAAGCTACAGTGGTATCCATGCGCTTGCGGATTTATCTATTTGCGTTAACAAATACCAATAATGATGACGAAGCCAAGGAGAGAGGCCTTGCCACCCTAAACCAAATGTATGAGGAGCTACGACAAAAAATGCCGCATCGAGGACCTAGAGAGGTAGGTTTGGATTCATGTGATCCGACAGAATTAGGCGGAGGCATGGGAACAACTGAGAAGGATGGCTGAGTACCATGCCAAACTACAACATACATTAGAGAGTGGTTGTGACATTGTCGACCCCCTCCTACACGACAAAGGAGTACCTAGTGGCACCAAGTCAAAGGAACTCAAAGCACTTGGCAAAGAAGCCCTAGGTTTGAACCGACTCATTAGTTGTGTACCCCATGCCCTCCTCTGTATAAAAGGGGAGGCATGGTCTCCTATAGAAGGGATCCAAAACATAGACAATCGAACTCAGTTGATCGGTAAATCGATTAGCTCGAAGTAGAAACCCGAACCCAAGAACCCTATGATAGCACCGCATAATCCTCTACCAAACTCTTGTTTGATTCATCTATTGTAAGAACACCTAATTAGGCATTCCTAACATGAAGAATATCATACTGCTAGACATAGGGCACAGAAGCCCAAACTAGGATACAGTTGTCTCTGTCTCTACAAGTTTTGAGTGTCCGAGCCATCGGAGAGCCACACATTAACTTTTGACGAACAAACTTGTTGCTTGCCATGGTTTTGAACCCATGACATATAGATACTAGGAGCATTGACTATGTTGATTAAGAACAGAGACCATCATTAGTCAAATAAGATCCTCTAAAAACATCTGGACACATAGTTCCATGATTGCAAAGGCAAGAAGTAGCATCACATGATCAGAATTGAGTGCACATATAGCAAGAGGAGCCATTAGCCTTATATATGTGACTATGACTCAAGAAATTGTGGCATTTGGCAACTATATAGATGCTTAAGATAATAGTGAGCACAATTGCATTTAAGCGGTATTAGGGTCTCGTGTTATGGTAGGCTGGATCATAGGGTATGTCATGGCCCTACTAACATACCCTATAGATCCACCATTGGGGTTGGCCAACCCTAGCATAGCCACCATGGCCACCACTCCTCCCTATGCATTTTCCTTTCCTTTCCTTATTGAAAATCATGGTGCATGACAAAGTGGTGGATAGGGTGTTAGCTAGTCAATTGACTCCCTATTCCCTCCAAAAACTCTCAATTTTGTTGAAAATTTGTTAAGTTGTTATGCACGAAGGAAAAGGTTTTGGTCAAAGCAAAAACATAAACATGCAAGAATTCAAGAGCAAAAGGTTGTGTGGAAATTAGATATGGGATACGATTTACCTATTGGTGAGGGCTCATCGTTTTAAGTCCATTGAGCTAGACTTCTCCGACAAATTTAGATTGAATTTGTGTAGTTCAATCTCGGAGATTAGGATATGGATGATTTCCATTCTTGTTTCCACCAAACCTTCTTGATCTTCTTTTGATTTTTTCTTTGGTGGGATTGTATTGTCTTGAAGGTGTCTTGGCTTCACCTCCTTCTTGATCAAGTTCTCACAACAGCGTATAGTGGGAAATCCTTCCATTTTAATTTCATGGTGAGCACAAGGCTATCCATTTTGCAAGTCCACGAAGAAGCTTCAATTTGTGTTTGCATGAATGCCTAATTTCCCATAACTGAGGGGTGTTTTTTGAAAGTCAAAGTTGTTGTTTAGATTTGTTTGATCATCGTACCTACAAAATGTCTGTGGACAACACTACTCGAGGGATTGCATAAAGGTTTGAAACAAGGGTGGTTGTCCTAGGTAAAGGGCTTCTTTCTTATGCTAAAGAAAGGTTGGATTTAGCATTCAATTAGTGTTGATACTATTACCCATGTGTTAAACTTTGTTTCATTATTGTTCACCAAATTCTTTCAAAGCTGACATAAAGTGTTCACAAAGCATCCTTGAAAGATGAGATGTGCGTCTTTTGTATGACTAGTATAGTGCCCGTGCTAACGCTACGGAATATTTTGTAACATGAATCAAACCATAAAGAATTTTTTAAACAAATGAAACCATAAAGAATGATAGTATGTGTTTTGATAATCACTTTGCCGATGAGAGATTTACGATTTAAACAAAAAACCAACAGTTCAAAGAGTTATTATATTGTTAATTACATAGCAAGATACACTTAGAGTTTAAATTTGATCTGCATTGCATACTGCCCTATGCTTGAGTATGCCGCTGCAGCCAAGGCTCTCACATGGGCCACCAGGCACCAGCCAACCAAACTAACCACAACATGAAAACAACCAGACGACGATATTTTTTATCCATAGTTTAAGTTTCACACAATTGTATATGACCATGTATATAATCCGGAAAACACTTATGTATAACAAAGCTTAATAAGTCAAACATGCACGTGTATATTGCTCATGCTAACGCTACAACTACATTCGTACATACGCATGTCCCACCCAGGGACAGCCGCCGCCACCACGGGATGGGAGACCAACAACCGCCACGGGCGCCCCTGCTCAGCCTCACTAGAGCCGTGAAGCGCCTCACTATGCCATGCCAGCTGGTCGCTGGCTAGCATAGCATGGCCTTGCCCAGCCGACTGCTAGCTGGCCACGTCAGCATCCTTCCTCACCCTCGTCTTCAAGCCACGCTGGCCACCAGGCCAGCCACGGTGTCGCCCTAGCCGGCCGCGGCTGCGACTTAGGCCACCGGGGGAGTAGCGCCAGGGAAGAAGGGGGTGGAGAGCCATGGGAAAACAAGGGGGTGGAGCGTCTATGACTCCGTCCATCAGATCTGGCCGCTGGGAACCAGGAGGCGATGGTGGAAGAAAATGGACACATAGAGCCAAAATCATAGTAGTCATTTGAAGTGTATAGGGCAAGAGTGTGACGTACCACACACATAGCAAGTGGATACAATAGATATTTTTGGGATGACATCAAACTATGAAAGGACCTCAATAAATCATTAAGCATCATGTGTTGATTTTGGCTCTATGTGTCCATTTTCTGTTTTTTCTTCTTGGTATGGACAAAGTTCTTTTGTATGAAGCAGATTATTATGTCACTGAAAGAAGCAAACTCTATGTCAGTAAAATCATAAGACGATGGCCTAGAAAAACTTACCTTTCCTTTGCTTCCACAAATCAGTGGCCATATGCATGACTGCTCTAGAAGAAATGTAACAGAACATTAAAGGGGTCAGCTAAGTCAGCATAATAAATTATAATGTAAAAATAAAAAAGAAATTTATTTTTTTACATGATGAAAGAGGTGACAAATAACACCAATCAATTAATGACCAGGGCTCTATATCTATGAAAATTGTCAGCATTTTAATATGCTGACTATAGAAGAAGGATAAAGAGGTGGCCTAGAAATACTTACGTTTCCTTTGCTTGCACAAATCAGTGGCCACGTGCATTCAGATAGGAGAGTCTTTCATTGTGCTCCCACTGTCCAACTCCACAACAGGGAAATGAAATTGATAGAATAAGAACCTCAATGATGGGATAAGTAAGCACAACGATCAGCAAATTGATAGAATAAGAACCTGAATGATGGGATAAGTAAGCACAACGATCAGCAAATTTGTTTTAGAGTAAAGGTTTGCTGGCTTAGTATAGATCAGTAGCGTATTTTAGGCATCCCTAGCAATCTGGATTTACAAAATCCAGCACAGAGATTTAAAAAAAGCAAATAGAAGTGGATCACACATTGACATTTTGCTTCAAAGAATGCAGAGCTTATAAAGTGAAACATTATTTTTTGACCAACACATGTGTTCTATTCTACCTCTGCCATCAATCAAAAACTCCAGAGTCACCGATGCATTCAGTAACTATTTTTATCAAGTTACTTATTTTCAATTCTCATACCAAGCAATAATTTGGAGCAAGTGGAAAGGAAATGCTTCACTGCAGTTTAAACATAAAGGACTCACTATGGAATAAATAGGTGAAGTGAGCCTGATTTATTTGCTTCCCTGGGTTTTCTGATTTATTTTGCATGGGGGATCAGACAAAAAATACATCAAGAAGCAAACATGAAATAATTCTTATCCCATATGAAAATCCTACTGTAAAAGCACTAAGATTATCTGCAGATTAGAGGCCAGCAAACAAAACCTAGGAAGCAAAGGACAAAATCCACCCAGTAGAATTTTTGTGGGGTGGGAAGGATTAAAGAGCCATCTTAATTTTTGCAAGCTTAGATATGAGCACATCTCAAGCCTAATGCATTCATCATGGCCAATACTTTATTACTGAGGTCAGCATAAACTACACATAATAGTATTGGCAGACATGGCTGCTATTTATATGCATCAAAATTTAAACAACAACTGTTCCTTCACTGCAGCATTAAAGTAAAGTTGACAATAAGTGTATGGATGGTTCAGCCCACCTGATAGTGGCAATACCGTTCGATGACGGCAGATTAGGACCCTTGCCCTGACTTGAACTTGCTATTGCGGCACCACCACTGAAATAATTGGCACCACAATGCTGAGAAATCAATGGCACGTTGCTGCTAATCCCCATCATCAAGATGCAAATTGATATTTATGGCAATAATTGGAGGAAGAAATATCGCACAAGATGTTTTAAAAAATAAAAACCCATGCTGTGTAGTTCAAAAGGCTTAAATTTTATCATAAACAAACTTTGGTTATTATAATTTTCAGACAATCAGACAACAAACACATGAAAAAAACTGAATTAGCATGTTCTTGATCTAGAGAAAAAGAGATTCAGTGATACTTGAGATACTTGAGGTCTCAATCAGCTTCTTCGTTTCTTCTCATTCTTCACTTCTTGTTTCTCTGCAAAGAAACACAGCACCACCAGTCCATCAGCGCTAACAGAAAAGCTACTGCAAGACTTCTTATCAAAATGTGAACCTACGGTTGCACTTGCAGACTTCTGGAAATGTTTAAATGCTCACAAACACAGTATCAGAGGCAACACATGTAGCTTCCTGTTGCAACAATATGGTATTGCTGAGTTTGATTGTGTAGGGTCTGAGCTTGCAGAAAGATTCCAACATTTGAAGGGAGTATATTTTGGAATGCCAATTCTACTCGCATGCTACTTAATTCCCTGATTATTGATTGGACATAATTACCTTGAATATGTTCAGTGCCTAAAAAAGACATTACTAATGACCACAACAAGCCGTCGTTTTCCTTCAGCCAATTTAATTAGCTTCTTGATGGTTTCATAAGCCGTCGATGCCTTGTAGCGGGCGGCAAAAGTCCCGCAGCTACGCTTTCTGAAAACATGTAGCATTAGATGCTATCAGTATTCTTAACAGTTTACAAGAGCCTGAAGCAAGTTAATTGATTTAACATAAACTAATTTGCCTGGCCAAAGAGATTTATGGGTCTTTAAATAAGCCTGAGGGCAGTAGTACCATCAAAAACAAACCAAGCTATCAGGCTTATATTTGACGCTACAACTTTTTACAAAAGATCAAAGATTAACAAGTAATGAAATAACTGGAGGAAATTCCTTACTGAATCTACTATCTTGTCCTGACATTTCCACCGGCACCTACACACCTGCAGCATCTATCAGAAAGTTACTTGCATTGCATTACAGAACAGGAGGTAAGTGACAAGCAAACTAATTTCAATCCTGCTCATCACAGGAATTATATGCCCAAACCATCATTCACAAAAATCCCAAAAAAACCACAAATTAATAGACCCAACTGCACAGTGCACAAAAAGGCATCGGCAATCAGGAAAAAAAATTCTAAAAATCACAGTCAAATGGGATTTCACATACCAACAACCGCAGAGACAGATCTTGGCAGGCGGGTGCGGGGGATGATGACGCCCCGCCTCGGTCTCGACTCGCCCGGTGGCCGGCTCCGCGCGGAGTCGCCTGGCGGCGGCGGCGGCCTGCGCACACGCTCAGGGGAGGCACGCCACCAGCGAGGCCAGCAGTAGCCGCATCCAGGGGGCTGCACCCCCAGCCACGTGGCCAGCGACGGCGGAGGCCCGGCTAGCTGCGCCCCCAGTCAAGGAGCCGGCCAAGCGGGCCACCAGGCCAGCCACGGTGTCGCCCTAGCCGGCCGCGGCTGCGACTTAGGCCACCGGGGGAGCAGCGCCACGGAAGAAGGGGGTGGAGAGCCATGGGAAAACAAGGGGGTGGAGCGTCTACGACTCCGTCCATCAGATCTGGCCGCTGGGAACTAGGAGGCGACGGTGGAAGAAGATGTGCGGTATTTTTTCCCTATGTGCAGTCACTCAAGGGGATATGGTGATGTTTCGAGAAAAGAAAGAAAGACTGCGTAGGAAATAGGAATCGAACCGTGGACGTTGGGAGGCGGAGTCGCGCGTGAGGTGTGGGTGCGTTTGAAGCCTCGCGTTAGATGCCTGGCTTCCCACCTCTGATCGTGACCATTAGATCTGGTCTCGGTGTTTTATTAGCCATTGATTTTAATGATGTAGGATTCTTGCGTGCAATTTCCTGGGTGCACAATGGTTGAAGGCTCTCAGCGGAGGACATTTTTCTGGGTGGACCAAGTATAATTTAAGTGTTCCATTATAGTAGAGATGCACAAAATTGTTGAAGTGTATTACAAGTCTGGATTACCTCATGTATGAATTCATCTCAAAGACTTACTCATTTGACATTTGAAAACTTCCCTGTGAGTGTTAGTCCATATATACAACCAATGTCTACAAAAGTATATTTTTGGCCCAATAATCAAAACTAGACACGTATCCCAAAGCTATCAAGGTTTGACCAGTATCCCAAACCGGAGCAACTCAGATAGAAAAAGGAACTTGATAGTATCCACAAGATTTATTCACACGGAGACAACAATATGAATGGTGAACCACATGACCATTGATTTTTTTTGTTATATTTTATATACAAAACAATGCAAATGAGGTGGAAGAATGCATTTAAACAAACATGATGTGGTTTTGTGAAGAAAACAAACAATTCACACATGGGTGGATGCAAGAATGCAAACATGCAGTGGCAATGCTAATCTTTAAAAGGATAACATCGGGTTACCTGTCGGTAAATGCTCATTAGGTTTTAATGACTATGAGCTTGACATTTGCAGTTCTAGCTGCAAGACTTGTACCAAAGCAACCACGAGATTTGAGATATTTATGGTAAACAAAAGCATCTACAACCATCCTTTTGAAGTTTTTATGAAAAAGAATATTAGGATGGTTATAACTCTCATAAGTGCTATTAGCAAAATTATTCATTGACCCTAGAGACTTCTCATGTGAGCATGGGTCTTGTGGCTCATTCAGAGTGTACCTTCCATGCTTGTCCAAAGATTCTTATTTTTCATATTACAGAGTTGATGTCTGGAGACAGTGTCCTTAAACTAAGCTAGCTCATTCATCATCTCTTGTCTATGGCATTCTGCACAGGTGGTTTGGGTTCTTGCAGATGCAAGTTTTCGAGTTGGTTGGCGATGAAGTCTAGGCTACCGAAGCTCATCTTGGCACCCAGTTACATCTTCTCAACGTCATCGAAGTTGAAGACGAGACATCTGAAATGCAATGAATCTATGCGCAAAAGGCCCCTACCTAGCATGGCAACTAACAGAAGTATTTACTCTAGCAATACAGATTAGCGTATCATGCAAGGGGAATTAGAAGGGTAGCACACAAGACACATGGTTTATACTGGTTCAGGAACGTGGTACTCTACGTCTAGTTTGGAGTAGATCTCTTATCTCGTATGCTCGAGTTTATAGGGGTTGCTAATTGTAGCTTCTTTGTGTACCAATCGGGGGTCCCTACCCCACCTTATATAGTCTAGGGGATAGGGTTAGAAGATCCCAACCGGTTTACACATATATTTCCTAGTTGGTTACAAGGAAAGTATAACAACTAATCTATCATATCTCTATAGGAGTTGCCGTCCATATATCCTCCATGTTAGGTCTTCTTTTACACAATATTTGATGATTTACCCTAGTTCTGATGGGCCTCATCCTCGCCGTTTCAGCCCATCCTGACAGTATTGGGCTAAGATACAGGCGGTAAGTTACCTTGGGTCCGTATCACCGACACCGACACAAAGTAAACTAGTTCATCGAGGAGTATGAAGAAAGCACATGCAATCATTAATCGCTATTCCCAAATTTAGTGGAGAAACAAACTTGTGTTTTATTTGTCTTTAGGAATCAGGATTTCGTTGGGATGAATGCCAGCGGCCGGCGGCTATGGGCAACAGACATGCAGCTGCTTGGTGGGGGGGCGTGATGGCGGTGGCGCGTTTTATCGAGCGTAGAGTTGGAGCATAATGTAAATGGACCTTCAATCCAGTGCAATCTAGAATAGTGGTTCATGCTATTTTTCATTTAGCTATACACATTAATGTTCTCCATGCAATCCAGAATTATATATACTAGTAAACACTTATGTAAATAAATATGCCGTAATCACAATCCTCTTTCCATAGCTATGTTAAAGGTACATCATCCCAATTGTCTAGTGATCGTGTTCCCCTCCTCAAAACAATCCTCTCAAAGAGATCTACCCCCCCCCCCCTCCTCTGAACTGGGAACTTGAATTTTTGATCCACATCTCACGTATCCATTCCTCGTGCCCTTATCGGAAACTTTGTGACTGTGGTCATGAATATTCCACTGTGGGAACTGTACCTCAATGTGGTGAAACTGGATTGAAATAACTTGGAACCTTGTGTGTTGTAATAATCATGGCTAGCAGCAGTTGTGATTTGTGCTTCTGAGGCATGCTTATGGTTTTTTGGAGGTAATATCAGAGTTATTCCTTTTAAGATGGTTATTAGTCGGACAGCCAATTGCGGGTTAATATAGGCAGCTCCTCCTCACAATAGAGCTTTCATATAGAATGCAAATGAACATTTTTGTGCTCCATACAAATTAGACTACATGCATATATTTTTCTCGCCCACTCGTCCTTTTTCCTGGTTAAGGAAATAGCGAATGCTGCATGCATGTACTTGATTTGAGATAATAATGCTGCATGGAAACACATAGCAATACAAAGAAAAAAATTTCAGAGACTCCAAATATAAAGAAAGAAGGCAACGGAAAAGGCGCGCGAACCACAAAAATCACTAATACTAGGCACAATGGGTGACGGGACGCAATGGCTGGCTACTAGATCCCCCGTTGGACGCGCGTACGTGAAGCATGGCAGAGCACACACTTGGCGGCCCTCCCATGCCCGTGTGGGCTGCACTCTTGTACGCTACAAAACTTTTCTTCCCTCCTCACCTCCTCAACACTTCCAAACCTGCCTATGCATCATTGATCGCCCTATGCTGCTCACAAACACACCGCAGCTCGACGTGCCCTCTCGCAAAAATTGAGCAGTGTTTCCTCGTTACCTTGTCCATTGGTGTTAGTTTACTTGCTTTCCCTCGTCCTCCCAATCGACAGTGTTGGAAACACAAGCACAGGAATAGCTCATGGATGATAATAAGGAGAAAGAGAATGAGCATGAGAAGCATGATGGGGCTGATATTGAGGAAGAAGAAGAGGATGAAGGTCACAAACGCGTTGTTGTTCTTGGGCCCCAAGTCCCCCTCAAGGAACAACTCGAGCTCGACAAGGTATCTGCATTAACATCTTCATCTCTCTGTTTTGACCATTTAGAAAAAAAAAGTGATAATTTATTTGTTAGTGTAGGATGATGAGAGCCTGAGGAGGTGGAAGGAGCAACTCCTTGGGCAAGTTGACACAGAGCAGCTCGGAGGTGATTTTAGCCTCTTCTTTGCATCTTTTCCTTATATTCATAAAGACTTTTGTGGATTTCTGAACATATAACAAATTTTGTTGCAGAAACTGCCGAGCCAGAGGTTAAGGTGTTCAACCTGACCATCCTATCACCGGGCCGGCCAGATCTTGTCCTACCAATCCCATTCCAGGCAGACGATAAGGGCTATGCATTTACACTCAAGGATGGCAGCCTCTATAGCTTCCGTTTCTCCTTCACTGTCTCCAACAACATCGTGTCAGGCCTCAAATACACCAACACCGTCTGGAAGACTGGAGTAAGAGGTGTGCAACACCAAACATGCCTGTGCATGATTACTGTTTACTAGTACAGAATACAACTTGATTAGATCTTCTTGTTCTGCTCATGCAATTTTCACTGAATCTGCCGATCGAGTCATATATTAGAGATCACAGAAAGTTTGAATCTCATAGTCTATATATATGAACTTACTAACAATAGACATCAGTGTGAAACTTGCAATTTTAATTTTTTTGTTTGCATAGACAACTTATTATTTCTCCAGTTCATGATATACTTAAAATTGCAGTAAGATTTAAAGAATTAGTGACATTTGAAGACAGTTTTGTTTTTGTACGTAACTTTTGAAGGCAGTTTTTCTAGTTCATAGTAATCCTCTTATGAGGCAATCCGATTCACATTGTTGTGCCACTATTTTAAAAAGTAAAAATAATAACGTGGTACATAAGTGTTGAAAACCAAAACAAAAAGAATCACTGAATCAGGGAATCAGGTCCATGTTGCAGGATAAGTCATTGCATTAGTCATCAAACAAAAAGAACAACATGAGTACCTGAAGACATTTCCATATGGTACAGGAGTAGGATTTGATCCTTCATGGTCTACATACTATTATTCTTTTGAAGTCGTTGATATTTTCCCCCTTTATTGCAGTGGAGAACCAGAAGATGATGCTGGGGACATTCAGTCCCCAGCTAGAGCCGTACGTCTATGAGGGTGAAGAAGAGACCACACCTGCTGGCATTTTTGCAAGAGGTTCCTATTCTGCTAAATTAAAGGTACCTCTATTTACCAACTTTTATTTCTCATTAATCCTTCATCATTGTTGCTTCACCAATCATTAATAATGTTATGTATTCTCTTATAGTTTTTTGATGATGATGGCAAGTGCTATTTGGAGACGAGTTACTACTTTGAGATTAGAAAAGAGTGGCCAGCAACCCAATGATATGGAGCAGTGTTGGCTTCTTTAAATATGTTAGAACTCTTAGTTAAGACAAGCAGAAGATCTATTCTATTGCTTCTAGAGAATGATTGCTTCACATATCGTCGTCGTTAACCACCTTATAATTTGTTTTGATTCCGTTATTTTACGCTCTCTGTTGCGTAATATTGTTAATTCACATTATAGAATCAGTCATGTATGAAGAATCAAAGATATATTTATGTACTGATGACCTTCTTGTTTCTCTGAAGCACGCACGCTCCTAGCTTCCTTCACTACTTCATCAATTGTTTAACATTTCTCTATCCTGGAGTCACTTTGTTATCATTTATTTTCAAGAACTTATCACTTCTTATTGTATGAATGCATTTGACCCAGTTGTCAGGTCAAGGTTGTTTGTTTGCAAGGCTGCAAGATAAGCTGTTTTTTTTAACCTACCGTTTTTTTTAAAAGGAGCAAAACTCTTCTTCTTGGAAAGCAATTCAGAGCATGATAAGCTGTGATACAAGACTCCAATTCTGGGATTACCAGCTTACCTGAAACAACAAGAAACTCTCCGCACTCAACTAAACCTCAATCTTCGCGAACATTAGCAGTGTTAATATAGTGCCTGGTGAGAAACTAGTATGCCAGGACGTCATAATCTTGAGCATGCGTGTCACCCTTTCCTCGTCCTCCTCACTGAGCATGACTAACCATTTTTGCTTGTAAGATAAGCAAGAAACATAACATTCAATGGCCTTGTTAGTCTTTTTCCAATGGCCATTTTATTGCGTACGCTCCAAATCTCCCATGTGGACCCCTCCAATCTTGAAAAGATTAAGATATTTCAGAAAGCCAAGGGTTGGCAACCCATTTCTCCAAAAATCCTGCACACTGGAGAAGTAAGACCCTTTTTGGATTCATTAACTCTAATAATTAGCTAGTTGGTGGCTCATAGTTTTTTTCCCTGTGCCGGTGTCCACATCTTGAGGGTGGCTTGGTCAAGGCGCAGGTAGCATGGTAGCGGGGTTCGCGGTACATAGCCAGTGGCGGAACCCCCCCGCAGCGGCCAAACTTTTAGGCTTCTCCATCCGATCAGAATGGGAAGCAGAGGACCAATCAAAAAAATAACTGGAAGCAGAGGAAATGTCACAGGCATGCATTGTGGACTTCCTCACCGCTTCGGTTACTCGCGTAGTCATGTCGCATCGAATTCGCACCGTACTAGGGTGGGTAACATGGGCATCGTCGTGAGAGCGTGCACGCCTCCGCTCCCGCCACCACGGCCGCGCTGGCACCCTCTAGCTCCAAAGACGCCACCCAGTGGCCTAGGCCCAGCGGAGGAACAAGCCCTCGAGGACCGATCGCCGCATGCTCGTGCTCGACGGCACCGGCCGCGTTGGGGGATCCATGGCCACCACACTATCTGGGCTTCGCCGTGACATCGGCATCCTCGTCGAAGGCAGGAACCGGTAGGACCAGCAGGCGAGCCATATTGTCTGCACCCCCCACCTTATCATTTTGCTAGTTCTGCCACTGTACATAGCGATGGTCGGGGCAGCAGAGGACACGCAGGGACATGTGGGCGGGCACGCGGCGAGGCCGCATAAGTGCGGTGACATGTGGGTGGCACACGGCTGCCATTGGGGCAAACCACCGGACAACTGGCGCATAAACATGTGGGTGGAACAAAACCATGTGCTAGGTTTGGGATCGGTTTTGTGATCATTTCCGTTTAGACTCAGGTATGGCATCCTACACAAAATATCATCACCACGTTGTGATCTGCGATATCTATTAAGGGCTCAAGGTCATTAGGACCATGTATTAGTCGGTAATTAAACGCAAAGTATACTTTAGGGGTTTCATTTTGACACTGCTTAAATTCAAATTTGATGACCAAAACATGATAACAAAATGTTCACCAACCACCCAAGGCTCTTCTTTCGAGTATTTTGGAAGCTAGGTTTGTTGTTTAACGAAAATTAAAGAACACAAAGTGCCAATCTCGCAATGTTAAAGTATTTTCAACACTTAGAATATTCAAAGTTTTTTTATGAATTTGAATTACATTCACACTTGGAGGCTTAATTGAAGTTCTTTAAAGTATTTTCAACATTAGGTCTCCTGAAGCCTTGGTCTCCCAACAGACACAAAGGCTCCCGCCCTGCGCACCTTCGGGTGCGGCCTGCATAGCAGATCTGCACACACAAAAGGAAACGAAGGCAGGTGCAGCGGTCGAAGGTCAGTCCCCCAACAAGGCCAGATAATGCTGAATAAAAGAAATATGGAAATCTCAAAAATTATGTGGACCAGAACAAACCAGAAAATCTCTATCATGAATGTAATTGAATCACATATATGCTTGACCAAAAGTGCATGGTTGAATAGATTGAAAACTGAGCCGCTTGGGAACATTCACAAAATCTACAAACACATTTCTTATCCCAGTGAAGAATACCTAAATGTTGAGGCAGAGGTGAGGTCAAAGCAATGGCAACATCATTTTTCCTTCGTGGTACCCTTCCAAGAAGGACCCTAGTATTAGGCAATGGCCATCCAACAACACTCGATTGTATCCCCTTGGCAAGAAGAGAGAAGGATCAACAAAATGAATTGCCATGTTCACAGATGGTGCGCTGGTGCTTGAGGACTTGGTTGCTCAATGAAATTGAGAGAAAGAAAGAAAGAGCACCAGCGGTGGAGTGGAGGCACGATCCATGAAGGGCAACAAGAAAGGAAGGACTAGCGAGCTGAGGAACCCATGGAGGTGGCAAAATACGGAACCACAGAGGCATTCGGCACCTTAAGAGAAAGCAATAGAGGGATCAAAGAGGAAAATGTTTAGGATGCTATAGTGGGATCCAGGGGCATCAGACCCAATTGACCTGAGCCAAATGACCAAAAGAGTCAACATAGGGCACCACTAGGCCTGGTGACGGGAGTCAACATAAGGGTATGTCAAGTCCCTAGGAAAGAGACTCCCAACTGACCCCTCCAGGGTCACTTGGGGGCTATACCCATCGGGTACGCTCGAGCATAGCCTCCGGTCAAGGATCAGGGCCTCCACAGTGCTCGCCTGATCAACGGGCATGAGGCGCTGTCGGGCGCTCCACTGACAAGGCCACATAGATGGCATGACACAAGGGGACATATCGTCCCTCCGATCTCAAGGGCGCTGGCTCTCGGGCCCGCTTGTCAGCCCCCGAGCCAGAGCGCCTTCGCCACCAAGGAAGCCTCGAGAAGGCTCACTCGATGGAGGACAAACTCACAGCAGACAACCCCTGACAGTCAAAGCATCAGGGCCAGTAAAGTCAGGTAGTGCTCGAGGCTCCCCCGACTCCACGACAATGCTAGGTCCATCCACGCCACAGTAGTGCTCTCCTATACTTCGATGCATGAAGACCATAGACTGAAACCCCAAACCGCCAAGTACCCGACCTCCTCGGTATATAACAGGGAGGTCGGCTCCTAGAGAGGGAGAGGTGGGAAAAACCAGATAGATAGATCTAGAGCATTCCGAGCCTCAGCCCTGCGTAGAGCAGCCAAGAGAAACAATAGAGCATTCCTCCCCCGGCAACCCGACAAGAGAGAGGAGCATTCCCCTTCCTCGCCAGGGAAGAAACCTCACTACCGATGAGCCTATGATAGCACCGAGAGATCCCATCCCAAATCTCTTTTTCTATTGTTGTAACCCTTCGATTTGGGTGCTATCGAATACAAAGACCTACACACTGCTAGACGTAGGGCTTTGATAGCCTAAACTAGGATACATCGCCATGTCTTCTCTTATGTTCTTGAGTCCACCCGACGCTCCTAACATCCGACGAACAATGATGCTTTCCGCGCTTACAGACTCACGACACCCGGATTCATCTACAAGGCTAGGAGGAAGAAAAGTAGGTCATGGTAGACAATAGGGACACAAGAGAACCAAAGGAAGGCAAATTTGCCAGACATTCCCGAAAACCAAGGCAGGAAGCAGCCAATGAGGAAACATGTCCTTAACAAAAACAAGTCGAACATCTAATTCTGCACCTACGCTTGGGGCACCCATGAGCAAACATGAAATAGTGTACAAAGTAGCGAGTGACCAAAGAAGATCTCGAGGGAGAACTTAGATGTAAAGAGGTTAGAGCGGATCGAGCTAGATGCCACTCTGAACATGATTTGAAACTAAGGAATCCCATGCCATTACTGGAATGAGGAGCAAAAGAGACTCCAAACTTACGATGACCAAAGACCAAAATTCTTAGGAAACTAAGGCGCTTAGACACTGTGGTGAGGAAGAAGACCGCCATTGGAAGGAGCTTGAGCATGCCAAGATGGGCCAACTAGCTGACTATTAGCACCAATAAGCACAACAGCGAAAGATCGATTCATAGATTTTTGTCCTGACCAAAGAGCAAGCCAAGTCCAGCTCGTACTGCCAATGGCGAAATTCATGAAGAAAGGGAGGATCACCATTGTGCCAAATATGGAACACATTGAAATCTGAGCACTAAAAAGGCTAGAGCTCGTAAATATGAAAATCCACTACCTTGCAAGAGACTGAGAAAGAAAACACATGCTCTAGCAAGGAAATAACTTCAAAGGAGGAAGAAGACCTTCCGATCATAGGTTCAAGAAGATCAGGGACAAAAGCTAGAGAAAGGCAAAACTTACATCGCACCAATGAGACAACAAGAAAGAATCTCCTTAAGCCATGGTCTCAGAGGAAGTTGATGGGAGCACCCAGCAGGACCTTCACCTCCTTCATTTTGTCTCATTCACAGTCCCCGGACATCCTCACTTCCTCTCTAGCTCGAACACCACTATAGCCATGTCAGATCTCAACGTGGCTCCCTCTGAAAGGTTCCTTGTGAGAACACAACCAATACTAGTGCTGCATTTGAGATCGCATATCTCACGGCGGCGGTCAAAAGGAGTGGATAATCCCGCAAGATCTCACATGGTCCACTTGATTCTAACAACCTCAACAAACTCATTTACTCCAAGATACTATGAAGACGACTTTACATATTGCGGCATGGTCACCACCACACGGCCACCACATCATGTGGTTAGAGATCACAGTTCCAAACATGTCCTAGTATCGCACTTTTAATATTAAATGTACTAATATTGTAAGAAGCAACAAGCTTGTAAATTTAATGACAACCCCACAACTACAGGATACAAAAATGCTGAGGAATTGATGAATATAAGTTAAACAAATCGTGTGTGTTTTGGGTTGAGAAGTTCAACAACACTACATAAATATCTAAGTATCTCCGTACAAGAATTATATATGCGAATAAATAGTTGTATGCAACAAACAACGTACAATGACAACTCAAAAAATAAATTAAAATGCGATTAATGATGAAGAAGTAGTGAATGAATCATTCTTGAGCAATAGCACATTTTCTGCATGGCTTAGCTATGAGCTCTAACATACTCCGACGAGTCAGCCCTGGTCCACATCATTGGGTTCCTGCTGGCCACTCCTTTCTAATCTCAAAGTAGTAACTCATCTCCAAGTAGCACTTGCCATCATCATCAACAAACTGAGAATGCAGCATTAGTGATTGGTGAAGCATCTTCAATCATCAAAGGAAAAGCGTGGTAAGTATAAATACCTTTAGTTTAGCTGAATAAGAACCTCTTGCAAAAATGCCAGCAGGGGTGGTCTCTTCTTCGCCCTCGTAGACATAGGGCTCTAACTGGGGGCTGAATGTCCCCAGCATCATCTTCTGGTTCTCCACTGCAATAAACGTTGAAAATATCAACAACAACATCTGGACAATGGTAGAAAGATTACAAAGGACTAAACGCTGCTCCTAAACCAGATGGTATGTTCTCATGTTATTCTTTGTGGTTGGCTGAGCAATGCAATGACTGATATGACATGTAGCATGAACCTGATTATTCGATATTTACATCATGTTTAATCTTAAAGTAGAGTTCCATTCCTTTTGTTCTATAGTAGCAGTTACCACATTACCAGTATTACAACATCTTAAATTGATTGCGTAATCATGTGAACCATGTGATGCCTCCTAACCACGATCAACCACTAAAAATTTTATTATTTAACTTCACTAAAGATGCAAATTACACTTCAACTTTAAGTACATCTTGAACTAGAGAAATAGAAATTTGTTACTTTCCAAAACATAAGAGAGAACAAAACGGCAAGTTGACAGTACTCATGTCTGTTGTTTAATTTGAAGCAGAATATCAGATGAGATGCAAACGTTCCCTTTATGTGATCTGTACTATATATGTTGGTTCGCAAATTCTCGATGACAGAATGTCGACTCAAAGCTGATGTGAAGTGTTGAGAATACTATTTATCATGCATGCATTACGCCTGTGAGGTCCAAACCTTTTACTCCAGTTTTCCAGACAGTGTTGGTGTACTTCAGGCCTGACACGATGTTGTTGGAGACGATGAAGGAGAAACGGAAGCTGTAGGGGCTGCCATCCTTGAGAGCAAATGCATAGCCCTTCTCATCCGCCTGGAATGGGATCGGAAGGACCAGATCCGGTCTGCCAGGTGACAGGATTGTCAGGTTCAGCACCTTAACCTCTGGTTCCGCAGTTTCTGCACCAAAAATGTTCATTTGTTCAGGAATGCACCATGGCTCGATCCATATCGACCATATGAACATGAGGACAGCGTGATAAACACTACCACAGACCCGAATACCCTTGAGGGCCGAAAACCCTCAAGGAAAGCCCCGAAACCGCCAAGGAAATCAATACTGGCGGCTAGCACTCAGGGAATGGCCGCCAAGGGTAGAGAGACAGGGAAATAGCTATTTCCTTGAGTGCCAACCGCCACAAATCATTTCCTTGAGGGTTCAACCGCCAAGGAAACACATAAGCAGTCAGATTTTTAACACCGCCAAGGAAAAGTAACACTCAAGAAATATACATTTCCTTGGAGGTTTGAAGAAACCGCCAAGGTAATATATATTCCTTGAGGGTTTAATTTCGCCACTCAAGGAAATTGATGACCCTCAAGGGTATTCCATTTTGTGGTAGTGAAATAAGAACATAATCACCTCCCAGCTGCTCTGTGTCAACTTGCCCAAGGAGTTGCTCCTTCCACCTCCTCAGGCTCTCATCGTCCTATGCAAAGCAAGTAGCAGATCAGAGTAGTTTTGATTGTTCAGAAACAGAGCTGAAGAAGATGTCAAATCCTACATGAAAGCAGCGCACCATTGAATTGTTCAGGCATTGATGATATATACCTTGTCGAGCTCGAGCTGTTCCTTGAGGGGGACCTGGGGGCCAAGCACGACAATGCGCTTGTTACCTTCTTCGTCCTCTTCTTCCTCCTCAACGTCGGTCCCGTCGTGCTTCTCCTTCTCCTTCACTTTCTCTTTCTCCTTATCGTCCATGGGCTATGCACACGGTTGCGCTCCCAACGCAATCGACAGGGATGGATGACCGTGGCGTGAGAGAACCAACGACAATGGAGAAGAGGAGGACGGGGCAGTTAGCACTACTCAAAGTTTGCGAGCGGGATCCCAGTGGTGGAGATAGAGAGGGAAGAGAAATGGTCCGTAGCTTACAAGAGAGCGGGCCGGGCGGCCGCGGAGTGGCGCCCGGTGTGCGCATCACCACTCCTTGTGTAAGCGCCTCTGCTGGGGATCCGGGGAGCCAACCGTTACGTCGCACCGCTCGTTACGCTTTGGCATGGTAGTTTCTGTGGTTGGCATGGATTTTCCTGTTCCGTTTGTTTCTTCCCTTCCGTGTCCCTCAATGTTCTCCTTGTCGTGTACTATCTGTTTGGGTTGAAAAATAAGTGCATGCATGCAGATTTACCTATTTTCTTAGACAGGAAAAGACGACTTGGTGAAAAAATGCATAATACTACATGCATGCTGCATGCAGTCTAATTTGGACCAAGCTGTAAAATATTCCTATCAAGAAAATTATATCATGTCTATTCGGTTTCCATTTGTTTGAAAGATCTTTACTCCATGATACAACGTCTATTTAATTATGATTATGTGGCTTTCAGTGTTTTTATGAATTTCCAAAATATTCAATTCAACCATATGGAGTGAAATATTCAAATCTTTTTTTTGAAAATATAGTTTAGTACATGGCCTTTCTCGCACTGCTCATACTATGTCCTGACTGTTCGAGCCCAAGCCTATGCACGGCACGACTCTACTCACTCATGCATGTGACTCGTCTTCCACCTTTCTTAACATCACAACATATGTATAAAATAGCCATCAATTTTAAGGCTACTTAATCTCCATTCAATTCTCATACGTGATTAATCTTTTATAGCACCTAGCACTTACTATATGCATAAATTTTATTTGATTTAATAGAAAAGAGGTTGGGCCAAGATCAATAAGATGTAGCTAGCTCATTAATCACCATGGGCAGGTCCAGATCATCTGGCACAACAAGCTGTATGTTGTGTTGCACGCACATGCATGTTTGCCGGTGCGGACAAAACAAAACTGTATATAAGACACTAGCATTCAGGTAATGTTCTTTCAACAATCTTTTCATTATTTGATTTGAATAATAGAACAATTCAATACTAACACGCAACACCTCCACATATAGTGACACATATTTGTTCAGTTTGCCTTTGCCCGCATTCCACTACCAGCCCACCGCAACCAGCCCACTACCAACACCGCCGTAGGCCACACACGCAGCAACCGCACATGCATAGCACGCCCGACGGCCTTGTAGAATCCTCCATAGGCAATGAGTTTCACATCCACATCTCCCATCCCATGTTCAACTTCTCTCCCTAGCTCAATTTATTTCCCCTCTTGAACCAAAAAAGTTTGTTCGGCTCCCCCCGCCCCCAACCAACCAAATCTAGCCAATGCGTCTCCGTCTTTGGCCACTACAAGATCTTGATTTTGTGGTTCCCTCACACATAGACGGCTCAGTTTGGAGCCATGGTGCTACCAACTTCTTGATGGTAGCCTCGCGTAGGGGGATTTTTATTTTTATATGCTTCTGATTTTGGATTTTTATTTGTTTTCCTCAACGTGGGATTTGGCTTGTTGCGCCCAACTCTCTTGTTTTCTTTTTTTCTTCACTGGTGCTCAACAGGGTCAATGTGGCGACGCATAAGGGGTAGGGTCGATGTGAACGGGGTGTGCAGTTCCTGTTGGCAGACAATGGGGCAATGCGGATGCGGTGTGCTGTACTGCAGTGCTGGTAAAAATGAGCATGCTTTTCACGCGCCTTCAATATGTGCAGCTCATCACGAGTTTGTGTTTCGGATGTGATTTTATGTTCTGGTTGGTGTTTTGTGTTTGTTGTAGGAGCGGATGACGTACGTCCCCGTAGCGTGCGCGCGGCCAACAGCATTCTGCTAGCTAGCGTCGGTTGAGCAAACAAAGCAAGGCTATGAGGCAATGTCAACAAGGAGAGGCACGACAACAGTAGGTAGCCTGTTATCAGCGCGTGCTACAACATATATGGTGGGTACTACTGCAACAATATTAACCGAGGTGGGCAAAAAAGATTAACCGAGGCGAGTAAACCATCTGCCTCCATCCAAAGGTCACGGTTAATCCGGTCTTAACGGAGGTGGTTGGTCCGCCTGCCTCGGTTAATATATTAACCGAGACGGTCGGTGTAAGGCAACCGCTTCGTTAATACTTATTAACCGAGGTAGTCTCCCTAAGCCTCCCACCTCCGTTAACTGATTAACCGAGGCATGTGCTTAAAGTCGCCTGCCTCTGTTAAACTATTAACGGAGGCGATTGTTACTAATTGCCCATCTCGATTAATCATTTTCTAGATTACTTTTTTTTAAAATTTGAATTTCGCTAACTAAAACACAGACAAAGTAGAAAATACGCATATAGAGGACAAACATATATTACATTGCTTCATGTGTCATCCTTATCGTACCACGAACCAACATTAAGTTATTATACATTACATGCATGTCTTCCTTATTGTACCACAAAAATATATCACATTCATACATGTGGAAACTAAGATCACCTAATCAAAAGATGTCCGACAACTTGTAATCCGTGATGTCTAGCATGGTTCTCCAGTTTCTTATCTTCTCGTAGTTCTCCGCCATCGCTAGCTCGCTTTCCTCATGGAAGAACGTTCCCCCAACATGCACGTAGGAGTCCGTGACAAATTTACATATGTCTGCTGCTGTTTGAGTGATACTCTTATGGTCGACCTTTTCCTTCTCCCACCAAATTTGTGCTTTCTAGAGCTACTGCCAGCTGTGGTTGAATTTGTCACACTCTCCGAGGTACTCGTAAGCATAGTATACATATACTACTGTGACAGGAGGTTGTTTGGCGCACTGCACGATATATAATACACAAACATTAGAACATATAGAGAGCATGCGCGATAAAGTAGGATATACAAATTTGGATATATATCGGGAATTTTCGCCTCAGTTTCAGTTTTGTGCCATTCTTCTTCTTCTCAGATCTTTGATCGATGCACTCGGTATCTTGCACATACTTCTTGTAAACGCTATATGAAAACCACTAGTGTCAATGACAAATTTAACACGTGCGTTAAGTGTATAAAAGAATAAGTACCATCACTTACTATCGCAAACAACTTTCAAAATCCTTGTACCCTGCTTTGTTTGATTCATCCAAAGATTCGAATGCACAGGCCCTTCATCTTGAGGATAGATTATAAATACAATCCAGTAGCCCATGGTGCCCCCACTGCATCATTCAAGCAATACGGATTTGAAATCTTCAAATTTGAAAAGTACTGATCCTAGTACCTACATATATGTTGCAAGTATCCTTTTGACTTACCCAAACTGGTGGGCGGCAAGGATACACCCATGTTCCTCGACCTTCTTCATAGTTCTGTAGATGCACATTCCTGCGTAATACTTCAATTCATCGCGCAGTTCTATCTGGGCTTTCTCTCTCTCTCTCTCTCTCTCTCTCTCTCTCTCTCTTTTGGGTCTAAATTCACCAGCCTATCATGCGTGTCTAGTACATCGTAACCCATGATGATCCTTTGGGTAATATGCATTGGAGAGTGGTAAACAATATCTTTGCCTAGGTCCTTGCATACATAGGACTACATCCTATAAGGACAAGTCGTCATGGCATTATTAGTTTCATCCTTAAGCACCTACAACGATGCAAAGGTGTAAAAGTCATAATTAACTTATAGGGCAAACAGTGTCACCATAACAACGTTGAGGTCCTTCCATCGCAGCAGTACCCTATGCATGTCATGGAAATCTACGACGAGTTGAGCATCATCGGGCAAGTGGAAGTACTCCGTCGGGATCTTGACAATGAAAGTTTGCTGGCCTACTTTCGGTGCCTCCATGTACCAGATGGAACCTCTGTACCTCCCACGGCTCTTCCTGTATGAGCTGGCCCAAGGTCAACGTGAACTTAATTGCCATGCTCGTACTTGTCTGTGGCAATCTAGAGAAAGGGGCCAAACTACCACTGGTATTCATGGCCTATACTTGAGACCAAGAGTGAAAAAGTCTACTAGCATCTTTCTGAAATTGTCATAGCGCCACTGGTGTTTGTTGTCCACTACTTCGGATAGTCCTTATAGAGGAGATCAATTGCCACCTACTTCATCTCTTTGAAATTCTCCAGCCACCTCAGGCTCCCAAATAGAACGTCGTCATGGTCGAGACGGTTAGCAAGTCCCTCAAAAAGCTCTGCATACTCGTGCTCCATCACAGTAGCCAGCTCACAATCCCCATCATTGCCCCCACCGCGGCTGTCATCAGCCATGTCTTGGAGTAGATCATCCATCATGATGTAATCACGATCCGCATTGTAGTCACTAGTAGCAATGCCGTGCCCGCCGGCTGCTGCTGCTAATGATGAGGGTTGTTGTCCTCCGTCATGTTCTGCATTCACCGTCGCCGTCGATGCCGATGAGTTTCCTCCAAATGCACCGACACTTGGAGGAATCCCTGATGAAACCATATCGGATCAAGTGAGATTGCACCATGTCATCTTCTAGGGCAAGCTTGTTCTGGCAACGATTACACGGACAAATGTTGCGCGGCCGCTTTAGACTCAGACGATGTTTTTTTGCAGTGGCAACAAACTTTCTCACATCTAACCTCGATGTCTGGTACATCCATTCTTCCTTGTCCATGCCTACAAACTTTGCAACGTAGCGAAAAAGGCATAAAAGCAAAGCAGTATGGAAAAATGCAGCCAGGTAGCTCTAGATCTATTTTCTCTCTCCTTAATATAGATCTAGATATAGAGAAAAGCACTAAATGTTAAAAAAGAGAGAAGAATGAGGATTGGAGAGCAAGTAGCTACCTCTTTTTGTGCCCCTTCAATAAATCCAAGGGCAAAACTTCCCCCCATAAGAAAGGCTCAATTTTTGGGGTTTTGGAGCTCAAACCCCGCAAAAATGGAGGAGAAGCCATGAGGAAGAAGGATGGGGCGGCTAGGCATTGCATTTATAGCCCTAGGCTTTACCGAGGCAGGCAACATAAGGCAACTGCCTTGGTTAATTATAGACTAACCAAGGCGGTTGCCTTGCACCAATTGTCTCGGTTAATTAATTACTCGAGGCGGGCAACCTTAGGCGCCCGCCTTGGTTAATATAGATTAACCGAGGCAGTTGGTTAGAGACAACCACCTCAGTTAATCGATTAACCAAGATGGTTGTGTCAGGGCAACCTCCTCGATTAATCTTTGTTTACGGAGGCGGTCGTGTTAGGTTGCCCGCCTCGGTTAAGGATTAACTGAGGCGGTTGCTGGGCCACCTACTGCAGGCCACCCAATAACAGAGGCGGGCAACTGGACCACCCACCTTTGAGGCCCAAAACCAAATGCCTCGCAAAAGATTTAGTGTAGTAGTGGTGATTGGCAAAGATTAGCACAATCGATCAGTCATCCCCTACACTGCATCCTTGTTTGTATGCTTGCTGAGTTGCCATCTCTTTTTCAACCTTACTTGTTGACATCCTCCCATACATGCTTTAGTTTTGATTTGTTGTTCTTATATTTATATGGGAACTATCCTAGTGTAATCCATCGCACCGATTAACTGTTTCACTACTACACTCAGACCTTTTACAGCCACATCGTAACCCCCCTCGCAGCTACATTTCGGCCTCGGTAGTAAGCTGTCGACAGTGATGGTCATAGCCCTCACTGTCGGCATCTGAGACCAACTGCAGTATACACTACACTGCCATATTGGCTTATGATTCATCCATGATAAGATCCTTACTTCTGTCACATTAGAGCATGGCCCATCTATGTGGGTATACATTAACACTGCCGCATTGGCAAATGATCCGCCTGTGTGGAGGCTATCATCACCGTTGTGAGGGCACATCAACTACCTGTGTAGTGGTCATGACACCATCATCTTGTACTTTGACCCAACTATCTATGGTGTAGGTTTGCTGTCATTTTGACGGCCAAGATGTCTATAGAGGTAAGCATCATCGTCGCTTCAGCGTATGAACCGTCAGTACGAAGGTCATGGTCACCGTCGCCTTGCACCACGATCCGCCTTTGGTGATCATTTAGTCGGTGTCCAACTAAATGATTTTCTAGTGATATAGTTTTGATCCCTGCCGCATAATACGTATAGCGATGGTGTTGGATGTTTGCACCACCAACGGCGGTGGTGATAACAAAACAATAAAATAGCTTACTGAACACAAAGCATACATATATAATCATTACATCCATAAACCATGTTCTTACAATAACAATGGATGCTTACCATAATATCTTTCTCAACTGATGTCCTAACATAAGTGGTACATAGATTGTAAACTAAAGGTACTGATCTATATAGGCTTACATAATCCGTAGCTATGCTCCTCCCATTTGGCACTCCTGCTTGCTAGGCAAAAAATAATATAATTAGTGCATCCTTCAGATTGGCAGCCAATGCACCATGGAACCTCTCTTCTTCCTCCCTTAGCCAATGTAGGAAAATTATTCAAAAGCACTCAGACTCAACTTGCACAAAGCATCAGAATTAATGATATTGAACACACCATTCCTTTAGTTACCAAGCCCAAATTGGCCTATATATAAAATCAAAACAACTACCTGCCTGAACAAATAAAATACAACAAATGCACCTTTACTGCTCTGCTAATGATTCCATAAACAAGAGAACATAAGCAAGATAGTGAGGTCTGTTGATACATAGACTCTAGGTAGGTCTAGGACAGCGGATGACCCGTGTAGGGAGGACATGAACTTTTTTGTGGTTCATGTCATATGCAAGTAGTGTTCTGTCCTCCCCAACAAGGAAAATCAAATTCCATTCCAGGTGAACTGCAATCACTCTGTACTCTGCATCACAAACCTCATAACCAAATTCAATATTATTTTGTCCAAATATCTCTAGTGTGGTCACCATATGCTTCAATGTCCATCTATTACTACCATAGTCTTTAGGGATCCAGATTGAAAGCTGAGTCATAGTGTAAATATTAGTAGTACATAAACACAACTGACCCTGGGCTTCATGGATGGAGATTGCATCACCATGTGGCTTAAGTATTTTTGTCCATGTCTTTCCGTCCATATCAACAGCAGTGATTCGGGAGAACTCGAGCCAGTGCATAACATCCAGATTCTTTAAAGATCCAAGCTACACTCTTAGATGAGTAGATGCTCACACCTACGGACTCACCCTCCCTCATCTTCCCATATTCAAATACATGGAAGTGGGAGGAGACTGTCAGATCAAACCCCAAGCGAGCCTCACCATAAGAATGGAGGTTATCCAGCAGTAGCAACCATTTGTTAGTTACCAGATTATAGATAGCATAGCGACACCCAAAACACTAGTAGAGAATGAGGCCGCTACAGCAATCTAAGATGACGACATCGTGAATGAGGAAGGGCAAGAAGGACAAGGAGGGGTGTTCATCGGTGACGCTGGTGAAGTGGCATTTGCCTTTCCAGGTGCGATAGAAGAATCTAGCAACAATCCGGGGTAGCTCCTTTTGGTACTCAACATCCAAGATGAGGTGGTTCTAGGAGCGACAGACACACTTGCAACTGCATAAGGAGCAGGCGATGAGGTGGCAGAGGGTCTGTGAGGATGCCCACTCCCTTCATCTTGTTGGGGACCTCCTCCATCTTGACAAGGATCTGCTGGAGTGGCAGACACACACTAATCAGATGGAAGCTTGCTTCCTACTTACATCTATGAGGAAGGGAATAAAAATCCAAGAAACATAGATAAGGGAATTGAGAAAGCATTACCCTTGCATTTGGATCTTGTAGCAGTGAGCTCTAGCGGGCACGGCGGTGAGTACCACCTTGGTCACCGATGGATCTATGCGGGTTGGCGAGGCATATCGGCACCGCGGTGTGGAGCACTAGATTGTCGGTGGTGAGTGGCGGTGATGGGGAAAGTAGTACTAAGGAGGAGGTAGACAGGGTGGGGAAGCAGTCTTTGTAAGCTAAAGTAGGAGCCGCGGAAATGCAAATTTGAGCGAAACTTTGTAAATATGCGCGGGAGACTTGGGCGGTCTTGGAAATTAATGATAGCAGTGCCATCCTGACCATCTAGAAGCAGCGGTGAAGGGTGCCGACAGTGGTGGTTGCGTGTTACGAATATCACCTAATGACGGACGTGACATACGGTCGCAAAATCTAAGGTGCTCGGGGGCTACCATCACACTACTAGTCATAGAAGGCCGCTTTCCCATCACACAAAATAAACATCACAACAAAGATAAGGAAGATCCTGAAAAATACAAAGGTTAAGAACATTTCATATTTCATCTAAGTAAAACATACATATTCTACACCAAAAATTCAGTACATAAAATAAAAATCCTACTACAAGACTAACTTCAGCGGGATGCGGATGACCCTCCAACGGGCCTTCTGCCAGGCTTGTAGTAGGGGCCCTTTCCCATGTGGCGCTTGGTCTGTTGTGTTACTTAAAATATAGTTAGTTTCATTTGGTGACAGAAACTATGTAGTAACTTAAAAAATGTAAAGAAGGTTGATCACAAAAAACATCATCACACAGAGTTATTTCTTCAGTACCTGCTCCTTGCGCGCTTCCTTGTCGGCCCTATTGGCCACATGGCGCTTGTCCTTGTGAGCTTTCACCGCCTGATTGCCGCCGTAGTCCCCAACTCCACCAAGCTCACGGTCGCGGGCCATGGCGTCGTTGATCAGGATACACTTGGCCAAAGTACTATGCTCTAGCCCAGAGATACCCTCGCCTCTATGAGACTTCCCATTGGCGTGCTGGAACAACTCGCAAAGACTCCATGATGGGACTTTCTTGCCGCAGCAAAAAGGACACACAAAGGTGCCCTCGCCACAACCACGAAACTTGATGCCTCCATTGGACAGGCCGAGTAGGATGTCGCTCTCCTTCTCTTTGAATTTAGCCTCGTCTGAATATGAGTTTTCGCTCTCAGAGTCACTGTGGCCTGCTATTCTTGTAGAGGAAGGGGAAGAAAGAAAGAGGAAGGTCAACTACAAAATTTTGCAAGTTCAGAGCAGAGAAAGCAACACACTGCACCCCTTCTTATACGAAGCAATGGCGATTATTTGCATGGCAACATCGACTTCCCTAGGCGTATATTTCCCGTCGCCTCGCCTCACAGTGTACCCAACGTGTCCATTAGATGGCCACCATTCGCATGGCAGCATCGAGTCCCCAAGGCGCATATTTCACATTGCTTGGCCTGGCAACATACCCAAAGCAATCAAAAACATTGGAAAAGCAACCACCATAATGGTCATCAATTAGGAGTGCAATTCACACGTAAGAACAGGTCGTACCCAACTGCGATGTTGTGGGCTACACCATCGAGATCGCGTCCAACGTCCAAGATCAAGTGGCACAGTGCAGTGCATGGCGAACGATACTCTTTAAATAACCAGGAACCAAGTTCGTCACAACAATTCCTCCTCAATCAAATTCCCCCTGCCAAAAAACTCCTCAATCAACGTATGTCGCGCCATCCACATGTCGTTCCTCCATCCACGTCAACAATCATGGCGGCGAGGTGGCACCCCACGTCGCTGATGGCGCTCCCTGTCGAGGTGCAAATTGAGATCGCCGGCCACATCGCTGTGACCTCAGAAAGGCCAATGGATGACCTCACAGCCTATGGGCGACATGCTTGTCCATACACCGCATCTGTAGTGACCCCGCCATCGGCTGGCGCGTGGCAGTGGATCGGTGCAGACGCGGGGCAAGGTCATCAAGTGACCACATCAACTACTTCGCCCTCCTTGCTAGGCTGACCCAAATCGACACCCCGGAGGCTTGCTTGCTCATCGGGATATAACCCGTATTCGCGGAAAACCATAGCCCCTAGCCATGCCTTGACTATCTCACCTATGCCCTGATGGCGGGCACAATATAGCGGCCTATCCGGTCGCCATATTCCTTTATAGGCACAATGGCAATGCTGGCGACAATGACACTGCAAGGTGGTACATAAGGTGGGTCGAGGGCGAGGAAGAATCTCAGGTGGCGGCGGTGGCGGGCGGCAGCGGCGGACCAAGGAGTAGGTGGCTAAGAAACAAGGGGTGTCGATTGTGCCATGAGGTGGCTGCAAAAGTGATCCACGAAATGACGTGGTGGTACAAAAAGTGGCCGCCACGGCCGGCCACATAGGTGTGCGATGATCTTCCATGCGTAGGCAACGACTGCGGCATTCCAAAAGGATGGGAACAAAGGACTCTGTTTTGTAGCGAGGACTATAGGCTTTGCAACGAAATTATTTTGTTCAGAAAGGAAATTGGAATAGGAAACTAATTCACTCTTTACATACGATAGTGAATTAGTTAGGTTTTGATTTTCTATTGCGAGAGTGAATAGGAAACTACTCCATAATTCATTATAAGTGTTCGACTATAGTACTTTTTCGCGCTACTAACGCTGAATCACCATATGAAACAGCGACGGGAGCTGTCATACCACCGAGAATTGATGTCTAATTCTAGATTCATCGTATAAGAGAGTTCATCTGATCAAGTCTTGCGTTTTTTTGTTGAGAGGAATTAAATTAAAATTCAAGCAGAAGACAATATATGTGACCACGTCCCTCTATTAAAAGCCAAGCAGATGAGCCATTAGTGTTGAAATGTTATTGTAACACCACCGTAATGCATGTGTGCACCAAATAAATAATTCAATTTGCAAACAAAATAAAGATGACACACTAGTTTAACTAAAATAATGACAACATCCATCATTGGCCATAAACAAGAAAACAACATTGATCCATTTAAAATGCATGACAGAGAGGTACATCAAATGCAGCTTTATTTACTGCTTTCTAATGAATCCAAGAACAAGAGAACATAGGAAAGATAGTATGATCTACAGATGAACTCTTTTTTAACGCTACGAATTCCATACCAAAAGACCCGAGTAGAGATGACATGAACTTTTATACGGTCCATGTCATATGCGATGATTATTCTATTCTCCCAAGCAAAGAAAATTAAATTTCATTCTGGGTGAACTGTAATCACTATGTAGTCATCAACACAATCCATGAAACCAAATTTAATATTAATCCTTCCAAACAGGATTTACGTGCTGACCATATGCTTCAATGTCTAATTATTAGTATCATAGAGTTCAAGGATCCAGATTGAAATCTTGGAATCATTGGGACCACCAACAGTACATACACACAACATAAGTGACCCTGAGCTTGATGCATGGAGTGTTGAAGACCACTAGGCCTATCAATTTTTCACCATGTGTTTTCCTCCATATCCACAATAAGTATCTTAGAGTACCCCCATAGTCCCCCATAATGGGCAGACAACCATTGAGAAAAACACTTTGTGATCTTGAAAATGTCACATTAGTCTCCTCGCCCCATTCAAATTCCTTATATACCCATGCTACAGTTTTAGATGAGTAGATCTCCACACCTGTGCACAAACCATCGGCATCCACATATTCAATCACATGGAAGTGCGAGGAGACTGTTGGATTGAACCCCAAGAGAGCCTCACCAACAAAATGGCCAACGTCATGGGTGCTAGGCGGCAATATATTAAACTTGTGGGTCATTGGATTGTAGATGACATAGATATATCCAGTAGCCCCAAGACACCAACATAGGATGAGGCCATTGCAGCAATTTGAGATAGCTACATTGTCCTTGAGGAAGGGCAAGAAGGACAAGTTGGGGGGTTTGGGGGCGTTCATCGGTGACTCTGGTGAAGTTTTGCTTGCCGTTCTCGGTGTCATAGAAGAAGCCGGCTACAGTCTGGGGCAGCACCTGACGGTTGTCGAAGATGAGGCGCTTACAAGAGCGGCAGACACATTAGCAGGAGCACAAGGAGCGGGCCAGGAGGTGGCGGAGAATGTCGAGAAGGAGATCATCTGTGAGGCTGGTCACTGCATTCCTCTGGTTGGGGGCCTCCATTTCAAAGAGCCTACTACAAAGATCCATTTCTTACTAATGAGATCTAAAGAAAAAATAATCTGACAAAGATCCATCAGTAAAGTGCGAAAGCATAGCCTTGCCTTTGGATCTGGTGGTGGCGCGGCGCGAGGCATGCAATGGTTCACATAAGCTGGGAGAGAGGAACAATGCGCCAACCTTGAAGATGGAGAAGTGGAAGTAACGGTGATGCAACTGTGTTGTGGGTAGTTGGAAAAATGGGAAATAACTCATTCTGAATTTACAACCGACGGTAGACCAAACGGTCATGTAGGGCCAGCGGCCCGAACGCCTATCCCTGTTGGCTCGGCTTTTCATGCGATGGAGAAAATACCACTGCCGTATCTATTGTTAACCCGTGAGTGGTAGAAGTTTCAACGGCCGGTTTCCTTCCCTATGAGGCCTCCCTATCGGTCCAACCGGCGGTGGAATTATGACACCGTCGCTTCTATCGCTACGACAGTGAAAGTGGCAACAGTGAAATATCAATCTATAGTAGTGTTTCAGAGGGATATCTTATGCTCGTTTTGTTTGAGTTTCAGCTGTGGAGCTCCCACTGTTGCTTATCTTGCCCCGAAGAAAAACTATGGCGAATTAACTGATCTTTACATCAATTGATGAAAGAGCCCAATGTAGAAAAATACGTGTTGGGTCTTTGAAACAGTTTGAATCATTTCAATAATAATTCGTTTGATCTATTTTACCGAGAAGGTCTAGGGTTCGAATCTGGGCCCTAATATCCGGTGTGGGTGTTAGAGCATTGAGAGGACCTTTCCCTAATATGGGAGGACCGGGAAGCAGAGTCTCGTGAGCCTCCCCTCTTTACCCTCAACTACATTTAAAAGTGATTTGTATACTTTATTGTGACCATCCCTCATCGGTTGCCTATGGGACCCTCAGAGGGGGCATAAATTTTATGTGTCTCCTAAATTACCCGATGATTTTCGGAGGCGGATGCTTTACTTATGGAGACACCTAAAGTTGTCCATCCCTAAAATCAATTTATGAAGGCGGTCATTTTATTTATGATGCCTGCCTCCGATAATAGATTTATCAAGACGGACCTTCTAAGGTGTCTGCCTCTATAAATGGCCCATTTTCAGAGTCAGACACCTGGCCTTAGTAAATCTACTTTTGGAGACAGGAATTTGGAAGGACTGTCTCAACAAATTAGGCCTAGCCCGCTAACCATCTTCGGACCCACATCACCCACTATCATCTCGAGTATATAAAGAAAAATACAAACCCTAACCAACACTCCTCTATCTTTGTCTCCGAAGTCCCACATCGCGTAGCCCGTCCTCTCTTTGTCTTTCCGGAGGCGAGCACATGCCCACGCGTCCTCATCCTCCTCACATGCCCCAGAGGCGGGTGAGGCGCGATGGCGTGAGAGCCATGCCCCAACAGTGGGGGCGCGTGCCGTAGTGGGAGAGGCGACGGTGGCAGGGCCGTGCGCCCTGGCACTGGCTGTTTGCTAGGTGATAATATTATATGAAAACTGATTCGAAGTTTCGTGCGTTAATCAAGTATTCACCCGGCCTTTACATGCATGAATACCAGATCCATGGGATGGTACAACAATCACAAAAGCACTAGAATTTTATTCTCCCATGACATGGTGATACAACAAGCATTCCATCTCAATTCATTGGACAATTTTCATTGAGCGCATCGTCGATCACTTGCCACTCTTGTAGAGGCTGGCACAGATGAGGAAATACCCAAAGTTGACCGTCGCCGCGACTGGTACAGTACAGTAGACATTCTCTAGCCTCCCCTGGTTTATGTTCCCGGGCAGCCACGAGGTTACCCGCCTCACCACGTCCACGAACACCGTGCTGAGGTAGAACCCCAGCGCTATAATAAGTGGTGCCATGGCCGTCGCGGTGCTCCGCAACGTCTGGGGAAACTCCTGGTAGTAGAATGCCATGTTTCCTGGGAAATGCAAGGCCTCGCCGACACCCACGATGCTCAGTGGGATGAGCAACCATAGCACGGTCACCGGCGTCACCCACCCGAGCGCCACTACAAGAAAACCGAACATCAACGACCAGATCCTAACGACCACGTCCAATATGTGGTCGTCGGGTGCCATTAGCTGGCTTTCCAGGTCCTCTGACGTTGCCCGACGACCACAATCTTGGTGGTCGTTGTCCAGATTTGACTGTGGTCGCTATTTCTATTTTTCATATACTCCCACGCGTGATCCTTTTTCTCCCGCGGTGTCGTGATCCTTTTTCGCTCTTTCTTTTTTACTTTTCCCGCGATGCGTTTTCCAGCTCTATTTTTCCCGCGACGTTTTTTGCAGCTGCTCGGTCACTTTTCACGGAGTCCAGCGGGAGGAGATGAAATAAAAATATAAAAAATTTCACGTTGAAAAGATGCTTGATATGAGATCGAACACGCTACCTGCTGAGTACTGGTTGGCGACTCAACCACTTGGCTGTGTTCACGTTTGATTGAAGTCAAGGAAGTTAATTGTTTTGTACACTAAGTTTAGAAGAATATTTTGTTTAATAAAAGCTTTGATCTAGTAGTTCCATAAGAATGAAGTAGATCTAAATCAGTGACTCCATTCGATTTCAAATATTTATCTATCCATCCCAAAAAGAGTGGCATTGTAAAAATGACCCCTCTATGTTAAAGGTAAATTTTGCATATGAACATTGTTCATACATGGTATTTGTTGATATACACCACCAACTCGTAAATTTGCCGAACCATATGAAACCTTGTTTCTTTACCGCAAGACACCCTATCCATTAAAATATTTTGTTTTTACGTTCTTGGAGAGAGAAAGACAGGTGAATAGACCATATTACCTCTTATCCATGCAGTCATCTTCCTCCTCTCGGCATTACAGGCAGCGACACTTATGAGCAACGTGGCATGGCGACCGGCTTGAGCATGTCGCGCTTCTCTCCGCATTGCATGTACGCACAGAAGTTAACAAAAGGAATCAACCGAACCAAGTCATCGAATTGGATTGGGCGATTCTTGTGCGTGTGATGTGAATCGGCGCACCGCGCATGTTAGGATTTTGTGGAGCGCCAACACTACGTGCATCCTCCACGTCTTCTTCGCCACCTCGTGGCCGTGGCTCTAGATGTTCCCCACCCTAAACTTCGGCCTCATCAACCTCTGCAACCACGAGTTCGAGCTCCTCGCACTCGCGCTTGCGCACCACCACACTATATGCATGCTCGACGTCTCCTTCCTCCATGGCAAGGACAACGAATGCGGTGTCAGGCGGCACATTCGGTCTCCCAAGCACACACTCGTCAGACAAATCGCCATGGAGTGAGCGGCATTGTTAGAGAGTGGGATGGGCCCTGAGGGCGCTGCGTGGGCAGCCTAGCCGCATGTGAGTATTAGTTATAGCACAATGTTGTAGATCGGATGATATCCTAAGGGACTTTTTTCGACCTCGGGCTACTAGTTAACAAATGCATTGTCAATGTCTTGAGATATTATAAAACACTAATTTATAATAGAGTAACTCTTTATTATAATATAATATAATATTGTCTTCTCATTGTTTCAAGCTGCAAAATGTCGAGCTGTGCACAATGTCAAATCCCAAGATGATTAAATTCATGCTTACTTTATTTTTTGTATACTATGATTTATGTATTTGAATATATGAAGTGAGATTTGAACAAAAGAAATTCTATGTGCATATATTTTGTTATATTATGAAAAAACTTTCCGCTCATATATTTTGGTCTCCCTCCTTAAAAAATAGTATGTACTTCTTTTTTGGCGCTAAAAGAAATGTGGGATGCTGATCCATTCTATTTTGGCGCTAAAAAAATGTGGAATGCCGATCTCTTTAGTTTTGGCGCAAACTTCATTTTTCTGCAGGTACATATATGAGAAATCTCGTATCTAATCTAACCTCTGCCCACCGCTCAGCTCACCAGAGCCTAGCGATCCGCAAGGACGGTTTCTACAGCGGCGCGGATCCTAGAGCCGCCGCCTCACCGGCCCCTCCGGCGGCGGCCATCCTCGCGGCCCTTCCATCCCTGCACCTCCTGCCGCAGTAGTCCACCGCTTCCCTGCACCTCCTCCCGGCGCAGATCCTAGAGCCGCCGCCTCACCGGCCCTTCCTGCGGCTATCCTCGCCGCCCTTCTGTCCCTGTGCAGTCCCTGTACCGCTTCCCTCACCAGCCCGGAGGAGCACTTCTGTACTCGTACTGCAGTGGCCTCTCCATCGTTGTCCACCGGTGCCTCCTGTGGGTTAGTTAGCTTCAATTTCCATCTCCCTAATCCAGTGTCTCTGCATTGATATGATACAAAACCCTGCACCTTAGGATCTAATGCCCCTTTGTTCACCTGAATTTAACTATACCGATCTGATTTTTTTTAGATGATCTGATATTGTGCAACAACTGAACGTGTAGCAGTTGTAGATACAAATTAATTTCATAATTTTGCAATGTAGATGATAGATATCTCTGTTATATTATGTTGATAACCATCTTGTTACATAGATCCAAACTGCAGTTGTGTAGATCCAAACTCTGCACGTTTGGCTTGATATTATAGTTCTTTTCTTTTAAGTTGCAGTTGCGTAGAAGAAGGTTGTTCTGGACATTGCATCCTGTGGTCCTAAACAAGGCAGCATGTATCCTCTCTTGATTACCTAATTCATTGTTCTGCAAATTTTTTTGCCTTTGATTAGGCTTTGACAATGATGTAGGCTTAATTGATCTAGACAACGATGATAGATGGCTCTGTTTTGACTCCATATCTATTCACATTTGCATTTGTTTACTTACTTTTGTTGTATCAATCTAAGATGATCTAAACAAGCATACATTTTGATTCAAGGATTCTAACTAAGGCATTTGTGTCAAAAATTCATGGATGTAGGGATTGTAATTGAGGGCACATTTTGATTACTCATAGTTCTTTGTTTTTTTCCTGCAGTTGCGAAGGGTGTGTAGGGTGTTCTGGACGACAGTGCATCCTTTGATCCTAAAAAGGCAGTATGTATTTGCTCTTTATTATCAAAACCTCTTTACTGTGAAAATTTGAAAGAATGTGGAATCTAAAACTGCTGTTTGGTGGCTGATTTCCATTCACTCAGGCTGGTAGATACCCTTGTTTTTTGACTCCATATTTATTCTCATAGGTAGTTTTATAGTTATTCATATATACACTATATGGCACCAAGTAAAGCATGGATGGACCTAGTTGATGATCGTATAAGTGATGAATGTTTAGATGGAAACACATCAAAAAAAGATATTTATTTGGCTAGTGTTACTGGGCTTGTCCGTGTATACTTCAAATGTTTACTTCAAACAGATGAGCCATTTGTCTTAGCTAGCCAAGCCTCTCAAGTATTTTATGTTAAAGACAATCTAATCAAAGGATGGCACATGGTCTCCAAAATGCATCCACGTGACACTTATGATGTACCCCCTGGAGATTCAGATAATGAAGGTGATGAACCTGAGGATAATGATGGAGATGATGAAGAAGACATGACTGAAGATGCTTCAGCCATATTGTTCCGTGGAAAGAGAAAATTACGATGATCCAATGTTTTACATTGCTAGACTAGACATAGGAGCATGTCACATTTGCATTAGTTTTGGAACTTTTGCTAGTCAAGTTAGACAACAACTATTATAATATTCAGTGATTTATTTTTTCCCATAATTTTTCTTCAATTTTCAATGCAATTACAGGGTTCAGTGCTTACCATGTTTATGTTACTCTTGTACTATCACACCAATTATAAATTAATTGATATGGTTGCTATTTGTGCAGGTCCTCACAATGCAACGGGGCAGGTATGGAAATCTCACAGCCGCAACATTGAAAAGATCACAATTCATTAGTCCTGGATTGCTTTGTCAACAGCAAGTGAGGCGAACCTACCCAAACATTAGTAGTGACACAACAATCCACAACAGTCTAAATAAAGACACCAATAATGTTCATACATCAGTCAGAAAAACTACTCAAGTACCAGAAGCAGGTTAAGGATGTTATATCTAAGTTATCTCTATTTAACTGAAAGTTCATAACAATGTATGTCTAAGAAATTGTTTACATAACATGTTGTTCCACTTAACATTGTATTCCTATAGATGACTCAGAACATGGAGGTGCATCAGATACTTTGTCTGATAGGATAGTAAAAGCAAAGAAATCCAAATATGCAAGTCAGCCATGTTCTTCAGATGCTAGCGAAAATTCAGATGACGAAGAAGCAACAGATGAATGGCATCAATGGAACATGAAAACAAAGAAGTTCAAATGTTAGACTCTGGCATCTTAAATGAGTAGAAAATCTATATCGAACTAATTTTTAATTATTTACAATTAGCACTTCTGTGTTGCAGCCACCTTCAGTAGAGATGACTGTAGGGATATTGATCAAGATAGGGTGCTTGTTGGAAGGAGCAGAGATGACAACATGCCTATTGGTCAGTGCAAGGCACGTGCTAAAAGGAGTAGCGATGATCACAGGGCCATTGATCAAGAAAACACGCATGCTGAAAGGAGACGGATTCCACAGAGTTCTACATGTTCAATGCAGAATGGTATGGAAAAAAATACTCATGTTAAACACTTTGTAGATGAACATTTATTTTATGACAGTGCATGTTGCGACAAAAATTACTAATCATAGATGAAGAAAAATCATAATGAGGTGCTAATAACATATTCAGAAGTAAGAGGATAGTGCACATGTTACAATACTCATTTACTGATAGATACTCTATTTGGACCATTTACTTTTAGATGAATTATCAGATAATGACAACATGGAAACTGAGGAAGTGCATGAGCAGCAGCGACCTGCAGATACATCAAATGGTTTGGACACTAAACCAAGTAAAAGATACTTTTCTTTACCAAAATTATTTTGACTCTTCTTCTGTATATGTTTTAGGTGGCAAAACAGTACAGAAACGACAAGGCCGTGGAAGAAATAAATGTAAGAAGGTTGCAAAACTAAAGGCAGGCGAGAAAATTAAAGTAATGTTCTACAACAATCGGGCTTTATCTAAAACATTCCCAAGACAGTTGGGTAGAATAGTCCGTGATTCTAATATTACTCCAATCAGAGTGAAGAAATGGACTGATATAAGTCCAGCAGCTCAAAAACATATTTTCGATGCAATTAAGGTACACGCTTCCTTACATATATAAGTTCTGCATACTTAGTTTTTCTCCTTCAAGTATCTTGTACTCATATTGAAACAGTGGTTGAATATCTATGCAGGACAAGTTTGAAAGTGCAAATCTAGACATTGAAATTGATGTATACAAAGCTGAGATCATGGAGCATGCTAGAGATCTATGGAATAATTGGCGTGGAGACTTGAATCGGCAATTTGTTAAGCCAGCACGGAATATGCAGCAAGCTATTAAGAATTGTCCTAAAGGGATTAAAAAACCTGATTGGGAGTGGCTTGTCAAGGAACATTTCTACAGCAAGGATTTCATAGTAAGTTTTAATCTTCTCACTTACAAAGTGACAACATTGTTGCACATTTTATACCTGGTGACCATAGTTAGTAAAATTATTTCATGGAACTGTATAGGATAAGAGCAAGAGAAACTCCAAAAATAGATCCAACTTAAAAATTCTTCATCACAGCGGCAGCAAACCATATAGACAGATCATATGGGACAATGTATGTATAGTATTCTGCTCTCACTTTTTTCAATTATTACCTCTCGTTACTTGTATTCTGATGTTCTACCTGTAATAGGGTGGCAAGGAAAATAATCCTCCAACTTTGGATAAATTATTTTCTCTCACTCACATGAAGGATGGCACTTTTATGGATTCTGAAACCTCTACCAAGCACGTAAGTTTATAGTTGCCTTTGAATTCATTTTGCTGGACATTATTGTAAATTAATGACAATTGTATTTGGAGATATCTCTGTTACACAAGAATAAATACACATGTGCTGGTAGAAGCACCTAATTCTAATTGCTTTGTTCACAGGCAGAGATTGAGGTGGAAAGGCTACTGAACCCTTCCCTTTCTAATGTGGAACTTATGGACAAGTGCTTCGAATCAAATAGGCGTGACCATGTTATTGGTTATGGTGGTGGAGTAAAAGCAAGAGACTTACGGAGTCCGATTGTTACCAAAGCTGAACTGATAGAAAAGCTTATACAATCTGAACAGGAAAAGAAAGAACTTCAAGAAGATAATAGAGCACTTCATGAGGAAAATCGAATGATTAACAATCGTGTTAGCCGAATGGAAGAAGAATGGGCAGAATTAAAGCGTAATATGAGTGCTAGTTTAGCTCATGAATAAAGACCGATCATCTGTAAGCATCTACACCCAGAAAGATTAATTATTTATAGATAATAACTTTAGTTGATTTTATTTGTTTGTTGCTAATATGAACTTTGCATATTGCAGGGAGCAAGATGAAGAGCAACACATTACCAGCATGACCTCACAATTGTCATGAGAAGGCATTTGATGGGTGGATCCCTTCAAGCATAGCTTAGTACTACCTTGTTATTTGTAGGATTGGTCTCATATCAGCCATTGTTAGTTTCATGTTTTGGATTGTGTATTCCGCCTTGGTCACATGAACCATCCAGAACCATTGTGAAATTGAATTTGTGGAATGTTGAAAATTAATTTATTTATAAATTGCCTATTGTGAAAGCATGTTGTTATGTCTCATATTGGTTGCTGATGCTATAGAAGTGACATTCCAAAATAAAATTATTAGTGATAAATGTGTGGTTGTTAATGCTATAGAAGTGGTCACTAGTACCCTCCATAGTACCTTGTAGAAACAATTTGTGACCACAAATGTGGTTGTTAATGCACTATGCTAGATGGCACTATGATATTAGCGATGATAAATGTGGTTGTTGTTATTGTAAACGTGGTCGTTAATGCTATAGTATCAACGACCACATATTATCCTGTCGTTGAAAAGTTAACGACGGGAAATTGTGTGTGGTCGTTAATTGTATTAACGACGGAGCCTTTAACGACCATGGACGACCACATTTTTGTGGTCGTTAGAAACTTCTAGCGACCACATACCAACTTTTAACGACCACATATCCCGTCGTTAATACCACTTTTTCTTGTAGTGCGCCTCGTCTGTGCCGTGGTGCGCGTGCACGACGCTCAGGCGCTGGCGCTCCACCAGCGCCGCAGCAACCATGCTGGCGATATTGACGACGTGGCCTAGCCCGACGCGCTGCAGCGGTGTTGGCAGCGCGCCCAGCACTCTGCGCCAGAGTGGGAACACCGCGCGCTCAAGGACTGGGGTGACGGCGATGAATGTGGGCATGTGGCGAGCGAGGAGACGGTGATAGACTCCGCAAGGATCTTGAACCGCGGGCCGACGGACCGGTCCATGGCGAGAGCTTGCAGGATAACCATACCGATCATGACGCCGATGGACACGCTGAGGAATATGCCTGACGACCACAGCGGAAGGGTGCCGAGCAGGGACTTGAGGTCCTCAACTTGCTACACCGTGCACAGCCGCCATCTGCTAGAGCTAAGGATGAAAACGGTCGGAGACGGTAAAAAAACTCCTAAGTTGTTTTCTACTTTTATATTTGAAATACGAAAACGAAAGAAAAAACGGTAAAGCCGGACACGAAAACAAACGCGAACTTACGAAATATCGAGAATTCCGAAAACGAACCAATTCGAGCGGATTTATGTCGAACACGGTCGATATACGGAAACTCAATACAAAATACCGACCCGTAGGACCAAGTGTATGACTAAGTACATACATGATCAAGTTCAAGTGCATATAATAATTAACAAGTACATGATCCTTGGTCTTAGGTATTTAACACAATAGCCGATACATAAATACAAGTCTAGAACAAGCAATTAGTAGCTAGCATGATAATAGGAATTAAAATTAGATGTATCAACTAGCATACCATTTTAGAATCTGAACTAAAATTAGATGTTATAGAAACATGAACTCGAACTAAGTCAGGATAATTTTATTAATATTTTTGGAATAGATGTAGTATTTTATTTTAAAGATTTATTCAGATTTTTCTTTTGAGTAACAAAGATTTATTCGGCTGAGGCAAAAACTATCAAATGATTGACTTCGCAGGAGGGGGTTAAACCGATGAACTTGATGGGCTATGGCCCAGGTGGGCTTTTCGTGTAGATGCTGCTGGCTTCATGCTATTTAGCACCACCTCGTAAGGTAAAGGGAGATGAGGCTGGACGCCGTTTATAAGAGAGGGCAGTTGGCCACCAGTAGAAAGAACGTAGCTGTGTGGTGAGTAGCCTGTAATTGGGCTTTGTATGACCTGTGCAGTTGACCAAATTCGGTTTAAACCGAATTTTGAATTCAGAATATTTCAAATTAAAAGTAGAAAAGTAAAAAACTGTCGAAAAATGTCTAAACCGTTTTCTACTTTTATATTTGAAATACAAAACATGTGAAATGCGAAAGCAAAACGGTAAAGTCGGACAAGAAAATACGGATTCGATTGAATTAAATGTAGAAATCAATGCGGTTCGGCTCGGGATATTTCTGTTCCATTTTCATCCTTAGCTAGAGCGATGGCCACCTGGTGTATCCAGCGGGCTGTCGTCTGCCGTGATCATGGCGGCGCGGTTCAGAAATCTGTTGTCACAGAAAAGTAAACAATTAATATGTATATAATAACAATGGTCTCGATTGCTTGGATTCAAGAATATGCAACGCACTGCAGCCTCTTAGGTGTGTTTAGTTCCCCTGAAAAGGGGAAAAAGGTATTGTAGCACGTTTTGGCTTTATTTGACAAATAGTGTCCAACCGTTGACTAATTAGGTTCAAAACGTTCGTCTCGTAAAGTACAACCAAACTGTACAATTAGTTTTTGATTTCATTTACATTTAGTACTCCATGCATATATCGCAAGTTTGATGTGACGGAGAATCTTTTTTTTTTTGGAATAGTACGTTTTTGGTGGAAGTAAACACAACCTTAGTCGGAGCGCCGTCACTGCCAGATTCTACGACGACGGTACCATCTCCCACGTAGTACTGCACTCGTCCGGTGACATCAACGCGGGCCTTGCGCACGGCGGCCACCACAACGCGCGCGCGCTCGGTGTATGGGCTTCCCTTGGGTGGCGGCATCACGTAATACCGCGCACCTAGCAGCAGCATGACCAGGCTGACCACCACCATCGCGACGCAGACACCGAAGCCAAGGACCCAGGAGACTCCGTCCTGGAGATAGACGATGGCCGTCTCGCTGATGATGAAGGAAGCGTAAAGGAAGACGAAGCACCAGTTGAAGAAGGTGTCCTGGTCACGCGCGCTGCCGAACTGGTCCGCGCCCAAGGTCGCCACGTTGAACCGCGTCCCGCCAGTGCCGATGGCGAGCAGGCACACGGCGAGCTGCCCTGGTGTCCCATGCTGGCACGCGCCAGATGCCTGGGCGCGATGCGGCGGTTGAAGGGATGGCAACGCTGCGGCGAGCGTGAACAGAACGAACGCCTGGGAATTGCGTGTGCACGTGATTGATTAACAGTGTTGTTTTGATAACAGCAAAAGTATTGTGGTTGGTTATTGCATCTAGCAATGGCAATGTTGAATAACCCTGAACAGTGGCGGACTCAAAAATAGAGTAGTAGAGGGGTGGGGGCTAAGTTGAAGGCTAAAAATCTTACTAACGTCAAACTAGCAGATTTAAATATTGTAAATTACAATTCAATTATCAGAAACTCTACATTAGCTAGTTAATCATTCAATTGGCAAGGTAATCATGCTAATTGGTGCTTTAATTGCTTGTTCTTCTTCCATAATGATCTTGGATTAGTTTTTCTATTGTCATTTTTATTTATCTTGTTCTCCATATACCGCGCAATTCTATAGCTAGTTAACAAATATAACTAATGTTTTGCCTATTTGTTCTCGCTTCATACTGATCTCCAATTGCATCTATTCTATATTATTTAGGACTAGTCTTTATGTTCTCTTTTTCATCTCCTTTGTTTGTATTATTACGGTGATATTTTTCTGGCCTAAGAATTAGATTGATCTAGTGGAAGTTAGAGACCTTAGTGCTAATTAAATTGTGTTCCCTTTTGTAATAGTCATCGGACTTTTTAGCTTTTATGTATGTTATAAATATTTTTTATTTATGTATTCTCTATTCTATTGTCTTGTATGCATTTTATCATGCATGATTATTGTTGACTTTAATTGCCCCCCACCCCCCCACCCCCCCTACGTTTAAATCCCGGCTCCGTCCCTATTGGGCACCAAGCACCAGTGGGGCAGTAGCCATGCGATTCTAGACAGTGGCTATTGTGGGTTTCTTGCAGGGGTGGTCGGATGCAACGGCATGGTGCATCCGCTAAGGACACTTGCGCATCATGGCAGCCTCGGAAGAAAATGGAGGTAGAGTGAAGGGGTACTGATGGGTGTGGTTTTGGTGTTCAAGGAGGAGAACATTGGGGGTGGAGGTGCGTTAGGTGAGAGCACAGAGCTCGAGTGCTTTGTGGGTTGTTTCTCTATATTATTATTATGGTACGTTGAGGAACAGTAGTAGAAAATTTTTGGGCTCACCTGGGGCTGCGGCGTACCCAATCCTACGTGCAGGTCAACCCTGGACCTAACCATGAAATTTTCCATCCCTAACAGCATCTACACCATGGCTACTATATAGGCTTGTAGCTATGAGCCCTTAAATCCACCCAAAGTTCATGAGGCCTCCTGTGTGTCTGTGGCGAGGGTGGGGGGTTGAGGGGGAGGGGGAGGGGAAGTTGGGTGTTTTCTTTCTGCTTTGGACTATTCAGGCATGCTCTCCCTTTTGTTCCCTGTTTGCACCGTGCTTGAGTACCACCCTCAACACCTGGCAACACAAAGGTCATATTAACACTGGATCCATCCTCAGCCTGATCCATCCACCCCCCTTTCTAGTTTGAGGCGCTCTGGCCATCGCATGCTACCCTAGTTTGCTTCTCCATGTCCCTTAGAAGTTGAGAGCCTTTCTTGACCACTCTTCTTCCCTCATGGCTCACCCGTCCCTATGCTATAAAACTTGATATGAGCGCTCATATTTTTTCTATATTTATTCTAAAAATGAACGGAACTATTCTTTTAGTGGTATGTGATGTATCTATAAAAAGTGATGTGCGGCATGTGGCGACTCCATCAATCTAAAAGATGCCAACAACCGGCTGAATCCTTATTTGGTAAAGCTCCACTCCCAGATCCTTGGATGGTAGGGAGTAAGTAAGAAGTGATTCTCAAGTGGTTTGATGAGAATTGAATAGGGTGCAGTAAGGGATGGGTTTTTTTTAAGCTCCCAATTTTTCATGTATATAAAGAAATGATTCATCTTCTCACGGAGAAACACCAAGGAACACTTCCAAATGGCCCTAAAGATGCTTATATGAGTAGGGTCTATGTGCATATGTTGATAAGTGTGTGCGTGTATGTTAACTTAATTATGTATTTGAATTATGTCTCGCAAAAGAAAAACGTGGATAACTCATGGAGAGAACACATTTTACTACCTTTACACCCGAAACTTCAACATCTACATTATATTCTTGGCACATATCCAAGACTTAGAAAGGAGTTCTAGAGAGTTTGGTGTAGTTTTTTTAGCGAGAAGCTAATAATTTATAGTATCAATGCCAAACAAAAATCACCTCCACATCTTCAGGAAATGTCAGGTGGTTGACCCAGACAATGAATTTCGTTATGGCATGTATGAATTGCAATCCTAGCTACTCCCTCCGTTCCAAATTATAAGTCGTTTTGACTTTTTTGGTTTATCCATTTTGCTATGTATGTTAGACATATTATTATATCTAGATGCATAGCAAAATAGATGTACGAGAAAAGTCAAAGCAACTTATACTTTGGAACGGAGGGAGTACTTTGTAAGTTATCTGCCCAAAGATCTTGGTCTCTAAAACAACAAAAAAGTTGCAAGTGATTTAGAAAAGTTAACTTGAAAGTATAGATGACTTGAGTAATAAATTAGTACTCCCTTCGTCCTAAAAACTTGATGTTTTAGGATTTTTAGGATAGATTATTACTGCTCAACTAAAATGATCCATGTACCCCTATTTGCTAAAGGTGATCCAGGTTATTATGGATTAGTTGATAATTCAAAGAAATGCAAGGATGCATGCTTGCCATAATCTCAAGCTAATATGGGACTAACCTAGTTGCAATAGCTAAAACATCAAGTTTTTCTAAAAATATTTCAAATCCTAAAACATCAAGTTATTTGGGACGGAAGAAGTAGACATACATGCTAAATATTCCAATCATCGGCCAAGATCTTGGAGACATCGCCAAGCGAGATGGAGGTGCAAAAATAAGCATGTCACAACATAAGGGCTCCTCCAATAGTAGGAGTCATGTATCGACTCCTAGATGCCATCTCATCCAGTACTTCCCACATACAAGGTGATCTTTGTTCATATATTCTCTCGTCGAAAGAGAGAGTAGTTATGTTTATCTTGCATTGATAGGAGCAAAGAGCTTAAATCTTCTCTTCTCACTAGCTCAATGGTTTTTTTGGCATCTCTCTTCTCCGCGTGCCATCTGATATTAGCTATAAGAGCTTGCCATTAGGGCTGCCCTGGGCAGTCATAATGATGGTTTCTTCAGCATTAAATAGCCTACTAAGTAAGAAATAAGCAATAAATCTGATGTGGCATGAGAATGAATGAGGAAAAATGGTAAAGAGGAAGAAATGTTTCTCCTATAGGAAATGATTTCAGTCCAAATACAACATGCAAGGAAACCAGCAGTATGGCACTGAGAGTGAGCACTCGTTTCTTCACACAACTTTCGCAGTCCTCGCACACCCATAGCCAAGCTTCGACGATGCCCTAAAGTACAACCTCATCGCGCCTTGCCACTCAACGCAACATTTACACCGACCCTCCCCGCTCGCTATTGCGTTCACACTGGTCACATGCTTGTTGCACCACCTACGCTACCCAAATGCCCGTACTCGCCGCGATGCCTAGGAGCCCCTACTCCCAATGCCCACCACCACTTTGCTCTCTACTCATAGCATAGACACAGAGGACCCATCTTGTTTCACTAAATCGTCACTCTAATAGCACACATGCTTTCCTCTCGCTCCTCTATTCACTAACGATAGTGGAGTGCGGCCACTAGAGTGTGAGCACTGAGGATCCACCAACATGGGAGCCACAGATCTTGGCAATGTTGTCAGGGTGAGGCTACCTGTACAAGAGGAGCTGACCTCGGTCAATGGCTCGGGCAGGTTGAGGCACCAAAGGAGGGACAAGTGGACTGCACGGTGGCCAAAGAGGAGCTGAAGGAACGAGAAGTGTGCTGCCATGATATGGTGTTCCTAGTTGCCGACACAGGAGAGCGGGCCTTGGTGGCTGACTCTGGTTGGCTGCATTTGGCCTGACATGGGGCCAGCTATGACCGCCAACCTAGAGTAGGGAAGTTGTAGGGACATCAGCGTGGGCACGAGGGAGGAACATTGTTATGGATTAGCTAGTAGGTGGGCTCAGTCGTAGTGGGATGATGAGTGAGTATGGGCCGAAAAGTGGCAAGCACAGTTGTTGCCGGACCAGCATGATATAAGCTGGAGCCTGGTGTTGGTGTCAGGCATCAAACAACAATTCTGTAATTGTCTCTCCCAACTAATCCGCATATCCCACGGAAGGAAGCCGTGTTCCCCTCCCAATCTCAACTCTGTTCTTGTTGTTCCTCCCCGAATCCTGCTACTTCCTAGTCTCAATTCCTTTCTAGTTATCCAGCCACATAACAATTGGTATCGTGAGCTTGGTTGTTTGGGGGGAAATTTTTTCTGCACCTCTAGCGCAAAGAAGAGAAATCCACCGAAGTACCAGTTGGAGATGGCCGTCACCATCGAATCCTTGAAGGCGACCATGGAGTCCATGGCGAACCAGTTCAAGGGCTTCCAGGAGATGATGGTGACATCCCTCGATAAGCTGAGCGTGCTCGAGGCATGGCGCGTCATCGCGGAGGAATCCATGGGCACGCTGCTTCAGTGCTCCACGGAGACGACAGCGAGGATGGACGAGACGACGGCGAGAATCAAGAGCTTGGAGTTTCGACCCCCTCCACTGCCCCCGCCTCCACCTCCGGTCCAGTGGCAGCCTCCTCATCTGCCGCCACCGCCGCACCCATCTACGGCGGGGATCGACATCAACGTCGCGCCAGGGGCCTCGTCAAGTGCGACGCCACCTCGCGTAGACTCACCCATGGGGCCCGGCATAGGCGGAGGCGTGCTCGGACACCCTCCGCCCCGCATCGTCCACGGTACGCCCGCGGGCTTTGCTGTTCCAATTTATACTCCTAATACTTCATCTTCCCATCATCCACCATTTCCTAAAATGGAGTTCCCTAAGTTTGACGGCTCTAATCCACGCTTATGGCGAGATCAATGTGAGGTCTACTTCGAGGTGCACGCGGTCGACGAGACGATGATGAAGACCCGCTTCACATCGCTCAACTTCAAGGGCTCTGCGGCTACCTGGTTGCAGACTGTCAAACACCGTGGGTGGATTGGGGATTGGTCCAAGCTCCTATGAACTGGTGATGGCGAAATATGACAAAGATCAGTATGAGATTCTTCTTTGGCAGTTGGATTCATTGAAGCAAACATCATCCGTGCTCGAGTATCAGATTGCCTTCAAGAAACTTGCTCATGGTATTGTGCTCTACAACCCTGCAATGGATGATACATTCTTTGTGACTCGCTTTGTCCGTGGCCTCCGTGATGACATTCGAGTGCCTCTATTACCGCACCGTCCAAGAGATGTGGCACCGCTAGTGCTTTAGCACTGATTCAGGAGCAGGAGTTGGAAGTTGCAGGCAGCAAGTCCTCTGGGCGGGAATTCACCAGAGGCCAGGGCACCAAACTGAAGAATGCTAATGTTGCAAAGTTACCCAACAAAGGGCAACAGACAGAGAGTGAGGACAAGTTAGCCACATTGAAGGCATTTAGGCACCGTAATGGCCTGTGCTTCAAATGTGGGGAGAAATGGAATCCGAACCACAAATGTCTCTCTGCATGTGTTGGAAGAGTTATTGGAAGCTATGGATATTGTGCAACTGCCTGAGGAGGGTGAAAATGAGGTAGATATACCTGAAGAAGAACAACAGGTCTTAACTATGTAGACAGCTCCATCAGGGTGTAAGACAGCTCGCCAAACATTGAAGCTTCTAGCTCAGATTGGGAAACATTCAGTGCTCATTTTAGGGGATTCAGGGAGTATTGGGACATTTGTCAGTGACCAATTAGTTCAGCAATTGAAACTCAAAACAGCTGATTGTCAGGTTGCTGCATTCAGAGCTGCAGATGGCAGTCAAATGATCTGCAACAAGAAGGTGCCCCACCTAAAGTGGTTCATTCAAGGCAATGCATTCACCTCTGAAGCTAAAATGCTGCCTCTTAGGTGTTATGATTTGATATTAGGTGAGGACTAGTTGGAGGATCACAGTCCCATCCGGGTGGATTACAGATCAAAGAAAATGAGTGTGACAATTAGGGAGCTGACAGTACCATTACAGGGTGTGATAGATGACAATACCACTAGTCTGCCTATCTTTGCAGCTAAGCTCTCGGGTCTGATGAAGAGGGGAGTTGTATCACATTGCATACAGATGTCTATTCCTACCATAGACTTTGATTGTCCATCTATTGGCTCTGTGAATTCTGTGGAAGAGGTGATTCCAACTCCAAAACCAGTACAAACCTTGCTGCAAAAATATGAACACCTGTTTGATGAACCCAAGTCTTTACCACCTAGAAGAAGTGCTGACCATACAATTCCACTAGTTCTAGGAGCTCAACCAGTCAAGGTTCGGCCATATAGATATTCCCCAATTCAAAAGACAGAAATAGAAAACCAACTGAAACAGATGTTGGAGCAAGGGGTGATTAGACCCAGTCAAAGTTCATTTGCCTCCCCAATTTTGCTAGTCAGGAAGAAGGATGGAATTGGTGTTTTTGTGTTGACTGTAGGCACCTTAATGCTATTACAGTCAAGAACAAACATCCAATGCCTGTGGTAGATGAACTCTTAGATGAATTAGCTGGGGCCAAGTGGTTCACCAAACTGGATTTCAGATCTGGTTACCATCAAATTTGTATGGCAGCAGGAGAAGAGTACAAGACTGCTTTCAGAACAGATCATGGTCTTTTTGAGTTCTTGGTAATGCCTTTTGGGCTGACCAATGCCCCAGCAACATTTCAAAGTTTCATGAATGCCATCTTTGCTGCTCTATTGAGGAAAGGAGTATTAGTTTTTATGGATGATATCCTAATATACTCTGCTACCTTGGAAGAACATGTGGCTTTACTGCAGCAAGTGTTTCAAATCCTAGAGCAACATAATTTCCTGATCAAGAAATCCAAGTGTTCTTTTGCTAAAAATACTGTTGATTATCTGGGACATGTCATCTCAGCTGAGGGTGTGGCCACTGATCCCTCCAAGATACAGGTTGTCCAGCGATGGCAATCTCCATCTAATGTCAAGCAGCTAAGGGATTCTTGGGACTGACAGGTTACTACAAGAAATTCATCAGGCATTATGGTATGATAACAAAACCCCTTACTGATCTGCTTAGAAAGAATGCTCAGTTTCAGTGGTCACCACCTATTGAGGAAGCATTTCAGCTGCTTAAAAGGTGTCTAGTGCAAGCTCCAGTTTTAGCTGTGCCTGATTTCTCTAAACAGTTTGTGGTTGAAACTGATGCCAAGTGATCAAGGGATTGGGGGCAGTACTCATGCAAAATAACCACCCCATTGTTTATCTTAGCAAACCTTTGGGGCCAAAGAATCAGGGCTTGTCGGTTTATGAAAAAGAGTGCCTAGCAATCTTGTTAGCCATTGACAAATGGAGGCCCTATCTGCAGCATCAGCATTTTATAACCAGGACTGATCATAGAAGCCTACAGTATTTGACAGATCAGAGGGTTTCAACAAAGTTGCAACTCAAAGCACTCCTAAAGCTGATTAATCTTCAGTACAACATTCAATACAAGAAGGGCACCCCTAATGCTGCAGCTGATGCATTGTCTAGATATGAGTGGGGTCCTGAATTCAATGCAATATATGAATGCTTACCATCTTGGATGCAAAAATTATAGGAAGGATATGGGGACGATCCTACTGCTCAGCAGTTGCTTACTAAACTTGCTGTCAGTCCTAACAATCAGAAAGGGTTTTCATTGCAAGATGACATAATTAGATATCAAGGAAGAGTTTGGGTGGGTAATAATCTGCTTGCTCAACAACACATTCTGATAGCTTTGCATAACAGTGGTGTAGGAGGGCATTCTGGTATTGCAGCCACTTATGCAAGGGTCAAACACCTGTTTGCCTGGCCTGGCCTAAAGCAATCAGTTATGACTTTTGTTCAACAATGTCAAACTTTTCAACAAGCCAAAATAGAAAGGATAAAATCCCCAGGGCTGTCGGAGCCATTGCCAGTTCCATCTCAAGCATGGGAAATTATATGTCTGGACTTCATTGAAGGGCTTCCAATTTCTAATAGGCACAATGCCTTGCTTGTGGTGGTGGACAAATTCACTAAGTATGGACATTTCATTCCACTCACTGACCCTTTTACTGCACTTCAGATTGCTCAACTCTTTATGAGTCATGTTTACAAACTGCATGGATTGCTAAAGGCTATTATCTCAGACAGAGATAGGATTTTCACAAGTGCAGTTTGGCAAGAACTCTTTCAGTTATCTGACACTAAGCTAATGATGAGCTCAGCCTACCATCCTCAAACTGACGGCCAAACCGAAAGATTAAATCAAAGCCTTGAAGCCTTTCTCAGATGTACTGTACATTCTTGCCCCAAGCTGTGGAGCAAGTGGATCTTAGTGGCAAAATTTTGGTACAACACTACCACACACTCAGCACTTGGCAAATCCCCATTTGAAGTGCTATATGGATATTCACCAAGGCAACTCCGCATTGCAAATCTCTAACTCTGTTCAGTGCCAGACTTGGAACAGTGGCTCAAAGAAAGAGAGTTGTTGTCACAGTTGATAAGGCAACAGCTGCTCAGGTCTCAGCAAAGGATGAAAGCCCAGGTAGATAAGAACAGGACTAAACGAGAATTTCAGGAAGGAGATTCAGTTTTTTTTAAGCTGCAACCCTATGTCCAATCTTCTATTGCCTCAAGAACTCACCAGAAACTATCATTCCGGTTTTATCGCCCATTCAAGATACTCCAAAGGATTGGTAAGGTTGACTACAAGTTGGACCTCGTAGCTGATGCAAAAATACATCTTGTCGTGCATGTATCTCAGCTAAAGAAGCATGTCCCAGAAGTTGTGGTTGTCAGTTCAGACTTGACATCGGTATGCACTGATCCATTACAGTCTATAGCTCCAGAATGCATCCTAAAGGAGCGTACTATTTGCAGAGGCTCCTCTATGGTTCATCAGAAGCTTGTTCAGTGGACCGGCCAGCCGAAGACAATGGCGACATGGGAGGACACTGATCATCTGGCAAAGCAATATCCAAAGTTTCCAGCTTGAAGACAAGTTGTGTATAAGAAGGGGGGGAGTGTTATGGATTAGCTAGTAGGTGGGCTCAGTGGTAGTGGGCTGATGAGTGAGTATGGGCCGAATAGTGGCAAGCCCAGTTGTTGCCGGACCAGCATGATATAAGATGGAGCCTGGTGTTGGCGTGGGGCATCGAACAGCAATTCTGTAACTGTCTCTCCCAACTAATCCACGTATCCCACGGAAGTCGGCCGTGTTCCCCTCCCAAACTCAACTCTGTTCTTGCTGTTCCTCCCCAAATCCTGCTACTTCCCAGTCTCAATTCCTTTCTAGTTATCCAGCCACATAACAAACATGTTGTCGACGTCGTAGTGCGGGCGAGGGGCTGCCCTGACGATGTGAGGGCGTAGCAAGGGTGTGGCACCAATGTGGGACACTGCGGCAGGTGTGGGTTTCAGCTGGCATGGAGAGATAACATTGAGAGTTGAAGATAGAGAGGGACAGAGAATATTAAACAAATAGTGACTCTAGAAATTGTGTTATAGATGCACCGTTGGATAGTGTTGGACATTTGATCTAGTAACATTGCCTATATCCTACGTGGATATCTTTGTAGAGAGCAAACTTTCCTAAAGTAGTGCTGTGCAGATTACATATCTCCCGAAGTATGTCGGAATGTGAAACCCAACCAACTCTTCGCGACGTGCTAGTGAGGTGCTTTTTTTCTTGGTCTCACGTCCACATAGACCAAGATCTGATGTTAGCCGAGTGACCAGGCTTCCCTGAAAATTTAATAGTGTCTCTATTTCAAATTATAAGTTATTTTAGCTTTTCTAGGTATATATTTTTTTGCTATGGGATCAGCCAAAAACTTTTATACCATTTCTTTTTATAGGATGCACTTTGCTATGATTTTTCGGCTCTATTGCAGCCAAGGTAATAAATAGCGGCGGTAGCGGTCGCAATTGCACCCGCAATAGCGGTAGCAGTCCATTGCCGCTACCGCTATGAGGTAGCGCTCTGAACTTTGCATCATGGAACTTTGCGGCCGCAATTATGAATAATGGGCCGATATTGCAGCCGCAATTGCGTATGGTAGGCCGCAATAGCATGGAAGCAAATATTCCTAATTAGTCTAGCCCACTATGACTCACACCCCAAATTCAAATACTCACGCATCGGTTGTGGAACTTAAAATTATTCATGATATATGCACTTAAAATTATTTATACTCATTATTCATGATATATGTACTTAAAATTATATGTGACTATCGAGTGCTGCTATTGGAACTTATCGTCCACAATATCGCCCGCTATCCGCAATCCGCTACCTCGACGCCAATCTGCTACCAACCCGCTATACGCTATTTATTACCTTGATTGCAGCACTAGGATGAAGACAAGGAATAGATTCGCTTGCAAGCTACTAGGATCAAGAGCCATATAGTTCATTGCATTGAATGGATGGTTCTTCATTTACCATGCTTCTTGTATTTAGTTCTAGACCTATAATAAATTTAAATTTTATTCATGCTGATAGAGTAAGTTTGGAATGATGCTTCTTCTTCTAAGAAGAAGGCTTAAGCTAGATTTTTTCCATTATCTAAAGAAATCTACTATCTAGACATGATATAATCATGATGCATAGCAAAAACAGCTTATAATTTGTAAGGGAGGGAATACTTTCTATAATATGGTTTTCCACTATTTATTTTGGACACGAAATATGGAAACATGTATACTTGATAGTTGTCAGTATCATAGCATCAATGCAAAATTCTTGGGGATGCGTGCATATCATATGAGACTCATTTACAATGAGACAGTGACATGAATGATAACTATTTGTTATTTGTCGTGATAATGAAACATTTTAATGATTCTAGTGTGCGTATAATTGTAAACGCACAAAGATCATAAATTTCAAAGAGATGGTATACTCCGTAGCCACGTCAAAAAATACATTATATACCCACATTTTTTAGCATATTACAAGAAAAAAATTAGGTATTTAGATTTTAGAGGAGTTTTACACTTAGATTAAAGGTGTCCTAAGAATCAGGTGTCTCTGCTTCCAAATTTTTAGTTACACCAATTTTACCTAGAAATAACATTAAAATAATCAAAGTAACTCTATTACAAGTTGACTGCAAATCCAACACAATAAGTTGACATTAATTAACTATTATCAGGGTGTGGAACAGAATATTTTCCACGTGAAGCTTTAGTTATAAACCAAGTTTACCTAGAAATTCAATAAAATAATTACCGTAACTATAATACAATTTGAGTGCTAATCAAACATAAGTTGAGAGTAACCAAAATTATGGTGCGGAGGAGAAGATTTAATTCCAAATCTTTAGCTACACCAATTTTACTTCATAGCATAACTCTAGTACAAGTGGAGTATATATACAATATAAATTGGCAGTGAATAGGTTAATGGTGTGGGAGAGAAAATGTTCATCCAAATCTTAATTTTACTCCCTAGTATGATTGCTTATTCTCTTCCATGCATGCTATTAGGAAGAAGAAAGGGAAATAATAGAAAAGTAAAAGTTTGTATGTGGTAGGGAAAATTTTCTCCAAATCCACGATATAGCAAAACTGGAGTGAAATTAAATTGGGGATATATAAAACGAGACAAATAACGAAAGTAATTAACCGAAAGTATACAGGACTACGTCGCTGCACATTATTAGGAAGTAAAATTAGCCAGTTTGTGTGGCAAATTTAAATATTTAAATATTGAGTGAAAAAGGATACACTGCAAACGTGAAAAACTACTTTGTTGCAGCAGTTAGCAATCAAATGCCTGCGAGAAGAATATCAAACAAGGTCGTCCAATGTACTCTCTCGGTTACTGAGTTGTTGATTTTTTGCTGCTACAAAGAAGCTAAGGGAATGCTTCTTTCGTTACTTTGTCCATTTTAGATTATAAGTTGTTTTGGCTTTTTAATATATAATAACTTTTGCTATGTATCTGCAGAGACATGAACAATAAAAACGCTAATGCTTGGCTACGGGTGTCCACACACTTCTGGATGCTGGGCTGCGCACAGCGTACAGGCCCAACAGGTATGCTCTTCCGCACTCGCACTCGCATCCTACTGTCGGGGCGTCATGTGCATCCACTACCACACTCCGCCCTGCCACGCCCCTTTCCCCCACCGCGCGCCCGTCCCATGCGCATGCCGCGTCCTTCCCCCTACCGCACCGCACCCATCAGTGGCCGTGCCGTGCCACCATCCCATGCCTCAACCCTATCCACCGGCGCGTCCTCATCCACCTCGCCATCGCGGCCATGGCAGGCACCATGCCACCACCACCCCATCACCACCAAGAGGAGGCCGCTGTCAGTCCAGACTTCGTCTCTCGCGGCCGGCCGAAGACACCACGGCAGGAAGGGAGGCCTGCACACGCTGAGCCGTTAGCTCTCGATGTTCCCCCTAGACCCGAGCTTGCTGGCTACCGCAATCCCCTACCAGGTAGGCCATATGGCCGCCGACGACGTCGTGTTTTAGGCATTTCAGATTTATGTTTCAAGTGTTTTTTCTGAATGTTGCAAAGGTCAATTTAGCATGTTGCATATGTTGTAATGGCAATATACGCATGTTGCAAGCGTATGTTTTAAGTGTTTCAGATGTTTCAGACGTTTGTTTCGAATGTTTCATCTAGATGTTACATTTCAAATGTTTCATCTAGATGTTTCAAAAGTGGATCTAGTGTTGCACATGTTGCAATGACTATACATGCATGTTTCATTCATGTATTTCATCTGTTTTCAGATGTATATTGCAAATGTTTCATTTGGATGTTTTAAAAGTAGATCTTGTGTTGCAACCACTGTCCGCCTGCTCCTGCTGGTGCGCCGCCGTGGTTCACGTGCAAATGCCTCCACAACACACATCGGCAGGCAGGGTAGGTGGCGCGGGTCGCGGTTCCGCCGTGCGGGCGTAGTTCCACCATGCGGACGCTGGATGGGTATGGGGGCATGGTTCTACCATGCGGGCTGCGGTTCCAGACACTAGCACTAGCTGGGAACGGAGCGAAGCGTGTGGGATGCGATGCGGGCACAGGAGCTACGTCCGAATACAGTCCTGAGGATGCTAGCCTTATGTATTTACAAGTTAGAAAAGCCAAAACCACTTATTATTGAGCTTTTTACCTATATGGCCTTGGAAAAAATGGCTCTTCCGTGTATGGACTTTTTTTAACTTACCTCTATGGCCTCAAACTTTCATTCATTCTATGGCCTTTCGTCCGGTTTTGCCACTTAACGGTGTTAAGTCAAGGGTAGAAAGACTGTTTTGCCCTTGGCATAAAAAATTATAGAGTTTTGTTTGTTTGTGTTGATGTTGAAATCGATCCAAGGCAACACACTAGCATGGCCTTTGGACTCTCCCTGATTCAGATTGCAAAAATCAGAAGCTCTAACATGGGGTCAGAAGTTCTGAGTTTCGCGCAAAGCCAGAACTCCCATGCGAAGGTCAAAAGTTTTGGTAGGGGTCAGAAGTTCTTGTTTCCACACAAAACCAAAACTCCCACATGAAAGTCAGAAGTTCTGGTAGGGGGTCAGAAGTTCTGATCTTCACACAATGGTCAATTTTGGTTATCAACAATTTGTTGTATATTTGGAGTAATATTAAGCAAATAAATTCACACATAACAGTAGGGCATATTTGGAGTATATAATACACATAACAATACATATTTGGAGTAATATTAAGCAAATAGGACACATAATATTACATTATGTGCTCTAAAAATTTTCACACATGCATTGCAATTAACCAAGTCTCACATAAATAAGGTCTCACATAAATCCACCATAGTTTCAGTCACACATAAATAAGGTCTCACAGAAGAGTGTGAATTCAAACATGCACTGGTCTCATATATAACAAGCAAATTCAATAGGCATATCACAAATCAAAGACTGAGCCTTCTTTTGCTTCGCGTGCTCATGGCAGGGCTGCTAGGAAGTACTGCCTTGCTTCTTGTACCCATCGATGGGCTGTCAAGTGGCACCTTTGGAATGTCTACGGCTTTTTTCTTTGGAAAGCCTAGCTTCTTCTTGATGGGTGTCTGCTTCCTTTTAACTTGAGTAGGTCGATCTTTGCGTGAAGCAATAGAAATTGCTTCGGGCTGATTTGACCCACTTCTTGACCTACAAATGTTATACATTGACAATGGTTTAGATAATAGGGAAAAAATTGGATTCATGTAACTAAAGTTCAGAATTAGAAAACGTATAATTTTGAACGTCCAGAGTTGGAGTTAGTGCGGTTTTCCTTTTTCTTACTTGAAACCTCTAAGCTGTGGCTGTCATGGTAGTCAAATAATGAAGTTTTCAAAGCAAGATGTGATGATATAGAGAGATTTTAGCAATATATAAATTACCTTTTAGAGGCTTTGGGTGTACAATCATCACTTTTCCTTTTTTAGAAGATGTTTCCAAGTTTTGACTATGGTGACAAATTAGTTGGTACTTAGAATCCATCAGAAGTGTGAAATAACCATGTGAGAAAGGAAGAAATACCAAAGCTTGGGGGAAAAGACATGGATGCCGCTAGTGCATCTCCCTCTAAAGGCACAATGGAACTTTGGGTTGATTTGGTGTTCTTTGCCCTCTTCTTTGGTTCTCCCCTAAAATAAGAATAGAATCAATATCATGTACTTTACAAAGGAAAAACATAAATGGTAGAGAAGACTAAATAAGTTATTACCTGATTGCTTTCATAGCTTCAATGTCTTCTGGTCTGCTTCTCTTACAATTATGCCAGTGATGTCCATAGTCCATACAAATTGGGCATCAATGCTGTCCTTTTCTCTTTTTTAGTCACCGGTACCTCTGTGTCTTTTAGTTTTAGGTCTACCAGCAACTGGTGTCAATAAAGTTGGGTGCATAAAAAATTCATGGTTATATTTAGGCCACTTAGACTTGTCTAGCACAGCAGGAATCAGCTGACTGTATGCAACTCTAAATTTCTCAACCGAGTAGTACAAGTCAACATAATTCTCTATTGGTGCATCGCTAAGGGATGTGATGAATGCTAGTGCATGCTTGCAAGGAATCCTAGAAATCTACCATTGTCTGCAAGAACAAGTCCTCTCTTGTAGGTTAAGAATAAACCTAAATCCACTTCCTCCCATTGCAGGAACTTCAGTTACCTCTTATGAGCATTCTTCAACTTTCAAGTTTACTTCTCTACTCTGCTCATTCAATTTCTTGATGATGTGGGGTAAAATCAAGCCCTGAAGTTTACTCCCTATTTTTCTTCTTTTGTTCCACTTGGACATGAGCATTTGCATGAGCTTGTCCATGAAATCATCAAGTTCATGGACTTGTGAGGCTTGATCTAGTTGTTGAAACTTTCTGTAAGGTTGTTAGTCACATAGTCTACCTTGCAAATGGTTTTGAATTGGCTCCTTGTCCATAACTTGTTGTGGGTTTTCCTTAGCCAATTTGTTGCAGCTGGCTTTACATTCTCCATAGCAAGCCAATGTTTTTCAAACAAATATGGGTTCCATGTGTAAGCTGCTACCCATAGGTGGTCATCAAACACCTTACCATGATACCTTTTCTTGAAGTTGGTCGCCAAATGAGACATGCATTCCCTATGTTCAACCTCTGGAAATACTTCACCCACCCTGCCATCATAGCCTGTCCTACATCAGTACATAGGGTTAAGCCCCTTGGTGATCCTATAGCCTCTCTAAGGTGACTCATGAACCAAATCTAGTTCTCAGTAGTTTCTGAATCAAAAACTCCAAAGCAAACAGGATACAACCACTTATGCCCATCAATAGCACGTGCACTGGCTAATTGCCCCTTGTACTTGCCTGTCAAGAATGTGTTGTCTATTGCAAGGTATGGCCTACAACTAGCAAGGAACCCATCTATGCATGATTTAATGTAAAAAAGAATCTTCTAAATCTGATCTTATTATCTACCATGTGATGGTCAATAATGACTAAGCTATCAGGGCAACAACTCTCAACTTTGCTTTAAAGTTGAACAGATTATCAAAGCTGGAATCATAGTCACCATAAAGATGTTTCAATGCTAGCTCCTTACCATCATACACTCTCTTGTAGTTGATATTTACCTTATGGTGTTCTTTCAATTTGTTCACCAATGCCGCTGCACCCAAAGTTGCATCCACTATGAGAAAGTCCTTCACCTTTTCACATATCCAAAACTTGGTTGCATTCTTCACCCTCTTTTTCCTCCTTGTACTAGAGCAAGCATGGGCATAAGGGTTTCTTTTCACCTATAAGATGATAAACAATTAGTTAGAAAGATAAATAATAAAACTCTAAATAATATGCAATCTCAATTAACGTAAGGACAAAGACAAAGCCTTACCATAATAGTACAGTTGTCCTTAGTGGTAGAAGCAAATATCCACCATGGACAGTTGTCTTTGTCTCTCCTTAAACAATATGCCCTGAACCTATTTGGTGCACTCTTTGCAGTATTGAACTCAACCTGATTTTTGATTGCATGCTAAGAAATTGCCAATTTGAATGTATACATATTAGCATAAGTGGAGCCTACCACCATTGGTGGATCTTCTGGATCATGTTCTACATTTGGCGCATAGTCTTGCTCATTGCATGGTATATCTTCCTCATCATGTGACTCATCTCTACCTTCACTATCATCCTCATTATCATCAACATAGGATGGGTCTTTTTTAATAGGGCTATAGACCACCTGTAGAGCATTGGGTGCAACAATATCACAGTACATAGTTTCGTCATCAACACCTACATATTCATTCTGTGGTTTAGGATTCTAAAGGTAATCATCCTCATCTACATCATCATTGTCTATGTTGTCATTGGTTATGTTGTCCTTAGGTTGGGTATCCACATCAAAATCCCACTCTGTGACAGGCTCATATGGATCAGAATGACCTCAATATACAACAAACATGATGACAACATTTCTCTTCAAATGTTTATCAAACATAGACATCAACTCTTGGTCGGTTTTTACTTCTGGGAAAGATTTTAGACCTACATCATAATACTGAATATGAGCTACTTCCAAATAACCAGGTGGGTACTTCTCTACCACTGGTTCAACAAGGTCCTCATAATTTATTTTGTATGAATCAACAACCATGTCAAAGCAAAAATATTTCATATCTTGTCTACACTTTTTACGATTGCCTAACAATTTAACTTTCAGCTTGAAACTGGAATTTGGATCCATGCTATTATTCAAAATCAAAATAGGGTTTAGGGTTTCAGTACATATGTAACTACTTCTAAGAGCAGAAAAATTGTGGACTCACCCTTCTAGCCAATCTTCTTGATCGGAGTCGACGCCATCCTCCGTTTCTGCGCGCTTGCTGCAGGATGGGCTGGCCGCGATAGGCTGCTTGCGGGAGGGGCCGGCCGCGCGGGGCTGCTACTCGCTGGAGGAGATGCTGCTCGCTGGAGGAGCCGTGCCGAGCTATTCGCTGGAGGGGCCGCGCCGGGTTGCTCACTGGACAATGGGCCGCCGGGCTGGCCGCCGGGATGGCCACTGGAGGAGGGGTTGCCAGGCTGGCCGCTCGACGAGGAGCCGCCGGACCAGCCCCGGCCTCACGCGTTGCACGAGGCGGGCGGCGGCGCCTCCCCCACGGCGAGGAAGGACGGGAGCGGGGTTGGGCGGAGCTGGATCTAGCGGATTTGGAGCCAGAGATCCTGGCCGGCGGCGACAGTGCACTCCCCCATCTCCCTCGCGAGTCGCAGGACCATGTAGACGCTTGATCTTCTTTTTTTTTCCTGATACGCGACGTTGGTCTAACTCACTCGGCTCCATGCGGCCCCTTTATAAGCACAGAAGGACAATTTTGTCTTTTCGCGTATCCACTAGTGGACAAACTAATAGAGTTCGCTAACAGACTTGACAGAAGGCCATAGAAGGAATGAAGTTCGTTTCAGGGCCATACAAGTTAAAAAAAAATAGGCCATACAAGGAAGAACCATTTTTTCCTGGGCCATGCAGATAAAAACCTCCTTATTATTTGGAATACCTAGGGAGTACTAAAATTGACAGAGTGGAAGTTACGATATAGGCTGGAATGCAAGGGTTGAATGCAATGAGAGCTTAAGGCCATGTTTGTTTGTTTGTTGGACTGACTGACTGACAAGGAAGGCCATGTTTGCTATCCTCCCCAGTTTTAAAGTCAGACATCTGTCCCAGAAAACTTAGTAGTTTAGAGTTCAAAATTATCCTAGAAAATTATAGTTAGCTGTAGGTAAGAAAATCATACGGATCCAGGATGCAATATATCCACCCACCAGAACGTTGATGGCGGTGCCGGCGAGGACAACACGGAAGCAGCCGAAGTAGGAGTCTGAGACGACGGCGCCGGCGATAGGCACCAGGTTGAGCGAGCCGCGGACGATGTTGGCGATCTGTGTGGCGTCAATGCTCTCCACGTTGTACTCCTTGAGCAGGTATACCTGCTGGTTGGTGCTCGTCCCGTCGATGGCCATGCCTAGCCCAAGCATGCTCCCTGCTTGCATATGTGCAAACATAACATAGTCGACTATACTCGTATATGATCTGAGGCGGTTTCTTCATCACGGCAGACAGAGATCAAATTAAAGCGATCGTAGAAGGGACAAGGGAGTTGATCTCATATATATATATGCACCTGCGATGAAGGGGAGGGTGACCCATCCTCCTTTCTTTCTGCCTGCCTTCTCCTGGACTTCCTGCAGCTCGACGACTGGCTTCAGCTGAGATCCCGGCGAGTTCTCGATCACCATGTCCCGCCTTTTGCCAGTCTGGACTCTGTTCACACTGTAAACTGCTCTGGCCGTGTTTAGATCCCGAGTCGGGGTCACCGACTCGGCACTGCATGCTACAGTGTTTTTGTCGGAACACTGTAGCGCGTTTTGTTTTGTAGTGCAAAAAATTGTTCAAAAAATAATTAATTAGACTCAAAATGTTCGTCTCGCAAAGTACAACAAAATTGTGCAATTAGTTTTTAATTTCATCTACATTTAGTACTCCATGCATTTGCCGACATTTTAATGTGATGGGAAATCTCGTTTTTACATAGTGGAATTTTGAGAAGGAATTGAGAACTAAACGAGGCCTCTGTTCATGCATGTGCAGAGAGAGATAGGAAAAGCAAGTCATCGTGGACCAGATAGCTAGATGTTCGAGGATTATATAATTCTTTCACAATAATCCATTTGTTCCGTGCCGGTGAGCGCAATAACTAGACCCTGTTTTCTTGGTGACATGTCCTATTGTTGTATTATTATATACTACCTCTATGCAAAAGAACATAATTATGGGAATTGTGCCGATCAAAGTACCCAAGTTTGACTAAGTATATAGTAAATAGTACTAGCATTTATGCCTCCAAATAAATTTGTCATGAAAATATAGTTTTTAACTAATCTAATCGTGCTTATTTTATCTCGTGAGTATTAGTACTTTTCCATATAAGTTTAGTCAAAGTTTAGACTGTTTGACTCCTCGAAATGTGAGAATTGCATTTTTTTGTGGACGGAGGAACTACTTCTATTGCAAGATGTTTGTGACCTAAACTTTTAAACTGTGACTAGCATCATGAAACACTTTTAAACTGTGACTAGCATCGTGAAAATTCAGAATTATTATCTTCTAACCGGTTATTTCTGGCTCTCTCTCAGCAACCGAATTTGTGATCGTTGGATTTGGCAGGTGGAGTGTGCTGGGGCGTCTGATCTCGCGCTCTGTGGTGTCTCCGTCACAAGCCACTGCGAGCCGCTGCCGCCCCCCGCCCCACGCCAGCTGTTGCTCCTTCCGACGGCCGGGCGTCCCCGACGCGCAGGCCTCTCCCTCCGACAACGTGCTTCCTGTCGCACCCATTTAAAGACCAAATGAAATGCATATCCTTCTGTGTGTCCAGAGATCAATCACACATAAGTTAACAAATTATAAAGAAAGTATCATCACAAATGTTATTACATCACGATTATTGACACATAGTCTTTACACAAATATAGCGGAAGTAAAATGTAAATCTCTCGTGGTAGCTCCAATCACAGGCACATTGACTGGTTGACTGCAAGTCTAGTAATCTTCAGGGAAGTATGAGTAGTAGTCACTATTTGCACCATCTGTTATCCATCTAGGATTTTTATCCAAGTAAGAAAAATAAACAAGCGTAAGTACATCTCATACTCAATAAGTGTAACATGGGGTTCATGAGGCTCAAAGGCATGATATTGGTTTATCAGCATGTAGCTTTTAATTGGCATAATTTTAGCATATCAATAATATCAGAATGTCTCAATGTAAACAATAAACATATGATCCATGTGAAATGATTAACGAATAGCAAAAACATATTCATTATTAATGATCCACTATTCCATAAGGGTCCAAGGCCACTCGTGGCCGTGAGCACGGCTGTTATAACATTTTTACACTCTGTAGAGGTTGTACACTTTTATTGTGAGTCGTGTCGCCCATATGCCCGGGTTAATTACTCCCAAAACACTTCCAAGGTGAGCAGACAGGGAAACACTACGAAGTCTTTCGAAGGTTCGTCTAACAAGTCAGGGCCATTAGATTCACTCGGCAAACAGATGTAGAGCCCCCTTTCAAATGGCACAATAACACGCAGCCTATACACATAAGGACAGAGGCCGCACTATACCTGATTCGTCAAGCCATTCTTACGCCAAAAAGGTTACCACTAACAAGCTAAAAAAAGTCCTTCTATATGACTAAAGCCAGAGCCATATAGCCCTCACAGTTATACTGTAAGTCCCGGATGTTCGCTTACATATAAGTCCTTAAGGAGAGTAACTAGAGTACCAAAATAACCCTATGCTCTAGTCCCCTTTAGACAGTAATAAAAAGTCATCTTTTAATGTTTATTGCATATTCCATTAGTCAAATTACATGATCATAGTTCATATTAAGCACTAGGAATACTACTCAATGCAATATAGTAGGTATCAAGAAATAAGATCAACACTAAATCATCCTTAACAAGGAAGTATATGCATAATGATATTATTTGCTTATTGTGAATAGGACAACAAGGATAATGCCATGCTATACTTGCCTTGCTCAAACTGGTCCTAATGATCTTGCTCGTAGAGAAACTCCTGATCCCCAACGAATTGCTCACCGTCTATACTCGATCAACAACAGCAACAACATTTATCCAGAAACAATCATGCATAAACAAACAAGATTATAATTAGAACAGTACACCAACAGTAATAAAATAAGATAAAAAGTCTTTAAAATAAATCTACAACTCGCTAGGATCACACAGATGCGAAGATCACGAAAAACGGAGTTAAAACGACGAAGTTATGAATTTACGAAGATTTCCTATAGAAAAATAATTACTTTAATTCAAACTCGAAAATAAAATGTCACAAACCTACTGTATAGTACTACTAACATGTAGAGCTCGCAAATACGAACCTAACGCAATTTGAACGGGTCACATCGGAGTTAAAACGGAGATTCTACGCAAGAAATAACATAATGGCAAAACTGTAAATAAGTGAAAACGTATTTCTGAAGTTACCGAGATCAAACTACGCTTTACAAAAAGGAAAACGTAATTCGGGAATACGCCATGGACTGCGGGTTCGATATATAAAAAGTACAGGGACTCTTTAGCAAAATCTCCGACCGAACCGATTTCTTCAATCCTCGGCCATTGGATCCGATTTGAATGCTCCAGATTCGATCCCGCGGGAGAGGAAAACCTCCGCCGGCCAACCACAGTGTCCCCACGGCGGCGCCATGGCCGGACTTGGCCCGAGCTCGCCGGAGTTCGACGAAACGACATCTCCGACCACCATTCGACAAACGGGAAGTACAGGGAGGAAGAGCGGGACATGGCGAGCTCACCTAGGGCAAAATCGAAGCCGAGGACGAACCAAAGGAGTCACGCGGCTCGGAGAGGCGGACGGCTAGGGCTACGGCTCGCGGTGACTGGTTTCTCGAGCACAACAGTAGCTTCGAGAGGGCGGGATGGAGGTGGCGTGGTGCGGCACCCGGCTTATATAGCCAAGGAGCGGTTCCAAGAAAGGAAGGGGAGATTGGGGCGCGGATTCGGTCATGGCAAGGAAGGAAAGCGACGATGGCGTCGACTTGAGGAGGAAGGCGACCCTGACGAACGGGCCCACGGTGTCAGTGACGGGAAACTAGGAAGGAAGGCGCGGCACGCGCGCTTGCGGGCCAGGCGGCTTGCTGGGCTCGCGACGGCTCAGCCCAGAGCGGGACGCGGGGGAAGGGAAGACGGGCCGCGCACACAAGAAAGCTGGCGCGGGCGGTGGGCTGCCGGCTGCGGGCTGAGCTAGGCCGAAAGCTGAAAAGAGAGAAAAAAAATCCTTTTCTTTTTCTTTTCACAACATTTCAAAGTATTTTCAAATGAAATTTTGAAATTCTATTTGAGTTTTCAAATAGAGCACACAATACAAAATATTATGCAGCAGCATGAATGCTCAATCATGTTTCTACCCTTATATTTGCTTTTAAATTAATAAAAATCATTACTTTTCTAAGTTTGTATGCTCACAAAAATACATAAAAATCATGTTTACCTATTTTTATATAATTCATTCACAATAATCCATTTGTTCGGTGCAGGTGAGCGCAATAACTAGACCCTGTTTTCTTGGTGGCATGTCCTATTGTTGTATTATTATATACTACCTCCATATGCAAAAGAATGTAATTATGTGAATTGTGCCGGTCAAAGTACTCAAGTTTGACTAAGTATATAGTAAATAGTACTAGCATTTATGCCTCCAAATAAATTTGTCATGAAAATATAGTCTTTAACTAATCTAATCGTACTTATTTTATCTCGTGAGTATTAGTACTTTTCTATATGAGTTTAGTCAAAGTTTAGACTGTTTGACTCCTTGAAATGTGAGAATTGCATTCTTTTGTGGACGGAGGAACTACTTCTATTGCAAGATGTTTGTGACCTAAACTTTTAAACTGTGACTAGCATCATGAAACACTTTTAAACTGTGACTAGCATCGTGAAAATTCAGAATTATTATCTTCTAACCGGTTATTTCTGGCTCTCTCTCAGCAACCGAATTTGTGATCGTTGGATTTGGCAGGTGGTGTGTGCTGGGGCGTCTGATCTCGCGCTCTGTGGTGTCTCCGTCAGAAGCCACTGCGATCCGCTGTCGCCCGCCCCCCCCACGCCAGCTGTTGCTCCTTCCGACGGCCGGGCGTCCCCAACGCGTAGGCCTCTCCCTGCGACAGCGTGCTGCCTGTCACACCCATTTAAAGACCAAATGGAATGCATACCCTTATGTGTACCCAGAGATCAATCACATATAAGTTAACACATTATAAAAGAAGTATCATCACAAATGTTATTACATCACGATTATTAACACATAGTCTTTACACAAATATAGCGGAAGTAAAATGTAAATCTCTTGTAGTAGCTCCAATCACAGGCACATTGACTGGTTGACTGCAAGTCTAGTAATCTTCAGGGAAGTAGGAGTAGTAGTCACTATTTGCATCATCTGTTACCCATCCGGGATTTTTATCCAAGTAAGAAAAATAAACAAGCGTAAGTACATCTCGTACTCAACAAGTGTAACATGGGGTTCATGAGGCTCAAAGGCATGATATTGGTTTATCAGCATGTAGCTTTTAATTGACATAATTTTAGCATATCAATAATATCATAATGTCTCAATATAAACAATAAACATATGATCCATGTGAAATGATTAACGAATGGCAAAAACATATTCATTATTAATGATCCACTATTCCATAAGGGTCCAAGGCCACTCGTGATCGTGAGCACGACTGTTATAACAGTTTTACACTCTGCAGAGGTTGTACAGTTTCACTGTGAGTCTTGTCACCCATATGCCCAGGTTAATTACTCTCAAAACACTTCCAAGGTGAGCAGGCAGGGGAACACTATAAAGTCTTTCGAAGGTTCGTCTAACAAGTTAGGGCCATTAGATTCACTCGGCAAACAGATGTAGAGCCCTCCTTCCAAATGGCATAATAACACGCAGCCTATACACATAAGGACAGAGGCCGCACTATACTCGATTCGTCAAGCCATTCTTACGCCAAAAAGGTTACCACTAACAAGCTAGAAAAGGTCCTTCTATATGACTAAAGCCAGAGCCATATAGCCCTCACAGTTGTACTGTAAGTCCCGGATGTTCGCTTACAGATAAGTCCTTAAGGAGAGTAACTAGAGCACCAAAATAACCCCATGCTCTAGTCCCCTTTAGACAGTAATAAAAAGTCATCTTTTAATGTTTATTGCATATTCCATTAGCCAAATTACATGATCATAGTTCATATTAAGCACTAGCAATACTACTCAATGTAATATAGTAGGTATTAAGGAATAAGATCAACACTAAGTCATCCTTAACAAGGAAGTATATGCATAATGATATTATTTGCTTATTGTGAATGGGACAACAAGGATAATCCCATGCTATACTTGCCTTGCTCAAACTGGTCCTAATGATCTTGCTCGTAGAGAAACTCCTGATCCCCAACGAATTGCTCACCATCTATACTCGATCAACAACAGCAACAACATTCATCTAGAAACAATCATGCATAAATAAACAACACTATAATTAGAACAGTACACCAACAGTAACAAAATAAGATAAAAAGTCTTTAAAACGAATCTACAACTCGCTAGGATCACACAAACGCGAAGATCACGAAAAACAGAGCTAAAACGACGAAGTTATGAATTTACGAAGATTTCCTATAGAAAAATAATTACTTTAATTCAAACTCGAAAATAAAATGTCACAAACCTACTGTACAATACTACTAACATGTAGAGCTCGCAAATACGAACCTAACGCAATTTGAACGGGTCACATCGGAGTTAAAACGGAGATTCTACGCAAGAAATAACATAATGGCAAAACTGTAAATAAGTGAAAACGTATTTCTGAAGTTACCGAGATCAAACTACGCTTTACAAAAAGGAAAACGTAATTCGGGAATACGCCATGGACTGCGGGTTCGATATATAAAAAGTACAGGGACTCTTTAGCAAAATCTCCGACCGAACCGGTATCTTCAATCCTCGGCCATTGGATCCGATTTGAATGCTCCAGATTTGATCCCGCGGGAGAGGAAAACCTCCGCCGGCCGTCCACAGTGTCCCTACGGCGGCGCCATGGCCGGACTTGGCCCGAGCTCGCCGGAGTTCAACGAAACGGCATCTCCGACCACCATTCGACAAACGGGAAGTACAGGGAGGAAGAGCGGGACATGGCGAGCTCACCTAGGGCAAAATCGAAGCCGAGGACGAACCAAAGGAGTCGCGCGGCTCGGAGAGGCGGACAGCTAGGGCTACGGCTCGCGATGACTGGTTTCTCGAGCACCACAGTAGCTTCGAGAGGGCGAGATGGAGGTGTCGTGGTGCGGCACCCGGCTTATATAGCCAAGGAGCGGTTCCAAGAAAGGATGGGGGAGATTGGGGAGCAGATTCGGTCACGGCAAGGAAGGAAAGCGACGATGGCGGTGACTTGAGGAGGAAGGTGACCTTGATGAACAGGCGCACGGTGTCAGTGACGGGAAACCAGGAAGGAAGGCGCGGCGCATGCGCTTGCGGGCCAGGCGGCTTGCGGGGCTCGCGACGGCTCAGCCCAGAGCGTGACGCGGGGGAAGGGAAGACGGGCCGCGCGCGGAAGAAAGCTGGCGCGGGCGGTGGGCTGCCGGCTGCGGGCTGAGCTGGGCCGAAAGCTGAAAAGAGAGAAAAAAAAATCCTTTTCTTTTTCTTTTCACAACATTTCAAAGCATTTTCAAATGAAATTTTGAAATTCTATTTGAGTTTTCAAATAGAGCACACAATACAAAATATTATGCAGCAGCATGAATGCTCAATCATGTTTCTACCCTCATATTTGATTTTAAATTAATAAAAATCATTACTTTTCTAAGTTTGTATGCTCACAAAAATACATAAAAATCATATTTACCTATTTTTATATAATTTATTCGCAATAATCCATTTGTTCGGTGCAGGTGAGTGCAATAACTAGACCCTGTTTTCTTGGTGGCATGTCCTATTGTTGTATTATTATATACTACCTCCATATGCAAAAGAATGTAATTATGGGAATTGTGCCGGTCGAAGTACTCAAGTTTGACTAAGTATATAGTAAATAGTACTAGCATTTATGCCTCCAAATAAATTTGTCATGAAAATATAGTCTTTAACTAATCTAATCGTACTTATTTTATCTCGTGAGTACTAGTACTTTTCCATATAAGTTTAGTCAAAGTTTAGACTGTTTGACTCCTCGAAATGTGAGAATTGCATTCTTTTGGGGACGGAGGAACTACTTATATTGCAAGATGTTTGTGACCTAAACTTTTAAACTGTGACTAGCATCATGAAACACTTTTAAACTGTGACTAGCATCATGAAAATTCAGAATTATTATCTTCTAACCAGTTATTTCTAGCTCTCTCAGCAACCGAATTTGTGATCGTTGGATTTGGCAGGTGGAGTGTGCTGGGGCGTCTGATCTCGCGCTCTGTGGTGTCTCCGTCAGAAGCCACTGCGAGCCGCTGCCATCCCCCCCCCCCCCCCCCCCCCCCCCCAACGGCCGGGCGTCCCCGACTCGCAGGCCTCTCCCTCCGACAGCGTGCTGCCTCTCCCTCATCCTCGCCCACTTCGCCCGCAATGAGTTCAGCCTCGGCTCCAAGGCCATCATCGGCGTTGAGTTCCAGACCTACACCCTCGTCATTGACCACAGGAGCGTCAAGGTCCACATCTAGGACACCGCCGATCAGGAGAGGTACCAGCAGCCACCCCACCCGTCTGCCTCACCGCTCTGCTCTTGGTCCTCTCCACTCCTTTACTCACTGGTCTCTTGCGCAAATCATGCTCCTTGATCCGTTCCTCTTGCGCATTAGATCTTTGTGACTGTACCAGTAGCTCCAACGTTGACCGCAATGGTGGATCTATGCTAGGTGATTAGATCGGGCAACTCTATGCTTATTATTTTCTTAGGAATTTGTAATTTTTTTTAATTTGTGATGAATTTGTGAAGAATTTAACATATTTGACATGCATTTCTCTGGTATCTGGAATTCATAGAAAAAATGCGTAATTTTTTTTGAAAAATTTGGCATATATTTGTTTGAGATATGCAATTATTTCTAAATTACATCACTCTGTCTAATAAATTACACTGAATAAATCATTGTAAACATAGTAATAAGCCAGTGTAAATATAGTTATAAGACAATGTAAGTGTATGTGCAAAATCTGGTTGTCAGGAGAGGCTAAAACAACCCGTTGTTGGCCAGATGGATTCTAAAAATTACTTGCACCGTCAAAATAAATTATGTCATTATGTCTTAGCGTTCAAAAATTAATGCCAGAAAATTTGATGTCTTAGCTTTCGGAATTAGTTGGGACTCATGTCACCTTGAGATTGTAGTATGCATGCCTCCATGTATTCATTTTAATTAGTGACTTATTCCTTATTTAGCATTAGATCATCTCAACAAATAGTGGTATATAGGTAATTTAAATTGAGCATTAATCTTTTGTAAAAATCATAAAATATAATTTTTTAGGATGGAGAGTATAATAATGATTAGATAGATGGTTACACTACTGCAGGCTTGGACTTGTTTTTGTTTGGTTGCCTGTTCCACGTTCCTAGCTAGGCTTAGCTAATGCAACTAGAGCCCCTTAGCCAGGCTTTGCAGATACGCGGAGGTGGGGGCCGTAACCCTGGAGCCAGGTTCGTCTAAGCCATTCGCCCATATCGGATGACCTCCCCACCACCACGCGCATCTCGCTCTCACCCCGCCTAAGCTAGAGCGTCGGAGGACCATGGAGGAACCCTTGCCACCGCATGTGGTCGGAGGCTAGCGTGTCCGCGAGCTGTGCCGCGCTCGGAGGAGGTGGAGAAGAGTAGGCGTGGCAAGGGCTAGCCACCAAGCACGAGCTGCCTGCGGTGGCAGGCAACAAGCAGCGTGGTGGAGGTCTCCTGTGGAGATTGGCTCACACGGCAAGGTCCCCTGCCACCGCAGTCTCATGTGGTGCTCGATGTACTATGGCTCTACTATTGCACTATTTCTAACTAAGCTTAACCTAGTGTTGTTGACCTCTTGGGTAAGCTTTCTAAACAAGCTCACATCTTCTGTTATCCTAACGGACACTCCGACGCATGTAGTGGACTCTCCGTCGGGTTCGACTCTAGGGTGACATAGGTCTGGTTCGACTCTATTTGGGTTAACGGATGCTCCATTCGAGACGGAAGGCACTCCGTTGTCTCACGAATGCTCTAGGGAACACTCCGATGGTTTTGGGACTTAGGCGTTTCTAGAGTTTCTGCCTTTCATCGGACAGTCCAAGCCATGCGTCGGACACTCCGTTAGAAACTAGGAGGTCTCAGGTTTCTGGGCAACTATGTTTATAAATCAGCGGACGCTCCACGAGACACCGTGGACTCTTGATGGCTCATGTCGATAGAAGATAAGGCTTTGTTGGGTGGTTTTCTGGGGTTTTGGAACACTCCATCAAGATTGGCGGACACTCCATCACATGGTCGACAGAACCTATGTTCTTGGGTGATCTTGGGATTCAAACTTAGATATGCTGAGCTATGATGTCACACCCGGTTTTGCAAAGAACAAAAATAGCTTGTCATATGTATGCCCAGGAAGTCCACACATACAACAACAAAATAGAGATATTAAAACAATATTTATATAAAGCGGAATACTTACTATATTAACACTTACAACTATCAGAGTATCGCAGAACGGTGGCTAAGCTTCTGCTCAGGCTCCATTTTTCTCAGGGACGGCTGACTGGGGTTCCATATGCCAAGCACTTCTGAAAAGACTTCTGAAAACTCCACTACACTTTCATCCTTCTTCTAAGCAGCACCTTACTACACATTGGAGTGTGGGGAAATAGCAAGAGTGAGTCCATGTCGAACTCAACAAGTATAGCATAGGGTTCATGAGGCTCAAAAGGCTAGACACTAGTTTGACTACATTTAGCTTTTAATTATCACAACTTTATTAAATGAGTAGCATCAAGTTTGCATTAATCCCACAATAAACATATGATCAATGTAAATATGAATAACGAATAGCAAAACACATATTAAACCAATAAATGTTCATCTATTCTGTGAAGGTCTAATGCCGCTCGTATCCGTGACCACGTCTAGTATACCAGTTTATTAAACTCTGCGCAGAGGTGTACACTTTCACTGTGAGTCGTGATTACCCATATGTCCGGGATCGCGACTCCCAAAACACTTCCAAGGTGAGCAGGCAGGGAAACACTATGAAGCCTTTCAAAGGTTCGTCTAACAAGTTAGGGCCGCTAGGTTTCCAAAGTCAGTCTGTGTGATACAACCACGCAGGGATCCATAGTCTGCTTTTCTCTATTTGTGCCACAAGGGTAACCTTTAACAAGCTAGAAAAGGTCCTCATACTGAGCTAAAGCCAGAACCATATAGCCCTCACAGTTGTACTATAAATCCCGGATGTTCGTCCACAGATGAGTCCTTGTGGAGAGAAACTAGAACACCAAGAAAAATAGCATCATACTCTAGCCCTCTTTAAACAGTAATTAAAATATCATATTTTAGTGTTTTGCACATTGCATTAATCATATTACAAGATCATAGTTTATGCTCAGCGCTAGCAAAAGCTACCCAATGCAAAATCCCATAGGTGACAAGGTATAGATAAAAAACTAGAAAAATCCTTAATGGCATTCAATATAGACACATGCAATATGATTTTATGAGATTAAAGTGAATAGAATAATAAGAAAATCCCATGTTATACTTGCCTTTTTCCAAAGTTAACTACTCAGAATCTCCAGTTGCTATCTTCTGGACTCAAGTTCTCTTGCTTCGACTGTCGGTCCTCAGCTCCTCGTCTTCGGCGCTCATTAACCATACTTCTTCTACTCTCAGCAATCAAGTAGAACAAACAGACAATAAACATAACTAAGAACAACACACCAAACAAAAGAGATACTTTAAAAGAGCGCACTAGACTATACGACATGATGCTATGATCGCGAAAACGTAAGACCTACGGATAACAGAGCTACCATCAAAGAGGACACACGACTATCGAGGAGTTTTACAACAAATCAGAGAAGACAAACTATACATTTAATTTATTTTAGTTAACGAATTAAAGTGTTAGACTTTTTGGAGAAATATACTAAAGTGAAACTAACCAAATTATGTTGAATTGTAAAAGCTAACATTATACCTTAGCCATATTTTATTTATAAATATATCATATCATAGTATTTTAAGTCATGTAAATATTTTATAATTTAGATAATCATGGAACAGGTGGCAAAAGCTAAATGAAAACATTTACAAATCAAGGTGGAACTAATCATCTTGTAATTTAAAATAAAACATTTATGTGGATATGAATCTTATTAACATTCAGTTATGAAATACCGGAGTTATAAACCCTAGTTGCTTCTAAACATTAACCAAATCACATCTAAGATGACCTTATATGAATCTTGATTAAACTAAGCAAAACATAATATATTATCCTATGTTACCTTTTCTCATAATCATTAATCAAATTATAAAGCCGAAGTTAAACCTTAGTTATATTTTATTTATAAATATTTATTTAGTGTTTAAGTCATTTAAACATTTATAAATTATAAAGCATAAAGAAGTTGATAACAGCTAATCGAATCATTATATGTTTCTTACGTAAACTAAACAAGTTCTATTTAAGAAGCACTTAAGTTCTTATTAATCATGATAGCATTTGATTATTTATAAAAGACAAATTATAAAACCAAAGTTACTTTTAATTTGAAAAGACAGTAGCTAAATATTAGTTAAATTAACTACATGCTTCATGTTTAACTAAACTAATTATGATTAAGAAACATTTAAGTTAATATTAATCAAGTTAACATTTATTTAAGAATGTTCTATGTATGAACCTAAGTCGCTTCTAATTTAAAAGAGCATGACATAAACATTAATCAAATAAACATAATTTAATTTGTAAACACATAATGTGACATGGTAAACAACGTTGCTAATGCATCTCTTACGCCAGCACAGTCACGAAGCAACAAGAACGAAATTATACCCCTATGTTGCTTTTAATTAAAAACTATTAAATTAATACTAATCAAATTGTATTTTAAATCAATAAATTCATAATTATAAGACATAACAAATATTAGCACTACTGCGTAGAGCGCAACTATACGAAACTAACGCAACTAAAACAGAGCAAAACAGAATTAAAACGAAGAAACGATAAAGATATTACGAACCAGAGGTAGAACTGCAAATACTTCATCTTCTACCTCCATCCATCTGAAGGGCCTCGGCCTAGGGGCGACACGAGAAGGAGAAAAAAATATTAAATTTACTACACAAGAGATTTCTCAAACTAGGGGCTCCTCCACGGTAGTTTTGGTGTGCTTTTACCCAAGGCTTAGGTACGTATATATAGGGAGGAAAACTCCTCACATCTACATCGACTAGCAATATGGTACTAATTAATGTTGCACCCTTCACCTTTACTAATAGGCCTAATTAATTATTAAAGCCCATTAGTAAATAAAGACATGGGCCTTTGGGCAAGAGGAAATCTGATATATTTTATTATTTTCGGAATTAATTAATTTCATGGATAAAATAATTCTAGAAAAGTCCAAAATTGAATTTTAAGCCACGAAAAATACTCCGAAGGCTCCGAAAATTTAGGGAAAATTCTCAGAGATAATTTAGAATGAGACGAACCCAAATAAAATATTTGTAGCTCATGAAAAGATAATTTGGAGCATCTAAGAATAAGATTATGCTCACAGACAAGTAGAAATAAGGTACATAAAAGCTGGAAAAATTCCTAAGAAGTTTGTAGAGGTTGATTGACGGACGAGAAACTGGAAGGAGTGATTTGAGTTACAACGAAAATATTTGAGGAAGCTCTCAACGAAAACTTGAGGTGAGAAACAAGAAATTTGATTGTAGAAAAATGATATATGTATATCGGAGAAGGAAAATCGACCGACTAAACGTATTTTTAAAGACTTTGCTCGCTCTCAACACACAAGAGGCAACAAGCAAACATCACAATAAACAATAGCCCGTCAAATTAGTTTAGAAAAAATTAAAGATTCTCATTTTTTATAACTAATTGATACTATCATAAACTAAACTTAGGAAATTTTATCCAAATATTAAAATATTTATTTTAATTAGTATTTTCTATGCACAACCCAAAATTAAAATTTTTAGGGTGTGACAATTCTACCCCACTTAACAGGAATCTCGTCCCGAGATTTGGAGAGACTAGAGAGAAAGATAAAGTTTGATCTGCAAGTCTTCACTTTTCCTTCAACTCCTATCTAATGATGATGCCACAAACTCAAAACCAACTTTGTAAATGTCTCCTTTAGACCCTTATGATTCTTGTAGATGGTTCTAACAGATTACCACTCTGAGAAAAGAATACCTGCGCTCGATAGTGACTTTGCAATCATGTAGATAGCTGATGCTTCCAAGTAACGAAATAGAACGTATAAAACCTTCATCTTGTGTCGTCTTTTAGTTTAAAAACACCCCTTAAGAAGACATCAACTAGACAACACTGAAGGATAGCTTGCATTTGTTTCTGAGTGATAACTACCATCATGTCCTTCTATCATCTCAAAGAGACTCATGAGCATATCCAAGATCAAGTAACCTACACTTCCTCGCGAGAAGAAAAATAGCAGTGCAGAAATACAGTTATAACTCGAGTTCTGTGAATCCAACTATGTTGTAGCTTATACATTGGAAAGCTTATCAAATTTACTACAACTTTCTTATAGAACACTTCTCCAGATTCTGCAGTTAAGGTAGTCGAAAACTGTGCACAACAGAAACTATTCTAGATTGCTGACAGCATAGATGCATCGTCTTGTGATTTTTATAAATCCCAAACCATAATAGCTATCGGGGTGGTTCTTACGGTCAAAGAAATATATTGAAGTCTACTATTGTCCAGAATTTATCCATAATTTTTGGGCATCCAAAAATAGAGATATAAGCTAAGAAAGATAGATTGTTCTAAAAAGACAGGATAAGGTAGGAACGAGATTCAGAGAGACTAGAGAGATAGATGACACTAATCTTCAAATCTTCATTCTTCTTTGATTTGTGTTGATGAGATATAAGACATAGATCCACGATAGCCAAAAGATGACAAGAAAGATAAAGTTTGATCTTCAGTTCTTCGTACCTCGTCGCTTGAGATATTCAGGACTTGCTGTTGTTGATAGCAGATGCTACCCCACTTTAACAAAGATCTTGTTCCACTTGGCGATGTCATTGAACACATCTCTTTTTTAAAGGCTTGCTACTATTGTTGCATCCATTATGTGTTTATCCTCCATTGGGTTAAGATAAAGGAGAAATCATGGAAACCAAGAGTAGGCAAGGACGATATAGGAAAAAGACAACAAGAATATTGAAAAATTAAGTAGGATAGAAGATGACACTACCCCACTTAACATAGATCGAGCTACTTCTCAAGACGAAACCTTACGGGCCACCTTCGAAACACGAGAACAAGGATAACACACAAGCAACACATCAAGCAAAACAAGCACACATCACATCATCGATACTACACGTGCTTCTTCAACAATGGTGGTCATCCTAAGAAAAGAGTATGGATGACGAAAGGCCATCAAATCTTTTGAAAAAGGAGAGATCAGAAAACTTTTGGTAATAACAATACAAATTAAAAACCAAAGGAATAAGAAATAATAGCTCAAAGGAAGCTATCAAGGAAGGGATACAACAGGACAAGGAACAGGAAATATTCAAAATCAATAAGTTAAGGGATGAGAAAATAGTTTTATAGTAAAATAAGTTTTAGAATACGTCTAGTGCTACTTAGCATACGTCCTACAGCCAACACCGCTCTAATACCACTCTGTCAAACCTGGTTTTGCAAAGAACAAAACTAGGCTCATCATATGTATACCCAGGAAGTCCACACATACAACAACAGAATAGAGATATCAAAACAATATTTATATAAAGCGGAATACTTACTATATTAATAATTACAACTATTAGAGTATCGCAGAACAGTGGCTAAGCTTCTGCTCGGGATCCATTCTTCATAGGGACGGTTGACTGGGGTTCCATATGCCAAGCACTTCTGAAAAGACTTCTGAAAACTCCACTATACTTTCATCCTTCTTCTAAGCAGCACCTTACTACACACTGGAGTGTGGGGAAATAGCAAGAGTGAGTCCATGTCGAACTCAACAAGTATAGCACAGGGTTCATGAGGCTCAAAAGGCTAGACACTGGTTTGACTGCATTTAGCTTTTAATTGTCACAACTTTATTACATGAGTAGCATCAAGTTTGCATTAATCCCACAATAAACATATGATCAATGTAAATATGAATAACAAATAGCAAAACACATATTAAACCAATAAATGTTCATCTATTCTGTGAAGGTTCAAGGCCGCTCGTATCCGTGAGCACGGCTAGTATACCAGTTTATTAAACTATGCGTAGAGGTGTACACTTTCACTGTGAGTCGTGATTACCCATATGCTCGGGATCGCGACTCCCAAAACACTTCCAAGGTGAGTAGGTAGGGAAACACTATGAAGCCTTTCAAAGGTTCGTCTAACAAGTTAGGGGCGCTAGGTTTCCAAAGTTAGTCTGTGTGATACAACCACGCAGGAATTCACAGTCTGCTTTTCCCCATTTGCGCCACAAGGGTAACATCTAACAAGCTAGAAAAGGTCCTCATACTGAGCTAAAGCTAGAGCCATATAGCCCTCACAGTTGTACTGTAAATCCCGGATGTTCGTCCACAGATGAGTCCTCATGGAGAGAAACTAGAGCACCAAGAAAAATAGCATCATGCTCTAACCCTCTTTAAACAGTAATCAAAATGTCATCTTTTCATGTTGTTGCATATTCCATTAATCATATTACAAGATCATAGTTTATGCTCAGCACTAGCAAAAGCTACCCAATGCAAAATCCCATAGGTGACAAGGTATAGATAAAAACTAGGAAAATCTTAAATGGCATTCAATATAGACACATGCAATATGATTTTATGAGGTTAAAGCGAATAGGACAACAAGAAAATCCCATGTTATACTTGCCTTTTCCCAAAGTTAGCTACTCAGAATCTCCAGTTGCTATCTTCTGGACTCAAGTTCTCTTGCTTCGACAGTCGGTCCTCAGCTCCTCGTCTTCAGCGCTAATTAACCATACTTTTTCTACTCTCAGCAATCAAGTAGAACAAACAGACAATAAACACAACTAAGAACAACACACCAAACAAAAGAGACACTTTAAAAGAGCGCACTAGACTATACGACATGATGCTATGATCGCGAAAACGTAAGACCGACGGATAACAGAGCTACCATCAAAGAGGACACGCGACTATCGAGGAGTTTTACAACAAATCAGAGAAGACAAACTATACATTTGATTTATTTTAGTTAACGAATTAAAGTGTTGGACTTTTTGGAGAAATATACTAAAGTGAAACTAACCAAATTACGTTGAATTGTAAAAGCTAACATTATACCTTAGCCATATTTTATTTATAAATATATCATATCATAGTATTTTAAGTCATGTAAATATTTTATAATTTAGATAATCATGGAACATGTGGCAAAAGCTAAATGAAAACATTTACAAATCAAGGTGGAACTAATCATCTTGTAATTTAAAATAAAACATTTATGTGGATATGAATCTTATTAACATTCAGTTATGAAATACCGGAGTTATAAACCCTAGTTGCTGCTAAACATTAACCAAATCACATCTAAGATGACCTTATATGAATCTTAATTAAACTAAGCAAAACATAATATATTATCCTATGTTACCTTTTCTCATAATCATTAATCAAATTATAAAGCCGAAGTTAAACCTTAGTTATATTTTATTTATAAATATTTATTTAGTGTTTAAGTCATTTAAATATTTATAAATTAGAAAGCATAAAGAAGTTGATAACAGCTAATCGAATCATTATATGTTTCTTACATAAACTAAACAAGTTTTATTTAAGAAGCACTTAAGTTCTTATTAATCATGATAGCATTTGATTATTTATAAATGACAAATTATAAATCAAAGTTACTTTTAATTTGAAAAGACAGTAGCTAAATATTAGTTAAATTAACTACATGCTTCATGTTTAACTAAACTAATTATGATTAAGAAACATTTAAGTTAATATTAATTAAGTTAACATTTATTTAAGAATGTTCTATGTATGAACCTAAGTCGCTTCTAATTTAAAAGAGCATGACATAAACGTTAATCAAATAAACATAATTTAATTTGTAAACACATAACGTGACATGGTAAATAATGTTGCTAATGCGTCTCTTACGCTAGCACAGTCACGAAGCAACAAGAACGAAATTATACCCCGATGTTGCTTTTAATTAAAAACTATTAAATTAATACTAATCAAATTATATTTTAAATCAATAAATTCATAATTATAAGACATAACAAACATTAGCACTACTGCGTAGAGCGCAACTATACAAAACTAACGCAACTAAAACGGAGCAAAACGGAATTAAAACAAAGAAATGATAAAGATATTACGAACGAGAGGTAGAACTGCAAATACTTCATCTTCTACCTCCATCCATCTGAAGGGCCTCGGCCTAGGGGCGACACGAGAAGAAGAAAAAAATATCTAATTTACTACACGAGAGATTTCCCAAACTAGGGGCTCCTCCATGGTAGTTTTGGTGTGCTTTTACCCAAGGGGTAGGTACATATATATAGGGAGGAAAACTCCTCACATCTACATCGACTAGCAATATGATACTAATTAATGTTGCACCATCCACCTTTACTAATAGGCCTAATTAATTATTAAAGCCCATTAGTAAATAAAGACATGGGCCTTTGGGCAAGAGGAAATCTGATATATTTTATTATTTTTGGAATTAATTAATTTCATGGATAAAATAATTCTAGAAAAGTCTAGAATTAAATTTTAACCCACGAAAAATACTCCGAAGGCTCCGAAAATTCAGGAAAAATTCTCAGAGATAATTTAGAATGAGACGAACCCAAATAATGTATTTGTAGCTCATGAAAAGATAATTTGGAGCATCTAAGAATAAGATTATACTCACAGACAAGTAGAAATAAGGTACATAAAAGCTGGAAAAATTTCTGAGAAGTTTGTAGAGGTTGATTGACGGACGAGAAACTGGAAGGAGTGATTTGAGTTACAATGAAAATATTTGAGGAAGCTCTCAACGAAAACTTGAGTTAAGAAACAAGGAATTTGATTGTAGAAAAATGATATATGTATATCGGAGAAGGAAAATCGACCGACTAAACGTATTTTTAAAGACTTTGCTCGCTCTCAACACACAAGAGGCAACAAGCAAACATCACAATAAATAATAGCCCGTCAAATTAGTTTAGAAAAATTTAAAGATTCTCATTTTTTTATAACTAATTGATACTATCATAAACTAAACTTAGGAAATTTTATTTAAATATTAAAATATTTATTTTAATTAGTGTTTCTAATGCACAACCCAAAATTGAAAATTTTGGGGTGTGACATATGATCTTTGCATGTGCAAAACATTTCTAAGGTGGTTTAGGTAGCTTGCTAGGCTCAAGATAGCTAGGTTTCAAACTTGGTTTGCTAAGTGTAGCTATAGGTTTAGGATCAAACTTAGAGATATGAGAATATGAAGATAAAACCATGAAATTGAAATGAAATCCTTAGGTCTGAGATTTGAGAGCTTCTGTAGAAAAAAACTTTAAGATTCAACTCCTTTCTACTCTTGCTTCTCCATCCAAGAGACGGCAACACCCACAATCTAGTATTAAAGAGGCAAATTTTTGGTGGCCACCGAGGAGGATTATAAAAATTTGACAACATATATGTGTGGTTTGTATGATTATTACTTGGCCCAAGCAACAGAGACGGAGCAGATGGGTTTTAAAGTTATTATCCGCAAGCCCCTTGTTTTTTATTATCCTGATGAAAAGAAACACTTTATCAGTTGGGAGTGCTTGTTTCATCCATACCAGAGACTCTGTCTCGATACATAAATATTGACGTTGTGTACTATGTAAGTACCCTACTCGCATGTTATTATAATTAACTACTCTCTCGATACACAAATAGTTAACAACTGGACATTTCCCATGATTATTGCAGGTGTGTAGCACAATATTGCTTAAACAGAAGATACACTCATATAGCCTTCTTGGACCCCGAGCTAGTCAACGAGAAAACATGTGGAGGCATGCATGGAAATGATGTGGAAGATCTGACGGAAACATTGGTTGAGATTTTTGAACAATTCAAGATGAATAAAAAGACCCATATACTTCTAGCCTACAACTGCGAGTATGTGTTTTTCTGCTCTTATTTTTCTGCTTCTTTTTTTAGTTATGATTATTTGTTAACTAGAATCTTGTGATTACAGCAACCATTTCGTCTTCATTGTTATCGATATTAGCAAAAATCGTATCAAGGTGTGGGACTCACAGAAAAATCGACTTTATTTGCTCGATACCCTAGTCAAAGTGCTTAATAAGTAAGTGAACCTAATAACATATTATTTTTTAATCGCACATAGCACATTCTAATGCTGCCCCTTTTTCACGCTTTATAATGTGGCACAGTGTCTAGGGAAGAATGATCGGTGGACGAAGGTCCCATTCCAGGTTGCACCAATGGAATTTGAGACCCTAAAGCAATTGGTGGGAAACCATGAATGCAGGTTCTATGTAACATGGGCAATGCTTCGCTACCTCGATGGGAAATCAAATATTGCAAATGCTTCGATGTGTATAATCCCCATTTCATTTATATCTGTTAATTCAATAAAACGATCTACTGTTTTCTCTTACATTTTGGTTTTTGATATCATCTTTTTTTGAACGACAGCGCAAGAAATTTAAACACCAAAGGTCGTTAGAAAATGGAGATCATAGCACTATAATCGGAGCTGGCATCCTTCATCTTATTATCCGAGATATTAGAAAGAAAAGGAGTATTCTCCACTACACAGTCTGTGAACTACAAGGCACAGTATGGGACTGAGCGGCTTGCTAGACTATTGTGATTTCTTTTTTATTTTGAGAGATCGAGATCTTGATAAGTACATTTGAACTGTAACCGTAACATTTGTAATGTTTAATATTGATAGACCTGTTGTCTGCGTAGCGAATATAAAGCGAAACCCGATTCTACAAAAAAAATATAAAATAAATTATAAAATAATAAAATGCGAAAATGAGATCACCGCCGGTTGGGACAAAACTGGCATTGATGTTGGAGAGAGCACTGCTAGCTTGAGCTACAAGCTTGCAGTGTTGTGCAAGACATCACTGCCAGCTTGAGCTACAAGCTGGCAGTGTTGTACAAGACATCACTGCCGGCTTGATGGACAAGAGAACACTGCCTGCTTGAGTCTTGAGCCGACAGTGTTGGTCGAGGCAACACTGCTGGCTTGAGCCACAAACCAGCAATGTTGGTCAATAAAACACTGCCTGCTTGAACCACAAACCGCAGTGTTGGTTCAACTGGACACTGCCGGGTGGAGCCTGGAAGCAACCGTGATCTCTCCTTATCACTGACGGTTTTTTAGTTACCGGCAATGATGTGAACTCCCATCACTCTCAGTATGCTACTGTTGGTTCGAAATCTAGCAGTGAAGGGGGGTTTTTGTAACACCTCAAGTGTTTAGTCCTTAATTGCATTGCATTTGCATGGCATGAGCATAAGCATGCATCATTCATGTTTGTTATTTTATGTGATGTGACACATGTGATTATTTTAGGGTTTGTTTGATTTATTTCATGAAGTACTTGATAGTTGGTGTAACAAAAAGGTAAGGTAGCCAATCATGACCTACAACACCTTAGTTATACTTAGGGTAACATTTGGAACAAGTTTCATGTTGACCAAAATTACAAATTTGCCCTCCAAGAGAAGTTGACCACCATTTGACCCTAGAAGGCTCTAGTTTGACCAGTTAAAAATTCCAGCTTAGAAATCTTGCATGGAGGAGCAACCTTAAGCAAAGTTGTAGAGAATTTCATAAGGAACCAAAGTTCTAATATGGCCATCTCATGAAAATAACCAGAGCATGCTCAAAAATGGCCCACAAGTCAGCTTGAGTGGTGATCAACACTTAGAAAAATTCTAAGTCTGGAAATTGGACTTTTCAGTTTCACTGTACCTCACTTTAGCAACTTGTAACTCACAAACTAGGCCAAACCAGTCTTAGAGCCAATTGACAAAGTTGTTGTCCACACATAGCTCTACAACATTGTCAATATCACCATCACCTGGTTCTCAATAGTTTAGGAGATATAATGTCTTGAAGTTAGGGTTTCAGTCGGCATAGTGACTGAAACTAAGTTTCAGTTTTCGGGTGACCCACTTTGGAGCCTTGTAGTTTCAAATCTAGGTCGAACCAGCCCAAACTCCAATTGACAAACTTGTAGACCTCATGTAGCTCTACAAAATTGGTGTAATCATCTTCGACTAATTCGAACTGGTTTGGGAGATAATCGGTGTTGAACTTGCCCTGTCAGTCGATACCTTTGAGCTCTGAAACGAAACGTTCAGACATCGACAGTGTCCTCGATTCAGAAAACAGCCGACGCGTGGTGACACCCGTCGCCGGCCGCCTGATCGCGCTGCCACGCGCCGCGGACGCCCTGGCAAGGCCGGCCACGACGTGCACACTCACCCGCCCCTACCCGAATGGTTCGTAGCCCAAGAAATTCATTTCCATCGCCTCCACCGCAAGCATCGACCGATCTCAGTGCCCGCCATTTCTGCCGAGCAAGCTTCGCCATCGCGAGCTCGCGAACCACCACAAAAACGCGAACTCCGTCTTCACCATAGCTTGGCCGTGTCCTCCTCTACCTTCTCCACCTCCCAGCTGCGCCATTCGTGCTTTGGTAAGGTCACAGTGACCATTTTCGCCGTCTCCGCCATGGGCATGACCTCGCCGGAGATGAGGCCGCCGTGGCCGGGGTAGCTAGGAATCATTCCGTCCCTGTTCTTTGCGGTGTTAGCACCGTGACGACCTCAGGTAGCTCACACCGTGTTCGGTTGAGCCGGCCATGGGTTGCCGTCGCCGGCAGCTCGCACCGGAGCCCTGCCGTGCCGCCATCACCGGCGACGTGCCACCTCCGCTAGGTCATAGGTCGTGCCACTAGCACCAATCGATTCCCCACGTCACGTAGATCGCGCTGGTGCCCTCGGTTTCGCCGGCCGACCCACCGGCGGCGAGCTCCGACCACCGCCGTCCGCCTCCCCTGCCCTGTGCCGCTGACACACGGGTCCCGCCTGGCAGTCGCACGCGTGGGCGGAAGCCGACACAGGCCGCACGCGCGTCATGGGCCGCGCCATTCTCGGGCCGGCCCAGTTTCGTATTGAAATTTATTTCAGTTAATTATTTTGTCACAGAATGTTGGTTAAGTTTGGGAAAATGAAGATCTAGGGTTTTACTTGCTCAAAAATCATGAGATAAATTTTGTTAGGATCTGCATGAGGTGTAGTATTTTAGAAAAATATGAGTTTGCTATATGATGTTTAGTTTTTGGAATATTTAAATAGGTCTTTGAAATGTGTTTTAAATCACATGCAAACTTGTTTAAATTATATCTCGAGTTTCAGTGTTCCAAAAATTATGAAATTTGGTGGGTAGACTAATTCATACTTGCTCTAGCTCTGGTAAAAATTTGGGCAGTAGTGCTTAAGTACTTTTCAAGTTATAATGCTATCTTGTTATTTTAAGAAATACTTAAATGAATTTTTGTAATTTTTCTACATGTGCAATGTTCATATAAATTTTTGGAGAATGTCTTGGTACCCTAGAGTGTCCAAGAAAATTAAGAAATCTGTTGTTTGACACTTTTGACTATGCTTTGTTAATTATACAAAAATCAGCCTTTTTGGCTTGGGAATTTTGTGTAGGAAGTTCCTTTGATTAAATTTAGTTCCAATTTTTACAGTAGTCTCTTTTTGGGTCAGAGAGTCCCCTGTAAATTTTGTAGAATTTTTGGAGTAGTTTACATATATGTTTTAAATTCCACTTAATTACTTAAGTAAATTAAGAAATGGGTTTAAATAAATATTCTAGGTGGGCACACCTTACTTTCTGGTGTTTTTGTGACATTTGTGAACTTATAGTAACATTAGTTTGGTTTTAGAGAATGTTTGCCACATCAATAAATATTTAACCTTTGTAATTTTAGGTTTTCTGGACAGCTAAGTAGTAATTCTAAATTTGGCTTTGATAAAATTGGTTGCTGGACAACTTGTAAATACCAAAGTTGGAGTAAACTTGATGAACTAGCTTGTGTTAAAATTTGGAAGCATTTGGCTTAGTAGTTTGAGAGTTACTGTTGTTTAAAGTGGCAGCTCAAAATCTGCTACTCTCTGTTTTGGAGAGGACAGATTCTGGAACTTGTGAAGTTTGACATAGAAAACTTAGGAGTTTGGAGTTGAGGTCTGAAAATGAATTGTAGTGCATTTCTTAGGCTTTCCAGATTGTCTTAGATCATATCTTTTGGAATGGTAAATCTCCCGTTGTGATAAAAACAAGTAGCTGTTGTCCAGAATGCTTACTGTGGTGTTTTGCTGATTGTTATGGTGAGATATCCTAAGACATGCTACTTGTGTAATTGTTAGGTGTTAGGGCCTTAACGGAGGATGAGCAGCTTTATCTTAGGTTAAGTAGATTAGGTGAGTACTTCTCTACCGGAGAAGAGATTTGCACGTACTAATAAAGTAACTTGAATAGAGTATTTTATTTGTGAAATGCATTTCATTCCGAGCATGCTGCACCCATTTATGCATTCATGATATTTTTTGTGCATTCATGCAATAGGTGTACCGGAGGGAGTAACTCTCCTCGAATTCGAGCCTGTAATTCCGGAGGAGAACCAGGAGCAGCAGGAGCCCGAGGACCCAGCAGGCGAAGGAGACGCCGTTGAAGACTTGCCGGAGTGCCCTGACCACCGGCCTTCAACTTTTCTCAAAGGCAAGCCCCGGTGCATGCTGAACCTACTGTTTTATAAATTAATCTTGAGTACTTTTAATTGTTTACTGCATTAAGTTGTAGGAGTTATATGAAAACACTTGTTGCATTATACCTGTCCTTGTCCAGATATCATACTTAATCCTATATTAGGTTTAGGCACGTGTCAATGCTTAGCCCTGCTTAGTTCGGTAGAAGTCGGGTGATTTCCGGTCATCCGCGAGATGTAGGAAGGAGTCACGAGTGGCTTTATGGCTATCGTGGATGAAACCATGCCTTAAAATGAAATTGAGACCGGGCGGGAGTTCGATAGTACAGCCGCAAGACACTTCACGTCTTGGGTGTGGAGCTATACCCGTCTGAGTCGTTTAAGGACCGATTCGCTGTACGTCCTTGAGTGATGTTGAACGCAGTCTAACACTTAGTTGGCCGGATAAGCCGTTCCGACCGCGAAGTCGAGTAGTATGGTTCAGGCCGGGAATCGAATGGTAGGTTGCATCTTGGAGGAGAGAAAGGATGTGCTTGGGGACATTGGCGTGAGACCAAGGGGGGGTTAGAGTCCCTATCACCTGGCAGAGTGTCACCCTTGGGGACGCGACATTATTCGGGCCCGCGATTCCTGAACTGTACAAAAGATGACCTGAGCAGCCTTCGCCAGGCGTGACTCGGTGAGTGTTAGAAATACCCCTCCAGCTGGATAGGAATTCGATTCGAATCACCGTCGCTCCCGGTTAGTGAGCACTTGACTTGAGCAGCGGCAACGTAGATCTCATTAAATGAACAGATGGTTAAGTAAATGATATGATGTTGCCGCAATAATATACCTGCTATGGATATAATAATAATGTTGTTTGATTATACTCAAGTGAATGTTTAGTACAGGTGCTAAGATAGATGACAGGTAAATGCTAAAAAAATAACTGCTAGTACAGGTTATAAGAGTTTCAACTACTTATGCCTTTATGCAAAATGTGGTGTCAGCTAGCCTCTTGTGTAAGCCTTGCATAATCCTTGGTGTCATCTTATTTCTGGTTTTTGACGGGTAAGTCTAGCTGAGTACATTCCAGTACTCAGGGTTTATTCCCTCCTGTTGCAGATGACATGCTTTATCAGGGATTCTGCAAGACGTGTCTCCACCCTGCGGGTGATGATGACTAGATCACAAGGGCGTGATCGTCTTTATGTACTTTCCTCATGCTTTTGCGAGATGTCGATCATCCAGACTGGCAGTATTTAATTAACTAGTGTGTGTGTTATGCTTCCGCTACTTTCAAACTTGGTTTGTAATATTTGCTACTCCGTGGTGTAAACTTATTTCAGAACTACTTGTGAAATGTATCGTATGATGTTGTATGTTGAATGATGCGATCCTGGTTGTAAGCAGTTTGGTTTGAAATCCTTCGTGATTTCGATTGACTACCGGGATTATATGGGCTCAAGTTTGAAAATTTGAGCGCTTCGGTGCTTGTTTTCGTACTTGTGCTCTTATAATTTGGTCGGTTCTGTTACAGCTGGTACCGGAGCATAATTCAACATTAAACACATCATATGAGTATTTAAAAACAAAAATATTTGATTATGAAAAAGGGTTAAAACACTAAAAATTATTTTTTAGGTATGCCAGTTATCACATCCCTTAGCCCAAATAAGGACTCTTAGGTGGCTTATTATAAAGACTAACTTGGGGGCCTTGTTTGTTTTTATTTCGTCATCCATACGGCGTGATATTGTATGGATGCCATCCACTTGGGTGGTAATGTATGGATCAATTACCGCGACGCTCTGGTAAGTGTGAGTTGTGAGAGCATGATCGTCCAACCGGCGGTCTAGGGGAGAGTAGTTTTGGTGACTTACATCTTTACATGTTTAAACCATGTAACTATGTAAAAGCACTTAATTGTGGGAACCTCTATATCGGGTAGCTTTGATACTGAAGTATATACATTTGGGGATGTATATATGGAAAGTATTTAAATTACTGCTTTCTTGTGTGCTTATATTGGGAATTGTTGGGCTGCAATGAAGATTTCTGCAGGTACATTAACAGCGTAACGAGTAGTCCGATAGTTTCGCTTATATGAGAGAACGTATGTATGCCACCGCCTAGCGTTAGAACTTTAGGTTTCTACTAAGGTGAGAGGGCGTACGAAACGTGCATGCATCATGTTTAATTATATCATGCATATCATTTACTCCCTCCTTAAAAATTTCTGTACTCCCGACTAAAGTAAATTTCATATCCCCTAAATGATCCTCACTTTAAGTCGTATCTTATCTTGTTGCTACAGATGGCACGTACCAAGAGGACCGCTCGTAAGTCCACTGGGGGCAGGGCACCGCGTCACCAGCTCGCTCCACGTGAGCCCCGCCCTGAGCCTACTGAGGTGGAAAGGCTGAGGGCAGAGCTGGCAGAGGTGACTGCTGCTAGGGATGCAGCACGGCAACAACTGGAACAAGTGATTCATGATCGTGATCAAGAAACGCTTGCAGTCCAGAGGTTGACAGTAGCAAACCGCAACTGTCAACGCATGTTGGTCCGTGTGATGGAACAGAGGGATGAAGCCTGGCACGAGGAGAACGTTCTGAGAGCTCGCCAGTTTGAGCTCGAGCAACAGTTGGAGAACGCTGAAGAATACAATGACAACCTGCATGAAGAAGTGCACCGCCTGAACAACGAGCTTAATCCCCTGCTGCCTCGAAACAACAACGTCGATGAGGACATGGGTTCGGGAATCTTCATGGCTGAGGATGATGATGAAGTGGAGGTTGATGGACCACAGGATGCCCCACCTGCAGAAAGCACCAGAGGAAGAGCCAGAAGAAGAAGAAGACGAGGAGTTAGAGCCTGTCAGTGATGAGGACGGCGGGGAGATCCTTGACACTGACTCGGAGGATGATGCTTAGAGTAGTCATCACGTGCCTATAATGTTAGGATCGTCTTTTGTGCCTCCCTGTGAAGGAGTGAGGCCTTGTAATAACTTGACTTTGGGATGTAAGGTTGAACCATATGTTTCCTGAATGTAGTTTGAACCTGTTAATTTTGATCACAACTTGATGTCTTATTATGTTGCGTTCGATGATGGTGTCACGATTAGCACCCTTCGGTGCCGCGACGAGACCGAGGGCCTCCTATGGCGCGCGACATAAGGCTGTGCTGCTTGGCACGCGCAGGTATCGAGGTGGCTAGTCATGATCCACCATGGAACTCTTCATTGAGAAGTCTCTTTGTGGTCAGTTTGAAGTAGCCTTTCACAGTCAACTAAAAATCTGGAGATCGAATCCAAGTACCGTGCAAAAGGTCAAAAATCACGTAGATAGCAACGTAAACGGTCCGGTAACCGTTGTGCTCCCCGTGAGTGAGCCTTTATCAAAGAGCATCTTGTTGGATTACCAAGTATGATCTCGTCAAATGATGCGCTAGAATGGATTGTGCGGTGGTAATGAATTATTGTGCCTTAATTATTATGAGAAATCTATTCATACAGTCAGATTGACATTTCGCAATAATTCATCTACAAATTTCCCACATCGTCAGTGCTCATTGGCTATGCATTTTGCAGATGTCGTACAATCTACGCCGGGGTCGTGGAAATGAGGAGGAGGAACAGCCGCCCCCTCCGCCACCACCTACTCCGGCCGAGTTGATGCAGACAGTGGTCGAAGGGCAGCGCATGTTGGCGGATGCTATGCGCCAGCTGGCTAACCGGGAGGCTCGTCCTGGCCGCCAGGGCCCAGAGCCAAATCAGTACAGCGATTTCAAGGACTTTCTGGATACAAAGCCCCCGCTCTTCAAGGAAGCGGAAGAACCACTGCAGGCTGACGAGTGGTTGAATACCATTGAACAAAAGTTTCGTCTGCTACGCCTAACTGATGAGCTGAAAACAGAGTATGCTTCCCATTAGTTGCATGGTCCGGCGGGCATTTGGTGGAGCCACTATCGTTCCACACTACCTGCCAATGTCCCGATTGCTTGGGATCAGTTTAAGGCGGCTTTCCGGGGAAACTATATCCCTCCCGGTCTTATGGCAATCAAGCAGACAGAGTTTATGAGGCTGTCGCAAGGAAACAAAAGCCTGACTGAATACTTGCAGTCTTTCAACAACCTAGCAAGGTATGCCACAGAGTTTGTGGATACCGATGCCAAAAAGATTGCTAGCTTCAAAAGGGGCCTCGGCCCAAAACTGATGAAAACTATGGGTACTAGCAAATGTACTACTTTCAATGATTTCATCAGCGATGCTCTAACTCAAGAGAACAACAATGCTATCTATTCTGCCTCTAAGAGCCGCAAAAGGGCCATTGAGGCGAGTGCTTCACAGTCTCGAGCTCCAGCTGCCCCGAGAGCTCCTCCTCGCCCTCCTGCCACAAATGCTAAGTTCCGTCCTCCACAAAAGAAGGTGCCAATGAAGACTGGGTTTCGTAAGGCATATACAGTGGCTCTGCCAAAGAGTAATGCAGGCCAAGGCAGCTCCAGTGTCCCCCCTAGCAACATGCCTTGCTGGAACTGTAACAAGCCAGGCCATTGGTCCAGGAACTGTCCGTACCCTAAGAAAAATGTCAACCAAGGTAGTCGTCAGGGACACGCCCATTATAACAGCATTGAGGAAATTCCATCTGGTGAGGTGGTCACCGCTGGTAAGTTTCTAGTTGACCAACACCCCGCAGTGGTACTTTTTGATTCAGGTGCTTCGCATTCCTTTATCAGTCCAAAGTTTGCATCTAAATTTGCACACAAGTTGCATACTGTTGAAGGTGTGGGTTATTGTATTAGCGCTGCAAGTGGGAATATTTCCACAAACAAAGTAGTGGGGAACCTTAAGTTTGAGATAGAAGGGCGAAGTTATTCGCTTGCCCTATTGGTTTTACCTGGTTTAGACATAGATGTTATCTTGGGCATGAATTGGATGAGTCAGAATGGGGTACTCATTGACACATCCGCTCGGGTAGTTATGCTCAGAGATCCTACAGATCAAAAGGGTTTTCTAGTACAACTTCCCAGAAAGGTTGAATTGTCGGGGAAATTCATGCTGTGCAAGCAAAGGCGTTGGCCGAAATTCCAGTAGTAAATGAGTTTCCGGACGTTTTTCCCGATGATTTGCCGGGACTCCCTCCGGACCGGGATGTGGAGTTTAAAATCGAGTTGTTGCCTGGCACGGCTCCCATCTCTAGGAGGCCCTATAGGATGCCTCCAAATGAACTCGCTGAACTTAAGGTGCAATTGAATGAACTTTTGAAGAAGGGGTTGATTCGTCCTAGTTCATCGCCGTGGGGATGTCCTGCTATCTTTGTAAAGAAGAAGGATCAGTCGTTACGGATGTGCGTAGATTATAGACCTCTCAATGTAGTCACTGTCAAAAATAAGTACCCTCTACCGCGAATCGACATCTTGTTCGATCAGTTGTCTAAAGCTAAAGTTTTCTCCAAGATCGATCTAAGATCGGGCTACCATCAAATTAAAATTCGCCCGGAAGATGTTCCAAAGACAGCCTTTTCTACCAGATATGGTCTCTATGAGTATCTTGTTATGTCTTTCGGCTTGACAAATGCCCCCGCACACTTCATGTACTTGATGAATTCGGTGTTTATGCCTGAATTGGACAAGTTTGTGGTGGTATTTATTGATGATATCCTGGTATATTCGGTGAATAAGGAAGATCACGCTGAACATCTGCGTATAGTCCTCACAAGACTGCGTGAACATCAACTTTATGCGAAGTTCAGTAAGTGCGAATTCTGGCTTCGAGAAGTACCTTTCCTTGGGCATGTGTTGTCCGATGGAGGAATTATGGTGGACCCCGCCAAGGTACAGGAAGTACTGAACTGGAAGGCTCCTATCTCGGTTCACGAGGTCCGAAGTTTTCTTGGTTTGGCTGGCTATTATCGTCGCTTCATCCCGGATTTCTCCAAAATAGCCAAGCCAATGACTCGGTTGCTGCAAAAAGACACCAGGTTTGTCTGGACTCCTGAGTGTGATGCAGCTTTTCACCAACTGCGAACCCTCCTAACCTCAGCTCTGGTTTTGGCACAACCGGATATCGAGAAACCATTTGATGTTTATTGTGATGCCTCAGGCATAGGTTTGGGAGGTGTGTTGATGCAGGAAGGCCGAGTAATTGCATATACTTCTCGACAACTTCGGAAGCATGAGGTGAATTATCCAACGCATGACTTAGAACTGGCTGCAGTTGTTCATGCTTTGAAAGTATGGCGGCATTATCTGCTGGGAAATGTCTGCAATATCTACACCGATCATAAAAGCCTCAAATACATCTTCACTCAACCCGAGCTAAATATGCGTCAAAGAAGATGGCTCGAGTTGATTAAAGATTATAACCTTCAAGTGCACTATCATCCAGGAAAGGCAAATGTAGTTGCGGATGCTTTAAGCCGTAAGTCTCATTGTCATTCCTTAGCTGAAACTGATTTTCATCAATCTCGCCTTCTACATCCATCAGTCTTGTACAACATCACTGTAAGTTGTACTCTCAAAAGCCGAATTATTGAGCTCCAAAAGACTGACACTGGTATATTCCACATCAAGCGTAAGATGAAAGAGTAAGAAACTACACAGTTCAGGATAGATGAAGAGGGTGTACTATGGTTTAAGGATAGGTTAGTTATGCCTAAGGACCGAGAGCTTCGAAATGATATTATGTCTGAAGCACACTCCTCTAAGTTGTCCATCCATCCTGGCAGCAATAAGATGTATTATGATTTGAAGCCACTTTATTGGTGGACCAAGATGCGGAAAGAGATAGCTGCATATGTTGCTAGATGTGACACCTGTTGCAGAGTTAAAGCTGTGCACATGAAAGCTGGGCTACTTCAGCCACTTTCCATTCTAGGCTGGAAATGGGAAGAGATAAGTATGGATTTCATTGTCGGACTTCCTCCTACTGTCAAAAATCATAACTCTATTTGGGTAATTGTTGATCGTTTGACCAAATCAGCTCACTTCATCCCAGTAAGAGTGGACTATCGTCCCACTGACTATGCTGAGTTGTACTTCAATCAGATAGTCCGGCTTCATGGGATACCTCGTACTATCATATCTGACCGTGGTCCCCAGTTCACTGCTCGCTTTTGGGAGCACTTGCATCACCTTCTGGGAACCAAGTTAGTGAGAAGCTCTGCTTATCACCCCCAGACATCGGGTCAGACAGAACGAGTTAACCAAATCTTGGAAGATCTGTTGCGAGCATGCGTCATTTTATCCAAGGGTTCTTGGGAAAAATGGTTACCTTTAGCCGAATTCTCGTACAATAACAGTTATCAAGAGAGTATTAAGATGGCTCCATTCGAAGCTTTGTACGGTCGTAGGTGTAGAACCCCACTAAATTGGATAGAATCTGGTGAGAGAAGATTTTATGGTATTGCTTTTGTTGAGGAAGCTGAGGAACAAGTCCGTACCATCCAAAAACATATGGCTGCAGCCCAAGCTAGACAGAAAAGTTATGCTGATCGTCGTAGAAAACCACTCGAGTTTGAAGTTGGAGACTTCGTGTATTTGAAAGTTTCTCCAATGAAAAGTGTCCAACGTTTTGGCGTTAAGCGGAAACTTGCGCCAAGATACGTGGGTCCTTTCCAGATCATAGGCAAGAGTGGAGCTGTTGCGTACAAAATTCAGTTACCTCCAGAAATGAGTGCCATATTCAACGTCTTCCATGTATCTCAGCTTAAAAAGTGTCTTCGAGTTCCTGAGGAACAAGTTCCTTTAGGTGATATCAGGCTGGAATCCGACCTAACCTATGAAGAAAAGCCAGTCCGAGTGATCGATACTCAGGAACGAGTAACTAGAAGTAAAGTGGTTAAGTGGTACAAAGTGATGTGGAGTAATCAGGGAAGTGAGAGTGATGCTACGTGGGAACGGGAGGATTATTTGCGGGATGGTTATAAAGAATTCTATGAAAAATGGTACGCTTTCCAAATCTCGGGACGAGATTTTTATAAGGGGGGAGGGCTGTAACACCTCAAGTGTTTAGTCCTTAATTGCATTGCATTTGCATGGCATGAGCATAAGCATGCATCATTCATGTTTGTTATTTTATGTGATGTGACACATGTGATTATTTTAGGGTTTGTTTGATTTATTTCATGAAGTACTTGATAGTTGGTGTAACAAAAAGGTAAGGTAGCCAATCATGACCTACAACACCTTAGTTATACTTAGGGTAACATTTGGAACAAGTTTCATGTTGACCAAAATTACAAATTTGCCCTCCAAGAGAAGTTGACCACCATTTGACCCTAGAAGGCTCTAGTTTGATCAGTTAAAAAGTCCAGCTTAGAAATCTTGCATGGAGGAGCAACCTTAAGCAAAGTTGTAGAGAATTTCATAAGGAACCAAAGTTCTAATATGGCCATCTCATGAAAATGACCAGAGCATGCTCAAAAATGGCCCACAAGTCAGCTTGAATGGTGATCAACACTTAGAAAAATTCTAAGTCTGGAAATTGGACTTTTCAGTTTCACTGTACCTCACTTTAGCAACTTGTAACTCACAAACTAGGCCAAACCAGTCTTAGAGCCAATTGACAAAGTTGTTGTCCACACATAGCTCTACAACATTGTCAATATCACCATCACCTGGTTCTCAATAGTTTAGGAGATATAATGTCTTGAAGTTAGGGTTTCAGTCGGCATAGTGACTGAAACTAAGTTTCAGTTTTCGGGTGACCCACTTTGGAGCCTTGTAGTTTCAAATCTAGGCCGAACCAGCCCAAACTCCAATTGACAAACTTGTAGACCTCATGTAGCTCTACAAAATTGGTGTAATCATCTTCGACTAATTCGAACTGGTTTGGGAGATAATCGGTGTTGAACTTGCCCTGTCAATCGATACCTTTGAGCTCTGAAACGAAACGTTCAGACATCGACAGTGTCCTCGATTCAGAAAACAGCCGACGCGTGGTGACACCCGTCGCCGGCCGCCTGATCGCGCTGCCACGCGCCGCGGACGCCCTGGCAAGGCCGGCCACGACGTGCACACCCACCCGCGCCTACCCGAATGGTTCGTAGCCCAAGAAATTCATTTCCATCGCCTCCACCGCAAGCATCGACCGATCTCAGTGCCCGCCATTTCTGCCGAGCAAGCTTCGCCATCGCGAGCTCGCGAACCACCGCAAAAACGCGAACTCCGTCTTCACCATAGCTTGGCCGTGTCCTCCTCTACCTTCTCCACCTCCTAGCTGTGCCATTCGTGCTTTGGTAAGGTCACAGTGACCATTTTCGCCGTCTCCGCCATGGGCATGACCTCGCCGGAGATGAGGCCGCCGTGGCCGGGGTAGCTAGGAATCATTCCGTCCCTGTTCTTTGCGGTGTTAGCACCGTGACGACCTCAGGTAGCTCACACCGTGTTCGGTTGAGCCGGCCATGGGTTGCCGTCGCCGGCAGCTCGCACCGGAGCCCTGCCGTGCCGCCATCACCGGCGACGTGCCACCTCCGCTAGGTCATAGGTCGTGCCACTAGCACCAATCGATTCCCCGCGTCACGTAGATCGCGCTGGTGCCCTCGGTTTCGCCGGCCGACCCACCGGCGGCGAGCTCCGACCACCGCCGTCCGCCTCCCCTGCCCTGTGCCGCTGACACACGGGTCCCGCCTGGCAGTCGCACGCGTGGGCGGAAGCCGACACAGGCCGCGCGCGCGTCATGGGCCGCGCCATTCTCGGGCCGGCCCAGTTTCGTATTGAAATTTATTTCAGTTAATTATTTTGTCACAGAATGTTGGTTAAGTTTGGGAAAATGTAGATCTAGGGTTTTACTTGCTCAAAAATCATGAGATAAATTTTGTTAGGATCTGCATGAGGTGTAGTATTTTAGAAAAATATGAGTTTGCTATATGATGTTTAGTTTTTGGAATATTTAAATAGGTCTTTGAAATGTGTTTTAAATCACATGCAAACTTGTTTAAATTATATCTCGAGTTTCAGTGTTCCAAAAATTATGAAATTTGGTGGGTAGACTAATTCATACTTGCTCTAGCTCTGGTAAAAATTTGGGCAGTAGTGCTTAAGTACTTTTCAAGTTATAATGCTATCTTGTTATTTTAAGAAATACTTAAATGAATTTTTGTAATTTTTCTACATGTGCAATGTTCATATAAATTTTTGGAGAATGTCTTGGTACCCTAGAGTGTCCAAGAAAATTAAGAAATCTGTTGTTTGACACTTTTGACTATGCTTTGTTAATTATACAAAAATCAGCCTTTTTGGCTTGGGAATTTTGTGTAGGAAGTTCCTGTGATTAAATTTAGTTCAAATTTTTACAGTAGTCTCTTTTTGGGTCAGAGAGTCCCCTGTACATTTTGTGGAATTTTTGGAGTAGTTTACATATATGTTTTAAATTCCACTTAATTACTTAAGTAAATTAAGAAATGGGTTTAAATAAATATTCTAGGTGGGCACACCTTACTTTCTGGTGTTTTTGTGACATTTGTGAACTTATAGTAACATTAGTTTGGTTTTAGAGAATGTTTGCCACATCAATAAATATTTAACCTTTGTAATTTTAGGTTTTCTGGACAGCTAAGTAGTAATTCTAAATTTGGCTTTGATAAAATTGGTTGCTGGACAACTTGTAAATACCAAAGTTGGAGTAAACTTGATGAACTAGCTTGTGTTAAAATTTGGAAGCATTTGGCTTAGTAGTTTGAGAGTTACTGTTGTTTAAAGTGGCAGCTCAAAATCTGCTACTCTCTGTTTTGGAGAGGACAGATTCTGGAACTTGTGAAGTTTGACATGGAAAACTTAGGAGTTTGGAGTTGAGGTCTGAAAATGAATTGTAGTGCATTTCTTAGGCTTTCCAGATTGTCTTAGATCATATCTTTTGGAATGGTAAATCTCCCGTTGTGATAAAAACAAGTAGCTGCTGTCCAGAATGCTTACTGTGGTGTTTTGCTGATTGTTATGGTGAGATATCCTAAGACATGCTACTTGTGTAATTGTTAGGTGTTAGGGCCTTAACGGAGGATGAGCAGCTTTATCTTAGGTTAAGTAGATTAGGTGAGTACTTCTCTACCGGAGAAGAGATTTGCACGTACTAATAAAGTAACTTGAATAGAGTATTTTATTTGTGAAATGCATTTCATTCCGAGCATGCTGCACCCATTTATGCATTCATGATATTTTTTGTGCATTCATGCAATAGGTGTACCGGAGGGAGTAACTCTCCTCGAATTCGAGCCTATAATTCCGGAGGAGAACCAGGAGCAGCAGGAGCCCGAGGACCCAGCAGGCGAAGGAGACGCCGTTGAAGACTTGCCGGAGTGCCCTGACCACCGGCCTTCAACTTTTCTCAAAGGCAAGCCCCGGTGCATGTTGAACCTACTGTTTTATAAATTAATCTTGAGTACTTTTAATTGTTTACTGCATTAAGTTGTAGGAGTTATATGAAAACACTTGTTGCATTATACCTGTCCTTGTCCAGATATCGTACTTAATCCTATATTAGGTTTAGGCACGTGTCAATGCTTAGTACTGCTTAGTTCGGTAGAAGTCGGGTGATTTCCGGTCATCCGCGAGATATAGGAAGGAGTCACGAGTGGCTTTATGGCTATCGTGGATGGAACCATGCCTTAAAATGAAATTGAGACCGGGCGGGAGTTCGATAGTACAGCCGCAAGACACTTCACGTCTTGGGTGTGGAGCTATGCCCGTCTGAGTCGTTTAAGGACCGATTCGCTGTACGTCCTTGAGTGATGTTGAACGCAGTCTAACACTTAGTTGGCCGGATAAGCCGTTCCGACCGCGAAGTCGAGTAGTATGGTTCAGGCCGGGAATCGAATGGTAGGTTGCATCTTGGAGGAGAGAAAGGATGTGCTTGGGGACATTGGCGTGAGACCAAGGGGGGGTTAGAGTCCCTATCACCTGGCAGAGTGTCGCCCTTGGGGACGCAACATTATTCGGGCCCGCGATTCCTGAACTGTACAAAAGATGACCTGAGCAGCCTTCGCCAGGCGTGACTCGGTGAGTGTTAGAAATACCCCTCCAGCTGGATAGGAATTCGATTCGAATCGCCGTCGCTCCCGGTTAGTGAGCACTTGACTTGAGCAGCGGCAACGTAGATCTCATTAAATGAACAGATGGTTAAGTAAATGATATGATGTTGCCGCAATAATATACCTGCTATGGATATAATAATAATGTTGTTTGATTATACTCAAGTGAATGTTTAGTACAGGTGCTAAGATAGATGACAGGTAAATGCTAAAAAAATAACTGCTAGTACAGGTTATAAGAGTTTCAACTACTTATGCCTTTATGCAAAATGTGGTGTCAGCTAGCCTCTTGTGTAAGCCTTGCATAATCCTTGGTGTCATCTTATTTCTGGTTTTTGACGGGTAAGTCTAGCTGAGTACATTCCAGTACTCAGGGTTTATTCCCTCCTGTTGCAGATGACATGCTTTATCAGGGATTCTGCAAGACGTGTCTCCACCCTGCGGGTGATGATGACTAGATCACAAGGGCGTGATCGTCTTTATGTACTTTCCTCATGCTTTTGCGAGATGTCGATCATCCAGACTGGCAGTATTTAATTAACTAGTGTGTGTGTTATGCTTCCGCTACTTTCAAACTTGGTTTGTAATATTTGCTACTCCGTGGTGTAAACTTATTTCGGAACTACTTGTGAAATGTATCGTATGATGTTGTATGTTGAATGATGCGATCCTGGTTGTAAGCAGTTTGGTTTGAAATCCTTCGTGATTTCGATTGACTACCGGGATTATATGGGCTCAAGTTTGAAAATTTGAGCGCTTCGGTGCTTGTTTTCGTACTTGTGCTCTTATAATTTGGTCGGTTCTGTTACAGTTTTGAACTGACACTGATGTCCTAGCCAGGGGTAGTGTCACCCCGAAGAAAGTAACTCAAACTATAGCGAACATTTGTGGATTCGTCATGCACAAATGCGTGCATCAAGGGGAAATATTCTTCAATGAGGAGAGCAAGTTAGCATGTGATGAGAACTACGAGAATATCAGAAACTGGACCATACAAGTTGCCGGATCTTTTTTGATTAGTTAAGTAGCGGAGATCTTATTAGATTCATATGTATATATATGACATGTAACTTGAATACTGGTTCATGCTACAATAAGGATGAGACACAGATGAATGTCGTATATGTATACATATGTTTGTGCTCTGCATGCGTATATTTTGCTTTCTCTGTGTTTAAATCGTGAAAACAAATTTTCAATTAAAATTCAAATCGAATGGCGGCAAACTATTTTTTTAATCTAAAAAATCATTAACGGAGGTGGGCAAGTAATGATGGCTACCTCCGTTAATCCTTTAACGGAGGTGGACGACTTAGTGCAACCGCCTCAGTTAAGGGATTAACAGAGGTGGGCTGCTTAGGGTGACCGCCTCCGTTAATATCCATTAACCGAGACGGGTGCCTTAAGATGCCAGCCTCCGTTAATCAGTTAACCGAGGCGGGCAAAGCGCTGCCTCCATAGGTTAACATGGACCTTTCAATAGAGGCAGACGCTTTGCCCATCTCGGTTAACCCATTTCGCGCCTACCTCGGTTAAGTTTTGTGTAGTAGTGGATCCAATTGAAAAGTGCTCTCTAAAATGGAGAAATAACTAGAATGAGATTCAAGCAATATATCCATCGAAACAAAGCAACATATTCAATGATGTGGATGCTTGTTACTAACCTTGAAACAAAAAGATCATGCCCATGCTTGAAAATTCAAGATCTTCATTGAGCATTTTGGTGAAGAATGGCCGTAACAACGTGGGTGAGGTGGCTGAGTGCGCTCGGGATGGGAGGAAGGAGGGAGGAGGATGTTGGCTTTGTACTGTGCACCACACCATTGCCGATTTGAGCCAAAGGCCGACAGTGATAGCACAAAACCACTGCAGGTTCAAGCAACGAATCTGCCGGGTTTAGCCACCAACCGGTCGTGATATGGACCTTCACTTCCGGTTTTTAGGGACCCCAATCATTTTCTTATTTTCAAGCTAAGAACCGGCAGTGATGGACCGGTAGTGACGGTCGATTCTATAGTAGTGTAAGAAACACATGTATAGTAAGATAGGCTTATGCAGCGCATTGCTTTATCAGGACACACGTCATAAATAAGTCGAGTGGTGCTCTCATCGATCACTCGCAAATATTATTACTTAATACTTTTAACTTATTTTTAGAATATGATGCGAGTGATAAACCTGAGACCAGAGGGACATGGGTTTGTTATTTACATGTGCCATAGATCTAGGCTCTAACTGTAGTAGTCCCGCCTATATCCTTCAAGGACTGTAATGTTGTTAGTGTTATGTTTGAATGTACCACATATATATACCAGCTGAATAGATCCGAGAAAGCGAAGTACTTCATTTGTAGTTATTGGCTGAAATGTTTCATTGGCACCCTGGGTAGTTGTCAAGGGAGACCTAGGTCAGATTGTTCTGATTCGGCTTGTTGAGAAATGTTTTTTTTTCAATATTTTTGGCGTTGTTATCCGTTTTTTGCGATTTTTTTTGATGAAAAGCATTTGTAAGATGGACTATCTTATCTTAAGAACCACACCCTCACGGTCAGCCTTACGAACTGTCCCTAAAAAATGTTTGGCTTGGATAGAGGTGGTTGCAAAAACCGGCTGTGTAAATTGATTCCATTTGGCCGCGATGACTAAAATTGGTTTACCTAGCTAGTAGTGGTATACGCACACTGAACTCATGACAAAGCCTGCAGCAGTACCTATAGTTGTGTGTGGTTGTTGACATGTTGTATGCACGAGCTAGCGTGACCAGCAAAGCTCGGATCGATGCAGCAGCAGAAGCAGCCTCATGCAAGTATATATCACGCGCGCTGTGCGAGTGTTCCTGCGGGAGCGACGGACGACGAAGCCTCATCATGCGCAGTGGGAGCGAGCCAGCCGGCCATATATACACGCACGCACGTGAACAGGTCGGTACATATACACACAGCGCTCCCGGCCTGGCACGGCATGCATGCACGCGGCAGCTAGCTCGCCCGTGCAGAAGGTAGCTCACTCGCTCGCCACACGGGGCATGGCTTGGAGCGCCCGCAGCTAGCCTACGTGACGGACACCCATTCGCCGGGCTGTGGCTTGCCCCAGAGAGCGAGGCCAGAGGCCATAGGCACGGGCGCTGCTGCTGGCCACTGGGCGCGAACCGCGCGTGATCGAGGCTAGCCGGCCGGCCGCGGGTTCGAGACACCGTGCATGCATATGCGCGCGCGAGCGTATGCTCGCATGCAGATGCAGATGCGACCTGATGATGGAGCCACCTAGCAACACGGGCGGCTGGGCGTGGGCTGCTGCAGGGTGTGGCCGTGGCTGCCTGGCGGGGGGAAGGCCGGCCAGGAGCTGATCACGGGAGCCCTGTAGTATGTGAGCATGGGAGGGATGGCGCCAAAGCTGCGCGCTCACGAGGCGGCCACTCGCCTTGCCGTCTACCGCGAGCCTTATTCCCGGCGCGCGTACGCTTGTGAACCCCCGTGTACGCATCCGGGCCATGCGTGCGTGGCTCTGTCCAGCTGGAAAACGTATGTGGAGTGTTTTTGTTCCTGTTCGTGGCAGAGCTAGCAGACGTATGTACGTGATGCTGCAACCTTTGTTTTCTTCTTGTATTTCATTATGTATATGATGAGATGACATAATATATAGCTGATTGTAACACAATACCTATAAGCTAAAATATTGTCTGAGGCAGTAGCTAGTCCGTGTGTTTACAAAGTTAGGGTTGCATAATAATCTTTTACGACGAAATGCACTCAGCCTTCTGTTTATATATAATAAGAGTATACTGTACTCAACCTTAAACTCCAGTTATAAAAAAAAAACCCTTAAACTTCACTTTGTAATCGTCAGTAGAATCAGTAAATCTTGATGTGCAAATGGGAAAGGTAATAACTAATCTTTCCTTTCATACAGAAAAGGCCGAAGAAATAATATTTCTTAAAAAAAGGAGATAAAATCTTCAAAGAGCTGGAAAGTTGGAGCTGTGCAGTGATCAATGTAGGTGATGTGGTGGCTCCCAACCCCTCTTGTCATATGCTTTGGTCATGGCATATACACTGATGCGCCAAGAATTGTCATATAGTAATGGGTAGAGAATGTAGGAGCCATTTGTTTAGGGGGAAAAAATGAGGGGAGGAATTTGATGTTTTGTAACCATCCTGATTCGGTCAGGGGTCATGTGATCAAAAAGTACATTCCTTTGTACTTTTCGTTTCGTATGTGTGTGTGTGTCTCTTTGTGAGCCCCATTTGGTTACGGAATACGAGTGCCTTGCTCTTGCAGACTGAGAGTTGGTCTGATGTGGATGTGCATCGGCGACCCTGAACTTTCCTCGTCTAATCAGGCTCTCATTTATTTCTTTCCTGGATATGTGCTTATTTTTGCATTGGTTAATTGCGTACGCTCCACTTTTATATATATATATATATATATATATATATATATATATATATATATATATATATATATATATATATATATATGGGAGCGTATGCTATGAAAACTAGCTTCTTGTGGAAACTATAGAAACTTTAATCTAAGTTCACATGATTCTAATCCGATGATCTCAGATGAAGGTGGGTCATTTATTCACTTAAACCCTCCCATCAAGATTCTAATCCGATGATCTCAGATGAAGCGCAACCCACAAGAAGCTAGTTTCCACGGATGAGTTTTATACAATTAAACCGTTAGAATTTTGAATTAGTGTCGTCTAGAGACAGACTCTAGGTCCAGATAATCATGAACCGTGTTTCTCATGGTAAAAACATTAATTTTTTGTTACAATATATTTGGTCAAAATTAAACTGTATCAGAAATGGTTATACATTAAGCGTAGTCATTCATTAGCTTTTGCGATTGTAAAAGACTTCCATGCATGTACAACCGCGTCTCTCCTCCCAAGGGGCCGGGGGGTCTTGTGCAGAGAAATGCCTATATATAGCTCTGCTCGGCTCGCCGTAGGAGACTCGTTCAACAGGGAGAAAGCAGAGAGAGGGCAACATCAACCAGAGATAGATAGAAAGGGAAACTGGAGAGTCAGAGGGTGATGGTTTCCAGGGAGCAGAAGCGAGGAGTTTTGCATGAGAAGCTGCAGATTCTCCGCAGCGTTACTCATTCTCATGCGGTAATTTTCATCTTCTTATCAGATCAGTTCTCTTTCATATGTTGTTCATTCTTCTTGATGATTACTCATCCATGGACCTCTTGTTATGTACGTGAACATATATTCTCGTTTTTTTTCTGAAAGAATACTCATCGTCCTCTAGCTATGTAACTGAAAGAATCTCAAGCTAATTGCTATTACGGTTAACTATTTTTCTGTCAGTTGTTGTTTTCTTTCACAAGTGAGGCAATGGTCATTTACATCACTTCATCAATTGATTATTTTCAGTCATTCATTTCTTGCATATGTATGTAGATTTAAGTCAATCGAAATGGTAACATCTTGGAGAATATCAACAATTTATAGTAAACCACACAGGTCCAAATATACATTATGTCTGAACCAATAAATAGCCCAAACAATTGATCTCCGAAGAGATATGTGAAAACAACAATGTAGTTTGTACAGAGTTGCTAGTGATAACTTTTTTACTATTTATTAACCATTCATCTTTCAGATCAGTTCAATACTGACCAAGAAACTGAAGTTATAGAACACATGTGTCATGCAGGGGGATAAAATGTCAATAATAGCGGACGCATCGTCGTACATCAAAGATCTACAGCAGAAAATTGCAAAGCTAAACCAAGAGATTGCATCTGCACAACACGCCAATGTTTGCCAACCATTGGTGAGTGTTGGAGTCCTGGACAAGGGTTTCCTCATCAATGTGTTCATGGACAAGAGCTGCCCACCAGGACTACTTGCTTCCATTCTTGAGGCATTTGACGAGATTGGACTCACAGTGCTTGAGGCTAGGGCTACATGTGCTGGTTCATTTCGTCTAAAAGCTGTAGGAGAGGTGCTGAATAAATTACACCATAAGCAAATGCGTTGGCTCTTATTGCTGTTCAAATCCGATTTACATTTGTTATTGACATTCCAGGAAGAAGATGAGGGCCTAATTGACGCACATGCAGTGGAGCAAGCAGTAGTTCAAGCAATCAAGAATTGTCCTACAAACTAATCAACCTAGTCCAATTCGATCGAGTTGATGCTGATGGAGCACAAAATTTATGTCAAGACTCTAAGCTATACATATTGATTCCCATCGTACTTTTTGAAGAGAGCAAAGCATAATTTCTCTTCCTGCAAGAAGTCAGTCTTGCGTGTGTTATGCTATTAGTTAGGAACATCTGTGGTCATCTTTTGGCAATGCCTATATATCTTAATTCAGCTTGCATATCTAAATTTTACATTAAAAGCATTACTCTCATAGCATGACGGAGATGGCATAACTAGCTCCCATCACCCTTCTTCTCAGCCCGGGTGTTCCATGCCCATGCGTGTTGGTAAAAAAACGTATATACAGGTGTGTAGACGGTAGCCTTTTTTTAGATAATGGAAAATTCCGGCTTCAGTCCTCTTAAAAAAAAGGCATCAGTCTAAAGGTAAACAAATACATCCAACTTTAAATGCTTATAGCAGCACTGCAAATTATTGTAAACAGAATATATTTTTTTGGATAAAGGAAGAATTTTATTAATTCACCATCATTACTTCGAAAAGATACAATAAGAGTGAATTCACTTCCGGCTTCTGCCTAAACACAAAGGCAAAACGAAGAAAGCTCAACACTCTAATGGCCATCCATTCTAAGACTAGATCGTCACTCATGTGCCCGGGAAAAAAACGTCGTAGCCACTTGCATCAATTGTTGTGATGCCTTCAACACCAAAGCATGTGCGAAGGGCTTTTGGAGAATAACCCATGTGCGCAGCCAATGGATTACCATCTTCAATTGTAAACAGAATATAAAAGACCATCTCCAATGGATGCAAATAACTCCATGGTGTAGGATTCTAAGACTAGCTAACATAGAAAACATGGTCATTATCTAAACCAAGGCACACTCACTTTAGTTGAGGCTAATCAGACCAATATATAATCCCATCCTATCTATTACGTCCAATTGCTCCAATGCTGAGGATGTGCCATAAATAAACAACGAAAAAAAATTGAATCTCCAAGGCAATTACAGAATGACATGGTATACTATTACAGTTAGAACTCCATAGGTACATCGACATGGTAAATAATTGATACTGAGAACACCAAAGAAGATACAAAATATTTGTTTTACTAGCTCCTCACTATATGTATGAAAAAATGTCATACTTCCCCGTCCCCAAATAAACGCACATATCATTTTTCGGGGAGTCAAACTCTTACAAGTTTTACTAGCAATATAGAAAATAATACCAATATTTGTATCTTCAAATAAGTTAATTATCAAAATATACTCCATGAACAATCTAATAATACTCATTATACATTATAGACATTAATATATTTTTGTACAAATTTGGTCAAACTTTAAAAAATTGACTACTTGAAAAGCGAGATGTGCATTTATTTTAGGACGGAGGGAGTACATTGTATGGTTCACATTAATTAGTACAGAAAGTAAGCACATCTTCTACATGATCTAGTTCCATATAGCAAATATAGTAAATGGCTGCAAGACGTAGAGGAGAGATGAGAGAAGAGAGAGAAGTAGGTTGTAAGTTTACAGCCGGCTTAGAGCAACTCTAGCACGGCTCCTGCTTGAGCCCTCACTCTACTTTTTAGGGCTCAAAGGCAAAAAAATTGCCCTCCAACAGAGCCCTCGGATCCCCCGCGCACCCCTCATTCTAGGGGTGCTCTAAACCAAGCCTCAAATCACTATTTGTGGCTGTTCTTTGCCCACACTTCCTTCGCGCTCGTGACTCTGCTCGTGCACATCATACGAGGCCCGGTGACACCCCTCTCCAGCTCCTTCCTCGCCGTGTCCGTGTGCTGCCAAGCAGGAGGACACCGGCGGCTCCTTCATTGGCGATGCCCCTACCTCAACTCACACCAGCAGTTCCTTCCCCGGCGACATCCCTACCACAGCTCCTCCCCTGCGACTTCCTCAGCACACCACGTACTCGCCAGAGCCCTCCTTGGCCACGCGCCCTCCCCGGTGGCCTCCTACCCACCGGCGGGCACCTCCCGCGGCTAGTTCCTCCCCACCAGTGGATATCTCCCGTGGCAGGCTCCCTCCTCTCTGAATCACCCCATAGGATCTCGACACCGGCCTCCTCTCTGACATGCCGCCTCCCTAGCGCGTGCTGTTCTCCACCGGGGAGCCCTCTCGCCACCTGAGTCTATCGGTGTATGGGAGGCGGCGGCGTGACTAGCGAAAGTGGGGTAGAGCAACCTCGTGATGGAGAAAAGGAAGGGGCAGAGAGTATGACGAAGGGGTCCCATGTGTCAGTGTCTTAAAAAGGAATTTGAGGGCTATAATTTGAGATCTCCTGCTAGAGCAGTTGCAAAAAATAAAGCTCTTAAAAATGAGGGAAAGCCCTAAAATCAAAAGTAGGGGCCCTGATTTGAGGGCTCCTGCTAGAGTTGCTCTTAGACACAAAAACTAAGAAACTTTATGAGACAAGTGGGCCATATATTAATATTGAAGAGCTAACTATTATATGGGTTGGCTGAGAGATAGGCTGCAAAGATTCATACAGCTAGCAGCAGGCTGTATTGTTAGTCTTTGCTCTTAGTTGAAAAGTGTTAAGTCACGGAGAATGTAACCGGATCTAGTACAGGTACTTACTTTAGCCAATATGTGTTTTTCATACTAATTTCTAATGTTGTGGACCTTTTATCCTCGAACAATCTTGGTTGTACGGTTTTTATAGGTTTTCGTTTCAGCATTTGTCCAACTGAATCTAAGAGAAAAGACACTAGTAGAGAACAGACTTCGGTTTTTTATTTTAGTCTCGGCTAGAATTTGGCCCGGGAGTAATAGGAGATTTAGTCCCGGTTGGAACCACCAACCAGGACTAGAATCATCTGTGTCAATGGATAGTGCAGCAGGCTTTTGCAGCAGGGACCTTTAGTCCCAGTTTATGGTTTGTGGTTCAAACAAGGAGTAAAGGTTATCTTTTAATCCTGGTTGGAACCACTAACCAGGACCAAAGAAACCGCTGGCCTTTTATTCCGGGTTTTGACTCTAACCGGGGCTATAGGTTGATCTTTTAGTCCCGGTAGGCTCCACCAACCGGGACTAAAGGTCCCCACCTATATATACATGTTTCCATTGTCTCCCAGCCTGAGACACATCGGTCAAATCTTGGTTTTTGCTTGTTGTTCATCCGTGTTCTTGCTTGGGGGAGCAAGTTCTTGCTCTCGGCCGCTGGCTTCATCTTCAATCTTCTAAGGGCTAACAACTTCATCTTCTAATCTTTCATTGCTAATAATGTTGATCGTTTCATGCTTTAGTAATAAACATAGAAATATTCAAATGTGTGGTTTTTTAATTAGGAATAATAATGGTGGGTTTTATTTTTATTTATACATCATTTGTACATAATCTTAAACATTTATCATTTTCTAGATCTTTGTTAGCAACATTATTTCTTGCTGAGAGTTAATAATCATTAAAAAAAGTATGTGCAAAATGTTCAAGTTTACTTGGCATGCATATATATCTTGATAATTTATTTTTTATTTGTTTCTCTAATATATATTGTTGCATGGTATATTTATATGGAGGTTCTATATTTATTGGGATGTTTTTTTCAGTTCTTTTAGTTACGATAAATAGTGGCGAACCTCCCCAGCCATAGAAACTAGATTTCCACCCTGACAATCTTCCATTCGCGCCATCGCCAGATAGGGCCGTTCCACGTCACCTAGACCCATCAGTATAGAATATTTTAAGTTTTACGTGCTAATATAATTTTTGCGTATATATGTTCATTCATAACATGATTGTTGCATATGTCATATACTATAAAACCAGTCAAGCGACTAAAAGCAGCACTATGGTTGCTCGGGGTGTAGGACATCTTTGAGACGACGACTAGTGAGGTCATGAATGATGAAGGAGACGAGTGATGGACGTGCAGTCTCGGCTTCCACATCCCCATTAGGTACAATAATGAGGTGCGCCAAGACATCGTGCAGACTAGACGACAGTTGCCGACCAAGATAGGTGTCTAGATCGATGTCGTGCTGCTTTCTTTGCAGGCAATTAAGCGAATTGGCTACCGCATGCCTGATTTTTTGTCCTTAAAGATAGAACTTTTACATGAGCATAGGCTTGACGTGCCGCGAGTAAGCGAGAGGCATGCGACATTGAACCATATGGATGTGGTTAAGGATGGCAACAGGGCGGGTTCAGATCGGGTGAAGTGTCTGGCCCCCAAAACCGAAACCCAAACATAAAACCCGAACCCGTCCTGAACAACGATTCGGGTGAAAATCCATCCCCGAAACCGAAATCCGCAGATGCCCGAAACCCGACGGATTAACCAAAACCCGAGAATACTGCCGACAGAGGGAGGAGGGGGATCTGGCAAGGGCCGAGCATAGCAAGAGCACCACCGCCGGAGGATAAGGCCGCACCACCGTCGGATCTGCCATCAGCTACGCGGGAGGATGGAGGAGAAGGCCGCACCACCGCCGGATCTGGTGAGGGCTGAGCGCGGCAGGAGAAGGCCGCACCACCGCCGGCCTCCTGTCCTGCTGGATTCGCCGTTTGCTCCCAGCTCGCCGGCAGCTGGCGGATGCGGGGAGGGTCGCGAACAGGGCGCGGGGAAGGACGGCGAGGTCGCAGACTGGCGAGGCCAGCGAGGTCGCGGACTGGGCAAGGCGCCGAGGCCGGCCGCCGGCGAGGTCACCCGTCGGGGTGCCGGGTGGGTGCGGGCGGAGACGGACTGGAGGTCGACGAACTCGCGTACTGGCGAGGTGCCGAGGGCGCGGGGCTACGCGAAGGCTCGTGGGGGGGCTGCGCGGAGGCTCGCGGGGGCACGGGGCTGCGCGGCCACGCGGGGTGCGGTGCAGCGCTGCCGCCTACCGCTGCACCTGGCCGCCTCCCGCGTGGGTGACTCGTGGCCTCGTGGGGCTAGGTGCAGATGAGGGTTGACCGGTTGAGGCTGAACTGAAGGATTCCTGGTTTATATACTTAGGGAGTTAGGGTTGCTAGGTAGGCTTCTAATGGGCCGAATGTTTCGAGGCCCTGATGGATTAACCATGGGTCAAATTCACAGCCCACCCCAAAACCGCGGTATTTCAGGTATCCAAACCCGCAAACCCGTGGGCGAAAACTAGGAACCGAAACCGAAAACCGCGGACCCAAAACCCGTGGATATCTGCCCCGAACCCGCCCTACTGCCATCCTTAGATGTGGTACGTCATGTATGATATAAGAGTAATATTTGTTTATTCTTATTATTATATGAGCGCTTGCTGATATTTTTTGTTTGTCCGCTTGCATGTTTTGCTCTATGATTTCACGTATGCTACATGTGGCTTGCAGCCCATTCTCACGCAAGCTCTTAAGCGACTAGAGTATGCCTAGGACTTCGTGGAAGCGATGGCCCAGAGGACGACAGCTGACATTTAGTATTGCGTGAGATTTAGGCAGAACCAGGCTATCAATAATCCGTCAGTAGGCTACATCTATAGGATGCCATGTCCTCGGTGTTGTGAGGCAATAGAGAGTGTTGTAGTGCGGGCCTTGTATTACATAGACATTGACCATGGTTACATAATCCGAGACATACGCTACTGGTAGTGGAGACAGGCTAGGGTTGTAGCGAGTTTGTAGGATCCATGTGTTAGGTTTACTCGTACTGTTATGTTTAATTAGGTTTATTCGAACGGTTATGTGTAATTTGGTTTATTTGTATGTATATTTTAATTATGTTTGTATGCAAGTTAATTATGTCTATAGGTTTATTTGTATGGATATTATAATTATGTTTATATGGATTGAAATTTAACTCGTGTAGGATTGAAATGCATATACAAATAAAAAAATCAGAGAAACAACCAATACGAAAGTTATAGATCTCGAAAAGTTATATAATTTTGTAGCTGACAACTTTTTATTTGAAGTCATCTTGTCAAGGAAAACTATGTTCAAAATTCTGTTTGAAATTAAATTTTTAAAAAAGTTTGATTTCTCTTTTTAATCTCTGGCTAAAACTTGTAACTAGTATTTCTCCGTAATACTAACTTCAAATTTGATGATTTTTCCCTAAAATTTTCTAAATTTATGTTCTATCAATTTATTGTGTTCTTACTGCTTTTATTTTGGTCATCGTTTCATGTAAATTTGTTTTATCAATTCAAAATTTGATTCTCAAGAAATAGCAACTTCAAATAGTATTTTATAGAAGTAAATGAATTTATCTGGAAAATTCATAAACATAAAAGTTGTAGAACTGATGAAGATCTACAACTTTTATTTTGGTCATTTCTTTGTCCGATAAAGTGGTAGTGCATATTGTTCACAAATTTATAGTATAGTTATAGTAACTATAAGAGAGTGATGTAAATTTGTGAATAATGTACACTACTACTTTACCAGATGAAGAAATGACCAAAATAAAAGTTACAGATCTCGAGAAGTTACACAACTTTGTAGTTAAAAACTTTTTGATTTGAAATCATTTTGTCAAGAAAAACTATGTTTTAATTTCTAAACTTTGAAATTTGAATTTTTAAAATGTCCTCAAATGGAGAAATAACCAAAACAAAAGTTGTAGATCTCGAAAAGTTATGCAACTTTGTAGTTGACAACATTTTCATTTGAAATCATCTTATTAAGGAAAACTATGTTTGAATTTCTTAGATTTGAAATTTGAATTTTTAAAATCTAATTATAATTTATAACATATGTTATTAAACATTTAAAGGATATAAAAGCAATTTTGTATTGCAATTTTTTAGCTATATTTTTTTACTATGAATTTCTAATTTTTAGCTTATTTATGTTAAAGGATATGTTAAAAACTATTGTATGGGCAGGAAACGAAACTGCCGGGTAGGCAGTAGTTTCACGGCGCGCCAAAATCTGGCTTTAGTCTCGGGTTGAGCCACCAACCGGGACTAAAAGACCTTTAGTCCCGGTTTGTAGCCCAACCCCTTTAGTCCCGCTTGGGTCACAAACCGGGACTAAAGGCCTTTTAGTTCTGGTTGGTGGCCCACCTGGGACTATGGGTTCTACCATATATATACGAGTATTCTTTCTTCTTCCTCCCCAAAATTTCACTCACCGCTGCCGCCACGCCACGCTTCTTTAGTCCCCCAGGTTGTCGTCCGCGCCCGTGCCCTCGCCGTCGTCCGCGCCCACGCCCTCGCCATCGTCCGTGTCGTCGCCCTCGCCGTCACCCGTGCAGTTGCCCTCACTGTCGTCCTCGCCCGCTCCTCTATCCTCGTCAGCGCCTCACCGTCGTCCTTGCCCTCATCTCCGGCCTCGCCCTCATCTCCAGTGGTGCCTTCGTCTCTGGCCTCGCCTTAGTCTTTGGCCTTGCGCGCCCTCGCTGCTGCCATCAGGTGAGCAGTGCCAACCACATCGTTCTCATCCCTTCCTGCTGTGTGAAACCGAGCACTCAACAGTGAAAAATATATATCTTTTGATATAAATTTGCTTTAGTGATATATATTTGATATATCAATTTTGATATATACGTAGATAGATGCTGAATTTTGATACATAGGGTTTATTGATGTGAATTTTGGTATATATAGACTTATAAAAAAAATTGACTTCAGTGACATACATATATGAATTTTGGTATATGATAAATATTGACTACAGTGATTTGAATTTTGATAGATAGGTTCAGTGATGTGAATTTTGATATTTGTAGACTTATAAAAAAATTGACTTTAGTGATATACATTTTGGTATATGATAAATATTGACTACAGTGATATGATTTTTGATATATAGGGTTTAGTGATGTGAATTTTGATATTTGTAGACTTATGAAAAAACTTAACTTTAGTGATATGCATTTTTGTGTATGAAAAATATTGTCTCGAGTGATATAACTTTTAATATATTGACTTTAGTGAGAAGAGATGGCTGGACGTAGTCATCTCCCTCCGCCTGAAGTCATAGGTTTTAGCGGCTATGTAAAGTGGATGGGATTCGATTCAGTGTTGCTGGATGTACCATTTAATCATCGAAGCATAGTAAGCAACTCTATATATTTCCAATAAATTAATGTGTCAAATACGCTTGTATAAATATATTTTTTTGATATGTATATATATGTGGTTCTTAAATGTACCATAGGTAATTGACCCAATCATTTGGCTTAAAGAGACACACTCAAATTTTGGGTTCAGGAAGTGGTTGTTCAGACCTTTCATGTAGATAATGGTCCATTAATCTAATATCGAATTGGCTTTTCCATCGCCGCTAGGATGGGTAGAGGTATTGTACAAATCTCAGATATGAGAATAAAGGCACCCCAGCAGACTGTTGCACAAAAATATGTTGTCATTGCATGTGTAACTAAACTTCCGAATATTGGGTACACCTTGCCTACACTATCCTCCGTACTGATACAAGCAATAAATGTGGACATGCATCATAATGTTGAGGACTTGTGTGCAAGCATTGCTCGGCGAAATGATGTGGTAAAGTCGAAGTCGAACTCATAGCTTATATCTGGATTTGTTGTTATATGTTGCAAAGCTTAGTTCTCATAATCTTTTTTCTACCAACACTTACAGGTTGAGGACTATGACTTAACCTACAAATGGTGCAGTTTTGAAGCCATTCTAAACCAGACAATGTATCAATTGGGTTATGATTGAAAATATGTTTGTGAATGGCCAACACTCACTACGGAAGGATTTCAGGCAAAGCTGCTAGCGACTAAGAGGGGAGACCCACCGACTTCTTGAGCATCGTTAAACGTCGTTAGTAGACCCTGTGCTCGTAGTTGTGAAGCAAGGGAGAGTGCACTAGTTAATGCGTTGGTCTTCATCAATGATATTTTTTGATACCACATCGGTGACCTATGCTTCACCGAATTGAAAATACGAGAAAGTCAACTTCATTAGGTAGTAGTGGTGACGTACTATGTTTGCATGAACTTTGGGGAGTTCTTGGACATGTAGTGTGTAATGACTTGGTTTAAACTTGTTATGGTTTGTATAAAATTTGACTGTGGGATGGACACTGTTCGTCTAAATGGCCGTTTAAACACCGTTTAAACGGTAAACAGAAGTCACTCGTGTTGTTTAGGCCCTAAACGGTGAATTAAACAGTTGGGCCGTTTAAACCCGTTTAAACTATTCAATCCCGTCTAAACGGTCTAAACAAAATCAGATTAAACATGATTAAATGAGCTAAACAACCATTTAATCCATAATTAAATGAATTAAAGGACTACGTCTATCACAATCAACATGAAACTAATTAACATTGTAATTATATGAAGTGTTGTGGGATTTAGATTTCTTCCAACAAGATTATTTAGTAGAATATTTGATTTTTACATGTGTAAATATGTATGGGTTCTAGCAAATTTTATTTTTACCTACATAAATATATATATTTTATTGTTATTGTACAAAACCGTTTAACTCCGTTTAAACGGTCTAAACGCTAAACGAAGGGTGACCGACTGTTTACCGTTTAGCGTTTAGGAAAATATTGGGAATGGATTATCATTGTAATATATATACAACTTCTTACGTAATTAGTTTCACTCTTAATATGTGCGTACAATATTCAATGCACAGAAACTATAAAAGAAAAGAAAAGAAAAGAAAAGAAAAGAAAAAAAGAGACATTAATTCCCGGTTGGTATGAAGGTCTCATACGTGGCGGCGCCTAGAGCCCAGGCTGAAGCCACCTTTATCACCGGTTGGTATTACTAATAGGGACTAGAAGTCCCAAATCAAACCTCGGTTGAGGGGACCGGGACTGAAGGACGGACCTTTAGTCCTGGATTGGCAATCCTGGTTGGAAAACTAGGACTAAAGGGGTTTCTCAACCGGGATCGCTATCGAGTCTTGCACTAGTGAGAGATGTTGTGATGTTTTGTTATTATTTCTAGGAAGAAGCTAGTCTATTTTTGGGCTTTTTTGCGACTAGTCTATTCTTGGCCTTGGAACTATCACAATTAGACAACTTTGGCACATTTTTATCTGTTTTAGTAAAGATATGATAAGAGAAACTATAAAAAAACAGAGCTAAACTAGAATATATCAAACAATGACTTCTAGCGGTGTTGGTTTGGCTGACACTTCACGGGCAACATAAGTAAAGAGAAAAACAAAACAAGGCAGAAGCAGTATCCTCTTGGCTGCCATTAATGCCACCCTTGTCTGCCCCTGCTGTCCCCTCCCTTCATTTGCTTTGTAGCAGATCCAAGGGCACAGAGTCAGGCAGTCAACAACCACTAATGCAGTGCAGCAAAAGACGACTCTTTCGCTTCAGCAAAGGGCCAGTTTAGTTTCCAAAAATTTTTCTAAAAATTTTCAGATTCCTTGTCACATCAATCTTTGGACACATGCATGAAGCATTAAATGTAGATAAAAAATAAAACTAATTATACAATTTAGTTATAAATCACGAGACGAATCTTTTAAGCCTAATTAGTCTATGATTGGACACTAATTACCAAGTAACAACGAAAATACTATAGTTTGCCACAGTAATTTTTTGCAAATTTTTTTGCGAACTATACAGGCCCAAAGCTACCTTAGCTTGCTGGCTCGACCAAAAAGCTACTGCCCCAATGTCTACATTGCCTGATGTTACTAGCCCCAGACTGTTGTTCGACAATCTCATGCGTCAACTATTTGGTATTTGCTTTTTTTAGCCTTACTTTGGTACTAGTATCGTGTCCGTGCGTTGCTACGGGACAACTAAACGTTTGTATTAAAAACACGCAGATTGCATGATAAGATAACAATACTATAAAATTAAATAATAACAATAAAGTGACATTTAATCCAAAAAAGCAAAGTTCGTGAAATTAACACAGCCACGAAGATCGTGGTGTCGCAGGCTCACAAACTCTACTGTATATACTTTTCCGTGATGCGACGTCCTGTTCGCTTGGCTTATAAGCCGTACTTTTTCGGCTAACGAACAGTATTTTTATCTCATAACAAATCAGCAAACAGTACTTTTGGCCATGGCTTTAAAGCCAAGCGAACAGGGAGTGTTTTATATCGGTAGCAAGAAATCTCTGATATCCATTTCTTTCGTGCACCAATAAATCTACGAATAAGTTCTACTGCATCTTCGTACCATCATGTACACATATTCGAGTATATATGCAAATATTAGTGCTTATCACAACCAGTGAAGAGCAATAACTATTTGGATCCAGAGAGCTAACAGTAGTGGTTGAGTCTTCTATTATTGGTACAGTCAAGATGAATAGAATTGAAAAGAAATAAAATTATTTATAATTGGCACAGTGACCAGGTCTCAGTATTTAGACAGGACTTAAAATTCAAGCAGCCATTCAGCCAAAAATGGACGTAAGAGGAAAATCAAAGTATATACATTACTGATATTATTTTACCGATGCATGCACGAAACAGCAAAAAGAAATAAGTGCCTAGCAAGTTCTGCTTCTATATTAAGAGAATTGTAAGCCAAATAGTTCACAAATGCAATTGAACATACTTCTTAATACAACATACTTAAGCAGCATGACCTCTCCCTCCATAAGTAACTAATGCTGATATACAGACCATTTACATATGGACATGCCAATTGAATCCTATCTTAGAGTTCTACTGCAGTGCACTAAAAATTCTATCTAGCAAAAGAGGGCTCATGAAATTCGCATCTGAAAGAGTGATACGATGCCCTTGCGGCAGCGCCTGGAGCAGTTTATTATGCATCCTGTGTCATGGTGAGTGCACGATGCAGGCACAAGGCAAGCATCAGGCCTTGAGAAACAGAGGCCAAATTGAGTGGGACTGTGGGAGGTCGTCCTCTGCCAGCAGCGACACCTGCATCGCACAACACATGCTCAACGGTTTGTGGTTTATGTCAGTTCATATGCTTCTTTCTTTGGTAAACTTGCACTTGGAACCACCACATAATTTGAAACACCGCAAGGGAAAGCTGCTACAGCACATGGATGCACCTCGGACATGGTACCAAACAGCACCTTTCTCTTACCAATTTCCCCTAATTCTTGTTGGTCCCTGTCCACTCCTGCTGGTCTGCCGACCAGCTGTGGACCACCGCCGACCACTCTAGGAAGTCTGCTGACCACCCTTGCTGGTCTGCCGACCTGCTATCGACCACCCTAGAAGGTCTGCCGACCACTCGACATAGGTGAACAGCAAGCTACCAAGACACCCACGTACACTGGCTGGAGGTAGAAGAAGACCCTGAGCTCAACTCACACACACAGCACACAGCAGCTCCGAACAGAGCTGTGAACAAGTGAATCACAATTGAACTACTCTTTTCCATTGCATTGGCATAGGTTATATACAGGTGCTGGTACCTCTACCAGGTACACGGTTGTTGGTGAGTACACCAACTACCTACTCCTAAGGTACAAGTAGTACACCTACTACAATGTCCTCTAGGACATGGCTGACATCAGCCCACTACAAGTACATGACTGATGTACTTCTACCAACTATGGCCTAAAGCTTTACTAGCTACTGCACAAGAGATGGATAGCCATTCTAGCCCAAAAAGTCTTGGCTGCAACAGGGAGAGTGATGGGAGGGGAGCAGCAGATTATGTCTTACAATTCTCAGTTCTAAATATGTTGAAAAAGCTTACATACAGTGACATCCATGTGAGGAGAGCTGACAAGTAGTTGTTTATATACAAAGCCATCCCAGCTCTATAATTTAATTAGTTTAACTTATGACTTGTGCTCTCTGCATCACTGCAAACTAAGGAAAGATCGTGTATTATTTTCAGAGCTCTGAATTCAGATGCGTGTTTTGAATGACAGGGTTCAGAAAATCAACAGATGACATATGAACACCCTGATGAACAGTCCAGCTCTAGGGGAAAATCCAACAATATTATAGACTACAATATTATAGAGCTACTGCCCTAATGACTTAACCTCAAATGAAAATGTTCTGTATCATCTCTTGTTGCTTCTCTGCTACCACTCTTCCAGGTTATAAGCAAGAGCTATGTGACTTGCTTTTCATTGATCCAAGGGGCACTACCAAATCTTCAAGTTGAGAGTGCTCATTGGTTCAAGTATATTGGGAAGAGAAAGCTTCAGGTGAAGATATCTTGAGGTTCAGTGGATACTCCTAAACTCTAGTCATCTTTCTATCAAGCTGTTAACATCACACCTGAATTTACCTTCCTGGCTCATTGTTGAATTGGATTAGACCAGCAAATAGCTTTCACAATTTGCAGGGGCAACCAACAAAAAGATCATTGTACCATAACCCACAACCATGGACCCATATGCAAACACCAAAGATTTTACAATTTAGACTGAATTGTACCATGACTCACAACCACAAGCACAACAAACTATATGGACTTTAGATTGTGGCACTGTGCTGTAGAGCACAAGGAGGAAAAGAACTATTTTTTAATAATATCTGACTTACTTTTTTGCCAAATCAATCACTTAATCAGTACTACTGTAAAGATGAGTAATTGGGCAGTCATAATTCAGAAATTTAAATAAAAACAACTAATAAATGATGGTGTGAGATGTGTTAAAAACAATTGATTGCACAATACTACATCCAAAAAAAAACAAGAAGTGTTTGGGTTTCTGGCTGCTTAGTGCTTACCTAGAAAGTCATGGTCGATACACAAACTGAAGGTGATCGATCGAGGACCAATGAAAGATAGCAAATAAAATCGAGAGAACTTCAGAAGATGAACAGCTCAGTGAACAACTACTCAGATCGACAGAGAGACCTGCATGACCAAATTAGTTTGCATTACCTAAAACAAAAGCTAACAGTAATTAACACAGCTATATCAAACTGAAACACAGAAACTTCCCGTCTACAACAAAATTGAGTTTGAGACCACTATGTAACAGTGCACGGTGAAATTACCTGATCAGTGCATGGCGAAATTACCTGAACACCGGGAGCTCGGGATCGAACTGACTGCCAGCCTGCCAGGCACCTAATGCATCACGAACTGTAGTTGGTATGGTCTACATGATGCCAGAGGCTACAAATCTGCCATCTGATTACAAATAGCCAAAAAACTACGAACTGTGTTTGACATGGACAAACCTGAGTTTCCTAGGACAGCTGGGCGCAATGATGCAAGATTCTTGTCACCTACAATGCAAAAATTATGAATAACCTACAATGCATTATTTAATCTACAATGTTAAAATAATGGGAATCCCCATAAAAGGCTGGTCTGATAGCATGCATTGAACACAAAGAGTAGAGTCTGCTAACATGTGAGGAAAGTGTTAAGGATCACATGCACGCAGATTTTGTAAAATTGTAATGAACAAAAAAAAATCATTATCAATGAATTCTCAAGAGCATTGTAAATCATTGTCAATTTATCCTAAACAATGTTGTGTACAGGAACTAACTTTGTAGTTTCTGATGACCAAAGATGGATGAATACTTGATGTCACCGTAAAATATGATTAGAATGTGCTTCTTGTAAACTGAGAAATATAAAAATACATAATCTCTCAATATCCAAAATCCAAAATAAATAAAAAGCTTGACCGCCACTGCCATCTAGGTGATGTCCACGTCTGACTTCATCTGCAGCAAGCTCACACCCTTAATTCCTCTGAAATTCGTTCTAATGCACAGAATTTAAATATATATAAGACTCCACAATCATGAAAGAGAGAAAAATCTCTAAAAAATGACTACTCAAGATCAGTATCTGAAGAAGTAAAAATCCCAGGGTCATTTGCACAATTCCAAAACATCCTGAACAAAAGGGAGTGAGGGCAAACCTGGATCTTTTGCTGCTGCCTCTCCAATGTCGCGGCGAGGAGGGAGTATAGGAGAAGCGCAGTGTCACTGCCGCATCGAGACAGGAAGATGAGGACGGGGGTACGCCCTTTAGTCAACGGCGCACGACTCACAAATCAACGGTGGAGCGACGAAGGCGCGTCCTCTGGTCTCGGCGGTCTTTCTCCTTGTCAGCGCTCCGTCTGCCGCGGATCGGGGCGGGTCGAGGACTATGGCGCGGGCGAGGACGACGGCGTCGAGCGAAGGCCTTCTTCTTCTAGGCACGGCCTTGCGGCAGTGGCGCAGCTTTGCGGCCGGGAGGGAGAAGAGGCGACGGTGTGGGCGAGCATGGGCGTGAACCTCGGTGGTCCTTCTCCTTCTCGGTGATCCGTCGACCGCGGATCGGGGCGAGGCGAGGGCGACGGTGCGAGCGAGAACGGCGAGGTCGAGCTATGCTTCTCGGTGGTCCGTCGGCGGAGCGGGGCGTGTGCGTGATTGGAGGCGACGACGGCAGCGTGGCCCTGGCGACAGCGTACAGGGGCTGGCGGCGCCGTGGGATTAGGTGCGCCCTGGCTATTGATTGGAGATGAATGATGACATGTAGAAGAAATTTGGGCGGTAGAAAAGGAAGTGGAGGATTTGATTCCCTTTGACATGCATGGTTGTTTTTGGAAACGCCAAATAAAAGGACGTGCGGGATCTCAGGGGAGTCGCGGTATCGCACGAAGAGGGGCGTAGAGACGGGATCGGAAGAGGGCGGTAGGATGGTGAGGCTAACTTTTTTTCCCACGAAGAGGTTGTCTTACTTTTGTTCTTTTTTTTAACATGGAATTGATCTCCATTACTCAGAACTTGACATCAAATCATTGGCTACAAGGACGTTAATACAAGCTGGAATGCTATCCTTGATCGGACTAGCACCCGGACACAACTTGGCCCCGAGGCCAGCTAGGCTATGAGCGACCAGGTTACAAGATCGTGGCCTAAAAGCTATACTGCTGATACTAAAATTACAGAGCAAACTCTCTTTCAACTCCCACAGCAGTCCGCTCGCCGAACTTCGATCAGGTACCTGAGCTTTGATAGCTTCAACCACTGTCATGGCATCAGTCTCTAAAACCACATTCTGAATCCCCATTTCAGTTGCCCTCTGCAATGCCTGTAAGCAGGCAACAATCTCCGCATGAGATGCTTCAAGCACTTTGTCCAATCTGCTGTATCCAGTGCAAATGATTGCACCATCACATCCCCTCATCACATAGCCCCAGCCACCGGTCAGCTGCTCCATGGTGAAAGCACCATCACAATTGATTTTTACAATGTCCGGCGAGGGTTTGGTCCAGCCTGGTTTCTTTCGATTTGGGATAGGTTCAGTAGACGTCAGTTTCAGAGATGCCCATTCTTTAGCATAGCACCTCACAAGCTGTGCCAACTGTTCCTGTCTCCTCTGTGTCTCCCCTTCCTGAACTCTGCATCTTTGTGTCTCCCCTTCCCGAACTCTACATCTTTCAGTCCACAAGAGATACAAGAGTGTGATCACTCTCCTTTGCACACTATCTTCCAGTTTCAGAACTTCCCAGACCAACTCCATAGCAGAGAGGGGTTGTGCTAATTTTGATCTCACATCTTCCATCTGCAAAGCTGCCCACACTCCCTTCACACACTTACATTTGAAAAAAAAGATGGCCACCGTCTTCATCAAAACGACCACAAAGGACACAGCACAAATTTTCTAACTTGATGCCCCTGCGTTTTAAGTTCACACGCAGAGCTAAACTGTTTATGGCATAATCTCCACATGAAGTGTAACATCTTCTTTGGACAGTCGACTTTCCATAAGCGTTTCCAAATCTGATCGCCACCAGCAAGGCTAGCAGAGGAGGAACCTGACTGACCATTAGTTCTATTCTGATCTCTATCTACAATGTACACCTTGTAGGCTGACTTAACAGAAAAAATTCCGTTCTTGTTATAGTGCCAAGCCAACATATCATCCATCCCCTCATGGACTGGGATACTGAGGATAACCTTGGCATCTTCATGCCAGAGAGTTGCACGGACCAGCTCTTCATCCCACCAACCAGTAGCTGGATCAATCAGTTCATGTACCCTTGTTAATAGACTGCCCCCTCTCGGTGTGTACGGCTTTCTTGAACTATCTCTTGGGATCCACTCATCAGTCCAGATGCAGGTGTCCATGCCATCGCCAATCCTCCTGATCAGCCCCTTTTTTTAGAACTGCAATCCCAGCTAGGATGCTACGCCAGGTGTAAGACATATTGTGTTTGGGCTTGGCATTCAGGACCTTCCCATCTGCAAAATATTTAGCTTGCAGCACTTGAGCACATAATGAGTTCGGATTCATCAGCAGCCTCCAACCTTGTTTTGCCAACATTGCCAAGTTAAAGCCGTGTATATCCCGAAAGCCCAAACCACCATCTCCTTTGGCCCTTGTCAGCTTCTCCCAACTAAGCCAATGCATTTTCTGGTCATTATCTTGTTGGCTCCACCAAAACCTGGCAACTATGGTACTGATCTTGTCGCATAATCCTTTTGTCAGATCAAAGCATCCCATTGCAAATGTCGGGATAGCCTGAGCCACTGCCTTAATCAAAATTTCTTTACCTGCACGTGATAGCATTTTTTCCTTCCAACCCTGAATACGCTGCCATATTCTATCTTTCAGATACTCAAAAGTTTTAGCCCTGTCATTTCCAACATTGACTGGAAGACCCAGGTAACGGTCATTCATTGCCTCTGTAGCAATCTGTAGTGTTTCTTTGACATCACGCCGGTCTCTGTCACTTGTATTCCTACTAAAGAGTACGGCCGACTTCTCTTTGTTTAGAGTCTGACCTGACACGCTTTCGTAGGTCTGGAGTATCGCCCGCAAGTGCAACGCATTTTCTTTGTTGGCACGAATTAGGAGTAGTGAATCGTCCGCGAACAGGAGATGGGATATACTCGAGGCATTTGGACAAATTCGCATACCCCTGATCGCCCCATTCCTCTCTGCATCCTTCAGTAAGGCGCTGAAACCTTCAGCACACAGAAGGAAAAGGTATGGAGAGAGAGGATCTCCCTGCCTCCTCGCTGTGGCACAAAACTTTCAGACAAATTTCCATTTACTTTCACTCTGTGGGACACAATGGACACACACTCCATGATTAACTTTATCCATTCCGAGCAGAAACCCAACCTATGCATCATCGCCTCCAGGAAAGACCACTCAACACGGTCATACGCCTTACTCATATCCAACTTGATAGCCGCCCACCCAGCTGCTCCTTTCTTCTTTCTCTTCAGATAATGAGTATGCTCATATGCTATTAAAATATTATCCGATATAAGACGTCCCGGAACAAAGGCGCTCTGATTCGGTGAAAGAATCTCTGGTAAAATCTTCTTAAGCCGATTCGCCAAGACTTTTGATATCAATTTATATACCACATTACACAAACTGATGGGGCGAAGATCAGTGACCCGCTCCGGGTTCTGTACCTTTGGGATCAGTGCAATAATTGTTTCATTCCAGTGGTCAGGCATAGGACCTCCTCTAAGCATCTCCATCACCTCCGCTGTTACCTTGCCACCGACTATGCTCCAGAAATGTTTATAGAACAGAGCCGGCATGCCATCTGGACCAGGAGCCTTCATGTCACCTATGCTGTCCAGTGCTATCTTGACTTCCTCCTCCGAAAATTCAGCCATGAGGTCATTGTTAATTTGTGGTGTGACACAAGGCTGAACTGTCTGGAGCAGCTGTTGTGCATCGCCCTGGACATTTGAATGGAAAAGCTGTAGAAAAAAAATTAGTAATAAAATCCTGCTTCTCTACTTCTCCTTCCACCCATGACCCAACCCCCAACGCCATTTTGTAATCTTCCTATTCTATTTCTCCTTCTCCTCTCGGAACACGCCGCGTGGAAAAATTTTGTATTTCTATCTCCTTTCTCCAACCATTTAGTATGAGACCGTTGTTTCCAGTAGATATCAATTTGCTCTTCAATCTTATCTAACTGGAAACGAACAGTAGCCTCCCTCGCCACTCCTTCATTTGTTAGAGGACTACGACGACAAAGCTCCAACTCCTTTTTTAGCTTCTTTTTTTTGTTTCTCCCAAGCTCCCAGAACATTAGAACTCCAGGAGTTCAGTCCTCCCGCCACCTTTCGGACAAGCTGGTCTACTTTGCACAGACCTTCCGCGACCCCCTGCTCCCAGCCTTCCTTCACGACCTCCTCGCACTTCTCTTCCTCCAGCCACCCAGCTTCAAAAGAGAACGACCGCGCAGCCCCTGGTCCTCTCTCTAGCGGCCGGTCTGTTATAATTATCACCGGCCGGTGGTCAGAATGCCGTGGATCCCCATTTTGGACCACCACAGTAGGGATTTTTTGTCTCCATCCTTCATTTGCAAGGGCCCGATCAAGCCGCTCCCTGATGTACCCAGCCGCCCTCGTCTGCTGATTGCGCCAGGTGAAAATGTCTCCCTCGTAACCCAGATCATGGAGGTCACAAAAATCAATAGCTTCTCGAAAGCTATCCATCTGAGCCTGAGGCCGTAGGCATCCCCCTTCCTTTTCATACTGAAAGAGAATTTCATTGAAATCTCCTGGATAGAGCCACGGTCTATTTATTGTATCTAACACCCGCAGATCTTTGAGGAGAGTCCAAGTCCTGTGCTTTGCCTCAGTCTGTGGAAACCCATAGACTCCAGTGAACCTCCATACAAAACCATCCACCTCCTGCACATCCACATCAATGTGGTTATCAGAATAATTCCACACAACCACATCAATCCCCCTCCTCCACGACACTGCAATCCCCCCCTTTTCCAACACAACCTCTCACCACCATGTTTGCTGGACCCAACAGCCACTTAAATCGCTCCATCCTTCTCTTGTCTAGCTTGGTTTCCGACAAGAAAAGAACATCCGCCCCCTCCGTCTCCGTCTTCTGGAGTTCCAGAAGACTCCTAACTGCCAGGCGGTTGCCCAGACCCCAGCAGTTCCAGGCAATAACCTTCATTGGGCATCGCAGGACTGGTCCACCGGCCCCACTGACAAGTGTAATTCAGACCGCTGCAACTCAGAAACACCTGCTCCCCTAGCTTTTTTTTTTTGTATCAGCCACCTCCTGCATCTCCTCATCCTCCAACCCTCTCTTCCCCAGCACGTCACCACTCTTCCCCTTTCCCCCTTTCTCTGCACGATCATGGTTGATACGCTTAAAGCCTTTTTTATTTTTTTTTGCTGCTGCCACCCTTCTTATCACCCTCTTTAGCGCCTTTCTCATCAGTCATGGAATCGGCCTTCTTATTCTGGCTCTCATGATCTTTCATCCAACTACCGAGCTGCTTTGATGGACTCTTTACTTCTTCCCCTTTCTCTGTTGGAGCTGCATCCTTCTTCCACGTTAGTGCATCACTCCCTGATCCCGACGAAGCCCAGCGACCACCGCGGCCATCCTGGGAGCCACTACTACCTGAGCTCCCACTCTGCTAAGGACCCCTCGGCCTAAACCCCTGCGACCTTCTATCCTCAAAAATCTCTCCCTTCCTCCTTTCCGGGATGAAACGGAGGCTCTTCGAAAACTGTTGCTTCTCGCCTTGCTCAAGCCAGACCTCGCACTGTTTATCCACATGGCCAATGCGACCACAAACATAACAGAAATCCTTGAGGAATTCATATGCAAAAGGACACCATTTTTCCTTCTCTGTCGTGCCAACCGTCACCATAATCCCCCTCATCAGTGGGTTGCGAATATCAATAATCACCTTGATTCGCAGCACCCTGCCCATCGCCAAGCCATCATCCCCAACATCCACCTCCTTGAAAACACCAATCTTCTCCCCTAAAATCGCTCATGTCTCCTCATCCAGCATCCCAATAGGAAGGTTGGAGACACGCACCCAGATCGGCACATGATTGAAGTCCATCTCGTCTAGGGTTTTAGCCTCATCAAAATCTGTCATCACCACTAAGTCTTTGGAGATCATCCAGGGTCCATCCTCCAACGCCCTCCGTTTCCCTGTTGGTTGCAAGAAAGTAACGAGAAAATGGTTCTCCCCCAAATCCTTGCAAGTCACCCCTCTAATTGGGCACCACACCTTTCCCAGGGAACGCTCTAGGGTTTCTGGCGAGATCAGACGATCCGTCAGGACTTTCCCTACCGCCTGTGGTTCCTTGATCCGGGATTTGTGACCACCACCATTACCACCGATCTGCACGCCGCCCTTCTCCGCCTCTGACAGCTTCAGCTTCCCCATCAATCCTTCCACCCCCTCCATCACCTCGCTTGGCACCACTGCCCCGATCACCTCCAGGAAAAAGAAACGGAAACAGCAGGAGGCGGCGACGACTACAAGAGGTTAGCAAGTTTGGGTTTTGGACTCCGATCGCCGGAGAAAGGACGTGGACACAAGATGAATAGGACGTGGAAGATCTTGGACTGATCACAGGATGAGATCAGATAAAAAATCTGGGGACAGAGGGGAGGAAGAGAGGTATGTGAGACCTAGTCGCCAGACCCTCCTCGAGACGCCTAGGAAACCCTAGGTGCCGAGACCCGCTCTGCACTTGTTTACTTTTGTTCTTTTTAGTTGTAGGAGATTTGCTGCTTGCGGTCAAATATCAAATGTAGGAACTACCTATAAGCCAGCGAGGGCAAAGACAGGAAGGTAGCGCCCATGCGGTCTGTATCTATGATCCTGGCCCATCAAACATCGACAACCAGCCCGGCCCATGATGTCATCCCAGACACCACGAATCTAGGTGGCCACACGCCCACACCTAGGGATGAAAACGGATCGGATACGAACGGATATCACTGATATTACATTTGTTTTCATATTTCAGTCCGAATTCAGATTCGAATACGGATGGATAGGATATGATTGGATATCGACATCATAAATATGCGATTTCAGTATTCGGATACGGATACGGTATCGGATGTTGAATATCCAGACTCGGATACGGACAGATCTGAACCCATCTGAAAGGATCAAGATGCCCAAGAGGGGGGTGAATTGGGCTTCTCTAAAAATTAATTGCAAGAATTAAATCCTACAAGTCAAACTTCACCTCTAGTTCCTACTAGTGTTCCTTGTGATTCTACCGATAACAGTTTTGCACCCTAAGTTCCAATCCTAGACTAGCATGACAATTCTAGGAAAGGTAAACAAGCAATAAAAGTAATACTCGAAAGTAAATGCTTGAAAGTAAGGGTTAGGAATACGGCGATGTTTTGCCGAGGTATCGAAGAGTCGCCACTCCCCACTAGTCCTCGTTGGAGCACCTGCGCAAGGGTGTAGCTCCCTCTTGATCCGCGCAAGGATCAAGTGCTCTCTACGGGTTGATTCTTCGACACTCCGTCGCGGTGAATCATCCAAAACCGCTCACAACTTGAGTTGGGTCACCCACAATCTCGTCGGATGATCACCAAACTCCCAATCACCACCAAACCGTTTAGGTGATGGCGATCACCAAGAGTAACAAGCTAGAACTCTCACTTGACCACAACAAGCCTAATGAGAAGATGGATGCACACTTGCTAGACACTTATCACTAGTGAGGAATCACAAACTTTGATTCTCAAATCACTATCCTCACTAGGGCTCTTGCACAACCTTGCACTTCAAAAGTATTTCTCAGCTGAACAAATGAGCAAGAGACCTCTAAAAGAGGTGGAGGGGATGTATTTATACACCCCTCAGACAAATCCAACCGTTATCTGTCGAATCAGCAAAACACATACTGACCAGACGCGCCGGTCGACATGACCGGACGCGCCGGTCAAGTGTAACGGTCGAAAACCGAAGTTAGCGCTGAGTGACCGGACGTGCCGGTCAGAGATGACCGGACGCGCCGATTAGAGATGACCGACGCGCCAATCAAGGATGACCGGACGCGTCCGATCATGCAAGAGCTTTACTGGAAATTTGACCTGACGCCGACCGCGTCCGATCATAGGTGACCGGACGCGTCAGGTCTCCTTGGGACCTTACAGGAACATGATCGGACGCGCCGATCAGTTCACAGTCGCGTTCGATTACGCTGTTTACCCTCTGGAACACGTGTCAGCCTGACCACCGCGTCCGGTCCTCTCAAGGACCGCATCCGGTCAGTCAGTTAATAACACAGTGACATGTCAGTACTGACCGGACGCGTCCGGTCATAACCAGGAACGTGTCCGGTCATAGGTAAACTGCTTATACGACTTCAAAACACGACGCAACTTGAACCAAGTTGCTTCCAACTGAACTTTGAGCTTTTCTAGAGCTACCTAGTGCTATGTTTGACAAGTGTGCACCACACCTAAACAAAAGACTTACCTAGGTCAAGCTACTCGCTTATGCCCCCCTTTATAGTACGGTCAAAGGAAGGAACAAAGATCCTAACGACTATTTCGGATGTAACTCAACACCTTGACATCCGGAACTAACCGTCCTTAATCTCGATCGTTGATCCTTTGAAAACCGAAACGATTTCCATCAAGGGACATGAATACCACAGTGCCCAAAGCAGTTATCATCTCCATGACCTAACTTACCAACGTTTCTGCAAAACACACGTTAGTCATGGTAATAATGCGTTGTCATCAATTGCCGAAACCAACACCGGGGCCTAGATGCTTTCAATCTCCCCCTTTTTGGTGATTAATGACAACACTTTAGATTCAGAAGATATAAGTTGAGGTTTTCGATCATGCTTGGTTCACATAAGCATAAAGCTGTAAGCACAAGGGGTTTAGACAATGCTTATGTGTTCCAAGCTAACTTAGTATACTCATGAGATAAAACATGAAGAGTTAGTACGCATAAAACATAGCTCATATAAAATCGGAGTAAGGCACGGAAGCACAACCTTATGAGCTTAAACACCAATAGGTGACATAATATGATATTAAGTCTCACAAGCACACTTGTCACACAATGCAGGGCGGAAAATAAATATGATGCATGAGTATAGCACATAAAGAACGAAACCCTCTAATGACACTCCCCCTGAATCTATGCTCTCTCTCCCCCTTTGGCATCAACCGCCAAAAACTAATCTAAGGATCCGACGGGGGAACAGAAGTTGTCGTGTCTAGTGCCGAGGAGCACGGAGTGATCACGAACTGCGAAGTGTCCTCCTCAGACTCTGAACTGTCAGGCTGACCCTCTGTAGATAGACGTGGCAGAGAAGCGGTCTGGGTCTGTAGAACAGGTGTAGCAACTGAAGGTGTAGTAGCAACTATAGGAGCAGTCACTGTCGCCTGAGCCTGAAAAACACCAAGAGTGGGAGGATCTGTAGATGCAACTGAAGATGGCAGAGTGTCTATAGTGGCAGCCCCTGTCACTGGAAATGCAGCAATCTCTAAAGTCGACATGTCTGAGGTAGTCACAAAGGTAGAGTAGGACGGTGTCGGCTGTCTAGTCAGTTCACTGTATGTAGCACTGAAATCAGGGAATGCAGTGCCTGAGAGGAGATGAGGTCCCGGATGAGCTGGTGGAGTGAATCCTGTCTGGATAGGAGTGTAGCTCGGAGACTGAAACGTCTGCGGTACCTGCTGCTGGGGGGAGGTATACTGAAAGCTCGGCAGCCCCTGACTCTGAGGTCCACTAGACTGTAAGGCTGGAGTCAGGATAGATGGTGGTGGCGGTACTCCCACAGTGACAAGGTGGCACAGGAGCTCTAGGTACTGCTGCTGAGTGGCTGCCTGCTGCCTCTGCATCTTGAACTGCTATCGTTGAAACTCGAGCTGCTGCCTCTGGAGCTCGTCCTGGCGAGCCTGAATCTGTGCGAATGTTGCAGCTGAGTCCTGAGTCTGTCGCTGCATCTGGATCTCCTGTCTCTCCTGTGCCTGGGTCAACCTCTCAAGTATAGCCACCATGGCTAGATCTGAGCGGGAGGCTGAGCCAGAGCCACCGGCCTCATGGTCGTGAGGCCGAGGAGAGCGGTACCGGGGGATGAGCTGGTAGTCCTCATTTGTGCTGTCAGTAGCAACATCCTCCTCTGGATCAGCTGGCTGAGCATCTAGATCTGCTAGCTCTGCCTCAGCGAGACCCTGAACGGTCTTGTCCTGCTCAGCAGCTGTCTCTGGTACCTCTGGCCTCTGACGCTGTCCTGGGCCAGGTGCCTGCTCTCTGATCACTGATGCCCATAACAGTCGAATGTCATACTCTAGAAAGGCTGTGGTGGTATCAGAAATCTCTGCTCTAATCTCTACAGGCAACTCACAGACAGATCTAATGATGAAGCATATCCAGTGAGCATATGGTAGCTGCATGTGACCCTTGAAGCCCTCTGCCAAGGTGTCCTCCATCTCACAAAGCATAAGATCTCAAAGGTCAAACTGGGTCTGTGAGATGAGGTGATGTACGACCCATAGCTGCATACGAGTCAAGCCCTCTCTGTATCCAAGCCTCGGAAGAAGTGTCCTCCTCACTATAGCATCCAATACTCTAGCTATGGGTGTCAGGCTAGCTGGTGTACGTCGAGACCCCTCGCCAAAAGGCTCACGGAAACAGGGTCGAATCATATCAGTAGGAGGTACTGTCCAGCCGTGAGGGCATCTCGGAGGAGCAGTCTGTCCGAAGCACAACTGATGGATCTTGGTCTCTGAAGCAGGGAGTCTGAGAATCTCCCATACCCTGGTGCTGTATAACCTGCGGTCACGACCTCTGAAAGCAAAGTGAATGAACTGATGTGCTGGGTCAATCCACAGTGAGGAGTAAAACTCTCTGACCCAGGTCCCGTAGTACACTCCAGTCCGTCCAAGAAGATCTGATAGTCCAGGCAGAAAGGACAGATGCGGACGAAGCTGCTCACCAACCACCTCCACTAAAGCCTCCAGTCGACAGACTCTCTAAGGTCTGAAAGCAATCCCGCTGTCGACATAAGCCCTATAGAAATCCTCATGCAGAGGGGTGTAGAAACCCTCTGAAGCCCGGGGATCCCGCTGAGGTGGGAACCACCGAGTGACCTCAACGAACCTGAGGGCCTGGACCTGTCTAGCTGTAGCACCCCTAAGGTCAAAGTGCTCAACTGGGGGGTGACCTCGAACCCTAGGAGGTGGACGACCTCCACGGCGCTGACCCTCTAGCCTGAGAGTGACCTGAGCTCGCGTACGTCCTGAGTGACGACGCTGTGGAGTCTGAACTGTCTGCTCCTCAGTCTCCTCTGGGTCCTCCGTAGGCTGCTCAACAGGTGCATCCACTGTCTCCTCTGTGGCCTCTGTACCGAGTTGTTGACCTTCTAGGTGAAAGCGACTCTCGCCAATACGAATACCACTACTCCTGCCACCTCTCTCTGCTGCCTCTGCTGCATCAGAAACTGCCTGAGCTATCTCTGCCTCTATAAGAGTTCTCTTTCTTTTCTTGGCAGCAATCTTTACTCGCTTGCCACGAGCTACCTCTGTCCTCCTGGGGGGACTGTCATCCCCGTCACTAGGTGCCCCACCAGTGTTCTTGCAGCGAACCATACTGACAAGCGGCTATACTGAGACAAACTGAAAAGTAGCAGATGATGTACTGACACTTGTGAGGCTTGGCCTCAATCCGTATCCGTAGGCTTGGCCTCAGATTTACAACTGATCACCTAACACTTACAGCACCGACAGGACAAACTGAAACGGTAGAATAGATGGATCTACTATAAGCAACATATATTATCTAAAAGATAAGAGAGATCCTAATAAGAGCAAGCATGTAAGGTAAGATATGAAAGGACCGCAAAAGCTACCTCAACGAGCGATGATCCGATGAGCGGAAGACGATCTCGACGCGTTAGGGTTACCCGGAGACGGCGATCAAAACCCTGAACTACCGAGAGATCGACGATTGAATTAGTATTTCACCAGAAAATCGACGATAAACCCTAATCCAAGGAGAAGATGTCACCTTGCGGAGACGGAGACGATCGCGGAGACGGAAACTTCACGAAAAGTCTCGACGAATGGAATCGAGGTGGCTAGGGTTAGGGTTTTCTCGGCGGTGGGCGAGGATCTCGGAGCTAAGCACGGGCACAGAGGATGGAGCTAGGGCTAGGGTGCCTAATTTCTCTGCGGGCTCCGGCGGCTCTGGTGGCGCGGCTGCGGCGGTGAAGCGGCGAGCGCGCGGTGGTGGCGGCGCTATGGCATGGCACGGGCGTGGGCACGGGTACGGCGACGCTGCAGCACGGCACGGGCGTGAGCGCGGGCGTGGAGGCGCTGAGGCACGGCACGGGCGCATCTGCGGCTGCGAGCAGGGACGCGCGGCGGCGGCACGGCGGCTCGGCGATTCGGCGAGTACGGCGATGGTGGATGGAAAAAGAAAGAACGGGCGAGATCCAATCGTATGGTTAAAAAGGGGTGAGATCCGCTTTTCGCGTGATGACCAGACGCGGTGGTCGAATGACCGGACGCGGTGGTCGACAGAGGCGCGTCCGGTGCAGCGTCTGGTTAGAGGTTCTAAAGAAAAACTTCGGGAATGACCGGACGCGCTGGTGGACGCATGACCGGACGCGGTGGTGAAGCAGAACCACGTCCAATGCAGCGTCCAGTCCAGCGTCCGGTCGCTATAAAAAGCTCTTTTTCAAACCATTTTTTGACACGACTTCTCCCAATCAAGTTCTAATTCAAAGAGACTCAAGTAAACACCAATTGGAACCTGATATGAGTGACCTCACTCAAACCCTCAAATTTTTCAAAATATTTTGCCTTAGGCTAGTATTATTTTTAAGAAAATATTCAATAAACACCCGAGGAGCAACGTATGGCCATGTAATAGAGTTTATGAACCCTTGGGAGCTTCAAATGCTCTCTCTATTCATGGACGAACACAGAGGTTACTCAAAGCTAAACCGAAAAGAAACGACAAAGCAACAACCATGCATATGCAATGCAAAATGAGAAAGGTAGGCTAGTTGCTTGTCAAGTTTGATCCACGGTTAGGCTTTTTCACTCCTCCAAAAGGAGGGTTATCGTAACCGTGTTAGACAAGTCCTAGATGCATTGCGGGAAATTAAACGTGACATATAATACAATGCAATGCAAGGGACAACACAAGCTCATTTTTTAAAGTTACTAGAGTCAAGCACATTTAGTTCACTTCTCAACCTACAAAAGGTAGCCTCATCCAATGGTTTAGTGAAGATATCCGCTAATTGATTTTCACTTCTTACACCTTCTAGTGATATATTATTTTTAGCAACATGATCTCTTAGAAAGTGGTGGCGGATATCAATGTGCTTGGTGCGTGAGTGTTGTACCGGATTATTAGCAATTTTAACAGCACTTTCATTGTCACATAAAAGCGGCACCTTTTCAAGAACAACTCCATAGTCTAGGAGGTTTTGTTTCATGTATAAGATTTGTGCACAACAAGCCCCCGCGGCAATGTATTCCGCCTCGGCGGTGGACAAAGCCACACTATTTTGCTTTTTAGATGACCATGATACTAAGGACCTCCCAAGCAAATGGCACCCTTTGGATGTGCTTTTTCTATCAATTTTGCAACCGGCATAATCCGAATCGGAATAGCCAACTAGTTGGAATCTAGCTCCTTTGGGGTACCAAAGACCAATACTTGGGGTGTACTTAAGATATCTTAGAATTCTTTTTACGGCACTTAGGTGAGGTTCTTTAGGGCACGCTTGAAAGCGAGCACACATGCACACACTAAACATGATATCGGGCTTAGATGCGGTAAGGTACAACAAGCTACCAATCATAGAACGGTAAAGAGTTTGATCGATTGGTTTACCTCCCTCATCTAGGTCGAGATGTCCATTTGTTGGCATAGGGGTCTTGATTGGCTTGCATTCTTCCATCTTGAATCTTTTGAGAAGATCCTTGGTATACTTTTCTTGAGAGATAAAAATCCCTTCTCTCATTTGCTTGACTTGGAAACCAAGGAAGAATGTTAGCTCACCAATCATTGACATCTCGAACTCCTTCGACATCAATTCACCAAATTCCTTGCAATAATCTTTATTTGTTGACCCGAAGATGATATCATCAACGTAAACTTGACAAATGAAGATCTCTCCATTAAACTTCTTGGTGAATAGTGTGGTATCAACCTTCCTAATAGTGAAGCCCTTCTCAATGAGGAAGTCCCGGAGGTGCTCATACCACGCTCTAGGGGCTTGCTTGAGCCCATATAGCGCCTTAGACAACCTATAAACATGATTAGGATATCTAGGGTCTTCAAACCCGGGAGGTTGATCAACATAGACTAGTTCATTTATGAAGCCATTTAAGAATGCACTTTTCACATCCATTTGATATAGTTTCATTTCATGATGTGATGCATACGCAAGAAGGATACGTATGGCTTCAAGTCTTGCAACGGGTGCAAAGGTCTCTCCAAAATCAAGATCTTCAACTTGAGAGAACCCCTTTGCAACTAGTCTTGCCTTGTTCCTCACTACTATGCCTTGATCATCTTGCTTGTTGCGGAAGACCCACTTGGTTCCAATGACTCTTGCACCTTTAGGATGCTCTTCAAGTGTCCAAACTTGATTGCGGGCGAAGTTGTTCAATTCTTCATGCATGGCATTTACCCAATCCGGATCTTAAAGAGCTTCTTCTACATTCTTAGGTTCAAGACAAGAGACAAAAGAGTGATGTTCAATAAAAGAAGTAAACTTTTGAGATCGAGTAATTACACCCTTTGTAGGACTCCCAATGATGAGATCTTGTGGATGTGCTTGAAGTAGGGGTGAGTTTCTTCGATCAACCATTTGAGGAGTAGGATGGGGAGCATCAACATCTTGAGCTTGTGCCTCGGCTTGTTGATGAGAGACATGAGTATCTTCATTTTCAACTCTCTCATTCTTGTCATCATCTTGAGGCACATATGATGAAGATTGTGGATTGACAATTTGTACATCGTCTTCATCATCTTTAGGCATGATGTCTCCCACCGACATATTCTTCATGGCCTCTCTTAATGGTTCATCACCTACATCATCACAATTCTCAATTGCTCCTTGGGAGCCGTTAGATTCATCAAATTCCACATCATATGTTTCTTCAACCAAACCGGTGGCATGGTTAAATACTCTATATGCTTTGGACTTTGATGAGTAACCAACAAGAAAACCAATATCACAACATCTTTGAAACTTCCCTAGGTGTTGACGCTTCTTGTAGATATAGCATTTGCAACCAAACACCCGAAAAAATGAGACGTCCGGCTTCTTCCCATTTAGCAACTCATAAGGAGTCTTGCAAAGGAACTTTTGTAGGAAGAGGCGATTTGAATCATAGCATGCGGTGTTGATTTCCTCAGCCCACAATTTTTCCGGTGTGTTGTACTCATCTAGCATTGTTCTTGCAAGAGTGATCAAGGTCCGGTTCTTTCTCTCAACTACACCATTTTATTGAGGAGTGTAGGTTGATGAAACTTCATGCTTGATTCCAATTTCATCACAATAAGCTTCAATGTTGGTGTTGTCAAACTCTTTGCCATTGTCACTTCTAATTTTCTTTATCTTGACTTCAAATTCATTTTGAGCTCTCTTTGCAAACTTCTTGAAGCAATTTGTCACTTCGGATTTGTCATGAAGGAAGAAGGTCCAAGTGTATCTTGAGAAGTCATCCACAATCACTAAGCAATAGAGATTTCCACCCAAGCTCTTGTAAGTTGTAGGACCAAACAAATCCATGTGAAGAAGTTCTAGCACTCTTGATGTTGACATGTAAGCTTTGGTTGGATGAGTGTTTGCAACTTGTTTGCCGGCTTGACATGCACTACAAGGTTTGTCCTTTTCAAACTTTACATCCTTCAAACCTCTCACTAATTCTTTCTTCAATAGCTTGTTGAGAGTGTTCATTCCAACATGAGCAATCCTCCTATGCCAAAGCCATCCAAGTGTAGTTTTGGTGAATAGATATGTCATCAAGTTTGCATCTTCGGAGGTGAAGTCAACAAGATAGAGATTATTGTATCTAAAGCCCTTGAAAATCACCTGCTTGTCATCTATCTTTGTAACAACCACTTCATTTGGACTAAACAAGCATTGGTAACCAAGATCACAAAGTTGCCCAACGGATAGTAAGTTGAAACTCAATGAAGCAACATAGAGCACATTTGAGAGAGAGTGATCATTTGATATTGCAATCTTGCCTATACCCTTGACTTTGCTCTTTGAATTGTCCCCAAATGTGATCTTGTCTTGACATACCCCATTCTCTTCAAGTGAGGTGAACATACGAGGATCACCGGTCATGTGTTGTGTGCAACCACTATCAATCACCCAATGAGATCCACCGGTCTTGTAGTTCACCTACACACAAGAGATCAAGCCTTTTGTTTAGGGACCGAAACTTGAGAGGGACCCTTAACTTTCTCAACTAGTGACTTTGCAACCTATATTTTCTTTGGCATATTCTTGTTAGGGGGACCCAAAAACATGACTTTCATCTTGCCACATGAATCTTTTCTAAGCATGTAATGAGCATTGAAGGCAAAGGGTCTAGCATGCTTGGGCAAGGGTTGTGGTGGTGGAGTTTTGCACTCATGAGCAAAGTGACCTTCTTGTCCACACTCAACACATCTCTTTGGCTTGGGCTTTGACTTGCTTTATTGTTGTTGTTGAGCTTTGACCTTCTTCTCTTGATTTGCCAAGTAACCAATGCCACTCCTATCCATCTTCATGATGATGTTCATGAGTAGCTCACTTTGCAAATGTTGGCCTCTTGTGAACTTGCTTAGGCCGGTCTTGAGATGCTCTTTTTCTTGCTTAAGCTTCTTGTTTTCTTCAATGAGTGACTCATTTGAAACTTGCTTTTCAAGAGCCATTAACTTCTTGTTCTCATTCTTGAGCATCTCATTTTCACTCTTGAGCTTGACATACTCATCATAGTTGTCGGTCTCAACCACACTCTTGCCTTTACCGCTAGAGCCTTGCTCAAAGTTCTCAACAATCAAATCATCACATGATGTACCTATATCAATCTTAACAACTTGGTTAGTAGCATCATGTGTTTCAAGAGCAAGCTCATTAGCAATAATAAGAGTATCATAATTGATTTTCAATGTGGTATATTTCTCTTTTAGCAAGTTTAGCCTAGTGATGAGTTCACCATGCTTCTCAATTTTATCATGTTTATCTCTAAGCTCCTTGTTAGAAATTTTGAGCTCCTTGAGGGAAGAAGACATAGTTACATTTTGATCTTTAAGGTCATCACTAGTCTTATGTGCATTCTCAAGCTTAGATGAGAGTGATTCATTTTCAAGTTGAAGCTCATCATTTTCATTTTTAGTTCTTCTTATGATTTTAGAGTATTTATTCAACAATTTTACTAGTTCATCATAAGAAGGTGCATCATATTCATCATCACTATCACTATCATCATCATCACTATTACTATTTTATACCTTTTGATCACCCTTAGCCATAAGGCATAGATGAGTAGTGGAAGATGATGGTGAAGGTGGCGATGAAGGTGGTGATGAAGATATCGGTGAAGATGATGATGGCCCAATCACAAGTGCGGTGATCTTCTCTTTTTCATCGTCGCTTTCATTGTCGGAGGACTCACATGATGATTCAATGTCGGTGAGCTAATCACCAACAATATAAGCCTTGACTCCCTTCTTCTTCTTGTAGAACTCTCTTTTCTTGCCATCTTTCTTTTTATATGGCTTGTTCTTTCTTTTCTCATCTTCTTCATCACTTGAATCATCTTTCTTGCCCTTGTACTTGTTCTTGTACTTGTCTTTTGGAGGCTTCGGGCATTGATGAGCTAGATGGCCAAGTTCTCCACAATTGAAGCAATCCATTTCGGAGATTGACTTCCTTTTACTACTATTGAAGAATTTCTTCTTCTTGCCATCGAACTTGATGGCACTCTTGTTGAGCTTCTTTAGCATCTTGGTGGTCTTCCTCACCATGAGTGCAAGTGATGCATCATCAATGTCACTTTTACTTAAGCTTTCTTGCACCATCATGGCTTGGCCCTTCTTCTTTTTCTTTTCATGGCTAGCTTTGAAGGCCAAGTCTTTCTTCTTGGAAGATGATGAGCCCTCTTCCGGAGTGATGTGCATGTACATCTCATGTGCGTTGATCTTTCCCAATACTTGTGTCGGTGTTGCGGCGGAGAGATCACTTTGGTGAAGTACAGTGACAATGTGTCCATACTTCTCAACGGGAAGAACACTCAAGATCCTCCTTGCAACATCCGATTGACTCATTTGAGTGAGTCCAAGAGCATTGAGATCTTCTACAAGAACATTCAAACGAGTGTACATCTCATTAGCACTTTCTTTGGGAAGCATCTCAAAAGAATTTATTTTCTTTAAAGCAATGTGATAGCGTTCCTCACGCTCACTCTTAGTAACCTCATGGAGAGCACAAAGATTTTCCCACAATTCATGAGCGTTTTTGGCATTTCGCACACGATTGAAGATATCTTTGCCTAAGCCCCGGTAGAGTGCATTTTTTGCCTTTGCATTCCACTGGTCGTACTTCTCCTCGTCACCACTTGGGTTGGCGGGATCCCTTATAGGAGGAAGCCCTTCGGTTGCGGCTCTAAGGCACCCAACATCTATGGCTTCGAGGTACGTCTCCATACGAATTTTCCAATATGGAAAATCGTCTCCCTCAAAAGTGGGAGATGGTCCTTCCCCATTAGACATCTTGCTCTAGGCGGTGAAGCCTAAATAAAGAGCAACACGGCTCCGATACCAATTGAAAGGATCAAGATGCCCAAGAGGGGGGTGAATTGGGCTTCTCTAAAAATTAATTACAAGAATTAAATCCTACAAGCCAAACTTCACCCCTAGTGCCTACTAGTGTTCCTTGTGATTCTACCGATAACAGTTTTGCACCCTAAGTTCCAATCCTAGACTAGCATGACAATTCTAGGAAAGGTAAACAAGTAATGAAAGTAATACTCGAAAGTAAATGCTTGAAAGTAAGGGTTAGGAACACGGCGATATTTTGCCGAGGTATCGGAGAGTCGCCACTCCCCACTAGTCCTCGTTGGAGCATCCACGCAAGGGTGTAGCTCCCCCTTGATCCGCGCAAGGATTAAGTGCTCTCTACGGGTTGATTCTTCGACACTCCGTCGCGGCGAATCACCCAAAACCGCTCACAACTTGAGTTAGGTCACCCACAATCTCGTCGGATGATCACCAAACTCCCAATCACCACCAAACCGTCTAGGTGATGGCGATCACCAAGAGTAATAAGCTAGAACTCTCACTTGACCACAACAAGCCTAATGAGAAGATGGATGCACACTTGCTAGACTTTTGTCACTAGTGAGGAATCACAAACTTTGATTCTCAAATCACTATCCTCACTAGGGCTCTTGCACTCCCTTGCACTTCAAAGGTGTTTCTCAGCTGAACAAATGAGCAAGAGACCTCTAAAAGAGGTGGAGGGGATGTATTTATACACCCCTCAGACAAATCCAACCGTTATCTGTCGAATCAGCAAAACGCGTACTGACCGGACGCGCCGGTCGACATGACCGGACGCGCCGGTCAAGTGTAACGGTCGGAAACCGAAGTTAGCGCTGAGTGACCGGACGCGCCGGCCAGAGATGACCGGACGCGCCGATCAGAGATGACCGGACGCGCCGATCATGCAAGAGCTTTACTGGAAATTTGACCTGACGCCCACCGCGTCCGATCATAGGTGACTGGACGCGTCAGGTCTCCTTGGAACCTTACTAGAACATGACTGGATGCGCCGATCAGTTCACAGTCGCGTCCGATTACGCTGTTTACCCTCTGGAACACGTGTCAGCCTGACCACCGCGTCCGGTCCTCTCAAGGACCGCGTCCGGTTAGTCAGTTAACAACGCAGTGACATGTTAGTATTGACCGGACGCGTCCGGTCATGACCAGGACCGCGTCCGGTTATAGGTAAACTGCCTAAACGACTTCGAAACACGACGCAACTTGAACCAAGTTGCTTCCAACTAAACTTTGAGCTTTTCTAGAGCTACCTAGTGCTAAGTTTGACAAGTGTGCACCACACCTAAACAAAAGACTTACCTAGGTCAAGCTACTCGCTCATGCCCCCTTTATAGTACGGTCAAAGGAAGGAACAAAGATCCTAACGACTATTCCGGATGTAACTCAACACCTTGACATCCGGAACTAACCGTCCTTAATCTCGATCGTTGATCCTTTGAAAACCGAAACGATTTCCATTAAGGGACATGAATACCATAGTGCCCAAAGCAGTTATCATCTCCATGACCTAACTTATCAACGTTTCTGCAAAACACACGTTAGTAATGGTAATAATGCGTTGTCATCAATTGCCGAAACCAACACCGGGGCCTAGATGCTTTCACCCTCTAAACGAATTCGGTCTCGAATACGATAGGAAAATATCCATACTATTTCCACCCCATCATAGAAATGAAAGCGTAGATTAACTCGCGCAATATTTTTGGGTTGAATGAGATAGTCAACACATATAGTTTGGAGAGACTGCATCGATCTGTTCATGCAGTAACAACGCCAGGCCATACACGGATCCTAATCTATCTCTCTTATAAAGATAACCCTCACTAACTATTTTATGATTTTATCTCATTCCACAGCGATCCACGTCATCATCAACTAATCAAAAAAAAATGTGAGCAGCTGCACGGCATCATTTACAATTCCAATCTTTTGAATAGGTTCACAAACCATCATCGTCTATCCTTTCGTTCCACTCGCCCATCCACCTGCTTCATTTTTCTTCCGATTCCAATCATGACCCTTTAAATTCTCCTTCAGCCTCATTTGCTTCGTCTTGAGCCCTTCACAACGGACATGCCGAGGTGAGCTACGACGGAGGTAGGGCGCGCTACCTCTCCTCCGACGAGGATGAGGGTCACGACCCTCACCAGCATGAGTGCTTCGAGAAGAGGGACGCGGCGAGGCTCCAAATCCTGCACATTTACATGGTATTAATTATTGTATGGATACACTACCAGAAACTCGAGATTTCGTGAGGGGGACGTTTTTTCGTGAGAGTGCAAAACACACTCTCATGAAAATAATCGTTTTCATGAGAGTGATGTAAATCCCGCCACGAAAACTTATTTTCATGAGTGTGTTTCACACATCGTCAAGAAAATCAGCTATTTTCGTGAGAGTATTTAAATACCCCCATGAAAATGACTATCCCGTCAAGTGATCATTTTCATGAGAGTTAAAATCCACTGCCACGAAATATGGGTTGCTGGTTTTCAGTAGAAAAATAATTTCTTAAATACTAGAAATTGATGAACATGAACAAAAGTTTTCTCCTTTTAATCTGCAGCGAAATTTTGTAACTAGTTTTTCTCCCTCATGCTAACTCCAAACATGGTTATTCTTTTTCCTAAATGTTTTTAAAATCATGTTCTATTAATTTATTGTGTTCTTACAGCTATTATTTTTGTCATCTTTTCATGTGACTTTGTTCTATCAATTCAAAATTTGAATTTCAAAAAATGACAACTTCAAACGACATTTTGAAGCAGTAAATGATTTCAGCTGAAAAAGGCATGAACATAAAAGTGATACAACTCATCAAGATCTATAACTTTTATTTTGGTCATTTGTTCATCCGATAAAGCGATAGTAACATTGTTCACAAATTTTACATATCTCTCATATAGTTTATGAAATAATAAGAGAGATATGTAAAATTTGTGAACAATGTTACTAATAAGAGAGATATGTAAAATTTATGAACAATGTTACTATTACTTTGTGGGATGAAAAAATGACCAAAATAAAAGTTATAGATCTTGATCAGTTGTATAACTTGTATGTTCATGACTTTTTCAGCTAAAATCATTTACTCTTTGAAATGTTGTTTCAAGTTGATATTTTTTGAAATTCAAATTTTGAATTAATAAAACAAAGTCACATGAAAAGATGACCAAAATAAAAGTTGTAGATCTGGAAAAGTTATAGAATTTTTTAGTTGACAACTTTTCATTTGAAATAATTTACTTTCTGAAAATATTGTTTGAATTTTTTGTATTTTGAAATTCAAATTTTGAATTGTTCAAACAAAGTCGAATGGTGAAATGACCAATACAAAAGTTGTAGATCTCAATTATTTCTAAAACTTTGTAGTTGATGACTTTTTTATTTGAATTCATTTATAGTTTTAAAATTATGTCTTATTCAATTTAGAGTTCATAAATTTTTTGGAAAAAAAGAGTGTAATTCAACCCATTCAACGGTTTTTGGGCCCGCACTATGTGGCTCGATGTATTTCAGCCGTTGGAGAACCCCTGATGAATCAGACCGTTGGATCGAAAGCATAAGTATATAAAGCACCTCTTCATCCCCCAAACCCTAACCTCCTGCTAGCTCTCGGTATCCAGATCGAGACGCCCGACATCTGTTCGCAGCCTCGCTCGGCCACCCTCACCCGCCCAGGCGCCCACCCTCGCTGCAGCCCCAGACCTTCCCTGCCCTCCGGTAGCGGTCGCGCATAGCCCAGGGCCCCTCTGACGTCAGCATTTCCTGTAGCCCTGATCGATGCAAGGTGCTGAAATGGCTTCCAGTGGCAGCGCGGGGCCTGGAGCCCGGATCGACATGGGGCGTGGCCCCTCCGGCGACGCCGAGGCCGGATCCGCAGTCGGCGACCTCGGCGGCCAGGGATCCGTCGGCATCATCACGGCAACCTTCGCCCTTGTACCTTGAGTAATAATTTGTTGTATGTATCCTATTTGATGCTTTCAACTGGAATGGGTAATAACCAAGTAGTGTTTTATTTTTCATTCTTGTTGTTAATAATGATTAGTTATATTTTCTGAGGGAGTTTGTTCATCACATGTCGCTTTCCTTTTCAATTTCATTGGTAATGATAATTAGATTTGCTTATAGAGAAAAGAAGCTGCAAGACGACGGAAACCTGAAGAACATTATCTGGAAAAAAGATAAAAGATAGAAAGGTACTCATCCTTTCATTATTTTTATAACGTAACTTCTGTGTTTTTCTGATTTTAATTAATAGAATGTGGTGGCTGTGGGTTTAGGAAAACTGTAGGCATCCTTTTGAGCTGGTCCTTCTATGATTTACAGCGGCTTCAAGAGTTCCTTCCTCTGCTAAACTGCTACTACATATGGATATATCATTATATCTTAGCAATTCTCTTCTGCATATGTTCTTTTATTTTTATTAGTTCCTGCATTTCTTTGTCATGAATTTCAGATTGATTTTTTTTTGTTTTCGTATACAGCTTCAGTTTGAGTGATCCTTATCTATACAAGTTTAGTATTTCTTCCATCTTATATGCCTAGCCTGCAAAGAAAAGTTCTGTTTTTTTCCTAGATGAATAGTATGACTTCGTAGGCAATAGTTCTGACAGCCCTACTTCTATACTTGCTGCTGAACCTCAAACTATGAACCTAACTACAGTCTTTGTACATGATTTGAATAGTTTTTTTTTCAGATTATAAATATATTTGATCCTCTTTACTCTATTTCCAAATCAGCAGGTTGAAGGCCTTGGGAAAATTGCACAGACTGAATTTGCAGTTGCCATCATGAACTGAATTTGCAGCTGCCATCATGAACTGGAAATTACATGTAGGTTTATGTGCACTAGTTGTTTATCCAAGGCATTGTTTACAACTTCAGTGGATGCCCAGCACTTGTGACTTAGTGTAGGTGTATGTTGGTACACATGACATTATCCTAACTTGTTATATTGGATGGTTAGCACTATGTGCTAGAACTTATCAGGTTGGATGTCTAGGACTATGAGCTAGTAAGCCTTTTAGTGTAATGGTTGGACACTTGGATGGAGTTAGAATGTATTGTAATTGGAATCAGTTGCATATTATATATGCATGTATTGGATTTTATTGTATGTGTGTTGGATTGGCATTTGGATCATATATGTGCATTTGGAAATTGGTTTGAGATGCTCCTGTTAGGTAATTTTCATGACGGTTTTGACTCATGAAAACACACTTTTATGATGGTCTAGACATTTTCGTGGTGGTGTGCTCTCATGAAATATGTTATTTCCTGTGATTTATTGGAATTTATTTCATGACGGTGACTCTCACGAAATCTATTTCATGACAGTGACTCATGAAATACCTAACTCTCACGAAATCCATTCGTGAAGGTGAACTCTCACGAAATAACACAAAAACCATCATGAAAACACTGATGCAAACCTGGTGGCAACATTATTTTCATGAGAGTGGCTGTCACGGACTCCCGCTATGAAAAGAATCTGTGGCGGTGAACTCTCGTGAAAATGTGATTTTCGTGTGTCTATTATCGTGAGTGTAGATGCGTGACGGTGTACTCTCATGCATTATTTTCGTGAGAGTAAAGCCATATTTCGTGATGTGTTTTGCACTCTCACGAAATCTCGAGTTTCTGGTAGTGATGGGCTGCAGATGTGTGCTAAGCAGAGATTCATGTGTAAATTTTTGCATAGTGAAAATCACCCAGGCTCCTAAAACTTTTTGGTTCCGCTAATGACTTGAACATTCTGCTTGTAAATTTCAGTTTTGTTTCGTTGCAAATGTTAGGCCCTGAGGAATGCCAACATGCAGATTTAGATTACCTGATGGCTGTAGAGAGCAAACATGCCAGGTAATACAAACTCAATGCTTCCTCCCTCGGGTGACAATAGTTCATATTAGGTTGTGATTAGGGAATGTTTGTACCAAAAGAAATCCGAGTAAAACGTGTGATTTGCTTAATATATGGACCAATGTTCGATAGTTTTTAGGAGACTTTTTTTCTTCCTTCTTTTCAGTTTCAAAGAAGTTTACTTAGTTTCCTTACATCTTGGATCCCTCTCAAACGATTGGTGCAAGTCTAATGCGAGCCCTTTATTATTTTCCTCACAATAGCCTGATAGCACTGAAACCATGCATTGATACTAAACTTTAGTTTCGTTTCATGCTACTTTGATGTGCTCAAATTTCCGTTATTATGACGATTCCTCCAGTGCGTATGACCTTTTTTTCATTGGCACGTGCATGCCCCTACTTTGACAATATAAAACAATACATTCATTCACTAACACTGTATGTCGTTCATGACAAGTCTATACAAGACATAAGGTTTCTACACTATGCATCGCAGTTACAATTATACAAGGAGAATGTTCAAGTCATTGGAAAAGCAATCAGGGTTATTGGTTCATGTAACGCTTTATTATGTCGATAGTGCTTACATTACTGAATTTTCCTGCAAACGAGATTCTGCACTAAATCTGAAGGATTCCTGATAACTGATTGATTTGGTTACTACATGTAGTAAGCTTGGGAACCTTTAACAGGTGTGTCGTCCACGGCAGTGAGACAGGTAAGTGAGATTTATACAATGTAGCAACTTTGTTCTTAAATATCTAACAGGTACTATCCAACATTATAAGTGAAAATGTGACAAGGTAAAGAGTTAAAATGCAATAGTCTAGGGGAAAAAATGCTTGCATCAATATTGGTTAATGATACATGAGGCATATAGCCCCGTTCAGACAAAACCAGATGTTTCCATGTGAAATGCAGAATTAGGAACCAACAATTAACTCAAGGTTAAGATAGATTGCATGTTAGCCATCCATCAATACTATTCTTCTGCAGATTTTGAGATTAAAATTCAGAAATTAAGAATCTCAGCAGCAATGAGAATTTTTTTTCCAATGGAAAGGCAAGAGCTTTTCCATTCAGTAAAAATGGGAGTGGTGACTACCTGGCAAGCAAAACTCACAATTCTAGTGTATGAAACGAACAAGAAATTATTACTACTTGATTTTTTTATTTTTCCGCCTATGTTGACTGGAAGACTTTCTTAAGTCGTCTCAACATAGCCGGTCCCAAGCCCGGGTAAAGGAGGAGGGTGTGTTAAGGTCTGGCAAACCAACAGTAAAAAAAACAGCCACTCTCATGGATTTGAAACCCACAAGAGATTCGTTGGGGCGTAACCCTCTTAGCGACGCGCTACATCGGAACCCGGGTGTGGTGTTAAATGGGCAAGGGCCGGGTCGTCATCGCCTTAGTGGCGCGTCGTATCGTGACCCGGGTACGATGAAAAATGAGCAAGGGTCGGGCCGTCGCAACCTTAGTGGCGCGCTACATCTACGCCCGGGTGTAGTGAAAAATGAGCAAGGGTCTTCGCACTTCCCTCGACGGGTGCGAAGGGTAAGGAAGCTAGCCGAGCCAACTAGGATTCGTCTAGGTAGCTGGAATGTAGGGTCCCTAACGGGTAAGCTAAGAGAGCTAGTCGATGCAGCAATTAGAAGGCGTGTAAATATTCTATGCGTTCAGGAGACTAAATGGAAGGGCCAGAAGGCGAAGGAGGTGGAGGATACTGGCTTCAAACTTTGGTACACGGGGACAACATCGGGTAGGAATGGTGTAGGCATCTTGATCGATAGGAGCCTTAAGGATGGAGTCGTTGATGTTAGGAGGCAAGGCGACCAGATTATCTTGGTCAAGCTGCTAGTTGGAGATTCGGCTCTGAATGTGATCAGTGCCTATGCCCCTCAGGTAGGTCTTAGCGAGGGCACCAAGAGGCAGTTTTGGGAAGATCTTGATAGCATGGTTAGTACCGTGCCTATCAGCGAGAAACTCTTTATAGGAGGAGACCTCAACGGCCATGTTGGTGCGACTAATGTAGGTTTCGAGAGGGTGCACGGGGGGTTCGGGTATGGTAGTAGGAATCAAGAGGGGGAGGATGTTTTGAACTTCGCGCTGGCCTATGACTTGTTGATAGCGAACACCCTCTTTAGGAAGAGGGAATCTCATCTAGTAACCTTTCGTAGTGGACAACACTCGAGCCAGATCGACTTTATCCTTGCAAGGAGGGAGGATAGACGTGCTTGCTTTGATTGTAAGGTGTTACCTGGGGAGTGTGTTGTTCCTCAACATAAGCTTGTGGTGGCGGACTTTCGCTTTCGGGTACGTGTCCACCGGGACAAACGGGCCAAGATTGCGAGAACGAAGTGGTGGAAGCTTAGAGGGGAAGCAGCGCAGACGTTTAAGGAGAGGATGCTAGACGAGGGACCTTGGGAAGAAGGAGAAGATGCCGACGACATGTGGCTAAAGATGGCAACATGTGTCCGGAAGGTGGCTTCGGAAGTGTTTGGCGTGAGTAGGGGAGGCAAACGGGAAGCGAATGACACATGGTGGTGGAATGACGAGGTGCAAAGGGCTATTAGGGAGAAGAAGGAGTGTTTCAAGCGTCTCCACTATGACAAGAGTGTAGCCAACATCGAGGGCTATAAAATAGCGAAGAGGGTTGCAAAGCGAGCTGTGAGTGTAGCAAAAGGTCAGGCGTATGATGGCCTTTATCAGCGGCTAGGCACGAAGGAAGGGGAGAAGGACATTTATAGGATGGCTAGAATCCGCGAGAGGAAGACAAGGGACATCAACCAAATAAAATGCATCAAGGATGGGACAGATCGACTTCTGGTGAAGGATGAGGAGATCAAGGACAGATGGAGAGAGTACTTCGACAAGCTGTTTAATGGGGAGAATGAGGGTCCTGCCCTTGAGTTGGACGACTCATTTGACGATACCAACAGACGCTTTGTGAGGAGAATTCAGGAGGCAGAGATCGGAGAGGCTTTGAAGAGGATGAAGGGAGGTAAAGCGATGGGCCCTGATGGTATCCCCATTGAGGTGTGGAGATAACTAGGCGCCAGAGCGATAGTATGGTTAACTAAGCTTTTTAACCTTATTTTTCGGTCAAACAAGATGCCTGAAGAATGGAGGAGAAGTATATTAGTACCTATCTTCAAGAACAAGGGAGATGTTCAAAGTTGTACTAACTACCGTGGGATTAAGTTGATGAGTCATACGATGAAGCTCTGGGAGAGGGTTATCGAGCATCGCCTAAGGAGAGTGACACATGTGACCCAAAATCAGTTTGGGTTCATGCCTGGTAGGTCGACCATGGAGGCGATTTTCTTATTACGACAATTGATGGAGAGATATAGGGAGGAGAAGAAGGACTTGCACATGGTCTTTATTGACCTCGAGAAGGCATATGACAAAGTATCGAGAAATGTCATGTGGTGGGCCTTGGAAAAGCACAAAGTCCCAACTAAGTACGTTACCCTCATCAAGGATATGTACAGGGATGTGGTGACGTTTGTCCGAACATGTGATGGCGACACCAGTGACTTTCCAATTAAAATAGGACTGCATCAGGGGTCAGCTTTGAGCCCTTATTTATTTGCTTTGGTGATGGATGAGGTCATAAGGGACATACAAGGTGATATCCCTTGGTGTATGCTCTTTGCTGATGATGTGGTGCTAGTTGACGACAGTAGGGCGGGAGTTAATAGGAAGTAAGAACTATGGAGGCACACGTTAGAGTCGAAAGGGTTCAGACTCAGTAGGACTAAGACCGAGTATATGAGGTGCGATTTCAGCGCGACTAGGCACGAGGAGGGAGACGTTAGCCTCGATGGGCAAGTGGTGGCTAAGAAGGATACTTTTCGGTATTTAGGGTCGATGCTACAAAAGGATGGAGACATTGATGAAGATGTTAGGCATAGAATTTCAGCCGGCTGGTTGAAATGGCGTCAAGCTTCTGGCGTTCTCTGTGACAAAAGGGTGCCTCAGAAGCTAAAAGGTAAGTTCTATAGGACGGCGATTCGTCCGGCGATGTTATATGGTGCTGAGTGTTGGCCTACAAAAAGGCGACATGTCCAGCAATTGAGTGTAGCGGAGATGCGTATGTTGCGTTGGTGTTGTGGGCACACAAGGAGGGATAGAGTACGGAACGACGATATTCGGGATAGGGTTGGGGTGGCACCAATTGAGGAGAAATTGATTCAACATCGGTTGAGATGGTTTGGACATGTCCAACGGCGGCCTCCTGAGGCGCCGGTGCGTAGTGGAGTTCTAAAGCGGGCCGATAATGTAAAGAGCGGTAGAGGTCGACCTAAATTAACTTGGGACGAGTCCGTTAAGAGAGATCTTAAGGAGTGGAATATCCCCAAGGATTTAGCTATGTACAGGAGTGCTTGGAGATTAGCAATCAACGTGCCTGAACCGTGACATCTTTTGTTTTGTGCCCTTTATGTCCCTTTATGTGTCTCCCTGTTTCTCGTCTCTTTTGGGTTTCATCTCTAGCCTACCCCAACTTGCTTGGGACAAAAGGCTATGTTGTTGTTGTTGTTGTCATCACTAATTATGACTGCAGAAAACCAAATGATGCTTACATAATCAATCCTCAGAATTGTGCACATTGTGGTACAGCCTTGGAGAATTAGGGGTTGATGCATTTGTTTTACTACCAGAAAAGGTATGGTTGGGATGAGGTGCGGTGCGGTGCGGTCTCGGATAACAGGGGCAATCATGTTTTATTACTATTTCCAGAGGCGTGAAATAAGACACTTGCAGTTGTGGGATGAGAAATTATGGTTGCGGGATTGGTGTCAGATGCCTGGCTAGCTGAATATTGGATTATTATAATACGACGAATGTCGTAGCAACTGATCATTTTGCAATCATCAGCCTATTGAACTTCTTGACCAATAACAATTTAGACATCATTTGTGTGGTTTTTCATTATTGAGCAATTTATGTATGATGGGAACTCCTGGCGATTTATAGATTTTGCAAACGTACTATATTTAAGGCGCGTGACAGCCATAACATTTTAAAATAGAGGGTTATCTTTTAAAGATAAATTTGAATTATGCGTTTCAGTGTCAATTTTCTGGTGCTTCATTGATGCTCGTGTAAAAGCGATGTTTGGCTAAAAACTAAATGTTTGTAATGATACAATACACGTGTAAACTTGAAGTATCATTGTCTTATTATTTTTCCATTGCAACGCACGAGCATTGATCTAGTCACGTGAAAAAGCTAAAATGAACCATACAGTTACTGAAAATCACTGAATGTGTGCATTACCTGAGCAGGTTACTTAAGATGGTCTGAAAGTGGAATCAGGAATAGTGGGATAATTTTCTCCCATTTGATTAATGATTTCTGACTGTGTCCACAGTTTAGTACTTTTTTTCTTTTTTATAAAATGTGCTCTGAACACATAGTTGTATCTAGAATAGTAATACAGGCATTAGAACATAGATAGAGGAACACAGTTCCATCTGGAATAGTCCACACACAAAAGGAAAAGACACCTGCTGGAGACTAAAAAAGACCCAGAACTCCTTTGCCATAAACTGCTGATAAGCAAGGGGGCAGTTTACCGCATATAGTGTTACGTCAGTATCCATGCATGTTTAGCTTAATCCCTTCTGATGAGCATGAGTTTTTATGCCAGTGTAGTTGAACAACAAAAGTTTACTTCTTGAAAATTAAGTTTTAGCTATATCTGTGATAAAAGGAGACTCTGAACTCTAGCATGGCATCATGGTATATGCATACTAGTCTGTGAACTTCTCAACTTCCCGTGAACTTATTTAGAAATTTATGTGTTTTATCCATTTTTCGCACATTTAGCTGAGTTCGAAGCTTAGCATTTTGATGGAAGTTTGGAAAAATCATTGTGTTCTGCTGGTCCAAAAGCTACTGATGTTTTTGTAGTTCCTTTGTGTTTTGATTAGTTAATTTACTATTCATTGAGAAATCACTTTTTTATCTAGATATGAAAGTATATTTTAGACATAATATTTAAAAGACATTTTGATGGGGAGGCGTGGCCCAAGGGCGGTGGCCTCCAGCATCAGGCTATTGCCGGCTGGAGCCCGCCTGCCGTGACGAAGATGAGGCAGAGGTAAAACGGTCACATAAGGTGAAAAGTAGGGCTGAAAAATTTTCAAAGTTGCTTAAAATATCGAAATGGCAAAATAGCGTGAAGCCCCCATTTCATAGAGGCATTCTGGCGAAGGCCACAGCGTCGATGGCATTTGAGCGATCTCATCTGGCATGAAGGAAAAAATTCCAATTTTCTCGGTCCATGAGCATTCTCTAGTGTCCGGCTTCGTGAGTTATCGTGTATTCACTGGATTCCAACGATTAGCGGAGCGATGTGGCCCTATCGGATGCTTGTGGTTTGGCACAAGATTCCATTAAGAAGACTAAGAGACAACACAAAAGACACATATGTCCTCACTTTATTTCCCAATTTGACGCTATCACCAAAATAATTAATGATGATTAGTTGATAAAGGTAAGTATTTAATGAAAAATTGTTTTCTGTCCTTAGGAGCATCCCTTATATTTGACTATAATTTTAGAATGCTTGTATACGCCATATTACATGATGAGAGAGTATTTTATATCATAAATATTAATATTTTTTTAATATAGCTTTGATCAAACTTCAAACTGTTGATTCCTCATTACATCTTTTTGTGGACATAGTGGGTTATAGATAACATGATATACTTGATTGAGAACATGGGACAACACTTAATGACATGGCAAGCTTTTGGTGTCACTTAGCTATAGACCTAGCGTATACTAGTATTTGCTGGCAGGCCTTTTTTCTAGTTCTAGAGTAAAATACACCAGAGGTTCATTAACTTTTGGGGGTGTCATTCAAGTTCATCAACTCTCAAAGTGCATTTTTGGGTACATAAACTTTTTAAGTAGTTCACCAGGTCCATACCCCTTCGCCAAGTGATTAGATCCGACGTGGCAGGCATTATCAGCGTACAACGTGGAAGAGAGAGCACGTGAGGATCTTGTTTGCACTGGTGGTTGGGTAAATTTTATAGGTGACCCTCTGGTCTTCCCTCTCTCTTCCATTCCACTTCATTTCCCCCTCTTGTCTTCAAAAGCGACTGCTCCAGTCTCAGTGAGAACTAAGTGAGGCAAAGGGGGTGACCAAGATGGCTACCGCATATCGCAGGGTCAGAACCACGACAAGCATTGCTGTTTGAGTTGGTGTCAGAGTACGAGTCTACGGTGGCTCGGGTGGACTCAAGAACACAAGAATCACAAAGATGACACAACGATTTATCCTAGTTTGGGCCGATCGATACCCTACGTCCAGCAGCTAATGATCCTTATACTCAAAAGCACCCAAAATCGGGGGTTACAATAGAGTGTACAGGAGGAAGAAAGAGATTTGGTAGGGGGTTAGCTTGGTGCTAATCCCGAGGTTGCCTTGCCGCCAGTGGAGCCTTCCCCTCGTAGGAGAGGAGGAAGATGACAGGTGCAGTGGAGGAGCTTTCGGTGCCCCTCTCTCTAGGTTGCTCTGCTCTCGGTGTTGAGCAAGAGCGAATGGATGGAATGAGGAAGCGAATGATCTATCTGGGATCGTCCTTCCCCCTCTAGGATCTGACCTTACCCCTTATATATCGAGATAGGTCGGGTACATGACGGCTTGGGGGGATGAGCCTATGCTCTACATGCGCTAGAGTCTAAGAGGGTCTTCTAGCGTCGCTCTATGGACCATGGCGATGCCGTGGAGCCGAAGAAGCCCTAGGCGTTGTCCGGCTCCTCTGTTCTGACACTCTGCATGTCAAGCTGTCTGGGCTTGGACTGGCCTCCCCCAGGTGGACCTTCTGGAGTCTTCTTGGCGATGAAGGAGGTCAGCTTTAGGGGCTGACGTGCGGGCTTGGGAGCCCCTGAGCCCCTGGAGGCCAAGGGAAAACTTGTCTTCTTGTGTCACGCCACGTGTGTGACCCTGTTAGGGGAGCGGCCGGCAAGACCACACCCAAAGTGCTGTATCGAGGAGCCCCCTGAGCCTCGATGGCTCGGAGCGTGTCATCTTATGCTCGGGCCTTGTCTAGTGTCGTAGGCCAGGTAGGAGCCAAGTGGGCGAGCCCCCAAGCCCTGAGCAGAGGCATTGGCGTACTCAGGCTTGGGCAAGTTCCTTAGTCTAAGGGTGCGCACGAGCATACCTAATGGGTATAGCCCCTGAGACCCTAGGTATTCCTGGAGGGGTCGGTCTGGGGTCTCTTTGGTCGGGAACCATATATCCCAAGACTTGACATACCCATATTCGTGATGGTGACGAAGGGCTAAATTCAATCTTCTGGTGACCGAACTAGCCATGGCGGGTATGGGTTTCCCTGACGAGAGTGTAGTGCCCTCCGTGGGGCTTCTTTCCTGGTGTGATTGGGGTGCTCGGCTATCGAGGCCAGGTGATAGTGGCGCTAACCCCTGTTTTGATCCTATGTTGCGTAGGTCCGCAATCTGAGTGAGGGTTCGGTGAACTCGTCTAAGAGTTACCAACTTTAGGCCCGAGGGCACCCTTCCTTTTTGGTCAGAGCCTGCCGTGGGTTGGGTGATCAAGAGTGTCTGGGCTCTGGCTTGGGGCCACCTGATCACCCAGTGCGCCACGTCCTACTAGGGGCTTTGATAGCAGGCCCCGATCTTCTCGGGCTAGCCTTCTTAGGGCAACCTTCTACGGTCATAGGGCGGGGCACGGGGAGCGCACCGAGCTTAGGTGAGGGGCCCTCATTGGGCCCACCGCTCAGTGGCTCCTAGCCCAACTTTGGAGAGTTAGCTGGTTTTGGGGGCGTGCCACCCAAGTGCCTGTCGATCGAGGGGTCATGTTGCTCCATCTGGGGAGCCGGGTACCCCTCGAGGCCGTCGTGGGGCCTAGATGTTTGTGGTGCTTAGATGAGCCCTTTTCTCAGCTCGGGGTTGTCGTCCCTCGTTGGGATGGGTTGTTACGACAATGGCCTTGGTGGCCAAGATTGCCGCGCCCGTGCTACTAGCGGGTGAGTCCGTGAGCACCCCAGGTTTATGGTTGTTCCGTGCCCCAGTCATGTCCCTCAGAGGGGAGATCCTCAGCTTCCTGACCGAGCCACTTGTATAGTTCCTGAGCCCGTCTGTTGGTGCTTGGGGGCTCGCTGCCTCCCTTGTTGGGTCACCACAAGCGGCTCAAGGTTGGTACTCGGACATCGTTCGAAGGTTGGTCGATTTTGCTTCTGAGCACTCGGCTGAGGCCTCTGGTGCCCAACCTTGAACATCCCTCACACTTTTAGATGCTTTGGGCAGCCTTGAAGCCTAGGGGCTAGCCTTAGTGATGAGTACTGGCCCGATCTTTCGAGAGGTAACCGGTAAGTTCGATTTGTGCAGATCTCGACGTTGGCGATCTAGCTTCAAATCAGACTCGATTCGAACCCTACAACCATTACACCACTGCTTTGTTGGTTATCAACCAAGCACAACTTGATTGACCTCGCCAAGAAGGCTTTTCCTGCAAGCGAATCGAAGAGCACAAGCAAGAAGGTAAAAACACGCAATCTAAAATTGCAAATATGAATGATGCAAATATCAATAGAGGGTTCAAGAACTCGGTTCCAAAGGACTAATCGACACAGTGGAGGAGATCAAGAACAGGGGCCCTGGATCACTGTAAAAGGATTTGTCACCACAGTTACAATGAATGATTTAGTTTCTCGATGAAAAACTAAACTCTAAACAAAACCCAATTGTCTAGTAGCGGCGGCGGCTATATTTATAGTCTAAGACTCGACCTAGGGTTGGGAACGGCCAGGGGTTGGGCGCCCACAACTTGGGCTGAAGGCCCGACACGATACATGGCCAATCGGCCCAAAAGACGGCGACACAGCGCGCTGACAGATTCTGGACGGTGACTTGTTTCAACGATTCCTGTTGATTCTGAACATATTTTAACGTAGGACCACTTGGGTTGGCTTCCTTATCAAATAAGCTTTCCATCCATATATGGATCATCGAAAACGGAGTCCGTACGCGTCCTGGGTGACCAGTTCAAGGCAGACTGGTTCTAGATTCAGAGGTGGACTCAAACTTGATTTTGGCCTCCACCTTGGTGACTCGAACCTGATAAGTTTTGGGCCTCCTTCTCGATTTGGATGCAAAAACAAGCACCGAAGCGCTCAAATTTTTGAACTTGAGCCCATATAATCCCGGTAGTCAATCGAAAGCACGAAGGATTTCAAACCAACTTGCTTACAACCAAGATCGCATCATTCAACATACAACATCATACGTTACATTTCGCAAGTAGTTCCGAAATAAGTTTACACACACGGAGTCGCAAATTATTACAAACCAAGTTTATAAAAGTAGCGGAAGCAAACGCACACCAGTTGTTTAACTACTGCCAGTCTTGTTGATCAACAACCCGCAAAAGCATCAGGAAAGTACATAAAAGATGATCACGCCCTAGTGATCTAGTCTTCGTCACCCGCAGGGTGGAGACAATTTTTGCAGAAGCCTTGGTAGAGCATATCATCTGCAACAGGAGGGAAAAAACCCTGAGTACTGGAATGTACTCAGCTAGACTTACCCGTCAAAAACCAGAAATAAGATGACACCAAGGATTATGCAAGGCTTTCATAATTGGAGCTGGCTGACATTACCATTTGCGGAAAAGCATAAGTAATTGAAACTCTTTTAACCTGTACTAGCATTTATTTTTAGCATTTACCTGTCATCTATCTTAGCACCTGTACTAAGCATGCACTTGATTATAATCAAACAATTATCATCATTATATCCAGAGCAGGTATGAATTGTGGCAACATTGTATCATTCCCTTAACCACCGGTTCATTTAATGAGATCTATGTTGCCGCTGCTCAAGTCAAGTGCTCACTAACCGGGAGCGACGGCGATTCGAATCGAATTCCTATCCAGCTGGAGGGGTATTTCTAACACTCACCGTGCAGACCCCTGCCAGGGTCGCACAGGCCACCGTTTCATATGATTCAGGAATCGCGGGTCCGAATAATGTCGCGACCCCAAGGGCGACACTCTGCCAGGTGATAGGGACTCTAACCCCCCCTTGGTCTCACGCCAATGTCCCCAAGCACATCCTTTCTCTCCTCCAAGAAGCAACCTACCATTCGATTCCCGGCCTGAATCACATTACTCGGCTTCGCGGTCGGAACGACTTATCTGGCCAACTAAGTGTTAGACTGCGTTCAACATGACTCAAGGACGTATAGTGAATCGGTCCTTAAACGACTCAGACGGGCATAGCTCCACACCCAAGACGTGAAGTGTATTGCGGCTGTACTATCGAACTCCCGCCTGGTCTCAATTTTATTTTTAAAGCATGGTTCCATCCACGATAGCCATAAAGCCACTCGTGACTCCTTCCTACATCTCGCGGATGACCGAAAATCACCCGACTTCTACCGTACTAAGCAGGGCTAAGCATTGACACGTGCCTAAACCTAATATAGGATTAAGTATGATATCTGGACAAGGACACGTACAATGCAACAAGTGTAGCCAAATGCTCCCAAATTTTGAACAGAGAGTAGCCAATTCTGGACTGTCACTTTAAACAGCAATAACTCCCAAACTACTAAGCCAAATGCTCCCAAATTTTGACACAAGCTAATTTACCAAGTTTACTACAACTTTGGTATTTACAAGTTTTCCAGCAAACACTTTTATCAAGGATCAAACCTAGAAATACTACCAGCTGTCAAGAAAACCTAGAATTGCAATGGTTAAATATTTATTTATGTGGCAAACATCCCATATTACCAAACTAATGTTACCACAAGTGCACATAGGTCACAAAAACACCAGAAAGTAAGGTTGGCCCACCTAAAATATTTATTTAAACTCATTTCTTAATTTACTTAAGTAATTAAGTGGAATTTTAAACATATATGTAAACTGCTCCTAAAATTCTACAAAAATTACAGGAGACTCTCTGACCCAAAAAGAGGCTGCTGTAAAAATTTGAACCAAATTTATTCAAAGGAACTTCCTATACAAAATTCACAAGCCCAAAAGGCTGATTTTTGTACAAATAACAAAGCATAGTAAAAAGTGTCAAACAACAGATTTCCTAATTTTCTTGGACACTCTAGGGTATCAAGACATTCTCCAAAAATTTATATGAACATTGCACATGTAGAAAAATTACAAAAATTCATTTAATTATTTCCTAAAATAACAAGATAGCATTATAACTTGAAAAGTACTTAAGCACTACTGCCCAAATTTTTACCAGAGCTAGAGCAAGTATAAATTAGTCTACCCACCAAATTTCATAATTTTGGGACACTGAAACTCAAGATATGATTTAAACAAGTTTGCATGTGATTTAAAACATATTTCAAAGACCTATTTAAATATCCCGAAAACTAAACATCACATAACCAAATCATATTTTTCTAAAATACTACACATCAAGTAGATCCTAACAAAATTTATCTCAATATTTTTGGGCAAGTAAAACCCTAGATCTACATTTTCCAAAACTTATCTAAAACTGTGACAAAATATAAAAAGGAAAACAAAAACTAAATCCAACCCTGCTACCGGGCCGGCCTGCAAAGCCGACGCGGCCCAACACTCGCGGCGTGGCCCAACTTCGCGCGCGGCCTGCTCAGGCCGTCCCGCCCGCGCGCGCGGGGGGGCTGACAGCGCGGGCCCGTAGGCCATAGAGAGAAGAGCGGAGGGGAGGAGACGGCCGCGACTCCGGCGAGCTCTAGCTCGCCGACGACGGCGTCTCCGGTGACGGGAAGATCACCGACGGGTTCCCCATGATTTTCCGCATCGACCAAACCTAGCTTGGCTGACCCTATCCCAACCTAGCTACGACGACCATGGCGACGGCGGCCCGGTGATGGCGCACGGTGGTGCGGTGGTGAGCTCCGAGCACCAAGTGGTCACCGGAGGTGCGCATTCGCTTCCCAGAGCCAAGGCGGACCTAACGAGGTTTCTATTGAGGACCGAGGCAAGGTGGAGGAGCATGACCGAGTACAAGCACCGCAGGTGGCGGTGCGTCGGTGAGCTCCGAGCGGGGGAAAAGCCGGCAATGCGCCCTTACCCTGCTCGGTTGCTCTAAAGGAGGGTTCGACAAGGTTCGGGAGGTGGTGGCGGAGTTATGGGCGTGGTGTATTGGTCGGTGGTGCGACGGTGAGCGCACACGGCGGCGGCGCAGCGCGCGGCACCACAGGCGGCTCGGTTCTCTCCGCTCGGCGAGCTCAGGGCGAGAGAGAGAGACAAAGGCGGGCTTGAGGCGGAGGCCGCGTCGTGGCGTTCAAGAAGCCCGCTCGGACCTGACCGGTGGGGCCATGGCCGGCGTACGGTCGCCACCGCGCGCCCACGCGGCGGTCGCAGTCTGAGGCCGGTCGGCCACTTCCCCCCCTGTCTGATCTGAACTGCAACATAGGCAACACCACGTTGCAACATTTGCAACACTGACCACCCCCGAACAGCAGCAGCTTTCAAGCCCTGTAGCTCTAAAACCAGCCGGAATGACGAGATGAGCTAATTAACAAAGTTGTAGCTCATGAAATTCTCTACAACTTTGTCAATATGAGCAAAATCTGAATCGACATGTTTTGGGATTTACAGAGCCAGGAACAAAATCTGTTTTTGTGAAACAACAGAAAATCAGCAGCACAGAAAAGTGAAAATTTGGCCGGCTTAGGGACTGAATCATGAATTGAGCTAATTGACAAAGTTGAAGCTTACAATTTTTACTACAACTTTGTTAATATGGACTTGAACTGGTTTTGCTTCTAAGCTAGTGATTCTGAGGGTTCAGTTCACATGACTTCACTAATTAGCATGGAAACAACACTTAGGAGGGCAATTTGGTCACTTTGGTCAACATGAACATTGTTCCACTAATGATCCTAAGTGTAATTAAGGTGTTATAAGGTATAATTAGCTACTCTACCCTTTAGTTACAGCAACTACCTAGTGTCACATGATGTGAGCCAAACAAAATTCTAAAACCAAGCACATTTGTTGCAACCACATAAAATGAATGATGCATGCTTATGCTCATGCAAATGCAATGCAATTATGGAGCTAAACACCTGAGGTGTTACAGCCCTCCCCCCTTATAAAAATCTCGTCCCGAGATTTGGAAAGCGTACCATTTTTCATAGAATTCCTTATAACCATCCCGCAAATAGTCTTCCCGTTCCCATGTAGCGTCACTTTCACTACTCTGATTACTCCACATTACTTTATACCACTTAACCACCTTGCTTCTAGTTACTCGTTCCTGAGTATCTATCACCCGGACTGGCTTTTCTTCGTAAGTTAAATCAGACTCAAGCCTGATATCTCCTAACGGGACTCTTTCCTCAGGGACTCAAAGACACTTTTTGAGCTGAGATACATGGAAGACGTTGAATATGGCACTCATTTCAGGAGGTAACTGGATTTTGTACGCAACAGCACCACTCTATGATCTAGAAAGGACCCACGTATCTTGGCGCAAGTTTCCGCTTAACACCAAAACATTGGACACTCTTCATTGGAGAAACTTTCAGGTAAACGAAGTCTCCAACTTCAAACTCGAGCTGTTTTCTACGACGATCAGCATAACTTTTCTATCTAGCTTGGGCTGCTGCCATATGTTTTTGGATGGTACGGACTTGTTCCTCAGCTTCATGAACAAAATCAATACCATAATACCTCCTTTCACTAGCTTCTACCCAGTTTAGTAGAGTTCTACACTTACGACCGTACAAAGCTTCGAAAGGCGCCATCTTAATACTCTCTTGGTAACTATTATTGTACGAGAATTCGGCTAGAGGTAACCATTTTTCCCAAGAACCCTTGGATGATATTACACATGCCCGCAATAGATCTTCCAAGATTTGGTTAACTCGTTCCGTCTGACCAGACGTCTGGGGGTGATAAGCAGAGCTTCTCACTAACTTGGTTCCCAGAAGGTGATGCAAGTGCTCCCAAAAGCGAGCAGTGAACTGGGGATCACGGTCAGAAACGATAGTACGAGGTACCCCATGGAGCCGGACTATCTGATTGAAGTACAACTCAACATAGTCAGTGGGACGATAGTCCACTCTAACTGGAATGAAATGAGCCGATTTGGTCAAACGATCCACAATTACCCAGATGGAGTTATGATTTTTGACAGTAGGAGGAAGTCCGACAATGAAATCCATACTTATCTCTTCCCATTTCCAACCTAGAATAGAAAGTGGTTGAAGCAACCTAGCTTTCATATGCACAGCTTTAACTCTACAGCAGGTGTCACACCTAGCAACATATGCAGCTATCTCTTTCCGCATCTTGGTCCACCAATAGTATGGCTTCAAATCATAATACATCTTATTGCTACCAGGATGGATGGACAACTTAGAGGAGTGTGCTTCAGACATAATATCATTTCTAAGCTCTCGGTCCTTAGGCATAACTAACCTATCCTTGAACCATAGTACACCCTCTTCATCTACCCTGAACTGTGTAGTTTCTTGCTCTTTCATCTTGCGTTTTATGTGGGATACACCAGGATCAGTCTTTTGGAGCTCAATAATTTTGCTTTTGAGAGTACAACTGACAGTGATGTTGTATAAGACTGCTGGATGTAGAAGGCGAGATCGATGAAAATCAGTTTCAACTAGGGAATGGCAATGAGACTTACGGCTTAAAGCATCCGCAACCACATTTGCCTTGCCAGGATGATAGTGCACTTGAAGGTTGTAATCCTTAATCAACTCGAGCCATCTTCTTTGACGCATATTTAACTCGGGTTGGGTGAAGATGTATTTGAGGCTTTTGTGGTCTGTGTAGATATTGCAGACATTGCCCAGCAGATAATGCCGCCATACTTTCAAAGCATGAACTACTGCGGCCAGTTCTAAGTCATGCGTTGGATAATTCACCTCATGTTTCCGAAGTTGTCGAGAGGTATATGCAATCACTCGGCCTTCCTGCATCAGAACACCTCCCAAACCTATGCCTGAGGCATCACAATAAACATCAAATGGTTTCTCGATATCCGGTTGTGCCAAAACCGGAGCTGAGGTTAGGAGGGTTCGCAGTTGGTGAAAAGCTGCATCACACTCAGGAGTCCAGACAAACCTAGTGTCTTTTTGTAGCAACCGAGTCATTGGCTTGGCTATTTTGGAGAAATCCGAGATGAAGCGACGATAATAGCCAGCCAACCCAAGAAAACTCCAGACCTCGTGAATCGAGATAGGAGCCTTCCAGTTCAGTACTTCTTGTACCTTGGCGGGGTCCACCATAATTCCTCCATCGAACAACACATGCCCAAGGAAAGGTACTTCTCGAAGCCAGAATTCGCACTTACTGAACTTTGCATATAGTTGATGTTCACGCAGTCTTGTGAGGACTATACGCAGATGTTCAGCGTGATCTTCCTCATTTACAGAATATATTAGGATGTCATCAATAAATACCACCACAAACTTGTCTAATTCGGGCATAAACACTGAATTCATCAAGTACATGAAGTGTGCGGGGGCATTTGTCAGGCCGAAAGACATAACAAGATACTCATAAAGGCCGTATCTTGTCGAGAAAGCGGTTTTTGGAACATCTTCCGGACGGATTTTAATTTGATGATAGCCAGATCTTAGATCAATCTTGGAGAAGACTTTAGCCTTAGACAACTGATCGAACAAGATGTCGATGCGCGGTAGAGGGTACTTATTTTTGACAGTGACTGCATTGAGAGGTCTATAATCTACGCACATTCGCAATGACTGATCCTTCTTCTTTACAAAGATAGCAGGACATCCCCACGGCGATGAACTAGGACGAATCAACCCCTTCTTCAAAAGTTCATTCAATTGCACCTTAAGTTCAGCTAGTTCATTCGGAGGCATCCTATAGGGTCTCCTAGAGATGGGAGTCGTGCCAGGCAACAACTCAATTTTAAATTCCACATCCTGATCCGGAGGGAGTCCCGGCAAATCATCGGGAAAAACGTCCGGAAACTCATTTACTATGGGAATTTCAGCCAACGCCTTTGCTTGCACAGCATGAACTTCCCCAGACAAATCAACTTTTCTGGGAAGTTGTACCAGGAAACCCTTTTGATCTGTAGGATCTCTGAGCATAACTACCCGAGTGGATGTATCAATGAGTACCCCATTCTGACTCATCCAATTCATGCCCAGAATAACGTCTATGCCTAATCCCGGCAAAACCACTAAGGCAAGCGAGTACTTTCGCCCTTCTATCTCAAGCTCAAGATTCCCCACTACTTTATTTGTGGAAATATTTCCACTTGCTGCGCTAATACAATAACCCTCACCTTCAACAGTATGCAATTTATGTGCAAACTCCGATGCAAACTTAGGACTGATAAAGGAATGCGAAGCACCTGAATCAAAAAGTACCACTGCAGGGTGTTGGTCAACTAGGAACTTACCAGCAGTGACAACCTCACCAGATGGGATTTCCTCAATACTGTTATAATGAGCGTGCCCTTGACGGCCACCTTGGTTGACATTCTTCTTAGGGTAAGGGCAGTTCCTGGACCAATGGCCGGGCTTGTTGCAGTTCCAGCAAGGCATGTTGCTAGGAGGAACACTGGAGCTGCCTTGGCCCGAATTACCCTTTGTCAGAGCCACTGTATATGCCTTGCGAAACCCAGTCTTCACTGGCGCCTTCTTTTGCGGAGGACAGAACTTAGCACTTGTGGCAGGAGGGCGAGGAGGAGCCCTCAGGGCAGCTAGAGCTCGAGACTGTGAAGCACCTGCCTCAAGTGCCCTCTTGCGGCTCTTAGAAGCAGCATAGATAGAGTTATTGTTTTCTTGAGTCAGAGCATCACTGATAAATTCATTGAAGGTAGTACACTTGCTAGTGCCCATAGTCTTCATCAGCTTTGGACCGAGGCCTCTTTTAAAGCTAGCAATTTTCTTGGCATCGGTATCCACAAACTCTGTGGCATACCTTGCCAGGTTGTTGAAAGATTGCAGATATTCAGTCAAGCTTTTATTTCCCTGCGACAGCCTCATGAATTCTGTGTGCTTGATAGCCATAAGACCTAGAGGAATATAGTTCCCACGGAATGCAGCCTTGAACTGGTCCCAAGCAATCGGGACATTTGCAGGCAGTGTGGAACGATAGTGGCTCCACCAAATACCCGCTGGACCATGCAGTTGGTGAGAAGCATATTCAGTCTTTAGCTCATCAGTCAAGCAAAGCAGACGAAACTTTTGTTCAATAGTATTCAACCACTCATCGGCTTGCAGTGGTTCCTCCGCCTCCTTAAAGAGGGGGGCTTAGTATCAAGAAAGTCCTTAAAATCACTGTACTGATTGGGTTCTAGGCCCTGGCGGCCATGACGAGCCTCCCAGTTGGCAAGCTAGCGCATAGCATCTGCCAACATGCGCTGCCCTTCGACCACGGTCTGCATCAACTCAGCCGGGGTAGGTGGTGGTGGAGGGGGTGGCTGTTCCTCATCCTCATTGCCATGACCCCGACGGAGATTGTATGACATCTGCAAAATGCATAGCCAATGAGCACTGACGATGTGGGGAATTTATAGATGAATTATTGTAAATATGTCAAACTGACTTCCTGAAATAGACTTCTCAAAATACTCATGGCACAATAATTCATCACAACCGCACAATCCATTCAAGCGCATCAAGTGACGTAATCATGCGAGGGAATCCAACAAGATGTACTTTGATAAAGGCTCACCCACAAGGAGCACAGCAGATACTGCACCGTTTACATTAATATCTACGTGATTTTTGACCTTTCACCTGGTACTTGGATTTGATTTCAAAGTTTTTAGTTGACTGAGAAAGGCTACTTCAAACTGACCACAAAGAGACTTCTCAACGGTAGAGCTCCATGGTGGATCATGACTAGCCACCTCGATACCAGCGCGTGCCAAGCAACACAGCCTTATGTCGCGCGCCATAGGAGGCCCTCGGTTTCATCGCGGCACCGAAGGGTGCTAATCGTGACACCATCATCGAACGCAACACAATAAGTCATCCAATTGCGATCGAAATTAACAGGTTTCAACTAAACATCTAGGAAACATAGAGTTTGACCTTACATCCCAAAAGCCAAGTTATTACAAAGCATCTCTCTAACACAGGGAGGGCACAAAAGACGATCCTAACATTGTAGCTACGCGATGACTACTCTAAGCATCGCCCTCAGAGTCGGTGTCAAGGATCTCCCCGCCGTCCTCATCACTAATAGGCTCTAACTCCTCATCTTCTTCTTCTTCTTCTGGTGCTTCTTCTGGTGCAGCATCTTGGGGCCCATTGACCTCCACTTCATCATCATCTTCAGCCATGAATATTCCTGAACCCATGTCCTCATCTGCGTTGTTGTTTTGAGGCAGCAAAGGATTAAGCTGGTTGTTCAGGCGGTGCACTTCTTCATGAAGATTATCATTGTATTCTTCAGCATTCTCCAACTATTGCTCGAGCTCAAACTGATGAGCTCTCAGAACGTTCTCCTCGTGCCAGGCTTCATCCCTCTGATTCATGACACGGACCAGCATGCGTTGACAGTTGCAGTTTGCTACTGTCAATCTCTGGACTGCAAGGGTTTCCTGATCACGATCACGGATCACTTGCTCCAGTTGCTAGCGCGCTGCATTCCGGGCAGCAGTCACTTTGGCCAACTCCGCCCTCAGCCTTTCCACCTCAGTGGGCTCAGGGCGGGGCTCACGTGGAGCGAGCTGGTGACGAGGTGCCCTGCCTCCGGTGGACTTGCGAGCGGTCCTCTTGGAACGTGCCATCTGTAGCCACAAGATATGACCGAAAGTGAGGATCATTTAGGGGATACGAAATTTAATTTAGTCGGGACTATCGAAATTTTTAAGGAGGGAGTAAATGATATGTATGATATAATTAAACATGATGCATGCACGTTCCGTACGCCCTCTCATCCTAGTAGAATCATAAATTTCTAACGCTAGGCGGTGGCATACATACGTTCTCTCATATAGACGAAACTATCGGTCTACTCGTTTGCGCTGTTAGTGTACCTGCAGAAAAATCTCATTTCAGCCCAACAGTTTCCCCAAAATCAGCACACAAGAAAGCAGTAAATTAAATACTTTCCATATACACATCCCCTGATGTATATACTTCAGTATCAAAGCTACTCGATATAAAGGTTCCCACAATTAAGTGCCTACATAATTACACGGTTTAAACATGTAAGTATGCAAGTCACCAAAACTACTCTCCCCTAGATCGCCGGTTGGACGATCATGCTCTCACAACTCACACTTACCAGAGCGTCGAGGCAATTGATCCATACATTACCACCCAAGTGGATGGCATCCATACAATATCACGCCGTATGGACGACGAAACGAAAACAAACAAGGCCCCCAAGTTAGTCTTTATAATAAGCCACCTAAGAGTCCTTATTTGGGCTAAGGGATGTGATCACTGGCATACCTATGAAAATAATTTTTAATGTTTTAACCCCTTTTTCATAATCAAATACTTTTGTTTTTAAATACTCGTACGATGTGTTTAATGTTGAATTATGCTCCGATGCCAGCTGTAATAGAATCGACCAAATTATAAGAGCACAAGTACAAAAACAAGCACCGAAGCGCTCAAATTTTCGAACTTGAGCCCATATAATCCCGGTAGTCAATCGAAACCATGAAGGATTTCAAACCAACTTGCTTACAACCAAGATCGCATCATTCAACATACAACATCATACGTTACATTTCGCAAGTAGTTCCGAAATAAGTTTACACACACGGAGTCGCAAATTATTACAAACCAAGTTTATAAAAGTAGCGGAAGCAAACGCACACCAGTTGTTTAACTACTGCCAGTCTTGTTGATCAACAACCCGCAAAAGCATCAGGAAAGTACATAAAAGATGATCACGCCCTAGTGATCTAGTCTTCGTCACCCGCAGGGTGGAGACAATTTTTGCAGAAGCCTTGGTAGAGCATATCATCTGCAACAGGAGGGAAAAAACCCTGAGTACTGGAATGTACTCAGCTAGACTTACCCGTCAAAAACCAGAAATAAGATGACACCAAGGATTATGCAAGGCTTTCATAATTGGAGCTGGCTGACATTACCGTTTGCGGAAAAGCATAAGTAATTGAAACTCTTTTAATCTGTACTAGCATTTATTTTTAGCATTTACCTGTCATCTATCTTAGCACCTGTACTAAGCATGCACTTGATTATAATCAAACAATTATCATCATTATATCCAGAGCAGGTATGAATTGTGGCAACATTGTATCATTCCCTTAACCACAGGTTCATTTAATGAGATCTACATTGCCGCTGCTCAAGTCAAGTGCTCACTAACCGGGAGCGACGGCGATTCGAATCGAATTCCTATCCAGCTGGAGGGGTATTTCTAACACTCACCGTGCAGACCCCTGCCAGGGTCGCACAGGCCACCGTTTCATATGATTCAGGAATCGCGGGTCCGAATAATGTCGCGACCCCAAGGGCGACACTCTGCCAGGTGATAGGGACTCTAACCCCCCCTTGGTCTCACGCCAATATCCCTAAGCACATCCTTTCTCTCCTCCAAGAAGCAACCTACCATTCGATTCCCGGCCTGAATCACATTACTCGGCTTCGCGGTCGGAACGACTTATCCGGCCAACTAAGTGTTAGACTGCGTTCAACATGACTCAAGGACGTACAGCGAATCGGTCCTTAAACGACTCAAACGGGTATAGCTCCACACCCAAGACGTGAAGTGTCTTGCGGCTGTACTATCGAACTCCCGCCCGATCTCAATTTCATTTTTAAAGCATGGTTCCATGCACGATAGCCATAAAGCCACTCGTGACTCCTTCCTACATCTCGCGGATGACCAAAAATCACCCGACTTCTACCGTACTAAGCAGGGCTAAGCATTGACACGTGCCTAAACCTAATATAGGATTAAGTATGATATCTGGACAAGGACAGGTACAATGCAACAAGTGTTTTCATATAACTCCTACAACTTAATGCAGTAAACAGTTAAAAGTACTCAAGATTACTTTATAAAACAGTAGGTTTAGCATGCACCGGGGCTTGCCTTTCAGAAAGGTCGAGGGCCGGTGGTCAGGACACTCGGGTAGATCTTCGGCAGGAGTTTCGTCGCCGGTTGGTTCCTCTGGCTGCTCCGGCAGGTCCTGGACTTTCCCCGAAATCACAGGCTCGAATTCGAGGAGAGTTACCCCCTCCGGTACACCTATTGCTTGAATGCACAATAAATATCATGGATGCATAAAGATGCAACATGCTCGGAATGAAATGCATTTCAGAAATAAAAACAATAATCTAATCAAGTTACTTTATCAGTACGTGCAAAACTCTTCTCCGGTGGAGAAGTACTTACCTAATCTACCCAACCTAAGATATAGATGTTCTTCTTCGGTTAAGGCCCTAGCACCTAACAATTACAAGAGTAGCATTACTTAGGTTACCACATCCAACCCAAAATACAACAGTAAGACATTCTGGACAGCAGCCTAAAGATTCTAACATAACTGGAGATTCCCAACTCCAAAAGATATGATCTAAGACAATCTGAAAATCTTAAGAAATGCACTACAAAATATTTTCAGACCTCAACACTTAATTCTAAAGTTTACCTAGTCGAAATTCCAAAGTTCCAGAATCTGTTCTCTCTAAACAGAGAGTAGCCAATTCTGGACTGTCACTTTAAACAGCAATAACTCCCAAACTACTAAGCCAAATGCTCCCAAATTTTGACACAAGCTAATTTACCAAGTTTACTACAACTTTGGTATTTACAAGTTTTCCAGCAAACACTTTTATCAAGGATCAAACCTAGAAATACTACCAGCTGTCCAGAAAACCTAGAATTGCAAAGGTTAAATATTTATTTATGTGGCAAACATCCCATAAGACCAAACTAATGTTACCACAAGTGCACATAGGTCACAAAAACACCAGAAAGTAAGGTTGGCCCACCTAAAATATTTATTTAAACTCATTTCTTAATTTACTTAAGTAATTAAGTGGAATTTTAAACATATATGTAAACTGCTCCTAAAATTCTACAAAAATTACAGGAGACTCTCTGAACCAAAAAGAGGCTACTGTAAAAATATGAACTAAATTTATTTACAGGAACTTCCTACACAAAATTCACAAGCCCAAAAGGCTGATTTTTGTATAAATAACAAAGCATAGTAAAAAGTGTCAAACAACAGATTTCCTAATTTTCTTGGACACTCTAGGGTACCAAGACATTCTCCAAAAATTTATATGAACATTGCACATGTAGAAAAATTACAAAAATTCATTTAATTATTTCCTAAAATAACAAGATAGCATTATAACTTGAAAAGTACTTAAGCACTACTGCCCAAATTTTTACCAGAGCTAGAGCAAGTATAAATTAGTCTACCCACCAAATTTCATAATTTTTGGGACATTGAAACTCAAGATATGATTTAAACAAGTTTGCATGTGATTTAAAACACATTTCAAAGACCTATTTAAATATCCCGGAAACTAAACATCACATAACCAAATCATATTTTTCTAAAATACTACACATCAAGTAGATCCTAACAAAATTTATCTCAATATTTTTGGGCAAGTAAAACCCTAGATCTACATTTTCCAAAACTTATCTAAAACTGTGACAAAATATAAAAAGGAAAACAAAAACTAAATCCAACCCTGCTACCGGGCCGGCCTGCAAAGCCGACGCGGCCCAACACTCGCGGCGTGGCCCAACTTCGCGTGCGGCCTGCTCAGGCCGTCCCGCCCGCGCACGCGGAGGGGCTGACAGCGCAGGCCCGCAGGCCATAGAGAGAAGAGCGGAGGGGAGGAGACGGCTGCGACTCCGGCGAGCTCTAGCTCACCGACGACGGCGTCTCCGGTGACGGGAAGATCACCGACGGGTTCCCCGTGATTTTCCGCATTGACCAAACCTAGCTTGGCTGACCCTATCCCAACCTAGCTACAACGGCCATGGCGACGGCGGCCCGGTGATGGCGCACGGTGGTGCGGTGGTGATCTCCAAGCACCAAGTGGTCACCGGAGGTGCGCATTCGCTTCCTAGAGCCAAGGCGAACCTAACGAGGTTTCTATTGAGGACCGAGGCAAGGTGGAGGAGCATGGCCGAGTACAAGCACCGCAGGTGGCGGTGCGCCGGTGAGCTCCGAGCGGGGGAAAAGCCGGCAATGCGCCCTTACCCTGCTCGGTTGCTCCAAAGGAGGGTTCGACGAGGTTCGGGAGGTGGTGGCGGAGCTATGGGCGTGGTGTATTGGCCGGTGGTGCGACGGTGAGCGCACACGGTGGCGGCGGAGCGCGCGGCACCGCAGGCGGCTCGGTTCTCTCCGCTCGGCGAGCTCAGGGCGAGAGAGAGAGACAAAGGCGGGAGTGAGGCGGAGGCAGCGTCGTGGCGTTCAAGAAGCCCGCTCGGACCTGACCGGTGGGGCCACGGCCGGCGTACGGTCGCCACCGCGCGCCCACGCGGCGGTCGCAGTCTGAGGCCGGTCGGCCACTTCCCCCCCTGTCCGATCTGAACTGCAACATAGGCAACACCACGTTGCAACATTTGCAACACTGACCACCCCCGAATAGTAGCAGCTTTCAAGCCCTGTAGCTCTAAAACCAGCCTGAATCACGAGATGAGCTAATTAACAAAGTTGTAGCTCATGAAATTCTCTACAACTTTGTCAATATGAGCTAAACCTGAATCGACATGTTTTGGGATTTATAGAGCCAGGAACAAAATCTGTTTTTGTGAAACAACAGAAAATCAGCAGCACAGAAAAGTGAAAATTTTGCTGGCTTAGGGACTGAATCATGAATTGAGCTAATTGACAAAGTTGAAGCTTACAATTTTTACTACAACTTTGTTAATATGGACTTGAACTGGTTTTGCTTCTAAGCTGGTGATTCTGAGGGTTCAGTTCACATGACTTCACTAATTAGCATGGAAACAACACTTAGGAGGGCAATTTGGTCACTTTGGTCAACATGAACATTGTTCCACTAATGATCCTAAGTGTAATTAAGGTGTTGTAAGGTATAATTAGCTACTCTACCCTTTAGTTACACCAACTACCTAGTGTCACATGATGTGAGCCAAACAAAATTCTAAAACCAAGCACATTTGTTGCAACCACATAAAATGAATGATGCATGCTTATGCTCATGCAAATGCAATGCAATTATGGAGCTAAACACCTGAGGTGTTACAGCGGTGGCCTTCCCTCATGGGGAAAGGTCAAAACTCACCTCGATCGGGTCAACCCCTTCTTGGGAGCCAAGCGCCTAGATGGAGGGGCCAACCAAGCCATCGCTGCCGCTAGGAACCTTGGCTACCTCACTGATACTCAGTTGGTCGAGCACCGCCGCTGCCTTGGTTGCTCCCTTTGCTGGTGCCCTTCCTGTGTTGCGGCTGAGGCCATCGGGAGCACAGGGGGTGATTAGTGCAGCCGCTTGGGCGACGCAGTCTTGCTCGCAGTAGTAGGCTTGTTCAAAGCTGCCCTCAACGGTGATGACCCCCTTGGGGCTAGGCATCTTCAGTTTCAGATAGGTGTAGTTAGGGACAACCATGAACTTGGCGAAGCATGGCTAGCCCAGGAGGGTGTGGTAGACGCCGGGGAAGTCAACCACCTCGAATGTGAGCGGCTCCTTGTGGAAGTTGTACGACTGGCTGAAGGTGACGCTGAGCCGGATGCGCCCAAGGGGCACCGCTTCCTTCCCCGGGATGATTTCATAGAATGGCGCCTTGTTGGGGCACAAGCTGCTCTGTGGGATGCCCATCCTGTCTAGGGTGCTAGCATATAGTATGTTGAGGCTGCTACCCTCGTCCATCAGCAACTTAGTGAGGCACATGGTGCCCATGATTGGGCTGACCACGAGCTGGTAGCTTCCCAGGTGAGGAACATGATCGGGGTGATCCCCCTGGTCAAAGGTGATGGCCATCTGGGACCATCGAAGCCACGTTGGAGCGATGAGGGTGTAAACGGCTGTCATGGAACCATCCAAATTATAAGAGCACAAGTACAAAAATAATTACCGGAGTGATCAAATTCCCGCACTTGAGCCCATATAACTTTGGTAGTCCAATGAAATCTCGAAGGATTTTAAACAACCAATAACAAACCAAGATCGTACATGATTCAACACAACATACCATCTATTACAACATTTCACAAGTAGCTTACAGTAGCTCGCGTATTTCGGAGTTCAAATAAGTTATTATAGGCCAAGCTTAGACTAGCAGAAGCAACATAGTTTTGAAACAACATCATTAGTTCAGATACAAAGCCAGTTCACAGTCACATCCCACAAAAGCATTTCAGAGAACTCTAAAGAGACTGCACCCAACGGCCTAGTCCTCGTCCCTAGTAGGGAGAAGGCAATACTTGCAACAACCGAAGTAGAGAAGGTCATCTGTAACAAGAAGGAATAAACCCTGAGTACGAGAAGGTACTTAGCTAGACTTACCCATCAAAAACCAAAAATAAAGTGACACCAAGGAGTATGCAAGGCTGATATATAAGTGGAGCTCACTTGACAACGTTTTGCATAAAAGCTTTATAACATGAGAAATCAATTATTGCTTAAGCATCGAATTAATCATCATTTACCTGTCATCTAGATTAGCACCTATACTATAGCAATCACTTAATTAAGGAGCAAACATTAATAACCATAGTAGGTATAAAAAGGCTATCATCATCATCATTACTGAACCATTAAGTCATTTAGTAAATCTACAATGGAGATACTCCCGTCAAGTTCTCACTAACCGGGAGAGACGGCGACTCAAATCAATTACTACCCAACTAGGGAATTATTCCTAACACAAACCCATGACTTCGTCCATCGAGGAACCAACTTCGCGGGTCCGATCAGCGCTAGCACTCTCAGGGATACCAAATCTGCTAGGACAATCAGAACTTTTAAACACCTGCCTTTGGGCTCACGTCATTGACTCCCCTCCGAGGCGCATTTTATACTTACCAGGGTCCCGGTCTGAGTTGAGCTACTCGGCTTCGCGGTCGTTCACCAGACCTGGCCAGCTAAGTGATAAGCATGCGTTCAACAAGTTTAGGAAAGGCTCCATGCCTCAGTTCTTAACCGACACAGACAGAGTCACTATAAGCATAACAGCCCCTATAAGCCTCCACCCGGTCTTCTTTCAATTTATCCACGGTTCTTTTCCACGATAGCAAATATAGCCAACCGGGCCAGATATATCCCTAAAGCTCGTAGGTGACAGGAGATCACCTGACTTCTACCGGTTAAAGCAGGGCTAAGCATATACTTGATCCTGAACCTAAGTAGGATTCAAGGTAAACTTTCTAGACAAGGATAGGATATATATGCAGCAAGTGTTTTCAACCAACACCTATAACTTAATGCATCAATACATATAAACGTATATACTCAATTGAATTTTAGAAATTAGGAGGCTTATAATGCTTCGGGGCTTGCCTTTGATAAAGTTGCAAGGTTGGTGATCAGGGCAGTTAACCACTTCTTCTTCGGGCACTCCTTCGGGGGCCTGCACCTGTGGCTCCGGCGTCGGTGGCTGCTGCTCCTCCAGACAATTGCCCTCGAACTCGAGCAAGGTTACTCCTTTGGGCACACCTATTGCATGCATATGCACAAGATAAATATCATGGATGCATAGGAGATGACATGATGATCATGAATGAACAATTAAATAATAGCATCACTGGACATTCGTTGACCAAGTAGGTGCAATGCTCTATTCAAATCACTTTAAAGAGTAGGTGCATATCTCCTCTCTAAAGAGCAAGAATACACTTACCCAACTTGTGCAATCTAAGGTACAATTGTTCATCCTCAGTTAGAGGCCTAACACCTGCACCTAACAACTTATATCAATAAGCTTAAGCACCTAAAACCTTACAAGCAAGCTTAAGTAAAGCAAAAGCACACTCAGACCAAACTCAGGATTTCAGACATACAGGCAGTAGTTTAGTAATTAACTCATAACTGGAGATCCATAATTCCAAATGACTTGGAACAAGACAATATGGAAAGCTTATGAAATTATCTACACTTCATCTTTAATCATCAAAGCATGATTACTAAGTTTAGTAGGTCTAAAACATGTATTTACATAAACTAGTCCAAACAAGACAGAGAGCAAAGAAAACTGTGACCTAACTTTAAATAGCTGTAACTCCTAAACTAATTGGTCAAATGCCACCAAATTTTAACTGCAACTACATACATGAATTATCTACAACTTTTGTATTCATATGTTTCCCAGTAAACCATATTATCATGGTGAACTTTACAAAGTTCCCAGAAGTGTCCAGAATTGACAGATTCAAAAAAATAATTATTTAATGATATGGCAAACTCACTTCTAGATCAAACCAATCTTACCGACATCTTACACATGACTCATGAACACCAGAAAACATAGTGTCCACCACCAAATAAATTTATTTAATATATTTTTAATTTATTTGGATAACAAGGTGTAATTATAAACATACATCAAAATGCACATTAAAATCAACAAAAATTACAGCAGCTAGTATATGCTCCTAGTAGGCTACTGCAAAAATTTCAATGCATTTGAACATGTATATCACCCTATACCAAAAATAACAAAACAACATACTTATTTGAGCATAAATAGGAAACCCTATCGAAAAGTATCAAACAACAGATTTCATATTTTTCCAAGCTTCATACTAACATAAGAATATTGTTCACCAAATTTCACCTTTACTGAATTTATAGATTAATTATGAAAATTAGCACAATAATCACCCAATTAAAAAACTAAAATGCATAAGTTAATCATACAGTACCCAAAAATCATGAAACTTAAACTACAACCTATTCACATCATGAATAGCACCTCATAAAATTTTCATAGCATTTGGAGCTGTAGAATAAGAGATATGATTTCCCCTTTTTATCCAAGAATAAAAGAGATAAATAATAACTATTTATTTTATTGTAGAACATGGCATGTTTCCTATTTTTAATAAAAACTAGACTGTACCAGGAGCACAACAAAATTTGAATCACCCAAATCAGAGCTCTAAAACTCCAGATATGATTTTTACAAACATGCATCAAAATCTGTATTTGAATTAAATCCTAAACCCTACTGCAGTCAGTGATGGGTGGGACCCGTGGGGGGTCAACAGCCCACCGGCCAGACACACAGAGATAGGGGAGCGGCTTTGACCGTCGATTCCTCATTGGCGGTGAGGGTTCCGACGAGGGGGTGGCACCTACGTGATCTACGCGACGAGCCGCATCGAAGGGTGGTGAAGATGGGGGCGCAGAACTATCGGAGTTGGCCTGCCGGCGGTAATGGCAGAACGATGGCGCTGCTCGATAGTGCGCCAGCCATCTTTGGCTAGTAGTAGCTCGGCTGGGCTCCGCTCGAGCATTAGGGCTACACAAGGAGCTTGATGCACTAGAGAGAGAAGAGAAGGGCGCCGGAGATGCCTAGCCACGGTGAGCACCAACACGTCGCTGCTCCGGCGAGGTTCCCGTGGTGGCAGAGACGACAATGCAGCCTCATCGGGACTCCGCTGGCTCAATGAGGAGGTCATCGGGGTAGAGGAGGATGCAATGGAGCTACGGACGTGAGCGGTGGAGCAAAGACGCGGTGGTGCAGGTTCTCGGCAGTGGCAGAGCTCACAGTGGCGATGTGCTGCAGCTACGGCTTTGCAAGCGGGCGAGCGAGAGATGGAGGGGTGAATTGAGCGAGCAGAAGGCGAGGCAAGGGCATCGTGGCGCCCTTGAGGCCACTCCGGCCTAACCAGTGGACCCGCAGTCGACGTACGGATGCCACGGGGTGGCCACACGGCGGCAACGACCTATGGCCGGTCGGCCACCGAGCCTAGCTCCTCTACATTCAGAGCTCGACGATGCCAACTAAAACTCATTTTTCAACGATCAAGATCTCCCAAACTAGCTCGAATTAGTAGAAGCTATAATTGACAATCTTGTAGAGCTACATGTGAACTTCGATTTTGTCAATTGGAGCTAGAGCTAGTTCGGCCTGGTTCAAAAGTTATAATGCCTCAAAGTGAGGTACATTGAGACTGTAAACAGTTTTCACTTAGCCAAAATGGTTAAGTGCCCAAACAGCCCTTAATTCTTCCTTGTGGGCCCTATTTGAGTGTGTGCTGGTCATTTTCATGAGAGGGTTCTTAAACAACTTTTGTTCCTTAACAAATTTGCTACAACTTTGCTTAAGGGTGCACAAAGATGCATATACTTCTAGCTGTACTTTTAAAACAGTCAAGCAAAAGAGGCATAGAGGTCAACCAAAGTCAAACTAGTACTTAGGGGCATAATTAGGCAACATGGTCAACATGAACATTGTTCCATCAAGTGTCCTAAGCATAGTTAAGGTGCTAATGAGTCTATTGGACCCTCACTTGCATTAACTACACAAGACCATAAGCATACACACAATGAAACATACAAGGACAAGACAATATTTCACATGTTTCAAAGCAATGTTTCAAAGGTTTCACAAGGATGCTTCATAAGTAAAGCTCATGCATGGACGAATGATGCTTATGCTCATGTAATGCAAGTGCAAAAGAGGCAAGATAACACCTAGGGTGTTACAACGGCGTTCACATCCTGCTTGGTGATCCAGCGCTGCCGACAGGATTCATACACCTAGGAGTCCTCGAAGATCATGAGGCAGTGATTGGACTTGGGGAACTCAGCGTCATCCTTTGGGGCAGCATCCACTAGCTCGCTAGCCTTTGGGGCTAGCTTCTAGGCCTTACCCTGCCGGCTGAGGGAGTCACGGATGTAGCCCCTGATGGTGGCGTAGTCCTTGAGGAGGTGCTTTGACTACCCCCCATGGAAGGGTAGGGGGCTTCGAGCACCTTCTCAAAGTTCTCAAGGTGCGTGGCGTACCCGCGGGGCTAAGGCCTAGCAGCACGGTCGCCCACAGCCACCATGCTCCCCGCGACACTTTCGATCCTTGTTCCTCTTATTGCAGTGATGCTAGGATGTAGCAGGCTGTCCCTACAGCTGAGGTGGTAGGCGGCCTTGGCCTTGCCACTGAAGTTGGCTTGGACGGCCTCCTCACTAGCGGCATACTAGGTGGTGACATCTAGGAGCTCCCATGTCATGCGCGGGGTCTTACAGCCAAGTGCATGGATAAGTGCTTCGTAGGTCGTGTCGTAGATGAAGGCATTGATCGTATTGGCGTCGGTGATGTATGGGGGCTTGTTGTGCTCCTTGGAGAAGCGCTAGATGTACTCCCAAAGGGTCTCATCAGCCCTCTACCTATAGTTGCGAAGGTCCCATGAGTTCCTAGGCCAAGTGTACGTACCCTAGAAGTGACCGACAAAGACAGAGCGAAGGTCACCCCAGCAGCAGATGTTGCTGGGCTTGAGCAGCTGGAGCCAAGCTCTAGTAGAGCTCGACATAAGCAGGGGAAGGTACTGGACGGCGAAGTCATCATCCGACCCCCTGGCCTTCATGGTGAGGCGATAGTCCTCGAGCTAATGGTCTGGGTTGGTCTTGCCATCATACTTGGAGATGTGCGTCAGCGGCCAGAACCACCTAGTGTAGGGGCCACTCGGATCGCCGCCCCAAACGTCTAGGGGCCAAAGTGATTCGGGGCGTTGCCCCCTACCTCTCACTCTAGAGTGCGGGACTATGCCTGAACATGGTGCCTAGCCTCAATGGTGTCTCAAATGTCGCATCTGGCACTGACTCGATGATGCATGAGAGGCTGTCGTGGGGAAAGCTCATGCCTTCACTCCTGACGGGGCTTGGCACCCCTAGTCTGCAGACAACCAGAGCTACTGTCGGAGGAGTCACCATTGCTTCTGCCCATCGGTAGGGCGTGCACGTCGGAGCGATCCCCATTAGTGGTAGTCATCAGCTAGGACGGTCTGGCGCGACGCCGGGAAGTAGAGCTCTCGGCCTGCTCCTCGAGGGTGACGAGGAGAAGTCACCTCACCTCGTGCAGCTCCTCGTTGGTCTTTGAGTCTTGTGTGTTAGAGATGTCCTCTAGCCGGTTGGCGATGGCCGCCATGTTGTAGGCCGCTCGGGGGAAGCGCAGGGTGCTAGGAGCCCCCGTGCGGGCGTCATCGTTGCTGAGAGGCTGCGTGGCTTATTGCCACGCAAAGTCCCGCCTTTGGCACTCAAGCTCTACCTCGTCAACCTTTAGGTCCACCAATAGAGCCTGCTATGATAGAACTGCCCAATTTATACAAGTTAAAGTATGATTGCCCCGTTTAACACGTTGACACTCACATACTTGCACTCATATAAACCCGGTAGTCCACCGAGTGTCACGCAAGACCTTGGTAAATCAACTTCACAACCAAGATCACATAATTAAACAAATACACATAACATACACGGAGTTGCAGCAGAAATAATATTACAAATGAGTTCACAAATAAGAGCACAAGTTTGGGTTTCAAAACCAATGAGGGAAAACAACGTAGCTTTCAAATGATTATAATAACATATGTTCCAAATACATTACTAGCATAAGTGACATCCTCTGACAAAAGCATAAGATGATAATACTATACAGAATCACTGAGCCCACCGGCGGTTAGCCACCATCTTTAGCAGGTCAAGAACTGCACCTACAACATGGTGGGATAAACCCTGAGTATGAGGTGTACTCAGCTAGACTTACTCGTCATAAACCAAAAATAAATGATACCAAGGAGTATGCAAGGCTGGTATATAAGTGGAGCTCGCTTGACAACATTTTGCAGAAAAGCTTATGTAATAGAGAAGAAACCTTTCCTATCTTAGCAGCAAATTATTAATATTAACTTATCATCTAGATTAGCACCTGTACTAGAGCAGTCGCTTGATTAAGATACAAACATTAACAACCATATCAGGTGTAGTAAAGCCATCATCATCAGCATCATCTTAACCATCAAGTGCACTTAGTGTTACTACAATGGAGAAGCTCTATCAAGTTTCTCACTATCTGGGAGAGACGGCGACTCAAATCAATTCCTACCCAGCTGGGAAATTATTCCTAACACAAACCTAGGAAACTAGATCAACGACCCCTTAGGTCACCTTTGGTACAACTTAGGAACCAACTTCACGGGTCCGATCAGTGCCACACTCTCAAGGGCGACACTCTACCAGGAAGTTCAGGACTTTAACCTACCCTTGGATTCGTGCCAATGTCCCCCCGCACATTCTTACTACCTCTAGAGTGCACACTTCCACTTATCGACTTTCGGCCTGAGTTGATCTACTCGGTTTCGTGGTCAGAACGACTTATCCTGCTAGCTAAATGTTAGGCATGTGTTCAAAATAACAAGAGGGCCTCCATGTCTTAGTCCTTAATCAACACAGACGGGGATAGACCCACACAAGACCTCCTTGTCTTGTTTCACTATCGACATACCGTCCAGTCTTCATTCATTATTAACACATGGTTATTTCCACGATAGAAAATATAGCCAACCGTGACTAGATATTCACCTATATCTCATAGGTGATAGGAAATCAGCCGATTTCTACCGACTAAGCATGGCTAAGCATATATATTTGATCCTGGACCGACATAGGGTTCAATGTATATATATGTGGACAAGGAAGATATATGCATCAAGTGTTTTCATCCAACTCCTACAACCTAATGCATCAAACATAAATAACTCAATTTGATATTTATAAAAACATAGGAGGCTTAGAATGCTATGGGGCTTGCCTAGGATCTGACACAAGTCAGTTCAGTTAGCTTGCACCGTCTTGGTGACATCTCTGGTCCTAACACTTGCTTAGTCCTTCCACCTTCAGGATAGGTCCACCCGTCTTCGGGTTTGGCTCCAATATCACGTCCTTCACGTGGTTCATCTAGCGTACCTAAATAAGCTGCAAGATGCAAGTGCATGAATATTGAGAATAGCAATATGAGATGCATCACATAAGAGCATTCAAGACAAACACAAGATTATGCAAGACATAGCCACTTATAGTTATTTAACTAAACATCACACAACTTATTATAAATAGATAGCAAGTACATTAGGCATGGCACACAAGTTCCACAAGGTCTCAGTTGAATTAACTTAACCACCACCAAAGGCATGAGCCACACTTAGCAACACACAAAACAAACAACTATAACTAGAATCTGTCATTTTCTGGACTTCAAACAGCAGCTACATGTTTTGGTCATAACTAGAGTTATACACATTCAACAAATAAGAAACAAGACTTTCTGGAAAGCTTATGAAATTATGTACAACTTTCTTATAAACCTCTCAAGCTAATTCAACAACTATCAAAGTCAAACACACCAATTTCTCAGATCTGTTCTGGAATTCCAGAGAGCAAGCACTTCTGACTACAAACTTCAAACAGTCATAACTCATAAACTATTTAGCCTATTGCTATGAAATTTTGACACAAGCAAGATAAGTAAGTTATCTACAACTTTTTTATAAACAAGTTGCACAGAAAACATCATTTTCCTCATGCAATTTGCTCAACAACAAAAACTGTACCAAAAGTCACTTACTGAAAATATAGAGCAAAATAATATTTCACTACATACAAGAAATAGAATCTGGGCACAACCAATGTTACCAACAGTTTACATATATCAAAAGTATGCTAGAAAATATAATGGTCAAGCCCAAATAAATTCTTTACATGCCTTTATTAACTTATTTGGATAATTAAGTAAAATAATAAACATATATCAAAAGTGCATAGTAAATTCTGAAAAAATTACAGTAGCTCACATATACTCCCAATGGTCTACTATACAAATTTCATGCTATTTGAATGAGCATAGTAGCCTCTATGAAAAAGACAACTTGATATTGCAAGAAATCATGTGAGAGTAAGATAAATCTAAAGATCCATATTTTCTGTAAGCACATGGCCATATAAAGTGTTCTTAGGTCACAACATCATCATGCAAAGCAAAGGAAACATATTTCACATTTTTGCATATATACATTATTTATAATTCATTTAAAACTATTTATCAAGCTCCAAGAAAGTTAAATCCATAACTCAACCATATTGCATCCAATGGACCTAAAATTTTTACCACAGCACACACATGGTATCAGTAGCCTACTATAAAAATTTCACAACAATTGGAGCACCACAACTACAGATATGAAAATAACAAGCAAAACAAGTTAAAATTGCCTATTTAACAAGATTAAAACAAAACATTATAAAAACAGTACACAACTAGCATGTTTAATATTTTTCTTAGCTAGAGCATATCATCACAAGATTAATACAACTAGAATTATGATTTTTGGACTTCTATAACTCAAGATATGCGTCTGACAAACTTAAAATAATTTCTAAAAGCACTTTACAAGAATAAATAAAAATAGCAAAAACTTCTATTAACATATATCATATTATGAATCTACTATGTAGATGTACTCACAAGGATTCTAAAAAGTCCTCATTTGCTATTTTACAATTTTTCAATGAATTACTGTGAATTTCCAAAGTTCAGCTGATTTCCTGCAAATAGGTCCTTAATGGAACTATTCATCCAAGTCTATAGCTTTGCAGTTAGGCCCTTCCCTTTTGTCAAATTCTTGCGCAAAGCCCCTGGTCACGGTTTTGAAATAGAGGATGCGCGGGAGAGGCCGGTTCTGGCCGGAGAAGGCTCGTCGACGACAGCGGAGTGGCGGGGAAGGCGCCACAGGGGCAAACTTTCGAACACGTGGTGCACGTCAAAGTGGGCAGGGTGGGCATCGGTTTTGGGCCTCCTACGGGCCAAATCTGAACATGGGCCCAATACGAGGTTTGTTGTACACTTGATGCTCTCTGACTTTTAGTAAGGGGTCATTACCATTAGAGTCACGAATTAGCGAGTAATTAGCTCCAAGCATGGCAGTGTCAAGCTGTTGACAGTGATTAGGGAAACACAAAGTCGATGGTCAAAACTAAGTTAAATTGAGTCCAACTTTTTGCATGCTCTTTTCGAAGTATAAGCTTCAACTTTTATTTTTGGATCAAACTTTGTTGCTTAACAAAAACTTGAATGCGGCCTGCCAACATAATGACCTTCACTAATCAGACTTGGAATACTTTTGGAGGCTGATTTCAGTAGCAGATTCAAATTTTGAGCCTTTGTTTGACTTACTTCCAAGCTGATTCAGGTATGTTCCAAAAACAAAGTTTATTGTGCTCAAACTAAACTACAACTTTTATTAGAGGATCTTTGATTGGTTTAGCCTAGTTAGGAAGATGCAAAGCTCCAAACTAGGGTACCCGAAACTAAAACATCAGTCACATTCTTGGGCTCCAAAATAGCTCTGTATTAAATCTTGTGAGCTCCATTTGACTAGGTTAGGGACCAAACTAGCTCTTGACCCTTAAACAAAGTTTGTTCTACATAACATAGACTACAAATTTTATTTAAGGTCCAACTCCACCACTAGTACAAAAACTATTGTTTCACCTAATTAAAGGCAGTATCAGGAATATGCTTAAAACTAGGGTTTTAGGCCGATTGGGGCATTTTCTTGACATTTGCTCAACATGAACCTTTCATAACTTTTGTTATAGAGTTTAACTAGAGTCCTTTGGGTAAGGTTGCAAGGTTTGGTTGACATCCCATGTTTCTATTTCCTTAATGAAGCAATTTAAGTAAAAATGTAACTTATCATTTCATGTGACTTTTTGATTCCAAACTTCACGAAACTTTTCTAGTGATCAATGTAGATGGAAATTGTTATGAGACACATGAAGGAGGCTCCATCAACATCACTCAAGCATACATTTTGAAAGGACAACATGTAAGCAAAGGTGTGTTGTCCAAATTTAAGTTGGGCTCCTTTCAAAGAGAAGAGGCTTCAACTCACTTGTCACCATTCCAATATTGTGGTTCAAACACATGATCATCACTAGATAGTGCTCAATTAAGTCCAAGCTTAGCAAGTGGCTAACACCTAGGATGTTACACCTGCATGTGAGCAGCCTTCTCTCAAAGGTAGTTTGCACGGCTACAGGGACTCTAGTCCGACGGTGTGAGCTCAGGCGCCTCCTTAGTGGGAATCTCGCCGTCAATGTGGTAGCACATGCACGGCGAGGTGTAGCAGTCGATGTCATCGGGTCATACTTTGGGCCATTCCCTGAGAGGATCTCAAGGAAGGTGCATAGCGAGAGGACGTCGGCCCCCGCGGCACCAAAGAGATGGCGCTCTGTGGCACCTCACGGCTAATGAGGTGCTCTAACTCTAACTGGAAGGAGGCCACCGCATTTTGGATCCCAAAAGGCAGGTCCAAGAGGTAGTACTAGAAGCGGTCGGGTGGCGGGAGCACCTCGCCGGTGGCCATCTGGTGGTGGATGTTGGCCCGCATGTAGAACATCTAGCGGCTGTCCAACACGGTGGGGTGCGAACCCAAAACACGCCCGATCTGCTGGGCTAGGACATCGAGATCTGCTCCCAAGAGGACCAACGGTGGGGGCGGCACCAAAGCTCACTGCTCGTCGGCGTAGCCCCGTTGAGCGGACGAAGCCCTCCATAGCATTTAGTGACATAGGCTAGGCTCCCAAAGTTGAGGACCTGGCCCAAAGCGAAGGCGCCAACTATGATGAAGAATTCATGGGGGAAGCGAACACCGCTGTCTAGAGCGGCACTGCTCACTCCGGTGATGAGGCGGGTGGCTCCGGCCACCAAAGAGACTGAATCGCATTTGACATAGCCCCTACCTGGTGTGCCAACTATCGTAGAGTCAGAACCGTGACAAGCATTGTTTTTTGAGTTGGTGTCAGAGTACATGCCTGTGGTGGCTCAGGTGGACTCAAGAGCACAAGAATCACAGAGAGGACACAACGGTTTATCCTAGATCGGGCCGATCAATGCCCTATGTCCAGTAGCTGATGACCCTTATACTCAAGAGCACCCAAAATTAGGGGGTTACAACAGAGTGTATAGGAGGAAGAGAGAGATTTGGTATGGGATTAGCTCGGTGCTAATCCTAAGGTTGCTTCACGACTGGTGGAGCCTTCCCTCATCAGAGAGGAGGAAGACGATAGGTGCGGTGGAGGAGCTCTCGGTGCCCCTCTCTCTAGGTTGCTCTGCTCTTGATACTAAGCAAGAGCGGATGGATGGAATGAGGAATCGAATGATCTGTCTAGGATCATCCTCCCCCTCCAGGATCCGACCTTACCCCTTATATATCAAGATAGGTCGGGTACATGGCATTTTGGAGGGGTTGAGCCTATGGTCTACATGCGTTGGAGTCCAGGAGGGTCTTGCAGTGGTGCTCGGTGGATCGTGGCGATGTTGTGGAGCCAAAGAAGCCCTGGGCATCATCTAACTACTCTGTTCTGACACTTTGCGTGTCAGGCTATGTTGGCTTAGACTAGCCTCCCCTAATTGGACCTTCTAGAGTCTTCATGGTGGCAAAGGAGGCTAGCTCTAGGGGCTAACACGTGGGCTAGGAGCCCTCGAGCCGCTGGAGGCCAAGGAAAAACTTGTCTTCTTGTGTCACACCCCGTGCGTGACCCTATCGGGGGAGTGATCGGCAAGGCCGAGCCCAAAGTGCTACGTCGAGGAGTCCCCAAGCCTTGATGGCTCAGGGCATGTTGTCTTGTGCCTAGGCCTTGGCTGGCACTATGGCTAGGCAGGAGCCGAGGGCTGAGCTCAGGTTTCTCATCAATCAAGAGCTTGAGGCTCAGACGAGCCCCCAAGCCCTGAGCAGAGGTGTTGGGGTACTCAAGCTTGGGCAAGTTCCTTAGTCTGAGCGTGCGCGCGAGCGTACCTGATGGGTATAGCCCCTGAGCCCCTAGGCGATCCTAGAGGGGTTGGTCAGGGGGTCTCTTTGGTCAGGAACCATAGATCCCAAGGCTTAACATACCCATATGTTAGGATCTCATCACCGCACGTGTGGAAGATCAATGGTGCGTAGCCTGGAAGTGGTGGCATAGGCTTCGGGCAACCTATCAAGTGTAGATTCCTACAGAGATCGTGGTGAATCTACATGATGGTGGCAACTTTGAGGCATCAAGGGGAACAACCACCATTGTATGGTGAGTGTTGCATTGCCCTTGAAATTTGTAGGGTTATTATGTATTTCTCTTGTTGCATTGCTTGTTTGGTGAGAAAATTTTCATTCTTTTTACAACTAGGGTTTCATACATGAGATGATTTGCTGCAGATTAGGTATAATGTTGAATGATATTTGGTTTTGTTACTAAAGGCAATGATGATGAAAATTTCACAATTGAGATGCATCATGATGGGTTTGTTGTTGGTCATGGTTCTAATAGAGCTTATGTAGATGAGAAAGTGAGCAAATCATTTCATCAGGTAGAGGTAGATACATGGTCTCCCCTCTGGATATATGATCTTGTTTATCAAATGCGCAACCCAAAGAGTAGGACCTTAAAGGTTTATTGGCTACAACCCAGGAAGGATCTATCAGATAGGCTTAGAATAGTTACTTCTGATTCAAACACTCTAGTTATGGCCTCATTAGTTCACAAGGTTAAGAATTTTCTGTTGTATTTGAACCATGATGACATGCATAGTAAGATTGGGATGACATTGTTGCAAACCTTGTGTGTTCAATGCTTGTTGGTGTGCTTAACTCACATTTCTATCCACCAACTATCATATAACAACTGCTAAAATAAACAACGAACCTAGACATAGGGCTTTAGAACAAACAATTTCCACAAGTTTTGGTGTTTGGCTATTTGCAGGAGGGCATTCAAGGAATAAATAGAAAATACATTCAAAATGTGCAAATAAACCAAAGCAAAATACCGTACTATGCAAAGCAAAAGAGCCCAAGCGAAGAAGGCCCACTTACCAGCAGAGTCATGGCCTGAAAAAGAGGAGAACAAAGACAAACCCAAATCAAATCACTTCTTCTCAGCGAAAGCACTACACAGGCCCACTATAGAAGCCCAAATAGCTCACTCACCAAAAATGGTCCAATTTGGCCACAATAAGGGAGCGTCCACTCCTAGGGGTGCCCATCCCCTTTTTTGGCCCGATCAGGCCCAAACTTCACGGGCTGCTTCTTACCGCCTCTCCAAATGTTGGTTGCATGTGTTTCATAGAAGAAGTGGTATGGAGGACGGTGGATTGCTCAAGGTAGGAAAGCATGCAAGGAAGCACAACTCAATTCCATCTCTACCATCCATCCTATGATGGTGTGATCCAAGGGCTATGGTGAAGAGGCACACAAATCGTTGACATTGTGCATTGAGTGGCCTCCACTCCTCCTCTCAACCTATAAATACCCCCTCACTCCCTCTCATTCAACACAACACACAAGGCAAAGAACACACCTCACTTGAGTTAGAGCAACACTCCAAAGGGCTTAGGCCCTAGTAGCTAGCTATAGTAGTAAGGGATAGATGTGAGGAAGAGTTTGGGGAAGCATCGGGCTTGTCGGTGTCTCCCCGCCTTGTACCTCAACAAGCACTTGTACTCTAACGGGTTTTCCCACTAAGTGAGTGTCTATGGTTCTTTTTGGTTATAAAGTCTTTGATTAGTTAAGCTATACTCCTACTTGTTTGTGGGTTCATCATTCGCTCTCGTAGCGGATACTCTAGTAGAGGGCCCTGATAAAGACGGATAACCCTGATCGACGCTAGAGTAGTAGTCGATAATCGTAGACGTGGTGTCTAGGCTAGAGGCTACCTTCATTTGTCTCATTCTCTATGATTGAGGGGTAGGCGGTAGGTGGTGATAGCTCTGTCCGTCCCTCGTATTCCCCACATCCGGGTTCAACATCAGCTACTGGCTGAAATTGATTGGCAGATTAGTTGCAACCCAGTGCCCGAAGTAAGCAAGTAAAAGTAAAGTTTATCTACCCATAGACCCTATAACCATAGGAATCCATCTCAACCTTTACAAACTCTACCCTTGTGTTGCCCTTGGATGAACTGGCTAGAAGAGTATCTTTGTTCCCTATGGAAAATACAATACACTGAATATTTCCGGGTGAAATACTACAACGGTAATTCCGTGCGCTTACAGATTATTTATGTATGCGTTAAGAAATACCAACTGTAAGGAAAATGGATCCTAGGCCCATTGATTTTGGATTTTGGTGTTTGATGATCAACGCAACCAAATTGGACTAATGTATTTGCAAGTATGTATTTTTTGTAGTTCAATAGGTTGGAGTCGAAGCCGTGCACAAAGCGTTTGAATCGGAAGTCTTTTTGGCCTTCTTTCAAGCGATAGACGCTGGAGATGAAGGCGACAGCCGCTGACCTCAGCGTCTGTCTAGTGTTGCAGCGCGCAGGACAGCAGTGTTGGGAGCGACAGACGCGGGGGTGACATTGCAACATACATGTCTGTCCAGTGTTGCAGCATGCGCCACTAGAACAGAGTAAGCGATAGACACCACTAGGGTTGCGCGACAGACGCGTACCCTACGCGTCAGACGCAGCACAGAGAGCTCCGAGGAGTCTCCTGCGTGCAATAGACGCGTCTGTTGCTCGTGCGACAGACGCGAGCTAGCGTCTGGTGATCTCGGCAATGGCTAGTTGGTTCAACTGTATTTCTACGCGACAGATGCATCCGATGGATGGCAATCGTGCGTCTGTTGCCCTCGATAGTTGCATGTTTTGAAAACAACAGCTAGTTTTGACTTGTGGCTTATAAATAGACCCCTCAACCAGCCATTTGGGGTAAGTGTGGGAGCTAAGGAAGAATACTAGAGTGTTGTTGCACCACTTTGGTGCTCTCCACTTGCATAGAGCTTAAAGATCACTAGGTGATTAGCGTAGGTGCTTTGCGAAGTGCTTAGGTTAGTTAGACCTTGCTCATATGTGCTTGCTTTAGGCTTAGGTCTAGTTTCTAGTGAGGTTTACATACCTCTCATCCAAAGGTGCTTGCGTGCACTGTGCTTGTACATCGGTGGGGCTTGTAGTCTTGCAAGACCACACTAACCGAGCTTGTGATGTGGCCGCCACCGTGTATCGAAGGGAACAAGGCCCGTGGTGGTTCAGCCGGAAGCTTGATAGTGAAGACGGCGAGAGCGGTCCGGGAGAGGCTTGCCGAAAGGCACACCGGAGACCCACTTGCTCATGGGGAAGGACCGGGGCTATCCATGGAGTTACCCGACCGGGAGCTTGGGCCTTGCGAGGGCTCCAACGAGGACTAGGGGGAAGCTTGAGCGCTTCTCGATACCTCGGTAAAAATTCCAGAGTCATCGACAGGAGTTTGCATATCTCTACCTTGCTCTTTACCTTCCGCATTTTATACTCCGTACCTAGGTTGCTCACTTTACTTAGTTGATAAGCTAGTCGATAGGTTTGGAACCTAGGTTGCATAACTCTTTGGCGGTAGAGATAGCAACACACCTAGCAAAAACATAGTTGCACGTTTAGATAGATTACCTTTCTTGCATAAGTATTGACTAGGTGGAATTAGAGGCCTTAGTTAGAAGTAGATTTTAAGTTGCCTAATTCACCCCCCTCTTAGGCGTCACAAGTTCCTACAAGTTGTATCAGAGCCGGTTGGCTCAATTTGAAATTTTGGCTTAACCGCCGTTGAGCCGACGCTACTAAGAGTGGTTGGGATGGATACCTCTAGGCCTCCGCACTTTGACGGCACTAATTTCCCCTACTATAAAGTTAGAATGGCTAGTCACCTTGAGGCGGTTGATTTAGGTGTTTGGAGAGTCACTCGTGACGGGATGAAACCCATTAAGAATCCCGATAAACCCACTAGGAATGAAGAAAAGGAAATTCACCTCAATGCTAGAGCTAAAAATTGCTTGTTTGAATCTTTTAGCGAGGATGTTTTTAACCAAGTGTTCACCTTAAATACCGCTCATGAAATTTGGTTAAAATTGCAAGAGCTCCATGACGGCACAAGTAATGTCCGTGAGCAAAAATATTGCCTAGCTAGACAAACCTTTGATTCCTTTGAAATGAATGATGATGAGCTTGTTCGTGATATGTATTCTCGTTTGACTAAGCTAGGTGATGCGGACATCATGAGGAAGATCATCTCCACGCTACCACAAAAGAAGTATGCAAGCATCATCACCATCCTTCACAACATGGAGGACTTGAGCACCATGACCCTGGCCATAGTCATTGGCAAGATTGTGGCATTTGAAATGTCACGCAAGATGGGTCAAGAAGAAGGCTCTTCATCAAGCAAAGACAAAGCTCTCGCATGTAGTAAGAAAAAGAAGATGAAGAGCAAGCAAGTTGAGACAAGCTCAAGCTCAAGTTCCTCAAGTGAAGATGAAGAAGAAGATGAGGATGATGAAGAAGATGATAAAGAAGAAGATGATGATGAATCAAGTGATGATGATCAATCTTCCTCCTCCACCATCGACCTTGATGAAGAATCAATCAAACTTATCAACAAGGTGGAGAAGATGATTCAGAGGCTCAATGTCAAGGGTGTGCCCATCCAAATTCAAGATTGTATCTTCACCAATCAAAGAAGAGAATAAAGGAAGAGAGGATGCTATGGATGCGGCGAATTGGGTCACTTTGTGGAAGTTTGTCCAAACAAGACCACACCCAAGACAAAGAAGAAGGCATGCAAGGACAAAGCCCTCACATCAATAAGGTCATGGGATGATTCTTCAAGTGAAGAAGAAGACCATCACAAGAGGCGCGGCCACAAGCACTCATCATCAAGCTCTTCTCGTGTGTGCCTTATGGCACAAGGTAACGAAAGCTCATCCTCTAGTGAGAGTGATAGTGATGATGAAATGCCTTCTCTCCATGAACTTGTGCAAGAAAATCTTAAATATGCTAAAATTTGCACTAACCAACAAAAGAAGCTCACTTTATTGCAAGAAAAATTAGATAGCTCTCAAAAAGCTTATGCTACTTTGCTTGAACAATATGAAACCTTTGCTAATTTAAATGTGGAGCTATCTACTAAAATTGAGCAACTTGAGGCTAGTGCAACAACACATGAATGCACAATCAATGACAAGCAACTTGTAAAGAAAAATGAAAAATTAAAGGAAAAGTTAGCTAGCACACAAGATGATTATAAGAGTTTGCTTACTAAAATGGAAACCATGTGCAAACATTGTGATGAGTTAACAAATAAAGTTGCAAGTCTTGAAGCCATCGGTACAACTCCCTCCGAGGCACCTAAAAAGAAAAGTTCTATCTTTGACTTGCCTAAAAAGGATGCCTCTACTTCTTGCAATGATTTATGTGATTTAAACTCACCCCCTTGCAACCAAGTTCGTGTTGAGAAAGTTGTTGTAGAAACATGTACACAAGAGGTTGCATTGGAAAATGAGAAACTCAATCAAGAAGTGGCTCGCCTCACCAAGGACTTGACACAAGCACAAGGTAATATGGAGCAAGCCCAACTTCATCAAGATAACACCGTCAAGGGAGTGAAGAAGCTTGATGAAGGACAAACCGTGGTTTGCTATATATGCCACAAGGAAGGCCACAAGTCCTATGAGTTCAAGGTGAAGAATGGGAGAGGAGCAAAGAAGAAAGAGAAAAACAAAAAGCAAACAAGCAAGCTCTCCAACACCTACACCAACAAGGTGGACAAGAAGGCCTCCACGCCTTATCTCTTAAAGAAGAAGAAGAATGACAAGGTGGTGGCCATCAAGGTGAACAAGCAAGCCAACAATGGGACTAAACACATTTGGGTGCCAAAGGAGATTATTTCTAACATGAAGAGCACCAAGAAGGTTTGGATTCCAAAGGGGAAGTGAGAAGTCCAATGGACTTCAGAGAATTTGGAGACTTGGCAAAGTTTGGGTGCATTTCATGGGGTGCATCACATTGGATAATGCCATTGCCAAGTGTGTTAGCGAATACTATGGACCCAAATTCCCCTTCCCATGGTAGGTAACTAGATTTAAATTCTCGCAATTTCAATTAGCATCTAGTTCCTTTTCATGCCTAGGTTTGCATATGCATGTTTAACTTTGTCATGCATACACTAGGTATTTCTTTTGGTAGGGTTGCTCGGTATCACTCTTACCCTTGGAGCAAACCTACATGGTTTAAATTGTTTAGGAGCATGGCACATAGCTTGTCTTTCAATTATTTATCTAATATGTGCCAAAGTCCAAATTGTAGATAATTTCCCTCGAATATCATTTTTGAAAATGATTCTCACATTCATGTGATGTCATCTTTCAAGTGGTATTTTGATTTTGAAAAATCAATGTGCATGTCTCCTACAAGTATTCTATGCTTGTATGCACAAATTTAGGGGGAGGTTATTCTACAAGTTGGATGATCTAAGAGTAACATTCTTTTCAAGATTATTATGTGTGTAGTAGTCTCATTGCAAGGAAAACGGAGTCCCTGGAGATAAGCATCATGCTTCAAATACTCACCACCCATTTTAAGTGGTGTCAATCAAATTGGTTTCTACATGTGGTACCTCTAATCTACATCAATTGTGTTGATTTCAATTTGATATTTATATGCTTTCTCCATACGTTATATAGATTAAACTCCTTTGTGCATTAATTTGCCAACTATGCATATACTTTGCCTTCCACTATATGTATGCATATATTTAGGGGGAGTTTATTCTATGTAATGTGAGAGTCAATTTTTGTGATCTATTCCACTCCACATAAAGAATCACAAAACTTGACCCTCCCTTGTGCTACTAATGTCTTCCTTTTCGGTGTTTGATTCCAAAGGGGGAGAAGTTGTTGGATCAAGAGCAAGCAAAATCATAATAAATCACAAGTGATATACTAAATTACAAATGGTAATGGTCCGAGGAAGGGAGGATAATGAATTATGGATTTAGGGGAGGCTTAAGTTTATAATATCATTTGGGGACAAATGGGACAAATGGCAAGGCCAAGATAAGCATTCATTGTTTCTTACGTATGATATCTTTAAGCATCATATAATCTTGCCCTTGCATTGCATCCTAGCAAGTAGATAGTCTTTAAATTTCTGAAATTTCTTTATTATTTGCTTGCTTTGGTCGTGTTGTCATTAATCACCAAAAAGGGGGTATTATAAGGAAAATGGACCCTAGGCCCATTTACTTTGGATTTTGGTGTTTGATGATCAACACAACCAAATTGGACTAATGTGTTTGCAAGTATGTATTTTTTCTAGTTCAATAGGTTGGAGTTGAAGTTGTGCACAAAGCATTTGAATTGGAAGTCTTTTCGGCCTTCTTTCAAGCGACAGATGCTGGAGATGCAGGCGATAGACGCTGACGTCAGTGTCTGTCCAGTGTTGCAGCGCGCGGGACAGCAACGTTGGGAGCGATAGACGTGGGGGTGACATTGTGACAAATGCGTTTGTCCAGTGTTGCAGCACGAGCCACTAGAACGGAGCAAGCGACAGACGCCGTAGGGTTGCTCGATAGACACGTACCCTGCGCGTTAGACTTAGCACAGAGAGCTCCGAGGAGTCTCCTACGTGCGATAGACGTGTCCGGTGCTCGTGCGATAGACGCGGGTCGACGTCTAGTGATCCCGGCAACGGCTAGTTGGTTCAACTGTATTTCTACGCGACAGACGCGTCCGATGGATGGCGATGGTGCGTCTGTTGCCCCCGACAATTGCCTGTTTTTGAAGACAACGGCTAGTTTTGACTTGTGGCTTATAAATAGACCCCTCAACTAGCCATTTGGGGTAAGTGTGGGAGCTGAGGAAGAATACTAGGGTGTTGCTACACCACTTTGGTGCTCTCCACTTGCATAGAGCTTAAATATCACTAGGGGATTAGCGTAGGTGCTTTGTGAAGTGCTTAGGTTAGTTAGACCTTACTCATATGCGCTTGCTTTAGGCTTAGGTCTAGTTGCTAGTGAGGTTTGCATACCTCTCATCCAAAGGTGCTTGCGTGCACCGTGCTTGTATATCGGCGGGGCCTGTAGTCTTGCGAAACCACACCAACCAAGCCTGTGGTGTGGCCGCCACCGTGTACTGAAGGGAACAAGGCATGTGGCGGTTCAGCCGGAAGCTTGATAGTGAAGACGACGGGAGCGGTCCAGGAGAGGCTTGCCGGAAGGCACACCGGAGACCCACTTACGTGTGGGGAAGGACCGGGGCTATTCATGGAGTTACCCGACCGGTAGCTTGGCCCTTGCAAGGGATTCCTTGCGAGGGGCTCCAACGAGGACTAGGGGGAAGCTTGAGCGCTTCTCGATACCTCGGTAAAAATATCAAAGTCATCGACGGGAGTTTGCATATCTCTACCTTGCTCTTTACCTTCATCGTTTTATACTCCGTACCTAGGTTGCTCGCTTTACTTAGTTGATAAGCTAGTCGATAGGTTTGGAACCTAGGTTGCATAACTCTTTGGCGGTAGAGATAGCAACACACCTAGCAAAACCATAGTTGCATGTTTAGATAGATTACCTTTCTTGCATAAGTTTGACTAGGTGGAATTAGAGGCCTTAGTTAGAAGTAGATTTTAAGTTGCCTAATTCATCCCCCTCTTAGGCGTCACAAGTTCCTACACTAACAATGCCCAAGGTTGTAAGCCCAATGAAGCCTTTGAATGTAGATAAGATACAAGGTGAGAGGCTTCTAGAGTTTTATGCTAACTTGCAAGAGAGGGTAGTTAATGAGTCACAAGATGGAGGAGATGTTTCTCGGAATGACAGCTAGGAGGACTGTGAAGATGACTTTGATTTTGTAGACTCTGACTACAAAGTGGATGCAGATGATTATGACTTGTTTGAGTATGTTGATGATCAAGAGGGCAGAAAGAAGTCAGTCAACGGAAAGAATCCTATTTCTACTACTCCTAATGTTGAAGATGACATGTCAATAGATGAAGATGAGCTGCGCCTACCTAATTCAAATGGAGAAGGTGAAGAAAGAATGAGATTTAAGTCTTTTAGAGAACATAACATGAACAATCCAATTTGTAAGGTGGGTCACATGTTTGCATCCCCTGAGGTTCTTAGAAAGGCTATAACAGAGTACAATTTGATGCACAGAGTGGAAAAATAAGATGCCTAGGAATGAGAAGAAAAGGATTCAGGCACACTGTGAACATGGTTGTCCTTGGAACCTACACGCTTCAATAGATAGCAGGTCCCATGGTATGGTTGTCAAGCAATACAATGGTCAGCACACATGTTAGAAGAAGTGGGTTTTGAAGAATTGTACATTCAGGTGGCTTGCTGACAAGTACCTTGAAACATTTAGAGGAGATCAAAAGATGACCCTCACAAACTTCTCTAGCTAGGACAATTCAAAAGGACTGGAACCTGACACCATCAAGGTCCAAGTTGTCTAGAGCTAGAAGGTTGGCCATGAAAATAGTTTTTGGTGATGAGGTGGGGCAATATAAGCTTCTATGGGACTGTGGGCATGAACTTAGAAGGAGCAACCATGGTAGCACCTTCCTTCTTAAACTTGATGGTAACATATTCAGCATGATGTACATGTCTTTGGATGCTTGCAAAAGGGAATTCATGGCTGCATGTAGGCTTTTGATCTGTTTAATAGATGCCACATAAAGACAAAGTTTGGTGGCCAGATACTTACAACTATGGGCATCGATCCAAATGAATGCATCTTCACAATTGCAATTGATATTGTTAAGGTGGAATCCCTAGAGACATGGAAGTAGTTCCTGCAAACTCCGAAAAATGACCTTGGCATTGAAGTGGAATGGAATAGAGAGGGAAGACTTGGGAGTCACTTATAAAATTTACCTAGTCACCGGTGCACACATGATCCTCACATGCTCTCTCTTCCACGCTGTACGCTGACAATGCCTGCCACGTCGTCTCTAATCGCTTGGCGAAGGGATATGAACCTACAGTGAACTAAAACCGTTTATGTACCCTAAAATATACTTTGAGAGTAAATGGACCTGAATGAGACTCCAAAGTTAATGGACTTGGTGCTTTTTACTTTTTTCTACTCCCTTTTTTTTGAAATGAAACCGTGGGGTATAAACGCCCCAGCGGTTTTGAATTATAAAAGAGAGAACATGAAACTTACATGAAAAGGAGAGAAAAAGGAGGAGGCCTAACCAGCAGTTAGGCACCACAAACTAGCTAAAAACTGAAACTGAAGAACTGAAAAAAAAACGGGCCTAAACTAACACAGAACCCTTTTGTTTTGTTATGGGATGGTAATATAGTTTTATTTTACTTAACACTACTATGCTTTATTTTACGGCCACATGGTTTTAGTTGTTAAAGTACTCTACTAACTTTTTCTAAGAAAAGTAAAATGCTCTATGCCATTTCTCCTCTCACAAAAGAGCCCTTTTACTAACTTATTTAAATTTAAAAGAACTTCTAATTTGCCGAACAAGAACAAAATATGCTGAATGTTCTAGAAACCCCTCACCCCGTCTGTCTCCAAACCCCTCCCTCCCTCTCACTCCTAAGGATGGCAGCGGGGCGGGTTCGGGACGGATATCCGTGGGTTTCGGGTCTAGCGGTTTTGATTTTGGGGCTAGTTTTGCACCCACGGTTTTCGGGTTCGGATACCCGAACAGATGCGGGTTTGGTGTGGATCCTCATTTTCCCCCACGGACGGAGCCCCGAAATATTGAAGCCCACTAGCAGCCCATCTAACGACCTACCTATATAATTGAAACTCTCAGGTCTCAACCCTATCCGATCCTCTCGTCTCTCGCTCACCCCATCCTCTGAGGATTGAGGTCCCGGCGGCGGCAGGCCCTCTCTCTCTCTCGTCTCGATCTCGACCTGGGAGTCACCGGTGGCCTCCGCCCTCTGCCCCTCTCACCTCCCGACGCTCGGCCCTGCATCCCCACCAGACGGGCGACGCCGCGACGGTGGCTTGGGCTCTCCATGCTCGCGGCTCATCCGCGTTACCGCGTCCCCCGCGCTCCTCCCTGGCATCGACACGGCGACGCCCCCTCTCTCTCGGTCCCTTGCGGCGCTCGGCCCTCGGCGACGGGTGTCCTCCTCGGCCAAACCCCCGCGTCCACACGTGCGTCCCGCCGGCGCAGGCAGCCTGTGGGGAGGCGAGCATCCCGCAGGTATGGCGGCGCATCCCTTCCGGCCTTCCCTAGATCTCGAGCTGCTACTGCATCTCGGTCCATATGTTTTTGCTTTTTTGCATTTATTAGGAAGTGAACAATGTCGGCTCCCGGTGCTTCAAGTGGATCTCAGGCTGCTACTTGCATATTCTGTAATCTGTACATGGTTATTGGCTAGCTGCTACTTGCATGTTTTGTATCGTCTATCATAATCAGAATGACACTATCATCTATCATGTTTTTGGTGATTAATTGTAAAATATATTTCGGGTTTCGGTTAATCCGTCGAGTTTCAGTGATCCACGGATTTCGGTTTTGGGGATCGATTTTCGTCTGAATTGGTGTTTACGGCGAATTTAGGTTTTTAGTTCGGGTTTTGGTTACCCACAAACTCCATCCGATCCGAACCTGATCCGTTGCCATCCTGCAGTCCGGGTCTATAAAACCGCGTAACCTCATCTCTAAAACCCGCTCTCGCTCCGAATCCTCCGCCTCGTCCGTCGTTCCCCGCACCTTATCCTCTCGGCTTTACAGTACCTGCTCTAAGCTTCTCCCTATCTCAATGGCATCCGCGAATGCCATCTCCACCGCCTCCCTCATCTCGCCCCTCTCGCAGGTCAGCTCCTCTCCGTCGTCCAGCTTTCTAGCTTTTCCGCTCTGCGATTTCCTGGACAACTGTTTTTTGGTTCCTCCGTTGCGGTTCCTCGGCCGGCGAAGGCCATCCCAATTGCGGTCTGTCGCCCAATTTGGGGCCTTTCTGTTCGTTGAATTGTGGTTCCCTGATTAATTCTGTGCTTCCTGTCTTTCCAATATGTAATATTATTTCTTGTTGGTGGCAAGCAGGGCAGGGCGACGAGGGCCAGGTATGGCCGGTCACAGCGGTTCGTGGTGCGTGCGGAAGCCAAAGACATCGCCTTTGACCAAAAATCCAGGGCAGCGCTGCAGGCCGGCGTCGAGAAGCTCGCAAACGCCGTCGGTGTCACCCTCGGGCCCCGAGGTAGTCAACGCCTACCGCCTTGCTGCTACAGCCCATGCTGTCTGTTCGATGCTCAGCTGTGTTTCGTCACGGCTGCTCATAAAGAATCAATTGCAGTTCCTCTCTAGTCTCTAGAATTACAACTGGCACTAACTCGTCCCAGGTCTGTCCCCGAGAAATTGGAAGCCACTGATTTGGCGCAACTTAACTAACTGATGCAACTACTATTGTAGTACAGTAGGTCTAGATAAACTTGATTGGTGCATTGATTGCTAAAAGACATTGTTTCAAGAATTCCAGGAACATATTGTGCTGTAGAATAAAGACAAAAGATGGTTCTCTTCATTTTCATTCACAGTGCACGTACAAACACAGTTGTCCAATCAAGAGCTCCTCTCTGAAATTGAATTAGCTCTTCCATTCTTCTTATTTTACATTTTTAATAATTTCGTAAATCTGATCTGTATTTCCAGTTTTCCTAAAATCTTCCATTTCCAAAAAAAAAAAGTTTCCAAGGACATGTCTGAAAAGCAAAACACCATTAATCATCAGTATAATGTTTTCACAGGGAGGAATGTGGTGCTTGATGAGTATGGCAGCCCCAAAGTTGTGAATGATGGAGTCACTATTGCCCGGGCTATTGAGCTGTATGATCCAATGGAAAATGCTGGTGCAGCATTGATTCGTGAGGTGCTTTCCTTTTCTTTCTTTCGTTTAATGAACATGTGGTGTCATCATGTTATTTGAGGATTCTGAATAACAAAGTTGTGTTCTCCACTTCTCTGTTGTTAAAGGTTGCTAGCAAGACCAATGATTCTGCTGGTGATGGCACTACAACTGCTTCCGTCCTTGCTCGTGAAATCATCAAGCTTGGCCTTCTAAGTGTAACGTCTGGTGCAAATCCTGTGTCACTTAAGAAGGGAATAGACAAAACTGTGCAGGGTCTAATTCAGGAGCTTGAGAATAAGGCTAGACCAGTCAAGGGTGGTGGTGATATCAAAGGTGATTCTTTTATTTTCATGTTAGACTGTTCATCATTTATTTATTTTCACTTCGCAATGTAAATTTGTAACAAAATGTGTATTCAAAACATAATTAATGTCTAATTTGGAGCTGTTCTGTTTTACAGCCATTGCATCTATCTCTGCTGGCAATGATGAATTTATCGGATCCATGATTGCTGAAGCAATTGACAAAGTGGGGCCTGATGGTGTTCTATCAATTGAATCCTCCTCGTCTTTTGAGACTACCGTTGAAGTTGAAGAAGGAATGGAGGTTTGTAGGGAACTCAGCTTGTACAGTTCTTGCGTCTATATGTATGAAGTAGAAGCTTCTGATTTATAACATCAAAATGGCAATGCATATTTACATATACTATCACATGTTCTCAAGTTTTCTTGAATATTGCAGATTGACCGCGGTTATATTTCCCCACAATTTGTGACAAACCTCGAGAAATCTATTGTGGAGTTTGAGAATGCTAAGGTTCTTATTACTGATCAGAAGATCACAAGCATAAAGGAAATTCTTCCGATTTTGGAGAAGACCACACAGCTGAGAGCCCCTTTGTTCATTATTGCTGAGGACATTACTGGTGAAGCTTTGGCAACTCTTGTTGTTAACAAGCTTCGAGGAATTCTCAATGTTGCAGCGATTAAGGCTCCAAGCTTTGGTGAGCGGCGGAAGGCTGTACTTCAGGACATTGCCATTGTCACAGGTTTGTCTTGCAACCGACCATAATATTACATATTTGTCATCATTCTCTAATGCAGTTGCATTTATTTTGGCTGATAAAAGTATTGTAGTATGATTTCTGCAATATATTTATGCTTTAAAAGTATACATATCGTGCTTCATTCTCGGAGTAATGCTGTAACAAATAAAAATAAAGATATTATTTTATTTTTCTATATAATTTGTACAAGGGCCTAGCCTTTTTCTCAATACATCCAATAGATCTTTAGTTTCATCAGCTTGCTATAGCGTCTTTCCTAATATTGAACAAAATTGGGTGAGAATGCTAAATGACCACACCATCAGAGGACTATATTAGTTGTATGGATGCCAATTGAGATTGCATGGTTTCATGGATCACATTCTTCATCATGAATGTCAAACTTCGTACAACCATCTGATGCGAAAACATGATAGAATTAGAAGTTAAGCTCACCATCTCTCAGTGTTAGAATTACATATAGTCAATTATTCATTGTCATGCTAGCAAATTGTTAAAATTTGTTACTTAGCTCCATTACTCCACTTGAAGCCCTGAACCCTAAATATTGAAGATTTCAATAGAAGTGACAGCCTGCAAGAGAAACAATGGTTCATTGTGTGTACTTGCATCAATCATGATATTTCAGATTACTGAACATTATTTCAACTCCTGGCAAGTGAATGCTGGAATACCTAAATGGTTTCCTCAAAGTTGGTTCAGATTATTTGCTTATGCTAGACGTTTTGGTTATCAAGGCCCTTTGTTTTGAAATTTGATAATAATTGGCCATTTATTTCTCAGTTTCATTTTGCTTATATCATGTAATTTCACTTTCAGGTGCTGAGTTCCTAGCAAAAGATCTTGGTTTGTTGGTTGAAAATGCTACAGAGGAACAACTTGGTACAGCAAGGAAAGTCACGATACATCAGACTGCAACAACCCTCATAGCAGATGCAGCCAGTAAAGATGAGATCCAAGCGAGGGTTGCACAGCTAAAGAAGGAGCTTGCTGAGACTGATTCAGTTTATGATACTGAGAAATTGGCTGAGAGAATTGCTAAGCTTGCTGGTGGTGTTGCTGTTATCAAGGTTGGAGCTGCAACTGAGACTGAGCTTGAGGACCGCCAGCTAAGAATTGAGGATGCAAAAAATGCCACTTTTGCAGCTATAGAGGAGGGCATTGTTCCTGGAGGTGGAACGGCATACGTGCACCTATCTACCATTGTCCCTTCGATCAAAGAAAAAATTGAGGACCCTGATGAGCGCCTTGGTGCTGATATTATTCAAAAGGTAACTTGGCTAGCATATTTATAGACTGATCAGTGCCTATGCAGTTAGATGGTATGAATTGTATTTGCCAGAGGTCCAATCTCATTAATATGTTTATGTGTGCTGGTAAAACGTGACTAGGACCTATCGTCTAGGATGTGCATTGCTATGTTTGTGAGTAGATCTATACCATCATAGTGTGTGTTGCTGGCATTGGAATTTATTTAGATAATTCAGACTAGTTCTTGTCGCAGCAGACACATATACTGGATCCTGTAGAGCTATAAATCCTATTTTTACCCTATCTTATCTACTTGTGCAGGCATTGGTAGCACCTGCTTCATTGATCGCACACAATGCTGGAGTAGAGGGCGAAGTTGTTGTTGAGAAGATCAAGGACAGTGTGTGGGAGGTGGGCTACAATGCAATGACGGACAAGTACGAGAACCTGATTGAGGCCGGTGTGATCGACCCTGCTAAGGTGACTAGGTGTGCACTCCAGAATGCAGCCTCAGTAGCTGGAATGGTCCTAACCACACAGGCAATTGTTGTTGAGAAGCCAAAGCCGAAGCCTCAAGCGGCACAGCCAGCAGAGGGAAGCCTTGCCGTGTAAATTTTAACATTCTTGAGGCGGCTGTCTAGACGGTTGAGATCAGTTGAAAGGGTAGAACTTTGGTTTGAGAATTTTGGTTCAGGTCCACTGAAAGGTGTAGAGTAGGGTTGCCATTTTGCAGATGAAGAGTAATTTTACTCTGGTCTGAACTTGTCCACATCAGAGAAATTTGCATCACCATTTTTCAAATAAGTTCATGGCGATGATTGATTGTGCAAGTACAGTATATTTTTAGTCCCTCGACTTTTATGTTTGTCTAACTTCAATCCAACTACAAAACCAAGTAAGTTTGACATCTCAACTATCAAAACTGTTCCATTTTAACCTCTCAGCTTGGTTTTGGTGTTGCACAATCTCCTTTGACTGCATATAGGATCATTTTACTAGGTGTCGTTTGCATATTGGGATATGGAGGGTGGAATAGGGATAGGGAAATGATTGAATGACTAGGATTAAATGAGGTGTAAAGAACGGACGACTAGGATTGAATATCTCCGATCCCAATCCCCATCCAAACACCGCCTAAGATTGTGTCTATTGAATAGTCGAATGATTAGTGGCTTCAGTAAACAGATTTTCCAGCCATCAGAGCTGTTGACACGCAGGTGTGCGGTGCGCCATTACCCGAACACCTTGCATGTAGCCTGTTGCGGCGAGTGACCGGCGCGCTTACAGCAGACCCAAAGTTCTGAGTGACACCAGATTCACATGCATTTACTTTATTTTATTTATTGAGTTGATAAAGCAGAATTGTCTAATTTATAAGAGCTCAAGGCCTCAAGTACATTATATGTAAATCTTATGGATTTATAGCAACTGCGTAAAATCATATAATTCCAGTAGTCTATGGAGGCCCATGGAGGATATCAATATCATTACCGTTACATCTCAGAATGAGATAGAGGAAGTACAACAAATAATATTACATCAGGAACTTCTGCCCTCCCAATTTTGACAGTTTCCACTTCCTGCCCTCAATAGGAGCTTCTCAGGAATTCTAGTGGATTGAAAAAGTGCAGCTTTCAAAGGAGAACTTATCTTCCAAAATGAGTATATAATTTCTGTCAACTTCACCTCCCAACACAATGGTGAATCTTGGGTTCTCACTTCAATTTATGCTTCGTACACACCAGAAGGAAAAATAGAACTTTTAGAGTGGTTCCAGAACATCCACATGCCACAGGAAAAGTTTACTGGCTTGTTGTAGGTGATTTTATCTTGATTAGAAAACTAGAGGACATAAACAAAGAGGGAGCGATATCACTGAAATGTTTCTTTTTAATGGGGCAATAAGTAACTTAGGCATGGTAGAACCACCCCTCATTTGCAGACAGTACACACCAACAAGCAAACCTCCCCCTCCTTGAAAGGTTAGATTGATTTTTCACTTCACCAGCTGGACACGTACCCAAACACTTTGGTGAAGTCACTAGTCATGAAAATCTCTAATCACTGGCCCTGCATTATAGAAATCAAGACCAAAATTCCAAAGGGGAAGCTATTTAGATTTGAGAATTTCTGGTTTGAACATGAAAACTTTGAAGGCCGTGTCCAACAAGCTTGGTCAATGTCAGTAACCCAGCAAGACCCAGCAAGAAGGATCACAACAAAATTCATAAATCTCAGAAAATTCATCAAGTTGTGGCGGTCCAACCTTTACTCCCTGAACCAGGTAATACAAAAAGTCAAATTAGTCATTTACTTGTTGGAGACCCTAGGACTGTTAAGAGACCTCAGTCTTCCTGAGTGGAATTTTGGAAACACTCTGTGTGACAAGCTCAATGTCTCCTTAAAATGCAAAAAAGATATTGGAAACAAAGAGAAGATTACATGGATTAAGGAAGGAGATGCTAGGACAAAAATCTTTCATGCCCATGCCACATTGAGGCACATAAGAAACACAATCTCCTTCTTATGCAATGATCAAGGCATGACCTTACAAGACATGGACAAAAAACATATATGATTTGGGAATCCTTAAAGTCAAGATTAGGCTCCTCAGAATCTGAAGACATGCTTTTTAACCTAAATGAGTTGTTATTTCAGCACTTAGACCTCTCTAGACTGGAAGTAAATTTCACTAAGGAGGAAATTGATGGTATAATTGTAGAGCTACCCTCAGATAAGTCCCTGGACCAGATGGTTTTAGCAATGAGTTCATAAAAAGATGCTAGTCCTTCTTTGCTCAAGACTTCTATTACTTGTGTGAAGCTTTTGTTCAGACAACATTTGCACAAGAAGTATTAACAACTCATTTATTACCTTGATATCTAAGACTGAGGGTCCTTCAAGAATAAATGACTACATGCCCATCTCTCTTTTGAACTATTCAATGAAGATCATCACCAAGATCATGTGGCCAAAAGGCAAAGTCTACAAGGAGTCATAATGGCACTGTACACAAAAACCAATATGGCTTCATCAAGAAAAGAACAATACAAGATTGCCTGGCTTGGGCCCTAGAATACCTACATATCTGCCATAAATCTAAGAAAGAACAGGTAATCATCAAGTTGAACTTTGAGAAGGCATTTGACAAGATTGAGCATACTGCAATCATTCAAATTATGGTTAATCTGGGTTTTGGCCAAAACTGGACAAGTTGGATGAAGTCTATTCTCAGCTCTAGCACCTCTTCAGTCCTACTAAATGGTGTTCTAGGGGAAAACATTCACTGCAAAATTGGAGTCAGGCAAGGTGACCCCCATTCTCCCCTTGTTTTTGTGTTGGCAGCTGATCTTCTCCAATCCATCATCAACAAAGTCTAAGGAAAGAGGAATCCTAAGCCTACCCTTGGATTTGCAACACTCTACTGATTATCCAATAGTCCAATACGTTGATGACACCTTGATCATCATGGAAGCCTCTGCAAGACAACTCATCACCCTAAAAGGCCTTCTTTAGTCTTTTGGAACCTCTACTGGACTAAAAGTTAATTACTCCAAATCGATGATGGTGCCAATTAATTTATCAGAACAAAATCTTAATCACTTGGCAAAGAACCTTTAATTTCTAGAAAGATAGTCTTCCCTTTAAAAACTTGGGGCTGCCCCTTGGCATGATAAAGCCCAAGGTAGTTGATTTCTCTCCTCTGGTAAACAAATGTAAGAGGAGACTCATATCTACATCAACTTTTCTCAATCAGGTAGGAAAGTTGCAACACCAACTCTCTAACTAGTGCTATGCCAACTTTTGTATTGTATGCCTTCAAACTTCAAAACACAGTGCTTGATCAAATTGAAAAATATAGGAAACACTGCCTATGACGAGGAGCTGATCTAAACTATAAAAAGCTAGCAAAGGCAGCCTGGCCCATGGTTTGCAGATCCAAGAATGAAGGAGGCCTGGGTGCTTTGAATTTGAGAACACAGAATGAAACTCTGCTACTGAAGTTCATTCATAAATTCCTTAATAGAGAGGACCTCCTATGTGTTAATCTGGTCTGGGGGAGACATTATCAGAATGGGAGCTGCCAAATAATTTGAATTGAGGCACCTTCTCGTGGGGAGACATTACCAAGCTTTTAGACAAATACAAGGGCATGGCCAAAGTCAACATCCAAGATGGAAGAACCTGCTTGGTTTGGGAAGACTTGTGGAATGGAATGATACCAAAGCCCAACTTCCCTGATCTTTACTTATATTCTAAAAAGAAAAGCATCACCTTTGTAGAAGCAAAGTCGTCACCAAATCTACATAGCCTTTTCTACTTGCCCTTAATCTATGGAAGCATTCTCCAAGCTCACGCAACTCAAAAACCTCCTTGATACTACCTAGGTCTCTAAAGATTCTGACTCTTGGCTCTATATGTGGGGAACATGCAACTTCTCTTCAACAAAGGCATACAAACATTTGAGTGGGCATTGTGTCATCCAACCTACCTTCAGATGGATCTAGAAAAGGTCTTGTCAAAACAAGCACCATGTTTTCTTTTGGCTTCTCCTAAAGGATAGGTTAAGCACTAGAGGGATTCTAAGGCAGAGAAATGTGGAACTTGAAATTTACACTTGTGTCCTCTAAAATGAGCAAGTGGAGGAGATTGTGGAGCATCTCTTCATAAGCTTCCTGTTAAGAGTCAAACATAGGTGTATATTAAGCCAAAGAGAGAAAGACTACCCACCGACAGATCCCTCCAAGATCGCTCGGTGGCTATACCCATCGGATACGCTCGCATGTACCCTCCAGACAAAAGTTGGGTAAAGCCCAAGAACACCCACAACCTCTGCTCGAGGCTCGAGGGGCTTGCCAAGGCCCCGGGGTCCCGATCGATGGTAGCCCAAGCCTAACTCTAGCTCAACTCTAGCCCGAGCTAGCGCTCGGGCCAGCGCCCGGCGTCTCGAGCATCGGCCAACCCGCCGAGCTTCCTAGGCCTTGGCAGGCTTGGGGGCTCCACGATGCCAACCCGTTCGATTGGTGTGAGGCGCTATCGGCCGCTCCCTCGGTAGGGTCATGCATATGGCATGATATAATAGGACAAATCGCCTCACAGGCTCCAGGGGCGCAGGACTCCCGGGTCTACTCATCAGCCTCCCAAGCCAGGGTGCCTTCACCGCCAAGGCAACCTTGAGAAGGCTCACCCGGTGGAGGCCGAACCATAGGAGACAACACCCTGACGGTCAAGTGTCAGGGGCCTAGCGACATCAGGCGACGCACCGCAGCTCCCCTATGGAAGTCCTATGTTTGGTGTTGGTAATTAGTGACAATACCTAGTACTAACCACATAGCAAAGACATGTGTGTAGCTATGATGTGGTTGGTGCAATGACATGGTGAAGCAAGGATCAAGCAGTGGTGATGTGATCAAGTGCTTGCCATGATGGAGTTGGATGAAGGTGCAAAGCCAAATCATGGAGCTCAAGGCAAAGGTATATGATAGGGTTTTTCATTTTGCATCCAAGACACCATAGAGGGTGTGGATGGCTTAGGATCGATAGCCATACTATAAAGAGGGGAATTTTTCGGGGCTATTGATCACTTAAGTGCAACTAGATAAAGATTCATTTGCATATGCATTTAGATCTAGTGGTGAGCTAACTTAACGCCTCGAAAATGATTGTGAAGATGCTAATACACATGCACATGGTGATGTACACTGGGTGATGTTAGCACATTTACGAAGGCGGTGGAGTTTGAGCGGTAGAGAGGGGTTTGAGTTCCTCTCTCCCTCCCGCCGAGCTTGCTCGGTGGGATTCAGTGCTTTTAGGGAAGTGGAACGCCTATTTTCCACTGCGCCGGAGGCGAAGAAACAGAGGCGAAAGGAAGTCACTAGCGTGATCGGACGCTGAACCGGACGTTGGATCGGACACGTCTGGCGCGTCCAGTCAGTTCAAGCCGCGAGCAGTGCGAGGGGCAGCTAGGGTTTCTAACCGGAGCGTTCGACGCCTTCACGGGACCGGCGCGTCCGGTCAACGTGGCGTGGAGCAGCATCGCAGCGAAGAGCTAACCGAACGCAGTGGCGCGTCCGATCACCCCTGAGCGGACGCGTTAGGTCATGAGTGGGTGCTTACTAGAATCGACCGGACGCTGGCACTGTGGCGTCCGGTCAGTTCAAGCAGTGTGTCCGGTCGTGTGGTCAGCAACGCGAATCAGTGGCGACCGAACGCCTAGGCGCATCCAAACAATTTTGATCGGCGCGTCCGGTCACTCTAGTGCATGAATGAGTACATTTAAGTGACCGTTACGATCGAACGAACGAGATTCAAAGTGAGACACGTGGCGTTCATCGGGGAAGTCGCACAAGCGTGACCAGACATTGTGACCGCGTCCGGTCAGTTCAACCAGCGGTCCGGTCAGCACGACAGCAGCAGCAGCTTGTGCCCAACGGCTATTTTCTTTGGGGCTGCTTATAAATATGTATTTGGCCGGTTTGGGAAGGTCTCTCTTAGATATTTTGACTCTCTAACATCCTCTTGAACTGAGCACATTCCCTCCCACTCATCTACCTTGCTTGATTACCTAATCAAAGTGAGATTGAGTGATCTCAAGTGCATTTGCTTGTGAGTTTGCATCTAGTTGGCACTTGAGTGTTCTTTTGCTGTGGGATTCTTGTTTCTCTTGGTGGTTGTCGCCACCTAGATGGCTTGGAACAGCGAAGGAGGTCCGACACGTGTTGGTGATTATTCATGGTCGGCACCGATGAGCTTGTTGTGAGGGGTTGTGTGGTTCTCCGGCAGAGCGCCGAATTCCAACTCTAGTGGATTGCTCATGTCGGAACTTCTCACTATTTGGTAGGTTCTTGTGGCACCTTTTGAGAGGCTCGGTGTGTGATACCGATTAGCCACCGAACCACATGGTATAGGGGGACACAACGGGGACTAGTGTGCTAGCAAGCACGTGAACCTTGGGATAAATCTTGTGTCTCAATTATGTTTGATCAATTGGATTTCATCCCGGTGATTGATTACTTCATTGGCTATCTTGGTATTCACTTTGGTTGGCTCAATCATTGCCCCTCGGTATAACATTCCAAATTCCCTCTTGCACTTACTTTGTTATCTTCTTGTTTAGTTTGTGTAGTTCTAATTGTAGTATCTTTGTAGCTTTGCTAGCTTGTGGTTTGTCTTGTGACGATTGTGTAAACCAAACTAGAATTGTCAATTGGATAGGTGGCTTGCATCACCCCATTAGGCTAGGCAAAACTCATATCTCACCATTTGTATTACTAATTAAATTATTTGAGTGATCTTTGTAGAAAGTTTTATTAGGCTATTCACCCTCCTCTAGCCATCAAGACCTTTCACCCTGACTCCATGACAACGCCAAGGTCCATCCACACCGTAGCAACGCCCTCCTAGACCTCAGCACATGAAGACCATAGACCATAGCCCCAAACTGCCTTGTACCCGACCATCCTTAGGATATAAGGGCAAGTTCAGCTACCATAGATAGGGGGCTGAGCAATCCGAGTTTAGTCAAAGCAACCGAGAGGAACAACAGAGTGTTCCTCCCTTGGCAACTCAAAAAGAGAGGAGCATTTCCCTTACTTGTCGGGGAAGAAACCTCATCACTGACGAGTCGTTGGATAGCACCGAGCGATCTCTTACCAAACTCTCTTTCTCTTTCGTTGTAACCCTCTGATTTGGGTGCTCCTGAATATGAAGAACTACTCACTGCTAGACGTAGGGCCCCAACGGCCTGAACTAGGATGCATTGTCGTGTCTCTTGTGTTCTTGAGTACCCGAGCCACCGGAGACCCACACTTTTGACATCTGATGAACAACGATGCCTGTCGCGGTGACGAACCCACGACACTTCCCTTTTACAAAGGTCTGCTAGCAGTAGGCCATCCATCTAAGAACCAATCAAAATTTAGACCCCTTCCCCAATTTGGAGTACTAAGATTTCAGATTAATCAACCTTTCTTAATGGAGATCATCATCTTGCTTTGTTGGCCCCTCTGGATGGGCAAAAATAACCAGATTTTCAAGCAGATTCCTGCCCCTATCCAATGATGCAAATTCATCTTTTTAAGTGAGTTGCATGCACTGCTATACCATGCCAAGAAGAAATACTTCCTAAGAATTCAGGAATGGAAAGATTCATTGTCTTGAGCCTTTGGCCAACCATTTCCTCCCTCCTCATTTTCTTTGTTTCCTTCTTAGTCCCTTATTGTGATAGCCACCTTCGCCCTTCTCTTTGCTTGTTTGCACATAACTTTTATTTTCAATATATCTTAGGATAGGGGCTAGAACCCCTCCTGATCATTTCAAAAGAAATATTTAGATTTATAAACATTTTAATATGGTTAGATTTATAATTAAATATAATACTTCCTCCATTTCAAACTATAAGATGTTTAGACATACCGTATATCTAAGTGAAAGGACCGTAACACCTAAGAGGGGGGTGAGTTTGGAAATTTAAAACTCTCTTTCTAAATATGGCATATTTTTCTTAACCTTAGCGAAACCTATGTAATTAGGTAAAACTATCTAAATGTGCAATTACAGTTTTGTTAGTGTGTTGCTATCTCTACTGCAAAAGAGTTATGTAACCTAGGTTCCAATACTATCAACTAAGCTAGGAAAGATAAAGCACACAACCAAGGTAGCAATATAAATGCGGAAGCTAAAGTGAGGTAGAGATGCAAACTCTCGTCGATGACTCCGGTATTTTTGCCAAGGTATCGAGAAGCGCTCAAGATCCCCCTAGTCCTCATTGGAGCCCCTTGCAAGGAAGCACTCGCAAAGGCCAAGCTCCCGGTCAGGTAACTCCGTGGATAGCCTCAGATCTTCTCCACACGCAAGTGGGTCTTTGATGTTCCTTCCGGCAAGCCTCTCCTGGACTGCTCCCTGCCGTCAAGCTTCCAGCCAAAACACCACGGGCTTTGTTCCCTCCGATACACGGTGGCAGCCATACCAAAAACGTGGTTGGTGTGGTCTCACAAAACTACAAGCCCCGTCAAGTACAAACATAGTGCGCGAAAGCACCGAATGGTAAGAGGTATACAAACCTCATTTAACAACTAAGTCTAAGCCTATAGCAAGCACATATGAGCATGGTTCTAACTAACTTAAGCTCTTCGCAAAGCACCTACGCTAATCACCAAATCATATTTAAGCCCTATGCATATGGAGAGCACCAATGTGGTGTACCAACACCCTGGCACCTTGCTTCAGCTCTCTCTTCTCTCAAATGGCTAGCTGGGGCAGTTATTTATAGTCCCCAAGCTGAAACTAACTGTTGGAGGCTAATCGTCGGCTTCTGTGTGAGCACTAGTGCTACAGTGCTTTGTCCAAGACACGAGCGGTGCATGCCACGTTGACTAGCCATTGCACTGTCAGAACCGACCGTTGCAGCACAGTGGGTGACCAGTGCTAGCATCGGTGCTTACACCGGTTATGACAAGTGTGTTGTGGCCTTCTCCAAGTCTTCTGTAACACCTCTGGAATGCGTAATCGGTGCTCTGACCAGTGTACCACCGGTGACGACCAGTGCCCTTTGGGGTCTTCTCGTCCGCTTGCAACCCTCTCTAGACATGGTAATCGGTGCACCATGACTAGTGCACACCGGTGTGCCCGGTGCCGTGGTTGCTGCTTCTGTGTGCTGCAGCCTCTCTGGATGCCATGTCCGGTGAGGCAACCGGTGTGCTAGCGGTGGTGACCAATGCACACTGCAGCCACTGCCCTTTCTTCTTTTCCTTGCGTATCTTCGTCTTCGTTGCTTTGGACAACTTCTTTGTGTCTTTGAATACCTATCTTCTCTTCTATGTTGATCACACCTCGTCTAGTTTCTTCTTTTTGGCGTTGATCAACTTCTTCTCGTTCCAAACCAACCCAAGTCCGCTTGTGCATCATATTGAACTACAAAACATACAATTGCAAACACATTAGTCTAATTTGATCTTGTTCGAACACCAAAATCAGTCCACTTTCCTTACACTAAGCATGTACAACGCAAAAGTTATGTATCTCAAAAATCTAAAATGCTGGATATGTTTATAATCCTAAATAATATAATATACAATAAATGAATGCTTAAAATATAACTCTAGAAACTGTGTCGTATCCACCAGCCAAGATGAAAGGTCTTGATGGATAGAGGGGGTGAATAGTCTTTTAAAAATTTCTACAAAGACAAGCTAAACAAGTTTATCAATATAACAAATAGCGAGATGCGAGTTTTGCTTAGCCTACGGGGTGTTTGCAAGCCACCTAACCAATTTACAATTATAGTATATTTGCACTCAACCGCACAAGTTAAACCGAGAAGGTAACTACAACTACAACTACAACTAGCAAGCTACACAAAAGAGCTACTCTAGCAAAGCTAACTAGCTAGCAAAGATAAATGAGAAAGTAATACGGAGTTGAGTTAGGAGGGTTTCACCGAGGGGCGAAGTATTGAGCCAACCAATATGATTAACAATGAATACCAAGATAACCGAACACCGGGATCAATCAATCACAATATGAAAGTGATGACACAAAGATTTATCCCGAGGTTCACATGCTTGCTGGCACGCTAGTCCCCGTTGTGTCCCTCTTCACCACGTGGTTCGGTGGCTAATCGGTCTCACACCGAGCCTCTCAAAAGGCGTCACAAGAACCTACCAAATGGCAAAAGATTGCAATGACACGAGCAATTTACTAATGTTGCCTTTGGCGCTTCGCCGAGGTAGGCACAAACCCCTCACAATCACCGGAGGTGGCCAAGAACAATCACCAACTCTTGCCAACGCCTCCAAGCTGCTCCAAGCCGTCTAGGTGGCGGCAACCACCAAGAGAACACAAGAATCCCGCAGCAAATCAACTACCAAGTGCCAACTAGATGCAATCTCACAATGCAAATGCACTTGGATCACTCAATCTCACTTCGAATATGCAAAGAAGCAAGAGAGATGAGTGGGAGGGGAGTTGCTTAGCTCAAAGTGCTCACAAGTATGTCAAATGTTCAAGAAAATACGAGAGGGAGAGCCTTGAGCCGACCAACGAGTATTTATAGACGTACCCCTTCGAATATAGCCGTTAGAAACTTAAACAGCCGAAATCGGGCTGACCGGACGCGTTGGTCACACTGACCGGACGCGCTGGTCATACTAACCGGACGCGCTGGTCACACTGACTGGACACGCCAGTCGCACAACGGCTAGCTGCGAAGTACTGACCAGACGCGCTGGTCCAACTGACCGGACGCGCCGGTCGCCTAACGGCTAACTGCGAAGCAACGACCGGACGCGCTCATCGCGCAGACCGGACGTGCTGGAAACGACCGAACGCGCTGGTCCCGTGAATAACCGGACGCGCTGGTCGCCTGAGCAGAGCTCAACGGAACAACGACCGGATGCGCTGAAGAAATGACCGGACGCGACAGTGCCAGCGTCCGGTTAGAGTCCAGTAAGCTCCCTGAACGACCGGACGCGTCCGATCGTCAGTGACCGGACGCGCTGCGCGTCCGATCATCCAACTAAAAATCACGCAGACACTGAACGCTGACCGGACGCGTCCGGTCATGCAAAGACCGCGTCCGGTTCAGCGTCCGGTCACCTCTATGACCTCCGTTCGCCTCCGTTTCTTTTCCGACTTCCGGCGTAGTGGAAAATAGACATTTCAACTCCTCGAAAACGCCTGAATCCGACCCTAAACCCTCTCTGCCTCTCAAACTCCACCACCTTCGCAAACGTGCTAACACCACCAAGTGATCTTCATCATGTGTGAGTGTGTTAGTATTTTCACAATCATTTTTCGAGGCGATATTAGTTCTATCCAAATGCATATGATCATGAAATGCACGTCTAGAGGCACTTAGGAGTTCAATAGTCGCGTCATTCCCCTCTTTATAGTACGGCTATCTATCCTATAATGTAACCACACCCACACTACAAGAAACTTGTTAATCCGTGACGGATTCTCAGTGACGAATTTACAAACCGTCATTAACAGACACAATCCGTGACGATAATCTTTTTTCGTCATGGATGTGCACCAATGGATATTACTGGCCCGCTAACTCGTGACGATTTTATCTGGATCGTCACAGTATATGATTTTAAATTCGTCATGCTCTAGTTAGCCCAAAACAATAGGCCCGCTATCAATATTTAAATAAAAAATGTGATTGCAAAAAAAATTAAACACAAAAGACGATTTATTAAGTTATTGAACTGTTGGCTGATTTTTTCCGGCTGAAAAACACTGTTGGCTGATTTTTTGTGAGAGAAAAATACTGTTCCGGCTGAAAAAACAAGCTGAATAAGACGGATTATAAGCCAGATGAACAGGGCCACCATTTAAAAAAATATAAGTAAATAGAAAAAAATAGCACGGTTGATGGAGTTTGAACCGCGCACCTGGTGGTTGAGAACAACCGACTTACCACTGCACCACTGGTCCGGACATGCAAAACATGATTCTTCTTTTCCTTTGTTTGTGTAGGAGCAAGTGAAATAACGAAAGTTTCGCTGGAGGTCGGGTTCGAACTCAAGACCAAGCAATGGAGAAAAACAAACCTTACCACTGCAGCTGCTAGGACTGCATGTCCAAACAAGTTCCTTTATACCTTTAGTATATATCCACGAACATGTTCCTCCCGTACGAAGACGGCAGAGTCCAGTCAAAAACAAAGTCATGATGACATCATAAACGTAAACTTTTTTAAAAAAAATAAAAACACCAATGCACCGGATATACTGATGCTCGGACCCAACATGTCATCCGGACATGACCTTTTCATATGAGTTTTCAGTAGAAAAATAAATTACTTAAATACTGAAAAATCAAGAACATGAACATAAGCTTTTCTCTTTTTAATCTGTAGTCAAAATTTGTAACAAGTTTTTCTCTCTCATGCTAACTCTAAATGAGATGATTCTTTTTTCTAAAGTTTTCTAAAATCATGCTCTATCAAATTATTATGTTCTTACAACTATTATTTTTGTTAAACTTTCATGTGACTTTGTTTTATCAATTGAAAATTTAAATTTTAAAAAATGACAACTTCAAACAACATTTTGAAGCAGTAAATGATTTCAGCTGAAAATGTCATGAACACAAAAGTTGTAGAACTGATCAAGATCTATAACTTTTATTTTGGTCATTTGTTCATCCGACAAAGTGATAGTAACATTGTTCACAAAATTTACATATCACTATTATAGTTTATGAAACATACGAGAGATATGTAAAATTTATGAACAATGTTACTATCACTTTGTCGGATAAACAAATGACCAAAATAAAAGTTGTAGATCTTGATGACTTCTACAACTTTGTTGTTGATGACTGTTTCAGATGAAATCATTTACTCTTTCAAAATTTTGTTTGACGTAGTCATTTTTTAAAATTTAAATTTTAAATTGTTCAAACAAAGTCACATGAAAAGATGACCAAAATAAAAGTTGTAGATCTAGAAAAGTTATAAAAGTTTGTAGTTGACAACTTTTTCATTTGAGATCATTTAAATTTGCATTTTCATACTTAACTAGAAATGAAACAAAGAATGAATATAAAGATTGGAACAAAAAAAATGGAATAATTCAAGACCTAGCTCTGCCCAAATGCCCTTTCGGCCGACTTAATGCCCATGTGGGCCTTTACTTCTGCTACCTGGGCCTGGGCTGCGCATCCGCGCTGGGCCACGCAGCCCCGTCGGCCTGCTTGCGGCTGAGCGCGATCTAAGCCGCACGCTGACGATCGACGGCCACGGTTTGCCCCGCATGGAGTAAAATCGCCGGCCACCGCTAACCCCAAACCCTAGCTCCATTTTCTTTCCTCCCTTCATCTTTCTCGCGCCGCACAGCTGAGAGAGGAGAGCGGACGCGCGGGCAACGTCGGCATCGGGACGCGCGAAGCTGAGCTGAGGGGTGCCGCCGGCGGGAGCGCGCAAGGCAAGCTGACCCACGCCACCACAAGGCCTCTCACTGGAGCTCGCGTGTAGCGGTCGTGGCTCCTCTGGTCCGGCACCGGCAGGCAGGCAGCCATGGCCTCCAACGGGAGCAGCACGGTGAGTCCGGCATCTCCTCTCTCATCCCTGGATTCAGCCAGTTACTGGCCGACGCTGGATCTGGATTATTTGAGCTGGATCTAACCGTTACTTTGGGTTTCCACATCATTTAAGCTGGATCTCTCACCATGACCTGGGGATTTCTCTTGCGTCGCCTGTGCTGCCGCGCCACAAGCGGACTGCAGGTGGTGGGCGAGATGCAGAATAGCTTGGACCGGGTGCAGCGCCAGCTCTCCTCCACCTCCACCCGGCACCTCCTCGAGGGCCCTCTCTTGAAGGGATCCGACATGGTAAATCCGCTCCCTTTTTGGACAACTTCATTTCCCCTTCTTCCTGTATTCCAGTTTGGTTCAGGTTCGTGTCTGTTTGGTCCTAGGATACCTAGTGTAGGGCATCAATAAAAATTACTGTATGAAACCGCTAGAAAACCGCACAGCACCATCATGATGGTGCTGGTATCCGAATTTTTATTTTTCCCCTTTCGAATCAAGATAAACAGGAACAACTTTTGCTTCATGATTATTAATGAGCTTACATAAAGTCATTTGCTGATATGCTTTTCCACGTTACTTGCTGACACTTTGCTACTGTTGGCAGCCAAAGAAGAGAGGAAGAGAAGGTTGAACGAAGCGCGCAAGTGACCTTCCAATGTATGAACACGTAGCTGAATGCTAAATAGTACTGAATATGCGATGGCTTTTCAATGATTGTGGTCCTGTACTGATTTTGTTCTGATTGTAAAAGGGAAGCTACGCTTAGGCTAATTGTATGTGTTGTACCAACCAAAATGATGTACAGACTGTTATAATGGGCTGTGCTAATTTTTTTATCTCTGTATCTGCCAATTTGATTTATATGGGCCGTAAACCTAAAGCATATAATAGTGAATGGCCATAAAAAATCGTGTGGGCTAATTGTGAATGAATAAAATGGGCTTGAAATATATTGTAAATGGGCCGGAACAGACTGTAAATGGGCTGAAAACAGGCTAAAAAATGATCATCGTTGATATTGGGCTGTTATTAAATGGGTTGGGATGCCATGTCATCATCCATGTCATTGTACATTTCATCATCCACATAAGCATCCATGATGATGTGGCAATCAATCCGTGACGGTTTTTTTCATCACAGGAAATGGGCTTGGGCTGGGCTAACTAGGCCTCGGGCTCTATCGTGACGGTTTAAAATCGTCACAGATTCCATTAATCGGTGACAATTTCTAGGAAACCGTCACGGGGATTAATCCATGACGCTCAATCCATGACGTTCTCTAAAACCATCACAGATGTTGTATAGTGACGGTTTTTTGGTGATTCGTGACGAAAATTTTTCATCACGGATTAACAGATTTCTTGTAGTGCCACTAGGTGTCTTGGTTACTAAAACACAACCCTAAAGCATATACCTTTGCCTTGATCACGTAGGATTGCATCCAAATCCAAGTGTGGCCATCATGATCACCATGTCCATCTTGCCACCAACCTTGAAATGTACTAATCCTCATATGCTACATACAACTTAGGCATAGGATTAGTACTTAGACATTGTCACTAATTACCAACACCAAACATAGGTCTTTCACGAGAGTAACTCAACTTCCATGTCTAACTAACCTCCTCACCAAAAGAAACATTCTGAAATTAGAAAACATGCATATGGATGATTTACTGGATAGAAATAAGTACAAGAGTTTTGTAGTAGGAAAACAGATAATTTACCAAACAAGGGACCTGACATTCAACTATTTTGGTTGAAAGCAGGAACATCAATTACTACTTAAATTCGCTAGAATCATAGAAACTTATGCAGCCTGGTTTGAGATGCCTAATCAGACCAACAATGTGCATCGGTAAACAGGGACTAAGAAGGTGAACATAAAGTAAAATAAACAATTGTTCACAAAGGCAATAGTTGCAGTGGGCATAAGTGAACCAAGTATGTACAGTGTAAAATTGACATTAACAAACACACATGGATAAGATAAATCACCTCCGTAGCCTGTCTCTGCTAGCCTGATGGGGATGTGCAGGGTACAGACGAGCAGGCAGCTTCCCAGCAGCCAGCAGAGACACGAGCATGCAGCTCCCCGGCGTGGATGATTGGGGCCTCTCCAGCAGCCAAGACCAGCAGCGGACTGCACTAATTAGGAGGAATCCGGATCCGCGCGCTGGGATGCCAGATCCGCCGCTAGGCTTCCCGTGCGCCACCGCGGGGAGCGCAGCACCACCATGGAGACGGGCTCCGCTGCCGCCACCAGAGAGAGGGCCGCCACCTCGTACCGACCGATCCACGCGAGGTGAGTCGCTCCACAGGGGCCGACATCCACGTGAGGCGGACGCTCCTCTGCCGGGGCCACCATCCGAGCGAGGCAGGCCGCGTCGCCGCCGGGGAGCCCCGTGCGCGCGGGTCAAGCCGCACAGACGCCGGACCGCATCTGCGCGAGGCGGGGGCGCACGGGGGAGGAGCAGCCACAGCCACCAGTTGCAAGGAGGGGCCACCGCCGCCGTGGGGGGGAACCAGCTGCGGCCGCCGTGTGGGAGGAGGCGTCGCCGCTGGTGGGGAAGGAGGAGGAGGCGCCGCCGATGCTACTCTGCCTGTGATCTGGATGGGGAGGAAATGAGTGGCGGAGAAAAAAAATAAAAAAAATGGTCTGTAGAACGGAACTAATGAATGGCAGAGTCTATCAATTGGCTTCGGCTATAGATGGCAATTGGCAAGCGGCCAAGCCGAGCAGGAATCACGGGAGCCGCCGAGCCGGAGTGCATGTGTGTCCGGTTGATTCGGTGCCTCTTGTCTGGGTCGGGACGGGCGAGTTGGGTTTGGCCACACAATTAGTTATTCTGTAGTAATCTAAACTCTACAAATGTGAACCGGTCGCCGAACGCTCAGCCTATCCACGATAGCTAAAATTGTTGCCACCGTTTGATCTGGTTTCGATGGCTCAGTTTTGCTCGACCGTAGCCTCGCTCTACACTCTTCCGTCCTTCTCCCAAAGACAAAACATAGCCTCGCTCTAGAGTCTTCCGCCCTTCTCCCGAAGACAAAAGATGCCGCTCCGGTGCACTCCCTCCCCTCCCCGCGCCGCCCTTGCCAGCGCCGCCGCCGCCGCCACTCCTCGCGCCCTAGCCCCATGGACGCTCCTCCCCCTACTCTTCCTCTGTCTCCCTCCCTCTCTCTCTCCCCACCTGGTGTCGCACACCGGCCAGCTACCGTCGCGGGCGGGGTCACGCCCCCGTCTCGGTGGCGCACGGTCGCGGTCGCGGTGGCGCATTCGCGGTGGCTGCTCCCCTGCCTGGCGGCGAAGCAGCGTGGGCGTGGCAACCCCCCCTCCCCACGCCATGCCCGCCTCCCCACTCTGGCTTCGGGTGGGGCGCCGGTGAGCTCTCGGCAGGTGATGCGCCGGCGCGGCTGGCCCCCACAGTTGTGGCCTCCGGTACCTCCGCTGTAGTCCCCTCTGCTCCGTTCACTCCTTATCTCCCAAGTGAGGCAAGACCATCACTCTCCTCTATTGCTCCCATTGCGGTGTCCTCTATTTCCCTCTTCTGATCTGTGCTAGACGTTGACGGATTCAGCAAGAAAAGGTAAGTGATTTCCCTTAATCTCCATCCCCTCTTCTGATCTATGCTAGAGGTTGACGGATTCAACAAGAAAAGTACATATCGGTACATCTATGAATGGATAGCGCCTTTGTGGATCCATGCTCGGCTCTATTTCTTCCTCCCTAAACTTGCTTGGTCTTCCTATGGTAACCTAAAAAATCCCCTTTATCTCCGATGATGAGTTCTTAATTTCGTTTCTTGTATTTATGGATCTATTTTGCTTATGAGGTTCGAGGTTTCCGTTCTCGCAGAAATATTTAGCCATGTCTATGGTGCTGCCTTCTTTATTTTAGTCTGAGCATATGCCATTGCTAATGATGTGCTTATCCTGTGAGGTGCTTCCCTTACACCTCACCGTATTTTCATGCCATTGCTATTTTACATTTTTTGGTTGACCATATGTCAATGCCAATGAGAGTGCAAAAACATATATTTTTTTCCTAAAATATACTATTGCCATGTGTTAAGCCTCATCATATTTCAATGTCATTGCTACTTTGCAATTTTTTAAAACCACATGTGAGTGCCAATGATGCTGGACACTAATATCTTTTTCTCAGGTATAACGTATGAGGCTATGCAGTTCTGATTATCAACCTTTTATGGTCTTTTCAGTTTTAAATTCTAATGATATCAATTGAGACATTATCATACGCTACGATGAATATTGCTTCCTGCATTTTACCTGAACTTGGCGTACACTCAGGGTGGCCATGTTTGCGTGAAAAAATTCTACCCTTTAATTGGGAACACATTGCCGACCGAACAGCCAGGGTGGCCAAGGTAGTAAAAAAGATTTCAGCTGTTTGATTCCGATTTCACCGTCCAGATTTTCTTTCACCGTTCCTTCCTGTTTGTTCCACGTGTTAGCTTATCGGTGGTTGCTCTCTAAAAATATACTCTTTCTCCTCTGACTCTACTCTCCGCTTCCTCCCTCTCTCTCTCCCTCCCTCTCTCTCTCTCAATGGCACTGTCGTGCCGGGCAGTGGTCACCGCTGTTTTATGATGCTTCTATTCCACTTTTACTGAACTGAAGCATTTGTCATATGGAGTGATACGAACTACTGCATGTGTGTGACCCTTTTTTGTATTCTTAATGAACTGAGGCAATTTGGTATATGCAATGATGATCTCCTTTTCCCTGCCAACAATCCAATGTTGTTCCCTTCATCTTAGGGGAAAAATTGCTGGTGTTCAAGCTTAATGCTTTTACTGTTGCTGTGCTATACTGAACCACCATATTATTAGCTAATATAGCTTAATATTGCAGTCACTGATATCTCCACCTGATAGTAGTATCGTTTTTTAAAAAAAACTTCCTCCCAAACCTTCACACTGGGCTCTGCTTGCTGCAGTAAGCTACAAAATGTGTTATTTATTTTCCATTCACCTGCTTTCACAGATAGCTTGGTCCCATATTGACCAGTAAAGGTACTATAACTAGATATTAACTAGGGTGCTACATGTTTTAAGAACAGTTTATCTATCTTATTTTATCATTGATCTTACCTTCTGCCAGCCAAGCAATTAACTATGACATTGCTAAACAATGTTGATTTCTAGAATAAAAAAAGGCCTCGCCATTATGCCTACATTCCCTCTGCGAGTTATAGCGCATTATATATGTTCATACCAATGTATCATGTTTTGTAAGTTGCAGTTTCAGCTTCAGTCTGAGGTAAACTATTCTGGGAAAACTAGCATGATTATAGTGCAAGTTTGTACCAACTTCTAATCATAACAAAATGCTTCGTCATTTTTATTCTTAAAATTTTCAAGCGTCACAAACTAGCATGATTATTTTCATTCTGCAGAATCACGCATTGCAGAGCAGAATCTGGAGTTGTAGACCACGAATGATGCAATTCAAACACCGCACATGATTGTCAAGGAAGTGTCACAAAAGATAGTTACTATGCACGGGCTGTTAAGCTTGAGAAGCAGGTAATGGGCTGGTTGAATTTCATGAACTATTACTGTGACAGAATATTGTGGTTTCTCATCTAACTTCTTGCAGATTAAGAAGCTGGACAAGGATATTACAGAACAACAAAAAAAAGAGTAGCTCTGGAGGCTAGAGCTAGCAATGCTAATAAGAATGTGCAAGAGCTGAATACGAAGCTGGAGATAGTAACTGAACGGCTGTGGTTGCGGACTTATCTTCTTTCGTACATTAGGCTACTATTTTTTCTCTACTTCGCTGAAAAATTGCAATTACTTTTTCACTGATTAGCGGTCATGATAAAATATGTGGTTAAACAGAAAGCATGCTTTCTGTGTTATGCTTACTGCTATTTTTTTCCTTGTGTGAGATTCCATCCTGTCACGGCTTGTACGTTTTCTGGTGTTGATATTTCCTGTGTGTCCGTATTTTGTATGCGTGCGTGGGCCCACAGGGCACAATCAGCCTCTACCTTACAGGCCACTGTCATGATTCGTCTGCTGCTATATGTTTGGTTCTACCTACCTGGTGTAGCTCCTAGATTGCAGGGATTCTACAATTAGTGTTGATCATTGTTTGGTATTTTCGATTATCAGCTTTGTTTGTTATAATTTACATACAGTTTCCGACTTAGTATGGATAAATATTAGTATTACTCTTCGCTAATGCTCCAGCCCAAAGGTTAGAGTATATGCTTATGCAGCTGCACACGTCAAGAAAGCTTTTCCACCTTTCTTCTTTCAGATCCCATGGAACCGGAGTAGAACAATGAGCAGTGGACACTGACCACACCTTACGGCGCCACCTCAAGTACCAATTTTCTCTCTTTGTTTCACTGATTTACCCCAAATGCCTCCTACTACACTTTCTCTGTTGTCCTTAGTAATCTCAGCTGGAACCCCCAATATCCTTTATGCTTCATTTTGTAACATGTCCATTGTTTTACTCGAGGTACATGATGTAAATAGATTGTGCTGCTTCTTTCATATGTGTTTTGTCCATATTAACGCTGCAGACATGTTAACGCCTTGCCCTAGCTTCTTATACTGCTATGGCTAACCAGATTGACTAATATTTATAGATGACATCAGCTGCGCCTGCATTAACTACATGTTATCAAAACATATATTCTGTCAACTTTATAAACCAAATTAGCTTTTCCCATTTATTCTGGTGTAGTTTTAATGGCTGCGGCTTTATTTCTTTTGTTTGCACGAATAAGACCCAGTGGAGATTGCAACACACTGTGCTACACACAGCTTCTGTATTCATGGAGTTTACAGATACTAACCCTGCCACAGGTTAGTGTGCCACATTATCTATGCATGATATGTATGAAATCCTGAATGTCTTTGCTATACTTTATCAGGTTGTTTTCCTTATACATGTTTTCCTATTACTTGATGCTAACTATTCGGTTAGGTGCTATCTTGTAATTTTTTTCCTACAAATGCTTTGTTTGATACTTACATAATCCTGACATCGGTTAGATGCTATCTTGCAATTTGAACTCCAACTCATATGGATCCATTATGGATGTTAATCTTTTTTTGGAGATGGCTGCACTACAGATCTCAAACTGGTTATCAAGTGATGATAGGTAAATAAGAAGCAATCATTCTCTAAATGATGTACTGTTAAGATTGTGACTTCATCTTTGGTAAAAAAGATTGGTAGAAGAAAAAGCATTGCCTACAGATTCACATGTCATAACAATAGAATCTTTTTGACTAACAAACATTGTGATTTGTTGCTCACCGTAGGTTTATTTTATTTTTTTTGGAACGTACCTGCATTTTCTTATTGCATTGTTTTTACCTCGATTCAATGGTCATGTGGTTGCCTGCTTAGTTCTCTCTACAAGATCTGTACAAGATTACTAAGCGCCTTGTTTTCTTAAGCGGTTCCATGCATATAGTCTTTCTATAACTCACCAGGGCTAATTGATTGGTGTTCTTTTTAATTTTCTTCCATTTTCCTACAATCAACTGCTGCCTTTTTTTGGACCAAGGCCTAATTTTGACTAGATTCGGTCATCTCTAGGGGTCTGACAAAGAGAAGCATTTACGTTACCCTGTGTCATGCTGAATATCGTCACCATGCCTTTGTTCCTATGTATTAGATGAAGAGTAAGAAGCACAAAGTACTTGATTTACAAGTTAGTAACTTCCTTCATGCCTCGTTTGTAGTAAAGATTTTTTTTACAGTGCATAGTGTACAAATGCCTAGGTTCAGAAAATTCCGTCTCACGCCATTCTTAAACTTAGTGACTATATTGTTACATGATATGCTAGGCCTCATGAGATTATTGTTTTCGCAATTTAGTGACCACCTGCTACCTTGGAGACATAAGGCATTGCAAAATCTTTAAGCTGTTACACCGTCAAAAAATGCCATGTTGATATATCCACTGTTATCTGGTCCTATCAGTTCACATATCCATACCCACAACATGTGCATCTTGTCCAAACAAATGTGAGAAAGAACCTTGCTGATCGCGCGCAGGGGCGCGCGTTTGCCACTAGTTTCTGCATATCTGAGAAGATAAGAATGTGATGGATGCATCTTTTGGATTCATTTACTGTATAGACTGCAACTCTGCATTTTCGAATGGCTTCATGCACGGTTGAACTTTATCAGACATCATTTACTTTGCTTCAGGCATTTTCAAATTTCAAGTTCGGTGATACGTAATTTTGACGTATCTCATTTGTTACTACATAGTCACCATGTTCGGCTGAGCTTATCAGCACGGCTTATCAGCCGTGGAACAGTGTTTTTCTCTCACAGCAAAACAGCCCTCGCCGGAACAGCCTGCCGAACAGGGTGAGTTATTCGAGGTCCACTGATGATCTATATGCAATTACAGCAACCATCCGTGCATATGGGTCTGCAGCTCATAATTACACGGTCGGCCTTAACTAGTGTTACTTGATTCTCAACCAGATACATCTCGTCGTTTATGCTCGTTAGGTCTGTTTTCTCTAATAAAATAAAATTTCTTGCTTTCGAGTTCATTGCAAAACCGTCCAGGCCGTCCCCAATCTTCAGTAAAAGTAGCCCAGGAGCCCATGAAGATTCAATCCGAGGCCTACTAACGAAACGGAGTAGGAATACGAGGCGGCAGCGACAGCCGACAGCAAGCGAGCACACCAGGCAGGCGGAAGGAGAGGATGGAGGTGGCGGGGGCTCAAGCCCGCGCGGTTCCCCTCTTGCTCCGCCACCCCGCCTCCCTGCGGACCTCCGTCTCCGTCTCCGTCTCCTGCACGGGCTCCCGCCGGAGCTGGGCAGCGGCGGCCACGGCGGAGGGGGACGAGACCCGCGGCTTCGACAAGGTGTCCATGGACACCCCCGGCACGTACCGCCTGGTGGACCGGACCACCGGCCGCAGCGTCATCGTGTGGGGCGGCACCGACGACGGCGACGAGGCCGCCATTCCGTCCCCGGCGGTGCTCTCCAGGACCACCGACCGCCGCCGCCGCAGCCAAGGTTACATTCAAATCACACCACACCTCTCTCGCTGGGACCCACGGCTCGTGCTTCGAGCAAATAGAGTGAACGTACGTTTGGGATTTGCAAATCACGCTCTCTGTTTCTTCATTCATATACAAGAGAAAATTTGGAAGGATTTTCAGCTTCAGCAAATGTGGTTCTGTAATTATTTCAGTCGGTCAGTCCTAGTACTTCTATATATATATATATATATATATATATATATATATATATATATATATATATATATATATATATATATAGAGAGAGAGAGAGAGAGAGAGAGAGATACACGTCTCGTCGCTCCAGCTCCCGGCGGCGGGCCTACCAGTACCAGCCAAGGCCATCTCGACACCACAAGATTGGTTGGCAGCCAAGTCTGAGCACACACATCGACAGCTCAACACCATGGAAGAGGAAGCCAAGCAAGATGCGTACACAAAGGACGGCTCCGTCGACCTCCGCGGCCAGCCGGTGCTGGCCTCCCAGACCGGCCGCTGGAAGGCCTGCGCCTTCCTAGTAGGTAATAGCTAGTAGCTCTTGGGCTCTTGGCGTTCGATCCATTCGCCGTTGGCCTGACTGTCATCATGGACTCGCGCCTGCACGGCTGACCATATGGCATATGCTATATGCTACAGGGTATGAGTCGTTCGAGCGGATGGCGTTCTACGGTGTGGCGTCGAACCTGGTGGTGTACCTGACGACGCAGCTCCGGGAGGAGACGGTCCCGTCGGTGCGCAACGTCAACAACTGGACGGGCGCCGTCTGGATGACCCCCATCGTCGGCGCCTACATCGCCGACACGTTCCTCGGCCGCTTCTGGACCTTCACCATCTCCTCACTCGTCTACCTCGCGGTTAGTTCCTGTTCCTCACCAGGTTCGGAGTTCCCTAGTTTGATGCTGTTCGATTTTCCTAGAGCTTGTTTTCGTGTTTTCTGTTGCTGCTCTGCTGAGGACAACCCACCAGGCAGCTGCAGTGCCTTACACTTATTACACCGGACTAATTTTCCTTGTTTTCTTCCTTTCTTAATTACAACCCTCCTTAATTGAATGAATGACAGAGCTTTCACTTAGGTTAGTAGTTGGTGTCGCCAATTTCTTAACGGGAACCTACATAAACCGCACTTTTCTTGTAGCGAGCATCGCATGCTGCAGGCTTGCAAATTTTAATCGCTGGAATTCTAGATCAGGCCAACCAGAAATTCCGTAAGTAGATAGAGTGACATGACGCGGGTGACCAGTATTTCGTCTGCAATCGCCTTTCGGTCAGTTTGGATGGCGACGAGATAGGGTCGTATAGAGAAGAAAACGCACGACGACAGCGGCCGGGAGGAGCCGATGCTGAAAGCAAGCTAGCTAGCCGATTCAACTGATCCTTGTGTAGCGTGTGAGAATGGAGGAGCGCACCTGTGCCACTCTCTAGTCTCTCATACTAGGTAGTACAGACAAACAAAGGTTCATGTGATGCTGGGTCCGTTATTCAGTTTCTGTGCTACGCCTACTCAGGTCCACGGCCCGCAATTGCGTAGATCATATCAGTGGTTGATTCTCCGTCAAGTGTTCACACTATGACCCTCGTGTTGAAATGTCAGTGCTCCGAAAATGGATTCTTCCGGCCGGGTCCCTATCGTGTACCGTAGCACGGTAGGGGGGGGGTCTCTCTTCCAAGCAGAGCCTAAATGCTTAGAGGCTCCATGAGACTGATATATACCCTCAAAAAGCTCACATTCCTAGAGCTAGAGGTAACTTGTCAGTCAAACATCATTTCTATTCTAGTATGCTCCAATTCCAAAGTTCGTCAGAACAAACTCCCAAACATACTCGTAGCCGTAGTAGTCATGTCCTACCTCTAGTCCTCTACCCTTTTAAGCAGCCACGCTACATAACATGATTCTAACATAAAGTAGGAGGTAGCCACCTCAGCCGCTTGAGGCTTACAAACGTCAGAGCAGTCTTACCCACTATTAAAGGCCTATTTGATCAGTTAGAGATTGTAAATATCCAAGTTGGAGAATGTGGATTGTCAAAATTTAAGCTGCAAAAATTTAAGAAAGGTATTGCTAAAAACCGCTCCAACAAGCTAAGCTCATGCATCAACTAAAGTTTGTGGCTGAAATTTTTGAGTACTTCAGCGCTTAACTGAATAGACTGTTGAAGATGTTCTTAGGATGTTACGATGAAGAACAGCTTGGCAGCCCAAATTTGAGTACTTCAGCACTTAACTGACACTATGTTACACAAGCACCGCGCTTCATGCATTCTGGGCTCTCCCCCTACTTGTGACTGAAATGATTTATCATGTACGAGAGTTGGGACCAAATAATTCAACTAAACACACAATCCAATGGACGTCATGACTGATTAGTAGTGATTAAGAATGCAAGTTCTAATTATTTTGGGATATTGGATCGACTCAAACACTTGCTCAAATAAATTAGACGGTATTTCACGTGATTTGAGTGGTGAGACGAGTGAACGAGCCGATCAAACGAAAACACCGTTAGATCCTTAGTCGTGACCCACAGTTCATCTCTTCTCACCCACATCCCACAACTATATATCTTTCCACAGCATAAGCCCTTCCATCGCCCATAAATTGCACAGCTAAATATGATTCTTTGTTTATTTCACAATTTAAAACCCACCGCTTAATATATTCTGAGTCTTCGGTTGTGGCGGAAAGAGCTCCGATTTGTCCTGGATTTGCGGGCAAATGGTTTCTGTATACAATATTTCAAACTCGATGTTAGACAGTTTGGGCTTATTCGCATGGCTGAAAGTACCGTTGGCTAATTTGTTATGAGAGAAAAATATTGTTCGTTTACTGAAAAAGCATGGCTCATAAGATTGATAGAACTGTTGCAGGGAATGGTTCTGATAACGCTGGCTGTATCGCTCAAGTCCCTACACCCGCAATGCACGCCTGACGGCGGCTGCGCGGCGGCGACGCGGCAGCAGGTTGCCTTCTTCTATGGGGCGCTCTACACCATGGCCATCGGCGCGGGCGGCACCAAACCCAACATCTCGACGTTCGGCGCGGACCAGTTCGACGACTTCGACGCGCGGGAGCGCGAGGTCAAGGCATCCTTCTTCAACTGGTGGATGTTCAGCTCCTTCACCGGCGGCCTTGTCGCCGTGCTCGTCCTCGTCTTCGTGCAGGAGAACGTCGGGTGGGGCGTCGGGTACACCATCCCCACCGTCGGCCTCGCCCTGTCGCTCCTCCTCTTCTACGTCGGCACGCCGTTCTACCGGCACAAGCCCGTCCAGCGGGAGACGGCCGCCGGCCCGGCGAGGCTGGTCGGCAGGGTGTTCAGCGAGGCGTTCGCGAACAGGAGGCGCCGGCTTCCCAGCCACGCTGCCGAGCTGCAGGAGCACGAGACCTCGTGGTACACCGCAGCGGGGAAGCGGCGGCTGCACCACACGCGGGCGTTCCGGTTCCTTGACAGGGCGGCCCTGAGGTCTGACACGAGGCGGCTGCCGTGCACGGTGACCGAGGTGGAGGAGGTGAAGCTGATTATCGGAATGATCGTGGTGTGGTTGTCGACGTTGGTGCCCTGCACGATCTGGGCGCAGGTGAACACCCTGTTCGTCAAGCAGGGCACCACGCTGGACCGCTCCATGGGCCGCGTGCGCATCCCGGCGGCGTCCCTGGGCAGCTTCATCACCATCTCGATGCTGCTCTCCATCCCGGTGTACGACCGCGTGCTGGTGCCGCTGGTCCGGCGCCGCACGGGCAACCCTCGCGGCATCACGCTCCTCCAGCGCCTGGGCATCGGGTGCGCGCTCCAGGTGCTGGTGGTGGCGTGCGCCTACCTCGTCGAAGTCCGGCGCATGAGCGTGATCCGGGAGCGGTCCGTCCACCGCGCCGGCGACACCGTGCCCATGAGCATATTCTGGATGCTGCCGCAGTACGTGCTGCTGGGCGTGGGCGACGTCTTCAACTCCGTGGGCATCCTCGAGTTCTTCTATGACCAGTCGCCGGACGGGATGCGGAGCCTGGGCACCACCTTCTTCACAAGCGGCCTCGGCATCGGCAATTTCCTCAACAGCCTTCTTGTGACGCTCATCGACCGCGCGACGAGGGGGCGCGGGGGCTCCGGCAAGAGCTGGATCGGCGACAACCTCAATGACTCCCACCTTGACTACTACTACGTGTTCCTCCTGCTTCTCTCGGTGCTCAATATGGCTCTGTTCGTGTGGGTGGCGATGAGATACAAATACAAGAGGGAGTCCCTGGATGTCGAGCATCCGGAGTCAGAGATCGCCGGCGGCCAGGAGAGCGGCAAGTTAATGGAAGTGCCATTGACGATCAATGGTGCCCAGCCACTAGTGTGACCATTGAAGTTCAAGCGGGACGATCCACACGTATACACGAGCTCATTCAAGGTCAGTTAATGGGCCCAAGGCATCACCCATGGAGGCTAACACTCTCAGTGGTTCTAGCACAAATAAAGTGTCCACATAGATTAAAAAATATTAAGACTACTATTTATACAATACAAACTATCACTATTTGTGGTTTGCACAGAAACTTTTTGCTTTTATTATGCCTCACCTTTATTTTATCTCTCTCTTCTTTTTTAGCATGAATCACCTTCTCTTTTCCAAACATATGGAACTTCTGTAAGCTATTATGACAAGTGCAGAGCATCTACTTTTTTTTATCTCATGCTACATGACTCTTGATAAAAAGTAGCTGAGTAAGGCCTAATATAGCGTTGGGGGATATGCTTTAGATCAAAAGCAAAAAGCAAGCCCACACTGGGGACAATCCGTGACATGAAGGGCATGCTCATGTATGGTCTGCAAATCGGCCACACGTGAATGGTTTGTAATGGCATATTCGCATGACCCAAAGGCCTGAAATCGCAAACATATGCTAATCTAAGAGGGCTCTTTTATCTGTTTGTCTAATTTTGACCCTCAACGGTAAGAAAGCGGCACAGCCTTGCCATTTTGGGTAAAAGTGCAATTATTAGATTCCTTTTTTTTTTTGCAAGATGCTAATTAATGCTGCATGTTGAGCGCCCGGAGAAAAATTTTTCCTGCGGCTTGCGCGGTCTAGGCCCAGATACGACCACGTTTTATGGGAACAAGGCACAATCAGTCCCAAAAATATGCTTTTAGGTACTACATGTATATGTTAAAAAAAGAACAATGTATTCAGAAAAAAAACACATTTGCATCTGCGCGCAGTTTTTAAAAAGCAAAACACTATACATCTAGTCCATAGGAAAAACGCATTTGCACATTCTTCTCTATACATGGCCCGCATTTTGCTTCTGTGTACAACTGTACATGGCCTGCATCCTGCATGTTAAAAAAAATAACAAGTGTCATAGCCTACATGTCATGGTATAGCAGCACACATTGCATGCAAGGAATCATCTTAATGAGCTACCTCCAGATTTGCAACAAAAAGGGTAAATTGCCTATTTAAAAGCACATTGTTACCTAACAAGTGATACTTAACTTGCCTACCAAATGACACTTAAACAAGATCATCTTTAATGGCTGTAGTTCTGGTATATAAGTAAGTCAAATTTGAAGCAATTGAGCCTATATGGAAAAAGTTCATGCTATCATGCAACAGATATAATAAAGCAATAAAAATGCACCATCATAACAAACTTCCCACCATATAGAAAATTGCAGTCCGTGAGTATTTCAGTTATATAATTTTAGCCTATGTAGAAATTACATGCCTGTGGCCTAATCTATTGGTTTGAACTGAGCAATTACACTAATTCAGAGTACAAACTGCGGTGTCAAAAAAACAGTATACTAATCTTAATGGGTAATGGTGAGGAACTCGCCTGCTTAGAATGTCTCGTTGCTGGCAACAAATCAAAACCCTCCTACCGCCCCTCCCATACCCAAGTAGGTCTAGTCGAAGACTCACATAAAATCTGCTGTCAACAACAGGGCTGCGCTCGTGCCGTGGGACAGGGCCACCACTGCAAGGTATGCGATAGGGGGGCTACAGGGCAGAATGTGGTCAGGGTGAGGTGCAACGCGGCCGTCACCGAGAAGTCTGCAAGTGAAACAAAGCAAGTATGCCAATTCAGAGTACGAATTGGACAATCCAGTATTTCCATGTATGCTTAGAAATCAGAAACTCACATGAAGCAAATATGGTAATGCTGTAGTGGATTGCATTTTCTTAGGCAATTTAAGTGTCATTCATTAGGCAATAGTGTCTTCCTAATATAGGCAATTTATGTATTCTGAAAAAGCAAGTATAGTGTCCGTGTTCATTTGCAACCCACAGCCCCACCCCCAACCCCCAACCCTCGGTTTATTTGCAAAAATACATATCAAACAGAGGCAGGGTGATTATATCAATAACTAGTTTTTATACAAAAGACAGATTAATTCAATGGGTAAACAGAAAAGGATCATCGTAACATTAGAGAAAAAGGAAAAAGAATGATCTGTGAACAACAATATGTCACCTGCATTAGTCAGCACCTCCGCTCCCAATCTACACTTCCCAACTTGAGAAAATGAAATCTCAGGCTTCCTCTAGTCACCTGCGCATGGTTAAAGTCACTTAGAGCACAGAGTAATGCTTGACAGTAAAAAGAGTAGATATAAGCACATTTTTGTGTTGAACACAAATAAAATTGCCACCAGATTACTAATAACTTGCCTGGCTAATGATATTAAATTGCTTAACTAAATTTACATGCACATTTTTTGGTGGACTGTATTGCTCGTCTACACTTCCATCTAGCCTGCTGCACACTCCACCTTTGCTGCCTTCTCTATCTACAGTAACAGCATGCAAAGTATGGTAATAAGTAGTGGCCGATCTCAGCCTGATACTGCCCAACTGTAGCTAGTAGTGGCTATAGTAGTAGCAGGTGCACTAGATATGGTTACAGCATGTTTAGCAATGGGAAACAATTTAATTTGCTGCACTAGCACTCCAGCAGAGGTGTGCTCATGCTGCATTCTGTGCTCAAGTTCATCTTTCTACCTCCAATTGTGAGCTGTGAGAGGGTGATTGTAACGTGATAAATAATTAGGCTGAGGCACAAGTACTTACACCATGTCCAAAAGAATGTCTAATTGCTAATTATTCAGCTCTAAATGATGATTATTGACACCTCCATAAAACCTAACACCAGCTGCATTTTCTTAGGCAATTTAAGTTTCATTTATTAGGCAACAATATCATTCTAAATAGGCAATTTATCTATTCTGAAAAAGCAAGTATAGTGTGCTGCACCATATCTGTTGGAAAGCGTTTGGATCCACTAACTCTGAAGTCTGAACATGTCTGATCCTTCATATTTCCTCTCTATTGTACTAAGATATTTGATACATGATGTTCAAGTTCATCATCATCGCATTTATTGCCACTCAAAAACCATTGATAAAAACTCTGGCTTTTTGGGATTAACACAAGACATTATTATCTAGTTGATGAATACCGCATGATACCATACACACAAACCATATACGATACAGGTTTAGCTTGGATCCTCTGGCACTAAATTAACTTGTTAGGAAACACCATTATTATACAAACGTACACAATTTGTTGCTTCTCTATTGCAGACACTACCAATTAGATATAAATTCACATCTAACCGCAAAAAAAAGAGAAAGTTAGCAAGTGAACATACCCAAGTTACCAGGCTTTGCTGCCCTCTAGGCATTGTATGGTCTACTGGCTTTCTACCTGTCAAAAGCTCCAAAAGAACTACGCCAAAGCTATATACGTCACTTTTCTGGGTTAGTTGACCAGCCATTGCATACCTGCAGAATCAAACCTCAAGTCAAATTTTAGATTGATCAGACAACAGCGTTACTTAAATTAAGAATCTAAAAAACAATGTCTATTATCAAATTAGTTGCTGCTAGCTGGAGAGTATCAGATTGTCGCTTACTCGTAGTACAGGAAGTGATTGGCTCGTAGCAGCAAAAAATAGAACAAAAGATTTAAGGTTACCATGGAATGAGCTGTAATGGTCAAATTTTTCTAATCTATGAGCGCTATGTAAGAATAATCTAATTTTTCCCTATGGAAATGAGGTAAAAATTTAAGCAAGAATGTGACACTCGGTGGCCTGCCACCCATTCTGTCTCAAGAACAGTCATGGAGTAGTCACCTGGCGCAAGGGATCCATACCATACTTTGGGGAACTGGACAGGTTACACTATTAGCTCCAAGCAAGTGGTTTTCATATGACTTTCTGGGATAGAACTACAGCAAACAAAATTAACTAACGTGGTCCACAGGTGATCTTCATATAGTTGGCAAAATGTGGCTAACTATCCAATAGCTAGTAGTCAGCACAATCTGACCCTGAATCCATAATAATGGTAAAGCACAAGTACATTTCAGCAATGTTAGGGTATGTACAACCCACAGATGGGGAGTCGTCTGTAAGTCTCTCGATTCTAACGTACAGACAACTAAAAAGACAGGTCGTACAACCCATGACAGGGGTCGTCTGCACGTTATTTAATACTTTGCATGTAGTCAAGATCAATCATGAATACCATTTTGTATACTCATATGTTGCCTTTTGATGGAATAACATACCATATTACATTACAGAATCACTCCTAAATTAAGAAGCAAAGAACGAAAAATTCTGGCTGAACTGAAAATTCAATACGCACTTTTAGAGTACTTGCTGAATTTTCAGAAAATAGCAGCAGGTTCACAGTTTCAGAAAAATAGCAGCACATTCACACTGAACTGAAAATTCAATACACACAAGCGGTCTACACCCTCACCCTCCTGCTCTTTATTTTTTGCCCAAATCAGATGCAACATCAAGCTGCATACACAAAAATCAGTCTACAGTCAAGTAGACCATATGCTGAAATTTTCCCAGGTGCCGGTGCCACTAAACCAGAGATAGCAGAGAAGTCCGTCATCACCAGAATATTTAGTGAGCACCAGCAAGTGTTCAAATCATTAGTCATCACCAGCATCAACATCAGCTCGCCTTCTCTGCAATTGTTCGCGTTGTTCATCCTGGATTCCATTTGCTTCTTCAGTGTAGTTTGATTCTCGAGGTAGCAGAAACACCTATCCAAGTTCCTGCAGCTGTGGAAATCATGCCTGGGATCCCAAGCAGTGAGCGAGAGGATATCTGTAAGAGATCTAGGAACCCTGGCAGCGACAGTCACGCCACCACCGCACCCTTCGGTGAAGTCGCGGCTGCCCGACGTAGCCGTGGAGGAAGCCACCGCTGCCACACCATGGCCGCGACCAACGGGGATGAGTGTTGCCACCGTGCCGTGGCCACGACCAAGGGAGACGGGCGTCGCCGCCACGACCAACGATGGGTGAGCCTTTTCGCACGCAGCTCGGATTCTCCCGCGCGTCCTCACGCACCGCACCCCGATCCGCACCCCATCACTTGGAGGCGACGACCTTGTACAGCGCGCTCTCTTCGTCTCTTCGGGCCTGGGAGAACGAGCCCTCATCATCGCCTCGCGAGACGATGACCTCGCTCGTCTCCAGGCTCGCGAGTTTTTTTTTTTGGCAAAAAGCACCGTATGCAGAGGGCTCGTGTTGACGCATTGTACGTGCCCTTTTCCCAAGAGGAAAAAACGAAAGCGTGATCTGTGATGAGTAATGAGAGGATGCTCCAGGTTTCAAAAACAGAGCCCTGATTGGGCCTCCCTAAAATAGCAAGTCAGCTGTCACTTGAGCAATTCAACCACAGAAATAATCTAAAATCGCTCTGAATTCCACACTCAACAACTAATTAGTGCCACTGATGGCCAATAAAGACACGTGTGGACGGACCAACGGTCCAACATTGCACTTCAAATCACACAAACGGACAAAAATAGGAAATTCCTACGGGCAGTGAGCAATCGAGGCCAGACCAACCCAATCCATCTCCGAGAGAACGTCCTCGCCCCCATGCACCACTCTAAAATTTAACCACAAACAGCAATACGAGCAATCAGTTTCCAACGAGGTGCAGAATGGCACACCTGCAGCCCGTGGCGGTGGCGCAGATGAGCTCGTCACCGGCGGGGTGCACTGTAATTAGAGATGAAAACGGAACAGAAATATTCCGAATTGACCGTTTTCGTTTTCTATATTATGAACCGTTTTTTAACATGAAAAATTGTCAGTTTCAATTAGTTTCACAACCATTTTTAACTATTTTTTGTACTCTTTAATTGCTAAATGTAGAAATATCCCGAAACGACCGTTTTCGTTTTTCTATATCGTAAGTCCGTTTTCGACCGTTTCCGACCGTTTTCATCCTTAACCGCGATGCCGCGCGGCGCGTCGCCCGTGCCACCCTCCCCGAGCACGGCCCTCGCCTGCAAGCACGAAACCGATTCCGAGGCCTGGGGCGCGGTCGGGCGCGACGGATGGTGTCACAACGCGCAAGGCCTGGGTCGCGGCGAGGCGGGATGGACGGAGGCGCAGATCTGAGGCACAAATAGCAAATAGCTTACGTTAGGGTTGGGGAGCTCGGTTTCACACAGCAGGAAGGTGAAGGAAGGCAGGGGCGGACGAACCTGGTGGGTGCTCATCGCTGGCGAGGGGCCAAGGGCCCAGCGAACACCTGGCGTAGGATGGGAGCGGCGGTCCCCAGTCTCTGGTGGATCCGCCATAGCCGGCGCGGGTGGGGGCGGGGAGGAGCTTGGCGTGGGCATGTGGAGGTGGTGGGCGCAGGCATGAGCAGGAGGTCACCGGGGAGGAGCTCGCCGGTCGCCAAGGAAAGAGAGAGAGACGCCGGGAATGAAAGGTTGAAGACGACGCGAAAGGATAAGGAGGTCGCGTGCGTGTACGACTGTACGAGGTCGTGTGCGTGCGGTGAGAATAAAATACGGCCGGCTTACATAAAGTCATCCTGTTCGCTTGACCTTTCAGCCGCTTATTTTCAGCCAGCCAACAGTATTTTTCTCTCACATAAATCAGCCAACAGTACTTTCAGCTGCTTATTTTCAGCCCAAGCGGACAAGCTTTATAAAACCATCTGGTGCTGGTATCCCGACTATAAAATACATTTACTTAGCACTTGGGCATTGCGCGTGGCTGTTTTGTCCAACGTGGAGCGGATTTGACCACGCTACGCTGGCATTGACCGTCACATAGGACACTGCCCTCTATCTTAGTGACATGTGGGACCCATGAGCGGGTGGAGGTGCCGTCGCAGGCATGGGCGTCGACACAAGGGAGAGGAGGTTGACGACCAACGCCTGTTCCACCATATGCGTCGGAGGTGGTGGCGGCAGGCGCCTAGGCCGGCCCGCCAAGGTAGCGCGGCAGGCGCCAAGGCCAACCTGCCCAGGTGGCGTTCTTGTTTCTCATCAACTCTGACATCACCTTCGCCCCTCTCTGGGAGCACTTCTTCGCTGGGAAGTGCAAGCAATAGCCTTGGTGATGCTGCAGATGGGCATGCAAGGGCTACAGCACCACGGTCGGCACTACTTGTGAAATTAAATTTGTGCTTGCTGCAGTCTCTGTTTGAAAACTATTGAAGTATTTATTGTATTGTTTGGTCGTTTTTAATTGATTTCTCTGCTGTTCTATTTTTTATTAAAAATTTGGACAAAAATTTTCAAAATTCGGGCAAATATGAAATATTTGACTGGTCAACTTAACTGAAAACCGGTCCGAAATTTCCGAGTTTCGTCAATTTCGGTGACCACCGAAATTTTTAGCATCTTGAATCCCAAAACCTTGCCCACACCTTCGTTCTGGGGTCTCTTCATGTCCGCCAAGCTCACACGTCGCGCCGATGCTAGCCTCATCGCCGTCGCGCGCAACCTGCTGGTAGCCACGCTGCTCAACCGACCCCACCAATGCTTACTTCACGCTGTTGTCGCAGCACTGCATGCCGCTCCACTCCTTCCCGCGCCACTACGCCACGCTCTTCCTGCCGCCGCCGCCACCATCCCCCTCCGCAGGCGCACGCCGCAGGACCCGCAACTACATTGAGGTGTTGATGGGGGAGCGGCAGATGTCATCGCGCTACATGACGCGCGGCGAGGACGCCATGCTCCCAGAGGTCCCCTACGAGCGGTTTCACATCAAGTCCTAGTTCTTCATGCTGGCCCGGCGCCACAGCGTGCTGGTGGTCCAGGAGCTTCGCCTGTGGTGTAAGTTTCAGGTGCCTTGCCTCCCCGAGATGGCGCAAGACTTGGTAGCCGGAGGAGTACTACTTCCCGATGCTGCTGGACATGACAGACCCCGGCAGCGTGGCGCAGTACACGCTCACGCGCGTTAACTGGTCTTGGGTGTGGCAGCACGTGGAAGGCGTCTGAGGGCAGCAGAGGCAGCTCGGCGTGGAGGGCCCGTAGGGCCGGGGGCTCGCCGGCTCCCAGTTCGTCACGTTTGCGCACTCGGCAAAGGCATGAGTCGGTGGTGTCATCTCCATTTCTGGCACCGGCCTCAACCACCGAGAGTTAACCCCCGCCTGCTTGACTCTGCCCCACCACCCGGCGTCCGTCCCACCATGAGCTGGCAGCACCCAAAGAAGGGGGCTCATGGTGCTTGGCTTCCATGCTGCCTAAAGCTCAAAAGGAGAAAAGCTTGGAGGCTGGCGGGAGCACCATATGGAGGATTTGGAGGTGGATGGGAAGCAGCAGTGCCGTCTCAACTTCAACCTTCAATGGCGCACGTAGCCCAAAACTCATGCTCGTTACTGTGCTTGGCCACCTCCAGTCTCCATAGGTGCATCTTTCTCACTGCCATGACGGGGTGTGTCCGTCCGTTGCCTCCTTCACACACGCAGGACCCAGGAGGAAAGAGAGCGGTCAACACTAGCTTGGCGTGGCTTCACATTGGACAAAACAATCTCGCCTATACCTGGGTGCTAAAAGTGGATGGTTTTGACAGTTTGGTTACCAACACCGAATGCTTTTGTAGCTGAGGATGAAATTAGATGAACACAATAACTAACTGGTCAAAAGTGGACTTAATCCTTTTCCTTTTGATAACAGAACAGAAGAATGTTCTCTTCAGAGGACAACTTCAACAAGACCACACTAGAGCAACTTTTATTCTAAAATAATGTATTTCTCTTCCTACTGCTTCCGCAGCGCATGCTGGTGGCGTCCTTCTTCGCAACTTGTTAACACACTAGAAAACAAAATTTTCTTTTGTGACCAAAAAATTGATCAATTTTGAAGGGTCCTCCATCTTCGAGCAAACACTTCAACTCACAAAAGATGGTTTACAATTTATTGAGTGAACCTTTTGATTGAAGAAATGGAACTTTATTACTCAGAGCTCGTGAACAAAAACCATTCACAATGTCGCCAATTTTTTTTATTCAACTACAAAAACATATTACCATGACAAGAAACAACAAATTTGTAATTAACAAAGTTTATTTCTATAATAATAGTTAAAATTAATGGATTTTATTGAATTTCTTTTCTAGAAATCATGTGTTTACAAACTAAATTAGACTCGCAATGCCCTTTGCATAACATCTTGCCATTTATGTAAAATGTAAACGAAACTTACAGACTTATTTTATGTCACATGGAGTCTGATGTGGAAAAAGTTATATAGTGCTCGGTGTTGCTGCTATTATTGATATAATGTTGAAGAGGCCTTAAATGGCTACTTAGAAAAGAACCAGCATAGTTATGGTGTAGCACACAAACTACAAAGCTTTAAAGTGGAACTATGCATAAAGGTTCCATAGATGGCTTGCTCACTAATTCGACCACCCAAGCTGGACTGGAAAAGTTTAACTAATAGCATATATCACAAAGCTAGAGGTTAGTAAAATATACTCCAAAGATTTTTGCATTCTACAGTTCTGTAGCCAGTTAGTGTTATGTTAAATATTTGCCTATTTTTTGCTACAATCATTTCTATTTCTCTATGTACATTATAACTTTAGGTAAAAAATAACAAGAAAAATGAGGAAAATATAGGTTCTGAATCTGCTGTCTATTGCATACTTTTCTGTTGGAGTTCCTCCTTTTGGATACTTGTCGATGTTTTGTCGCGTTGACGGAGTGAACTTGTAGCTGTACTTATGGCTTCAGACAGCTAGCGCTCAAAGACTTAGAATTTATACTGGTTCAGGTGACGTGCCCTGCGTCTAGTTCGGTGTGCCCTGCGTCTAGTTCGGTGATGGTTATTTGTGTCCCTAAGCATAAGAGCTCAGTGTTTGCAGTAGGGGTTACAAACGGAGGTGGAAGAGAGTGTTGGAGCTAGCTCTAATCAAGTCTAGATAGATCAAGAGGGAGCCCTGATCCTACCTTATATAGCTTTTGGAGGACCCGGTTATAGAGAGAGAAGGAAAGGAGGAAAATGGGCACCTTGGTCTTTATCCGGCGTGCATCGTCCTTCGTCTTTATCCATTCGGGACAGTGAGTGTGGGGAGGTCCCATCACCCCGGTCCTTTAGGTGTTTGTCATCAGGTCATGGCATCTGTGGCTTCATAGGGGCATGGATGATCTAGCTTCATACGGGGCATGGATGACCCATCTTTGTCAACTGTGTAGTATGAGTGTGCCCTATATATGGAAGGCGTGTGTGCGTAGACATCAAGCCCTACATTGGTGACGTGACAACCTATTACAACTGCTTTTGATCCTTCCCAGGGACGGTTCCCTGGATGCATTTGTGCACTTCCCCCGCACATGGGATCTGGGGACTTTGACTGGTTAATACTAGCTTGACTTAGGCCCGTTTGGTTACGATGTGTTAAAGTTTAACTCCCATCACATCAATGTTACAGTAAATGCATGGAGTACTAAATATAGACTAATTGCATGTATGTCGACACAGATTAGGAGTAATTTACGAGACGAATCTATTAGGACTCTGGCTACACTAATTGCATGCATGTCGACACAGACACAGATCAGAACTAAGAGTTATAGTCGTTTTAGCGCTGAGTCCAGAGTTTAGGACTCTGGCTCAGGACCCTATCCCCTACTGGTTATAGGGTCTTGATGTCACCTAGGTCTGGAGCTAGGGTCCAAACCATGTTCTCTGGCTTCGGTTGAGTGTTTTTACATGTGTTTAGAGGGACAGGACCCTGAGATGGTCCGGTTGTTGGGTCTGGACCGGGTTCGGAGGGAAAACCCCTCTCTGGAACCTCTATGTATACATCCGGACCTTGAGTTGAGTTGGTCTAGACCCGGTCCAGTTCTAGGGTCTGGTACTATGCAGTTTGACCCGTTTTTAGTGGCCATTGAGATGTAACGAGCGCGTTTGAACGTGGAGACACGTGGCAAGATCCGGGTGTCCGGACCTTCACTATAGACGAACCGAGCTCGGTCCGGACCTCTCCGAGGGCATAACGGATATAACTTTTTGAGGGCTCTATAAATAGAGCTTGGTCATGTTTGGCTCACTCTCTTGGTCATTCTTACATGTGATAGCATTCTTTGAGCCGAGCCAAACCTCTCCCACTCATTCTCTTGTTTGGTTATGCATTCTAAGTGAGTTGGGAGTGACCCAAAGTGCATTTGCTTGAGTGATTGCATCTAGTGGCACTTGTGGATCGATTTGCTATGGTTTTCTTGTTACTCTTGGCATTTGCCGATGCCTAGACGGCTTAGAGCAGTGGAGGAGTGTTGGCATGAGTTGGTGATTGTTCGTGGCCATCTCCAAGTGATTGTGAGGGGTCTTGTACCTTTCCCGATGGAGAGCCAAAAGGTAACTCTAGTAGATTGTCGTGTCATTGAGTTACCTCACTTGTGGGCAGGTTCTTGCGGCGCCCAAGTGTTGGGCTAGGTGTGTCGAACCACCAAGTGTTGGTCGACACAACGAGGACGTAGCTTGCCGGCAAGCAAGTGAACATTAGGATAAATCTTGGTGCCATCTCTTGGTATTCATATTGTGATTGATCTTCTCTTGCCACGAGTAGTATAATCACCCTACTCATCTCCCTTATACTACATTGTTTCCTACTTGTTGTAGTTTGATTAGAGTAGCTCTCTTGCTAGTTAGTTGAGTAATTTGTTTAGCCTCTTGTTAGTTAGCTCAACTAGAGTAAGAGTAGGGACATAGCCTTTTGAGTGTGCCTAGAGATAATAAAGAACTAGAATTGTGGTATAGGTGGCTTGCAACCTTAGTAGAACTAGAGCAAAATTGCATTTCGCCATTTAGGTTACTAACCATTTGCTCTAGTAAATTTGTAGACAATTTTTATAGGCTATTCACCCCCTCTAGCAATTTAGGACCTTTCAAGTGATATCAGAGCCATGGTCATCATTTGATTAAGTCTTCAAAACCTTTGGTGTCAAAAGATGGCTCAAATAGTGTTAAACCATGTTGGGGGCAAACCATCACATTTTGATGGCACATGCTATGATTATTGAAAGAGAAAGATGAAGATGTATTTGGGTTCAATTAATGACAAGATGTGGGATGTGACCAAGAGTGACTATGTAATTCTTGATCCCACCAATCGAACCCTAAGAGAGCTAGAGAACAAGCAATGCAACACAATGGCTCTAAACACCATCTACAATGCAATTGATTCAAAGGTGTTTGAGCAAATCAAAGATCTTGAGAGAGCTAGTGAAGTGTGGAAGAGATTGGAAGAAACATATGAGGGCACACTGGCGGTCAAGATTGCAAAGTTGTACATTCTAAAGGATAAGTTTACAAGCTTTAAGATGAAGGATGATGAGAGCATTTCGGAGATGTTCTATATATTGCAAGTAATTATCAATGATCTCAAGAGTTTGGGTGAGAAAGTGCAAGATGATGATTTCTCTCATCAGTTCTTGATGTGCCTACCTCCAAGATTTGAGACATTGAGATTGATCATCATAAGAGGAGGATTGAAGGACATAACCCCTAACCAACACTACTAGATTAATCTTTCACTATCACCACTTTTACTGTCGTAGCGATAGAAGCAATGGTGTTATACTTCCACCGCCGGTTGGACCGATAGTGAGGTCTCCTAAAGAAGGAGGCTGGCAGTTCAAACTTCTACCACTCATGGGTTAACAATAGATGTGGCAGTGGTATTTTCTCTATCGCATGAAAAGCCGAGCCGACTGGGATAGGAGTAATGGCCGCTGACCCTACACGACCGTTTGGTGCACAGGTGGTAGTAAATTCAGTATGAGTTATTTCACCATTTCCCAACTACCCACAACACAGTTGCATCACCATTAATTGCTCCTCTCTGCTTCTCCTTCTTCAAGGTTGGCCTATTTAAGCTGGGGCTGGATGTGCTTCTTAGTAATCCACACACTCCTTCCTCCTTAGATATAGATAGATACAGAAAAAACTCTTGAGTCAACCATCTATATTTTCTTCATCGCCATGGCGCTCCTTCTCCAACTCCTCCGACGGCAGTAGCGACGTTGGGAGAAGGCCTTCAAGATTGGATACTACCAGCATCTAGGCGCAGTGGGGCTACTCGATCTAGGTGCTAGTGGAAGTTTTGTGATTATGGGAGTTCGCTTAGAGACTGGCTGTAAGGATCTTTGCAGCCTTCTCTTAACCCACCCATATAGTAGTTAGCCCTTCACTATTAATACATAGCCCATTTATCTCTCTCACAAGTTTCTTCTTGCCCTCTCTCTTGATTGTGAGAGATGCAGATGCTAGTGGAAGTTTCACCTCACCTTTTCTTTCTCTTTCTTGAATGGCTCTGTGTTCCCATTTCAAAGCCTACTGTTCAGTGTGAGGAATCAAAATGTGAGCACCACCATATCCTAATCGACAAGGAAGTTACTACACAAGAAAGATGGACAAAAAATGATTTCCTTCATTGAGATGCTGGTGGAAGTTTTGCAAGGTGCTACCTCATCCTTAGCTTGCACTGCCTGTCTCTAGACTCGACTATGGGAAGTACCTATACTCGATAGGTCTTTGTTATTGTACACCCAGTAGTCTTTGATAGGTCTTTGTTATTGTATAATTATGGAATGTAACTGAAGTTATCAATGAAATTGCTGTTATGATTGTTACTATGTTGTTTATATATAGTTTTTGCCTTAAAAACATTTAATAACTGAATGGCTGTGATGCTTGTTACTCTTTTGAAGTGTCATAGTATTTGCCTTGGCCACACAGACGTGGGATAAAGCACCTCACTAAGATGGTGCTGGGGTGGAAGTATTTGCCTTGGTTTATTTGCAAATTGGTTTGCTGTGTTTGCAAATTGTCATTATTGCAGCTCCCGTCGCCATTTCATATGGTGATTCACCATTAGTGTTAGATCACAAAGTGTAGGGAATCAAATGGTATGCATCATCTTCCCTTCTCCATCGCCCGTGACTCGCGTGGGTGGCCATGGATGTCACAGACCTTGACTGTTGCCTTCCTCGCTTGTGTTTATTAGTGGAGATGACTTGAATAACTTGTATTAAGAAATTGGAAACACGTGCAAGGGAATATGAACCGCATCATATGAGAAGGTAACTGTAACAAGTTTAGAAAGGAATTGTACTTGCGTATCATTGTATTGAGGAGAATGAAGAGTTTATCATACAAATCCCTATCATCCATATATAAACATACCAATATTGATCTGCCCAGAATCTACCACATACTTCTGAAGAACCTATCACAGTCATTGCAGATCCCACACTCTCCTCGCTGCAAAACATAGCCCACTCCGCCCAACCTTTCCATCCTATGTGGTCGCCGCAACCTTTGTCTCCGCCTTGATGTCCGTCTTAGCAATGCCCCGGCATGGCCATAGGAGGCAAAGGACTAGACTCACCTAGCGTTGGCCGCCCAGCCAAGTCTTGCAACATGAACACGGCCTACCAGCCAAGTCTTGCAACACGAACATGGCCCGTTGGAGGCGCCATGTATATTTCTCGTTCTTCCACGTCACATTCGCCTCTAGGCCTGCTTCATCATCTTCGACCTTCCTCAACAACCACCGAGCAATGTTGTCATTGCTGGCACCTCTATTGGACCTATGGAGCACAAGGGAAAGAACAAATACATCAACATCATGGCCTGCCGTAGTGGAGTGCTCAAGCATGTCGAGCCACGACATGAGCGCGCTGTGGTCTTCCACGAAGACGGTGCACATCCCAGCGTAGAAGCAGGCCGCTAGGTTGCTGATGCTAGCAATCCTAGTGATGAGCTTGGCACGATACTCATGGTCGTAGAACCAGTTCTAGGTCCCATGTTGGATCGCATGTAGCAGCACCCGCTGTAGTGGTATGCTCTGTCCCACTACGGCATCGCCGCACACCCTATGCATCTACGAACAGGTTGCCCGCAGGCTACAATATCTTCCATTGGATTTGCTACAGCCGTAGTGACGCGGCTAGCTTAATAGCCACATTCATCAGGAGCTTCTCCATGGAACGAGGACACACGCGGCGGCGGTAAAAGACGGATCCTCGGGTCAGGGAGCAACGTCACGGCAAAGCAGAGCACTAGGGATGAGGGGGATCAGAGCGGAGCAAGGCGAGTTCCAAAAAACCCTCTTGGGATTTTATGATCGCTCCATTCATGAAGGTTCCATGGTGCGAGGATGTCGAATGTCTCAGGGAAGTCAATCGTCATCCACCGAACCGTGTGAATCACGTAAACCTGTATGAAAATGCGACAAAAGTTTAGAATGAAAGAATCTTATCTTACTATCTTACGATTACTAATTAGAGGCCCCAACGGTGTAAACCACGTGAACCATGTAAACCGTGTATGTAAACCATGTGAACCCCCTAATTTTGCATGTAAATTACCTACCTCTACCATTACAAAAGATAATTCAATGCAGTTGATAAGAATAAAATAGGCTAGCGGTTCATCACTTCATCTCCCCCAAATCGCGTGGTTAGCGCTAGAGGGGCCGAGCTGCGCGGTTGAGTCAATTTTCCCCATCCAACTTCCAACATCGTTCCATCACCATTACTTTCGTCGGGAGAAGCGTGCTCCACTAAGATCGTGTGAGACATGGCCTCGCCTTAACTCCAGCTCTCGCTTAGTGCAATCGAAGGGAACTCCAACAGGCACCTATCTCGCCCATCCTTCTATAAAAGCGGAGGCTAAGGCGGGGAAGCTAGTACACGATTCCTTTTCTAAACTCATTACACTTACCTATCTTCTCGTTCTATCTTCTTCGTCCAGCGCTCCGCCTTGACACCGCATCTTTCAGATCTCATCCAATGGTGGATCGGGTGTTGGTGATGCTTAACTCAATTCTTATACCGCCAACACTTATATAAATTTCACCGGAAACAACACCAAACCAAGAAATAGGACTTACAACTAACAATTTCCATAGGTTTTGGAGAATTCTTTGTTTTACAAGGACAAACATGAAAACATACCAAGTTGGGCCAAAAGTGAAGGAAAATATAAAAGAAACATTCAATCTTCATCTTGGCCGAAGCAAGCAAGGAAGAAAGAGGGAAAAGCCCACATATCTGACCAACTTGGGCTGAGCACTGACAAAAGAGAGGCCCAGGCCTAGCAAGCAACCACCCTTGTGAAGGCGGTGCGGGGAGGTGCCACCTAGGGTGCGGGCGCACCACACCCCCTTGCCATCTCTCGGGTCTACCTTCGGTAGGGCGGTTCCATCAATGCTCTCAAGGATGGTTTGGGTGGTTTCCTAAAATATCTCAAGGAAAACCGTCCTATTCAAGCTATAAAAGGGGAGGCCACCCCCTCAAATCATTCATCAACACAAGGAGACCAATATAGCAAGAAGAGAGAAGAGCCCCATTCATATCTTAGCTATCTAGCTAGCTCTTGAGTTTAGGGAGTGAGTGAGGAAGAGAAAGAGATGGAGAAGTACCTGAATTGTCATTTACCTCTATTAGTGTACTTGGGGCCCCTTGTACACATAGTGGAAGGAATGCCAGGAATGTCGGCTCCCTCTTCACTTGTACCTCTGTGAACCTAGTACTATTTGGAGTGCAATGGTTTGTGTTCTTCTACGGTGGTGAGCTCTTACTTTAAGTTAGCCTTGTTTATTGTTTACTTGCGGGTTCATCGTCCGTCCCCATGGTGGATACTCTAGTAGAGGGCTCCTAATAAAGACGGATAACCCTGTATAGCGCTAGAGTAGTAGTCGATAGCGTAGACGTGGTGTCTAGGCTAGAGGCTACCTTCATTTGCCTCGTATCCTCCGGTTGAGGGGTAGGCGGCAGGTGGTGATAGCCCTGTCCATCTTTCGTAATCCCCCACGTTCGGATAAGGTGTAGAGCCGTAGGCCGGCAACACTTGGCAGACCAAGTGTTATCCGGTGCCCGAAGCAAGTCTTAAGTGGCAAAGCTATCTTAACTTAGGATCTTTATCCCTAGAAAACCTCGCTACCCGAGCTATCTTTCTTCTTGTTACCTTAGGTGAACTAGCTAAGAGACTTTTACACATCCGTTCCTCATGGAAATACGATATCCTGAATACTCTCGGGTGAAATGCTACAATAGTAATTCCGTGCGCTTGCGGATTATTTCTATATGCGTTAAAAAATACCAACAAACATTTCTGGTGCCGTTGCCAGGGAACAGTTGCTATTGGATCTCGAAACCTAGTTCACCTGTGTATCGTTGTATTTTACCTTTCAAAAAATCCTTTTCCATTTTTTCTTCTCCATTGGAGCAACCTACATTCAAAAACCTTTTTGCTCCTAAGGATGAGTTCTTAGAGCCACCATCATCAAAGCCAATCATAGCTTCTGGCTATGAACTCCGTCCTACCTTTAGCGGTCAACCCTAGGTCGAGTCTTAGACTATAAATACAGTCGCCGCTGCTGTTAGACAATCGGGTTTTGTTTAGAGTTTAGTTTTCCATCGAGAAACTGAATCGTTCATTGTAACTGTGGTGACAAATCCTTTTACAGTGATCCAGGGCCCCTATTCTTGATCTCCTCCACTGTGTCGATTAGTCCTTTGGAACCGAGTTCTTGAACCCTTTATTGATATTCGCATCATTCATATTTGCAATTTCAGATTGCGTGTTTTTACCTTCTTGCTTGTGCTCTTCGATTCACTTGCAGGAAAAGCCTTCTTGGCGAGGTCAATCAAGTTGTGCTTGGTTGATAACCAACTGAGCAGTGGTGTAACGGTTGCAGGGTTCGAATCGTGTCTGATTTGAAGCCGGATCGCCAACGTCGAGATCTCCACAAATCGAACTTACCGGTTACCTCTCGGAAGATTGGGCCAGTAGTCATCAATTGGTATCAGATATTTCAGGTTTACCACGAGGTATACTCTCGTTTTCCTTAGATTCATATTTGTTCATTACCTAGAGTCCACAAAAAGCCCAATACTATTTCAATTTCCGCTGTCCTATCACCTTTGTGCCTTTGCAATTTCGTTTCAGATTCGCGTAGTTGAGTTTGTGTCCGTGGTCGAGTCTTGTTGCTGGTTTAGGATTGTGTTCGTAGTCGTAGTTCAATCGCCCGTTGCTGTGATTTTTGTTTTCCGCCGCTACCCCATCCACCGTTTCCAAACAACAAGTCGAAGCCACCACATTACTCGACTTGCCCCGCTAGCCGCCTTGTGTAACTTCTCGCCACCGCGCAAACCCTAGATAGGTTGTCAGCCGCTCTTATTTTGCCTGCATCGCAGCCCTCCTTACATCATCAGGCGAATACCTACTGCTGCTAGTCACAGGAACCATCTTGTGATCGGTGTTGGAGTTTAGGGACGTTTTGCCCTAACTGTTGTATTGTGCCTTCCGGAAAACATAACTTGAGATACCTTCGGTAAAACAGGCATAAATTTTCGCTCGTTTATCAGAAAAATCTGAAATTTTTTGAGCAGCTTCTTGACACCATTTGAGGCTTCATCAAAATTGCCAAAAAAATCAGGAAAATAAAAAAAAAATTATCAAAGTTTTTGCACGCTTTTCAGAGAACTTGCTGCATTTCTATAGACCACATCCCACCTCAGTTGTAGGTGCCAATTTTTGTGGTTGTATCTTTTTTTATCCTTGTTTAGAGAAAAATATAAAAAAATAGCAAAAAAATAAAAAAGTTTGATTCCTACTAGTGCCTTTTGGAAAATTCTGGGAAAAATTCAGAAAAAGGACAAATTCGGGTTATTTGCTTGTTCTGTGCGTTCTTTCCATCGTCCTTTGCTTTTACCTTGTTGCGCTACGTCTCGACACGTCTTAGCCAGCAGCTGTGATTTGTACTTTGGATACGGATTGAACAATTGCTAATCTGCATTCGTTAATTGCTATTCCTTGCTGTCATATTGTGTGCCTACCTATAGCTCCACATATTCTTCTGTCAGCACAGGTTCATCTTGCAACTATTACCCACGCTCAACAACAGATTACTTTGCCACTTTGGTTTGGATTCTGTTTGGCGTTGGTAAGAATACAGACAAGACGGTGATAAGCCGCTTGTGATTTTGCATTCCACTTTCACCACCACCACTTGTTTTCTTTTAGTAGATTATTAGGGATAACTTTCACTGTTTTGTTCCTATTTTTTGTTTACAATGACAGGTTACAACACTCATCGATACGAGACAACAATGATGCATGAGCCACCGCCTATTGCTGCTACACCTCCTTCCGCAGGTCGTTCTATTCTTTCTTCTCCACCTACTTATGATGGTGTTGGTGCTGATGAGTACATTGAGTGGGAAAGTAAAATAGATAATATTTTTGCACATTGTCATATGTGTGAGCGGAGGAAGATTAAGAATGCATCTAGTGTTTTGAGACATTTAGCATCAATTTGGTGGGAGTCTTTAAGTTCTTCAGATAAACCTCATACATGGAACGATATGAAAATTCTTATGAGAGACAATTTTGTTAATCCATCTCTTGTAATTAATTCATATGATGAGGAACATCAACTAGACCAATCTCCTATTATTCCTCCTGTTGTGCCTAACCTTTTGCAGGATAATGCACAAAAGAGCGGGGATGACATGACAGAAAATGAGGTGCTCTCAGTTTCATGTGAACATTCAACACATGTTACTTCTGCTGACAGTGTGAGCCAAGGTAATGCCAATGATGCTAATCTCACAGAAGATGAGAGTTCTCTTGATGTGCTGAATTTTTCCACCAATCATGTTATGATAGAGCAAATATTAGTGGAACCTTCGCTTGATTTACCTTTGTCACAAGATGATTTGCTTGATGTTCCTTGTGATAAAGATGACTTGAATGATGATATTTATATTATTCCAATAATGAATGATCATACTATATGTATGTTGGAATCAAACAATACTAATGAAAATAGACATGTTATTCATAATGCTAGCGATGTTGATGAACTCAAGTTGATGTCTTCTTTAAATACATTGGGATACATTGATTTTAATATTCTTTGCAATCTTAATTATTTAGAGGAAAAACTTTATGCATATGCTGATTTTCCATGGTTGTCTAGACATACATATCATGTTTTTGGCAAATATAGCAACCAAGGACAATATATGGTACAACGAGTTTACATTTGTACAACTATGAATTCTTCTTTTGTTGTGCAAAATAATGATCAATTACAGGACTATAAAATCAACAATGTTGTCATGCCATATTTCTCTCGTTTTGCTTTTCAGTCCCAAGTGGAATCCAAAGGAGGGGAGCATATGTTTCTTGTTACTACTAATCTTTTGCAGGATAGTATTGACAAAGATTATGTGCATTTTAATCGAGGAGACTACATATTTGTAGGAGAAGGCATGCTGCAAACCAAAACATGTGGTCATATTCTTTCTCCCAACATTGTCAATTTCCAATATTTTGGCAACCTCGTTTGTCTTCATGTTGTGCAGAATGGCATTCAAGCAACATCGACGCCGAGGACGGCTTTTCATCAAGAAGGGGAGGATGATGAGGTCATGACCATGCTTGGAGAATTACATGGAGGCCAATGAGATCAGCAAGGGCATCCAAATCGAGAAGGAGACCTAAAACTTATTCGGTTCGAGTCACCAAGGTGGAGGCCCAAATCAAGTTTGAGTCCACCTCGGAATACAGGACCAGTCTGCCTTGAACTGGTCACCCAGGACGTGTACGGACTCCATTTTCGATGATCCATATATGGATGGAAAGCTTATTTGATAAGGAAGCCAACCCAAGTGGTCCTACGTCAAAATATGTTCGGAATCAACGGGAATCGTCGAAACAAGTCACCATCCAGAATCTATCAGGGCGTTGTGTCGCCGTCTTTTGGGCCGATTGGCCATGTATCGTGTCGGGCTTTAAGTCCAAGTTGTGGGCGCCCAACCCCTGGCCGTTCTCAACCCTAGGTCACGTCTTATACTATAAATACAGCCGCCGCTGCTGTTAGACAATCGGGTTTTGTTTAGAGTTTAGTTTTCCATCGAGAAACTGAATCGTTCATTGTAACTGTGGTGACAAATCCTTTTACAGTGATCCAGGGCCCCTGTTCTTGATCTCCTCCACTGTGTCGATTAGTCCTTTGGAACCGAGTTCTTGAACCCTTTATTGATATTCGCATCATTCATATTTGCAATTTCAGATTGCGTGTTTTTACCTTCTTGCTTGTGCTCTTCGATTCGCTTGCAGGAAAAGCCTTCTTGGTGAGGTCAATCAAGTTGTGCTTGGTTGATAACCAATGGAGCAGTGGTGTAATGGTTGCAGGGTTCGAATCGTGTATGATTTGAAGCCAGATCGCCAACATCGAGATCTCCACAAATCAAACTTACCGGTTACCTCTCGGAAGATCGAGCCAGTACTCATCATAAGGTACCCCATAGTATAAGCACCATGCTTACACTATTTGATACTACCCTAGCTTGATCAAGACTAGAACACCAGCTAGTGATGAAGAACCCATGCAATGAGAGCCTCCCGCTAATCAAAGGTACTATAAACATCACCAAAGTATAACTAGAGAACAAGACTAGTACAATAAGTAAAAGACTTGAAATAGTACTTGCATAAAAAGTAATATATTGAAATAAATAAAGTATTACAAGAGAAAGACCAAGCTATACTAGACTCCTGAAGACAACTCTAGACTCAAAGATGAGCTCCTACCAAGACTAACTACTACTAGAGCAACATCTTGGGAGAGTAGAGAGAGAGCTTCTCTTTGGTGTGTTGGTGTCTCTTACAAGTGAGGGAGAGGGGTCCTACTTATAGTATAAGGTGGAGTAGGGGCTACTCCATTGCCATGTCATCAATCCATGAGACATGCCCTCCTTGCCCTTGGATCAAACCACCGATGAATCACCTCAAACCAATGCCCCACATTGCTCCATTTGGTGTCTTCTTGCATGTGACAAAAAATGAGTCGGTTTGGTGGAAGTTGACCCTCGAGCGATGACCCTCGGTGTTGGGTGACCACCCACTGATGATTGGGCCCTTCCCATTTGGTGTGGGGCCCCTGGAGGTGTAGTAGGGTGTGGGTATGAAACCCCTTTGTCCATTTGAGCACCAACACAAGCAAGGTGGGTCCAACTATCCATGTGATGCACATTTTTAGCCCTTGATCTTGTAACGACTTGGGATCAATGGTGGAGAAGGCTTGGGTGTGTGTTTCTTAGCCACTCGCATGGATTGGTGAGGTGGCACAAGCCTGCCACGTTGGCCAATGCCAGGTGGGATCGGGCGACCCCACCAAGTGGCCCTTGGTGGCCCTGCCGTGCTCCAATTGCCTCTAGGCTTGATATTTGGTATTTTTGTATAATTTTCCTACATAGGCAAAGATCTCCAAGTACAAGTGAAAGTAGATCAACTATAAACATAAATCACTACTTATGTTGTTGTTTACTCCCATTTTAGTGCAATGTTGATGGTCAAAATTGATAGTTAAGGACCATCAACAAAGGGGATCAACTAAAAATTGTGAAGCACACATGTAGGGGGATCAAGCTCATAAACTTGTATGTTGCATTTGGATGCGCATTACATATGGTTGCTTGCATGGCACAAGTCTTTAAATTCCATACACATGCTTGTGTGATGTATGCTAGTTGTAGGATTGATTGATATGAAATAAAAAACTAGCATGCATAGGATGATAGTTAGATGTGCCTTGCATGTTTTACAAGTGGTACCAGAGCCTTGTTTATAATGTTGATCTCACGAAGTATCTAGTGTTGTGTTTTGCAAGTGCTATCTAACTAACCATGGTGCTAAGGATGCTGTTCAATTGGCAACTCCAATTGGTATCACGCTTCAAAGGTCTATTCTTCACACCTTAGCATCATTTACTCTCCCATATTTCCTATCTACACATATGTGCAAGCTTTCGAACCAAACTCTTAGCATATATGTAGGGGGAGCTAATGCTACCAATTTGGGTTCATGAAACTTGACCAAATCCTTTACACATGGTAAAAATGATTGGGCAAGCCACTACTACAGGAAACTTAGCCGAGGCAGGCAAAAAGCATTAACCGAGGTGGTTTTTGCAACCGCCTCAGTCGAAAGGTCACATTTAATCATGGCCTTAAATAAGGCAGTTGCATTGCCTGCCTTGGTTAATCGAATAAAAAAACAAAAAAGGAAAACCCGTGGATATGCCCGGCGAGCCCATCCACGGGCCCACCGAGCCCATCCATGCGCCACCACTCTGCTCGCTAGATCTAGCCACCCGCTCGCCGGATCTGGCCGCTACTCACTAGATCCAGCTGTCTGCTCGCTGATTTGGCCGCCTACTCGTCGGATCTGCTTGTCATGCGGAGCTTGAGGTAGAGAGGAGAGAGGCCACGCCGGATCTGTCAGAGGGAGAGAGGAGGGAGCGCCGACCGGCCTCCTAGGGTCACTGCGCCATCGGAGGGAGAGAGGAGAGGAGGGAGCGCTAGGCCAGCCTCCTGGGGCTGCCACACTGCTGGAGGGAGAGAGGGCTATCACGCTGTCATGGTAGGATGAGCCCACGCCGCTCACCATGCCTGCCATTGCCCGCCCCGCTCACGTGCGCCGCTGTTGCTGCTCCACGTGCGTCGCCATTGCCTGCAAACACTGCCTCCGCTAGCGTGTGCCAGCACCATTGCCGCCTCGCTCTCTGGCCGCCACTCCATCCTGAGAGAGAGAGGTTTGTGAGAGAGAGTTGAGAGAGGTGTGTGGGGAGAGTCAGGCGAAGGGAGTGGGAGAGGGGCGGCGGTATGGGATCGAGTGGGAGAGGGGCTCGCTCGACTAATGTGAAGGAAAAACCTAAGTTTGAGTATTTATATAGAAGACGACTATTGGGCCTAAGATAGGCCTGGTTTACCGAGGCGGTTGCGTTACAATGCCTACCTCGGTTAATGATTTACTGAGGTAGTTATGTTACAATGCCCGCCTCTGTTAATACTTATTAACCGAGGCAGTTATTTTACAATGCCCGCCTCTGTTAATGATTTACAGAGGCAGTTATGTTACAATGCCCACCTCGGTTAATACTACTTAACTGAGGCGGTTATTTTATAATGCCCGCCTTGGTTGCTGGCCCGGCTATCCTGCCTCGAATAACCGAGGTGGGCAACCGGGCCGCCCGCCTCTAAGGCCATTTTGGAAACGCTGCGCAAAAGATTTTGTGTAGTAGTGAGCAACAAGGATTCAAAATGTTTTCAATTCATATCTTTGTGAAAGGGTTGTCACCAATTACCAAAAAGGGGGAGATTGAAAGCTCTAGTTGGTTTTGATTAATTGATGAAACCCTAGGTACTAACTTTGGCTCTAAGTGAATATGAGATAGGTTAGTACACGCCATGTGATGGAGCAAAGATGAAGTCCATGCTGATGTTGGTGGACATGTGATGATGATGATCAAGCTCCAAACTTAGAAAAGAAGAAAGAGAAAAACAAAATGGTTCAAGGGCAAAGGTATATTTGTTAGGAGCATTTTGTCTTGCCACTCAAGACACCAAGTGGGTGTGAGTGGATTTAGGATAGATGTCACACCCCAAAATTTCCTATCTTGGGTTGTGCATGAAAAACACTAAATAAAATAAATGGTTTCAATATTTGAATAAATTTATTAGATAAGTTAAGTTGCTGCTAATTTAAATATAGGAAATTGTGGTTTTAAACTTTTTCATATTAATTTGATAATGTGTTGTTTGTGTGATGCTTGTCTTTGGTGTTGGTGAGTGCTATTATTTTCAAAATACCATAGGACGACGTTTACTTCTCATCGGAAAACTTTTTGGTATTTTCTGGATTTAAAATTTTAATTTCTGTGAGCTTAATCTTTTTCCTAGATCTCTTCATCAATCTTTTCATGAGCTCCAAATACTTTATATGGGTTCATCTCATTCTAAAATATATTTGAGAATTTTCCCTGAATTTTCAGAGCCTTCGGAGTATTTTTCGTGGCTTAAAATTCAATTATGGACTTTTCTAGAATTATTTTATCCATAAAATTAATTAATTCTGAAAATAATAAAATATCTCAGATTTCCTCATGCCCAAAGGCCTATGTCTTTATTTACTAATGGGCTTTAATAATTAATTAGGCCTATTAGTAAAGGTGGAGGATGCAACATCAATTAGTACCATATTGCTAGTTAACGTGGAGGTGGAGAGTTTTCCTCCCTATATATACGTAGCTACCCCTTGGGCTAAGCACACCAAAACTACCGTAAGAGGATCCCCTAGTTTGGGAAATCTCTCATGTAGTAAATTAAATATTTCTCCTCCTTCTCGTGTCGTCCCTAGGCCGAGGCCCTTCAGATGGATGGAGGTAGAAGATGAAGTATTTGCGGTTTTGCCACTGGTTCGTAATATCTTTATCGTTTCTTCGTTTTAACTCCGATTTGACCCGTTCAAGTTGTGTTAGATTTGTATTTACGAGCTCTACATGTTAGTGTTATTAAACAACAGGTTTGGAAAATTTAATTTTTGAGTTTATATTAAAGTAATTATTTATCTATAGGAAATCTTAGAAAATTCATAACTTTTACGTTTTAAATCTGAATTTCGTGATCTTTACGTCTGTGTGATCGTAGTAATGTGTAGAAGAGTTTTACAAACTTTTTATACTGTTTTGCTACTGTTGGTGTACTGTTTTAATTATGTCTCTTTGTTTACTTCGTGTATGATTGCTCGGATGATTGTGTGTTGATGCTTGATGATCGAGTATAGACGGTGAACAGTTTCTTGATGATCAGGAGTATTATTTTGAGCCAGACTAGCAGTATCAATAGGGAAGCTTTGATCAAGGCAAGTATAACATAGGGCCATCCTTGTTGTCCTATTCACTGAAATTATCATACATATGCATGTGTCTTTCTTGACAACCATAGAGATTATAACTTAGCTATTGATATCTTGTTTCCTTGACACCTATGGGTTATGCATTTGGGTAGCTATTGCTAGTGCTTAATTATGAACAATGATCTTATAATTTGATTAATGGATTAAGCAACCAACCATTAAGATGATTTTATTACTGTTGAAAAGGGGGCTAGAGCAAGGGGTTATATTGTTGCTCTGGTTTCTCTCCATAAGGACTTATCTGCACGTGATCATCCGGGACATACAGTACAGCTGTGAGGGCTATATGGCTCTGGCTCTAGTTGTTCAAGAGACCTTTTTCTAGCTTGTTAGTGGTTACCTTAAATGGCGTAAGAATGACTTGACACGTTGGGTGTAGGACAACCTATAGTCTATGATTATAGCCGAGAAGGAATTATGCCATTTGAAAAGGGGGGTTCCTACATCTACCTGCCGAGTGAATCTAATGGCCCTAACTTGTTAGACGAACTTTTGAATGACTTTATATGGTTTTCAGTGTTTTGGGAGTAATTAACCCATGCATTTGGAAATCATGACTCATAGTGAAAGTGTACACCTCTGCGCAGAGTTAAAAACTGGTATACTAGCCGTGCCCACGGATACGGGCGGCCTTGGAACATCTACAGATAGTTGATCACCATTGTTATATCATGCCTAATTACTGTTGATTATTATTATGCTCATGTTAATGCTATTTATTATCCTTATTACAATTGATCATTGATTCATTAATGGGATTTGATTTACCTTGATGCTACTCAATTGCTAAATATATGATGATTAAAAGCTAAATGCAGTCAAATAGTGTCTAGCCTTTTGTGCCTCATGAACCCTGTGTTGTACTTATTGAGTTCGACATGGACTCACTCTTGCTATTTCCACCACACCCCAGTGTGTAGTAAGGTGTTGCTCAGAAGTAGGATAAAGAGGTAGTGGAGTTTCTAGAAGTCTTTCAGAAGTGTTTGGCATACGGAGCCACTAGTCAGCCGTCCCTAAGAAGAATGGAGCCTGAAGTTTAGTCACCGTTCCACAATACTCTGATGTAAGTGTTAATATAGCTATGTATACGTTATATAATAACATTGTTTCTGATACTTTTTCATTCTGAAATATGTGTGGACTTCCTGGGCACACATATGATTAGCCTGGTTTTGTTCTTTAGAAAACTGGGTGTGACAGAGTGGTATCAGAGCGATGTTGACTGTAGGACGTATGCCAAGTAGCACCAGACGTATTCTAAAACTCATTTTACTATAAAACTGTTTTATCATCCCTTGACTCATTGATTTTGACTATTTCCTCTTCCTTGTCCTATTGTATCTCCTCCTTGAATAGCTTCCTTTGAGCTATTATTTCTTACTTCCTTGGATTTTATTTTATGTTGTTTTTACTAAAAGTTTTCTGATTCCACCTGGTTCAAAGATTCGATGGCCTTTCATCATCCATACTCTTCCCTTAGGATGACCACCATTGTTGAAGAAGCACGTGTAGTACCGATGATGTGATATGTGATTGTTGTGCTTGATGTGTTGCTTGTGTGTTGTCCTTGTTCTCGTGCTTCGAAGGTGGCCTGAAAGGTTTTGTCTTGAGGAGTAGCTCGATCCATGTTAAGTGGGGTAGGTTTTACGTAATACTCCGCATGCTGATTTTTATAGCAGTCTGCAATGTTTCTATTATATCTCAAGATATGGACATGATAAATTTATGAAATTTTCGTGGGAATAACTATACTTCTGTATCTTTCCAAACCCACTGGACTTACCTTTTTATCTATTTTGAGCTAAGAGATATACCTGTTCTAAGTTGAGGTTACTGCACAGTCTAGAATTCTAGAATAGTTTTGGATAAGCTCTATTTTTGATTAATTTAATGATAGAACCTGGAAAAGTGTTATTAATAAAAGTTGTAGATAATTTCATAAGCTTTCCAACCATGTAAAGATCACTTCATTTGGATATTTGTAGCTCGAGTTATGCCAGATTTACTGAACTGCTAAAATTAGAATTCATCCAAAAATTTTCTGCATTACTTCCTTATCTTGTATAAGTGAATATATCATTGGATATCTTTGAATCTCATTGATTTGCCTTGGAATCTTACATTAGAGATGATTATGGTTATCTAGTATAAAAGGAGATATAGGTTACTTTGGTGTCCCCTAGTTTCTTTTTCTTAAGGGGGTAGCATCTGCTGTCAACAACAACAATTCCTGAATATCTCAAGCGACGAGGTACGAAGAACTGAAGATCAAACCTTATCTTTCTTGTCATCTTTTGGTGATCTTCGATCCATGTCTTATATCTCATCAACACAAATCAAAGAAGCATGAAGACTTGAAGATTAGTGTTATCTATCACTCTAGTCTCTCTGAATCTCGTTTCTACCTTATCCTGTCTTTTTAGAATAGTCTGTCTTCCTTAGCTTATATCTCTATTTTTGGACGCTCAAAAATCATGGATAAATTCTGGACAATAGTAGACTTCAATATCTTTCTCTGACCATAAGAACCACCCTGATAGCTATTATGGTTTGAGATTTATGAAAATCATAAGATGATGCATCTATGCTGTCAGCAACCTAGAATAGTTTCTGTTGTGCACAGTTTTCAACTACCTTAACTGCAGAATATGGAGAAGTGTTCTATAAGAAAGTTGTAGTAAATTTGATAAGCTTTCCAATGGTATAAGCTACAATATCATCGGATTCATAGAACTCGAGTTATCACTAAATCGCTGCACTGCCATTTTTCTGCTTGCGAGAAAATACAGGATTACTTGTTCTTGCATATGCTCATGAATCTCTTTGGTGCCAGAAGGACACAATGGTAGTTATCACTCAGAAACAAATGCAAGCTACCCTTCGGTGTTCTCCAGTTGATCTCTTCTTAAGAAAGGTTTGACGAGCTAAATACGATACAAGATGGAGGTTTTATACGTTCTATTTCTTCACCTAGAAGCATCAGCTATCTACATGGTTGCAAATCACTATCGAGCGTAGGTATCCTTTCTCAGAGTAGTAATCTATTGGAATCATTTATAAGGATCATAAGGGTCTAAAGGAGATGTTTACAAAGTTGGTTTTGAGCTTGTGGCATCATCATTGGATAATAGTTGCTTAAAGAAGCGTGAAGACTTGCAGATCAACCTTATCTTTCTCCCTAGTCTCTTCAAATCTTGGGACGAGATTCCTGTTAAGTGGGGTAGAATTGTCACACTCCAAAATTTCCTATCTTGGGTTGTGCATGAAAAACACTAAATAAAATAAATGATTTCAATATTTGAATAAATTTATTAGATAAGTTAAGTTGCTGCTAATTTAAATATAGGAAATTGTGGTTTTAAACTTTTTCATATTAATTTGATAATGTGGTGTTTGTGTGATGCTTGTCTTTGGTGTTGGTGAGTGCTATTATTTTCAAAATACCATAGGACGACGTTTACTTCTCATCGGAAAACTTTTTGGTATTTTATGGATTTAAAATTTCAATTTATGTGAGCTTAATCTTTTTCCTTGATCTCTTCATCAATCTTTTCATGAGCTCCAAATACTTTATTTGGGTTCGTCTCATTCTAAAATATCACTGAGAATTTTCCCTGAATTTTCAGAGCCTTCAGAGTATTTTTCGTGGCTTAAAATTCAATTCTGGACTTTTCTAGAATTATTTTATCCATAAAATTAATTAATTCTGAAAATAATAAAATATCTCAGATTTCCTCATGCCCAAAGGCCCATGTCTTTATTTACTAATGGGCTTTAATAATTAATTAGGCCTATTAGTAAAGGTGGAGGATGCAACATCAATTAGTACCATATTGCTAGTTGACGTGGAGGTGGAGAGTTTTCCTCCCTATATATACGTAGCTACCCCTTGGGCCAAGCACACTAAAACTACTGTAAGAGGAGCCCCTAGTTTGGGAAATCTCTCGTGTAGTAAATTAAATATTTCTCCTCCTTCTCGTGTCGTCCCTAGGCCGAGGTCCTTCAGATGGATGGAGGTAGAACATGAAGTATTTGCGGTTTTGCCACTGGTTCGTAATATCTTTATCGTTTCTTCGTTTTAACTCCGATTTGACCCGTTCAAGTTGCGTTAGATTCGTATTTACGAGCTCTACATGTTAGTGTTATTAAACAGTAGGTTTGGAAAATTTAATTTTCGAGTTTATATTAAAGTAATGATTTATCTATAGGAAATCTTAGAAAATTCATAACTTTTACGTTTTAAATCTGAATTTCGTGATCTTTACGTCTGTGTGATCATAGTAATATGTAGAAGAGTTTTACAAACTTTTTATACTATTTTGCTACAATTGGTGTACTGTTTTAATTATGTCTCTTTGTTTACTTCGTGTATGATTACTCGGATGATTGTGTGTTGATGCTTGATGATCGAGTATAGACGGTGAGCTGTTTCTTGACGATCAGGAGTATTATTTTAAGCCAGACTAGCAGTATTAATAGAGAAGCTTTGATCAAGGCAAGTATAACATAGGACCATCCTTGTTGTCCTATTCACTAAAATTATCATACATATGCATGTGTCTTCCTTGACAACCATAGAGATTATAACTTAGCTATTGATATCTTGTTTCCTTGACACCTATGGGTTATGTATTTGGGTAGCTATTGCTAGTGCTTAATTATGAACAATGATCTTGTAATTTGATTAATGGATTAAGCAACTAACCATTAAGATGATTTTATTACTGTTGAAAAGGGGGCTAGAGCAAGGGGTTATATTGTTGCTCTGGTTTCTCTCCATAAGGACTTATCTGTACATGATCATCCGGGACATACAGTACAGCTGTGAGGGCTATATGGCTCTGGCTCTAGTTGTTCAAGAGACCTTTTCTAGCTTGTTAGTGGTTACCTTAAATGGCGTAGGAATGGCTTGACACATTGGGTGTAGGACAGCCTCTAGTCTATGAGTATAGCTGAGAAGGAATTATGCTATTTGAAAAGGGGGTTCCTACATCTGCCTGCCGAGTGAATCTAATGGCCCTAACTTGTTAGACAAACTTTTGAATGACTTTATATGGTTTTCAGTGTTTTGGGAGTAATTAACCCATGCATTTGGAAATCATGACTCATAGTGAAAGTGTACACCTCTACGCAGAGTTAAAAACTGGTATACTAGCTGTGCCCACAGATACAGGCGGCCTTGGAACATCTATAGATAGTTGATCACCATTGTTATATCATGCCTAATTACTATTGATTATTATTATGCTCATGTTAATGCTATTCATTATCCTTATTACAATTGATCATTGATTCATTAATGGGATTTGATTTACCTTGATGCTACTCAATTGCTAAATATATGATGATTAAAAGCTAAATGCAGTCAAACAGTGTCTAGCCTTTTGTGCCTCATGAACCCTATGTTGTACTTGTTGAGTTCGACATGGACTCACTCTTGCTATTTCCACCACACCACAGTGTGTAGTAAGGTGTTGCTCAGAAGTAGGATAAAGAGGTAGTGGAGTTTCTAGAAGTCTTTCAGAAGTGTTGGCATACGGAGCCATCAGTCAGCCGTCCCTAAGAAGAATGGAGCCTGAAGTTTAGTCACCGTTCCGCGATACTCTGATGTAAGTGTTAATATAGCTATGTATACGTTATATAATAACATTGTTTCTGATACTTTTTCATTCTGAAATATGTGTGGACTTCCTGGGCACATATATGATTAGCCTGGTTTTGTTCTTTAGAAAACCGGGTGTGACAATAGATAGCCATACTATGAAGAGGGGAGAATCTTGGTTAAAGCGGTTGTCAAGTTCCACTAGGTGAAGTGGTTCATGCATATGCATTAGGACCTAGTGTGCTAACAATTAATCCTTTGGAAAATGTTTGAGAAAATGCTAATACACAAGCACATGGTGGTGTACACTTAGTGGTGTTGGCACATTTGCAAAGGAGGCGTAGATTTGGTGAAGAAAAGATTTTTCAGTGTACTCCAAACTATATGATGACTCTAGGATTGGACTTTTGTGTTGATCCATTGTGTTTTGGATCAAATATGCATCTGGGATGTGTAGCCCTCTGCTTACACTACTAACTTCTGACAATTATGCCATGCTTTTTTGTCGCAACTACAAGATTTGGTTGCAACAAGGGGTGTTATCGCAACCATTTGCACTTTCAGTTGTGATAGGCGGATTTTTTGCCATGCAAATTATTTTGTGGCTGTGAGTGCAAAGATCATTGCAATAAGTAAGTGCTATCGCAACCAATTGTAAACCGGTTGTAATAAGTGGTTACTGTTGCCATGATTTGATTTGCATTGTGGGCAGTTTTATTGGTGTTCCAATACTGAGATGAAATTGCAACCCATTAGTTGATGGTTGTGAAAGCGCGTCTATGTTGCAACGAATATGATTCGTTGTATGTAATAGTCACTTGCGTTGCAAAAGAGTTGTACATATAGCAATGAAAAAATAAATCGTTGCCATCACTAAGGCTCGGGAGCATGACGCTTTTAGGAATTTTTTTAAAAAGATGTGTAACCAGGTTTTGATCCTGAGACCTTTTACTCTAAAGGAAAGCTACTAACCACTACAACAATTTGCTTTGTTTATCTTAATCGAGAATCATATCTCTCTCTCTGTGTCACATTCATAGCGTGCAGCATTGCACATATATAATAAAAATATTTTACCATGGGGCACGTCTATGTCTTTGTGGCTACTCCTCTGCCCCTTTATGTTTGTCACTATGGAAACGTGCAATTTAAATTTTCTCAACTTTGTATGTTTTTATAAAATATTAGCTAGCAACATTTGTATCTACAAATATAATTTTTTTATGAAAGTAAATTCAATGATCTATCTAATGATACTAATTATGTACCACTAATAATAAAATTTTCTTGTATATAAGTCAAAGTTGAGTTCGTTTGATTTCTCGGGAAGTGAGAATGACAGATAAAAAGGGACGGAGGGAGTATACACTTATCCACATTTTTTTTGAAAATAGAAGATAATTTTCCATCTCTGTGTGTCCGCATATAGCGTTTATATTGTTACATGGTTTCACAAATATTGGTGATGAATCAGGAAAATAATACATATAAAAAGTATGCATGACAGAGTATGTCTATTGCAAATATACTATAAGCATGCATATCCTCCCTCCCTTTTTATATGTCATTCTCATATCCTGATAAGTCAAACCTATTTAACTTTAACTAAATATATAAATTAAAATATCAATATTTATAGTACATAATTAGTACCATTATATAGATCATTTAATTTATTTTCACAGTTTCAGAGATATAAATGTTGCTTATATTTTCTGTAAACTTAGTCAAACTTAAAAAGTTTGACTGACACGATTTCCACAACGACACTTAAATAGGGACAGAGGGAGTACATGTCTGTTGCAATCATATCTGTGTTCTAACTTAATGTTTGCTCATAATATGGTACCTACTATAGAAAGAATTAAAGCATACTCCCTCTGTGCCTGAATAAATAGATTCCTGGAGTTGTCTTAAGTCAAAATTTTTAAATTTTGACCAATTTTCTAGAAAAAACATTAAGATTTATGGTATCAAATTAGTATCATTAGAATTACCATAGAATATATTTTCATAAGGTGCTCATTTTGTGACATAGATGTTGTTAATTTTTTTTCTATAAAGTTAAAGTTTGACTAGCATGGATTCTAAGAATTGGTTTATTTGGGGACGGAGGGAGTACCATATATAAAATCACTACAACACAAGTACTCCAATATATATGAGGGTTGCAATACAGATGGTGGAACTAATACTAACGAAAGAATACTAATTAAGAGATAACCTATGCTACTAATGCCAAACAATAAGCACCTAAGCTCACTAATGATGAACACTAATGAACTAGAACTTAAGCAAAGCAATAATACTAGAATAAAGTACTTAAAATAAATACTGAATAAAGTAAATGCTAAATAAAAGAATTACAAAAGAGCTATACTAGACCAGAAGACTCTTCTAGACTCTGAGAGAAGCTCCTGCTCTTGCTCTACTCTACAAGACTACTACTCTATAGCTAATGCTAAGTTAGAAGAGAAGCTTAGAGAGCTTGGAAATGAATGGGGCACTTCTCCACTGACCTCCACACCCTCTATTTATAGTGTAGAGAGGCATAGGGGGTACTTGTAGGCAGCAGGTAGGTCAGTGGAGGACCTAGGGCGCCGAGCGGCGCAAGGGTGGCACCGGTTGTCCCTTGGATGCACCGCCTCTGCATAGTAGTGGCATGGTTGCTCCTCCAAGTCTGTTGTGAATGCAGCACATGTTGAAATTTGGTAGGTATGTCAGTTGGTAAGGTGGTGGAAGCCTCCCAAGTCTATGACAATGGGCCCATGAATCCACCGACATCAAATCTTGTCCGTTGATCAAACCGACTTGAATGGATGCTTCTTATTGGCTCTAGAGCAGCTCCCACGGCCTCCTGTCACGTCCAGTTGCTCCATGTGTCCTATTTGTCACCAATTTGGCCTATTTTTGCTATATTTCCTGCATACAAATAATTCTACAAGCACAAGTGGAACTAGGTGAACTATAAACAAAATTCTTCACATGTGATGATGATTTACCTCAATTTGTCATGCTTTTGGGTAGAATGTTGATGGTCAAAATAGGTGTTAGTGACCATCAACAAGCTCTTCCAAGCTACCCCTTTGCTGTCCTCAGCAAAGATGTGGGTTTAGCATGGAATAGGTGTTGGATCAGGAGTTGCTACTATGTAACGCCCTGTAGAAACTTATATACAAACAAATACTATTTCTTGAGTTGAACATGTTAGCACTTAGAAATTCACCATCAGTCTTAACAATGTGGGACTTATAGCTTTCACCTTGACACAAGCAATTGCAAGAATGTGTAGCTAGATAGATACTTTTTGCCTACTTTGGTTTAGCTCAAACTTCTTGGAGGTTTTCAATAAATTTTGAAAAGGAAACTTGCCTAAGTTCCTCAGTTGGTACACTCAAGTCACTCAATGGTGTTTGAAATCTCACCAAGACCATAAATTTTAGCCTTAATTTCTATTCTAAAGCTTATGTGGAGCTCAAGGTAGGGGATAAAAGCATAGCTTACTTGAATTAAATTTATTGCTAAGTCAAACACTTGGATCACAAGGAGTAACAAATCATACTAATTGATCAAGATGTGCATGTGTGTGGTATATTTGGTGGAAGTGGTACTCCTTTGAGAAGTTTCCCTTCTCTAGCTTGTTTTTTGAGAGGGCATGGTTACTTTTCTTTTTCTCACTCTCTTTTTTTTGAACACTAGAGCTTTTTGCTCTTAATTCTCTCTGACTTTTTTTTTTCTGTAGCCCATCCCTCTCTTTTTGATGTAAGATAGCTAGAGAGGTAACTTTGATTCTCATAGAGCAATAATGTATGGAAAGCATATGTGGTTGCATATTCCCAGTGTAGGAATAGCATAAGTATGTGGGTGTATATGATCTTGATCAAAAAGCATGACAAGTTTCTCTACTCAGATCAATAAGGCTTGGAAAAGCTCAAAACAAACAAGCAGCTTTTATAGTGGCTTTATCATGTATGAATGAACATGTATCTGGGTTTGGTAGGAATTTATCACCATTGAGGAACTTCTAGCAAGAGAGTTTTAGCATTTTGAAAAACAAAACTCTAGGTTGTTTTTACTATTCCTCAGATAGGTTCAAAGATTTAATCTAATCATGGCTACAACATATCTCACAAGTCACCCTGCCAGTGGATTGGGCTCAAATGGGTTAAACAATTTGGATCTTACCCAAATTGACTCTGGGCTGGGGACAACAGTTTTCACATGCATTGTGGGCTGGTTTGGCTTGGGGTTAAGGAAGTTGTGGATTGGGCTCAGTTTAGTAGTAGTAGTTCTCAGCCCATGGGTGTGAACGGGTTGTAATGAATGGTTTGCACCTGTACGCTCGACTCCATCAGGCATCAGCAGCGCTTCGTCGCCGCCGCTCACGAGTCCGTTGTCGCTGCCACCTTCGCACACGCATCGACGACCACGCCACCGCAACTAGGTACCCACAGCCCATTGTTGCTCGGCGACTGGCAGGTTGAGCTTGTACTCGTAGGATGCTGCGCTCGGAGTACTCGTGGACGGCGTCGCTTCTGCCGTCGCCGACAAATTTGACAGTCGGCTAATCGTTGGGCCCGGAGGAAACCAATCCGGGGAGCAGGCGGCGGAGTTCGTGTCCCCCCGGCACGACGTCGACAGGGAGGTCAGCGTGGTACCGCGTGTCGACTCTTTCGCCACGCAGGGGCGCCGCCACCGTTGCGGCGTTGGGGTCCCGCGGCCACGCGGGAGCACCGTGGCCGATAGCGCCAGGTCAACTCATCCGCTGGGTCAGCTCAAGTTATCGCCAGAGAGAGAATACCTGTTCAGGAACTTCACTTCAGTTCAGCTCATCCGCTGGGTTAGCTTGTTCACTTCAGTGGGTTGAAACCACGGTTTGGTCACTGTTTTGTACGGTACGGACTGAAAGAAAGTAACGTCGGGAGGCTGAGGGTTGGTTTGTGCAGATTATGGATAGGATTGGAGTGGATTTATTTTTTAATGAATACTAGTATGAATTGGTGTGGCTATGGGTTGGATTTCAGCCCACTAGCAGAGTGACTCATAAGAGTCTATTCTTGGTTCTAGCATTTGCAACCCACAAAATCATTCAACTTAAGATGAACTCTAAGTTATAATGCTCAAAACTTAAGAAGTATTAGGTTGTATAACAAGCTTTTGCAAAGTATCACAAAGCAACTTTTCATCATCTCTAATTAAATTATCATCATTTTATTAGAGTAGAGCTTCTTTTAAAATAAATTTCAAGACACTCCTCTCTACATTCTATGATCATGGTTATTGACATGTAAAACAAATATGAATGTAAGGAGAGGGTTTAAGATTTTCATACCTGAGTGGGGAGAGATGTCTCCCCCAAGCTTGCCTTTTGCATATGTTGGAATGTCTTCTGGCGGCTCTTTTGATTCTCTTCTTTATTAACTAACTAATACTACTAGGATGCATAAATAACTAAATAACCAAACCTATTAATACTAGATAACTTATTTAGTATGGATACTACTGAATACTTATTTTTATTCATTATTATTAAGTTTTTTATATTTGTTTTTTAAATGCAAATCTATCCGATCATGCATAGCTACTACAGAACTTTATTTATTAATATAGAGTAGCTAAATGCAACTAACCTATCGTGCAATGCAAAGCAAATTTATTGGAAATTTAAATATGAGATGCAACTAATGAAATGCAATAAACAAATGCAATAGATAGAGAACTTACCTTTTTGACGGGCTCAAGGTCATTCGTCCTTGGGCCGAGGTATTTCCTCTTGTTCCACCTCAGAGGCCTTGTCAGGATCAGGGGATGATGAGTTTGAGGACAGATCTTTCTTTTACGCCATCTCTTTCTATTCTTCTTCTTGACAGACTTCTCCAGTTCTTCAATTGGCTTTGGTTTCTTCATCTTGATTCTCTTCGGATACTTATTCTTTTCCTATTTCTTATCAAAGAGGGGTTGTCCAGAGGCAAAAGCAAATATTTCTTTTCTTCCAACAAAGTGGAATTGGATTTGCCCAGAAGCCACATATATGCAAGCATTTACAGTATTAAGGAAACGACAACCAAGGATTAAAGGTGTATCCTCGGCGTTGCTCATGTCTAAGATCATAAAATCTATAGGAACATAAGCACTCCTAACTTTAATTAATAAATCAGTGGCTACTCCCTCGAGATAATGGGTGGACTGATCAGCTAATTGTAGGTAAACTGAAGTTGGCGCCAAGTTAGTGTAGAACAGTTTATCATAAGTTGCCTTAGAGATTATGTTAACACTAGATCCTAGATCACACAAAGCATTATGGAAGGTATGAGTTCCAATGGAGCAGGTAATCGCAGGGGTTCTAGAATCTTTCTTAATGGTAAATGAGGAATATACTAAGTAGGAACCCCAAGAACTTAAAGCATAGCCATACTTTGCCATAACAAGGTTGGCTGTCTCCATGGTTCCTTCAGGTTTGCCAAGAATTCTATCTTTTTTCATAGGATGGGATAGCAGCCGCAATTTGAGCTAATTGGGTTTCTATCATCTTATTGAAACTAAGTTGATTCTTTACACTACTACACTTGCACCTTTCATAGCCGTGTCATAATCAACATCACAGTCCAATTTCGGCCTCGGTAGTAAGTTTTCGACAGTGATGGTCATAGCCTTCACTGTCGGCATCTGGGACCGACTGCGGTGTACACTAACACTGCCGATTGGCTTATGATCCATCTGTGATTAGATCCTTACTTCAGTCGTATTAGAGCATGACCCGACTATGGATGTACACTAACACCGCTGCATTGGCAAATAATCTGACTATGTCAAGGCTGTCAAAATTGTCGTGTGCGCACATCAACCGCCTGTGTAGTGGTCACTAGCACCATCACCTTGTACTTCAACCTAACTGTCAGCGGTGTGGGTTCACTATCAGTTTGACAACTGACACGCCTGTGTAGAGGTTAACACCACTGTCACTTTAGCGTATGATTCGCTAGTGCAAAGTCATGGTCACCGTCACCTTGCACCACGATCCGCCTTTGATGATCGTTTAGTCAGTGTCAGGTTACTAAACAATTCGGCGGTGATACACTTTGATACCTGTTGCATAATACATATAGCGACAGTGTTGGACGTTTGCACCACCAATGGCGTTGGTGATAACAAAATAATAAATGACCCTTAATAGCTTACTAAACACAAAGCATACAGATATAATCATTTCATCCATAAACCATGTTCTTACAATAACAATGGATGCTTATCATAATATCTTTCTCAACTGCTGTCCTGACACAAGCAGTACATAGATTGCAAACCAAAGGTACTGATTCTACAGGTTTGCATAATGAAATGATGTAGCTGTGCTCCTCCTATGTGGTACTTCTACTTGCTAGGCAAAAATGAATATAATTAGTGCATCCTTCGAATTGGTAGGCAATGCACCATGGAACCCCTCTTATTCCTCCTACCCAATGAAGGAAAATTGTTTAAAAGCACTCAGACTCCACCTGCACAAAGCAACACAATTAATAATATTCAACACACCATTCCTTTAGTTACGAAGCCCAAATTGGCCTATATATAGAATCAAAACAACTACCTACCTGAATAAAGGCATGACATAATTACAACAAAATACAGCATATGCACCTTTACTGCTTTGTTAATGACTCCATGAACAAGGAAACATAAGGAAGATAGTGAGGTCCGCCGCTCATACATAATAGTTTCTAGGTACTTCTATGATAGCCGATGGCCCAAGCAGGGAGGACATGAACTTTACTACGGTTCATGTCATATGCAAGCACTCTGTAGGCTGCATCACAAACCTCGGTACCAATTTCAATATTCATCTTTCCAAATAGCCCCAGCATGGTCACCTTATGCTTCAATGTCCATTTACTAGTACCATAGTCTTCAAGGATCCAGATTGAAAGCTCATACCTATTCAAAATATCAGCAGTACATAAACACAACTGACCCTGAGCTTCATGGATGGAGATTGCATCACTAGTTGGCCTACAAATTTTCCTCCATGTCTTTCCCTTCATATCAACAACAACTATCTTGTTGAACTCCAGCATGTGCATAAAACCATTAACAAACACCTTTCCCAGATGTGGATACAACAATACCCTCACCCCATTTAGATTCTTTAAAGATCCATGCTATAGTTTTAGATGAGTAGATGTTGACACCTAAGGAGTCATCATCATTGATCCCATATTCAAACAAATGGAAGTACGAGGAGACTGTCGGATCGAACCCCAAGCGAGCTGAACCACAAGAATGGTTGCTACCCGGTAGTAGCAACCATTTCTTAGTCACCAGATTCTAGACAACATAGCGAAACCCAGAGTACCAGAAGAGGATGAGACCTTGAGCGCAATCTGAGATCATGACATCCTGAATGGGGAAGGACAAGAAGGATAAGGAGGGTTGTTGATGGTAGTTAACAACCATTATTAAACCATTAGTAAAACATGTATAAGGGCACAAATGAGATCACCAACAAATATTTAGGGTTTAAACTAATAGATTCCATAAGTTTTGGTGAATCTGTGATTTCTGTAGTGTTTATCCAGAAAACCGTCAAGGGGGACCTACATGTTAGAGTTAATTATGCAATTCCACCGCAAAACCAACATGGGAAGGTTCCAGAAGACTCGAGAGGACTCCACACTGAAGCAGGAGGTGAGGCGCTAGCATGTGGGGCTAGCTGGCCCCACCTGCAGGTCGCCTGGCCCTTGGGCCCACCTGTCAGCCTCCTCGTTGCTATGTCAGTTTCCCACCATCTCCTAGGATGCATCTTCGCCATTCCTTAAGTCGGTTTGATCTAAGGGCTCATGTTGCAAGCTTAGGGCTATATAACCAGGCCCTGCCCCCTTGAGGCATCAAGTCATTTGAGAAGACAAAAACCCTAATCATCCTCAGAGCTCCTCTATATTCTAGGGCTTAGCTAGTTAGGCTAGGTCTAGAGGGAGACAAGCAGGCTTTGCTTGGATTCCTGACATTGTCAAGAGCGTGGTTTGGTATAATTCTTGTACCCCTCTCTCGTTGTTTCTCCATTATTTTTATATGCTTGCTACAATTGTTATGACAATATCAGTATTTATCTTATTCATATTCTTAGTTGCAATGTTAATAGTCTACTTTGATTATATACTTAGTATAGTTGGATTATCATTATGTTTATGCATAAGTTCGTATAGTGCTTACCCTAAGGTACCATGGGTGGGTGGTTGGCATTATGTAAGCATGGTGCTTATATACTGTTTGCCAGCGAATACACTCTATATTTTAGGTCATGTGGTAGATCATGGACGTGACACTCCCGTTGAGTCCTTTATAGTCCACTCCCTGAATATAGGCCATAGAAGTAGGGTCTGGTTACGAAGGAAGAACGAGCTCTGTTCTTAATCTTCCCTATGTAATACACCTTATGTGTAGATATAAAGGTGATCTTAGCAATGACTACTAAGTGTAATTACACTAATCAATGTATGCTTTGACTTGTAATTTAGAATGACTTAGGAATTATTCCTCTAATATTCTACCTGACCATGCTAATGCCATAGATAGGAGTGCTCTGAGTATCATTATACTTGATCAATACTTATCATATACATATCTTATCTTATGACTTACCCCTGTTATGAGTAGAATATTGGTTGTGGTTTATTTCTCCATAAATACTATAAGTATCAATACATGTCCACGCTACACCTTCCCTGTGGTAAAATATAAATAATGATACCTAGAATACTATCATGTGAAGTGCTATAATGGTATAATTATCTATGCGCTTGCAGATTCCTTTTCATTCATATTATATATTCTTTCTAGTCAATAAAATGATAGAGAACTGCTGTTGACGGTAGATAAGTGTCAATTTTAACCGTCAACAAAACATGAAAAAGGACCTAAAAGCAAATACCACATAGATATAGGGGGTTCCCTGATAGAATTCTACGAGTTTTGGTGAATGTCTATTTCTGCAGGGTGTCAGCTGAAAAGAACCAAGGAAGGCCCACATGTCATGTTTACATAGAGAGAAAAGACCCACACACGTGAAGGAAGACTCTAGAAGACACGAGAAGGCACCGAAACGAACGGGAGGCTGATCTGCCACGGTGGCAGGGCACCCGCCCTACCTTCTTGGGCGCCCGCCCACCTACGTGGACCAATCAGGTCAAGTCTCGCGAATCATGCCTCTACTACCTTTGAGGATCAATAATCACCATTGATTAAAGTTGGTTTGATCCAAGGACTATCGTGCATCCTAGGGGGCTATATAAGCAAGACCCCTAGACCCTGGAGGAACAATCCCATGAAACCCTAATTCATTTGCTCTAGTTGGGATCAGCTGAGAGGGGTCCCTTGAATGGATCTTCTCTCTTAGGGCACATACAAGAGAGATTAGCTTTGTAGTCTCTATGTGAGATTAGAGTTCTTCTTCTAGATTGAGAGAGTTAGAGTGGAGGGATGAGTTGGAGGAAGCCTAGCATGTCGGTGTCTCCTCTCTGGCTTGTACCTACGGGATCAAGTCTCCTAACCCGAGGCTTGGTTCTAGGATTCTTCTGCAATTCAACTTCTAATACTAAGTAAGTATAATGTTATTATTGTTCTATGGTTTACGAGTTTACTTTATTCTCTTCCAGTTGAGGGTAGAGTAATCATCTGTAGCATAAGCATGGTGCTTGGGCTAGGATACTCATAGATACCCCCTGTCTGGCCAGATCCGTGGTAGTAGCACAGGACGTGATAATCCCGTTGCTTCCTTTGTACCCCACATCCCGTTAGAAGGATTCGTAGGATTTGTGTGCCAGGGTTAAGCATCCTTTGTGGCATCTCTTTTTCTTCGGTATGTCCCCATTACTCATTTGTGTCACTTGAAGAATCTAAGAAAATAGAAGATGCCTTGAAGGATTCCGATTGGGTAAATGCCATGCATGAAGAACTAAACAACTTTGCTAGAAATCAAGTTTGGAAACTTGTTGAGAGGCCAAAGAACTACAATGTGATTGGCACTAAGTGGGTCTTTAGAAACAAGCAAGATCAAGATGGCATAGTTGTAAGGAACAAAGCAAGATTAGTAGCACAAGGATACACTCAAGTTGAGGGTCTTGACTTTGGAGAGACATATGCACCGGTTGCAAGATTGGAGGCAATTAGAATCTTATTAGCATATGCTTGTGCACACAACATGAAGCTCTATCAAATGGATGTCAAGAGTGCATTTCTCAATGGTTACATTAATGAAGAAGTTTATGTTGAGCAACCTCCCGGTTTTGAAGATGACAAGAAGCCCGACCATGTTTTCAAGCTAAAGAAGGCATTGTATGGTTTGAAGAAAGCACCTAGAGCATGGTATGAGAGGTTGAGGGACTTTCTTCTCTCTAAAGGGTTCAAGATGGGAAAGGTTGACACCACTCTCTTCACCAAGAAGCTTGGAAATGACTTGTTTGTGTTGCAAATCTATGTGGATGATATTATCTTTGGATCAACCAACCAAGACTTTTGTGAAGAGTTTGGAAATATGATGGCTAATGAGTTTGAAATGTCTATGATTGGAGAGCTTAGTTACTTCCTTGGACTTCAAATCAAGCAAATGAAGAATGGCACATTTGTAAGTCAAGGCAAGTACATCAAGGACATGATCAAGAAGTTTGGATTGCAAGATGCTAAACAAATGAGTACACCAATGTGCAAAAATGATCAATTAGGTGTTGATGCTAGTGGCAATATGGTAGATCAAAAGCAATACCGGTCTATGATTGGAAGTTTGCTCTATGTCACCGCTAGGCCGGATGTGATGTTTAGTGTGTGCAAGTGTGCAAGATATCAAGCTTCACCTAGAGAAAGTCACTTGAAAGCAACCAAGAGGATATTGAGATATCTTAAGGGCACTCATGATGTTGGATTATGGTATCCCAAGGGGTCTAATTTTGAGTTGATTGGATATTCGGACTCTGACTATGGTGGTTGCAAGATTGATAGAATGAGCACAAGTGGCACTTGTCAATTGCTAGGAAGGTCTCTTGTTTCATGGTCATCAAAGAAACAAAATAGTGTTGCACTATCTACCACCGAGGCCGAATATATTAGTGCCGGTAGTTGTTGTGCACAATTGCTTTGGATGAAGGCCACCTTGAATGATTTTGGAATCAAGTTCAAGAATGTGCCATTGTTCTGTGACAATGAAAGTGCTATCAAGATGACACAAAATCCAGTTCAACATTCAAGAACCAAGCACATTGACATAAGGCACCATTTCATAAGAGACCATCAACAAAAGGGTGATATTAGCATTGAGAGCATTGGCACCGAAGATCAACTAGCTGACATCTTTACAAAGCCACTTGATGAAAAGAGATTTTATAAGTTGAAGAATGAATTGAACATACTTGACTTCTCCAACTTGAAATATGTGCACCCCCACATTTTTATATGACATGCCTCTCCTCCAACATAGCAAGGTAAAGTTGTTTGGCATATCATTCATACTTTGCTAAGGACATGGTTAGAACATATAGACATATTTGCATGACAAATAGGCTCATTCATGAAAATCAAATGATTTTGATGTATATATGGTACCACTATTGCTTCTATGTTTGATTGATCTAGTGGTAGCATATGACATGTTTGTGGACTTGCAAACCTAGTGTTAAATCTAGTAAACGAGCTCATGATGTGTAATTCAACATGGTCAAGATAACCCTTATACTTTATGAGGTGTGAAAAAGCTTGTCCTTGGATCAAACCGAATTACATATTCCAGGCAAGTGATCTAGATTGAACCATAATTTGGACTCCCTCATATTGATTGACTTATCTCTCACTAAAATTGGCACCTTTTTGGTGATTGTTGACAAAGGGGGAGAGAAAAGTCACAAAGATATTGCAAAGAGGAAATAAGATATAATAAGGGGGAGAGAAAAGTCACAAAGATAAAAAGTTAAGTTACAAAGGAGGAGAAAGGGATAAATTAAAATTGAGCACACAAGTAGGGGGAGCAAGCTCATGAATTATTTGTTGCATTTGTATGTGCATTAACATGATGAATTGTTGCATTGCAAAGCTTAAATTTATATTCATGATTGTATGGTGATTGCTAGAAATAGAATTTGAATGATGATTTGTTGAGAGTAGCTTTACAAGCGGTATCTAGACACCTTTGCTTATAATGTTGATCTCACGGGGTACTTTAGTGTTTGTGATCTTTACAAGTGATGTATTACAAGTGGTGTCTAAGCTACATCGATGCTAAGGGTGGTATATAAAGGCAACTCCGATTGGTATCACGCTTCAAAGGTCCATTCTATATACCTTAGCATCAATTTGATAGTAGTAACTCTCCCAAAATACAAATCCATACATATGTGCACAATTGAACCAAACTCATGGAAGCACATATGTAGGGGGAGCTAATACTATCGAAATTGAAAAATTGATTTCATTTCATATCTTTATGATGGTTGTCATCAATTACCAAAAAGGGGGAGATTGAAAGCCCAAGTTTGGTTTTGGTAATTAATGACACCAAGTTGCTAATGCCATGTGTTAAGTGTTTTGAGTTAGGCATAAGCAACACATGTGATGAAGGTGTACGTGGCAAGGAGTGGTGGCCACAAGATCACAAAGAGATGGTGCATGGACATGAAATGATGATCATGGTGGAGATGCACATAAAATGAAGGACATGATGATCAAGTGGAGGAGAAGGATCTAAGAGCGCAAGGCAAAGGTATAACCGTAGGGTTTTCCTTTTGCCGGTCTAAGATGAGTAGAGAAGTGATTGACCGGGTTTAGGATACATAGCCGACTATCAAGAGGGGCAATCACGGTTAGCTCGGGAATCAAGTGCCACTAGATCATTGTCTTGAGCATATGCATTAGGATCTAGTAAAGAGCTAACATAACGCCTTGGAAAATGATTGTGAAATGCTAACACACATGCACATGGTGGTGTACACTTGGTGGTGTTAGCACATTTGTGAAGATGGTGGAGTTTGAGCAGTAGAAAGGGGTTTGGGTTCCTCTCTCCCTCCCGCCGAGCTTGCGAGGCGGGATTCGGCGCTTTTTGGGGAAGTGAAACGCCTATTTTCTATTGCGCCAGAAGTCGGAAAAGAAATAGAGGCGAACGGAGGTCACTGTGGTGACCGGACACTGCACCGGACGCGGTCATGGCTTGACCAGCGCGTCCGGTCAGTTCATTCGGTCAGCGTGCCTAGGGTGAGTGACCGGACGCTGGTCTGGCCTGACCATTGCGTACGGTCAGTTCACCTGTGCGCAGAAGTAGAGCGCGCGACCAACGCGTCCGGTCCTTCACGAGACCGGCACGTCCGGTCAGGCGTCCAGAAGGGCAGAGAACAGTGAAGTGGCGATCGGACGCGCGGCGCGTCCGGTCATGTGCGATCGGACGCGTCCGGTCATCCTGGGAGCTTACTGGACTCTAACCGGACGCGGGCACTGTCGCGTCCGGTCTTTGCGAGAGGCACGTCCGGTCGTTGTTTCGTTGTGCGCTACTCAGGTTGACCAGCGTGTCCGGTCAGTTGCGGGACCAGCATGTCCGGTCACACCCAGCGTGTCCGGTCAGTACGACCAGCACGTCCGGTCGGTGTTTTAGAATTTAGCCGTTGCGCGACCGGCGCGTTCGGTCAGTTTGACCAGCACGTCCGGTCAGCACGACTTTGGCTGGTTAAAGTTCCTAACGGCTATATTCGAAGGGGCACGCTACAAATAGAGGTTGACCGGGGTTTGAGGGCAACTCTTGCACATTTTGAGACATAGAGACATACTTTGAGCTAGAGAACAACCCCTCCACTCATCTCTTTGATTAGTTGCACATCTTGAGTGAGATTGAGTGAGATTCAAGTGCATTGCTTGAGAGTTGCATTCTAGAGGCACTTGATCTTCGAGTTGCTGAGGATTTCTTGTTACTCTTCCATGTTTCCCGACACGGTAGACGACTTGGAGCAGCGGAGGTGATTGAGCTCGCAATTGGAGATTGTTGGAGCCTTCACCAAGTGTTGTAAGGGGTTCTTGATCCTTCCTCACGGAAGTTCGCAAATTGGATACTCTAGTGGAGCTCGTGGCTTGGAGGATCCCCATCTTGTGTGCGGTTGTGCGGTGCCCGCCGAGGGCTCGACTCTTGATAGTCGATTAGCTCGTGAACCGACAAGTGGGTGTATCGCCACAACGAGGAGTAGCTTGCCAGGAAGCAAGTGAACCTCAGGATAAATTCTTGTGTCATTCTCTTCCCGAGGATTTCTCTTGTGTGGTTGATTGATTGATACTTCTCTTCTCTACACGGCGGTATAATCTCTCGAAGCTCTTCTCTCGTATTACTTCTTGTTTCTAGCTTATAGTTGTTGTTGTGTTTAGTGGATAGCCTTGTACTAGACTTGTGTAGGTGGCTTGCTTAATTAATTAGAGCTAGTGCTTTTGCTTCGCCACCTTTCATACTAACTTGTGGTTAAGTAATTCTTGTAGAAGTTTTAAATAGGCTATTCACCCCCCCTCTAGCCATTTGGACCTTACAAGCATAGCATACCATAGGTTGAAACTAAACTGTTGTAGTAGTCTTCACTAATCGCTTATATCTTCGCTACCTTGTAGTGTGGCCTAGGGGTTAAGTGTAGACTTAGGTTAGTCATCGCACGCTTTCTCCTAGCGGATAAAACAAATACGATACTCTAAAAATATCTCCTGGGTGAAGTGCTCACCAATATCTGAGCTCTTGCAGATTATTTCTCTTAGATTCTTTCGTGTGCATAACCAATATCAACAACTACTTAGTGTTATTCAAGTAGCGATGCTAAGTAGTACCAACAAGCATCTCTGGCACCATCACTAGGGATGACAACCTAGCAAAGTATTGTTAGTGTTGGCATTTCTTAGTGTCATCACCAGGATTGGTGTTTCCTAGCAATGGCACTAGAAACACCGTGATGATATTTTTCAAAACCTTCAAAAATACTCCGCAAGTGCACGGATATATCATTGTAGCATTTCACCTGGAAGTATTTGGGTATTGTTCATTTATATTTTCCCAAAGGAAGACATGGTATAAAAGTCTCTAGTAGGGACATGGTCAAGATAACATGACTATATAATAGACCAAAGTTCATAATAGGGTAAGCCATGATAAATGTTGGATAGTGTGACACACACACTCAAGCCAATCTCAAAGACATATAAAAGAAAGAATAAAGAATAAAAGAATAAACCAAGACTAGAGCAGGCTTATCTTCTATAGCTATGCTAAGATGAGCAGATCATATAAATACATGAATTTTCTAAGGGTAGATATCTTATGTTAAGATAGCTTTGGTCACTATAAACTTACTTTAGGCACCAGAGAGCACCTAGTCTGCTAGGCAATACCAGCGATTAGTTCTACGCCATATCTGAACATGGAGGATTTTGATGGATGGATAGGGTTGTCACCACCTGCCGCCTATCCCTCAATCGGAGGATACGAGGCAAACGAAGGTAGCCTCTAGCATAGACACCACGTCTACACTATTGAGTACTACTCTAGCGTTGGCCAGGAACATCTGTCTTTATTGGGAGTCCTCTACTAGAGCATTCGGCTCAGGGATGGATGATGAACCTGCAAGAGTATAATGACCAAAACTAAACTTAAAGTAGAACCTACTACCTCATTTTAGGTCTTGGTCTAAACATGTATATTGTATGAAAGATTAAGTATAATGTTCCTTGTGCACAAGAACTTAGCTCTGGTTTCATAACATAGCTATAATGATATGATAAGAACAAGAACAAGATGAAGACAATAACAAGAATCACAATGAAGAACATTGTATTGATCATACCAATATCTTCAAGATGCTCTTGATCTCCAACTTACAAGCTTTACCAAGCTCCTCACACTAACTAAACTAAAAATAGTAAAAGAATACAAGTAGAGGGAGAGAGGGTCTTGTGTGGTGTGTGTGTTTGGAGGAAAGCACCACCCATCTATTTGTAGCAAAGTGAGGTCGGCTTGGCACATGGAAAAATAGGAAACTAGCGTACGCCGCCTATGCATGCTGCCATGCAACTGGCTGATCCTGGGTCTTTGCCATGGCAGTGCTTGGCTCAGTTGGATTAGTTGGATGGGCCTTCTCCTATTTTCTTTGAGCGAATCTATGTTATGCTTTCTCTGATGGTGCACTTTTGATCACATTTTCTACGTTTTTCGGAATATGTCCTGCAAAGCACCAATTCTCCAATACATGTGGAAATGTGTTAATACTAATAACATATGTGTGTAAGTCATGCTAGTTTTCCCTTTTTTGTGTCTTATTTGGTGGTCGAATTTGGTCGATAAGGACCGCCAACAAGATCCCCTAAGCTTATCCCTTGCTCATCCCGAGTAAGAGCTAAGACATTGGTCGTTGATCAGGAGTTGCTTCAATGCCGGTTACATTTGAAAAGTGCCATGCCTATAACAAAGTTTTCTTCCTTGATTTGGATGAATTGGCATTCTATCCACCCTTTATTATCTCCTTACCTTCGGGGCTTTTTAGCCTTCTCCAAGTCTTAGGCGGTTGCCAGATAGAACAATTCACAGAAATGCTTATCATTCATTCTTTGATCGACTTTCTTTCCGGAGGTTTTGAAAGTTTTTGCAAAGAATTTAAGTTCCCCAAGTGATTCACTCGGTCACTCAGAAGTGTATCATCCTCACCAAGGGCTTTTTATGTTTGCCTTTCTTTTCATCCTACCAACTAAAATGCTTATGTGGATCTTTGGGTAGGTATAAAAGAAGGCATACTTGCATCACATGATATTGCTAGGTCAAAAACCGGACCTCAAGGAGATGCAAGTCATATACTTGGATCAAGACGTGCAAGTGTATGGAATTTTTATAAACTTCCTAATTCTAAAATATTTTTGTACTCCAATGTTCATGATTCTCTCTCTTTTGAAGAGATGCCTTTTATTTGAAAATATAGGCTATCTTATTTTTTTCTCTCTTTTTTTCTTTTTCTTCATGCTCTTTGGCGTGCATTTTTTTCTCTCATGCCTTTTGGCATGGATATATATATTTATTTGGCATAGCCCACACTTCCTTTTGGCATATGAAAAACTTTAGAGAGAGACTCATGATAAATGAATGGAGTAATTTATTTGGTGGGCAGAAAACATGTTTTTGCGTAACTCTTAGTGCAAGAGTTAGTAGTTTTATTGGTGGATGTACGTGTGTCTTGATCATGGATGCATGATGAGAATCTCAACAAGGGTCACAACAATTTGACAAAGCTCAACATGATAACAAGCAGCATATGACTAAGGTTTTATATTTGTAGAACATGTCATATGGCTTTGGTAGGAAGTATAAATCACTGTGGAACTTTTAATTTTTAGCATTTTGAATATAAAAACTTCGGAGTTTTAAGCATTTGTTAAGTCTTTCTTAGAATAAAGTTATAGAAAATTTTTGTTGCACCATGTCATATCTCGCAACAACTTATACTAGATTAAGCATTTGCAACCCACAAGTTTTAAGTTTTTAGGATGAGACATTTTTAGCCAATCAACTCAAACCTTGGAGAAAGCTAAGTTATAAACTAGGCACAGTCAAAATATAAGATAGAGCAACTATTCATCATTCCAACAAAGGATAAACTAAACATTCTTACTACACATATGTGGAGTGGAATAAAAATTATTGTTATTATTATTATTATTATTATTATTATTATTATTATTATTATTATTATTATTATTATTATTATTATTATTATTATTATTATTATTATTATTATTGTCCTTTTTATCAAGGTTCACCAGACAGAATTTCACCTCTATTGTCATCTCAAGGACTCACCCTCATAAAGTTGATAAATTCCTGCAAGGGTTAGTCCACATAATCAACCAATATCTACACTAACAGTTTGGTTCAATAATCAAACTAGGCACCATGTCTAATTTGATCAAGGTAGAATAATTAACCTAAGCACCATGCTTACATTAAAAAGCATATAGAAGTATGATCATTACATCTGAATTTCAAACTAAGCACCATGCTTAATTTAAATGATGTAAAACCAAAACATGTCGGCATAGACAGAGGAAGTATGAAAGAATAAACAAGATTCATCTAACAGTGGTGAAAACATTGAATGGTGAACAAGAGAACCATATGCTTCTATTTATATATTTTTTTATGCATGGTAACGGAAAATAGTGAGAGTGAAGGATACATGTTACCTTGTGGGGGTCCTCCCCCAAGCTAGCTCAAAGCCTAAGATTCGGGGTTGCACCCCTGTGCTTTTTAGCTCTTCCTACATGGCTAGGATATGGTAGATCTCGAGTGGACTTACCATCCCTCGTGATTACCGTATCGACATTTTCAAATGAAATTTTGGGTTGCCCCAAGATCTTTTCAAAATCATATGCAAGAATTGTAGCAGCAATTTGAGCTAGTTGGGTTTCAAACATTTTGTTAAGGCTTAATTGATTTTCGAAGGAAAATGTTAAGCCTTCTAAATTTGAATTAATATTTTCAAAAATTTCATCGTTAGAGGCAAGTTTCTTTGTCAAGTTTTCATTTATTTGAGCTTGCCCTAACACAAGATCTATCAAGGAAGGTTGATTTGCAAAATTTGAATGGGCATAGTTACCTTCCTGATTTTGCAGGTGCGACTGATTCCACCCTGGATCTCCTTGTGGATAGAACCCATTGTAGTTGTTGTACCATGCATCTACCTAGGTTTTGAGGTAGTCATTTCTCGAATGTTCGAAGTCTCCACACATCTCGCATGGTATATGCGAGTAGAGTGATTGGACGGTACTATAGGTTTCTCCTTTTGTGGTAACGTGCTCGCCCAAGCGTTTTATTAGGAGATCCAATTTTGCGGCCAACATATCCGTTTCCTCCATGGTATGCAAGCCATCTTCTTAGGGTTGGAGTCTGTCTTCACTCCACCCCAAGTTGGAGACCATCTTCTCAATTAGAGTTGTAGCTTCGTTTACTGTGAGTGAGAAGAAGGCTCCTTCGGCAGCAGCATCTATGCGGGCTCTGGATGTGGAAGTTAGCCCATTGTAGAAGTTATGAAGGATCAACCAGTCTTCCATCCCTAGTGTGGGCAGGCAAGGATGTGTTCTTGCAGCCTCTCCCATGCTTCTAGGATGGATTCTGATGCTATCTGCTGGAAGTTGGAAATTCTTTCACGAAGGGCATTGGTTTTGCCCAATGGGAAGAACTTCACAAGGAACGCATTGGAACACTTGTTCCATGTGTTGATAGCTTTCTAGTCCTTGTAGAACCACTATTTTGCCCACCCCCGGAGGGAGAATGGGAACAAGCAGAGTCTGATTATCTTTGGTGTGACACCCACCATGATGACGGTGTCGCACAGCTCCAGGAAGTGTTGGAGATGTGCGTTGGTGTCCTCGCTAGGCAATCCATGGAATGGATTTGCCTGCACCATCGTGATTAGGATGGTATTTAGTTCAAAGTTTGCATCACCCATGTTGACAGTGGGCCCAACGGGCACGATGTCAATAGTAGGGACGGAGTACTCGTGCAGCGCCTTGTCGACCATGGTGTTTGGTACAAATGGTGCTATGGTAACAAGTTTGATTGCTAGTGGAGTAGCGGAAATGGGATCGACATGAGGTCAGGCCTCCTTTTTAGGAATGACTCCGGATTCTTGGTGAAGGTTGTTGGCAAGTCAAAACCATCTTACACTATCCTGTTTTCACCCACAACAGGAGAAAACAAGCAAAGTTATCCTATTATGATCAGTGGCAACTACACATGCATATTATCATGAACATGTGCTAATAAATTCTTTTAACCAATGCCTTCCCCGGCAATGGCGCTAGAAATGCTTGTTGGCATTTCTTAGCATCATCACTAGGATTGGTGTTTCCTAGCAATGGCACCAGAAACACCATGACGATATTTCTAAACACATGCAGAAATACTCCGCAAGCGCACGGATATATCCTTGTAGCATTTCACCTAGAAGTATTCGGGTATCATTCATTTATATTTTCTCAAAGGAAGGCATGGTATAAAGGTCTCTAGTAGGGACATGGTTAAGATAACATGACTATATAATAGACCAAAGTTCATAACATGGGTAAGCCATGATAAATGCTAGATAGTGTGACACACACACTCAAGCCAATCTCAAGGATAAAGATAAAAGAAAGAATAAAGAATAAAAGAATAAACCTAGACTGGAGCAGGCTTATCTTCTATAACTATGCTAAGATGAGCAGATCATACAAATACATGAATTTCTAAGGGTAGAGATCCTAAGTTAAGATAGCTTTGGTCACTATAAACTTACTTTGGCCACCGGAGCACACTTGGTCTGCCATGCAATATCGGCGATTAGCTCTATGTTGTATCCGAATGTGGGGGATTATGAAGGATAGACAGGGCTGTCACCACCTGCCACCTACTCCTCAACCGGAGGATACAAGGCAAACAAAGGTAGCCTCTAACGTAGACATCCTGTCTACACTATTACTCTAGCATCGGCCAGGAACATTCGTCTTTATCGGGAGTCCTCTACTAGAGAATTCACCTCGAGGACGGACAACGAACCTACAAGAATATAACGACCAAAACTAAACTTAAAGTAGAGCCTACTACCTCATTTTTGGTCTTGGAATATACATGTATATTGTATGAAAGATTAAGTATAAAGTTCCTTGTGCACAAGAACTTAGCTTTGGTTTCATAACATAGCTATAATGATATGATAAGAATAAGAAGATAAAGATCAAAACATGAGTCACAATGAAGAACATTGTATTGATCATACCAATATCTTCAAGATGCTCTTTATCTCCTACTTACAAGCTTTACCAAGCTCCTCATAGTAACTAAACTAAAAATAGTAAAAGAATACAAGTAGAGGGAGAGAGGCTCTTGTGTGGTGTGTGTGTTTGGAGGAAAGCACCACCCATCAATTTATAGCTAAGTGAGGTCGATTTGGCACATGGAAAATAGGAAACTAGCGTACACCACCTATGCATGCCACCATGCAACCGTCAGATAGAGGTGGGGCTGAGCCGCGCTGGTGGCGATGTGGCCGCACCCCCTGCCTGGCCTATCTCACCACTGCCTTTCTCCTATGGGCTCCTAGCTGATCCTGGGTCTTTGCCGTGGCGGTGCTTGGTCTAGTTGGATTAGTTGGATGGGCCTTCTCCTATTTTCTTTGAGCGAATCTGCATTATGCTTTCTTTGATGGCGCACTTTTGATCACATTTCCTATGTTTTTCGGAATATGTCATGCAAAGCACCTATTCTCCAATACATGTGGAAATGTGTTAAAATTAATAAGATATATGTGTAAGTCATTCTAGTTTTCCCTTTTTTGTGTCTTATTTGGTGGTTGAATTTGGTTGATAAGGACCACCAACAGTTAGGAGATATAGGTAAATAATAGGTGGCTATTAAAACAAGTGACAAGTTAATAAATACCAACAACTCTGTTGCCGGGAAGGTAGCTAGTAAAGGAAGTATTGATAAACTTATACTTATTGATGTGATTGAGATAACCATTGACCTCTGCTTGAGCAAGATTACCCTTGTTTTGTCTATTTGTGTATCTTATGCAAGGTAATGTATGACCAGTTTTGACCTTCCGACGAACTACGTTCGAGATCCAGAAGCATTAATCAGGAAAACCAGAGCTAAACTCAAGAAAGTCTCAGCTTTAGAATTGGAAGACAACCAGACTAGGTGGAGGTTAACACTAGAATTTGAAGCCATGGCTAACAAGACTCTTCACAAATTCTCTGCTCCAACCACCGCCAACATCCATTCTGGACTAAAAATCAATGTTGGAGACAATGGATTCGAGCTCAAGCCAGCTCTCATAAACATGGTGCAAGCTAGCCAGTTTTGTGGAAAGAAACATGAAGATGCGAGTGCACATCTCTAACACTTCCTAAAGATCTGCAGCACTTTCACCATCAGGGAGTTTCCAAAGATGCCATTCTGGTCCGCCTTTTTCCATTCTCACTTTTGGGGAAGGTGAAGCAGTGGTTCTACACTAACAAAGATAGAAATACTACATGGAATAACTGCTCCACTGCCTTCCTAGCAAAGTTCTTTCCCACAGGTAAGACCAATGCTCTGCGTGGGAGAATCTCAAGTTTTTAGCAACAACACGATGAATCTGTCCATGAGGCATGGGAATGCTTTCAAGACTATATAGCAGAATGCCCTCATCAGGGGATAGAGAATTGGCTACTCATGCAGACGTTCTACCACGGGTTGACCACTAGTACCTGTGAGACTATGGATGCTACTGCTGAGGTGCATTCTTGTCACTTACACTTCCAACTATAACCACTCTCGTAAAGAAGATGGCTTCCAACCAAGGTTGGAATGAAGGACGTGTTCAACCTCATAAAAGATGAGGAGGTATGCATCAACTCAAGGAGGCAGACATGCTGTCTGCCAAGATAGACCTACTGATGAAGAAGCTTAAAGACTAAGCTAATGAGAAGAAAGAAGTCATGCACGTTCATGATTCCCGCATGACATGTGAAGAGTGTGGAGACGCTAGGCACTCAGGGAACAACTGCCCTGAAATTCGTGAGGATGTGAACTTTGTCAACAATAACAACTACTATCGTCCTCAATAGAATCAAGGATGGAACCAGCAATAGAGGCTGAACTACCAAGGTAACTATCAAGGTAACCCTCAAGGTAATAATTATAACTTCAATCAACCACCCTTGAGAGAATTAATTTCTAGCCAATCTAGACTTATGGATCAATTATCTAGAAAGGTAGCTACCAATGATAGGATTCTAGAAAATATAAATAATAGAATGGATAGCTTTGCTTCTACCATTAAGAACCAGCTTAGCTTTAATAAAATGATAGAATCACAAATAGATTAGCTAGCAGCTATTGTTCCTCCATCTGACAAAGGTAAGATTCTAGGGCAGCTGGAAGATTTAGAAACTGCAAATCTTATCGATATTCGTAATGCAGCTTGCTACTACACAGAGCCATCGATGGGAAGGTGGATAGATTATTCCCTACCTGACAAGAAGAGCAATCTAGGGAGACCTATCATCCCTATCACCATTGGAACTCACATTTTCTAAGAAGCTGTCTGTGACTTCAGAGCAAGTGTCAATATCATGCCTAAGGTAATCTATGAAAAGATTTTAGGAGATCCCTTGCTGTACACAAATATACGTTTGTAGCTTGTAGATCAATCACTCTGCTACCCCAAGGGAGTTCTTGAAGATGCTATCATTCGAGTGGGACAATCATATGTTCCCGTAGACTTTGTGGTCTTAGAAATAGGTGGAGATGAAAGGGCACCCATCATTTTGGGCCGACCTTTCCGAAGCACCTCAAATGCCATCATCTACGCGGATATTGCCAAGATCTGTTTTACAATCAAGGATAAAAAGGAGAAGTTCTCTTTCAAGAACCATATCCTGCAATCTCCTACACATCCACAAAAGGCGTACCTACCGAAAGAGACAACAATGACCAAGAAGAAGAACAATCGGAGAAGGAAGAACAAGGCCGGCCAGTCACCAGAAGAGATAGTTAATATGATCAACACGCTTCGATCTGAGTATGACCATCTCCTCGCTCCACCATTCCTTGCTAAGAAGGATGATCCTGGCGTACCGATAATCGAGTGTACCATCAGATAAAGAATTTTCCACAAGACCTTCTGTGACATTGGATCAGACGTCAACATAATGTCCAAGGTAACATATGAATATTTATTTGGTAATGAACCTTTGTACCCTACATATATGAGTTGCAGATGGCGAACCAGTCAATCTAATTTCCAGAAGGCATAGCAAGAGATGTCACGGTGAAGATACAAGATCACTATGCCCCCGCTGACTTCATGATCCTAGATGTGGGAGAAGAAGAAGATGATATACCCATCATCCTTGGAAGACCATTCCTCAACACCACCAACGCAATCATCTACGTCAGATCTAGACAAGTCTGTAACACCCCAGGTGTTGGGCTTGCATTTTGGCACTTGCATTGCATGAGCCTAAGCGTCATTTGTTCATATATGATCATGGAACATATGTGATGCACTAGTGAAACATATGGAACATACTAGTGCAACATGTGAAACATGTGTATATGGAATGTGCTTGAAACATCTCCTTGAAACATATGCAACATACCTTGTTATTCTGTGTTTCAACGTGTGTATGTTTAGTGCTCATGCCTGATAATGCAAGTGAGTGTTGATGTCACTTCTTTCATGTGTCTCACATCACTCTCTATTTATAGTGATCCCTGGAAAAGTTTCATGAAGTTTGGAATCAAGAAGTCACATGAAATGATAAGTCATAGCCGAGTTGGAAGTTTTGAAGGAATGAGTCATATCTTGTTTGGATTGTTTTGTTAAGAGAACGAGAACATATGTCATCAACGAAGTCTTGCAACCTTGACCAAACAACTCCAATTGAACCCTACAACAACAGTTATGAAAGGCTCATGTGGAACAAGTGGCAAGAAGAGGCCGCAAATCGGCCCCGAACCTCAAAACTGGGGTTTCTTCCGATGCGGTGTTGACCAAAGTGAAACTACTGTTTTTGTTCAAGATATGAAGTTTGACCTTTAATGAAAGTTGGATTTTAGTTTGTATGCAACAAACTTTATTTTTGGACCGCGTTCCGATCCCACCCCGAAGTGCTGTCAAGCTGATCACAGTGCAATTTTGACTCCTCCGGTGCAACCCTACTGCGGGAATTAATGTCTCACAAACTAGTGGAATTTGACTGAGCCCCTGTAAGCAATGTTGTAGTACTCTCATAGCCCTATGCAGCGGTATAATTTGTTGGTCGAATCGTCATCTAGTTTAAGAGATAGAGGTGAGATTAGAAGAGTGGCAGACTCGTGAATATGTCGCTTTTGGATGGCTGTTTTGGACACGCTAAAACTTGGTGACCGACATCGGACAGGATCGAGCGCCGTGTGGCCTCCATGCCCATGCATGAGCGCCACCTACCCGGGTTGCTCTGTGTCGAGGGGGAGAAAAAGGGGACCGAGCCCGACCCTTCACTTGCTCCCTTCTCCTCTTTTCCTCGGTCTATTTCTCTCTCGCTCTCTCGTGCCCGATGCCATGGCCGAGTCAGGCTAGAGCTCGCTGTTGCCATCGCCCCTCCTTTGCCCCTCCTCTTCCAACAGCAGCCGCCCCTCTCCTCCTCCCTCCTGCCGCTGCTGTTGGCTGCCGTCGCTAGTCGGCCCCAGCCTGGCCGAAGCTACGCACCAAGGCCACGGTCCCGGACATCGGACCACCACGGCCTGGCCGCCAGGGGCCATGTTGGTCCTGCCTAGGGTTGGGCACCGCCCCGGCTGACCACGGCAGGGCAAGGCTGGCCCTCCTTCATTGTCCTGGGCCACTATCTCACCGGAATCAGGACGGCCTCCTCCGTCCCCTTCTCTGTTTTCCGTCGCTTTGAGGAAGAAGGACCATCTAGTGAGGCATAAACTCTTTGTTGTGTTCACTTTGCAAAAGTGCTAGAGACAAAGGATTTACATATAGGGGCCTACGTGAATTGTGGAAAGTTTTGTGTTCACTCTGCATAATGTTTTCCCTTTTCTTTTTTCGGAATTAGTATTGTATTTAAATGGCTGAACTTCAAAAATACATAGTAAATGGTAGAAAAATTATAAAATAGCAAATGAGGACTTTTTGGAATCCTTGTGAAATTTTCTATGCAGTGGATCTATAATATGGAATGTTTTAGTTTAAATTTTTAGCTGTAAAAATAGATTTATGCAACTAGGTTTTGAATGCTGGTTGGATCTGTTATTTTTAATAACTGAAAATATATAACTCCAAATGAAGTGAAATTTTTGTGGCATGTTACACTTGTGATGTATGATGTATATTAAAAATTTCAGGATTTTAGACCTGATAGTTTAGGATCTATAAAAATAACAAATGCTATATGCTGCTTTGCTTCTATTCTGGACAGTTCTGCATGTATGCATTGTTTGGCTCAGTTAAGTTATGAATCATGCCATGATAACAATAAATTAGTTGTAGTACTTTTCTTAATCTTTTCAAAAAGCTAAAGATCACAATTTTTGGCTAAGTATATGTTTAACTATAGTAGTCTAAAGTGCTGTAGCTGTTTCTGTCCAAACCCAGACAGGGTTGCCTTGTTTATAGTGTGTGACCTAGTTAGGAGCACAATTAGCTCTAGATGTTTATAACAAAATTGTTGAAAATTTGTTAATATTTCTAAAAAGTCTAGAACCATAATTATTGTATTTGTGAAACTCAAGTTATAGCGGTTTAAAGTGGCATATCAGATTCTATCCATATTTTGGATAGAGATGCAATTATTTAATTAATTGACCATGTTCACTATAGAATCATCTTAAGATGATTATAAGAAAGTTTTAGGTAACTTTATAAGCTTTCCATAAAGTTAAGAATCATGTTTGTTGGAGGTCTAGAACTCCAGTTATGCTTCCCTGAAGTTTCTATAAGTTTTCTGTCCATAGTTGTACCTCTGCTGTTTGGGCTGCTTGTGCAGTTTTACTTGTGCAACTAGTTTCATGGTGTAAATGATGTTTACTGTAGTTTTGGTAAATACAAAAGTTGTAAATAATTATCTTATCTTACTTTTTTTAAATTTTCATGATCCCAGGTCTGATAGTTTAGGAGTTGCATGCTTAATAAGTCTACTATCAGATTTTGATTACATTCTGTGCAAACTTAAAAGATTGGCATGTTTGGTCATGATAACTTGGGAATCATGCTGAGATGATTGATGATGAAATGTGAAGAATTTCATAATATTTCTATAATGTCTTGTTGCATGTCATTCGGAGTTGTAGATCTCCAGTTATGATTAAATTACTCAGCTGTTGTTCTGATGCCCAGAAAGTCGTAGATTCTAGTTTAGTGCTTTGATTCACTTTGCCATGTTTGTGTGGTGCCAAGTGTGACTCATAGCTTTGATGAAACTGAGTTGATTGTAACACCCTAAAATTTGCTCTTTTCAAAATAGATGCAAAGTAATTTAATTTTGTATTCTAGTGCTCATGAAAACATAGAAAAATAATATTTTTTACTAAAATAAAATTTATCATAGGGTTTAGCAACATTGTGTGTATACATGCCAGTGCATATGATTTGATGTGATGTTTGCTTATTGTTCCTTTGTGTGTTGAGAGTGAATAAAATCTTTAAAATGCATTTAGTAGGACGATCTTCCTTCTCTAGCAAGCCTTTATCGTTTTCTACAATCAAATTCCTTATTTCTCATCTGTCAATCAACCTCTACAAACTTCTTGGGAATTTTTCTGACTTATCTATAGCTTGTCTCTACTTATCTATGAGCATAATCTATTTTTTAGATACTCCAAATTATCTTATCATGAGCTCCAAATACTTTATTTGGGTTCCTCATGTTCCATAATGTCTCTGGGAATTTTTCCTGAATTTTCGGAGCCTTCGGAGTATTTTTCGTGGGTTAAATAATAATTCTGGACTTTTCTAGAATTATTTTATCCATAAAAATAATTAATTCCGAAAATAATAAATCTCTCATTTTCCTCAACGCTCAAAGCTCATGTGCAATAATCTTAATAAAGCTCAAAGGCCCATACATTTATTTACTAATGGGCTTAAATGATTACTTAGGCCTATTAGCGGAGGTGGATGGTGCAACATCAATTAGCACCATATCGCTAGTTGACATAGAGGTGGAGAGTTTTCCTCCCTATATATACGTACCTACCCCTTGGGCAAAGCACACCAAAACTACCGTAGAGGAGCCCCTAGTTTGGGAAATCTCTCGTGTAGTAAATTATATTTTTCTCCTCTTTCTCTCGTCGTCGCCGTCGCCGCCACGCTGCCTAGCCCGGCCATACTCTCCTCGGCAACAAGTAAGTCCGCCGCCGTCTCTGTAGTCTTGGAAAATAAACCTGCAGTCCAAAACATGTTTACAGATTTTGTTTTCTTCATTTGAAAGCGTATTTTGTTTCGGTTAAGAATAAATTACGTTTTCAGCTATTTACAGAATTGCCACTGATTTTGTTTTAGCCATAACTTCTTTGTTTTAACTCTGATTTGACCCGTTCAAATTGCGTTAGGTTCATATTTGCAAGCTCTACATGTTAATACTACTATTAAGTAGGTTTTCAACTTTTAAAATTCGTGATTAGATTTAATCTATTATTTTAATAGATGAAATCTTATTTATTTCATATCTTCTACGTTTTAACTCCATTTTGAGCCATTCAAGTTGCGTTAGATTCATAGCAACGAGACCTACGCATTTGTAACAGTATTTATCATGTCACTAATATTGGAATTTCATGGTTTGAATCATATCTTAAATAACAATTATGCAACTGGGTTTTATAAATAAAATATGATTTGTTTTACTTTAGTTTTATAATTCGAATCTAAATTTGACTTAAATTATAATCTCTATAAAATATCTTATATATGTTTTTATACCATTAAGATACATGAAGCTAATAGTTTTATGGGTAAATCTATCGGTAGTTGTATCTTTTCAACCGTAGCTCCGATTAGCGTGCTTTTCGCGACTTTGTGTTCGTAGCGATGCGTAGAATCATGTTTCAAACTCTTTTACTTATCTTTGTATGATTGGTGTACTATTCTAATATAGATCTATTGTTTGCTTTGTGTATAATTGTATGGATGCTTGTGTGGTGCTATATGATTCAGTCAATCGGTGAGGTTTACATGGTGATTAAGAAGTTATTCTCTGAAGACTAGAAGCTGAGAATTGGAAGCAGAAGATTGAAAGTTGAATACTAAAGGCTTTCGAGCGTATTGCTTTGGGGGAAAAGCAAGTTAAGGCAAGTATAGCATGGGATCATCCTTGTTTTCTATTCACCTTTAATATACTTAATTCATGTGCATGTGTGTACCTTGTTACCACTAAGGATATCCTACCTTTTGTATCTTGTACCTTGACACCGGTGGAACATTGCATTGGGTAGTATTTATGCTAGTGCTCAAGATAAATAACCATGATCTGTAACTTGACTAATGGTATATGTAATAAACATTTAAAAGATGTTTTAAAGCAACATGGCTCAAAGAGCTAGAGCATATTGGGTTGTTTTTATGGTGCTCTAGTTTCTCTCCATAAGGACTCATCTATAAGCGAACATCCGGTACTTACAGTACAACTGTGAGGGCTATAATGGCTCTAGCTTTAGTCAAGTATGAGGTCCTTTTCTAGCTTGTTAGTGGTATTCCTTTTTGGCGTAAGAATGGCTTGATGAATTGGATATAGTGCGGCCTCTGTCCTTATGAGTATAGGCTACGTATTATTGTGCCATTTGGAAGGGGGGCTCTATATCTGTTTGCCGAGTGAAATCTAATGGCCCTAACTTGTTAGACGAACCTTTGAAAGACTTCATAGTGAACCCTGCCGACCTTCCTTGAAAGTGGGTCAAGAGATTAGCTACCTCGGGCAAAAGGGTAAATCACGACTCACAGTGAAAGTGTACAACCTCTGCAGAGTGTAAAACTGTTATAACAGCCGTGCTCACGGTCACGAGTGGCCTTGGACCCTTATAGAATAAATGATGAACACTGATGATAAAGATAATACTGATGATATTGATGCTCACTAATGATTATTGTTTCTTGCTATACATTATTCTCGTTTACATGATCATGAGGTTATTTGGGCTTATGGTAAACTTGTTGCTACTCAATTGCTAAAAGATGACTCACTAAAAGCTAATCACAGTAAACCAGTGTCAACTTTTGAGCCTCATGAACCCTATGTTATATTTGCTGAGTTTGACATGGACTCACTCTTGCTATTTCCCACATCTCAGGAAGGGTACTAGACTGCTAGATTCTGGAATTGTTAGGCTTGTGATCAACCAGTCAGTTTGATCCTGGAGTGAAGGTTACACCCGGTGTTCGGAGTTGTCTTTCCGCTGTGTTATTCTCTAAGGTTATATCTTAAACTATTGCATTATGTTTATTAAGCATTTGTCTCTTGATATTACACTTATCTGCGGCTATATGTGAGATTTAACTTCTTTATTTCACATATAGTGTATGTCTGGTTTTGTCCTTAAAACCGAGTGTGACAGAGTGGTATCAGAGCAATGCTGACTGTAGGACACAAGCCTAGTTAGAAAATAGTCATCTTAAGGTTTTGAACTTGCTATAAAATCCTTGCTCTATAATCCCTGACATTTTCTTGTCTATTATATATCTACCCTTGATATTTGTCTCCTCCTTGATGCTTATTTTAAGCCTTGCTCTCATCTATACTCATTGCCTTGATTTGCTTTTGAAATATTCTCTTACCACCTTCTTGCGTAATCAGAATAAGAGCTTTAGGATCCTTACCCTTGGTATGAAGAGAACGATAGTATCGCCAATTGACTCAATGTTTGAAGTGTGAACCTTCAGTGTTCCGTTGGTTGTCATTATGTTTATGCTTAATTTGGATCTTTGTAATGATTGCAATGATCTCATGGGATTTCCCATAATTTCATTTAGATATAATTGTAGGGCATAGGGATTAATGAATAGATAGCCGGGTTTTGGTTTCTCCTGTTTTTTCTATCCTATCTTTTCGGAGCAGCCTATCCTCATTGGATTATATCTCTTTTCTTGGATGACCAAAAATGATGGAAAAATTTTGGACAATAGTAGACTTTAACATCTTTCTCAGACCACAAGAATCACCCTCATAGCTATTTTGGATTGGGAATTATGTAATTCGCAAGACAATGTATCTGTGCTGTCAGAAAACTGGGACAGGTTCGGTGGTGCACTATTTCGACCAATTTAACTGCAGAATTTGGAAAAGTGTTCTATAAGTAAGTTGTAGAGAATTTTATAAGCTTTTCAACGGTATAAGGTGCAACTTAATTGGATTAACAGAACTGGATATATGGATGTTTTACTGTGCTGCTATTTTTTTCTGCTCGCGAGGAATTTCGAAGTACTTATTCTTGTTTAGGCATATAAGTTTTTATTGGAGATCAGAAGGTCATCATGATAGTAAACTCACTTAGAAGAAGGTTCAGGCTACTCTTTTATCCCCCTAGTTTCTCTTTTCTTAAGGGGGGTAGCTAAAGTTAAAGAAGTTGCAAGGATTAGTGCCTTGTTGGATCATCTACGAGAAGCTCAGGAACATACTCAGTACAAGTTGGCGATTATAACATAGGGAGGTGGTGTTGGAAATCTATAGTTGGTTCCACGGGAACTTAGAAGACATCACTACCATGTCAAGTATGGCTAGTAAGTTTTAAGTGAAGGAAGTCTTCTACTTGGATAGGTATTCCATTGTGGTGGAGTTATTATGTAGAAGATCTTAAGAGAGTTGAATGTGTGGGATGCTCTTAAGGATATAAGAGTGACATTTACATGGATCACAAGAATCTAAAGATCGTCCTCACTAAGTTGGTTTGAGTTGTGGTATCATTGTCGGTTTGATCCTGATCAAGACCTTTCTAACTTGCAAAAGTGTTATCGTTTGGAGAAGTAGAAGTCGTTGCCGATGACTATAGCAAAGGAGAGCTATGCTAATAAGGATTCGGACTACACCTAGGTTTGAGAAGTGGCATGTGGAAATTGAATGATGTCACTAATACTACAAAGGTGGTAATTAATGGAGCTCACCTTTGAACAAGAGGAATAATTATGAAGGTTAATTGGAAGTAATGGCAGAAAGGACTAAGGAATAATGTTTAAGAGTTGAATAAGCCATTCGGATCAAGGTTGTAACAACGTGCAAAGTAAAGCAAAATCCCTACCAAGAGGAGGTAACTACTCGAGGAAGAGAAGAAGATTCTACAGTGAAGTATCCCTATCTCTTTGACCACTATCTTCCGAATCTCGAGGACGAGATTCATCTTAAGGGGGGTAGAATTGTAACACCCTAAAATTTGCTCTTTTCAAAATAGATGCAAAGTAATTTAATTTTGTATTCTAGTGCTCATGAAAACATAGAAAAATAATATTTTTCACTAAAATAAAATTTGTCATAGGGTTTAGCAACATTATGTGTATACATGCCGGTGCATATGATTTGATGTGATGTTTGCTTATTGTTCCTTTGTGTGTTGAGAGTGAATAAAATCTTTAAAATGCATTTAGTAGGACAATCTTCCTTCTCTAGCAAGCCTTTATCGTTTTCTGCAATCAAATTCCTTGTTTCTCATCTGCCAATCAACATCTACAAACTTCTCGGGAATTTTTCTGACTTGTCTATAACTTGTTTCTACTTATCTGTGAGCATAATCTATTTTTTAGATACTCCAAATTATCTTATCATGAGCTCCAAATACTTTATTTGGGTTCCTCATGTTCCATAATGTCTATGGGAATTTTTCCCGAATTTTCGGAGCCTTCGGAGTATTTTTCGCGGGTTAAATAATAATTCTAGACTTTTCTAGAATTATTTTATCCATAAAAATAATTAATTCTAAAAATAATAAATCTCTCATTTTCCCCAATGCTCAAAGCCCATCTGCAATAATCTTAATAAATCTCAAAGGCCCATACATTTATTTACTAATGGGCTTAAATGATTACTTAGGCCTATTAGCGGAGGTGGATGGTGCAACGTCAATTAGCACCATATCGCTAGTTGACATAGAGGTGGAGAGTTTTCCTCCCTATATATACGTACCTACCCCTTGGACAAAGTACACCAAAACTACCATAGAGGAGCCCCTAGTTTGGGAAATCTCTCGTGTAGTAAATTATATTTTTCTCCTCTTTCTCTCACCGTCGCCGTCGCCGCCACGCTGCCTAGCCCGGCCATACTCTCCTCGGCAACAAGTAAGTCCGCCGCCGTCTCTGTATTCTTAGAAAATAAATCCGCAGTCCAAAACATGTTTACAGATTTTATTTTCTTTATTTGAAAGCGTATTTTGTTTCGGTTAAGAATAAATTACGTTTTCAGCTACTTATAGAATTGCCACTGATTTTGTTTTAGCCATAACTTCTTTGTTTTAACTCCGATTTGACCCGTTCAAATTATGTTAGGTTCGTATTTGCGAGCTCTACACGTTAATACTACTGTTAAGTAGGTTTTCAACTTTTTAAAATTCATGATTAGATTTAATCTATTATTTTAAAAGAGGAAATCTTGTTTATTTCATATCTTCTACGTTTTAACTCCGTTTTGAGCCATTCAAGTTGCGTTAGATTCATAGCAGCGAGATCTACGCATTTGTAACAGTGTTTATCATGTCACTAATATTGGAATTTCATGGTTTGAATCATATCTTAAATAACAATTATGCAACTGGGTTTTGTAAATAAAATATGATTTGTTTTACTTTAGTTTTATAATTCGAATCTAAATTTGACTTAAATTATAATCTCTATAAAATATCTTATATATGTTTTATACCATTAAGATACATGAAGCTAATAGTTTTATGGGTAAATCTATCGGTAGTTGTATCTTTTCAACCGTAGCTCCGATTAGCATGCTTTTCGCGACTTTGTGTTCGTAGCGATGCGTAGAATCGTGTTTCAAACTCTTTTACTTATTTTTGTATGATTGGTGTACTGTTCTAATATAGATCTATTGTTTGCTTCGTGTGTGATTGTATGGATGCTTGTGTGGTGCTATATGGTTCAGTCAATCGGTGAGGTTTACGTGGTGATTAAGAAGTTATTCTCTGAAGACTAGAAGCTGAGAATTGGAAGCAGAAGATTGAAAGTTGAATACTAAAGGCTTTCGAGCGTATTGCTTTGGGGAAAAAGCAAGTTAAGGCAAGTATAGCATGGGATCATCCTTGTTTCCTATTCACCTTTAATATACTTAATTCATGTGCATGTGTCTACCTTGTTACCACTAAGGATATCCTAGCTTTTGTATCTTGTACCTTGACACCGGTGGAACATTGCATTGGGTAGTATTTATGCTAGTGCTCAAGATAAATAACCATGATCTATAACTTGACTAATGGTATATGCAATAAACATTTAAAAGATGTTTTAAAGCAACATGACTCAAAGAGCTAGAGCATATTGGGTTGTTTTTATGGTGCTCTAGTTTCTCTCCGTAAGGACTCATCTGTAAGCGAACATCCGGGGCTTATAGTACAACTGTGAGGGCTATAATGGCTCTGACTTTAGTCAAGTATGAGGACCTTTTCTAGCTTGTTAGTGGTATTCCTTTTTGGCGTAAGAATAGCTTGACGAATCGGATATAGTACGGCCTCTGTCGTTATGAGTATAGGCTGCGTGTTATTGTGCCATTTGGAAGGGGGGCTCTACATCTGTTTGCCGAGTGAAATCTAATGGCCCTAACTTGTTAGACGAACCTTTGAAAGACTTCATAGTGAACCCTGCCGACCTTCCTTGAAAGTGGGTCAAGATATTAGCTACCTCGGGCGAAAGGGTAAATCATGACTCACAGTGAAAGTGTACAACCTCTGCAGAGTGTAAAACTGTTATAACAGCCATGCTCAAGGTCACGAGTGGCCTTGGACCCTTACAGAATAAATGATGAACACTGATGATAATGATAATCATGATGATATTGATGCTCACTAATGATTATTGTTTCTTGCTATACATTATTCTCGTTTACATGATCATGAGGTTATTTGGGCTTATGGTAAACTTGTTGCTACTCAATTGCTAAAAGATGACTCACTAAAAGCTAATCGCAGTAAACCAGTGTCGACTTTTGAGCCTCATGAACCCTATGTTATATTTGCTGAGTTCGACATGGACTCACTCTTGCTATTTCCCACATCTCAGGAAGGGTACTAGACTGCTAGATTCTGGAATTGTTAGGCTTGTGATCAACCAATCAGTTTGATCCTAGAGTGAAGGTTACACCCGGTGTTCGAAGTTGTCTTTCCGCTGTGTTATTCTCTAAGGTTATATATTAAACTATTGCATTATGTTTATTAAGCATTTGTCTCTTGATATTACACTTATCTGTGGCTATATGTGAGATTTAACTTCTTTATTTCACATATAGTGTATGTCTGGTTTTGTCCTTAAAACTGGGTGTGACATTGATACACCTGAGATCTTGTGTGACTTAGTCATGATTGATTTCCTTATTCTCTCCTATGTTGTACTTTAGTGATGATTAAGGTACATAGCTCTAGGTGCTTATATTGAACTTGGTGTGCTTGCATAAGTGGTTGCTTGTGGTATTTCTAGGTATTCATACACTTGCATCTTATATCTCATCTAGGTACGCTAGATGCACCACGTGGAGGACATGATGTGGAGCTGAAACCTAAGAAGGTGATGGCGGATCCATCCCGAAGATGGAAGGACTGGACAAGTGCCAGAATGGGGGATGCTCACCAAGCGAGTTTCATCTGACAAACACTGACTTGAGTCGGATCCTAGGCAAGCCTTGAAGCATTATAAGCCTCCTAATTTCTGAAATGCAATTGAGTACTATGTTATATATATTGTTGTATTAAGTTATAGGGGTTGGATGAAAACACTTGCTGCATTGATATTCCATCCTTGTCCAGAAAGTATACCTTGAATCCTATTTAGGTTCAGGTTCGAGTAATTGCTTAGCCCAGCTTTAAGTGGTAGAAGTCGGGTGATTTCCTATCACCTGCGAGCTTTAGGGATATTTATATATGGCACGGTTAGCTATATTTGCTATCGTGGAAAAGAACCATGTGTTAGTAAAATAAAATAAGACCGGGCGGGATGACGATAGTAAAAAAACAAGGCATGAAGGTCTTGGGTGTGGATCTATCCCCATCTGAGTCCTTTAAGGACCGATTCGCTGTTCATCCTTAAGTCATGTTGAACGCAGTCTAACACTTAGTTGGCCGAATAAGCCATTCCGACCGCGAAGCTGAGTAATACAGTTCAAGCCGAGAATCGGGGGGTCAAGCGTGCATCTTGGAGGAAGTAAGGATGTGCTTGGAGACATTGGCGTAAGACCAAGGGGGGGTTAAAGTCCCTATCACCTGGCAGAGTGTTGCCCTTAGGGATGCGGCATCAGTCGAACCTGCGATTCCTGAATTGTACCAAAGGTGACCTGAGCAACCTTCGCGAGGTGTGTCTCGGTGAGTGTTAGAAATACCCCTCCAGCTAGATAGGAATTCGATTTGAATCGCCGTTGCTCCCAGTTAGTGAGCACTTGACTTGAGCAGCGACAACATAGATTCAATTAATTGAATAGATGGTTAAGTGGATGATGATTTAAATGTTGCCTCAATTTATACCTGCTATGGTTAATATTGTTTGCTCCTAATCAAGTGAGTGCTCTAGTACAGGTGCTAATATAGATGACAGGTTAATGATTATTAACTTGATGCTTAAGCATTAATGATTACTTATCTGTATTAAGCTTTTATGCAAAATGTTGTCAAGCTAGCCCACTTTATATAAGCCTTGCATACTCCTTGGTGTCACTTTATTTCTAGTTTTTAATGGGCAAGTCTAGCTGAGTACCTTCTCGTACTTAGGGTTTTTCCCACTTGTTGCTGGTTGTAATGTATCATGGATACTGCAACAATTGGATGACTCCTACCATAGTGGCGGAGTGTGATCATGGGCATGATTTTTCTGAGTTATCTTGTCCCTAATGCTTTTGTTGGAAGTTGATCTTGGTTCTGGCATGTATTTGAAATAAGAGTAATGTTAGTTTCAAATTATTTTGCTTCTGCCACTTTTTAACTTAAGTTGTAATAACTATGTTGAACTCCGATGTATATTGAATTACTTGTAAAATGGATGTAGCATGTGGCTTGTTATGTTGAATCACTATGATCTTGGCTTGTATGTTGGTTGGTTTGAAATCCCTCGTGATTTCATTGGACTACCGGAGTTATATGAGCTCAAGTGTGAGAATCTGATCACTTAGGTGATTATTTTTGTACTTGTGCTCTTATAATTTGGATGGTTCCATGACAAAGTCCACTTCCAATTCCCTAGATATAAGGAACACTGTTATTTCAATAGTTATACTACTTATGAGAAGGCAAAGAAGAACCGCTTTAGGAGAAGACGTCGATCATCCCGTCGTCAAGAAAATCAACCCCTGTGGAATGAGTGGGAGGAGAATAAAGAACCTGATGAAACTAAGAAAGATGAACCCACTCCACCAAAGTTAAGCCCACAGACCAAGCAGGTATAGAAAGAAAAGGTAACACCATCACCACCACAAGAAAGTACAGTCATCTGGGTCTCCATCACCGAGATCGGATGATGCAACTGAAGAGTGAAGGACTATCTGCAGCTAAGTCCTATCTGGAGGACATAAAAATCCGAGCCCTTGCTGAAAGGTAACATCGGTAGCTATCCATATTTACTTTCTAGCATGAATTATTTTCTACTTTAGCATATTTACTTTCCTATATTAGCATTACACTAATGAAAGAAAAATAAAATAAAAAGTTTCATTACTACAGATTGTCATTGTATAAGAAAAGAAAATCAAAATTTTATCATTGCATTATAAAAATCCTAAGCCCCATGTGAGTAAATCTAAAGTGTCTAAGCATCCATGGGAACATTCACTATGGTGGCATAAAAATAAAAATACCATGTATACGTATTTTCCCTTCTACATATGAAAAATAAGAAAATCTAAAAATATTAGATAGACATCCTGCTAAGACTCTACCAATAGAAAATCTATCTAAACCCACAAGAAGAACGAATCCTTGAACGGCTGATCGTGAACCTTTTATCCTAATCCGAGCCTCGAGTTTTGGTATTCTTGTTGGAATATTTATGCAGGATGATACATATGATCAAGAGCAAGTTCACCCGTTTGACTTCATCTCACTTCACTTTTGGATGAGAAAGACTTTTGCTGGTAGAACCGCTCTAAAGAAAATCACGACAACATCCAGCTTGGGGGAAGAGCATCCCCATATATCTAGCTAAGTATTTCTTTCCCTTTGGTTTTATTATTTTAGAGTTTGTTATATATTTGCTAAAAAATAAAAAGATGTATAATAACCAAAAACAAAATAAAAATTTCTCTTAGCTATATATATATATATATATATATATATATATATATAACTTGAAAATATATATTAGTAGGTGTGATCTTAAAACTTGAAAATAAAATAAAAAATGTGTGTCTATATTTTTTTTAAGTTTGATTTTTAAGAGCTAAATACATAAGAGGACTCTGAAGATAATCTCTTGCAATAGAAATGATGAATAGTTGCTCTGTCATAATTCCTTTCAAGTACCTAGTTTTCAGTCTTGAATTCTTTCAAGTTTTGGATACGACTGTTTTGATATAAGGATTTACTCTGAACATGAAACTCATGGGTATCATAACCTTGATCTAAGTCTAGGTAATTGACGGATATGAGAAGGTCTGAGCTGTTGTTTATCATGTTCCATGTGACACTTGAATTTTGGAGATTTCTTTTGAAAAATATAAAAATCTTTCATGATGAGCTCCTTGTTTGACAAAGCCTGAATTCCTACCAGAGCCATAAATGATATTTTGGCTAGCAGAACTTCTGCTCATATATGCTGCTTGTTTTGCATTGAGTTTAGTTAAACTTTGTTGATGCCTTATGAGAGGTTTGTCATGCTCTTAAAATCAAGATCACATACACACCACCTACATATGCACTACTCCTACATTGGGGGTAGGCGTAAAAACATGTCATTCCATCAAGATCCACCCAAAAATGTTTTACTCCTACACTAGGAGTAAACACCAAAAAAATTACTAATAGGATATCCCCAAATAAATGCTCCAAGTTCTTATTTCTATCTCTCAAAAGTTTTTTTGTAGAAAAGAAGCATGTGGCTATGCAAAAGTTATTCATAAAAAAAGAGAGAAAAGAAAAAGTATTGAAAAAATGGACAAGTGTCTGAATTATCAAAACAATGGGTACTTAGATGCCCGCCTAAAGAAGAAAAAAGAAGAGAGATGAATAAGATAGCCCATGTTTTCTTGCAAAGTTGTTTCCAAGTTTCAAAAGAGAGATATATTTTCAAGGAGCATAGTAGAATTAGGTTAGCCACCAAATATATCCACCATACATCCACACACTTGCATATCTTGATTTGATTGTATGACTCAACTCTCTTTGGATCCAAGGTTTGACTTTACAATATATGCATGGAAAGTATGCTCTTTCATGTTTTCTTCCTACCTATGAACTCCACCATAAGCCTTAGATGTAGGTAGAGAAAGGCATAACATTATCATTGCCTTGGTAAGGATCCACAAATACCATATATATTGAGAGACTTGAGAGTGTCATATAATGGAAGCTATGAGTTTTATTTTGAAAACCTACAAAAACTCCAAAATAATGGTTGAGCAAAGAACTTGACACAAAGTGCTTGACTTGATTGTTCTGTCTTTTAATTACTCAAGACCCAAGAGAAGGCTAAGAAGCCCCATGGTTGAAGGTAATATGGGTAAGTTTGAAAGTCAGATCGGTTTATTCTAATCCAGAGGAGAATTCTTGTTTGAATGCATGTGTACTTTTGAGGAGTTGTGATAATGTTTTTCAAAAATCCTAAACTCCTAATCCATAATTTGCTGAATTTAGCTTTGCTAAGGGACTAGCAAAGGTTAAGCTTGGGGGAGTTTGTTGATGGTAGTTAACAACCATTATTAATCTGTCAGTAAAACATGTATAAGGGCACAAATGAGATCACCAACAAAGATTTAGGGTTTAAACTAACAAATTCCATGAGTTTTGGTGAATCTATGATTTCTACAGGGTTTATCTAGAAAACCGTCACAGAGGACCTACATGTCAGAGTTAATTATTCAATTTCACCACGAAACCAACATGAGAAGGTTCCAGAAGACTCGAGATGACACCAGACTGAAGCAGGAGGTGAGGCGCTGGCACGTGGGGCTGGCCGGCCCCACGTGCAGGCCACCCGGCCCCTAGGCCCACATATTAGCCTCCTCATTGCTATGTCGGTTTCCCACCACCTCTCTTTTTTTATAATTTTTTTTCTTTTTTCTTTTTCTTCTTTCTTCTTTTCTTCTTTTTTTATTTTTTAGCTCTCTCTTTTTTTTCATCATCTATATTTTTTCAACTCTCTTTCCCTTTTTTCAGCAAGGCAAGGCTGACATCATCTTTTATTCATCATCATTTTTTGGATGACCCTTGGTGTGTGTGGAACTCGGGATTCTCACCATCCTCCCCCCACACTTGGACTTTTGTGTAGAAGCCAAGTGTGCAAGGTCAGGGTCTCCTTTTGAGTGTGTTCCATCACCTAAGAGCATCAAAGTTTGTAGTTGATGTCACTCCACATTCTCAAGCATCATATGACCCATGCTCTTCTTGATCTCAACCTGAAATGGTTAGCGATAAGAATACCCAAAGGTGCATACTAACTTGACAACATGTCTTTGCTTTTATTGAAAAGGAAAGTTTTTAAGATAATCTAGGGTATCTCCTGGCAGTGCTTAAGTTATGGTCTTAAGCTTGACCGCAGAAACTTTATCTTGCAGCTATCAATGGTGGTGTAGCTCCTAGCTTCACCACCAATCATTGGGCATTAAAGTTCAAGCTACAAGGTTAGCGCCACCGTGCTGCTACAGGATTTGCAATACTTGTGATAGATGAAAGCATCCACAACCATCCTCTTAAAGAGTTTGCAAACAAGGATCAAGAGGTGGTTGTGATCCTCGTAGGGGCACGTGGTCCGAAGCGAAACGAACTCTAGAGACCCTAAAAGTGAGCATGAAATGTGAGAAGTTTCAAAAGAGAAGGTAACATGCTCATTAGCAGATCCCTGCTTGGTCTCCAGAGTTGTTGCTTTGGGCATGTCCATGGCATGGGAGTTTTCATTCTCAAAAGATATATCGTGCAACATCGATGTTGATTCTCAGCCATTATTGAGAATGATATTTCGAGGGCCAGAGGGACCTAACTTTTGTTCGAGCAAGGGTGATGATGGATGTTTTGTTTCACAGGGATGAGAAGAAAGCTCAGGTGAAACGAATGGGGATATAAACTTCGCCTCCTCAAACTGGTAATGGATGGGAAGATGCTCCACCATTGGGGTTTCTAGGTGAGTGACAGAAGCAATTTTTCCCACTTATCATCAAGGCCCCCATGGGAAGGTTTTTCTTGAATAAGATTTTCAAGAGGGTGGCCTATGAGAATATCAAACTCAAGGATGGCATAGATATGAAAGTCCAAACAAACCTCGGTTTCATTAATTTCCATTGGCACAGCCCTAGTAATCCCACAACACTCAAAGATGAGTCCTGACGGACTTTTGAAGAGTTTGTTGGTAGGGACTAGCAGCATTTTGCCCAAAAGGGTTTCCACAATGAATTGTGACATGATATTAGTCTCGACTGTGAGGTTGTGTAGGGCTTCCACAGTTGTTCCCCTTAATGTGCAAGATATGGTCATGGAAGGTGAAAGAATTCGAATTGCTTCGAAAGAACGTTTCACTTCTGTAAACCATTCCTTTAATGGTTCCGCTTTAGGGGAAACTTCCTTAGAAAGAAATGCACTCTTCTTGTGCTAAGAAAGGTTCAAGGTTTTGCCATAATCCTCGAATTCGATCATGAACTTTGAAGGATGAATTTCTCCTTCCTTCGATGTTTTGGGTTCAGGTGAGGGCTCATGAGTCGAATCTAAGGATAAAACAGGTTTGGATTCGGCTGATTGTTGACAGTAGATAAGTGTCAATTTTAACCATCAACGAAGCATGGAAAAGGACCTAAAAACATAATTACCACATAGATATAGGGGGTTTACTAACAGAATTCCATGAGTTTTGGTGAATGTCTGTTTCTATAGGGTGTTAGCTGAAAAGAACCAAGGAAGGCCCACATGTCAGGTTTACATAGAGACAAAAGTTGTACGGACAACTTTTCTAGAATCTGGAAGGTACGAGAAGACTCTAGAAACAAACCGGAGGCGAAACGGGCCCGGAAGCTAGGTGGCCACCCAAGGGGTAAGGGCGGGCGCCCGGGCTGCGGAGCCAATCAGGAGCGATCTCGTGGATCCTACCTCCACCGCCTTTGAGGATTAATAAAAAGTCATTGATCAAGGTCGGTTTGATCCGACGACTGTGGTGCTTCCTAGAGGGCTATATAAGCAAGGCCCCTGGCCCCTGGAGGAGGCATCCCTTAAACCCTAATTCATTTTCTCCAGTTGGGATCAGCTGAGAGGGGTCCCTCGGATGGATCTCCTCTCCATAGCTAGCCATCAAGAGAAGATTAGTCCTCATTAGGATCTAGTCTTAGCAAAATAAAGAGATAGAGAGTGAGGGAAGAGTTAGAGGTGGTGCCGGCATGTCGATGCTCCCTCTCTAGCTTGTACTTTGATGGATTCAGGCTTCTCTGAGTCTGCATCTAGGATACTTTTGGTAATTGATCTTTATTCAAGTATTTATCTTACTCTTTTGTTCATTGGTTCATAGTTCTTTTGATTGCTCTAGTTCTTGTTAGAGCTCTAAATTAGAGTAGTAAGTGTTAGCATAAGCGTGGTGCTTAGGCTGTCGGTTACCTGTGTTTGCACCCTATTCTTTGGTTGTGTGGTAGTTATGGGAGGTGACAGCCCAGTCCACAGTGAATTGAGTAGGTTCTTAAATTAGTAGGACAGTAGTCGTGTCGGTAGAGTTATCCTTAGTGGTGCTTTCCCATCTAGCGGCATCCTGAAGTGAACATTAGAAGGACATTTGAATCATAACCTTGCCTTGCATAGGATCATTACCATAGGAATCCTCTCTACCCATCATATCTTAAACCTTGATTGCTACCCTTGGATAAACTAGTTGTTTGGCGATCCACACAAGTTTCCCTATGGATACGATATTTAAAACCCTCCGGGTGAAAGCTACAACGGTATTCGTGCGCTTGAGGATTTATCTGTGTGCATTAAAAATACCAACAAGCTTTCTAGCGCCATTGCCGGGGAAACGGTTGCTGTGATTCATCAAATCAAATTTGTCCTTGTATCTTTCCTTTTCAAGCATGGATAACAGCACTCCTATCAATCAATATGCTGCTCCCACGGGTGCCCAACTAGAGCCACCAGAACCTTCCAAACCTATCCTCACACCTGGCTATGAGTTGGATCCATGCTTAATAAATATGGTCCAGGACCATTCATTCTCAGGAGAAGACGATGAAAACCCATACACACACCTATAGGAATTTGAGCTAATTTGTGCATGCTTGCAAATTGAAGGCATGTCACATGAAACATTAAGGTGGAAGCTATTTCCGTTCTCTTTAACGAGAAAAGCTAAACAGTGGTATTCCCAAACCGTAGGGAGTGTACAAGGAGATTGGGGAACTTTACGCTCTAGCTTTTGCTTACATTTCTTTCCCATTCTCTCTGTGGTTAAACTTCAAACAAAGGTTCTAACTTTTAAACAAGAAGAAAAAGAATCTCTTGGTATGGCTTGGGCACATTTTAATGACCTACTCAATTCTAGCCCTGACCTTTCCATTCAAGACCAAATGCTTTTGCAACACTTTTATGTGGGTCTTAGTGGAGAAACCACACAACTTCTTGATACATCCTTTGGAGGCTCTTTCTTGCATCTCTCTACTAGTGAAGGGAGAGAAATCCTTACAAAAATCCTTGAAAACACTCCTTACACTAGCATTCTTGATGATCCCCTAGAAGACATAGTTGAGATAGCTCCTGAGGAAGAACCTCTGATAGTTGAGCCTAAACCTTTAGCTACTCCACTTGAAGCCTCAACTATCCTCCAAGTTCTTGAACCGTCGAAGGAGGAAGAAATTCCACTTTCGGAAGACATGTTTAAGTTTGAGGAGTATCTTTTCTCCAATTTTGGAAACACCTCGAATTATTCTGCAATTAGGAAGTCTTCGGCACCATCTGCACCTAACCGACACCTTTCTGATCCAACAAAAGATAAGTTCCTTAAAGAAAATGTGAAGGAGTTGACAACAATCATAAGTAATGATTGGTTGAGAGAATCCGAGCTTTCGCATGAAGTCATTCGTCTAGATTCTCCTTCTACCTCTATTAGTTGTCAGATTCATCAAACCTCCTTCGATGCTACTTATAATCTAGTTGTAGGAGTAAATATCATGTCTAAGTATTTTGCACATACACTTTTTGAAGACATGAAATTAACTCCAACAACCAAGCTTCTAAAAAGTCTCTCAGGCCAAATCCTTCCTAGTGAAGGAATCTTCCACTTCATTCCTATCAAAGTAGACGAAACCAAGGTGTACCTTATTTTCTATATTTTTGATACTTGGGAATTTGACCTTTTGATTGGACAACCACTAGAGAGACTTATCCATGAAGGAAGAAAGGGGAGTGTAAATGTACATCTCGGGAAAAGCCTAAACCTTTCCATTCCCATCACCCAATCACTCCATGCCAAGATGGAGTTAAGTCCCGAGCAAGAACCAATGGAGGGGATAATGGCAATGTCTTTCCTAGAATCATCCGATGAAGATCTTAAAGAAATCGCCAAAGATTTCATCAAAGAAATAGAACAACCGCGAAATCCTTTACCTTTGGATAAAACTCAGGAACCTTCAAAATCCTCCATCGAGCTAAAACCCCTTCCTTCAGGACTAAAATACGCTTTTCTAAATGACAACAAGGAGTCTCCTGTGATAATTAGTGATAAACTTTCTGAATACGAGACCATCTGACTCCTTACTATTTTAGAAAAGCATCATTCTGCTTTCGGCTACTCACTCTAAGACCTCAAGGGGATTAGTCCTGCCCTTTGCACTCATCACATTCCTATAGACCCAGCTTATACACCATCTAGGGAGCCCCAACATAGGCTCAATAATGCGATGAGGGATGTTGTTAAAAAAGAGGTTTTGAAACTCTTGCATGCTGGGATAATACATCCTATACCACATAGTGAGTGGGTGAGCCCAGTGCAAGTTGTACCCAAGAAAGGGGGTATGACGGTGGTAAAAATGAGAGAAATGAATTAATCCCACAATGAACCGTCACTGGATGGTGGATGTGCATCGATTACCGAAAACTTAACAAGGCAACAAAGAAAGATCACTTCCCGTTACCCTTCATTGATGAGATGCTAGAACGGCTTGCAAAGCACTCTTTCTTTTGTTTCCTTGATGGGTATTCTAGTTACCATCAAATCCTGATCCATCCTGATGACCAAAGCAAAACCACTTTCACTTGTCCCTATGGAACTTATGCCTATCGTAGGATGTCTTTTGGTCTGTGCAATGCTCCAGTCTCGTTCCAAAGGTGCATGATGTCTATATTTTCTGATATGATAGAGAAATCATGGAAGTTTTTATCGATGATTTTTCTATTTATGGAAAAACTTTTGATGATTGCTTAGAAAACCTAGACAAGGTTTTGCAAAGATGTGTGAAAAAGCACTTAGTCCTTAATTGGGAAAAAATGTCATTTCATGGTTAGAGAGGGCATAGTACTTGGACACTTGGTGTTCGAACATGGGATCGAGGTAGATCGTGCAAAGATAGAAGTGATAGAGAATTTGCCTCCTCTCACAAACCTCAAAGGGGTACGAAGTTTTCTTGGTCATGCGGGGTTCTATAGATGTTTTATAAAAGACTTTTCTTACATTGCTAGACCCCTCACAAATTTCCTAGCCAAGGATGCTCCCTTTGAGTTTGATGATAAGTGTTTAGAAGCTTTTCATATTCTTAAGAAAGCACTCATCTCTGCACCAATCATTCAACCCCCTGATTGGTCGCTACCTTTTGAAATCATGTGTGATGCTAGTGATTATGCTGTGGGGGCAGTTTTGGGTCAAACAAAGGATCGAAAGCATCATGCAATTGCTTATGCTAGTAAAACTCTACCAAGACCTCAACTTAATTATGCAACAACTGAAAAAGAACTCTTGGCTGTCGTTTTTGCTGTTGACAAGTTTAGATCTTACTTAGTAGGAGCTAAGGTGATTGTTCATAATGATCATGCTGCTTTGAAATATCTGCTCACTAAGAAAGATGCTAAACCATGACTTATAAGATGGATTTTGTTACTCCAAGAATTTGATTTAGAAATAAAAGATAAAAATGGAGTAGAAAATTCTGTAGCCGATCACTTGTCTAGGATGCAATTTGAAAATCCACAGGAATTGCCCATCAACGACTACCTGCGAGACGACATGCTCTACAAGGTCGCGAGCGTCAACCCCTAGTATGCAGATATTGTCAATTTTAAGGTTGCAGGTTATGTACCACCAGGAGAGAACAAACATAAGCTCATTCAAGAAAGTCATCTCCACATATGGGATGAACCATACCTCTTCCGAGTCTACTCTTATGGTCTACTCAGAAGGTGTGTACCAACGGAAGGAGGAATCAAGATCATTGAAAGATGCCATTTATCACCATATGGAGGACATTATGGGGCATTCCGCACTCATGCAAAAATCTAGCAATGTGGATTTTTTCTGGCCAACCATGTATGAAGACACAAAAGATTTCATCCGGAGATGTGGAGCATGTCAGAGGCATGGGAACATAAATACACGAGATGCCATGCCACTCACCAACAATCTCCAGATAGAACTCTTTGATGTCTAGGGAATCGACTACATGGGACCATTTCCAAAGTCCAAGCAGTGTGAATACATCTTAGTGGCGGTTGACTATGTTTCAAAGTGGGTTGAAGCTCTACCATGTCGAGCTGCAGATTCCAATCACGCTAAGAGGATGTTTGCAGAAACCATCTTTCCATGCTTTGGAGTTCCACGTATGGTGATTAGTGATGGAGGTTCTCACTTCATTGATAGGAAGTTTCAACGCTTCTTACACAATCAAGGGGTCCATCACAATGTTGCGACACCATACCATCCTCAAACAAGTGGGCAAGCAGAAACATCAAACAAGTAGATCAAGAACATTCTACAAAAGGCTATCAACGAGATGGGGATAGGCTAGATGGACAAGCTTCATGGAGCACTATGGGCTTACAGAACAACCTACAAAACACCTGTTGGAATGTCACCATACCAGCTGGTCTACGGGAAGACATGACACTTACCTGTCGAGCTGGAATTCAAGGCACACTAGGCCATAAAGAGATGGAACATGGATTTTGAAGAAGCTAGGGAGAAAAGAAAGATGCAACTCTCTGAGCTTGAGGAATGGTGAGAAAAGACATATCATAATGCAAAGATCTACAAAGAAAGGACAAAGAGGTGGCATGACAAAAGATTGAAGAAGAAGGAATTCAGACCAGGTGACAAGGTGTTACTATTCGGACATGGGAAACTACGAAGTAAATGGGAAGGACCATTCAAGGTAATTGAAGTAGCATCACATGGAGTGGTCATGCTTCAAAACGATGAAGGTAAGCTTTTCAAGGTAAATGGCCAACGTCTAAAAGTTTTCCTTGATGCACAATTACTAGAAGAAGAATTAGACATAGTTAATTATATAGAATTTGAAATTACTAAAAGAAAGAAAAAGGTTACCATGCTAAATTCTGCATAGAAATCATGGGCAACACTCTAGACAATTAATGATTAATTTTTCTAACTCTTAATCTATTCCACAAGTTTTGTTTTCTATTTGAGTTATGCAGGAGTTATTAAGAAGAGATGACAAGTAAGTAGATGTTTTATCCACTAGTGGAGCACTGTCTCAACAATCATCATTAATTGATGCTCCACTAGAGAAAGTACATCTTCACTGCCAGTCTGCTACACTGTAAGATCGAACAACTACATCAACATCTAGCTTGGGGGAGAGCACCCCCATGTATCTAGCTAAGTATTTTCTTCCCTCAGCTTTACTTTATTCCTTACAAGTTTTCTTAATTTGTAATAATAATGGTCTAAAATAACTAAAGTAAAATAAAAAGGGTGTGTCTAGTTTACTTGTTTTTATTCTTAAAAGAGTTGTTAATAAAAGAGAACTCTCTAAGTAATCTCTTGCATGGAAATGATGAATAGTTGCTCTGCCATAATTCCTTTCAAGTACCTAGTTTTCAACCTCGAACTCTCTCAAGTTTTGGACACAACTGTTTCGATCTAAGATTTGCTCTAAACCTAAAACTTGTGGGTAGCAAATGCTTGATCTAAGTCTAGGTAGTTGGCGGATATGATATGGGAAGGTTTGAGCTGTTGTTTATCTTGTTCCTAGAGATACTAGAGTTCTAGAGATTTTATCTTTTGAAAACATAAAAATGCTGCATGATGAGTTCCTGTATGACGAGAGCTTGAATTCCTACCACAGCCATATATACATGCTTGTTAGACTAGAAAAACTTCCATTCATCTTTACTGCTTGTAAGCATTGAGTGTGGTCAAGCTGTGTTGACCCTTAGGGATTGGTCATGCGGTTAAAATCAAGATCACGCACACTCCACCCATATATGCTACTTCTACCCTAGAAGTATGCATCCACATACTTTCCATTTTAGACACATCCCAAAATTGTTCTACTCTTACACTGGGAGTGAGCATAATTTTTTTCCCTTCATCCATTGCTAGCCCCTTTTGTTACGCAATAAAGCTCCAAGTATCCCTTTTACTACTACCTCTATCCATATATCAAAAAAAAGAGGCTTGGGTGCTCTGAAAAAAAAGAGAAAGAAAAAAAAGAGAGAGGAAAAAGAAAAATAAAAGAAAGAGGACAAATGTCCCAACGTAGAGAGATTTTGAGCAGCCCAAGTTCTTCCCAAAAATTCTTCAAAGATCAAGAGAGGTGTGTATTTCTTCAAAGGAGCAAAAGTAAAATTAGGTATTCACCATTATCATCCCTTTACCCCTTCATTTCTACATACATCTATCATCATCACCATTTGCCACTATCACCATATATGCACTCAAACCATATACGTAGGACCACACACATGCACATCTTGATTTGACTGTATGGCTAGATTCATTCCTCTGGATCCATGGTTTGACTGTGCAATAGATGTTTGCAAGTATGTATTAGTTGTCTCCCCACCTATGAGCTCCACATAAGCCTGTTAATTGTAGGATGAGAGAGAGAAGGCATACACCATTAATGCCTTGGTAAGGATCCACAAATACCACAAATGAGGGACTTGAGAGGGTCATACAAAGGAATCTCTAAGTTTTATTTGAAAATCTCGCAAAACTCCGGAATAATAGTTAACCAAAGAGCTTGAAACATGGCGCTTGACTTAACTATTCTGTCTTTCAACTACTCAAGACCCAAGTGACGGCTACAAGCCCCATGGTGGAAGGTAATATGGGTAAGTTTGAAAGTCAGAATAGTTCACTCTAATCTGGAGGAAAGTTCTTGTTTGAACACATGTGTACTTTTAAGGCATGAAAGCATTGTAGCAACTCCTGATCTGTCATTGAGTTTATCTTTGCTCAAGGACGAGCAAAGGGTAAGCTTGGGGGAGTTTGTTGACGATAGATAAGTGTCAATTTTAACCATCAACGAAGCATGGAAAACGACCTAAAAACATAATTACCATATAGATATAGGGGGTTTATTGACAGAATTCCACGAGTTTTGGTGAATGTCTATTTCTATAGGGTATCAGCTGAAAAGAACCAAGGAAGGCCCACATGTTAGGTTTACATAGAGACAAAAGGGGTACGAACAACTTTTTCTGGAATTTGGTAGGTACGAGAAGACTCTAGAAACAAACCGGAGGTGAAACGGGCCCGGAAGTCGGGCGGCCGCCCAAGGGGTAGGGGCGGGCGCCCGGGCTGCGGAGCCAATCAGGAGCGATATCGTGGATCCTACCTCCACCGCCTTTGAGGATTAATAAAAAGTTGTTGATCAAGGTCAGTTTGATCCGACGGCTACGGTGCTTCCTAGAGGGCTATATAAGCAAGGCCCATGGCCCCTGGAGGAGGCATCCCTTAAACCCTAATTCATTTTCTCCAGTTGGGATCAGCTGAGAGGGGTCCCTCGAATGGATTTCCTCTCCATAGCTAGCCATCAAGAGAAGATTAGTCCTCATTAGGATCTAGTCTTAGCAAAATAAAGAGATAGAGAGCGAGGGAAAAGTTGGAGGTGGTACCGGCATGTCAGTGCTCCCTCTCCGGCTTGTACTTCGATGGATTCAGGCTTCTCTGAGTCTACATCCGGGATACTTTTGGTAATTGATCTTTATTCAAGTATTTATCTTACTCTTTTGTTCATTGGTTCACAGTTCTTATGATTGCTCTAGTTCTTGTTAGCGCTCTGAATTAGAGTAGTAAGTGTTAGCATAAGCGTGGTGCTTAGGCTGTCGGTTACCTATGTTTGCGCCCTATTCTCCGGTTGTGTGGTAGTTACGGGAGGTGACAGCCCCGTCCACACCGAATTGAGTAGGTTCTTAAATTAGTAGGACCATAGTCACGTTGGTAGAGTTATCCTTAGTGGTGCTTTCTCGTCTAGCGGCATCCCGAAGTGAACATTAGAGGGACATTTGAATCATAACCTTGCCTTGCATAGGATCATTACCATAGGAATCCTATCTACCCATCATATCTTAAACCTTGATTGCTACCCTTGGATAAACTAGTTGTTTGGCGATCCACACACGTTTCCCTATGGATACGATATTTAAAACCCTCCAGGTGAAAGCTACAATGGTATCCATGCGCTTGCGGATTTATCTGTGTGCATTAAAAATACCAACACTGATGAGGGCTCCTCAAAGCTTGACATGCCCTTTTCATGGAGGTCTTGTGTTTTATGATGGGAGAAGCGTGCTTCTCTAGGATGTGATCAAGGATTTTCCTCTGTTCCATCATAGTTTTATGCGTAAATGACCCACTAGCGGTCATGTCAAGATGTAGGGTAGCATCTATGTCGAGACCCAGACAAAAAAGGTGCAATTGCACGCTGTCGGGTAAAGACAAGTTTGGGCCGACGTGTATTAGCATTGTAAACCTGGCCTAGGCTGCACCTATAGAATCCTTCTCATTTTGCTCAAAATCGAGGATCGCCCTTGGTAGAGAGATGATACGAGACATGAGGAAGAATGCAAGATAAAACTTGCCTTTAAGTTCATCCTAGTCTCCATTCGTACTTTCTACGGCGTTAGCGTACCATTGCTTCGCCTCCCCCGTGAGGGAGAAGGGAAACAACTTTCACTTAAGAATTTCTTATGTCATGCCAGGGATGCTTAGGCATGAACACATTTTCTTGAACTCTCGCAGGTGGTCAAAAGGGTCTTCGTTATCGTAACTAGAGAAGGGTTGTGCCCGAACCATGGCTTTGAATCTAGGGTGGAGTTCATAGCCAGGTGAAAACTTTGATTATGGTGGCTCAGAGAACTCCCCCTTGAAGCAGATAGATTTTGAATAAGAGCTAGCTTCATGTTGAATAGGGTAAAAGAAATATTTTCTTTTATAAAAAGGAAAAGATAAAAGAAGATTTTTTTTTATAAAAGATGGGATATAGATATGAGGACGAACTAGGCTCGAAGAAAACTACAACCGTTCCCCAGCAATGGTGCCAGAAAGCTTGTTGGTATTTCTTAATGTATGCAGAAAGAATCCGTAAGCGTACGGAATTACCGTTTTAGCCTTCACCCGAAAGTATCCAGGGTATCATATTTTCCGCAGGGAACAGAGGTACAAGCGTAGAGTTGGTAGAAGGTAGAGAAGGATTCCTATAGCATTTGGGTCTAAGGATAGCTAAACTCCACATACACTTGCTCACTTTAGGCACTGGAGATCACTTGGTCTGCCAAGCAATGCCATCCTATAGCTCTATGCCATATCACGACGTGGGGGATTGCAAAGGACAGATAGGGCTATCACCACCTGTCGCCTACCCCTCAACCGGATGATACGAGACAAACAAAGGTAGCCGCCAACCCAGACACCACGTCTAAGCTATTAGCTACTACTATAGCATTGTGTAGGGTTATCCATCTTTATCAGGGTCCTTTACTAGAGCATCTACCATGGGGATAGATGACGAACCCACAAACAAGTATAAGAAAATATTAACTAAACAAAGACTCAATAGCTAAAGGAAACACATACACTTACTTAGAAGAAATCTCCATTGAAGTACCGGTGTTCGTCGAGGTACAAGAGCGGGGAGACACCAAAAAGTCTGGCGCTTCCCTGAGCTTTCCCTCACATCTCTCCACTACTCAACTCTAATTATCTAACTAGGGCCTAAGCCCTTTGGAGGGTTGCTCAAGTGTAGAGTGTGGTAGCTCTTCTCCCTTGGAAAGTTGTTAGAATGAGGAGGGGGAGCCCTCCTTTTATAGGGGGAGGAGGGGAATGATTCCTTAGAATATTCCCCTCACTAATGCCCCCAAACAGACCTCCAACTGCTCCCAAATGTGTTGAACCTGGACATGCCTAGCTGAACTGACATGGGGGAGGTGGTTTCTATTAGCAGGCCAAAACTGGGCCTGCTTGGTAGCAGCCAGGGCGCAACTGCGCCCCTAGCATGCCCGCACTTGAGTGGTCCTAGCCCACATCTGTCTTCATGTGGTTGGTTCCCTCTTGGGCTTAGGCTGCGTCCCCCGCGTGTGTTGGCCCAAGTTTGGGTAGGTGAGTGGGCTTTTCCTTCTTTTCTCCTTGCTTTGTTTGGACCAGAATGAAGGATTCATGTTTCTCTTAAATTTCACTTCACTTTTGGCTCATCTTGGTATGATTTTATGTTTGCCCCTACAAAACAAGTGAAACACCAAAACTCGTGGAAATCGTTAGCATAAAGCCCTATTTACTAAGTTTGGTGTGGATTTTATATGGATATTGGTGGCTAAAATTATGCAATAAGGACCGCCACGAATCACTTGGGATGACAACCTAGCAAAGTAATGTTAGGAGATGTAGGTAAATAATAGGTGGTTATTAAAACAAGTGACAAGTTAATAAATACCAATAAGCAGGGGTATTCACCGTTGACACTGGTGAAGTTGTATTTGCATTTCCAGCTATGGTAGAAGAATCCGGTGAGAATCTAGAGTAGCTCCTTACAATACTCGGATCCCGAAATGAGGCTATTTCAGGAGCGATACACACTTGCAGCTACACATGGAGCGGGCGGTGAGGCGGCTGAGGATGAGGACCAAGACATGGTATGAGAGGATGGCCACTTTGTTCCTCTTGTTGGGGCCCTCCTCCTCCATCTTGACGAGGATCTGGTAGAGCAGGGATGATGATGGAAGCAGTGGTGCTATCGCCTGAATTAGAGGAGTGACTACGGAGATGTGTTCGTGAGCTCATTAATAATCAAATGGAAGCTTCATTCGTACTTAGATGAGTGAAGAAGGGAAGAGCGAAAGCATTACTATTGCCTTTGGATCTTGCGGCATTGAGCTCGAGCGATCATGGCAGTGATGAGTACCACCCTGGTCACCGATGGATCTATGCTGTCTACTTGCCGATGAGGTGTACCAACATGGAGCACTAGCTTGTCGGTGGTGACTGGTAGCTAGCACGCCGCTAGTAGGGGCGGTCATGCAGTTAGGCACTGGGGAGCAGGACGGTGATGAGGAACAGCAGCGCTGAGGAGGAGAAAGATACTATGGGGAGCATCCTTTGTAAGCAACTATATCAGACGTGGGAATGCAAATTTCTGAAAAACTTTGTAAATACGCGTGGGAGTGACACGTAGGACTCATGCGCGGGCTTAGAAATTGACGAAAGTGGCGGTGAAGGTTACCGACGGTGATGATTAGGAGATGTTAGCACCTACTAATGATGGATGTGTCATATGGTCTGCGAACTCTAAGGCACACAAATGGAACATTCAAGTCATAACAAACAGAGATGAACTCAAAGTAATAACTACTAATATTATGAATATTTTTATTTAGAATGTAGAGGTATGTTACAATTGAACTACTCACGGGGAGTGTTACGAATGATGTCCTCTACATCCACCATGGCTAGGACGCCATCGCCCATGGCGAAGAACTCGCCGATCAGGTTCTGGAGCTACCGATAGCTTGTTTCTCCTAGGAACCCTAGCTCCACCATGGTCAGGTCCTCACCTAGCTGAAGCTGGGCAGTGGCCATGGCCAAAGCGGCCCCTAGGTGAATGTAGTACATGGCCACCTCCATGACCCGTGGTGTCATGGTGCAGAGGCGGTCTGCCAGGGTCGTCCCCGTAGGCGCAGGAGGTAGCACCTGTCGCTTTTGGCCACCATCCGGGAGTAGACATGGGCGTTGTCCTCTGCTACTGTTGGCGGTCCTTAACTCCAATTTCTAATCACCAATTAAGATATAAAAAGGGGAAAAACTGGCAAACTTAATCATATATGCATTTACTATTAACCAAGTTCCACATGTATTTGGAGAATATTATATTGCAGGTCACAAACACAAATACATGGAAGATTTCACTGAAAGGCACTTCCTAACGCTGATTTGTGCAAAAGAATAAGGGAGACACCTACCAAATCAATTCAAAATGAGCAAGGCACCTCGAGGCACTAATCCATGTCTAGCCCAAGGCCTGCCACGTGAAGTCGGTGGCCATTGGAGCCAGTCATGGGCTGGCCGCTCCCTGGGGGTGGCTGCTCCTTTCCCGGTGCTACTCGTCCTCTCCTTCGAATGGCAGTTGCATGCCTCCATGTAGATGGTGGTGGTGCAAGGGCTTCACGCTAGGAATATTCACATCACCGCCTCTCCTTCATGTATAAATAGGGGGCAACCCCCTTTAAAGAGAAGAGGAGAACACACCATCAACACACAATTTTGGAAGAGTAGACACAAGAGTGACATAATGTAGCAAGAAGAGAGAAGAGCTTCATTCATATCTTAGCTCTCCAGCTAGTCTAGTTTATGGAGTGAGTGAGGAAGAGTAAGAGTGGAGAAGTATCGAGGTTGTCGGCTACCTCCATTTGTAGGGGAAGGAATGCTGGGAATGTTGGCTTCCTCCATTTGTAGGGGAAGGAATGCTAGGAATGTCGGCTTCCTCTTCACTTGTACCTTGATGTACTTAGTACTACTTGGAGTACAAAGGTTCGTGTTCTTCTACGGTGGTGAGCTCTTACTTTAAGTTAGTCTTGTTTATACTATTTACTTGTAGGTTTGTCATTCGTCCTTGTAACGGATACTCTAGTAGAGGGCCCTCATAAAGATAGATAACCCTGATCAATGATAGAGTTGTAGTTGATAGTGTAGATGTGGTGTCTAGGCTAGAGACTACCTTCGTTTACCTTGTTCCCCACAGTTGAGGGGTAGGCAGTAGGTGGTGATAGCCCTATCCGTCCCTCATATTCCCCCACGTCCGGGTTCGATGCCGGCTACAAGCTGGTATCGGCTGGCAGACCAGCTGCGCTCCGGTGCCCAAAGCAAGTCTATAGTGACAAAGCTATCTTGACTTAGGATCTCTATCCTTAGAAACCTCACTACTCGAGCTATCTTTCTTCTTGTTATCTTGGGTAAAGTAGCTAAGTGAGTTTTACACATCTGTTCCCTATGGAAATATGATACCCTGAATACTTCTAGGTGAAATGCTACAACAGTAATTTCGTACGCTTGCGGATTATTTCTATATGCGTTAACAAATACCAACAAGCATTTCTAGCGTCGTTGTCGGGGAATGGTTGTTGTATCATCTCTGAACCTAGTTCACTTATGTATCCTTGTGTTTTATCTTCCTTTTCAAAAAGGAAAAAGTTATTCCTACTATCCTTCCTCACCATGAACCCCTTCCATTCAAACAAAAAAAATTATGCTCCTAAGGATGAGGTTAGAGCCATCACCATCGAAGCCAATCACAACTTCTGGCTAAGAACTCCGTCCTGGCTTTGGCGGTCAAGCTTATGACCATAAACTAAGCACTGCCAGGGGATACCCCGGATTATCATAAAAATATTTTTTTATCAATAAAAGCAAGAACATATTTTCAAGCAAGTATGCACCCTTGGGTATTCTTGTGTTGCTAACCATGATAGGTTAAGATCAAGAAGAATAGGGGACATACAATGCCTAAAATCATGGGAGCTACATCGACTACATACCTTGGTGATCTTTGGTGATGTGACACACTTAAAAGGAGACCCCCAACACTACACACTTGACTTTCACGAAAGTCCAAGTGTGGGAGAGAATGGTGAGAGTCTCACCACAAGGCCATCTTGGTTAAAAAAGAAAATAAAATGATGATGTTAGCTCTGCCTTGCTAAAAAAAGAGTATTATGATAAAAAAGAAGGAAGAGAAAGAAAGCTAAAAAAGGAGATGAGAAAAATGATGAAAGAAAAAGAATATATACATAGAAAGAGAGGAAGAGAGAGAAGGAGCAGACAGGCCCCACATGTGCCACCTGACTCCACCCAATTTTGCTGTCACGCACATCTTTACAAGAAGGGTTCTCCTCTTCTAATTTTTTGATACTACACCAAGGCCCATGGTCCTTACACATTAATTATGTGAGTGGCCTAGCCTTGTTGCTCACCTGAGTGGAGTGGTGTGCTTTCCTCTGCTCCAAACCAGAGGATTGACGACCATACGAAATCATGCAACTATTGCAGCAGCCTCAAGTTTTCATCCACATACGCTGCGGGTACTTACACTTAGGTATGCAAAGGTATTGTTCACCAACTCCTTTACTCATATTTGTCTCCATGAGAAAACAACTTGCTCATACAAAATCATGCTTCCTTTGTTTATGTCGTTTGCTCTGGTTTGGTTGTATTAAGCTAGTACATCCATAGGCCTCTTTAAATTAAGCATGGTGCTTAGGTTAATATGACCTTCTTTAATAAAAAATTTAACTTGGTGTTGAATTTTGATTAATGAACTTTGAGTAATTACTTTCATAAACAATAGAAGTAATTTACTATGGAGATAAATCAAGGTTATGTTTATTTTTGCAAACTTTACCTTAGCCTTGTTTATGCTAAATGATAAAAAGTTGGGTGAACAAATAAAATAAAATGAAATAAAAATAATAAAATAATTTTAAATGCATAGACTAATTTTTTAAAATATAATAATCACAAAAAATATATTATAATAATGAATAAAATTTAGGCTCCTCGGTGTTCAACCTGGTAGAGCCCTTGTTTGTTCCACTTTTGCTTTTTCTATTAAAATAGGTACAAGATTAAGTGTGGGGAGATCTCGCTAGCCTAACAAACGCATATCTGAGATCTCCCACCAATACGTTGCGCAAACTCAGACGATCATCATGCAGAAGAACAAGACATATAGCTTTAGAGAGGATTGACTAAACAAGAAACCTCTGATTTAGCCAAACCACACCTAAATCCCTTAAACTCCTTCCTTTACAACGATGGTTTGTGCAACACTATCCTCACTCCCTACATTAAGAAAGTTCAAAATTAAACAAATTTAAAATATAAAACAAATGATGCTCCATCTCCATGCTATCCTTTGATGAGAAGTGTGCATACTCCTTATTCCTCGCCAATATTCCTAAACTTGTGAACAACTTATCATAGGGATCCCATTTTATCTAGGTAATTGGAATATGAGATATAGTAGGATAGAAATGAGACTTGCTCACTTTTGCAAAGTAATTGGGATTTATTTATAAAATCAAAATCTTGATTAGCATGCTCCTCAAATGATTATAATTCCTACCAAGGCCATATGACAATATTCCATGATACAAAAACTTAGTCATATGCTGCTTGTTTTTACATTGAGCTTTGTCAAATTGTTGTGACCCTTGTTGAGGTTCTCATCATGCACCCATGATCAAGATTCACGTACACCCACAAAATAAAAATGCTAACTCTTACACTAAGAGTTACACAAAAACATGCATTCTCCGTCCACTAAATAAAAATACTCCATTCATATGACATGAGCATCTCTCTCAAAAGTTTTCATGTGCCAAAGAAAGTATGGGCTATGCTAAAAAAAGAGGAAAAGAAAGAAAATCCTTGCCAAAGAGCATGAATAAACCCATGCTAAAAAGCATGAAGAAAAAAAAGAGAAGAAAAAAAGAAGAAAAGAGAGAAAGATAGCCCACACTTTCAAATAAAAGACAATCGTCAAAAAGAGAGAGTCATGATCAAAGGAGTACAAAAAATATATTTAGAATAAGGAAAAATTTCAAAATTCCACACACTTGCACAATCATGATAAAATTGTATGACTTGCATCTCCTTGGATCCAGTTTTTGACTTAGCAATATTATGTGATGCAAGTATGCCTCTCTTTCATACCTACCCAAAACTCTACCAAAAAACCTTTAGAGGTAGGATGAAAAGAAGGCAAATATCAAAAGCCTTTGGTGAGGACTATACACATTGAGTGATCAAGTGAATCATTTTAAGGAGCAAAGCTAAATTTCATGTTTTCAAAATCAAACAAAACACAAGTTCCTAAGCAAAGTGTAGTAAGGGGTTTTGAATCCAAACTGTTCCATTATTCAATTACCCAAGATAATGTGGTAGACACTTAAAAGGTTCACAAGTGCAGGTGAAGCTTGGAATAACTTGTATGCAAATTATATATCAAGGAGATGACCCATCTTAGTCCCTTGAACTTTACTCGAGGACAATCAAAGGGCTAAGTGTGGGGGAGCTTGTTGGCGGTCCTTAACTCTAATTTCTAACCATCAATTAAGATATAAAAAGAGGAGAAATTGGCAAACTTAATCATATATGCATTTACTATTAACCAAGTTCCACATGTATTTGGAGAATATTATTTTGCAGGTCACAAACACAAATACATGGAAGATTTCACCAAAAGGCGCTTCCCAACATTGATTTGCACAAAAGAATAAGGGAGACACCTACTGTAACAGAACCGTCCAAATTATAAGAGCACAAGTACAAAAACAATCACAGAAGTAATCAAATTCTCGCACTTGAGCTCATATAACTCCGGTAGTCCAATGAAATCATGAGGGATTTCAAACCAACCAACATACAAGCCAAGATCGTAGTGATTCAACATAACGAGTCACATGTCATAACCATTTCACAAGTAAATCAATTTACATCGGAGTTCAACAAAGTTATTACAACTTACATTGAAAAGTAGCGGAAGCAAAGTAATTTGAAACTAACATTAATCTTATTTCAAACACATGCCAGTACCACGGTCGACTTCCAACAAAAGCATTAGAGATAAGATAACTTAGACGGATCACGCCCGTGATCACACTCCGCCTCTACGGCAGGAGCCAACCAACTCTTACAGTAGCCATGATACTTCACAACCTGCAACAAGTGAGGATAAAACCCTGAGTACAAGAAGGTACTCAGCTAGACTTACCCGTCAGAAACCAGAAATAAGGTGACACCAAGGATCATGCAAGGCTGATATAAAGTGGGGCTAGCTTAACAACATTTTGCATAAAAGCTTAATACAGATAAGTAATCATTAATGCTTAAGTATCAAGTTAATCATCATTAGCCTGTCATCTATATTAGCACCTGTACTAGAGCACTCACTTTATTAGGAGCAAACAATATTAACCATAGCAGGTATAAATTGAGGCAACCTTTCCATCGTGATCCAATTAACCATCCGTTCAATTTAATGGAATCTACGTTGCCGCTGCTCAAGTCAAGTGCTCACTAACCGGGAGCGACGGCGATTCGAATCGAATTCCTATCCAGCTGGAGGGGTATTTCTAACACTCACCGTGCAAACCCCTGCCAGGGTCGCACAGACCACCTTTTCATATGATTCAGGAATCGCGGGTCCGAATGATGTCGCGACCCCAAGGGCGACACTCTGCCAGGTGATAGGGACTCTAACCCCCCTTGGTCTCATGCCAATGTCCCTAAGCACATCATTTCTCTCCTCCAAGAAGCAACCTACCATTCGAGTCCCGACCTGAATCACATTACTCAGCTTCGCGGTCGGAACGACTTATCCGGCCAACTAAGTGTTAGACTGCGTTCAACATGACTCAAGGACGTACAGCGAATCGGTCCTTAAACGACTCAGACGGGGATAGATCCACACCCAAGACCTTCATGACTTGTCGCTTCACTATCATCATCCCGCCCGGTCTCATTTTATTTTATTAACAGATGGTTCCATTCCACGATAGCAAATATAGCCAACCGTGCCATGTATGAATATCCCTATATCTCGTAGGTGACAGGAAATCACCTGACTTCTACCGCTTAAAGCAGGGCTAAGCATCTACTCGATCCTAGTCTATGTAGGATTCAAGGATTCATATATCTGGACAAGGAATGATATAATGCAGCAAGGGTTTCCAACCAACTCCTACCACTTAATGCAACAATACTTATAACATATATATATATATATATATAATTAATTGCTTTGAAGATAGGAGGCTTATAATGCTCCGGGGCTTGCCTGGGATCCGACTCAAGTTAGAGTATGTCAGATGAAACCCGCTTGGCGAGCATTCCCTCATTCTAGCACTTGTCCGATCTTTCCATCTCCGAGATAGATCCACCAACTCCATCTTCGGTTTGGCTCCACATCAGGTCCTTCACATGCTTCAGCTAGCGTACCTAAATGAGATATGACGATGCATGTGTATGAACATGATGAATGGCAATAAGAATGCATCACATAAGACAAGCACAATATTTAAACAAGATACAAGCCCTCATAGCCACTCACTGACTATAGCACACCAACCATTCCATGCATAATAAGTAAAGCATAATCTTCACAAGTTTTAGGTGTACTAACTTCATCACCAAGGACATGAATCACACTTAGCAACATGCAAAGCAACTCAAGGTGAAGCAACAACGATAACTGGAATATGCCAATTTTTGGACTAGCAAACAGTAGCTTCATAAATCAATCATATCTGGAGTTTTATAAATCCAAATGACTTGCAAGAAGACATTATGGAAAGCTTATAAAATTATCTACATTTCATATAATATCATCACAGCATGATTCATAAGTTAAACAAGTCAAAAATACAAAGTTCCAAAATCTGTTCCTGACAAACAGAGAGCAAGCAATTCTGTACCCTAACTTTAAACAGCTATAACTCCTAAACCACATTGTTAAATGCAACCAAATTTTAACAGAAGCTAGATACATAAATTATCTACAACTTTTGTATAAATAAGTTTCACAACAAAGAAAATTATCATGAAGACCTTTGCTAAGTTTCCAAATCTGTCAAGAAACTTCATTTGCAAGAAATAATTATTAACTTATGTTGCAAACATATAATTGGATAAAACTAACTTTACCAACATTTCATACATGACTAATGAACACCAGAAAACATAGTATCCATTACTAAATAAATTCTTTTAATGCATTTTCTTAATTTATTTAGATAATTAGGTGAAATTATGAACACCTACCCAAACGTGCACAATAAATTCTACCAAAATTACAGCGTCCTACAAATGCTACCAAAAGTCTAATGTCCAAATTTCAAGCCATTTGGACAAGTATATCAACCTCTATGAAAAAGATAATTGACTATTGCAAGAATTCATGTGAGAGCAAGTTAAACCTAAAACGCAATATTTTCTGTGAACACATGGCCATAGAATGAACTAACATCAAAGAGCAACATCATAATAAGGTGATCGAATAACATTTTCTATTTTATCATTTATATATTATTTATAAGCTATTTATTAAGCCATAAACAAGTTAACTCAATAACTTGAGCATACTGTAAGCAATGGCCATGAAATTTATACCACAGTACATCCATAGCATGACAAGCCTACCATAAAAATTTCACATCAATTGGAGCAGCACAACTCAAGATATAAAAATAACAAGCAATATAATGTAAATTCCTTATTTATCAAGGTCCAATCAAAACCCTAAGAAAACAGTGAACAAATAGTGTGTTTAATATTTTTCCTAGCAAGTACATGTCATCACAAAATTAACAAAACAAGAATCACCATTTTTGGGGTTCTAAAACTCCAGATCTTGCTCTGGTCAATGTTTAAGGCATTTTTAGAGCACTTTTTAAAGCTTAAATAAATACATCATAAAACATCTACAAACACCTAACACTTTATGACTCCACTGCAAATATCTTTTCTCAAGGTTTCCAAAAAGTCCACATTTGCTATTTTTGGAATTACCTAGCATGAGATATGAATTTTAGAAGATTTACAAATTTCTAAAATTAAAAAACAGAATAACTCAACCCTAAGTAATTTTGCTAGGTGCACCCGATTCGGTACCCAATCTCGGCCACTACTTAAACCGACATGTGGGACCCACTATTTAGTCGGGCCCGCTTGCCATCCGCCGGAGAGAGACAGCGAGAGACAGAGAGAAGGCGCCGGCCTTCTTCTTCTTCCGGTCGGAAAACAGAGGAGGCGGCGGTCGGCCGCTCTCCGGCGATGGAGTCACCGGCGACAGTGGCTAAGGGCGGCATGGGTACCCACGTGATTACCCGCACCCATTGGTGTGCTCTGTGCAGCCTGAGGCAGACCACCGAGACCCGGCCACGGTAGCAGACGATTTGCCGGCTGGTGCTCCGGCGGCGGCCAAGCTGCAGGGAGAAGCCGGTGATGCGAGGAGTCTAGGAGGGGCGCCGTGATGTGAGAAACTCGATGACGCAGTTAGCTTGGTGAGGGAAGGCTGGAGGAGACCGGACGAAGGTGGCCATGGAGCTCGGCCGGCCGGCCATGGCGGCGGCATGCTCCGGTGACGAAGGAAGGTGGGGGGGGGAAAGGCGCTCTAGGCTTGCGGGAATGTGGAGCAGGCTCTAGTGGTGCTGCTGAGGGCTCTAGGGGGATACAAGGACAGACTTGGTGGAGGAACAACAGTGGCCGGCCATTGCGATCATCGCGGCATGCGCGCTCAGGGCGGAGCCGAGCGAGGGAGAGGCAGAGAGGAATGAGGGAGGCCGAGGGGGGAGATGGGAAGCTCGGCCTTGGCCCCTCCCAGTGACCCAGGACGCGGCACACGCGGTAGCGAGTAGGGCACGCGGCAGCAATGGCGGGCTCGCTCTGGGCATGACGGTCACACACTGGGCACGCGTCGGCCTTAGAGGCATTTCGTCGACTACGTGGCAGGCAGCAAGGTGGCCAAGGTGGGACGCCATTTTGGGCCTGTTATGGGCTGGTTTGGACTTTGAGCCTTTAATGAAGTTTGAAGCCTGTTCAAATCTCTATGATTTTCCTTTAGGGAGCAAAGTTATTAGAGCTGTAGATTAGTAAATAATCAGCCCCCAAATTACCAGTGTCAACATGTTGAGCTAGGGCCCGGTTTTGGGGTTTTGCAATGCCAAACTTGGTCAAATTGATCCTAGCTTTTTACATGTTGTTCTCCAACGAATTGTTTCCAACTTTCATTTTTGGCTCCACTAGAGTTACTCAACAAAATTTGGAGAACGTGAGATGCCAACATCGAAGACACTGAAATCAGGGCTTTAAATGTCTAAGTGCTGAAATCAGCCCTATTTCAGACTTGTGGGCCCTTTTTGAGAATGTTCCACACATTTTCATGACTTGACTCTTAAACAAAGTTTGTTCCTTATAAAATTCTCTACAACTTTGTAAAAGGGTGCACAGTCATGCAAAGCTTCTAGGTCACACTTTTGAAATGGTCAAACTAGAGTGTTCTAGAGTCCATACATGGTCAACCATCACTTAGAAGCACATTTAGGCAAAATGATCAACATGAACATTGTTCCATTAAGTGTCCTAAGTGTAGTTAAGGTGTTGTAGAGGCCAAACATACACACCATGCATAGGTTGCACAAAAGTGTAGGTCTCGCATGCATTGAAACATAGAAATCCCTATAATTGAAATGCTTGTTTCAAAGCTCTATTTCAATTGTTTTATGTGTTTGCTTCAAGGTACATGCTACATATGTTTCACTAGGTTGTTACACATGTGTCCAAGATGTGTTGCACATGTTGCCTTTGTATGTTGCATAATTACTAGTTCCTATGGGATGTAAGGCATGTTTCAGTTATAATCCAAACAAGCATATAACTTATTATTTCATGTGACTTTTTGATTCCAAACTTCATGAAACTTTTCTAGGGATCAATATAGATAGTTATTGATGTGAGACATGTGATGATACTTTGATAACAATGCCCAAGCATATATCTTTTAATTGAGCCTATACGTAAGCAAGGGTGCAATATCCAAGTTTAGGTTAGGGTTTATTTCCATAGGTTTGACTTTGGCATCGTCATCTCCACTAATCTATCATGTTTGAGCTCAAACCCACTACTTAATTGGTGATAAACACCTAGGGTGTTACAGCCCTCCCCCCTTAAAAGAATCGCGTCCCAAGATTCGGAATGGAAGACCTTTTTAAGGAAGAGAGGCACGTTATCTAGTTCCCATCATCTGCTAAAGCATTCGGCTACAAAGCTTTGACATTGGTGGAACTAATTTGGTCAAGGCACTTTCTGATACTTACCTTCATGGTAAAATTTGTCTGAAGAATTTTCTTCATTGACTTGCATGAAGCATTGTTACTTTGGGAGGGATCCAAGATAGCATAGTACTGCATTCTCAATGTACGAAGATCATTTGGTCCATGAGCGAACCACTCACAAGTATCTGACTCTCTAATGAGCACAACATAGGCCATATGAACTTGACATTAGACCGAAATATTGAGAAGTATACTCGTTGAAATGGCTCTATGTTCACACGGTTTTGAAAAGCAGTTCTCTACCAAAATGGCTTGAGTACACTTTCCAAAAGGGTGAGATCATAGACGACAAACATTCTCTGAGGTTATATGGTACAAACTAACCAATAGACAAGGTCTATTCTGGTCGTAAACATTCATTCATTTAGTCACCAACCAATGGAAAACTACTTTAAGTTCCATGTGTGCAGTTCTCTTTCCCTGATGACAACACTGTATTATCTGAGTCTGTCGAGGGGTCAGTGAATGTGATAGCTGACTCTGTTGGCTTCCTATTTCTACCAACAGCTATCTAATAAGATTCTTTTATCCAACAGATGACTTGTCTAGTAGTAAGTGTTGTGTGTCCTTTTGATCCAACAGGAATGAGATACGTTGCTCACTAGATGACATTTGTCAATACTGGGACAACTAAGTAGAGTCACTCGTCTACCACCTATTGCAGTCTGTTAATGTTTATGTCAGTAACCTGTTCTTCAAAGGTTATCCTCTTAGCAACTTCAGAAGGAAACTCCACTACTTTCAGTCTAAGATATGGATCTTACGATACAATATGGAGAGATAACCAAGAAGGAACACGAGAAAATAACACATCGTCTGTCATTTGATAATGGATCATGACTAGAAACCATGATACCAGCGTGTGCCAAGCAGCCAGCCATGTGTCTGTAGCCACAGGAGGCCCTTGGTTTCGTCGCGGCACCATCAGCGGCTACTCATAACACCAATACTAAACGCATAACGAAAGTGAAATTTCAAGTGGCACCAATGAGCTGTAAGAACAAGCGCCATCCAAGAAGGGATAGGAAACAAAGGTAGTCACAAGGTTTAAAATCAACACGAAAATGATCCGAAGATCAAAATATAGCACAAGAGAACATCACGCAATTGCCAAAGATAACTGAACAAGAGGCTCTTGCTTAAATTCTACGCACGACTTGCGTCCACCGAGGTGAGTTCCAGATAAAAGATTAATAGGAGATTCATTCATGTTGGGCAACAACATGAGATCAAGACCGATAAACATCCCGAGACTTGGGAAGGTTAGGGATGGATTACTCAAACTTCAAGGACGAAAACCAATATGTCAATCACAGATTGAGTTGATAAGGTAGATGCACGAATTTGCAAGCACACAATTTAGAGGCCGTAGCAGAGATACATTGCGTCACAATAGCTAACCTTTGAGAGAGGTAACCGGAAGGTCCAACATGGATTTGGGTACGATCTCCACAACTGGCAATGTACGAACCATGGTCAAAGGCTAGCGTTGATGAAAGTTAACTTGGTTGGTCAGTCGACAAGGGTCTTCACAAAAAGGGTTGGAAAACATCCACGGCTTATACAACATATAGGAGAACTAAACTTTGGGCTTTCGGTCAAGCAAGGGCATGGATACAAACATTCAAGGACTAACCACTAAGTCTATATGCTCAGGCTCCTAAGATAGAGAACCTAATGGAAGACAACAACCATACAATTACGTATGTGAACTTTGTTCTAGGATAAAGCTATGTGACCCTCGTATGCTCACAGAGGACAAACGAGGTGACAACTAGAGCACTACCCAGATACAAACACACATACAACATCACAATCAAGCAGTCATTTGAGAAAATTTAAACGAATGGGCTTAAGCAACCAATACAAGGCACATGGCTCACCCAAAACAAGCATTTATCTCAAGCATGAACTAACTACCAGTTTAGCTCAAAACAACGCTAGCTAAGGAAGCCAACTTAGCATGTGCCCAGAATCTGGATAGCAACGTAGTACTTACTTGTTTCAACTATAACTGAGGTTATTAACATCCCACAAAGGTGATCCTAGACTTTATAGAACTCTTAGGAAGATGACTAAACTTTAGTTATTCATACCAAAAGCAAATTCATAGATTAACATGACCAAAAATGCTAATGCTTCAGATCTGTACCAATATGGACAGAAAACTGACAAGAACTTCAAAAATGCATAGCAGGAGTTCTAGAGACACAACAAGGCTGAGCCTTAACTTTATGTAAAGCTTATTAAGTCGTCTATAACTTTTTTATTATCATCGTAAGATGATTCTACAGCTAACAAGGCCAAACAAGACAAAGAGACATCTCTGCCCAGATTTGGACAGATTATGTCATTCCACTTTGCAAGCTCATAACTAGAGATTTAGACCACCAGAATTGGTGCTATAGGACATTTTGGAAAGCTTAGAAAAAGTAATACACTTCTTCTATTATCTCCAAGACATGATTCCCTATGCACATAGGTCAAACAAACCAAACATTCAGATCTAATCAGAGCATAAGCAAAACCTAACAGTAAACTTCTAAATTTCATAACTCTCAAACTTTAAGACCTAGGGTCATGAATTTTTAGGACAAGCTAGATAAGTAAGTTAGCTACATCTTTGGTATTCTCCATAACTATAGAAAACACCATTATGAGCACGAAAGCATCACTACAACTGAAACCATTCTAGCAGCCAACATTTAACAAGCAAAGCAAAGCTTACCTTTGTTATACTTAACAAGAAAGCACACAAACATGTTAGTCTATTTGCTCTAAACATTGTTACCTTAGACCAACATCAATTTAATTCATTTATGAGAATCCATAATTACTGAAATAAAGTCTAAAGCATTTACAAATGCTTGTATGAACAACACGGAGTAAGGCATTCTTGTTAGCTTCTCACAAGGAAGTTAGTGTACTACATTGATCACAAGTTACTTAATATAGAATAAGGGCGAGAGGAGCATAGTCGTGCATAAAAGCAACAATCATGATAATGCATGCTTCATTCTATTCGTCCTCACAAGATTGCCAACCTAAGGTGGCGATCACGTTCTATGTCGGTGGCATAACACGCACTCTCTCGATATATAGCTAGTCGTCAGCTACATTCGACTTACGCATTCGTGGTTAGCGTACCTGCAGAAAAGTTTCATTGCAGCCCAACAATTCCCCAAATATAGCACACAATGAAAGCAGGAAAGTAAAATTCTAAGTACTCCCATATACATATACCCCTGTATTCGTACATGTAGTACCAAAACTACCTGAATCTTCGATCACCCACAATTAAGTACCTTCATATATACATGTGTGTAACATGTAAATAATCCAGTAACCAAAACTAGCTCTCCCCTAGACCGCAGGTTGTATGGTCATGCTCTCACAACTCACACTTACCTGAGCATAGGTGCGACGTTGCATAAAAGTAAACTAGCGACATATATGGCTATTTCATATGTGAAGGCTACCTCTAATCTGACACACTGGGTAGCATAGTGTGGGAGAGTCATCACACATACATACCTTGGCCTGGGCGTAGATGCATAAATGAAAAACCCCCCAAGTTAGTACTTATATAAGCCACCTAATAATCCTTATATGGGCATAAGGAAATTGACCACTGGCATACTTAGATTTAGAATTCAGTTTTCACAAACCTATATATAGCTATAAGTTGATAAAACTGATTTTTATAAAACAAATCCTTTGTTTTAAATACACATACGACAAGTTTAATGTTGAATCTTGCTCCGATGCCAGCTGTAACAGAACCGTCCAAATTATAAGAGCACAAGTACAAAAACAATCACAGAAGTGATCAAATTCTCGCACTTGAGCTCATATAACTCCGGTAGTCCAATGAAATCATGAGGGATTTCAAACCAACCAACATACAAGCCAAGATCGTAGTGATTCAACATAATGAGTCACATGTCATAACCATTTCACAAGTAAATCAATTTACATCGGAGTTCAACAAAGTTATTACAACTTACATTGAAAAGTAGCGGAAGCAAAGTAATTTGAAACTAACATTAATCTTATTTCAAATACATGCCAGTACCACGGTCGACTTCCAACAAAAGCATTAGAGATAAGATAACTTAGACGGATCACGCCCGTGATCACACTCCGCCTCTACGGCAGGAGCCAACCAACTCTTGCAGTAGCCATGATACTTCACAACCTGCAACAAGTGAGGATAAAACCCTGAGTACAAGAAGGTACTCAGCTAGACTTACCCGTCAGAAACCAGAAATAAGGTGACGCCAAGGATCATGCAAGGCTGATATAAAGTGGGGCTAGCTTAACAACATTTTGCATAAAAGCTTAATATAGATAAGTAATCATTAATGCTTAAGCATCAAGTTAATCATCATTAGCCTGTCATCTATATTAGCACCTGTACTAGAGCACTCACTTTATTAGGAGCAAACAATATTAACCATAGCAGGTATAAATTGAGGCAACCTTTCCATCGTGATCCAATTAACCATCCGTTCAATTTAATGGAATCTACGTTGCCGCTGCTCAAGTCAAGTGCTCACTAACCGGGAGTGACGGCGATTCGAATCGAATTCCTATCCAGCTGGAGGGGTATTTCTAACACTCACTATGCAGACCCCTGCCAGGGTCGCACAGTCCACCTTTTCATATGATTCAGGAATCGCGGGTTCGAATGATGTCGCGACCCCAAGGGCGACACTCTGCCAGGTGATAGGGACTCTAACCCCCCCTTGGTCTCACACCAATGTCCCCAAGCACATCATTTCTCTCCTCCAAGAAGCAACCTACCATTCGAGTCCCGGCCTGAATCACATTACTCGGCTTCGTGGTCAGAACGACTTATCCGGCCAACTAAGTGTTAGACTGCGTTCAACATGACTCAAGGACGTACAGCGAATCAGTCCTTAAACGACTCAGACGGGGATAGATCCACACCCAAGACCTCCATGCCTTGTCACTTCACTATCATCATCCCGCCCGATCTCATTTTATTTTATTAACACATGGTTCCATTCCACGATAGCAAATATAGCCAACCGTGCCATATGTATATCCCTATATCTCGTAGGTGACAGGAAATCACCTGACTTCTACCGCTTAAAGCAGGGCTAAGCATCTACTCGATCCTAGTCTATGTAGGATTCAAGGATTCATATATCTGGACAAGGAATGATATAATGCAGCAAGGGTTTTCAACCAACTCCTACCACTTAATGCAACAATACTTATAACATATATATATATATATATAATTAATTGCTTTGAAGATAGGAGGCTTATAATGCTCCGGGGCTTGCCTGAGATCCAACTCAAGTTAGAGTATGTCAGATGAAACCCGCTTGGCGAGCATTCCCTCATTCTAGCACTTGTCCGATCTTTCCATCTCCGAGATAGATCCACCAACTCCATCTTCGGTTTGGCTCCACATCAGGTCCTTCACGTGCTTCAGCTAGAGTACCTAAATAAGATATGACGATGCATGTGTATGAACATGATGAATGGCAATAAGAATGCATCACATAAGACAAGCACAATATTTAAACAAGATACAAGCCCTCATAGCCACTCACTGACTATAGCACACCAACCATTCCATGCATAATAAGTAAAGCATAATCTTCACAAGTTTTAGGTGTACTAACTTCATCACCAAGGACATGAATCACACTTAGCAACATGCAAAGCAACTCAAGGTGAAGCAACAACGATAACTGGAATATGCCAATTTTTGGACTAGCAAACAGTAGCTTCATAAATCAATCATATCTGGAGTTTTATAAATCCAAATGACTTGCAAGAAGACATTATGGAAAGCTTATAAAATTATCTACATTTCATATAATATCATCACAGCATGATTCATAAGTTAAACAAGTCAAAAATGCAAAGTTCCAGAATCTGTTCCTGACAAACAGAGAGCAAGCAATTCTGTACCCTAACTTTAAACAGCTATAACTCCTAAACCACATTGTTAAATGCCACCAAATTTTAACAGAAGCTAGATACATAAATTATCTACAACTTTTGTATAAATAAGTTTCACAACAAAGAACATTATCATGAAGAACTTTGCTAAGTTTCCAAATCTGTCCAGAAACTTCATTTGCAAGAAATAATTATTAACTTATGTTGCAAACATATAATTGGATAAAACTAACTTTACCAACATTTCATACATGACTAATGAACACCAGAAAACATAGTATCCATTACTAAATAAATTCTTTTAATTCATTTTCTTAATTTATTTAGATAATTAGGTGAAATTATGAACACCTACCAAAAAGTGCACAATAAATTCTACCAAAATTACAGTGTCCTACAAATGCTACCAAAAGTCTAATGTCCAAATTTCAAGCCATTTGGACAAGTATATCAACCTCTATGAAAAAGATAATTGACTATTGCAAGAATTCATGTGAGAGCAAGTTAAACCTAAAACGCAATATTTTCTGTGAACACATGGCCATAGAATGAACTAACATCGAAGAGTAACATCATAATAAGGTGATGGAACAACATTTTCTATTTTATCATTTATATATTATTTATAAGCTATTTATTAAGCCATAAACAAGTTAACTCAATAACTTGAGCATACAGTAAGCAATGGCCATGAAATTTATACCACAGCACATCCATAGCATGACAAGACTACCATAAAAATTTCACATCAATTGGAGCAGCACAACTCAAGATATAAAAATAACAAGCAATATAATGTAAATTCCTTATTTATCAAGGTCCAATCAAAACCCTAAGAAAACAATGAACAAATAGTGTGTTTAATATTTTTCCTAGCAAGTACATGTCATTACAAAATTAACAAAACAAGAATCACCATTTTTGGGGTTCTAAAACTCCAGATCTTGCTCTAGTCAATGTTTAAGGCATTTTTAGAGCACTTTTTAAAGCTTAAATAAATACATCAGAAAACATCTACAAACACCTAACACTTTATGACTCCACTGCAAATATCTTTTCTCAAGGTTTCCAAAAAGTCCACATTTGCTATTTTTGGAATTACCTAGCATGAGATATGAATTTTAGAAGATTTACAAATTTCTAAAATTCAAAAACAGAATTACTCAACCCTAAGTAATTTTGCTAGGTGCACCCGATTCGGTACCCAATCTCGGCCACTACTTAAACCGACATGTGGGACCCACTGTTTAGTCAGGCCCGCTTGCCAACCACCGGAGAGAGACAGCGAGAGATAGAGAGAAGGCGCCAGCCTTCTTCTTCCGTTCAGAAAACAGAGGAGGCGGCGGTCGGCCGCTCTCCGACGATGGAGTCACCGGCGATGGTGGCTAAGGGCGGCATGGGTACCCACGTGATTACCCGCACCCATTGGTGTGCTCTGTGCAGCCTGAGGCGGACCACCGAGACCCGGCCACGGTAGCAGACGATTTGCCGGCTGGTGCTCCGGCGGCGGCCAAGCTACAGGGAGAAGCCAGTGATGCGAGGAGTCCAGGAGGGGCGGCGTGATGTGAGAAACTTGATGACGTAGTTAGCTTGGTGAGGGAAGGCCGGAGGAGACCGGACGACGGTGGCCATGGAGCTCGACCGGCCGGCCATGGCGGCGGCATGCTCCGGTGACGAAGGAAGGTGGGGGGAAAAGGCGCTCTAGGCTCGCGGGAATGTGGAGCAGGCTCTAGTGGTGCTGCTGAGGGCTCTAGGGGGATACAAGGACAGGCTTGGTGGAGGAACGACAGTGGTCGGCCATGGCGGTCATCGAGGCATGCGCGCTCAGGGCGGAGCCGAGCGAGGGAGAGGCAGAGAGGAATGAGGGAGGCCGAGGGGGGAGATGGGAAGCTTGGCCTTGGCCCCTCCTAGTGACCCAGGACGCGGCAGACACGGTAGCGAGTAGGGCACGTGGCAGCAATGGCGGGCTCGCTCTGGGCATGACGACCACGCACTGGGCACGCGTCGGCCTTAGAGGCATTTCGTTGACTACGTGGCAGGCAGCAAGGTGGCCAAGGTGGGACGACATTTTGGGCCTGTTATGGGCTGGTTTGGACTTTGGGCCTTTAATGAAGTTTGAAGCCCGTTCAAAGCTCTATGATTTTCCTTTAGGGAGCAAAGTTATTAGAGCTGTAGATTAGTAAATAATCAGCCCCCAAATTACCAGTGTCAACATGTTGAGCTAGGGCTCGGTTTTGGGGTTTTGCAATGCCAAACTTGGTCAAATTGATCCTAGCTTTTTACATGTTGTTCTCCAACGAATTGTTTCCAACTTTCATTTTTGGCTCCACTAGAGTTACTCAACAAAATTTGGAGAACGTGAGATGCCAACATCGAAGACACTGAAATCAGGGCTTTAAATGTCTAAGTGCTGAAATCAGCCCTATTTCAGACTTGTGGGCCCTTTTTGAGAATGTTCCACACATTTTCATGACTTGACTCTTAAACAAAGTTTGTTCCTTATAAAATTCTCTACAACTTTGTAAAAGGGTGCACAGTCATGCAAAGCTTCTAGGTCACACTTTTGAAATGGTCAAACAAGAGTGTTCTAGAGTCCATACATGGTCAACCATCACTTAGAAGCACATTTAGGTAAAATGATCAACATGAACATTGTTCCATTAAGTATCCTAAGTGTAGTTAAGGTGTTGTAGAGGCCAAACATACACACCATGCATAGGTTGCACAAAAGTGTAGGTCTCGCATGCATTGAAACATAGAAATCCCTATAATTGAAATGCTTGTTTCAAAGCTCTATTTCAATTGTTTTATGTGTTTGCTTCAAGGTACATGCTACATATGTTTCACTAGGTTGTTACACATGTGTCCAAGATGTGTTGCACATGTTGCCTTTGTATGTTTCATAATTACTAGTTCCTATGGGATGTAAGGCATGTTTCAGTTATAATCCAAACAAGCATATAACTTATTATTTCATGTGACTTTTTGATTCCAAACTTCATGAAACTTTTCTAGGGATCAATATAGATAGTTATTGATGTGAGACATGTGACGATACTTTGATAACAATGCCCAAGCATATATCTTTTAATTGAGCCTATACGTAAGCAAGGGTGCAATATCCAAGTTTAGGTTAGGGTTTATTTCCATAGGTTTGACTTTGGCATCGTCATCTCCACTAATCTATCATGTTTGAGCTCAAACCCACTACTTAATTGGTGATAAACACCTGGGGTGTTACACCTAACAAATCAATTCAAAATGAGCAAGGCATCCCGGGGCACTGATCCATGTCTAGCCCAAGGCCTGCCACGTGAAGTCAGTGGCCATTGGAGCCAGTCATGGGCCGGCCACTCCCTTACCGGCACCGCTCGTCCTCTTCTTCAAATGGCGGTTGCATGCCTCCATGTAGATGGCGGTGGTGCATGGGCTTCATGCTAGGAATAGTCACATCACCGCCTCTCCTTCATTTATAAATAGAGGGGCACCCCCTCTAAAGAGAAGAGGAGAACACACCATCAACACACAATTTTGGAAGAGTAGACACAAGAGTGACATAATGTAGCAAGAAGAGAGAAGAGCTTAATTCATATCTTAGCTCTCTAGCTAGTCTAGTTTAGGGAGTGAGTGAGGAAGAGTAAGAGTGGAGAAGTACTGGGGTTGTCAGCTACCTCCATTTGTAGGGGAAGGAATGCCGAGAATGTCGGCTTCCTCTTCACTTGTACCTCGACGTACTTAGTACTACTTGGAGTACAAAAGTTCGTCTTCTTCTATGGTGGTGAGCTCTTACTTTAAGTTAGTCTTGTTTATACTATTTACTTGCGGGTTCATCGTTCGTCCTTGTGACGGATACTCTAGTAAAGGGCCCTCATAAAGACGGATAACCCTGATCGATGTAGAGTAGTAGTCGATAGCGTAGACGTGGTGTCTAGGCTAGAGACTACCTTCATTTGCCTCGTTCCCCATGGTTGAGGGATAGGTAGCAGGTGGTGATAGCCCAATCCGTCCCTCGTATTCCCCCATGTTCGGGTTCGACGTCGGCTACAAGCTAGTATCGGCTAGTAGACCAGCTACGCTCTAGTGCCCGTAGCAAGTCTATAGTGACAAAGCTATCTTGACTTAGGATCTCTATCCTTAGAAAACCTCACTACCCAAGCTATCTTTCTTCTTGTTATCTTAGGTAAACTAGCTAAGATAATTTTAGACATCGGTTCCCTATGGAAATACGATACCCTGAATACTTCCAAGTGAAATGCTACAACGGTAATTCCGTGCGCTTGCTGATTATTTCTATATGTGTTAAGAAATACCAATAGCTACCTGGTGAAGGTGGATCACCTCAGTTGCCTTGGCCTGCATGGCGATCAGCTGCTCCTAGACGGCTAAAAAGGAGACAAGAAAATGCTACAACTAAAGACACGACGTCACACATAGTGAAAGGGCAAGATCATATCGTCCGGAATGCCTTACCAGCTCGGCATGCCTAGGCCTTGGCAGTGGCAAGCTCCACCATGGCCGTTTCCCGCTTCGTGGCGGCAATAGAGAGGCACAGCTGGTCCGTCTCCTGGCTCTCCTCGTAGAGGGTGAAGGTAGCCACGTCTAGCGACTCCACCAATGTGAGGACATCATCCGTGTAACACCCAGGTGTTTGTCACCAGTTAAGCAGTGGGCTTGAGCTCAAACATGACAGGTTAAGTGGCAATGAAGATGTCAAGCTCAAATCTATGAAAGCGAGCCCAACTTGAACTTGGACAACATACCTTTACTTGCATGTTGACCCTTCTCCAAATGTATGCCTGAGTAATGTTGAAGGTGCCCCTTTCATGTGCCTCACATCAATTTCCACCAACATTGATGATTGGAAAAGTTTTGTGAAGATTGGAATCAAGAAGTCACATGAAATGACAAGTTATGTCCTTGCTTGAATTACTTTATTAAGTGAATGAGAACATATGTCATCAGAAAAACCTTGCAACCTTGCTCAAACTACTTCAAATTGGTCCTACAATATAAGTCATGAAGGGTTCATGTTGATCAAGTGTCAAGAAAATGCTCCTAAGTGTGGGAATAGGTAGAATTGTCTTTTTCATGATAGGGTTTTGACCTGTGTTGACCAACTATTTGGAGTGCTTGCATGGAGTTGGACCTTAAATAAAAGTTGCAGTTCAGCTTAAGTAGAAGAAACTTTGTTTAAGGGTCAAGAGCTAGTTTAGTCTCTAACTTAGTATATCAAGGCCTCCAAAAGTGAATGCACTGTAAATCCCGGATGTTCGTCCATAGATGAGTCCTTGTGGAGAGAAACTAGAGCACCAAGAAAAATAGCATCATGCTCTAGCCCTCTTTAAACAGTAATCAAAATGTCATCTTTTAGTGTTGTTGCATATTCCAATAATCATATTATAAGATCATAGTTTATGCTCAGCGCTAGCAAAACTACTCAATGTAATATCATGGGTGCCAAGATAATGGATCAAGACTAAGTCATCCTTAACAAGGGAATACATGCATAATAAATTTAATTATTTATTGTGAATAGGACAACAAGGATAATCCCATGCTATACTTGCCTTAGAACTTGTTTTATAACAAAGCAACTTGCTCTAAAAAGCCTCAACTAAATCTTTCATTTGCAACTTTTGGCACTCAACTTCTGGTCTTCACCTTCAGATCTTCGAAGCTCACGGATAGTCATTCTTTTACTCATAGATCATAGCAACCCAGCACACTAACAGGCATACAAGCAAACAAATAGGTACAACTAAGAACAATACACCACACAAGAGAAAACAACGTACTAAAAGAGAGCTACCGGCTACGGTCATGAGAACACAAGAAACGTCGATAACGGAACTATCGTTAAAAAGAAAAAGGCCATTGGAATATTTATATTATAAAAAGAAACCGCTACATGCTTGATTTATTTTAGCTAACAAGATCATGAAAAAGTAATTAGTTCAGATTAAACAAATCATATTTGGACTCAACACCGAGTTGAAACTAACCAAAGTTTATATATTTTATAAATATTCCCACATAATATTTTATTAAGCAAGTTATGCTTTTATATTTGCAAAAGAAATAATTTTGTGAGAGCATCCTAACGCACGTCAAAGTGCTAGACTAAGCAATTTACAAATTAAAAATATGTTTATGTTAGTAGCTAATTATTTTAACATTTATTTACATATACAAAATCAAAATGTACCTCCTTGTTGTTTCTAGATTGAAAATTAGTTACGTACCCATTAATCGAATTAATATTTAACAATGAACATAAAAAGTGATGTAGCGGCTATCGGGAGTTTTTTGTATTACAATAGAAAAGAAAAGGCTACATGCTTAATTCATTTTAATTGAGCAAACCATGTCAAAGTTATTAATATTAGATTGGTCAAAACACAATTTAATTCAAAAGTCGGGTTGAAGCTACTCATATTTTATTTTATAATAAGTAATGTCATAAAATTTAATCAAGTTAAACTTTAACCTTGCATAACAGACATGTGAGAGCACCTAAACAAGTTTATCCTATGCATCGGGTTTGAACTAAGCAAATTATAATTTAGGAACATGTTTATACTAGCAATTAATCATATTAATGTTTATGTATAAAATATCAGAGTATAAAACATATATTGATTTTAATTATAAAACTAGTTGCACGTATATTAATTAATATTTAACTTACAAAATTTAGAGATGTGAGACATGTTAAAAGTTCCTACTAACATGTAACTTATAGTCGGCACAGCTGTACTACAACCAAAATGGAACTAAACTTAGATCGCTTCTAGTTGGAAAGCTATTAAATAAATATTAATCTAATTAGCATTCAAGTAAATAAATTCATGGTCAAGTATCATAAAAAACATTGATACTAGCTAAATTATAATCATAAACACACATGTTAACATGAATTAAATTAATATTTATTTAGAAAACCATGGGTATATGGTCTAAATTGCTTTTAATTATAAAGCTAGTACAAACATATTAATCAATATAATATTTAGCGATATATAGAAAAACATATGACATGAAAAACATCAACACTACAGCATAGAACACGACGACGCGAATCTAACATAGTTAGAACAGATCGAATCGGAGTTAAAACGGTGAAACGGTAAAGGATTAACAATCGATGGCAATTCTGTAAATAAGAGCATCTTCAACCTTGGTCTTCTCCAACTTCACGAACGTAGCCATGGCAGTCATGCTGCTGCTGCTCGTGCGCAGGGATAGAGAGGGCCTCGGCCCTGGTCTAGCCGGCCAGCGGCGGCGCGCGGCTGCGCGGCGACGCCAGGCTATGGCAGGGCGGAGCCGGGGGAAGGCCGGCGGTCCCGCACGTGCACAGCACGGCTGGCGGTGGCCAGCTGCTCCTGCGTGCAGGCCCGCTTGCGAATGTCACGGGACGAGCGGCGCGGGACCGTGGGATGGGACGGCGGCAGAGGATGGGGCCACGTCGGGTGGCGGCGCTCGATGCCGGGACGGCCGGGAACGAAGATGAGGGCCGGCCTTGGATGAACCTCGCCGAACAAAGTAAAATAGATTGGGGAACCGTCAAACGGGCACGGATTCGTAAAACGAAAAGCGTGCCGATGTAGAGAAGATCGAGACGAACCTCGCAGCGGTGACGGTTCGCTCGGAGCCTGCCGGAGATGGCCGGAAACCATCGCCGAACATTCACCGGAACGCAAGCTGTATACGACGAACTTCGGTGAGATATGGAGGGAGCTACGAGCGGTGGCTCGCGATAAGGGTTGTACTTCTAAATCTAGGACGTCGAGGGCTACGCCGGCATATATATAGTTATAGGGTTTGGAAACTTTTGGAAACACAAGATATTTTATTATTTTTAGAATTAATTGATTTCGGGATTAAAATAATTACAGACTATTCAGAATTTCCTTTTAAGCCACGAAAAATAGCCCGGAGCTCAGAAAAATCACCGGAAAAATCCTGAAGACTCTTGGAGAGATAAGGAACTCAACTAAATAGGTTTGAGCTCATAAAAAGATGGATGAAGAGATCAAGGAAAAAGATTAAGCTCACAGAAATTGAAATTTTAAATCCAGAAATTGCCAAAAAGTTTTCCGATGAGAAGTAAACGTTGTCCTATGGTATTTTAAAAATAAAAGCACTCACCAACACCAAAGACAAACATCACACAAACACCACATTATCAAATTAATATAAAAAAGTTTAAAACCACAATTTTCTATATTTAAATTAGCAACAACTTAACTTATCTAATAAATTTATTCAAATATTGAAATCATTTATTTTATTTAGTGTTTTCTAAGTGTAACCCAAAATTAAAAATTTTGGGGTGTGACAATTCTACCCCACTTAACAGGAATCTTGTCCCGAGATTCAAAGAGACTTAGGAGAGAGATAAAGCAGACCAATAAGATTATTTTGAGACTTTTTGACAAGTTCGGATATAAGTGTCGAGGATTATCAAAGATTGACAAGAGAACATTGGATTGATCATTAAAATTGATTCGAGTTAATGATAGAAGGTCAAAGGATTGAAGGTCAGCATAGGTGGAAAGGAAGATCAAAGGAGGTTGAAAAGATAGATCAAGGTTGATCATCGAGTCTTCACTTTATAAGGTGTAAAAACAAGGGTGGAGATTAGCAAAAGATAAAGATAGATCTTATGGTACTCACAACTCCTCGATTCAAAATTTATGAGACATCATAAAAAAAGTGACAGATTAGCATTGGTTGAAGAAAGGTAAAGACTAGTTTTCCGTTTTACCATTCAGGGAGACTAGTGAGAAGGATAAATTGATCTTCAAGTCTTTGTAGATCCTTGAATCAGGATTTATAAGATGTAAGGACAAGGGTCAAAAGTTGTCAAATGTTGATAAGAAAAAGTAAAGATTGATGGCAAGAAGGTGAGACTGGTTAAGGGGCAAGGACTAGCAAAAGATGATATTATGATAGCGATTGGTCTTTGGATCTTCTTGTTTCGTGACTTGAGATTGATGATGGTGGCGGACGCTACCCCACTTAACAAAGATCTCGTTCCACCTGGCGATGTCATTGAACACATCTCTTTCTTGAAGGCTTGCTACTATTGATGCGTCCTTTTATGTGTTGATCCTCCATTAAGATGAGATAAAGAAGGCAACATGACAACCAAGGGTAGGCAAGGACAGTGTAAAAGAAAAATAGCAAGATTTAGGATCGATTGAAAGATAAGTAGGATAGAAGATGACACTACCCCACTTAACTTGGATCGAGCTACTCCTCAAGACTTATACCTTCTGAGCCACCTTTGAAACATGAGAACAAGGATAACACATAGGCAACATATCAAGCAAGACAAGCACACATCAAGCAAAACAAAGCACCAATCATATCATCGGTACTACACGTGCTTCTTCAATAATGGTGGTCATCCTAATGGAAGAGTATGGATGACGAAAGGCCATCGAATCTTTTGAAAAAGGGGAGATCAGAAAACTTTTGGTAATAACAACATAAATAAAAAACCAAAGGAATAAGAAATAATAGCTCAAAGGAAGCTATTCAAGGAGGGGATACAATAGGACAAGAAACAGGAAATAGCCAAAATCAATGAGTCAAGGGATGACAAAATAGTTTTATAGTAAAATAAGTTTTAGAATACGTCCAGTGCTACTTGGCATATGTCCTACAGTCAACACCGCTCTGATACCACTCTGTCACACTCGGTTTTCTAAAGAACAAAACCAGGCTCGCCATATGTGTGCCCAGGAAGTCCACACATACAACAACAGAATAAAAATATCAAAATAATGTTTATATAAAGTAAAATACTTACTATATTAACACTAAAAACTATCAGAGTATCGCAGAACGATGGCTAAGCTTCTGCTCGGGCTCTATTCAATTCATGGACGGCTGACTGGTGGCCCCGTATGCCAAACACTTCTGAAAGACTTCTAGAAACTTCACTACCTCTTTATTCTTCTTCTGAGCAACACCTTACTACACACTGGAGTGTGGGAAAATAGCAAGAGTGAGTCCATATCAAACTCAACAAGTATAACACAGAGTTCATGAGGCTCAAAAGGCTAGACACTGGTTTGACTATATTTGGCTTTTAATTGTCATAATTTTATTACATGAGTAGCATCAAGTTTACATTAATCCCATAATAAACATATGATCAATGTAAATATGAATAACGAATAGTAAAACACATATTAAACCAATAAATGTTCATCTATTCTGTGAAGGTCCAAGGCCGCTCGTATCCGTGAGCACGGCTAGTATGCCAGTTTATTAAACTCTACGTAGAGGTGTACACTTTCACTGTGAGTCATGATTACCCATATATCCGGGATCGTGACTCCCAAAACACTTCTAAGGTGAGCAGGCTGGAAAACACTATGAAGCCTTTTAAAGGTTCATCTACCAAGTTAGGGCCGCTAGGTTTTCAAAGTCAGTCTGTGTGATACAACCACATAGGGATCTATAGTCTGCTTTTCCCCATTTGCGCCACAAAGGTAACCTCTAACAAGCTAGAAAAGGTCCTCATACTGAGCTAAAGCCAGAGCCATATAGCCCTCACAGTTGTACTGTAAATCCCGGATATTCGTCCACAGATGAGTCCTTATGGAGAGAAACTAGAGCATCAAGAAAAATAGCATCATGCTCTCGTCCTCTTTAAACAGTAATCAAAATATCATCTTTTAGTGTTGTTGTATATTACATTAATCATATTACAAGATCATAGTTTATGCTCAGCGCTAGCAAAACTACTCAATGCAATATCATGGGTGCCAAGGTAATGGATCAAGACTAAGTCATCCTAAACAAGGGAATACATGCATAATGAATTTAATTATTTATTGTAAATAGGACAATAAGGATAATCCCATGCTATACTTGCCTTAGAACTTGCTTTATGCCAAAAGCAACTTGCTCTGAAAAGCCTCAACTTAATCTTTCATTGCAACTTTTGACACTCACCTTCTGGTCTTCACCTTCGTATCTTCGAAGCTCACGGATAGTCTTTCTTCTACTCGTAAATCATAGCAACCCAGCACACTAACATGCATACAAGCAAACAAATAGGTACAACTAAGAACAATACACCACACAAGAGAAAACAACGTACTAAAAGAGAGCTACCGGCTACGGTCACGAGAATACAAGAAACATCGATAACGGAACTATTGTTAAAAAGAAAAAGACTATCGGAATATTTATATTATAAAAAGAAACCACTACATGCTTGATTTATTTTAGCTAACAAGATCATAAAAAAGTAATTAGTTTAGATTAAATAAATCATATTTGGACTCAACACCGAGTTGAAACTAACCAAAGTTTATATATTTTATAAATATTCCCACATAATATTTTATTAAGCAAGTTATGCTTTTATATTTGCAAAAGAAATAATTTTGTGAGAGCATCCTAACGCACGTCAAAGTGCTAGACTAAGCAATTTACAAATTAAAAATATGTTTATGTTAGTAGCTAATTATTTTAACATTTATTTACATATACAAAATTAAAATGTACCTCCATGTTGTTTCTAGATTGAAAATTGGTTACGTACCCATTAATCGAATTAATATTTAACAATGAACATAAGAAGTGATGTAGCGGCTATCGGGAGTTTTATGTATTATAATAGAAAAGAAAATGCTACATGCTTAATTCATTTTAATTGAGCAAACCATGTCAAAGTTATTAATATTAGATTGGTCAAAACACAATTTAATTCAAAAGTCGGGTTGAAGCTACTCATATTTTATTTATAATATGTAATGTCATAAAATTTAATCAAGTTAAACTTTAACCTTGCATAAAAGACATGTGAGAGCACCTAAACAAGTTTATCCTATGCAACGGGTTTGAACTAAGCAAATTATAATTTAGGAACATGTTTATACTAGCAATTAATCATATTAATGTTTATGTATAAAATATCAGAGTATAAAACATATATTGATTTTAATTATAAAACTAGTTGCACATATATTAATTAATATTTAACTTACAAAATTTAGAGATGTGAGACATGTTAAAAGTTCCTACTAACATGTAACTTATAGTCGGCACAGCTGTACCACAACTAAAACGGAACTAAACTTAGATCGCTTCTAGTTGGAAAGCTATTAAATAAATATTAATCAAATTAACATTCAAGTTAATAAATTCGTGGTCAAGTGTCATGAAAAACATCAATACTAGCTAAATTATAATCATAAACACACATGTTAACATGAATTAAATTAATATTTATTTATGAAACCGTGGGTATATAGTCTAAATTGCTTTTAATTATAAAGCTAGTACAAACATATTAATCAATATAATATTTAGCGATATATAGAAAAACATATGACATGAAAAACATCAACACTACAGCATAGAACACGACGACGTGAATCTAACACAGCTAGAACAGATCGAATCGGAATTAAAACGGTGAAACGGTAAATGATTAACGATCGATGGCAATTCTGTAAATAAGAGCATCTTCTACCTTGGTCTTCTCCAACTTCACGAACGTGGTCATGGCAGTCATGCTACTGCTGCTCGTGCGTAGGGAGAGGGAGGGCCTCGGCCCTGGTCTAGCCGGCCAGCGGCGGCGCGCGGCCGCGCGGCGATGCTAGGCTTTGGCGGGGCGGAGCTGGGGGAAGGCCGGCGGTCCCGCACGTGCACAGCACGGCTGTCGGCGGCCAGCTGCTCCTGCGTGCAGGCCCGCTTGCGAACGGTACGGGATGAGCGGTGCGGAACCGTGGGATGGGACGGCGGCGGAGGACGGGGCCGCGTTGGGTGGCGGCGCTCGACGCCGGGACGACCGGGAACGAAGATGAGGGCCGGCCATGGATGAACCTCGCCGGACAAAGGAAAATAGATTGGGGAACCGCCAAACGGGCACGGATTCGTAAAACGAAAAGCGTGCCGGTGTAGAGAAGATCGAGACGAACCTCGCAACGGTGACGGTTTGCTCGGAGCCTGCCGGAGATGGCCGAAAACCGTTGCCAAACATTCGCCGGAACGCAAGCTGTACGTGACGAACTTCGGCGAGATATGGAGGGAGCTACGAGCGGCGGCTCGCGATAAGGGTTGTACTTCTGAATTCAGGGCGTCGAGGGCTACGCCGACATATATATAGTTGTAGGGTTTGGAAACTTTTAGAAACACGAGATATTTTTTTATTTTTAGAATTAATTGATTTCGGGATTAAAATAATTACAGAATATCCAGAATTTCCTTTTAAGCCACGAAAAATAGCCCGGAGCTCAGAAAAACCATCAGAAAAATCCTGGAGACTCTTGGAGAGATAAGGAACTCAACTAAATATGTTTGAGCTCATGAAAAGATGGATGAAGAGATCAAGGAAAAAGAGTAAGCTCACGATTGAAATTTTAAATCCAGAAAATGCCAAAAAGTTTTTCGATAAGAAGTAAACGTTGTCCTATGGTATTTTAAAAATAAAAGCACTCACCAACACCAAAGACAAGCATCACACAAACACCACATTATCAAATTAATATGAAAAAGTTTAAAACCACAATTTTCTATATTTAAATTAGCAACAACTTAACTTATCTAATAAATTTATTCAAATATTGAAATCATTTATTTTATTTAGTGTTTTCTAAGCGTAACCTAAAATTAAAAATTTTGGGGTGTGACAGCCACCATAAATATCCCCCATACATCCATACACATGCACAACTTGATTTGATTATATGACTTAACTCTCTTTGAATCTAAGGTTTGACTTTATAACATATGTGTTGCAAGTATGCTCTTTCTTGCTATCTCCTTATGAACTCCACTATAAGCTTTAGTTGTTGGAAAAGAAAGACATAATATCATTATTGCCTTGGTGAGGATCCAAAAATACCAAATATATTGAGAGATCTAGGAGTGTCATACAATAGAAGCTCTGAGTTTTATTTTGAAAACTTATAAAAACTCCAGAATAATGGTTGAACAAAGAACTTGAGATATAGTGCTTGACTTGATTGTTCTATCTTTCAATTGCTCAAGACCCAAGTGAAGGCTAAGAAGCACTATGATTCAAGGGTAAAATGGGTAAGTTTAAAAGTCAGATCGGTTTTATTCTAATTCAGAGGAGAATTTTTGTTTGAATGCATGCGTACTTTTGAGGCGTGAAAACATTGAAGCAACTCCTGATCCAAGTTTGTTGAGTTTAGCTTTGCTAAGGGACTAGCAAAGGTTAAGCTTGGGGGAGCTTGCTGATGGTAGTTATCTACCATATTAAACCATCAACATAACATGAGAAAGGGTATATATGAGAGAATCAACAAAGGTTTAGGGTTTAAACTAACAAATTCTACAAGTTTTAGTGAATCTATGATTTCTGCAGGTTATATCCAGAAAACCATCATGGGAGACCAACATGTCAGAAGAAATACTGCAGTTCCACCATGAAACCAACGTGGGAAGGTTCTAGAGGACTCCAGGAGGCTCTCCACCGAAGGGGAGATCAGACACTGACATGTGGGGCGAGCCAGCCCCACAAGCAGGCCGCCCGGTATCTGGCAGTGGCCTCGGCCTGTTAGCTTCTGGAATGTTCCTCCACCGCCTCCCTAGATTGCATCTATGTCGTTCCTTAAGTCGATTTGATCTAAGGGCTCACGTTAGACCCTTTTGGCTATATAAGGAGACCCCAGCCCCCCTCCCTGAGGCATAAGTCATTTGAGAAGATATAAACCCTAATCATCCTCAGAGTTCCTCTAGTTTATAGGGCATAGCTAGTTAGGCTAGGCCTAGAGGGAGGCAAGCAGGCTTCGCTTGGATTCCTAACATTGTTAAGAGCTTAGTTTGGTATAATTCTTGTACCCCTCTCGTCTTTGTATCTCCATTATTTTTATATGTTTTGGTACCATTGTATGACATTTATACTCATATTCATCTTATTCATGTTCTTGGTTGTAATGTTCAGCGTCTACTTTGATTATATACTTAGTATAGTTAGTTTATCATTGTGTTTATGCATAAGTTCATATAGCATTCACCCTAATAAGGTACCATGGGTGGGTGGTAGAGATCATGTAAGCATGGTGCTTATATGCTATTTACCTATGAATACACTCTATATTTTTGGTCATGTGGTAGATCACGGATGTGACACTCCCGTTGAGTCCTTTGTAGTCCACTCCCCAAATATAGGTCATAGAAGTCGGGCCCGGTTATGAAGGAAGGGAGAGGTTTTTGTACTCAAACTTCCCTCAGTAGTGCCCCTTATGTGTAGATATAATGATGATATTAGCCATGATTACTAGGTGTAATTGCACTAATCAACGTATGCTTTGACTTATAGTTAAGCATGACTTAGGAATTTTTCCTCTAATATTTTAACTTGACCATACTAATGCCATAGATTGGAGTGCTCTAAGTGATTTATCATTAATGAATACTTATCATATACATGTTTTATCTAATGACTTACCCCTGTTGTGAGTAGGATCGTGGTTATGGTTTACTTCTCCATTAATAGTATAAGTTATCGATATATGTTCATGCCAGACCTTCCCTGTGGTAAAATATAAATAATGATACCTAGAATACTCCCAGGTGAAGTGCTACAATGGTATATTATCTGTGCGCTTGCAGATTCCTTATTGTTTATATAATCTTTTCTCATTACAAGTGTCATGTTAATAAATACCAACACCCACCATGTTGCTTGTGCAGTTCTCAGCCTACTGAAGATGGTGGCTAACCATCAGTGGGCTCGGTGATTTTGTACAGTATTCTCATCTTATGCTTTTATCAGAGGATGTCACTTATGCTAGCAATGTATTTGGAACTCATTATTGTAATCATTTGAAAGCTATGTCGTTTTCATTAATCTGTTTTGAAACTCAAATTTGTACTATTACTTGTGAACTCTTTTGTAATATTATTTCCGCTACAACTCCATGTATGTGGTGTGTATTTGCTTAATCTATTACGGTCTTGGTTGTGAAGTTGATTTATCGAGGTCCTTCGTGACACTCGGTGGACTACCGGGTTTATATAAGTCAGAGTATGTGCGCATCAACGTGTTAAACGAGAACAGTCATACTTGAACTTGTATAAATTGGGTGGTTCTATCACAGCTGGCATCAGAGTAAGATTAAGCATAGTGCTGTCATGTACATAGTTTTAAAAACAAAGTTTTGGTTTTAAAAGCCTATTTGGACTAAAACTTTAGCTACAGGCAAATTTGTCAAAACTAGTTTGCAAAACTATGCTAGCGACAACCTCCAATTAAGCCCAATTAAGGACTACTAGGTGGCTTTAAGTTGACTTTGGGGGTTTTAAATTCGGCAATTTAATTTTTGCAATGTCACATCTATGCTCAAGTAAGAAGGTAAGATGATGAGTGGCATGAACACAAGATGTGAGCGTGTGGTTAGGGAGAGCCAGCTTTTCATATGACTGTATATGCATGCTTGCATGTGTGTATGGTGCGTATTTAATTGTGGGTAGCGAATTTAATGATCGGGTAGCTTTGATACAAAAGTATATATATGGAAGTATTTAGTTACTTCTTTCAAATATATTGTTGCTCTTGATCATTCAACCTAGAGACCAGACTTTTATTTCTGCTTATATATCATGTTGGGTTGGGCTGAAATGAAATCTTTTGCAGGTATGCTAACCACGAATGCGTAGGTTGAATGTAGCTAATGACTAGATATATATCGAGAGAGTACGTGTTATGCCACCAATATAGAACATGATTGCCACCTTGGGCTAGCAATGTGGTAAGGATGAATAGGACGAAGTATGCATCATCATGATTGTTGCCTTATGCATAACTATGCTCCTCTCACCTTTATTCTAATAATAAGTAACTTGCGATTGATGTGATGTTACTATCTTCCCTTTGTGAAGCTAGACAAAAATGCATTGTTCCATGCTGCTTGAATAGCTGTGCTTGGAAATCGGGTGTGATTAGCTTTGCCTTGTATGTTTGCTTCCAAAGGAATTAGATGACAAGTTAGTAGTTAGCAGAAGCTTCAATCGTCTGAAAACCAAAACTTGTAGTGATACCTTGTTAGAAGCCTGCACATGTTTTCTCTTAATATAATGTCAGTTTTTTCCTTTCAAGTTATCTTCACATTAGTTCTTTAGATGTATATATGGTTGCTTGCTTTCTAGGTATTACCATGATTTGCGTAACCTCTTACCCTCGGTGAATGCCTAAGTTGTTATCAAGTCTTGTAATTGTGCTCATCTCATAGTTGCCTTTAAGTAGACCTCCTTACTTAAAGGACATGAACCTAAGCATGTATTTGCTAACCTTGCACCGCTGAGTTCTCTCGAATGCTAACTCTGCCTATGGTATGTTCGTGTGCTTGTTGGTGAAGCCATGCCCACAACCCTTTGAACCCCTTTGCTACCTATCTTAAAAATCATTTTGTCCCTACAGACTTGATCATATCCACATGCTTAGTAGCACGTCCCGCATCATAATCCTTGTACTTAGAACCGATGTGTTATGTTGCTGCAGAGGAGTGCTTGTTATGCATGAGCTTCGTGCTTAGAATAGTTGCTTAAGCTCATTTGTTTGCATTTCTCAAGTGCTTGCTTAAAACTATGATGTATGTGTGGATGCTTATTATCTAGGTAGTGCCATAGTTGTCACCCCTTTTGTCATCAGTGAGCATACGAGTGTCGAATAGCTTTATCCTAGAACAACACCCAAGTTATGATAATCTCATGGAGGTCATCTCCAATTAGGTTCTCTCTCTTAGAAGACTGAGCCTATAAAAGTGGTTGCTAGCCCTTGAATGTTGTGCTACAAAAATCTATATCCATGCTTTTTGCTTGACTATGAGCACAAACTTAGTTCCTTTAAATGTTGCACATGTCGTGGACATTTTGTACCCTTTTGTGAAGACCCTTGTTTGATCGACCAACCAAGTCCTCGCTAACGCTAGCCTTTGGCCATGGTTTGTTCTTTGTCCATTTTGGAGACCATGCCCAAATCCATATTGGACCTCCTAGTTGTCCTTGAAGTTCGCTTAATTCATCTCCAACCTTCCCAAGCCTCTAAATGTTTATCAGTCATGATCTCATGTTCCTGCCCAATAAGACCAAATCTCATGTTAATCTTTTATCTAGTAATCACCTTGATGGACACAAGGTGTACGTGGAACTAAAGAAGAGTCTCATGTTTGGTTGTATTCGACGGTTAATCTATGATCTCTTGTGCTGTGTTTTGATCTTCGAATCGCCTCCTTTATGACTCTTAACCTTGTGACTATTGATATCCCTCCTTCACATAGTGCTTGCTCCTATGCAACACAATTTGTGCCACATGAGATTTCTTGTAGGTTGTATGTTCGGTAATGGTGTCTTGGTTAGTGACTAACAGTGCCACGACAGAACCTAGGGCTTCCTTGTGGCCAGTCAACACATGGTTGTGTTGCTGGGTGCGTGCTGGTATCGAGGTTTCTAGTCATGATCCATTATGGAACTACACCGATGTGTCATCTCATCGTGAGCTTTTCCTTGGTTATCTCCCAGTCTTATCAAAAGATCCACATATCAGACCAAAAGTAGTCGAGCTTCCTCCTAAAGTTGTAAAGAGGATAACCTTTGAAGGACAGATCACTGACATAAACAATAACAGATTGCAAGAGGTGGTAGACAAGTGACTTTGCTTGACTGTCCCTATGATAACATCGGCCATCTAGCAAGCAACTTATGTCATCCTCATTGGATTAGAAAGGCATGATGATCATACAGCTGAAATCAACCATCTCTAGTGTGACCCCTTGTTTGCTGACTTCGATGGTGACCACCTGTTGATGCATCGACTGCAATTATTGTTGTTAAGAGTGAAAATTTGGAACTTTTTAGTGTTGAGAGATAACTGATTAGTTACCAGTAGGAAGGCTAATCTCTAGCTAGGTAACGACTCCTTGGTAGCTACGAAGGCTATGTCTCATAGAGCAATGTTAAGCAAAGACAGTCAATGCTGCAAGTTTTGCTTTCTTCTCCAAACCCTGTGCTATCAAGTGAATTCTAGCTGGACAATCACACAGATAGTACAAGATGCTGTATTAGCTAGGTAAAGAGCTAGAGAAAGCACGCCCTTAGTTAAGGACAACATCACTATGCATCTAGGTGCTGCAAAAGACTATGTTCAGGACTCTATTGGATGAAGTGCTAAAGGAGAGTTCAAAACTGGCCCCTTATCTTTATAGGACTGCCCCTCCATGTGGAGTATACAATTTGGCCCTACAAAAATAGCCACAAGTCTAGTACTAATGCATTGTCGAGTTGGTGTCTAAATCAACAGTTGAAGTTGTTCCCTGAGAAGCATGTAAGGAAAATCGTAGCCTCTATCCTCAGTGAGAAAGCTACCACTGCTATAAGAAGAGTTAGAGGACTCTTGGATCTATATGCCTACCAAAAGTCATGCACAGTGGAGCAGTATTTTGTGAGATATGAATAGAAAACCAAGGTGTACAGAATCTACGATTCTCTGATGACTGCCCTCATCCTTCATATTAGCACATTGTGTTGTAATTGATGCCAAGATTAGCAACATGGTCAATGTTTTGTCATTAGATAATCCTTAGATGCCCTAGAAAAGATTCCTTGCACCCCTTTGTGCCTTGCTTGTGCCCTCTTGTATCAACAATGTTTGAGCAGTCAAGGTGTTCTACAAGTCAATTTATGCCATTGCGAGTCGAAAACAGTTAGAAATGGTGTCAAACAATGGATTTTAGATTATGATTATGAGTGGTTGATGGACATTAGAAAGGAAACCTTAATGTTAAAAGTAGTCCAACAAATATAGTTTTGCTACAGTGCAAGCCAACCCAACATACTGTGCAACTGCACCATGAAGAAAGATTGTACTCCACATGCTTGGTAGTGTACCATTTCTCTAGTTCGATAAATACTTACAACTTTTGTTGTCCTCCAGGCCTCGATATCAACCTCCTTCAGCAATGAGTGCCGATGCTGACATGTCCATGTGTTTTTACCCAAGAGGTTGCATCAGATTCAACCAAGATAACTGTTACTGTTTGGATACGAAGATCCCCTTAAATAATGATCATCGAAAATGCTGAGCCGATAGAGTCAGCTATCACATTCATTGCTCACTCAATAGACTCAGATAATCCAGTTGTTGTTATCAGAGAAAGAGAACTACACACATGGAACATCATGTAGTTTTCCCTCAGTTGGCATTTGAGTGATTTGGACAGTTATGACCGGCATAGACATTGTCTGTTGGTTAGTCGGTTTCCCACAATCTTAGAGGATGTTCACCCATCTATGATCTCATCCCTTGTGGAAAGTTGTACTCAAGCTACTTTGGTAGAGGACTGTTTTTCAAATTTTGCGAACGAACATAGAACCGTTGTAGCGAGTAACCTTCAGAAGCTTGCGGTCTAGTGCAAAGTTCATATGGCCTATGCTATATCCACTAGAGAAATAGGTGTTGCGAGTAGTTAGTTTATGCTCCGTAGCACTCTCCATATACCGAGAACGAAGTACTGTGCTGTCTTGGATTCCTCCCAAAGTAACCGTACTTCATGGAAGTCAATGAAGGAAATTCTTTAGACAAAAATTTACTACAAAGAATGAGTATCAGAAAATTGTCTTGACCAGATTAGCCTCTCTGATGCTCGGAGCTAAGTAGCCTCATGATATCGCTGATGTTGGAAAATGGAAGACATGCTTCTCTTCCCTTAAAAGTCTTTCGCACCGAATCTCGGGGTGAGATTTCCATAATGGGGAGGGCTATAACACCCTAGGTGTTTGTCATCAGTTAAGTAGTGGGTTTGAGCTCAAACATGATAGGTTAAGTGGTGATGAAGATGTCAAGGTCAAATCTATGAAAACGAGCCCAACTTGAACTTGGACAACATACCTTTACTTGCATGTTGACCCTTCTCCAAATGTATGTCTACATAATGTTGAAGGTGCCCCTTTCATGTGCCTCACATCAATTTCCACCAACATCGATGATTGGAAAAGTTTCGTGAAGTTTGGAATCAAGAAGTCACATGAAATGATAACTTATGTCCTTACTTGAATTGCTTTATTAAGTGAATGAGAACATATGTCATCAGACAAACCTTGCAACCTTGCTCAAACCACTTCAAATTAGTCCTACAACAAAAGTCATGAAGGGTTTATGTTGATCAAGTGTCAAGAAAATGCTCCTAAGTGTGGGAATAGCTAGAATTGTCTTTTTCATGATAGGGTTTTGACCTATGTTGACCAACTGTTCGGAGTGCTTGCATGGAGTTGGACCTTAAATAAAAGTTACAGTTCGGCTTAAGTAGAACAAACTTTGTTTAAGGGTCAAGAGCTAGTTTATTCTCTAACTTAGTATATCAAAGCCTCCAAAAGTGAATGCAGTGCTGTTTCTGGAGCTCAAAATTGGGCTAAGTCCCTAATGGACTGAAACTAAATTTTCAGTTTCAAGGTACCCCACTTTGGAGCCTTGCATCTCTCCAACCAGGCTGAATCAGACTTTGATCCTTTAAGCAAAGTTGGAGACCTCGTGTAGCTCTACAACTTTGGTTACTACAAATTGTGCTAACACTAAACGGATTAGAAGTTACAGAGGGAGGAAGTTTGGAGTTTTGGTCAGCTTGGACTGAAACTCAGAATTTCAATTTTGGGTACCCTCCTTTGGAGCTCCATATCTTCCAATCTAGGCTGAGTTAGCTCTGGATCCTTAAAGCAATAATGTTCACCTCATAAATATCTACAACTTTGCCTCTTGCACCCTGATCAAAAGCCAGCCGAATATGAAGATAATGAGGGAAGAAAAGGGGGTTTTAGTTGTATATTTGAGGTGGTATTAGATTTTTGAATCTTCAGGAGCAAGTTCGTGGCCGACCGGTCTCAGGCGCCGCGTGCCACGTGGCCCTCTGGTGCGCCCGCTGCTCGCCACCTCGCACCCATGCTCGAGTAAAACGGAGACCTAGCTCCCTCAAGCTCTCCCTCTGGCTCACTCTCTGCACTCCCTCTCGCTCTCGACACTCGACACCGTGGACAACAAGCAGAGCTGTTGCACCACGGCTTGCTTCCCTCATTGGAGCCCCCTCTGTTTCTCCCTTGCACCATGGTGCCTTCGCCGTCGTGCGCCATAGCTGGCACACCGTTCCTGCTCGCCTGAAGCAGCCAGCCGCCATGGAGGATTGTTGAATGTGATTGCTAGCTAGTTGGTAGCATGTATGTCAAGAACATGTTAGTTGTAGCAACTAAATAATAGATGATGGTAGTATGCCTCTGCTGTTTGGGCTGCATGTGCAGTGTTGGTTGTGCAAGTATTTTCATAATGCAAATGATGTTTCTGTGGATAAGGTGAATACCAAAGTTGTAGATAATTATATTATCTTGCTTGTCCTAAAGTCTCATGATTCTAGGACTAATGGTTTGGGAGTTATGAAATTATCAATTGCTCTATTATGTTTTGCATGTAATCGGTACAGTTCTGAATGATGATGCTTTTTAGCTTAGTTAACCTTGGAAATATGTCTTGGTGATCATAGAATAGTTTTACTACTTTTCATAAGCTTTCCAAATTGTTAAACATCACAACTTTTGATGCTCTAAATCTCCAGTTATGAGCTTGTGAAGTGGAATGACAGATTCTGTCCCAATCTGGATAGAGATGTCTTCTTTGTGATGTTTGACCTGGTTAGCTTTGGAATTAGCTTTTGGTATTTATAACAAAGTTGTGCATAGTTTACTAAGATTTCTAAAAAGTCTAGAACCACCTTTGTGTGAAAGCTATAATTCAAGTTATTGCTGTCTGAAGTTGCATGTCAGATTCTGTCCATGTTTTGGACAGAATTATTGCTTTGTGTGTTTAAGGCTAGATAACTGTTGAATCACCTAAATATGATGATAACAAAGTTGTAGACAATTCCATTAGCTTTCAGGAAAGTCTAAGATCACCTTAGTTGAATGCTTAGAACTCTAGTTATGGTTGAAACAAGTAACTGTTGTGCTGCAGTCTAGATTTCTGTACATGTGCTAGGTGATTGCTTTAGCTTGCTCTTGTTTTGGCTAAACATGTTTGGTTAGTTCGTGATCGAAGCATGTGTGTAATATCTGAGTTTAAATTCACTTGTGTGCCATGCCTTATATGCTTGCTATCTCTTTATAATAGGTTGTATGATGTTTTGTCGGATAACTCTAGGTGCTTATGTCTTGCATAATCTTGTGCTTGTTTTGAATGCTCTTATGTGATGCATCTCTTATTACCATTCTTCATATTCATGCACCTGCATCTCACATCTCATCTAGGTACGCTAGATGAACCATGTGAAGGACGTGATGTTGGAGCCAAACCCGAAGACGGTGTATGGTGGAGCTATCCCGAAGATGAAAGGACTAAGCAAATGCTAGGACGGGAGATACTCGCCAAGCAAGTGTCATCTAACAAACAGTGACCTAGTGTTAGATCCTAGGCAAACCCCGGAGCATTCTAAGCCTCATATGTTTTTATAAATATCAAATTAAGTATATATGTTTGATGCATTAAGTTGTAGGAGTTGGATGAAAACACTTGACACATATATCTTCCTTGTCCAGATATATATATACCTTGAACCCTATGTAGGTCCAAGATCGAATATATATGCTTAGCCATGCTTAGTCGGTAGAAGTCGGGTGATTTCCTATCACCTGCGAGATATAGGTGAATATCTGGTCATGGTTGGCTATATTTGCTATCGTGGAAATAACCATGTGTTGAGGTATAATTGGAGACCGGGCGGGATTGCGATAGAGAAGGCATGGAGGTCCTGGGTGCGTTTCTATCCCCGTCTATGTTGGTTAAGGACTGATGAACTATACATCTTCATGTCATATTGAACGCATGCCTAGCACTTAGCTGGCCGGATAAGTCGTTCCAACCATGAAGCCGAGTAGCTCAACTCAGGGCGAGGCATGTTAAGTGAAAGTGCACACTCTGGAGGAAGTAAGGATGTGCGAAGAGCCAATGGTGTGAGTCCAAGGGTAGGTTGGGCCTGATCTTCCTGGTAGATTGGTAGAATCTTTGAGGGTACGGCGCTGATCGGGCCCGTGAAGTTGGTTCATGAGTTGTACCAAAGGTGATCTATGGTAACAGTTGTCTGGTTGCCTAGGTTGGTGTTAGGAATAAATCCCCAGCTGGTTGGAATCAATTTGAGTCGTCGTCTCTCCTAGATAGTAAGAACTTGACTGAGCAGCAACAATGTAGCATTAATTGATGGAACTTGATGGTTATGATGATGCTCAAATTATTACACCGGATATGGTTACTAATGCTTGTTAGATTAATCAAGTGATTGCCCTAGTACAGGTGCTAATCTAGAGATGCTTAACTGAATAGGTATTTAATTTGATGCTAAAGATATTAAATATCCAAGTTATGTTACTTATGCTTTTATGCAAAATATTGTCAAGCTAACTCCACCGATAAAGACTTGCTTCCTCCTTGGTGTCATATTATTTTTGGTTTATGATGGGTAAGTCTAGCTGAGTACCCCTCGTACTCAGGGTTTATCCCACCATGTTGCAGGTGTAGTTCTCGGCCTACTAAAGATGGTTGCTAACCGCTGATGGGCTTGGTGATTCTGTATAGTATTTTCATCTTATGCTTTTGTCAGAGGATGTCACTTATGCTAGCAATGTATTTGGAACTCATATTATTGTAATCATTTGAAAACTATGTTGTTTACACTAATCAGTTTTGAAACCCAAATTTGTACTATTACTTGTGAACTCTTTTGTAATATTATTTCTACTGTAACTCCATGTATGTGATGTTTATTTGCTTAATCTATTATGGTCTTGGTTGTGAAGTTAATTTACTGAGGTCCTTTGTGACACTCGGCGGACTATCGGGTTTATATAAGTGAGAGTATGTGCGCGTCAACCTATTAAATGGGGACAATCGTACTTGAACTTGTATAAATTGGGTGGTTCTATCACAATCTGCCCCCCGTCATCGTCGTTGGAGATAGCCGGAAGTGGGGTTCGGCTCTCCAGTGGTGTCGTCGCCGAGCTGCCCTCCTCGTCCCATCACAGCATCACACAAAAGCGAGGATGAGCAGTGACAACCTTCGGTGACTCTTCCATTGGGCGCCTCATTGCCAGATCCGCCATTGGATGAGATGTGAAAGATAGGGTGTCAAGGCAGAGCATCGGACAAAGAAGATAGAATGAGAAGATAGGTAAGTGTCACGAGTTTGAGAGAAAAGGAATTGTGTACTTGCTTCCCTGCCTTAGCCTTCGCTTTTATAGAAGGATGGGCGAGATAGACGCCCATTGTAGTTCCCTTCGATTGCACTAAGCGAGAGTAGGAGTTAAGGCAGGCCACGTCTCACACGATCTTAGTGGAGCACGCTTCTCCCGATGGAAGTAATGGTAATGGAACGATGTTGGAAGTTGGACGGAGAAAATTGACTCGACACATGGCTTGGCCCCTCTAGCGCTAACCACGATCTTAGGAGGGACAAAGTGATGAACTGCTAGCCTATTTTATTCTTACTGACTACTTTGAATTATCTTTTGTAATGGTAGAGGTGGGTAATTTACATGTAGAATTAGGGGGTTCACATAGTTTACATACACGGTTTATGCGGTTCACATGGTTTACACCGTTGGGCCCTCTAATTAGTAATCGTAAGATAGTAAGATAAAAGATTTTTTTCATTTTGAATTTTTTCGCATTTTCATACATGGTTTACGTGATTCACATAGAGGATGATGATTGACTTCCCTGAGATATTCGAGATCCCCATGCCACGGAACCTTCAAGAACAGAGCGATCATAAAATCCCAAGAGGGTTTTTTGGAACTCACCTTACTCCGCTCCGATCCCCCTCCCCAGTGCTCCACTCTATCATGACGTCACTCCCCGACCTGAGGATCCATCTTTTGCAGTCACCGCACGTGTCCTTGTTCCATGGAGAAGCTCCTACCGGATGTGGCTATTCAGATTGCTAGCCGTGTCACTGCGGCTGCAGCGGATCCCATGGAAGATCTTGGCAGCCTGTGGGCAACCTATTTGAGATGCTAGGGTGTGCGGCGATGCCATAGTGGGACGAAGCATACCATTGCGGCGGGTGCTGCTGCGTGGGATACACCTTGGGACCTAGAACCGATTCTACGACCATGAGTACCACGCCAAGCTTATCGCTAGACTTGCTAGCGTCAGCAACCCGGAGGCCTGCTTCTACACTGGGATGCACACCGTCTTCGTGGAAGACCACAACACACTCATGTCGTGGCTCGACATGGTTCAGCGCTCTGCCACGGCAGGCCATGATGTTGCTACATTTGTTCTCTCCCTTGTGCTCCACATGTCTAATAGTGCCAGCAACGACAACATTGCTTGGCAGTGGTTGAGGAAGGTCGAAGGTGATGAAGTGGTCCTAGCGGTGAATGTGACGTGGAAGAACGAGATATGCACACGGTGCCTCCAATAGGCCATGTTTGTGTTGTAGCACTTGGCTAGGTGGCCGGTGCCGGGTGAGTCTAGTCCTCTGCCTCCTCTGGCCATGCCGGTGCATCGCTAGGATCGACATCAGTGCAGAGGCAGAGGCTACGGTGTCTGTTGGCATTTCTTAGCACCACTACTAAAAATAGAATTACTCCTACTAATAGCAATGGCTCCAGAAATGATATGGTAATTATTAACTTGTTAATGTTACAGTAGCCACCTATCAATTAACCTTCATCTCTAATATTAAACTAGGTTGTCATCCCTAGTGAGGAACTTAGAAATGTTTGTTGGTTCTATCTAGCATTACTACAAGAATAACACTAAACAAGAATCTATTATTTCATGTGACTAAAAAGAATATAAAGATAAGAATGAAAACAATTCTACAAGCGGACAGATAACTATACCATTGTAGCATTTTACCTAGAGTATTACCAAGTTGTCAATTTATAATTCTACCACTGGAAAGGTATGACTATGAATACAATAGTATTGATAATACATGAATATGCATGAGAGAATGAACCAATATCATATACTCTACTAAAAACAGAGATAAGTCACAAGATAATAAATAAAGATATATAAATGATAAGTACTTGATCAATCATCATGATAAATAAATAGTAACTCAGAGCACTCTAGTTAAGCAATATGTTAAGTCCAATTAGAATATTAGAAAGATAATTCCTAAGTAGTCTTACTAACATGTCAAATGCTTAGTCTAATTAATTATATCTAGTGATCATAGCCAAATTATGCTACATAAGGAACATCAACTTAGGAAAGTTGGAAACAGAGTCCTCCTCTCCTTCTAGACTGGGTTCTACCAACACCAATATATACGAGGGATGGATCGCAAAGGACTCAACGCAGTTGTCACCTACGCGATCTACCACACGTCCCGGTATATCAGGGCATCCATAGATAAACAAATATCCAAGCACCACGCTGACATAATGTCTATCACTCACCCATGGTCCTATTGGGTGAGCGCTTGTCACACCCAAAATTTCCTATTTTGGGTTGTGCATGAAAACACTAAATAAAATAAATGATTTCAATATCTAAATAAATTTATTAGATAAGTTAAGTTGCTGCTAATTTAAATATAGAAAATTGTGGTTTTAAACTTTTTCATATTAATTTGATAATGTGGTGTTTGTTTGATGCTTGTCTTTGGTGTTGGTGAGTGCTATTATTTTTTTAAATACCATAGGACGACGTTTACTTCTCATCGAAAAACTTTTTGGTATTTTCTGGATTTAAAATTTCAATTTCTATGAGCTTAATTTTTTTTCCTTGATCTCTTCATCAATCTTTTCATGAGCTCCAAATACTTTATTTTGGTTCGTCTCATTCTAAAATATCTCTGAGAATTTTCCCTGAATTTTCGGAGCCTTCGGAGTATTTTTCGTGGCTTAAAATTCAATTCTGGACTTTTCTAGAATTATTTTATCCATGAAATTAATTAATTCCGAAAATAATAAAATATCTCAGATTTCCTCTTGCCCAAAGGCCCATGTATTTATTTGCTAATGGACTTTAATAATCAATTAGGCCTATTAGTAAAGGTGGAGGGTGCAACATCAATTAGTACTATATTGCTAGTCGATGTAGATGTGAGGAGTTCTCCGCCCTATATATATGAACCAACCCCTTGGGCTAAGCACACCAAAACTACCATAAGAGGAGCCCCTAGTTTGGGAAATCTCTCGTGTAGTAAATTAAATATTTCTCCTCCTTCTCGTGTCGTCCCTAGGCCGAGGACCTTCAGATGGATGGAGGTGCACGTACGCCAATCGCGATCAGGACCACTGCCGCCGAGTTCAACCCGGTGGCGCCTGCACGAGAATCTGCTTCTGTGGGTTTGGCTTTGAGCTATGGCCAGTCAAGAAGACCAGACGTGAGTTCAATTTATAGAACCATGCATGGAAGCCAATTCGCACGTATGCATGTACCATACATGTAAGACGATTAATCAACTACCAAGCAATCAAGAGCACATACGCATCTACAAGATCCAATCGGCTAGAGTCATACTGCATGCTAACAAGCAAGGTCTTGATCAGAAGCCGATGGCCATGTCTCTACCTCGCTCATCACTACATCTTTGAGGGTCATCTGGCGGAGGACCCGCAACGACGGCCGAGTGCTAGCATCTGTAGTCCCGCGGCGTAAAGGCCGTATCTAAGGTGCGCCACGCCATCGCCGACATCGCAGTCCGGCTCAGGATCATGGTCACGAGGACGCATGATCTACACAGTCCTATGCATTAGTTGGCTTGCATATACGGGAGTATATTATACATCTATACATATTCAACATGCATGGATGTCGCAAGCACAAACTCGCCCCGCGGCTTGTTGACAAGCTAAGTCCTATTCCATTAATTCTATTTTAGTATTGTATTGTATGTTTATGTCTCAGTGTATCTACATCATCCATCATGACTCATCGGCCCCTCGCCCCGTTCCTTGTGCGCCCCTGCGAGACTCCGTGGAGCAGCAGCACCGTCGCCGCCTCTGGCTGCTCAGCCTCGGCCATGGGCACCGAGCCAGCCCAGTCCCGCGCCGCCACGCTGCCCAGCTGGCCGGCCAGGCCTCTCCCTTTCCCTCCGACGTACGAGCAGCAGCAGCCCTTCATCTCCTACGTCCGTACAAGCACTAGGCAGTCCAAGGTAGAAGATGACATATTTACAGTTTTGTCATCCATCGTTTTTCCTCCGCTGTTTATTCGTTTTAACTCTGATTTGACCCGTTCAAGTTGCGTTAGATTCGTATTTACGAGCTCTACATGTTAGTTTTATTATATAGTAGGTTTGGAAAGTTTAATTTTCTAGTTTATATTAAAGTAATTATTTATCTATAGGAAATCTTAGAAAATTCATAACTTTCACGTTTTAAATCCGAATTTCATGATCTTTACGTCTGTATGATCGTAGTAACATGTAGAAGAGTTTTACAAACTTTTTATACTATTTTGCTACTGTTGGTGTACTATTTTAATTATGTCTCTTTGTTTGCTTCGTGTATGATTGCTCGGATGATTGTGTGTTGATGCTTGATGATCGAGTATAGACGGTGAGCAGTTTCTTGACGATCAGGAGTATTATTTTGAGCCAGATCAGCAGTATCATCAGGAAAGCTTTGATCAAGGCAAGTATAACATGGGACCATCCTTGTTACCTATTCACTGAAATTATCATACATATGCATGTGTCTTCCTTGACAACCAAAAAGATTATAACTTAGCTATTGATATCTTGTTTCCTTTATCACCTATGGGTTGTGTATTTGGGTAGCTATTGCTAGTGCTTAATTATGAACAATGATCTTGTAATTTGATTAATGGATTAAGCGACCAACCATGAAGATGATTTTACTACTGTTGAAAGGGGGCTAGAGCAAGGGGTTATATTGTTGCTCTAGTTACTCTCCGTAAGGACTTACCTGTAAGTGATAACCGGGATTGACAGTACAACTGTGAGGGCTATATGGCTCTGGCTCTAGTTGTTTAAGAGACCTTTTCTAGCTTGTTAGTGGTTACCTTAAATGGCGTAAGAATGGCTTGCCACGTTGGGTGTAGGACAGCCTCTAGTCTATGAGTATAGCCGAGAAGGAATTGTGCCATTTGAAAAGGGGGGTTCCTACATCTACCTGCCGAGTGAATCTAATGGCCCTAACTTGTTAGACGAACTTTTGAATAGCTTTATATGATTTTTGGTGTTTTGGGACTAGCTATCCCATGCATTTAGAAATTATGACTCACAGTGAAAGTGTAGACCTCTGCACAGAGTTTAATAAACTGGTATACTAGCCGTGCTCACGGATACGAGCGGCCTTGGGGATTCTTACAGAATAATTGATCACCAATGTTATACCATGTTTAATTATAGTTGTTACTATTATGCTCATGTTAATGCTATTCATTATCCTTATTACAAATGATCATTGGTTCATTAATGGGAATTGGAATACCTTGATGCTACTCAATTGCTAATTATATGATCATTAAAAGCTAAATGCAGTCAAATAGTGTCTAGCCTTTTTGTGCCTCATGAACCCTGTGTTATACTTGTTGAGTTCGACATGGACTCACTCTTGCTATTTCCACCACACCCTAGTGTGTAGTAAGATGTTGCTCAGAAGAAGGATAAAGAGGTAGTGGAGTTTCCAGAAGTCTTTTAGAAGTGTTTGGCATACGGAGCCACCAGTCAGCCGTCCCTAAGAAGAATGGAGCCTAAAGTTTAGTCACCGTTCCGCGATACTCTAATGTAAGTGTTAATATAGCTATGTATACGTTATATAATAACATTGTTTCTGATATTTTTTTCATTCTGACATATGTGTGGACTTCCTGGGCACACATATGATTAAGTCCACACATATGATTAGCCTGGTTTTGTTCTTTAGAAAACCGGGTGTGACAGAGTGGTATCAGAGTGGTGTTGACTGTAGGACGTATGCCAAGTAGCACCGGACGTATTCTAAAACTCATTTTGCTATAAAACTATTTTTTCATCCCCTGACTTATTGATTTTGACTATTTCCTCTTCCTTGTCCTATTGTATCTCCTCCTTGATAGCTTCCTTTGAGCTATTATTTCTTACTCCCTTGATTTTTGTTTTTATGTTGTTTTTACTAAAAGTTTTCTGATCTCACCTTTTTCAAAAGTTCGATGGCCTTTCATCATCCATAATCTTCCCTTAGGATGACCACCATTGTTGAAGAAGCACGTGTAGTGTCGATGATATGATGTGTGCTTGTTGTGCTTGATGTGTTGCTTGTGTGTTGTCCTTGTTATCATGTTTCAAAGGTGGCTCAAAGGTATAAGTCTTGAGGAGTAGCTCGATCCATGTTAAGTGGGGTAGTGTCATCTTCTATCCTACTTAATTTTTCAATCAATCCTAATTCTTATTATCTTTTCCCTATATCATCCTTGCTTACTCTTGGTTTCTATGCTTTCTCCTTTATCTTAACTCAATGGAGGATAAACACATAATGGACGCATCAATAGTAGCAAGCCTTCAAGAAAGAGATGTGTTCAATAGCATCGCCAGGTGGACCAAAAATCTTTGTTAAAGTGGGGTAGCAGTCGCTACAATCATCATTAATCTCAAGCGATGAGGTACAAAGAACTGAAGATCAAACCTTATCTTTCTTGTTATCTTTTGGCTATCTTCGATCCATATCTTATATCCCATCAACACAAATCAAAGAAGCATGAAGACTTGAAGATTAGTGTTATCTATCTCTCTAGTCTCTCTGAATCTCGTTTCTACCTTATCCTGTCTTTTCAGAATAGTCTTTCTTCCTTAGCTTATATCTCTATTTTTGGATGCCCAAAAATCATGGATAAATTCTGGACAATAGTAGACTTCAATATCTTTCTCTGACTGTAAGAACCACCCTGATAGCTATTATGGTTTGGGAGTTATGAAAATCACAAGGCGACGCATCAGTGCTGTCAGCAACCTAGAATAGTTTCTATTGTGCATAGTTTTCGACTACCTTAACTGCAGAATCTGGAGAAGTGTTCTATAAGAAAGTTGTAGTAAATTTGATAAGCTTTCCAACGGTATAAGCTACAACATCATCGGATTCGTAGAACTCAAGTTATAACTGGATTCCGCACTGCCATTTTTCTACTCGCGAGGAAGTGCAGGTTAGTTGTTCTTGCATATGCTCATGAATCTCTTTGAGGTGGTAGAAGGACATGATGGTAGTTATCACTCAGAAACAAATGTAATCTATCCATTGGTGTTCTCTAGTTGATCTCTTCTTAAGAGGGGTTGCCGAACTAAAGACGATACAAGATGGAGGTTTTATACATTCTATTTCGTCACCTAGAAGCATCAGCTATCTACATGATTGCAAAGTCACTATCGAGCGCAGGTATCCTTTCTCAGAGTGGTAACCTATTAGAACCATCTACAAGGATTGTAAGGGTCTAAAGGACACCTTTACAAAGTGGGTTTTGAGCTTGTGGCATCATCATCATTGGATAAGAGTTGATGAAGGAAAAGTGAAGACTTGCAGACCAACTTTATCTTTCTCCCTAGTCTCTCCAAATCTCGGGACGAGATTCCTATTAAGTGGGGTAGAATTGTCACACCCAAAATTTCCTATTTTGGGTTGTGCATGAAAAACACTAAATAAAATAAATGATTTCAATATCTAAATTAATTTATTAGATAAGTTAAGTTGCTGCTAATTTAAATATAGAAAATTGTGGTTTAAAACTTTTTCATATTAATTTGATAATGTGGTGTTTGTTTGATGCTTGTCTTTGGTGTTGGTGAGTGCTATTATTTTTTTAAATACCATAGGACGACGTTTACTTCTCATCGGAAAACTTTTTGGTATTTTTTGGATTTAAAATTTCAATTTCTGTGAGCTTAATTTTTTCCTTGATCTCTTCATCAATCTTTTCATGAGCTCCAAATACTTTATTTTGGTTCGTCTCATTCTAAAATATCTCTGAGAATTTTCCCTGAATTTTCGGAGCCTTCGGAGTATTTTTCGTGGCTTAAAATTCAATTCTGGACTTTTCTAGAATTATTTTATCCATGAAATTAATTAATTCCGAAAATAATAAAATATCTTAGATTTCCTCTTGCCCAAAGGCCCATGTATTTATTTGCTAATGGGCTTTAATAATCAATTAGGCCTATTAGTAAAGGTGGAGGGTGCAACATCAATTAGTACCATATTGCTAGTCGATGTAGATGTGAGGAGTTCTCCGCCCTATATATATGAACCAACCCCTTAGGCTAAGCACACCAAAACTACCATAAGAGGAGCCCCTAGTTTAGAAAATCTCTCGTATAGTAAATTAAATATTTCTCCTCCTTCTCGTGTCGTCCCTAGGCCGAGGTCCTTCAGATGGACGGAGGTGCACATACGCCAATCGCGATCAGGACTGCTGCCTCCGAGTTCAACCCGGTGGCGCCTGCACGGGAATCTGCTTCTGTGGGTTTGGCTTCGAGCTGTGGCCTGTCAAGAAGACCAGACATGAGTTCAATCTATAGAACCATGCATGGAAGCCAATTCGCACGTATGCATGTACCATACATGCAAGACGATTAATCAACTAGCAAGCAATCAAGAGCACATACGCATCTACAAGATCCAATCGGCTAGAGTCATACTGCATGCTAACAAGCAAGGTCTTGATCAGAAGCCGACGGCCACGTCTCTACCTCGCTCATCACTACGTCTCTGACGGGTCATCTGGCGGAGGACCCGCAACAACGGCCGAGCGCTAGCATGTGCAGTCCCGCGGCGCAAAGGTCGTATCTAAGGTGCGCCATGCCATCGCCGACATCGCAGTCCAGCTCAGGATCACGGTCACAAGGACACATGATCTACACAGTCCTATGCATTAGTTGGCTTGCATATACGGGAGTATATTATACATCTATACATATTCAACATGCATGGATGTCGCAAGCACAAACTCGCCCCGCGGCTTGTTGACAAGCTAAGTCCTGTTCCATTAATTCTATTTTAGTATTGTATTGTATGTTTATGTCTCGGTGTATCTACATCATCCATCACGACTCATCGGCCCCTCGCCCCGTTCCTTGTGCACCCCTGCGAGACTCCATGGAGCAGCAGCGCCATCGTCGCCTCTGGCTGCTCAGCCTCGGCCATGGGCACCGAGCCAGCCCAGTCCCGCGCCGTCGTGGTTGTCGTGGCCAGTGCCGCCACACTGCCTAGCTGGCTGGCCAGGCCTCTCCCTTTCCCTATGACGTACGAGCAGCAGCAGCCCTTCATCTCCTACGTCCATGAATAACCCTATAGGATCACCATATGTTACTCACATGGGGCTTTAGACTTTTATGGTGCAATGATGAAATAAATATTTTTGTTTTCTTTTTATATGCAAAGACAGATGAAAACATTATGAAATATTTTTATTTTCTTTTCTGACATAAATTGCTAAAGTGGAAATAATCTAAATGTAATGCTAGAGCAGAAAAGTAAATATGCTAATAGAAAAAATAATTCATGCATTGTAAATATGGATAATTATCATTATTACCTCATGGCAAGGGTACATAATTTAATAGTCCTCCGGACAGGACTAGGTAGGAGTAAGTACTTACTGTTTAGGTGCATCATCTGATCCTGAAGAAGAATCAGATGCTTGCTCTTCTTGTGGCATTGATGTCGATGTTGTCTTCTTTCTCCATACCTAAGTGGTCTATGTACCAGAATCTGGCTGTGTAGCTTCTTCATTAATAGGCTCCTCAATCTTCTTGTCTTGAGTGTCCCATTTATTCCAGTGGTCTTCATACCTTGATACTTCTCCTAGGTAATCTGCCCATCCATCCTTCAAGGACTGGGTTGCTTGACGGCGGGATCAATGTCTCCTCCTATTGCGGTTCTTCTTGGGCTATTTATAATTAGTATAACTATTAAAGTGACAACGTACCTTTCCATCTAGGAATTGGAAGTGGACTTGTCCAGATCCAATGTAGACGACAGCGTTGGTGGTGTTGAGGAACGGTCTTCCCAAGATAATGGGGGTCTCTTCGTCTTCTACTCCCATGTCCAGGACCATGAAATTAGTAGGAACATAACGATCTTGGATTTGTACAATGACATCCTTCGTTATTCCCTCCGAGAACCGAACTGATTGGTCTGCCATCTGCAACTGCATATATGTAGGATACAAGGGTTCATTACCAAATAAATATTCATATGTTACCTTTGACATTATGTTGACACCCGATCCAATATCATAGAAGGTCTTATGGAAAACTTTCTGATTGATTAAGCATTCAATTGTCGGTACTCTAGGATCATCCTTCTTGGCTAGGAATGGTGGAGCGAGCAAACCTTCATTCTCTGATTGGATTGTGTTGATCATCTTGATAGTCTCTTCTTGTGCCTGGCTAGCCTTGTTCTTCCTCTAGCTTCTAGGATTCTTCTTCTTCTCTTTGATTATCACTAGTTCATCTCTCTTGTATGGCACATGAGGTCGTGTAGGTGTGTGCAGCATCTGGCTCCTGAATGAGAACTTCTCTTTCTTGTCCTTAATAGTGAAAACAATCTTGGCATGCTCCGCATAAATGATGGCCTTCGTGGTGCATAGGAATGGTTGGCCTAAAATTATCGGTGATTTCTCATCTCCTCCTGTGTCCACAACCACAAAGTCTACAGGAACATATGATTGTCCCACTCTGATGATAGCATCTTCAAGAACTCCCTCAGGGTAGCACAATGTCTGATCTGCAAGCTGCAAACGCATATTTGTGTACAACAAAGGATCTCCTAAAATCTTATCATAAATTACCTTAGGCATGATGTTGACACATGCGCCGAAATCGCAAATAGCTTCCTAGAAAATGTGACATCCTATGGAGACAAGAATGACTAGTCTCCCTAGATTGCCTTTCTTGTCAAAAAGCGTGTAATCAATCCACTTCACTTCCCATGGTTCGATGTAATAATTGGCTGCATTGTAAATATTGATAAGATTTGCAGTTTCTAAATCTTCCGGCTGGCCCAGAATCTTACCTTTTTCCAATGGAGGAACAATAGCTACTAGCTGAGTTAATTGTGATTATATCATTTCATTAAAGTTATGTTGATTCTTAATGGCAGAAGCAAAGACATCCATTCTAGTGCCTATAGTTTAAAGTTTTATCAGTAGAAGCTACCTTTCTAGTCATTTGATCTATCAATCTAGATTGACCAGCAATTACATCTCTCAAAGGTGGTTGATTTGAAGCATTGTAATTATTACCTTGAAAGTTACCTTGATAGTTACCTTGGTAGTTTGGCCTCTGTTGCTGATTTCACCCTTAATTTTGCTGAGGACAATAGTTGTTATTATTGTTGATGTAGTTCACATCCTCTTGGAGTTCAGGGAAGTTGCTCCCTGAATGCCCAATGTCTCCACACTTTTCACAAGTCATGCGAGAATCATGAATGTGCATGACTTCTTTCTTCTAACCTATTTGATCTTCGAGCCTCTTGATCAGCAGATCTACCTTGGCAGTCAGTATGTCTGCCTCTTTGAGTTGATGCATACCTCCTCATCTCTTATGAGGTTGAACACGTTCTTCATTCTAGCTCTGACTAGAAGCCATCTTCTCAACAAGTGATGTTGCATTTGCGAGGTTGAGTGATAAGAATGCACCTCCAGCAGCAGCATCAATGGTCTCATGGGTGCTAGTGTTTAGCCCGTGATAGAAAGTCTACAGTAATAGCCAATTCTCCATCCCATGATGAGGACATTCTGCAATGTAATCTTGAAAGAGTTCCCAAGCTTCGGGGATTGATTCATCATGTTGTTATTGAAAGCTTGAAATTTTTCCACGTAGATCATTGGTCTTGCCTGTGGGAAAGAACTTGACCAAGAAAGCAGTTGAACATATATTCTATGTAGTGTGTTTCTCTCTATTTGCATAGAACCACTGCTTAGCTTTCCCCAATAGTGAAAATGGGAAAGGGTGGAGTAAAATAGCATCTCTAGGTACTCCCTTGATAGTGAAGGTGTTGTAGATCTCTAGAAAGTGTTGTAAATGTGCACTTGCATCTTCATGAGCCTTTCCACAAAACTGATTAGCTTGCACCATAGTGATGAGTGCAGGCTTGAGCTCGAATCCATTGTCTCCAACATTGACTTCTGGTCCAGTACAAATATTTGTTGTTGTCGGAGCAAAGAATTCATGGAGACTCTTCTGTGCCATAGCCTCAAACTCTGGTGTCAAACTTGTTCTGATTCAGTGATCTTCCAACTCAAGAGCAAGAACCTTCTTGAGTTTAGCTCTAGTATTCTTGAGTAATGCTTCTAGATCGTCAACAAAGTTCTCTAGAAGATTACGCATACATTACCCTGCATAAGATACACAAGAAGACAAAACAAGGGTAAGCCCATTATGAGCAGAGATCAATGGTTATTTTTTCTTCTCAGCAGTTACATAAAATTATCAATACTTCCTAAGTTAAATACTTTCCCTGGCAACGGCGCTAAAAATGCTTGTTGACATTTCTTAGCACCACTACTAAAAATAGAATTACTCCTACTAATAGCAATGGCGCCAAAAATGATATGGTAATTATTAACTTGTCACTGTTATAGTAGCCACCTATCAATTAACCTTCATCTCTAATATTAAACTAGGTTATCATCCCTAGTGAGGAACTTAGAAATATTTATTGGTTTTATCTAGCATTACTACATGAATAACACTAAACAGGAATCTATTATTTCATGTGACTAAAAAGAATATAAAGAAAAGAATAAAAAGAATTCTGCAAGTGGACAGATAATTATACCATTGTAGCATTTTACCTAGAGTATTACCAGGTTGTCAATTTATAATTCTACCACTGGGAAGGTATGACTATGAATACAATAGTATTGATAATTTATGAATATGCATGAGGGAATGAACCAATATCATATACTCTACTCAAAATAGGGATAAGTCACGAGATAATAAATAAAGATATGTAAATGATAAGTACTTGCTCAATCATCATGATAAATAAATAGTAACTCAGAGCACTCTAGTTTAGCCATAGGTTAAGTCCAATTAGAATATTAGAAAGATAATTCCTAGGTAGTCTTACTAACATGTCAAATTCTTAGTCTAATTAATTATATCTAGTGATCATAGCCAAACTATGCCACATAAGGAACATCAACTTAGGAAAGTTGGAAACAGAGTCCTCCTCTCCTTCTAGACCGGGTTCTACCAACATCAATATATACGGGGGATGGAGTGCAAAGGACTCAATGCAGCTGTCACCTACGTGATCTACCACACGTCCCGGTATATAAGGGCATCCGTAGATAAACAAATATCCAAGCACCACGCTGACATAATGTCTATCACTCACCCATGGTCCTATAGGGTGAGTGCTATTCAAACTTATGCATGGTTTCCATAATCTAGCTACACCGAATATAAAACTAGAGCAAACAATGAACATTGCTTTGAATGACATAAATGATATAAAGCTTAATGTTGACATAAACATAGTAGCAACGATACAATCTCAATGAAATAAAGAAATAGAGTAAAGTACAAGAGATACACTGAACCACACTCTTGCCAACGTCGGGAATCCAAGCGTTGCTTGATCTCCCTCTAGACCTAATCTAACTAGCCTAAGCTCTAATCTAGAGGAACTCTGAGGAACTAGGATTGGCTCTGGATGAATTGATCTTCAACTGAATAGCTTGATGACTTGATGCTTTAGGGGGGTACAGGGGTCCTTATGTAGCCTTGGGGTTGAACACAAGCCCTTGGATCAAACCGCCTTCGACGTAGGGTGGAGATGCATCCTAGGAGGCGGTGGAGCTAGCCGGGCCCACCTGGTGGTGTCTCATCCTCCCGTTTGTTCCTTGGCCTTTTGGTGTCTTCTATGGTTTTCTAGTGTATCCTTCGTCACGATCAAGTTTCATCCTTTTTCTCAATTAGGTCCCCCTCCCTACATTTTCTAGAATAATCCTGCGAAAAATAGAGATTCACCAAAACTCGTGGAATTTGTCAGTTTAAACCCTAGACCTATGTATATTCTTGTACTTGAACCATTTCTCTTGTTTATTCACATATAAAATGTTGACGTTATCCACCATCAACACAGGGCTGTCACCACTTGCCGCCTACCCCTTAACCATGGGGAACAAGGCAAACAAAGGCCGCCTACCCCTTAACCACATCTACACTATCAACTACTAGTCTAGCATCGATCTGGGTTGTCTGTCTTTATCAAGGCCCTTTACAAGAGTATCTGCTACGAGAGCGGATGATGAACCCACAAGCAAATAATGAACAAGACTAACTCAAAGTAGAACTCACCACCAAAGAAAAACATGAACCTTATACTCCAAGTAGTATTCGAATCATACTAGTACAAATGGAGAAGAGCCGACAATTCCTGGCATTCCTTCCGCTAAGTGTACAAGGGGCCCCAAGTACACAAGTGGAGGTAGCCAACAACTCTGGTACTTCTCCACTCTTACTCACTCACTCCCTATACTAGAACTAGCTAGAGAACTAAGATATGAATAGAGCTCTTCTCTTCTAGTCACATTGTGACTCTCTTGTGTTGTGTTGTGGAAGCCCAAAATGGTGTTGTGAAATGAGGAGGGGTGGCCTCCTTTTATAGGTGGAGAGGAGGAACAGAGGCCACTCAATGTGCCAAGTCAGCGATCCGTGTGCCTCTTCACCACAGCCCTTGGGTCAAACCATCATAGGATGGATGGTGGAGATGGAGTGGAGTTGTGCTTCCTTGCATACCTTCCTATCTTGAGCAAACCACCATCCTCCGTGCTAAGACTTCTGTGAAGCACATGCAACCGATGTTTGGAGAGGTGGTAAGAGCCAGTTGACCAAAGTTTAGGCCGAACGGAGCCCGTAGGGGGGCGGGTGACCCCATGGGTTGGTCAGCCCCTAGAGACATCATCCTAGCCCAAGTTTTGTCTGTTGAGCCTCTAAGGATGTGTTGGCCATGCCTGTAAAGTTTCACGCCATTTGAAGATCATTGGTTTTTGTTTGGACCCTTTTTCTCCATATGCTTGGCCCTTATTTGTTCTGGTAGTAGGCCTTCCCCCCTTGAGTTCTTTTGCTTTGCGCAATATGGTGTCACACTTTGCACATTTTGAATGTGTGTTTCCATGTATTCCCTAGATCTCCTCCTGCAAATGGTCAAATACCAAAACTTGTGGAGATTGTTAGTTCTAAAGCCCTATGTCTAAGCTTGGTGTTCATTTTAGCAGTTTTTATATGAAGGTCGGCGATTAGCAATGTGAGTTAAGCCCCACCAACAAGTTCCCCCACACTTTACCCCTTTGCTCATCCTCGAGCAAAGCTTAGAGATAAAAGTAATCATGAGCATAGCATCCTAAGATATATGGCTTACATAAGAGTTATTCCAACACATGCATTACACAAGTGGGATATGTGGTGTTAGCTAACATGTTTCCTTGGGTTGTTGAAAAGTGGAATAGTTCTTGAAACAAAGTCACCTCCCAATTTCACATCTTAGCAACTTGGAGTTTTGGAAGTTTTTTCTCATGAAAAACCATAGTTCACTTTATACTCCTGAAATGGCACTCTCAAATAACTCAATGGTGTATCAATCCTTACCAAGGCATAGAGTGTCTTTTGTTTTCTCCTACTTCTAAAAAGGTTTATGTGGAGCTTTAGGTAGGGGTAAACAATATAGCATACTTGTATTGCACATGTTGTAAAGTCAAATAGAGGATCCAAAGAGAGAAGTGCCATACTCTTAGATCAAGATGTGCATGTGTGTGGAAAAAGGTAAACTAGAACTATACTCCTTTTCTAGATATGATCTCTCTCTCTATAACTTATTCTTTTGAAACATGGCTATCTTCTTTCTTTTTTTCAATACGTGAGCCATCATGTGCTCATCATCTTTTTCTTTCCTTTTGTACTTGGATCTTCATGTGTCCATTTTTCTTAAGCTGGCCCATGTCTCTTCTAAACCATATATTTAGAGAGAAATCTTTTATCTCTTTTAGAACATGGAGTATTTCCCTAACAAATAGTTTTTTGTCTACTCCCAATGTAGGAGCAGAGTTTTTGGTGGATGAAAGCATGTTTTCATGTACTCCCACTGTAGGAGCAGCATGTATATGTGGGTGTACGTGATCTTGATCTTGGGACCATGATAAATCTCTTAACAGGGGTCAACAAGACTTGATCAAACTCAACACAATAACAAGCAGCTTATGTGGAAGGCTTCAAACTTTGCAAGATGTCAAATTTGGCTCTGGTAGAAACTGCTCACCAATTAAGGAGTATGTGATACTATGGTTTTATAACATTTTTTTACCAAAATAAATTCTCCAAGTGCTTCGAATAGAAATGGTAGGATTTCTAAGTCAGAACTGTATCACACTTCACAATAACTTAGTCAACATGGTTGTCCTATTAGAATATTTTCCCACAAGCATAAGTGTATGTATATGGAACAAACTTTATGCAGGCTTCTTAGAGATGTTATGAGCATGTCACCTTTCAAATTTTATTTTGAATGAAGTGTGGTTTGTCAAATTGCATAGAGGCATTGAGTTTAATTTTAGTGATCAGAATTATGTTTCTTTTAAACTCAAAATTGTAGGGAGTTGAGGGTAGTGTTGCACAAACCATCGTTGAAGATGAAGTAGCTACGAGGAGTCAGAGATGGTTTGGCTAAACTAGGGGTTCAGCCAATCCTCTTTGGGCCATCTGTCCTGTCCTTCTGCATGTTGTATTGTTTGATGTTTTGTGCAGCGTGTTGGTGGGAGATCTCGAATGTGTGTTCATCATGCTTGAGAGACCTCCTCTACACTTTTTGTTGTACCTGCTTTTTATTTAACAAAGAAAAACAAAAAGAAATAGACAAGACCTCTATCAGTTGAAACACTAGGGAGCCTTAATTTTATTATAATTATTATTACTTTTATTTTTATTATTTATTATTAATATAATTATTATTATTATTTATTTCATTTTATAAGTTCACCCAACTTTCTACCATTTAGCATAAACAAGGCTAAGCTAAAGTTTGAAAGATAAACATAGCCTTAATTCATCTCCATAATAGATTCTTCCATTGTTTATGAAAGTAATACTCAATGTTCATTAATCAAATTTCAATGCCATGTCAAATTTTGATTAAGGAAGGCTATTTTAACCTAAGCACCATGCTTAATTTAAAATCCTATTGTTGGTATTTTATAACGCACACAGAAAATTCCGCAAGCGTACGGATACCGTTATAGCTTTTACCCGGGAATATTCCAGAGTATCATATTTATCCACAGAGAAGCAATGGTTAAAGAAGTTGATAGTTCACCATCATGTGTCTACTAACTAGTATACCAATTAGACTAAAGTGAGGGTAAGTGATAAATGATAAGAGTTTTGAATAATGACACACACATAGGAGAATTCCATGGTAAAATAAAAGGAGTGGCTTAGCTAGATTGAGAGGACAATGGGTGAGTTCAAGGTTCCTAAATACTTCTCTATTACTTTTGGTTCTATTCTAGTTTAGACTAGAGAATATAACTAAAGCATGGGTATATATAGCTATCACACACAATAGCACTTTGGGACATCGGAACACTAGCCACAGAAAGGGATGAGAAAGGGACTAGGAAGCTCCGACTATGGTCCTACAAACACCAACCCGAATGTGGTGGACTACGTCGGCCGTCAGGGCTGTCACCACCTGAGGCTACCACAACTATCCATGGGGTTGGGTGCAATCTTAGGTAACTCATAGTCTAGACACCATGTCTACACTATTAACTACTACTCTAATCACATATAATAACTAGAGCACTCGATGCGAGCGGAGATCCTATGCTAAAATATGAAAACTATACTAACCAATCACATGAAAGGCATACATGTAAATAGAGAAGATAAATATATTGAAGCATAAATCTTGCAAAGGTAATATACAAAGATATACCAAATCTTCGAAGATTTCTCTAGAACCTGAGCATGGCTCAACTCTCCCTAACTCTCAACTAGAACTAATCTACTACATTGGAGAGTCTAACCCTAATTCTCCTAGTATTGTGTATTGATCCAAAGAGATGAATATGAATTAGGGTTTTAGGGATAGCTCTAGGGAGAGGGCAGGGGCTGGTATATATAGGGAAGATGGAGTAAGGGGAAAGGAATTGCCATGTCATCGATCCGCGTCAACTCCCTCAACCACAGATGGATCAACCGACCTAAAACCGCCTTAGAACTAACAGTGTAGATCATAGGAAGGAGTACGAGGTGGCGGAGGGTGAGTGGGCCCCCAGACAGCCTCTCTAGTAGGCCGGCCGGTCCACTATGGTTCCCAATTGGCCCATGCTTCGGCGTGGTGTCTTCTAGAACCTTCTAGAGTTGTCTTTCATAGTTTTCACTAGTTGATTCACTTGTTGTCATTTGTTGGCTTGTTTGGAGTGTATGATAGTGGTCTTGGGGCTATTTTCTAGATAAATCCTCCTGCATACAAATATTCACCAAAGCTCATGGAATTCATTAGTTTAAAACCCTATCCTATGTTTGGTGATAGAATTAAGCATATATGCAGGTTATGTTGATGGTTTATGATTGACATTAATAACTGTCAACACCTATAGATGTACCTTAAGAATACACCCAAACCAGAGCATATGTCATGAAAAGGAAGAATGAACTAGTATAAGCAAGTTTATATTTTCATGGAGACAGACATCAGTAAAATGTGTTGGTGAACATTTTATTTACCTTTGCATCCCTAAATTCTTACCAGCAGCATTTGTAGATGGAAGCTTTGAAGCTGTTGTAGGGGCAGCTGTATGTGGTCCATCTTAGGTTATCACCAAGGTTAGGTCACACACACAACTAGTGTGTATGGACCATGGGCTTTAGTGATAGCAAAGGTCTAGAAGAGGAGAAATGCTCCTTTTTTCTCTTCTTTTTTTCTCTATCTATTTTTTCATTCATTTTTTATAATATATTTTTTTCTAAGAGTTTTATTTTGAAATAAAAATTCAAATTTTAATCTAGAAATATTTATTTTTAATTTTAAAGATAACTATCAATTTACCTTCGGTAAGGGCTCACTATTTTAAGTCCGTTGAGCAGGACTTCTCCATTGCATTTTAGCTTGAATTAACATCATCTCATCCTGGAGATGGATAAGGATGAATGTACTTTTTGTTTCTGCCATGCCATCTTGATCTTCATGTGGTTTGGCTTGGTGGGTGTGTGATCCATCTTTCTTTTGATCAAGGGTTCATCCCTTCATAAGGTTAGTGCAGAATACATACCCAAGGGATTTTACAAAGGTTTTGAAACAATGGTGGTTGATGTTTATGAGCCAAAGGTTTTCCTCTATGCTAATTGAAAAGTTGGCATTCATGTTTAGTTAGCAAAGAGAGCCCCTTCTTTTTAGATTCAAAACCTTTGTTTATTCAAAGTTCACCAAATGAGTTTTGGTTTACCTCTGTTATGAATTTATCTCAAGGACTTACCCACACGAATTTGATAATATCCTGCAGGGGTTAGTCCATGCATGCAACCAAAGTCTATATTTAGCAGTTTTAGTTCAAAAATCAAACTAGACTCCATGTCCAATTTGATTAAGGTAGGCTAATTAACCTAAGCACCATGCTTAATTTAAATAGCCTATGGAAGTATGACCATTACATCCAAACTAAGCACCATGCCTAATTTAAAAGATGTACGACCAACATCCAAACCAAAGCATGCTAGAATAGAAAAAAGTGCATGAAAGTAACATGAGATTCACTTAAACGAAGGTGATAACTTTGAATGGTGAATTAGAGAACCATTTTTTTATATGTAGGCAATGCAAATGGGGTGGATGAATGCAATTTAAACAAACATGCGATGGTTTTTGAAAAGGAAATTAAATGAGTGACATGCATGCAAACATGCAGTGGTAGAAAATAACTAAAAATAGGAAAGATAATTTTGGGTTGGTTCTGTCATACCTTGATCACCCACAATATTCAAACCCTGATCACCCATAATATGAGATGGCAGGTGGAGGTGTTGATGGTTCATGAATGATCGGGCACCCTAGGCTCATGATGATTCTTTCTTTTTTTAGCAAGGCAGGGCTAACATCATTTTTTTAACCAAGATAGCCTTTGGTGTGTATGGAACTTTGTGGTGAGACTCACCATTCTCCCCCACACTTGGACTTTTGTGTAAAAGTCAAGTGTGTAGTGTTGGGGGTATTCTTTTGAGTGTGTCCCATCACCAAAGATCATCAAGGTATGTAGTCGATGCAGCCCCCATGAATTCAGGCATCGTATGTCCCCTGTTCTTCTTGATCTTAACCTATCATGGTTAGCAAACAAGAATACCCGTAGGTGCATACTAACTTGAAAACATGTTCTTGCTGTTATTGATAAGAAAAAGTTGTGTTTGTTTTTTATGACAATCTAGGGTATCTCCCAGCAGTGCTTAGTTTATGGTCATAAGCTTGACCGCCAAAGGTAGGATGGAGTTTATAGCTAGAAGCTATGATTGGCTTCAATGGTGGTGGCTCTAAGAACTCGTCCTAAGGAGCAGAAAGATATATGTTTTTTTAATGAAAGGGCTTCATGGTGAAAAAGAATAGAAGAAATAACATTTTTTTTGAAAAGAAGGATAAAACACAAGGATACACAGGTGACTAGGTTTTGAGATAATTATGACAACCGTTCCTCGGCAACAGCGCCAGAAATTCTTGTTAGTATTTCTTAACACATACAGAAATAATCCGCAAGCGCATAGAATTACCATTGTAGCATTTCACCGGGAAGTATTCAGGGTATCGTATTTCCATGAGGAATAGATGTGTAAAAGTCTCTTAAGCTAGTTCACCTAATGATAACAAGAAGAAAGATAGCTCGAGTAGCATGGTTTTCTAAGGATAGAGATCCTAAGTTAAGATAGCTTTATCACTATATATTTGCTTCGGGCACCGGAGTGCACCTGGTCTTCTAGGCGATACCGGCTTGTAGCCTACGTCGAACCTAGACGTGGGGAAGTGCAAAGGACAGATAGGGCTATCACCACCTCCCGCCTAACCCTCAACCATGGGGAACGAGGCAAATGAAGGTAGCCTCTAGCCTAGACACCACATCTACACTATCGACTACTACTCTAGCATCGATCAAGGTTATTCATCTTTATTAGGGCCCTTTACTAGAGTATCCGCTATGAGAGTGAATGATGAACCCGCAAGAAAATAATGAACAAGACTAACTTAAAGTAGAACTCACCACCAAAGATAAACACGAACCTTATACTCCATGTAGTATTCGGATCATAGAGGTATAAGTGGAGAAGAGCCGATGATTCCCGGCATTCCATCCACTAAGTGTACAAGGGGCCCCAAGTACACAAGTGGAGGTAGCCGACAACTCCGGTACTTCTCCACTCTTACTCACTCCCTACACTAGAACTAGCAAGAGAACTAAGATATGAATAGAGCTCTTCTCTTCTTGTCACATTGTGACTCTCTTGTGTTGTGTTGTGGAAGCCAAAAATGGTGTTGTGAAATGATGAGGGGGTGGCCTCCTTTTATAGGTGGAGAGGAGGAATGAAGGCCACTCAATGTGCCATGTCAGCAATCCGTGTGCCTCTTCACCACAGCCCTTGGATCAAACCGTCATAGGATGGATGGTGGAGATGGAGTGGAGTTGTGCTTCCTTGCATGCCTTCCTATCTTGAGCAAACCGCCATACTCTATGCCAAGTCTTATGCGAAGCACATGCTACCGACGTTTGGAGAGGCGGTAAGAGCCAGCTAACTAAAGATCAGGCTGATCGGAGCCCGCAGGTGGGTTGGCGATTCCATGGGTCCACCCTAGAGACATCGTCCTGGCCCAAGTTTTGTCTAGTGGGCCTCTAGGGATGTGTGGGCCATGCCTATAAAGTTTCATGCCATTTGGAGATCGATTGGTTTGTGTTTGGACCCTTTTTCTCCCTATGGTTGGCCCTGATTTGGTCTAGTAGTAGGCCTTCCCCCTTGAGTTCTTTTGCTTTGCGCAATATGGTGTCATGCTTTGCACATTTTGAATGTGTTTTCCATGTATTCCCTAGATCCCCTCCTGCAAATGGTCAAATACCAAAACTTGTGGAGATTGTTAGTTCTAAAGCCCTATGTCTAAGCTTGGTGTTCATTTTAGCAGTTTTTTATGTGAAGGTTGGCGGTTAGAAATGTGAGTTAAGCACTGCCAATAGTCGATCGAAGGAACAGTAGCTCCAACTGAGCTATTTATGATTCCATTAGTTTATTAAAGCTATGCTGGTTTTTAATGGCAGAAAAGAAGCTATCCATTCTATTATTTATGTTTTCTAACATTTTGTCATGAGAAGCTAGTTTCTAGATAAGCCCTCCATAATTTTAGCTTCCCATAAACTAAATCTCTCAAAGATGGTTGATTATTGAAATTATTATTGTGATAGTTACCTTGGTAATTGTAACACCCAAAAATTTTAAAATTTTGAATTAGAAAAAAAATTGAGTTAAAAGAGATTTAATTATGAGTTTAAATAATTTAGATAATGGTTAGTGGGGATTAAAATTCAAAATATTAGGTGGAATATTTGATGATGCATTCATGCTGTTGCATTTGATTTATTGTGTGGTGTGGCTTTGATTTTATTTAATTCGGATTTGAAAATCTATTTAAATGGTTTGGAAAACAAATATAAAAAAAAAGAAAAAAACTTACCTGTTGCCGGCGGCCTAGAAGCCTGCCGAGCCGGCCTGCCCTTTTTTTCTCGCACTGATGGGCCGTCGAAGCCGAGCTGCGCGCTCCCCTCTCTGGAGTCTCTGACGTGAAGGGCCCACATGTCAGTCGTTTCCTCCTCCTCTTGCTGTGACCGAGCCGGAGACCGAAGCCACCTCAACCGAATCCAACCGCGTATCCCAGGATTTCCTACCCGAAAACGTTGTATTGGAGCTATAAAAGTGTAGCCACGTGTTCCCTCATCCCTTTTTCCATCTAAAATCTGAGCCAAACCTCGTGAACTCGAGCCTAGAAGGTTGGAAACCCTAGTCTACACTGCTTATCGTCGTTAGAGCTTGCCGGTTAATTCGTGCCCTTCTTCTCCGTTTTGGTGAGCTCATCATCTCCTTCTCTCCCTCCCCATGCTCTTCTTTAGGTTTGTGGTGCTTTGAATCACGAGTTTGAGGAGCTCTAGTGAGCCAGCAATGGCGCCGCCGCCTTTCCGAGCCGCATCCCGTCCTCGATCCGTTATTGCTTTCCTAAACCGCGTAGATGCGTTCACATTGACCTTCTTGACCGTTTGGTGTTGGTTGCGGGTCGATTGGTGGTCGGAAACGGTGGAGCCAAAGTTCTTTGGCGAGCCATGGGGGCCGGCCATGGCGGCCACCGGCTGGCGCTGGAGAGGGTGACCGCGCTCCCTCTCTCTTTCATCTGGAATCAATATCAGCCATCCATTCTTAGATCTAGGGTCAGGATTAGAAGATACCCCTTCACGGGGTAAAGTTGTTAAAGAGCCCCTGCGTTTTTACTTATTAGAACCCGTAGTCCTTGGCATAATACAGAAATTACGTTTCTTTGTTTTAAAAACGTATCTCCTCTCGGTAAATCAAAAATACGTTTTCTGATATTTACAGTTTTGCCACTAAACTTGTTTTGATCGTAAAATCTTCGTTTTAACTCCGATTTGACCCGTTCAAGTTGTGTTAGGTTCGTATTTGCGAGCTCTACATGTTAGTGTAGCTGTACAGTAGGTTTGAAAATTTTAATTTTCGAGCTTATATTAAAGTAATTATTTATCTAAAGGAAATCTTAGAAAATTCATAACTTTCACGTTTTAAATCCGAATTTCATGATCTTTACGTCTGTGTGATCATAGTAACGTGTAGAAGAGTTTTACAAACTTTTTATACTGTTTTGATACTATTGGTGTAATGTTCTAACTATGTTTCTTTGTTTGCTTCGTGTATGATTGCTCGGATGATTGTGTGGTAATGTTTGATGATCGAGTATAGACGGTGAGCAGTTTCTTGATGATCAGGAGTATTATTTTGAGCCAGACCAGCAGTATCATCAAGAAAGCTTTGATCAAGGCAACTATAACATGGGACCATCCTTGTTACCTATTCACTGAAATTATCATACATATGCATGTGTTTTCCTTGACAACCTTAGAGATTATAACTTAGCTATTGATATCTTGATTCCTTGACACCTATGGGTTATGCATTTGGATAGCTATTGCTAGTGCTTAATTATGAATAATGATCTTGTAATTTGATTAATGGACTGAGCAATCAACTATTAATATGATTTTATTACTGTTGAAATAGGGGACTAGAGTGTTGTGTTGTGATGTTTGTTTGATGCTCTAGTTACTCTCCGTAAGGACTTACCTGTAAGTGATAACTAGGATTGACAGTATAGCTATGAGGGCTATATGGCTCTGACTTTAGTTGTTTAAAGGACCTTTTCTAGCTTGTTAGTGGTTACCTTAAATGGCGTAAGAATGGCTTGCCACGTTGGTTGTAGGACAGCCTCTAGTCTTATGAGTATAGCCGTGAAGGAAGTGTGCCATTTGAAAAGGGGGTTCCTACATCTGCCTGCCGAGTGAATCTAATGACCCTAACTTGTTAGACGAACTTTTGAATGGCTTTATATGATTTCTGGTGTTTTGGGGAGTCACAAACCCATGCATTTGGAAGTCATGACTTATAGTAAAAGTGTACACCTCTGCGTAGAGTTTAATAAACTGGTATACTAGCCGTGCTCACGGATACGAGCGGCCTTGGGGATTCTTACAGAATAGTTGATCACCATTGTTATATCATGCTAAATTACTATTTATTATTATTATGCTTATGTTAATGCTATTCATTATCCTTATTACAATTGATCATTGATTCATTAAGGGGATTTGGATTACCTTGATGCTACTCAATTGCTAGTTATATGATGATTAAAAGCTAAACACAGTCAAACAGTGTCTATCCTTTTGTGCCTCATGAAACCTGTGTTGTAGTTGTTGAGTTCGATATGGACTCACCCTTGCTATTTCCACCATAACAGATGAAGAATATGAAGATGATTATCGTAATGAGTACTAGTCTTGGTGTCAACCAGTCAACCGTGTCCCTGTGTTTAGAGTTTCCACTTGAAATCTACTATTAGTTGCTATAATTTATTATATAAGACTATGTGTTAAATATTTATTCGCTATGTAATAAGCACTGTGATGATACTATGTAATTTGTCTACTTATGTGTGCGACACCCTAAAAATTTGAAAAGAAGAAAAATAGGAAAAATATGATTTTTATATTTATTTTGTGAAGCATGCAAAATTTAGAATAAGAATAATTTTGATAAATTTAAAAATAAATATAAGGGTAGAAACATGTTTGTGCACTCATGCTGTTGCATTTGAATTTTTGAGATGAGTGGTTTGATTCAAATTCAAATTTGATTTAAAAATCATTTGAAAAAGGAATTTGAAAAAAAAAATTGGAAAAAGAAAAAGAAAGGAAATTCATTTTCATTCGGATTTTGGTCCAGCCCGCCGTCTTGGCCTGCTTAGCATGCGGCCCGCTTCTCTTCACCGCGCCCGCATTCTCCTCCTGGGCCGAGCCCAAGCCGCAGCCGACGGCCCGTCACCGCGCGAGCGCTCGCGTCGGCCGTGTCTTCCGCCTGAGTCGCTGACTGGTGGGTCCCGCCTGTCAGTGACCGTTTCACCTTTCCTTCTTCTTCCTCCGGCGCCTTCCAAAAACGAACGCAGCTTCCCTTTTCTTCTCCGATTCGAAGCCGCCGCGTATCTCCCTCTTTTCCTTACTTAGCGACGCCTCCGGACTATAAAAACGGAGCCCCCGCATGATTCCGCTCCTATCCCATCCTTTTGGAGCAGCTGCCATCGTCTAGCGCCGCCACCGTCGGAGCACCGCCGCGACCACCCGCCATCCCGAGCCGCGCGCCTTCTTTTGGTCTGTCCTCGGTTCCGTTTTTGCGCGAGGTGAGATCGCCTTGCCCTGTACTCCGTCCCGGTGTATTTTTTTTCGTCGAATGATGCTCGGTCTCGAGTTTTAGTGAACTCCGGTGATGGTGCCGCCGCGGGAAGTCGCCGTCGGGGTCAAATCCGGCCGGAGCGCCGCCCCGTTTCCCCCGATCCAATATGGACCGTCCGATCTAAATCCAACGGCTAGAATTAGAAGATACCGGTTCGCTGGTGATTTTGCAAAAGAAACCCTGTAATTTTTAAGTATAGAACCCGCAGTCCTAAAACGTAAAGTCAGAGTACGCTTTGATCGGTTGAAAACGTATTTCGTCTCGGTAATTGAAAAATACGTTTTCTGATATTTACAGTTTTGCCACTGAGTTTGTTTTAGTCATAAATTATCCGTTTTAACTCCGATTTGATCCATTCAAATTGCGTTAGATTCATATTTGCGAGCTCTACATGATGATAGAACTGTACAGTAGGTTTGAGATAATTTATTTTCAAGTTTATATTAAAGTATTTATTTTTCTATAGGAAATCTTTGGAAATTCATAACTTTGTCGTTTTAGATCCGATTTTCGTGATCTTCGCGTCTGTGTGATCCTAGCGAGTTGTAGATTTATTTTAAAGACTTTTTATCTTATTTTCTTACTGTTGGTGTAATGTTCTAATTATAGTCTTGTTTGTCTATGCATGATTGCCTCTGGATGTGTGTTGTTGATATTGGTTGATCGAGTTTAGACGGTGAGAAATTCGTTGGAGATCAAGAGCTTTACTACGAGCAAGATCTTCAGGACCAGTTTGAGCAAGGCAAGTATAGCATGGGATTATCCTTGTTGTCCTATTCACCATATGCAATTAATATCATTATGCATTTATTCCTTGTTAAGGATGACTTAGCGATTGATCCTTTACCTTGGTACCTATTATATTGCATTGAGTAGTTTGGCTAGTGCTTAAACATGGACTATGATCATGTAATTTGACTAATGGAATATGCAATAAACATTAAAAGATGATTTTTATTACTGTTAAAGGGTACTAGAGCATGGGGATTACTTTTGATTGCTCTAATTGCTCTCCATAAGGACTCATCTATAAGCGACAATCCGGGATTTACAGTACAACTGTGGGGGCTATATGGCTCTGGCTTTAGTCATATAGAAGGACCTTTTCTAGCTTGTTAGAGGTATTCCTTTATGGCGTAAGAATGGCTTGACGAATCGGGTATAGTGCGGCCTCTGTCCTCATGTGTATAGGCTGCGTGTTATTGTGCCATCAGGAAGGGGGGCTCTACATCTGTTTGCCGAGTGAAATCTAATGACCCTAACTTGTTAGACGAACCTTCGAAAGACTTCATAGTGTTTACCCTGCCTGCTCACCTTGGTAGTGTTTTGGGAGTAATTAACCCGGGCATTTGGGTAACACGACTCACAGTGAAAGTGTACAACCTCTGCAGAGTGTAAAACTGTTATAACAGCCGTGCTCACGGTCACGAGTGGCCTTGGACCCTTATGGAATAGTTGAATAATTGTTTATGATTATGTTTTTGCTATTCGTTAATCATTTCACATGGATCATATGTTTAATGTTTATATTGAGACATTTTGATGCTATTGTTATGCTAAAATCATGCTAACTAAAAGCTACATGCTGATAAACCAATGAATATGCCTTTTTGAGCCTCATGAACCCCATGTTACACTTGTTGAGTACGAGATGTACTTACGCTTGTTTATTTCTTTTACTTGGATAAAAATCCCGGATGGGTAACAGATGGAGGTAATAGTGACTACTACGCCTACTTCCCTGAAGATTATTAGTCTTGCTGTCAACCAGTCAATGTACCTGTGATTGGAGCTACCACGAGAGAGTTTTTATTTATACTTCCGCTACATTTGTGTTAAGACTATGTGTTTAAATATCGTGATGTAATAACATTTGTGATGATACTTCTGTTATAATTTGTGAACTTATGTGTGATTGATCTCTGGGCGCACATAAGGGTATGCATTCCATTTGGTCGATAAATGGGTGTGACAAATTGGTATCAGAGCTCTTGTTGACTGTAGGACGCAAGCCTAGCTAAGAATGGTCGATTTAGTATCATCTTTACACTATTTTTATGCTCACTATCTTGCTCTTGTTATTTGATAAATTTTTATGCTTCTTATGTCACATTCTATTACGAAATTTTGCCTCTATTCTAACTTCATCTAAAAATTCTGTAGATGGCCCGTGACCGTAAGACTGCCCGCATTAGCTCTGGAGGATACTACCCACCTCGTGCTCTGCATATAACTGAAGAGCCACAAGAGTTAGAACCTCAGGAACAGGAGCAGACTCCTGTGACACCAGTCCAAGCACCAGCACCTCCTCAGGAAGAGCCTGAGCCCGAAGAAGATCCAGAAATCATCAAGATTGAAGATGATGAAGAGGAAGCTAATGGAGGAGTACAACCCCCGTCTCCATCATATGAAGCTCCTGAAGATATGCCACCTGCTCCAATGGGATGGACTGTGAGGATCTACCACAGGAATGGAGGGAATGCTGTCTCTCATCTTCGCCTGGTGGGGATGCTCACTGATTACTTCGCTGATTGGCATCCAGCTGTGGAGTACGTCTGCTGGGAGTACACTCATCCACTGGAGGACACATACTGGAAGGCAAGGGCAAGCATCTTTGCTCATAAGGAAGACAAGGGAGCATATCAGCTGGACAGGATGTTCTCTCACGTGGGACATCGAGCTACTATAGAGGATAGCATTGAAGATGCTGCTTTTGAAGCATGTATGGGTCTCCGCTATCTTCGCTTTAACCTTATGAAGCATGACATTTATCGCTTCTTTCCTCGTGCACACCCCGAACTTGGATGGGCTATGACAGATCCAGTGCAGCTAGAGCCACTACCTCGGGTGATGGTGGACTTTGTCTATGATATGATGGATAGGAAGCTGCAGCTAGAAGAGATGGTGAAGGCACAAGGGAAGACTATCAAGAGGTGCCAGGAAACCATTGATGAGCTCCGAGCAAACCAAGGCATGTCCAAGATTTATGAGACATTAGAGCATGAGCCACTTCCTTAGGAAGTAGGAGTCCTTTATGTAATAAGAACGTTCTTAGTGACGTCAGTCGAGTCTGTCGTGTGGTTTGAATCTTGGTGTGCTAGTTGCTTTATTATTATGCTTATGTGTGAGTTGGATCTTTGTTTGAGTGTCGGGACTTGTAGGCATGTCTACAAGTTCCATTCTTAAGAATAATAAGATTAATAGTCAAGGAATAATAGTTGGGTTTGATATTATCACGTTTCTGTCTTTGCTGTTTTCTGGAGCAGTCTTCAATGTTTCGGATATAGTTTAAAAACGGTTCGTGCAACATTTATGAAATTTTTATGAGAGAAACTAGACTCAAGCATCTTTCAAATGCCACTGGAATCACCTTTTTATCTGATCTGGTTCGAGAGATATAATTTTTACAAGTTAAAGTTTCTGTACAGTCTGGAATCTGGAACAGTTTCTGTTACGCCTTATTTTTCATAGACTTAACGACAGAATCTGATCTTGAGGTCTGAATAGAAATTGTGGATAATTTTATAAGCTTTCCAACCATATAAGGCACGCCTCTTTTGGATTTCTGTAGCTCGAGATATGATTGAAATACTGAACTGTCAACAATGCTACTCGTCCAGAAAATTTTCAGATCTCCTTCTTAATCTTATAAGTGGTTGAAATCATGGAATTCTTAAAGTTTGCATGTTTATGGATGGCAGATGGCCGGAAGAGGAAGAGGCAGAGGTCGTGGAAACATTCCCCCAAATCCACCACCACCACCGCCACCAACTATTGAGCAACTGTTGGCGGTACAGACGCAGTTGATGCAGCAACTAGTGCAAAATCAGCAAAATCAGCCAGTTATTGGGGCTCAATCACGTGACAAGCGTGGTGAGTTTTTGAAGGGTCGTCCCCCAGTGTTCACACATGCTGCTGATCCTTTGGAGGCCGATGATTGGCTTCGTGCTGTGGAGAAACAACTCATTATTGCCCAATGTGATGACCGACAGAAGGTGTTGTTTGCTTCTGGGCAACTTCAGGGAGAAGCTCAGGATTGGTGGGAGTCATATGAGTATGGTCGTCCTGCCAATGCTCCTACAGTCACCTGGCAGGAGTTTAGGGAGAACTTCAGGGCTTACCATATACCTGAAGGAATGATAGAGTTGAAGGCGGAGGAATTCAGGAACCTGACCCAAGGGTCAATGACTGTAGCTGAGTACCGTGACAAGTTTGCTCAATTGTCACGATATGCTCCACATGAGGTGGCCAATGACAATGATAAACAGCGCCGCTTCTTGAAGGGATTATATGATGGACTACAGTTGCAGTTGATGTCCAATACCTACCCTAATTTTCAGACGCTTGTAAACCGCGCTATCGTGGTGGATAGCAAGCGCAAGGAAATGGATGCAAAGAGGAAGAGGTTACAGGGACAAGCCTCTAATAGCAACACCCGTCTGCGTACTGGATTTCAGCAGAATACTCAGCAGAGGCCTCCCTCTGGACAGTGGAATCGTGGTCAGGTCCCATTCCGTGGACAGTTTCCGCAACGTCCCCCATTCCAGCCACAGAATAGCAACCAACGTCCACCGCAGCAGAATGGAAATCAAGCACAGCATCAGGGTCCTTCCAATAACACTCCTATGAAGACTAGTGCTCCCAATACCCCCAACAAGTGTTTCCGATGTGGAAAAGAAGGTCACTTGTCTTACAATTGCCCGGAGAAGCTCAACCAGCAGACTCCCCAGAGACAGAGCAGCCACCAGAAGACCGCACCTAACTCAGGAAGGGTGAATCACTTGTCCCAGGAAACTGCAGTGGAGGAGCCAGAAGTTATGCTTGGTACGTTCGATGTTCACTCTACTCCCGCCACTGTCCTTTTTGATTCTGGAGCATCACATTCTTTCATATCGCAATCATTTGTTAGAATACATAGAATCCATTTATGTGCCATGAAGAATCCTATCTTAGTAAACTCACCTGGTGGAAGCATGCCAGCATCTTATCGCTGTCTTCCGATTAGTCTCAACCTAAGGGGGGTAGAGTTTACAGTTAGTCCTATAGTATTGAGAACAGCTGGGATTGATCTTATATTGGGAATGGATTGGATGATGCAACAACAAGCAGAGATTCAGTGTAAGGATAAATCAGTTGTACTGACAACACCAAAAGGTGATAGAATCAGGGTTGAAGTAAAAGTGCAAAAACAAGAGACTGCTACAGTGAACCAGCTTAATGATGGTGCCAACCAGGAAGATCCAGTTGTGGAGGAGTTTCCAGATGTGTTTCCAGAGGAATTGCCAGGTATGCCACCAGACCGTGACATTGAATTTATTATTGAATTATTACCTGGAACTGCACCTATAGCTAAGCGTCCATATAGAATGGGAGTAAATGAATTAGAAGAACTTAAGAAACAAATTAAGGAGTTGCAGGATAAGGGTTTTATTCGTCCTAGTTCTTCACCTTGGGGAGCACCAGTGATTTTTGTGGATAAGAAAGATGGAACTCAGAGGATGTGTGTAGATTATCGGTCTCTTAATGAGGTTACTATTAAGAACAAGTACCCATTGCCTAGGATTGATGACCTGTTCGATCAGTTGAGAGGAGCTTGTGTATTTTCCAAGATTGATCTTCGTTCTGGATATCATCAGTTGAAGATTCGTGCTAGTGATGTACCAAAGACAGCTTTTACCACACGGTATGGGTTGTATGAGTATACGGTGATGTCTTTTGGTTTAACTAATGCCCCTGCATACTTCATGTACTTAATGAATAAGGTGTTCATGGAATATTTGGATAAGTTTGTAGTGGTATTCATCGATGATATTCTAGTATTTTCCAAGACTGAGGAAGAACATGCTGAACATTTGAGGTTGGTCTTGCAGAAGCTCAGAGAACATCAACTATATACAAAAAGGAGTAAATGTGAGTTTTGGTTGAAGGAAGTTTCTTTTCTGGGTCATATTGTCTCTAATGGAGGAATATCAGTAGATCCTGGTAAGGTGAAAGATGTATTGAATTGGAAACCACCCATCAATGTGAGTGAGATCCGTAGCTTCTTGGGATTAGCTGGTTATTATAGAAGATTTATAGAGGGATTTTCAAAGCTTGCAAAACCAATGACTGCATTATTGGAGAAGAATGCCAAGTTTGTGTGGTCCGAGAAGTGTCAGGCCAATTTTGAGGAGCTAAAGAAGAGATTGACGACTGCACCCGTCTTAGTTTTGCCAGATTTGAGTAAACCTTTCTCTATCTATTGTGATGCATCTCGATTGGGTTTGGGATGTGTACTGATGCAAGAAGGTAGAGTTGTGGCATATGCATCAAGGCAGTTGAGGAAGCATGAGTTAAATTACCCTACTCATGATTTGGAATTAGCTGCAGTAGTTCATGCATTAAAGATATGGAGACATTATTTGATTGGACACAAGAGTGATATATACACTGATCACAAGAGTTTAAGGTATATCTTTACTCAAACGGATCTGAACTTGAGGCAGCGTAGATGGTTGGAGTTGATAAAAGACTATGATCTAGAGGTGCATTATCATCCAGGAAAGGCCAACGTTGTTGCTGATGCTCTTAGTAGGAAAAGTTATGCAAATGAAATACAAGTAATGTCTATGCCAAAGGAATTGTGTGCCGAGTGCAAGCATCTGAACTTAGGTTTTACTATCAATGCTGTGGAATTAGTATTAGAGCCTACTCTAGAGCAAGAGATCCGTAAAGGTCAGCAGAAGGATGAAAAGTTGAGAGAGATAGCTGAAAACATAGCGAAAGGTAAATCTCCAGGATTCCGTAAGGATGATAATGGTACGCTATGGTTTGGAAAAAGGCTGTGTGTGCCTGAAGATAAGGATATCAGAATGGTAATTCTGCGTGAAGCTCATGAGTCAGCTTATTCCATACATCCGGGGAGTACTAAGATGTATTTGGATCTGAAAGAGAAATATTGGTGGTATGGTTTAAAAAGAGATGTTGCCGAGTATGTTGCTTTGTGTGATACTTGTCAAAGAGTGAAAGCGGAACATCAGAGACCTGCAGGATTGTTACAGCCTATGCAGATACCCGAGTGGAAATGGGAAGAGGTTGGTATGGATTTTATAGTTGGGTTGCCACGGACTCAAAGAGGATATGATTCAATTTGGGTGATAGTGGATCGTCTGACTAAGGTTGCTCATTTTCTGCCTGTGAAGACTACATATAGCAGTGCGAAGTTGGCAGAGTTGTATATGGAAAGAATAGTGAGTCTACATGGAGTACCTAAGAAGATTGTGTCTGATCGAGGTACTCAGTTTACATCTCATTATTGGCAAAAGATACATGAATCATTGGGGACCAAACTAAATTTTAGTACAGCTTATCATCCTCAGACAGATGGTCAAACGGAGAGAATTAATCAGATATTGGAAGATATGTTGAGAGCTTGTGCTTTACAATATGGTACTAGTTGGGATAAGAGTTTGCCTTATGCATAGTTCTCTTATAACAATAGTTATCAGAAGAGTCTTCAAATGGCACCGTTTGAGGCTCTGTATGGACGAAAATGTAGGACCCCGTTGTTCTGGAATCAGACAGGGGAGAGTCAAGTGTATGGACCTGATGTATTAAAGGATGCTGAAAAGAAAGTGAGAATGATTAGAGATAATCTAAAAATAGCACAGTCCAGACAGAAAAGCTATGCTGATACTCGCAGAAGGGAGTTGACTTTTGAGGTAGGGGATTATGTGTATTTGAAAGTATCACCAATGAGGAGTGTGAGAAGGTTCAACATGAAGGGTAAATTGGCACCAAGATATATTGGACCTTTCAAGATTATAGAGAGACGTGGTGAAGTGGCATATCAGTTGGAATTACCTGAAAGTTTGGCAGGTGTACATGATGTGTTCCATGTGTCTCAATTGAAGAAATGTTTACGAGTACCAGAGGAGCAGATTCCATTAGAGGAACTCACTGTTAAGGAGGATCTTACATATGAAGAGTTTCCGGTTAAAATTTTAGAGACTGCGGACAGAGTCACAAGAAGTAGAACAATTAAAATGTGTAAAGTACAATGGAATCGGTACACAGCAGAAGAGGCTACTTGGGAACGAGAAGAGGATCTGAGAAAAACCTACCCGCAACTGTTTGAGTAAGCATCGGTCGAATCTCGGGACGAGATTTATTTTAAGGGGGGTAGAATTGTAACACCCTAAAAATTTGAAAAGAAGAAAAATAGGAAAAATATGATTTTTATATTTATTTTGTGAAGCATGCAAAATTTAGAATAAGAATAATTTTGATAAATTTAAAAATAAATATAAGGGTAGAAACATGTTTGTGCACTCATGCTGTTGCATTTGAATTTTTGAGATGAGTGGTTTGATTCAAATTCAAATTTGATTTAAAAATCATTTGAAAAAGGAATTTGAAAAAAAAAATTGGAAAAAGAAAAAGAAAGGAAATTCATTTTCATTCGGATTTTGGTCCAGCCCGCCGTCTTGGCCTGCTTAGCATGCGGCCCGCTTCTCTTCACCGCGCCCGCATTCTCCTCCTGGGCCGAGCCCAAGCCGCAGCCGACGGCCCGTCACCGCGCGAGCGCTCGCGTCGGCCGTGTCTTCCGCCTGAGTCGCTGACAGGTGGGTCCCGCCTGTCAGTGACCGTTTCACCTTTCCTTCTTCTTCCTCCGGCGCCTTCCAAAAACGAACGCAGCTTCCCTTTTCTTCTCCGATTCGAAGCCGCCGCGTATCTCCCTCTTTTCCTTACTTAGCGACGCCTCCGGACTATAAAAACGGAGCCCCCGCATGATTCCGCTCCTATCCCATCCTTTTGGAGCAGCTGCCATCGTCTAGCGCCGCCACCGTCGGAGCACCGCCGCGACCACCCGCCATCCCGAGCCGCGCGCCTTCTTTTGGTCTGTCCTCGGTTCCGTTTTTGCGCGAGGTGAGATCGCCTTGCCCTGTACTCCGTCCCGGTGTATTTTTTTTCGTCGAATGATGCTCGGTCTCGAGTTTTAGTGAACTCCGGTGATGGTGCCGCCGCGGGAAGTCGCCGTCGGGGTCAAATCCGGCCGGAGCGCCGCCCCGTTTCCCCCGATCCAATATGGACCGTCCGATCTAAATCCAACGGCTAGAATTAGAAGATACCGGTTCGCTGGTGATTTTGCAAAAGAAACCCTGTAATTTTTAAGTATAGAACCCGCAGTCCTAAAACGTAAAGTCAGAGTACGCTTTGATCGGTTGAAAACGTATTTCGTCTCGGTAATTGAAAAATACGTTTTCTGATATTTACAGTTTTGCCACTGAGTTTGTTTTAGTCATAAATTATCCGTTTTAACTCCGATTTGATCCATTCAAATTGCGTTAGATTCATATTTGCGAGCTCTACATGATGATAGAACTGTACAGTAGGTTTGAGATAATTTATTTTCAAGTTTATATTAAAGTATTTATTTTTCTATAGGAAATCTTTGGAAATTCATAACTTTGTCGTTTTAGATCCGATTTTCGTGATCTTCGCGTCTGTGTGATCCTAGCGAGTTGTAGATTTATTTTAAAGACTTTTTATCTTATTTTCTTACTGTTGGTGTAATGTTCTAATTATAGTCTTGTTTGTCTATGCATGATTGCCTCTGGATGTGTGTTGTTGATATTGGTTGATCGAGTTTAGACGGTGAGAAATTCGTTGGAGATCAAGAGCTTTACTACGAGCAAGATCTTCAGGACCAGTTTGAGCAAGGCAAGTATAGCATGGGATTATCCTTGTTGTCCTATTCACCATATGCAATTAATATCATTATGCATTTATTCCTTGTTAAGGATGACTTAGCGATTGATCCTTTACCTTGGTACCTATTATATTGCATTGAGTAGTTTGGCTAGTGCTTAAACATGGACTATGATCATGTAATTTGACTAATGGAATATGCAATAAACATTAAAAGATGATTTTTATTACTGTTAAAGGGTACTAGAGCATGGGGATTACTTTTGATTGCTCTAATTGCTCTCCATAAGGACTCATCTATAAGCGACAATCCGGGATTTACAGTACAACTGTGGGGGCTATATGGCTCTAGCTTTAGTCATATAGAAGGACCTTTTCTAGCTTGTTAGAGGTATTCCTTTATGGCGTAAGAATGGCTTGACGAATCGGGTATAGTGCGGCCTCTGTCCTCATGTGTATAGGCTGCGTGTTATTGTGCCATCAGGAAGGGGGGCTCTACATCTGTTTGCCGAGTGAAATCTAATGACCCTAACTTGTTAGACGAACCTTCGAAAGACTTCATAGTGTTTACCCTGCCTGCTCACCTTGGTAGTGTTTTGGGAGTAATTAACCCGGGCATTTGGGTAACACGACTCACAGTGAAAGTGTACAACCTCTGCAGAGTGTAAAACTGTTATAACAGCCGTGCTCACGGTCACGAGTGGCCTTGGACCCTTATGGAATAGTTGAATAATTGTTTATGATTATGTTTTTGCTATTCGTTAATCATTTCACATGGATCATATGTTTAATGTTTATATTGAGACATTTTGATGCTATTGTTATGCTAAAATCATGCTAACTAAAAGCTACATGCTGATAAACCAATGAATATGCCTTTTTGAGCCTCATGAACCCCATGTTACACTTGTTGAGTACGAGATGTACTTACGCTTGTTTATTTCTTTTACTTGGATAAAAATCCCGGATGGGTAACAGATGGAGGTAATAGTGACTACTACGCCTACTTCCCTGAAGATTATTAGTCTTGCTGTCAACCAGTCAATGTACCTGTGACTGGAGCTACCACGAGAGAGTTTTTATTTATACTTCCGCTACATTTGTGTTAAGACTATGTGTTTAAATATCGTGATGTAATAACATTTGTGATGATACTTCTGTTATAATTTGTGAACTTATGTGTGATTGATCTCTGGGCGCACATAAGGGTATGCATTCCATTTGGTCGATAAATGGGTGTGACAGCTAAACACAGTCAAACAGTGTCTATCCTTTTGTGCCTCATGAAACCTGTGTTGTAGTTGTTGAGTTCGATATGGACTCACCCTTGCTATTTCCACCATAACAGATGAAGAATATGAAGATGATTATCGTAATGAGTACTAGTCTTGGTGTCAACCAGTCAACCGTGTCCCTGTGTTTAGAGTTTCCACTTGAAATCTACTATTAGTTGCTATAATTTATTATATAAGACTATGTGTTAAATATTTATTCGCTATGTAATAAGCACTGTGATGATACTATGTAATTTGTCTACTTATGTGTGCGACCGTTTCCTGGGGCGCACATGAGTCTTTTATGCATCCTATTTTTGTCCTTAAAAATGGGTGTGACAAATTGGTATCAGAGCCATGTTGACTGTAGGACGCAAGCCTAGTTAGAATGGTCGTTATTAGTATCTATGCTTCACTTATTTCATGCTTACTTCTTACACCTTGATAATTGCTAAATTTTTATGCTTCTTCTATCTCATTCTATTGTGAAAATATATTGATTTCTATCTAATCTATGTCAAAATTCTCGTAGATGCCTCCTCATCCCCGCATGTCCGCTGCTCAGTACATTGGCCGCTTCAAACCCTAGAAACCCCATGTTAATGGTGACCAAGAGATATCGGATGCTGAATCAAGAGTGGGAGACACTTCAATAGAGAATTCAGTCATGGGATGGACCATGAAGCTTCACATCATGGTTCCTAAAGCTGATGTTTTCTTCCATGACATGCTGACAAGAACTTTGGATAATTATTACTACGATTGGAAGCTACGTTGGAGTATCGCTGCAAGGAGTACAATCATCCATTGATGGATTCTTACTGGGAGACTGAACTATGGGTCAAGACAATGGATCCTACCACTAAGGAGCCTAAGGTGGAGTCAAAGTTCATCACCTGAGTGAGCCAGGCAACTGTAGAAACAAGCATGGAAGATGTCGCCTACAATGTGTTTGTCTATTACCATGGTCTTCGCTCAGACAAGACGTTGCAGGGTGCACTCCGGCATTTTCCCTATCTCTTACATGACAAGGGTGTTTGGACCGTGCCGCTGGCTGATGATTCATCCTTGACCTTACAAGCCACAGTGGGACTAGTTCCTGAGTTGGCTCTTCATGAGGCGGATTTGAAGGATGAGTTGCTAAAGAAAAAGGAACATAAAGAGCAAGCTTATAAGGAGATCGATGAACTAAGGGCTGAGCTAGGGTGTTCCAAGATTTATGAAAAGCTCAATTAAAATTAGGAAGTCCCTATGTAATAGGAACGATATTAGTTTGCGAGTCAAATTGAGTTTGGTAATGTCGAGTATTAGTATGTGGTGTGAACAATTGTGTGCTTGATGAATTGTTATTATGATAATGTGTGATTTGGATCTTTGTAATGAGTGCTGGAGCTTTGTGGACATGTCTACAAAGTTCCATAGTTAAGAATATTAAGTTTGATCATGAATATTAAGTTGGGATCGGGGTAAACTTGGTTCTGTCTTTTGCTAATTTCTGGATCAGTCTGGGATGTTTCAGGAATAACTCAAAATCTGTTTGTGAGAAATTTATGAAATTTTACTGGGAATAATTAGAATTCTATATCTTTCCAACCCCGTAAGAATCATATTTTTATCTATTATGAGCTAAGAGATATACCTGTTCCAAGTTGGGGTCACTACGCAGTCTGGAATTCTGAAATAGTTTCGGTTAAGTTCAGTTTTTGATTAATTTATTGACAGAATCTGGAAAACTGTTAATAATAAAAGTCGTAGATAATTTCATAAGCTTTCCTACCATGTAAAGATCACCTTAATTGGACTTCTTTAGCTCGAGATATGGCAGTTTTACTGAGTTGCTGAAATTGGAATTCTCCCAGAGAATTCAGATTTACTTATCTATGGTATACATCATCTTGGATAGTACTGAGCTTCGTCTTCTGTGCTTTGAAAACAGATGGCAGCCAGAGGCCATGGCAGAGGTCGTGGAGGTGCTAACCCACCCATTACTATGGAGGAACTTATGAATACACAGAATTAGATGATGCAGATGTTCATGCAGCACCTGCAGAACAACCCCCCTGCAGGAGGATCGCCACCTATTCATGTGAGAGACAAACATGGTGAATTTTTGAAAGGATGTCCTCCAGTGTTCTCTCATGCTGCTGATCCATTGGAGGTGGATGATTGGGTGCGAGCGGTAGAGAAACAGTTGAACATCGCCCAATGTAATGATCTGGAAAAAGTGTTATATGCATCTGGCCAGTTACAAGGGACAACTCAGACTTGGTGGGAGTCGTATCAAGCTGCACGTCCTGACAATGCTCCTCCTGTCACTTGGAATGAATTTGTTAGAGATTTTAGAGCTCGCCATATTCCTGAAGGTGTAATTGAGCTGAAGCAAGAAGAATTCAGAAATCTCAGGATAGGACAGATGAGTGTCAGTGAGTATCATGACAAGTTCTCGCAGTTGGCTCGCTATGCTCCCAATGAAGTGAGGGAAGATGCAGATAAGCAGCGTCTCTTTCTCAAGGGAATTTATTGTGATCTTCGTTTGCAGCTGGAGGGTAATAATTATGCCAGCTTCTAGGAACTTGTGAATAAGGCTATTGTGCTGGACAATAAACGTCGAGAGATGGACAGGAAAAGGAAGATGAAAGGACAAGGTGTTGGGAACAATATATGCCAACGTACAAATTCTCAGCATGGTTTTCATTCGAAATTCCAAGGACCAGTCAGTCAGTGGAACCGTAATTCAAATCAATAGTTGTCTCAGAATAGGCAGAATAATCAGTTTCAGCAATGACCCTAGTATCAGCAGAACAGACAGTTCCAACAGCAGAGTGGTCAGCAAACTCCACGCCAGGGTAATTCCATCTCTACCCCAATGAAGACCAGTGCACCTAGTACCCCTAATCTGTGTTATCGCTGTGGAGAGCCTAGACACTATGCTAATCATTGTCCCAAGAAGCAGAATCAACAGACACCGCAGGGGCAAAGGTCATCCAATACTGGAAAGGTGAATCATGTGTCTACTGAAACAACACAGACGGAGCCTGAAGTAATGCTTGGTACGTTCAATGTTCATTCTACCCCTGCAACCATTCTTTTTGATTCTGGAGCTTCGCATACCTTTATTTCAAACATTTTTGTTAGAATGCATAGCGTACCCATGCTTGCCATGAAAGAACCTCTCTTAGTAAATTCACCTGGGGGTACCATGCAAACCACTAATCGGTGTCTTCCAGTTAGTATGGTTTTAAGGGGGGTAGACTTTAAGATAACTCCTATAGTGTTGAGGACATCTAGTATTGATGTGATTTTGGTTATGGATTGGATGAAACAAAATCAGGCAGTGATTTAGTGTCAGCAGAAGGTAGTAGTTGTGAATGCACCTAATGGAGAGAAAATCAGTGTGGATGTAGCAGTGCAGAAGCCATCGTGAATTAGCTTGATGAAGATGCTAGTAAAGAGGATCCAGTTATCAATGATTTTCCAGATGTTTTTCCAGATAATTTGCCAGGTATGCCACCTGACCAAGACATTGAATTTCTTATTGAATTATTACCTGGAACTACACCCATAGCTAAACGACCATATAGAATGGGAGTAGATGAACTAGAAGAACTTAAGAAACAAATTAAGGAATTACAAGATAAAGGTTTTATTCGTCCTAGTTCGTCACCTGGGGTGCACCAGTTATTTTTGTTGATAAGAAAGATGGTGGTCAGAGAATGTGTGTTGATTATCGGTCACTTAATGAAGTAACTATCAAGAACAAATATCCTTTGCCCAGAATTGATGACTTGTTTGACCAGTTGAGAGGTGCTTGTGTGTTCTCTAAGATTGATTTGCGTTCTGGTTATCATTAACTGAAGATTCGTGCCTCTGATATTCCAAAGACAGCTTTTACTATGAGGTATGGTTTGTATGAGTATACTGTTATGTCATTTGGTCTGACCAATGCACCTGCCTACTTTATGTACATGATGAATAAGGTGTTCATGGAGTATCTTGATAAGTTTGTGGTGGTATTTATTGATGATATATTGGTATTTTCTAAGACAGAGAAAGAGCATGCTGAACATCTAAGGTTGGTATTACAGAAACTTAAAGAGCATAAATTGTATGCTAAGCGAAGTAAGTGTGAGTTTTGGTTGAAGGAAGTCTCTTTTCTTGGTCATATTGTCTCTAATGGTGGAATATCAGTAGATCCAGGCAAGGTAAAGGATGTATTGAATTGGAAGCCACCTACTGATGTGGGAGAGATTCGTAGTTTCTTAGGTTTAGCTGGATATTACAGACGGTTCATTGAAGGGTTTTCTAAACTTGCTAAACCTATGACATCTCTGTTAGAGAAGAATGCTAAGTTTATATGGTCTGATAAATGTCAAGCTAATTTTGAAGAACTGAAGAAGAGATTGACTACAGCACCTGTCTTGGTATTGCCAGATTTAAGTAAGAAGTTCTCTATTTATTGTGATGCTTCTCGTCACGGTTTGGGGTGTGTTCTTATGCAAGAAGGTAGAGTTGTGGCCTATGCATCTAGGCAGTTGAGAAAGCATGAGCTGAATTATCATACTCATGATTTGGAGTTAGCAGCTGTAGTTCATGCTTTGAAGATTTGGAGACACTATTTGATTGGGCATAAGAGTGATATATACACCGATCATAAGAGTTTGAAGTATATTTTCACTTAGTCTGATCTGAACTTGAGGCAACGTAGATGGTTGGAGTTGATCAAAGACTATGATCTAGAGATACACTATCATCTTGGTAAGGCTAATGTTGTAGTTGATGCTCTTAGCAGGAAGAGTTATACTAATCAGATGCAAATGTTGTCCATGACAAGTGAGTTGTGTGCTCAATTTGAATATTTGAATTTGGGAATTTTTGCTAATACAATGGAATTAGTGATAGAACCTATATTAGAGCAAGAAATATACAAGGGTCAGTTGAAGGATGAGAAACTAAAGAAGATAGCAGAGGATATAGTGATTGGTAAGTCACCAGGGTTTTGAATGGATGATAATGAGATTTTGTGGTTTGGAAAGAGGTTGTGTGTACCTGAGGATCAGGCTATTAGGCAGGCAATCCTTCATGAAGCTCATGAGTCAGCTTATTCTATTCATCCTGGAAGTACTAAGATGTATCTGGATCTCAAACAGAAGTACTGGTGGGTTGGAATGAAATGAGATGTAGCTGAGTATGTGGCAGTGTGTGACACTTATCAGAGAGTGAAAGTTGAGCATCAGAGACCAGCTGGATTACTGCAACCAATGAAGATTCCTGAATGGAAGTGGGAGGAAGTTGGTATAGACTTTATAGTGGGGTTACCTCGTACTCAGAGAGGTTATGACTCTATTTGGGTGATAGTAGATCGTTAACTAAAGTTGCTCATTTCATACCAGTCAAGACTACCTACCATGGACCAAGATTGGCAGAGTTGTATATGGAGAGGATAGTGTGTTTGCATGGAGTTCCAAAGAAGATTGTGTCTAATCGAGGTTCGCAGTTTACGTCACATTTTTGGAAGGCTGTACATGAATCTTTGGGAACAAAGTTGAATTTTAGTACAACATATCATCCATAGACAGATGGGCAAACTGAAAGGACCAACCAGATACTAGAAGACATGTTGAGAGCTTGTGCATTGCAATATTGAACTAGTTGGGATAAGAGTTTGCCTTATGCAGAATTCTCTTACAACAACAGTTATCAACAAAGTCTTAAGATGGCACCGTTTGAAGCTTTGTATGGACGTAAGTGCAGAACTCCATTGTTTTGGGATCAGATGGGTGAGTCTCAGGTATTTGGTACAGATGTTCTTAGAAACGCAGAGGATCAAGTGCGAGTGATTCGTGAGAATTTGAGAGTGGCACAATCTCGTCAGAAGAGTTATGCTGACAACCGGAGAAGGGATTTAGTTTTTGAGGTAGGTGATTATGTCTATTTGAAGGTGTCGCCAATGAGAAGTGTGAAGAGGTTTAACATGAAAGGCAAGTTAGCACCAAGGTATGTTGGGCCATTTAAAGTTATCGATAGGCGTGGTGAAGTTGCTTACCAATTAGAGTTGCCTAAGAATTTGTCTGGGGTACATGATGTGTTTCATGTTTCTCAACTCAAGAAGTGTTTATGTGTGCCTGAGGAGCAAATATCTTTGGATGAATTGACTGTTAAAGAGGATCTTACATATGAAGAGTTTCCAATTAAGATTTTAGAAACTGCTGAAAGAGTTACTCGAAGTCGGGTTATTAAAATGTGCAAAGTTCAGTGGAATAGATATTCAGAGGTAGAGGCAACTTGGGAAAGAGAGGATGAATTGAGCAAATCATATTCGCAGTTATTTGAGTAAGCAGTCCAATCTTGAGGATGAGATTCTTTTAAGGGGGGTAGAATTTGTAACACCCAAAAATTTTAAAATTTTGAATTAGAAAAAAATTGAGTTAAAAGAGATTTAATTATGAGTTTAAATAATTTAGATAATGGTTAGTGGGGATTAAAATTCAAAATATTAGGTGGAATATTTGATGATGCATTCATGCTGTTGCATTTGATTTATTGTGTCGTGTGGCTTTGATTTTATTTAATTTGGATTTGAAAATCTATTTAAATGGTTTGGAAAACAAATTTAAAAAAAAAGAAAAAACTTACCTGTTGCTGGCGGCCTGGAAGCCTGCCGAGCCGGCCTACCCTTTTTTTTTCTCACGCTGATCGGCCATCGAAGCCGAGCTGCTTTGCCCGCTCTTCCCCGTGCCTGCGTGGGCCGGCCCAGGAGCCACAGCCGCGCGCGCTCCCCTCTCTAGAGTCTCTGACGTGAAGGGCCCGCATGTCAGTCGTTTCCTCCTCTTGTCGTGACCGAGACGGAGACCGAAGCCGCCTCAACCGAATCCAACTGTGTATCCCGGGATTTTTAGTGGTTACCTTAAATGGCGTAAGAATGGCTTGCCACGTTGGTTGTAGGACAGCCTCTAGTCTTATGAGTATAGCCGTGAAGGAAGTGTGTCATTTGAAAAGGGGGGTTCCTACATCTGCCTGCCGAGTGAATCTAATGGCCCTAACTTGTTAGACGGACTTTTGAATGGCTTTATATAATTTCTGGTGTTTTGGAGAGTCGCGAACCCATGCATTTGGAAGTCATGACTTATAGTGAAAGTGTACACCTCTGCGTAGAGTTTAATAAACTGGTATACTAGCCATGCTCACGGATACGAGCGGCCTTGGGGATTCTTACAGAATAGTTGATCACCATTGTTATATCATGCTAAATTACTGTTTATTATTATTATGCTTATGTTAATGCTATTCATTATCCTTATTGCAATTGATCATTGATTCATTAAGGGGATTTGGATTCCCTTGATGCTACTCAATTGCTAGTTATATGATGATTAAAAGCTAAACGCAGTCAAATAGTGTCTATCCTTTTATGCTCATGAACCTTGTGCTGTACTTGTTGAGTTCGACATGGACTCACCCTTGCTATTTCCACCATAACAGATGAAGAATATGAAGATGATTATCGTAATGAGTACTAGTCTTGGTGTCAACTAGTCAACCGTGTCCCTGTGTTTGGAGTTTCTGCTAGAAATCTACTATTAGTTGCTACAATTTATTTTATAAGACTATGTGTTAAATATTTATTCACTATGTAATAAGCACTGTGATGATTCTATGTAATTTGTCTACTTATGTGTGCGATCGTTTCTTGGGGCGCACATGAGTCTTTTATGCATCCTATTTTTGTCCTTAAAAATGGGTGTGACAGTAATTACCTTAGTAGTTTAGCCTTTGTTGCTGATTCTATCCTTGATTCTGTTGAGGACGATAGTTGTTGTTGTTGATGAAGTTCACATCCTCTTGGGTTTTGGGACAGTTGTTCCCTAAATGCCCAGTGTTTTCACATTCTTCACACGTCATGTAGGAATCATGAATGTGCATGACTTCTTGGTTTTCATTGGCTCAGTCTTCAAGCCTCTTCATTAGCAAATCCATCTTGGAGGACAGAATGTCTACCTCCTTAAGTTGATGCATATCTCCACCTCTCTTGTGGGTTTGAAGACATTCTTCATTCCATCCTAGGTTGGAGGCCATCTTCTCTACGAGAGCTGTTACACCTGGGATTGTGAGTGATAGAAAAGCACTAGCACCAGCACAAGCACCAGCAGCATCCATATTCTCACGGGTGTTGGAAGTAAACCCGTCGTAGAAAGTTTGCATGAGTAGCCAATTCTCCATCCCATGATGAGGACATTCTGAAATGTTGTCTTAGAAGCATTCCCATGCCTCAGGGATAGATTCATCATGTTGCTGCTAAAAACTTGAAATTCTCCCACGCAAAGCATTGGTCTTGCCTATGAGAAAGAACTTTGCTAGGAAGATAGTGGAGCAGTTCTCCCACATAGTATGTCTATCTTTGTTGGCGTAGAACCATTGCTTCGCCTTCCCCAAAAGTGATAATAGGAAGAGGCAAAGTAATATGGCGTCTCTAGTGACTCCTTTGATGGTGAAAGTGTTGCAGATCTCCAAGAAGTGTTAGAGATGAGCACTCGCATCTTCATGTGCCTTTCCACAAAACTGGCTAGCTTGCACCATGTTGATGAGAGCTGGCTTGAGCTCAAAAGCATTGTCTCCGATGTTGACCGTCGGTCTAGTACAGATGTTGGCCATAGTTGGAGTAGAGAATTCATAGAGAGTCTTGTCAGCCATGGCTTCAAAAACTGGTGTTAAGTTTCACCTCATTTGGTTGTCTTCCGATTCTAAAGCTAAAACTTTCTTGAGTTTAGCCTTAGTCCTCCTAAGTAGTGCTTCTGGATTTTTGACGTAGTTTGTTGGAAGGTCAAAACTAGTCATACATTACCCTGCATAAGACATAAAAGTATATAAAACAAGAGTAAGCCTGTTTAAGCAGAGGTCAATGGTTTTCTCGATCACATCAATAAGTATAAGTTTATCAATATTCCTTTTTGCTTAGCTACCTTCCTTGGCAACGGCGCTAGAAATGTTTATTGGTATTTATTAACATGTCACTTGTTTTTAGTAGCCACCTAATGTTGTTGACATTTCTTAACATCACTTTTGCTAAGTTGTCATCCCTAGTTATGATGCCAGAAATGCTTGTTGGTACTTTCTAGCGTCACTTCTAGAATGACACTAAAAAGTACTTAAGTATTTTATTGTGACTAGAAAGAATGCAAATATGTATATGAAGGAATCTGCAAGCGCACAAATAATTTACCATTGTAGCATTTCACCCAAGAGTATTCTAGGTATCGTTATTTATATTTTTACCACAGGGAAGGACTGGCTGATGGAATATATTGATAACTTACACATGTGATGGAGCGATAAACCATAACCAAGCTTCTACTCACAACAAGGGTAATCAAGAGATAAATGAAATATGATACATATGATGGAGCAATAAACCATAACCAAGCTTCTACACACAATAAGGGTAATCAAGAGATAAATGAAATATGAATGATAAATGATAATGAACACTTAGAGTACTCCTTTAGATGGCACTAGCATGGTTAAGTAGATAATAGAGAAATAATTCCTAAGCCATTCTTAATTACAAGTCAAAGCATACTATGATTAGTGCAATTACACTTAATAATCATGGCTAAGATCAACTCTATATCTACACATAAGGGATATTACTAAGGAAGATCAAGAACAGAGCATGACTTCCTTCGCAACTAGATCCTACTTGATCTATATTCAGGGAGTGGACTACAAAGGACTCAACGGGAGTGTCACATCCGCGATCTATCACATGGCCTAGAATATAGAGTGCATCCAAAGGTAAACACCATATAAGCACCACGCTTACACAATGTCGACCACTCACCCCATGTACTTTACAGCGAGTGCTATACGAACTTATGCTGAACATAAAGATAATCTAGCTATACTAAGCATATAATCAAAGTAGACGATGAACAAGATAACTAGGAACATGAATAATATTAAGAACAATGTTGAATCAATTGTAGCAAACATATGAATAATGAAAGATACAAAAGAGGATATAAGGGGCTATACCAAGCCACACTCTTGATAAGATCAAGAATCAAAGTGAAGCTTGCCTCCCTCTAGATCTAACCTAACTAGCTATGCCCTAAATATGGTGGAGCTCTAAGGTTCTTCTCTTATGATTAGGGTTTGGTCTCTTGATTGAATGAGGACTATGCCTGGGGGGTGGCAGGGGCTAGTATATATAGCGGGAACCATCAATCCTGAGCCCTCGGATCAAACTGACTTAAAAGAATGGCGTAGATGCAATCCCTAAGGCGGTGGAGAACCGACATTGTGAAGAGGGGCTGCCATGTGGACCTAGGAGGCTGATCAGCCTGCAGGTGGGGCCGATCGGGCCCACCTGTCTGCGTCTCATGGTCTTCTTCGATGGTTTGCCTTCTAGTGTCTTCTAGAGTCTTCTGGAGTTGTTCTCATCATGGATAAGCATGATTAATTCTGACGTTTAGGTCCACCTTGATGGTTTTCTAAATAAACCCTTCTGGAAACACAGATTCACCAAAACTCATGGAATTTATTAGTTTAAACCCCTAAACCACTGTTGGTGATCATTTTCATGCTTTTATACAAGTTATATTGACAGTTTATGATGGTTGTTAACTACCATCAATAGTAACTCTAGTAGATTGCTCATGTCATTAAGTTACCTTACTTGTGGGTAGGTTCTTGCGGTGCCCAAGTGTTGGGCTAGTTGTGTCATACCTATTAGCCGCTGAATCACCAAGTGTTGGTCGACACAATGAGGACATAGCTTGCTGGCAAGCAAGTGAACCTCGGGATAAATCTTGGTGTCATCTCTTGGTATTCATATTATGATTGATCTTCTCTTCCCGTGAACAGTATAATCACACTACTCATCCCCTTGTACTACATTGTTTCATACTTGTGGTAGTTTGAGTAGAGTAGCTCTCTTGCTAGTTAGTTGAGTAATGTGTTTAGCCTCTTGTTAGTTGTTAGTTAGCTCAACTAGAGTAAGAGTAGTGACATAGCCTTTTGGGTGTGCCTAGAGATAGTAAAGAACTAGAATTGTGGTATAAGTGGCTTGCAACCTTAGTAGAGATAGAGCAAAATTGCATTTCACCTTTTAGGTTACTAATCATTTGCTCTAGTAAACTTGTAAAGAATTTTTATAGGTTATTCACCCCCTCTAGCCATTTAGGACCTTTCAGTCCATGCTTGTTGGTATTTTGTGGCAGAACCGCCTAATCTAATGCCCTCCCAAGAGTACTTATCTTCCCTTAGACACTAAGTACCTAAGAGAGAGCACTAAACTATGCGATTCTATTGAGCACACCTGATGAATACAGGCCCGATCTTCCAAGAGGTAACCAGTAAGTTCGATTTGTGGAGATCTCGATGTTGGCGATCCGGCTTCAAATCAGACACGATTCGAACCCTGCAACCGTTACACCACTGCTCCATTGGTTATCAACCAAGCACAACTTGATTGACCCCGCCAAGAAAGCTTTTCCTGCAAGCGAATCGAAGAACACAAGCAAGAGGGTAAAAACACGCAATCTGAAATTGCAAATATGAATGATGCGAATATCAATAAAGGGTCCAAGAACTTAGTTCCAAAGGACTAATCGACACAGTGGAGGAGATCAAGAACAGAGGCCCTGGATCACTGTAAAAGGATTTGTCACCACAGTTACAATGAACGATTCAGTTTCTCGATGGAAAACTAAACTCTAAACAAAACCCAATTGTCTAACAGCAGCGGTGGCTGTATTTATAGTCTAAGACTCGACCTAGGGTTGAGAACGGCCAGGGGTTGGGCGTCCACAACTTGGGCTTAAGGCCTGACACGATACATGGCCAAGTTGGCCTAAATAGGTGATGCAGCACCTTGACATGGTCACACAGAATGATCTATGGACCTTCTGGAGCTAGGACCAGATCCAAAACAACGGTGTCGTCGTCCCCTTTCCAACGCATCCAAGAACGCCCCGTTTTGATGTCGTATGAAAGAGTTATGACCAAAACAGTGACGACATGTCTGCTGAATCCGAGGGTGACATGGCAGCTGAGTTGGGGACGAATTGCAACTTGGGAAGACCATAACGTCGGTGTGTCCAGCGTGGCGATGTCCTCATCAACACCATAAGGGAGAACTCAAAAATCCACATTTTTACCTCAGGATCATAAATGAGAGGATAAAGCTTACAACAATCTTAGCCATTTCTTACATCACTTTATTACAACCTCAGAGTATTATACCCATTGGTTATAATTGTGGAATATAACAATGTTATCAGAGTTTTAGAAAAAATAAAAATCGTTTAATGATAGGTTAAACATTGACATGATGAACTTTTATATATGTGAAATAATAATAGGTTTATAAATTTTTCATCTGTAACACATTTTTGTAGAAACTTTAAATAAACTCTAAGTCCATAACGTAAGGAAATCCTCTCTAAGACCACCAGGAGGATTCCACACAAGTGTCAGCTCCACATGTTCCTGTCACCTACAACAGGGTAGAAGAAGCCCTGAGTACTCAATTGTACTCTGCAAGACTTACCCGTCAGAAGGTAAGAAAAAACCCTAGGGATATGCAAGGCTATATGGCATGTGGGTTTATTGCACCTACAGGAAGCATTACTAAATGTGCATCCTTATATTTAGTTTTGTTAGCGGTCATCTTTAATTCATTAACTAACCATTCTAGGTAAGCACCTGTGCTACTTCCAAGCATGTGGTAAGCAATTAGAACCATTTTATCATCTTCCATGTTATAGTTCTTACTACGGTGCTAGACCATACTTAAGTCATACCATCACGTAGAAATGGTGATTTATGAATCAATGTAGCCCAGCTAGGTACCCCGAAAAACACACGCCTTGCTTGTACCCCAGGCACAAGCAAGACCAACCCATTCCACTCCTATCAAGGGGTCCAGGTCTTCGTCCAAACTAGGACTCCAAGCCCCCAACATTGCAGGGATGGCCTTAGTGTGGTGCTTAGATCTCCTCCCAATAATCCACCCTTAATAGTCGGTCCAAAAAGAGTCAGAACCCATGACAAGAGAGTAACAAGCCTTTCCACTCCCATAAGCAAGTATGTTCTCGGGATAATAAGTCTGACCTGACTAGTGTCCAGAGCAACGGACGGTCCTCAATCGACACAGGCAGGACAAATGCAACTAGAGCCCCGCTCTGTTGCCCATCCAAGTCCAAATCCATCCAAGCCCAGTCCCACCCGGTCTCCAATTATTATTCATATATATTCCATGTGATAGTAACATGATAATAATAGTATTACTGTATTTTCCCTAGCTCTCGCGAGTGATAGGTAATCCTCGACTTTTACCGGGGTCCTATAGCATGACAATCTATGCGATCCTGTCATACTAGTAAAACTCATGGGATAAGGATATATATATGCAAGTGAATTTCATTAAACTCTTGAAACTTAATGCACAAGCATAAAGTAAAGTGCATAATAATAGGGATTATGCACCGGGGCTTGCCTGGGTATGATATAACCAAAAGTTAGCATTCCGTCATGGTGGCACAATCATCTGGCACCATCTTTTCTTCTTCCTCGGTCAACTCCGTGATCCATCATCATTCCTATTATGATATGCGTGAATGCAATCGCAGAGACGTAAATAATCAACGAAAATCGCAACACTTAAAATACGATCATGCCTCTCAAGCTAATGAGCTAGGTCTAATGACTAATGCACTAGGCCACATATCCACATTATCGAATAAGACATTATTTTCCCAACAAGTATTTTAGTTACATGAACCCAAAGCGTTGCTTTATTCATTTTATCGATTTAATAGATATTTAAACTAGGGCTCATTAACTATCCTAGCAACTAATTATTTTGGAGCTACAAAAATTACAGAGAGTAGATAATAATATTAGGAGTTTACTGTAAAATTTTTAGAGTCAACACTTTTACCATTTTCTTACAAAAATTCTCACAAGTTTATACTTAGCAATATCAAACATTTTGAAATAATTAGCGAACTCCTAAAAATATTATGCCACTATGTGGATAAAACATACTAACAGATAGATCCTAATTTTAGAAGTCTAACAAAATTGGTTTCATAATTTTTGGACCTCTACAACAATTTATATTGAATTCACAAGTTGGTTTAGAAGCTAAATTAGAAATTGCTTTAGAAAATGAAAAGGCCGGCAACAACCAGATTTGGCCCGACAGCCAAACGGACTAGCGCGGGGCGGCTACGAGCGCAGCGGTTGGCCCAGAAAGCGGCCCACGATGGGGAGCCCGCGAGCGTGCCCGCGCTTTGAAATAGGGACCCTAGACCAATAGTTTATTATGTGACGCTCTAGTGCACTATTGTACCAAAGATTCGCTTTGCATCGAGCACCTCACGCAAATCCATCTTCACAATGAGCCAATCCCCGACGCCACCATGCTCGATGGCGCAACTCCGACCAACACTACACACCTACGCCAACCAACGGGGCGAAATACTAGCCCAACAAGCGAGCCGACGGGCACCGCAGAGTCGAGACAAAACCCTTGGCAGTGATTGGAAGCTACACGGTGACTCCTATTGCGTTGCTCATGCTGGTGGACTAACCACCATGGTGGCACGTCTGTTCCGATGATCCTATGGACTAGCGAGGCATTTGGTATCATTGGAGAGTAGGAGGGTCTTACAACGAGGTTAGCTGCATGACCAGTTGGGGTGGGGAAAACCTGGGGGATCCTGGCCATAGGCGCGGTGACAGGGCGGCGGTGCACCGAGCTAGCAAAGCGGCATCATGCCATCACTAGAGAAGCCATAACTAAACCCGGGTGCGCACGATAAAGGCGAGGTCCAGGTGACACTGAAAGAGACATCAATTGAAATGCTACCAAAGTACCTTAGCTTACCCCCAATCGACTGGCCGCGGCGATGCCCATGGCCAGGGATAAGGAGAACACCAAAATTGGCGGCTGGTGGTGCTCATCTGCACCATGGTGAGGGTCAACTGCTTGCTAACTTCCCTATCTCACTGCCAGAGCACTGACTCGAGGTGTGGTGCCACATTCAACTCATATTTTACTTCCAAAGTGGCGTGGCTTCGGTGGTGGCAATGGGCAGATGGGACCACGGCCTTACAGGGCTCGGCCAACTACGGCCAACTATGCTAGTTAAGCGAGAGTGTCCGCACGGGTGAGGCCCAGAAAGAACAGGCCATGGAGGCAGCGATGAGATAGCTTGGCCCCGGTGGAACACGGACTGCGGTAGAGGAACAGCAGCCATGTCCCGAGCGGTCGTGTGGAGCCAAGCATAAGACCACACGGGAGAGAGTACGGGCATCGCGACAAGGCATTAATTCGATGGGACAACGAAGGCAGGCAGGGCAAGAAAGTTAGGTGGTTCGAGTGGCTTGGAGAACATGCACGTGTCTGCTAGATGGCGGCCACCGCGGTGGTGACATGACCCACGCCCGGCCTAGCCAGCAACTGGCTTGCGTCGACCACGCGGCCGCACTCCAGTAGTTTAGATCGGCATCGGGGGGCAACCGCGGCCAACCCTAGCACATCGTGTGGCCAGTAGCCGACAAGGTCGGCCACTGACATGACCATGGCCAGGCGTGGCCACACAACGGTAGTGTGCACACATAGGTGACTGTGGACACAGGCTGAGCACGAGCAAAAGTTGACGAGCACGAAATTAAAAGTGAGCCAAACGATACTGATCAACACGACTGGATGTCAACCAAATCCCTTATCGTAATGTCGACGCTACCAGCTGCCTAGCAAAGGAAACGCTAAGCCCCAAGGGCAATGGAGAAGTAAATACATGGATGCCAACATAAGTTTGTCGCTGGAATGTCGGTTCATGAACAGAGCAACCATGACATAATCCACAGCATGTCCTAAGGTAGTTAGGGAAAATCTTAAGGCGAGCAACAGGTCATCCAATCCCAACTACAACCTACACCATGCCCAAGTGCTCATTTTGATGCAACCAACTGTGCAAAAACATGACATTAGTGCTTAAGCATTCTTGTTGAAATTTAAATGCTGAAATGACATTGTCCATCACTAATGCAGACGAGAATTTATGTGTGGTTAGGACTAATGTCCATTAGTACTTTTGGCATAATTTTTAAAAGGTCTAAACCTTATTAATTTCAACTAACCAATATCCCATGTGATAATCCATGCTTTATACTAACTCATAGAGGCAAAACATGTAAGCACTATTTGATTATTTTGTTCAATATAATTCGCCAAAAATGGCACTTTTTAGTCATAAGCTATGTTACACCTTTGTTTATAGGAATTGTTTTTCATGCCAAACAATTACAACAACTTATTCTATTTTACTTATTAGGATCTCACCAGCATATTTGCACATAACATACACTAACATACAATGCTCGTTTAGTTTTTCTTAACCACAAAAGTGAGTCATGTAAGATTTGCTTTATCATTTTGTGTGAGTTTAACCTTAAAAATCCAAGGAACTTGTTTTAATAAATTCTCTCAAGCCTTAACCGCAGTGCTAAGCGAGCTCATAACACTAGAGGTGTTACATATTTCTTAACACATATAGAAATAATCCACAAGCGCAAAGAATTACCGTTGTAGCATTTCACTCGGAAGTATTTAGGGTATCGTATTTCCACAAGGGACGGAGGTGTAAAAGTCTCTTAACTAATTCACCTAAGATAATAGGAAGAAAGATAGCTTGGGTAGCAAGGTTTTCTAGGGATAGAGATCCTAAGCTAAGATAGTTTTGTCACTATAGACTTGCTTCGGGCACTAGATAACACTTGGTCTGCCAAGTGTTGCTGGACTACCGCTCTACGCCATATCCGAAAGTGGGGAATTACGAAGTATAGACTGGGCTGTCACCACCTGTCACCTACCCCTCAACCGGAGGATACAAGGCAAATGAAGGTAGCCTCTAGCCTAGACACCACGTCTATGCTATCAACTACTACTCTAGCGCTGTATAGGGTATCCATCTTTATCAGGAGCCCTCTACTAGAGTATCCGCCATGGGGATGGACGACAAACCCGCAAGCAAATAGTAAACAAGACTAACTTAAAGTAAGAGCTCACCACCGTAGAATAACATGAACCTTTGCACTCTAAATAGTACTAGATTTGCCGAGGTACAAGTAAAGAGGGAGCCAACATTCCCGGCATTCCTTCCACTATGTGTACAAGGGGCCCCAAGTACACTAATGGAGGTAGCCGATAATTCAGTACTTCTCCATCTCATTCTCTTCCTCAGTCACTCCCTAAACTAAAGAGCTAGCTAGAGAGCTAAGATATGAATGGGGCTCTTCTCTCTTCTTGCTACATTGTGTCTCCTTGTGTTGATGAATGATGCAATGAAGAGAGGGGCCACCTTTTATAGGTGAGGAGGAGGGAATGTCCCATGGAATATGCTTGATCCTCACTTGGAAAGCACCAAACTGACCTCCATGTACGTTGAACCTAGACATAACCTCAACACTAACATTGGGCATGGTAGTAAGAAGCAACCGACTAAAGCTTGGGCCAATCAGGGCCGATGGGGGTGCGGCCGCACCCTAGCTGGGCCGCCTTGGCATCGCCTTTGTCTGGTGGGTCTCTGGATGGTCCTGGATCAAGCCCATGTAGGTGCTTCATCCAAATTCTTTGAGTAGGTTGGACCTTCTTCTTTATTCCCTTGCACAAATCAACTTTACGCCTTGTTAGAATGCGATGTGTTTTCTTATGTATTCCATGTGTATGTCCTGAAAATGATCAACTCACCAAAACTTGTGGAATATGTTAGTGTGAAACCCTATTCACTAAGTTTTGGTGTTTGTTTGTATACATTTTGTGTAAAGTTGGCAGGTGAAAATATGAGTTAAGGACCACCAACATGTTGGTATTTCTTAGTGTAAGCGAAAGAATCTCCAAGCACATGGAATTACCATTGTAGCATTTCACCTAGAAGTATTCAGGGTATCGTATTTCCATGAGGAACGGATGTGTAAAAGTCTCTTAGCTAGTTCACCAAAGGTAACAAGAAGGAAGATAGCTCGGGTAGTGGGGTTTTCTAGGGATAGAGATTCTAAGTTAAGAAAGCTTTGCCACTAAAGACTTGCTTCGAGCATCAGATAACACCTTGCCTACCAAGCGTTGCCGGCCTATGGCTCTACGCCATATCTAAATGTGGGGGATTACGAAGGACGGATAAGGCTATCACCACCTGCCGCCTACCCCTCAACCGGAGGATACGAGGCAAACAAAGGTAGTTTCAAGCCTAGACACCACGTCTACGCTATTGACTACTACTCTAGCGCTGTACAAGTTATCAATCTTTATCAGGAGCCCTCTACTAGAGTATCCGCTACGGGGACGGACGATGAACCCATAAGTAAATAGTAAACAACACTCCCTAAAGTAGAACTCACCATCAAAGATAAACACAAACCTTTGTAATCCAAGTAGCACTAGGTCTGTCGAGGTACAAGTGAAGAGGGAGCCAACATTCCTGGCATTCCTTCCATTACAAATGGAGGTAGCCGACAGTCATGGTACTTCTCCAACTATTTCTCTTCCTCACTCTCTTTTCTATTCTAGCTAGAAGCTAAGATATGAGTGTAGCTCTTCTTCTCTTCTGGCTACATTGTGTATCCTTTGTGTTGTTACCCAAGTGTTGATGATTGATGTGACGCCTCATTGGAGGAGGAGGGGGCTTCTTATATAGTGCTCTATAGGCGGTTTGCTCGGTTATTTTAGGTAAGCATCTCATGCAACCGACCCCAGGCACATTGATGATACCACCAGAGGAGAGTGGGTCCGAGAGGCGGTTCCTAGGGTGCGCCCGCACCCTAGGTGCAGCTGCACCTAGGTGGAGCCATCCCATGACTTTCTTCCTCTGGTTGGTTGCTACATGGACCTAGATCTCTCCTGTGGTGGTGTTCTGTCCAGATGCATCGGTTATTTGGGCTTTTGGCATGATTCTGCTCATGTTTAGGCCCTGATTTGCCTGGTGACTAGACCTCTTTTCTTTGGCTATGTGTAGGATGGAAATACGCATTGCATTATTGCGTATTCTTGTCATATTTCCATGCTTTTCATGTAAGTCATCCTACAAAAGGTAATTCACCAAAACTAGTGGAACTTGTGAGTTTGTAAGTCCTAATTCTAAGTTTGGTGATCATTTGAGTGGTTTTTATATGGGAATTGGTGGTTAGAAATCAGAGTTAAGGACCGCCAACAACTCCCCCACACTTAGCCCTTTGCTCATCCATGAGTAAAGTTAAGGACTAAGATGGGTCATCTCCTTGACATGATATCTGCATATAAGTCATTCCAAGCTTCACCTACACCTGTGAACATTTTGAGTGTCTACCATAGAATCTTCAGTGATTGGATAATGGAACAGTAAGGATTCAAATCTCCTTACTACACTTTGCTCAGAAACTTGGGTTTTGTTTGATTTTGAAAATATGAAATTTAGCTTTGCTCCTCAAAAATGATTCACTAGATCGCTCAGTGTGTATAGACCTCATCAAAGGCTTTTGATATTTGCCTTCTTTTCATCCTACTTCTAAAGGCTTTTTTGTGGAGTTTTCGGTAGGTATGAAAGAGAGTCATACTTGCATCATATAATATTGCTAAGTCAAAAACTAGATCCAAGGAGATGCAAGTCATACACTTCGATCAAGATTGTGCACGTGTGTGGAATTTTGAATTTTTTCCTAATTCTAAGTATTTTTGTACTCCTTTGATCATGACTTTCTCTCTTTTTGATGATTGTCTTTTATTTGAATGTATGGGCTATTGTTTTCTTTTCTTTTCTTTTTCTTCATGCTTCTTAGCATGTGATTATTCATGCTCTTTGACATGGACTTTTTTCTCATGCTTTTTTAGCATGGATATATTTTTTTCTTCTTTTTTAGCATAGACCATACTTTTCTTTTGGTATATGAAAACTTTTTGAGAGACTCATGTCAAATGATTGGAGTATTTTTTTTATTTGGTGGATGAAAAAGCATGTTTTTGCGTAACTCTTAGTGTAAGAGTCAGCATATTATTTTGTGGGTATATGTAAATCTTGATCATGGGTGCATGATGAGAATCTTAACAAGGGTCACAACAATTTGACAAGCTCAATGTAAATACAAGCAGCATATGACTAGGTTTTTGTATCAAGGAATATTGTCATATGGCCTTGGTAGGAATTATAATCATTTGAGGAGCATGCTAATCGAGATTTTGATTTTATAAATAAATCCCAAGTACTTTGCAAAAGTGAGCAAGTTTCATTTCCATCCTACTATATCTCATATTCCAATTACCTACATAAAATGGGGTCCCTATGATAAGTTGTTCACAAGTTTATGAATATTAGCAAGCAATAAAGAGTATGCAATTTTTATCAAAGAATAGCATGGAGATGGAGCGTCATTTGTATGATTTGTAAAATTTTAATTTGTTCATTTTTTAACCTTTATTCAGATGTAGGGAGTGAGGACAATGTTGCACAAACCATCGTGGAAGAAGGAGTTGAGGGAAGTCAGAGATGGTTTGGCTAAACTAGAAGTTCAGTCAATCCTCTTTGGAGCATTTGGCCCTGTCCTTCTGCATGATGATTGCTTGATGTTTGTGCAACATGTGGGGGGAGATATCTCGAATGTGTGGTTGTTCTTCTTGAGAGATCTTCCCCACACTTATTCTTGTACCTGCTTTATTCAACAAAAAAAATAAAAGTGGAACAAACAAGAGCTCTACCGGTTTGAATACCAGGGAGCCTAAATCTTATTCATTATTATTAATTTTTTTTCTTTATTATTATTATGTTCACCCAACTTTATATCTTTTAGAACAACTCAAGCAAGGCTAAAGGTAAAGATGCAATGTAATTCTAGCCTTAATTTATCTCCATTATGTATTACCTCCATTGTTTAAGAAAGTAATTGCTCAAGTTCATTAACCAGAATTCAACACCATCTTAAATTTTGATTAAAGAAGGCTATTTTAACCTAAACACCATGCTTAATTTAAAAAGCCTATGGATGTACCATTAATAAATGCATCCAAACCAGAGCATACATCATAAGCAAGAGAAGTATGTATGAGCAGGGTCATGTTTTCATGGACACAAACATGAGTAACAGAGTTGATGAACATTCATTTTACCTTTGCATACTTTAGTGGTTTTACCAGCAGTATTTTGTAGATGAAGCTTTGAGCCTATTGCACGTTGGCTTGATCATGTATGGGTGCCGTTGACTCCTCCAGGTTGAAGCAGAGGGAAGCACACCATACCGACTTAGGCTAGTAACAAAGCTAGGCCGCATACACAATTAATGTGCAAGGACCATAGGCCTTGGTGCTAGTAGCAAAGGATTAGAAGAGGAGAACCCTTCTTGCTTGGATGTGTGTGATAGCAAAATTGGGTGGAGTCAAGCGGTACATTGTTGTTCATGATGGTCATGTGGGCCTGCATGCTCCTTCTCTCTCTTCCCCTTGTTTTATGTATTTATCAAATTTTTTCTTTCTCTTATATATATATATATATTTCCCCTTTTTCATCTATTATTTTTTATCTCTCGCTTTTTTAGCTTTATTTTTTTTCTTTTTTGGGCAAGGTAGAGCTGACATCAATTTTTTTTTCTTTTTAACCAAGATTGCCTTTGGTGTGTATGGAACTTGTGGTGAGACTCTCACCATTCTCCCCCACACTTGGACTTTTGTGTAAAAGTCAAGTGTGCCATGTCGGGGTCTCCTGTGGAGTGTGTTCCATCACCAACGGTTATCAAGGTGTGGTTGATGTAGCTCCCATGTTTTCTAGCAATGTAAGCCCATTGTTGTTCTTGTTTTCAACCTAAAATGGTTAGTGACAAGAATACCCAAAGGTGCATACTAACTTGACAACATGCTCTTGCTTTTATTGATAAAAAGGTTTGTTTGTTTTTTTAAGATAATCTGGGGTATCTCCTGGCAGTGCTTAGTTTATGGTCATAAGCTTGACCACCAAAGCCAGGACAGAGTTCATAGGCAAAAGTTGTGATTGGCTTCAACAATGGTGGCTCTAACAACTCGACCTTAGGAGTAGAAAGATTTTAAGTGGTAGGTTGCTCCATTGGAGAAAAAGAAAAAGAATTTTTTTGAAAGGTAAAACACAAGGATACACTGGTGAACTAGGTTCGGAGATACTACAACAACCGTTCCCCGGCAACAACGCTAGAAATGCTTGTTGATATTTCATACTGTAAGCAAAAGAATCCGCAAGCACATGGAATTACCGTTGTAGCATTTCACCCAAAAGTATTCAGGGTATCATATTTCCACGAGGATGGATGTGTAAAAGTCTCTTAGCTAGTTCACCTAAGGTAACAAGAAGAAAGATAGCTCGGGTAGTGAAGTTTTCTAGGGATAGAGGTTCTAAGTTAAGATAGCTTTGCCACTAAAGACTTGCTTCGGGCACCGGATAACACTTGGTCTACCAAGCGTTGTCGGCCTACGTCTCTATGCTTATCCGAATGTGGGGGATTACAAAGGATGGACAGGGCTGTCACCACCTGCCGCCTACCCCTCAACCAGAGGATACGAGGCAAACGAAGGTAGCCTCTAGCCTAGACACCACGTCTACGCTATCGACTACTACTCTAGCGCGATACAGGGTTATCCATCTTTATCAGGAGCCCTCAACTAGAGTATCCACCACGGGGATGAACGACGAACCCACAAGTAAATAGTAAACAAGACTACTTAAAGTAGAACTCACCACCGAAGATAAAGACAAATCTTTGTACTCCAAGTAGCACTAGGTCCGTCGAGGTACAAGTGAAGAGGGAGCCGACATTCCCGGCATTCCTTCTGTTACAAATGGAGGTAGCCAACAATCCCGGTACTTCTCCAACTCTTTCTCTTCCTCACTCAGTCCCAATTCTATTCTAGCTAGAAGCTAAGATATGAGTGTGGCTCTTCTCTTCTTGCTACATTGTGTATCCTTTGTGTTCCTACCCAAGTGTTGATGAATGATGTGATGCCTCAATGGAGGAGGAGGGGGCTTCTTATATAGTTCTCCATAGGTGGTTTGCTCGGTTATTTTAGGTAAGCACCTCATGCAACCGACCCTAGGCGCATTGATGATACCGCTAGAGGAGAGTGGGCCCAGGAGGTGGTTCTTGGGGTGTGCCCGCACCTTGGGTGTGGCTGCACCTAGGTGGAGCCATCCCACGACCGTCTTCCTCTGGTTGGTTGCTACTTGGACCTAGAGCTCTCCTATGGTGGTGTTCTGCCTAGATACATCGGTTATTTGGGCCTTTCGCATGATTCATGTTTGGACCCTGATTTGCCTGGTGACTGGGCCTCTTTTCTTTGGCTATGTGTAGGATGGAAATACGCATTGCATTATTGCGTATTCTTGTCATATTGCCATGCTTTTCTTGTAAGTCATCTTGCAAAAGGTAATTCACCAAAACTAGTGGTACTTGTGAGTTTGTAAGTCCTAATTCTAAGTTTGGTGATCATTTGAGTGGTTTTTATATGAGAATTGGCAGCTAGAAATCAGAGTTAAGGACTGCCAACAACATGCCACTAGGATCTAGGGCCCACGCGGACCGCTAGGAGGAGACCCGCCATGCTGGATCTGCTCGCTGCTCCTCCTGCGTTGTTGTGTTGCTGGATCTACCGGGAGGAACCCCGCACCACTGAGATCCGCAGGGAGGAAAAGGAAGAGAGGGCACTGCTCCTATTGGGTCACCGAGATCCACCCCATGTCATTGGGATCCAGTTGTATCCGGCTTGTCGTCACCTTGAGGACCTCAGGTGGGGGAGAAGAGCAAGGCCACCACTCGGGTGGAGGAAGGGCGCCGCCAATGTTGCTCGGGTGGGGGAGGGGCACCGCCACCACTGCTTGGGTGGGGGAGAGGCACCATTGCCGCTTCCTAGAGGGTGGGTAGGAGAGTTGCTACCACTGCTCGGGTGGGAGATTGGCGCCAGCAATAATGCTGCCTAGAGGGTGGGGTAGGGGGCGCCGCCGCTGCTAGGGGCTGCCTTTGCCTAGGCCCTAGAGCACCTAGAATGGGAGAGGAGAGGGCTGAGAGAGATGGAGAAGTGAGGGGAGGCTGGATCCGATGGAAACCTTAATCCTTTTATATATATCAGCCTGGTAAGAGGTCCGGATGTGGGCTTGGCTAGATCTCAAGGATATTTACACAGGCGGGACTGTTAAGGGGTCCGCCTTCAAAAATGATGTATATTTTTGGAGGCTCCGTAATTGATTTTAGGGGCAGTCATTTTTTGACCGCATCAGTAAATCAATTTTACGAGATGGGCAATCTTGACCACCTGCCTAAATAAAATGTCTGCCTCCATAAATACATTTTGCGACATGGTCAATTGTGACCGCCTCCGTGAATGAAACGTTCTCCTCTAATAATTCTCAGGTATTTTATGAGGCGATTGGACTTTGTGACCGTCTGTATTAATGTTTGGGCAGTGTCTCGCGAAATCATTTTTTAGTAGTGTTGAAGAGAAAGGATTTAAGAATGGGACTTTAGAGTGCAAGAGTTGGATTGTCTAGATGACTCATGTGTAATGGATTATGATCTAAGATAACTTGATGTGATCAAGTAGGGGTGACAATGAACTGGGAGCACGAACACCGGTACATCTAGGTGGCATGAGACGTTACGAGGAAACGAAAGAGTGATGGCACTTGGTAAGACTTGGAAGTGATGTGAATCATGATCGAGGAGAGATGGGTCATGTTGTTGTAGAGCATGCTACTGATGAACACTATCAGGAGGAATGATGCAAGGGTTTTGAAAGAGGGTCATGACCAAGACATCCAAGGATTGCTAGTTGTTGGCTAGGCACTTGTCAAAGGATTAGTTTTCTTGGGTTAACTTAAGAGAAAGAAGAGAAATTTGGCTTTTATAAGAATTTAGCAAAAAGTTTTAACAAAGCTGGGCTTTTTGGTCATTACGTCTTGACAATAGGTTGGGCCCATATTAGTTTAAGATTGCAGCCTACATGCCTCAATGAATTTGTTTTAGTTACTTTACTTGCTTATTCCATAATTAGCATGGATCACCTTTAATAAATAGGGACACATATCGTACTAAAAAAATTTAAAAATCGAATATTTGGAGATTCTTGCTAGTCAAACTTTGTTAAGTTTGATTGGTTTTGTGGAAAATATCGACAGCATTTGTATCCCAAATAAGTTTATTATGAAAATATATTCAACAACGTATCTAATGATAGTAATTATGTACCATTAGTATTAATATTTCCTTATATATATTTAGTCAATATTAAAAATGTTTGATTTCTTGGCTAGTGAGAATGACACATTTTATGGAACAGAGGGAGTAGACACTAGTTCTTCCTTAGGAATGCAACAAGAGTTGATTTCTTTCACATCGCAGCCCTATTATGTATATAGCTTTGGTTCCTTGTAATAATTTGTAACGGTGAAACCTGAGTACTGTATGGCAGTTCGATGGTTGGTCGTACACGGTAGCAGATCTCTGATTTATTCTTTGTACATGAGTGAAATTGTGACAATTGTCCTTTTTCTTGAAATGAAATCAAAATTCACTAAGCTACGATGACCACTATTTTTGAAAGAACTATTTTGATTGATCACCTAGAAATATACTCTGACATTTACCATGCAAAGTAATCTCATGACAGAGTGATGATTTTGTTAATAACTTATTTGATCACTGAAGCCTCGGACGTTCAATGTAGGTCGACTAAGCACGAACCTATGAAATTCCAAAGTTTCTAACAACTAGATAGAACAATATGCTCCCTCTAGTCATTTAAAATACATGATTTTAGGACATGCAAATTTGCATGTCGTAATGTCATGTACTAGTGACATGTAAAAAAACATCCAAGCAACTGAGCAAGCACATTTTTTGGGGGGATATTTAGGCGCGCAAATGTTACGTCTATCTGCCGCTATGGAGAGCTTCAGCATTGGTTCCACCTCCATGTTCCAGCGGAAAACATAGACTTAAAGGAAAAGGGAAGGAAGCATCATGGCTCTGATATATGGCTAGCTACATATCCACAACGCTATGACATGCGTGAGATCTCAACCAGAACCTGGAAACTGAAATACTCCTAGGCCCAGTTTAGATGCAAAAAATTTTGCAAAAGAACAGTAGATTCCCCGTCACATCGAATCTTTGGACGTATGCATGAAGGATTAAATATAGATAAAAAATAAAACTAATTACACAGTTTAGACGAAATGGACGAGACGAATCTTTTAAGCCTAATTAGACCATGATTGGACACTAATTGCCAAATAACAACGAAAGTGCTACAGTTGTATTTTGCCAAAAATTTTGCCAACTAAACAAGGCCCTAGATTAGATAGATATGCTCCTGCATTCAGTTTAACAGTTGTGTCCTCAACGGAAGGTCGGAAGGTGACACCGCAGCAGTCAGCTAAAGTGAACCCTTCCCTTGGTCACAAAGAATGCCAATTTGAATTTTGATGCCGTAGGTATGCACAATCTGATACTAGTGGTGGCCTGGTGGGTGCCCGTAAGAAACTGATGTGCCCGTAAGAAACATATAGTATATTGCCAATGTCTGGGATATGTTAATAAATGTTAAACATGCATGGATCTAGGTTTGATAAACGAATCATGTTCATTCATACATGTATTGCTAAAGGTCTCAGGCTGCAGTTTAGGCCTTGTTTAGTTGGCAAAATTTTTGGCAAAATGCAACTGTAGCATTTTCGTTGTTATTTGGCAATTAGTGTTCAATCATGGTCTAATTAGGCTTAAAAGATTTGTCTCGTCCATTTCGTCTAAACTGTGTAATTAATTTTATTTTTTTTCTATATTTAATGCTTTATGCATGCGTCCAAAGATTCGATGTGACGGGAAATCTACTGTTCTTTTGTAAATTTTTTTTTGCACCTAAACTGGACGTTAGTCAACTAGGAGGGATCGCAGTAGTTGACGGGGCGGGGCGGGGCGGTGGCCAGCAATATTAAATGATGATGCATGGCTGCAGCCTGCAGCGATCTACCAAGTTCGTTCATTCATAAGCTTGCACTGCATCTGCACCTGCAGCAGAGCACGGTCCGTCCCCTACGGTCGGTCCATCCTTGTTTCTCTCTCATATCATCACGCTTCACTTGTACCTTCCGGCCGGCCACATGAAGATGGAGATTCCAATTTCCACCCAACGTCTTAGGTCCCGTTTGGTTTGACGTTAAAGTTTAACAAACACTGTAGTACTTTTATTTTATTTGATAAAAAGTTTTCAATCTTAGACTAATTAAATTTAATAGATTCGTCTCGTAAATTACTCCTAATCTATGCCGACATGCATACAATTAGTCTATATTTAGTACTCCATGCATTTGAGGGAATATGGATGTGATGGGAGTTAAACTTTAACTCCTCCAAACCAAACGGGCCCTTAGATACCGTATTGAATATTTTTTTTATATAAAAGTCTTACAGCTGCAGCTAATTCTCTCAATAAAATATTTGCATCCAAACCAGGAAATCTATGTACTAAGCCCTTCTCAACCAGAAATTCTGCCTTTTAGAAAAAGATTCCAAATTCCTACTGGTGCAAAGAGATGCATATATGCATGGTTTGGGCGCGCAGCTGCCCATGGTTGTTTGAAGTATTTTTTTTCATTTTCTTTTTGTCCGAGGCGAGATGTTCTGTTTCTCACGCAGGTTGATCTAGGCCTTGTTCACTTCCCCATCCCAACCCAAAATATTTCCTTTTCCACCCATCACATCAAATCTTTCGACGCATGCATGGAGCATTAAATGTAGGTAAAAAAGATAACTAATTACATAGTTTGTCTGTAAATGTCGGGATGAATCTTTTAAGCCTAGTTAGTCTATAATTGGACAAATTTTGCCAAATAACAACGAAAGATGCTACAGTAACTTTTCAGCTACACGAAAATAGTACTCACCATAAAGGGTGTGTTCACTTCGCGAAAAGTAGGCGAAAAGTTACTGTAGCATCTTTCGTTGTTATTTGGCAAAATTTGTCCAATCATAGACTAACTAGGCTCAAAAGATTCGTCCTGACATTTACAGACAAACTATGCAATTAGTTATCTTTTTTACCTATATTTAATATTTCATGCATATGTCAAAAGATTTGATGTGATGGGTGGAAGAGGAAATATTTTGGGTTGGGATGGGAAGTGAACAAGGGCCTTGTTTAGATGTTGGAATTGGGAGGAGAAGTTGGAATAGTGTAGGTCACGTCGTACTGTAGCAACTTTTGTTTTTATTTGGTAAAAATTGTCCAAACTTTGACTAATTAGGCTCAAAATGTTCGTCTCGCAAAGTACAACAAAACTGTGCAATTAGTTTTTAATTTCATCTACATTTAGTACTCCATGCATGTGCCGACATTTTGATGTGACGGGGAATCTTCTTTTTGCATAGTGAAATTTAGGGTTGGATTTGGGAACTGAACAAGGGCAAGGCCAAAGTTGGTGTGCTTCGGCTTCACTTTCAAGTTCCTGCAGCTTGCAGCTATCTTTTAAAGCGTGCACAGAAAGCCAGCTTTCGAGTAAACTCACCCATGTGAAATAATAATACCAAAACAGATGGCGTACAAGTAAGGCCCCGTTTGGTTTGAGTGTGTTAAAGTTTAACTCCCATCCCATCAATGTTCCTTCAAATGCATGGTCTACTAAATGTAGACTAATTGCATGCATGTTGGCACAGATTAGGAGTAATTTACGAGACGAATCTATTAAGCCTAATTAGTCCAAGATTGAAAACTTTTTGTCAAATAAGACGAAAGTGTTACAGTGTTTGTTAAACTTTAACACCCAAACCAAACGGGGCCTAAGTTTCAGCTGGTACACAGTAGGAGTACACCATTTCTCTGCTCTTACAGGAAAAATCAAAGGCCTACTGTCATCCAACAGTAAATTACCATTACCATTTACTGATTTCATGATCTCTCTTAGTGGAATGTTTTTCGAAAGACATTATAGATGTATACACTTTCATGCAATTCGTTCACTCATATAAACACTAGTGGCATCACTCACACTCATATGAATATATAATATGCATAGACACTCAGGTTATCCTCATGAGACTAAGTCAACAGATTTTGAGATTAACAGCTGTGCTGGAATCAAACCTAGGAGGATAGGTTCACCACAAGGAATCTAACTAAATGATTTCTATTTTAATATACTTATTCAATAATTTAGAATTAACTTCTGATTGTGAAAGTAGGATTTTAAAAAATGCTTAAGCATATATAACGTAGTGTCCTCATTGAATGATTTGTATCCATTGTTTGGTGAAGTCAAAATCATATATTAAAGATAAAATAATGACATAAATAGATATAGGTGGAGGAAGTTCCTATTCCCTCCCTCAATTGCAACCTGACCTGGGTTTGTTAATCTAGAAAACAAAACATGCGCTTCGTATAAATAGTTATTGGAATTAATCACATCGAGTAATATTTCAGTAATTATGTATAAGGCAAGAACAAAGGGTGGCAAATGGACCTGTTTGTGTTTGAATCTTGAATGCCAAGTATACATCCATAAAGGTGATAGACTAGAGAAAGCGTGGACAAATAAAGCAGCTATATTCTCACATGGTGATGAAACGATGCATATGTGCATAAGATAAACACATTATTTCTGGATTCAGCGTGAAGAAATAACCACCTATTCTGGGTCCATCCTACTAAAAACACTAGACACACGCTACTACATTGTTCATATCCATGTCATGTATAAAGTACAAAACCCTCATCGAATTTCGTCAAGGTAAGCGTAGAAGACTAGCAAGAGCTAGAGATGTGACCAAGAACCGGAAGATGCAAATTAACCTTATTTAATCAGGAGGCAGCGGTACCTTGCCCTCCTCTGACCACGGACGCTAGAAGCCCGTGCAGCCTGCCGGTGCCCCCGCCGGAGTGCCGCGTTCGGAAGCACAGCGTGGACGTCGGCGACGACGACGCGGCACCACCATCGCCGTCGTCGTCATCTCCCCTTGAGTTGGACGAGAAGGACGACCGCGGGCTCGCGAGCAGCCTGTTCCTCCGGCTCCGGGTGCACTGCACCTGCGCGCTCTCTTTGGACGGCGGCGCCGACGGTGACCGCGACGGCATGGTATGGCTCCTGCGCAGCTTGGGGAGGATGCTCTGCACGAAGCTAGCCGGCTTGGAGGAGAGCAGCCTCTTGGAGGATTCGGACTTGGTGAACTTGGTCTTGGCAGCAGCGCCCTTGCTGTTGTAGTAGGACGGCGGCGGGGTGAGGGGCGGGAGGGTGGTGCTGGAGATGGCGTTCTTGGGAGTGCCCGGCGCGGACTCCCACATGAACGGCACGGAACCCGCGGAGGCGACGCCGTAGTAGACGCGGAAGGAGGGGATGGAGACGGAGGAGGCGTCCTTGGAGAGGAAACGACGGTTGGCCATAGTCGCCCGCTCCTCCTCCATGGCGGCCAGGAGCGTCTTCTGGCTTGGGCTCTTGGGGAGCATGCTCGTCCTGTCTTCCTTGTCCAACATTGTCGTCTGACTCTTCTTGAGAGAATGACGATGTTTGACAAAATTGAGCTGCTTCGGGTATGGAAATGGAGAGGGTAGACGAGATCCTAGTTAGGAGGATGTACAAAAAGGCCCGGCTTTGGACTTGTAGAGACTAGAGAGAAAAATAGGGGGGATATATGAGTAATATAAGTGGGTACTCCGCAGGAGAGATGTATGTACTAGTAGAGATATATTCAGGAGTGCCTATTGCGATTGGGGGGGCCTGGTCAGGGTCAGGGAGACAAGCAATGTGGTCTTGACCAAAAGGCACATGAAGCCATTAGGCTTAGCTCTGACTTTGGGATTAATAATCAAGCAATCAAATCCTACTCAAGCATACATATTAATTGTGCATGGAGACTACGCACCATGACTTTGCCTAATTTGGTTTATGAAAGTAAATAGGTCCACTTATTCAAACAAAATCGCAGCTCGAAAGCGATTCTGATTTCAAATGTAAGTTCTTAAGTATATCAAACGGTTTGCCTTATAAAATTTTGTAAATATATGTATTATGAATAACATTCCGTGATAAAGATAACAGCTTAAACCATAAACCATATATATGTGTATGTGCGCGTGTGCACACCAATTTCCATAAAAGAGAAGATCGACTAATAAAATCCTAAAATGGCCTACATTATTTAGAATCGGAGGTAGCAATTTTTGTAAAATTATATTGTGTATACTCAGTCTGATTAGAAATGTAACCTAGCTAGGCTTTCTGATCTAAGGAAACAAATATTTTTCTTCTCACCCATGATCAAACTAATTGTTTACACAAGCTTGCATTGCATTGGCAATATAATGAACCATCAAATAATTAAACCTTGCCCACGTTCATATGTTCCCTAGTTACCTGTTTGTGGAGTTATAAAATAATGAAATAAAAGTAGGCAGTCAGCTCAAAATGTTTATAATAGGAAAGCATCGACTTAAAAATTTGAGCTGGATGCACATAGAAAATACTCCCTCCGTTCAAAGACAAAGCGACTTATAATTTGGAACAGAAGGAGTACTACAAAAAATATACCATAATTGTTTAAGAGCTTAAGAGAATTGTAAGCTAGTGATTGTTTAATTAGCGTACTACATCTACATACAAAATATATGTGTGCAATGTCACGGAAAGAAGATTTGGGTAAGGTATGCAGGACCTTTGCTAGTACACAAAAATAAAAGGCCGTGGATTCATAGTGCGAGGACTTTGTCACGGCCCGATAGTGACATGATCATTTTCATCATCACCATAAGCATCATCTGCAATTTAATTTTGTTTTAGAAAACTACATATGCATAAAAACCGTAGTTTTTAGGCTCTGTCATGTCTCTGCGGACAGTCTGGTGCACTCTCGGACAGTTCACAAGAACATGGCTACACATTTAGTAGTTTCACGGACACTGTGTCCCCACGGACCGTCCAATGTCACCCAGACTGTCTGCCAAATCACTTCATGCACAGTAGTGTTGTCTTTACATGGGCACACCTGACCCCACAGATTAGGGGCCATACCTATTTCCATTTCGTGGATGAGAGCACCAGCATCATCAACACTTCCTCTCTCACACTCTCACTCTCACATACTCTCTCTAGTTCATCTCTCTAGAACCAATCCAAGAACAAAAAGGAGGAGAGGATTTGGAGATCATGCCCAACAAGAAGACCATGGATATCAACACCTACGAGGCCAGAAGAGCTAGGGATTGAAGAGGGAGGAGCCCTCTCTCCCTAGCACCTAGGAGCTTGGAGGAAATTTCAAGAAAAGGTGATCAAGGGAAGGAGAGGTGGATCTAGGTTCTCCTAGTCTTTGAGGAGCTTAGCAACACCTCCTCCACCATTGGGTAAGTCAATCTTGAGCTCAAACACCATGATGCACCATAGACCAACCTAGATGTTCGTCACCTAGAAAATAGCTCCCAAAAGGCTTTTGTTGGATTGGAAGCAATGTAGCTAGATTCACCTAGCTAGATGTGCTCCATGGAACCATACAAACACGACGACAGTACAATTTGCACAGGCACAAACCCTAGGATGAGATTTCATTTTTATAGTATTAAAACACATAATTGTGTTCCCACGGACTGTCCAGGAGACACCCACTCTGCACAAATACTTAGCACCCACAACACATATGGACCGTCTAAGAGGCCACCAGATAGTCCGGTAAATATTCAATTTTCAAACCCAAGGGTACGGTAAATATTCAATTTTCAAACCCGAGGGTACCTCTTTCGGGTCCTACACTCACGGACCGTCCACCGCTTTGATGGATAGTCCGGGAGATTAGACACTTAGAAATTTTCAAGATATTCTGGACTGTCCGTGAGGACATCAACAACACCTATTCAGTTACCCTTCACACATATTTTTATATATTATTATAGCACATATGTTATACATCATTGAAAGGCATATCATGTACTCTAATTCATATCATTGTACCATTCCCTAGGTGATGAAGCCCCCAAAGAAGTCATAATCGAGGAGGTACCTCAACCCTAGAAGTTGTCAACGAGCCACCACCCGAACCCTTGCAAGGTAGGAACCTAAGCATTTAGAACTTTTTTTGTAGTTTGCATAATGTGCCTAAAGGTCAAGTATATGCATATGACTAGACTTCTTATGCTTGCCTACTTGAGCTTTCATCCTTGAATTTGATCTAAGGCCTTGTAACATTGTTTTTGTTTACTTTTATTACTGTATAATATGTCATGACCCGATCATGACATGTTATCATACTCATCATGAGCATCAAATGCATTTTAATTAAATTTAATTTAGAAATCAAGTTGTGCAAAAATTGAACTAAAACTGCTCGCTATTGGTTTTGGCGGAGTGTCCGTCAGCCTTAACAATGTGTCCATCAAACCAATTACATAGACTAATAGAAATCAGGCTCTGTCAGTGCACTTCAAGTCTTGGCGGAGTGTCCACTAGTCCATCCCATGCAACAAAATGAGGTGTCACCTTATGAACTCATTTGACCCCACAACACCACATGCCTATCCATTTCATGGGCACCCAAACTAGAGCCTTAGCCAACACTCCTATCTCGCTCTCACACACCCTCTCTCTCTAGTTCTTGCTCTCTCTCTACTCTCTCACACTCAAGCAAAGGAGGAGAAGCAAGGAGAAGGTGAAGGGAAGGGATTGGAGGCCACCAATAGCTGGAGATGACCATGAAGATCACCTAGAAGCTGAGCACCACAAGGTGTGGGGTTGGAAGAGGGAGGAGCCCTCTCATCCTCACCATTTGGAGATAGGAGGAGGAGAAAGCAAGAAGGGAAGGAGAGCTCGAGTCACCAAGGGAGAGATCCAGCTTCTCCATCATCTTGGGAAGCTTGAAATCATCTTTTGCTGCCCTTGGTAAGGATCAAATTGAGCCAAGCACCATTTCTTTCTTCACATGAGCACAAACCTAGAAAATGTCAAAATGTGACCTAGAGCACATTTGCACATGAAGAAGCTAGAATCACTTAGCTAGATATGCTCTACAGAATGCTATGAAGTTACCAAGAAGATGGATTAGACATGCAAACACTCTAGCACAACAATCACATTTCAAGTTGCACAAAAATAGCACTACCTAGGATTTGGCAGAGAGTTCGTTGATTTTGGTGGAGGATCTGTCGATGCTATAGCCCGACTAGAAACGCTTTGGCAGAGCACTGAGTAATTCCATGGAGTGTCCATCACCATAGGCGGTGTGTCCATGAAATTATTCAACATAGATAGAGAGGTAGAAGCTACAGACTTATCCCAACGGAGTCTCCGTCAAATCTCACGGAGAGTATGTCATGAATATTTTTGGGATTATTTTCAAACCCAAGAGTAGCCAGTTTGTGGTGGATGATTCATAATTTTTCTCGGAATGTTCCATGCGAACTTCAGCACTTAGAAAAACAAAGTATCCTACAAACCTACCCTGATGGACTGCCTGTTGCTTACAATAGAACTTTCCACCACATCTAGAGAGCAGAAATATTCCAGAGATTACAGACTTTGCTCACGGAGGATATGTGCCCATTGTTGGAGTGCCCATTAGATTGTACCCAGATTTGATTACAAAGATTCCTAAGTCCTAAAATGGACAGAGTATCTATGAAATCCCACAGAGTATCCATCCAATTATAAATTTGCAACCCAAGATTCTCAAGTTTATGTCCAAACTCGGTGGAGTGTCTATACCCAGTGGCAGAGTGTCTGTGCCCAGTGGTGGAGTGTCCATGAGGTTAGACCTTCACAAATTTCACTAGGTGTCTGTCACCATAGAGCGTCCGTGGATAATGATGGAGTGTCCGTCAATGGATGTCGACAACACAATAACATTAAGTCATCAACACATGTTATACCTAATCAAACTATACTCAAGCAACATCAATGCATACCATGTCATACCATTCAAGTTATGCATTGTACCCATCAAGCATCATGCATGTAATAGGTGACGAGGCTCATGGAGAGATTGTTGTGGAGGAGCCACAAGAGGTTGAAGTCGTCGATGAACCACCAAAAGTTGCTCAAGGCAAGCCCCTATGCATCCCTATGCTTTGCTAATGCATAATAAACTATGGTTATCTACTTGCATAGATATGTTACTATATGATTAGTTCAACCATGAGTTTCCTAATTGAGCTTTCATACCTTGATGTTACCACACCACTCAAAAATTGCTTAAAATTGCTTGTTTATTCCCAAGTACCTATAATTTATGTTTAGTATGCTTAGACAGTAGAAGTGAAGCTAATGATGGGTTTCTCATTACTCGCACGTTGTAGGGAATGTTTGACCACTAATGCAACATAAACGGATTATGATCTAAAACTTGATCAATGTTGAATGACTGATGTTGAATGGTCGGCTAGGGGTTGGGTCCTGGCAATATGGGTGATGATCTTGAATGACATAGCTTGCTAACCGATTATGGACCGTGTATCCATGGTAGCAAGTCATGAACATAAAATGTACAAACCACTTGTCACAAATGGGGGTGACAAACCAAGTATCTAGTTGCGACCAGTCTATCTATGGATTCGGCATGAAAGTGGCATTGGGTAGATGGGATGCCACTACCCAGGACACTTGGCCGGATTGGGGAAAGGTTGAGACATTGAGATATCCCTTATATACCGACGGGTCATATGGGTGATATCGCTTGTCTTTGGTGGCGTTATGTGTACCCCTCTACAGAGTTTCTTTTGAAAGCTATAAGTTTTGTACTTCTAGATACGGACTAGAGTCGGATTGGAACAAGGGCTCATGGAGATCGAGATCCAAATGCAAATGTTTAATTCATTTACCTATGCTATCCTGGCAATTGCTAAGTCTATTGATCACATTTACACTACTACAGTAGGCGGGCAACGCAACCACCTCCGTCCAAAGGTCGCTGTTAATGCAGATTAACCGACGCGGCTGGTTTGCCTGCCTACAAAAATAAATTATAAAAATAAAAAATAAAAGCCATTGATAGTGCCTAGGCCTAGATCTGCCCTGCTGGGCCACGGACGTGCTGCCGGTGCCACTGTCTTTTTCGCATGGGCGCCGCCACTGGATTCACCACCATGCCATCGATCTGGCTGCTCCACCACTAGATCCGGCCAAGCCACCAACGGATCCACCACTGGGCGCAGTGATGCACCCACCGCCTCCGCCAAAGCCGGGCGACGTCGAAGCCACCTGAAAGGTCCTAAATGGCTAGAGGGGGTGAATAGCCTATAAAAAATTTCTACAAGATCACTAGAGCAAATTGATTAGTATGACAAATGGTGATAGCAAGTTTTGCTCTAGCACTATTAAGTGTTACAAGCCACCTATCCAATCAAACTAGTGAATTATGATCTCTGTGGCACACAATTTGCTATATTGCTAATTCTAAACTAGTGAGCTAGCTAGCACAAGAATTACAACTAATTACTTCTAGCTACACAACTAAATGCTATTCTACTTGTCGGTGTCCAGAACCGCGTCCTAGACACTAGAAGAGTGAATTTGTATCTGCGCGTCTAGGCCCGAATGGTGTGTAAAGCAGACACAAGGGTTTATACTGGTTCAAGCAAGAAGGACCCTACATCAAGTGGATTCTACTGTTGCTCGTGTTGTCTTGCACTGGAGTGCTCGTAGTAGGGGTTACAACATTTCAAGAGAGGGAACAGATCCTAGGTCTCCTCGGTGGAGTGTGTGTGTGTGTGTCAACTTAGTGAGGTGTGCCTTAGTTGACCCCCCATGCAAGTCCCTGCCTCCCCTTTTATAGTTCCCAAGGGGAGGGCTCGGGTTACAGTCATGGTAAAAAGGTGAAACGGGGAGAAGATGAAAGAGAAAAAAGGTGGCCCTAGGTGTGGCAGTCTTCCTCCATATCCGGTGTGAGCAGTTTACCCTGTAGCACAGAGACGTAATGGGCGTTGATCTTTTGGCCTCTCCATCTGCTAGTACAACGTGCTGTGGCCATGCTTCATCCTGTGTGTTGTGCCGTTGAGGATAGGCGGTGTGTGCGCCTGGATTTGCGTAGAGGGGGAGTTAGGTGGTATAGTTTCCATTACCCCTGTCGCTGTAGAGGTATGGACGTCATCGTGGTGGAATGACCGGAGTCATGTTGGATCAGAGCACGGTTCCCATATTCCTGTCCACTATGCACGGTCACGTCCGTCCCATCAGTGGGAATGGGTGCCGCGGTGGGGGCCCCGTGGCTCCCTGCCTAGCCAGAGGGCTCCACGTGTCCCCCGGGCGAGGCAAAAGTATGCCAAGAGGGTCAGGCGATCCCGTGCTTATGTTGTAGGGGTTAGGCGAGGCGAAGATTGTTCCCGATGGGGCACAGGGGTCAGGCTCTTTGATGACGTCATGGGGGATCGGGCAAGACGGAAGGCATCCCCAAGCCTCGGGCTATCTAACAACCGACATGCTATTAACGCCCTTGGTTGGGTATGCCTACTATTGAGGAGTGGAGGAGTGGAGCACTCCTTCAGAGGCTTAAGGATGAGTGCTCATGGGTAGTTATGGTTTGTTTGATTTGAAGGAAGTTGTCCGGTGGGTGTGCGCAAGCGCACCCACCAGGTGTAGCCCCCGAGGCCTTGGAGGGATGAGTTATCCCTTCAAGGGCTTTGAATCAAGTGGACTCATCTGGGAAGACGAGGCGTTGCACTAAGTGGCAGTTATTGTGATGCTTCGCGTCCCGATGCGTGAGAAGGTGGAGAGGTGCTCGGATTTTTGCGTACATGGGGAGTTGGGCAACATGCGCCCAGTCAGTTGCCCTGTACGACATTATAAATACAGGTGCAGGCAGGGTGTAGGAGCCCATCTGTTCTTCTTAGTTCTTTGTAGCAGCCTACGGTCTCTTTGCTCCCCTCTCACCGCGGCATCCTCCCTCTGCTTTCGCGATGGATCTAGGTAAATGCCCTGCCGGTGACTCATCTAGTGATGGGCGGTCCATGCGGCGCCACGTGACGTGGGCGAGGTCATCCTCCAGTGGTGGACATAGGAGGCGCTTGCCTCTGGCCATGACTGCGGAGCCAGTGCAACTATCGGATGCTGCGCCGGCCGTGGCAGTAGAGACAGAGGTGGAGAGACTCAGGAGGTACCTAGAGGTTTCCCAAGCATGCTTGAGGTGGTGAAATGGAAGATGCAGGTCATTCGAGACTAGTAGGTGGCTGCTGTTGACGGTAGATAAGTATCATTTTTAACCGTCAACATAGCATGAGAAAGGACCTAAACATAAATACTATCTAGATATAGGGGTTACACTGATAGAATTTCATGAGTTTTGGTGAATATCTATTTCTATAGGGGGTTATTAGGAAAGAACCAAAGGAGGTCTATATGTCAGATTTATATAGAGAGAAACAAACCATACTATGAAAAAGAATACTCTAGAAGACTCAAGAAGATCTTCCCCCGGAGGGTAGGGCCCACAGGCCAGGCAACAGGGACGCCCGCCCCTAGGCCTGGGCGCCCGCCCCACCTAGGGAGCCAATCAGCTTCCACCTCACGGATCATGCCTCCACTGCCTTTGAGGATCAATAATAATCGTTCGTCAAGGTCGATTTGATCCAAGGGCTATGGTGCTTCCTAGAGGGCTATATAAGCAAGACCCCTAGCCCTAGGAGAAACCCTAATTCATTAGAGAGGGAACTCATTCCATTCATTCAGAGAAGCCCTAGAGCCACCATCTCAATTAGATCTCTAGTTTAGCATACCCACATAGGATTAGAACTAGAAGGAGCCAAGCATTGCTTGATTTCCGGATCTATTAAGAGAATACTTGGTAATTCTCTCCTACTTTTGTATTTGTACTTATATTATTCATCTAGTTCATCATTTGTATGAATATGACTTTATTCTATTCTATCATATTGGATATGACTTTGCTCTATTTGATTATGTTCGCAATTATATTGTTCTTAGTCTACTTTGATTATATGCTTGGCATAGTTCGTCAAAATTATATTTAAGTATAGGATCGTATAGCGCTTGCTCATTGATATCATGGGTGAGTGGTAAACATTGTGTAGGCGTGGTGCCTATACCGTATTTACCTGCGATTGCACCCTATATTCCGGACCATGTGGTAGATAGCGGGAGTGACAGTCCTGTTGAGTCCTTTGTAGTCCACCTCCCGAGTATAGGGCAGGCAGAGCATAACTATTATAGGGAAGTGATGGCTATGTTCTATATCTTCCTTAGTAATATCACTATATGTAGATATAACCTTTTCTTGCCATGATTGCCAAGTGTAATTGCACTAATCATCATATGCTTTGACTGTATAGTTAGAATAACTTAGGATTTATCCTTATAGTTCGTCCTAATCCATGCTAGTGCTATATGCGTAGAGTAATCTATTGAGATGTTTATCATTATATGTGGCTATGTGCTTATCAGTTATCTCTTATTATTCTTTATTCATATATATATTATTTATCTTGTGACACTTACCCTGTATGAGAAGATCGATAAAGACATGGTTATGCTCTCCATTATCACATGCAGTGATGCTCATTTCTCATTATCCTTAGCATCCCTTCCTAGTGGTAAAAATATAAATAACGATACCTGGATTACTCCCGGTTAAAATGCTACATCGGTATTATCTGTGTGCTTGCGGATTTCATATTTATTTCAGAGGAGCATTTGCATATTTTGGTACCAGCACCTTTAGTGTCATGTTGGGGATGACAACCTAGCTTAGGTAGCGTTAGAGGTGTCAACAAGCATTTTTGGCGCCGTTGCCGGGGAAGGTTGAATTGCTATTCAAAGGATAATGAGCCATCACTTGCATCCACTAATGTGATCGAGAAACCATTATCCTTCTCTACTCATACAGCCTTACCCTTGTCTATTGTCTATTTTTATATTATATACAGGGTAATGTATGAGTAGGTTTGGCCATCTAGATAACTTCATCGATAATCCAGAATTATTGTTCAGAAGAGCAAGAGCCAAGCTAAAGAGAGTTCAAGCAGACACATCATCATCTCAGCTTGAAGCTCCACTCTCTGATTCGGAAGGCCAACCAAGCAAAGTTTGAAACTTAACACCAGAGTTCGACACTATGGCAAACAAGTCACTCTGTGAGTTCTCAGCTCCAACTACAGCTAACATCCGGACTGGACCTGCGGCAGAGATAGAGCAAAACTTTGAGCTAAAGCCGACATTGATCAACATGGTGCAAGCCAGTCAATTTTGTGGGAAGGCACATGAAGATGCTAGTGCTCATCTTCAACACCTCTTGGAGATTTACAGCACTTTCACCATCAAGGATGTCCCCAGAGATGCCATACTACTTCGCCTCTTTCCATTCTCACTCTTGGGGAGAGCGAAGCAGTGGTTCTATGCGAATAAGGAGAAGAATACTACATGGGCACTCTGTTCCACCAATTTTCTAGCGAAGTTCTTTCCCATGGGCAAGACAAATGCTCTTTGTGGGAAGATATCAAGTTTTTAGCAGCAACATGATGAGTCAGTCCTAGAAGCATGGGAGCGCTTTCAAGACTACATTCTAGAATGTCCTCATCACGGAATGGAGAATTGGCTACTTATGTAGACCTTCTATCACGAGCTCACTAATAGTACCCATGAGACTATGGATGCTGCCGCTAGAGGAGCATTCTTATCACTTGCCATTTCTCAAGCCACAACTCTTGTGGAGAAAATGGTGTCCAACCAAGGTTGGAATGAAGAAAGAACTCAAACCCACAAGAGAGGTGGAGGTATGCACCAGTTGAAGGAGGTAGACATGCTGTCTGCCAAGATGGACCTACTCATGAAGAGGCTCGATGAGAGAGCCAACGAGAAGAAGGAAGTCATGCACATTCATGCTTCCCGCATGACTTGTGAAGAGTGTGGAGACACTGGGCACTCAGGATGCAATTGCCTAGAGCTACAAGAGGATGTGAACTACCTCAATAATAATAACAACTACTACTACCGTCCTCAATAGAATCAAGGCTGGAATCAACAGCAAAGGCCTAACTACTCAGGTAATTATCAAGGTAATAATTCTTTTAATCAACCACCTTTGAGAGAGTTAGTGCTTAATCAAGGAAAGTTAATGGATAGCCTGTCTAAGAAATTAACATCCAATGATAAAACATTAGAAACAATTAATAACAGAATGGATAGCTTTTCTACTGCTATTAAGAATCAGCTTAGCTTTAATAAGATGCTAGAGTCTCAGTTGCAATAGCTTGCCAATATTGTTCCTCCTAACCAAGGTAAAATTCCGGGACAACCGGAAGATCTAGAAACTGCAAATCTTGTATACATATTTAATGCAGGAAGTTATTAGAGTGACCCTATCTCCAAAGGATGGAACGATGAGACTCTGCCAATCAAGAAAGGTGATCTAGGAAGACCTGTCATCCCAATCTCCATTGGAAGCGTGAACTTCAACAAACTTATCGGTGACTTCGGTGCAAGCATCAACATCATGCCATAGGTGATCTATGATAAATTATTCAAGTATCCTTTATTGCACACAACCATGTGCTTGCAGCTTGCAGACCAGTCACTTTGCTACACCAAGGGAATCCTAGAAGACATATGTGTACGAGTAGGTAGCTTGTATGTTCCTGTAGACTTTGTGGTAATAGAGACAGGTGGTGATGAGAAGTCGCTCATCATTTTGGGATGACCATTCTTGAACACCGCTAGAGCTATCATGTATGCCAACACTACCAAGATATGTTTCAACATCAAAGGAAAAAAGAGAGACCTTCTTCTTTAAGGATAGAGTGTTGCAGTTCCTTGCACACCCTCAACATCCCTATGAGCCAAAGAAGAAGAACAATCAAAGGAACAAGAACAGGAACAAGAACAAGAAGCCACAACAGATGGAATCAGCGAGAGTGATCACTGCAGTCACAGAGAGCATGATCATTAGCTCAAGTCCCCATACCTGCTCAAGAGAGATGACCTAGGTGTCCCAACCATTGAATGCACAATCAATAGGAGCTCCTTTTAGAAAGCTGGCTGTGACACTGGATCGGGCGTCAACATAATGGCCAAGGTAACTTATGAATATCTATATGGTACTATGCCTTTAGACCCAACCTATGCGCAGCTGCAGATGGCAGACTAATCATTTCACTTCGTGGATGGAATAGCTAAGAACATCCCCATACAAACTGATGACCACTTCATCCCAACTGACTTCTTAGTCATTGACATGGGAGAAGATGAGTACGATCCACCGATCATCCTAGGGAGACCATTCCTGAGCACCACCAAGGCCATCATCTACATTGCAATAGGAGAAGTGCATTTCCAATTCCCCTCAGAGAAGGTACGCCGCTATTTCAACAGTAACTATATAGTTGACGAAGAACCCAAGAAGAACAGAACCAGAAGAAGGGACCATAACCGCACCCAGAAGAATCAGATCCCCAAGGATGGATGGGCTGACTATGAAGGAGAGGTATCAAGATATGAAGATCGATTTCCTGAAGATAATACATCTCCTTAGAGAGAAGCTGTACCACCAACAGAAAAGTGACTCAGTCACCATGGAGAACAAAGAAGATAAGACAAAAAAGCAATCTTCCTCCTCAAAGTCAACCTCACCAACAAAACAGGTATGTAAAGTAAAAATAAATTCAACATCAAACTCAGCACAATCAGAAGCACCACTCGATCCATTCGAGGTGCCCTAGAATGATTAAGCGAACAAGATGTCCTGTTCGGAGGACCCAAATCACCGAACATCACGCCAAGAGGTAACTTGGTAGTTATCAATATTTCCCTCTTTAGTTCTGCATTTAATTTTTCGCACCATATTTAGTTTCGTTTATCACATGTTTAGTTACACTTTATTTCTACACAGGAAAGAAAATAAATATGTCTTGCATTGCACCATAAAATTACTAAGCCCCATGCAAATAAATTTGTGGCATGAAACCCATAAGTCTACTTGCTGTGGTGGCACAAAAATAAAGTAAAGAAGCATTCATCATCCTTTATAATTCCTTGCATAGTATAAATATAAAAGTATAAAAATATGGTACAAGAGATCCTGCTAGAAAAATACATGAGTTAAGAGGTTCTAGATGCTCAAGGCTCAGAGGTTTATCACTAACACTTAATCAAGTTTCACAAGCTTTGTTGTCTATTTTGAGCTTCATAGAATTTGAAGGATCAATAGACAGAAGGACAAACTGTCCCCTGCTGGAGTATTGTCTCGCCATTTATCATCATGAGCACTCTGATGAGGGAAGTACAACTTCACTGTCTGCCTGCTTCATCAAGCAAGACTATGTCAACATCCAGCTTGGGGGAGAGCATCCTCCATGTATCCAGCTAAGTATTTTCTTACCTACTTATTTTTGCTTTGATATATGAAACAAATAAAAAGATGCATAACCTATAGAAACCCAAATAAATGTTTTCTTATATATATATATATGCTTTCTGTATAATTTTTAAGTTTGATAAATAAATATAGGAGAGTGTGCTAAGTTTCATCTTGCTAAGTGAACCCCTAGAATAAACTCTTATATGGAAATGATGAATAGTTGCTCTACCGTAATTCCTTTCAAGTACCTAGTTTTCAACCGCGAACTCTTCCGAGTTTTGGACACAATGGTTTTGATTTAAGATTTGCTCTAAACCTGAACTTGTGGGTAGCGAATGCTTGATCTAAGTCTAGGTAGTTGACGGATATGATATGGGAAGGTTTTGAGCTGTTGTTTATCATGTTCCTAGAGATACTAGAGTTCTGGAGAATTTATCTTTTGAAAATTAACTTGCTACATGATGAGTTCCTATATGATGAGAGTTTGAGTTCCTACCACAACCATATACATGTTTATAGATTAGGAAGCCTTACATTCATATTTACTATTTGTGAGCATTGAGTATGGTCAAGCTGTGTCGATCCTTAGGAACTGGTCATGCGGTTAAAATCGAGATCCACCTATACACTCTACCTATATATGTTGTTTCCACCCTAGAAGTACGCATCCATCTTCATTCATATACATCCACCCATATATTCTCCTTCTACTCTGGAAGTACGAATCCACATATATTCCATCCAGATCCACCCAGAAAATAGTTTTACTCTTATACTAGGAGTGAACTGTCCAAAAATATCCCTATTATCCATTTTATCCCTTGCTAGCCAATAAAGCTCCAAACATCCAGTTTTGCTACCTCTTGTTATTATGTTCCAAAATGAGCTTGGCAATTCTATCATATTAAAAAAAGAAAAAATAAAGAAAGAAAAACAAAAGAAAGAGGACAAATGTCCCACTCAAAATAAAGAGAGATTTAGCAGCCCAAGTTTCTTCTCAAAGTTTTCAAGTTTCTAAGAGAGGTATATGAAATTTCTCAAATGAGCTAAGTATTCACCATCGTCATTCCTTTACCCCTTATAACCATTTCTACCCTATTCTCTATTTATCCATTTACCACCATCTACCATACAGCCCATACACATGCATATCTTGATTTGACTTTATGACTTGTTCCTTTGGATCCATAGTTTTGATTATGCAATATATGTTTCACTGTCTCCCCACCTATGAGCTCCACATAAGCCTATTGGAAGTAGGGTGAGAGAGAGAAGGCATAATGTTACTATGGTACCAAAAATACCACATATTTTGAGAGGAGAGAAAAGGCATACACCATAATTGCCTTGGAGAGGATCCAGAAATACCACAAAGGAGAGACTTGGAAGGGTCATACATAGGAATCTCTGAGTTTTATTTTGAAAATATAGCAAAACTCTGGAATAATAGTTGATCAAAGAGCTTAAAACATGGCGCTTGACTTGACCATTCTGTCTTTCAACTACTCAAGACCCAAGTGACGGCTACAAGCCCCATGGTGGAAGGTAATATGAGTGAGTTTTTCATCAGAATAGTTCACTCTAATCCGGAGGAGAGTTCTTGTTTGAACACATGTGTACTTGTAAGGCATAAAAGTATTATAGCAACTCCTGATCCATCACAGAGTCTATCTTTGCCGAGGGACGAGCAAAAGGTAAGCTTGGGGGAGTTTGTTGACGGTAGATAACTATCATTTTTAACCAACAACATAGCATGAGAAAGGACCTAAACATAAATACTATCTAGATATAGGAGTTACACTGACAGAATTCCATGAGTTTTGGTGAATATCTATTTCTATAGGGGGTTATCAGGAAAGAACCAAAGGAGGTCCACATGTCAGATTTATATAGAGAGAAACCAACCATACTATGAAAAAGAATACTCTAGAAGACTCAAGATGATCTTCCCCAGGAGGGTAGGGCCCACAGGCTAGGCAACAGGGGTGGCCACTCCTGGGCCTGGGTGCCCGCCCTACCCAGGGAGCCAATTAGCTTCCACCTCGTGGATCATGCCTCCACCGCCTTTGACGATCAATAATAATCGTTCATCAAGGTTCGGTTTGATCCAAGGGCTATGGTGCTTCCTAGAGGGTTATATAAGCAAGACCCCTGGCCCCAGGAGAAACCCTAATTCATTAGAGAGAGAACTCATTCCATTCATTCAGAGAAACCCTAGAGCCACCATCTCAATTAGATCTCTAGTTTAGCATACCTACATAGGATTAGAACTAGGAGCCAAGCATTGCTTGATTTTCGGATCTGTCAAGAGAATACTTGGTAATTCTCTCCTACTTTTGGATTTGTTCTTATATTATTCATCTAGTTCATCATTTGTATGAATATGACTTTAGTCTATTCTATCATATTGGATATGACTTTGCTCTATTTGATTATGTTCTCAATTATATTGCTCTTAGTCTACTTTGATTATATGCTTGACATAGTTCGATCAGAATTATATTTAAGTATAGGATCGTATAACGCTTGCTCATTGATATCATGGGTGAGTGGTAAACATTGTGTAGGCATGGTGTCTATACCGTATTTACCTGCGATTGCACCCTATATTCCGGACCGTGTGGTAGATCGTGGGAGTGACAGTCCTATTGAGTCCTTTGTAGTCCACCTCCCGAGTATAGGGCAAGCAGAACACAACTATTATAGGGAAGTGACGGCTATGTTCTATATCTTCCTTAGTAATATCACTATGTGTAGATATAACCTTTTCTTGCCATGATTGCCAAGTGTAATTGCACTAATCATCGTATGCTTTGACTGTATAGTTAGAATAACTTAGGATTTATCCTTATAGCTCATCCTAATCCATGCTTGTGCTATATGCTTAGAGTAATCTATTGAGATGTTTATCATTATATGTGGCTATGTGCTTATTAGTTATCTCTTCTTATTCTTTATTCATATATATATTATTTATCTTGTGACACTTACCTTGTATGAGAAGATCGATAAAGACATGGTTATGCTCTCCATTATCACATGCAGTGATGCTCATTGCTCATTATCCTTAGCATCCCTTCCCAGTGGTAAAAATATAAATAATGATACCTGGATTACTCCCGGTTAAAATGCTACATCGATATTATTTGTGCGCTTGCTGAGGATGACAACCTAGCTTAGGTGGTGTTAGAGGTGTCAACAGCTGCGAACAGCCGGGTGGCTGGTGAGTTCTCCATTCGTCATTCCAATTTGAAGGATTGCATTTGTTTTTCGCACTCATCGTCTTCATGTGTCGGGCTGAGCTGGAGATGGAGCTGCTAGGGATCCGGGAGGCTACGGATGCCATGGCGGGGTATGTCTAGGCCTGCGGTGCGAATCGGGAGGAGTGCCTCATGGACATCCCAATCACGTCCAGGACGCGGTGGAGCTCGACATCCATCGTGGGGTGGCGGTGGCCCTGACGATGGAGCAAGTGCACTTGGGGCACACGCTCCACCTTGTAGGGCTCCTGGAGGGCTAGGAGCTAGCTGACCATGACGGGTCCTGTGAGGACTTCGACGAGGCAGTTAACGCCGTCGTCGACCTAGTCCTCACTGAGGGGATCGTGGAGGAGGCCACTGGGCATCCGGGACCCTGAGCGGTGACCAACATCAAGGTTGAGCCCTACTGGTCAGCATTCTTTGCCTAGTTCCAAGGACGTCGACGCTGAGGCCGCCTTGATCCCTACTTAGCATAGGCTTTTCGTATTTTGTATTCGCATTTCACATTAGAAGTAATATTGTAAAAGACTCGTCATCGTTTTAATGAAATGTGTCCTTTGTTGATGTGAATTCTTATATGGTTTTAGTAATATTGTGGGAGGTGACCATCCATTGGGTCGTTTGTAGCCCCCAAGCCCTTGCTTGATGCAGGGTCATGACTGTTCGTTGGGTCGGGACGCGAGTGCAACCCCCGAGCCCCTGCTCAACGCCGGGGCATGACCGTTCATTGGGTTGGGAGGCTACCCATCTTTGATTCGGCCCCTCGCACGTTCCTCCATGGAACGGAGGGGGTGAGCCAAACCACTCTATCCTCGTTGGACAAACCGTGGCGCTCGGTGAGCTATTAGCGGGTGGGTCTGAGTGGAGTCCCGGTCCCATCCGCTAGGCGCCGGCTAGTGATCAAGCTAGTGATGCACTTCAAACTCCTGATGGCCAATTCATATGGTTCTTAGGGCCGTCCGATCGGTCTCAAGGGCTCGCTACCTTCCTTTGAGGAATACCATGAATCGGATGTCCATCAGGACTCAAACAAGGGTCGAAATGCCCTTTGCGTCCGCACGCTAGGGCATTGGGCGCTAGTGTGCCCATTCTTCGCCATCCCTGACTCAAGTGTCCTGAGGCAGATGTTGAACCCATGGTGGGCTAGCCTTTGAACCCCCAGATCATAATTGGGCCATAGAAGCATGTACAGCTCTGTATTATTCTCTTACCTGCCGAGGCCTACGATCGGCCCACGGAGCGGGGATGTGCCCGAGCCCCGCACGGTGATGGGATAACGGTAGGCACGGTATGCGAGGCAGATGATGTGAGGTGATGGGGCAGAATTGCAGGAGACATGCGCGCGGTTACTGAGATATTCGAGATGTGATGAGACGTTTCTGTAGCCACATTTAATGCAGGTGGTTGGAGTCTCGAATCGCTCCGTCTTCTCCCTTTTTTAACCCGGTGGTTTTTCCCTTCCCTTGCACACCTCTGCCTTTTGCCTTCCTCGCGCTCGCGTTTCCCATCTGCCTTGGTAAGTAAGGGACAGAGAAAGACAGAGAGAGATTGAAGACTCACCCCGCAGCCACCGCCGTTGGTGTTGCTGCCAGAGTGCTTTCTCACCCATCTCCATGGATCTGTAGGGTCACTCTAGCTTCACCGATAAGATCACGTCGTGGCTCATCGAGGATGGGCTCCTCTGTTCGGTGATGAACGCTACGCAACTAGAGTGGATCGTCCCCAGCAATGAAGACGAGTCGAACCCCCCGCCAGCTACATCATCAGCTTCGCGCACTTCCATGAGCGGGGGTTCGGGACGCCTGCGAGCAACTTCTTCCATGGGCTCCTACACCACTGTGGGATTGAGCTACAAAATCTCAATCCCAACTCAATTTTATAGATTATGATTTTCATCACCCTGTGTGAGGGCTATTTGGGCATTAAGCCCAACTTTGCCATGTGGAAGTACTACTTCTGCACTACTGTCTTGCTCAAGACAGTGAGGAGGGGTGAGACGGTGCCGGTGCGCATCGGTAGCTATGCGATCTGGATTCACTAGAGCGGGGCAGATGGGTACATCACCATGAAGGGGTCATCATCTACAAGGGGTGGCACCAGAGGTGGTTCTACCTCAGGAGTGACGCCGATACGCCCCTGCCTCCATACACTAGTCATTTCTTCAAAGAAGCATCAGAGCGCTGGGGCTATGGTCTCATCGCCACCAATAGGGAGAAGATCGGTACCCTCCTCTAGGCGGTCAAGCATTTGGTGAATGCGGACGTGATGGGGCCTAGGGTTATTGCTGCGTTCCACGAGAGGAGGGTGCTGCCACTGATGCGGTGGGCACACCGTCTGGATGAGATGGTGCCGAACGCGCCCCTCGAGGGGACTGTGCTCGTGATAGGGTAGCTTGATCATGAGGAGATGAAGAAGCGCATCAAGTCAGTGCTTAGGAGTGTTCCTCCTGACGCCGTCCTCGATGTCCAGCCACCGATGCGTCCTGATGATGGCTTCATCGAGGTGGTGAGCACCCCCACTCTTTCTCTCCTCCCTTTTCCCTTGGCTGCTTTGTGTTCCTTTTTTCCTAACCCAGGGCTCGAGTGGCTGCAAGGGAATCTCTGCTTGGTCCCTGACTTCAACCCACCCCTTCCCGAGGATACGACCCAAAGGGCGAGGAACCGGGCTCACACCGAGGGGGTGAAGAGGAAGAAGAAAGAAGGGAAGAAGAAGAGGGCTGAGAAGGCTAGGAGGAAGGAGGAGCGCGAGAAGCGCCAGAAGCTACAGCGGCAGGCCAGAGAAGAGGAGGAGTCGAGCATTGGTGAGGATGATGATGATGACGACGATGAGGGTGACCACCCATACGACTGGCTAGACTCCATGGCCGAGGAGGGGGAGCAGCCTAGGGGGTCGTCCCTCTCCATCGAGGGGCAGACACCGCAGGCTCTACTGCTGTGCTGTGAGCCAAAGGATCTCGGCCTTGGGGGAGCTATGACAAAGGGAGGGGGAGAGCCCCCGAGGCCACAGGGGTCGGCCCGTGCTAAGGTGACAGGGGAATCCTGACCCTAGGAGACGGCAGGGTCACCACCGCCACCCCCTCAGCCTAGCACGGCCGAGACCATGGCGGCCAGGAAGAGGCCCTGCTCCGTGACAGCGGGGTCAGGCCCAAGCGAGCCGTCACGGAAATGCCCCCATCCTATGACATAGAGGTAAGGGGTGCCTTTCTATGTTGTTTGTTTGCGCTAAGGCTTGGTAATGCTGACGCCTATCATTCTTGCAGGAGGGTCCAGCCCGACGTCCCCTGCTTGCGCCACTAAAGGCGCTGAGGCGGCAAGGCCAGGCCATAGTTAGCAGTGTGACGGGTTTGGACGTCTCCACATCGGGGAGGGCCTGTAGTGTCCCTCTGGTGTCCGCGGCCATAGGAGGACGCAAGGTGACGGACGCCCCTGCTTCACCTCCGCCTAACCCCACCCCGTCAGCCAGGGCGACACTGTTGGAAGCAGAGGTGGAGAAGTTCGTCCAGATAGGGATGGCAGTGCTAGAGCAGCTGCCGTGGTTTGGGCCAGATCCCGCTCTCGAGGAGGCACTCCTTGAGGAAAGTGGGGCACCTCCACCTCCGACGGTGGAGGCGTTGGGATCAACCGTGAGAGCGGGTGCGAGCGCCAGGGCCTAGGAGGTGGCAAAGGAGGCTGCGCTCGAGGACCCTTTAGCGCAGGTGGGGTCTGTTGCAGGAGGCAGGTCCTAGGTAGAGGAGACAACGATGGGCGGGCCTGACATCATCGAGGTAGAGGTGGTGTCGGTCTCATTCGGCGAGCCTTCTGACTTGGCCAAGGTGGCTCAATCCTCCCACGCTGAGGGGCCCATGGCCTTCATGCAGGTGGGGCATGATCCCTACCAGTGGGATGGTCTGTAACGGAACCGTCCAAATTATAAGAGCACAAGTTCAAAAACAATCACCGAAACGATCAAATTCTCAAACTTGAGCCCATATAACTCCGGTAGTCCACGAAATCACGAAGGATTTCAAAACAAACCGAGAGCAACCAAGATCGTAGTGATTCAACATAACACAACACTTGTTACAATAGTTCAAAAGTAATCTCACACATCGGAGTACAAATAATTTAGCGGAATCAACATAATTTCTAAAATCATTTGAAGTCAAATACTGCCAGTACATAGTCACATCCTGCAGAAGCATACCAGAAGAGATACTATAGAGACCATGCCCATATGGTCTAGTCTTCACACCCACATGGCGAAGACAATACTTGCAACAACAAGTACGAATCTGCTACCTGCAATAGGTGGGAATAAACCCTGAGTACGAGAAGGTACTCAGCTAGACTTACCCGATAAAAACCAGAAACAAAGGTGACACCAAGGAGTATGCAAGGCTTTAAAAAGTGGGCTATCTTAACTCATTTACAGAAAAGTTTAATACAGATAAGTAACCATTATATGCTTAAGTATCAAATTGATCATCATTAACCTGATAACTAGATTAGCACCTGTACTAAAGCACTCACTGTATTAGGATCAAACAATATTAACCATAGCAGGTATAATAAGGCCATCATCATCATTATCATCAATTCCAAACTATCATTAATAATTAGTGTATCTACGCTGGAGATAACCAGTCAAGTTTCTCACTATCCGAGAGAGACGACGACTCGAATCGATTCCAACTTAGCTGAGGGGGTATTCCTGACACTCACCCGGCAAACCCCGCTAAAGGCAGCCATAGATAACCTTTGGTACAACTCAGGGTGGGCCCGAACAGCGCCACGTTCTCGGGGATACCAGTGGCTAGGATGCTCAGGACTTTTAACTCACCTGCCCTTGGACCCTCTGGCTCCCTTCTGAGGCGACTTTCACTTTTCGACTTCACAGCCTGAGTTGAGCTACTAGGCTTCACGGTCGGCAACCTCAGGCCGGCCAACTAAATGTTAGGCATGCGTTTAAAATGACATAGAAGGCTCCAAGTCTCGATCCTTAATCGACATAGACGGGGATAGATCCACACCTAAGACCTCCATGCCTTGCTGCTTTACTATTGTCATCCCGCCCGGTCTCATTTCATTTCATTAACACATGGTTCATTTCCACGATAGCAAATATAGCCAACCGTGACCTGACAAAGACCTACATCTCGTAGGTGACAGGAAATCACCCGACTTCTACCGGTCTAATTTAGCAGGTCTAAGCATAGATACGATCCTGTCTACATAGGATTCAAGGTTCGAATTGCTGGACAAGGAGTGTTATCAATGCAGCAAGGGTTTTCAATCAATTCCTATAACGTAATGCAACAATACATATAACATGTATATATAGATAATTGCTTTGAAAGTAGGAGGCTTATAATGCTCCGGGGCTTGCCTTAACTGAAAGAAGATAGATCAAGGGTCGGCTTCAAGAACGGTTTCCATGTCTTTTCCGGATTCGTCGGACTGGACCTCCGGCTCCTGAATGGACTTCAACTTCGGGTTCCACACCCAGCGGGACTTCGCTTGTAACACGATTCTCGGCACACCTATTGCATGTATATGCACCCAATGAATTTCATGTATGCACCAAGGATGACATGATGATTTATGAACATGCATGAATGATGTGAAGATGGGTGTAATGACATAGCAACATCGTAAGCACAAAACCAAGTTATGTGGTGCTCTATTCACATCACTTCAAGGTTAGGTGCAAATTTCCTCTCTGGTATTAACATGTTTGAACCTCTCTAAGAAACCACTAAGTGCCACAAGGTTAAGACTAAACACACCCATAACAAGATTCCAGAAATTTAGCATTCCCAACAAGTTAACAGTAGTAGCTAAGAAACTTCATAACTAGAGTTCTAAAACTCCAAATGACTTCCAAGAGGACATTATGGAAAGCTTATGAAATTGTCTATATTTCATTTATAAACATCTAAGCATGATTTCATCATTTATCAGGTCGAAATAGCACATATACAGAATCTGTTCTAAAGGACATAGAGCACTTCCAAAACTGAACCCAGCTTGGAACAGCTGTCATTTCTAAACTATAAGTCCAAATGCTACCAAATTTTACCAGCAACTAGTTCATGAAGTTCTCAACAACTTTTCTATAGATTACCAAGCATGAAAACATCATTAACAAAGCCTAATTTGCTTAACCACCAAATCTGTACAGAAAATGTAGATTGGTACAATTAAATATTAAGTGATGTTGAGAACATCATAATTGACCTATCCAACTTCACTAACAGTTGGATCATGTTTAACTAACACCAAATCAAGTCATGGCACTAGCATAATTATTTATCTAATCCCCTTTTCTATTTATTTAGAGTGCATAAGCATAAATGGCATCACATATAAAATGTAATTAGAAAATTCTAATAAAATTACAGAGGCAATTACATGCTAACAAGAGGCTACCATAAAAATTTCACCTCAACTTGACAAGTAGATTAGGATATACCAAAATAACAAAAAGATAAGTGCTAATAAAGCCTATAACAAAGGAATTTCATAATTGGAGCAAATGACCTCCAACAAGGCTAAAAAATTAACTAGAGCATCATTATACCATGACTAGCATCTCACAAAAATTTCATACCAATTGAATTAATACACAGAGAGATACAAAATTACTAAAAACACATTTTTTATTAAAGTGCATCACAAGATTAATTACAAACCTCAGAAATTATTAACCAGCATACCCCATATTATATTTTCTAAATGAACTAGACATCATTTAGAGCACACCAAAATTTAAAGCACCCCATTTGGACCTCTAGAACATGAGATAAGAATTTACAAAGTGGAGTACAAATCAAATATTTGAAATAAATCAAATAAACGAAACCTAACTAAACCGGCCGGCCCGTAGCCCCTGCGGCCCGCGACGCGCGCGCCTGCACATGCGCCAGCGCGGCCAAGCAACGTGGCTCGGCCTGCCTAAGCCACGCGCGGCCCACGGCCATCTCCCGCTCGCCTGCGCTGACAGCGGGACCCGCATGCAGACACCCGACAGGGGAGGGAGGAGACAGCGGCGGTAGCTCGCCGGCGGTGGCGATTCCGGCGAGGTCAGTGGCGCCAACGTGCTCACCTCGACCGCGCGCCGTGGCTCGACCAGAAAACACACCCTATTGCCGTGGGAAAAGAGGACGCTGGTGGTAATTGTGGCTCCATAGCCACGGCTTTGCCGTCTCCGGCGAGGTAGCTACGGCTTGACCCAAATGGCTTTCCCCATGAGCTTCAGCGACCAAGGGCGAACGCAGAGCGATGGAGAGAAGGGCAGTTATGGCTCAGAGGGTGCGACCGCATGCAAGCTTGGCTTGACGGCGATAATGGCGGCCGCGGTGGAGGCGCAAGCTCGGTGAGCTCTACCTGAGGTCAAACGGTCACATGGTGTGGTCAACGATGTAGAGGAGCTCATGGTGCGTCTGTGGCTATGAGGAATCAGGTGGTGGTGCTTGGCTATGGTGGATTTGCGGTGGCGACGGCGGTCGCTGCGCTCAGCTTCCACTCTCACGTGGTGAAGGCGACAGGGAGGGGGAGAAAATGGCGAGGTAGAGTGAGGGTGAGGGGGCGACTTGGCCTTCATAGTGCGCATGCGCTCGTGACGTGGAGATACCGGCAGAGCATGAGCGCCACGCGGCAGCGCCGCTCTGAGCTCGGTCACCACGACAGCAACGTTGTCTGCACTTCTGAAATGGAACCCGATCAGAGCGACTAACAGGCCCAGTTTGGAGCTCAAGATCTCGCAAACGAGTTCGAACTGGACCAAAGTGTTAAAGACAAAATTGTAGTTCTAAGTGAGATCTCCAAGTTTGTCAATAGGATCATGAGCTAACTTGGCTTGGTTAGTGAGATATAGTGCCCTAAAGTGAGGCACATGAAAACTGAAACTGAGATTCAGTTAACCCCCCGACTGAAACCTGATTTTCAAAGCACTCTATCTCCTAAACCCTTGAGAACTAGGTGATGATGTTATTGACAATATTGTAGAGCTAAGTGAGTGCTACAAAAGTGTCAATATGGGTTAGAGCTGGTTTGGTCTGGTTTTCAAAGTACAAGCTCCCAAAGTAGGCCACCATGAAACTCATTGTCACATTTCAGACTTAGAATAATTCTAAGTGTTGGGCAGCCCTCTAACTGACTTGTGGGCCCTATTTGAGTAGGTTCTAGGCATTTTCATGAGATGTTCATATTACAACTTTTGTTCCTCATGAAATTTGGCACAAAATTTGTTAAGGTGGCACAGCCATGCAAAAATTCTAGGCCACACTTTTTGTTTGGTCAAACAAGGAAGGTCCTATAGGTCAACTAGTCAAAGCATGAGTCAACATGGAATTATGGCATGGCATAAACATAACCCTAGGTCATTTTGCACCACTAACAACATACACACATTACCAAGGCCTTAAACACACATTAGCATCACCTATGCATAAGAGTTACTCAAGTAGGCATTGAAACACTATTGCTATAACTAATGAAACATCACTAACATAATTATTGAAACCTAATGTTGCATATGTTTCAGGAGCATGTTTCACATGTTTTCAAGCATAACAAAACTAACTCATGTTCTAGCATGGTCCAGATACAAGATATTATCACTACCACCCATAACATACATATATTGCAATGTTGCAAGGTCATGTTTCAAGCAAGGATGCACATGAAATGATGATGCTTATGGTAATGCCATGCTATGACCATGCTCAAATGATGCTAAAATGCAAGGCAAACACCTAGGGTGTTACACAGTCTGTGCCTCACTTGGTCAGATCAAAACTAACCAGAGGTGCCATTGATTTTTGTGCTGGACGACATCGAGGAGCAGTAGTACTAGGGCCGGATTCAGGTAGGGTGCCAGACCTTCAACCAGACTCTGTCCTCGGCATTGTTCATCCTACACAATAATATCCACCCGGCTGGCCAGGTGCGTCGAGTGAGGTGAATGTTTGTCGTTCGATGCTTTCCCCTTTTGGTGTCCTTGACGTGGCTCCTTGCGCAGGCACTACTCGAACGGAGCCAGGCGAAGTCAGAGTTTCTCCGTCGTGAGTAAGGCTCCTAGGGATGCCCAACAGAAGATGGCTGACCTCAACAGCGAAATGGTGGATCTCCGTATCCGTTATGATGAGGCGATTACCGATGCCAAGGACTCGAGGGAGAAGCTGGTGGCCCTCATCGAGCATGCTCGCATGGATCAGGAGGAGGCCCAAGGGGTGAAGAGCAAGCACGACGAGCTGTTGTGGGCCTCGGGGTAGCTCCAATCCGAGCTTGAATTGTCCGCCATGAGCGCAAGCATGCTCTTAGTGAGCGCGACGAGGCTCGCTAAGAGTGCAACATAGGTTGGAGGGAGAAGAACACCATGGAGGACTGGTTAAAGGAGGCTACACACATGGCCTCTCAGCTTGCTGAGGAGAACCGCCAGTTGAAGCCCAAGGTGGAGTCCCTCCGAGCCACAATGGCCCAAGGGCGTCAGCAGGACTTGGCCAGGGCCCAGGAGCTAGAAGGTAAGTACCTTTGCAAATCCATTGTTGGGTTTTTTCAAAATATGCTTCTTATCCCTTGTGATGATCAGGGCTGAAGGGTAAGCTTGCCATGCTGGAGGCGGAGCTTCTGTCGGTGTGGGAGGCCCTGAGGACGGAATAGCACGAGCACTTCGAGCTGCACGTCACCGCCGAGCTAGTGTGCGACGCCCTTGGGGCGGTCCAGGTGCGTCCTTGAGCGAGCTCGCTACGGAATCATCTTGGGGTCACCTTCAAGCGCCTTTAGACCCAAGTGAAGGTTCACCTTAGGATGCGGCGTGCGCTCGTCGTCTTTAGGTCCCACTACCAGAAAATTGACCTGGAGGCACTTAGTGAGGGCAACGTCGACATCCCTAAGGAGGAACTCAATGCCATCGATGAGGATGTACTGGAGACAGTGAAGATCCTAGCGGCCAAGTTCAAAGAAGAGGTCACCCCCCTGCCTTTGGATCTATAAACAATGTCGGGCAAGGTGCCCATTGTAACACCCCAGGTGTTAGGCTTGCATTTTGGCACTTGCCTTGCATGAGCCTAAACATCATTTGTTCATATAAGAGCATGGAACATATGTATGCACTAGTGAAACATATGGAACATACTAGTGCAACATTTGAAACATGTATGTATGGAATGTGCTTGAAACATCTCCTTGAAACATATGCAACATACCTTGTTATCCTGTGTTTCAATGTGTGTATGGTTTGGTGCTCATGCCTGGTAATGCAAGTGGGTGTTGATGTCACTTCTTTCATGTGTCACACATCACTCTCTATCTATAGTGATCATTGGAAAAGTTTCATGAAGCTTGGAATCAAAAAGTCACATGAAATGATAAGTCATATCTTTGTTTCAGTGGCTTTACTAAGTGTTTAGATTGCACCATTAAGTGAATGGAATTATAGACCATCAATCAAACCTTGCAACCTTACCCAAATGACTCTAGATGAACTCTACAACAAAAGTCATGAAGGGTTCATGTTGAGCAAATGCTTAGAAAATGCTCCTATGCATCAAAAAGAATAATTTAAGCTTTAGTGTGATGCTACATTGGTCAAAGTAGAATTATAGGTTTTATATTAGTTTTGATGTTGGACCTTAAATAAAAGTTGTAGTTCACCTTATGTAGAACAAACTTTGTTAAATGGTCAAGAGCTAGTTTGGTCTCTAACCTAGTCAAATAGAGCTCACAAGATTCAAAACAGTGCTGTTTTAGAGCCCAGGAATTTGGCTAAGTCCTAACTGAGGTTTAATTTTGGGTAACCTAGTTTGGAGCTTTTTATCTTGCAAACCAGATGGATCCAAACCTTGATCCTGTAATTAAAGTTGTAGTACATGTTAAGGACAACAACTTTTGTTTAAGGACCAAAACCTAGTTCATCCTCTAATGTAGCCAAACAGTGGGTCAAAGTTTGAATCCCAAGCTATTTTTTGGAACCCTGAAATTTGGCTAAGTGTAGACTGAACTTGCAGTTTTTAGTTTCATGGTACCGACCTTCGGCAAAATTTAGTTTGCAAACCATTTTGATTTTGAGCAAACTCCTATAAGCAATGTTGGAGTACTCATATAGCTCTATCATCAGGAACAATTGGTTAGCCAAATCATCAATCAGTTTAGGAGATACGAAGTGGAGAAAATGCAGTTTCAGTCGAGTTGAAATTGAATTCTGTTTTCAAGTTTCGGGTACCCTACTTTGGAGCTTTGTATCTCTCCAACCATGCCGAATTAGACTTTGATCCTTTAATCAAAGTTGGAGAATCATGTAGCTCTACATAACGATGCAATTGGTTCACCGAATCATCTATTGGATTAGTGGATATAGAGGGGAGAAGATCGTTGTTCAGTCGTATTTTTGAGGTAGAATTGGCAACTCCTTATCAAGTTTGAATCGGCTTCGAGGTGTCATGGCCGACCGGCTTCTGGTGCCACGAGCCGCGTGGCTGGCCTCACTCTCGCATGCTAGCCACGTCGCTCCTCTAGTTGGGAAAAACTGAGCCCGAGTGCTCACCCTTCCATCGCTCTCTCATTCTCTCGGTCTCCCTCCCTCCCTCTCATACTCTCCAATATCCATAGACAACAGTACAGTGCAGCAACCCACAGCAGCCATCGCTCCCTCCTCCATCTTCCATTACTGGCCACATCCCTGCTCCTCATCCCGTGCCTCGCCTCCCAGCCATGCCTATAGACGTCGCCATGGCCAAGACCGCCTGTAGCAGGCCACCACGCGGGCACTATCGCCGTCATCGCCGCTTACTGCCATGGCCAGGCAGCTGCTGGCCACCGCCTACCAAGCCAAGGCCAGGCGCAGCCATGGTTGGCCACGTACAAGCCCCCAGCGCGGCTCCTCCTCACCGCCGGCGAGCCACAGGCCGGTCACCCCCGACATCGTCTCCCTGCTCTGTTCGATCCAAGGAGGAAGAAGGGCTAAAATCAATTAGAAACTCTTTATTGGGTCCAGATGTGAAGTCATGACTCACATGAATAGTGCCTATAGGGACCTTTTCACTGGGATCTATTTTGTGAGAAGTTCAGGGTCTCCGATGCAAAGTTGTTTTCCTTTATCTTTTCTTTTTACTATAAATCGGCTACATCTTTGGAAATTAATATCTCATGCTAGGAAGCTCCAAAAATAGCAAATGAGGACTTCTTGGAATCCTTGTGAAATTTTCTACGCATTAGATCTATAATATGTCATGCTTTAGTTTAAAGTTTTAGCTCTAAAAATAGATCTTTGCATCTAGGTTTTCATTGTTAGTTGTTTTTGTATTTTTAATAACTAATTCTGTGTTACTCGAAATGATGTGAAATTTTTATGGTAGTCTAGTGATGCCATGTATGTATTGTGGTAAAAAGTTCATGGTCATTGGTTGCTATATGAGTGAGTTATTAGTGTATCTTGCTCTCACATGATTTCTTGCAATAGTCATTTGTCTTTTTCATAGAGGTTGCTATTCTTACTAAAATGGCATGAAAGTTGTACAGTAGACTATTGGGAGCATATGTAGGCCACTGTAATTTTGGTAGAGTTTATTATGCACTTTTGATATATGTTCATAATTCCACCTAATTATCTAAATAAATTAAGAAATGTATTAAAAAGAATTTATTTAGTAACGAACACTATGTTTTCTGGTGTTCATTAGTCATGTGTGATATGTTTGTAAAGTTGGCTTTGTCCAATTATATGTTTGCAACATAAGTTAATAATTATTTCTTGCAAACGAGGTTTCTAGACAGATCTGGGGACTTAGCAATGTTCTTCATGATAATGTGCTTTGTTGAGGAACATGTGTATAAAAAAGTTGTATATAATTTATTTATCTAGATACTGTTAAAATTTGGTGGCATTAGGCCAAATAGTTTAGGAGTTATAGCTGTTTAAAGTTAGGTTACAGAATTACTTGCTCTCTGTCTTGTTAGACCAGTTTCTGTGTTGTGTAAATTCGATAAGTTAAACTTGGGAATCAGTCTTAGGTGATTATAAATGAATTGTAGAAAATTTCATAATCTTTCCAGAATATCTTATTGCATATCATTTGGAGTTGTAGATCTCCAATTATGATTAAATTACTCAGCTGCTGTTCTGATGTCTAGAAAGTGGTCGATTCTAGTTTTAGTGCTTTGATTCACTTTGCCATGTTTCTGTGGTGCTAAGTGTGACTCATAGCTTTGATGAAACTGATTTGGTACACCTGAGATCTTGTGTGACTTGGTCATGATTGATGTCCTTATTATCTCCTATGTTGTACTTTAGTGATGATTATGTTACATAGCTCTAGGTGCTTATATTGAACTTGGTGTGCTTGCTTAAATGGTTGCTTGTGGTATTTCTATGTATTCATACATATGCATTGTTGTACCTCATTTAGGTACGCTAGCTGAAATATGTGAAGAATGTGGTGTTGGAGCCAAACCAAAGACGGTGTTTGGTGGAACTATCCCGAAGATGGAAGTACTCGGCGAGTGGTGTTTGACAAACACTGACTTAGTGTTGGATCCCAGGCAAGCCCCAGAGCATTATAAGCCTCCTAATTTCTGAAATGCAATTGAGTACTATGTTATATATATTGTTGCATTAAGTTATAGGTGTTGGATGAAAACATTTGCTGCATTGATATCCAATCCTTATCCAGAGATTATATCATGAATCCTATGTAACGCAGGCTCGAGTAGATGCTTAGCCCTGCTTTAAGCGGTAGAAGTCAGGTGATTTCTTATCACCTGCGAGCTATAGGAATATACATGTGACATAGTTGGCTATATTTGCTATCATGGAAAAGAACTTGGTATAATATGAATGAAGACCGAGCGGGGGCTTGTAAGGCTATAAGCTTACAGTGACTCCGTCTATGTCGGTTAAGGACCGATTCACTGTATGTCCTCTTGTCATTTTGAACGCATGCCTCTCTCTTAGCTGGCCAAACTCGAGTGTTTGACTGCAAATCCGAGTAGCTCAACTCAGGCCAGGAGTCGGTAAGTATAAAGTACACCTCGGAAGGGAGTCGTAGGCGTGAGTCTAAGGGTAGGTGATTTAAAAGTCCTGATCGTCCTGGCAGAAGGGTAATCCCTGAGAGTGCTGGCGCTGACCGAACCTGCGAAGTTGGTTCCTAAGTTGTCCCAAAGGTGACCTAATGCTCTCCGATGGGGGAAGTCATGGGTGAGAGTTAGGAATACCCCCTTAGCTGAGTTGCAATTCGATTCGAGTCACCGTCTCTCACAGGTTAGTGAGAACTTGACATAGCAGCGGCAACGTAGATCTCACAAATTATTATGATGGTTCTGGAATGATGATATGATGATCATAGCCTTATTATTCCTGCTATGGTTAATATTGTTTGCTCCTAATCAAGTGAGTGCTCTAGTACAGGTGCTAATATAGATGACAGGTTAATGATTATTAACTTGATGCTTAAGCACTAAATGATTACTTATCTGTACTAAGATTTTATGCAAAATGTTGTCAAGCTAGCCCCACTTATATCAGCCTTGCATGATCCTTGGTGTCACTTTATTCTGGTTGTTGACGAGTAAGTCTAGCTGAGTACCTTCTCGTACTCAGGGTTTATTCCCACTTGTTGCAGGTTGTAATGTATCATGGCTACTGCAAGAATTGGTTGGCTCCTGCCGTAGTGGCGGAGTGTGATCATGGGCATGATCCTCTGGAGTTATTTTGTCCCTAATGCTTTTGATGGAAGTTGACATTGGTACTATCATGTATTTGAAATAAGAGTAATGTTAGTTTCAAATTACTTTGCTTCCGCTACTTTTCAACTTAAGTTGTAATAACTATGTTGAACTCCGATGTATATTGAATTACTCGTGAAATGGATGTAGCATGTGGCTTGTTATGTTGAATCACTACGATCTTGGCTTATATGTTGGTTGGTTTAAAATCCCTCATGATTTCGTTGGACTATCGGAGTTATATGGGCTCAAGTGCAGAAATTTGATCACTCCGGTGATTGTTTTTGTACTTGTGCTCTTATAATTTGGATGGTTCCATGACACCCATGTAAAAACTTAGAATGTTGAACAAGTCCGTGGCCCTTGGGGCCCCTTTAAAACTTGTGTTTATCTTTCGTTCTAAGTCTTTACGTGTCCGTCTTGATCCTCTTAGTGCACCTAGGCTTGCGGTGTTTAGAGTTGAGTCTGACACCTGGGGTCGGGGTTAATGGGCGAGAGTACCATAGCCATAGAGGCGTAGGTTTTTTGTAGTCCGATTAACTTGACCCGAGAGATCCTCGTACTCTAACACACCCGCATTTCCCAGTCGCTGTCGGAGGGCTCAAGTGGATAATTTTTCATAAAGTTTTTTCAGTGGTTGCCTGATCCCCATGTCATGTTTAAATTTATGGATTTTTTAGAAGTATGTGTCAACCCCTTAGGCCTAGACTGGTGAGTGAAGGCACTATAATTGTTTTTTTTTTGAAAACTTAGCAGGAGCTCTGCCTCTCAATTAAGAAAAGATAGAGGTTTATGTACAGAAAGCCCGGAGGCCTAAAACACCCAGAGGGCATAGCCAAGGTACAGAAGAAGAACGATCTCCTCTCCCCTTAGGAAAAAATAGAGGGGGGCTAAGTTATGCTGCTAAAGACCCGTGAGCGAAGATCAATGTCTTCTTTGGTTTTGGAGGCCACCTGTCTTGTGTCCATGGCAGTGTTTTGAAAAATCCTTCTGTTTCTTTCTTTCCAAATGTTCCACATCATGTAAATCACCACTCTGTTGAAGTGTCGTCGTCGTTGCCTTGGGATTGTGGCAGCTGCTTCCTCCCACCAAGCATGAATTTGTGTTGGCTGGACCTGTGGCTAGATTAGTTGTACATCAAAATGTTCCTAGGTCAGCACAAGGTTCCAAATCTCTTTGGCTAGAGGGCACAACAAGCATAGGTGAAGGCCCGATTCTAGTGGTCCGTTGCACATGGTGCAGTGGTCTTGGTGTGGCCAGTTCCTTAGCTGCAAGTTGTCAGCTATGAGGATTTTGTTTTGCACAAGGATCTAGACAAAGAATTTACATTTGTTCTCAGTATGTGCTTTCCATATAAGGTCTGGCTGGAATATTCTGTAGCATCCTTGGAATTGTATGCGGTATGCCGAGCGGGTGGAGTATATGCCATCAGGCGTCCACTTCCAGGTAATAGAGTCATGTACTCCTGGCTGTAGCTGGATGTTTTGCATTCTGATCCATAAGGATATGAATTCCTCTAGGTGTGTGGCCGTTGTGATCTTGCCCCTGAGAGATCGAATCCAGCCATCATTTTGGAGCTCCTGCTGGACCGATCTATTCTTTCTTCTTACTAGCTCAAAGAGTTGCAGTGCAAGGTTCCTGGGAGCCTCTCCCTCTAGCCAGCTATGGTGCCAAAATTGTGCTTTTGTGCCATTTCCGACTGTGACAATGGTTGATGCATTGAACAACAATCTGTCAGTGGGTTTGCAAGGCAACTCAGAGCCAGCCCATGGCTTGGAGGGATCCACCCAATCCTACCACAGCCAACGTAACCGAAGTGCTCTACCAAACTTGTCCAGGTCAGGCACCCCGAGACCACCAAGTTCCTTAGGTTTGGACACAGTTGGCCAATTGACGAGGCAATGTCCTCCGTTCGTGTTTTCTTCCCCTTCCATAGAAAAGACCTATTAATTTGGTCAATCTGTTTCCTAGCCTAGGCAGCTAGTGGGAAGACGGTCAGGTGGTATGTAGGCATAGATGAGAGGACCAAAGTGACCAACGTTAGCCTCCCTGCCTTGTTTAGTAGCTTGCCCTTCCAGCCAGGTAATCTTCGGCCAATCCGTTCAATTAGAGGCTGCACGTGCACTTTTTGGAGTGGCCTTGTGTGCAATTGTAGACCTAGGTAGCGGCAAGGGAAAGATCCTCTGGTCCCCGAGAAAGCCGAGAGTACATGGTCCAAGTCAATCTCCTCGCATCTGATCGGGTGGACGGAACTTTTATCCATGTTTATGCTAAGGCCCGACACCTTGCTGAAGGTGTCCAGAATGGATTTGACGGCTTCAATGTCTTCCTTTTTGGGGCTTATGAAGATCGCCGCATCATCGACGTACATGGACGTCCTCCATTTTGCTATGGCAAGAGGCAGTTGCGTAAGGACATTGCGGCCAATAGCTAGGTTGAGCAGTCGCTGCAATGGGTCCATAGCTAGGATGAAAAGCATTAGCGAGAGTGGGTCGCCTTGGCACACTCCTCTAGCATGGTGGAATTTTGGCCCCGGCATGCCATTTAGCATCGCTTTAGAGGTGGCTGTGCGAAACAAGATAGATACCCATTCACGCCAATGAGGTCCAAAACCGAGAGCCTGTAGTACCTCTAACAAGTAGCTCCAATTAACGGTGTCAAACGCTTTCTGAATGTCGAGTTTCATGAATAGTGCTGGAGTCTTTGACTTGTGCAGGCTTCTAATAGTGTTCTGGACATAGAGGAAATTATCATGTATGCTTCTTTTTTTGATGAAAGCACTTTGGCATTTTGAAACTAGAGAATCCAGTAGCGGCGCAAGCCTATTGGCAAGCAGCTTGGAGAAGAGCTTGGCGATGCTATGGATTAGGCTGATTGGCCTATAGTCTGTGACTCACCTGGCATCTTGCCTCTTTGGAAGGAGGACAATGTTTGCTGAGTTAAGCAGATCAAAACCTTGTGAGTTCATATCAAAAAGGGTGTTGATGACTGCTGCTACATCAACCTTGATGATTTCCCAGCAGGATTTGAAGAAGGCCCCTGTGAAGCCGTCTGGGCCTGGCGCTTTATCTCCTGGCATGGAATAGATTGTCTCCTTGATTTCCTCTTGGGTGAAGGTTGCTTCCAGCTGAGAGAGGTCGCAGGGATTATAGCCGAGTGCAGACCATAGGAAGGTGGACAGTCTTGGAACCATAGAGCCAAGGTGCTTCTTGAAGTAGTCGCCAACCACATTTTCTTTATCTTCATGTGTGAGTGCAATCCTGTTGTCCTTATGTAGGCACTAGATATAGTTCTTCCTGGCCCTTGAGCTTGCACGAATGTGGAAGAGTTTTGTGTTGGCGTCACCACATTTAATGTTGGTGAGGCGGGATTTTTGCCTGATTCTGGATTTCTCTATTACAGCAAGACCCAGACTGCGAGCTTTCAGCCGACGTCTCAATTGTAGCTCTTCTTGGGTGAGGGCTCTGTGTTCTTGTGTAGCCTCAAGCTGTAGTAGGATCTCCTTGACGAGTGCGAGCTATAGCCTTAAGTCCCCTATTTTTTCTTTTCGCCATCGCTTGATACCCTTCGCTACTTGGGATAGTTTGACGTGCAGGCGCTTGAGAGGTTGGGTAGAAGCCACTAGCTTGTTCCAGATATCTTGGACTAGCTCTTGGAACCCATCCATCTTCGTACAGAAATTTTCAAAACAAAAGCATGAGTTTTGGTGATGCTGCAGCTCTCCTAGCAAGAGGAGTGGAGTGTGGTCCGACATCAGGGACGGTAGCGAATGTAGGAAGCATGATGGGAAGAGTAAGTTCCAATTAGCTATGCAGAGGAGCCTGTCAATCCTAGTGAGTGTCGGGCTATCCTACTCGTTGCTCTAAGTAAAGTGACGCCCATTCAGATGGATTTCCTTAAGTAGGAGGCTGTCTATAGTTGCTTTGAAGGACCCCATCAAGCGCCTATTGAGGTTTGTGTTATTTTTATCTTCTGCTTGGTATATGAGGTTGAAATCCCCAAGTATGAGCCATCTGCCATGATCGGGGCGAGGAATGTTCTTTAGTTCCTGTAAAAATTGCAACTTCACGTCATCCCCCTGCGGTCCGTAGACCACGGCGGCACTATAATTGTCGGGGTGTAGGTTTCTCGCAGTCTGACTGATCTGTCCTGAGGGGCTCTTCGCTTTCTAAAACGTCCGCTTTCTTAACCAACGTTGTAAGGGCTCGGGTACAAAAAACTTTTTGAAAAGTATTGTGAAAATTTCGCATCATTGGGGTTCCCCCTTTTTAGTCCTCAAGGAAGGCCCAACCCTAACTAAAGGTAGGGTCAGGTCTCTCTCAGAGTTAGACAAAGTAAGAGACAGTGAGCACTCTTTTTATTCTTTCGAGATTAAACATGTGACAAGCCTAGAAATCTATGGGTAGAAGCGACGTAGCTGTTCAATATTCCAAGTATTGGTGAAGACTTCATCGTCTGTGGTGGCCAGCTTGTAGGTGCTAGGTCGGAGTACTTCTGTGATGACGAACGGGCCCTCCCATGGTGGTGTTAGCTTGTGGCGGCCCCTGCTGTCCTGTTTGAGGCGAAGCACTAGGTCCCCGACGTTGAACGCCCGACCCGCATGCGGCGATGGTGGTACCGGCATAAGGCTTACTGGTACTTGGCGGAGTGGAGTAGGGCGACGTCACGTGCTTCCTCCAGCTGGTCCACGGCATCCTCAAGGGAGGCTTGGTTCCCTTGGTCGTCATACGCTCTAACCCTTGGCGCTCCATACTCTAGGTTAGTGGGGAGGATAGCCTCAGATCTAAGACCATGAAGAAAGGCGTGAAGCCTGTCACTCATCTCGGGGTATTTCTTAGACTCTAGAGGACCGCAAGGAGTTTTGTGACCCATCGGTGGCCGAATTTGTTCAACCAATTGAAGATCCTTGCCTTGAGGCCCTGCAAGATCATGCCGTTGGCGTGCTCGACCTACCCGTTCGTCCAAGGGTGTGCCACGACTGCCCAATCGATGCGGATATGGTGATCGTCACAAAATTTAAGGAACTTTTTATCGGTGAATTGCATGCCATTATCGGTGATGATGGAGTTTGGGACCCCGAAGCGATGAGCAATATCGGTGAAGAAGAGCACCGCCTGCTCAGACTTGATTCACATGATTGGCTGAGCCTCAATCCACTTTAAGAACTTGTCGATGGCAACAAGCAAGTGGGTGAAGCCCCCGGATGCTTTCTGGAGCGGCCCGACAAGGTCCAAACCCCAGACCGTGAAAGGCTAAGTGATGGGGATCATCTGGAGCGTTTGGGCTGGAAATGAGTCTGTCAAGCATAGTACTGACATCCTTCGCAGGAGCGTACTACCTTGGTTGCATCAGCCACGGCAGCGGGCCAGTAGAAGCCCTGTCAGAACATGTTTCCAACAAGGATGCGTGGCACTGCGTGGTAACCGTAGACGCCCCCATGGATGTCCTGCAGTAGCCTCTTCCCCTTATCTCTGGGGATGCAGTGTTGTAGGATTCCAGTGGGGCTCCGCTTGTACAATTCCTGATCTAGCAGGACAAACGACTTGGCACGGCGTGCAAGGTGTCGGGCCTCGGTCTTATTGGCTAGGGTATGCCATGGATGAAGCAGTCAAGGTACGAGATTCTCTAGTCTGGCAGGGGGTCAGGCCCTGTGTCTGGGTCATCCTTGATTTGCATAACTTCAGGGTCGGTTGGGGCCAGGGTTGAGTCAACCCCCGAGGCTGGCGTGGGCGGCTCACTGCCGTCCTACGCCGACCCTTGGTAAGTGACCGAGGGCTTATATAGATCGCTAGTGAAGACGCCGGTGGGAACTGGTGCCTGACCGGACGCCAGCTTCGCAAGCTCGTCTACTGCCTCGTTAGATCGTCTTGCAATGTGGTTGAGCTCGAGGCCGTCAAACTTGTCTTCCTAGAGGTGGACCACTAGATAGTATGCCACCATCTTGGGGTCATGACAGCTTGATTCCTTCATGACTTGGTCTACGATCAACTGGGAGTCACCTCGGACATCGAGCCATCGGATCCCAAGCTCAGTGGCGATGTGCAAACCATTGACAAGTGCCTCATACTCAGTGACATTGTTAGAGGCCAGAAAATGGATCCGGATTATATACCTCATGCACACGCCGAGGGGGGATGAAGATGAGTCCTGCCCTAGCTCCACTTTTCATCAGTGACCCATCAAAATACATCTTCTAGTACTCCTGTTCCACCAGAGCCGGTGGCATTTGGGTCTCAGTCCATTCTACCACAAAGTCAGCCAACACCTTGGACTTGATGGCTTTTCGAGGGGCATAGGTGATGCCCTCTCTCATGAGTTCAACCACCCACTTAGCGATTCTTCTCGTCACCTCACGGTTCTAAATCACCTCCCTAAGGAGGGAGGATGACACGATCATGATCGGGTGCGACTCATAGTAGTGGCGCAGCTTCCTCTGGGCGATGAGGATGGTGTACAAGAGCTTCTAGATCTGTGGGTAGCATGTCTTAGTGTCGGACAAGACTTCACTGATGATGTAGGTTGTAACAGAACCGTCCAAATTATAAGAGCACAAGTACAAAAACAATCACCGAAGTGATCAAATTCTCGCACTTGAGCCCATATAACTCCGGTAGTCCAATGAAATCATGAGGGATTTCAAACCAACCAACATACAAGCCAAGACCATAGTGATCCAACATAACCAGTCACATGTTACATCCGTTTCACAAGTAATTCAATATACATCGGAGTTCAACATAGTTATTACAACTTAAGTTCAAAAGTAGCGGAAGCAAAGTAATTTGAAACTAACAACACCCTTATTTCAAATACATGCCAGTACCAAGGTCGACTTCCAACAAAAGCATTAGAGAGAAGATAACTTAGACGGATCATGCCCGTGATCACACTCCGCCTTTACGGCAGGAGCCAACCACTCTTGCAGTCGCCAAAGATACATCACAACCTGCAACAAGTGGGGATAAAACCCTGAGTACAAGAAGGTACTCAGCTAGACTTACCCATCAGAAACCAGAAATAAGGTGACACCAAGGATCATGCAAGGCTGATATGAAGTGGGCTAGCTTGACAACATTTTGCATAAAAGCTTAATATGGATAAGTAATCATTAATGCTTAAACATCAAGTTAATTATCATTAATCTATCATCTATATTAGAACCTGTACTAGAGCACTCACTTTATTAGGAGCAAATAATATTAACCATAGCAGGTATAAATTGAGGCACATTTCCATCATTATCCAATTAACCATCAGTTCAATTTAATTAAATCTACGTTGTCGCTGCTCAAGTCAACTGCTCACCAACCAGGAGCGACGGCGATTCGAATCGAATTCCTATCTAGCTGGAGGGGTATTTCTAACACTCACCGCGCAGGCCCCTGCCAGGGTCGCACAAGCCACCTTTCGTACAATTCAGGAGCCGCGGGTTCGAATGATGCCGCATCCCCAAGGGCGACACTCTGCCAAGTGCTAGGGACTCTAACCCCCCTTGGTCTCACGCCAATGTCCCCAAGCACATCCTTACTCTCCTCCAAGATGCGACCTACCATTCGATTCCCGGCCTGAACCGTATTACTCGGCTTCGCGGTCGGAACGACTTATCCGACCAACTAAGTGTTAGACTATGTTCAACATGACTTAAGGACGTACAACAAATCGGTCCCTTAAACGACTCAGACGGGGATAGATCCACACCCAAGACCTCCATGCCTTGTTGCTTCACTATCGTCATCCCGCCCGGTCTCATTTCATTTTATTAACACCTGGTTCCTTTCCACGATAGCAAATATAGCCAACCGTGCCATATATGAATATCCCTACATCTCGCAGGTGACAGGAAATCACCTGACTTCTACCGCTTTAAGCAGGGCTAAGCATCTACTCGGTCCTAGTCTATGTAGGATTCAAGGATTCATATCCTAGACAAGGAATGATATAATGCAGCAATGGTTTTCAACCAACTCCTACCACTTAATGCAACAATACTTATAACATATATAGAATTAATTGCTTTGAAGGTAGGAGGCTTATAATGCTCCGGGGCTTGCCTGGGATCCGACTCAAGTTAGAGTATGTCAGGTGAAACCCGCTTGATGAACACCTCTCCTCCAAGCACTTTCCAGTTCCTCCATCCTCGGGATGGATCCACCAACTCCGTCTTTGGGTTTGGCTCCACCTTAGGTCCTTCACGTGCTTCCGCTAGCGTACCTAAATGAGGTGCAACAATGCATATGTATAAATGCATAGAAGTGCAATAAATAAAGTAATCAAACAAGCATACCAAAGTTCACACAAACACCTAGAGCTAATTAACTTAATCCTCCCTTAAGCATAACATATAATATTGCAAGCACATCAATCAAGACACAAGTCTTATAAGATCCTAGGGTACCAACCCAAGTACCAAGTAGCAACACCAACCTACTATGTAACTCAAACTATACTTGACAGAAAGGTCAGATTTGCAATCAGCATGAACAGTCCAGAAATAACATCATTCCAGGAGCCCACGTAATTCCCAAATGACATGCAAGAGGATAATCTAGAAAGCTTATGAAATTCTCTATATTTCACTTATAATCATCATAGCATGATTCCAAAGTTTAATATGTCAAATTTACACAAACACAGAAACTGGTCTAACAAGACCGAGAGCAAGCAATTCTATAACCCAACTTTCAGCAGCTATAACCCCTAAACCACCAGACCAAATGCCACCAAATTTTAACAACAGCTAGATACATAAATTATCTACAACTTTTGTATAAATAAGTTTTACAACAAAGCACAATATCATGAAGAACTTTGCTAAGTTTCCAGATCTGTCCAGAAACCTCATTTGCAAGAAATAATTATTAACTTATGTTGCAAACATATAATTGGACAAAACCAACTTTACCAGAATTTCACACTTGACTAATGAACACCGGAAAACATAGTATCCATTACTAAATAAATTCTTTTAATACATTTTCTTAATTTATTTAGATAAATAGGTGGAATTATGAACACCTCTCAAAAGTGCACAATAAATTCTACCAAAATTACAGTGTCCTACAAATGCTCCCAAAAGTATACTGTCCAAATTTCAAGCCATTTGGACATGTATATCAACCACTATGAAAAAGACAAATGGCTAATACAATAAATCATCTGAGAGCAAGTTAAATCTAAAACTCCATATTTTCTATGAACACATGGCCCTAGCATGAATCAATATGATATATAAACATCATACTAAGCTAATGAAACAACATTTTCCATTTTTTCAATTATATATTATTTACAAGCTATTTATCAAGCCATAAATAAGTTAAATCAATAACTTGATCATACAGTAAGCAATGACCATGAAATTTATACCACAGTATATTCATAGCATGATAAGACTACCATAAAAATTTCACATTATTTGGAGCAACACAACTCAAGATATAAAAATGACAAGCAATATAATGTAGATTTCCTTATTTATCAAGGTCAAATCAAAACCTTAAGAAAATAGTGAATAACTAGTGTGTTTAATATTTTTCCTAGCAAGTACATGTCATCATAAAATTAACAAAACAAGAATCACTATTTTTGGACTTCCCAAACTCTAAATATGGCTTTGGTCAAGTATAAGCATTTTTGGAGCATTTTTAAAGCTTAAATAAAGACATTAGAAAGCATCTACAAACATGTAACATTTTATGATTCTACTGCATAGAGATTTTCTCAAGGTTACCAAAAAGTCCACATTTACTATTTTTGGACTTTCCCATCAAGAGATATGGAATTTAGAAGATTTAACACCAATTTGAAATTCAAAATCAGAATTTAAAACCACCCTAGCCTAACTGCTACACCCACCCGGTCGCGCACCCAGATCTGCCACTTACTTAAATCGACATACGGGACCCGCTGCTCAGATGGCCCCACTGTTTAGCCGGGCCCACCTGTCAAAGACCCACAGAGAGAGATAGAGAGAGGGGGAAGGCGTCGGTCTTCACTACCGGCCACCGAAAACAGGGGAGGGAGGCCGGACTCGCGGCTCCGACGAGGGGGTCACCGACGACGGTGGCTAAGGGCGGCACGAGCATCCAGGGGCCCTGGCGCACCCATAGAAGGTTGAATCACGGTCGGAGAAGAACCGTGGACTCCTGGCCACGCGCCGAAGCGGCAGCAGCGGCGGCGGCTCGCCGACAGCGAGCCAGCAGGGTCGTCATGGGCGAGGAGGCGGCTCTAGAGAATGGTGGTACCTGGCTGCAACTGCTGGTGGCCTCAGTTTGTAGCGAGGTGACCTAAGGCAGCTTGGCCACGGTGACCGGCGGTGTTGCCCGCGGCGGCTCCGTCTGTGGAGCTTGCCGGCGGCCAACGGGGCTAAGGAAGGGACGCTTCGAGGATGGTGCGAGGAGTTCAAGGTGATGCTATGCCCGGTTGAGGACAAGGATGCTCGGGGTGGAGGAACGCCAGCGGCCATGGAGCTTGACACGGCCGGCTATGGCGGTGGCGCAATCCGGTGGCCTAGAGCATAGGCGGACGTGCGCGCGGGGCGAAGCATGACACGGCGGAGGCGGTGATGCACTTGGTTGGGACAGAGGTAGAGCACAGCAGCGGTTGGGGAAACGCTCCGCTGCTCAGCAATCTTGGCCATGGCGGCCATGGCTTCGGTGGCGCGCTCTAGTCAGAGTCGAGCGGGGAAGAGCGAGGAAGGGAGAGAAGGACTGAAGGAGGATGGGGAGGAGCTCGAGCGGTCACTCAGTTGCTCCACCACACCAAGTGAGGTGCGGACACCCGGCAGAGAGAAGGACGTGCGGCGTCCATGGTGAAGGCACACTGGTGCATGGCCGCCACGCCCTCCCCTAAGGGGACAACTGTCGAGCAGGTGGCAAGCATCACTAAGACCACTTTGGGGCACCAGTTTGGGCTTGTTGCTCTCCGATTTGGGCCAAGGGCCTTTAAACAAAATTATTGCCCAGATAATGCTCTATGACTTTCATTAAGGGGGCAAGGTCATTAGCATCCCAGATTAGGAGATAATTAGCCCCCAAGTTGACAATGTCAGCGATTTGAAAGCCACGAGCAACAATCCAAAAATGAGGGTCAAAATGAATTGCAACAGGTGCCATCTTCTTATATGTTCTTCCCCAACAGGTAAGCTCCAACTTTTATTTTTGGGTCAACTTGAGTTACTCAACAAAATTCGGAGAATGTGAGATGCCAATGTCGACGACGATGAATTTCCAGGCTTAGAAAATGCTAAGTGTTGGAAATAGCCCAAATTCTGACTTGTGGGCCCTTTTTGAGCATTTTCTAGCCATTTTCATGAGATACTCCTTAAAGTACTTTTGTTCCACAAAAAATTTTCTACACTTTTGTTTAAAGGTGCATCAACATGCAAACTCATCTTGAAGCACTTTTTAAATAGGGAAGCAAAAGAGTTCCTAGGGTCAAATTAGGTCAAACTGATGATTAGAAGCTTAATTAGGCAATATGGTCAACATGAACATTGCTCCAATAGGTACCCTAAGCATAGTTAAGGTGCTAGAGCACATGTTAGACAATCACAAGTATCATTTACACAGGATCCCTAATTAACACATAATGGAAGCATAAAATAACAATGATTGTTACATATGTTTCATCATTATGTTTCACCAGTTTCAGGGCCTTCTTACATGATGATCACCCATTACAAAGATGTTTACCAACATGTACAACAAGTACTTGTATAGAGGACACATGGTAAAAGCATACCATGCATAACAGCACTTAAGTACAAGCTTATGTTTCAATAGTGAACAGAGGTGTTCACTAGTTCAAAATGAATGTTTCATCACTTGAGCTTGATCAACAAGATGCTAGGTTCATGATAGGAGTGGATCATGCTAAGCTATGCAAGGTTAGTGCCCAAACTAGCCAAGATAACACCTAGGGTGTTACATAGACCGGACGCTGGACTTTGAGGGCGTGACCCTCCTCCTGCCATTCCACTATGACGGTGGCACTCACTACCTGAGTAGTGGCCATGACATATAGTAGGAGCGGTTCCCCTCAGCCGGGGGCACAAGGATCGAAGCCTTTGTTAAAAGTGCCTTGAGCCCGTCAAGCACCACTTGGGCCTCGGGCGTCTAGACAAAGTGGTCCATCTTTTTCAGAAGACGGTAAAGGGGTAGGCCTTGTTCGTCGAGGTGTGAGAGGAAGCAGCTCAGCGCCGCCAGACATCCTATGACTCGATGTACTCCTTTCAAATCCTAGATTGGGCCCATGTTTGTGATAGAAAAAATCTTCTTTGGGTTGGCTTTGATGCCACGCTTAGAGACGATAAAGCCAAGTAGCATTCCCCCCGGGATCCCAAAGACGCATTTTTCAAGGTTGAGCTTGATATTCTTGGCCCGTAAGCATTTGAATGCCTGATCGAGATTAGCAACCAGGTTATCAGCTCGTTTTGACTTGACTACGATGTCATCTATGTAAGCCTCAACGGTCCACCCAATGAGATCCCAAAAATGGTGAGCATACAGCACTGATACGTAGCCCTTGCATTCTTGAGGCCAAATGGCATGTTTACATAACAATAGGTCCCGAACGGGGTGACAAAAGAGGTCGCGAGCTAGTCAGACTCTTTCATCGCGATTTGATGGTAACTAGAGTAAGCATCAAGGAAAGAGAGAGCTTCACAACCCAAAGTGGAGTCAACTATTTGATCAATGCATGGTAAAAGGAACGGATTTTAGGACAAGCCTTGTTGAGACCAGTGTAATCAACACACATTCTCCATTTACCATTTTTCTTTTTTATAAGTATAGGATTAGCTAACCACTTAGGATGGACACCTCCTTGATGAATCTGGCTACTCCTAGCTTGTGAATCTCCTCCCCGATTGCTCTACACTTCTCCTCGTCAAAGCGGCGCAGTCGTTGCCTTACCGGTTTGGAGTTGGTCTGGATATCCAAGGAGTGCTCAGTGACTTCCCTCGGGATGCCAGGCATGTCCGAGGGACTCCACGTGAACATGTCGCTATTCGCGCGAAGAAAGTCGACGAGCACTGCTTCCTATTTGGGATCCAGGGCGGTGCCAACACACACCGTCTTACTATTATAACTACAAGGGTTGAGGGGAACTCCTTGACTCCCTTGACTGGTTCAAAGGAGCTAGTGGACTACTTGGGGTCGGGTGCCTCCCTGAGGCGCACTTCTAGCGGCTGCAAGCGCCTCAGACTCGATGATGGCCTTAGTGTACTCACAGCACTCGACATCGCACTCATAGGCATGTTGATAAGTGGTGCGGACGGTGATGACCCTGTTGGGCCCCGACATCTTGAGTTTGAGGTAGCTGTAGTTCGGGATGGCCATGAACTTCGCGTAGCATGGCCGCCCTAGCATAGCATGGTATGTGCCGTGGAACCCCACCACCTCAAAGGTGAGGGTTTCCTTCCTAAAGTTGGAGGGATCCCCAAAGGTGACAGATAGGTCAATTTGCCCGAGAGACAGGGCCCGCTTCCCCGATATGATAATATGAAAAGGTGCTTCACCCGGTCAGAGCTGGGTCCAACTGATCCCCATGGCATCAAGGGTTTTGGTGTACATGATGTTGAGTCTACTGCCTCCATCCATCAGTACCTTGGTGAGTCACATGTTGCCGATGATGGGGTCGACAACAAGTGAATATCGGCCTAACTGAGGGACGTGATCAAGATGGTCATCACTGTTGAAAGTGATGGCCAATCTGGACCAGTTGAGGAAGGCTGGCATGGCTGGCTTAGTGGTGTAGACCTCTCAACGTTCCAACTTGCGCTAGCACTTGGAGTCATAGGCCGTGGGGCCACCGAAGATCATGAAGTAGTTGTTGATGATAGGAAAGTCATCGTCCTTCTTGCCATCACCCTTGTCCTCCTCGGGTCTCTTGCCAGGGTCGCCCTTCCCCTGGACACCCCTAGAGAAGTAGCATTTCATCATACCACACTCCTTGTGGGTGTGTTTGACTGGACCCTAGTGGTATGGGCACGGTTTCTTGAGCATCTTGTCAAAAACTCCCGGGCCACCCTCGGGAGGGGCTTGGGAGTTCTTGCGCTCAGCGGCAGCCACAAGGGAGGCCTTGTGCAACTGCTTAGCCTTCTTCTTCTTCTTAGAGTTGTGGCTGGAGCCACCCTCGTCAACGTCCTCCTGCGCTTCTCCTTGCCCTTGGTGTCATGAAAGATCGCCCCTATCGCCTCCTCACCGGAGGCAAAGTTGGTGGCAATGTCTAGGAGCTCCCTAGTGGTGTGTGGGTCCTTGCACCCCAACTCATGGATGAGCTCTTTGCTAGTGGTTCCCATGAGGAATGCCCCGATGACATCGGTGTTAGTCACGTTGGGTAGCTCAATGCACTGCCGGGAGAAGCGCCAAATGTACTCATAGAGAGTTTCATCTGACTTTTGGTGGCAGCTCTTGAGGTCCCAGGAGTTACCAAGGTAGACATAGGTACCCTAGAAGTTCCTCACGAAAACCTTTATGAGGTCAGCCTAGTTGTGGATGCGTCGGCGAGAAGATGCTCTAGCCAGGCTTTCACTGAGTCAGCCAGGAACAGAGGGAGATTACAAATGATGAAGCGGTCATCATCCACGCCGCCTAACTGACAGGCAAGGTGGTAGTCATCAAGCTAGAGCTTGGGGTTCATCTCCCCGGAGTACTTGGTGATGTTGGTAGGTTGCCGGAACCGCGCCGAGAACAGCGCATTACAGATGTCTTGGCTGAAGACCCACGGTCCCGAGGGTTTAGGCGATGGGCTTTGGTCCTCCCCACTATCATAGCGGCCACCCCATCAAGGGTGGTAACCGTGGCTGGCACCATCCTCCTTGTGCCTTCTGTGCGTGTTGAGGACGTTGCGCGCATCGTAGTTGTGACCAACACGGGCGTGGACAGATGGGGGCTTATCTCCCGCTTTCTGTCATTCTAGGTGACCGAAGCTTCCTTCTCGCGTGCCACCGATGGTGCGGGCTGGTCGAGCTCGGTCCCACACTATCAAGACATAGAGCTTTCACCCTACTACATCACAGCAGATTCGAGAAGGGCACGCAGCTCCTCGTGGGCTTGCTGCCCTTCCAGAGTTGATGGTTCGGGCATCGTTTAGAGTAGGATTTCCATGGCTGCAACATTCTAGCTCACTCGAGCAAAGAGTGGTGGATGATCACCGCCATCATCATCACAGATGCGGTGGTGGACGTCATGGGCTCTACATCAAGCCACGCCACCATCATCGTGACTCCCGAGCTCTTGCTCGAGCGCTATGTGCAGTTGCACCAACTGCTGTCGCACTTCCTCAAGCTTTCTTTCTAGCTCGCGGAGTTGCTCTAGCTAGGGCCATGATTGCCCCATAGGTGGTGGCATGGCTGCACCACCTACGCATGTGGCGTCGCGAGTCACGGTATTGGCCGGGGTGTGTTCCCCTCATTCTCATTGGGGGTTCCTTCGTGAAACTCCCCATCGCACATAAAGCACTCTCAAGATGGGTCGTGGCTCTTGTCACCGGAGTCAAAACCCTCAAGAAGGTAGTTACTGCTGAAATGGAACTGGCGTAGAGCCTCTAGGTCATTGAGCCTAGAGAAATCAGCATCAGCCTAGCTACCATTCTCCTCCTCAGAGTCGACACTTGAGCACTCATGGTGGTCGCGAGGAGCTTTAAGAGGGACTCCAAGTGGTGGCGTGGAAAACCCATAGATGCAGCCCGTAAGGCCACGCCAGTTGTGCTGGCGCGGCGCTTATCTCCGGGGAGAGCGGTGGTTTCCCTAAGAGTTGTGACAAGGCATTGGCAGAAATGGAATAGAGGCCATGGAGATCTTCCTTAGACAGGTGTGGCCCCAGGATAACGTCAAGCTGACGCTCCGGCCTTAGATAGTCGAAGCCACGGGGCTAAACGCCCCTAGAAGCCTGTGCCTCATTGGCATGTAGGCAAAGGCCAACCATTGACTCAGAGATCGAGTCGACATTGGTAGGTGAGCCGAGTGACTTAGCAGGGGATGGCAGGGTGCACTCCCCCTCCATGTCAATGGGATCTAGGTCTCCGACACACTCGTCGGAACCTAGAACGGACGCACGGTCGACCGACATGGAAGGGGGGAGCAGGACCAGGTCATGATCCACCCCCATGCAGAGGAAGTCTAGGCTCCCAAACCGGATATGGGAGCCTAGAGTGAAGCGAACGTGATGATCAGCCATCCGAGGCCTAACAAAACAGATCGTGATGTGCAGAAGGCCCCTACCTGGCGCACCAACTATCGGTGTCTAGAACTACGTCCTAGACACAAGATGAGTGAATTTGTATCTGCGTGACTAGGCTCAGATGGTGTGCAAAGCGGATACAAGGGTTTATACTGGTTCAGGCAAGAATGACCTTACATCTAGTGGATTCTACTAGTGCTCATATTGCCTTGCACTGGAGTGCTCGTAGTAGGGGTTATAAGCTTTTGAGAGAGGGAACAGATCCTAGGTCTCTTCGGTGGAGTGTGTGTGTCGACTTAGTGAGGCGTGTCTTAGTTGACCCCCCATGCAGGTCCTTGCCTCCCCTTTTATAGTTCCCAAGGGGAGGGCTCATGTTACAGTCATGGTAAAAAGGTGAAACGGGGAAAAGATGAAAGAGAAAAAAGGTGGCCCTAGGTGTGGCGGTCTTCCTCCTTATCCAGTCTGAGCAGTTTACCCTGTAGCATAGAGACATAATGGGCATTGATCTTTTGGCCTCTCCATCCACTGGTGCAACGTGCTGCAGCCATGCTTCGTCCTGTGTGCCTCTGTGCCATCAAGGATGGGCGGTGCGTGCGCCCAAATTTGTGTAGAGAGGGAGTTAGGTGGTACAGTTGCCATTACCCCCATCGCTGCAGAGGTATGGACTTCATCGTTGTGGAATGACCAATGTCATGTTGGATCAGAATGCAGTTCTCATGTTCCTGTCCACTGTGCATGGTCATGTCCGTCCCATCAGTGGGAATGGGTGCCGTGATGGGGGCCCTATGGCTCCCTACCTAGTCAGAGGGCTCCACGTGTCTCTCGGGTGAGGCAGAAGTATGCCAAGAGGGTCGGGCGATCCCGTGCTTACGTTGTAGGGGTCAGACGAGGCAAAGATTGTTCCCGATCGGGCATAGGGGTCGAGCGCTTTGATGACGTCATGGGGGCTCGGGCGAGGCGAAAGGCGTCCCTAAGCCTTGAGCGATCTAATAGCCAACATGCTATTAACGCCCTTGATTGGGTATGCCTACTATTGATACCCAACACTACTCAACTAGCAAGACTAGCTAATTCTATCACTACACAAGTATCAAGAAGTAAATACAAGTGATAGAAATATATATACCAAGCCTAGCAAGAGATATATCAATCAAAATGAATGCCAAGGGAGCCAATTGACACATGATTTTTCTCCCGAGGGTCACTTGCTTATTAGCAAGCTAGCCCCTGTTGACCGTTCACTTGGTGGTTCACAAGCTAATAGGCGTACACAAGCCTAGCATTACATAAGGGTGCTGCAAGAACCTACACAAATGAGGGTACTCAACGACACAAGCAATTTAATAGAGTTGACTTTGGTGCTACGCCGGGGAAGGCACAACACCCCTCACAATCAACCGATCAGAGCTGAAAACAATCACCACTTCTACTCAATTATCCTCCAATCTTCGGGCCATCTAGGTGTCGGCAAACACCAAGAGTAACAAGAGAAATACCAGCCCAATGCGCTCAACTAGAGCCACAAGCAACAACTCAATGCAATGCACTTGAGGCTCGCTAATAATCTCACTCAAAAGATGAAATCAAGTGTGCAAGTGAGTGGATTATATTTCTTCAGTTCTCAAAGGGTTAGCACAAGTGTATGAGGATCCAAGAGAGTGGCCAAGGTCAGCCACACCCTCTATTTATAGCCACACAAGCAAATAGAGCCGTTGGACCCCTTAGTGCTGATTTTTGCGCGGTCACCGGACAGGGGTGGTGGTGCCCCAATGGTCAAATTGCAATGGCTAGTTTGAACTAGACTCGCCATTGGCTGATTTGGCACTAGACATAGGGAGGTGGTGCACCACCCTAGGGTGGCGGTGCCACCGCTAGCACACGGCAGTGCCTTCGGCGGTGACCGAGCCCGTTTTCGCTGCTCTCTAGATAAATAGGGCGGTGCCACTGGACAGAGGGTGGTGGTGGCCATTTTCGCTAAGTCCCAAAACACCCATCCTCTAGAATTTTAGGGTGGTGCCCTGGCGGTGGCACCAGACAGGGCAGGACGGTGCATCGCCCCTAGCACGAAGGTGTACACCGGACAGGGCGATGACCTCCTGAGCTGTGGCTACGTGTTAGCTACAAGTTTGGTTGCTTTTCTGACCCACAGGCAACCAAAACAATCTCCGCAAGTGATGCTAACTTCTCAAGATGTTTTCACAAACATGTTAGAGCCAAGTTAGCATTTCCAAAAACATTTTTCATAAATATTTTTGCTTGCTCTATGTTGTGCACTAGGCCTAAATGCAATGCATGAATTCTAACACCTAGTGGCACTAGATAACTAAATTGTCTAATAGAGCTCCCCTCTTAATAGTACGGCCATCTATACTAAACCCGATCACACTCTCTATAGTGTCTTGCAAAACAAAATTCCTATTTATATCTTTGCCTTGATCTTCATAGGGTTTTGTTTTTCTCTTTCTTCGTTTCCATGTTGGAGCACTTGATTCAACATTATTTGGCCACCTCCAACACCATGAGTGCCATCTTGCTCCACCACTTGGACTTGGACCACCCTAACTCATCTATACACCTAGACAAAGGGTTAGTCCAATAGGTTTCATCAATTAGCCAAAACCAAACTAGGGCTTTCACCACTGTGCCAGAGGGGGGGTTGGGGCCCGTACACCATGCTAGAGGAGGAGGAGGTCTATCCCCGCATGGAGAAGGCCTAGATCTGGTTAGACCAAAAGCGCAGTCGACCTGCATCTAGTTAGAGAAGAGCACGGTCGGCCTGGATCTGCTTGGAGAAGAGTGTAGTGGGCCTCACTGATGCTTGGATCCGGTCACATGCGAGACGCTCTACGTAGCATGATCCACTGCAGGGGCCATGCCCGCTTCTGGATCCCACTATAGGGACCGTGCCCACTTTAGGGTCGAGATGGCGGACTAGAGGGGGATGAATAGTCCTTTCTAAAATTAATCGGGCTGGCTAACCGAGATAAATGCAGAATTGAAACTAACGGTCTAGCCAAGAATACATACCTCTATCTAAGTTCTCAAATACCTTATAAAAGATCCTAATTAAACAACTAAGGTGTTGGGCTAGCTAGAGCTCACCTAAACAATTTTAGAAGCAAGGTCACACAAACCTATGCAACTAGTACTTCAAGCAACGGGGTGCTCCTACACAAACTAGTAAGCAAAAGCACAAAACCTAAGCTTACTAGCAATGCTCAATAACAAGGCTACTCAAGTCAAATTAGAGAGCTCAAATTACTTAGCAACACAAACTAAACAATGTAACTAGCAAGGCTATTCAAGCCAACTAGTTATGCAAGGGAACTACTTCCATGCTACACAAGCAAGGAAGGCAACTAGCAAGCTACATGAGCTAAACTAGTTACAAGACCAACAACAACAACACAAGCACAATATATGAATGAATAAATACAAGCTTGTGTTAGGGGATTGCAAACCAATGGGAAGTACAATGTTGACACGGTAATTTTTATCCCAAGGTTCACTTGTTTGCCAACAAGCTAGTCCCTGTTGAGACAAGCTCCAAGGTTGCCACCGGTCCTCTTGCTAGTGGTGACCTACAAGTCACACTCTCCCATGTGGAGTGCTTACCACAAGCTCTAGCACTTCAACTCGGCCGGACCATACTACAAAAATTCTAGGTTTTGATGACAAACTGAAAGTGTCATGGAAATTATAGGATCTTGTAAGTGCATCTAGCCCTTTAGTGGGTTTTGGTGAATTGAATGACAACGCCATTAAAGGTCTAACAAGTTTGCTAAGTGTTAAACAGGAATTTGAGTTTATTGCATACACTTGTGGGTTGTCGAATGAGAAGTGTATATAGGTTCAATAAAAAGGCAAACTTGATGATATTCCACATAATGTTCAAATCAAGGCCAAAATTGTGTATTGTTGTATTGGAAGATCATGAAAACAATATAGTTCAAGAGAAAGACAACAATGCAAATAGAGTTGATAAAATGGCTTCTATGTTGTGGGATATCATAGTATCATGAGGAAGCAAGCATATTTGGCAAATGGTAAATGAGACATGAGTTGATGATTTTAGATTGGTCTCAATAATTGCTTGCTTTGCATGAACAGAAGAGTTTGATAGCAGATTAGCTTTGATCAAGGATTGAAGAATGAGTCAAGAATGCATAAGTGAAGAATACCAAGAAAAGGTTAAATGACAAAGGACACAACTCATATTGGATATAAGTCGGTCTCTATGTTGGCTTGCTTGTATGGATAAAGATTTGGAAAATCACTTTGCATTGATTTGATCAAGCTAGAAGTATGAAGATAGATATTGAAGTGAGTGTTAGGAGTGTCAAGCCAAAATGAAGAGGACATAAGGAATTGTAAATTGGCTTGACCATATTAATGTTGATTCATATATCTCAATCCATGTGAATCCAACTGAAGCTTGATTGATCTCAACATTCATGTAACAGAACCGACCAAATTATAAGAGCACAAGTATAAAAACAAGCACCGAAGCGCTCAAATTTTCGAACTTGAGCCCATATAATCCCGGTAGTCAATCGAAACCACGAAGGATTTCAAACCAACTTGCTTACAACCAAGATCGCATCATTCAACATACAACATCATACGTTACATTTCACAAGTAGTTCCGAAATAAGTTTACACACACGGAGTCGAAAATATTACAAACCAAGTTTATAAAGTAGCGGAAGCATACACACACCAGTTGTTTAACTACTGCCAGTCTTGTTGATCAACAACTCGCAAAAGCATCAGGAAAGTACATAAAAGATGATCACGCCCTAGTGATCTAGTCTTCGTCACCCGCAGGGTGGAGACAAGTTTTGCAGAAGCCTTGGTAAAGCATATCATCTGCAACAGGAGGGAATAAAACCTGAGTACTAGAATGTACTCAGCTAGACTTATCCGTCAAAAACCAGAAATAAGATGACACCAAGGATTATGCAAGGCTTTCATAAGTGGAACTGGCTGACATTACCTTTTGCGGAAAAGCATAAGTAATTTAAACTCTTTTAACCTGTACTAGCATTTATTTTTAGCATTTACCTGTCATCTATCTTAGCACCTGTACTAAGCATGCACTTGATTATAATCAAACAATTATCATTATTATATCCAGAGTAGGTATGAATTGTGGCAACATTGTATCATTCCCTTAACCACCTGTTCATTTAATGAGATCTACGTTGCCGCTGCTCAAGTCAAGTGCTCACTAACCGGGAGCGACGGCGATTCGAATCGAATTCCTATCCAGCTGGAGGGGTATTTCTAACACTCACCGTGCAGACCCCTGCCAGGGTCGCACAGGCCACCTTTTCATATGATTCAGGAATCGCGGGTCCGAATGATGTCGCGACCCCAAGGGTGACACTCTGCCAGGTGATAGGGACTCTAACCCCCCCTTGGTCTCACGCCAATGTCCCCAAGCACATCCTTTCTCTCCTCCAAGAAGCAACCTACCATTCGATTCCTGGCCTGAATCACATTACTCGGCTTCGCGGTCGGAACGACTTATCCGGCCAACTAAGTGTTAGACTGCGTTCAACATGACTCAAGGACGTACAGTGAATCAGTCCTTAAACGACTCAGACGGGCATAGCTCCACACCCAAGACGTGAAGTGTCTTGCGGCTGTACTATCGAACTCCCGCCCGATCTCAATTTCATTTTATAGCATGGTTCCATCCACGATAGCCATAAAGCCACTCGTGACTCCTTCCTACATCTCGCGGATAACCGGAAATCACCCGACTTCTACCGTACTAAGCAGGGCTAAGCATTGATACATGCCTAAATAGGCTTGCCTTTCAGAAAGGTCGAGGGCCGGTGGTCAGGACACTCGGGTAGATCTTCAACAGGAGTTTCGTCGCCGGTTGGTTCCTCTGGCTACTCTGGCTGGTCCTGGACTTCCTCCAGAATCACTTGCTCAAATTCAAGGAGCGTTACCCCCTCCGGAACACCTATTGCATGAGTGCACAATAATTATCATGGATGCATAATGGGTGCAACATGCTCGGAATGAAATGCATTTCCGCAATAAAAGTACTCTATTCAAGTCACTTCATCAATACGTGCAAATCTCTTCTCCGGTGGAGAAGTACTTACCTAATCTACCCAACCTAAGATATAGCTGTTCTTCTTCGGTTAAGGCCCTAACACCTAACAATGACAAGAGTAGCATTACTTAGGTTACCACATCCAACACCAAAATATCACAGTAAGACATTCTGGACAGCAGCTCAAAGATTCTAACATAACTGAAGATTCCTAACTCCAAAAGATATGATCTAAGACAATCTGGAAAGATTAAGAAATGCACTACAATTCATTTTCAGATCTCAACCCTAAATTCCTAAGTTTTCCATGTCAAATTTCATAAGTTCCAGAATCTGTCCTCTCTAAACAGAGAGTAGCAAATTCTGGATTGTCACTTTAAACAGCAATAACTCCCAAACTACTAAGCCAAATGCTCCCAAATTTTGACACAAGCTAGTTTATCAAGTTTACTACAACTTTGGTATTTGCAAGTTTTCCAGCAACCACCTTTATCAAAGGTCAAACCTAGAAATACTACCAGCTGTCCAGAAAACCTAGAATTGCAAAGATTAAATATTTATTTTTGTGGCAAACATCCCTTAAGACCAAACTAATGTTACCACAAGTTCACATAGGTCACAAAAACACCAGAAAGTAAGGTGTGCCCACCTAGAATATTTATTTGTACTTATTTCTTAATTTACTTAATTAATTAAGTGGGATTTTAAACATATATGTAAACTGTTCCTAAAATTCTACAAAAATTACAGGAGACTCTATGAACGAAAAAGAGACCACTGTAAAAATTTGAACTAAAGTTATTTACAGAAACTCCCTACACAAAATTCACAAGCCAAAAAGGCTAATTTTTGTATAATTAACAAATCACATTGAAAAGTATCAAACAACAGATTTCATATTTTTCTTAGACACTTTAAGGTACCAGGACACTCTCCAAAAATTTATATGAACATTGCATATGTAGAAAAATTACTAAAATTCATTCAATTATTCCCTAAAACAACATGATAACATTATAACTTGAAAAGTACTCAAGCACTAGTGTCCAAATTTTTACCAGAGCTCATACATGTATAAATTAACCTACCCACCAAATTTCATAATTTTTAGAACACTACAACTCAAGTTATCCATTTAACAAATTTGCGTTTATTTTAAAACACATTTCAAAGACCTATTTAAATCTCTCAGAAACTAAACATCACATATCAAATTTATATTTTTCTAAAATACTACACATCATGCAGAGCCTAACAAAATTTACCTTATAATTTTTTTGAGCAAGTAAAACCCTAGATATACATTTCCTAAATCTTACCCAAAATCTGTGGCAAATATAAAAAGGAAAACAAAAACTAAATCCAAAACCCTGCTACCGGGCCGGCCTGCAAAGCCGACGTGGCCCAAATCTCGCGGCGTGGCCCCACCGGTCAGAGAGAGAGAGGCGGAGGGGACGAGCTGCGGTCGCCGGAGCTCGCCGTCGGTGAGCCGACCGGCAAAGCTGAGCGGACGAGCATGACCACGTCATCGAGCTAAGTCGATTGGTGGCAAGAACGGGGTGGTAGAGCCATGGAAAGGTGCTCGCCGTCGGGCATGGCGGACCACCGGTACGGTGGTGGCGAAATCTCGCCGTCGGTGAGCCCGACGTCCCAACCCTAACCCTTGATGAGCATCCCCATTCTACCTCGACCCTAACGCACCTACAAGCAGGCGACAGAGACGCCCAGAGAACCCTAGCCACAGAGAACCATCGCGCGGAGGAACTCCGGTGAGGTACCGTGGCGGCGGAAAACGAAAATGCAACCCTACCGAGGCGCGATTGGCTGTGTGGAGTGGACGGTGAGGTAGCGGGCTTCAAGGCAGAGCTGTGGACGCGTTTTTGTGGGCTGCAGTGCGGTGGAGAGCGTGCACGAGCTCGCCAGAGTGGAGGCGGCAATGGTGCTTGGTCGTTCCGCCCGGTGGAGGAGAGAGCGGGAGAGAGAGAGAGTTGTGGCGCGAGTGAGGGCGGAGACCGTCGGCGTGGCGACCTTGAAGGCCTGGTGGCCTGACGGGTGGGACCACGGCCGGTGTACGGCTGCCACTGCGCGGCCACGCGTCGGCGCTGGTCTGCGGTCGGTCGGCCACCGACTGAAGGCCTGAACCTCTGAAACGATGGCTACATTAGGTGACTGACAGCGGTATTTTGTCATTGATTATCTCCCAAACCAGCTTGATTTAGTCGAAGATGATTACATCAATTATGTAGAGCTACATGAGGGCTATAAAATTGTCAATTGGAGCTTGGACTGGTTCGGCCTAAATTTGAAGCTACAGATCTCCAAAGTGGGGTACCCGAAAACTGAAACTTAGTTTCAGTCACTATGCCGACTGAAACCCATTTTTCCAGGCACCATATCTCCTAAACCATTTAGAACTAGGTGATGGTGATGTTGACAATGTTGCAGAGCTAAGTGAGTACTACAAAAGTGTCAATATGAGTTAGGGCTTGTTTGGTCTGGTTTGCAAACTACAAGCTCCCAAAGTAGGCCACTATCAAACTGAAGGGACACTTTTGAGACTTAGAAATTTTCTAAGTGCTGAGTCAACCCCTCTAGCTGACTTGTGGGCCAATTTTGAGCATGTTCTGATCATTTTCATGAGATGACCATATTGAGACTTTTGTTCCCCATAAAATTACCTACAACTTTTATTAAGGGTGCTCCTCCATGCAAGGGCTGCATTCCTGGCAGCAGTCACTTCAGCCAACTCAGCCCTCAGCCTTTCCACCTCAGTGGGCTCAGGGCGGGGCTCACATGGAGCGAGCTGGTGACGAGGTGCCCTGCCCCCAGTGGACTTCCGAGCGGTCCTCTTGGTACGTGCCATCTGTAGCACAAGATATGACTTAAAGTGAGGATCATTTAGGGGATATAAAATTTAATTTAATCGGGACTATTGAAATTTTTAAGGAGGGAGTAAATGATATGTATGAGATAATTAAACATGATGCATGCACGTTCCGTACGCCCTCTCACCTTAGTAGAAACCTAAAGTCCTAACGCTAGGCGGTGGCATACATACGTTCTCTCATATAAGCGAAACTATCGGTCTACTCGTTACGCTGTTAGTGTACCTACAGAAAATCTCATTTCAGCCCAACAGTTTCCCAATATAAGCACACAAGAAAGCAGTAATTTAAATACTTTCCATATACACATCCCCTGATGTATATACTTCAGTATCAAAGCTACCCGATATAAAGGTTCCCACAATTAAGTGCTTACATAATTACATGGTTTAAACATGTAAGTATGCAAGCCACCAAAACTACTCTCCCCTAGATCGCCGGTTGGACGATCATGCTCTCACAACTCACACTTACCAGAGCATCGAGGCAATTGATCCATACATTACCATCCAAGTGGATGGCATCCATACAATATCACGCCGTATGGACGACGAAACAAAAACAAACAAGGCCCCCAAGTTAGCCTTTATAATAAGCCACCTAAGAGTCCTTATTTGGGCTAAGGGATGTGATCACTGGCATACCTATGAAAATAATTTTTAGAGTTTTAACCCTTTTCATAATCAAATACTTTTGTTTTTTAAATACTCGTACGATGTGTTTAATGTTGAATTATGCTCCGGTACCAGCTGTAACAGAACCGACCAAATTATAAGAGCACAAGTACAAAAACAAGCACCGAAGCGCTCAAATTTTCGAACATGAGCCCATATAATCCCGGTAGTCAATCGAAACCACGAAGGATTTCAAACCAACTTGCTTACAACCAAGATCGCATCATTCAACATACAACATCATACATTACATTTCACAAGTAGTTCCAAAATAAGTTTACACACACGGAGTCGCAAATATTACAAACCAAGTTTATAAAGCAGCGGAAGCATACACACACCAGTTGTTTAACTACTGCCAGTCTTGTTGATCAACAACCCGCAAAAGCATCAGGAAAGTACATAAAAGATGATCACGCCCTAGTGATCTAGTCTTCGTCATCCGCAGGTTGGAGACAAGTTTTGTAGAAGCCTTGGTAAAGCATGTCATCTACAATAGGAGGGAATAAACCCTGAGTACTGGAATGTACTCAGCTAGACTTATCCGTCAAAAACTAGAAATAAGATGACACCAAGGATTATGCAAGGCTTTCATAAGTGGAGCTGGCTGACATTACCTTTTGCGGAAAAGCATAAGTAATTTAAACTCTTTTAACCTGTACTAGCATTTATTTTTAGCATTTACCTGTCATCTATCTTAGCACCTGTACTAAGCATGCACTTGATTATAATCAAATAATTATCATTATTATATCCAGAGCAGGTATGAATTGTGGCAACATTGTATCATTCCCTTAACCACCTATTTATTTAATGAGATATACGTTGCCGCTGCTCAAGTCAAGTGCTCAATAACCGGGAGCGACGGCGATTCGAATCGAATTCCTATCCAGCTGGAGGGGTATTTCTAACACTCACCGTGCAGACCCCTGCCAGGGTCGCACAGGCCACCTTTTCATATGATTCAGGAATCGCGGGTCTGAATGATGTCGCGACCCCAAGGGCGACACTCTGCCAGGTGATAGGGACTCTAACCCCCCCTTGGTCTCACGCTGTTGATTACGGATAATCTTCAGTCTACCACGGGATGCCCCACGGTAGTAGAGTTTCGGCAAGGGTTACGTTTAGACCGCGATCTGGATGTTGAAGAGCAAGACGACAACCCAGACAAAAGATTTACCCAGGTTCAGGCCGCTCGGAAGCGTAATACCCTACGTCCTGCTTCTCGTGTTATCTGTGTTCTCAAGTATCGGAATACAATGAGGTACTCAGCTCGTAGATCTGAGGACCGATCTAGGGCTGATTGAGTTGAAGATTAGATGCGTTCTAGGGGGGTCCCTAGCTGCTTTATATAGTCAGCCGCCAGGGTTACAGAGGTCGGTTACACCAAGTCGTATCCTAGGAGGACTCGAGCTATCCTAACCGATAAAGACTACTTGCGGGACAAGTTTCCTTGTACGTGATCTGACTTGAGGTCGGTTATGGACCACACCTCCGTCTTGATATCCAGCCCACCAGCCTGGTTGGCAGCAAGCCGGGCTTCGCCTGGTCTGGGCCGTCTTGCCGAGCAGCCCGAGACTACCTATGAGGGTATACGGGGTCTATCCCCCCATAGCTAGTCCCCGAGCACCATGTATCTTGAGGAAGTCACCGTCTTGACCTGTGCCGAGCAGTGTTGTTGCAGACTACGCCTTGCTGATCAGTACAGGTACTGACCACATAATGTTGAGGAGTGCGGTTGCCGAGCACTCGACTCAGAGCACCTGTGGCTGAGCAGTCTTCAAACTGACCACTGCTTTTGTCAAGATGTATGAGCCTTATCGAAAGATGTATGATGCTCTAAAAAGAAAAGAATTTTTCTTTTTACATCCTGGGACGTGGGCCCACGTTAACATGTGACAAAAAATTCATCGGAATATGCATAACGTGAACCAGTGGCAAAGGTATCTCCTAAATATTGAAGACAAAACAATGAGCCCAAAGTCACCACAAGGTGACGTGGGCCCACGTAGTCCCCGAACTTGCTGGAAGGCGAGGTATGAGCCTTGTAGCAAGGTCCAAGTGAGAAAAAATATCTCATCTGTATGCGAGTTGCCAATCACATGTAGTTGAGACACAAAGTCCCCGAGCCGTGGTCGGAGAGTGGTTGAGGCAGTCCCCGAGCACAGGTCGAGGAGCGAGCGACGAAATCCCTGAGCCATGGTCGGAGAGCAGTCGAGGAGCGAGCGACAAAATCCTCGAGTCGTGGTCGGAGAGCAGTCGAGGAGCGAGCGACGAAGTCCCCGAATTGTGGTCGGAGAGCAGTCGAGGAGCGAGCGATGAAGTCCCCGAGTCGTGGTCGGAGAGTGATCGAGGCAGTCCCCGAGCACTAGTCGAGCCTACAGCCTTCTAAGAACTGTTGGTCAGTCCCCAGATTAAGTCCGTTCCTGTTATAGGGAAGTGCATCCTACCATCGTGTCCCTTGGGATCGCTCCGGAGCTGGACAACGACGCCGCTGAAGAGCTCCGGGCCTCCTCTGCTCCTACCGCCGCAGCCTTGGTAGAAGACATGGTGCTGATCGAAGATCCTGTAACGACAGACGGTGGTCAGTAGGCAGCCATGTAGAAACATTATGTATGAACAATATGTTTAGGAGTTAAACAGAGCACGAGGTGCTCAGAAAACTCGTTATGGCAATGTATATTTCAGGCGTTTACTTAAGCGTGTGATAAGTATTTTGCCGTTTCTAAGTTTTACTTTATGCATAACTAAACACAGAAAGTTTATTTCGAAAGTATGTGTCGACATCCAAGTTTTATCCTTGCTCTCGAAGCGACTAGCTCAGTTAGGTGACCCAGGGACGCACTAGTGAACAACGCGATGCGCCAGGATCACTAGGTACGATCCTAAGTACCGTTAGAGGACAACCATCGGATCTCCTAGTGCTGAGTAGCGCGGAGCTGTAGCACATCGACAGAGGACCGAGACGTGGTGTCTTGTCAAGTCGTTCTCGGCGAGCAAGAATAAAGTTTGGATGTGACATATGCAGGGTGCATGTATGCAAGGTTTGTACAAAACCCTTTTAAAGAAGATTGCAACTGGAAAGCAGAGAGAGATGAAAACTTCCATTATATAAAGAAATAAATTAGAGGTGATGAAATACATATCTTAGGATTTACACGTGATAGCGTATGAGCAGCTCTATGTGCCATGAATTAGGCTCTTCAACACCTTCTAATGTCTCCAACCGATAGGATGTTGGGCGTGTGACGGCCTTTACCCTGAACGGTCCTTCCCACCTTGGTGATAGTTTATGGAGGCCATCGGTCTTTTGAATCCAACGGAGCACGAGATCACCGACCACGAACAAGCGTCCTCGGATGTTGCGATTATAGTAACGACGTACGGCTGCTAAGTACTTGGCGGTCCGAACACACGAATCCAATGCCTGTTCTTCTTTAGCAATGATGTCGACATCCCTGGTAGAGTTTGAAACGTCTTCGTTGTAGTAGGCGACTCGTGGTGATCTGAATACGACTTCAGCTGGTAGAATAGCCTCGGAGCCGTATACCATGAAATATGGTGATACTCCGGTATTTCGACTGGGTTGGGTGCGCAGTCCCTAGACCACAGCAGGGAGCTCCTGGAGCCACCGACCAGGTTTGAGAACCTTGTCTGCCTGGTAGACTCGCTTCTTGAGAGCGTCGAGGATCATTCCATTTGCTCGTTCTACTTGACCGTTTGCTCTGGGGTGAGCGATGGAGACGTACTTAACTTTGATGCAGGTGTCTTCACAAAAGTTGAAGAAAGCATCGCTTGTGAATTGTGACCCCAGATCGGTGATTATAGAGTTTGGGATGCCAAACCTATGGATAACCTCGTCTAGAAATTGTACGACCTTCTCAACGGTGGCTTGCTTGACTGGTTTGTACTCATCCACTTGGAGAACTTGTCGATGAGCACGTAAACAGAAGCATAGCCGCCGGGTGCTTTTTTGAAAGGACCGATCATATCCAGTCCCCAGCACGAGAAGGGCCAAGCAACTGGAATGGTTTGCAAATCATGTGCTGGGACATGGATCTGCTTAGCAAACATTTGACAGTTTGCGCATCGCCGCACATAATCTTCGGCATCAGTAACAGCTGTAGGCCAGTAGAAACCTGCTCGGTAAGCTTTGCCGACCAGCGTCCGAGAAGCTGCATGGTTACCGCACATACCCTCATGGATCTCTTTCAAGAGCTCGAGGCCCTCTTTCTGGGTAACGCACTTTTGGTAAATGATGGACCTGGGTCCTTTTCGCATTAGTTCACCGTTGACCATGGCATAAAGCTTGGCTCTGCGGACCAATTGCTGGGCAACAATCTTGTCTTCCGGAACTAGGTGTTTATTCAGGTATTTGATGAAGGGCTCTCTCCAATCTGGCTGGGGAGGCACTACCTGCTCGGGTAGCTCTGTACCTTCATCAGCTTCCTGCTGACCTGGCGACTCATTGTCCTTCGTATTGTTACTGAGCAGTGCGACTAGATCTGACGCCGTGGCATCAGGTTTCGTAGTCTGGTCAGCCTGATCTGAGATCGAAGGCTTTAAGAGGTCTTGAACAAATACCCCGGGAGGTAACTTAGCATGGGTCGAGCCTAGTTTGGACAACTCGTCGGCTCCCACGTTCTGTGCTCGCGGGATGTGGATGAACTTGAGTCCGTAAAACTTGATTTCCAACTTGCGTATTGCCGCGACATAAGCATCCATCTTTTCGTGGACTGTGTCCCACTCCTTGTTCACCTAGTTGATGACCAAGGCAGAGTCCCCATAGACCAGGAGTCATTTGATACCAAGCTCGACTGCGATACGAAGGCCATGCAAAGCTGCTTCGTACTCTGCTACGTTGTTGGAAGCCCGGAAGTGTATACGCAAAACGTATTTGATCATATCCTTAGAAGGAGAGATGAAGTATACGCCTGCACCAGCACCATCTATCTTTAAGGACCCATCGAAGTACATTTGCCAGTGCTCGGTGACAGAGTCAGCCAGAGGTAGGCAAATGTCAGACCACTCCGCGATGAAGTCCGGGAGAACCTGGGATTTTATGGTTCTACGGCTACGAAACTGCAGCGTGAACTCTGATAATTCCAGCACATATTTCACGATGCGACCACTGGCGTCTCTGTTATGGAGGATATCGCCAAGCGGCATGTCGCAGACCACCGTGATCTTGAATGCTTGGAAGTAGTGGAGTAATTTGCGTTTGGTAATCAGTAGTGCATACAAGAGCTTCTGTACCTGGTTGTACCGCTGCTTGGATTCAGTAAGCACTTCACTGATGTAGTATATGGGTCGCTGGACCCCATAAGCTTTCCCTTCTTCCTCACGCTCGACTACTAGCACCGTGCTGACCACGTTGGTCATAGCAGCTATGTATAGGAGCAACTCTTTGTCCGGCTTTGGGACTGTCAGGAGGGATGGGGACGCAAGATAGGCCTTGAGTTGTTCGAAAGCCTGGTCAGCTTCCTCTGTCCACTTGAACTTTTCCTTGGCTTTGAGTAGCTTGAAAAAGGGAAGTCCTTTTTCGCCCATGCGGGAGATGTATCTGATGAGGGCAGCCATACAACCGGTAAGTTTCTGGATATCCTTAACGCACCTGGGTGGTCGGAGATTAAGGATATCGGCAACTTTTGCAGGGTTTGGCCTGATGCCATCCTGGCTGACCAGGTGGCCAAGCAAGATTCCCGACGGGACACCGAAAACGCACTTGTTTGGGTTCAATTTCCACTTAAACTCATTGAGTTTATCAAAGGTGCGCTGAAGATTTTCGATTAAAGTGTCGGCTTTCCGAGTCTTTATCACCACATCATCTACGTATGCCTCGACGAGATCATCGGCGATCTCTTGTTCTAGGCAGGTCTGGATAGCCCGTTGGTAGGTAGCCCCGGCATTTTTGAGACCAAATGCCATGGTCGTGTAACAAAAAGCACCGAAGGGGGTGATGAAAGCTGTTTTTTCTTAGTCCTCCAATTTGAGAGCTATTTGATGATAGCTGGAGTAACAGTCAAGAAATGAGAGCAACTTGCAACCTGAAGTGGAGTCTACAACCTCGTCGATGCGAGGGAGATTGAAAGCCTACTTAGGGCAGTGCTTGTTGAGATCTGTGTAATCAACGCACATCCTCCATTCTTTATTCTTCTTCTGAACAAGCACCGGGTTGGCTAACCAATCCGGGTGGTACACTTCTTTAATGAAACCAGCGGCTAAGAGTTTAGCTACTTCTATTCTAATGATCTCCTTGCGGTCACGTGCGAACCGGCGCATCTTCTGCTTGACTGGCTTGGCAGTCGTCTTCACGTCCAAGTAGTGCTCGGCCTTTTCCCGCGGAACACCGGGCATGTCGGAGGGCTTCCATGCGAACACGCTGATGTTGTCCCGAAGGAACTGGACGAGCGCATCTTCCTATTTGGGAGGAAGGCCGTCTCCGATCTTCGTCGTGGACGGATCGTCGTCAGAGAGGCGCACAATCTTGTGCTGAGCAGTCTTGTTAGACGGACGCCGTGCTGACCCGACAGGTACTTCAAGCTCTGCCAGTGGGACGTTCTCGACGTCAAGGCTGGTATGCCATAGGGCGTGCTGCAGGTCCTGGCACTCTGCAGCAGCGTAGGCTTGTGTTTCGCACTCACGAGCCATGAACACATTACCCCGTAAAGAGAGGGTGCCGTGCTCAGTAGGCATCTTTAGGACCAAATATCCATAATGAGGTACCGCCATGAACTTGGCGATGCCTGGTCTGCCGAGGATAGCGTGGTAGATCCCTTCGAAGTCGGCCACGATGAAGGTGATGTGCTCGGTACGGAAGTGCTGTTTTGTACCGAACTGGACATCCAGCGTGATCTGGCCCAGGGGGTAAGATGGTTCTCCAGGCATGATGCCCCCATAAGGGCGTGTCATAGGGCTGTAGCTTGTCTTGAGGAATACTCAGCTCTTTGAAAGCAGGGTAAAACAGTATGTTCAGAGCACTGCCTCCATCGACGAGCACTTTTTTGAAGCGAACGCCGTCGACAACCGGGTCGAGGACCAGCGGGAAACGGCTGGGGTCAGGAATCCGTGCCCACATATCGCTGCGGCTGAACGATATTGGCTGCTCGGACCATGCTGGAACTTTAACGTCAGCGACGAGGTCGTTTGGATTCTGCATAACCACGATAGCACGTGACAACAACTTCCGATCCCGGTTAGTTTCGAGCCCCACCTTGCCGCCGAAGATCACGGCAGCAACATTCTTCACAGGTTCCCGAAACGCGCGTCGCAGGTTGTCCTCTTGTTGTTCTTCTTCCTGCTGGTCAACGGGCTTCGGCTTCGGCTTGGGATTAGGGCGAGGCCGCTTGTTAGACTTGACAAGTGCTTCTGTCAAGACCCGGCATTCTCCCATGGTGTGACCTTTGCCAGGATGTCGAGGACAGTCCTGGGCTAGGATCTTCTCTAGGGCTTCGTCAGGTGGTGACTGCTTGCCCTTTACTGCATTGACGGAATCGCTGTTACGGCCACGATTCTGCCGTCCGTCGTAATTGTCCTGACCACGGCGTTTGAAACGCTGGTCGCGACGTCGATCATGTTGTCGGCGTGGTGGTCTGTCGACGACGCTTTCATCGTCGGAGTCGTCATTCCGACGGCGGTAGCTATGTGAGGGGCCCTCTTCGCCTTGGTTCATCCCGTCATCCAGCAGGGCGTAGTCATGGACAATGCTGAAGAGGTCCTCCATGGTTCTCGGCTGCTGGAGCAGTAGCACCTTTTGTAGATCATGACCTCATGGCTGGACGAGGCCGTTGATAAATGCGTCGACGGCCGTCTCCAGAGAGATGTCGGTCACCCGGTTCTAGGTTTCCGAGAAGCGCCGGATGTACTGCCGCAGAGACTCCTTGGGGCGTAATCGGATCTGCTTGAGGGCGTACTTGGAGCCGGGCTGGACACACGTCGGCTTGAAGTGATCGATGAACATCTGACAAAGCTGTGCCCAGCTGTGGATGGATCCCGGTCGTTGACGGAGCAGCCACGTAGTGACTGTGTTGTCGAGCACCACCGGGAGGTAGTTAGCCATGACGTATTCGTCGCCGCTGGCTGCCTAGACAGCAACTTCGTACAGCGTGATCCAGTGCTCAGGATCTGCTTTGCCATCATAGGACTTGATCTCCGATGTTCGAAAACTCTTTGGCCAGATTACAGCCTTGAGTGCTTCCGAGAAAGGAGGGATGCCGCCGAGGTTCCTGCGTGCGCGATAGCGCTCATCAATGCGCTCGCGGAGATCACGACGGTTAGGTTGGACTACCTCGTCGTCGTGTCGTCCCCGTGGGTGTGCGCGCTGTCGGTTGGGCTGACCACGGTTGTGCCTCGGGGCATTGTCGTGATAGGCGTTACGATCATCATTGTAACCGTAGCCGCTGTCTTCTGCGTAGCGCAGCCACTCACGAGCAGGAACACGTCTTCCGTTGTTGGAGGAGTTGTCACCCCCGCTCTCCGATCGCTGATCACGCTGGTCGCGGTAGCGCCGAGGACGGCGAGACCGGTAGGATGATGCCATGGAACCTGTGGAGCGGAGGTCGTTGACTTGGTCCTCTGCAGCTTCTAGGAATCCGCGGATCTCAGCGATGCCGGGTGTGTTCGGAGGTAGTTGGTTCAACTTCTCCATGGCAACAGCTATGTTTGCCGTGGGTGTTTGGTGGACGGGCGCGTTGCCGGCCACGTTGAACTCATCTCGTAGGTTGCGACGCCATGGGCGACGCTGTGGTTGTCGAGCCTCTCTCCTCGCACCTTGATGGACAGGGGCGAGTTCGGCAGCGCGACGGCGATCTCGCTCGGTGTTGCGTTCTTCGCGTAGTCGTCTTTGTTCATCCGTCTCGTTTTGTGGCAGTGGCTCGTTGTCGCTGACCACGAAGATCATGTCACCAAGACCCGGGAGGTAGCTGGTGAGATCAAGCATGGTACTGTCGGGGTCAACGTGATGCTCGGAGGCCATCGGAGCGGAATCGTCGTCCGGACCCTTGTTCCCCTGGACTTCCTCCTCGGACATCAAAGTGTTCGTGCAGTCACAGGAAGGCGAAGGTGTGAACTGGATCTGTGCGAGCAGATCTGACAAGGTAGGAGAGACCAGCTCGGTTTCCTGAGGTACGGGATCTAGAGTCCGTAACTCAACCATGTTGATGACGTGCGTTGGATCTACCGGGACGTGGTCCGCGCGTAGTAGTCCGGCGTGATGACGCTGAGTACTGCAGGAGTACGTTGCAGCTGTGTTGACCGCAGGCGTTGTAGATGCATTGGCCGGAGCCATTGTGGTCTGCGGTCTGTGTGCTCTGCGATGTCGTTGTTGGCGAGGAGCGAGACTTGGGCGTCGTGCTTCGATGAACTCGTGCAGCAGCATGGGCCGTGAGGCTTGCATGCTGCGCACGGATGAGTCGTACCGAGGTAGTAGGCGACCCGATCTGCGCTGGCGAACCACCCCTTGGGATCCTGTTGGAAAGAGGGAGGGTGGGTTTCTTGCAGCGGGTGCTCGGCGCTGGTTGGGATCTAACCAATGAGGGCCGTTAACTGGATCTGCAGCGCGTGCTCGGCGGATGTGGCTGCGCTGTCGTGGTCGGACAGGGGTGAAGCCAGAGAAATCTGGCTCTTGGTGAAGCTGGTTGCGAGCAGTCTCGACTAGATCCAACATCTCCACCAAACCACGACCCTGTTGGTCGATTAGCTCAATCAGATCTGAGTTGTCAATGTGCCTCCTCTGGTAGCGAGGAAGCTGTCTCCGGGGGGCCTGGGCGGCCATCCTCTCCGTGGCCGCTGAGGGCAACACGGAATCTTGCGCAACTGGTGCTGGGACCAGCGGCGATGACCTTGGCGCTGTGACCGAAGGTGCAGCAAGTGGTGCTGTGACCGGCTGAACAGCAGGTGGTGCTAGGACCATCCTGGACGCTCCCGAGAACGTGAGGGCCATAGCTACGCTCGTGGTCCAAGTGAAGGATCCGACGGTGAGCGTGTAGCCAGCTTGGAAATCCATGGAAGCGGGGAAGGAAACCATCTGGATCGCCTCAAGATCTAAAACACCAACCCCTACCTGGCGTGCCACTGTTGATTACGGATAATCTTCAGTCTACCATGGGATGCCCCACGGTAGTAGAGTTTCGGCAAGGGTTACGTTTGGACCGCGATCTGGATGTTGAAGAGCAAGACGACAACCCAGACAAAAGATTTACCCAGGTTCAGGCCGCTCGGAAGCGTAATACCCTACGTCCTGCTTCTCGTGTTATCTGTGTTCTCAAGTATCGGAATACAATGAGGTACTCATCTCGTAGATCTGAGGACCGATCTAGGGCTGATTGAGTTGAAGATTAGATGCGTTCTAAGGGGGTCCCTGGCTGCTTTATATAGTCAGCCGCCAGGGTTACAGAGGTCGGTTACACCAAGTCGTATCCTAGGAGGACTCGAGCTATCCTAACCGATAAAGACTACTTGCGGGACAAGTTTCCTTGTACGTGATCCGACTTGAGGTCGGTTACGGACCACAGCTCCGTCTTGATATCCAGCCCACCAGCCTGGTTGGCAGCAAGCCGGGCTTCGCCTGGTCTGGGCCGTCTTGCCGAGCAGCCCGAGACTACCTATGAGGGTATACGGGGTCTATCCCCCCACACACGCCAATGTCCCTAAGCACATCCTTTCTCTCCTCCAAGAAGCAACCTACCATTTGATTCCTGGCCTGAATCACATTACTCGGCTTCGCGGTCGGAACGACTTATCTGGCCAACTAAGTGTTAGACTGCGTTCAACATGACTCAAGGATGTACAGCGAATCGGTCCTTAAACGACTCAGACGGGCATAGCTCCACACCCAAGACGTGAAGTGTCTTGCGGCTGTACTATCGAACTCCCGCTCGGTCTCAATTTCATTTTAAAGCATGGTTCCATCCACGATAGCCATAAAGCCCCTTGTGACTCCTTCCTACATCTCGCGGATGACCGGAAATCACCCGACTTCTACCGTACTAAGCAGGGCTAAGCATTGATACATGCCTAAACCTAAATTAGGATTTAAGTACGATATCTGGGCAAGGATAGGTATAATGCAACAATTGTTTTCATACAACTCCTACAACTTAATGCATTAAACAATTAAAAGTACTCAAGATAGATTTATAAAATGATGGGTTCAGCATGCACCGGGGCTTGCCTTTCAGAAAGGTCGAGGGCCGGTGGTCAGGACACTCGGGTAGATCTTCGGCAGGAGTTTCGTCGCCGGTTGGTTCCTCTGGCTGCTCCGGCTGGTCCTGGACTTCCTCCGGAATCACTTGCTCGAATTTGAGGAGCGTTACCCCCTCCGGAACACCTATTGCATGAGTGCACAATAATTATCATGGATGCATAATGGGTGCAACATGCTCGGAATGAAATGCATTTCCACAATAAAAGTACTCTATTCAAGTCACTTCATCAATACGTGCAAATCTCTTCTCCGGTGGAGAAGTACTTACCTAATCTACCCAACCTAAGATATAGCTGTTCTTCTTCGGTTAAGGCCCTAACACCTAACAATGACAAGAGTAGCATTACTTAGGTTACCACATCCAACACCAAAATATCACAGTAAGACATTCTGGACAGCAGCTCAAAGATTCTAACATAACTGAAGATTCCTAACTCCAAAAGATATGATCTAAGACAATCTGGAAAGCTTAAGAAATGCACTACAATTCATTTTCAGATCTCAACCCTAAATTCCTAAGTTTTCCATGTCGAATTTCATAAGTTCCAGAATCTGTCCTCTCTAAACAGAGAGTAGCAAATTCTGGACTGTCACTTTAAACAGCAATAACTCCCAAACTACTAAGCCAAATGCTCCCAAATTTTGACACAAGCTAGTTTATCAAGCTTACTACAACTTTGGTATTTACAAGTTTTCCAGCAACCACCTTTATCAAAGGTCAAACCTAGAAATACTACCAGCTGTCCAGAAACCCTAGAATTGCAAACATTAAATATTTATTTATGTGGCAAACATCCCTTAAGACCAAACTAATGTTACCACAAGTTCACATAGGTCACAAAAACACCAGAAAGTAAGGTGTGCCCACCTAGAATATTTATTTGTACTTATTTCTTAATTTACTTAATTAATTAAGTGGGATTTTAAACATATATGTAAATTGTTCCTAAAATTCTACAAAAATTACAGGAGACTCTATGAACCAAAAGGAGACCACTGTCCGCTCTGCGCTCGCGTGTCCTCTATCCGCTCTCCACCTACTGATGTGCGCTGCGTGGCCCTCCTCTGCACGGACGCCAAGGATCACCGCCCGCGCCCTTGTAGCCCTAGCCCCGTGACTATAAAATGGGGAAGCCACCGCTGCTCCCTCCTCTTGCAGCCACGACACGCCTCTGCTTCGACTGCGCCATAGCGTTGGGGGCCACATTGACGCGAGTGGAGCCATCCTCAAACAGCATTCGAGCTTTCTCCGTGATGCTGAGCTCCACCTCGCCGCCCTATTGCTCTTCGTGGAAGACGCCAACACCATCAGCCTCGCTCCAAGGCAGATGCGCTGATGGCGTCTCGCTGTGCCGCACCACCAGCGCCACCGCAGTCCACCTCATCGCGCCCACACCCTCGTGGCGGCCTGCCTCATCAAGTAGGAATGCGCCACGATCGACGTCGTGATGCCGTCCCCTGCGCCCACCTCTTCGTCCCCGACGCACCGCTCCTCCAATGCCGTGTTCTCCTTCGTGCTGTCGGCATGCAGCTGAAGTTGGGCCGCAGCTATGACCATGACCCCAACCACCACGACGTCGAGCCTCCATTTCGCCTTGACACGCTGCGACACTAGCCAGCTGAGCCTCCCAATCGACACCAGCCACGTGACCTTGACCCCGTGCCTGTCCGCCACGTCACGCTCGCCTCGCGCGATGACCGCGAGCATCATCCTCACCACCAACCATGCGCTGGCCCATCCTCACCCGTAGCTAGGCATGATGACCATGGCCTCGGCTCCCTCTGCGCCAAACCACGTCCGCTTTCCATCTCGCCAAGCAGTGGAGCACCACCACGATGCCAAGTCACCCTCTCCATCGGCCAGCAGCAGCACCTTTTCACACGTCGTCTGAATGTGCAGCAGCACCTTCTCTACGACATCGCCGCCGAGCCGCTTTTGTTGTTGCCGGTGAGCTCCATACCCACCAAAGCCCCCCTCCTCTTTCTCTTTGTTGTTGTACTCGTCACCATCATCGAACTGAAACCGGCTTTCGAGACATGTGCTCCTGACATCGCAGGAATACTAGAGCCCCTCTCTACTAGGCCTTCCTCTCTGTCGCTGGAGAACAGCAACACCACCCCGCCCCATCCATCTTTGTGTCCGGCCTTCGTGCCAAGGATGTTTGCTTGCAGGGAGGGGTACGCCTCATTTTCTCCTCGGCATGGCTGCCCCACCGGAGCTCCGCTGCCTACCAGATGCCTGCTGCCACGTCTCCGATAGCAGCAAGCCGTAGCAAGCTAGAGTGCTCCACCGCAGCCCTCGCCTTCAAGGTCAGCCTTTGAACCCATCGACGCCACCCTTGATGTTCACAAGCTCTTACTTTCATTTCTTTTCATTTCTATAATTGTCCATACTTGATACCTTATCTACCAATGTCATCATCTTGTTGCCTGATCTATATCTATACCAATGCCTACGCCATGCCTTTGCCGCCGGTCTACTTACCTTGATCTATCTTGCTATGGATATGTGCTACTGCACCGTTGTGGTCGTGTCTTGGCGCTTGTGTTGTGTTGTCGGTTCTTGTGCATGGTTCATCTATGTCGTGTGTAAACCGTGCCTTCGAGCCGGTTGGGGAATGTTGTGCTCGCTCATTGCGATCGCGAGTTCGCCTCGCCATGGCCGTAACACCGAGCATGGACCTTTCCCTCGTTTTTGGTTGACCCCATCGAATTACGATGGTAAGCTCCTATCTGGGTCCCTTGGATGTGGTCATTTGGGACTCGATGTCGATACCGACGTGATTATCATCCACATCGATTGAGCCCTCTATGACCTACTCTAGTGGGATAGGAATTAGAAGACAACCCTTACAAGACCGTTGGAAGCCAACTAGTGTGGGTAAAGCCCATGGCCGCGAGTTGCCTCACCATGACCACCGGGCTCTACCTCTTTTGTTCGCTTGTTTGTCCTAGCCAACTCATATGCACATACCACATTGACCATAGTGTTCCTTCGAATCTAGCGATGACAACCGCATCACTATGAGCCGTAGGAATAGCCTTGTGCCATTTAGTTGCCCGGTTGTGGTGCCCTATGAGTTGGTTTGGATCATGGATCGTGCCTCCTTTCGTCCAACCTTCGTCCGTTCCATGACGAGTTGGACGAAGGAGCATGGGATCCATTCTTTCTTCTTCCTCTCTTGTTCTCCATCCCCGTTGATCCAGTAAGATGTGGATTGAGCCCTTGGCTTGTTTGGCATTTGTTGCCCTTTTGATTCCACTTCCTCGATTCCCGTTGTTGCTATGGCAAGTGGATCAAAGGGAGGTGAATCTGTCTCTTCCCGTCTTTGGGTTTTGTCGTGCCTAAGCCCTTGTATGCTTGTACCTTGTAGACCGCAGCGTCTCTTTGGCTCTTGCGGTGACAACCGCATCGCTGAGAACTTTAGGGATGTCTTAGTGCAATTAGTGCACCTAGGTCTTGGTACCCTATAAGTTGATTGGGTGCTCGTGTTCTTTCATGTGTCGCTCCTTTCCGATGCCTCGTCTTTTGCCGTGATGTGTGTATTGGAAGAAGTAGACCGCCCCTCTTCTCTTCGCTCCCTGTTCTACCCTCTCTTGGTTCTCGTCAAATATAATGGCGTACGGATTGAGAGAGAATTGAACTTCTCTTGCATGTGGTCTTTTTGGTTCTCGTCAGTCTCCATGACGATTGGATTGAAAGCCGCAAGCCGTGGTGTTTGCTTAGGATGAGCTAAGACCTATACCATTTCTATTTAGGTCGTACAGGTCGACACGATCGACCCGAGAAGTACTGGCTAGGTTAAGGCATAAGCTTGTGCTTAGCAAATCACCACTCCTATTCTTCAGCCCAGGGATCGGACATCCGCTGAGAGGGCTAAGTCGCTCTTCCTTTTGTGTTCTTTCGGTGTAGTTGTCCTTTCTGTGTCGTGTTGTCTCTCTTTTCATAGTATTTCTAGGTCTAGTGGTCTGATTGCTCTTTTGCTTGTCGCTGTATCGAGGTAGTTGCGTCAAGGATAGCAATGATCGGATCGAGACCGTTGGAGGAAGGACATGCGGACGAAGGAAGGACCATGCAGGAGTACGACTACAAGTGCACCAAGGATCTCGGATACGACATTTAATAGGTGTTCCACGTCCCACCCAACCTTGTAGAACCTATGAGACATGCTACATGTAGATGCTAGTGCTTTACTTTCTTGCAATTGAACTGTGATAGGTTGCATGGTAGACTTCTTGTAAGCCATTACCTTGTCGCAACCTATTCCCCTGCACACCCGCTGTTAGGCTAGACGCTAGCATACTACTTGCTGCTTTACTTTCACTACGCATTATATCTGTGATGTGATGCTTGCTGAAGGAATAACGTGAGTGGACAAGGCACGTGGTGCTGATAACTTGGTAAAACTGGATAACGAACTTGGGAAGATCTTGGCATGCGTCTTGGGGCAAGTCATGCAGGAGGGATGTGACCTGGGCATCCCTCGTGAGAGGTACCTGTGGCGGGTGCATGTGTGAGTAGACGGGGTGTTGGTTATCCCTGGTGGAGGTGTCGTCGGGGCATGGGGTGTTGGTTATCCCCTTGAGAAGATATCCTGTCCGGTCCCCCTAAGGACTGGTATGTCTTGAGAACCAGAATCATAGGACCCTTCGTGCACACCACTCGCTCCTGATGGGCAGGAGACGATTACCCGACTGACTAGGGCGGTGCCACTACTACCAGGTTGGAAGGTGATAGTGTAGGAAGGTACGGGCATGGGGGCCCACACCCTCCTAAGATAGCGTAGTGACCTTGGGGGCCCGATACTACGTCTCACAGTCTCAGCGTTTCAGTGGACTCCGGGGTGGCCTAGGGCAGAGTGGTAGGGTGGTACCGTACCGGTTGGGAGGTAGTCAGCATCAGCCTAGGCGGGGCACCGCCGATGATGGCGATCTTGTGGAGTTCTAGGTGTACACGCTCTGCAGAGTTGATCAATCTATATGTATAGCCGCGTCTGTGGATATGGACATTCCTACGACCTACGCTTCACTTGATTAGTGAGAGGAGTCCTTTCTACCTTCCCCCTAGGTTTTGGTGTTGTATCTGGCTTTGGCCATTGAGGCAAGGTATGAGCGGGAGTCGACCTTGCCGCCTAGAGAGTGTGAGAGTGTGGTGAGATGTGTGTGATGGGATGGGAGAACGTGTGGTTGAGATGGAGTAAAACTTGTTGAACTAATGTTATAAAATATTGATAAACTTGCCTAGGAAACCTACAGCCATATATCAGATTTTTGATCTACCCTTGCATTCCACTTACCACAAAGCATACGCAAAAGCATAGGGTGTAACAGAACCGTCCAAATTATAAGAGCACAAGTACAAAAACAATCACCGATGTGATCAAATTCTCGCACTTGAGCCCACATAACTCCGGTAGTCCAATGAAATCACGAGAGATTTCAAACCAACCAACATACAAGCCAAGATCGTAGTGATTCAACATAACAAGTCACATGTTACAACCATTTCACAAGTAGTTCAATATACATCGGAGTTCAACATAGTTGTTACAACTTAAGTTCAAAAGTAGCGGAAGCAAAGTAATTTGAAACTAACATTATTCTTATTTCAAAAACATGCCAGTACCACGGTCGACTTCCAACAAAAGCATTAGAGATAAGGTAAATAAGAAGGATCATGCCCGTGATCACACTCCGCCACTACGCAGGAGTCAACCAACTCTTGCAGTCGCCATGATACATCATAACCTGCAACAAGTGGGGATAAAACCCTGAGTATGACAAAGTACTCAGCTAGACTTACCCGTCAGAAACCAAAAATAAAGTGACACCAAGGATCATGCAAGGCTGATATAAGGTGGGCTAGCTTGACAACATTTTGCATAAAAGCTTATTATGGATAAGTAATCATTAATGCTTAAGCATCAAGTTAATTATCATTAGCCTGTCATCTATATTAGAACCTATACTAGAGCACTCACTTTATTAGGAGCAAACAATATTAACCATAGCAGGTATAAATTGAGGGAACCTTTCCATCGTTATCCAATTAACCATCCGTTCAATTTAATGGAATCTACGTTGCCGCTACTCAAGTCAAATGCTCACTAACCGGGAGCAACGACGATTCGAATCGAATTCCTATCCAGCTGGAGGGGTATTTCTAACACTCACCGTACAGACCCCTGCCAGGGTCGCACAGGCCACCTTTTCATATGATTCAGGAATCACGGGTCTAAATGATGTCGCGACCCCAAGGGCAACACTCTATCAGGTGATAGGGACTCTAACCCCCCCTTGGTCTCACGCCAATGTCCCCAAGCACATCCTTTCTGTAACAGAACCGACCAAATTATAAGAGCACAAGTACAAAAACAAGCACCGAAGCGCTCAAATTTTCGATACTTGAGCCCATATAATCCCGGTAGTCAATCGAAACCACGAAGGATTTCAAACTAACTTGCTTACAACCAAGATCGCATCATTCAACATACAACATCATCCGTTACATTTCACAAGTAGTTCCAAATAAGTTTACACACACGGAGTCGCAATTATTACAAACCAAGTTTATAAAGTAGCGGAAGCATAACACACGCATTAGTTCACATACTACTGTCAGTCTTAATGATCAACATCCCGCAAAAGCATCAGGAAAGTACATAAAAGATGATCACGCCCTAGTGATCTAGTCTTCGTCACCCGTAGGGTGGAGACAAGTTTTGCAGAAGCCTTGATAGAGCATATCATCTGCAACTGGAGGGAAATAAACCCTGAGTACTTGAATGTACTCAGCTAGACTTACCCGTCAAAAACCAGAAATAAGATGACACCAAGGATTATGCAAGCCTTACACAAGAGGCTAGCTAACATCACATTTTGCATAAAGGCATAAGTAATTAAAACTCTTATAACCTGTACTAGCAGTTCTTTTTAGCATTTACCTGTCATCTATCTTAGCACCTGTACTAAGCATTCACTTGAGTAATAATCAAACAATAATATTATTATATCCATAGCAGGTATAAATTGTGGCAACATTGTATCATTCCCTTAACCACCTATTCATTTAATGAGATCTACGTTGTCGCTGCTCAAGTCAAGTGCTCACTAACCGGGAGCGACGGTGATTCGAATCGAATTCCTATCCAGCTGGAGGGGTATTTCTAACACTCACCGAGTCACGCCTGGCGAGGGCTGCTCAGGTCACCTTTGGTACAGTTCAGGAGCCGCGGGTCCGACTGATGTCGCATCCCCAAGGGCGACACTCTGCTAGGTGATAGGGACTCTAACCCCCCCTTGGTCTCACGCCAATGTCCCCAAGCACATCCTTTCTCTCCTCCAAGAAGCAACCTACCATTCGATTCCCGGCCTGAACTGTATTACTCGGATTTGCGGTCGGAACGACTTATCCGGCCAACTAAGTGTTAGACTGCGTTCAACATGACTCAAGGACGTACAGCGAATCGGTCCTTAAACAACTCAGACGGGCATAGCTCCGCACCCAAGACGTGAAGTGTCTTGCGGCTGCACTATCGAACTCCTACCCGGTCTCAAATTCATTTTTAGGCATGGTTCCATTCACGATAGCGATCATAGCCACTCGTGACCCATTCCTAGATCTCGCGGATGACCGAAAATCACCCGACTTCTACCGGACTAAGTAGGGCTAAGCATTAACACGCCCTAAACCTAATTTAGGGTGTAAGTATGATATCTGGACAAGGACAGGTGTAATGCAACAAGTGTTTCCATACAACTCCTACAACTTAATGCAGTAAATAAGTAAAAGTACTCAAGAATTATATTTCAAATGATTGGATCAGCATGCACCGAGGCTTGCCTTTTAGAAAGGTCGAGGGCCGGTGGTCAGGACACTCAGGAAGGTCGTCAACGGCGTGCCCTTCGATGGCTGCTTCGTCGGGTTCTCCCGGCTGCTCCTGGACTTCCTCCGGAATCACTTGCTCGAATTCGAGGAGCGTTACCCCCTTCGGAACACCTATTGCATGAGTGCACAAAAAAAAATATCATGGATGCATAATGGGTGCAACATGCTCGGAATAAAATGCATTTCAGCAATGAAAGTACTCTATTCAAGTCACTTCATCAATACGTGCAAATCTCTTCTCCGGTGGAGAAGTACTTACCTAATCTACCCAACCTAAGATATAGCTGTTCTTCTTCGGTTAAGGCCCTGGCACCTAACAATTACAAGAGTAGCATTATTTAGGTTACCACATCCAACACCAAAATACACAGTAAGACCCTCTGGACAGCAGCTCAAAGATGCTAACATAACTGAAGATTCCTAACTCCAAAAGATATGATCTAAGACAATCTGGAAAGCTTAAGAAATGTACTACAAAACATTTTCAGACCTCAACACTTAATTCTAAAGTTTACCTAGTCGAAATTCCAAAGTTCCAGAATCTGTTCTCTCCAAACAGAGAGCAGCCATTTCTGGATAGCCACTTTAAACAGTTATAACTCTTAGACTACTAGGCCAAATGCCATCAAATTTTGACACAAGCTAGTTTAACCAGTTTACTACCACTTTGGTATTCACAAGATTTCTAGCAAATACTTTTATTAAGGGTCAAACCTAGAAATACCACCGGCTGTCCAGAAAACCTAGAATTGTAAAGATTAAATATTTATTTAAGTGGCAAACATCCCTTAAGGCCAAACTAATGTTACCACAAGTTCACATAGATCACAAAAACACCAGAAAGTAAGGTGTGCCCACCTAGAATATTTATTTGTACTCATTTCTTAAATTACTTAATTAATTAAGTGGGATTTTAAACATACATGTAAGCTGCTCCTAAAATCCTACAAAAAATTACAGGAGACTCTATAAACCAAAAAGAGACCACTGTAAAAATTTGAACTACAATTACTTATAGAAACTCCCCAAACAAAATTCACAAGCCCAAAAGGATGATTTTTGTATAATTAACAAATCATATTAAAAAGTGTCAAACAATAGATTTCCTAATTTTCTTGGACACTTTAGGGTACGAAGACATTCTCCAAAAAGTTATAAGAACATTGCACATGTAGACAAATTACTAAAATTCATTTAAATATTTCCTAAAATAAAAAGATAGCATTATAACTTGAAAAGTACTTAAGCACTACTGTCCAAATTTTTACCAAAGCTAGAGAAAGTAAAAATTAGCCTACCCACCAAATTTCACAATTTTTGGAACAGCACAAGTCAAGTTATTCATTTAACAAAGTTACCTCCTTTTTTTAACACAATTCAAAGACTTATTTAATTTTTCCTAAAAACTAAACATTACATATCAGCTTTATATTTTTCTAAAATACTACACATCATGTAGATCCTAACAAAATTTATCTCATGATTTTTGGGCAAGTAAAACCCTAGATCTACATTTTCCAAACATCAACTAAAATCTGTGACAAATATGAAAAGAAAAACAAAACCAAACCCTAACTCGCTACTGGGCCGGCCCCTACGCGGACGCGGCCCAACTACGCGCGTGGCCTGCTCAGGCCGTCCCGCCCGCGCGCGCGTGGGGTTGACCGGAAGGCCCCACTGGTCAGCGAGAGAGAGGCGGAGGGGAGGAGCTGCGGTTGCCGGAGATCGCCGGCGGTGAGCCGACCGGCGAAACTGAGCGGACGAGCGCGACCACATCATCGAGCTAAGTCGATTGGTGGCAAGAACGGGGCGGCAGAACCATGGGGAGGCGCTCGTCGTCGGGCATGGCGGTCCACGGCCGTGGCTTGCCGATGCCGGCGAGCTATACGGCGGCTCATCCCAAATGACCGGTCCCGTGAGCATCAGCGACTCCAGGCGGACCCAACGCACCCAAGAATGAAGACGGTAGAGCACCAGAGGAGCACGGCCATGCTACGGGAGCGCTCCGGCAAGGAATGTCCGAGGCGGACGGTGGCGGACACGGCAATGCCGCCTTACCTCCCCACAATTGACCCAGCTGCGAGGTGGAAGATGGAGGAGGCTTCAAGGCGGAGCGGTGTGTGAGTTTTTGTGGACAGTGGTGCGGTGGTGCACGCGCACGAGCTCACCGGAGTGGAGGCGGGAGCTACGCTCGGTTGTTCCGCCCGGTGGAGGGGAGAACGGAAGGGAGAGAGAGGTGTGGCGTGAGTGAGGCAGAGACCGTCGTCGTGGCGGCCTTGAAGGCTTGGTGACCTGACGGGTGGGACCGCGGCCGGCGTACGGCTGCCACCGCGTGGCCACGTGTCAGTGTTGCCCTGCCGTCAGTCGGCCACCGACTGAAGAACGGTCGACTGAATCGATGCCCCGGGTTCGACTGACAGTCGAAGTTTGGGCTTCTATATCTCCTAACCTAGCTCGAGTTAGTGGTAGGTATTAACATCAAAGTTGTAGAGCTACCTGAGTACTACAATTTTGTCAATTGGCTCAATGACTGGTTCGGCCTGGTTTGTGAGTTACAAGTTGTCAAAGTGAGGTACAGTGAAACGGTTTTCAGCTTCACACTTAGCCAAAATTGCTAAGTCCCAAAACAGCCTCTAATACTGACTTGTGGGCCATTTTTGAGCATGTTCTGGTCATTTTCATGAGATGGCTATATTAGAACTTTTGTTCCTTATGAAATTCTCTACAACTTTGCTTAAGGTTGCTCCTCCATGCAAGATCTCTAAGCTAGACTTTTAATTGGTCAAACCAGATCACTCTAGGGGTCCACACTTAGTCAACAACATTTGGAAGGGCAATTTGGTAATTTTGGTCAACATGAACATTGCTCCACTACTTACCCTAAATGTAATTAAGGTGTTATGAGACCTAATTAGCCACTCTACACATTGGTTACATGAAATTCCTAGTGTCACACACTTTGAAACAAGCAAATCAATATTTCACCCAAATGTTGCAAGCTCATGTTGCACATGTTGCATGAGTGTGTTGCATAACACTTGCTAATTATGTTACACTAAAGTGGTTAACATGTTTCCAAATGAAATTGCACATAAGGTACTTGTGTTTTGCACACTACATAAAATAACATGAAATGATGCATGCTTATGCTCATGCAAATGCAATGCAATTATGGAGCTAAACACCAGAGGTGTTACACTTTCTCTCCTCCAAGAAGCAACCTACCATTCGATTCCTGGCCCAAACCATATTACTCGGCTTCGCGGTCGGAATGACTTATCCGGCCAACTAAGTGTTAGACTGCGTTCAACATGACTCAAGGACGTACAACGAATCGGTCCTTAAATGACTCAGAGGGGGATAGATCCACACCCAAGACCTCCATGCCTTGTTGCTTCACTATCGTCATCTCGCCCGGTCTCATTTCATTTTATTAACACATGGTTCCATTCCACGATAGCAAATATAGCCAACCGTGCCATATATGAATATCCCTACATCTCGCAGGTGACAAGAAATCACCTGACTTCTACCGCTTAAAGCAGGGCTAAGCATCTACTCGATCCTAGTCTATGTAGGATTCAGGGATTCATATATCTGGACAAGGAATGATATAATGCAGCAATGTTTTCAACCAACTCCTACCACTTAATGCAATAATACTTATAACATAAATATAATTAATTGCTTTGAAGGTAGGAGGCTTATAATGCTCCGGGGCTTGCCTGGGATCCGACTCAAGTTAGAGTATGTCAGATGAATTCACTTGGCGAGCATCTCCCAATCTATCACTTGTCCGGTCCTTCTATCTTCGGGATAGATCCACCAAACACCGTCTTCAGGTTTGGTCCAACACCACATCTTTCACGCGTTTTAGCTAGCGTACCTAAATGAAATGCAAGATGCAAGTACATGAATACAAGGAAATGCAATAGATGATGCATCACACGTTAATCAAGGCAAGTATAAGGTTATAGTAAAGACACGTAAGCACATCACATTACTTAAGTGACCTTACAGAAACAAACATGCTAAAATAGCAAAGAAAGCAATACCAAGCATGACATAAGATTTATAAAGTCTCGGGTGTACTAGCTTAATCACCAAAGACATGAATCACACTTAGCAATACGCAAGCAAAGTAACCAAGCAATCATGTATTTTCAACAATTCTGGACATACATGCAGTAGCTGAGTAAATCAATCATATCTAAAGTTATACAAATCCAAATGACTTGCAAGAAGACATCCTAGAAAGCTTATGAAATTGTCCACATTTCATTTATAAACATCTAAACCTGATTCTAACATTTACCAGGTTGAAATACAGAAGGTACAGAATCTGTCCTGGAAGGACAGAGAGTAACATAAATCTGAACCCAACTTAGAACAGCTGTAGTTTCTAAACCATATGGCCAAATGCCACCAAATTTTAACAGAGGCTAGATACATAAATTATCTACAACTTTTGTATAAACAAGTTTTACAACAAAGCACATTATCATGAAGAACTTTGCTAAGTTTCCAGATCTGTCCAGAAACCTCATTTGCAAGAAATAATTATTAACTTATGTTGCAAACATATAATTAGACAAAACCAACTTTACCAACATGTCAAACATGACTAATGAACACCAGAAAACATAGTGTCCATTCCTAATAATTTCTTTTAATGTATTTTCTTAATTTATTTAGATAATTAGGTGGAATTATGAACACCTATCAAAAGTGCACGATAAATTCTACAAAAATTACAGTGGCCTAAATATCCTCTCAAAAGTCTACTATCCAAATTTCAATCCATTTGGGCAAGTATATCAACCTCTATGAAAAAGACAAATAGCTATTGCAATAATCATGTGAGAGCAAGTTAAACTTAACACTCAATATTTTCTGTGAACATAAGGCCATATTATGAATCAATATGATAGAGAAACATCATACTAAGGTAATGTAACAACATTTTCTATTTTCTCATTTATATATTATTTATAAGCTATTTATCAAGCTATAAACAAGTTAAATCAATAACTTGAGCATACCATAAGCAATGACCATGAAATTTATACCACAGTACATCCATAGTATGACAATCCTACCATAAAAATTTCACATCAATTGGAGTATCACAACTCAAGATATAAAAATAACAAGGAAAACAAGCATTTATTTTCCATTTAACAAGATCTAGGTAAAACATCCTGAAACCCAGAAACAACCTATAAGTTTTATATTTTTCTTAGACAGTGCATATTACTAGAAGACCAACAAAATTGGAATCACTAATTTTGGACTTCTAAAACTCCAGATATTGATGAAAGCAAGTTAATCCATTTCCAAAACCACTTTTCACTAATGAATTTCTACAGCACAAACACATGCATGCATAGCACAACCAATTACCCTAACATGCGGAGCACTTCACAAGGATTCCAACAAAACAAATTGCACAATTTTTGGAGCTACCAAATATGAGATATAGATTTTACAAGATAAAAGAAAATATGTAGATTTGATGTGGTATTGCTCTTTTAGGTGGGGCCCACTCGTCATAGGGACAACCATGGTCTTCTTCACAGAGACAACAGAGCGGACGTCTTCTTCCTCCGGTCGTAGAGCAGGGACGGCTTGGCCGTCCGGCAGCAGGGCGGCGCCGGCGGCGAGCGGCGGGCCATGGCGATGCCCTGGCCTGCGCGCACCCCCAAGCAGTCGTAGCTCGTTCCAGGATGGCGCAGGGTGGCCGGCCCACGAATGTCGGCGGCGCTGCTCACGGTGGCTTCGGAGGCGGCGTTCGTCGGCGGCGAACGGGGACTGTAGAAGGGCGCGTCGGGGGCAGTGGTTGGCGGTGGAGGTGCAGCGGTACCCGACTGAGATGGGGAAGGCATGGAGGAGCTAATTGGATGATGGCCATGGAGCTCGGTCGGCTGTCCATGGTGGACGCGTGCTCTACGCGATAGTGCGGTGAGAAAGAGAATGGCCAGGGAGAGCGAGAGGGATGGGATGGCGCTCAGGTGCTGTTCTACCTCGGCAGCAGGGCGTAGGGCGCGTGGAGAGGCAAGGGGCGCGTGTCCAGCCATGGCGGGGGCGCCCTGCTGCACGGTCGCCATGAGTACAAAACGTCGAGCACGTGGCAGGCGTCTCTATGCTCGTCTTGGAGGCTGATTTTGGGCCGGTTCTGGGCCAAACTAGGTCTTGGGCCCAACATGAAGTTAGAAGCCCACAAGATACTATACAAAAGCTATGTAGTGACTATGGTCATTAGAGCAACCGGTTAAGAGATAATTAACCCTAAATTTGACACTGTCAGCGACTTAGTGACATTTAAGCTCCACTTGGTTGGGACTCTAATTACTAAGTCAAACGTGGTCAAACTTAAGCCAACCTTCGACATGCTCTCCTTCATGCCATTGGCTACAAACTTTATTTTGGAAGCAAGCCAAGTTTCTTATCAAAATCATGAGAACGCGGCACACCAATCTAAAGACATTGATTTCCAGACTTAGAATTATTTTGAAGCCTGAAACAGCAGAAGATTTGAAGTTCGAGCTCCAGTTATACTCATTTCCAAGCTGAACTAGGGTATGCTCCAAAAATAAAGTTTGTTGTACACAACCTAATCTTCAACTTTGCTTAAAGGAGTTTTCCCAAATTCGAAATGGTTTGCAAACTAAAATTCACCAAAGGTGGGTACATTGAAACCGAAAACTAGAAGTTTAGTCATCTATACTTAGCCATATTTTAGGGTTCCAAAAACAGCAGTTTGTTGATTCTTGTGAGCTCTATTTGACCTAGCTAGGAACTAAATTAGCTCTTGATCATTAAACAAAGTTTGTTCTACTCAATTTAAACTACAACTTTTGTTTATGGTCAAACCTCATAACTAGTACAGAAGTCAAACTTTCACTTTGGTCAAAGTTGTAACTCGATAAAGCCTAAACTAGGGTTTTAGGCCAATCGGAGCATTTTCTTGACATTTGCTCAACATGAAACCTTCATGACTTTTGTTGTAGAGTTCATCTAGAGTCATTTGGGTAAATTTGCAAAGCTTGGTTGGTGATCTATAGTTTCATTAACTTAATGGGGCAAATTCCAATAGGAATGAAACTTATCATTTCATGTGACTTTTTGATTCCAAACTTCATGAAACTTTTCCAGGGATCAATATAGATAGTTATTGATGTGAGACATGTGAAGATACTTTGATAACAACACCCAAGCATATATCTTTTAATTGAGCCTATATGTAAGCAAGGGTGCAACAACCAACTGTAGGTTAGGCTCATCTCCAAAGGTTGACCTTGACATCGTCATCTCCATGTAATCTACCATGTTTTAGCTCAAACCCACTACTTAGTGAGTAACAAACACCTGGGGTGTTACAGCCCTCCCCCCTTAAAAGAATCGCGTCCCGAGATTCGGAATGGAAGATCTTTTAAGGAAGAGAGACACGTTATCTGGTTCCCAATATCTGTTATAGCATTCAGCTAAAAGCTTCAACGTTGGTGAACAATTTGGTCAAAGGCACTTTCTAATACTTACTCTTCATGGTAAAATTTGTTTGAAGAATTTCCTTCATTGACTTCCATGAAGCATTGTTACTTTGGGAGGAATCCAAGATAACATGTACTGCATTCTCAGTGTACGGAGATCATTTGGTCCATGAGTGAACCACTCACAAGTATCTGACTCTCTAATGAGCACAACATAGTCCATATGAACTTGACACCAGACCAAAATTTTCAGAAGTATACTCGTTGAAATGGCTCTATGTTCACATGGTTTTGAAAAGCAGTTCTCTACCAAAATGGCTTGAGCACAACCTTCCAAAAGGGCGAGATCATAGACGACAAACATCCTCTGAGGCTTCCTCTTTGGGATCAAACAGCAGCTCTAAGATAGGAAATCTGTTGTTTGACACTTCTCAAATTGCTTTCAAATATTCCTCAACACTTTGTCCAATAAAGTTATGAACAAACCGTTTGTGGCACCTAAGGGCACAAGGATGTTGATCGAAACTAGGGCATGCTTTCTCTAATTCTTCACTTTAATTGATAGAACACTTTGCACTATCTGTGTGATTGTCTAAGATAGAATTGACTTGGTCACAATGGCTGTGGAAGATAGAGTAGCACTCAAGTTGTTGGCAAGTTGATTGACTTCTTATTTGTTATTGCTCTGTAAGACATAGCCTTCATAGCTACCAAAGAGTCATTACCTAGCTGGAGATTAACCTTCCTATTGGTAACTAATCAGTTGTCTCTCAACACTAAAAGTTCTAAATCTTCACTCTTGACCACAACAACTGTGGTTGATGCAGAACAGATGGTTGCCATTGAAGTTAGCAAATACGAAGTTATTCTAGAGATGGTTGATTTCGATTGTATGGTGATTATGCACCCAAGATTGTGACTTGGATAGCTCCGGTCATATGTACAATGCGACAATCGATTCTCATCCCACAGATAACTTGTCCAACATTAAGGGTTGTGTGTCCTTTTTATCCAATAGATGTGAGATACTTGCTTACTAGATGACGTTCGTCAATACTGGGATAACTACATAGAGTCACTTGTCTACCACCTATTGCAGTCTGTTAATGTTTATGTCGGTGACCTATTCTTCAAAGATTTTCCTCTTAGCAACTTTAGAAGGAAGTTCCACTACTTTCGGTCTAAGATATGGATCTTACGATACGATTTGGAGAGATAATCAAGAAAAGGAACACGAGAAAATAATGGATCATGACTAGAAACCGTGATACCAGCGCGTGCCAAGCAGCCAGCCATGTGTCTGCAGCCACAGGAGGCCCTTGGTTTCGTCGCGGCACCATCAGTGGCTACTCATAACACCATTACTAAATGCACAACGAAAGTGAAATTTCAAGTGGCACCAATGGGCTGTAAGAGCAAGCGCCATACAAGGAGGGATAGCAAGCAAAGGTAGTCACAAGGTTTAAAATCAACACGAAAATGATCTGAAGATCAAAATATAGCACAAGAGAACATCGCACAATTGCCAAGGATAACTGAGCAAGAGACTCTTGCTTAAATTCTACGTACGACTTGCGTCCACCGAGGGGAGTACCAGATAAAAGATTAACAAGAGATTCAATCAAGTTGAGCAACAACATGAGATCAAGACTAATAAACATTCCGAGACTTGGGAAGGTTGGAGACGAATTAAGCAAATTTCAAGGCGAAAACCGATATGTAGTCATAGATTGAGTTGATAAGGTAGATGCACGAATTTACAAGCACACGATTTAGAGACCATAGCAAAGATACACTGCGTCATACTAGCTAACCTTTGGGAGAGGTAACCGGAAGGTCCAACATGGATTTGGGTATGGTCTCCACAATTGGCAACGTACGAACCATGGTCAAAGGCTAGCATTGATAAAAGTTAACTTGGTTGGTCAATCGATAAAGGTCTTCACAAAAAGGGTTGCAAAACATCCGCGGCTTATGCAAACATATAGGAGAACTAAACTTTGGACTTTCGGTTAAGCAAAGGCATGGATACAAACATTCAAGGGCTAACCACCAAGTCTACAGGCTCAGGCTCCTAAGAGAGAAAACCTAATTGAAGACAACAACCATACAATTACATAACATGAACGTTGTTCTAGGATAAAGCTATTCGACACTTGTTTGCTCACCGAGGACAAACGAGGTGACAACTAGGGCACTACCTAGATAACAAGCATACATACCCGCATCATAACTTCAAGCACACATGAAGAAGCTTACACAAACGAACTCAAGCAACTATTATCAAGCAAAAAGCTCACACACAGCAATCATTACTAATCACTAGGCTCACCCCTAACAAGCTTTGTCTAAAGCAAGAACAAACTACAAGTTTAGCCCAAAACAAACGCTAGCTAAGGTGGGTAACTTAGCATGTGCATAGAATCTGGACAGCAGCACAGTAGTTGCTTGTTTCAACCATAACTGAGATTGTAGACATCCCACAAAGGTGATCCTAGACTTTCTAGAAAGCTTAGGAAGATGACTAAACTTTAGTTAATCATACCAAAAGCAAATTCATAGATTAACATGACCAAAATTGCTAATGTTGCAGATCTGTACCAATATGGACAGAAAACTGACAATAACTTCAAAAATGTACAACTGGAGTTCTAGGGACCCAACAAGGCTGAGCCTTCACTTTATATAAAGCTTATTAAGTTTTCTATAACTTTCTTAATATCATATTAATGTGATTCTACAGCTAACAAGGCCAAACAAGATAAAAAAGACATCTCTGCCCAGATTTGGACAGATTCTGTCATTCCACTTTGCATGCTCATAATTAGAGATTTAGACCACCAAAATTAGTGCTATAGGACATTTTGGAAAGCTTAGAAAAAGTACTACACTTCTTCTATTATCTCCAAGACTTGATTCCATATTAACACAGGTCAAACAAATCAAACATTCAGATCTACTCAAAGCATAAGCAAAACCTGATAGTAAACTTCTAAAAGTTATAACTCTCAAACCATAAGGCCTAGGGTCATGAAATTTTAGTAAAAGCTAGAAAAGTAAGTTAGCTACAACTTTGGTATTCTCTATAACTACAGAAAAGACCATTATGATCATGAAAGCATCACTACAACAGAAACCGCTCTAGCAGCCAACGTTTAATAAGCAAAACAAAGTTTGCCTTTGTTCTACTTAACAAGAGAGCACACAAACATATCATCCTAGTGGCTCTAAACATTGTTACCTTAGACCAGCACCAATTTAATTCATTCATGAGAATCCAATTTACTTAAGTGAGGTCTAAAACATTTTCAAAAACTTGTATGACAGCATATCCACCACTTGGCTAAACTAGAGGGCATCTATAGGTTCAAACATGTAACATAATTATTTCTAGCAAGGCTAAGCACACACCTTTTTTTCAAGCGCTTTCTATTCAAGCAATCATTGAAAAAGGCATTCATATCTAACTCCACACAAGAAAGATAGTGTACCACATCAATCATAAGTTACTTCGTATAGGACAAGGGTGAGAGGAGCATAGTTATGCATAAAGCAACAATCATGAAGATGCATGCTTCGTCCTATTCGTCCTCACAAGATTGCCAACCTAAGGTGGCGATCACGTTCTATGTCGGTGGCATAACACGCACTCTCTCGATATATAGCTAGTCGACAGCTACATTCGACTTACGCATTCGTGGTTAGCGTACCTGTAGAAGAGTTTCATTGCAGCCCAACATTTCCCAATATAGCACACAATGAAAGTAGAGAAGTAAAATTCTAAGTACTCCCATGTACATATACCCCCGTATATATACATGTAGCACCAAAACTACCCGAATCATCAATCACCCACAATTAAGTACCTTCATATATACATGTGTGTAACATGTAAATAATCCAGTAACCAAAACTAGCTCTCCCCTAGACCACTGGATGTTTGGTCATGCTCTCACAACTCACACTTACCTGAGCGTAGGTGCGATGTTGCATAAAAGTAAACTAGCGACATATATGACTATTTCATATATGAAGGCTACCTCTAATCTAATACACCGGGTAGCATGGTGTGGGAGAGTCATCACACATACATACCTTGGCCTGGGCATAGATGCATAAATGAAAAACCCCTCAAGTTAGTACTTATATAAGCCACCTAATAATCCTTATATGGGCATAAGGAAATTGACCACTGGCATACTTATATTTAAAATTTAGATTTCACAAACCTATATATAACTATAAGATGATAAAACTAGTTTTAGAAAACAAAACCTTTGTTTTAAATACACATATGACAAGTTTAATGTTGAATCTTGCTCCGATACCAGCTGTAACAGAACCGTCCAAATTATAAGAGCACAAGTACAAAAACAATCACCGAAGTGATCAAATTCTCGCACTTGAGCCCATATAACTCCGGTAGTCCAATGAAATCACGAGAGATTTCAAACCAACCAACATACAAGCCAAGATCGTAGTGATTCAACATAACAAGTCACATGTTACAACCATTTCACAAGTAGTTCAATATACATCGGAGTTCAACATAGTTGTTACAACTTAAGTTCAAAAGTAGCGGAAGCAAAGTAATTTGAAACTAACATTATTCTTATTTCAAATACATGCCAGTACCACGGTCGACTTCCAACAAAAGCATTAGAGATAAGGTAAATAAGAAGGATCATGCCCGTGATCACACTCCGCCATTACGGCAGGAGTCAACCAACTCTTGCAGTCGCCATGATACATCATAACCTGCAACAAGTGGGGATAAAACCCTGAGTACGACAAAGTACTCAGCTAGACTTACCTATCAGAAACCAGAAATAAAGTGACACCAAGGATCATGCAAGGCTGATATAAGGTGGGCTAGCTTGACAACATTTTGCATAAAAGCTTATTATGGATAAGTAATCATTAATGCTTAAGCATCAAGTTAATTATCATTAGCCTATCATCTATATTAGAACCTGTACTAGAGCACTCACTTTATTATGAGCAAACAATATTAACTATAGCAGGTATAAATTGAGACAACCTTTCCATCGTTATCCAATTAACCATCCGTTCAATTTAATGGAATCTACGTTGCCGCCGCTCAAGTCAAATGCTCACTAACCGGGAGCGACGGCGATTCAAATTGAATTCCTATCCAGCTGGAGGGGTATTTCTAACACTCACCATGCAGACCCCTGCCAGGGTCGCATAGGCCACCTTTTCATATGATTCAGGAATCACGGGTCCGAATGATGTCGCGACCCCAAGGGTGACACTCTGCCAGGTGATAGGGACTCTAACCCCCCCTTGGTCTCACGCCAATGTCCCCAAGCACATCCTTTCTCTCCTCCAAGAAGCAATCTACCATTCGATTCCCGGCCTGAACCATATTACTCGGCTTCGCGGTCGGAACGACTTATCCGGCCAACTAAGTGTTAGACTGCGTTCAACATGACTCAAGGACGTACAGCGAATCGGTCCTTAAATGACACAGACGGGGATAGATCCACACCCAAGACCTCCATGCCTTGTTGCTTCACTATCGTCATCCCGCCCGGTCTCATTTCATTTTATTAACACATGGTTCCATTCCACGATAGCAAATATAGCCAACCGTGCCATATATGAATATCCCTACATCTCGCAGGAGATAGGAAATCACCTGACTTCTACCGCTTAAAGCAGGGCTAAGCATCTACTCGATCCTAGTCTATGTAGGATTCAGGGATTCATATATCTGGACAAGGAATGATATAATACAGCAAGGTTTTCAACCAACTCCTACCACTTAATGCAACAATACTTATAACATAAATATAATTAATTGCTTTGAAGGTAGGAGGCTTATAATGCTCCGGGGCTTGCCTGGGATCCGACTCAAGTTAGAGTATGTCAGATGAATTCACTTGGCGAGCATCTCCCAATCTATCACTTGTCCGGTCCTTCTATCTTCGGGATAGATCCACCAAACACCGTCTTCGGGTTTGGTCCAACACCACATCTTTCACACGTTTTAGCTAGCGTACCTAAATGAAATGCAAGATGCAAGTACATGAATACAAGGAAATGCAATAGATGATGCATCACACGTTAATCAAGGCAAGTATAAGGTTATAGTAAAGACACGTAAGCACATCACATTACTTAAGTAACCTTACAGAAACAAACATGCTAAAATAGCAAAGAAAGTAATACCAAGCATGACATAAGATTTATAAAGTCTCGGGTGTACTAGCTTAATCACCAAAGACATGAATCACACTTAGCAATACGCAAGCAAAGTAACCAAGCAATCATGTATTTTCAACAATTCTGGACATACATGCAGTAGCTGAGTAAATCAATCATATCTGAAGTTATACAAATCCAAATGACTTGCAAGGAGACATCCTAGAAAGCTTATGAAATTTTCCACATTTCATTTATAAACATCTAAACCTGATTCTAACATTTACCAGGTTGAAATACAGAAGGTACAGAATCTGTCCTGGAAGGACAGAGAGCAACATAAATCTGAACCCAACTTAGAACAGCTGTAGTTTCTAAACCATATGGCCAAATGCCACCAAATTTTAACAGAGGCTAGATACATAAATTATCTACAACTTTTGTATAAACAAGTTTTACAACAAAGCACATTATCATGAAGAACTTTGCTAAGTTTCCAGATCTGTCCAGAAACCTCATTTGCAAGAAATAATTATTAACTTATGTTGCAAACATATAATTGGACAAAACCAACTTTACCAACATGTCACACATGACTAATGAACACCAGAAAACATAGTGTCCATTCCTAATAATTTCTTTTAATGCATTTTCTTAATTTATTTAGATAATTAGGTGGAATTATGAACACCTATCAAAAGTGCACGATAAATTCTACAAAAATTACAGTGGCCTAAATATCCTCTCAAAAGTCTACTATCCAAATTTCAATCCATTTGGGCAAGTATATCAACCTCTATGAAAAAGACAAATAGCTATTGCAATAATCATGTGAGAGCAAGTTAAACTTAACACTCAATATTTTCTGTGAACACAAGGCCATATTATGAATCAATATGATAGAGAAACATCATACTAAGGTAATGTAACAACATTTTCTATTTTATCATTTATATATTATTTATAAGCTATTTATCAAGCTATAAACAAGTTAAATCAATAACTTGAGCATACCATAAGCAATGACCATGAAATTTATACCACAGTACATCCATAGTATGACAATCCTACCATAAAAATTTCACATCAATTGGAGTATCACAACTCAAGATATAAAAATAACAAGGAAAACAAGCATTTATTTTCCATTTAACAAGATCTAGGTAAAACATCCTGAAACACAAAAACAACCTATAAGTTTTATATTTTTCTTAGATAGTGCATATTACTAGAAGACCAACAAAATTGGAATCACTAATTTTGGACTTCTAAAACTCCAGATATTGATGAAAGCAAGTTAATCCATTTTCAAAACCACTTTTCACTAATGAATTTCTACAGCACAAACACATGCATGCATGGCACAACCAATTACCCTAACATGCAGAGCACTTCACATGGATTCCAACAAAACAAATTGCACAATTTTTGGAGCTACCAAATATGAGATATAGATTTTACAAGATAAAAGAAAATATATAGATTTCATGTCTTATTGCTCTTTTAGGTGGGGCCTACTCGTCATAGGGACAACCATGGTCTTCTTCACAGAGACAACAGAGCGGACGTCTTCTTCCTCTGGTCGCAGAGCAGGGACGGCTCGGCAGTCCGGCAGCAGGGCGGCGCCGGCGGCGAGCGGCGGGCCATGGCGATGCCCTGGCCTGCGCGCACCCCCAAGCAGCCGTAGCTCGTCCCAGGATGGCGTAGGGTGGCCGGCCCACGAATGCCGGCGGCGCTGCTCACGGTGGCTTCGGAGGCGGCGTTCGTCGGCGGCGAACGAGGACTGTAGACGGGCGCGTCGGGGGCAGTGGTTGGCGGTGGAGGTGCAGCAGTACCCGACTGAGATGGGGAAGGCATGGAGGAGCTAATTGGATGACGGCCGTGGAGCTCGGTCGGCTGTCCACGGCGGACGCGTGCTCTGCGCGATAGTGCGGTGAGAAAGAGAATAGCTAGGGAGAGCGAAAGGGATGGGATGGCGCTCAGGTGCTGTTCTACCTCGGCAGCAGGGCGTAGGGCGCGTGGAGAGGCAAGGGGCGCGTGTCCATCCATGGCGGGGGCGCCCTGCTGCACGGTCGCCATGAGGACAAAACGTCGAGCACGTGGCAGGCGTCTCTGTGCTCGTCTTGGAGGCCGATTTTGGGTCAGTTCTGGGCCGAACTAGGTCTTGGGCCCAACATGAAGTTCGAAGCCCACAAGATACTCTACAAAATCTATGTAGTGACTATGGTCATTAGAGCAACCGGTTAAGAGATAATTAACCCTAAATTTGACACTGTCAGCGACTTAGTGACATTTAAGCTCCACTTGGTTGGGACTCTAATTACTAAGTCAAACGTGGTCAAACTTAAGCCAACCTTCGACATGCTCTCCTTCATGCCATTGGCTACAAACTTTATTTTGGAAGCAAGCCAAGTTTCTTATCAAAATCATGAGAACGCGGCACACCAATCTAAAGACATTGATTTCCAGACTTAGAATTATTTTGAAGCCTGAAACAGCAGAAGATTTGAAGTTCGAGCTCCAGTTAGACTCATTTCCAAGCTGAACTAGGGTATGCTCCAAAAATAAAGTTTGTTGTACACAACCTAATCTTCAACTTTGCTTAAAGGAGTTTTCCCAAATTCGAAATGGTTTGCAAACTAAAATTCGCCAAAGGTGGGTACATTGAAACCGAAAACTGGAAGTTTAGTCATCTATACTTAGCCAAATTTTAGGGTTCCAAAAACAGCAGTTTGTTGATTCTTGTGAGCTCTATTTGACCTAGCTAGGAACTAAATTAGCTCTTGATCATTAAACAAAGTTTGTTCTACTCAACTTAAACTACAACTTTTGTTTAAGGTCAAACCTCATAACTAGTACATAAGTCAAACTTTCACTTTGGTCAAAGTTGTAACTCGATAAAGCCTAAACTAGGGTTTTAGGCCAATCGGAGCATTTTCTTGACATTTGCTCAACATGAACCCTTCATGACTTTTGTTGTAGAGTTCATCTAGAGTCATTTGGGTAAATTTGCAAAGCTTGGTTGGTGATCTATAGTTTCATTAACTTAATGGGGCAAATTCCAATAGGAATGAAACTTATCATTTCATGTGACTTTTTGATTCTAAACTTCATGAAACTTTTCCAGGGATCAATATAGATAGTTATTGATGTGAGACATGTGAAGATACTTTGATAACAACACCCAAGCGTATATCTTTTAATTGAGCCTATATGTAAGCAAGGGTGCAACAACCAACTGTAGGTTAGGCTCATCTCCAAAGGTTGACCTTGACATCGTCATCTCCATGTAATCTACCATGTTTGAGCTCAAACCCACTACTTAGTGAGTAACAAACACCTGGGGTGTTACATAGGGTGGGAGACAGTGGCGAGTACAAATCATACTGATAGATTTTGGACAGGTTTGGATGAAATCTATGATGACCACGAGGACATGGATTAGGAGTAGATGGTCTCATGCCTACTCTCAAGTGTGGTTGAGAAGATGGAGTCTACGCTGAAAGGTCTTGATGGCTAGAGGAGGGGTGAATAGCCTTTTAAAATTTTCTAAGACAAGCTAAACAAGTTTATCAATATAACAAATAGCGAGATGCGAGTTTTGCTTAGCCTACGGGGTGATTGCAAGCCACCTAACCAATTCACAATTCTAGTATTTGTACTCAACCGCACAAGTCAAACCGAGAAGGTAACTACAACTACAACTAGCAAGCTACACAAAGGAGCTACTTAAAGCAAAGCTAACTAGCTAGCAAAGATACCTAAGAAAGTAATGCAAAGTTGAGTTACGAGAGTTTCACCGAGGGGCGAAGTAATGAGCCAACCAATATGATCAACAATGAATACCAAGATAACCGAACACCAGGATTAATCAATCACAATATAAAAGTGATGACACGAAGATTTATCCCGAGGTTTACGTGCATGCCGGCACGCTAGTCCCCGTTGTGTCCCTCTTCACCACGTGGTTCGGTGGCTAATCGGTCTCACACCGAGCCTCTCAAAAGGCACCACAAGAACCTACCAAATGGCAAAAGGTTGCAAATGACACGAGCAATTCACTAACGTTGCCTTTGGCGCTTCGCCGAGGTAGGCACAAACCCCTCACAATCACCAAAGGTGGCCAAGAACAATCACCAACTCTTACCAACGTCTCCAAGCTGCTCCAAGCCATCTAGGTGGCGGCAACCACCAAGAGAAACAAGAATCCCGTAGCAAATCAACCACCAAGTGCCAACTAGATGCAATCTCACAATGCAAATGCACTTGGATCACTCAATCTCACTTCGAATATGCAAAGAAGCAAGAGAGATGAGTGGGAGGAGAGTTGCTTAGCTCAAAGTGCTCACAAGTATGTCAAATGTTCGAGAGAGAGAGAGCCTTGAGCCGGCCAACGAGTATATATAGATGTACCCCTCTAATATAGCCATTAGAAACTTAGACAGCTGAAATCACGATGACCGGACGCGCTAGTCCAACTGACCGGACGCGCTAGTCGCACAACGGCTAAATCGTGAAGCACCGATCAGACGTGCTGGTCGTGCAGACCGGACGCGCTGGGAACGACCGGACGCGTTGGTCCCATGACTGACCGGACGCGCTGGTCAAGCCTGAGCAGCGCTCAACGAAACAGTGACCGGACGCATTGTAGAACTGACCGGACACCACAGTGCCAGCGTCCGGTTTGAGTCCAGTAAGCTCCCTGAATGACCGGACGCGTCTGATCGTCAGTGACCGGACGCGCTGCGCGTCCAATCATCAACCTAAAAAACGCGCAGACGCTGAACACTGACCGGACGCGTCCGGTCATGCAGAGACCGTGTCCGGTTCAGCGTCCGGTCACCTCTGTGACCTCCGTTCGCCTCTGTTTCTTTTCCAACCTCCGGCATAGTGGAAAATAGTCGTTTCAACTCCTCGAAAACACCTGAATCCCGCCTCGCAAGCTCGGCGGGAGGGAGAGAGGACCCCAAACCCTCTCTACCACTCAAACTCTACCGCCTTCGCAAACGTGCTAGCACCACCAAGTGATCTCGTTATGTGTGAGTGTGTTACCATTTTCACAATCATTTTTTTGAGGCGTTATTAGTTCTATCCAAATGCATATGATTATGAAATGCACACCTAGAGGCACTTAGGAGTTCAATAGCCGCGTCATTCCCCTCTTTATAGTATGGCTATCTATCCTATAATGTAACCACACCCACTAGGTGTCTTGGTTACTAAAACACAACCCTTAAGCATATACCTTTGCCTTGATCACGTAGGGTTGCATCCAAATCCAAGTGCGGCCATCATGATCACCATGTCCATCTTGCCACCAACCTTGTAATGTACTAATCCTCATATGCTACATACAACTTAGGCATAGAATTAGTACTTAGGCATTGTCACTAATTACCAACACCAAACATAGGACTTTCAATCTCTCCCTTGTTGGTAATTGGTGACAACCCTTTCACAAAGATATTATGATAAAATTTTGATTGAACCCATGTCACATTGTCCAAGTATATTACCATGTGTAAGAATTATGGACATGTGATCATGAATTCACATTGATAGCAATGGCTCCCCCTACATGTATGCTATATGTTTGGATTTTGGAAGCATACATGTTAGATAGGAAAGATTAGGAGCATTGACTACCAATAGGTGCTAAGTGTTTAAGATTATAGACCTTTGAAGCGTGATACCATCGGAGTAGCGATAAACACCATCTAAGCACCTTGTGTAGTTAGATACCACTTGTAAAAACACAAACATAACTAGAAACCTCGTGAGATCAACATTATAAGCAAGGTTCTAGTACAACTTTTAAAAAACATGAAGCAAGAAAAATCTAACTACTTCCTATTCATGCTAGTACCTCAATATATCATTCAAATTATACTAGCAAGTCACCACACAAGCAAAGTGTTGGAGAAAAATAAATGCATAACTATGCATCATACATATGAAGTGCACATGGAAATGCAACATTCATGTTTAAGAGCTTGCTCCCCCTACTTGTGTGCTCAAATTTTAGTTGATCCCCTTCTTTTATCATTTTCTCCCCTTTTAGAATCTATCTTTGTGAACAATATTTTTCTCCCCCTTTGTGCTTCTCCTCCTTTGAGTTCTATCTTTGTGAACAACATTTTCTCCCCTTTGGCACCAATGACCACAAGGGACCAATTTTAGATACATTATCATGTTGAATTATGGTGTGAGGATCAAGTTTGTGATTCAACCTAGATTGCTTGCATAAATAAAATGCTTCGGTTTGATCCAAGGGCAATCTTCTTCACACCTCACTAGAAGGGTTATCATGCACCATGTTGAAGCAAATATTTCGACAAGTTTTCTAGATTAAACACTTAGGATCACAAGCTACTTAAACAAGTTATATGCTACCACAAGATCATACATAGCAAAGAAACAATAGTGGCACCATATAACCTTCAAATTCATTTGATTTTCATGAATGAGCCTAGAACATGTAAATTATGACTAGATGCACTAAATAAGTCCTTAGCATAGAATGTATGACATGTCAACCAATTGTACCTTGGGGCTTGAAGGAGAGGCATGTCATATATGGGATGCATCAACTCATGTTGGAGAATTCAAGTATGTTCAACTCATTCTTTAGCTTGTGAAATCTCTTCTCATCAAGTGGCTTGGTGAATAGATCGGCTAATTGATCTTCGGTGCCCACACTCTCAATGGCAATGTCACCCTTTTGTTGATGATCTCTAATGAAATGATGACGAACATCAATATGCTTTGTTCTTTGATGTTGAATCGGATTGTTGGTTAGCTTCACGACACTTTCATTATCACATAACAATGGCACATTTTTGAAATTAATTCCAAAATCCTTCAATGTTGCCTTCATCCACAAGATTTGTGCACAACAACTACCCGCGGTGATGTATTCGGCCTCGGTAGTAGATAGTGCAATACTATTTTGCTTCTTGGATGACCATGAGACAAGTGATCTTCCCAACAATTGACAAGTCCCGAAAGTACTCTTTCTCTCCACTTTGTCACCGGCATAGTCAGAATCTGAATATCCAACTAGCTCAAAGCTTGCACCTTTGGGATACCATAATCCAACATCTTATGTATGCTTTAAGTACCTCAATATTCTCTTTGTTGCCTTCAAATTACTTTCTCTTGGTGAGGCTTGAAATCTTGCACACATGCATACACTAAACATCACATCGGGCCTTGATGCTGTCACATAGAGTAGGCTACCAATCATTGATCTATATAGTTTTTGATCTACCATGTTACCATTCTTGTCACTATCCAAGCTTCCACTAGTGCTCATTGGAGTAGTGATTCCTTTTGCATCTTCCATACCAAACTTCTTTAGCATATCCTTTATGTATTTGGTTTGGCTTACAAATGTTCCTTCCTTCATTTGTTTAATTTGAAGTCCAAGAAAGAAACTAAGTTCACCAATCATTGACATTTCAAATTCCTTTGCCATCATTTTCCCAAACTCATCACAATAATCTTGATTGGTTGAACCAAATATAATATCATCAACATATATTTGCATCACAAACAAGTCTTTCCCAATCTTCTTGGTGAATAGTGTTGTATCAACTTTGCCCATGACAAATCCTTTGGATAGCAAGAAATCTCTTAATCTTTTATACCATGCTCTAGGTGCTTGTTTCAATCCATACAAAGCCTTTCTTAACTTGTATACATGGTTGGGTTTCTTGTCATCTTCAAAACCGGGAGGTTGCTCCACATACGCTTCTTCTTGAATGTACCCATTAAGAAATGCACTTTTCACATCCATTTGATATAGCTTGATATTGTGAGCACAAGCATAGGCAAGTAAGATCCTAATTGCTTCCAATCTTACAACCGGGGCATAAGTTTCACCAAAGTCAAGACCCTCTATTTGTGTGTAACCTTGAGCCACTAGTCTTGCTTTGTTCCTTACTACTATCCCATCTTGATCTTGCTTGTTGTGAAAGACCCATCTTGTTCCAATGACATTGTGATCCTTAGGCCTCTCAACTAATTCCCATACTTCATTTCTCTTGAAGTTGTTGAGCTCTTCATGCATTGCATTTACCCAATCTGGATCTCTCAATGCTTTATCAATGTCCTTGGGTTCCTCCATTGACACAAAAGAAGAGTGAGCACAAAATGATGCCAATCTTGATCTAGTTTGAACTCCCCTTTGTATGTCACCAATGATGGAATCCAATGGATGGTCTCTTGCAATGTTAGTTGGTTGAAGCACTTGGACTTGATTACTTGGATGTTGATGTTGATCATAAGTTGGAGATGATGAACTAGCCACTTGTTGATCTTGTTGCACTTGAGATGATGTACTAGCTTGATTTTGCATTAGAGAACCACTAGCTTGTGTAATTGGACTTTGGAGCACTTGATCTTTGTTGTCATCCACATCAATCACTTGCTTTGGCCTAATATCACCAATATCCATTTCTTTCATAGCATTGGTCAATTGAGTTCCTCTCACATCATCCAAGTTATCTTCTTCATTTTGAGAACCATTGGTTTCATCAAATTCAACATCATGAACTTCTTCAAGTAAACCACTAGCCAAATTCCAAACTCTATAAGCTTTGCTAGTAGTGGAGTACCCAAGTAAGAATCCTTCATCATATTTCTTCTCAAACTTGCTCAATCTAGTGCCCTTCTTCAAGATGTAGCATTTGCAACCAAATACTCAAAAGTATGCAATGTTAGGCTTTCTTTCATTTAAGATCTCATATGGTGTCTTCTCTAGGAACTTGTGACAATAGAGGCGGTTGCTATAGAAACAAGCCGTGTTGATTGCTTCGGCCCAAAATGAATGACTCACATTATACTCATTCAACATTGATCTTGCCATGTCAATTAAGGTTCTATTCTTCCTCTCAACTAAGCCATTTGATTGAGGTGTATACTTGGTCGAGAATTGATGTTTGATTCCAAGCTCATCACATAGCTCATCAACTCTTGTGTTTCTAAACTCACTTCCATTGTCACTTCTTACTTTCTTGATTGTGGTCTCAAACTCATTTTGCACTCTCTTGATGAACTTCTTGAATATGTCAAATACATCACTCTTGTCCACAAGAAAGAATACCCATGTATATCTAGTGAAATCATCCACAATCACAAACCCATTCTTTTTGCCACCAATGCTTGTGTATGTAGTTGGCCCAAATAGATCCATGTGCAACAACTCAAATGCCTTGGAAGTACTCATGATGCTTTTCAATGGATGAGTGTTGCTTACTTGCTTTCTGGCTTGACATGCACTACATAGCTTATCTTTCTCAAATGTGACATTCTTCAAGCCTCTAACTAAGTCATGCTTCACTAACTTGTTCAATTGCTTCATGCCAACATGACCAAGTCTTCTATGCCATAACCAACCCATACTTGATTTGGTGAGCAAGCATGTTGAAAGTTGAGTGTCACTAGCATTGAAATCAACCAAGTATAGATTTTCATATCTAAAGCCTTTGAAGATCAAGTTAGATCCATCAACACTAACTATTTCCACATCATCAACACCAAATATGCACTTGAAACCGAGATCACACAATTGAGCAACCGAGAGAAGATTGAAGTTCAACTTTTCAACTAAGAGCACATTGGAGATGCTATGATCATTTGAGATTGCAATCCTTCCAAGAGCCTTTACATCACCCTTGCTATTGTCACCAAAAGTGATGCTATCAATGCCACTATCATTTGATTTGAGAGAGTTGAACATTCTTGAATCACCGGTCATATGTTGAGAGCACCCACTATCAAGCACCCAATGCCTTCCTCCGGCCTTGTAATTTACCTACAAAACAATTTAATGTATTTTAGGTACCCATACTTGCTTGGGTCCTTGGAGGTTAGTAACTAAGCTCTTTGGTACCCAAATGTCCTTCTTCTTTGGGCTCACAATTGATGTACCAACAAACCTAGCATGCACACCTTTCTCACCCTTGGTAAGCACATAACAAGAATCAAAAGAAATGTAAGGTACATTAGCATTTTTCTTGTTCATGTTCATTTTGTTGCAATTAATCTCTAGATGCCCAACTTGCTTGCATCTATTGCAATAACGACCATTGCCCTTCACAAAGCAAGGCTTTAGAGTAGCAAAGGCCGCCTTGCCCTTCTTGGGAGTATAGCCCAAACCCTCTTTGTTAAGAGAGAACCTTTGGCTACCCAAGCATTTTAGCAAGCGGGCATCCCCACCATAGGCATTGCCTAATGCGCGGGTGAGATCATCCACCTCTCTCTTGAGAGTCTCATTCTCAACCACAAGTGATGAATCACTAGTAGTAGTGGTAGAGTTGGTTGTGGTAGATGACGATGAGTTACATGAAGCATTAGTAGGACCAAAAAATAAAGAATCATCAATAATATCACATGTTAGTCCAATATCACAAGTGACAATCACTTGCTCCTCCTTAGCTTCCTTCATGAGCTTCTCCAACTTGAGGTCCTCTTCCTTGATGAGCTCAAGTAGAGTGGAGTGGGCTTCCTTAAGCCTAGTGTGAGCAACTTCAAGATCCTCGTGGTCTTCCTTTAGACACTCACGAGAGGCCTCTAGCTCATCAAAGGATTTCCTAAGAGCTTTGAGCTCTTGTTCAATTCCTTTGCACTCCTTACTCTTTTTTAGAGCTTCAAGCTCCTCCATCAAGGCATCATTTTCATTGCTCTTGGCAATGAGCTCTTGTTCCAAGATTTTGTATTTCTTGGTTGTCCTCTTGTAGCCCTTGCTCATTTGATCTATTATGCCTAATAGATCATCCTTGGAGTAGTCCTCATCCTCCTCATTATCATTCCTACAATCATCACTAGCACAAGAATCATCATCACTATCATCATGTTTTACCTTGGTAGGCTTGGCCATAAGGCATGTCGATGTAGTGTCAAAGATGGATGGCTTGTTGGAGAGGGCGATGCTTGCAATGGCTCGCCGAGTGGTCCTCTCATCATCACTAGAGCTATCATCATCACTATCAGAGTTATCACTATCCCAAGTGACCACATAGCCACCACCCTTCTTCTTCTTATTAATAGTGAAGCTCTTCTTCTCTTTCTTCTCCTTCTTGTTCTTCTTCAACTTCAACTCCCCATCATGATATCTTTTGTCTTCATAGGGGCACTTTGCCACTATATGATCGGGGCTATTGCAATTGTAGCAAAGCACCTCCTTTGCCTTCATGAAGTCCCTTCTCTTTCTTGCACAATATCCTTTCTTCTTCATGAACCTCCCCATCTTATGCACTAGGAGGGCCATGGTCTCATCATCGAATGGATCATCATCATCGCTCTCCACCTTGCTCTTGCCCTTAGAGGATGAAGCCTTGAATGCAATGGGCTTCTCTTGCTTGACCTTGATCTCCTTCTTCTCATCTTCATCTTCATCATCATCATATTGAGCATCGGTCATGACATCTCCAAGCACTTGGTTTGGAGTCACCTTGTCCAAACCCTCTCTTTGGATCATCTTCCTCAAGATAGCAAACTTCTTAGGTAAGTTCATCAAGAACTTATGTGAGAAGTCCTTGTCCTTGACATCTTCTCCTAGGCTCTTGAGATCATTGATAATAACTTGTAGCCTATAGAACATCTCCGGTATGGACTCATCATCCTTCATCTTGAAGCTTGCAAACTTATCCTTGAGCATATAGAGCTTGGCACTCTTTACCGTTGAAGTGCCCTCATATGTTTCCTCTAATCTTGTCCACACTTCACTTGCCATCTCAAGATCCTTGATTTGCTCAAAGACCTTTGCATCAATCCCATTGTAGAGAGTATTGAGAGCCATAGTGTTGCATTGGTTGTTGATGCGATCATTGTTGGTGAGGTTGTCGGGATCAATGATAGCATAATCATGGTGTGTCACCTACCAAACATTCTCATGAATAGAGCCAAGATATTGCTTCATCTTCCTTTTCCAATGATCAAAAGATGTGACACCATCAAAGAATGGAGGCTTGCCCCTTACATGGTTGAACACAACTTGAGCCATCTTACACCGAGGTTGTTAAGCCTTGAAAACGGTGACCACGGCTCCGATACCACTTGAAAGCTCTTGATGGCTAGAGGGGGGTGAATAGCCTTTTAAAATTTTCTACAAAGACAAGCTAAACAAGTTTATCAATATAACAAATAGCGAGATGCGAGTTTTGCTTAGCCTACGGGGTGACTGCAAGCCACCTAACCAATTCACAATTCTAGTATTTGCACTAAACCGCACAAGTCAAACAGAGAAGGTAACTACAACTACAACTAGCAAGCTACACAAAGGAGCTACTTAAAGCAAAGCTAACTAGCTAGCAAAGATAACTAAGAAAGTAATGCGGAGTTAAGTTGTGAGAGTTTCACCGAGGGGCGAAGTAATGAGCCAACCAATATGATCAACAATGAATACCAAGATAACCGAACACCGGGATCAATCAATCACAATATGAAAGTGATGACACAAAGATTTATCCCGAGGTTCACGTGCTTGCCGGCACGCTAGTCCCCGTTGTGTCCCTCTTCACCACGTGGTTCGATGGCTAATCGGTCTCACACCGAGCCTCTCAAAAGGTGCCACAAGAACCTACCAAATGGCAAAAGGTTGCAAATGACACGAGCAATTCGCTAACGTTGCCTTTGGCGCTTCGCCAAGGTAGGCACAAACCCCTCACAATCACCGAAGGTGGCCAAGAATAATCACCAACTCTTGCCAACGCCTCCAAGCTACTCCAAGCCGTCTAGGTGGCGGCAACCACTAAGAGAAAACAAGAATCCCATAGCAAATCAACCACCAAGTGCCAACTAGATGCAATCTCACAATGCAAATGCACTTGGATCACTCAATCTCACTTCGAATATGCAAAGAAGCAAGAGAGATGAGTGGGAGGGGAGTTGCTTAGCTCAAAGTGCTCACAAGTATGTCAAATGTTCGAGAGAGAGAGAGCCTTGAGTCGGCCAATGAGTATATATTGACGTACCCCTTCGAATATAGCCATTAGAAACTTAGACAACTGAAATCGCGCTGACCAGATGCGCTAGTCCAACTGATCGGACGTGCCGGTCGCACAACGGTTAAATCGCGAAGCACTGACCGGACGCGCTGGTCGCGTAGACCGGACACGTTGGGAACGACCGGACGCGCTGGTCCCATGACTGACCGGACGCGCTGGTCAAGCCTAAGCAGCGCTCAACGAAACAGTGACCGGACCCGTTGTAGAACTGACCAGACGCCACAGTGCCAGCATCCGATTTGAGTCCAGTAAGCTCCCTGAACGACCGGACGCGTCCGATCATCAGTGACCGAACGCGCTGCGCATCCGATCATCAACCTGAAAAACGTGCAGACGCTGAACACTGACCGGACACGTCCGGTCATGCAGAGACCGCGTCCAGTTCAGCGTCCGGTCACCTCTGTGACCTCCGTTCGCCTCCGTTTCTTTTCTAACTTCCGGCGTAGTGGAAAATAGTCATTTCAACTCCTCGAAAACGCCTGAATCCCACCTCGCAAGCTCGGCGAGAGGGAGAGAGGACCCCAAACCCTCTCTACCGCTCAAACTCCACTGCCTTCACAAACGTGCTAACACAACCAAGTGATCTCATCATGTGTGAGTGTGTTAGTATTTTCACAATCATTTTTTTGAGGCGTTATTAGTTCTATCCAAATGCATATGATTATGAAATGCACACCTAGAGGCACTTAGGAGTTCAATAGCCGCATCATTCCCCTCTTTATAGTATGACTATCTATCCTATAATGTAACCACACCCACTAGGAGTCTTGGTTACTAAAACACAACCCTTAAGCATATACCTTTGCCTTGATCACATAGGGTTGCGTCCAAATCCAAGTGTGGCCATCATGATCACCATGTCCATCTTGCCACCAACCTTGTAATGTACTAATCCTCATATGATACATACAACTTAGGCATAGAATTAGTACTTAGGCATTGTCACTAATTACCAACACCAAACATAGGACTTTCATACGCCCGCTGACATTCTACGCCAACTCTGATGAATGCCGTGAAGGTGGAGCCTTCACCCGCAGATGCGCTACGATGACTCTGTTGAAGATCTATGTGCGTTTCTGCTAGATTAATCGATGTAATAGGTGTGTAAACCAGTGTTGTAAAGCCTTGTAATTTATAATTCTACGATGTATGACTATGATATCAGCTGATAATTGATAATGTGATGGGGTGCTCTCGTGATCTACTGCATTATAAATCATATCTATGGATTTTCCCTTCAAGGAAAATTGAGATCGTTTCATTAACTACCTTGAGAGACGATGTTGATAAGTGAGGAGATATCTCTAGAACTTCTACTTTTAGATGGTTCAAATTATGCATCTTGGTCTGCTAGTGTGCTTGATATTTTTAGGGCCATGGGTCCTCATATTGAGCGAATTGTAGATGTGAGCATTTCACCTCTAGTGATAATTTGGCCATCTTATCTAAAGAGGAAGTGGAATGCTTACAACACCATGCTTAAGCTACTAATGTCTTATTTAGTGCTTTGAGTGAAGATGTTTTTGATGCCATCATATTTGGAGATGGTGAACCACTTGATGATGCTCATCTCATTTGGACCACACTCAAAGAAAAATATGACAAGTTCAAATGTGATGAGAAGTTGCTCTCATTGGAGGAACCACTTGATGAGTGCTCAACTTCACCGACAAATGAAGAGCCTCAAGTGATTCTCCCAAAAGGCATAAGTAATCATGCCACATCCATTTCCTCACCAACATATGACTTAACGAAAGTCAATGAAATAGTTGGTGAGAACAATATTTTTACATGTGGTACTTCTATTTCCTCTTGTTCTTGTGAGACTAACATTTTGAAGGAAGAAGAAGATTGTGATCGGTGGAGGCCAAATGATGAATCCACCTCACCATGAAGCTCAACTCTCTATGCCACTCCTCGTATGGGTCTCATGGCAAAGAATGAGAAGAATGTGGCAAGTGAAAGTGAGAGTGAAGATGAAAGTGATGATGATGAGTTCAATCAACACTTGGCATGTCTAAGCAAGAAAGACAACTTGATGGTGCTCAAGCTCATAGAGAAAATTCAAGAGCAAGAAGAAACACTTTACAACCAAGAAGAGTTTCTCATCAACAAGATCAAATGCTTGGAGAAGTTGACCAAAAAGCATGAAAAGTTTAAGTGCTCTCATGCTAGTTTGCTCGAAAGGTATGAAAACTTGTCAATTAAGCAAACTCATACTATTAACCCTATATCTTATGTTGCTCAATTAGAAGATGAGAATTATGCGCTCAAGGACAAGGTGGAAAGGCTCACTAGCAAGAATGAGACTTTACAAGAAAGTCATGATGGGCTCTTGTGCTCTCATGAGAAGCTTATTGATTCTCATCTCATATTAGAAATTTCTCATGAGGTTGTGGTAATAGTGGTAAAATCATACCAACCTCACACTCACAAGTGCACATGTACACAAGTTCCATATATTTTATCATATGCTAACAATTGTTGCTCTCAAGCAAGCCAACCTTCTCTTGAGCATGTACTTGTAGAAACTTATAATGATTCCATTACAAAAGAAAATAAAGAGATCAAGGAAGAGGTTGAGAGGCTAAAAAGGGACTTGATTCAATTAAAGGGAAAGTGCAATGCTCAGCCTTCTCAAGATAACCATGAATACATGGTGAAGAAGCTTGAGAAGGAATCAACCAAAGCATTCATCAAGCCCCATTAAGAAGGTCACAAATCCAATAGTGGCAAAGTCAGGGGACAATTTGGAGAAGTGTAATTTGTCCAAAATGCAGCAGTTCAGCTCAAGGCTATAGAGGTTCCAGGATGTGGCAATAGCACGGAAGTGTTGCACCTGGGCAGAACAGCAAAGCCCCCAAGGCCACCAAGGTGCAACTTCAACCAAGGAACACTCTCATCACTTACTTTAGGTGCAAGAAGGAGGGTCACCATGTAAGATATTGCTCCTTGAAGAAAGAAGAGAAGGGCATGAGCAAGATCCAAGAAAAGAAGAAGATGGCTCATGTCAAGTGCTCCAACATGGGACACAATGCCTCTATGTGTTCCAACAAGGTTGAAGACCAAGCAACACTTCCCAACAAGAAGATAAGAAGCAAGAGGAAGTGTTATGGATGCAATAAGAAGGGTCATAAAATTGCATCATGCCCCTCCATGAAGGATGAAGTCTTAGCATCATCAAGAAAGAGGCTCATCACCAAGGAAGCAAACAAGAAGCAAGAGAAGAAGATTTCTTGCAAGAACAAACACCGAATTTGCTATACTTGCCGAGGAAAGAGACACCTAAGTATGGATTGTCCCATTGGTAGCACTTTTGAGCTCAACTCATCAATTGATTCAAATATGATTAGGAGGCCCAAAAATGACACTTGTGCTAGAAAGGTGATTGGTTCATCATGTGCTAGCACAAAGGCCGTTTGGGTGCCTAAGTCTATTATAACTAACCTTGATGGACCCAACATAGTTTGGGTACCAAGTTGTGCTTGATGAGTATTGTAGATACTTGAAGATGGTATGAAGCTTTGGGGTGCTTGTGCAAGTTTATTGAAAATATCATCTCAAGCTATGTATATGCTCTCAAGATTGACCCAAGGATAAATTGATGGATATATTTCTAACTGGATACTCACCTTGGTAACTAGCACCTAACTCTTCCTAGCTAGCCACTTGACTTGTGTTGTCTCTAAGTAGTTCACAAATATGTGTGTGTTTGTGAATTATTAAGAGTGGCTAGAGTATCTCAAGTTCAAATGAATCTTTTGCCATATGATGCTTTTAATGGCTCTCTAGTAGAGCAAGATCTTATTCATGTTGTAGGTAATGAGGAACCACCTTGTGAGGCAATCAAGCAAGTATGTGTAGCAGTGCTGCTCACACAAGCAGCAGTGCCGTGCAGAGGAGCAAAACCGTTGCACCCACGCAGACAGCAGCAGCAGAGAGTAGTCCAATTCATGGACAAAACCTACAGCCCATCTTTGAGCAAAATGAAGATGAAGAGACCACCTCATCCATCACAATCAAAAAGGGGTGGTAACAACTAAATCCCAAGTGCAATTTATTTCAAACTTAACTCCTTTGTGCCCTTTGTAGCCACTGTTGGCATTTCTTAGCATCACTCTTTACTAAGTTGTCATCCCTAGCATGATGCCAGAAATGTGTTGTTGGTAATTATTAAGAACACTTGACAATTTAGAAAGATCATATAAGGTGAGGTAATCCGCAAGTGCATAGATAATTACCATTGTAGCATTTCACCTAGGAGTATACCAGATATCGTTATTTATATTTTATCCATAGCAGGGGTAAGTCAAATGATAAATATAAGATAAGTATGAACATTGATACTAATTCCAGAGATAGAAATAGATACACATAAAATATAGTAAGCCTAAGCAGGAGATTCGTTAAGAGCAAAAGATTCCTAAGTCATTCCTTATTTACTAAGTCTTTTGTACAACCAAGTATATACACTCTCATCTATAGCATAATTAACTCTGTATCTATGCATAAGGAACATTTCTAAAGAAGATCAAGAACAAAGCTTGTCTCCCTTCGCAACCAGGTCCTACTTGCTCTACAAATGGGGAGTGGACTACAAAGGACTCAATGGGAGTGTCACATCTGTGATCTACCACATGACCCAAAATGTAGAACGCATCTGCAGGCAAACAATATTTAAGCACCACACTTACATAATGTCAACCACTTAACTCACTCGAGTATTGAGCTAAGTGCTTTGCGAACATATGCATAAATTCATCATCAATCATAACTATATCAAGCATACAACTAGAGTAATCTAGGAACATAATAAATAGCAACATAATATTAAAGTAGCACAAAGTCATAAAAAAGAGAGATACAATGGCTATGCCAGTCTCTAGATGGCGAATCCAGAATCCTAAGCAATAGCCCAAACTCTACTTGAACCTTGCTAGCTAGCCTATACTAGAACTTGAAGAATTGGAGCTCTATTCTCTTCTCTCTAGAAACCTAATTTTTGGTCTACTCTTGACTTATGCAGATCTGCCTTAGGGAGGGGGGTAGGGGCTAGTATATATAGGCCGGAGCGTCAATCCTGAGCCCACAGATCAAACCGACTTGAATAAATGGCATAATGCAATCCTTAAGGCAGTGGAGAACCGACATATGAATGGGGGCTAACAAGTGGGCCCCAGGGGCTGGCTGGCATGTAGGTGGGGCCGGCCGGCCCCACCTGGTGGCACATCGGCTTCCGCTTTAGTGTGGTGTCTTCTTATGTCTTCTGGAACTTTCTGGGGTAGTTTTCGCTGCGGATAATTGCGATTTTATTTGACATTTTGATCCCCCTTGACGGTTTTCTAGGTAAACCCTACTGAAAACACAAATTCAACAAAACTCGTGGAAATTGTCAGTTTAAACCCCTAAGTCTATGTTGGTGATTATTTTCATGCATGATTTCAAGTTTTATTGGTGCTTTTATAATGGATGATAACTACCATCAACAAACTCTCCCAGGCTTAACCTTTGCTCGTCCCTGAGCAATGCCAAACTTAGCAATGGATTAGGAGTTTAGGATCTTTTTAAAAAAATATTGTAGCAACTCCTCAATAGTACACAAGCATTCAAACAAGAATTCTCCTTCGGATTAAAATCCATCGATCTGACTTTCAAACTTACCCATATTACCTTCAACCATGGGGCTTTTGAGCTTTCACTTAGATCTTGAGCAATTGAAAGACAGAATGATCAAGTCAAGCACTATGTCTCAAGTTCTTTGTTCAACCATTATTCTAGAGTTTTTTGCAAGTTTTTAAAATAAAACTTAGAGATTCCATTGTATGACACTCTCAAGTTTCTCATATATGTGGTATTTGTGGATCCTTATCAAGGTAATGAATGATGTTATGCCTTTCTTCTTCCTACAACTAAGGCTTATGTGGAGCTCATAGGAATAGTAATTGCATGAAAGAGCATACTTGTAATGCATATATTGTAAAGTCAAACCTCAGATCCAAAGAGAGTTGAGTCATATAATCAAATCAAGATGTGCATATGTGTGGAATATGATGGATATATATAATATGGCTAGCCTAATTTTACTATGCTCCTTGAAAACATATCTCTCTCATTTGAAACATAGAAACAATTGCAAGAAACATGGGTTATCTTATTCATCTCTCTCTTTCTTTTCAGGCGGGCATCTAAGTACCCATTGTTTTAGTAATTAGACACTTGTCCATTTTTTCAATCCTTTCTTTTTTCTTCTTTTTTTATGAATAACTCTTGCATAACACATGCTTCTTTTCTATAGTAAAATATTTGAGAGATAGCAACAAGAACTTGGAGCATTTATTTAGTGGAAAAACCTATCAAACATTTTTTTGGTGTTTATTCCTAATGTAGGAGTAAAACATTTTTGGGTGGATCTAGATGGAATGGTATGTTTTTGCACCTACCCCTAGTGTAGGAGTAGTGCATATGTGGGTGGTGTGTACATGATCTTAATTTTAAGAGCATGACAAACCTCTCATAAGGATCAACAAAGCTTGACTAAACTCAATGCAAAACAAGTAGCATATGAGTGGAAGTTTTTCTAGCCTAGATAGGAATTCAACCTTTGTCATACAAATCTCTAAAATTTAGTATCACTTAAAATAAGATAAATAGCAGCTCAGTATTCTCATATCATATCCGTCAATTACCTAGACTTAGATCAAGCATTTGCTACCCACTGGTTTCAAGTTCAGTGCAAATTCTCATATCAAATCAATTTCATCCAGAACTCGAGAGAATTCAAAGCTAAAAACTAGGTACTTGAAAGGAATTACAATAGAACAACTACTCATCATTTCCATCATGTGAGATCATCTTCAAGTTCTTTTTATTCATTTAGCTCTTAAAAACAAGAAACTAAAGCACACCTTTAAGCAAACTATATTCTCTCTTTTTATTTGGTTTTCATTTTTTAGATCACACCATAGTGATATATATAAAAGACAAAGGAAAATTTTTATTTTGTTTTCTTAGTTATGCATTTTTTAACTAATACAAATTCAAAAATTAAATAAACTAAAGAAAATAATAAAATACCAGAAAGAAAACTTACTTGAGGTAAATGGGGGCTCCTCTCCCAAGCTAGGTGTTGTTGCAGTCTCTCAGAAAGGCGGGTCGATGTGGAGACCTTGGAACAAGTATCACCGATTCTTGTTCTCCTACTCCTGGTGCTGCTGAATGGTGGTGATGCGTTCTCCCATCGCTGCTTGCCACTGGGAGTGTTGGTAAAGTTGGTTCTGGATGTCATGCTATGTCTCCTCGATGGTGGTCAACCTGGTGTCGAGGCAGGGGTGCTCCATCTGCTGCTCATGATAGCCCATGTGCGGCTGATGGTGGCCCATGTGCTAGTCATGGTAGCCACAGGGCACAGAAGTACATGCACCTTCCCTGGTAGCCACTTGAAACTTCTTTGTAGGACTATTCAGGCTGCTCCCAACCAGCATGCTCAGGATGGTATCGATGAGAAGATCTCGCTTGGTCCCACCCTGCATAACTAGTGAAGGCAGGTCCTTCTGGAGTAGGGTCATCACCACAGTACTAGGGTTGCAGGTTGTGAGTGAGTCTCGTAGAAGCGCTTCTATAAGGTGCTGCCTCCTTCCACTGCAAATCAAAGACAAACGAATCCACCGCATACAAACCGAGGTTCCGGTCTGGTAATGGAATCTCAGTTGTATAATCCATATACATCATGACAAGATTCCCATCATTTTTATTCTTTAACATGTGAGCATGGTTAAAATATTCATAATTGATATGCCAATGGGGAATGTCATCAATGTAAGCAACAGAAGCATTTTCCAAAATATCTAAATTTTTAGCTATGCGGGTGACCAAAGAAGTACACCCAACATCTCCCTTAAGTTCAGGGATTTCTTCCTATTGTTTCATCATAAATTGGACAGGTGAAACCTTTCTTCTCTTAACCATGGCAGAGAGCAACTTAAGTTCATCATTCCTCACAGTGCAAAAATCATTTCTAGGAAATAAAGAAAATCCTAGCCACTTATGCATGAATCGCAAAGTAGGGTGATGAATTTCATTTGTACAAGGAAGGTAGCAAGTAAGTTCTTTAGATATTTCCCTCCAAAATTTTGTCCTATCAAAGTCTTGTATAGCAATGTCTACATCAATTACACATTTGCATGAAATCCTAGAAGCTCACTAAACTATTTCCATGGGATAGAAAAATCTTTTCCAAAAAGAATAAACGAAACTTCAGAATCGATAGGTTGCAACGTGAATAAAAATTCGGTTGTCAAAAGCTTAGACCCTGACTCATCAATTTCCCAAACATTCTCCCATCCTATAGCCTTAAAAATAGTTTCAAATTTAGTGTTCATACATGTTGCTTGCAGTATGGCTGGATCATAAGCGGGAGTGAGAATGAACCTCTGGGTCTTTAGCTACTTGTAGATGTTCTTCTCTATCTCGCCCTAGAGATTGAGCTGCTTCTCTTGCCACTCCAAATTAGAGCATTGTTCTAGTCTCAGCTTGAAGGCGAATGGCTCTTCCTTGCCATTGATATGGAATTTGATTTCTCTGGCTCTGACATCAATGTGCACATTTGTAGTGCTTAGGAAGGGTCTCCCAAGAATGAGGGGTGTCTTCATGTCCTCCTGCATGTCAAGTACTACAAAATCCACAGGAACCAAGAAGTTTTATATTTTTACTAAAATATTTTCAGCAATTCTTGCAGGATAGCGGACCGATTGGTTGGCTATTTGTAGGCACACCAATGTTGGCGTGAGTGTTGAATAGTTGAGCTTGTCAAAAACCTTCTTGGGCATGACACTAACACTTGCTCTAAGATCGCATAGTGCATTTTCAAAGTTCTAGGTTCTGATCGAACAGACGATAGTGGGGCATCTTAGATCCTTCTTCTTGACAGGTGATGTGTTCAGGATGGCCGCACTACACTCCTCCGTTAACTTGATTACCTCAGTGGTGGGCAGTGGTCTTTTGTTGTTGACGATGTCTCGAAGATACTTCACGTAGGTAGGTACCTTTATGGAATCTAGCAGAGGAATATTGATATATAACTTTTGAATTACCTCTACAAACTTACCAAACTACTCATTTATTTTGGCTTTTTGATTTCTGCGTGAAAATAGTAGGAAGGTGGTGTCATGAAAATCTTGCATCATTTCCTGTGCTTGTGGCTCAACTTCTTCAACTTCATCATCCTTCTTCTCCTCTTCCTACACTACTACCGGTGTCTTACCTGCCCTTGTCGGATAAGGGGGATCACGAGTAGACTTGCCACCTCTTGTGGTTATGGCGTTGACCTTTTCAAGGTTAGTGGCAATAGGCAGAGTAGCAGCCAACTAGGCTAATTGTGATTCTATCTTTTTATTATAGCTAAGTTGGTCTTTTATGGCAGAAGAAAACTTTTCATTTTAGTGTTTATGTTTTCTAGGACTTTCACATTAAAAGCAAGCTTCTTAGAAATATTTTCATTAATCTGAGCTTGTTCTAAGATCAAGTCTCTTAAGGATGGCTATTTAGACTTAGAAGGATAATTATCTGGGTACTTACTTTGGTAATTTGACCATTGTTGTCATTGATTCCATCCTTGTCTCTATTGTTGTGGAGTAGAATTATTGTTGACGATATTTGCATCTTCTTGATATTTAGGGAATTCAACCCCCAAATACTCTACATAGGTGTTTTGTGAATTAAAAGCATCTTATATGGCCTGACAATCTTTCTTGTAGTTGGCTCGTTGTTCAAGCCAATTCAACAGTACATCCATCTTTGTTGATAGTGCACACACCTCTTCTAGTACTTCTTCACTCTTATTGCATGCTTGGATGTTGCATGATGACCAGCCTTGATTAGAGGCTATCTTCTCCATAAGAGTTTTAGCTTTTCTAAGGGTGAGTGACATAAATGATCCTCTAGTAGTAGCATCGAGTTGTTCATGGGCTTTTTTGAATTAATCCATGTTAGAAACTTTGCATGACCAACCAATCTTCCATTCCATGATGAGGACAATCCAAAACATATTCTTGGAAACATTCCTATGCTTCTAGGATGGTTTCTCCTTTCTGCTATTGGAAATTGGAAATCTTTCCTCTTAAGGCATTAGTCTTGTCTATAGGGAAGAACTTTTCTAGGAAGGCCTTTAAACAATTTACCCATGCATTGATGTTATTCTTATTGGTGTAGAACCACTGCTTTGCCCTTCCCACAAGTGAGAATGGAAAGAGATGCAGTAGTATGATATCTTGAGCAACATCCTTGATGGTCATTGTGCTGCTAATCTCTAGGAAATTCTAAAGATGAGCACTAGCATCTTCATGTGCCTTTCCCCTAAATGGGATAGCTTGCACCTTGTTGATGAGGCTTGGCTTGAGCTCAAACTCAAGGTTGTTGGTTTTAAGTGTTGGTCCAGTGCGAATGTTCTCAGTGCTTGGAGTAGAGAACTCACGCAGAGTCTTGTCAACCAGAGCTTTAGAAACTAGTGTTGAGCTTCCTCTTGATTAGGTTGATTCTGAATGATGGGAGTTGTTGATGAATCGCAACCAATTCTGTAATACCCTGTATAAGATACGAATAAAGACAAATAAGGGTAAGACTGCTAAAGCAGAGGTGTTATTATTTCATCAATAAGTATTTATTTGATCAATTCTCTTTAGCCATATGCCCCTCCCGGGCAACGACGCCAGAAATGCTTGTTGGCATTTCTTAGCATCACTCTTTACTAAGTTGTCATCCCTAGCATGATGCCAGAAATGCGTTATTGGTAATTATTAAGAACACTTGACAATTTAGAAAAATCATATAAGTTGAAGTAATCCGCAAGCGCACAGATAATATACCATTGTAGCATCACCTAGGAGTATACCAGGTATCGTTATTTATATTTTATCCACAGGAAGGAGCTATGAGGTTGGCGCAAAGACATTGACAAATATATATACTTATGGTAAAATCACTCTCATGCCATAGAAGGGGTAAGTCAAATGATAAATATAAGATAAGTACGAAACATTGATAGTAATTCTAGAGATAGAAATAGATACTCATAAAATATAGTAAGGCTAAGCAGGAGATTCGTTAAGAGAAAAAGATTTCTAAGTCATTCCTTATTTACTAAGTCTTTTGTACACCCAATTATATGCACTCTCATCTATAGCATAATTAACTCTGTATTTATGCATAAGGAACATTACTAAGGAAGATCAAGAACAGAGCTTGTCTCCCTTCGCAACTGGGTTCTACTTGCTCTACAAATGAGGAGTGGACTACAAAGGACTCAATGGGAGTGTCACATCCGTGATCTACCACATGACCTAGAATATAGAATGCATCCGCAGGCAAACAATATTTAAGCACCACGCTTATATAATGTCGACCACTTAACTCACTCGAGTATTGAGCTAAGCTCTTTGCGAACATATGCATAAATTCATCAATAATCATAACTATATCAAGCATACAATTAGGGCAAACTAGGAACATAATAAATAGCAACATGATATTAAAGTAGCACAAAGTCATAAATAAGAGAGATACAATGGCTGTACCAATCTCCAGACGGCGAATCCTGAATCCTAAGCAATAGCCCAAACTCTACTTGAACCTTGCTAGTTAGCCTATACTAGAACTTGAAGAATTGGAGCTTATTCACTTCTCTCTGGAAACTCTAATTTCTAGTCTACTCTTGACTTATGCAGATCTACCTCAGGGAGGGGGTAGGTGCTGGTGTATATAGGCTAGAGCATCAATCTTGAGCCCTCGGATCAAACCGACTTAAATAAACGGTGGAGATGCAATCCTTAAGGCTGTGGAGAACCAACATATGAATGGGGGGGCTAATAAGTAGGCCCCAAGGGCTGGTCAGCCTGGTGCCTCGGCTTCTACTTCGGTGTGGTGTCTTCTCATGTCTTCTAGAACTTTCTAGGGTAGTTTTCACTATGGATAAGTGCGATTTTATTTGATGTTTTGATCCCTCTTAATGGTTTTCTAGATAAACCCTGCTGAAAACATAGATTCACCAAAACTCATAGAAATTATCAGTTTAAACCCCTAAGTCTATGTTGGTGATCATTTTCATGCTTGATTTCAAGTTTTATTGGTGGTTTAGAATGGATGATAACTACCGTCAACAGCCACTTTGGATAAAAGAAGCACTTGAGGATATACATTGGTTGTTGGTTATGGAAGTAAAGTATGATTGGAATTGAATTGATCATCCACAACAAGCAACATACATGACTTGAGTTTCCTTTGTAGACTTTGAGCCAAGAATAAAGAATCAAGCTCAAGTAGAGGCACTTATCACTCACAATTCAAGAACTCTCTACTTGATGGAATCTTGTCTTATAATAGATGGCCAAATTCTCATTCGTATCTTATGAGCATCTACATGCTATATTGGTTGTGAGTATCTCTGGCATATTTCAATTTGATTATTCTATTGTTGCCATGATCTTGACATAGAGTGAAAATCCCAAGTTCTTAAATGAATAAAGTTCTATGTGAGGAATTCAAATACTTAAAGCACTTACCAAAAGGGAATTTACTCTATAACTAGTGTTGCGAGACTAATCTTTCTCTCTAAATGATTTGTGCAGTCTCACTAAATGCGAATATGTTTCTCAAATGGAGTGTGCTATGATATGAAAGTCATCAATCCAAAATTATGTGATGTATTCTCTGTCTAGTTGATTTGGAATTGATTTATCTATGCTAGCCACTCACCATAATATGGCTTAAATCTACCCTTTGGACTTAATTAACCAACCATACACATTCACATTTCCATTCTACTCAAAAGAGTATGCATGAGGAATCAAGGGAGATTTAGTCCATGTTATGAGGTTTCTCTATTTTAGTAACCCATTTGCCTTCCACACATAAAATGTTACTAAATGAGAAACTAGTGCTTGTTTTACTAATGCCCTCTTGTGTTGAGCTTATTTGATGTTATGCTTATTTAACTGAATAAATCACAAGCATGAAGGTTACTCTTCACCTAAAGTAAGATGAGGTTGTTAGAGGCCAAAAAGATAAAATTCTCAGTTTGGATAAAATCAAGTTTGAGGTTGAGTTAGATAAGCTATATTGAAAGAATTTATAAGACTACAAGTATTGATAAGGTGACTGAATGAAAATGACATCTCGTGAGTATTCTCAACCAAATTCACCCCAAGATTGGACAAGAAGAAGAGAAGAATTGGAAATTATAAAATCTGTCTAGAAAATTGGAGATCTAATATGGTTGCCTTCAAGCATGGATTTAGAAGTTCAAATACTAATGAATTGGCCTGAAACTTTGTGAGCATGCTATACACATCTGGTACTTGTTGTTGTATAGTTGGCATGAAGATTGGTTTAGAAGAAATTCAGCTCTGAGTTGAATTCTGTCAGCTTCAGCACTGCAGTTTCAGACCTAGCAGTTTTGGTAGAAAATTAATTTAACTGATCAAATGGAGTCCAAATAAGCTAAAATTTTAATAGCAATTAGAGGACTCATAGATTCACATATCTACCAAATTTCATGCATATTGGACAAGTGGTCTAAAATATATGTATTTTTCTTCAAGAAAGATAGAATCTAAACTCACTGTACATAATTGGATTGCATTGAAACAACTCAATTAAGTTGGCTCTCAAGTTGGTCATGAAGAATCGGTAAAAATGGGAAGCATCAGTTTGGTCTAAAGGAGTTGCAATGAAAGAGAAAGACTCACAGAAAGGTCTAAAGGAATTGCAATCAAATTACAAGCAGCAGCAAGTAGTTGCAACTAGTTGGAACTAAAAGAAATCAGTTACAGACTTTTAGAAATAGTAGCTGAAATCAACTGAAACTAGATGAAACCAGTTGACTTCAGCAGTTACAAGTAGCAGAAATGAGTTACAAGCGGTTGGAACTAGCCGAAATCAATTGGAAGCAACTGCAACCAGTGAAACTGATTGGACTACAAGCAGCTTGAAGGAGTTTGAATCAGTTAGAATATAGTGTAGACTCCCCTCTTGACCTCATGTTAATAATGTGCATAAGTGTACTCTATGCACTCTTGTATGCACAAATTGAGGGGGAGTTTAGCATATATCTTATGGGACCAATGGTATCTCTCAAATATATGTTGTGTACTCCCACACATGGGAAAAGGAGGATGGATGGTTCCTTTGGATTCTCTGGGTGCTTCATAATTATTCTAGGAGGTCTTGGTCTTTTATAAACCAAGTGCCCCCGGTTTAGTATCGGATGCTCCAATCCTTAGTGGAACTAGATTTGAATAACATGGAGAAAAGAATTGAAGAGTGGACTTTCATTTGTTGCTTCTCCTCTTTAGGGCTCATCAAGTGCACATGATCCATCCCATTGATCACTTAGGATCTTGTCAACAAAGAGTGGTAGCTCCTAGTTCACAATTTGCAAATTTCATGAATTTTACCTTTTGCTCTCTGTATGAGTTGCTTTAGGTAAAGAAAGAACTAGGAATCTAATATGGATCTTGGATGATCATAAGATCTCTATTTGACCACCTTTCATCAAATGACAACTATGTCCATCCAAATCATTGAAGTCTCATTTATGATGGTCATGACAATAATATTTTGTGTGGTGATTGTTGACATTTCTTAGCGTCACTACCAAGATTAGAGTTTGGATTCTATCCTTAGCAATAGCTCTAGAAATGTTTAATGGTATTTATTAACTTCACACTTGTTTTAGTAGCCACCTATTGATTACCTGCACCTCTAGCTTACTTGTACCAGGTTGTCATCCCTAGTGTTGGACCTAAAAGTGATTGTAGGCACTACCTAGCATTACTACTAAGTAGTTATCTTATTATTTCATGTGACTAAAAAAGATAAAGATAAGAATAGAAAGTATCCGCAAGCGCACAGATAATTATACCATTGTAGCATTTTACCCAGCAGTATTCCAGGGATCGTTATTTATATTTTACCACTGGGAAGGGATGGCTTAAAGAGAATGTCATGATCACTTGTACATACGATGGAGAGTGAACCATGTCTAATCTATCTACTCATAACAGGGATAAGTCACAAGTCACAAGATAAATATATAATGAATAATAAATATCAAGTCATAAATAGTGTAATTCACCTAGAGCACTCCCTTCTAAGGCAATAGCATGGTTTAGGTAAAAGTAAAGGAATATTCCTAAGTAATTCTTAATTACATGTCAAAGTATACTATGATTAGTGCAATTACACCTAGCAATCATGGCAAGAATACTTTATGTCTACACACAAGATATTTTACTAAGGAAGATCAGGAACAGAGCAAGTCTTCCTTCGCAACCAGGTCCTACTTGTCCTATATTCGGGGAGTGGACTATAAAGGACTAAACGGGAGTGTCACTTCTGCAATCTACCACATGGCTCGGAATATAGGGTGCATTCACAAGTAAACAACGTTTAAGCTCCATGCTTACACATGTTGACCACTCACACATGATGTCAAAGAGTGAGTGCTATATGATCTTATGTTTGAATATAAAGACATTCTAACTATACTAGGCATATAATCAAAGTAGATAATGAGCAATATAATTGAGGACATATATAATATATAGAGCAATGTCATATCTATTGTAACTAGCAAGAATATATATAGAAAGATACAAAAGAAAGGTTACAAAAGGCTTTACCAAGCCACGCTCTTGACATGATCCGGAATCCAAGCGAAGCTTGCCTCCCTCTACTTCTAGCCTAGTTAGCTATGCCTGAGAATATGGTGGAGCTCTAAGGAAACTAGGGTTTCTAGCTCTGACGACTTGATCAACACTTAGGATCTTGATTTTAAAAGCATGACAAGTCTCTAAGGTATCAACAAAGCTTGACAACACTCAATGTAAAGCAAGTAGCATGTGTATGTGGATTTTCTAGTCTAGCATTTATGTATGGTTGTGGTAGGAATTTAAGCTCTGTCATACAGGAACTCATCATGTAGCATTTAAGATTTTCAAAAGATAAATCTTCAGAACTTTAGTATCACTAGGAACAAGATAAATAGTTGCTCAAACCTTTTCATATCTTATCCGTCAATTACCTAGACTTTTATCAAACATTCGATACCCACAAGTTTCAGGCTCAGAGTAAATCTTCAGGTCAAAACAATTATTTCTAAAACTCGAGAGAATTCGAGGCTAAAAACTAGGTACTTGAAAGAAATTATGGTAGAGCAACGATTCATCATTTCCATAAAGAGATTATCTTCAGAGTTCATTTTATTTGAGCAAAAAAGCAAACTTCTGTACACACTCTTTTTATTTTATTTCAAACTTAAAAATCATACCAATCTACATAGAACTTAAAAGGAATTCTTTATTTTGTTTTATGGTTATGCATCTTTTTATTATTTTTAATAGCATACTTAAAAGTAGTAAAGTAAAAAAAGGAAAGAAATACTTAGCTAAATACATGGAGGATGCTTTTCCCACAAGCTAGATGATGACGTAGTCGTTCATTCTTGCAGTGTAGCAAACTAGCAGCGTAGATATACTCCCTCTATCAGAGTATTGATTAATGTTGATGATGATTGAAGTAGTGCTCCAGTAGTGGATAGAATATCCACTTCCTTGTCAGCTCTTCTTAATTCTTCAAATTCTAAGAAACTCAAATAGACAACAAAACTCGTGGAACTAATTAAGCATTAGTGGTGAACCTCCTAAGCCTCAATTGCCTAGAACTCTTCCATGTTTGATTATGTTTCTTGTAATAGGATCCTTGATATTATTTTTTTAGATTTTATATTTTATATGATGCAACAAGAATGAATATTTACTTTTATTCACATGGGGCTTTAAGATTTATAATGCAATGCAATAAGCAAATATATTTTTTATTGTCTTTTCTAATGCAGATGTAGCAAAATAAATATGCAACAGAAATTATGCTAATGCAGAAATATGCTAATGGAAAATTATGCAATGCTAAAAAGAAATATGGATAACTACCAAGTTTACCTCCCGGCAAGGGTTCGGTGATTTAAGTCCTCCGAACAGGACTAGTGTCTTGCTTAGTCTTCTTAGGGTGCATCACTGGGCCTGATTGGTGACCCTAGTTGTACCTCTTTTGATGGTGAACTAGACGATGATCCCTTCTCCTTCCATACCTATTTATTTATCAACCTTAACTCTGATGTTGGGGATTTTTCCTTCACAGGTTCTTCTTCTTCGTTCAGAAGCTTATTCTTGCAGTGTTGGGCTAAATGGTGTCTCCTCCTTGATCTATTCTTCTTTGGTTATCCATAAGTTGTATAACTATTTAAATAATAGCGTACCTTCTTAGAAGGGAACTAGAAGTGGACCTCTCCTAATCTCATATAGATGATTGCTCGAGAGGTGTTGAGGAATGGTCTTCCAAGCATAATTGGTAGATCGTATTCTTCTTCTCCCATGTCCAAGACCATGAAATCAGTGGGGACAAACTGATCATGAATTTGCACCATGACATCCTTTGCTATCCCCTCCAAAAAATTGAAATGTTTGGTCTGCCATCTGCAACTGCACATAGGTGGGGTACAAAGGTTCTTTACCGAATAAATACTCATAAGTTACCTTGGCCATTATGTTGACTCCCAACCCAGTGTCACAGAAAGTCTTGTGGAAGATTCTTTGATTGATCATGCACTCGATTGTGGGTATGCCTAGATCATCTTATTTAAGGAGGTACGGAGATATAAGGAGGTGATCATACTCCATGTGAACTGTGTTGATCATCTTCACTGATTCTATAGGAGATTGCTTAGTATTATTCCTCCTCCTATTTGTCTTCTTTTATGTTGTCTTCTCCTCGTATATCTACGCCTTTTGTGGATGAGCAGGAGATTACAATGTTTTGTTCTTAAAAGTGAATCTCTCCTTTCTACCCTTGATAGTGAAACAAATTTTAGCATCATTTGTGTAGATGATGGCTTTTGCTGTCCTTAGGAATGGTCGACCCAAAATGATAGGTGCCTTCTCATCACCACTTGTTTCTACTACCACAAAGTCTGCAGGTACATACGAGTGCCCAACTCGCACACAGACGTCTTCAAGGATGCCCTTCGGGTAGCAGAGTGACTGGTCTGCAAGCTGCAAACACATGGTTGTGTACAACAATTGATCTTCATGAATTTTCTCATAAATTACCTTAGGCATAATGTTGACGCTTACACCGAAGTCACAGACAACTTCTTCAAAAGTGTTTGGCCTAATGGCTATTGGGATGACAGGTCTTCCTAGGTCACCCTTCTTTTTTGGCATGGAGTCATCTTTCCATCCTCCTAATGGTTGATCTCTGTAGTACCATCCTGCATTGAATATGTCGACAAGATTTGCAATTTCTAATTCTTTCGGTTGCCCTGGAATCTTACCTTTATCGGCTAGAGGGATAGAAGATGTCTGCTGAGCTATTTGAGATTCTATCATTTTATTAAAGCTATGCTGGTTCTTAATGGCAGAAGCAAAGCTATCCATTCTATTATTGATAGTTTCTAGCAGTTTATCATTGGAAGCTATCTTCTTAGACACTTGATCTAATAATCTAGATTGACTAGCAACTAGATCTCTCAAAGGTGTATTGAAATTATTGAAATTATTACATTGATAATTACCTTGGTAACTACCTGAGTAGCTAGGCCTCTATTGCTGATTCCAACCTTGATTCTAAGGATTGTAGTTGGTGTTGTTGTTGATATAGTTCACATCCTCTTGGATCTCTAGACAGTTATGGCCTAAGTGCCTAGTGCCTCCACACTCTTCACATGTCATGCAGGAATCATGAATGTGCATGACTTCTTTCTTCTCACTGGCTCGATCATCAAGCCTCTTCATCAGTAGGTCCATCTTGGTAGACAGCATGTCTACCTCCTTGAGCTGATGCATTCCACCTCTCTTGTGGGTCTGAGTTCGTTCTTCATTCCAACCTTGGTTGGAAGCCATCTTCTTCATAAGAGCTATTCCATCTCTAATAGTAAGTGACAGAAAAGCTCCTCCTGCAACAGCATCCATTGTCTCACGGGGGCTAGTGGTCAACCCATGGTAGAAGATTTGCATGAGTAGCCAATTCTCTATCCCATGATGAGGACACTCTAAGATATAGTCTTAAAAGCGTTCCCAGGCCTCAGGGATAAATTCATCAATTGTTGTTGAAAACTTAAGATTCTCCCATGCAGAGTATTTGTTTTGCCCATGGGGAAGAACTTTGCTAGGAAGGCAGTGGAGCAGATATCCCATGTAGTGTTCTTGTCTTTATTAGCGTAGAACCACTATTTTGCCTTTCCCAACAGTGAAAATGGAAAAAGCCAGAGTAAAATAGCATCTCTAGTTACTCCTTTGATAGTGAAAGTGCTGCAGATCTCCAGAAAGTGTTGGAGATGTGCACTTGCATCTTCATGTGCCTTTTCACAAAACTAACTAGCTTGCACCATGTTGGTAAGAGCTAGCTTAAGCTCGAATCCATTCTCTCTAACATCGGTTTGCGGTCCAGTACGGATGTTGGTGGTGGTTGGAGGAGAGAATTCGCGGAGAGTCTTGTTAGTCATAGCTTCAAACTCTGGTGTCAAACTTCTTCTTATTCGGTTGTCCTCTGACTCTAGAGTAAGAACTTTCTTAAGACTAGCTTTAGCTTTCCTGAGTAGTACTTCTTGATCATCTAAGTAGTTTGTCAAAAGATCAAAACAAATCACACATCACCCTGCATAAGATATACAAGTAGACAAACCAAGGGTAAGCCTGTTTGAGTAGAGATAAATGGTTTCCTCAATCATATCAGTGTGGTACAAGTGATATCAATATTCCTTTTGGATAGCCTTTCAACCATCCCCGGCAACGACGCCAAAAATGCTTGTTGACATTTCTTAGCGTCACTACCAAGATTAGAGTTTGGATTCTATCCTTAGCAATAGCGCCAGAAATGTTTAATGGTATTTATTAACTTCACACTTGTTTTAGTAGCCACCTATTAATTACCTGCACCTCTAGCTTACTTGTACCAGGTTGTCATCCCTAGTGTTAGAGCTAAAAGTGATTGTAGGCACTACCTATCATTACTACTAAGTAGTTATCTTATTATTTCATGTGACTAAAAAAGATAAAGATAAGAATAGAAAGTATCCGCAAGCGCACAGATAATTATACCATTGTAGCATTTTACCCAGGAGTATTCTAGCAGGGATCACTATTTATATTTTACAACTAGGAAAGGATGGCTTAAAGAGAATGTACGTACAATGGAGAGTGAACCATGTCTAATCTATCTACTCAAAACAGGGATAAGTCACAAGTCACAAGATAAATATATAATGAATAATAAATATCAAGTCATAAATAGTGTATTTCACCTAGAGCACTCCCTTCTAAGGCAATAGCATGGTTTAGGTAAAAGTAAGGGAATATTCCTAAGTCATTCTTAATTACATGTCAGAGTATACTATGATTAGTGCAATTACACCTAGCAATCATGGCAAGAATACTTTATGTCTACACACAAGGGACATCACTGAGGAAGATTAGGAATAGAGCAAGTCTTCCTTCGCAACCAGGTCCTACTTGTCCTATATTCGGGGAGTGGACTACAAAGGACTCAACGGGAGTGTCACTTCCGTGATCTACCACATGGCTCGAAATATAGGGTGCATTCGCAAGTAAACAACGTCCAAGCTCCATGCTTACACAATGTTGACCACTCACCCATGACATAAAAGAGTGAGCGCTATACGATCTTATGTTTGAATATAAAGACATTCTAACTATTCTAGGCATATAAACAAAGTAGACAATGAGCAACATAATTGAGGACATATATAATATATAGAGCAATGTCATATCTATTGTAACTAGTAAGAATATATACGGAAAGATACAAAAGAGAGGTTACAGAAGGCTTTACCAAGCTGCGCTCTTGACATGATCCGGAATCCAAGCGAAGCTTGCCTCCCTCTACTTCTAGCCTAGTTAGCTATGCCCTAGAATATGGTGGAGCTCTGAGGAAACTAGGGTTTCTAGCTCTGATGACTTGATCAAATGACTTGGGTTATTAGGCCTGAGCCAAGGGGCAGGGCCTTGCTTATATAGGCCGGTGGTGAAAGCATCTAGGCCCCGAGGTTTGGTTTCGGCAATTGATGACAATGCTTTATTACCATGACTAACGTGTGTTTTGCAGAAACTTTGGTAAGTTAGGTCATGGAGGTTTTAACTGCTTTGGGCACCATGGTATTCATGCCCCTTGATGGAAATCGTTTCGGTTTTCAAAAGAGTGACGTCAAGATTAAGGACGGTTAGTTCCGGATGTCGAGGTGTTGAGAGACATTTGGAATAGTCGTTAGGATCTTCGTTTTTCTCTTTTGGTCGTACTATAAAGGGGGGCATGAGCGGGTAGCTTGACCTAGGCGAGTCCTATGTTTAGGTGTGGTGCACACTTGTTAAACTTGGCGCTAGGTAGCTCAAGAATAGCTCAAAGTTCAGTTGGAAGCAACTTGGTTCAAGTTGTGACGCGTTTCGGAGAGTTTCGGGTCGTTTTCCCATGACCGGACGCGGTCCTCGGCATGACCGGACGCGTCCGGTCAGTACAGTTCCGCAGCTAGGGTTTCAGCTCTGACGACCGGACGCGGTCCTCGCGAGGACCGGACACGGTGGTCAGAAGTCGACATGTGTCACTTGAGGGAAACACCCGATCGGACGCGACCTGGGTGTGATGGGCGCGTCCGGTCTCAGTCCAGTAAGGTCCAGAGACGACCGGACGCGTCCGATCATCACCGATCGGACGCGGTCGCGCATCCGGTGCGAGTACAGTATGCTCCCTGCATGATCGAACGCGTCCGGTCGCCCCTGACCGGTGCGTCCGGTCACTCAGTTGTTTTTCGGATTTCGACCGTTACGAGCGACCGGCGCGTCCGGTCAGTTCAACCGGCGCGTCCGGTCAGCTCGTGTTTTGCTGAGTCAGCGGGTAACGGTTCGTTTTGTCTGTGGGGTGTATAAATACATCCCCCCACCTCTTTTAGAGGTCTCTTGCTCATTTGATCAGCTGATAAACACCTTTGCAGTGCAAGGGAGTGCAAGAGCACTAGTGAGGTTAGAGATTTGAGAATCAAAGCTTGAGAGTTCCTCACTAGCGATTAGAGAGTAGCAAGTGTGCATCCACCTTCTCATTTGGGCTCGTAGTGGTTAAGTGAGAGTTCTAGCTTGTTACTCTTGGTGATCGCCATCACCTAGACGGCTTGGTGGTGATTGGGAGTTCGGTGATCATCCGGCGGAGCTTGTGGATGACCCAACTCATCTTGTGAGCGGTTTTGGGTGATTCACCACGACGGAGTGTCGAAGAATCAACCCGTAGAGAGCACTTGATCCTTGCGCGGATCAAGGGGGAGCTACACCCTTGCGCGGGTGCTCCAACGAGGACTAGTGGGGAGTGGCGACTCTCCGATACCTCGGAAAAACATCGTCGTGTTCCTTGCCCCTTTACATTCAAGCATTTACATTCTCGTATTTACTTTCATTGCTTGTTTTACATTCCTAGACTTGCCATGCTAGACTAGGATTGGAAACTAGGGTGCAAAACTTTGTATCGGTAGACTCTCTAGGAACACAAGTAGACACTAGGGGTGAATTCCGGCTTGTAGGATTTAATTCTTGCATTTAATTTTTAGAAAAGCCCAATTCACCCCCCCTCTTGGGCATCTTGATCCTTTCAATTGGTATCGGAGCCGTGTTGCTCATCTTTTAGGCTTTACCGCCTAGAGCAAGATGTCTAACGGGGAAGGACCACCTCCCACCTTTGAGGGGGATGATTTTCCATATTGGAAAATCCGCATGGAAGCGTATCTCGAAGCCATAGATGTTGGATGTCTTAGAGCCGCAACCGAAGGGCTTCCCGCTATCAAGGATCCCGCAAACCCCATTGGTGACGAGGAGAAGTACGACCGGTGGAATGCAAAGGCCAAAAATGCACTCTACCGGGGCTTAGGCAAAGATATCTTCAATCGTGTGCGTAATGCAAAGAACGCTCATGAATTGTGGGAAAATTTTTGTGCTCTCCATGAGGGAACTAAGAGTGAGCGTGAGGAACGCTATCACATAGCTTTAAAGAAAATTAATTCTTTTGAGATGCTTCCCAAAGAAAGTGCTAATGACATGTATACTCGCTTGAATGTTCTTGTAGAGGACCTCAATGCTCTTGGGCTCACCAAAATGAGCCAATCGGATGTTGCAAGGAAGATCTTGAGTGTGCTTCCCGTTGAGAAGTATGGTCACATTGTCACGGTGCTTCACCAAAGTGATCTTTCCACCGCAACACCGACTCAAGTATTAGGGAAAATCAATGCTCATGAGATGTACATGCATATCACTCCGGAAGAGGGATCATCATCTTCCAAGAAGAAAGACTTGGCCTTCAAAGCTAGTCATGACAAGAAGAAGAAGAAGAAGGGCCAAGCCATGATGGTGCAAGAAAGCTCAAGTGAAAGTGATGTTGATGATGAATCACTTGCACTCATGGTGAGAAAGACCACCAAGATGCTAAAGAAGCTCAACAAGAGTGGCATCAAGTTCGATGGCAAGAAGAAGAAATTCTTCACAAGTAGCAAGAGAAAGCCAATCTCGGAAATGGATTGCTACAATTGTGGTGAACTTGGCCACCTAGCTCATCAATGCCCTAGACCACCAAAAGACAAGTACAAGAACAAGAACAAGGGCAAGAAAAATGATTCAAGTGATGAAGAAGAAGAGAAGAAGAAGAACAAGCCATACAAGAAGAAGGATGGCAAGAAGAAGGAGTTCCACAAGAAGAAGAAGGGAGGAAAGGCATACATTGTTGGTGATTGGCTCACCGACATTGAATCATCTTGTGAGTCCTCCGAAGATGAGAGCGATGATGAGAAAGAGAAGGTTGCCGCATTTGTGATGGGGCCATCATCTTCACCGACATCTTCATCACCACCTTCACCGCCTCCTTCACCATCATCGTCCACTACTCACCTATGCCTTATGGCCAAGGGTGAACGAAAGGTACAAAACCATGATAGTGATGATGATGATGATAGTGATAATGATGATGAATATGACTCACCTTCTTATGATGAACTTGTAAAATTGCTAAACAAATACACTAAAATCATAAGAAGGACTAGAAATGAAAATGATGATCTTCAAAATGAAAATGAATCACTCTCATCCAAGCTTGAAAATATTCAAAAGACTAGTGGTGAGCTTAGAGTTCAAAATGAAGTGATGTCTTCCACTCTCAAGGAGCTCAAAACCTCTTATAAAGAGCTTAAAGATCAACATGATAAACTTGAGAAGAAGCATGATGAGCTCATCACTAGACATAATTCTCTAAAGGACAAATACACCACATTAAAAATTGACTATGATAGTCTTGTGGTTGCTAATGAACTTGCTCTTGAGACACATGATGCTACTAACTATGTTGTTAAGTGTGATATAGCTACATCATGTGATGACTTGATCATTGAAAGCATTGAGCAAGGTTCTAGTAGCAAAGGCAAGAGTGTAGTTGAGTCAAGCAACTATGATGATTATGCCAAGATTAAGTGTGAGAATGAGAAGCTTGCAAATGAGAACAAGAAGCTAAAAGGTTTGATGGCTCTTGAGAAGCAACCAACAAATGAGTCACTCATTGAAGAAAACAAAAAGCTCAAGCAAGAAAAAGAGCATCTCAAGACCGGCCTAAGCAAGTTCACAAGAGGCCAACATTTGCAAAGTGAGCTCCTCATGAACACCGTAATGAAGATGGATAGAAGTGGTATTGGGTACTTGGCAAATCAAGAGAAGAAAGCAAAAGCTCAACAACAACAAAGCAAGTCAAAGCCCAAGCCAAAGAGATGTGTTGAGTGTGGTCAAGAAGGTCACTTTGCTCATGAATGCAAAACTCCACCACCACAACCCTTGCCCAAGCATGCTAGACCTTTCGCCTTCAATGCTCATTATATGCTAAGAAAAGATTCAAATGGAAAGATGAAAGTCATGTTTTTGGGTCCCCCAAACAAGAATAGGCCAAAGAAAATATGGGTTGCCAAGTCACTAGTTGAGAAAGTCAAGGGCCCCTCTCAAGTTTGGGTCCCTAAACAAAAAGCTTGATCTCTTGTGTGTAGGTGAACTACAAGACCGGTGGATCTCATTGGGTTATTGATAGTGGTTGCACTCAACATATGACCGGTGATCCTCGTATGTTCACCACCATTGAAGAGAATGGAATATGTCAAGAGAAGATCACATTTGGGGATAATTCAAAGAGCAAAGTCAAGGGTATAGGCAAGATTGCAATATCACATGATCACTCACTCTCAAATGTGCTCTATGTTGCTTCATTGAGTTTCAACTTGTTATCCATTGGGCAACTTTGTGACCTTGGCTTCCAATGCTTGTTCACACCAAATGAAGTGGAAGTTTCAAAGATAGATGACAAGCAAGTGATATTCAAAGGCTTTAGATACAACAATCTTTATCTTGTTGACTTTACCTCCGAAGATGCAAATTTGATGACATGTTTGTTCACCAAGACCTCACTTGGTTGGCTTTGGCATAGGAGGCTTGCGCATGTTGGAATGAACACTCTCAACAACTATTGAAGAAAGAACTAGTGAGAGGATTGAAGGATGTGAAGTTTGAAAAGGACAAACCTTGTAGTGCATGTCAAGCGGGCAAACAAGTTGTAAACACTCATCCAACCAAAGCTTTCATGTCAACTTCAAGAGTGCTAGAACTTCTACACATGGATTTGTTTGGGCCTACAACATACAAGAGCTTGGGTGGTAATCTCTATTGTCTTGTGATAGTGGATGACTACTCAAGGTATACATGGACTTTCTTCCTTCATGATAAATCCGAAGTGGCAAATTGCTTCAAGAAGTTTGCAAAGAGAGCTCAAAATGAATTTGAAGTCAAGATAAAGAAGATTAGAAGTGACAATGGCAAAGAGTTTGACAACACCAACATTGAAGCTTATTGTGATGAAATTGGAATCAAGCATGAGGTCTCTTCAACCTACACTCCTCAACAAAATGGTGTAGTTGAGAGAAAGAACCGAACTTTGATCACCCTTGCAAGAACAATGCTAAATGAGTACAACACTCCGGAGAAGTTGTGGGCCGAGGCAATCAACACCGCATGCTATGCTTCAAATCGCCTCTTCCTACAAAAGTTTCTTGGCAAGACCCCCTATGAGTTGCTTAATGGGAAGAAGCCGGACGTCTCTTTCTTCCGGGTGTTTGGTTGCAAATGTTACATCTACAAGAAGCGTCAACACCTAGGGAAGTTTCAAAGACGTTGTGATATTGGTTTTCTTGTTGGTTACTCATCAAAGTCCAAAGCATATAAAGTATTTAACCATGCCACCGGTTTGGTTGAAGAAACATATGATGTGGAATTTGATGAATCTAACGGCTCCCAAGGAGCAATTGAGAATTGTGATGATGTAGGTGATGAACCCTTGAGGGAGGCCATGAAGAACATGCCGGTGGGAGACATCAAGCCAAAAGATGATGATGACGATGTACAAATTGTTGATCCACCATCTTCATCACGTGTGCCTCAAGATGATGACAAGAATGAGAGAGTTGAAAATGAAGACACTTATGTCTCTCATGAACAAGCCGAGGCACAAGCTCAAGATGTTGATGCTCCCCATCCACCTCCTCAAGTGGTTGATAGAAGAAACTCACCACTACTTCAAGCACATCCACAAGATCTCATCATAGGGAGTCCTACAAAGGGAGTAATGACTCGATCTCAAAAGCTAGCTTCTTTTGTTGAACATCACTCTTTTGTCTCTTGCGTTGAACCTAAGAATGTAGAAGAAGCTCTTCAAGATCCGGATTGGGTGAATGCAATGCATGAAGAATTGAACAACTTCACCCGCAATCAAGTATGGACACTTGAAGAGCATCCTAAAGGTGCAAGAGTCATTGGAACCAAATGGGTGTTCCGAAACAAGCAAGATGACCAAGGCATAGTGGTGAGGAACAAGGCAAGACTAGTTGCAAAGGGGTTCTCTCAAGTTGAAGGTCTTGATTTTGGAGAGACCTTTGCACCCGTTGCAAGACTTGAAGCCATTCGTATCCTCCTTGCATATGCATCACATCATGATATGAAACTATATCAAATGGATGTGAAAAGTGCATTCTTAAATGGCTTTATAAATGAACTAGTCTATGTTAATCAACCTCCCGGGTTTGAAGACCCTAGATATCCTAATCATGTTTATAGGTTGTCCAAGGCGTTATATGGGCTCAAGCAAGCCCCTAGAGCGTGGTATGAGCGCCTCCGGGACTTCCTCATTGAGAAGGGCTTCACCATTGGGAAGGTCGACACCACACTATTCACCAAGAAGTTTAATGGGGAGATCTTTATTTATCAAGTATATGTTGATGATATCATCTTCGGATCAACAAATGAAGATTATTGCAAGGAATTTGGTGAATTGATGTCGAAGGAGTTCGAGATGTCAATGATTGGTGAGCTCACATTCTTCCTTGGATTTCAAGTAAAGCAAATGAGAGAAGGGATTTTCATCTCTCAAGAAAAGTATACCAAGGATCTTCTCAAAAGATTCAAGATGGAAGAAAGCAAACCAATCAAGACCCCAATGCCATCAAATGGACATCTCAACCTAGATGAGGGAGGTAAATCGGTTGATCAAACTCTCTACCGTTCTATGATTGGTAGCTTGTTGTACCTTACCGCATCTAGGCCTGATATCATGTTTAGTGTGTGCATGTGTGCCCGCTTTCAAGCGTGCCCTAAAGAACCTCACTTAACTGCCGTAAAAAGAATCCTAAGATATCTTAAGCTCACCCCAAGCATTGGTCTTTGGTATCACAAAGGAGCTAGATTCCAACTAGTTGGCTATTCCGATTCGGACTATGCCGGTTGCAAAATTGATAGAAAAAGCACATCCGGAGGGTGCCATTTGCTTGGAAGATCTTTAGTATCTTGGTCATCTAAAAAGCAAAATAGCGTGGCTTTGTCCACCGCTGAGGCGGAATACATTGCCGCGGGGGCTTGTTGTGCACAAATCTTATATATGAAACAAACCCTCCTAGACTATGGAATTGTTCTTGAAAAGGTGCCACTTTTATGTGATAATGAAAGTGCCGTTAAAATTGCTAACAATCCGGTACAACACTCTCGCACCAAGCACATTGATATCCGCCATCACTTTCTAAGAGATCACGTTGCTAAAAATGACATATCACTAGAAGGTGTAAGAAGTGAAAATCAATTAGCGGATATCTTCACTAAACCTTTGGATGAGGCAACCTTTTGTAGGTTAAGAAGTGAACTCAATGTGCTTGATTCTAGCAACTTTAAAAAATGAGCGTGTGTTGTCCCTTACATTGCATTGTATAATATGCCATGTTTATTTTATCGCAATGCTTTTAGGGCTTGGCTAACACGGTTACGATAACCCTTCTTTGGAGGAGTGAAGAAGCCTAACCGTGGATCAAACTTGACAAGCATTCTAGCTTTACCTTCTTGTATTGCATTGCATATGCATGGTTGTTGTTCTTGTCGTTTCTTTTCGGTTTCGCTTTGAGCAACCTCTGTGTTCGTCCATGGATAGAGAGAGCATTTTGACACTCCTAAAGGTTCAAAAACTCTATTGCATGGCCATACGTTGCTCCTTGGGTGTTTATTGCCTATTTTATTAAAAATAATACTAGCCTAAGGCAATCTATTTTAAAAATTTTGAAGGTTTGAGTGAGGTCTCTCATATCGAGTTCCAATTGGTGTTTATTTGTGTCTTTTTGAATTGTAACCTGATTGGGAGAAGTCGCGTCGCAGTTCGGAACGAAGAAGGGCGAAGAACAGTGACCGGATGCTGGACCGGACGCTGCACCGGACGCAGTGATGCTTCACCACCGCGTCCGGTCCCGGCGTCCACCAGCGCGTCCGGTCATCCAGAAGACCAACTCCAGATCTAGTGACCGGACGCTGCACCGGACGCGCCGCTGCTGACCACCGCGTCCGGTCCCGGTCATCACCACCGCGTCCGGTCATTCGCGATGAATTCCCGAGCTTCCCTCGACCGGACTCTGACCGCGTCCGGTCAGTCCTCACCGGACGCGTCCGGTCACTCCAGGAGCTTACTGGAGTGTGACCGGACGCTGCACCACCGCGTCCGGTCATAACGACCACCGCGTCCGGTCATCATGCGTCGAGCGGATCTAAACCCTTCATATACCGGTTTGTCCTCGGCCGTGTTTTTCATCCGCCCGAGTTTTTTCCGCCGCCGCCTGCCCTAACTCGCAGATTCGCCAGAGACGCCGCGTCCTTGCCGTCTTCCTCGCCTCCGGCAAGCCCAGCCACGACCCAGCCGCATCTCCTCGCCCGCGCTAGCCTCGCTCGCGCGCTCGCTGCCGCCCTGCCCGCAGCCGCGTCTCTGCCCGCAACCACGCCCACGCCAGTCGCGCAGTCGCGCCACAGCCGCCCGCTCGCACCGCCGCCGCCGGTGAGCCGCGACCTTGCCGCCGGTGAGCCGCGCTCCCTTTGCCAGCTTCACCTCTGGCAGTGGACTGCCTCACGCTCGCCTCCGATCGTTCTTCGTCGAGTTGCCCTAACCATAACCCTAGGGTTCGCGTAACGTCGTTCGATCGTTCGTCGTCGAGGTTTTGTCGCGCGTCGTCTTCTTCGCAAGAGCTCGTCCGGCGATTTCGGGGAATCTCGCGATCTAGGTCATCTCATCTTGTCACCGTCGTCTCGTCGATCCGAGCGAGTCTGTCCGTGTGTCAGGGTGAGATCAGTTTGCTAAATCCGAGGCCAAGCCTGCGGATACGGATTGAGGCCAAGCCTCTCGAGTGACAGTTCACCATCTTTCAGAGGTTTTTGGTCAGTTTGTCAGCATGGTGCGTTGCGAGAATGCCGGTGGTGCTCCTAGTGATGGGGACGACAGTCCTCCTCGTCGGTCTGAGATTGCACGTGGGAAGCGTATCAAGATCATGGCAAGAAAGAAGAAGAAGACACTTACAGAGGCAGAGATTGCTCAGGCCGTGGTAGATGCAGCAGAGCAGGCAGAGAGAGGTGGCAGGAGCAGTGGCATACGCATAGGCGAGCGTCGCTTTCATCTAGAAGGTCGACAGCTCGGCACAGAGGCCACTGAGGGTACTGAGGATACTGGAGCTTCAAAGGGTATGTCAGTTGATCCACCTCCAGAGGCCACAGAGGCTCCAGAGGCCACAGAGGCTCCAGAGGCTACAGAGGACACAGAGGAGCAGCCAGCTCAGTCTCCACCACATTGCCGCTCCACACGCGCACGTACTCAGGTGACTCCTAGGCCAGAGGGCCAGCGTCGTGGAGCACGTCCTCCTCCCAGAGCTAGAGGTTCACCCCCGGTCGAGCACTTTGACTTGAGGGGTGCTACAGCACGTCAGGTGCAGGGGTTGAGGTTCGTGGAGGTCAGTCGGTGGTTTCCACCTGTGAGGGATCACAGAACTTCAGAAGACTTCTATACCCCACTTCAGGAGGATTTCTATAGGGCTCTAGTTGACAGCGGTATTGCTTTCCGACCACAGAGGGTCTGTCGACTTGAGTCACTAGTTGAGGTTGTGGGAGAACAGCTACGTCCGCACCTATCCTTTCTGCCAGGCTTGTCAGATCTTCTTGGACGGACAGGTGCATACTGCGGCACATGGGTCAGAGAGTTTTATGCTTCACTATGGATTGATCCTGCCCATGATTTCATTCACTTTGCATTCCGAGGCCGCGATCACCGTCTATACAGCACCAGAGTGCGGGAGATTCTCAGACTCCCAGCTTCCGACACGAAGATACATCAGCTGTGTTTTGGTTAGACTCCTCCACCGAGACGCCCTCACGGCGGGGCAGTGCCACCTACAGACTTGATTCGACCCTGCTTCCGTGAGCCTTTTGGCGAAGGGTCTCGTCGCACGCTTGCCAGTTTGACACCACTTGCTAGAGTTCTGGATGCTATAGTCAGACGCACTCTACTTCCCAGACTTGGCTACAGAGAGGGACTGACTTGGATGCAGCTATGGGTTGTTCACCACCTCCTCTCACAGACACAGTTTGACATTTGGGATCTCATACTTAGTGAGATGGAGGACACCATAGCTGAGGGCTTCAAGGGTAATCGTCAGCTGCCCTATGCACACTGGATCTGCTTCATCATTAGATCATCCATTCAGCTACCAGCAGAGATCCGAGCTGAGATATCAGATACTACTACTGCTGTCCCTGAGTATGATATCCATCAGCTTTGGGCTTCAGTCACTAGAGATCAGGCCCCAGTGCCAGGACAGCGTGTGCGACCTGAGGTTCCTGAGACAGCGGCTGAGCAGGACGCCACAGTTGATGAGCTTGCAGAGGCAGAGCTTGCCGATCTTGACGCTCAGCCTGCTGATCTTTCTGAGGATGTGACATCTGACAGCACTGATGAGGACTACCAGCCCATCCCCAGGTACCGGTCTCCTCGGTCTCACGACCACGAGGCCGGTGGCTCTGGTTCAGCCTCCCGCACAGACCCAGCCATGGTGGCGATACTTGAGAGGTTGACCCAGGCACAGGAGCAGCAGCAACAGCAGATACAGCGATAGGCTCAGGACACAGCTGCAGCACTTGCACAGATTCAGGCTCGTCAGGACGAGTTTCAGCATCAGCAGCTTGAGATCCAGAGGCAGCAGGTTGAAATGCAGCGATAGCAGTACGAGATTCAGCGACAGAGTGCAGCTAGTCAGCAGCAGTACTTGGATCTCCTGCGCCACCTAGTCACTGTTGGCGTTCCTCCGCCTGCTTCTGTCCTGACTTCTGCTTTACAATCCAGTGATCCATCGAGTCAGGGAAAGCCGGGTTTCCAGTTCACATATCCACAGCAGCAGGTTCCTCAGTCATTCCAGTCCCCGAGCTTCACGCCTATTCACATGGGGTTTACACCTTCAGACCAGCCTCGCCCTCACCTCCTGACAGGCACACCTTTTGGTGATTACAGTGCTACCTACAGCGAGTTGACTGGTCAGCCGACGCCCTCGCACACTACCTTTGCTACTTCTTCAGGGTTGTCAGCTTCAGAGGCAGCTATTCCTCCAGTGACAGGGACCGGTACTATAGAGACTCTTCCTTCGTCAGTTGCCTCGACAGATCCTCCTGCTATTGGCTTGCTACAGGCTCAGGTCACTCAGACGGATCCTCTTATTGCTACTACGTCAGTACCTGTTCCTGCTGCTCAGACCCAGACCGCTTCACAGCCACGTGTTTCTTCAGAGGGTCAGCCAGATAGCTCAGATTCCGAGGGAGATTCTCTACACTTCATGATTACTCCGCGCACCTCGGCACCCGACACGACTCCGTCTGTCCCCCCGTCAGATCCTTAAATTAGTTTTTTGGTGCTTGATGCCAAAGGGAGAGAGAGAGTAGTTTCAGGGGGAGTTTTGAGAGAGGGTTTTCGCTTTTTCTTGTGTGCTACCTTCATGCATCATGTTTACTTTTCAGTCATTGCATTCGTGTGACATGTCGTCGTGTGATAAACCTTGAGTCTTAATGTTTTATCCAGTCGCAGTGTTAACACTTGTCACCGTTTTTTATTATAGCTCTAAGGTTGTGCTTCCGTGCCTGACTCCGATTTCTTATGAGCTATATCTGTATGTGTACTAATGTTCTTTGTCTTTTCTTATGAGTACACTCTTTTGGCTTGGGGCACATAAGCAATTCCTAACCCCTTGTGCTTATTGCTTTTTGCTTATGTGAACCATGCATGCTCGAAAACCTCAACTCAAATCTTTTATATCTTAGTGTTGTCATCAATCACCAAAAAGGGGGAGATTGAAAGCATCTAGGCCCCGAGGTTTGGTTTCGGCAATTGATGACAACGCTTTATTACCATGACTAACGTGTGTTTTGCAGAAACTTTGGTAAGTTAGGTCATGGAGGTTTTAACTACTTTGGGCACCATGGTATTCATGCCCCTTGATGGAAATCGTTTCGGTTTTCAAAAGAGTGACGTCAAGATTAAGGACGGTTAGTTCCGGATGTCGAGGTGTTGAGAGACATTTGGAATAGTCGTTAGGATCTTCGTTTTTCTCTTTTGGCCATACTATAAAGGGGGGCATGAGCGGGTAGCTTGACCTAGGCGAGTCCTATGTTTAGGTGTGGTGCACACTTGTTAAACTTGGCGCTAGGCAGCTCTAGAATAGCTCAAAGTTCAGTTGGAAGCAACTTGGTTCAAGTTGTGACGCGTTTCGGAGAGTTTCGGGTCGTTTTCCCATGACCGGACGCGGTCCTCGGCATGACCGGACGCGTCCGGTCAGTACAGTTCCACAGCTAGGGTTTCAGCTCTGACGACCGGACGCGGTCCTCGCGAGGACCGGACGCGGTGGTCAGAAGTCGACACGTGTCACTTGAGGGAAACACCCGATCGGACGTGACCTGGGTGTGATCGGCGCGTCCGGTCTCAATCCAGTAAGGTCCAGAGACGACCGGACGCGTCCGGTCATCACCGATCGGACGCGGTCGCGCGTCCGGTGCGAGTACAGTATGCTCCCTGCACGATCGGACGCGTCCGGTCGCCCCTGACCGGTGCGTCCGGTCACTCAGTTATTTTTCGGATTTCGACCGTTACGAGCGACCGGCGCGTCCGGTCAGTTCAACCGGCGCGTCCGGTCAGCTCGTGTTTTGCTGAGTCAGCGGGTAACGGTTCGTTTTGTCTGTGGGGTGTATAAATACATCCCCACCACCTCTTTTAGAGGTCTCTTGCTCATTTGATCAGCTGATAAACACCTTTGGAGTGCAAGGGAGTGCAAGAGCACTAGTGAGGTTAGAGATTTGAGAATCAAAGCTTGAGAGTTCCTCACTAGCGATTAGAGAGTAGCAAGTGTGCATCCACCTTCTCATTTGGGCTCGTAGTGGTCAAGTGAGAGTTCTAGCTTGTTACTCTTGGTGATCGCCATCACCTAGACGGCTTGGTGGTGATTGGGAGTTCGGTGATCATCCGGCGGAGCTTGTGGATGACCCAACTCATCTTGTGAGCGGTTTTGGGTGATTCACCGCGACGGAGTGTCGAAGAATCAACCCGTAGAGAGCACTTGATCCTTGCGCGGATCAAGGGGAGCTACACCCTTGCGCGGGTGCTCCAACGAGGACTAGTGGGGAGTGGCGACTCTCCGATACCTCGGAAAAACATCGCCGTGTTCCTTGCCCCTTTACATTCAAGCATTTACATTCTCGTATTTACTTTCATTGCTTGTTTTACATTCCTAGACTTGCCATGCTAGACTAGGATTGGAAACTAGGGTGCAAAACTTTGTATCGGTAGACTCTCTAGGAACACAAGTAGACACTAGGGGTGAATTCCGGCTTGTAGGATTTAATTCTTGCATTTAATTTTTAGAAAAGCCCAATTCACCCCCCCCTCTTGGGCATCTTGATCCTTTCAGGTGGGATGAACCGGAGCCCTTGGATCAAACCGACTTGAATCAACACTGAAGATGCAAACCCTAAGGGGGTAGAGAACCGACCTGTGAAGGAGGCTGATAGGTGGGACCCCCTAGGGTCAGCCGACCTAGGGTAGGGTTGGTCGACCTAGGTCTATGCTAGGTAGGCCCCCTTCGGTGGGTTGCCTTCTTGTGTCTTCTAGATCCTTCTCAACTTGGTTCCACGGTGGAATATGCTTTTTACCCTAACATCCTTGATATCTTGCCTCCTTTTCCTAATAAACCCCTGCATAAACATAGATTCACCAAAACCTATGGAATTCTGTCAATTTAAACCCTAATTCTATGTTAGAGGTTGATATATGTCCTTTTTCATGTTTGATTGACGGTTTATAATAGTAGTTAGTGACCGTCAACAGTGATCTATCTACCTTGGTGGTGGTATGTTTCCTTGGCACAATTTCAATTGTTCCAAATTTATCATGCCTTGACCAAGATATAGGATGAACTCCTCTTGACTCTTAAACTAATTCAAGTGCATTTCACAAGTAATTCAAGTACTTGATACACATATTAAGGGGAGCCCGTTCTATGTCTTGTGTCTTTGAGACTAACATTTTCTTCAAGTGAATTTGTGTAGTCTCTTGGTGAGAATGAGTTTCTCATGGGTATGCTACACTGACTCAATCCAAATTGGTAAAGTTATCTCTCATATTCATTTAGATTGCATTTTTATCTCTTAAGTAACTACTCTCCATAATATAGCTTAAATTCCCTTGATTGGACTTAATTGACCAAAAGTGCATATGTTCTTGCCTTCCACATATATATGTATGCACTGCCGAAAAGGGGGAATTTAGTCTGTTATGAGGTCTTACAATTAGTGATCTACATACCTTCCACACTGAAAGTGGTCACCAGCTGTGAGACTATAGCTTGTGCAATTTAATGCTATCTCGTCTTTATGAGCATTCCCTAGGTGACATTATGAGATACAAGAATCCATTCCAATTGTCATCAACTTGTGAAGACTCTTTCAATTGGTGTCAAAATTGTGAAGATCATATTTTAATTGGTATTGATGGATAATCTCTCAATTTGGTATATCCAAAAATATGTCTTCAATTGGTATCTCAAAATAGCAACAAGAGCTAGCGATGGACTTTTAATTGAAATCAAGCACAAGTTTATGATATCTCCTATGATCAAGAGATATGGGCACAAATGAAGTCTTTTTACATTGTGCCAAGCCCATCAAAGCACTAAATTCAAAATTTCATGATAACGGTGGAAATTATGAGGCTTAGAATAAAAGGTAAATCGCTCCATGAACTCTTGTACTACCTCTGTGCATCTAGGCCCTTACATGCTAGTGTGTGCAAGTGTATACAATATTTTGAGTCACACCATGAGTCTATTCTTGTGGTGACGATTAGAGAATTCTTGAGATATTTGGTTGATATCTCTTGTGGTGATGGCATGAGTTAGTCTCATGTTAAAAGCGTCATCGAAGTGAGGTATGAGCTAAATATGCTAACTTCTCAAGAATCTTGACTTAAAGTGTTGCATACAGTCGGTACCAACAGTACGGGGGTACCCACATCCATCGCTAATAAAAAACTAAAACGACTGAAACCGCAATAAAAGGCAGCCCGCCTCGACCGCGTATCCAGTCCGCCCCATATGAGGCCCGCTCGACGGGGCGCCTCGACCGCGCCCCATCCCGTACAGTAAGGTACCTCGACGGTGCTCCGACCCGCGCGAGGCTCGTCCACCCACTGGGAAAAACTCCGACTCGCATAAGCCCGGATCGAGCGCCTCGGCTCCTTCTCTTTACCTATCCCAGGACAAAAGCCATAGCATTTAATGCAGTTACCTACTACCACCTACCGGCATAGCTGTGACCAGGATCGACGTGGGAACAATGCCCGTGTCAGATCTCACTGTTTTACCGCCTATCCCGTGATGGGAGGTGAAAACCGTCACTGTACCCACCTTACCGCGCACTGTTTACCATCGATCACCCTCGAGGGAGGATAAGACAAGGCCCGTTCTCCACAATCTCGGGGATTCGGCCTTATCCATCTGGTCTCGACCCGGCCTCGATCCAACCTCGACGCTCGGCACAGTTCAACGGCAAGGGAAGGACGGTGTGACACGGCGCTCCGGGTCATTTTGTCGTCTCGTCTCCCACAACGCCATGGTGTCCAGGGATGGCCGGCCATTCCCAGAGCACGTCGCTACGGTCAGCTCAACAGGAATCAACAAAACATCACCTCAAGGCTCCCCGTCGTCTTGGCCTTCTCTCGCCCTATAAAAGGGTAGGCCAGGGTTATACAACGGGGACGGACAACGAAGAAATACAAGAGACAACAGGCAAGACGCAAGATAGAGATCGATATCTCAAGCAATCACCCTTGTCCTCTTTTTCCTCTCTTTGAGACTTGGGCTCGACGCCCTCTCTCGCATGCTTGTAACCCCTACACGAGCACTTCGGTGCAAGGAAATACAAACTTCTCCCCCCCCCCCCCCGCTGGACGTAGGGCCTTCTTTTGCCCGAACCAGGATAAACCCCCGTGTGTTCTCCTTGCATCACCATCCAGGAAAGAGACACGCAGCATTTACTCGTTGGTTTAGGACCCCCTCGGGTCCGAACATCGACAGTTGGCACGCCAGGTAGGGGATCGCTGCGTGCCAACATCGCTTTCTTGCCTTTTTTCCTAGATGGCTGACCCCGAACGCCCTATTCCGTTGGCCACGGTGATCTAGTTCGGAAGTTTGGAGTTCATGTCGCTTGGCTATGGCTATGATAGGGTCCTACTTCCACCCAGGCACCCAACCGACGAGGACTATGAGCTCTCCCAGCCCGGGGGAGCAATCCGCCGGTACCGTCGCTCTAGGCGGGCGCGGGCCGCCCAACGACGACGAGCCCGGTACAACCACCGTCTTCACCTCGCGGAGGGTGATGGGATCCCCCGGTCCGGCACCCCCCAGCCTGGCGCCGGCCTAGATCTCCTTGTGGAAGGTTTGGGTAGGTCGAGCTTGACTGAGGGTAACATGCCAACGGAGAATCCCGCCGCTCCCCTGTTCGGTGAGACACCACTGTCCGGAGCATCCATTCCGGCCCGGGCAGCAACATCTCCATCACCATTCCCGGGTATACGTATCTTCCGTGAGCACTCGCATGAGTGCTTATGAGGAACTCCCCGGGCACCATCTACGCTCCACTCTGGACCTCGTTGCATCCACACCGTCTTCCGATTATCGGGACTCTACGGAGACACCGGAAACAGAGCCCCATGTGACTGCTTCTCAACATCGCAACCCCAGTGATGATTTGCGACGGCCACACATTCCCCCGTCATACTACTACTTTGGTGCTCCTGACTCCGACTCGGCTGACGACACCTACGATCCGACCCGCGAATGCTTCAACATCGATGTTGAAAGCACTTCGGAATCAGAGGACGAAGAGCCAGTCAAAGGAAGGCACACGCCACCTCATGTCGAGCTTCCTGCTGAGCAAGATGACCCTCAGTTCCTTGCGGATCAAGGAACGTAGCTCGAGCAGATTCATGAGTTGTAGGACAGGCTTGACGAGGAATGGGAAAACCTGGATCTACTCCAACAAACCCTCGAGCGTGAGCGTGCGGAACACGCACTTGGTGGGAGAGCTCGTGAGAGAGCTCGCGACGTCAACCGTCACATCAACGAGGACCGGGTGGTTGACCCCCCGGTTTTCGCTCGAGCCAGCCAGAACGTCGTCGCCGCCGCCATGCTCCTCCACAACATGCCCGAGCCGTCAAACCCCGACGCCCGTTGGGCTCGAGATGAAATCCGAGAACTCCTCGAGACCGCCGCCATGCAGCAGGCCGAGAGCTCTGCCTCGACGTGACGCGAGGCAGCCTCGGAGCGGATCATCGAGCCCTCCCGACAGGAGAGAGAAGCCTCAGTTCACCCCGAGCCTGCCCGGCGAAACCGGGTAGCTCCGGCCCCTGAGCCCACCACCAACGACCACGAGCCTCGAGACACCCGTGGCAACATCGTCGAGCGCCGCACGCGCAAGCACGGTGATGGCGTGCCTCGAGGCTACCACGTCCACAGGGGCGGATGCTACGATAGTTCGGAAGATCGTAGCCCTTCACCCGAGCCCCCGGGTCCTCGGGTCTTCAGTAAGGCTATCCGTGAGACGGTGCTCCCGGCTCGGTTTTGCCCCCCCCCCCCCACGACTCTCACCAAGTATAGCGGCGAAACCAAACCCGAACTTTGGCTCGCCGATTTCCGCTTGGCGTGTCAGCTGGGTGGGGCCACCGACGACCAAGTCATCATTCGACAACTCCCCCTGTTCCTCTCCGACACCGCCCGAGCCTGGCTCGAGGATCTCCCACCTCGACAGATCCACGACTGGGATGATCTCGTAAGGGTGTTTGAGGGAAATTTCAAGGGGACCTACATGCGCCTCAACAACTCGTGGGACCTCCGGAGCTGCAAGCAGAAACCAGGTGAATCCCTCCAGGATTACATCCGGCGCTTCTCCCGGCAGCGTACCGAGCTCCCCAACGTCACCGACTCCGACGTAATTATGGCCTTCCTCTCCGGCACCACCTGTAAGGAGTTGGTCCGAGAATTGGGCCGTAACACTCCACTCACTGCCAACGGGTTGATGGACACACCAACTTCGCCGCCGGCGAGGAGGGCGGTTGGTGCAATCTTTGGTGGTGACCCGAAAAGGGGGAAGCAGAAGGTCGATGATCCCGCGAGCTCCACCCGGGGCTCCAAGAGAAACAACCGCAAGAAGAAGAAAGGCCAGCAGGGCAAGCTCAAGGCCCTGGCCGACGAGCTCGTTGCTGCTACCGAGCACAAGAAGCCTCGAGGCCCCCTCGGCGGGGGCATCTTTGACAAAATGCTCAAAGAGCAGTGTCCCTACCACAAGGGACCCACTAACCATAACCTCGAAGACTGTCATATGCTTCGTAGGTGCTTTGGGGGTGCCGGCGTCAAGAAGGACGACAAGAAGGAGGACCCTAAGAGTGACGACAAGGACGGGGGATTCCCCGAGATCCACGACTGCTTCATGATCTACGGAGGGCCCTCGACCCGCCTCTCGGCGCGCCAGCGCAAGCGAGAACGGCGTGAGGTTTTCTCCGTACAAACGGTAGTCCCCCGCTTCCTTGATTGGTCTGCGGTGGCCATCACTTTTGACCGTGACGACCACCTAGACTACGTCCTCAACCCAGGAGTCTATCCGCTCGTTGTTGACCCCGTCATCGCCAACACACGCCTCACCAAGGTGCTCATGGACGGTGGAAGCAGCCTCAACATCATCTACTCCCAGACCCTCGACCTTCTGGGGGTCGAGAGAGCGCGCCTCCAACCTAGCGTCGGGGGCTTCCACGGAGTCGTACCAGGGAAACGGACGGAACCCCTCAGACGGGTCGATCTGCCTGTTTGTTTTGGCACACCGGCCAACTTCTGAAAGGAGACTCTCACTTTCGAAGTGGTCGGATTCCGTGGAACGTACCACGCTATCCTAGGGCGCCCATGCTACGCCAGGTTCATGGCAATCCCAAACTACACCTACCTCAAGCTCAAGATGTCAGGCCCAAATGGTGTCATCACTATAGGGCCCTCATATGAACATGCCTACGAGTGCGATGTCGAGTGCGTCGAGCACGGCGAGGCTGTTTTGGAGTCAGCGATCTTGGCTGCAGACCTCGACGGCCTCGCCAATGCGATTCCCGACCCAAAACGCCATGCCGGCAGCTTCGAGCCCGCGGAAGATGTCAAACTCGTACCCCTCGACCCCGCTGATCCCAAGGGAAAGGCGCTGAACGTCAGCGCCACCCTCGATCCTAAATAGGAAGCAGTGCTCGTCGACTTTCTCCGCGCAAACATCGACATCTTTGCGTGGAGTCCCTCGGATATGCCGGGCATACCCAGGGAAGTCGCCGAGCACGCCTTGGAGATCTAGGCCAGATCCAAACCGGTGAAGCAACGCCTGCGTCGCTTCGATGAGGAGAAGCGCAGGGTCGTCGGCGAGGAGATACACAAGCTGTTGGAGGCCGGATTCATTAAGGAGGTTCATCATCCCAAGTGGCTAGCTAATCCTGTATTAGTTAGGAAAAAGAGTGGGAAATGGAGGATGTGTGTAGACTATACCAGTTTAAATAAAGCATGTCCAAAAGTTCCCCTATCTTTGCCATGCATTGACCAAATCGTTGATTCCACTGCGAGATGTGAAACTCTCATTCTTAGATGCATACTCCGGCTACCACCAAATCAAAATAAAGGAGTCCGACCAGCTTGCAAATTCATTCATCACCCCATTCGGCATGTATTGCTACGTTACGATGCCCTTCGGTCTCCGGAACACGGGGGCTATGTACCAGCGATGCATGCAACACGTTTTCGGAAAGCACATCGGGTCGATCGTCGAGGCTTATGTCGACGACATCGTTGTCAAAACCAAACAAGCCGACGATCTGGTCAACGACCTCGATGTTGCGTTCAAATGCCTCCAAGCAAAAAACATCAGACTCAATCTAGAGAAATGCGTCTTTGGCATCCCACGAGGTATGCTTTTAGGGTTCATCGTGTCTAAACGCGGCATTGAGGCCAACCCTAAAAAAATCTCTGCAATAATCAAGATGGGCCCCATCCGAGATCTGAAGGGCGTACAGAGGGTCATAGGTTGCTTGGCGGCACTCAGCCGTTTCATTTCGCGCCTCGGCGAAAAAGCACTCCCTCTGTACCGTCTCTTCAAGAAATCGGAGCATTTTTCCTAGACCCTTGAGGCTGAGGAGGCTCTCACAAAACTCAAGGCCACACTCTCTAACTCACCAATCCTCATCCCTCCAACCCCGGGGGGACCACTCCTACTCTATGTCGCCACGACATCACAAGTAGTCAGTGCTGCCCTGGTTGTCGAACGGGCCGAGGAGGCACATACCTTGCTCGTCTAGAGGCCGATCTATTTCATTAGCGAGGTGCTCTCAGAAACCAAGATTCGATACCCACAGATCCAGAAACTGCTATATGCCGTCATCCTGACACGGCGCAAGCTCCGACACTACTTCGAGGGTCACCCGATTACTGTGGTTTCTTCTTTCCCCCTGGGAGAGATAGCCTAGAACTGGGAAGCCTTGGGTAGGGTTGCCAAATGGGCAGTCGAACTCATGGGCGAGACCTTGTCCTATGCGCCGCGAAAAGCTATCAAGTCACAGGTGTTAGCAGATTTCCTGGCTGAGTGGACCGACACCCAACTCCCCCCTGCACAGCTTCAGACGGAGCTGTGGACCATGTACTTCGATGGGTCATTGATGAAAACAGGAGCAGGCGCAGGCTTGCTCTTCGTCTCACCCCTCGGGGTTCACATGCGCTACGTCATCCGGCTTCATTTTCCTATGTCTAACAATGTCGCCGAATACGAGGCGCTCGTCACGGGATTAAGAATCGCCGTCGAGCTCGGGGTCCGACACCTTGACGTTCGAGGCGACTCCCAACTCGTGATCGATCAGGTCATGAAGAGCTCGAGCTGCCGTGACCCCAAGATGGAAGCCTACTGCTAAGAAGTACGGCACCTCGAGGACAAGTTTCACGGCCTCGAGCTCAACCACATCGCACGCAGGTATAATGAGGCCGCCGATGAACTGGCAAAAATCGCGTCTAGTCGAGCTACGGTTCCACTAGACGTTTTCGCAAAAGACCTTCAGCAGCCACCCGTCGACCTTGGGCCAGACGGAGGGGTTGACGGGACGTCACTCGACCCTCCACCTGAGGCAGAAGCCCCCTCGACCGGGGCTGAAGCCATGTAGGTGGAAGACTTGACCCCACCGTCTGACCTCGAGCCTGACCGGCGCGTCCCGTACCTCGACTACCTCAGCCGAGGGGACCTCCCCTCGGATAAGACTGAGGCTCGACGGATTGCACGCCGGGCCAAAACCTTTGTAATCATGGGCGACAGCAAAGAGCTCTACCGCCGTAGCCCTACTGGTATCCTCCAACGATGCATCACAAATGAGCAAGGCAGGAACCTGCTCAGCGATCTCCACTTGGGGGCTTGCGGTCACCACGCAGCACCTCGAACCCTCGTCGGAAACGCCTTTCGACAAGGATTCTATTGGCCGACCGCGGTCTCCGATGCTGTCAAGCTAGTACGCTCCTGCAAGGGTTGTCAGTACTATGCGAGACGAACCCATCTTCTGGCACATGCCCTGCAAACTATCCCCATCACATGGCCGTTTGCCGTTTGGGAGCTCGACCTTGTCGGACCATTGAAAAGGACAACTGGCGGCTTCACCCACTTGCTCGTCGCAATCAACAAATTCTCCAAGTGGATCGAGGCCCACCCTATCACCAGCATCAGGTCCGAGCAAGTTGTGCTCTTCTTCACCGACATTATTCATCGCTTTGGGGTCCCCAACTGTATCATCACAGACAATGGCACCCAGTTCACTGGTAAAAAGTTTTTGGATTTCTGCGACAGCCACCACATCCGAGTGCTCTGGTCAGCCGTGGCCCATCCAAAAACAAACGGTAAGGTGGAACGTGCCAATGGCATGGTCCTACAAGGCTTGAAATCCAGAATCTTTGACAAACTAAATAAACATGGCAAAAGATGGGCTGCCGAGCTACCCTCGGTCCTGTGGAGCCTAAGAACAACGCCGAGTCGAGCCATGGGGTTCACTCCGTTCTTCTTAGTCTACGGGTCTGAGGCTATGCTCCCAACTGATATAGAATACGGATCCCCAAGGTTGAAGGCCTACAATGAAAGAAATAACGACGCCACAAGACAGGACGCCCTCGACCAGCTCGAGAAAGCCCAAGATGTGGCTCTGTTGCATTCTGCTAGGTACCAGCAGGGTCTCCGACGCTACCACGACAGACACGTCCACAAGCGTGACCTCAACGTCGATGACTTGGTGCTACGGCAGAACCAGAACACCAAGGGACGGCACAAGCTCACACCACCATGGGAAGGGTCGTACATCATCGCAGAAGTACTAAAGCCGGGCACCTACAAGCTATCCAACGAGAAGGACGAAATCCTCACCAACGCTTGGAACATTGAACAGCTACGTCGCTTCTTTCCTTAAAAAGCCTTGAGGCTCTATATTTTCTTTTTTGTCAATAAAGAATACAGCGATGTTCAAACTTTCGTTTCACAATGAGGAAGGATCGACTCTACACTCCCAGAATCGACCCTCCCTCGGGGGCTACAAGGGGGGAACCCCCCAGTCCCCGAAAAAACTTATGCTCTTTTTTAAATTTAAGAACCGCTTCTTAGATCGACTTCGCTGCAAGAGCACCCTAAGGTTCGAAAGGGCTCTCGAGTCAGGAGTATCACCTACGCCTCTGAGGCTACGGTACCTCCACTCACCCCTCACACCTTTTAGAGGTGCGACTTCACGCTAGGGAGATCTAAATAACGGTTCCTAACTTTGAAAAAGAACATACGCCCTGTCGCTTAGATCAGGCTCTCACACGATTTACAAGGCCGCAACATCACCCTGAAGCTCGAGTGCAGTTGAGCCGTGAGATCACTTACGCCCCCGAGGCTACGGTACCTCCACTCGCTCCCTTACGCCAAAGGATGCAACTACGTGCTAAGTAAATCACGCGAGAACACGATCCAAGTGATAAAGGGAAGAAAAGCTCGAATAAAACTAAATTAACCATGAACTAGTTTATGTTTTGAGTTCTTAGGGCCTTCAAGGCCACAAGACCAAAATTCAAAATACTAACTTATTACATGGGCCTTCATGCCTAGATTTGGCTCACAGGCCCTCATCGTCAGCAGGCGGAACCACCTCGGCTTCAAAAAGCGAGGCCAGACGGCTTCTAGGCTCTTCCGCGGCTTCAATCAGCTCCAGGCAAGCATCCTCGTTCTCCTCGTCTGTCCGATCTGGGTCTGTGATGAAGCCCTCAGCGACGAGCTTCATGTCGAACACAAACCCTGAACGGACAACGGCCAGCGCCCTCTTTACGCCGTGATGGAGGCCGTCCCGTATCTTTTCCCGGGCAAGGAGGCCCAGCGCCACCATCCGACGGATGAAGGAGTTCCCCGGAACATCTTCCCCGGTGTCGGCATCGGGCTCGACCCCTAGGCCGTCACACACGGTGGTGATCGCGCCCTGGAGCAGCTGGGTCCTCCGGATCTCGGCTTCGAGGAGGCTCTGGAAGGAGTTGGCAGAAGATTGGGCCTCTCGACTCTCCCTCTCCAGCTCTGAAACACGATAAACAAATTAATACCCAACATGAGGCCCTCAACGTCGTGGCCATAACAATCACACTTACCCTCGATATGGGTCTGTAGGCCCACGACCTCGTTGCGAAGCCCCCCGCACGTCCGCTCGAGCCCTAGGAGGGCGCTGTCCTTGTCACTGATGGTCGCCTTTAGCGCCTCGATCTCTTGCCGAGCAGACTCAAGAGCTACGTCCTTCTCTTGGATGGCTCCCTTCAGCGTCGTGACCTTGTCCTTCAGAGCATCAGAACGAGCGGTGGCCTGCTCGACCTCGACGTTGAGGGCGTCGCGCTGACGGCTAACCCGGGAGACATCCTCCTCGAGCTCCTTCACCCATCCCGACAGGGGCTCGAGATCCCTGCGGGCCTAGGCAGCCTCCTCCCGAGCCTTGTCCATGTCAGTGTGCATCACGGCTTCGGCCGCCCAAGCCTGCATCGCCTCCTCCTTCACCACCGCATATGCAACACGCAGCTCAGCCATTTTGGCGTTCTGATCGGAAAGCCATTTCTGGGCCTCCTCGACCAGGACCCGTTGCTGAGACAGCGCGGCCCACACGCCACTCTCATCCCGGATGAAGAGTGACTTGCGGCGGGAGTACTCCTTCAGCTCCTGAACGCAATCCGAAAAAACCAAAAAGGTTAAAAAGCCGAGCGAAAAAGACACCAAGAAAACTACAGAGAAAGACGACGGGTCGATCATACCCCGGTGACATCCCGCATACTCCACGACACGGCCTCGGACGCCACTCGGAGCAACCGATCAAGGTGCCGGTGGACGCCCTCGAGGTACTCCCATCGGTGCACTTCATCTTTGTCGTTTAGGACGAAGATGGGCTCGGCGTCGGGGTTCGCGGCGTCCCTAAACTGGAGGGACGCCCCCCCCCACCTCAGTATCTCCGTCTCTACCCGCGCTATCGTCAGCGCGGCGATGTCGGGCCATGACAACAACGACCCGGTCGGGGCGTCTCCCGGTCCCGCGGAAGGACCGGCCTCGCCCGCAGTTCCCGCCTCTCCAACGGTCGTCGAGGCACCGGCCTGATCCGCGGCCTCGCCCCCCTCGACCCCCATCACTTGTTTCCCTTTGTCCAGGGGGTGTCGTCGAGGGTAAGGTCCACGGTCATGGGCGCCCGCCCTCCTAAGGGAACTGGCCCCTCAACCGCTGGCGCCTCCGGAGCCGGCGCCTCGACCGACGACGGCTCCAGTACCGGCGCCTCAACCGTTGGCGCCCCCGGAGCCAGCGCCTCTTCTTCTGGTGCTCCGGTCAGGGGCTCGACCGCCCCGCCCTCCACCGTACCCGCTGGCTTCGCCGACGGGTCTTGCTGCGGCCGCGACCCCCTCGCCAGGGCCGCCTCCTGCCCCGACACTGATGCGACCTCCACCATGGTCACGTCAGCACCCGCCCACTCCGCGCCGCGGACGGGTGCCTCGCCCATCACGACCTCGACGGTAGCCTCGACCGCACCGGGCGCCACCATTTCCACCGGTTCGGACCCCTCCACAGCAGGATCAGGGTCAGCAACCATCGTGGCATCCGCTGCCCTCTGCCATTATCGCAGGCGCCCCTTCGCGGCCTCGACCTACCAGACCTAGGCCACATCCTGCTCCGCCGTCCGGTTAAGGACGACGGCGCTGGCCCGCAGCGACTTCACGGGGGTAGGCCCCATCGGCTCTGCCTTCCGCATTAACCTGCAAAGTGAGAAGAAATGTCAGCCAACGGATCTAGAGAAGGGCAGAACAACCAAGCAGAAACGCTTACCCGAAAATCGGCACCAAGGGCCTCGACCCCGTGCGATCCGTGCCTCCCGGGGCGGTCGATTGTGGCCTCGCAGCGGCCCCACCAGCAGGTCGGGCACTCCTTGGGGCCCTAACCGACGCACCGCCCTGCGCCTTCTGTGCCTCCGAGGACAGCTGGCCTCGGGTTCTCACACCTGCCGACGCCGCCGCCGATGACGACGCCGGTACCGCCGTCCGAGCCCCTGCTTCCTATTTAGGATCTGGCAGGAGTCGCTGCGGGGAGGATCTGGCTCTTTCCTGCCATCGGTGCTGTCGGAAGGGGGGTGGACGGAGAGGATGCGGTGGCGGCAGCGACGCGGGCGGAGAGCGCAATAAGGCAAGGGTTGTCTGAGGCAGAAGATTGCAGGAGCGCAAGGGACCGGTGGGAAACGTAGACCCCTAGGCCTTGATTTTATATGCCTAGGCGGAAGCCCAATGGCCGCGCGAAAAGGTAGGAACAGTTTCCCGCATTAAATGCGCCCACCTAACCGTTTCCTTACATCTCGCAGGAGTTGGGCACGTGGTCGTCCCCCACGTCGTAACCATACGCCACGTCGCCCACTACCGCGCCGATCTCGCCTCCCCTACTAAAAAGACGCGCCCGGCTAACGGGTGGGGGAGGGATCCGCGGACGGATATTCCCGAATACCTGGGAAACGGGCCCCAAGCCCGGTATGAGCCTCGAGGGAGCGGAAGCTGGCCCTCGACCAGGGTTCGACAGCTGCCCTTGAGCAACAGAGTTAGGGACGACCAAGGGTGCGCCCGTACATGGCTAGGGCTCGAGCCATGCTCTCGAGCCACCCCAGGACGTATTCGAGGCCAAAGGAGGAGGTCGACGTAGGAATCCCCTCAGGGGAGGCACCGAGCCCTCGAATCCTGTCGCAGGGAATCGAGATCCACACGACCACTTCTTGGCATCTTTGAGAGCACCTCCGGGCCACTAGCCGACCCCTAATGACTGGGGCACGGGCTCTCACTCGAATTCCCCCGTTAGCAGCTCACCGGAGGCCGTCGAAACTCGCCCAAACGAGGGTAGTACGACGTTCTCCACCCCTCCTCCTTTTTTCGGAAAAGGAGCATGAGGGACGAACAGTAAAAGACAGTCCGGACTCTGATCGACCTCACGCGCGCGAGGCTCGGGGGCTCGACCGCAGAAACCTAAACCTTGAGGGATCGAAAGCTGGCCCTCGACCAGGGTTCGACAGCTGCCCTCGAGTAACAGAGTTAGGGACGACCAAGGGTGTGCCCGTACATGGCCAGGGCTCGAGCCACGCTCTCGAGGCACCCCAGGACGTATTCGAGGCCAAAGGAGGAGGTCGACGTAGGAATCCCCTCGGGGGAGGCACCGAGCCCTCGAATCCTGTCGCAGGGAATCGAGATCCACACGACCACTTCTTGGCATCTTTGAGAGTGCCTCCGGGCCACTAGCCGACCCCTAACGACTGGGGCACGGGCTCTCACTCGAATTCCCCCGCTAGCAGCTCACCGGAGATCGTCGGAACTCGCCCAAATAGGGGTAGTACGGCGTTCCCCACCCCTCCTCCTCCTTCCTGAAGGAGGAGCGTGAGGGTCACACAGCAAAAGACAGCCGAGACACTGATCGACCTCGTGCGCGCGAGGCTCGGGGGCTTGACCGCAACGAATCATTCCCCGATAAAACGAATACAAGACCTCGGAGGAGTCTCAACACTCCACCGAGGCCTCGGGGGCTACACCCGGCAGGTGCGCTCGCGCGCCCCCACCGGAAAAAATCACGACGCTACGACTCCAGTTCAAACAAACCTCTGGGAGAGTGATCACACACTCACCCAAAGGCTCGGGGGCTACTGTCAGTACCAACAGTACGAGGGTACCCACATCCATCGCTAATAAAAAACTAAAACGACTGAAACCGCAATAAAAGGCAGCCCGCCTCGACCGCGTATCTAGTCTGCCCCGTACGAGGCCCGCTCGACGGGGCGCCTTGACCGCGCTCCGGCTCCGACTCGTACGAGGCCCGCTCGACGGGGCGCCTCGACCGCGCCCCATCCCGTACAGCAAGGTACCTCGACAGCGCTCCGACCCGCGCGAGGCTCGTCCGCCCACTGGGAAAAACTCCGACTCGCGTAAGCCCGAGTCGAACGCCTCGGCTCCTTCTCTTTACCTACCCCAGGACAAAAGTCATAGCATTTAATGCAGTTACCTACTACCACCTACCGGCATGGCTGTGACCAGGATCGACATGGGAACAATGCCTGTGTCAGATCTCACTGTTTTACCGCCCATCCCATGATGGGAGGTGAAAACCGTCACTGTACCCACCTTACCGCGCACTGTTTACCATCGATCACCCTCGAGGGAGGATAAGACAAGGCCCGTTCTCCGCAATCTCGGGGATTCGGCCTTATCCATCTGGTCTTAACCCGGCCTCGACCCAACCTCGATGCTCGGCACAGTTCAACAGCAAGGGAAGGACGGTGTGGCACGGCGCTCCGGGTCATTTCACCGTCTCGTCTCCCACGACGCCATGGTGTCCAGGGATGGCCGGCCATTCCTAGAGCACGTCGCTACAGTCAGCTCAACAGGAATCAACAAAACATCACCTCAAGGCTCCCCGTCGTCTTGGCCTTCTCTCGCCCTATAAAAGGGCAAGCCAGGGTTCTACAACGGGGACGGACAATGAAGAAATACAAGAGACAACAGGCAAGATGCAAGATAGAGATCGATATCTCAAGCAATCACCCTTGTCCTCTTTTTTCTCTCTTTGAGACTTGGGCTCGACGCCCTCTCTCGCATGCTTGTAACCCCTACACGAGCACTTCAGTGCAAGGAAATACAAACTTCTCCCCCCCCCCGCTGGACGTAGGGCCTTCTTTTGCCCGAACCAGGATAAACCCCCATGTGTTCTCCTTGCATCACCATCCAGGAAAGAGACACGCAGCATTTACTCGTTGGTTTAGGACCCCCTCGGGTCCGAACACCGACACATACTTTGTTTGGTAGAAAACTCAGGAGAGAAATCGTATATGCTAAACTTTTACCTACCTCTTGCCCTCACTTGTCTACCATTATTTCTTCCTTTTGGTGGAGGGATCCTTTTTGGAGATTAATGCTAAAGGGGGAGAAATATTGGGAGAGAATGTAAGGGAGGAGATATTGATATGTGGATTTAAAGGGGTAAAAGGGAGTCATATAAGATTTTTTAATTTTTCTTGTGTGGTGTGTATGCAAGGATAGTTTAAATTGACGCTCTTGATAGGGACCATATATGCTAGTGTGTGATGTTCATGCCTTGAATGGTGTATTGTTTATTTTCTCTGACTACCACTGTGTGGCAGTGCCGCATTCACTCGTGGAAGTGCCACACATGATAGCTTCAGAAACTTCTTGAGTGCATGATCTGCCATGAGCAACACGTTTATCATGATGACACCTTGCACCCCATAGATGCTAAGATATAGGAGAGTTTCCACACTTCATCTTGAATATGTGCATTTGGCATTTGAGGCCAAAATTTGAAATTCCATTCTATGCACATGTTTAGAGGGAGCTCACTATATCATAGGATTCAAAATCTTATTATTTGTCAATCTCTTGTAAGCTTTAATTGTGTTGTCATCAATCATCAAAGAGGGGGAGATTATAAGTGCATCTAGCCCTTTATTAGGTTTTGGTGAATTGAATGACAACACTATTAAAGGTTTAACAAGTTTGCTAAGTGTTGAATAGGAATCTAAGTTTATTGCATACACTTGTGGGTTGTGGAATGAGAAGTGTATATAGGTTCAATAATAAGGCAAACTTGATAGTCCACATAATGTTCAAATCAAGGCCAAAATTGTGTATTGTTGTGTTGGAAGATCATGGAAATAATATAATTCAAGAGAAAAACAACAATGCAAATAGAGTTGATGAAATGGCTTCTATGTTGTGGGATATCATAGTATCATGAGGAAGCAAGCATATTTGGCAAATGGTAAATCAGACATGAGTTGATGGTTTTGGATTGGTCTCAATAATTGCTTGCTTTGCATGAACAAGAAGAGTTTGATAGCAAATTAGCTTTGATCAAGGATTGAAGAATGAGTCAAGAATGCATAAGTGAAGAATACCAAGAAAAGGTTAAATGACAAAGAACACAACTCATATTGGATATAAGTCGGTCTCTATGTTGGTTTGCTTGTATGGACAAAGATTTGGAAAATCACTTTGCATTGATTTGATCAAACTAGAAGTATGAAGATAGATATTGAAGTGAGTGTTAGAAGTGTCAAGCCAAAATGAAGAGGACATAAGAAATTGTGAATTGGCTTGACCATATTAATGTTGATTCATATATCTCAATCCATGTGAATCCAACTGAAGCTTGATTGATCTCAACATTCATATCTAGAAGATATTCAAGCAAGGGTCATAATATTGAAGAAATATTTTTTCAATGGATGCTTAATATGATGTGACTTGAGTATGGCTTGATAGGGTAAAGATATCAAGGAAAGGGTTTCGAGGGACTAAGCAAAGGTGAAGGGCAAGCAATGGCTTGAGGACCGAGGTACCATGGCTAAGGTGAAGAAGAGAGTACTTGCATTGAGTCAAGGAACTAAACGAGCTGTGTGGAGTCATATTGTGTTTAGGATCAAATTATTAGTAGAGGTGACTTGAAGCCATGAGAAGAACTCATATATGTGAAAATGATTCAAGTCACATGCTCAAGGTATGTTTGCTCAAAGAGAGAAGACAAAGTTGATCGCAACACCTTATGAAGTGATATTGAGAAGAAATGGCATGTGAAGACATTGAAGACTCAAGTGGTTGAAATAGTTACATTCTCTTGATATTGAGTACATGTATGTCATACTATCAAGGGGGATGTAATACAAATCATAGACAAGTCTCAAGTGCTCAAACTAACTGAACCCAAGTGCTAACATGAGAGAAACACATTAGCACAACACCTGCACTTGTTGATCTTGGGGCTTTTCTTAGCTAGGCTGGATAGCCCTCGAAACAAGCTTTCCGGAAAGTCCAAGATCACTGAAAATGGAGTTTGGAGTAAAAAGTTATGGCATTTTCTGTGAGGTGACCTATGCTATTTTTCAGAGCTGCGGCAGTGCTGCGTGTCGTAGCGGCAGTGCCACACCTATACAGGTTATAATGGCTAGTTTTTGAACTATAATGGCTAGTTTGTTTAGGATGGGTATAAATACCCATCCCACGCCTCCTAGTGAGGCTGCTGATGCTCCAAGCATTCCAAACCCTTCTCAAGATTTGTGAGAGCTCTTTCTAACCCCTCTCGTTGTGAGAGTGAGTGATTAGTGATTGATTAAGTGTTAGAGAGCAATTTGGAGCAAGCCAATCCTTGAGCACTCATCAGGCTTCATCAATCTTTGTTGTGCATTTGTTACTCTTAGAGGTGAAATCTCCTAGATGGCTAGGCGTCACTCGGCGAGCTCCCGTGCTTGTGGTGAGCCACAAGAAAGTTTGTTAATCACCCCCATTGATCTAGTGGAAACCCCTCATCTCAAGAGTTCACTCTCTTGACATGAGAATGAGGATAAGGGTTACAAAGCCCAAGCCTTTGGGCTACCTCAACAACGTGGACATAGGCAAGCCTTGGCGAGCTGAACCACGGGATAAATCTTGTCTTGTCTCCTGTGTATTGATTTCCATTATTTGTGTTCCACTTGATCTACTTGGTTGTGCATGTTTGTGAGTGCAGATACTTAGTGGACTTGCTACTGGACATCTCCAAGCACATCTCCAAGTTTGGTTTGAGTTCAGGTCGAGCTTGTTTGCAGGCGTGGCAGTGCTACACTTTTAGTGAGGTAGTGTTGCACCTTGGGAGCAGCAGTGCCACACCTAGAATTTAACTTCCGCTACGAGTTTGTTTTAAACAGGCCTATTCACCCCTCCTCTAGGCAACATCAAGGTCCTTTTAGATCTATCACAAAATGAACAGTATGACAAAAAACCACCGTCATGAAGGTCGTCACAATAAGTCTGTCGCTAAATCTACCTTGTGATGATAATATGGAAAGCCGTCACAAAATGTGATGACCTTTTGTGACGGTTTTGTTGTGTCATCATATATTATTGTCATTTAATGACGATTGTAACTTTCACATATTGGATGGTCAAATCATCACCTTATATGTCAACCATCATAAATTGTATGCTAAGAACCCTGATTTAGATAAGTTATACTACTACACTTGCACCTTTTGTAGCCACATCGTAACCCACATCGCAGTCCAATTTTGGCCTCGGCAGTGAGATGTCAACAGTGAAGGTCATAGTCTTCACTGTCGCCATTTGGGACCGACTGCGGTGCACACTAACACCGCCGATTGGCTTATGATCCGTCTGTGATTAGGTCCTTACTTCAGTCGCATTGGAGCATGACCCAGCTGTGAATATACACTAACACCGCAGCATTAGCAACTGATCTAACTATGTCAAGGCTATCAAAACCATTGTGTGGGCACATCAACCGCTTATGTAGTGGTCACCAGCACCGTCGCCTTGTACGTCGACCTGACTGTCAACGTCTGGGTTCACTGTTGGTTCGACGACCCAGACGCCTGTGTAGAGGTTAACACCACCATCGCTTCAGCGTATGATCCGCTAGTACAAAGGTCATGGTCACCATTGCCTTGCACCATGGTCCACCTTTGATGATTGTTTAGTCGATGTCGGGTTACTAGAGGATTCGGCGGTGATATACTTTGGATCCCTGCCACATCATACCTATAGCGATGGTGACAGAATTTCATCCCGTTTCACAATAGTTACTAATTCAGCTGGGCCCTTAATAGCTTGATGAACACAAAACATACAGATATATAATTATTACATCCATAAACTATGTTCACAAATAAGAGTACTTTTTACAATAACAATGGATGCTACCATAATATCTTTCTTAAATGATACCTAACACAAGCGGTACATAGAGCATACTAAAGGTACTGATCTATACATACTTACATACCGAAATGACATAGTTGTGCTCCTTATATGTGGCACTCCTGCTTGCAAGGCAAAATAAATATAATTAGTGCATCCTTCGGATTGGTAGCCAATACACCATGGAACCCCTCTTATTCATCTCTGATCCACAACTTGAACAAAGTAGCAGAATTAATAATATTGGACATACCATTCCTTTAGTTAACAAGCCAAAATTAGCCTATACATACATAGAATGAAAACAACTGCCTACCTGAACAAAGACTATCGTGACGACAAAATGCAGGAAATGCACCTTTACCGTTCTGCTAATGACTCCATGAACAAGGGAACATAAGGAAGATAGTAAGGCTTGTTCATAAGGAAATGCCCTCTTGATCTACAAAAGCAGATGACACGGGCATGGATGACATGAACCTTTCTGCGGTCCATGTCATATGCGATCAATAATGTTCTATCCTTCCCAACAAGGTAAATGAAACTCCATTCTGGGTGAACTGTAATCACTCTGTACTCCTCATCACAAAGCTCAGAACCAACTTTAATATTCATGCATCCAAACAGTTCCTCTGTGTCCACAACATGCTTCAAATTCTAGTTATCAGTGCTATAGTCTTCAAGTATCCACACTAAAAGCCAAGACCCATTGCGACAATCAGCATAGCACACATACAGGTGACCCTGAGCTTAATGGATGAATATTTCAGCACCACCAGGTTTATGAATTGTCCTCCATGTCTTTTTCTCCATATCCACAGCAACTATCATAGAGTACTCAACCATGTGCATAAAACCATTAAGAAAAACACTTCTCGATTTTGAATGTAGAACAATACTACTCTCACCTCATTCAAATTCCTTAAAGATCCATGCTGCAGTTTTAGATGAATAGATCTCCACGCCCTGCATGCACCCTCCACCTCAACAAATTCAATCACATAGAAGTGCAAGGATGTTGGTTCAAAACCTAAGCGAGCCTAACCAACAGAACAAATGCTATGCGGCAGTACATGTCATTTGTCGGTCACCGGATTACAGACAACATAGCAACATAATCCATCAGGCCCAACACACCCGCAAAGGACGAGGCCGTTGCAACAATCTGAGACTAGGACTTTTTAAGGGGGAAGGGCAAGAAGGACAAGGAGGGCCATTCACTGGTGATGCTGGTGAAGTGGCGATTGCCCTTCCACCAAATGCCATAGAAGAAGCCGACGACAGTCTATGAAAGCTTCTTACGTTGATAGGAGTCAGAGATGACATGCCTCTAGGAGCGACAAATACACTTGCAGCAGCACAAGGACTGGGCGGGGAGGCAGCTGAAGATGTCAGCAAGCACATCGTCTGAGAGGCTGTCCACTGCATTCCTCATGTTGCGGGCCTCCTTCATCTAGAAGGACACCACTAGATGAAGAGATAAGGCCGCCCCGCCATGGAATTGCATTAATAAACATTAGTAAGGAGATGAGTTTTGAGGAGAAGGGATGGCGATGCAAGTAAGGCCTTATTACATTTGCCTTTGGATCTCGCGGTGGTAAGCACGAGTGGCAACGCCGGTGACAGCAACAGTTCATGTGCTGGTGGATTTGTGTAGGCAAGCCGACGATGTGCACCAGCACAGAGCAAGAGCTGAGCAGTGGTGATGAGCAGGAGCGGCAATGACGAATAGCAACAATGAGGACAAGAAAAGCTATGTGTGTGGGGGGGGAGGGACAGGGCGGCGGTGGGGAAGGGGAAGGGTTAGGGGGAATGTTGGGGCAGGGGTTGCTTACTCTCTACGTAACTTTTACTGGAGCTTAGACTCTAGCCTCTAACCCCTCAATATGTTTGTTGATTAGGGTCACCAAATTTCTCCGGTGGTCCCATGGTAACACCACCAAAGCTTGGGCTCCACAAGAAGTGACGTGACTCTGATTTCTGCAACGTGGGAAGTTTGAAAGTGTGGGTTGCTTTCTCGGGTGGTCTGGTGTGAGCAACATTGGAGTTTCTGGTGGTGTCAGAAACCTTTTGTAGAACAGTAGAAGGTCCCCAAACCCAACGGATAACTCTGGTGGTACCTCTGTGTGATCAACAGAGGAAGAGTCCAGTAAGGTCTGAGCATGGCATATAGTTGCTCTCTAAGCCTACCGTATTTCTCCGGTAGTTGTTCAAGGGGAGCACCAGAGAATAGCCTACTCTAACGGCTAGTTCAAACACTCATGTCAATGATCTTTGGAGGGTGGCTGGTTACCATAGTGATGGCTCTCCAGTGGTCGCAGAAAGCCCCACTAAGTACATGACTAGTTTTTAAGTGGACTCTATGGATAGAGGGGAGTTTAGCCATTTTAACTCTTTGGCACCCTTGGCTGATACTTGCACATACATAGAGCCCAACAACACAAACCACTCACTAAGGCTTGCTTGAGTTTTTAAGTGGACTCTATAAATAGAGGGGAGTTTATCCATTTTAACTCTCTTAGTACCTTGGTTGGTACTTGCACATACATAGAGCCCAAGAACACAAACCACTCACTAAAGCTTGCTTGAGATTTCATTTGAGTGAGACTAGGAGTGATCTATTGAATTGCTTTTGTTGAGAGAATCTTGAGGCACCAAATGGCAGCTATGGTGACAAGAAATTTGAGAAAAAACCTGTTATGTGTAAATTGAATGATCAGCTTTGACTAATGTTAGTGTAGGGACCATTTATTACATTATATGCAAGTCGTGTCAAAATCCTATCAAACTAGCCGGTAACCCCGCGATTCGCACGGGCAGGAAACTACATGATATAGCTAAATTTTTCCTAAAGGAGGAAAGCAGCAGAGTAACTTTAGAAATAATGCAACATATGCCACATTGTAAGTCTGCAACATGCGGGGATGCTTGTCTGAATTGAAGATGTAGCTTGATCCTCATATTGCAGTGGAAGAGAGCAGCAATAGCAGGTGGGCAGAGCAGCATGGCTAGAGCTTTAGGGCAGCATATACCTGGCATAACCTGCAGGCCCAATGTTGTCAAAGCCTGAACTGCCGTGCGAAGCCAAAAGTGTTGTCAACTTGAGTCCCTGATGAACACGAAACAGAGACTTACTGTTAGCTAAGAAGTAAAGCAAGAAATGAATCAGGCCATGAACTGATTGCACATGGTTAGTTGTCGGAAACTTGTGTACTGTTTATGGTTGCAGTGGCAAGGAATCATATTTGAAAGGTCTTATGAATTATGCAAACAAATTTTTGCAACACAGAACCCAAAAAAATGGAGAAGAGCCTGCTGCAGTGTTATATAGGTAATTAGAGTTTGGTACTTTGTTCCACCATTTTTAAAAAATGTTGGTAATAAGAGGCCCAGAAGAACAAAAAAACAGTTCATTTGTCTCAAGTAGAGTTTGGTGCATGACTATCCTACACTATATCCCTAGTGTGAGGATTCATAAATGGTGTGATACAATCGTGTCAGTAATTAGGGAGCCAGAATGCAAAAATAAAACCTGAATGATATTTGCATGTAAAAGATCACAAAAGGCTGAGCAGGTCAGTTTACTTTGACAATGAGTGCAGCCACAATCAAGCTTTCATGTAGAACGACGTAAAAATGTCGAAGATTTGAGCAAGCGATTCTAGTATCAATTAACTACAACAAGTTTGTAGCTTTGCAGTGACAATGTTCTGAGCAGTCAAAGGTGTGGGCATTGTTCAGTTTTGCAATTCAGTAAAAGATGATGTGATAAATGGAAACAATTGCAATGGAATTAATAGAGAGAGAGTATGTACTTTGATATTCATCGCAGAGTTGATACTGTGTACGAAACCAATGACGACCTTTTTGTGACGTCCACAGGATAAGGTTCGAATGCAGAGGAAAAGTCGAGTGGTGAACAGTCTGGCCGAAACGGTTACTGCTAAACCTTGCAAAATGGTTGTCTGTAAAATGGCCATCCCTACATCCTAAATTGTTGAAACAATTAAATGAACCAAATAAAAATCCAGCATGTCAAGCTCAACTCCAGGCACCTCTCATCAGTGGTGAAGCTAAAATCAAATTCTTAAGTGATGAAAGATAAAGGGTAGGAAAGGAATAATGGGCACTGGATGAACATAGAAGGTTATGCATTTTCTCGTTTTCTCAGAAAGTATCATCTGTATTCTTATTGGCAACAGACTAAAACGAAATCACATCTTCATATTTAGTATGGCAGCTTATAGGTAGTCTAATAAGCAGACATGAAGTATTTGAAGGACGGAGAAGTATGACACTGTAGGTGTTCTTGCATGCAGTGTCATCCAATCAAGGAGCGTGAAGCATAGTGTATAACCCTTGTAGTACGAAAAAGGAACACAAAATAAAGGTCTGACTGCAAATTAATACAAACTGTATTAGAGGGAAAAAATGTTACCTTATAAGCAGGGAGCCTTTTGGCAGCAGGGATCATATCAAAAGGGGTAATACAGGGGTGCCACAAAGACCGTGCAATTCTTACATGAGGGTAGTGGATATAGTCGGCTAAACCTGAAACAGGAACACTTGCATTACATATTAAATAATTAAAGGTTATTGATGGTAAAGAGAAGGCAAAGCTGCAGTAAGTATGTGGAAGCAGTAAGGAAAAAGTAAGTAACTAAGATACGAAGTAGTACCATAGTACAATAGGAGGCAGGCATTCAAACGCAATCTGTAGCAGAAAAATGTCACCTACATTCTGAGAACTATAATGCTAAATTTTGGACGAAGCTAAGAGCACTTGTGGAACTATTGGTGGTATGTAGCCAATGTGCAATATTCTTCTGTAAATAAAATGTGTAAATGCATGGTTGTGTAAACCTGAAGACTCACACTAAAGGTGTAGAAGGTAGGCATTTCAATATTCATACTGGGGTAAATAAGCCCATGGCTTTGATAAAGAGAGGAGCACGCTATGTGGAAAGCATCTTTTTGTTGGAAGGATCGAATCGACATTCACATATATCAACATTCACACATAGTCGCTATTCAGGCTATGATATCTATCTCCAAACTATTGATATGGAATATTGACATATAAATGCATATGCAGTGCAACGGCATCTGCATATCACATGAAGAAAATGAGGACATAAAAAGAAAATTTTAGAAGGCTCCATATAATCGCTATTCACATACTGCATATCATCTGAAGAAAAGGGTAAAATGAAAAGGAGAAGAAGGAGAGCATACCTGCTGCTGAGACTGTGAGGAACAAGCAGCGGGGAAGGGAATCGGAGAGGAGAGGAAGGCTTGAGGAAGAAGAAGAACAGGGGAAGATGAGCACGGACGAGTTCTTAGTATTAGGTAACAAGTTTGTTCTCATTCCCAAAAATATCCCCTCTCTCTGTGTCGCTCAGCTTAAGTAGTTATAGAGGCATTGCCTCACGTCTACGCGTGCAAGCGCCTTAGTTGGCCCATTCGCTGCCGGTGTATTTTGGATTCTCCTTCCTGGGCCTCGGCTTACTGGGCCGGCCCACAACCTCTTTGTCTTCATCAGTCGGGTGAGGGTCTTGGCTCGGGGAAGCAGGGAAGCTGCTGATAGAGACGTAGGCGTGGGTGAGGTGCCAGCGCCATGCAAGAGGGTCGTGGGCACGGGAGAGGTGCTGCGCGACGGGATCTGAAGGGGGATGGCGTTGGCCCAGCTGGCGCGGAAGGGAGAGGGCCGAAGCTGAGCGCGCGATGGTGAAGCGGCACGACCGAGATCGGCGGAGGCAGACCGGCGCTGCTCTAGGGCCATGGCGCAGCGACGATGCCGGTGGGCCATGCCGCGACGACGTTACCGCAGGGCTGCGCCGGCGCGAGGTGCGACACGCGGGGGACGGCCTTCGGCATGGCCACGGGTTACCGGTGCTGCTGCGAGACTGCGAGGCAGGGCGAGGCGCGGTGTGCGGATGACGCAGGTGGTTGCAGGTCAGAACAGTGTCGCAGGCGGCGGAGGTGGCCGCGGCGGAGGTGGCCTCGTGGCTGCACCCCTCCCCCTTTTTGGAAGACGACTGAGGCGTGAGGTAGGCAGGTGGGTAAGAAGTGGGTGATGTGTGCAGCGGCCGTGGCGGTGCGTGATAGGCCGGGCGGATGGGGCTGCTGATGGTGGCGTGGTGGGCATTCCGCGCCGGACTGCGCGGTCGGATAGCTAGAAATACGTTATTGTGGATGAATAGGAATATGTGAGGTGAAAAGGGTGCCACGAATAGTGGTTCACCACGTTCAGAGGCTTTTATAGATTCTAAGAAATTTCGCTAAACTTTAAAATATTTATAGATTTTTTACTAAAATCATTACCAAATCCATGAAAATAATGTCTAAATCTTGATGCTAAAGAGGAGTAAAATCAGAGGAATGTAACAAAGCAGAGGCAAAATGACATGTGCAGAATTGTCTTTTCGTTCAAGAATTAACATAGGGGTTGTTTAGTTGGTGAAAAAGTTTGGGTTCGGCTACTGTAGTATTTTTCGTTTTATTTGGCAATTTATGTCCAATCATGGACTAATTAGGCTCAAAAGATTTGTCTCGTGATTTACAACTAAACTGTGTAATTAGTTTTTTCTTTCGTCTACATTTAGTACTCCATACATATGCCGTAAGATTTGATGTGACAGATACTGTAGCACTTTTTGGGTTCACTTTTCGTGAACTAAACCGGCTCACAGTAAGGAGTTACACATAATAAGAGCAAACTCGGGCTTCGGTTTAAAAATGCAGCGGCAAAAATATAATATAATGTTTAAAAAATAAGGGTAAAATCACCGTAATACATTTCCTCGCCTGCTGCCGTGCATACTCTCTCCTCGCGGCGCTGCTGGCTCCGCCTGGTGTTGGGTCAACGTTCTCCCGTCCGGGCCGTCCCCGAGCGTAGTCTCTCTCTTTCTAGTGGTTCTCCCGTCCCCTCGCGTCCGATCTCTCTCTTTCTCTCGTGGCGAGTGGCGACGACTCGGCGACAGCCGCCGCCGCCCTACGTCAGGTGCTCAGGTTTTGTTCGGGCCCTTCGCCGGGGACGGGCACCCAGCAGGTATGCCTACCCCTTCTCTTCCCCTAGCTTAGCTGCTTCTATTCGAATATGATGTTATTACAAGTGTAGTGTACATGTAGTATTATGCCTACTAAATTCGATTCTGTTTTGCCAAAAATCAACGAGAAAATGAAGTTTATTTGTTTAGATGCATATCTGCCATTGATGTATTTTCTAGTTATTTTGAATTGTCACTAGGTTTACATGAAAATTTGCACATAATGAAAGGACAAAGAAACAAAAACCGGCTGGAATGGATAACAGAGCCAACTGAACTTTTTTTTTTGAGCTCTCTTCAAAATTGATATAGTCTTATTATAGTCTCCTATGTTGTTGTTTGGGACCCAACTTCAAACAGTTTAATGAGCTGAGCCAAAACTGAATTTCATTCAAAATCTGCTACTTTTGATTTTGAAAGAAAATCAAGGGCAATCGGAACATTTTTTGGAACAAACCACTGGGTTTATTGTCCAGCGCTCAGATTTGTGATTGAAAGGAAATTCTTTACATTTTTTCTGACTACCATTTATCATTTGCATTATCTGCTAGTGTAGTTACTAGTTAGCAAAATATTGATAATGACATTGTTTACGGAATGGACTGAATTGTTACATGCAGAATGGACACAGGAGTTCAAGTTATGTTCATCATCAGTCTTGTGCTCTGGTGTACTACAAGCTTTGCTATGGATGATGCTGGTGTGTAATGTTTTATTGTATGCAATCATGTGTCCAGTGCAAGTATTACATGATTGGTATTTTTGTTTTATTCAATTTATTACTCAGAATTGAATTTTGGTCATGCGATAAAGGTAATTTAATGGGATTCTATATTTTTTTTAAAAAAAAAACAATGCAACACCACTACTGAATATTAAGTGAGGCCCCTATTTCAGATGCAAATAGATGAGCAAATCAAGAAAGGTGGACATTTATAGTTTTTAATATCCTGGCGCTGTTCTCTCTTTTTCTGGCCTCAGCTGTATCCGTTGAAAGCTCTGATGGAATACCCCATAGTTTTTACTATCCTGGCGCTGTTCTCCCTTTTCTGTTCTGTGTTCTCATATTCATCAAACTTTATGGTTTTGCATTGTTTATGCATATTTGAAAGGGAATCGGAAGATGGCAATTTAGATCAGATACTCTGAAAATCCTAGCGGGTAATTTGCATATATTTATATTAAATACCAAAAATTTAATAACTGAATCTTAAGCAACTGCTTTGTTTTGGTATTTAGTGAGCAATAGTACATTACCTACATTGCTTTAACTGTGCTTTTGTTCTGTTGTGCTAAATGCCATCTCTCTGATATTTGTCCTTTTTTCAAAGTATCTTGTCATTTCTCACTGATTTTCTCTCATTCTAGCTGCTACAAGGATTCCAAATGTGGGCACATTATCTCTGTCAATGAAGGAAAATCCACAATTATGCCAACTTTGTGAGGAGTTTGCGTCAGAAGCCCTGTTCTATCTAAATGAAAATGAGACCCAGACTGAAATCATTGATACACTACACCAAGCTTGTTCAAAGTTTCACTCTTTTAAGCTGGAGGTATTGTTGTTTTACCTTAAATACTTTGCATGCTAAATATTTGTGCTGTATTCTAAAAGCTGGCGTTTCGTATGTAATACATGCTTCTACATGGACTCCTGACAGTGCACGAGTTTGGTAGATTATTATGCCCCTCTTTTCTTCACAAAAATTGCTTCATTAAGCCCTGAAGAATTTTGTGCATCATTAAGTTTTTGCGGGGAGGTAACATTCATTCGTCTTCCAAGACATGAAGATACTTGCACCCTTTGCCATGAGATTGTTACTAATCTTGAAGATCCAGACATGGAGGTATTTGTTTGTTACACTTTCATCATTTCAATTTATTCTAATCAATGGTTTGTGCCTATTCTTTTTTACATTGTGTTCTTTAATCTTAAGGATTCAAGTTACCTTTCCTCTGAATATTTTTTGTTCAATTACTCAGAGCTTATCACATTTACATTAAATTGACTACAATGGATGTTATGAATAGGTTCTTTATCTAGGTGTTTGTGTCATTCTGAAACATATTTTAGTGGGGTATCCACATTTAGCAAGGGCTAAGGCACTTAAAGGTAACTTCTGCTAGGTGATGAGATCATGAGGTATTTCGATAGGAATTGGACCATGTAATTTGCTATATTTTAGACACTTTTAGGTGGCGTTTCGATGGAGTGTGGGTTTGGGATAGGGATAGGGATACGAAGGGGGTTATAATTTCGTGGGTTTGAGATAGGGATAGAAATTATGTATACCAGTCTCTTGTTTGGATACAACAGGTTTGGGTTTGACTCAACCAAAGAAATACAAAAAAAAGAGACTTCTGTCAGCTCGTGGCCACATCCGGTTGCTTGCTTTCACCTACATCCATCCTTATCCACACGCCGCCAGGCGCGAGGCCAATGGCAGTTCTTGGCTTGGAGCAGGTGCGGCCGCCTTGCGTCCTCCTCGTAGTGTTAGGATCGAGCTGCTGCTGCTATACCTCGCCGTTGGTGAGGCCTCGGCGACCTCGTTGCTTAACAAACTCTGGCTCCAGCCTCGTCGTTGTCCGATGGCGCGCAGGTGGCTCTAGCTTCGTCGTCCTTTGGCGGCGCGCTGCTGGGCTCCAGCTTCGTCGTCCTCCCGTGGCGTGCTGGTGGGCTCCAGCTTCGTCGTCCTCTAGTGGCACGCAGGTGGCTTTCGCTTCGTCATCCTCCGGCGGCGCGCAGGTAGGCTCCAGCTTCGCGTCCTCCGGCGGCGCACAAGTGCGCACCAGCTTCACGTCCTCCGGTGGCACGCAGGTGCGTCCAGCTTCGCGTCCGCCAGCGCCCATTCCATTGTTTCCCGATGGTAACCCACCTATCTGGTCGGGATGAAATCGTCGAGATATAGCTGAATCTTTTCCCGTTCCCGATCCAGATTTATTTCCCTTTAACTCCATCCAAACACTGGATACATTCTATCCCATTCTTGATTTCCCTATCCCAGACCCCATTTCCCATTTGCCATATATATTGTGTATAAGTTGAATTTGATTCATTAGGAGTTAGGCACTATTAGGGTGCTGTAAAACTGCTAAAAATATTCGCATTTCTAACACTGAAGTTGAGTGGGCATGTACATGATGGAGGCCTTTATACACAAAGTCAGGCAAATACAAGCTTTTGCATTGCAATGGTCATACCGTCGCTCCATCAAGCATTCTAGATTGCCGATCATTGAACTTTCTTGTGTTGTTATTAATTTATTATCCATCTTCAAATAGCCTATCAGAACGTGTTGAATATGCCTAATGTTGAACTAGATATACATCAGGAATTTTTTTTTATCCAACTACGCATGAGAGCTGCGCGTCATTTCATTATGAAAGAAGTGAACAAATACAGAAGATTAGGGGAGACCCCCCAATCCTTGCACACTAACACACCCATCAAAACAGAAAACAAAATTAACACAAAAAAAATCTCAGACTTGACTGGTAGCCACAGCGCCTAAGTGCCCAGCATAAGCGACCTAGTGAGGAGCTCCTGGAGCTTTGAGGCCCCAGCCATACACCACAAGGAGCTCTCATTCGTGACTGTTTGGAGTAGTATCTGGATTCTTGGACGTATTCCTTCAAGCACGCAGGAGTTGCGGTGCTTCCAAACCTCCCAGGCCACAAGTATGATGAGAGAGTTCAAACCTTTCCACATATCTTTTGGCGCTGCCTGGATGGTGTTGCACCGCCAGGCCGGGAAACTAGAGGACTCAGCCGTGGGCAAATCGACGACCAGGTTTAAGTATTGGAAAATGAAGAACCAAACCTGACAAGTGAACACACATGATAAAAGAAGGTGCTGGGCTGTTTCCTGTGCCTGGTGACACAGAGGACAGGCCATCTGGGTGTTGCAGCCCACGCTTGGCTGGGCGATCAGCTGTCCAGATCCTTTTAATGCCAACCAAATGAAGAATTTGCAGCGTAGAGATGCCCAGCTCCGCCAGATTCTTCGCCATGCTGCAAATTTTATGGAACCAACAAAGAAGGCCTCATAAGCTGACTTGCTGCTATGGGTGTGTTTGGTTCCCTGGCTTGCCTCTAGCCTGGCTAGCCATCTAAGCTGCCTTAGCCTGCTCCAACCAAGCCAATTCCCAGCTGTTTGGTTGTCCGCATTGTGTAAGCCTGGCTAGACACAAGTTTGTTTGGTTGGTTGGCTTCCTTTGCATACAGTCACTTCTTCTTTGAGCTGGTGAGTTCTCCCTTTTGAGGCATTTTGTCGAATAGGTGGTGGGCATGCTCGTCTGCGCAGCGGGAGGAACCAACGAGAACCTCCGCGCCCATCTCGCTGCTCTGCGCGGCCGTCGAGGTCCTCACGGTCGCGCCGCCCGGGGAGCACACCACTGTGCCCACCTCGCTCCTCTGTGCGGCCGTCGTGGCACACCAGTCGCCTTCCTCTTACGCCCCTCGCTCATTCTCCACCGTCCTCCTTTGTGCGCACATGCGGGGTCGTCTTCAACTGCATCGGCTGCACACGCACTCGGGCCGAGACTACCTCCAACCTTGATGTTGCACTTGTGTTCATCTCCGGCAAGGAGTTAATGGCACACCTCCATCCATTTTTTCACCGCTGCTAGAAAATTGATGCTAAGTATTTAGCTCATGGCGCTCGGTCTCCATGTCCCTCGCAGTTCTCCTCCTCTGCCCCCTTGCCATGGTCGCGGCTGCCGCTTGCCATGGCCGCTGCGCTTGGCTGCTGCTGCTGCTTGCCATGGCCGCGCGAGCCCTGAGCACAACACTGGCGGCGGCGGGGAGCGGCGTGAGCCCACACCTGCGGCGGTGGGGAGCGGCACGAGCCTGCACCGGTGGTCGCAGCCTGGCGGGGAGCTGCACGAGGGAGAAGATGGCGGTGACTTGATTCAACACGGTGTGTTGCCAAGCCTGGCTACCCTAGAACGACCACCCCCTGCGTTTCCACTAAGCCTGGCTAAAGGGGTCTCCCTGCATTAGCTAAGCGAAGCTACGGGTACTGAACAGGCAACCAAACATATCCTGGGTGCATCCAGGAAGCCTGGTTGGGGGCTAAGCCACCCAACTGAACAGCCCCTATGTGTACCAGTTTGGGTCAGCTTCCATCAAAAATGATCCAGAACTTCCTGTTGCAAGACCACTCTATCCAACAAGTCCCAAATCCTAAGATAGTCCATTAGAACTGGGACAATGAGAGCCCCTTGTATGTCAGACACCCAAACCCTATTATTTAGAGCTTGTGCTACTGTCCTTGATCTCACCACCCTTTTGGGGACAGTTTTATAAAGGTTGGGAGTTATTTCTGCCACAGTGTTGCCATTTATCTAGCGATCTGACCAGAATAAAATTGTCTCCCCATTTCCATTTTGCATCAACGGCCATATGAAACAAGGCTTGAGCTTTTTGTGGTACCTGGATGGTGAGACCAGCCCAAGGTCTTGATGGATCTGTTTTCTGTGCCCATAGCCAGAGGATCCGAAGTGCCCAACCAAAATATTCCAGATTGTGAATGAGCCCTCCATATTAAAAGGGCCTTTGAACCTTTTCCCAGGCTACCAGGCAATTTCCTCCATTAGACTTTTCCTGTCCTTTCCATAGAAATCCCCTACGTTTCTTGTCGATGGCTCTAATCACCCATTTGGGAAGATCCACCGCAATCAGTAGGTAAATTACAGTGGCTGTCAGGACCACCCGTGTCAACCAAACGGCATGCTCTGTTCATCAGTGAAGCTCTCCAACCTGGTAGATGGTCCGCGACCTTGTCAGTGAAGGGCTGGAACACCTCCTTAGTTGGCTTTCTCAAGGTCAGTGGCAAACCCAAATAGGTACCTGGAAAATCTTTGATTGCACAGGCCAAAATATCAGAGGTATGCTGCAAGTCTTCATCTGAGCAATGAATTGGGGAGGAAGAGCTTTTTGAAAAATTGGTATGAAGTCCAGAAGCTTGACCGAACAGATCCAACACCTGCCTCATAACAAGGAGGTCAGAGCTGCTGGGCCGTAGAAAAATAACTGCATCATCCGCATAGGAAGAAACCCGGTGCCTGACCTGCTGGACTGCCAAAGGTTGCAGGAGATTCTCACTAGTGGCAAATTTAATCAGAGACTTTAACACATCCATTACCAAGATGAAGAGCATGGGGGAAAGAGGGTCCCCTTGCCTGAGGCCCTTTTGATGGAAAAAAACCAGCACCTGGCTCCCCATTGACCAGCACTTGAGTAGAGGAGGTGGACAGGATCAGGCATAAAAGGTTACACCACCGCTGCCCAAAACCAAGATGGTGCAGGACCACCAGAAGAAAAGGTCATGAAACTGAATCGAAAGCTTTAGAGATGTCTAGCTTGAGTTTCACAAATCCGGGAATGATGATGGGACAAAATTTGGATTGTTGGGACTGCATCACCTTTTTGGTTTACTAAGACACTGAGACTTTTGGAGGACTGTTGGTACTCCTGAGTTCTGACTATAAATTTGGACTCGTAACTTGTGCAAATATAGTGCACTATGGTTATCTAGTAATAATATGTTTGTGCTGTATCTTGTCAAGTTCAAATTTTTCCCATGGATATCAAAATCACGAATGCCAATTTTCCATTGTTCACATGCAGTTCGTCACGGTTAGCTGCCAGTGAGTTTGCTATGGTGTTGCTTCTATATAAGGATCTAACTCATTATCTGGCCCAACTGCTAGTTAATACTGGGATATAACTCATTAGCTGGACCAAAAGGGAACCGATGTACAGTTTGGGCATATTCTTTGCAGGTCAAAATCGCATGGGGATCACTGACCATTCTGATTTGCTCATTTTTCTTTCATCCATCTGAATCAAGCTATGTTGATTGCGATGGATCATTCTCTCAGTTTAATTGCTTTGAATGCTAGTCAATTGGACTGACATGTTCATCATGGTTAGAGTTTGGTATCAACAACTGCACGATAGGATGAGCTGGTTTGTGAATTAAACTCATTATATGTTGCCTGGGCCAACAATGCAATTTAACATCTGGTGAATATGATTCAAAATACATTGACATGTTGCCTACCAACAAATCGATGAAGTGAAATCTATCCAGTTTGTACTTGGCTGCTGAACTTGCATGTGACTTTCTGATTTTGTTCAGCATGTTGCATTTGACTTATATGTGCATGCGTTAATTTTCCTTGTCTGTGGTGGGAATGATATTTGCTCAATCAAGCAACCACAATATTTGAAATGGGCTCAATCTACCCTCCTAAGAAATCTTGGGTGTGTGGTGCCTCTTTCCTAACTCTAATTATGTTGTTTTACAGCATTAGATTTTTTTTAAATACGAAATTCTGATCTTTTGGGAAACAGTGAAAACATTGGCATATTTTGACTCCACATACCTGATTGTTTTGCACTATGGTTTCTGACTAAACAATACTGAGGTTACCTGGACAGTGGCATTTTGTGCTGTGTTACTGATGACAAATATTAATATTTCATAAAGAGCATTGACCCTATCTATCCCCACAACTTTCTTTCTATGTTGATTCCCTGTACAGTAGGGTTCTACTGTTTTCCCTGTAAAAATAAAATATCGATATTTCAACAGCAGATGCAATATGGAGTTTTGTTAATTTTGGGCTGGTAGGTCCATATGTCATACTCCTTTCTTGTTTTTACTGATTAGCAATTTTGGCCAATTTGTTTTTTTCCCAAAGAACAAAGCCTTATGCCATGATGCTGTTTACTGTTGACAGCTTAAGATAATTGAGATACTTCTGAAAGGATGCAATAATGCAGAGAATTTTGTACAAAAGGTAAAGCTTACAATTGAGCTAAATGTACTATTATTAATGCAATAATGCATTATAATTATTTCTGAACCGTGCCACTTCTCCAAATCAGTGCAAGAGATTGATAATCCAAAATGCACCTATCATAATGGAGCATATTAAGAAGTTCCTCGAGAAGAGAGATTTCTGCAATTCTATCCATGTGTGTGGAGGTAAATCTGTTCGTGCTGGATCACAAGTCCTCAGAAGCCTTTCTTCAGCGTGAAGTCCGGAACTTGCACGAACAGTTATGTTCATGCAACAGATATTAGTGTAAAAAGAAGTCCAAGCGCTATGTGAGTCCCGTGTGACATCGACTGTACAAAATTGGCTGTGTACATGTCAAAGGAAAACAAAACTGAGATACAAACCTCTGCTGTTTATGGGTCATGAGCAGGGTGTATATTTGAGCTGTGTATCATTATACCTTAGACATCAAGTTGCTCCATATTTACATGTAATAGTGTTTGGTAACTTTGGAGCAGTAATATATGGGTGTGTTTTTTGAGAAATAAGGTGGTTCATCATCTTCTCACTCCTTACTTTTTGTATTTGGTTTGTAGAATGGAATGAGTTGATTCATCACCACCTTATTCCTCATAAGCTAATAACTAGTATATGCATGAGGAATGAGTTGATTCCAATAAAATTCATGGGATAAACTCATCATGCATGACCTCATGAAGCGTGCGTGACTCCACAAACAAACACACCATATATGATGCCAGATACAGCTTGATCGTTCATGATGTAACGCAGGATTATGCGTCTAAAGCTTCATGAATTCAGTTATAATAATGTGAGCATCAATATCTGGCTTTTTACGTCACAACTCACAAATCATTTCTACTCATTTCTCACACAAACCCAAGCTTCAAAGCCACAGGTTCTTTATGCAAAGATTTGAGGGTAATCTGGTCACTTAATTTTCGCAGCTTGGCATCACAAACTTATCAATTACTTACAGAGTAGCCGTTTAAAAGTTGTATACCCGTCCAGTCAAATTTTAGATGGAATAGGCCACGGTCGTTTTCAGGCGTCAAATAATGTCGCTCCACCATTATTGTTGCTTGTTTATTCGGTATATTTGTTTTTTTCCTTGCCACTCTCGTCCGCTGCCACCCGTATTATAGATAAGGCCTTCCGTGTAATAGGTTGCGACTGCGACGTACTGGCACAGGTGCCTGATATATCCGTTGTGTTATCAGCATGGTTCTAGTCCTACAAATTATTGATCACCTTTCCGTGAAAACACAAACTTGTACTATCATAATGTTGCAACGAAAACAGAGGAACACCATGGTTCTAGTCCTATAAATTTTATGAACTAGTATTAGTATAAACCAGATTCATGTTGTAAACTAGAGATCGGTGTCGTGTGAAAAATCCACCTTCGTATGATTAGAATAGAGGATTGAAGTTCAAAAACAATAGATACTAACTGTATTCACGATTAGCGGCATCAACTTCTCAATTGACGTCGTGGAACACATGCTCCATGATGTGTGTCTTATACTTGCCAAAACCATCTTAAACAATTCCACACTGACCTCGCATAAAATAAACATGCCGTCTAATATGTGAGTACATATTTTATCGCACAAGCAGCGTTTGTGTCATATATGCACTAATTTGAGCAGTTTTACTTAGTTGTTGGACTAATCTTCACCCACCTGCTAAATTATTGTATGGTTAAGTAATTTACTCTAGAGATACAAGAGTACGATGTAGTGGAAGACCATTTTAGCCTAATAAGCCCCTCATAGATCACGGTGGTCCCGCCACGCTGCAGCATGTGCGACGGTTCATTAGTGCGAATGGAATTGCGTTGTGAATCTTGCAACTGATTGCCCATCCATCGACGTGGACTTGGCATCGTGCGTGTCACTTGACGTGCACCTGCTAGCAAATCTCCGCTGGACCAAACACCAATAATGCACTTCTCTATGCATTGGGTCGCCGTCAAGGCAAAAGCACACTACTGGTGATGGCAGGGATGACTTGGATGTGGAAAATACCTCAGATCATTTGTGTATAAAATAGCACACAAACGATGATAGTACTGAAAATTGATAGTGTATCTATATGACTATATCCCACTACCTATGTTCGTATCAGTATATATATGTCGATTCATATCCTCTATCTGTATTGATCTCTATCACAATAGTATGCTGATTGATCAATGGCAAAATCAGTGTCACTAAGAAGCTACCAATGAAAGGTGTAAAGCCCTCTTCGGAAGTTTCTTTGGCCTAGTTATTCTAAGGGCAAAGAAAAAGTACCTCCCCACAATCAGTTTATGGCTAAAGCAGACGTTGTAATTGCCCTCGTCTTCTTTGTTTCTTGAGCTTCAGCTCCCCTTTTTGTTCCTGTTTTGTTTGTACCTCCTTTTTTAATATATTCCCAGTAGGGAGTAAAGCCCCTCCTGTTCTCTAAAAAAACAGTGTCACTACATACACAGTCCAACATTAATATTAAGGGTGTGTTTAGTTGGTGCAGAGTGGGTGAAAAGTTACTGTAGTACCTTTCGTTTTTATTTGACAAATATTATCCAACCATGAAGTAACTAGGCTCAAAAGATTTGTCTCGCAAAAACCAGACAAACTTAGCAATTAGTTATTTTTTTACCTATATTTAATACTCTATGCATGCGTCTAAATATTTGATGTGATAGGTGAAAGAGGAAATATTTTGAGTTTGCATGGGAAGTGAACGGGGCCTAATATAAAAATGAAGTACAACTTTTTGCGGAGTTTCCATGGAGGTTCATGATGGCAAGTACATCTACAGCTTGGTAAGCTCTTGTATTGAAGACATTGGTCCTGAAAAAGTTGTACAAGTGGTCACTGACAATGCTTCAAATAATATTGCTGCATCGAAGTTGCTTAAACTAAAATATCCTCACATATTTTGGACTGCATGTGCTGCACATTGTATTGATCTAATGCTAGAGGGTATTAGTAAGATACCTATGGTGCATAACATTATTCGAGATGCCAAGGCTATCACAAATTTACTTTATGCACATACTAGATTGCTAGCCCTTATGCGCAAGTATACCAAAGGTGATTTAGTTAGAGCTGGTACTACTCGCTTTGCCACTAGTTACTTGAACTTGAGAAGTCTCTATGATAAACGAAATGAATTGATGCAACTATTTGCATCCGAAGAATGGGATAAAAGTTCTTGGGCCAAAAAGGTCACTGGACAGAATGCACATGACTTGGTCCTGAACAACAAGTTCTGGTCACAGATGCTAGAGGTTATAAATTATTTTGAGCCACTTGCATTTGTACTTCGGAGAGTAGATGGTGATGTTGCTGCAATGGGGTTCATTTATGGTGATCTTCTCAGAGCAAAGCAAGATATTGCCACATGCCTAAATGGAAATGTGAAAAAATATGGTCCTATTTGGGAAATCATAGATGAAAGGTGGGACAGCAAGCTTAAGACTCCATTGCATAAAGCTGGGTATTTCTTAAATCCAAGCTACTCCTATGAAAATAAGAAAGAAATGGAGGAAGAGGTCATGATGGAAGCTGTTGTACAATGTGCAGCTCAGATGTACCGTGACGATCCAGAAATGCAAGATAATATTGTTGCTCAGCTTGCTATGTACACTGAAGGCACACATTCTTTTGGAACACCAATGGCTATACGACAAAGAAATAGTAAAACAATTAGCCCAGGTTAGTATGTACAGTTGTACAGTTCATTATTATTTTTTTCTCTCATCAAATAAAAATATTTTCATGTTTGTTAATCAGCTCTATCTGTCCATGCATTGTAGCGAACTGGTGGTCTGTACATGGAGGTAGTGCAAAGGATCTAAGGAAGCTGGCTATCAGAATTTTAAGTCTGACTTGTAGCTCTTCTGCATGTGAAAGAAACTGGAGTGCATTTGAGAGAGTAAGTTCTCCAAGTTTGGACTAAATATACATTCCATTATGCATTGCTAGCTAGTGTCATCAATAATCTGAAATGCATGGACATTATATTCTTGTAGGTGCATTCTAAGAAAAGAACTAGATTGGGTCAGCGTAAGCTGAATGCCCTTGTCTTTGTCATGTTTAACAAGAGGCTGCAATGGAAGTATTCTCAAAAGGATAGGGACCCATTGGTTGCGAAATATGTTGATGATGAGCCACCAAACGAATGGATCGTAGATCCTGATGCACCAGCACCTCAAGTAGAAGATGATGTTCAGAGTGGCAGTGTGAGAGGCAAGAGAAGATTAATAATTCATAAAAATTCAGCGAGCAAAGCAAAGAAAGCACGAGTTGTTGCTGATGATGATGAAGAGGAAGAATTTGAGTGTTTTGAAAGTGAAGAGGAATAGGAAGAGAACATCCCTTATGCAGATGATGAAGATGGTTCAGGTGACAACGAGGGCGATGATGATGTTGACAATGACGAGTGATAGTCATGTGAACTATTTTATGCCATGGTTTTATAATTTGTTAGTTTGCAAACTCTCAATGTGATGACTTAATGTGTGGAACACCATGTTTGTTTGATGTTATTTAAGTACGTGAGACATCAGTTATTTGAGTCCAATTAATTGTCTATTTATGCACATTATTCATGATATATGTACTTGAAATTATATGAGATTATTAGGTGCCGCTATTGGAACTTATCGTCCGCAATATCGCCCGCTATCCGCTATCCGCTACCTCGACGCCAATCCGCTACCAACCCGCTATCCGCTATTTATTAGCTTGGTTCCAACAAACTCCACTACCATTTCTTCCAAAGCCGGCAAAGTGCGCGTGCAGCCTCCGCTTCACCGGAGATGCCACCGGAACCGGACGACTCATCGGTGGCCTCCTCTACCGCCGCGGCAGAAAGCTACACAAAGGTCCTCCAGGGCAGGTACGAGCTCGGCCGCGTCCTCGGCCGGGGGGCCTCATCTAAGGTCTACCGCGCGCGCGACGTCCGCACGGGAGTCCACGTCGCCGTCAAGGCTGTCCGGAAGCCGCACCACCCGTGCTCGCCCGAGGACGCCGCGGCGGCACGACGGTCAGTGGAGCGGGAGCTCGCCGCGCTCCGCCGCATCCAGGGCCACCCACACGTCGTGCGCCTCCTCGACGTCCTGGCCTCCCGCTCCACCGTGTACCTCGTGCTGGACCTCGCACGCGGCGGCAGCGTCCAATCCGCGCTGGAGGAAAGGGGACGATCCGAGGAGCCCGCCGCGCGCCGGCTCTTTGGGCAGCTCGTCTCCGCGCTGGCGCACGCGCACGCGCGCGGCGTGTTCCACCGGGACGTGAAGCCGGAGAACCTGCTCCTGGACGAGCGCGGCGGACTCAAGCTCACCGACTTCGGGCTTTGCGCCTTCGCTGACGGCCAGCTCGGCGCCGACGGGCTCACGGCCACGGCCTGTGGGTCCCCTGCCTACGTCGCTCCGGAGATCCTCCTCAAGAAGCGCTACGACCCCTGCAAGGCCGACGTGTGGTCATGCGGCGTGGTGCTGTTCTCGCTCACCGCCGGCTACCTACCGTTCAACGACGGCAACCTCATGGGCATGTACCGCAAGATTTGCTCGGGGAAGTTCCGGTGCCCCAGGTGGTTCTCCTCGGAGCTCCGGTCCCTCATTGGGAGGCTGCTGGATCCGGAGCCTGATAGACGCATAAAGGTTGGTGAAATCGTAAGCCACCCTTGGTTACAGCAAGATGGCATGTCCATCCCAGTTTCAGTTGCTTCTTCTTCTCATCCTACACCTGAGGTGGTGAAATGGAAAGCAGAATCAGAGCTGGCAAGGGAGATGAATGCATTTGATATCCTTACATTCGCGTCTGGGTGTGACCTGAGCGGCTTGATCGGGACTTTGCCAGATAGGGCTCGATTTGTTGTATCGAGTTCTAGTATAAATGCCAGGTCAATCTTGGACAAAGTTGAGGAGCTAGGGCGTGAAGAAAGGTTCAGGATGAGGAGGAAGGAAGAGGCAGGGTTTGGAGGGATTCTATTGGAAGCAATGAACGGGAAATTCGTCGCGCAAGCAAGTGTTCATCTGCTGCACGAGGAAATGTTGCTTGTTGAGGTTGAAAGAGCTAGCAACGAAGAGGCACCAAAATTTTGGGAGAAACTTCAATCAAATCTTAAATTCTCAGCAAACTGAAGATCAAGATTGCCTATTCGAATAAGTGCGTTCAAGAGCCCCATCCTCTTGCCAATTGCCGTTCCTCCACATAAGAAAACACTGATTTGATACTGATCGCATCAGTATGGATGAGATGACTATTGACCAAATTTGTATCAGAAATTGACCAATTTTGGAGCAGAAATTACCTGTGGTACAGGACTCTGTTGTAAAACCCCAGCTATAGCTTTGTTTGGCTGCACTCCTCTCCACATCAATCCATATACCGGTGTCTAAAATTAACTAATTTTTACCTCTATCCAGTTCAACAGCCATGGAGTAAATACGACTGCAGTCAAAGAAGCCCTAAGAAAATAAACATACGACACCTTTAGCACAGCTTCGTAACTTCACATGAATGATGAACATATTTTGTCCACCATTTTAGAATATTTAATAATACTCAAATATTATCATGTTTTCCTAGTAATTCCATTATGTTCTAGTTCTACCATATGTGAAAATTACAGAGGAGCCTTGCTATTCAAAATTTATAATAGAACGAACGCAACACAAATAGAATGACTATAGAATGCTATGTAAGTTGTCGTCCCCATTCTTAATGCAGGTGTCCTCGGCTGAGCCTGTGCCTCGTGTTCCATAAAACATGGATAAAAGAAAAATCTACAACCATGTCTATCTCTTAAAGAGCAAAAGCAATAGACCTAGGCCGCGTTCACTTGCCATGCATACCCAAAATATTTCCTCTTTCACCCGTCACATTGAATCTTTAGATGCATGCATGAAGCATTAAATGTAGGTAAAAAAATAACTAATTGCATAGTTTGTCTGTAAAGTTCGAAACGAATCTTTTGAGTCTAATTAATCCATGGTTGGACAAATTTTACCAAATAACAACGAAAAGTGCTACAGTAACTTTTCACCCCAAATTTTCTCAACTAAACACAGCCCTAGTTACCCGAGATATTTTCTACATCAACTTTAGGGGCACTATCTGCGTTGCCATACATACAAACTGTGTCATTTAGGCGTGCATCACTAGTACAATTGAGTTCAGTACCGGTGGTTCCAGACCTATTTCTACTAGCCTTTAGGGCCACTGCCAGTGTGAAAGGCCAATAAAAATTGCAAACGTCTACTTGAGATGCGCCGGTGTTAATACATTTACATAGGTGGTTTGCTTAATCCAACAACCGGTGTAAAATAGATTTACACTGACAATTCACCTAAGTCAAACGCCACTGTAAACCCAATTGGTTTATATGAAGGACAAGGATATGGCGCAACTTGTCGTGCTGTACGGGAGTGCGCGACCCATCTTTACCTCCTACATGCGAGCGATCGGACACACTAGCTATGTTTGTTTTTCACTCCTAAATTTTAGTCCTTATCACATCAGATGTTTGGATACATACATGCAGTATTAAATATAGGCTAATTACGAAACTAAATGCATAGATTGAGACTAATTTGCGAGATAAATTTTTAAGCCTAATTAGTCCATGATTTGACAATGTGGTGCTACAGTAAACATATGCTAATGACGGATTAATTAGGCTTAATAAATTCGTCTCGTGGATTATGCAGGACTTCTGTAATTTATTTTATTATTACTATCCGAACACCCGATGCGACACTCATGTGATACGTACCTCTAAACTTTAGCCCCTAATCTCTAGGGTATTTCTCTGTCTCTTTCCATATTTAGCAAACGTCTCATGCAACGGACCCACTACCGGTCCCCCCCTCTTTCGATTCCCAGCGGACATGCAAACATCACTTTCAGCCTGAGGTCACTTTGATGCAACCCCAGAAAAAAAGAAAATATTTTCTTTGAATTGCCATAATTTTTTTAAACGTTGTATCCGTTTTTAATTTCATCTGTACCAGACTGTTCTACGTGACGAGACGAACAAAACTAGACCCCACTTACCTATGTTTCGAAAAAATATTTTAGTAGCAATTTATATATAAATATGTGATAGAAGATTTGTCAAAGAAGTTGCATCATGTAACACTAAAGTTATTAGTGAAAAATATATTGAAGTTGTTACGTACTATGCACATCGAGTGTTATCATGGGAATATAATAAAATTATTACATAGTATTTACATAAAAATACTAATACTGACAAAGAATGGCGGCTCAAACCAAGACAAGCTGTGACCCGGAAGGACAAATTATTAAAACAAATATTGCATAAGCTACCAACTAGGGGACAAGTTATTATATAACCTATTATATGAGCCAGCTGACAATTAGAGGGACATTTGTTAAAAAGACAAGAGCAGCGGCCAAAAATAAAGACAAGTTGCATCCTGAGGGACAAATTATTAAAAGAAACATTGCATAAGTTGTCAACTTAGGGCATAAGTTATTATACAACTAATATGTAGGATTTAGGAAGGTATTCGAACCTGAAAGGGAAAAATGAAATAATGAAACTCATAACTCAATAAAATGAAACTAAAATAAACATTGAAAAAAAATAAAATATTTAAAGAACAGTTAATATACAGGATTTACGCTAAAAGGGAAACTGAAACAATAAAATAGCTACCAGAAATGAAACTGAAATTGACAATAAAAAATTTGAACTAAAATTGACAATAGAAACTAAAAAATAAAGTAGGCACATTAAAAACAAAGAATTAAAATATATTACTAAAACTGAAATAACAAGTACCGAAACTTAAATTGACAACTAGAAATCGAACTGTTAATGACAAATACAATAATAACTAAAATAAAAACTAAAGTACACACAATAAAAAACAAAAAACTGAAACGTAATAATTAAAACTGAAATTGACAACCAGGAAATTAAACTGAAGAATTAACAAATCAAAAATGAAAACTGAAGTAAACAAAATTTAAAACAAATAACTGAAACTGGAATTACTAGAAACTGAAAATAAAATTGATAACCAGAAAATTGAGCTATTAATGACAAAATACAAATGGAAAACTTAAGCATACACGATAAAAAAACTAAGACATAAAACTGAAACTAAAATTTACATTTAAAAAATAAAAACTGAAATTGATAAATAGAAAATGAAAACTGAGTCGAACTGCGGATCCACATGCGCCTCTGGCCCATGGAAGCTTTTCCTTCCACTTTTTTTATTTTTATTTGAGCTGCTTCTACGCGTGCGCATGTGCATGCGAATGTGAGCTTTTCCCATTCTTTGCTTGTTCGACTGCGGTGCTTTTCTCTCACATCAAATCAGTATTAGCCACCTGTCAGCTAGTAATATTTTTTTCTCACAACAAATCAGCACCAGCCACCAGCCATCAGCCAGCTGAACAAGTTGTTTATTATTTGGGTTGAAGCAGACCAGACTACCAAGCCTATCGCGGGGTCACGCGCCTGGTGATTAGCGCGACTAGCCGCGTCTTAAACTTTGCGTTATGTGAACCGCTGGTGAATATGTTTTTACATAGACAGTTTACCTAAAAGAGCCACCTCTAGAAAATGTTTTCTAGAGGCTGTATAGTAGCATAACCGCTAGTGAATTATTTTTAAAATTTAAAATTTTGCACCATATATTTTTCGTCGGTGAATTATTTTGTAGCCTCTAATAGTAGCAGCATCTTCTTTTGCAGCCTCAGCCGCTTTCGATGACTTTGCATCTTCTGCTCCCGCTGCTGCCTTGGCACCCCTCCTTGCTGCCACTGGAAAGTTCGAACGACAACCACGGGTGCGTGCCAATGTTATTCTATACCGAAGTCTTCAAACACTGGAGAGCTGCCGAACTACAAATAACACCGGGAAGTAGCGAAGCTATAACAAAGTGGGGCAAAGGAAGAATAGAAAAACTTGTAAAAGCAGTCATGGAATCATCATCCTCCGTCCTCTTACGCTGTTGTTCAGGGGGGCACTATTTATAGGCCTCCTCTTGCATTACAAAAGACCGTCATGCCCCCACTCTAGTCAAGTCACTACAACAATCAAAAGGGGGTCCAAGTACCCATGGCCACGGGGACCACACAAACTGGCTTCGCTCAGGAGCCGCCGTGAACCGCCTTCACATAAGGGGAAACCTCGCCATTTTAAACTCCTACTTCGTTAATCCTGCCCTTGCCTCCCCGCATTTTGGCTCGAGCGAATGGTCCCCGTTGTGCGAGTGAGTGTTGCTCCTCGCCATTCTGGGGAAACTTCGTCGACACCCTGCAAAGCTTGGTGAAATCATTCGATCTGCAAAATCAAATCAATGGCAAATAGTGTGGAACGCTGTGGGGCGAGGGGATCTCGACAAATAGGGCCCTGCCCAACACTAAGGGTAGGCTACCATAAAAAGTTCACTGCAATTGGACTACATAAGCAGGTTCTATTAATAAAACACAAAAAACCCTAGATTTACTATTGCAACCAATATTTTGTTCTTAAGCATAGTGTTTTATATATGGAATGTGTAGATCATATTACCATGAGTCCAAAAAATTGAATTTGTTATTTTACGATATTTATTTGATTTTATATTGATTTTGCATGATCTCAGTTTTAATTGAAATCGGAAAAAGAAAAAGAAAAGCATAAATAAAAAAGGTCGTGCTGGGCTTGTTCATAGGCTCGGCCCAGGCCCAGCGGGCGAAGCACCCGACCTGGAGTTGCAAATATTTCGTCAGGAACCCGATCTAATTCTAAGTTCATCAAACTCCTTTCCCTTCCGATGATTCCACAGCCGTTTCGACCAGCTACGTCCGAGTTGCGCTTGCGGGCTGTGCTCTATGCCGGCAGCCACGAGCTGACGAGCAGTACCTAGGAGGGATGCAGGAAGCCGGGAGGTAGCAGGATTGGACTTCCATAATTGCAGGTGATTTTCTAATTTAATTTAGACATGGAAGCCGATGCCTGCTCTTCTCGTTCTTGCTTTTAACTCCCCTTCTTGTTCTAAGTTAAACATCAAATCCAGGATACTCATTAATCGCAATGGAAGCCGATGGCCTGCTCTTCTCGTTCTTGCTCTTAATTCATCTGTTCTTGTTCTTGGATCAATGCAGGCAGTTGCCCCCTGACCCCTGTTCTTAATTCTCTCTGTTCTTCTGTGTAGTTTTTATACTACGTTGTTTGAAGAAAAGAGCACAGGGGTACTAGACTGCACTAGATCGTATTTACACGCAAACATTAAATTCTTACTCTGTATTTCAACCAACCTAATAGCCGGCTAATGGTTAGCCTATTATATCAGTTAGCTGCTGCTGGCTAAATTATTAGTCACACAAATTTGGATGAAGCAACGAGGGCCAAACATTGCCTTTTGATAGATCATTGGAGCGGATACAGGTAGCTACAGACCCTGACTCCTCATCGTCGTAAAGCTTCTTGCTATGACATGAGCGAGAAGTCAACGCGATGGTGTCGATCGTTAAACCATTCTTTACTTTGCTGACCAGATCCAAAAGAAACGACCAAAGATCGCCATCCCATAACATAGCACCGAAAGTACCACCTTTTATTTTGATCTGCCCAGATTTTGGTACCTGTCGGATGCGTGGGACGCAATGTCTGCAGGATTTACCTACCCCTTCTGTCGCCGTTCAACAGTGTGCAGTCAGTTCCTGCATGCTGGGACACAGGGCACTGCCATATTGGGTGCAGATGCAGCACAAATTTCATTCGAAGAGTATTTCCTCCACTAAGCAGTATAGATAATGTATACATAGGAAAATGGATACGCTATGCTAGATCTACCGCGCGTGTTCGACCCAGATAACATGCAAGTAGGGGATCATGGATCATTACCATTAGACCAAGTTCTATTTTTCGTGGGGTGTTAGTACATTTATATTGGAAGAATGATTCCCTATCTCTACATTAACTAACAATATGGTACTAATTAATATTTCACCTACACTCATGGACTTTAAACATTAAAGTTGCACCTCTTAAAAGCCCATTAGTAGTATATTAATGGATCATTATTATATTTTAGCCCACTTATGGATCCATTCCATAACAGATACGATTGCCTCTTGAGCACGTCACCAACAATCTCTCACATGCACTAGACTCAATCATCTAGTGTGCTTACCCCTTAAGTTTGTGATCCGTTAGGTTCGTGTGCAGACAACCATGATCGAAAACCATTTTTGAGTCATACTGAATCCTAGCATACACATAAAGTTCATACCGGCTGAACCTTGACATACACACGTCTTAATCCTTTGTGAAGGATCGATTCATACTTAGATAGGCAATTAGAGGGGGTGAATGATTGTGGAAGAAAAATAAATAAATAAATTTAAAGCTTCACCCTAAACACAAAACCAAATTTAGGATCATTTTCAATTCTGGACAGAACAGTGTGTCTCTAAAAATTAATCTCGCCCAAAATTCGTAACTCCAATGGATCTCGAAACTTAAGACATTAAACTATATGAAATTAGTGAACTAACCCAACTGGAATCATGTCAATTGGAGATCTAGAACTCAAGATATAAAAATAAACAAGTTCACTGTGTTAGATGATGACGAAAATTAGTCCAGCCCTATTTTCGTGATTATGCAAAATCAATTAGAGCTTATTCAATGAGACTTTTCAAATCACTAAGACACTGCCTAGGCACATTTTTGATCGATCAATAGGATGTCTAAACCTGCAAACAAGATATCAATCTAAAACCAAAAGCTAGACATGTAAATTAAGAGGCTAAGCTGAATAATGAGATTACCAACACATCGATATGAGAGAATTGGACTTCATTACTCTGATAATATGTTCACAAGATGCAGCTTACAAGCATCCACAAAAGGATTCTACACAAAATCTCGAAGCACTAAAACAGCCGTCGGCTAAACCCATCCTACGTTGCCTCTCTTCTCTCCGTCGTGGCACTCGCCTGCTTCTGCTGTCCTCAACTCTCTGACCGACGTGCACACCTTGGTGTCCTTTTATAGCCAGGCACAGCACCCCTGCTATGTTCAACATGGACACGGCATGCTGGTCCTACCCTCAACTCACGTACAACCATTTGGCCTCATGGTCAGTCCCTTGACCGAACTCCATGCTAAGCCAACAAAGCTTTACGTGAACACGGATCGCCTCTCCTTACATCCTGGTCAAAATTTGATGGCACCACCAGCCATCCAAGCTACTCTTCCTCCTTTTTCTAACCGTCACTTGACCAAGCCAAGTCCACACCATGCAGCATGCACCATGCTCCATGCAAACTGAACTCCATCGTTCAAATGCTTGCGCGCACCAGCAGCCTAGCTCGCCTCATCAACGCCATGCCTGTGCGAGATGCGGTACTTTCAACGACGCACTACTTGCCCTTACGTTAGAATAGTGACAGTCGTAGTCTGACCAATCTCGTCCTAGCCGCACCGGCTAAGTCAAACACCACACCATAACCTGCACATCTTCCACGTAAGTCTCATGGAGTGATCGTCTTCACGTACATTGCTCTCTAGCCTAAACATCCCGCATGACATCCTTGACCGATAGGACCTCAGTTCCTCCCTGAACTTAGTCCCAAAACTTCAGTTCCTCCTGAACCTAGTTTCAGTCCGTCATCAACCACGTTCTGCCTCGAGCAACACCTGCACATGAACAAACACACAACCGTGTCCGAGCCCAAGTCCATGACTTGACTCAAGTCAATCCGCACAACACCTCACATGAGTAAGTCATGCAACAATACCAAATCACCATGCTATCATGGGCATATATAAGCTGCACATGCATATCAACCTATGCCATAATTCAAATCACTTTGCAATGCCAATTTCATATCAAACCAATTTTTCATCACATGATCTCACACTTTGCCACACGATACTATTCAAACTCAAGGTGAGATTCGTGCCACCCTGTGATAGCTCAACACTTCACTCAATCTTGTAGTGGATTACAACTTGTGACTAGCTCTTTAGTCACACCATGATTAAGTCTTTAATCACATTGGCATGGCCAAGCACTTTCTAATCCAACCACATTGAGGGGCCTAGACTCTCTCCTATTATGTAGGAGGGGAATTCCATCTTGATCTGCTCACATCCATTCTATGTTTTATGGTACATCCAGAAACTACTTTTATGACCATCCTATCACTAGTAGAAATGTGAACAACTATGACTAAAAAATTAGTGATGAAGCAAAATCGTGTCATAAAAGAGCACATAACTATGATGACTTTTTAGGTTCATCATGGATTATTGATGACGGTCCTCAGGCTCTGACTATTAATGATGAAACCTGATATCATCACAAAAATTTGTCATTAAATGACACAAGGTATCGTCAAAGATCACACGCGCTACTGTCCCTACTCATTTGTGACACTCTGTTTTAGAACTATGGTGAATGACAGTTTGTCATTGAACCAATTACTCATCTATGATGCTCGGTTTTAGAACTGTAACGGACGTCACTTCTTTGTCATAAGTCTTCGCTTGGTCCTTTTTCCATCTGACGTGTACCTATGGGACCCGCAATTACTCATATGTGATGCTCGGTTTTAGAAATGTAACGAACGTCACTTCATCATAAGTCTCTGCATGGTCCTTTGTCCATTCAGCCAACACATGTGGCAGTCACGTGTACATGTGACGTGTTCCTGTGGGACCCGACAACTTGTGTGGCAGCCACTTTAACGTGGGCCCCATAGGGGTTTAATTTCCATAAAAAAGTCTAATATGTCAGGACCGAACCTAGGACCTGGACCAAGGAATGGAATGTCTTTACGATTGCGCTGGACGACTGGTTGTGTTGGTATCTCTTTAAATTTATTATCTGCGGATCACTATAGGTTGACCTAAATTTGATATCCTCTGTAAGTGTAAATGGATCTGTGCCCGCTTTGACTTGTGGTGGCAGCGGCAGAGGCGGTGGATCCCCGGTCTACTATGGTGGCAGGTGAATGTGGCTAGTCAAAAAGCCAATGCCAGTCAAGATTCTCAGGCTTAGGAAAATGGCTAAGTCCCATCAATATATGAATTTCATTCCACTTTTGGGGACCTAGATAAGCTATTTAAACACTAAAACTCGCTCAACTCTTTCCACCATTTAAGACCTATACTGGACTTCTTATATTGGTAAATTTTGAAGTGTTTAATAATTAATTATTTAATTGTCCCTCAAAATTTGCCATTAAGCAATTAATGACAACAATTGAGTATATTTTAGCAATTTTGATTATTTTCTCCATACAAATTGTACATGAAACCTTAATGGAAATTGTTTAAGACTTCATTTAGGGTTCATTAGTCACATAGTTGATTTTTAGTCACACACAATATATATTTATTAATTAATCATGTTTAAAGCTTAGAATGAATGTCATTTCATGTGACGCTTGATTTCTTATTTTTCTTTCTTTTATTTTTTTAGCCATGAGTTGAGGTTCGTACGTCATGTGTTTGATAATTCGAATAATTTTCATATTTTGACCTTAAATAATATTTAGTAATTATTTAATTACTTCACCACTAGAAATCAAGTTTGATCCTTTTTAAAAGAGGCTGGCGTCTACATGATTATCACTCACCATACGCACTGAGAAATCCTGCTCATAAGCCAGGTCTGTGTGCTGAGTACAGCCGTTGCCTCAGGGGAAGCAAACAAAGTCATTGGAATAGTTTATTTATTGGGTGGGTCCTTCTCTTCTCATTTCAAGATCGATCATCTCGAGTCTCGGGCTGAATAACCTACTCTTCCTCCGATCTGTAAAGATGAATTTCAATACCTTGTTCTTACATGTTAAATTTGTCGTTGACACTAGTGGTTTCGTACAGCGCTTACAAGAATGTCACACCCATTTTTAAGGACAAAAATAGGATGTATAAAAGACTCATGTGCGCCCCAGGAACCAGTCACACACATAAGTTGACAAATTACAAAGTATCATCACAGTGCTTATTACATAACGAATAAGTATTTAAGACATAGTCTTGAACGATAGGTAATAATAACTAATAGTAATTCTTCAGCGGAAACTCCACACAGGGACACGGTTGACTGGTTGACACCAAGACTAGTACTCATTCCGATAATCTTCCTCATTATCTTCATCTGTTATGGTGGAAATAGCAAGGGTGAGTTCATGTCGAACTCCACAAATATAACACAGGGTTCATGAGGCTCAAAAAGGCTAGACACTGTTTAACTGCGTTTAGTTTTTTAATCATACATTAGCAATTGAGTAGCATCAAGATAAACCACTTCCCATTAAAGAACCAATGATCAATTGTAATAAGGATAATGAATAGCATTAACATGAGCATAATAATAATCAACAATAATTAAGCATGATATAACAGTTATGATCAACTATTCCATAAGAATCCCCAAGGCCGCTCGTATCCGTGAGCACGGCTAGTATACCAGTTTTTAACTCTGCGCAGAGGTGTACACTTTCACTGTAAGTCATGATTTCCAAATGAGTGGGGAGATCAAGCCCAAACACCCGAGAACCATATAAAGCCACTCAAAAGTTCGTCTAACAAGTTAGGGCCATTAGATTTCACTCGGCAGGCAGATGTAGAACCCCCCTTCCCTGTGGCACAACAACCGCAGCCTATACACACTAGGCCAGGGGCTCGGACTACACCCAACATGGCAAGCCATTCTTACGCCATTTAAGGTAACCTCTAACAAGCTAGAAAAGGTCTCTTGAACAACTAAAGCCAGAGCCATATAGCCCTCACAGCTGTACTGTATATCCCGGTTATCACTTACAGATAAGTCCTTATGGAGAGAAACCAGAGCATCAAATTAATACACAAGCTCTAGCCCCCTTTTAACAACAATGAAATCATCTTAATAGTTGATTGCTTAATCCATTAATCAAATTACAAGATCATTGTTCTTAGTTTAAGCACTAGCAGTAGCTACCCATATGCATTCCCAAGGTTGACAAGGAATCAAGATAACAATCATTAAGTTATAATCTCTAAGGTTGTCAAGGTAAGCACATGCATATGTATGATAATTCAATGTATAGGTAACAAGGATAGTCCTGTGTTATACTTGCCTTGATCAAAGCTCTCCAAGTGATACTGCTAACTTGGCTCAAAGTAATACTCCGAATCGTCCAAATACTGCTCACCTTCTATATTCGATCATCAATCAACAACACACATGCATCCAATCAAACATACACGAAGCAAACAAAGAGATATAATTAGAACAGTACACCAACAGTAGCAAAACAGTAATAAAAGCTTATAAAACTCTTCTACACGTTTCTACGATCACACAGACGCAAAGATCACCAAATTCGGAGTTAAAACGTGAAAGTTATGAATTTTCTAAGATTTCCTATAGATAAATAAATACTTAATTATAACCTCGAAAAATAAATTATCAAAACTAACTGTACAACTACACTAACATGTAGAGCTCGCAAATACGAACCTAACGCAACTTGAACGGATCAAATCGGAGTTAAAACGAAGATTTTATGACCAAAACAATCCTAGTGGCAAAACTGTAAATGCTGGAAAACGTATTTTGAATAAAAACCGCCGGAAATACGCTTTGTAAACGGGGAAGCGTAGTATAAAGAATCCGTTTTGGACTGCGGGTTCTATAATTAAAACGATAGGGTTTCTTTTGTAAAACAGACCCCGAAGGGGTACAATTGATCTGGAACCGTTGGATCCAACATGGACATGCCAGATTAGATCGGGGCGAGACAGGGGAAGACTCGCCGGAGACGATGACCCTCACGGCGGTCACCATGGCCGACGGCAAGCAGACATGGCCGGCAAGATTGAAACTCGTCCTATAGAGCACGAAACGGATCGGGACCACCACCAATCGAAAAAAAAACTTCACCCGATCTCACCTGCGCGGTAATCGAATGCTGAGACGGATCGGAGGAGCGGGGCGACGTGCGACGGCGGCGATGGACTCCGGGACGAATTGACGACGAATTCGTCGAACTCGACTTCAACAGCGGTGGCTAGGGTTTTGCGGTGGCTCGGGCAGGCTCAAAGCGAGGCGGCGCTTACGCTTTAGGGTTTGGAAAGGGTTGCGAGCGTGCGGGCTTCGCTATATAAGAGCGCGGGTTGCTTGGGAAGCACACAAGGCTCGACGCGTGGGGAGGCCGGACTCCTGCTCGGGTTCGAGCTCAATCCGGGCATGGGCAAGAGATAGGGGACGCCGGCTGACGAGGCGGGCCCACATGTCGGTGTCAGCAAGAGGAGGAGAGCTGCTGCTGCGCTGGGCTGCGTCATAGGCCGGCCTACTGGAAATGGGCCTCGGCCTGAGAGAAAAGAGGGAAGGGAAGAGCCCTTCGGGCTGGGCCGAAGAAGAGAGGGAGAGAAAAGTTTTCCTTTTTCTTTTCCTTTTTTGTAAAACCATTTTCCAAAAGCATTTTCAAATAGATTTGAAACCATTTGAACTTTGATTTGTAAACCAATCATCACAAAGACAATTATGCAACAGCATGGATGCATCAAACATGTTTCTAAGTCTTGTGATAAATTTTAACTTTAAGGAAAATATTATCTCCCTATGTTTTTATGAGCATCAAAATACAATATTAATTCATTGAATCCTATTTGAAAAATTTGCAAATTTTGGGGTGTTACAAAGAAGTATGTGCAATACCCCAAGTGCTATGATCGAAGATCTGAGAAGAATAAGATGAAGAATGGCACAAAACTGAAACTAAGGCGAAAATTCCCGGTACGTATCAAAAGTCGTATGTGCTACTTTATCGTGCATGCTCTCTATATGTTCTAATGTTTGTGTATTATGTATCGTGTAGTGCGCCAAACAACCTCCTAGTACACTACTATGTGGATATTACACTTGTGAGTACCACAGACCAACATGGAGAGCGAGTTGACGACGGAGGAGAAGTACGAGAAGTTAAAAGACTAGAGAGCCATGGGCCTGGAGGATTACAAGTTGCTCAACATCTTTGATTAGGTGACCATAGTTGCTCATGTATGAATGTGTGGTGTGTGCTTGTGAAACAATGATGAAGACATCTATAATGTAATAACTTAATATTGGTTCGTCGAACGAGAATGAATGTAATATATGTTTGTCTTCTATTTTCTACTTTATATGTGTTTTTATTACCGAAATTCAAATTCAAATTCAAGTTCAAATTTGAAAAGCATTTTTAAATCTAGAAATCATTAACGGAGGCGGACAATTAACAACAGCCGCCTCTGTTAATTGTTTAACTGAAGTGGTCGTTATAAGACAACCGCCTCGATTAATATTGTCTTATAACGACCACCTTGATTAATTGATTAACCGAGGCGGTTGGCCAACTGCCTCGATTAAGGCCATGATTAACCATGACCTTTTGACTGAGACAGTTGGCTTGCCCGCCTCGGTTAAGGCTTTTTGCCAGCCTCGATTAAGCTTTGTGCAGTAATGATTTAGGCGTATGTTTGTAAACATCAAAGAAGTTGCTTGTTGACCTCTAGGTTGACTTATATTATTCTTTATTAAAGACAAACATACCTACTATGGTTGGAGTCCAGTTAAAGCATTATGATTGACCCTAGTAGGTTGGAAACTTCACCAAAGTGTGACTTATCTTTATGTCCATGAATTTATAATCTTAGCTGGGTTTCTAATATAGGTTATACATTTTTAGTTTGGCATAAGATTTTCTTGGTTCAAAAAAGTTTTCAAGTTCTTGTAAGTTAACCAACAAGTTAAGTTGAGAGTGCAAAGAAAATGGACCCTTGGCCCATTTATTTAGGATTTTGGTGTTTGATGAACAACATGACCATTTGGACTGATGTTGTTTGCTAGTAAACAAGGTATAGTTCAAATGGATGCAAGATGGGCTTTGACTTAGGCAAATAGGTGATTTGGATGATCAACACCTAAAGGAAAACAATAGAAGCTTTCTTGAAGACCTATAAGACATGGTAGAAGTCAAAGACACCAAGAACTAGAAGCGCGGACACAAATACACAAACAAAGTTGAAGTCATTCAAGCCGAGATAAAGAGGTGAATGAATTGGAATTGTCTCATGATCTTTGATCCGCTCAAATTATCGTGACACCAGTTCAAAGCTATAAAGATCTTCATTAGCTTTCCAAAAAGTCTAAGATCACCAAAATTGAAGTTCGGAGCTAAAAGTTATGCCCAAAATATGAAAGTGTATCGTGCTGAAAACTAAGCGTCAGACGGTTCGACCCAACTGGTCTGACTCCCCCATCTTTGGTCTGATGCTCACCAGAATAAAGTGAAAAGTGTCACCATATGGTCTGACCCAACTGGTCTGGATCTCACAAACTGGTCCTACTCTCACAGAAAATGTTGTAACGGTCGGGGGCAACGGTAACCTGCAAAAGCGTCAAACGCTAACCAAACTGGTCCGATGCTATTGTAGCAACTGGTTTGACACACAAAAAATGGTTTCCTAGCTACCAACATCTCTATTTGCAATGGGGGGCTATAAATATGAGTTGCAGCCAGCCAAATGAGGTGTGGGAGGGTGGGAAAAATGCCAAGAGAGGTGATACTCCATTTTAGTGATATCTACATGCATAGTGCTTAGTGAAATATTCAGTGATTAGCATAGGTGCTTTGTGGAGTACTTAGGTTAATTAGACCACACTCATATGCACTTGCTCTAGGTTTAGGCCTAGTGTTTAGTGAGGTTTGCACACCTCTTACCACTCAGTGCTTGCGCGCACCATTGTAGTACGTCGGAGAGGCTTGTAGGTCTTGCAAGACCACACCAACCACATTTGTTGTGTGGCTGCCACCATGTATGGAAGGAACAAGATCCGCGACATTTCAGCCGAAAGCTTGATAGTGAAGACGGTGGGGAGCATCCGGGAGAGGTTTGCCAGAAGGCATGTCGGAGACCCACTTGCGCGTAGGGAAGGCCTGAGGCTATCCATGGAGTTACCTGACCAGGAGCTTGGCCCTTGCGAGGGCTTCCTGGTGAGGGGCTCCAACAAGGACTAGGGGAAAGCGTAAGCTTCTTGATATCTCGGTAAAAATACTGGAGTCATCAACTAGAGTTTGCATCTCTATTGCCCTTTTACCTTCTACATTTATATTATGTGCCTTAGTTGTGTGCTTACTTTCCTAGCTTAGATTGATAGGCTAGTTGACAGGATTGGAACTTAGGGTATATCACTCTTTTGTGGTAGATATAGCAACACACCTAGCAAAACCGTAGTTGCACATTTATATGTTCATTTAATTGCATAGGTTTTTGCTATGTCAATATTAGAGGCCATAGTTAGAAGTAGGTTTTTAAGTTGTCTAATTCACCCCCCTCTTAGGTGTCATGGTCCTTTTCAGAGAGCTAGGGTTTTGATACAATACAAGGATTAAGTTGACTTAATGTCACATCAAGATAATAAGCTCACGGTTAGGTTGACCGGTCTTCATAAATTCAATAATTTATTTTGTTCCTTTGTACTTTCAAGTTCTCTCCTACACTGGTCTTTCTATAATTTGTTATTAACATGCAATAATTGCATGTTTAGTGTTAATTGTTGTTAGTATAAATTAAATGCACATAGAGAGAATATATATATCCGCAAGCGCACAAATACTATACTGTTGTAGCACTTCACCAAGAATAACCTAGTTTTAATATCGAACCCAAAGGAACAGTTAGTGAGAATAACTAAGTCTTAGTCTTAACCCAACTTCACAATCAAGGTTAGAAAATAGGAATATAAAGGAGACTACTGAGATATGTCTAGTTCCAATCTTAGTAAGCTTTGCCTTCTATTGTTCTATCGTGGGAGATGTCTTATAAGAAACAAATTTAGAGTTTCTTCCCTAAAATCAATCAAATTGTTGCTAGTCCTATTAATGGGAGGTTGACTACAGAGGATTCAATGAAGCTATAAAAGTCACCTTCATGACCTACCACCGATCCAAAAAATGAGGGTGCATTTATGAGTAACCCTAGTCTAAGCACCATGCTCACACTATGAATACTACTTTAATCTAGAGCCACCAAGATCAAAGCACTCAAAAGAGAGTCATAAACTTGAAGAATAATATGAACAAAATGCTTACATAAATCAGAAGTCAATTAACAGAGAAATCTCAGAAGCAAGCTCCAGTAGAACTTGATTCCGCCAGAGTACAGCCGTAGAGAGAGCATCGATAGGCCGAAACTCCTCCAAAACTCTACTCTCTCACTCTATCTCTCTATCTCTAATACAAGACTAGATCCTATGGAGGACTAATCTTCTCTTGATTGCTAGCTCTAGATCCTGGTGGAAATATGAATTAGGGTTCCTGGTCTTTTAGCTCTTAGGATCCAAACTTGTCTTCTCTCTAGGGGGTGCAGGCCTATATTTATAGCCCTGGGGGTACAACACGAGCCCTTGAATCAAACTGACTTAAGGAATGGCATAGATGCAATCCTAGGAGGTGGTGGAGGAAATTCTGGAAGCTCCTGACAAGTGGGCCCAATAGAAGGGCGGGTGGCATGGTGGTAGGGCTAGCCGGTCCCACCTGGCAGAGGGCGGGTGGCATGGTGGTAGGGCTAGCCGGTCCCACCTGGCATCCTCTCGGGCTCCGCTATGGTGTGGTGTCTTCTGGTGTCCTCTGGAACCTTCTTGAGTAGTTTTCATCGTGGTTAGGTTTTATTCTATTTGACGTTTTGATCCTCCTTGCCAGTTTTCTGATTAAATCCTGTTGGAAACACAGATTCACCAAAACTTGTGGAATTTGTTAGTATAAACCTCTTATTCTATGATATTGATCCATTTTCACCATTTATGCAAGGTAAGTTGATGGCTCTTGATGTATGTTAACTACTGTCAACAAGCTCCACCACACTTAGGCTTTTACTCGTCCTCGATAAAAGGATGGATTACTCAAGACATAACCTTAGGACAAGACATCAACATAAAACCATTCTCAGTCATACATGCTCTATAGGATTCAAAGTGTCTACCATGAAACTTTGGGTAGTTGAAGAATAGAACAGCTCAAACCAGATCACCATCTTCCTTCAGTCAAGTCAATTGGAGAAACATTTAAGATTTTGAAAACAAAACATAGCTTACCTTCTCCTTTTGTAGTACTCTCTAATCACTTATGTATGCGGTATTTTTGGAACCTCACCAAGGCATAGATGATCTTGCCTTGTTTTATCTACTCTTAAAAGCTTATGTGGATCTCAGGTAGGAATGGAAGTGAAAACATACTTCTATTGCATATATTGTAAAGTCAACATAAGGATCTAAGGAGAAAAGTGTCATACTCTCAGATCAAATGTGCATGTGTGTGGAACATATATGGTGGCTATCCTAATTCTACTATGCTCCTTGAATCATGTCTCTCTTGTTTGAAACTTGGAAAACACTTTTGCTAGAGAGCATGGGTTATCTTTCTTTTCTTTTTTTCTTTTTCTTTTTTTACTTAGCCACATGCCTCTTTCTGCAAATTGGAAAACTTTCAAGAAAGACATTTATAAGAACTTGGAGCATTTATTCTTAATAAACTTCTTTTTGTGTCTTCTCCCAGTGTAGGAGTAGAATATTTTGGGTGGATGGAAAACATGTTGCGTACTCTCAATGTAGGAGCAATAGATATATGTAGAGTGTACATGATCTTGATCTTGAGAGCATGATAAGTTTTTCAACAAGGTTCACAAGGTTTGACCAAACTCAATACAAACACAAGTAGTATATGTAGAAGGTTTATTTATCCTATATATGGCTCTAGTAGGTCATTGCCTACCACAAAGGAGAAGTATAGCTATTCATTTTTCTTTTTGAAATAAAATTCTTCAATGACTAGACATCAAGAATCAAGTTCTCTTATTCTACTATATCTCATTCCACAACAACTTAAGTAACATGGGGTCCCTAATAATAAGTTCCCAACAGTAGCAAGACTTCTAGGAAGAATATTATGTGAGTCTATCTATAAGTCATGGCTGAAACAATCTTTCCTCATGTTTTAAGTTGTTTTATCATGTGATTTTTAATTCGGTTTGAAATGGAAAATGAAACATATGAAAATAGAGTGTATTGGGCTCAAATCTGACCATGGACAAAGCGTGAGGTGAGGAGGCATAGAGAGGGGCCCACTTCATTGTACGTGGTCCTTGGTTAATTACCTTCCTAATCAAATTTCATTCCCTCATCGCGGTGTGTCTCCCCCACACTTGTTTTCCGGTATAACCTTTTTTGCACAACATGTGGAGACAAACATATATCCAAAATAGAGATAGAAAATAGGTAATCATGATAACAAATCTCCATTAATGATTAAATAAGGTACTTTATTATAAATCATAAAATTCATCCTAAGTTTAATCGATCTAACAACTGAGATAGCGATAAAACTAACATTTCAAGTGACGAGCCTAAAAACTTTAACCTAACTAAAACTTGTGCTTTATTATTAATTGCTAATCCTTAACTCTCTCTCTTCTTCCCAACACAATTGGAAAGAATGTTGATCTGCTTCTCTAATTTCTTTTGCTCAATAGTTTCTAATTTATCTTCTTATTCAGAGCATCTATAGTCCTAATGAGGAGAGTGTTCTGTTGTTGGAGAGATGTGACAGTCTAGGAAATATGGTCAATCCTTGTCTCTAGCATCACAATGGTTGTCCTTGGGCGCTTCTCTTCTCTTTCCAATGGTGGAGTAGGTCTCTTTGGTGTCTCCCTTGGTGGAATGAATTTGACTTGGCCTGGTGTAGCTCGAATACCATCAAGAGACACTTGGGGAGTGGCTATAGTGTACTTCACACAAGAGATCTCTCCAAGCTTGTTGGTCTTGACACCTACTAGCATTTTATTGGGTCTTGGAGGTAAAAGCTTGACATCCTTTGGTACAACAATCTTCGGTCCCTTCGGCGCGTCCTTCAGGAGTAGATGATCTTAAGGTGGAGGAAGCGTTAGTTGACAAACTTGAGCATAGTAGGCTTGCTCATAGCTCCTTCTTGGCAGCACCACGGCTACTTGCTTCAGAGGAATGATAGCGAGAGGCAGAGGTTCCTCTACAGGGACGATGGCAAGAGAGTCTTCCCTAGGAGAAAGTTTGTTGAGGTCGACTCTGAAAGGGATGATCTCTTTTCCATCCATTGGATCTAGAGAGGAGGAGAACTCTTCTATGGGAGGGAGGAGGTTTGGATGGAATGAAGAAGGAGACAGGCAGGGGTCTGTTTATATAGGGGGGTTCATCTTACAGCAAGGGTCAAAATCTTATCCCTAGAGGCTTCGTACGAGGGAATGTGCGAACGGATCTAAAATATACATGACCTTATCGTGGAAGAGTGTAAAATGGGCGAGAGAGTCAGCGGAGGACGTGAGGTGTTGATAGGGGATCATCTGGCATAGGGATGGGGCTAGCTGGCCCCATAGGTCATCCCCTCAGGGTGACTTTCCTCACGTGGGTTTCTAACTTGTTTATATCCTCGAAAATCATATTTTGGCGATATATCTCGTAACGGTTGATGGCGGTGGTGTAATTAAGGTAAAATTTGAAAATCCACCTGATCTGTCACACCCGGTTTTAAGGACAAAACCAGACATACACTATATGTGAAATAAAGGAGTCAAATCTCACATATAGCCACAGATAAGTGTAATATCAAGAGATAAATGCTTAATATACATAACACAATAGTATAAAATATACCTTAGAGAGCAACACAGCGGAAAAACAACTCCGAACACTGGGTGTAGACTTCACTCTAGGAACAAACTAACTGGTTGATCACAAGCCTAAAAATTCTAGAGACTATCCTGAGGTGTGGGAAATAGCAAGAGTGAGTCCATGTCGAACTCCACAAATATATCATGGGGTTCATGAGGCTCAAAAGGTTAGACACTGGTTTACCACATTTAGCTTTTATTCATCATTTACTTAGCAATTGAGTAGCATCAAGGTAAACCAATTCCCATTATAAACAAATGATCAATTGTAATAAGAATAATGAAATAGCAATTAACATAAGAATAATAATATCAACAATAATAAGCATGATATAGCAATGGTGAATATTTATTCTGTAAGAATCCCCAAGGCCGCCCGTGTCCGTGGGCACGGCTAGTATACCAGTATTTAACTCTGCACAGAGGTGTACACTTTCACTGTGAGTCATGACTTCCAAATGCATGGGGAGGCCATTCCCAAAACACCGGAAATTATATAAAGCCATTTAAAAGTTCGTTTAACAAGTTAGGGACACTAAGGATTTCCAATTGGAAAGCATGAACCTCCCTCCAAGGGGCGACTTACAAAAGACTGCACCCACCTTGGCAGGCCAAGACCATACTAGACATGACCCCTCTTGCGCCCTTCGGTAACCACTAACAAGCTAGAAAAGGTCTCTTAAACAACTAGAGCCAGAGCCATATAGCCCTCACAGCTATACTGTCAATCCCGGTTATCACTTACAGATAAGTCCTTATGGAGAGAGACTAGAGCAACATAAAATAACATAGTGCTCTAGCACCCTTTATCAGTATTTAAATCATCTTAATGGTTGGTTGCACAATTCATTAGTCATATTACAAGATCATTGTTCATAATTAAGCACTAGCAATAGCTACCCAAATGCACAACCCATAGGTGACAAGGAAACAAGATATCGATAGCTAAGTTATAATCTCTATGGTTGTCAAGGAGGACACATGCTTATGTATGATAATTTCAGTGAATAGGTAACAAGGATGGTCCCATGTTATAATTGCCTTAAACTTTGATGCTTCTTCTAGTCCAAAGCTTCAACTGTATTCCTTCTCGATCAACACGTAAAGCTCACCGACTGGATATTATCATAGAACACCACGTAAGCATCCATATGCAATCATACACGAGGCAAACAAGAGATACAATTAGAATAGTACACCAACAGTAGAAAAACAGTTTGAAAAGCTTATAATACTATTCTACACATTACTACGATCACACAGACGTAAATATCATAAAAATCAGATTTAAAACGTGAAAGTTATGAATTTTCTAAGATTTCCTTTAGATAAATAATTACTTTAATATAAACTCGAAAATTAAATTTTCCAAACCTACTATACAGCCATACTAACATGTAGATCTCGCAAATACGAATCTAACGCAACTTGAATGGGTAAAATCGGAGTTAAAACGAAGATTTTACGATCAAAACAAGTTTAGTGGCAAAACTGTAAATATCAGAAAACATATTTTTCATTTACCGAGAGGAGATACATTTTTAAAACAAAGAAACGTAATTTCTGGATTACGCCAAGGACCGCGGGTTTTAATAGAGAAAAACTCAGGGTCTCTTTAACAATTTTACCCCGCAAAGGGGTATCTTCTAATCTAAGCCGTCGATCAGCGAACGAACGGCTGGAAACGCTTCCAGGCAAAGGAGAGAGAGGGCGCCAGCCATCCTCCTCAACGTTGGCCGGTGGCCGCCATGGCCGACACCAATGGCTTGCCGAAGCTCTGCGGTTCTAGCGTTTTTTACCATCATTCGGCTCGCGACCGGTACCAATCGAACGGGGGACTCAGTGTGAACTCACCTATGGTTTCAAAACCGAACGAGAACAAGCCAGAGGTAACAGTCGACGCAGTGAAATGGTCGGTGCTTCCCTACATGGAATCAGTGACCATGAACATCGAGCAAAAGAAAGAAAAGAAAGAGTAGAGAGTTCTAGGGAGTTTGGCTACCACTAGGAGACACCCGATGGCTTGCTTTACGCGATGAAGAGGCTCCCAACACAAATACTTGTGGCGGTGACGAGCAATGAGATCCAACTCGGTGGAAACGGCAGCTAGGGCTAGCATACGATGCATAAGCGGAAAAACCGAAGGCAATAGCGACTCTCAGCCTTATAGGATACGTAGGCATGATCCTCACGCAAGAAATCCCAAAAATCATGAGACTGGGCGGCGTTTTTCCTTCGGCCCGGAGTCCAGCTCGACCACGGAAGGATGAAGACACAACTGACAGCGGGTCCTGACTGTCAGCGAAACAGAAGAGAGGGGGCGCGTGGCTGCTGCGGCTTCTTGGGCCGTCCCAAAGCAGAGGAAGGAGGGGCGGCCAGGCCGTCGGGCCGAGCGAGCGCGAGTTTGGCCCAGAGGAAAACAGGCCGACTGCTGGACTACAGGCCACCAGGCCGAAATAGCAAAGGTAAGAGTTTTCCCTTTTTATTTGTTTTTCTATATTTTCCAAAGCATATTTCCAATAAAGTTTTGAATCAGTTTTGTAATCCAGTCAAAACCACACATTACAATAAAGCTTATGCTCCAGCATGAATGCAAAACATGTTGCTAACCATATATTGGGTTTTAGTTTCAAATAAAATATTATTTCTCTATAATAAATATGCACAAACAATTACTCAATGAATCCATTTTTTTTAGTTTTGATAAAAATCACTCACTCAAATAAAACCAATGCAATGGCATGTATACACAAACAATGTTTCTAAACCCTATGATATTTTTTTAATTTATTAAAAATTTTTATTTTCCTATGTTTCATGAGCACAAAATACATAATTATCTCAATTTACCTCTATTTCAAAAAGAGGCAAATTTTAGGGTATTACATCATCAATAACCTCAGGTGGTTGTTTAGGTTCTAAAAAGATTTTGAGATGGTGGCCATTTACCTTGAATAACGTACCTTCATCTGTTTGAAGAGTTACCGCTCCATGCGATGAAGTGTTTATCACCATAAATGATCCTTCCCACTTGCTTCGAAGTTTTCTATACCCAAATAATTTAACCCTAGAATTAAAAAGTAATACCTTATCTCCGAGTGCAAACTCCTTCTTGGTCCACTTATCATGCCATCTTTTGGTTCTCTCCTTGTATATCATAGAGTTGTGATATGCTCGTTCACGCCATTCATCCAACTCAGAGAATTGCATCTTCTTCTTTACTCGTGTAGCTTCAAAGTCCATGTTCCATCATGTAATGGCCTAGTGAGCTTTGAATTCTAGCTCCATAGGTAGATGATATGTCTTTCCATAGACCAACTGAAATGGTGACATACCCAATGGTGTCTTATAATCCGTTCTGTAAGCCCATAGTGCATCGGGTAATCGATCCTTCCATGTATTAGTTCCCATTTCGTCAATTGTCTTCTACAGAATATTCTTGATTTATTTGTTAGATGTCTCTGCCTAGCCACTTATCTGGGGGTGGTATAGAGTAGCAATATTGTGGTGGATCCCATGCTTCATTAAGTATCTATGGAAGCCCTTATCAGTCATGTGAGTTCCTCCATCGCTAATCACCATCCTCGAAACTCTGAATCTTAGAAATATTATTTCTTCAAACATCTTCTTAGAGTTCTTTAAATCAGCAGCTCTGCATGGCATGGCTTCAACCCACTTAAAGACATAATCAACTGCCACCAAGATGTACTCATAGTTCTTTGACTTTGGGAATGGTCCCATGTAGTCAATTCCCCAGACATCGAAGAGCTTAATCTCGAGGTTGTTGGTGAGTGGCATGGCATCTCTTAAATTGATATTGTCATGCCTCTGACATGCTCTACATCTCCTAATGAAATCCTTTGTGTCTTTATACATGGTTGGCCAAAAGAATCCACTCTGCCAAATCTTTGCATGAGTGTGGAATGCCCCATAGTGTCCTCCGTATGGTGATGAGTGGCATTGTTCAATGATCTTGATGCTTTCTTCTGCTGGTACACATATCTTGAGTAAACTGTTAGAGCAGACTCCGAAGAGGTACGGTGGATCCCATATGTGGAGATGACTCTCATAGATAAGCTTTCTTTTGTTCTCCTCTGGTGGTACATAACTTGTAACCATAAATTGATAATATTCACATACCAGGAGTCCGATCTAGTGATCTTGAAGAGCATGTCATCCCTCAATGAATCATTGATGGGCAGTTCCTGTGAAATCTCAAACCGCATTCTAGATAAGTGATCGGCAACATAATTTTCTACTCCCTTTTTATCTTTTATTTCTAAATCAAATTATTGGAGTAGTAAAATTCATCTTATCAATCTTAGTTTAGCATCTTTCTTAGTGAGTAGGTATTTCAAAGTAGCATAATCAGTGTAAACAATCACCTTAGCTCCTACTAAGTAAGATCTAAACTTATCAATAGCAAAAACAATAGCTAGGAGTTCCTTTTCAGTTGTTGCATAATTAAGTTGAGGTCCTATCAGAGTTTTGCTAGCATAAGCAATTGCATGATGCTTTTTATCTTTTGTTTGTCCTAAAACTGCCCACATAGCATAATCACTAGCATCACATATGATTTTAAAAGGTAGCGACCAATCAGGGGGTTGAATGATTGGTGTAGAGATGAGTGCTTCTTTAAGAATATTAAAAGGTTTCAAGCATGCATCATCAAATTCAAAGGGAACATCCTTAAACAAAAGATTTGTTAGTGGTCTAGCAATGTGTGAAAAACCTTTTATGAATCGGCGGTAACAACAACAATGACCAAGAAAGCATAGGATCCCTCTGATATTTACAGGTGGAGGTAGCTATTCAATTACTTCAATTTTAGCTCTGTCTACCGCAATCCCTCTTTCAGACACCAAGTGTCTAAGCACTATGCCTTCTCTAACCATGAAATGATATTTTCCCAATTAAGGACTAAGTTCTTTTCTTCACATCTTTGCAAAATCTTGTCTAAATTTTTAAGACAATCATCAAAAGTTTTTTTATAAATAGAAAAGTCATCCATGAAAACTTCCATGATTTCTTCAATCATATTAGAAAATATAGACATCATGCATCTTTGAAAAGAAACTGGAGCATTACATAATCTAAAAGACATTCTACGATAAGCATAAGTTCCATATGAACATGTAAAAGTGGTTTTGCTTTGGTCATCTTAATGAATCAGAATCTGGTGATAACCTGAATACCCATTAAGAAAACAAAAGAAAGAGTGGTTCGTCAGTCGCTCCAACATTTCATCAATGAAGGGCAACATAAAGTGATCTTTCTTTGTTGCATTGTTAAGTTTTTGGTAATCAATGCACATCTGTCAACTAGTGATGGTTCTTTAGGGGATTAATTTATTCTTTTCATTTTTAACAACAGTCATGCCCCTCTTTTAGGCACAATTTGAATAGGGCTTACCCACCTACTATGTGGCACAGGATAGATGATCCCAGCGTGCAAGAGTTTTAAGACCTGTTTCTTAATAACCTCTCTCATCGCATTGTTAAGCCTACGCTGGGGCTCCCTAGAAGGTATAGAATCTAGATTTGTAGGGATACAATGGGTACAAAGAGTAGGGCCAATTCCCTTAAGGTCTTGGAGTGAATAGCCAAAAGTAGAATGATGCTTTTCTAAGACAGTTAGTAAGCATAGAGATTCTTTCTGAGAGAGTTTATCACTTATGATCATAGGAGAATCCTGATTAAAAAGGGGCAGACCCAGTGCCAGAGGCTCCCACACGAGTGGGGTCTGGGGAAGGGAATAACCGAAGCAAAGTCTTACCCCCGCAGAAATTCTGTAGAGAGACGGCTTCGAACCCAGGACCTGGTGACTCGGCGAGCTAGCACTCACCAACTCCACCAGGCCTGCCCTTCAGGAGAATCCTGATTATTATTAAGAAAAGCATATCTAAGACCAAAAGGCAGGGGTTTAAGCTCAGTGGAGGGCTTAGGTGGTTCTAGCAATTCAATGAGAGGTTCGGGTTCTATGGGGCATTCATCTTCTTCCTCATCGATGAAGAACTGGGCATCATCTTCAAGGTTGGGTTCAATCAAGTCATCAAGAGATGCAACCTTAACCTCTTCCATTGGGTCTTGCTTGGGAATTAGATCAATCTTAGCATGTAGAGAGTGAGTGATGGGCACAGAGAGCTCAAAATTTTTCCCAAGTCTTATGTTCAACTTTCTCTTTTTTCTTTATGGATAAGTCTTTCTATTGGTTGTCCTATCAACAGGCCAAACTCCATAACATCAAAGATATAGAAATTCAAGTGCACTTTGGTTCCATTTACCAAAATAGAAAGGGCACAAAGGATTCCCAAACTTGGGACAATATGTCCTGAAAGACTTTTTAATAACTTGGTTGTTAGGTCTAATAGCATGTCTTTTAATAAATCATGAGCAAAAATCGAAGACATGATGTTAACACCCACAACAGGATTGTAAAGAGCATCAAAAGAATTCTAGTTAATTTGGCAATAAATGGTAATAAAAGGTTAATCTAAGCAAATTACTTCAAGAGAAAGCTCTGATTCTTCTAACCATTCATTGCTCGTGACGGACACTAGGTCTTTCATCGTCTTTTTACGGAAAGCTTCCTCAGAAGGGTCTAAAGGTTCTATAGATGATGATTTCCTAGGCTCCTAGGGTTTCCTCATTACGTGGTAATTCAAGCATAAAATCTAAAATTAGAGTTTCCTCCTTTTCTAGTGGTTCGGGATCTAAAATAGCTAAAGTTGGTCATGGTTCTGGTAAAGATTTAGATTCAGCTAATTGGGATTCTTCCTCAAACAACTTCTCTCTTTCTTTAGGAAGGTCTTGTAAGATTTTCATGAGAATGCTTCTCCCCTTTTCGGCAGAGACATGCATGAACGAACCTCCTGCGGCTGTATTAAGATATTCTATGGTTTTTCTGGTAAGGCCCATGAAGAAGTGTTGGAGAAGAATAGGTTCTGGAATGGTAAGGTTAGGGCTAGAATTAAGAAGAGTGTTAAAGCATTCTCATGCATTGCCTAGAGATTCTTTCTTCTTTTGTTTAAAAGTTAGAACCTCTACACGAAGTTTGACAACCCTATAGGTGGGGAAGAATTGTATGTATAAGCTAGAGCACAGCGTTCCCTAATCTCCTTGTCCATTCCCAATATTGAGCGAATACTAACGAAAAAGTTTCCATCGTAAGGTCTCATCTGACATGCCTTCAATGTGTAGACATGCACAGGTTTGCTGAAACTCACATAGGTGGGAATAGAGGTTTTCATCTACTTCACCAGAAAAAGGTTTATCCGAAACCATGTTGATTAATCGAGGGTGTAGTTCATAGCCAGGTGCTAGGATAGGTTTGGAAGATTCTACTGGCTTTAGGCTAGCGCCCATGGGTGCACCATATTGGTAGAGAAGGGTGGATACTAGATCCATGATAAAAGGTAAAGATAAAAGAAAAGATAAAAGTATAATACAAAATTAAGCTAGACTCAAAGTTAACACAGCAAACCGTTCCCCCGCAACGGCACCAGAAATGTTTGTTAATATAAATTAAATGCACACAGAGAGAATATATATATATCCGCAAGCGCACAGATATTATACCGTTGTAGCACTTCACTGAGAATAACCTAGTTTTAATATCAAACCCAAAGGTACAGTTAGTGAGAATAACTAAGTCTTAGTCTTAACTTCACAATGAAGGTCAGAAAATTAGAATATAAAGGAGACTATTGAGATATGTCTAGTTCTAATCTCGGTAAGCTTTGCCATCTATTGTTCTATCATAGGAGATGCCTTATAAGGAACAAATTCAGAGTTTCTTCCCTAAAAGCGATCAAATTCTTGCTAGTCCTATTAACGAGAGGTGGACTACAGAGGATTCAACGAAGCTATAAAAGTCACATTCGCGAGCTACCGCTGATCCAAAAAATGAGGGTGCATTTACGAGTAACCCTAGTCTAAGCACCATGTTTACACTAAGAATACTACTTTAATCTAGAGCCACCAAGATCAAAGCACTAGAAAGAGAGTCATAAACTTGAAGAACAATATGAACAAAATGCTTACTTGAATCAAAAGTCGATTACCATAGAAATCATAGAAGCAAGCTCTAGTAGAACTTGATTCCACCAAAGTACAATCGTAGAGAGAGCACAGATAGGCTGAAACTCCTCCAAAACTCTACTCTATCTCTCTATCTCTAATACAAGACTAAATCCTATGGAGGACTAATTTTCTCTTGATTACTAGCCCTAGATCCTGGTGGAAATATGAATTAGGGTTCCTGGCCTTTCAGCTCTTAGGATCCAAACTTGGCTTCTCTCTAGGGGGTGCAGGCCTATATTTATAGCCTTGGAGGTACAATGCGAGCCCTTGGATCAAACTGACTTAAGGAATGGCATAGATGCAATCCTAGGACGTGGTGGAGGAACATTCTAGAAACTCCTAACAAGTGGGCCCCATAGGGGGCCGAGCGGCATGGTGGTGGGGCCGACCAGTCCCACCTAGCATTCTCTCAGGGTTTGCTACGATGTGGTGTCTTCTGGTGTCCTCTAGAACCTTCTTGAGTAGTTTTTGTTGCGGTTAAGTTTGATTCTATTTGACATTTTGATCCTCGTTGCCGGTTTTCTGATTAAATCCTGCTGGAAACATAGATTTACCAAAACTTATGGAATTTGTTAGTATAAACCTCCTATTCTATGATACTGATCCATTTTCACCATTTATGCAAGGTAAGTTGATGGTTCTTGATGTATGTTAATGTCGATGAGATGTGGTCGGTAGTCTACCGAGGGGTATGCCCACGGTAGTGGATTATCGGTGGAGGTGTGCAAGACAACAAACTAGATGGTGACGCAAGAGGAACACAAGGTTTATCTAGTTTCGGGCCATGAACTACGTGATACCTTACGTCCTATGTCTTTGTGGATTGTATTGGTACATGATGATGAGATGTTTTGAGGGGGTCCTTGCCCGCCTTATATAGTACGGGTGGCAAGGTTACAGATCTAAGGAATCTAATCCCAACTGATTACAACTACTATATCCACAGAGGATACGATACCTATTCTAATCGACTTTGTTTCCTTGATTATCAAGTAATCTCTACTTGCTTCGCACGGTTCACCGAGTAGTTCGGAGATCCATGCGGCCCTTTCTGGCAAGTTGGGCCACCTTATCTGGCGAGGCCCATGTGGAGCCATAAGGGTATATGGTTCTATACCCCCACAGCTAGTCCCCGAGCACTATGTATTTTGAAGCAACACGTCGTCTTAATCTTCTCCGACCAGTGAGGCTTGAAGCCCTGAAGCCTCTGACCAAAAGGGTGGTCTGCCGAGGAATATTCCCATCCTTCTAACCAGTTCAACTGATAGCCAAACACCACACTTGTCGGAAAAATGCCTTGTCAGAAAAATGCATGGTGGTCTGAGAAAAAAGAAAAACAATTCATCCCTGATGAAGTGTGCCCACTTAAGTTTCATTGTGGAAAGTTAATGATGCATGGCACCATTGGCTCTGCTATAATGTTAAGAGATGTGATCCTCAGGATATAGTTGATGAGGAAATCACTCACAATGATCCACTACTGGACATTCAAGGTCCAATCACTAGAGCTCACGCGCGTCAATTAAATTTAGAGGTGAGCTCGTTCCTAAGTAACTCCACTTCAACTGCCACCAAGGTAATCATAATTGTGCTCCCGATGATCCTTATGCTAAGGTTAAATTTAAAATACCCTCCTTCTCGGGCCATTATGATGCTGAGGGATACCTTGATTGGGAGATGATAGTCGAGCAGAAATTTAGTTCCCACCTAGTGCCTGAGGAACATAGGGTTAGACAAGCCACTAGTGAGTTTAAAGATTTTGCTATCATTTGGTGGACTGGTTTAGCTGCAGAGAATATGACACCTAGAACCTGGGAAGAGCTTAAGGTTGCTATGCGTGATAGATTTGTGCCACCATCATATCATAGAGACCTCCGTAAGAAACTGATGCAATTAGAACAGGGAGATAAAGCTGTGCAGGATTACTATGGTGACCTTTAGAAAGGATTGATGCATTGTGGCATAGTGGAGGGGCCCGAGGATTCTATTGTTTATTTTTATTTGGGTTTGAGGCATGAAATTCAGGACATAGTTGATTATAAGGAATTTAACACTGTCAACCAGTTGTGTCAGTTTGCTATGCTTGCAGAGAAGGAGTTGCAGGGGCGTGATTTGTAGGGCAAGAACAAGGTTGGCACCACATACACACCGTGATCTTCGGGGCTTCCCAAGGCATCTTCCTATCGGGTGCCCCCACCAGCGAGCAAGGATAAGGTCAAATCGTCTTTTCCACGACCTTCCGGTTCAGTTAAAAATTTTGTGCAGGAACCTTCGAAGAGTGCATCCTCTGTCGCCTCAACGGGACGCACTCCTGGCATTCAGTGCCACCGCTGCCATGGATTTGGGCATATGCAGCGGGAGTGCCCTAGTCAGCGAGCATACATTGCTACAGACGATGGGTACATCAGCACCTCTAACATTGAAGATGATGAGGATCAAGAACAAGCTGTTCCGGAGGACGGCGAAGTCTTTGGTAGCGAAGACACGGCCGCCTACATGAACATCATTGTGCAGCGAGTGCTTAGCGCATAGGTACAACAACCTAAGAAGCTGCAACGCCATAATTTATTCCAGATTTTCTTCGTTATCAACAATCGACGAGCACGTGTCATCATTGATGGAGGTAGCTGCAATAACTTGGTGAGTACAGATTTGGTCAAGAAGCTTGGCTTGACCACACACCCACACCCCCATTCGTACCATATTCAGTGGTTCCCTTGAGAGATTGGACAAACGTTTGTCCGCACTAACCGACATGGTAGCTGCCTTGGAAGTGCAGCCACCACCCGACCAAGAAGTCCATGATGGCAGCAACACCAAAGGACTCGAGGATGCAGTATATGACGCCGATGGTAATGTTGATCAAGCAGCAACATGGCAAAACAGATTACGCCATCGTCTACGCACAAACGCCACAGGTATGGGTGGCGCTCAACACTTCAACCGCCACCAAGGTAATCGTAATCGTGCTCCCGATGATCCTTATGCTAAGGTTAAATTTAAAATACCCTCCTTCTTGGGCCATTATGATGCTGAGGGATACCTTGATTGGGAGATGATAGTCGAGTAGAAATTTAGTTCCCACCTAGTGCCTGAGGAACATAGGGTTAGACAAGCCACTAGTGAGTTTAAAGATTTTGCTATCATTTGGTGGACTGGTTTAGCTGTAGAGAATACAATACCTAGAACCTGGGAAGAGCTTAAGGTTGCTATGCGTGATAGATTTGTGCCACCATCATATCATAGAGACCTCCGTAAGAAACTGATGCGATTAGAACATGCAGATAAAGCTGTGCAGGATTACTATGGTGACCTTTAGAAAGGATTGATGCGTTGTGGCATAGTGGAGGGGCCCGAGGATTCTATTGTTCGTTTTTATTCGGGTTTGAGGCATGAAATTCAGGACATAGTTGATTATAAGGAATTTAACACTGTCAACCAGTTGTTTCAGTTTGCTATGCTTGTAGAGAAGGAGTTGTAGGGGCGTGATTTGCAGGGCAAGAACAAGGTTGGCACCACATACACACCGCGATCTTCGGGGCTTCCCAAGGCATCTTCCTGTCAGGTGCCCCCACCAGCGAGCAAGGATAAGGTCAAATCGTCTTTTCCATGACCTTCCGGTTCAGTTAAAAATTCTGTGCAGGAACCTTCGAAGAGTGCATCCTCTATCGCCTCAACGGGACGCACTCCTGGCGTTCAGTGCCACCGCTGCCATGGATTTGGGCATATGCAGCGGGAGTGCCCTAGTCAGCGAGTATACATTGCTACAGACGATGGGTACATCAGCACCTCTGACATTGAAGATGATGAGGATCAAGAACAAGCTATTCCAGAGGACGGCGAAGTCTTTGGTAGCGAAGACACGGCCGCCTACATGAACATCATTGTGTAGCGAGTGCTTAGCGCATAGGTACAACAACCTGAGAAGCTGCAACACCATAATTTATTCCAGATTTTCTTCCTTATCAACAATCGACGAGCACGTGTCATCATTGATGGAGGTAGCTGCAATAACTTGGTGAGTACAGATTTGGTCAAGAAGCTTGGCTTGACCACACGCCCACACCCCCATCTGTACCATATTCAGTGGTTCCCTTAAGAGATTGGACAAACGTTTGTTCGCACTAACCGACAGGGTAGCTGCCTTAGACGTGCAGCCGCCACCCGACCAAGAAGTCCATGATGGTGCAACACCAGAGGACTCGAGGATGCAGTATATGATGCCGATGGTAATGTTGATCAAGCAGCAACAAGGCAAAACAGATTACGCCATCGTCTACGCACAAACGCCACAGGTATGGGTGGCGCTCAACACTTCAACCGCCACCAAGGTAATCATAATCGTGCTCCCGATGATCCTTATGCTAAGGTTAAATTTAAAATACCCTCCTTCTCAGGCCATTATGATGCTGAGGGAAACCTTGATTAGGAGATGATAGTCGAGCAGAAATTTAGTTCCCACCTAGTGCATGAGGAACATAGGGTTAGACAAGCCACTAGTGAGTTTAAAGATTTTGCTATCATTTGGTGGACTAGTTTAGCTGCAGATAATATGACACCTAGAACCTGGGAAGAGCTTAAGGTTGCTATGCGTGATAGATTTGTGCCACCATCATATCATAGAGACCTCCGTAAGAAACTGATGCGATTAGAACAGGGAGATAAAGTTGTGCAGGATTACTATGGTGACCTTTAGAAAGGATTGATGCGTTGTAGCATAGTGGAGGGGCCCGAGGATTCTATTGTTTGTTTTTATTCGGGTTTGAGGCGTGAAATTTAGGACATAGTTGATTATAAGGAATTTAACACTGTCAACCAGTTGTTTCAGTTTGCTATGCTTGCAGAGAAGGAGTTGTAGGGGCATGATTTGCAGGGCAAGAACAAGGTTGGCACCACATACACACCGTGATCTTCGGGGCTTCCCAAGGCATCTTCCTATCGGGTGCCCCCACCAGCGAGCAAGGATAATGTCAAATCATCTTTTCCACGACCTTCCGGTTTAGTTAAAAATTCTGTGCAGGAACCTTCGAAGAGTGCATCCTCTGTCGCCTCAACGGGACGCACTCCTGGCGTTCAGTGCCACCACTGCCATGGATTTGGGCATATGCAGCGGGAGTGCCCTAGTTAGCAAGCATACATTGCTACAGACGATGGGTACATCAGCACCTCTGACATTGAAGATGATGAGGATCAAGAACAAGCTGTTCCGGAGGACGGTGAAGTCTTTGGTAGCGAAGACATGGCCGCCTACATGAACATCATTGTGTAGCGAGTGCTTAGCGCACAGGTACAACAACCTAAGAAGCTGCAATGCCACAATTTATTCCAGATTTTCTTTGTTATCAACAATCGATGAGCATGTGTCATCATTGATGGAGGTAGCTGCAATAACTTGGTGAGTACAGATTTGGTCAAGAAGCTTGGCTTGACCACATGCCCACACCCCCATCCGTACCATATTCAGTGGTTGAATGATTCAGGTAAAGCTAAGGTAACACAAACTTGCATAGTCTCTTTTTCCATTGGTACCTATGTTGATTCTGTTGATTGTGACATAGTACCTATGGAAGCTTGTTCACTTTTATTGGGTCATCCTTTGGAATTTGATAAAGATGCTACACATCATGGTAGAAGTAATACATACACTTTTGTGCATAAAGGAAAGAAAGTTACTTTGGTTCCCTTGACCCCAGCTGAAATTGTACAACATGATAAAGCACGAACTACTAGTTTGCATGAGGTTAAATCTGAAAATCAGCAAGTAGCAAATTCTATTTACCCTCCTAAACAAGAGAAGTTAGCACCTAATGTTAAGGCTCAGGGAATTAAATTGAAGGGTGCTGTTATGCTTGCAAGAAAAGTGATCTTGCTGAAATTTCTGATGACGATGTATGCTATACTTTGGTTTGCAAATGAGCCTTGTTTTCACTTGATGATGATGTTAGCTCGGTACCGCCTGCTGTCACTAACCTTTTGCAGGAGTATGAGGATATTTTTCCAGCTGAGATACCCCCAGGGCTGCCAAACCGCGCTGCTTATCGAACCAACCCCGAGGAGACTACGGAAATTCAGCGGCAAGTCCAAGAGCTTTTGGACCATGGGTACGTACGTGAAAGCCTTAGCCCTTGTGCCATTCCTGTAATTTTGGTTCCTAAGAAAGATGGTTCTTAGCGTATGTGTGTTGATTGTAGAGTCATTAATAATATTACCATTCGATATCGTCACCCTATTCCTAGGCTTGATGACATGCTTGATGAATTATGTGGCTCTGTAATTTTCACAAAGATTGACTTGCGTAGTGGTTACCACCAAATTAGAATGAAACTTGGAGATGAATGGAAAACAGCTTTTAAAACTAAATTCGGATTGTATGAATGGTTAGTAATGCCTTTTGGGTTGACTAATGCACCTAGTACATTCATGCGCCTAATGAATGAGGTTTTAAGAGCTTTCATTGGTTGATTTGTGGTAGTTTACTTTGATGATATCTTAATTTATAGCAAGTCTTTGGATGAACATATGGATCACTTATGTGTTGTTTTTAATGCATTACGCGAGGCACGTTTATTTGGTAACCTTGAGAAGTGCATCTTTTGCACGGATCGAGTCTCTTTTCTTGGCTATGTTGTTACTCCACAGGGAATTGAAGTGGATGAGGCAAAGATTGAAGCCATTAAGAGCTGGCCGGTTCCCCAATCCATCACACAGGTGAGGAGTTTTCTTGGTCTTGCAGGATTTTACCGCTGCTTCGTCAAGGATTTCAGCACCATTGCTGCCCCTTTACACAAGTTGACAAAGAAGAGTGTGGTGTTTCATTGGGGAAGGGCACAAGAGGCGTCCTTCGACACTTTGAAGGACAAGCTTACACACGCACCATTGCTGCAACTTCCAAATTTTGGTAAGACTTTTGAGCTAGAATATGATGCTAGTGGAGTTGGCATTGGAGGTGTTTTGATGCAAGATGGTAAGCCCATTGCATACTTTAGCGAAAAAATTGCATAGCCCTGTTTTGAATTACTCCACGTATGATAAGGAATTGTATGCTCTTGTACGTTCTTTAGAGACGTGGCGTCATTATTTGTGGCCTAAAGAATTTGTTATTCATTCGGATCATGAATCGCTTAAGTATCTTCGTTCACAACATAATCTGAATCGTAGACATGCTAAGTGGGTTGAATTTATTGAATCTTTTCCTTATGTTTTCAAACACAAGAAAGGGAAGGATAATGTGATTGCAGATGCTTTGTCTAGGCGATACACTTTGCTGTCCCAACTTGAATGTCGAATTTTTGGACTTGAAACAATAAAAGAACAATATGCGCTTGATCCTGATTTTAAAGATGTGTTGCTGAATTGCAAAGGGGGACGTTCATGGAACAAGTTTGTAGTCAATGATGGATTTGTGTTTAGAGCTAACCTCCTATGCATTTCAGTAGGATCCATTCATCTTTTGTTGATGCAGGAAGCGCATGGAGGAGGGTTGATGTGACATTTTGGTGCTAAGAAGACGGAGGATGTTTTGGCCACACACTTCTTTTGGCCAAAGATGAAGAGAGATGTTGAGCGATTCATGGCACGCTGTACCACATGTCAAAAAGCTAAGTCTCGCTTGAATCCACATGGTTTGTATATGCCTCTTCCTGTTCCTTCTATTCCTTAGGCAGATATTTCTATGGACTTTGTTTTGGGATTGCCTAAGACTAAGAGGGGGAGGGATAGCATTTTTGTTGTGGTGGATCGATTTTCTAAGATGGCACACTTTATACCATGTCATAAAAGTGATGATGCTATTCATATTGCTGACCTCTTTTTCAAAGAGATTGTTCGTTTGCATGGTATGCCTTCTACTATTGTTTCAGATCGCGACGCTAAATTTCTGAGTCACTTTTGGCGCACTCTATGGAATAAGTTGGGTACAAAACTGTTGTTTTCTACAACTTGTCACCCACAAACCGATGGGCAAACAGAGGTCGTTAACCGCACTTTGGGTGCCATGTTGAGAGCTATTCTGAAGAAAAATTTGAAGATGTGGGAAGAATGTTTGCCTCATGTGGAGTTTGCTTACAATCGGGCAACACATTCTACCACCAAGGTAAGTCCTTTTCAGGTAGTGTATGGATTCAATCCCCGTGCTCCAATTGATATTTTGCCTCTGCCTACTAGTGAGAGAATTCATGTTGATGCTAAGGAACATGCTGATTTTATTTTGCAAATGCATGAAACAACTAAGCACAACATTGAAAAAATGAATGAAAAGTATAGAATTGCTAGTAGTAAAGGTAGACAAGAAGTTAAGCTTGAACCGGGTGATTTGGTTTGGTTGCACTTGAGAAAGGATAGATTTCTAGATTTGAGAAAGTCTAAGTTGATGCCTAGAGCTGATGGTCCATTTAAAATTGTTGAGAAGATTAATGATAATGCATATAAGCTTGAGTTACCCCTCGAATTTGGGGTTAGTCCCACCTTTAACATTTCAGATTTGAAGCCATACTTGGGAGACGAAGATGAGTTGGTGTCAAGGACGACTCCAATTCAAGAGGGGGAGGATGATGAGGACATCACTCACAATGATCCACTACTGGATATTCAAGGTCCAATCACTAGAGCTCACGCGCGTCAATTAAATTTAGAGGTGAGCTCGTTCCTAAGTAACTCCTTATATGATTTTGAGAATAGATTGCTACCTAATGATTATATTGTGCTTAGGAATGAAGGAGAGGTCCAGGAGATACATGGAGGAGGGCTTGGAGGCGTGGAGGACCAGCGAGGGTGCCCGGATAAAGATGGAGGACCAAACCAAGTTGAGTTCGAGTCTGCCTCGTAGTTCAGGACCAGTCTGCCTTGAACTGGTCACCTAGGACGCGTCCGGACTCCGTTTTCGATGATCCATATATGGATGGAAAGCTTATTTGATAAGGAAGCCAACCCAAGTGGTCCCACGTCAAAATCTGTTTGGAATCAATGGGAATCGTCGAAACAAGTCACCATCCAGAATCTGTCAGGGCGCTGTGTCGCCGTCTTTTGGGCCGTTTGGGCCTTGTAACGTGTCGGCGCTCCCCAGGGACACGAATAGGGGTCCTTGGATGTCCCTTAGGCTATATAATTAGTAGTCACCGTCTACATTAGGGTTGGGTTTTGCTTAGATTATTTTGTTGACAACAGTTTCGCCGCCGCCGTCGGTTTGTGAGACCTCAACTTTGTGAGATTAATCATTCATCTGCAATTTGGTTGCATTCCTTTGTGTTCTTGCGTGTGTTCTCGATTCACAGGCAAGGACTTAGCCTTCTTGGCAAGGTCGACCGTGCAATGCCGGACGATAACCAGAGGGGTCGTGGTGCTGCGATTGCGGGGTTCAGAGCCGAGTTGTTCGGAAGCCAGATCGAATTGTGTCGTGACCCCACCAAATCGAGAGTTATGAGAACCTTTTGGAAGATCAGGAACCCTAGTTCACATCAATAGTCGTGTTAAGGTAGGGGTCATGCCTCTGGCACTATGCAGCAAATCATGTTTGCCAAAAAAGTTAAGCACATTCACTACAAGGTGAAGTGTGCCCACTTAGTCCCTGAGCCTAACAGCAGGTGACTTGATCACGTGGTACCAGGGCCTAAAAAAGATTCAAGAACTAAATAAGCACATTCACCACAAGGTGAAGTGTGCCCACTTAGTTCCTAAACCTGATAGCAGGTGACTTGATCACGTGGTGCCTGGGTCTAAAAGAGAAACATTCCTAACTCAGTTGAGAAGTACACACCGTGGCTCCATCACGGCACAGTCCCCAGCTCTGCTATGGGGCCAATCCCTGGCTCTACTGTAGATAAAAACCCATGGCTCTGCCATGTGGAAACTCCTAGCTCTACTGCGAGACGCCCCCTAACTTAGTTGTGGGCCCTAAAATAGAAACAGCCCATGGCTCTGCCATACGGCAGCCCCCAGCTCTGTTGTGAGGCGACCCCAAACTCAGTTGTGGTCCCACTCCACAGCTCTACTATAGATTCAGTCCCTAGCTCAGTCGTGGACAACAAGAGCATTAATCCTATGCATACATATGATCTGCCACGTGGTAGTCCCCAGCTCTGCTATGGGGCACAACGTGCACTGGCACTCTTGAATTGGACCATATGTAGCGAAACAGGCCCACTCTAGGGTCCTTACCATAGTCAAGGCCTGCATAAGGCCTACTTGGAGATAATGATTGAGAGAGCAGAAGCAACGCATCAGGCGTGGTTACCCAAAAACCCTAGAAGTCAAAGGGTCATTCTGCTCTTATAAATACCCATGCAGCAATGCCCCACTTCTCCCACTACATCCACTTCATGTTAGTTCGTCTTCCACACCACTCGCTCTGCCTTCTCCACCAGTTCCATCACCGTTGCTCCCAAAAATCCAAAACCTAGATCCAAACACCGCTAGATCTAGCCGCTCCAAAACCACCCCGCACACCGCAACCGCATTCCGCAGTCCGAGAAGAAAAGGAGGATGGGCGCGGGGGCCATGGAGCAAGAGCACTACTGATGGCGACAGAGTGGAACAAGTTGATGAGCATGGAGGCTACCCTCATGAAGCTCGTCACCGTCGGCGTAATGCTGAGGTCGCAATCGGTGGATGGAGGATGTCAGATGGTGAGAACTATCCAGACCCCCGTCCTAGCAAAATCGTTGTCTTTGAAGATTTTTATTGGAGCAGATTTGGGAATCCTTGTCATCCCTTTCTGCGGAAGCTGTGTGACTACTATAGGGTTAGCATCTGCAATCTCCACCCTAATTCTGTTCTTGCGGTGTCTGTCTTTATTACCCTCTACGAGTCATATCTTGGCATCCAGCCCCACTTCAATCTATGGTGGCACTTTTTCTACCTTAAGAAGAAAGGAGGTGCAGGAGGATCCAAGGTGGCTAGAGGAGCGTACCTAAACCTATGGGATGGATGAAAGCCGAATACCTCAATGTACCCCTCAGTTCATCCATGAGGGATTGGTACAAGAAATGGTTCTACGTGCAGCAAGAACAGGAGCCATTCGTCGCCTGTGACGTCGCTCAGATCCCCGAGCAGCAGGAGAGCTGGTCGGCAAGGTTGTCCAGTGCTGAAATAGTGCAAGTTGAAGAGCTGCTCGGGTTGTTTGACAAGAGCTGACTCGACAGGCCAACGGTGGCACTGAACTTCATCTGCAGGCGGGTGCAACCATGCAAGGAGCGGGTGCATCCACTATATGAGTATTCAGGGTCAAGTGACCCCACCAGGGAGTCAGCAAGGAACCTCTCGCGTGAGGAGGTGCAATGGTGGTTGGCACAACTGTTCAACCTATCAGGATACCGCCTACCATCGAACACGATGAAGGCGTATAAATTGACAGTGCCACCACCATAGGAATGTCTAAAGTCACCCCCATTATCAATTGATATCTGATAGTTGTTGGTCCACAACCATAACTCTTGATCTGATGCTTGCAAGATCTGTGGCTAGGACCGGCAACTATGTACGTCTTTGATGTGCCCACCGATGACTGGCCAGCCGGTGTAGACGCGTGGGTACCCCATGTGACAAGGAAAGCAGCCAGGAAGCACCCCATAGCAGAGGGGCCTTCCTAGAAGAGGAACTTCACTGACCCCATAGGCATAGGGGGCCTTTGATCATCAATGATGAGGAAAGCAGCCAAAAATGACGCATAGTCATGGCCGGCTTGACCGATGACGAGGAAGACGAGGAGGATGAGACTCCGCTAGCACACCGGCAGAGGACGCGAAGTGTAACACTTCAAGTGTTTAGTCCTTAATTGCATTGCATTTGCATTGCATAAGCATAAGCATGCATCATTCATGTTTGTTATTTTATGTGATGCAACACATGTGATTATTCTAGGGTTTGTTTGATTTATTTCATGAAGTATTTGATAGTTGGTGTAACAAAAAGGTAAGGTAGCCAATCATGACCTACAACACCTTAGTTATACTTAGGGTAACATTTGGAACAAGTTTCATGTTGACCAAAATTACAAATTTGCCCTCCAAGAGAAATTGACCACCATTTGACCCTAGAAGGCTCTAGTTTGACCAATTAAAAAGTCTAATTTAGAGACCTTGCATGGAAGAGCACCCTTAAGTAAAGTTGTAGAGAATTTCATGAGGAACAAAAGTTCTAATATGGCCATCTCATGAAAATGACCAGAGCATGCTCAAAAATGGCCCACAAGTCAGCTTGAGTGGGAATCAACACTTAGAAAAATTCTAAGTCTGGAAATTGGACTTTTCAGTTTCACTGTACCTCACTTTAGCAACTTGTAACTCACAAACTAGGCCAAACCAGTCTTAGAGCCAATTGACAAAGTTGTTGTCCACACATAGCTCTACAACATTGTCAATATCACCATCACCTGGTTCTCAATAGTTTAGGAGATATAATGTCTTGAAGTTAGGGTTTTAGTCGGCATAGTGACTGAAACTAAGTTTCAGTTTTCGGGTGACCCACTTTGGAGCCTTGTAGTTTCAAATCTAGGCCGAACCAGCCCAAACTCCAATTGACAAACTTGTAGACCTCATGTAGCTCTACAAGATTGGTGTAACCATCTTCGACTAACTCGAGCTGGTTTAGAAGATAATCATCGACAAAGTTGCTCTGTCAGTCACCGTTTCGGCCTCGTCGATTCAGTCGGCCGTTCTTCAGTCGGTGGCCGACCGACGGCAGGGCAACGCCGACGCGTGGCCGTGCGGTGGCAGCCGTACGCCGGCCGCGGTCCCACCCGTCAGGTCACCAAGCCTTCAAGGCCGCCACGACGACGGCCTCTGCCTCACTCGCGCCACACCTCCCTCTCCCTTCCATTCTCTTCTCCACCGGGCGGAACAACCGAGCGCAGCTCCCGCCTCCACTCCGGCGAGCTCGTGCGCGTTCTCCACCGCACTGCCGTCCACAAAAACGCGTCCACCGCTCCGCCTTGAAGCCCGCTACCTCACCGTCCACTCCACATTGCCAATCGCGCCTCGGTAGGGTTGCATTTTCGTTTTCCGCCGCCGCGGTACCTCGCCGGAGTTCCTCCGCGCGACGGCTCTCCGTGGCCAGGGGTCTCGGGGCGTCTCTGTCGCCCACTTGTAGGTGCGTTAGGGTCGAGGTAGATTGGGAATGCTCATCGAGGGTTAGGATTGGGATGTCAGGCTCACCGGCGGCGAGATTTCGCCACCACCGTGCCGGTGGTCCGCCATGCCCGACGGCGAGCACCTTCCCATGGCTCTGCCGTCCCGTTCTTACCACCAATCGGCTTAGCTCGATGACGTGGTCATGCTCGTCCGCTCAGCTTCGCCGGTCGGCTCACCGACGGCGAGCTCCGGCGACCCCAGCTCCGCCCCTCCGCCTCTCTCTCGCTGACAAGTGGGGCCACCTGGTCAGTCACACGCGCGCGGGCGGGAGCCCGAGCAGGCCGCGCGCGGGAGCGGGCCACGCCGCGAGTTTTTGGGCCGCGTTTTTTTTTCCGGGCCGGCCCAGTTCATCCGAAATGAAATTCATTTCTATTATTTTGTCACTGATTTTTGTACAAGTTGGAAAAATATAGATCTAGGGTTTTAATGATCCAAAAATCATGAGATAAATTTTATTAGGGTCCACATGATGTGTAGTATTTTAGAAAAATATGAGTTTGCTATGTGATGTGTAGTTTCTGGGATATTTAAATAGGTCTTTGAAATGTGTTTTAAATCACATGCAAACTTGTTTAAATTATATCTTGAGTTTCAGTGTTCCAAAAATTATGAAATTTGGTGGGTAGACTAATTTATACTTGCTCTAACTCTGGTAAAAATTTGGACAGTAGTGCTTAAGTACTTTTTGAGTTATAAGGCTATCTTATTATTCTAGGAAATACTTAAATGAATTTTTGTAATTTTTCTACATGTGCAATGTTCCTATAAATTTTTAGAGAATGTCTTGGTACCCTAGAGTGTCCAAGAAAATTAAGAAATCTGTTGTTTGACACTTTTTACTATGCTTGGTTATTTATACAAAAATCAGCCTTTTTGGCTTGGGAATTTTGTGTAGGAAGTTCCTGTGAATAAATTGAGTTCAAAATTTTACAGTAGTCTCTTTGTGGGTCAGAGAGTCCCCTGTAATTTTTGTAGAATTTTTGGAGCAGTTTACACATAGGTTTGAAATTCCACTTAATTACTTAAGTAAATTGAGAAATGGGTTTAAATAAATGTTCTAGGTGGGCACACCTTACTTTCTGGTGTCCTTGTGATATTTGTGAACTTGTAGTAGCATTAGTTTGGTTTTTGAGAATGTTTGCCACATCAATAAATATTTAACCTTTGTAATTTTAGATTTTCTGGACAGCTAAGTAGTAATTCTAAAATTTGGCTTTGATAAAATTGGTTGCTGGACAACTTGTAAATACCAAAGTTGGAGTAAACTTGATGAACTAGCTGGTGTTAAAATTTGAAAGCATTTGACTGAGTAGTTTGAGAGTTACTGTTGTTTAAAGTGGCAGTTCAAAATCTGCTACTCTCTGTTTTGGAGAGGACAGATTCTGGAACTTGTGAAGTTTGACATGGAAAACTTAGGAGTTTGGAGTTGAGGTCTGAAAATGAATTGTAGTACATTTCTTAGGCTTTCCAGATTGCCTTAGATCATATCTTTTGGACTTGTAAATCTCCAGTTGTGATAAAAACAAGTAGCTGCTGCCCAGAATGCTTACTGTGGTGTTTTGCTGATTGATATGGTGTGATATCCTAAGACATGCTACTTTTGTAATTGTTAGGTGTTAGGGCCTTAACTGAGGATGAGCAGCTTTATCTTAGGTTAAGTAGATTAGGTAAGTACTTCTTTACCGGAGAGGAAATTTGCACCTACTCTTTTGAAGTGATTTGAATAGAGCGTTAAATTGTTGTAATGCATTTCATTCTGAGCATATTGCATCTTTCATTATGCATTCATGGGATTTATTATGCACTCATGCAATAGGTGTACCGGAGGGGGTGACACTCCTCGAGTTCGAACAAGCGATACCGGAGGAGGTGCTGAGTCAACCGGAGGAATTAGCAGAAGAACCCAACGTCGGGGAAGCTCCGTCAGAAGATCTACCCGAGTGTCCGGACCACAGACCCGCAACCTTTCTGAAAGGCAAGCCCCGGTGCATGCTGAACCCATCGTTTTATAAATTAATCTTGAGTACTTTTAATTGTTTACTGCATTAAGTGGTAGGAGTTATATGAAAACACTTGTTGCATTATACCTGTCCTTGTCCAGATATCGTACTTAATCCTATATTAGGTTTAGGCACGTGTCAATGCTTAGCCCTGCTTAGTACGGTAGAAGTCGGGTGATTTCCGGTCATCCGCGAGATATAGGGCTGGGTCGCGAGTGGCTTATGGCTATCGTGATGGAACCATGCTTTAAAATGAAGTTGAGACCGGGCGGGAGTTCGATGGTACAGCCGCAAGACACTTCACGTCTTGGGTGTGGAGCCATGCCCGTCTGAGTCGTTTAAGGACCGATTCGTTGTACGTCCTTGAGTCATGTTGAACGCAGTCTAACACTTAGTTGGCCGGATAAGTCGTTCCGACCGCGAAGCCGAGTAATGTGGTTCAGGCCGGGAATCGAATGGTAGGTTGCTTCTTGGAGGAGAGAAAGGATGTGCTTGGGGACATTGGCGTGAGACCAAGGGGGGGTTCGAGTCCCTATCACCTGGCAGAGTGTCGCCCTTGGGGTCGCGACATTATTCGGACCCGCGATTCCTGAATCATATGAAACGGTGGCCTGTGCGACCCTGGCAGGGGTCTGCACGGTGAGTGTTAGAAATACCCCTCCAGCTGGATAGGAATTCAATTCGAATCGCCGTCGCTCCCGGTTAGTGAGCACTTGACTTGAGCAGCGGCAACGTAGATCTCATTAAATAAACTGGTGGTTAAGGGAATGATACAATGTTGCCACAATTCATAACTGCTCTGGATATAATGATGATAATTGTTTGATTATAATCAAGTGCATGTTTAGTACAGGTGCTAAGATAGATGACAGGTAAGTGCTAAAAATAACTGCTAGTACAGGCTACAAGAGTTTAAATTACTTATGCCTTTATGCAAAATGTTATGTCAGCTAGCCCCTTGTGTAAGCCTTGCATAATCCTTGGTGTCATCTTATTTCTGGTTTTCGACGGGTAAGTCTAGCTGAGTACATTCCAGTACTCAGGGTTTATTCCCTCCTGTTGCAGATGACATGCTTTATCAGGGATTCTGCAAGACGTGTCTCCACCCTGCGGGTGATGATGACTAGATCACAAGGGCATGATCGTCTTTATGTACTTTCCTCATGCTTTTGCGGGATGTCGATCATCCAGACTGGCAGTATTTAATTAACTAGTGTGTGTGTTATGCTTCCGCTACTTTCAAACTTGGTTTGTAATAATTGCTACTCCGTGGTGTAAACTTATTTCAGAACTACTTGTGAAATGTATCGTATGATGTTGTATGTTGAATGATGCGATCCTGGTTGTAAGCAGTTGGGTTTGAGATCCTTCGTGATTTCGATTGACTACCGGGATTATATGGGCTCAAGTTTGAAAATTTGAGCGCTTCGGTGCTTGTTTTCGTACTTGTGCTCTTATAATTTGGTCGGTTCTGTTACAGCTGGTACCGGAGCATAATTCAACATTAAACACATCTTACGGGTAATTAAAAACAAAAGTATTTGTTTACGAAAAGGGTTAAACTCTAAAAATTATTTTATAGGTATGCCAGTGATCACATCCCTTAGCCCAAATAAGGACTCTTAGGTGGCTTATTATAAAGACTAACTTGGGGGCCTTGTTTGTTTTTGTTTCGTCGTCCATACGGCGTGAAATTGTATGGATGCCATCCACTTGGGTGGTAATGTATGGATCAATTGCCTCGACGCTCTGGTAAGTGTGAGTTGTGAGAGCATGATCGTCCAACCGGCGATCTAGGGGAGAGTAGTTTGGTGACTTGCATCCTTACGTGTTTAAACCATATAATTATGTAAGCACTTAATTGTGGGAGCCTTATTATCGGGTAGCTTTGATACTGAAGTATATACATCTGGGGATGTGTATATGGAAAGTATTTAATTTACTGCTTTCTTGTGTGCATATATTGGGAATTGTTGGGCTGCAATGAAATTTTCTGCAGGTACACTAACAGCATAACGAGTAGACCGATAGTTTCGCTTATATGAGAGAACGTATGTAGGCCACCGCCTAGCATTAGAACTTTAGGTTTCTACTAAGGTGAGAGGGCGTACGGAACGTGCATGCATCATGTTTAAATATATCATACATATCATTTACTCCCTCCTTAAAAAAATTTCTGTGCTCCCAACTAAAGTAAATTTCGTATCCCCTAAATGATCCTCACTTTAAGTCGTATCTTATCTTGTTGCTACAGATGGCCCGTACCAAGAGGACCGCTCGTAAGTCCACTGGGGGCAGGGCACCGCGTCATCAGCTCGCTCCACGTGAGCCCCGCCCTGAGCCTACTGAGGTGGAAAGGCTGAGGGCAGAGCTGGCAGCGGTGACTGCTGCTAGGGATGCAGCACGGCAACAACTGGAACAAGTGATTCATGATCGTGATCAAGAAACGCTTGCAGTCCAGAGGTTGACAGTAGCAAACCGCAACTGTCAACGCATGTTGGTCCGTGTGATGGAACAGAGGGATGAAGCCTGGCACGAGGAGAACGTTCTGAGAGCTCGCCAGTTTGAGCTCGAGCAACAGTTAGAAAATGCTGAAGAGTACAATGACAACCTTCATGAAGAAGTGCACCGCCGGAACAACGAGCTTAATCCCCTGCTGCCTCGAAACAACAACGTCGATGAGGACATGGGTTCGGGAATCTTCATGGCTGAGGATGATGATGAAGTGGAGGTTGATGGACCACAGGATGCCCCACCTGCAGAAGCACCAGAGGAAGAGCCAGAAGAAGAAGAAGACGAGGAGTTAGAGCCTGTCAGTGATGAGGACGGCGGGGAGATCCTTGACACTGACTCGGAGGATGATGCTTAGAGTAGTCATCACGTGCCTATAATGTTAGGATCGTCTTTTGTGCCCTCCCTGTGAAGGAGTGAGGCCTTGTAATAACTTGACTTTGGGATGTAAGGTTGAACCGTATGTTTCCTAAATGTAGTTTGAACCTGTTAATTTCGATCACAACTTGATGTCTTATTATGTTGCGTTCGATGATGGTGTCACGATTAGCACCCTTCGGTGCCGCGACGAGACCGAGGGCCTCCTATGGCGCGCGACATAAGGCTGTGCTGCTTGGCACGCGCAGGTATCGAGGTGGCTAGTCATGATCCACCATGGAACTCTTCATTGAGAAGTCTCTTTGTGGTCAGTTTGAAGTAGCCTTTCACAGTCAACTAAAAATCTTGAGATCGAATCCAAGTACCGTGCAAAAGGTCAAAAATCACGTAGATAGCAACGTAAACGGTCCGGTAACCGTTGTGCTCCCCGTGAGTGAGCCTTTATCCAAGAGCATCTTGTTGGATTACCAAGTATGATCTCGTCAAATGATGCGCTAGAATGGATTGTGCGGTTGTGATGAATTATTGTGCCTTAATTATTATGAGAAATCTATTCATACAGTCAGATTGACATTTCGCAATAATTCATCTACAAATTTCCCACATCGTCAGTGCTCATTGGCTATGCATTTTGCAGATGTCGTACAATCTACGCCGGGGTCGTGGAAATGAGGAGGAGGAACAGCCACCCCCTCCGCCACCCACTCCGGCCGAGTTGATGCAGACAGTGGTTGAAGGGCAGCGCATGTTGGCGGATGCTATGCGCCAGCTGGCTAATCGGGAGGCTCGTCCTGGCCGCCAGGGCCCAGAACCCAATCAATACAGTGATTTCAAGGACTTTCTGGATACTAAGTCCCCGCTCTTCAAGGAAGCGGAAGAACCACTGCAAGCTGATGAGTGGTTAAATACTATTGAGCAAAAGTTTCGTCTGCTTCGCCTGACTGATGAGTTAAAGACTGAATATTCTTCTCACCAGTTGCATGGTCCAGCGGGTATTTGGTGGAGCCACTATCGTTCCACACTTCCTGCCAATGTCCCGATTGCTTGGGATCAGTTTAAGGCGGCATTCCGGGGAAATTATATCCCTCCCGGTCTTATGGCAATCAAGCATACAGAGTTTATGAGGCTGTCGCAAGGAAACAAAAGTCTGACTGAATACTTGCAGTCCTTCAACAACCTGGCAAGGTATGCCACGGAGTTTGTGGATACCGATGCCAAAAAGATTGCTAGCTTCAAAAGGGGCCTCGGCCCAAAACTGATGAAAACTATGGGCACTAGCAAATGTACAACTTTCAATGATTTCATCAGCGATGCTTTGACCCAGGAGAACAACAATACTATTTATTCTGCCTCTAAGAGCCGTAAAAGGGCCCTTGAGGCAAGTGCTTCTCAGTCAAGGGCCCCAGCGGCACCGAGGTCTTCCCCTCGCCCACCTGCTCAGAATACAAAGTTCCGTCCGCCGCAGAAGAAGCCTGCTGCAAAAACAGGGTTCCGTAAGGCTTATACCGTAGCTCTGCCAAAGGGGACTTCTGGACAGAGCAGCTCTAGTGTTCCTCCTAGCAATATGCCTTGCTGGAACTGCAACAAGCCAGGCCATTGGTCCAGGAATTGTCCTTACCCCAAGAAGAATGTCAACCAAGGTGGCCGTCAAGGTCACGCCCATTATAACAGCATTGAGGAAATTCCATCTGGTGAGGTGGTCACCGCTGGTAAGTTTCTAGTTGACCAACACCCCGCAGTGGTACTTTTTGATTCAGGTGCTTCGCATTCCTTTATCAGTCCTAAGTTTGCATCCAAATTTGCACACAAGTTGCATACTGTTGAAGGTGTGGGTTATTGTATTAGTGCTGCAAGTGGGAATATTTCCACAAACAAAGTAGTGGGGAACCTTGAGTTTGAGATAGAAGGGCGAAGTTATTCGCTTGCCCTATTGGTTTTACCTGGTTTAGACATAGATGTTATCTTGGGCATGAATTGGATGAGTCAGAATGGGGTACTCATTGACACATCCGCTCGGGTAGTTATGCTCAGAGATCCTACAGATCAAAAAGGTTTTCTAGTACAACTTCCCAGAAAGGTTGAATTGTCGGGGGAAATTCATGTTGTGCAAGCAAAGGCGTTGGCTGAAATTTCCGTAGTAAATGAATTTCCGGACGTTTTTCCCGATGATTTGCCGGGACTCCCTCCGGATCGGGATGTGGAGTTTAAAATCGAGTTGTTGCCTGGCACCGCACCCATCTCTAGGAGACCCTATAGGATGCCTCCAAATGAACTAGCTGAACTTAAGGTGCAATTGAATGAACTTTTGAAGAAAGGGTTGATTCGTCCTAGCTCATCGCCGTGGGGATGTCCTGCTATCTTTGTAAAGAAGAAGGATCAGTCGTTGCGGATGTGCGTAGATTATAGACCTCTCAATGCAGTCACTGTCAAAAATAAGTACCCTCTACCGCGAATCGACATCTTGTTCGATCAGTTGTCTAAAGCTAAAGTTTTCTCCAAGATCGATCTAAGATCGGGCTACCATCAAATTAAAATTCGCCCGGAAGATGTTCCAAAGACAGCCTTTTCTACCAGATACGGTCTTTATGAGTATCTTGTTATGTCTTTCGGCTTGACAAATGCCCTCGCACACTTCATGTACTTGATGAATTCGGTGTTTATGCCTGAATTGGACAAGTTTGTGGTGGTATTTATTGATGACATCTTGGTATATTCTGTGAATGAGGAGGATCACGCTGAACATCTGCGTATAGTCCTCACAAGACTGCGTGAACATCAACTATATGCAAAGTTCAGTAAGTGCGAATTCTGGCTTCGTGAAGTACCTTTCCTTGGGCATGTGTTGTCCGATGGAGGAATTATGGTGGATCCCGCCAAGGTACAGGAAGTACTAAACTGGAAGGCTCCTATCTCGGTTCACGAGGTTCGGAGTTTCCTTGGGTTGGCTGGCTATTATCGTCGCTTCATCCCGGATTTCTCCAAAATAGCCAAGCCAATGACTCGGTTGCTGCAGAAAGACACCAGGTTTGTCTGGACTCCTGAGTGTGATGCGGCTTTTCACCAACTATGAACCCTCCTAACCTCAGCTCCGGTTTTGGCACAACCGAATATCGAGAAACCATTTGATGTTTATTGTGATGCCTCAGGCATAGGTTTGGGAGGCGTTTTGATGCAGGAAGGCCGAGTAATTGCATATACCTCGCGACAACTTCGGAAGCATGAGGTGAATTATCCAACGCATGACTTAGAACTGGCTGCAGTTGTTCATGCTTTGAAAGTCTGGCGGCATTATCTGCTGGGAAATGTCTGCAATATCTACACCGATCATAAAAGCCTCAAATACATCTTCACTCAACCCGAGCTAAATATGCGTCAGAGAAGATGGCTCGAGTTGATTAAAGATTATAATCTTCAAGTACACTATCACCCAGGCAAGGCAAATGTGGTTGCGGACGCTTTAAGCCGTAAGTCTCATTGCCATTCCTTAATTGAAACTGATTTTTACCAATCTCGCCTGTTACATCCGGCAGTCCTATACAACATCACTGTCAGTGGTACTCTCCGAAATAGAATCATTGAGCTCCAAAAGACTGACACGGGTATCTTTCACATAAAACGGAGGATGAATGAAGGAGAGACTAAGCATTTCAGGTTAGATGACGAAGGTGTGCTGTGGTTTAAGGATAGGTTAGTGGTACCTAAGGACCGAGAGCTTAGAGATCAGATCCTGTCCGAAGCACATTCGTCCAAGTTGTCCATCCATCCGGGTAGTAATAAGATGTATTATGATTTGAAACCCCTTTATTGGTGGACCAAGATGCGGAAAGAGATAGCTGCATATGTCGCTAGATGTGACACCTGTTGCAGAGTTAAAGCTGTGCACATGAAAGCTGGGCTACTTCAGCCACTTTCCATTCCAGGCTGGAAATGGGAAGAGATAAGTATGGATTTCATTGTCGGTCTTCCTCCTACTGTCAAAAATCATAATTCCATCTGGGTAATTGTGGATCGTTTGACCAAATCAGCTCACTTCATTCCAGTTAGAGTGGACTATCGTCCCACTGACTATGCTGAGTTGTACTTCAATCAGATAGTCCGGCTTCATGGGGTACCTCGTACTATCGTTCCTGACCGTGGTCCCCAGTTCACTGCTCGCTTTTGGGAGCATTTGCATCACCTTCTGGGAACCAAGTTAGTGAGAAGCTCGGCTTATCACCCCCAGACATCGGGTCAGACAGAACGAGTTAACCAAATCTTGGAAGATCTGTTGCGAGCATGCGTCATTTCATCCAAGGGTTCTTGGGAAAAATGGTTACCTCTAGCCGAGTTTTCGTACAATAATAGTTATCAAGAGAGTATTAAGATGGCCCCATTCGAAGCTTTGTACGGTCGAAAGTGTCGAACTCCACTAAACTGGGTGGAAGCTGGGGAAAGAAGGTATTATGGCATTGATTTTGTCCAGGAAGCCGAGGAACAAGTCCGTACCATCCAGAAACACATGGCTGCAGCACAAGCGAGACAGAAAAGCTATGCGGATCGTCGTAGAAAACCACTCGAATTTGAAGTTGGAGACTTTGTTTATTTGAAAGTTTCTCCAATGAAGAGTGTCCAACGTTTTGGTGTTAAGCGGAAACTTGCACCAAGATACGTGGGTCCTTTCCAGATCATAGGCAAGAGTGGAGCTGTTGCGTACAAAATCCAGTTGCCTCCTGAGATGAGAGCCATATTCAACGTTTTCCATGTATCTCAGCTTAAAAAGTGTCTTCGAGTTCCTGAGGAACAAGTTCCTTTAGGTGATATCAGGCTGGAATCCGACCTAACCTATGAAGAAAAGCCAGTCCGAGTGATCGATACTCAGGAACGAGTAACTAGAAGTAAAGTGGTTAAGTGGTACAAAGTGATGTGGAGTAATCAGGGAAGTGAGAGTGATGCTACGTGGGAACGGGAGGATTATTTGCGGGATGGTTATAAAGAATTCTATGAAAAATGGTACGCTTTCCAAATCTCGGGACAAGATTTTTATAAGGGGGGAGGGCTGTAACACTTCAAGTGTTTAGTCCTTAATTGCATTGCATTTGCATTGCATAAGCATAAGCATGCATCATTCATGTTTGTTATTTTATGTGATGCAACACATGTGATTATTCTAGGGTTTGTTTGATTTATTTCATGAAGTATTTGATAGTTGGTGTAACAAAAAGGTAAGGTAGCCAATCATGACCTACAACACCTTAGTTATACTTAGGGTAACATTTGGAACAAGTTTCATGTTGACCAAAATTACAAATTTGCCCTCCAAGAGAAATTGACCACCATTTGACCCTAGAAGGCTCTAGTTTGACCAATTAAAAAGTCTAATTTAGAGACCTTGCATGGAAGAGCACCCTTAAGTAAAGTTGTAGAGAATTTCATGAGGAACAAAAGTTCTAATATGGCCATCTCATGAAAATGACCAGAGCATGCTCAAAAATGGCCCACAAGTCAGCTTGAGTGGGAATCAACACTTAGAAAAATTCTAAGTCTGGAAATTGGACTTTTCAGTTTCACTGTACCTCACTTTAGCAACTTGTAACTCACAAACTAGGCCAAACCAGTCTTAGAGCCAATTGACAAAGTTGTTGTCCACACATAGCTCTACAACATTGTCAATATCACCATCACCTGGTTCTCAATAGTTTAGGAGATATAATGTCTTGAAGTTAGGGTTTTAGTCGGCATAGTGACTGAAACTAAGTTTCAGTTTTCGGGTGACCCACTTTGGAGCCTTGTAGTTTCAAATCTAGGCCGAACCAGCCCAAACTCCAATTGACAAACTTGTAGACCTCATGTAGCTCTACAAGATTGGTGTAACCATCTTCGACTAACTCGAGCTGGTTTAGAAGATAATCATCGACAAAGTTGCTCTGTCAGTCACCGTTTCGGCCTCGTCGATTCAGTCGGCCATTCTTCAGTCGGTGGCCGACCGACGGCAGGGCAACGCCGACGCGTGGCCGTGCGGTGGCAGCCGTACGCCGGCCGTGGTCCCACCCGTCAGGTCACCAAGCCTTCAAGGCCGCCACGACGACGGCCTCTGCCTCACTCGCGCCACACCTCCCTCTCCCTTCCATTCTCTTCTCCACCGGGCGGAACAACCGAGCGCAGCTCCCGCCTCCACTCCGGCGAGCTCGTGCGCGTTCTCCACCGCACTGCCGTCCACAAAAACGCGTCCACCGCTCCGCCTTGAAGCCCGCTACCTCACCGTCCACTCCACATTGCCAATCGCGCCTCGGTAGGGTTGCATTTTCGTTTTCCGCCGCCGCGGTACCTCGCCGGAGTTCCTCCGCGCGACGGCTCTCCGTGGCCAGGGGTCTCGAGGCGTCTCTGTCGCCCACTTGTAGGTGCGTTAGGGTCGAGGTAGAATGGGAATGCTCATCGAGGGTTAGGATTGGGATGTCAGGCTCACCGGCGGCGAGATTTCGCCACCACCGTGCCGGTGGTCCGCCATGCCCGACGGCGAGCACCCTCCCGTGGCTCTGCCGTCCCGTTCTTACCACCAATCGGCTTAGCTCGATGACGTGGTCATGCTCGTCCGCTCAGCTTCGCCGGTCGGCTCACCGACGGCGAGCTCCGGCGACCCCAGCTCCGCCCCTCCGCCTCTCTCTCGCTGACAAGTGGGGCCACCTGGTCAGTCACACGCGCGCGGGCGGGAGCCCGAGCAGGCCGCGCGCGGGAGCGGGCCACGCCGCGAGTTTTTGGGCCGCGTTTTTTTTTCCGGGCCGGCCCAGTTCATCCGAAATGAAATTCATTTCTATTATTTTGTCACTGATTTTTGTACAAGTTGGAAAAATATAGATCTAGGGTTTTAATGATCCAAAAATCATGAGATAAATTTTATTAGGGTCCACATGATGTGTAGTATTTTAGAAAAATATGAGTTTGCTATGTGATGTGTAGTTTCTGGGATATTTAAATAGGTCTTTGAAATGTGTTTTAAATCACATGCAAACTTGTTTAAATTATATCTTGAGTTTCAGTGTTCCAAAAATTATGAAATTTGGTGGGTAGACTAATTTATACTTGCTCTAACTCTGGTAAAAATTTGGACAGTAGTGCTTAAGTACTTTTTGAGTTATAAGGCTATCTTATTATTCTAGGAAATACTTAAATGAATTTTTGTAATTTTTCTACATGTGCAATGTTCCTATAAATTTTTAGAGAATGTCTTGGTACCCTAGAGTGTCCAAGAAAATTAAGAAATCTGTTGTTTGACACTTTTTACTATGCTTGGTTATTTATACAAAAATCAGCCTTTTTGGCTTGGGAATTTTGTGTAGGAAGTTCCTGTGAATAAATTGAGTTCAAAATTTTACAGTAGTCTCTTTGTGGGTCAGAGAGTCCCCTGTAATTTTTGTAGAATTTTTGGAGCAGTTTACACATAGGTTTGAAATTCCACTTAATTACTTAAGTAAATTGAGAAATGGGTTTAAATAAATGTTCTAGGTGGGCACACCTTACTTTCTGGTGTCCTTGTGATATTTGTGAACTTGTAGTAGCATTAGTTTGGTTTTTGAGAATGTTTGCCACATCAATAAATATTTAACCTTTGTAATTTTAGATTTTCTGGACAGCTAAGTAGTAATTCTAAAATTTGGCTTTGATAAAATTGGTTGCTGGACAACTTGTAAATACCAAAGTTGGAGTAAACTTGATGAACTAGCTGGTGTTAAAATTTGAAAGCATTTGACTGAGTAGTTTGAGAGTTACTGTTGTTTAAAGTGGCAGTTCAAAATCTGCTACTCTCTGTTTTGGAGAGGACAGATTCTGGAACTTGTGAAGTTTGACATGGAAAACTTAGGAGTTTGGAGTTGAGGTCTGAAAATGAATTGTAGTACATTTCTTAGGCTTTCCAGATTGCCTTAGATCATATCTTTTGGACTTGTAAATCTCCAGTTGTGATAAAAACAAGTAGCTGCTGCCCAGAATGCTTACTGTGGTGTTTTGCTGATTGATATGGTGTGATATCCTAAGACATGCTACCTTTGTAATTGTTAGGTGTTAGGGCCTTAACTGAGGATGAGCAGCTTTATCTTAGGTTAAGTAGATTAGGTAAGTACTTCTTTACCGGAGAGGAAATTTGCACCTACTCTTTTGAAGTGATTTGAATAGAGCGTTAAATTGTTGTAATGCATTTCATTCCGAGCATATTGCATCTTTCATTATGCATTCATGGGATTTATTATGCACTCATGCAATAGGTGTACCGGAGGGGGTGACACTCCTCGAGTTCGAACAAGCGATACCGGAGGAGGTGCTGAGTCAACCGGAGGAATTAGCAGAAGAACCCAACGTCGGGGAAGCTCCGTCAGAAGATCTACCCGAGTGTCCGGACCACAGACCCGCAACCTTTCTGAAAGGCAAGCCCCGGTGCATGCTGAACCCATCGTTTTATAAATTAATCTTGAGTACTTTTAATTGTTTACTGCATTAAGTGGTAGGAGTTATATGAAAACACTTGTTGCATTATACCTGTCCTTGTCCAGATATCGTACTTAATCCTATATTAGGTTTAGGCACGTGTCAATGCTTAGCCCTGCTTAGTACGGTAGAAGTCAGGTGATTTCCGGTCATCCGCGAGATATAGGGCTGGGTCGCGAGTGGCTTATGGCTATCGTGATGGAACCATGCTTTAAAATGAAGTTGAGACCGGGCGGGAGTTCGATGGTACAGCCGCAAGACACTTCACGTCTTGGGTGTGGAGCCATGCCCGTCTGAGTCGTTTAAGGACCGATTCGCTGTACGTCCTTGAGTCATGTTGAACGCAGTCTAACACTTAGTTGGCCGGATAAGTCGTTCCGACCGCGAAGCCGAGTAATGTGGTTCAGGCCGGGAATCGAATGGTAGGTTGCTTCTTGGAGGAGAGAAAGGATGTGCTTGGGGACATTGGCGTGAGACCAAGGGGGGGTTAGAGTCCCTATCACCTGGCAGAGTGTCGCCCTTGGGGTCGCGACATTATTCGGACCCGCGATTCCTGAATCATATGAAACGGTGGCCTGTGCGACCCTGGCAGGGGTCTGCACGGTGAGTGTTAGAAATACCCCTCCAGCTGGATAGGAATTCGATTCGAATCGCCGTCGCTCCCGGTTAGTGAGCACTTGACTTGAGCAGCGGCAACGTAGATCTCATTAAATAAACTGGTGGTTAAGGGAATGATACAATGTTGCCACAATTCATAACTGCTCTGGATATAATGATGATAATTGTTTGATTATAATCAAGTGCATGTTTAGTACAGGTGCTAAGATAGATGACAGGTAAGTGCTAAAAATAACTGCTAGTACAGGCTACAAGAGTTTAAATTACTTATGCCTTTATGCAAAATGTTATGTCAGCTAGCCCCTTGTGTAAGCCTTGCATAATCCTTGGTGTCATCTTATTTCTGGTTTTCGACGGGTAAGTCTAGCTGAGTACATTCCAGTACTCAGGGTTTATTCCCTCCTGTTGCAGATGACATGCTTTATCAGGGATTCTGCAAGACGTGTCTCCACCCTGCGGGTGATGATGACTAGATCACAAGGGCATGATCGTCTTTATGTACTTTCCTCATGCTTTTGCGGGATGTCGATCATCCAGACTGGCAGTATTTAATTAACTAGTGTGTGTGTTATGCTTTCGCTACTTTCAAACTTGGTTTGTAATAATTGCTACTCCGTGGTGTAAACTTATTTCAGAACTACTTGTGAAATGTATCGTATGATGTTGTATGTTGAATGATGCGATCCTGGTTGTAAGCAGTTGGGTTTGAGATCCTTCGTGATTTCGATTGACTACCGGGATTATATGGGCTCAAGTTTGAAAATTTGAGCGCTTCGGTGCTTGTTTTCGTACTTGTGCTCTTATAATTTGGTCGGTTCTGTTACACGAAGTGCGCCCCACGCGTCGATGCCACTAAGGGTGCCCACTCCACCCTGAGAAGCAACACCTCCAAGGGTGCCCACACTGCCTCGAGTAGCGACTTCCCCTGAGCAGCGACGCCAACCCAGACGGCCATACCAAGTACAGGGCAAACTAGCTCAGTAGTCCCCATGGGTGTTCAGCCTAAGATGGAGCAGGGAAGCAACAACCAGGCAGCTAGTACTCATGCTACGAGGAGTGAGAGCTGGAGCGGTCGGCCATTCAGGGCCACATTCAGGCGCTCAGAACTATAAGTAGTTTCATAACCCCTTTTTAATATCCAAAGGCAGTAGCTTATTAGGCTGGTGTAGGATAGAGTCCATGGAAGATGTGGAGCACCCCACTGGCAACCAACCACCGTCAGTTGGGGAGAGCAGTAGCGCTACCGAGGAGCGTGCTGGGTCCAGCGGCGCTGCCAACCAACACACCACTGAGCAGCAGCATGACAAGCCCGCACCCACTGCAGAGGAGCCTAATGTCGCCTCAGCGGTGTAATGGGCGTTGTAGTGGTGGAGAAGAGCGGCACCGAGAACCCTACTATAGAGGGTCCAGTAGCTGAAGCCATTGCAGTTGAGGAAGAGGCGGAGATTGAGGAAATCGTTCGTCCTAAAGAAGAAACCACAGCGCCTTAATACGTCTGCGTTGTAAGGAGGCAAGGCGATGAGTGGGTATTCTACGAAGAGACCGGGCCATCCGCAAACTGCAGCGAACAGTAGATGACCTGATGGGCCAAATAAAGGTAAGAGCACTAGAAACCCAATGTAACCCTATTAGGCTTTTGTAGAAATTACTATTATTGATCCTTCATTGTGTTGCAGAGCATTGAAAAAATACCGAAGTACCGAAAATGGTGCTTCGATACTATCGTCCCGATCATGGAAGAAAACAAAGCCCTGAAGGGGGACGTAGTACGCCTGCAAGAGGCACTACAGCAGGCCTGAAATGAACGGAATGCACTACAGGCTAGCATAGATGAGCAGCGCCACCACCTTGACCAGGAAAAGAAAGGTATATGACAAAATCTTCGTATATTGTTCTCCTTATGACTTGCTGACAACCCACGTTCTGCTCGGTAGACATGGAGGCAGAGAAGATGCTTCTTGTTGACAAGCTAGCTCGGCTAGTGGAAAGCAACAAGGAGCTAGTGGAGTTGCTCGAGACCCCCTCGCCACATGGCGGACCATGAAAGGTCACGGGCAACGACAAATGCAGCATAAGGATGAGAAAGATGAGACTTCCCTGAAGGCAAGATCAGAGCAGCATTAACAAGACCACTTAGCCCCACCTGGATCATGAACACTGGCGCACTGCTCTCTGATGTGACAAAGCCTAGTGTCACATGCCACATCATCAGGATGTCCTGAGGAAACAAAACCTAGCGACCCCCTACCACACCAGTCGCACCAACCCACAAGGGGTTGAGCAGCGAAGCTCGAGCAGGCCATGAGAATGAGTCTGCGTCATAGCACACAAGCATACCAGCACTTTTGCAATCGCTTTGTGATCACAAAAATGCTTAGGGGCTACTGTTAGGGTTATAACCCCAGTGTATCTCAAGGCACCGATTAGGTAGCAGGCCACATGGCCCGCAACGCATCAGCAAGGAGAGGCCCAAGCGACCGAGGCCTAGCAAAAGACGAGCATCATAGGTCATGAACTAAGGCCAGGGTTGGCCGTGACCCAATCTCCAACGTTAGTCATGCGACGTTCGCAAAGCACACGACCCTCGAAACGGATGGGAAGAGGCCACGCCCAGCCAAGTGCTCCTGCTTTGACAAAAATGAGCACACTGCACTGACACTGCAAGGACCGAGGGGACAACAGTCACCTTAGCCCGGTTAGACACCAACCCTATGCCATGCCACATAGACAAGACAACACCGTCTCAAAGTGGTGATAATGGGTACAAAGACCACCGACCAGATACGACCTGGTGATTCGGATATACGGTCCCACCCACTACAGGATGGGACCCATGACGAAGGCAACGACATTGAAGCCATCCAGACTAGCGGCAAGCCCTGACCTCGATAACTAGGGTCATGACCCTTAGCTCCTCAAGACAAGACGACCATTGGCAACCCGGGGCGGCCACTAACTCCTGTACGACGCCCTAGGAGAAAAACAATGTTGACGAAGACCACGATGGAGACCACACCACATCGGACGGCTGGCGAACCATCGCCATGTCTACAGTGCCGCCATGGCCGGCATAGTAACACTATGTCATAGCCTATCGTGGCATGCCCACAACACCATGATGATGGCCACGACCGAACGAGCTCCAGAAGACGGCATAGCTTGCAAGCCAAGTTAGTGTTGACGGTCGTCAACCATCAATTTCAAACTATCAATAAAACATGAAAAAGGGCAAACAATAAATAAAAATGTAGAATAGGGGTTTAACTGATAGAATTCCATAGATTTTGGTGAATTTGTGTTTCTGTAGGGAGTTATCAGGAAGTAAACAGAGATATGAATAAACGTCAAGCTAAAAAGCATACTCCATGGTGGCATGAAGTGAAGAAGGATCTAGAAGATATGAGAAGGTAGACCCTCAAAGGTGGGACCCACCTGGAAGTGACCCAGGTCGGCCGACCTGGCCGCTAGGTCGACTAACCTCGAGGTCCACCTGTCAGCCTCGGCCTTCGCACACGATGCTCCACCGCCTTAGGGTTTCAATCTCCTCCGTTATTTCAAGTCAGTTTGATCCAAGGGTTGTGGTTCATTCCACCGGCCTATATAAATAAAGACCACCCCTCCCTCCTAAAGGGAGAAGCCAAGAGGAAATCAGTTAAAGCTAAGGAGAAGCTCTCCACCAAAGATTAGATTAGCTACTCAAAGTTCTAGTATAGGCTAGTTAGCAAGGTTTAAGTAGAGTTTAGGTTCTCGCTCGAGGATTCTGGATCTGCAGTCATCTAGAGTCTGGTATAATCTTTTATATCTCTCCTTTTTATGAATTTGTTCTATTTCAATATTATATTCCTATTTATTATGTTCCTAGTTTGCTCTAGTAGTATATTTGATATAGTCATGATTGATTATTAGTTTATGCATATGTTCGCAAAGCGCTTAATCTAGTACTCAAGTGGGTTAAGTGGTAGCCAGTATGTAAGCATGGTCCTTAGATATTGTATGCATGCAGATGCACTCTATATGCTAGGAAGTGTGGTAGATCATGGGTATGACAATAATCCGGTTGAGTCCTTTGTAACCCACACCTCGTATATAGAACTAGTAGAACCCGGTTGCAGAGGAATAGTCTAGCTATGTTCTGGCTCTCCTCTAGCAATGTTCCTTATGTGTAGATGAAGAGTCCTTTGTGCTATATATGATTGTATATGTGCTAGATTACGTGAAAGACTTAATGAATTAGTAATTACTTAGGGATTCAACCTCTTAACTAATCTCCTACGGGGTATTACTAAACTTGTGTAGTATCTATTTCTATCTCTAGGGTTATCAATATTTATGCTTACATTTATTCATTATCCTTATTTATCTACCATTGGCTTACCCTATTTGGGCATGTCCTATGTGATTGATTTTCATCATAAGTAATCCACAATGATTTGTTATTTCATGCTGCTCAATTTCAATAGCTTTTCCCTATGGTAAAATATAAATAACGATACTTGGAATACTCCCGATGAAGTGCTACGATGGTAGGATTAATCTGTGCGCTTGAGGATTTATTGTTATTTAATATATTTCATATATTCAATATTACTAGTCACATGAAATGATAGCCAATTTGGTAATACATATCTAGCTTCATTTGCTAGGGATGACAACTTGGTTCCATAGATTTGTAGTGATTACTAAGTGACTACTACTAAAAAAAGTGATGCATTAATAAATACCAACAGTTAGCTAGGACCTCCCTTAGGCTCACGACCCTTCAACATGGAGAGCCTTATCCTTGTATGAGCCCTGTCCCCGACTCTATATAAGGACCACCAGGGTAGGACGATTCACATCCTCTACCATTCCATTCATCCACTATTGTAGTAGGACTCCTGGAGCTTCTCTTCTGGTAGCCCTTCACCTAGCATAGGTCCATCCATCTCTTCCACCTTTCTTGCACCCCCTATTGTAAGAACTTTAGAGCATTCAAGCGAGGAACACGCACTCGATCATCTCTGAGACTAGACGTAGGGCTCCGGCCCGAACTAGTATAAATTCTTATGTCTATTGGATGATACCATCACCTTCCTAGAGCAGCATGGCAATCATATAAGTTTACTAGTCCAGCTTATAAAACATCGACAGAAGGAGAGATATGACAAAGGAATGGGATCAATTAAAATTTGAAGCACATAAGTAGGGGGAGCAAGCTCATAAACTTGTTTGTTGTATTTGTATGTGCATTGCATATGTTTGCATGCATGGTATAAGTTTTAAATTCCATATCCATGCTTGTGTGGTATATGCTAGTTGTAGGATTGATTGATGGAATGAAAAACTAGCATGCATAGGATGATAGTTAGATATATCTTGCATGTTCTACAAGTGATACTAGAACTTTGCTTATAATATTGATCTCACGAGGTATCTAGTGTTTGTGTTTTGCAAGAGCTACCTAACTAACCATGGTACTAAGGATGGTATATTGGTGCACTCCGATTGGTATCATGCTTCAAAGGTCCATCTCTTATACCTTAGCATCATTTGGTAGCCATTACTTCCTCACAATTCCTATGTGTGCATATGTGCAAGCTTTCAAATCTAAACTCTTAGCACATATGTGGGGGAGCCAATACTACCAATTTGGGTTTATGAAACTTGTTCATATCCTTTACATATGGTAAAATGCTTGGTCATGCAACATGAATCCAAAAAGATTTTATTGAATATCTTTGTAAAAAGGTTATCATCAATTACCAAAAGAGGGGAGATTGAAAGCCCTAGTTTGGTTTTGGATAATTGATGAAACCTATGGACTAATCCTTGAACTAAGTGTGTAGACAAGAGAGGATGGTCCAAAGCCAAGTGGTGGAGCTAGATGATGGTCATGGTGATGATGGTGGCCAACTTGAAGATCAAGTGCTCCAACTTGGAAAAGAAGAAAGAGAAAAATAAAAAACAAGGTTGATCAAGGCAAAGGTATCAAATAGGTTTTTGTTTTGGCACTCAAGACACCATAGAGGGTGTGAATGTGTTTAGAATCGATAATTGTACTATAAAGAGGAGAAATCTTTGGCTAAGAGGTTATCGAGTGCCAGTAGGTGACATGATTCGTGTATATGCATTAGGGACGTAGTGTGCTAACATTTAACCCTTGAAAAAATACTTGGAAAAATGCTAACACACGTGCACACAAGTTCTACACTTTGTGGTTAGTAACTTGGAAGTAAGGGTGAAGTGTTTGAGAAGTTAGAAAAGGAAAAGGAGACGTAGGGTAGTGACCGGATGCTGGTCATGGTATGACTGGACGCGTTCGATACCAAACCCTAAGTCTTGGTCAGCCTCGGTGGCTTGATCGGATGTAGGGACCGAACGCAAGCCTAGCATCTGATCAGTGGTTCTAGAGAAGGTGTTGGGCTATTGTGTGACTAGACTCAGAAGGAGTTGGAGACCGGACATGCAGGGGGTGCATCAGGTTAATGCTGACATATGTTGACACAATCGCTAAGTATGAGCAGTAAGAGGACCGAACTCTGGGGCATGTCCGGTTAGCTATTGTAACAGAACCGACCAAATTATAAGAGCACAAGTACGAAAACAAGCACCGAAGCGCTCAAATTTTCAAACTTGAGCCCATATAATCCCGGTAGTCAATCGAAATCACGAAGGATTTCAAACCAAACTGCTTACAACCAGGATCGCATCTTTCAACATACCACATCATACGATACATTTCACAAGTAGTTCTGAAATAAGTTTACACCACGGAGTAGCAATTATTACAAACCAAGTTTGAAAGTAGCGGAAGCATAACACACACACTAGTTACTTAAATACTGCCAGTCTGGATGATCGACATCTCGCAAAAGCATGAGGAAAGTACATAAAGACGATCACGCCCTTGTGATCTAGTCATCGTCACCCGCAGGGTGGAGACACGTCTTGCAGAATCCCTGGTAAAGCATGTCATCTGCAACAGGAGGGAATAAACCCTGAGTACTGGAGTGTACTCAGCTAGACTTACCCGTCGAAAACCAGAAATAAGGTGACACCAAGGATTATGCAAGGCTTACACAAGAGGCTAGCTGACATAACATTTTGCATAAAGGCATAAGTAATTTAAACTCTTATCACCTGTACTAGCAGTTATTTTTAGCATTTACCTGTCATCTATCTTAGCACCTGTACTAAACATACACTTGATTATAATCAAACAACATGATTATTATATCCATAGCAGGTATATCATTATGGCAACATTGTATCATTCCCTTAACCACCAGTTCATTTAATGAGTTCTACGTTGCCGCTGCTCAAGTCAAGTGCTCACTAACCGGGAGCGACGGCGATTCGAATCGAATTCCTATCCAGCTGGAGGGGTATTTCTAACACTCACCGAGTCACGCCTGGCGAAGGCTGCTCAGGTCATCTTTTGTACAGTTCAGGAATCGCGGGCCCGAATAATGTCGCGTCCCCAAGGGCGACACTCTGCCAGGTGATAGGGACTTTAACCCCCCCTTGGTCTCACGCCAATGTCCCCAAGCACATCCTTTCTCTCCTCCAAGATGCAACCTACCATTCGATTCCCGGCCTGAACCATACTACTCGACTTCGCGGTCGGAACGACTTATCCGGCCAACTAAGTGTTAGACTGCGTTCAACATGACTCAAGGACGTACAGCGAATCGGTCCTTAAACGACTCAGACGGGCATAGCTCCACACCCAAGACGTGAAGTGTCTTGCGGCTGTACTATCGAACTCCCGCCCGGTCTCAAGTTCACTTTTAAGCATGGTTCCATCCACGATAGCCATAAAGCCACTCGTGACTCCTTCCTACATCTCGCGGATGACCGGAAATCACCCGACTTCTACCGTACTAAGCAGGGCTAAGCATTGACACGTGCCTAAACCTAATATAGGATTAAGTACGATATCTGGACAAGGACAGGTATAATGCAACAAGTGTTTTCATATAACTCCTACAACTTAATGCAGTAAACAATTAAAAGTACTCAAGATATATTTATAAAACGATGGGTTCAGCATGCACCGGGGCTTGCCTTTCAGAAAGGTTGCAGGCCTGTGGTCCGGGCACTCAAGAAGGTCTTCAGCGACGTCTCCTTCGCCGACTGGTTCCTCGGGCTCCTGCTGCTCCTGGTTCTCCTCCGGAATCACAGGCTCGAATTCGAGGAGTGTTACCCCCTCCGGTGCACCTATTGCATGAATGCACAATAAATATAATGGATGCATAAATGGGTGCAACATGCTCGGAATGAAATGCATTTCAGAATAAAATACTCTATTCAAGTTATTTTACTAGTACGTGCAAATCTCTTCTCCGGTGGAGAAGTACTTACCTAAGCTACTTAACCTAAGATAAAGCTGCTCATCCTCAGTTAAGGCCCTAACACCTAACAATTACAAAAGTAGCATGTCTTAGGATATCACACCATATCAATCAGCAAAACACCACAGTAAGCATTCTGGACAGCAGCTACTTGTTTTTATCACAACTGGAGATTTATAATTTCAAAAGATATGATCTAAGACAATCTGGAAAGCCTAAGAAATGTACTACAATTCATTTTCAGACCTCAACTCCAAACTCCTAAGTTTTCCATGTCAAACTTCACAAGTTCCAGAATCTGTCCTCTCCAAAACAGAGAGTAGCAGATTTTGAACTGCCACATTAAACAACAGTAACTCTCAAACTACTAAGCCAAAAGCTTCCAAATTTTAACACAAGCTAGTTCATCAAGTTTACTCCAACTTTGGTATTTACAGGTTGTCCAGCAACCAATTTTATCAAAGCCAAATTTAGAATTACTACTTAGCTGTCCAGAAAACCTAAATTACAAAGGTTAAATATTTATTGATGTGGCAAACATTCTCTAAAACCAAACTAATGCTACTACAAGTTCACAAATATCACAAAGACACCAGAAAGTAAGGTGTGCCCACCTAGAACATTTATTTAAACCCATTTCTTAATTTACTTAAGTAATTAAGTGGAATTTTAAACATAAATATAAACTGTTCCTAAAATTCTACAAAAATTACAGGGAACTCTCTGACCCAAAAAGAGACCACAGTAAAAATTTGAACAAGTTTTATTCACAGAAACTCCCTACACAAAATTCACAAGCTAATAAGGCTGATTTTTGCATAATTAGGAAACCCTATTGAAAAGTGTCAAACAACAGATTTCATATTTTTCTTAGACACTTTAAGATACCAAGACATTCTCCAAAAAGTTATATGAACATTGCACATGTAGAAAAATTACAAAAATTCATTTAAGTATTTCCTAGAATAACAAGATAGCATTATAACTTGGAAATTAATTAAGCACTGATGCCCAAATTTTTACCAGAGCTAGGACTAGCATAGAGTAACCTACCCATCAAATTTTATGATTTATGGAACACTACAGCTCAAGTTATAAATTTAACAAATTTGCATGCATTCCAAAACACATTTAAAGGATCTATTAATTTCTCCTAAAAATTAAACATCACATTCCAGATTTATATTTTTCTAAAATACTACACATCATGTGGACCCTAATAAAATTTATCTCATGATTTTTGGATCCTTAAAACCCTAGATCTACATTTTTCCAACTTGTACAAAAATCAGTGACAAAATAATAAAAAATGAATTTCATTTCGGATGACTGGGCCGGCCCGGAAAACTCGGCCCACGACTCGCGCGCGCGCGGCCTGCTCGGCCGTCCCGCCCGCGCTTGGCAACTGACAGGCGGGCCCCTGCAGTCAGGGACAGAGGGACAGGGGAGGCGGAGACCCGCGAGCTCCGGTGAGCTCGAGCTCGCCGGAGAAGGGCTCGCGCGGCTCACCGAACACGGCATCGTGCTCTCCGTCACCTGGCGCACTGATTGGTACCCGTAGGATGAATGGGAATGGGGTGGAGAGGGCCTGCCACCGTGCGCGGCGGCCGGTGACCTCCGGTGGCGGCGCACCGTCGCCGGTGAAGAAGCATAGTGCGGTTTGGGCTCGGTACGAGCTTCACCGGGGCAAGGTGGTTCCGTTTTGCGAGTAAGGGGAGATGGAGACGGGCCCGAAGCACCCCGACCACGGTGAGGTCCCCTGGCGGGCTCCGGCGACCTCTCGGAGATGGGGAAGAAGGAAATGCGGCTCACCTCGAGTCAAATTGCTGGCTTCGGTGGGTCAGAGAGATGGAGGGTGGTGAGGCGAAGAGATTGGCGAGGTCAGGCGAGCGGTGGTGCGGTGGTGAGTGCGCGAGAGCTCGGAGACAGCTACGGCGGCAATGGTGTCTCCGGCTTCCGCCTCGGTTGCACACGGGAAAGAAGGAAATGGCTGGGCGGCTTAGGCGAGGCAGCAGGGACCTCTTCTACATGTCGAGCAGCTGGCCGCGACGCCAGGTCGCACGCGGCGCGTGGAGGGACACGCGGCGGCGACGGTCTGTGGCCGGTCGGCCACTCCTCTGATGACTGAATCGGTGTTTCAGTTGTGGCCTCCAAGACCGACTGACAGAGAAAGTTCAACGATGATTACCTCCAAAACCGGTTCGAGTTAGTCGAAGATGATAACACCAAAATTGTAGAGCTACATGAGGTCTACAAATTTGTCAATTGGAGTTTGGGCTGGTTCGGCCTAGATTTGAAACTACAGAGCTCCAAACTCGTGTACTTGGAAACTGAAATGCAATTTCAGAGATCAATGCCGACTGAAACCCTAACTTCAAGACATTATATCTCCTAAACTATTGAGAACCAGGTGATGATGATATTGACAAAGTTGTAGAGCTATGTGTGGACAACAACTTTGTCAATTGGCTCAAAGACTGGTTTGGCCTAGATGGTGAGTTACAAGTTGCTAAAGTGAGGTACAGTGAAACTGAAAAGTCCAATTTCCAGACTTAGAATTTTTCTAAGTGTTGATTCCCACTCAAGCTGACTTGTGGGCCATTTTTGAGCATGTTCTGATCATTTTCATGAGATGGCCATATTAGAACTTTTGTTCCTCATGAAATTCTCTACAACTTTGCTTAAGGGTGCTCTTCCATGCAAGGTCTCTAAATTAGACTTTTTAATTGGTCAAACTAGGCCTTCTAGGGTCAAATGGTGGTCAAACTTTTCTTGGAGGGCAATTTTGTAATTTTGGTCAACATGAACCTTGTTCCAAATGTTACCCTAAGTATAACTAAGGGGTTGTAGGTCATGATTGGCTACCTTACCCTTTTGTTACACCACCTATCAATTACTTCACGAAATAAATCAAACAAACCCTAGAATAATTACATGTGTTGTATCACATAAAATAACAAACATGAATGATGCATGCTTATGTTTATGCCATGCAAATGCAATGCAATTAAGGACTAAACACTTGAAGTGTTACAGCCCTCCCCCCTTATAAAAATCTCGTCCCGAGATTTGGAAAGCGTACCATTTTTCATAGAATTCCTTATAACCATCCCGCAAATAATCCTCCCGTTCCCACGTAGCATCACTCTCACTTCCCTGATTACTCCACATCACTTTGTACCACTTAACCACTTTACTTCTAGTTACTCGTTCCTGAGTATCGATCACTCGGACTGGCTTTTCTTCATAGGTTAGGTCGGATTCCAGCCTGATATCACCTAAAGGAACTTGTTCCTCAGGAACTCGAAGACACTTTTTAAGCTGAGATACATGGAAGACGTTGAATATGGCACTCATTTCAGGAGGCAACTGGATTTTGTATGCAACAGCTCCACTCTTGCCTATAATCTGGAAAGGGCCCACGTACCTTGGCGCAAGTTTCCGCTTAACACCAAACCGTTGGACACTTTTCATTGGAGAAACTTTCAAATACACGAAGTCTCCAACTTCAAACTCGAGTGGTTTTCTACGACGATCAGCATAACTTTTCTGTCTAGCTTGGGCTGCAGCCATATGTTTTTGGATGGTACGGACTTGTTCCTCAGCTTCATGAACAAAATCAATACCATAATACCTTCTCTCCCCAGCTTCTACCCAGTTTAGTGGAGTTCGACACTTTCGACCGTACAAAGCTTCGAATGGGGCCATCTTAATACTCTCTTGATAACTGTTATTGTACGAGAATTCGGCTAAAGGTAACCATTTTTCCCAAGAACCCTTGGATGAAATGACGCATGCTCGCAACAGATCTTCCAAGATTTGGTTAACTCGTTCTGTCTGTCCCGATGTCTGGGGGTGATAAGCAGAGCTTCTCACTAACTTGGTTCCCAGAAGGTGATGCAAATGCTCCCAAAAGCGAGCAGTGAACTGGGGACCACGATCAGAAACGATAGTACGAGGTATCCCATGAAGCCGGACTATCTGATTGAAGTACAACTCAGCATAGTCAGTGGGACGATAGTCCACTCTCACTGGGATGAAGTGAGCTGATTTGGTCAAACGATCAACAATTACCCAAATAGAGTTATGATTTTTGACAGTGGGAGGAAGTCCGACAATGAAATCCATACTTATCTCTTCCCATTTCCAGCCTGGAATGGAAAGTGGTTGAAGTAACCCAGCTTTCATGTGCACAGCTTTAACTCTGCAACAGGTGTCACATCTAGCAACATATGCAGCTATCTCTTTCCGCATCTTAGTCCACCAATAGTATGGCTTCAAATCATAATACATCTTATTGCTGCCAGGATGGATGGACAACTTAGAGGAGTGTGCTTCAGACATAATATCATTTCGAAGCTCTCGGTCCTTAGGCACCACTAACCTATCCTTGAACCATAGTACACCCTCTTCATCTATCCTGAACTGTGTAGCTTCTTGCTCTTTCATCTTACGCTTGATGTGGAATATACCAGTGTCATTCTTTTGGAGTTCAATAATTCTGTTTTTGAGAGTACAACTGACAGTGATGTTGTACAAGACTGCTGGATGTAGAAGGCGAGATCGGTGAAAATCAGTTTCAACTAAGGAATGGCAATGAGACTTACGGCTTAAAGCATCCGCAACTACATTTGCCTTTCCTGGATGATAGTGCACTTGAAGGTTATAATCTTTAATCAACTCGAGCCATCTTCTTTGACGCATATTCAACTCGGGTTGGGTGAAGATGTATTTGAGGCTTTTGTGGTCGGTATAGATGTTGCAGACATTGCCCAGCAGATAATGTCGCCAGGCTTTCAAAGCATGAACAACTGCGGCGAGTTCTAAGTCATGTGTTGGGTAATTCGCCTCATGTTTCCGAAGTTGTCGAGAAGTATATGCAATTACTCGGCCTTCCTGCATCAACACACCTCCCAAACCTATGCCTGAGGCATCACAATAAACATCAAATGGTTTCTCGATATCCGGTTGTGCCAAAACCGGAGCTGAGGTTAGGAGGGTTCGCAGTTGGTGAAAAGCCGCATCACACTCAGGAGTCCAGACAAACCTGGTGTCTTTTTGCAGCAATCGAGTCATTGGCTTGGCTATTTTAGAGAAATCCGGGATGAAGCGACGATAATAGCCAGCCAAACCAAGAAAACTCCGGACCTCGTGAACCGAGATAGGAGCCTTCCAGCTCAGTACTTCCTGTACCTTGGCGGGGTCCACCATAATTCCTCCATCGGACAACACATGCCCAAGGAAAGGTACTTCACGAAGCCAGAATTCGCACTTACTGAACTTTGCATATAGTTGATGTTCACGTAGTCTTGTGAGGACTATACGCAGATGTTCAGCGTGATCCTCCTCATTCACAGAATATACCAGGATGTCATCAATAAATACCACCACAAACTTGTCCAATTCAGGCATAAACACCGAATTCATCAAGTACATGAAGTGTGCGGGGGCATTTGTCAAGCCAAAGGACATAACAAGATACTCATACAGACCGTATCTGGTAGAGAAGGCTGTCTTTGGAACATCTTCCGGGCGGATTTTAATTTGATGGTAGCCAGATCTTAGATCGATCTTGGAGAAAACTTTAGCTTTAGACAACTGATCGAACAAGATGTCGATTCGCGGTAGAGGGTACTTATTTTTGACAGTGACTGCATTGAGAGGTCTATAATCTACGCACATTCGCAACGACTGATCCTTCTTCTTTACAAAGATAGCAGGACATCCCCACGGCGATGAACTAGGACGAATCAACCCCTTCTTCAAAAGTTCATTCAATTGCACCTTAAGTTCAGCGAGTTCATTTGGAGGCATCCTATAGGGTCTCCTAGAGATGGGAGCCGTGCCAGGCAACAACTCAATTTTAAACTCCACATCCCGATCCGGAGGGAGTCCCGGCAAATCATCGGGAAAAACGTCCGGAAACTCATTTACTACTGGAATTTCGGCCAACGCCTTTGCTTGCACAGCATGAATTTCCCCCGACAATTCAACCTTTCTGGGAAGTTGTACTAGAAAACCCTTTTGATCTGTAGGATCTCTGAGCATAACTACTCGAGCAGATGTGTCAATGAGTACCCCATTCTGACTCATCCAATTCATGCCCAAGATAACATCTATGTCTAAACCAGGTAAAACCAATAGGGCAAGCGAATAACTTCGCCCTTCTATCTCAAACTTAAGGTTCCCCACTACTTTGTTTGTGGAAATATTCCCACTTGCAGCGCTAATACAATAACCCACACCTTCAACAGTATGCAACTTGTGTGCAAATTTAGATGCAAACTTAGGACTGATAAAGGAATGCGAAGCACCTGAATCAAAAAGTACCACTGCGGGGTGTTGGTCAACTAGAAACTTACCAGCGGTGACCACCTCACCAGATGGAATTTCCTCAATGCTGTTATAATGGGCGTGTCCCTGACGACTACCTTGGTTGACATTTTTCTTAGGGTACGGACAGTTCCTGGACCAATGGCCTGGCTTGTTACAGTTCCAGCAAGGCATATTGCTGGGAGGAACACTGGAGCTGCCTTGGCCCGCATTACTCTTTGGCAGAGCCACTGTATATGCCTTACGAAACCCAGTCTTTGCAGCAGGCTTTTTCTGCGGCGGACGGAACTTTGTATTCTGAGCAGGAGGGCGAGGAGGAGCTCTCGGGGCAGCTGGAGCTCGAGACTGTGAAGCACTCGCCTCAATGGCCCTCTTGCGGCTCTTAGAAGCAGAATAGATAGCATTGTTGTTCTCCTGAGTTAGAGCATCGCTGATGAAATCATTGAAAGTAGTACATTTGCTAGTGCCCATTGTTTTCATCAGTTTTGGGCCGAGGCCCCTTTTGAAGCTAGCAATCTTTTTGGCATCGGTATCCACAAACTCAGTGGCATACCTTGCCAGGTTGTTGAAGGATTGCAGGTATTCAGTCAAGCTTTTATTGCCCTGCGACAGCCTCATAAACTCTGTGTGCTTGATTGCCATAAGACCTGGAGGAATATAATTTCCCCGGAATGCCGCCTTAAACTGATCCCAAGCAATCGGTACATGGGCAGGCAGCGTAGAACGATAATGGCTCCACCAAATACCCGCGGGACCATGCAACTGGTGAGAAGCATATTCAGTCTTTAACTCATCAGTCAGGCGAAGCAGACGAAACTTTTGCTCAATAGTATTTAACCACTCATCAGCTTGCAGTGGTTCTTCCGCTTCCTTGAAGAGCGGGGGCTTAGTATCCAGAAAGTCCTTGAAATCACTGTATTGATTGGGCTCTGGGCCCTGGCGGCCAGGACGAGCCTCCCGGTTAGCCAGCTGGCGCATAGCATCTGCCAACATGCGCTGCCCTTCGACCACTGTCTGCATCAATTCGGCCGGAGTAGGTGGTGGCGGAGGGGGTGGCTGTTCCTCATCCTCATTGCCACGACCCCGACGAAGATTGTACGACATCTGCAAAATGCATAGCCAATGAGCACTGATGATGTGGGAAACTTGTAGATGAATTATTGTAAATACGTCAAACTGACTTCATGAAATAGACTCCTCATAATAATTAAGGCACAATAATTCATCACAACCGCACAATCCATTCTAGCGCATCATTTGACGAGGTCATACTTGGTAATCCAACAAGATGCTCTTTGATAAAGACTCACTCACAAGGAGCACACGGTTACCGGACCATTTACGTTGCTATCTATGTGATTTTTGACCTTTCGCACAGTGCTTGGATTCGATCTCAAGATTTTTAGTTGACTGTGAGAGGCTACTTCAAACTGACCACAAAGAGACTTCTCAATGAAGAGTTCCATGGTGGATCATGACTAGCCACCTCGATACCTGCGCGTGCCAAGCAGCACAGCCTTATGTCGCGCGCCATAGGAGGCCCTCGGTTTCGTCGCGGCACCGAAGGGTGCTAATCGTGACACCATCATCGAACGCAACATAATAAGACATCAAGTTGTGATCGAAATTAACAGGTTCAAACTACATTCCGGAAACATACGGTTCAACCTTACAACCCAAAGTCAAGTTATTACAAGGCCTCACTCCTTCACAGGGAGGGCACAAAAGACGATCCTAACATTAAAGGCACGTGATGACTACTCTAAGCATCATCCCCCGAGTCGGTGTCATGGATTTCCCCGCCGTCCTCATCACTAACAGGCTCTAACTCCTCGTCTTCTTCTTCTTCTGGCTCTTCCTCTGGTACTTCTGCAGGTGGGGCATCCTGCGGTCCATCAACCTCCACTTCATCATCATCCTCAGCCATGAAGATGCCTGATCCCATATCTTCATCTACATTGTTGTTTCTAGGTAGCAGGGGATTAAGCTCGTTGTTCATGCGATGCACTTCTTCATGAAGATTATCATTGTATTCTTCAGCGTTCTCCAACTGTTGCTCAAGCTCAAACTGGCGAGCTCTCAGAACGTTCTCCTCGTGCCAGGCTTCATCCCTCTGTTCCATCACACGGACCAACATGCGTTGACAGTTGCGGTTTGCCACTGTCAACCTCTGGACTGCAAGCGTTTCTTGATCACGATCATGAATCACTTGTTCCAGTTGTTGCCGTGCTGCATCCCTAGCAGCAGTCACCTCTGCCAGCTCTGCCCTCAGCCTTTCCACCTCAGTAGGCTCAGGGCGGGGCTCACGTGGAGCGAGCTGGTGACGCGGTGCCCTGCCCCCAGTGGACTTACGAGCGGTCCTCTTGGTACGTGCCATCTGTAGCAACAAGATAAGATACGACTTAAAGTGAGGATCATTTAGGGGATACGAAATTTACTTTAGTCGGGAGTACAGAAATTTTTAAGGAGGGAGTAAATGATATGTATGATATATTTAAACATGATGCATGCACGTTCCGTACGCCCTCTCACCTTAGTAGAAACCTAAAGTTTTAACGCTAGGCGGTGGCATACATACGTTCTCTCATATAAACGAAACTATCGGTCTACTCGTTACGCTGTTAGTGTACCTGCAGAAAATTTCATTGCAGCCCAACAATTCCCAAAATAAACACACAAGAAAGCAGTAAATTAAATACTTTCCACATACACATCCCCGGATGTGTATATTTCAGTATCAAAGCTACCCAATTGATAGATGCCCACAATTAAGTGCTTTTACATAGTTACATGGTTTAAACATGTAAAGATGTAAGTCACCAAAACTACTCTCCCCTAGACCGCCGGTTGGACGATCATGCTCTCACAACTCACACTTACCAGAGCGTCGAGGTAATTGATCCATACATTACCACCCAAGTGGATGGCATCCATACAATTTCACGCCGTATGGACGACGAAACAGAAACAAACAAGGCCCCCAAGTTAGTCTTTATAATAAGCCACCTAAGAGTCCTTATTTGGGCTAAGGGTTGTGATCACTGGCATACCTATAAAATAATTTTTAGAGTTTAACCCTTTTCATAATCAAGTATTTTTGTTTTTAAATACTCATATGATGTGTTTAATGTTGAATTATGCTCCGATGCCAGCTGTAACAGAACCGACCAAATTATAAGAGCACAAGTACGAAAACAAGCACCGAAGCGCTCAAATTTTCAAACTTGAGCCCATATAATCCCGGTAGTCAATCGAAATCACGAAGGATTTCAAACCAAACTGCTTACAACCAGGATCGCATCTTTCAACATACCACATCATACGATACATTTCACAAGTAGTTCTGAAATAAGTTTACACCACGGAGTAGCAATTATTACAAACCAAGTTTGAAAGTAGCGGAAGCATAACACACACACTAGTTACTTAAATACTGCCAGTCTGGATGATCGACATCTCGCAAAAGCATGAGGAAAGTACATAAAGACGATCACGCCCTTGTGATCTAGTCATCGTCACCCGCAGGGTGGAGACACGTCTTGCAGAATCCCTGGTAAAGCATGTCATCTGCAATAGGAGGGAATAAACCCTGAGTACTGGAGTGTACTCAGCTAGACTTACCCGTCGAAAACCAGAAATAAGGTGACACCAAGGATTATGCAAGGCTTACACAAGAGGCTAGCTGACATAACATTTTGCATAAAGGCATAAGTAATTTAAACTCTTATCACCTGTACTAGCAGTTATTTTTAGCATTTACCTGTCATCTATCTTAGCACCTGTACTAAACATACACTTGATTATAATCAAACAACATGATTATTATATCCATAGCAGGTATATCATTATGGCAACATTGTATCATTCCCTTAACCACCAGTTCATTTAATGAGTTCTACGTTGCCGCTGCTCAAGTCAAGTGCTCACTAACCGGGAGCGACGGCGATTCGAATCGAATTCCTATCCAGCTGGAGGGGTATTTCTAACACTCACCGAGTCACGCCTGGCGAAGGCTGCTCAGGTCATCTTTTGTACAGTTCAGGAATCGCGGGCCCGAATAATGTCGCGTCCCCAAGGGCGACACTCTGCCAGGTGATAGGGACTTTAACCCCCCCTTGGTCTCACGCCAATGTCCCCAAGCACATCCTTTCTCTCCTCCAAGATGCAACCTACCATTCGATTCCCGGCCTGAACCATACTACTCGACTTCGCGGTCGGAACGACTTATCCGGCCAACTAAGTGTTAGACTGCGTTCAACATGACTCAAGGACGTACAGCGAATCGGTCCTTAAACGACTCAGACGGGCATAGCTCCACACCCAAGACGTGAAGTGTCTTGCGGCTGTACTATCGAACTCCCGCCCGGTCTCAAGTTCACTTTTAAGCATGGTTCCATCCACGATAGCCATAAAGCCACTCGTGACTCCTTCCTACATCTCGCGGATGACCGGAAATCACCCGACTTCTACCGTACTAAGCAGGGCTAAGCATTGACACGTGCCTAAACCTAATATAGGATTAAGTACGATATCTGGACAAGGACAGGTATAATGCAACAAGTGTTTTCATATAACTCCTACAACTTAATGCAGTAAACAATTAAAAGTACTCAAGATATATTTATAAAACGATGGGTTCAGCATGCACCGGGGCTTGCCTTTCAGAAAGGTTGCAGGCCTGTGGTCCGGGCACTCAAGAAGGTCTTCAGCGACGTCTCCTTCGCCGACTGGTTCCTCGGGCTCCTGCTGCTCCTGGTTCTCCTCCGGAATCACAGGCTCGAATTCGAGGAGTGTTACCCCCTCCGGTGCACCTATTGCATGAATGCACAATAAATATAATGGATGCATAAATGGGTGCAACATGCTCGGAATGAAATGCATTTCAGAATAAAATACTCTATTCAAGTTATTTTACTAGTACGTGCAAATCTCTTCTCCGGTGGAGAAGTACTTACCTAAGCTACTTAACCTAAGATAAAGCTGCTCATCCTCAGTTAAGGCCCTAACACCTAACAATTACAAAAGTAGCATGTCTTAGGATATCACACCATATCAATCAGCAAAACACCACAGTAAGCATTCTGGACAGCAGCTACTTGTTTTTATCACAACTGGAGATTTATAATTTCAAAAGATATGATCTAAGACAATCTGGAAAGCCTAAGAAATGTACTACAATTCATTTTCAGACCTCAACTCCAAACTCCTAAGTTTTCCATGTCAAACTTCACAAGTTCCAGAATCTGTCCTCTCCAAAACAGAGAGTAACAGATTTTGAACTGCCACATTAAACAACAGTAACTCTCAAACTACTAAGCCAAAAGCTTCCAAATTTTAACACAAGCTAGTTCATCAAGTTTACTCCAACTTTGGTATTTACAGGTTGTCCAGCAACCAATTTTATCAAAGCCAAATTTAGAATTACTACTTAGCTGTCCAGAAAACCTAAATTACAAAGGTTAAATATTTATTGATGTGGCAAACATTCTCTAAAACCAAACTAATGCTACTACAAGTTCACAAATATCACAAAGACACCAGAAAGTAAGGTGTGCCCACCTAGAACATTTATTTAAACCCATTTCTTAATTTACTTAAGTAATTAAGTGGAATTTTAAACATAAATATAAACTGTTCCTAAAATTCTACAAAAATTACAGGGAACTCTCTGACCCAAAAAGAGACCACAGTAAAAATTTGAACAAGTTTTATTCACAGAAACTCCCTACACAAAATTCACAAGCTAATAAGGCTGATTTTTGCATAATTAGGAAACCCTATTGAAATGTGTCAAACAACAGATTTCATATTTTTCTTAGACACTTTAAGATACCAAGACATTCTCCAAAAAGTTATATGAACATTGCACATGTAGAAAAATTACAAAAATTCATTTAAGTATTTCCTAGAATAACAAGATAGCATTATAACTTGGAAATTAATTAAGCACTGATGCCCAAATTTTTACCAGAGCTAGGACTAGCATAGAGTAACCTACCCATCAAATTTTATGATTTATGGAACACTACAGCTCAAGTTATAAATTTAACAAATTTGCATGCATTCCAAAACACATTTAAAGGATCTATTAATTTCTCCTAAAAATTAAACATCACATTCCAGATTTATATTTTTCTAAAATACTACACATCATGTGGACCCTAATAAAATTTATCTCATGATTTTTGGATCCTTAAAACCCTAGATCTACATTTTTCCAACTTGTACAAAAATCAGTGACAAAATAATAAAAAATGAATTTCATTTCGGATGACTGGGCCGGCCCGGAAAACTCGGCCCACGACTCGCGCGCGCGCGGCCTGCTCGGCCGTCCCGCCCGCGCTTGGCAACTGACAGGCGGGCCCCTGCAGTCAGGGACAGAGGGACAGGGGAGGCGGAGACCCGCGAGCTCCGGTGAGCTCGAGCTCGCCGGAGAAGGGCTCGCGCGGCTCACCGAACACGGCATCGTGCTCTCCGTCACCTGGCGCACTGATTGGTACCCGTAGGATGAATGGGAATGGGGTGGAGAGGGCCTGCCACCGTGCGCGGCGGCCGGTGACCTCCGGTGGCGGCGCACCGTCGCCGGTGAAGAAGCATAGTGCGGTTTGGGCTCGGTACGAGCTTCACCGGGGCAAGGTGGTTCCGTTTTGCGAGTAAGGGGAGATGGAGACGGGCCCGAAGCACCCCGACCACGGTGAGGTCCCCTGGCGGGCTCCGGCGACCTCTCGGAGATGGGGAAGAAGGAAATGCGGCTCACCTCGAGTCAAATTGCTGGCTTCGGTGGGTCAGAGAGATGGAGGGTGGTGAGGCGAAGAGATTGGCGAGGTCAGGCGAGCGGTGGTGCGGTGGTGAGTGCGCGAGAGCTCGGAGACAGCTACGGCGGCAATGGTGTCTCCGGCTTCCGCCTCGGTTGCACACGGGAAAGAAGGAAATGGCTGGGCGGCTTAGGCGAGGCAGCAGGGACCTCTTCTACATGTCGAGCAGCTGGCCGCGACGCCAGGTCGCACGCGGCGCGTGGAGGGACACGCGGCGGCGACGGTCTGTGGCCGGTCGGCCACTCCTCTGATGACTGAATCGGTGTTTCAGTTGTGGCCTCCAAGACCGACTGACAGAGAAAGTTCAACGATGATTACCTCCAAAACCGGTTCGAGTTAGTCGAAGATGATAACACCAAAATTGTAGAGCTACATGAGGTCTACAAATTTGTCAATTGGAGTTTGGGCTGGTTCGGCCTAGATTTGAAACTACAGAGCTCCAAACTCGTGTACTTGGAAACTGAAATGCAATTTCAGAGATCAATGCCGACTGAAACCCTAACTTCAAGACATTATATCTCCTAAACTATTGAGAACCAGGTGATGATGATATTGACAAAGTTGTAGAGCTATGTGTGGACAACAACTTTGTCAATTGGCTCAAAGACTGGTTTGGCCTAGATGGTGAGTTACAAGTTGCTAAAGTGAGGTACAGTGAAACTGAAAAGTCCAATTTCCAGACTTAGAATTTTTCTAAGTGTTGATTCCCACTCAAGCTGACTTGTGGGCCATTTTTGAGCATGTTCTGATCATTTTCATGAGATGGCCATATTAGAACTTTTGTTCCTCATGAAATTCTCTACAACTTTGCTTAAGGGTGCTCTTCCATGCAAGGTCTCTAAATTAGACTTTTTAATTGGTCAAACTAGGCCTTCTAGGGTCAAATGGTGGTCAAACTTTTCTTGGAGGGCAATTTTGTAATTTTGGTCAACATGAACCTTGTTCCAAATGTTACCCTAAGTATAACTAAGGGGTTGTAGGTCATGATTGGCTACCTTACCCTTTTGTTACACCACCTATCAATTACTTCACGAAATAAATCAAACAAACCCTAGAATAATTACATGTGTTGTATCACATAAAATAACAAACATGAATGATGCATGCTTATGTTTATGCCATGCAAATGCAATGCAATTAAGGACTAAACACTTGAAGTGTTACAGCTATGACCTGACGTGTTCGATCAAGAAAAACACACTCTAAATGCTCTCTATACTCGACCAGACCCTAAAGTGGCTAGCGTCCGATCATGAGCACAGACGTGTCTGGTGCAAGGCTGACTCGCGCGTGTGTTGGTGCCTAACGGTCGATTTTGAATCGCATGATGTGGCAGACGCTGAGTGGCTCAAGGACGCGACCGAACTTAGCGACCGGGCACACGACAGCTAAAAGCATCTAGGCCCCAGTGTTGGTTTCGGCAATTAATGACAACACATAATTACCATGACTAACGTGTGTTTTGCAGAAACGTCGGTAAGTTAGGTCATGGAGATGATAACTGTTTTGAGCAAAATGGCAGTCATGTCCCTTGATGGAAATCGTTTCGATTTTCAAAGGATCAACGATAAGATTAAGGACGGTTAGTTCCGGATGTCAAGGTGTTGAGATACATCTGGAATAGTCGTTAGGATCTTTGTTTCTTCCTTTGACCGTACTATGAAGAGGGGCATGAGCGAGTAGCTTGACCTAGGTGAGTCTTATGTTTAGGTGTGGTGCACACTTGTCAAACTTAGCACTAGGTAGCTCGAGAAAAGCTCAGAGTACAGTTAGAAGCAACTTGGTTCAAGTTGCATTGCGTTTAGAAGACGTTTGAGCCGTTTACCTATGACCGGACGCGGTCCTGGTCATGACCGGACGCGTCCGGTCAGTACAAAGACTTAACTGCGTTTTCGGCTGACTGACCGGACGCGGTCCTTGAGAGGACCGGACGCGGTGGTCAGGCTGACACGTGTTCCAGAGGGTAAACAGCAAAGATCGGACGCGACTGTGAAAAAGACCGGTGCGTCCGGTCATGTTCCAGTAAGGTCCAGCGGAGACCTGACGCGTCCGGTCTCCTTTGAACGGACGCGGTCGTGCATCCGGTCTTGTTCCAGTAAGGTCCCGTGGTGACCTGACGCGTCCGGTCACCTATGATCGGACGCGGTGCTGCGTCAGGTCACATTTCCAGAGAGCTCTTGCATGATCGGACGTGTCCGATCATCCCTGATCGGCGCGTCCGGTCATCTCAGACCGGTGCGTCCGGTCAGCACAGATCAGCGCGTCCGGTCTCTCAGTATAGGTTTCCGTTTTCGACCGTTACAACTGACCGGCGTGTCCGGTCATATCGATAGGCGTGTCCGGTCAATGCGCGTCTGGCTGTTTCGAAAGGTAACGGTTGGGTTTGTCTGAGGGGTCTATAAATACAACCCCTCCACCTCTTTTAGTGGTCTCTTGCTCATTTGTTTAGCTAAGAAACATCTTTGAAGTGCAAGGGAGTGCAAGAGCCATAGTGAGGATTGAGATTTGCGAATCAAAGTTTGAGAATCCTCTCTAGTGACAAGAGTCTAGCAAGTGTGCATCCATCTTCTCATTAGACTTGTTGTGGTCAAGTGAGAGTTCTAGCTTGTTACTCTTGGTGATCGCCATCACCTAGACGGTTTGGTGGTGATTAGGAGTTCGGTGATCATCCGACGAGATTGTGGGTGACCCAACTCAAGTTGTGAGCGGTTTTGGGTGATTCGCCGCGACGGAGTGTCGAAGAATCAACCCGTAGAGAGCACTTGATCCTTGCGCGGATCAAGGGGGAGCTACACCCTTGCGCGGGTGCTCCAACGAGGACTAGTGGGGAGTGGCGACTCTTCGATACCTCGGCAAAACATCGCCGTGTTCCTATCCCTTACTTTCAAGCATTTACTTTCTTGCATTACTTTCTTTGCTTGATTACATTCCTAGAATTGCCTTGCTAGTCTAGGATTGGAACTTAGGGTGCATAACTTTTATCGGTAGAAACACAAGGAACACAAGTAGGCACTAGGGGTGAAGTTTGGCTTGTAGGATTTAATTTTTGCAATTAATTTTTAGAAAAGCCCAATTCACCCCCCCCCCTCTTGGGCATCTTGATCCTTTCAATTGGTATCAGAGCCGTGTTACTCTAAATTTAGGCTTTACCGCCTAGAGCAAGATGTCTAATGGGGAAGGACCACCTCCCACTTTTGAGGGAGACGATTTTTCATATTGGAAAATTCGTATGGAGGCGTACCTCGAAGCCATAGATGTTGGGTGCCTTAGAGCCGCAACCGAAGGGCTTCCCCCCATAAGGGACCCCGCTAACCCAAGTGGTGACGAGGAGAAATACGACCGGTGGAATGCAAAAGCAAAAAATGCAATCTACCGGGCACTAGGCAAAGATATCTTCAATCGTGTGCGTAATGCCAAAAACGCTCATGAATTGTGGGAGAATCTTTGTGCTCTCCATGAGGGAACTAAGAGTGAGCGTGAGGAACGCTATCATATTGCTTTAAAGAAAATTAATTCTTTTGAGATGCTTCCTAAAGAAAGTGCTAATGAAATGTGCACTCGCTTGAATGTTCTTGTAGAAGATCTCAATGCTCTTGGACTCACCAAAATGAGTCAATCGGATGTTGCAAGGAGGATCTTGAGTGTTCTCCCCATTGAGAAGTATGGACATATTGTCACCGTACTTCACCAAAGTGATCTCTCCGCCGCAACACCGACGTAAGTATTAGGAAAGATCCATGCACATGAGATGTACATGCACATCACTCCGGAAGAGGGTTCATCATCTTCCAAGAAGAAGGACTTGTCCTTCAAAGCTAGCTATGAAAAGAAAAAGAAGAAGGGCCAAGCCATGATAGTGCAAGAGAGCACAAGTGAGAGTGATATTGATGATGAATCACTTGCACTCATGGTGAGAAGAACCACCAAGATGCTAAAGAAGCTCAACAAGAGTGGCATCAAGTTCGATGGCAAGAAGAAGAAATTCTTCACTAGTACCAAAAGGAAGCCAATCTCCGAAATGGATTGCTTCAATTGTGGAGAACTTGGCCATCTAGCTCATCAATGCCCAAAACCTCCAAAAGATAAGAACAAGAAAAGTACAAGGGCAAGAAAGATGATTCAAGTGAAGAAGAAGATGATAAAAGAAAGAACAAACCATACAAGAAGAAAGATGACAAGAAAAGAGAGTTCTACAAGAAGAAGAAGGGAGGCAAGGCTTATATTGTTGGTGATTGGCTCACCGACATTGAATCATCATGTGAGTCCTCCGGCGATGAAAGTGATGATGGAAAAGAGAAGATCGCCGCACTTGTGGTTGGGCCATCATCATCGTCATCAACGTCTTCATCACCATCTTCACCGCCATCCTCACCGTCATCATCCACTTCCCACCTATGCCTCATGGCTAAAGGTGATCGAAAGGTACAAAATAGTGATAGTGATGATAGTGATAGTGATGATGAATATGATGCACCTTCTTATGATGAATTAGTAAAATTGTTAAACAAATATTCTAAAATCATAAGGAGGACTAGAAATGAAAATGAAGAGCTTCAACATGAAAATGAAACACTCTCATCTAAGCTTGAAAGTGCACATGAGACAAGGGATGAGCTCATAGATCAAAATGAAACTATGTCTTCTTCTCTCAAGGAGCTCAAAACCTCTAACAAGGAGCTTAGAGATAAACATGATAAAATTGAGAAGAAGCATGGTGAACTCATGACTAGACTCAACTCTCTAAAAGAAGAATATACTATATTGAAAATCAACTATGATACTCTTATTGTTGCTAATGAGCTTGCTCTTGAGACACATGATGCTACTAACCAAATTGTTAAGATTGATATAGCTACATCATGTGATGATTTGATTGTTGAGAACTTTGAGCAAGGTTCTAGCGGCAAAGGCAAGAGTGTGGTTGAGGCAAATGACTATGATGAGTATGTCAAGCTCAAGAGTGAAAATGAGATGCTTAAAGTTGAGAATAAGAAGTTGTTGGCTCTTGAAAAGCAAGCTTCAAATGAGTCACTTATTGAAGAAAACAAGAAACTCAAGCAAGAGAAAGATCATCTCAAGACCGGCATAAGCAAGTTCACAAGAGGCCAACATTTGCAAAGTAAGCTACTCATGAACACCGTCATAAAGTTGGATAGGAGTGGCATTGGCTATTTGGCAAATCAAGAGAAGAAGGTCAAAACTCAACAACAACAAAGCAAGTCAAAGCCCAAGCCAAAGAGATGTGTTGAGTGTGGACAAGAAGGTCATTTTGCTCATGAGTGCAAAACCCCACCACCACAACCCTTGCCCAAGCATGCTAGACCCTTAGCTTTCAATGCTCACTACATGCTTAGAAAGGACTCTAGTGGAAAGATGAAAGTTATGTTCTTGGGTACTCCTAACAAGAATAGGCCAAAGAAAATTTGGGTTGCCAAGTCACTAGTTGAAAAAGTTAAGGGTCCCTCTCAAGTTTGGGTCCCTAAACAAAAGGCTTGATCTCTTGTGTGTAGGTGAACTACAAGACCGGTGGATCTCATTGGGTGATTGATAGTGGTTGCACACAACACATGACCGGTGATCCTCGTATGTTCACCTCACTTGAAGAGGATGGGGTATGTCAAGACAAGATCACATTTGGGGATAATTCAAAGAGCAAAGTCAAGGGTATAGGCAAGGTTGCAATATCAAATGATCATTCTCTCTCCAATGTGCTCTATGTTGCTTCATTGAGTTTTAATTTACTATCCGTTGGGCAACTTTATGATCTTGGCTATCAATGCTTGTTTGGTCCAAATGAAGTGGTTGTTACCAAGATAGATGACAAGCAAGTGATTTTCAAGGGTTTTAGATACAACAATCTTTATCTTGTTGACTTCACCTCCGAAGATGCAAACTTGATGACATGTTTGTTCACCAAGACCACACTTGGATGGCTTTGGCATAGGAGGCTTGCTCATATTGGAATGAACACTCTCAATAAACTATTGAAGAAAGAACTAGTAAGAGGCTTAAAGGATGTAAAGTTTGAAAAGGACAAACCTTGTAGTGCATGTCAAGCCGGCAAACAAGTTGCAAACACTCATCCAACCAAAGCCTACATGTCAACATCAAGAGTGCTAGAACTCCTCCACATGGATTTATTTGGTCCTACAACTTACAAGAGTTTGGGTGGAAATCTTTATTGTCTTGTGATTATGGATGACTTCTCAAGATACACTTGGACTTTCTTTCTTCATGACAAATCCGAAGTGGCAAGTTGCTTCAAGAAGTTTGCAAAGAGAGCTCAAAATGAATTTGAAGTCAAGATAAAGAAGATTAGAAGTGATAATGGAAAGGAGTTTGACAACACCAACATTGAAGCCTATTGTGATGAAATTGGAATCAAGCATGAAGTGTCATCAACCTACACTCCTCAACAAAATGGTGTAGTTGAGAGGAAGAATCGGACCTTGATCACTCTTGCAAGAACAATGCTAGATGAGTACAATACACCGGAAAAATTGTGGGCCGAGGCAATCAACACCGCATGCTATGCTTCAAATCGCCTCTTCCTACAAAAGTTCCTTTGCAAGACCCCTTATGAGTTGCTAAATGGGAAGAAGCCGGACGTCTCATTCTTCCGGGTGTTTGGTTGCAAATGCTACATCTACAAGAAGCGTCAACGCCTAGGGAAGTTCCAAAGACGTTGTGATATTGGTTTTCTTGTTGGCTACTCATCAAAGTCCAAAGCATATAGAGTATTTAACCACTCCACCGGTTTGGTTGAAGAAACATATGATGTGGAATTTGATGAATCTAACGGCTCCCAAGAAGCAATTGAGAATTGTGATGATGTAGGTGATGAACCATTGAGGGAGGCCATGAAGAACATGCCGGTAGGTGACATCAAGCCTAAAGATGATGAAGACGATGTACAAATTGTCAATCCACCATCATCATCATATGTGCCTCAAGATGATGACAAGAATGAGAGAGTTGAAAATGAAGACACCCATGTCTCTCATCATCAAGCCAAGGCACAAGCACAAGACGTTGATGCTCCTCATCCTACCCCTCAAATGGTTGATCGAAGAAACTCACCTCTACTTCAAGCACATCCACAAGATCTCATCATAGGGAGTCCTACAAAGGGTGTAATGACTCGATCTCAAAAATTTAATTCTTTTGTTGAACATCACTCTTTTGTCTCTTGTCTTGAACCTAAGAATGTAGAAGAAGCTCTTCAAGATCCGGATTGGGTGAATGCCATGCATGAAGAATTGAACAACTTCGCCCGAAATCAAGTATGGACACTTGAAGAGCATCCAAAAGGTGCAAGAGTCATTGGAACCAAGTGGGTGTTCCGCAATAAGCAAGATGATCAAGGGGTAGTGGTAAGAAACAAGGCAAGACTAGTGGCAAAAGGGTTCTCTCAAGTTGAAGGTCTTGATTTTGGAGAGACTTTTGCACCCGTTGCAAGACTTGAAGCCATCCGTATCCTACTTGCATATGCATCACATCATGATATGAAACTATATCAAATGGATATGAAAAGTGCATTCTTAAATGGCTTTATAAATGAACTAGTCTTTGTTGAACAACCTCCTGGGTTTGAAGACCCTAGATATCCTAATCATGTTTATAGGTTGTCCAAGGCGCTATATGGGCTCAAGCAAGCCCCTAGAGCGTGGTACGAGCGCCTTCGGGACTTCCTCATTGAGAAGGGCTTCACCATTGGGAAGGTTGACACCACACTATTCACCAAGAAATTCAAAGAAGAGATCTTCATTTGTCAAGTATATGTTGATGATATTATCTTTGGGTCAACAAATGAAGACTATTGCAAAGAATTTGGTGAATTGATGTCAAAAGAGTTCAAGATGTCAATGATTGGTGAGCTAACATTCTTCCTTGGGTTTTAAGTCAAGCAAATGAGAGAAGAGATCTTTATCTCTTAAGAGAAGTATACCAAGGATCTTCTCAAAAGATTCAAGATGGAAGAATGCAAGCCAATCAAGACCCCAATGCCAACTAATGGACATCTCGACCTAGATGAGGGAGGTAAACCAATCGATCAAACTCTTTACCGTTCTATGATTGGTAGCTTATTATACCTTACCGCATCTAGGCCCGACATCATGTTTAGTGTGTGCATGTGTGCCCGCTTTCAAGCGTGCCCTAAAGAACCTCACTTAAGTGCCGTAAAAAGAATCCTAAGATATCTTAAGTATACTCCAAGCATCGGTCTATGGTACCCCAAAGGAGCTAGATTCCAACTAGTTGGCTACTCCGATTCGGATTATGCCGGTTGCAAAATTGATAGAAAAAGCACATCCGGAGGGTGCCATTTGCTTGGGAGATCCTTAGTATCATGGTCATCTAAAAAGCAAAATAGTGTGGCTTTGTCCACCGCCGAGGCGGAATACATTGCCGCGGGGGCTTGTTGTGCACAAATCCTATACATGAAACAAACCCTCCTAGACTATGGAGTTGTTCTTAAAAAGGTGCCGCTTTTATGCGATAATGAAAGTGCGGTTAAAATTGCTAATAATCCGGTACAACACTCTCGCACCAAGCACATTGATATCCGCCACCACTTTCTAAGAGATCACGTTGCTAAAAATGACATCACTAGAAGGTGTAAGAAGTGAGAATCAATTAGCAGATATCTTCACTAAACCTTTGGATAAAGCTACTTTTTGTAGATTGAGAAGTGAACTAAATGTGCTTGATTCTAGTAACTTTAAAAGATGAGCTTGTGTTGTCCCTTGCATTGCATTTGTATTATATGTCATGTTTAATTACCCGCAATGCATCTAGGGCTTGACTAACATGGTTACGATAACCCTCCTTTGGAGGAGTGAAGAAGCCTAACCGTGGATCAAACTTGACAAGCAACCTAGCTTTACTTACTTGTTTTGCATTGCATATGCATGGTTGTTGTTTTGTCGTTCCTTTTCGGTTAAGTTTTGAGCAACCTCTGTGTTCGTCCATGGGTAGAGAGAGCATTTTGACGCTCCCAAGGGTTCAAAAGCTCTATTGCATGGCCATACGTTGCTCCTCGGGTGTTTGTTGCCTATTTTCCTAAAAATAATATTAGCCTAAGGCAAACTATTTTGAAAAACTTGAGGGTTTGAGTGAGGTCACTCATATCTTGTTCCAATTGGTGTTTATTTGTGTCTCTTTGAATTGGAACTTGATTGGGAGAAGTCGCGTCAAAGTTCGAAAAGGAAAAGGGTGAAAAACAGTGACCGAACGCTGGACCAGACGCTGCACCGGACGCAGTGTTGCTTCACCACCGCGTCCGGTCCCGGCGACCACCAGCGCGTCCGATCATCCTGGAGACCGTCTCCTGATCTAGTGATCGGACGCTGCACCGGACGCACCCCTGTTGACCATCGCGTCCGGTCCCGGTAACCACCACCGCGTCCGGTCATTCGTCTCAGTTTTCCGGGCAAATCAAAACCGGACGCTATCAGCGTCCGATCACGGATAATCGGACGCGTCCGGTCATTCCAGGAGCTTACTGGAATGTGACCGGACGCTGCCTCCACCGCGTCCGGTCACATCGACCACCGCGTCCGGTCATCACGCATAAAGCGGATCTCGCCCCTTTAACCGTACGATTGGATCTCTTTTCTTTTTCATCTCACCTCGCCTTCTTCGCCGCCGCGCCCTCACCTCCGCCGCAGCTGCGCCCTGCGCCCGCGCCACCGCCGCCACCGCTGCTCCCTGCGCACGCGCCACCGCCACCACAGCCGTGCCTTGCACCCGCAGTCGAGCCTAGCGCCCGAAGTCGCGCCCTGCGCTCGCCACCGCACCTCCACTCACGCGCCGCCGTTGATTCACCGCCGGCGACCTCCCCTGCGCCCTAGCCTCTCATCGGGATCTTCTTTGCCGTGCTTGATCTTCAAAGCCCTTGCAAAGACCCCAAAACCCTAACCCTAGGTTGCTAGATTTTCATCTTCGAATCCTCGCCATTGTCTCCATCTCCGCAAGGTGACATTTTCTCCTTGGATTAGGGTTTACCGTTGATTTTCCGGTAATTTCTAATTCAATTATCGTTCGATCGTCGATTGTATTCCAGGGTTTCGGTCGCCGTCTTTGGGTAACCCTAATACGTCGAGATCGTCTTCCGGTCGTCGGATCATCGCTCTTCAAGGTAGCTATCGCGGTCATCTCATATCTTACCTCATATGCTTGCTACCTCTAGGGTTTCGTACCTTTAGATCATATATGTTGCTTATAGTAGATCCATCTATTCCGTCTTTTCAGTGAGTTTGTCGGTGTGTCGGGGTGACTGTTGTCCTGTTGATTGGATCCGAGGCCAAGCCTGCGGATACGAACTGAGGCCAAGCCTCTTGAGTGTCAGTACATCATCTTTCAGAGGTTTTCCGACAGGGTGACAGCATGGTTCATTGCAAAAATGCCGGTGGTGGTCCTAGTGACGGGGACGACAGTCCTCCTCGTCTGTCTGAGATTGCGCGTGGTAAGCGCATAAAGATCATGGCCAGAAAGAAGAAAAAGACTCTCACTGATGCAGAGATAGCTCAGGCAGTGGCAGATGCAGCAGATGCAGTAGAGAGGGGTAGCAGAAGCAGTGGTATACGCATTGGAGACAGTCGTTTTCATCTTGAAGGACGACAGCTTGGTACAGAGACCACTGAGACCACTGAGAGCACAGAAGTGCCAATGGATGCAGATAATATGCCAGTGGATCCACCTGCAGCACCTTCAGAGGGGACAGCGGAACAGGCAGCTCAGACTCCATCACATCGCCGCTCCACACGCACACGGACTCCGGTGACTCCTAGGCCAAAGGGCCAGCGTCGTGGAGGACATCCACCTCCGAGAGCTAGAGGTACACCCCCAGTTGAGCACTTTGACTTGAGAGGTGCTACTGCACGACAGGTGCAAAGTTTGCGATTCGTTGAGGTCAGTCGGTGGTTCCCACCTCAGAGGGACTCCAGAGCTTCAGAGGGATTCTATACTCCTCTCCAGGAGGATTTTTACAGAGCTCTTGTTGACAGTGGCATTGCTTTTCGACCACAGAGGGTCTGTCGCATTGAGTCACTTGTTGAGGTAGTGAGTGAGCAGCTACGTCCGCACCTGTCCTATCTACCAGGCCTGTCAGATTTTCTTGGATGGACAGGTGCATACTGCGGCACTTGGGTTAGGGAGTTCTATGCTTCATTATGGATTGATCCAGCCCATGAGTTCATACACTTTGCATTCAGAGGCCGCGACCGCAGACTGTATAGCTCCAGAGTACAGGAGATTCTTAGACTCCCAGCTTCAGACACGAAGATCCACGAGCTCTGCTTCGGTCAGACAGCTCCACCTAGACGCCCTCATGGCGGTTCTGTGCCACCTACAGACCTGATCTGACTCTGCTTTCGTGAGCCTTTTGGCGAAGGGTCTCGTCGTACACCTGCCAGTCTGACACCGCTTGTCCGAGTCTTGGATGCTATTATCAGACGCACTCTTCTTCCTAGATTTGGTTACAGAGAGGGACTGACCAGGATGCAGCTTTGGGTTGTTCACCACCTTCTTTCACAGACACCTTTTGACATTTGGGATCTTATGGTCAGTGAGATGGAGGACACCCTGGCAGAAGGCTTCAAGGGACACCGTCAGCTGCCCTATGCTTATTGGATTTGTTTCATCATCAGATCTGCACTGGAGCTGCCTTCAGAAATAAGTGCTGAGTTAACTGAAACCACTACTGCTTTTTCTGAGTATGATATTCGTCAGCTGTGGGCTTCAGTTACTAGAGAGCAGACCCCTGCACCAGGACAGAGAGAGAGACCTGAGGTGCCTGAGACAGCGGCTAAGCAGGATGCGACCATACAGGGTCTTGCTGAGGCAGAACTTGCAGATCTAGATGCTCAGCCCGCTGATATAGCTGAGGATGAGGTCTCTAATAGCACTGACGAGGATTATCAGCCCATCCCCAGGTATCGATCTCCTCGGCCTCACGACCACGAGGCCGGTGGTTCTGGTTCAGCCTCCCGCTCAGACCCAGCCATGGTGGCTATACTTGAGAGGCTGACCCAGGCATAGGAGCGACAGGAGCTTCAGCTACAGAGACAGGCTCAGGACACAGCTGCTGCGTTTGCACAGATACAGGCTCGACAGGATGAGTTCCAAAGACAGCAGCTTGAGATACAGCGCCAACAGGTCGAGATGCAGCGTCAGTAGTATGAGATGCAGCGACAGAGTGCAGCCAGCCAGCAGCGATACTTGGAGCTTCTGCGTCACCTTGTCACAGTTGGGGCTCCTCCACCTGCATCTATCCTGACTTCAGCTTTACCATTCAGTGGACCTTCAAGTCAGGATCAGCCAAGCTTTCAGTTCACATCTCCACAGCTGCAGGTTCCTCAGTCATTCCAGTCCCCGAGCAACACGCCCATTCAGACGGGGTTTACTCCTTCAGACCAGCATCGCCCTCACATGTTGACCGGCACACCGTTCTTTGATCTGAGTGCCACATATAGCGAGTTGACTGGTCAGCCGACGCCCTCGCACACCACAGTTGATACTTCATCAGGGTTGTCAGTTTCAGAGGCAGTTCTCCTTCCAGTGACAGGGACAAGCACTACAGAGACTGTTCCGTCGTCAGTTGCCTCTACAGATCCCCCAGCTTTTGGCTCACTTCAGGCTCAGGTCACAGAGACTGCTCCACTTATCACTACTTCGGCAGCTCCGGTTCCTGTTGATCAGACCCAGACCGCTTCACAGCCGCATGCTCCTTCAGAGGGTCAGCCAGATAGCTCCGAATCCGAGGGAGACATCTCACAGTTTGTGATCACTCCGTGCTCCTCGGCACCCGACTCGACTCTGTCTGTTCCTCCGTCAGCTCCTTAGATTAGTTTTTGGCGGTTGATGCCAAAGGGGGAGAGAGAGAGTAGATTCAGGGGGAGCTTAGGGGGAGTTTTTGTTAGGGTTTTTCATTCTTTTCTTATGTGCTACTCTCATGCATCATGTTTACTTTACAGTAATTGCATTCGTGTGACATGTGATCTTATGAGATATCTTAAGTCTATATGGTTTAACTAATCACATCTTTAAATCATGTCACTTGTTTGTTTATAGCTCATAAGGTTGTGCTTCCGTGCCTTTCTCCGATTTCATATGAGCTATTTTCTATGTGTACTAACCTTTCATGTCTTATCTTATAAGTACACTCAGTTGGCTTGGAACACATAAGCATTGTCTAACCCCTTGTGCTTACAGCTGTATGCTTATGTGAACCAAGCATGATCGAAAACCTCAACTCATATCTTCTGAATCTAAGTGTTGTCATCAATCACCAAAAAGGGGGAGATTGAAAGCATCTAGGCCCCGGTGTTGGTTTCGGCAATTAATGACAACACATAATTACCATGACTAACGTGTGTTTTGCAGAAACATCGGTAAGTTAGGTCATGGAGATGATAACTGTTTTGAGCAAAATGGCAGTCATGTCCCTTGATGGAAATCGTTTCGGTTTTCAAAGGATCAACGATAAGATTAAGGACGGTTAGTTCCGGATGTCAAGGTGTTGAGATACATCTGGAATAGTCGTTAGGATCTTTGTTTCTTCCTTTGACCGTACTATGAAGAGGGGCATGAGCGAGTAGCTTGACCTAGGTGAGTCTTATGTTTAGGTGTGGTGCACACTTGTTAAACTTAGCACTAGGTAGCTCGAGAAAAGCTTAGAGTATAGTTAGAAGCAACTTGGTTCAAGTTGCATTGCGTTTAGAAGACGTTTGAGCCGTTTACCTATGACCGGACGCGGTCCTGATCATGACCGGACGCGTCCGGTCAGTACAAAGACTTAACTGCGTTTTCAGCTGACTGACCGGACGTGGTCCTTGAGAGGACCGGACGCGGTGGTCAGGCTGACACGTGTTCCAGAGGGTAAACAGCAAAGACCGGACACGACTGTGAAAAAGACTGGTGTGTCCGGTCATGTTCCAGTAAGGTCCAGCGGAGACCTGACGCGTCCGGTCTCCTTTGAACGGACGCGGTCGTGCGTCCGGTCATGTTCCAGTAAGGTCCCGTGGTGACCTGACGCGTCCGGTCACCTATGATCGGACGCGGTGCTGCGTCAGGTCACATTTCCAGAGAGCTCTTGCATGATCGGACGTCCGATCATCCCTGATCGGCACGTCCGATCATCTCAGACCGGCGCGTCCGGTCAGCACAGATCGGCGCGTCCGGTCTCTCAGTACAGGTTTCCGTTTTCGACCGTTACAACTGACCGGTGCGTCCGGTCATATCGACAGACGTGTCCGGTCAGTGCGCGTCTGGCTGTTTCGAAAGGTAACGGTTGGGTTTGTCTGAGGGATCTATAAATACAACCCCTCCACCTCTTTTAGAGGTCTCTTGCTCATTTGTTTAGCTGAGAAACATCTTTGAAGTGCAAGGGAGTGCAAGAGCCATAGTGAGGATTGAGATTTGCGAATCAAAGTTTGAGAATCCTCTCTAGTGACAAGAGTCTAGCAAGTGTGCATCCATCTTCTCATTAGACTTGTTGTGGTCAAGTGAGAGTTCTAGCTTGTTACTCTTGGTGATCGCCATCACCTAGACGGTTTGGTGGTGATTGGGAGTTCGGTGATCATCCGACGAGATTGTGGGTGACCCAACTCAAGTTGTGAGTGGTTTTGGGTGATTCGCCGTGACGGAGTGTCGAAGAATCAACCCGTAGAGAGCACTTGATCCTTGCGCGGATCAAGGGGGAGCTACACCCTTGCGCGGGTGCTCCAACAAGGACTAGTGGGGAGTGGCGACTCTTCGATACCTCGGCAAAACATCGCCGTGTTCCTATCCCTTACTTTCAAGCATTTACTTTCTTGCATTACTTTCTTTGCTTGATTACATTCTTAGAATTGCCTTGCTAGTCTAGGATTGGAACTTAGGGTGCATAACTTTTATCGGTAGAAACACAAGGAACACAAGTAGGCACTAGGGGTGAAGTTTGGCTAGTAGGATTTAATTCTTGCAATTAATTTTTAGAAAAGCCCAATTGACCCGCCCCCCCTCTTGGGCATCTTGATCCTTTCAACAGCGTCTGGTTAGTGCGTCTGGTGCCTCTTCGATAGCCCAATGGCTCTTTGAGCCTAAATAGCTCTTGGTTGTCTTAGAGCTCAAACTCTTGGCACTTGGACATACTTGACATTCTTGTGAGCCTAAGCAAACACCTCCCACTCATCTCCATCATTGATTCATCATCATAGTGAGATTAGGAATGATTCCTAGTGTATTTGCTTGAGTGATTACATCTAGTGGCACTTGGGGATCGTTGTGGCTATGGATTTCCTGTTACTCTTGGTGGTTACCACCACCTAGACAGCTTGGAGTAGCGGAGGAGTATTGGCACGAGTTGGTGATTGTTCGTGGCCATCTCCCGGTGATTGTGAGGGATATTGTGCCTTCCCCGGCGGAGAGGTGAAAGGTAACTCTAGTGGATTGCTTGTGTCATTGAGTTACCTCACTTGTGGTAGGTTCTTACGGTGCCTCAGAGTGGGCATTTGGTTTTAACTGACATTCCGGTTCGGTTTCTTCGGTTGGTTGAAACTTCAGTTTGGAGAATCTAGAAGTCGATCGGTTTGTCACAGGAAAAGGAACCGACAAATTCGGCTTTGGTTTCATCGGTTCGGTTTTCGGTTGAAACCAAAGAAACTGAGATGTCAGTAAAGAGAAGATAGAGGAAGAAGGAACTCGGCTGCCTCAGATGCACTACCGGCCATGACTACAGGAGCCCTCCGCTGGCCATCGAGCCGTAGGCCACAGCGGTGCCACCGGCCATCCCCGAGTGTTGCGGCAGAGGAGGCTGGGGGCCGTCGCCCTTGAGGCCCATCACCGACGCCATGGTTCGAAGTCCGAGATCCACGTGGGGTGACGTCATCGCCGAGGACAGGAGCTGCACTGGCATCGCCGGCTGTCTCGCACGGGCCTCCACTCCTCTAGGCCGCGCATGTGGTTGAAGTTGCTCCCCTCATCGCTGCACTGGATGCTCGATGCATCGCCAGCAACCAGATGCACCGCCAGGGTAGGTTTGGAGATGGAGATTGGATAACGAGTGGTGAGATTGGGAGGGGACGAGTCACGAGTGTATGTTTTGGGGGAGGGGTGCGTGGGGACTGCGGTGGGAGCCTAGCCACCTAGTGGGTTAACTGGGCCAAGGCCCAAGGTGCGTGGTGGGAGTGGGAATCGCGTAGACAACCTGGTGACTTGGCCATGGAGTTGGAAGAGATCGACATATCGCTAGGAATTCGGTTTGAACGGCTTGTCGGTTCAGTATGGGGCAAAAATCAATTACCGAGCCTATGACCGAACTTCCTAGAACAAAAAAACAAAGCAGAACCGAAAAGCCGAAAAACCGACATTTTAGTTCAGTTTTGGTTCGGTTCGGGTCAGTTTTCGGTTTCTGGTTTAAATGTGCCCACCCTGAGCGGTGCCTAGTGAAGGCTTGGTGTGGTGCCAATTAGCCGCCAAACCACAGAGTGTTGGTCGACACAACGGAGACTAGCATGTCGGCAAGCACGTGAACCTCAGGAGAAAAATCGTGTGTCATCTTGTGATTGGATTTCTCCCGGTAATTGATTGACATTCATATTGTGATTGGTTCATTCCTCGACACGGCAGTATAATCGCCCTACTTACTCACTTATATTCTTGCAAACTAATTATGTAGCAAGATCTTTAGTGTAACTAGTTTTGAGAGCTTGCTTGTTAGTTTAGTTTTACCTAGTGGAGCTCTTTAGTGTAGCCTCGTTGAAAGCTCTTATTGAGTAGTAACTTAGTTTCTTATGTGCCACAAGATCATAGTAACTAAAATTGTTGGTGTAGGTAGCTTGCTACCCTTGTAAAGCTAGAACCCAATTGCATTTTACTATTTAATATACTAATCACTTGCTCTAGTAAATTTGTAGAAAATTTTTATAGGTTATTTATCTCTCTAGCAATTTAGGACCTTTCACAAGCATGAGCAGTGACGGGCAGTGTGTGGCACGTGGCACGTGAAAGAAATGTTGGGAGAGGGAGAAAGTGAGAGGGAGAGCAAGAGGGTTGGTTGAGATGTGGAGTATACGGCTCAAAGTTGTGGAATATAACCATGGCCTTGTTTAGATGTTGGAATTGGGAGGAGAAGTTGGAATAGTGTAGGTCACGTCGTACTGTAGCAACTTTTGTTTTTATTTGGTAAAAATTGTCCAAACTTTGACTAATTAGGCTCAAAATGTTCGTCTCGCAAAGTACAACAAAACTGTGCAATTAGTTTTTAATTTCATCTACATTTAGTACTCCATGCATGTGCCGACATTTTGATGTGACGGGGAATCTTCTTTTTGCATAGTGAAATTTAGGTTTGGATTTGGGAACTGAACAAGGGCCATGACTATTGCCCACTCATATGGGCCCTACCTATAAATACTACTGTCTAGCTTAACATTGTTGATGCCGTTATAGGCTTACTATTGGAATGTTAGGTACTATGCAGATGAGGTGGCATAACTGTAGATAATAAGCTAACTTTACTGTTAGACATGGCCTAACAAATATTCTAGGGAAATCCGTCTTCGAGTGTATATATGAGGTATGCAAAGAATTATTAAAAGATATTAGATTCCACCAACAAAGACGTGATAGTAGCATATACTGCTCGTCTGAAAGGAGAGGCCGCTGACACCCCCCATGTCAACCTCAGATGTCGAGGGGAGCGAAAATTATTGACGAACTCAGGGGTGTTTTTCCACCTAAAAATTTTCACACCATTACGTCAAATATTTGGACATATACATAGCGTACTAAATATAGACAAAAAAAACTAATTAAACAGTTTGTTTGAAAAACCACGAGATGAATCTTTTAAGCCTAATTAGTTTATGATTAGCCTTAAGTACTACAATAACATGCATGTGCTAATGATGACTTAATTAGGCTTAATAAATTCGTCTCGCGGTTTCCAAGCGAGTTATGTAATTAGTTTTTTAATTAATATTCGAAAATCCTTTTCAATATTTCATAAAACATCCAATGTGACAGCTAAAAATTTTTCAACTCCTAACTAAACACCCCTATATATATATATATATATATATATATATATATATATATATATATAGTGCTAGCATCATGTATCATATTCATACCATTCGGCCAAATACTATAGGGTCAACAATCGACCATGCGGCAGACGTGCACGCTTCGTCCGTTCCCTGGCATCTTGCACATGTCGCCGTCACCAGTCGACTTCACGAGTTATTATCGGCGCCCTGCATACAAACCAATCGAGTATAGTACATGAGACCTTCGTTTTCTCCGGTGTAAACATGCATGCTTCTCATTCGAAGACTACCCGCACTCATAGACCTCTATATTCATTCTCTATACGTCCTAGTTAGTAAGATTCTCTCCTCTATACTCAATTCTCCCGCACTCATCCATCCTCTATATCATCCTCTATCCACTGTGGGACTTACTTGTCAATTTATCTAAATATATCCATGTGTGATCTAGTTTTGAAGAATTTATTGAGACGAATTTAATGGTGAAATCGAAATTTAATTTAGATTTTTGATTTGTGAGTTATAGCATTTTTTTCTTTGTTTAGCTAGTGAGGCCCGCCACTATAGAGTATAGAGTAAGCACAGTACCACTCTAAATATAGAGTGAGAGAAAGAATAGAGTATCGTTTTAGAGTAACCAGTGCAATAGTTTTTACTCTGTATTCATATTCTAAAGCTTTAGAGAGTAGCCACTGCGGGTAAGAGTAGTTTATTGACTAGTAGTATCTCGGGAGGCACTTTGCACATGCTCTGTTCTCGTGATGACTGCCGGTTTATAAAAATTATGAGACACTCATTTGGTCAAACAAAAGTTCGTTCAAACAAAAAAACACGTTTGCTCAGAAGTGTAGAATTTTTTCTGGAAAAATTAAAGTGTAGAAAATTTGGTTATTCACATCTATTGATTGAAACTGCAGAAGTCACTGATGACGCACGCAACACTTCATATGCTTTATTGCCCTTTAGGCCTTCCCAAGGCCATGCTTTTGCTAGTAGCCTCAAGTCTATACAGGATTGGATATAAAAAGTAGGTGATCTATACTTGTTATATTAGCCGGCAGAAGCTATATATACTTAGGGAGAGAGAAGTGGTCCATGCTAAAAATGAAAAGGAAGAGAAAATAAAAGTGAGGCACGATGAAAGGAAAAAGTTTGTATGAATGTCACAGGTAACGAGAGTTTGCATTGTGTGAATAATAGGCTTAACATTTCCCGGTGTGGACCACTTTATTTATACCCAAACTTAGGGAGAGTGTTAGCCTCCTATTGCTCATGCCCTTACTGTTCCTTACTTTTGTTTGACAGTTCACGCCACAGTCCGAGCATTTTGAGCTTTTTAGATTAAAAAAAAGGCATCGGTGTCGCAGCTACACTTCATTCTAACAAAATTATTTACTTTAATCTGATTTTAAGTTAAACTATAAATGTAACTTTATTAGAAAAAATACAGTAACATCAATAAACTATGTTTTCATAGTGTATTTATTCAAACTTGTTATATTCATATAACTTGTCCTTTGATTTAGTCAATTTAGTCAATTTAGTCAAATTCAGTTAAATTTGATTCCGGACAAAGTCAAAATGAATCAATATGAAATGTAGGGTGCACCGGCTTCATGCTGCTCGCATGTGTAAAGAATCAGCATGCTATCAAATTATGAATGGAACAAACAGAAATTATTCATGGCATGCGAGGAATAGTTGGACTGCCCCATGGATTAAGTTCAAATTTGTATTAAATCCAAAGGAGTCATGATTCTAAAACCTCTTTTCACGAAAAAAAAACTATATTATACCTCCACTCAAATCATTGAGCCGAAGTCAGCATCCATAAAAAAAAGCTTGTGTTGGTCTAATCACGCAATCAATCGCCTCAACCAAGTCTCAAAAAGATCTCCCAAATTCTCCCAACAAACACCAATAAAGCTACAAACAAAAAGTTCCTTCATGTCCTAATCGCAAAAGCTAACAAGGATAACCTAGCACGATGCTTGGTCTTTGGTTCCCCAGACACCCAAAAGAAAAACCAAACAGATAAGAAGATCCCAAACATTATAGATATATACATATAGATAATAATAATGTTTTTTAAATTGGTTGATCTTTTTCTCTCTCGTGACCTGAGTTACCTCAGCCTTTGACTGCCCACGCCCACGCCCCCCCCCCCCCCCCCCCCCCCCCCCCCCCCCCCCCTTCCCATCACCTCGTTAAAAAGATCCCAAACGCACGGCCTCCCAGTACACAGCCACACACCCCCAAGGCCGCAGGCCCCCACGCGCCGTCGGCATCGGCCACGACGAAGCTAGGCCAGCTCAACGCGGCGGTGGAGCGGTCATGGGTCGGCCGACGATTCCGCCTCGCTGCGCGCGGGACCACGTTCACCACGGAGCTGCGCGCAGGCACGGCCACGTTCCTCACCATGGCCTACATCCTCGCCGTCAACGCATCCATCCTCTCCGACTCCGGCGCCACGTGCACCGTGGACGATTGCGACGCGCCGTCCCCAGGGTGCAAGTTCCCGCCCGTGGACCCCGGGTACGCCGCCTGCGTGGCGCGCGCCCGCCGGGACCTGATCGTGGCCACCGCGGCGTCGTCCGTGATCGGGTCCTTCATCATGGGCGCCTTCGCCAACCTCCCCATCGCGCTGGCACCAGGGATGGGCACCAACGCCTACTTCGCCTACACGGTTGTCGGCTTCCACGGCTCCGGCACGCTCTCCTACCGTAAGGCGCTCGCAGCGGTCTTCCTCGAGGGCCTCATCTTCCTCCTTATCTCCATCGTGGGCTTGCGGTCCAAGCTCGCCCAGTTCATCCCCAAACCTGTGCGGATCTCGGCGTCCGCAGGGATCGGGCTGTTCCTGGCCTTCATCGGGCTGCAGAGCAACGAGGGCGTGGGGCTCGTGGGGTTCAGCTCGTCGACGCTCGTCACGCTGGGCGCGTGCCCGGCGTCGCAGCGCGTGTCCGTCGCGCCAGTGCTGACGTTCCCCAATGGCACGGTGGCGCTGATGCCGGGCGGCACCGTCTCCGGGGGCATACTCTGCCTCTCGGGGCGAATGACCTCCCCGACGTTCTGGCTCGCCGTCGTGGGCTTCCTCATAATCGCCTTCTGCCTCATCAAGAGCGTCAAGGGCGCTCTCATCTACGGCATCCTGTTCGTGACCTTCGTGTCCTGGCCGCGCCACACCGCCGTCACCGCGTTCCCGGACACGCCCGCCGGCGACGACAGCTTCCACTACTTCAAGAAGGTGTTTGACGTGCACCGGATCCAGTCCACGGCCGGCGCGCTCGACTTCAGCGGCATCGGCCACGGCTACTTCTGGGAGGCGCTCATCACCTTCCTCTACGTCGACATCCTCGACACGACCGGCAGCCTCTACACCATGGCGCGGTTCGCCGGATTCGTGGACGATGTGACGGGGGAGTTCGAGGGCCAGTACTTCGCCTTCATGTCCGACGCGACGGCCATCGTGTTTGGCTCGCTCCTGGGCACGTCCCCGGTCACGGCGTTCATCGAGTCGTCCACGGGGATCCGGGAGGGCGGCCGGACGGGGCTGGCGGCTCTCACGACGGCGGCCTACTTCACGGCGGCGCTGTTCATCACACCGGTGCTTGCGTCGATCCCGTCTTGGGCGGTCGGGCCGCCGCTGGTGCTGGTGGGCGTGATGATGATGCGCGCGGTGGCGGAGGTCGACTGGGACGACATGCGGCAGGCCGTGCCGGCGTTCCTAACACTAGCGCTCATGCCACTCACCTACTCCATCGCCTACGGACTCGTCGGCGGTATCGCCTCCTACATCCTCCTCCACTCGTGGGACTGGGCGTGCCAAGCGACCAGGAGGCTCGGCTGCCGGAAGGAGATCGGAGGCGGCGCCGAGAGGACCAATGGCGGCGGGGAAGAGCAGAGGAGGGATATGGAATCGGCATAACATTTCTTTTACCTTTTGTCCTCTTGGCCTTTCTCTCTGTGTGTGTTTGGCAACTGCATGGGAAGAGGAGGAAATTAGTGGTGGGTGTTGTTAGTGGAAATTAAGGTGGAAAATTAAATTTTAGTCTCAATGTTCGTGCAAAAAAAAAGCAAGGGAATTGAAGAGGAATTCATATCCCTTGTCTGTGCAAGGGTTTTGAAGAGAAAATTAAAAGACAAATCATGACGGACGGTAATGATCTTACTTTTCTTTTATTAAGAATACAACTCTTACCCAATTACTGCCTCTCCCCTAGGGTATTGATTAGTACACTCCCCTTCATTTTTCCACCAAAACTCCCCTTTCTACGAAGCAAACAAAAGATTTCTAAACTCCTGTCTTTAAACTCTTGTTCCATGCTTTCAATTACCTCTAGCCAAACGAGCCCTTTGGATTTTTTTTTCTCTGTCAAACTTCTTCCTCTTTTTAGGGAATTTTCGTGTAGGCTGTCGGGATTGCTAGGTACTCCGCATTATAAATAGATCGGAATATCACGTAGATTGTCCATCTATTTTATTTTCATTCAAAAACGCATAGTCCTGCAGAGAAGTCAAGATTTCTTGATAAATTGTTCCTAAGAAAGCAAGATGGGGCTGTCTATGGACTCAGAGCTCCTAAACTTTAGTCGTTGTTCCATCAGATTTTGGACGCATCAGACTAATTATAAAACTAAATGCATAGATTGAAACTGTTTTGCGAAATAAATTTTTTTAAACCTAATTAGTTCATGATTTAACAATGTGGCGCTACAGTAACATGTGCTAATGACGAATTAATTAGGCTTAATAAATTAGTCTCGCGGATTGCTGACGGATTCTATAATTTGTTTTTTTATTAGTATCCGAACATCCCATGCGATACCCTCATGCGACACCTTTTAAACTTTAGTTACTACATCCAAACACCTCCTTAGTTCGGTTAGCCCATTCCAAGCTTAGGAACTATTCCAGGTTCAATTACTTATACAAATTAAGCTTAGTTCCACTTGGATTCTTTCTGGACACTTATTTCTTGATAACTGAAAATGACTTAAGGCCTTGTTTGGAAGTAGTCGGATTCCCATCAATTTACATGTGTAGGAGTGTGGATTGGAGTGTAACTTAAACTAAATTTCACCCTAATTCACCATAATACATGTGGATTAAGGTGAATAAGATAACATTCGAACAAGGCAAGACGGATTAAATCCTGTGCAGATCAAAAAAAATTGTCAACCCTCTTCAATTACCTTCAATGTTCTGATTTTGACAGCAATCCAACAAGACTTAAATGATTTCTTTCCTTGAATTTAGCATTCCTAAAATATACTCCCTCCGTCCAACAAAACAAGCAATTATGGGAAGCGTGCCAGTCAAACTGACTCAAGTTTGACCAAGTTTATAGTAAATAGTATTAACATTTATGTCTCCAAATAAATTTATTAAAAAAATATATTCTATAACTAATCTAATGATACTTATTTTGTATTATAAATATTAGTATTTTTTTATATAAATTTAGTCAAAGTTCAAACTGTTTGACTTCTCGAAAAGCGAGAATTGCATGTTTTTATGGACGGAGGGAGTACTTCGACGCGGACGCGTGCGTAGCGCAGTGGCGGAGACTCCCGGTGGGGAGCACGCCCGCCTGGGTTCGACTCCCGTCGGGAGCAACCCAGGTGTCGCACTGGGGATTTTCTCCCCTGAGGGGACCGAGCGTATGTGGGTGTGTTTAGGAGTATAGATGCGTGTGTTGCTTTGTAGACGTGTCCTGAGAAATTTCAGATAGTCTCATCTGCGTCTGAGCGTGCAGTCAGCGTAAGTGCCCATATATGAGCCTTACATGATAGTCAGCGAAGGTGCCCATATATAGGGAGAGTATACTCTATAGCTAGCTACAAAATAAGTTATTTTGTAGCCATCTCTATTTACGATAATTTTATATACTACTTTACGATAATGTCAGTATATATTTATGATAGTTGGGCTACTATAACACATGGGAATATTTACCATAATGTTATAGTAAATCACATAGTAAGAAGTTACTATAATCTCATAAATTAGCATATCAATTATCGTAACTCAAAGTGGCTACATAATAAGTTATTTTGTAGCTAACTATAGGGTAATAGTTATATATATATATATATATATATATATATATATATATATATATATATATATATATACACACACACGTGCTATTCTACACCGAGCTGTTATACTGAACAAAATTCAGTTCTGTTCAGTAGTCGTGTTTTAGTATTTCGTGGTACTGTGCGTAGTACTGACTAATACTGAACACGATTCAGGAGTACTCAGTTTAGGGTGTAGAATAGCGTTGCCGTGATATATACACACACTTTGACTTATTTGTTCCTTGGACTCTACAACTTTCACATTGGGCACTTCTATTTGAAGGGGGGGTGTGGAAACAACATATATAAAAGGAAATAGACATCGTTTTCTGTCAACAGAGGGCCTCAAATGCTAATAATCAACTGAAAGGAATTGCAACGACATTATCTTAATCCACAGGAACGAACTCCAATTGAAGTGTAAACTGTGAAGACAGGACCCCGTCCAAACTACGGCTTGCTGCTTGATTGTTAGGCCTGCTTTCTGTGCTCTCAGTGCCGTTATGTGGCAACATATACGGTGGAAAGCACCTGCGAGACATCAAGACAAATTCAAAAATCGTATTTCGGTTGCTTAAATTTTTTAAAATTTGACACATCAATTGTGCATATAAATATGTACTCACAAGAAAAATTGGGATGCAAACTCGAACTAGAAAAAAAATCATACAAAAATAACAAATATGAGGTTCATGTGCACTAAAAGACGAAATCTAGGAATTGTCTTTTAGTGCACATAAACCTAAAATTTGTGATTTCCGTATGAAAATTTTCAAATGTGAGTGTGAATTTGAACTTTTGATGTGAGTACATACTTGTATACATTATGATGTGCTAAGTCCTAAATTTTTTTTTGAACGGCCAAAATACATTTTTTGAATTGATTTTATATTTCCACCTATTACAAGGTTGTCACTGCATAGCTGCAATAGCTGTAGAGGACTAGGGATTTGTTCTGTGGGACTAGACTACTTTTCTAAACCTTCTGCTTAGCAGGAGTATTTCACCTAATCTCTGCTTGTTATTGCCGGGCTGTATTCTGACCAATTCTGGATCAGCAACGTTGTTGGATTCATCGGAGTTTTTGTCAGATTATTGTGCATGGTTGTTATTTGATCTCATCATGCTTAGGTGTGTTTTATTCAACGGAATTTTCTGATGTCAGCCTTGTTGCAAATCTAGAGACTAAGAAGATGAGATGGCATCTGATGTGCTCTCAGTACGATGTTCATTCGGTTGCCATTCCATCTATTGGCCAGACTCTTTGACCCAAATTATGCAGCAATGGCTAAATAAACGTAAGAAATCAAATATAGCCCGCTGATGAGATTTCTGTTGGATTCTGAGAATAGTATATACTCTTTGCAGAAGAAATAAAGCAAATTACATTACTGAACTATTGGTTGTAAGAGTAACTTAGTTTTGTAACACAATATTGTAGATGTTCATATTTTTTGTGCACAAATTGCCATTTTCTTTGCTGGTAAAAGAAGCTATCATTCAACAGGTTCTATTGGTTCTCACTCTACTCCTGACCCCTGATCAGAGACAATGTCCCTATGAAACTGGCTCTCACAAGCTTCTATCTGGGCTCCTCTATAAGATATCTACCAAAGGAGAACGACAAGGTCCACTACACCTGTTTATCTGGCGCAATTTTACCCCCCTAGAGTCAAATTCTTCAGCTGGTTACTTGTCCATTAAAGAATCCAAAGCAAGGACAATCTGCTGCAGAAGAACATTGTGGAAAATGCAACCTGTGAGCTCTGTGTACTGGAGACTGAAACGGCTGACCACATCATCAAGGCGTGCCCATTTGCTGCTGCTTTCTGGTCTCACATTGGTGGCAGCACCTTCCACATAGCGCCAGCAAGGGAACTTTGGAAATCATCCTTCCACCACCCCACCCACCACCCCGCTCCCCACAACCCCCACCCCACTTCCAAAACAGACTGCAAGTACCTTCCTCATCCTATGCTGCTTGAAACTGTGGAAGCACCCTAACGGTGTGGTGTTCTGCCATGAACATCCTAGTCTGCCTTGGCTCCTAACTAACTGTAAGGAGGCAGCCAAGACCTGGAGCTGGAGGCTCCCCCCTAGACTTAGAGCTAGCTCCATGATTTGGAGTTCAATGTTTATCATGTAATCTCCCCTTCACCTCTCGCAATGTAACTTCAAAATCAAAGGACCTCATCCTGCAAGGCTGCCTTCCACCGCCAGCCCCAGTTGGCACTTGTGGTTAACACATCAGGTGAGGACTCTTCGTACCCCGTCGTTCCATCAAAAAAAAAACAAGTTCTATTGGAAAACTATTGGAATGTTGGGCCATCGGATATCATCCAATGTTTCAAATCAGCCTCACCTATATATAACGGAAACCCCATTAATTAAAAAAAAGTAGTGTTTACACTGAGAAATACAGCATTTAGAATACCTGAATTTCAAAGTAATATACTATATGTGTCAGGAGTTAGTCTTCACTTGCTCTGCACTTTTGTGCAACATAAGATATATACGTATCACATAAATGGTGAAATGAAAGAGAAGAAAATGCGCCTAATAAAGAGCTAAGTATTCTAATAATCTCACAAGGTGTAGACAAGGTAAGCAGAAATAATGATCATGCATCGGTTCCTGAAGAGGCACGCGTGTTCTTTTTTAAAATCTTTGAAGGTCGTATATATTTCTTCGAGAACGTGTATCTCTGAACGAAGTTGTTAGCTATTTGACTATTCCGTCGTGGTAACTCCACTAACTTGGTAGTGTGAGCATCAGTACAATCCACTCTTCAGGGATAGTGCTAGCTCAAAGTCAAAAGTAACAGTGCACAGTGTTGCTGCCTCAGGAATGTGGGTACAAAATGATATGAAGAGTAGAGAGAATATTTGTTGTTCATGGAATGTAATTTAGAAAAAATTATACTATGCCGACAAATACAGCAGGGAAGAAAAGAAACTTAACATTAATAGAAAGATTTCTATCATTAGACTGTTTCCAGGAATCTTTATGTTCCTTTATAACTTTTGACAAGGTGAAATCTCCAGGGGATATGTTCCTTTATGCCACGTACCGTTTAGGGGGTGTTTGAATCCTGTAGGTTAACAATTACAACTAGATTTTGGATGTCAAATAGTACAGCTAAACATAGCACTACTACACGTATGTTAACATTGTTGGTTGGGAAAACCCGATACCGCCAGAGCAGCGGCGAAAGTGAGCGAATGGTGTCAGGGGGTGGGGGGTGGGGGTGGGTTGTCGTTAAATTGCCACCACGAGGCCCCCAGGAGCGCACATAGCAACGCCTCTTTAGGATCTTTGTGTTGAGTTACATGCACATGCCCGATACAAGTAATTCTGAACAACTTAGTTACAAGCATAATCCAGTCTCCCAAATATAGTTAAAACATCTTTGACAATAAAATAGGTTTAGGAAAAAACCGCTATTAACATTGATACTCTTCTCATTGACTTACTACAATCTAGGTTACATCTCAAATCACTCTTCTATTTGTCGGGTTACATGCAGCTCATCTTGGAGGACTTCCAAGGGCTACTAACGGTGGCATTCATCGGAGCTAGTCTCGGAGGAAAGCTTCAACAACCTGCAAACAACTTAGCGGCAGCGCCGTGAGTACATTGCGCTCGCCGGACTTAATTCCATCACACAGATATTTAGTGGATGTACAGGTAACTATTTGGTATTTGTACATTTGCAGAAAAGCAATGACATTCATTAAGAGTATGACATGCTCATGATCCATTTTAAGGTTTTATCATTAAAGAAAAATCACTATTACAGATTGATTTATCACTGTCGCCACTTTTACTACCTAGCGATAGAAGTGACGGTGTGATACCTCCACGATCGGTTGACCGATAGCGAGGCCTCCTAAGGAAGAAAACCGACAGTTGAAACTACTACCACCGACGGGTTAACGGTAGATGCGGTAGTGGTATTGGGGCTGCATTTCCTCCGTCGCATGAAAAGCCGGGCCGACTAGGATACGCGTTTTGGCCGGTGGTCCAAAACTAGCGTTTGGTCAACCGGCGGTAAAAATTCAGCGTGAGTGTTGAAGGCCCTCAACTTCCAAGGCCGTCAAATTACCATTACTTCCACCGCTTAAAGCCAAAGAGCCATACCCACTGCTCTACATATTCTTCAAGCCCGGTGCCCTTTGAAACCACCCCTCTTCTTTATCCATCATCATCTTCTCTTCCAATCTACAAAGAAAATGTTGAACAGCCCCATCAAATTTCCAAGCAGCCTGTCGTCCAGCGAAAACGACTTGTCAGCCCACTAGCCCTCCGAGGAGGACGTCTCCTCTGATGACTAGACGCCTTCTGATTATAGTCCTCCGTGGAGCTCTGAGAAGGAAGACCCGAAGGAGGAGGATGAGGACGAGGATGAGGAGGACGCCGATGCCGATGATGACTACGACAACTCCGATGATGACTTCGACTTCAACGACGATTACACCGACTCCAACTTCGACTCACCTCGTCCCAAGTGAGCGAGGCGACATATTTACATTAAGTAGTTTATAGTTAGTATAAATAGTTTTAATAGTTTATGTTATATAGCACCCGGTTTTAAGAACAAAACCAGACACACCATATGTGAGCCAAGGAAGTCAAATATCACGTATAGCTACAAATAAGGGTAATATCAAAACATAATACTTAATGTACATACTTAGTTCAAAGAAGATAACCTTAGACACAAACAACAGATATACAACTCCAATCTTCAGGTGTAGACACCACTCCATAGGGTCAACTGACTGGTTGATCACAAGCCTAACTTCTTCAAACTCTAGCAATCTGGTATCCATCTCAGATTTTTATCCAAGTAAAATATAAAGATAAGTGTAAGTACATGTCGTACTCAACAAATATAACATGGGGTTTATAAAGCTCAAAATGTTGACACTGATTTACTGCGATTAGATTTTAGCGAGTCATCTTTTAACATTTGAGTAGTTGTTGATATTTATTAACGTGATACTTGTTTTAGTAGTCACCTATTAATTACCTACACCTTTAGCTTACTTGTACCAGGTTCTCATCCCTAGTGTTGGAGCTAGAAATGCTTATTAGCGCTGCCTAGCATTACTACTAAGTAGTTATCTTATTATTTCATGTGACTAGAAAGAATATAAAGATATGAATGAAAAGGTATTCACAAACGCACAGATAATTATACCATAGTAGCATTTTACCCCGAGAGCATTTCAGATATCGTTATTTATATTTACCACTGGAAAGGGATGGCTATAGAAATATGATATTCACTTGTACATGTAATGGGTCTATCTAAATAACTCTCAATCCCACCTTTCAATCTTGGGTCTATCTAAATAACTGTTGACAGATTTATCCAGTCAAAATCTATCAGATTTTGGGCCGATCAATAGATGACAGCTCACCAAACAAAATCCGACAGATAGTAAACACAAAAATCTGTCAAATACAATATAACCAAAACAACAACCCATAACAGGTATCCCAAACTCATGATCCACTAACAGAACACACCACACCTTGTGACCACTAACAGATACTAGTACAGCTGTTTACAGTAGTTTTGTGAGAGGTATTAGACCGAAACAGCACCAACAGACCTCAAATGTGAAATTGTTGTGTACAGCCATTTGAGCAATGATCGAACAGATCCCAGATTCATCAGAATACATACGATTTGACTGAATGCTTAGCAATCCAAGATTGGGTACCATTGGACATGCTTTCCATGCCACCTGCCACAACGATATCATTGATACCCAATTGAATTGACTGTGCTGCAAACATAGTAGCTGCACATAGCAAAAGAAAAGCAAGAGCATGGTCAGGTAATCTGTCACTTCTGTTAACTTTGAGAAGAGTATAACAGATAAAATTCGATTCAAACCTTTCATGCCAGATGCGCAGACTTTGTTAACAGTGGTGCAAATCACTCTGGGCGTTCGGGTTACCCGCAAAGTTCGGGTCGGGTAGTTCGGGTTTTGAAAAGTTCGGGTAATGAAAATTGTTACCCGATAATAGCCAAAAAAAACACTACCCGCAAGTTCGGGTTCGGGTTTGGGTATACCCAATGTACCCGAAGTATATAAAATCACAGCAAGTGCTCGAACATCACAAAATTTTGCATAGAACTAAACAGATTAAATGATAACTCATTAACTCATAACTGATAAAGTGATAACTTCAAGTTTTCAACAGCAAATGCAAACCAGTGAAACCACGACACATTCAAGTTTTTAACCGCAAGTACAAGCCAGAACGACGACACAGATACTGACTACTTAGTACTGACAAGATACAAGAGCAAATTGAAAAGTTCAAGCATCAAGCCTGCTACCTGCCATCACATCAGTTAAGACGTGAGTTAATGAGGCACCAAAGCCAAGGAGGCATCCTACCGTTGTTGGGCTTGGGCCACGGGAAATCGGGGATGCTCCAGTTCACGACTTCGCGCTTCGCTGAGACGTATTCCTATTTCGGGTTGTTCGGGTACCGGGTGTACTTACCCGAATTACCCAATATAAATTCGGGTAATATGATTCACTATCCGAACTAGACATCGGGTAGTGCGAGTTCGGGTACTTCGGATCCGGGTCCGGGTATTTCGGGTATCGGGTTTTGTGCCCGGAGTGAGGTGCAAACAACAGAGTTTGATATCCCGACACCCAGAGCAGCTTGCCTTGCAGGAGCTTGTCCAAAATTAGTACTCAAGACATTTCCAAAGTTGACCCCCTGCACGAGGGCTGGATCCACATTTGCTCTTTCCAGAGCAGTTAACAACCCCAGCCATGGCCTGTCACAACCCGTGGCCGCCGGTGAGATCAACCCGGTGACGTGAGCTATCACACGAGGAAATCCGAGGAGGTGATCTCGGTAACCAGGAGGAAGGTCGCCTTCCTGACCTCGGTTCCTATTTGTCAAATATTTTCTGTTCTTCCCCTTTCCTTTGGCTGGGCAGTATATAGAACTGTCCTCTCTTCTACCTGGGTCCCACGGCTGGTGGGCCCACTTGTCAATCAATGCACTGGACTCCTTGCTCTCCATCCTAGGTGTGACATTACTGCCCCCTCGAAACTTTGCTTGTCCCCAAGCAAAGGCGTCATGTAACTGACCATAAGTTTCCTTCAACAACAAATGGTGAAAACAGCTAGATTCATCAATTGAGGAATATTGCTGTATAGTGATGCCCAATTGAGGAACCATATTAGATTGGTAAGATTCTACTGAACCAAGTAGTAATTTGCCATGCGAAACCATTTTTCCTCCCACAAATCTGGCGCCGTCTGGAACAGATGATGCATCCAACAAAGTAGATTAGTAGCTGCCAGCATATAAAATTGCAGCTGGTCCCTGAGTAGTAGATCAGCAATTATATCTGATCTAGCATGAATGAGAATAGGCAAGATACCCGGATCATATTGCTTTGTAGAACAACAAAATCTCTTGACTATTCTGAAGTGCTGCTGTACACCATCTCTAGGGCTGAACACATTTATATTCGAATGTGACATTTTCTCAGAATGATGCTGGTCCGAATTAGATTTCCATGGATTGAAATGTTCCTGCCACCACTTTGTTGCAGCCAGCACCATTTGACAAGCTGGACCAAGATCCCACTGTATCAGTCTTGTATCAGCAGCGCACCTATAGTTTGATTTGTAAAATTCTACTGGACCAAGATCCCACTTTATCAAGGTTATCATGTAAAGCTCAAGCTGCTCACTCTCTCTTGGATGAAAATCACCAACTTGGAAAAGCATGTTATCTGTTTCCTCACTAGCAAGTGTGGACACATTGGCATGTGAGAACTCAGGTAGCATATCGTCAGTTAGCCAACAAGCATATCTCCAAATACCAGGGTCCCATTCTCCAATACAAATGCATGTGTTCTTGTATCGAAAATCCATCTGATAAGTATCAGTAAAGGATACAAACTTGAAAGCTTTATAAGCAAACTGCGAGTTAGTAGCAACAAGTATAGATTGTCTGTTGAGCTCACAACTTCCTGGACTAAAACCATTAATTCTCCATGACTGTATTGTTTCTAATTCCTGCAGACCCATGGCTCCTTGCCATCCTTCATAAATGACCAAGGTCACAGTGCCAAAAATTTAACCCGTGGCCAGCAGGCAATACATTGAAAATGTCATTTACAGGAACCATGCCCTGTTCATTCAGATCCCCTCCATTCCACGACTGCAACTCAAAAGGATTCCTGAGCCATTTAAGGATACTTGGATCCCATTGTCTCTCAATGATCCTATATATCTCAAGCTGTTGCTGCTCATGGGCCGTACCTTTGTGCCAAATTCTAGGATCCCATTGACTCATAGAAATGAATGCTTCCTTATGCTTTACTTCCATTAGATAAGCATCAACAAATAACTCAGACTTGCAAACTTGATCCTTGAGATGCATGTCAGAATCAATGGTAACAGTTCAGCAGCCAATATTGGCGAGAACATCTTCAAGGACCGGCTCAGCTGTAGGCTTTCCCATTTCATAATCAAAGACCACTCTACCCCAGGCCGATTGCTGCAATAAACTAGCACGTGTGTCAAGTCCAGATGTACAGTCCCCATCCATGCCAAGATTGGCGTGAATCTCATCCCCAACATGGGTAAGCACCTCACTGGCATTGAGCTCGACCATGTGAGTTGTCTTCTCTTCATCCATGTAGCTTCTTCCCAAGGCTAGTTGCTTCAATAGACCTTCATGTGTGTCGATGCCAAGCTGCATCTCTGCATCCCATGTAACCTGGGGACACATTCCGTTGAACACCATATGTGCAGCAACAATGGAGGCTATCGGAGCCTTGAATTTAACTTGATTAGCATGTGTTGCTCCGTAGTCTGTGCCCTTGCTGCCAAATGCAAGCTGCTGCAACAAGTCACTAGGCATACCCATCTTAGACGACATCTCCTCATCCCAAACAACTCCAACAAATTTATTGGATAACTTATTTGCACTACCCATGTCAAACTCTGTGAGAAAGGTGTCACTATCATGAGTGAGTAAATCATTGATGACCAGATCAACTGTAATATCATTGTTCACAACCAAGCACTCATCAAACTGAGCTTCTTCCTGCACTAATGCATCTTGGCAGTCAAGTCCACACAACTCATCATCCCAGACAATAGGCATATGTGAATCTCCCTTTGATGTCACTGGATCCATGAACTGATTGTACTCAGGCAATGTTGCATGGTTATCCTCAAGATGTATTTCATCAGACTCATGCACTGCTTCAATGCCAAGCTCCACTAGACAGAAATACCCACTGACATGAGTGAGAACATCATATGTGGGTGGCTCAGTAGTCGGTTTCTTCTCACCAACAAAGTAATTGCCACCTTGAGCTAGCTGCTTCAGCAAACCAGGATGGTCGAGCATATGTTGCTTTTCCTCGTCCCAGATCACCATCGGAACAGACAATTCATCGAACATGCTGTGGGCAGCATGCTTCCGTAGCAACAAATCAATGCCACCATTGCCCAACATCAGCTCACCTGGTGACTGTAGCAGATCAGAGCGCCCCACCACCATCTCTGCGCGGCTGCAGATGAATCCAACCCCCCGAGAAGGTGCTTTGTTGCTGAAGAAGATCCAGAAATCCATGCAGCCACACGTCGGAGTTTTGGGAAGAGAAATCCCCACTTCCGCCGCCAGGCCCGTCGGCCGCGCGTCGCCTCCGCCGCTCGGCCTACGCGACGACGCCCCAGAGCTCGCGCGCCGTCTCTGCCGCTCCTCGGCCTGGACGCTGCCTTTGCCGCTCGGCCCGCGCGTCGCAGTTGTTGCTCGCCTCGCGCGATGCTGCCGCTGCAGTTCGCGCCGCTTTCGTCACCCACGCCGAGAATACGACGTATCTGTTGGGGAACCCGATCTGAGGTCTACCGCCACCACACGCCGCCAATATACACCGCCGCCGCGCGCCACCAAAAGTAGACGAATACCCGCCGGCTGAAGAAGTCGTCGCGCCTCCTGCAGTCAACCCGCGCCGGATCGAAGGAGCCGCTGCACTGGATCGTGGAGATCCGCCGCTGCCACACCAGGTCGCGCCGCCGCTGGTCCGGATGAAGAATAAACGGATAACTAGCGTCGGAGCAGGAGCAGATGCTGCCCACCACCCACGCCGACGAGGCGACGAAAGCCGTCTCTGATACCACTGTCACAACCCGTGGCCGCCGGTGAGATCAACCCGGTGACGTGAGCTATCACAGGAGGAAATCCGAGGAGGTGATCTCGGTAACCAGGAGGAACGTCGCCTTCCTGACCTCGGTTCCTATTTGTCAAATATTTTCTGTTCTTCCCCTTTCCTTTGGCTGGGCAGTATATAGAACTTGTCCTCTCTTCTACCTGGGTCCCACGGCTGGTGGGCCCACTTGTCAATCAATGCACTGGATTCCTTGCTCTCCATCCTGGGTGTGACATGGCCATGTTAGTGCTATTGGGGCCAAACAAATATAGCTTGTTGAGAGCTTAGATATAAATACGGAGAAGATTCGGATCTCACCTCGAATTGTTACATAGCCAAGTTTCCTAGCAGGCAAGGAAGACAAGGCACTAAGGAAACTGCCCATAGGGGTGCGTGCAACCCCAACAACACATACATCTGTAAGGAAGAAAAAGTTACTGAATGCTTAGCAATCCAAGACTGAGTACCATTCAGACACAGCAGGATATATATCCTCCACACTTACATTTTCAGGAAAACTAATAATGAATTACAATTTGCCAATCAAAGCAAGCAGCATGCAACAACACAACAATGCATTTTCAAATGATTTGGTGACACACTAGAAAGCAGCACCATCCATCAGGCCATATTGTCAGAAACACTGAAAAAAATATGACAGTTATTAGACATCCAGCAGAGCAAAGCATTTCATTCAGGAACCAAATAGATCAGGTTCTCTATCCAAAAACCAGATGTCTGTCGCACACAAGGACGTTTAAGTTCCACCCGTGTTAAGCTACTCTTTGTAACCAGTATTTGACTGAATGTTTAACACAAAATGAATCTATACTTGATTGAACTTGGTTCAAGATCAACAAGCGAGATTAGGAGAATCACATGCCAATTTCTTCCAAATGCACAATGGTGGACAAACAAATCAAGCCTTTCACTCCACTAATATCTAGCACTTAAATCCAAGTTATGATTCTAAGAAGAGCTAAAAAACCACAATCTGGATACAGACACAAATAGATATAACAGAAGTGGATCTAATGAACCATAATGAAACAACATGCAAAACGTCAGCTCTTACAAGAGTCAAGATAATCCAAAAAAAGCAGTATTGTACATTATACACTATCTACAAAAAAACAAGTATATACCTTCATCTCAACCATTTGCACCTAGTTGACAGAAGTTCTAGTTGCCTCGGACATGAACTCTGGCAAGGTCTCCTCAGGCACCATCAATAGCAAATAGACTGCACAAAAAGAAAAAGGCATCAGAGAAAGCATAGTGTTGGGAAACTAATGAAAAAGGACAAGATAAGCTGCAAAGACAAACATCAGTCCTAAATCCAAAGCTATTAGTAAGCAGGAAACAAGACACACATATATCCCGCCAACTAAATTCTACAAGTCGACCAGATACGAAGTGAGTCTTCTCTCAAATGTTTCATCCATGTGTGTACTGAAGAACAAACAAGCAAAGGCTTACTACCCAGGTGAAGAGCAGTGTCACATCTGCAGCTTGGCTCCCAGAGTTGTGCACCTGAAATGCAGGCGTCAACAGTACTTAATAACATGCTGTAAATGTGAAAACTCAAATCCAGTCATCGAATCTGCAGCAAAAACAGGACAAGAACACCAAATTGCACCGTGAATGTGAAAACCTCGGTCGGGAAGTTGCTCTCTCTGTAGTTGTGTGGGATGAAGGGCGATATCTGATGGCAGGTGATCTTGATCTCAGGGTCAGGGTCACCTGCATCGCAATTTTCAAATGTCTTCATCTAACTGACATGATTTATGTAGGTACAATAAGGTCATATTGCTCTTGGTTAGAGTTGCTAATCTGAAACTGAAGTGCTGCCACTAACTTACCATCATATACTGTCCATGATCTTGGAAATAGGGCGTGGTAGGTGCATTTGTCCTCCTTCAACTTCCAGTAACGCTCCCTACAAACCACACAAGAACACATTTTCAACAAAAAAGGCAGATTCAGTGATTCCTGCTAGGGTGATACACTGAACTAGTAGCAGCTAGCAGGTGAAAAATAATGTGATGATGTCCGTTACGTCATTTTGGAAACAAGAAAACAACAAATGCAAAGTCATGCAAAAGTACTAAATCTTAACCAGATCTGCACAACGATAACTGGTCAGCAGTGCCAAAATACACATACACAGACAACCCCCCCAAAGCATACTAATATAAAATCAACTCAAACACTCCTACAGTCACAGACATACACAAAGACACACACACAATCACATAAAAACAACTATCAGAAACACAGACACACACCCAGAAAAAACACAAAACACACGCACAAAGAGATAGAGAGAGACAAAGACACACACAAAGACAGAGAGAGACACACACAGAAACAAAGAGATAGAGATAGAGAGAGACACAAAGACAAAGAGATAGAGAGAAAGAGAGAGGGAAACAAAGACAAATAAATAGAGATAGAGATAGAGATAAAGATAGAGACAAAAAGACACACAGAGACAAAGAGATAGAGAGAGATACACACAGAAACAAAGAGATAGAGAGAGAGAGAGACACACACAGATAATGAGATAGAGAAAAAAGAGAGACAAACAAAGACAAATAGATATAGAGAGAGACAAACACACACACAAACACAAAAACAGAGAGAGAAAGGGAGAGACACACATAGAGACAAACACAGAAACAGAGACACACACAGAGATAGCAGAGACACACATAGACAAACTCAAAGACAAAGGACAAAATACATAGAGTGATAGCAGCTAGACATACACCTCAGCTTACCTGAAATGGACAAATCAAAACTCCAAAAAAAGAACAAAAGAAAAAGAGAAATATAAAAAAACACACTCACACACACCACAACTATAACTGAACAAGACAGTAAGACACACAAACACACTAGCAACTGTCAAAGCCCAAAAAAAAAGAAAAAACACAAACACGCACACAAAGAAAAAGAGACACACACAAACACAAATAGAGAGAGACACACAGAGATAGTAGAGAGACACACACAGACAAACTCAAAAGGCAAAGGACAAAATACACAGAGAGATAGCAGCTAGATATACAACTCAGCTCAACTAAAATAGACAAATCAAAACTTCAAAAAAAGAACAAAAGAAAAAAGAAAAAAATACACACTTACACACACCACAACTATAACTGAACAAGACAGTAAGACACACATATAACAGAGATAGAGAGACAAAAAGATAAACTCAAAAGGCAAATGACAGAAAAAGGGAAAGGACAAAAAAAACAAAGAACCACCAAAAAAGCACAGTACTCAGAATCAACAAAAACGCCTTAGAATATACATTATAGATACAACGGCAAAAGACCAATGACTCCAGGAGCACGAATCAGCATCAAGATCAGCAGGACCATCGAGTGCCGGAGGAACATGCAAAAATCAAACCAAATTCCATACACCAAGAAACACCTCACGCACCAAAAAAAAACAAAATCACTGCTCTCAGAAGACTAATCTCAAAATAGGGCGACATAAACCAATACAGTAATCCAACGCCTCATCTAAAACGCAGAAAATATCCAAAAACTCTAGACCTCCAAATAAATATGGGCTAAAACCTTTCAACATGGATAAAAAAAAGCCTAGTTCTGAAACGTGCTTAAACAGAACCGCATGTACAACAAGTTTTTTTGCAAAAAAAGTGGGAAAGACAGTTTAATTTGTGTTGTCAAATTACATGTCACCAAAACTAACACAGGGGAAACTTACCACACAGGTTTTCAGGCTGAACAAAATAATAAAAATAACATATTAGCACACTCTTTTGGAAGTCAGTTTGCATATATGAACAAGAAAGAAAATATATTCCTATAGGACAACTTTTATCCAAAATGAATCTCTGTCGTAAGTGAAACAGGAAGCGAAAAAGAGTAAAAAGACAATCTACAAAAGAGGGCTGCTACCTGCCAGTATAGAAACAAGTAGTGGCACTTATTTTCCTTGACATCAAGTTTTGGGACAGAGAAGGAAAAACATTATCTGCTAAGATCCAGAAGTGTTTTAATCTACTGCAGTTTTTCCGTACATATTTTACAAACTTAGAGATGAATTCTCTAATTTCAGGCGAGCGGCAGCTTGCTGCACTTACTTTCCTGATTCTCTATATGAATTGGCAAAACAAATTGTAATGTTAACTACAAAAAGAACTTGCCCCAAAGTAAGTCCAATTCCCATTGAAAACTGCAACAGGTGCATGTGGCATTGTCTTAAGCACATTCAGTTACCAAACGAAATAAACAGTACAAACCCAGTTGGAAAATTTGCCAACAATAGTGGTGCTATACGACTTACAAGTACATGCTACATGCTTTGAATAGATAAAAAGAACTCATGGAGCTAAGGTACATAAACAAAACTAAACATCTCATAGCTTCAAGCACAATCCAGTTTAAAAAAAACAGACCAGCAGAGCATGGACAAGAGGGAGACAAGCAAGTTGCCGTTGCACACAAAAAAACAACAAGTACATACAGTCTTGCATATTCAGAAAAAACTAGCACGATTCGGTATGTTTTCTCTTCATACATAACTTCTGTTGGGTAAAACAAAACAAATAATTGCATGACAAATGAAAAAAGAAAAAACACGCCCTTCTCAAGTCACAGCAAAAACAAAGGCCGAATACGATCTGGATCCTGATGATTTACTAACAGTGACTTATCAGGCTAACGAGGCTATCATGTTTTACAAAGGTGAGCTGAACGTACAAGGACGTCATAAACAGGAAGTGAGCGGCAAACAACATACATAAGCTCGCTCTCCCTACAACAACCTAAAAATCCTGAAATGCAACTGACATTCGGCATTGTCTGCCAAACCTGCAGTAACTAGCAACTCACAAGTTCCAATCAAAATTCAGGCAAGATGTGAATCCGCAGTAGCATCCACCATGGATAACTGAACTCGCTTAGCCTACAGACAAATGAATGCATCTGAAAAATTGACTAAAAATAACTATAGACAAATAGCTACTAGAAGTATCATGCTTGTAATGGTGTATCAATCATAACACCTAGCTACCCGTAAGACCTATGCAGAATCCATATGCTAATTTAACAAAATACAACTACTATAAAGTATATGATGCAGAACCAGTAGAATTACAGATCCTCAGTAATGAATCATAGATTCAATCCACAACAATAAACACCTAGTGCCCATGTAACAAACAAATCGACAGATGAATGCAAGCCTTCAAAACAAGCCAAAAGCCAATACACATGTAGAGACCGAGACGGATAGGGACTAACCTGGACTCCATGGGGACCGACAACTACTGCTATGAGCTGTTGCAGCAAAGGTAGCTGGCTTGAGGAAGACGGAGAGAGCAGATCGGCGGCTTCAGGACAACAGGAGGACAGACAGCGTAGGCGGAGGCCGAAACGCACCCGCACCTCGCGGTAGCGGCCCGGCTGCGATAGGGTGCGCCTGGCCGGATGCCGGAGAAGCTGAGACGGGAGGCCGCCGGCCCGGCGTCGGGGATGGCCGCACCCCCAACACACTCGCTCGCGAGGAAGGGGAAACACCGGCGACGGCTGTGGCACAGAGCGTCTAGCGCGCGAGGACAACAACAACACCCCAGCGGCTCTGCCCCCGGCTGGCTCCACCCACAGCTTCAGCTGGGAGGCACGGCGAGGAGCGGCGCAGGCCAAGCGACAGCGGCTACCGACTCACCTCCTGCGCTACACGAAAGCGAAAAGGGGAATGACGGAGAGGATTGTAGATTTCGGGCAAAGGCTCTATTGCGCGGACCCGTCAAGCAAGACGGACCCGTTAGCTGACCCAAACATCAGCACGAATATAAAAAAAATCAACGATCCAGAATTTGACAGATAAAAGCCTGTTTAGTTCACGAAAAGTGAACCCAAAAAGTGCTATAGTATCTGTCACATCAAATCTTACGGCACATGCATGGAGTACTAAATGTAGACGAAAGAAAAAACTAATTACACAGTTTAGTTGTAAATCACGAGGCAAATCTTTTGAGCCTAATTACCATGATTGGACATAAATTGTCAAATAAAACGAAAAGTACTACAGTAGCCGAACCTAAACTTTTTCACCAACTAAACAACCCCTAAATGTCAACAAAATCTGTTGACAGATAATAATAAATAGTATAAATCTTCAATCTTTTGGTACTTTAAAAAAAATCCACGCAACCCGATCACGCGTATCCTCTCCCCTACCCCGCGCGCCTGCTGCGTCAAGATAGGTCAAGGTGTGTCGGGTCTACGTGCTTGACCTAGGGCGGGCCTGCGCCGTCGGCAGGGAGTGAGCACGTTCCCGATGCCCCACGAGAAGCCACCAGCGGGGTGCGGTCTCAGGCTCCTTGTACTAGCACACCGTTTAGATGCTAAAAATTTTGCTAAAATTTTTAGATTTTTCGTCACATCGAATCTTTGAACAATGCGCATGAAGCATTAAATATAGATAAAAAATAAAACTAATTACACATTTTAGACGAAATGGACGAGACAAATCTTTTAAGCCTAATTAGACCATGATTGGACAATATTTACCAAATAACAACGAAACTGCTACAGTAGCGTTTCGCCAAAAAATTTGCCAACTAAACAGCCCCACCATGCTGCCATGGAGATAGGCCGCTGGCCCTACGGGGCGTGTCTGACGTTTGCCCGGCCACAAGCGGACGAGAAGCTACGCGGTACCGGCTTGTGCACGTGTGACATGCTCACCCTCCAGATGCCGTGGTTCACAGAGGAGGCGCAACGACACACGGAGCAGCGGCCGGTCTTTGTTTATGTACATGCTTCTTATGAGAAATAAGATAATGGTATTTATGAAAATGCCATTGAACGCTTAATTAGGAGTGAATTATTAGAAACTATTGGAGATGACCTTACTTATTTCTTTCAATATATTTTGGCGAGTTGGAAAACACCATGATTTTAGGAAAAAGTATTGGGAACTCTTGAGATGCTCTAACAACCTAACACAGACACGTACTTCTCTGTTTAGGTAGCCACCTATTCTGACACTATCTATTTTTTTTCTTCCAACTCTAGAAATACTACCTAAACTAGGGCTCCTAAATTTTTTCGAGCAGGCAATGACGCATGGGACCCATATGTCATCGTCCTTCTCTCATTGCGGGAACCGGCGTTGGTGTGGAGGCGCTCCCGCGTTGGGGAGTCATGGCCGCGCGGGGAGTTGCACTTGCGTGAGTTGCGCTCACGTCGAGGCGCTAGCGTGGAGGGCCGCCACGTCCGGGGCAGGCCACGCCACCGAGTTCGGACACCGAGGCAGGTTGCCACGCTAGGCAACGGCCTCCACCGAGCTGGGAGTGGCCACTGCGCCGAGGACGGGCACTGTGGCCATGTCAAGGACAGCCATTGTGTCCGCACCGGGGAGCCACTACTCCGGGGAGGCCCACCCACGCTAGGGACCGCCGCCATGCTGCATGGAGGTGCCTATTGCCGGAGGAAGGTGAGTAGCTTACTATGAAATCACAATACACTAGAGCAAAGTTGATTATGAAATAAGACTGTGCTTATTATGCAATTTGTTCTAGCTCTACTTCACCACAAGCAAACCTTCTACACAATGCTAGTTGTTATGATCTCTAGATTGTTTTTTTCGCACAGTGAAGCTACTAGCAACTACCACTATACTAACAACAACGAGCAAGAGCAACTAAACAAGATAACTAATAGCAACTACAACTAGCTCTATGCTACAGTAAGCTACACAAGCAACTACCACACGAGACAAATATATGATTACCATACAAGACAATATATGAAATGTCATTATGAGTGTGATAGATAGCAAACAAATGAGGCAAGAGACAATATGAATACCAAGATTTATCTCCGTGGTTCGGTTACTTGCTGGCAACCTACGTCTATGTTGTGGCGAGTACAAACTTAGTGATTCATCCGCTAATTGGCATCACACGTCAAGCCCACACCTTGGGCGCCGTAAGGACCACAAAAGAGAGTACCTCTAAGCCCATGATTTCAATAGAGTTGCTTTTTGCAAATCTCTTGTGAGGAATAACCACAAGTACCCCTCACAATCGATTGAGCGAAGCCGGCAACGGTCACCAAACCCGCTCAACGATCCCATAAGCTCAGGGTTGGCTAGGTGATGACAATCACCATGAGTAACAAAGAGCTTGACCAACCCAACTCATCCAACTAGTGCCACAAGATGCAAGATCACTAAGCAAATGCACCAGAAGCTATCAATATCACTTCAAATGTCATCCAAAGTGATGCAAGTGAGTGGATTATGTTCTTTAGCTCTCAAGGGGTTTGCACAACTGAATGGAGGTCCAAGAGAGTGGCCAAGACCGACCACACCATCTATTTATAGCCCCAATTCAGAAGCCAAGTGTTATGCACTTTTTGGATGACTAAGGTGCACCGGAAGTCTACACCGGATACATTCGGTGCGACCCAAAGACTATATTCTAACATTTGAAAAATTGACCATTGACGTTGTTAGAGATCCGGTGCGGCCACCGGATACGCCATCTGACACGTCCGGTGCATACAAGCGTTGAGAGCCCCACCAACATGCTCTCTGGAATCCAACGCCGATGACACATCCGATGTCACACCAGACGTGTCAGGTGCCTATATAACCGAGGTACATCGCCTCTGGATCCCGTATCCAGTGCCACCACATCAAGTGCACACTGAATGCCATGGTGCTCGGCTGAACACAACGCAGAGTGCACCAGTCACCACGTATCCGGTGCGTACACTGTACACGTCCGGTGCATGCTAAACAGTAGCACCGAGGACACCCAAGCGCCGCCTTGCAAGCAAGCTAACTCTCAAATGTTTTCACAAATATTTTAGAGCCAAGTTAGCCTTTTTCAAAGTGTTTTTCATAAACTTTTGGACTTGCTCTCTGAGTTTTTCACTAGGCCTAAATGCATATGCAAAGTATTCCAACACCTAGACGACCGAATTATCTAATTTGAGCTCCCCTCTTAATAGTACGATCATCTATCCTAAATCTGATCATGCGCTATTTTGTCTTGACCGACAAAACAAAATCCCTATTTATACTTTTGTCATGAGCCCATAGGGTTTTGTTTTTGTTTTTCTTGTTTTCCAAAGTTGGAGCACTTGATCACCATCGTGTGGCCATCTCCATCAGCTTGAGTGCCATCTTGCTCCACCTTGGATGTGAACAAACCTTTCTTAATCACAACACTAGAGTAGAAGGTTAGTCCACTTGGTTGTCTCAATTATCCGAAACCAAACGTTGCCTTTCAGAGTGGCCAGCGGGGAGCCACGCCAGGGAGTGTCAGGCATGGAAGCCGTGCGGGGCAGCGGAAGACGTCCGCACATCGAAGAAAACAGCGAAGAAATTTTTTGGGTAGTCTAGTAGGGGGCCCAACAGGAATGGATAGGGGGGATTCAGGTATCCTGCAAACTTGGGAGGTCGAGTGGGGGACGTGCTAGAGCTGCGTTTTTGTTCTCCAGTACCCAAATTGGGGATAAGGGGCCATTTAGGTAGTGTTGTTGGATTTGCTCTAACGGGTGCCATTAGCCAGTAATTTTGCTCAACTCCACGAGGGAGTACAGAAGACCAAATCCTGAAGTACCCCTTGAGGTGTTCTAGAAAAATCAACAGTTAATCTCATTCTCTCGCTATCACTCGTCTATGCTGTAACACGTTATCGACAGTGGACACTTTCACTCTCTGCCACGCTGTAATAAGTAGGTTATTGGCACTTACGCTCTGTACCGATGTTGTAACACGTTATCGGCACTTTCTTTCTCTAGTGACGAGAGGCCCCAGTCAACTACGTTCTTCACTGAATGAAGAACTGGCAACAGAACGACGGTTGGCCGCAAGAACTCGCCGGAGGTGTGCACTGATGCATCGGCCACTATGCAAGAAGATTATGCCAGCGATATAGCCCGTGCTTCCCTGCAAGACAGCTGTTGTCATCTTCTTCGTCTTTCCTCTGCAAGATTGCAACAAACATGGAGATTGGAGACAAACGAATCAGTGGCACTGCGCGCGTGCAAATCTGAACAAGAAGAGAACTCCGAAAGAAGAAAAATGTGGACGCTTGCATTAACTGCTGAAGAAAAAGCAAGCAAGAGCATATGGACAAACACCGTTGATGATGAAATTTGGCTGCGGCTGATGTTGATTTATTGTGAGAGGAAAACACCGTTGTTCACTAAAAAGTATCGCTGAAATAGTGTTGAAAAACAGGGCGAAGAACTGTAAGTACAGATGTTGTTTTCTTCAATTCGTTGTGTTCTTACTTTTTGACATCATCGACCGACGGACGAGTTCCTAGGCCACCATGTTGGTTGATGCGTGCTGGCTGACTACGACCCCGCGCGCTCAGGAGCTGCAACGGTGGTTCTGCGTGCCTAGTCAGTGACAATTGCCACGATCCCGCTCAATGGCGGCGGCACCAGCTATGCCCGTGCCTGGCCTGTGGCAGCAACATCCATGTACCGGCACGCGGACTACGCGGGTGATGCTCGGATGCCCGTCTCTGTTGGTGCCACTGTGCTAGTGCCCCGCCGGCGTTGTGGCACCTGTATCACACCCCAAAATTCCTATTTGGGGTTGTAAATAAAATGAAGGGTTGTAATATTTGGATAAAACTTGTCAACATTAGTTTAGATTTTTATATATTTTTGTTAAAGAAAATGTGTTTTCTAAATATTTCTGAATTAATTTGACGGGATTTTGTTGATGTGATACTTGTTTGTTGCTTGAGTTTTGTGCTTTTGAGTGTGCTAAGTTTTAAAAACACATTTAGACATTGTCCCGATCTTTTCCGGTAATTTTCTGAATTTTTCCGGAACCTTTTCACATCTACTGTACCTAAATAGGAGAACCCCATTAGAGGATTTTCGTGCCATTTCGTGAAGCTACGTCACCTCTGGTCCACTTCTGCCTCTCGGAAATCATCTTCGTCACCCTCTTCAGCTTCCTGCCTATTGGTAACTGATCGTAGTGCTAAAAAGAAATACTGCCACCAACCCACCACACCACTAGACCATCAAGCATAAGAGTCTTTTAATCTTCGTGTGAGAAAGCTGAAACAGATATGGCCTTTAGCCTTCCCACGCTATATATCTCTCCACGGGCACCCGGGGTGCACTCCTCAACAGTCGAAGCCTCCTGCGGGTTAATGGTAGCGGCGACCTCTGTGAAGCAAGCAGTGGCGGAGCTAGCGCTGAAAGCAAGCAGGGCCAAACGGATCTTAAGAACGTACTGCTATGGACAAGAAGGACATCATGAGCTGCCAGATAGCTAGCAAGCATGTATGCAGCAGACATCTAGTCAGTTAAGGTCTAACGATAAGCAGTAATGCACAAAACAACCGTGCATGTAGCCATGCGAGTGTGGAAATATCAAATATGTCTGCACTTGCACATGACGATCTTTGGATTTTGATCCACGGCAGGGGGGGGGGGGGCAGGGCCCTCTTTGGCCCTAACGTAGCTCCGCCGTTGGAAGCAAGCGCTGGGCCGCAGGTGCGGAGGAACGGCAAGATGCAGATGCCTAAAGTGGCCACGCGGTGGGCGACGGAGAAGGCCATGCCGGGGTTGCAGAGTGGCGACGCGCGCGGGAGGCACGTAGATCCGCGGAACAGAGGGGCAGCGACAGTAGGTGCAAAGGGGCGGCGCCGGCAGCACGCTGGATTGGTAGCGGTGGGGAGGATATGGCGATGACTCGAGAAGCAAGAACTGCACGCAGGAAGCTTTGTTTTTTTTATTTTAGTCCGGGTCCCGTTAGGGCTGAAGCAGGTGTTCCCCACCTTAAGGTCGGATGCGGTGTTATACGTTCAGGATGAATAGCAGCGTCTTCTCTAGATCTGGAGGTCACATGATATTTGATCATTTGATTTCCAATGATTAAATTTATGGTAGATGCCGCACATATACATCTCATTAGCTTTCATATATCTATATTTAATTCTCAGTACAGTATTACACTATGTTTTTCTTTCTGCTTTGCCACCGTTGATATTGGGTTTGACAACATGTTTATATAAGCAAATGGTTCGTGTGATTTAAATTCCCAATCATTCACTTCAATTCTGCTTAAATTTCTTGATCCAATTGAACCATCGCTGCAAACTCATGTAGAAGGCATACAATACTACTACAAATTTTCACTGCAACGCGCGGGGTATCATTTAGTTTTTCCTATTGCAAAATCCAATTTTTGGACGCTCTAAAATCCCTCTTCATGGGATCCAAATACTTTATTTGGATTCATGATGTTTCAATCTATCTTTAGAAGTTTCCTTGAATTTTGAAAGTTTAAAATATTTTTCAGGGATTTAAAATGTTTTCAATTTTTTTCTGGAATTATATTTGAACTGAAAATGAATTTTTAGAATTTCCAAAATTCTAAAAATACCTCGTTTTTTCCCTACCTTGAACAGTAGACCCTATATACGCCGGTGTTCTCCTAGACGTGCTCGTTCTAGATCTGAAAATCCCATCGCGAGCCACCACTCGTAGCTCCCTACATCTAGTGCAGAAGTTAGCCACAGTTAGGGTTCCAGCAAACTCTCCGACAAGATTTTCCAGCCAAGCCTTGGCGTTCCGGCGAATTCCACTACCACCACGGGGTAGCTCTCTTCGTTCTCTATGCTGTGGTATACTCATTTTCACAAATCCGTGCTCCGTTGACGGTTTCCCATGTCTTCTTTTGCATCTCCGGCGAACTCCACCATGGCTGCTCCTTCTTCATTCGTTTTCCGGCCACCGCGGACCATGGTCGCAACCCTCTCAGCCAGGCGCACCTGCAGGACCTACCCGTGCCGTCTCCCCACTACTACATAAATCTTATTGGACGCAGGCAAAAAGGGTTAATGGAGGCGGGCATTGCAACCGCCTCCAGTCAAAGGTCACGGTAAATCGTGACTTTACGGAGGTGATTGTCCTGCCCACCTCGGTTAATCCATTAACAGAGACGGACACATTAGGGTGCCCGCCCTCGTTAATTGTTTTAAAAAAATAAAAAATCCCGAGCGAGCCCAATCGAGCCCACGGTCGAGCCCAATCAAGCCCGCTGATGTCGCGTCCACACTACCGCATTTGGGCCGCTAGCATCCATGCCACGCCACCGCGCCGTTGGTCCTCCACCATGCTGAGCTCCTCCATGCCGAGCACCTGCGCACCACCGCCGCTGCTCCTCATGTGAACGCGCTGCCGATGCTACTCCTGCGAACGCGTCGCCGCTACTCCTGCTGGACGCACCATCTTGCCATGAAGAGAGGGTGAGTGAGATGGAGAGGAGAAAATGAGGGAGGGAGCTGCCGGATCTGCCCACCCGCGCGCTCTTAGCCGCGCTCTGTCGAGGGAGAGGGGGGAGGGGGGAGGGAAGGAGGGAGTCGTACCTGAGGCAGATCTGAGCGGAGGAGGCACGGCGAGCCCGACGTCGAGTGGGAGCCCACTGCCGATAGAGAGGGAGGGAGGGAGCCCGCTGAGGGAGAGCGAGGGAGGAAGCCGCCGGATCTGAGCAGAGAGAAGGAGGGAGGGAGGACGCTGGATCTGCACGGGTGAGTGAGAGGGAGGGAGGATGCGTGAGTGAGCGAGGCCGCCACCTAGGCTAGGGAGAGAGAGGGAGGACGACTGAGGGAGGCTGGCGCTCAGCTGAATGGATGAGGAAGCCACCGAACCCTAAGTTGAGGTATATATACGAAGAGCTATTAGGCCTCGCCTGTTCCTATTGGGCCTCAGCCTTTTTAGGAGGCGGGCATTATAGTGTGCCCGCCTCCAAAAATAGATTTATGGAAAGACGTCTGCCTCTGAAAATAGTCTATTTTTGGAGGCGGACTTTATAGTGTGCCCGCCTCCGAAAATCGATTTATGGAGGTAGGCAACTTAACACAACCGCCTCCAAAAATAGACTATTTTTGGAGGTGGTCGTCTTAAGTTGCCCACCTCCGTAAATTGGTTTTACGAGGTGGTAAATAAAAAGTGCCCGCCTCCGTTAATTGTATGTATTAACCGAGGCGGTTGGATTTTGTGACCGCCTCCGTTAATAAAAGAGCACCGTTTTGTAAAATCATTTGTGTAGTAGTGTTCGCGGCCCATGCCACGCCCGAAACTATGTGGCGCGCGTCCCGGCCCCCGCCCCTGCCCGCGTGCTCGGCCAAGCAGGTAGGGAGGCCGCGCGGCCATCCTCCGCGCCGTGCGGGCCAACCGGCCCCACCTCGGCCCTGCGCATGGGCCACCACGGCCGCGCGCCGCCATGCCACCAGCCTGCCGAGGCCCTTCCCTTCCCTCATGCGTGAGCAGCAGCCCATGGCTGCCATGGCCACGTGCAGATGAAGACTATGACCCAAGTAGAAGATGACTTATTTATGGTTTTGCCATCGATTGTCTAATCTCCGCCATTTAATCGTTTTAAGTCTGTTTCAAGTAGTTCTTGTTGCGTTAATTTTGTAACGTCGCGCTCTATGCAGTAGTGCTACCGTTTGTCATGTCACCCAATTTTAAATTTATTAATTTAAATATAATTTGATTAATATTTATTTAATAGCTTTCTAATTAAAAGCAACCTACGGTTTAACTTTGTTCTTGTTGTGTTGCGGTCGTGTTAACAACAATCTTAACCATGTTATGTGTTTCCAAAATTTATCTTTATTAATTTGATTAATACTTATGCAATTGAGTTTCTAATTAAAAGTAGTTTAGGGTTTTATCTTCGATCTTTTTATAAATAAATGTTAACTTGATTAATGTCAACTTCAATGTTTTTTTATTAATTATAACTATCTTAGTTTAAACATGAAACATGATGAATCGATTAGTTGCTATCACATGTTCTGTGTTCTAAACTATAAATGTTTAAGTGACTTAAGTAATATTAAATATTTATAATTAAAATATGATTAATGTTTAATTGTGTCTTTTCTAATTAAAATATAATTTGAATTAATTCAACTTTAGGATACTTCTCTGAAGTATCCATCCCCTTATTTCATTAAATAAAATAGACTAAGCTTATAGTTTGTCTTCTCCGTTATGTTACAAAACTTATCGATAGTCGTGTCCTTTTCAACAACAGCTTTGTTTTCCGTTGTTTCTTGCGCTCTCATGAACGTAGCAGCAAGTCGTGCCGATTAGCATGCTCTTTTCAAGCTTTCCCTTTTGATTGGTGTGTTGTTCTTAGTGTGTCTGTTGTTTGTTAGTTTGTGTTGCTTGGTTGCTACAAGTAGAGAAAGCACGGTTCGTTAGTGCTGAAGACCAGGAGCTGAGGACTGACAGGTGAAGCAGAAGCTAAAGACCAGAAGGCAGAAGCTGAAGACTTTTGAGCAGCTAAACTCTGGGAATAAGGCAAGTGTAGACTCCCTTTGATCATGTTGTTACCTATACACTTTAATAACATTTACTTTTCGTGCATGTGTCTAATATTGTGAACCCTAAGGACATGACTAGCCTTTACTACCATCCTTGTATCCCTGGGGTTTTCACATTATGGGTAGTGTAGTTATGCTTAGCTGCTCCACCCACATTTATTACATGATGATGAAAGTAATATTGACTAATGGTTTATTGCAACTATGGTAAAAGATGTTTTTATGGCAACATGGTTTAAGGTGAAAACGAGGGAATGAGTACTGGAGCCCTTCCCGGTTTCTGGGGGGCACTCATGGCTGCTCTCCCTAAGGACCAGGTCATGGGCGCGGCCACCTGGGACTTACCGTACAACTTCAAGTCATGTGGCTCTGCCTTGATGAATTAGCAGGACCACCTAATGTAGGTTGCTAGCTTATCGGGTAGGCGCATATGGGGGATTTGGGTTTTGAAGTATGGTAATGCGGGTCTCATGGATAAGGGGGTGGTTACCATGCACCTAAGTCGTATCCTAGCGGGTTGCCTCCTACTTTTGGAACCTGTGAACAGTCTCGTAGTGAAACCCTGCCTGCTCACCTCGAGAGTGTTTTGGGGAGTCATGACCCCGGGCAAATGGGAATCATGACTTGAAGTGAAAGTGTACACCTCTGCAGAGTTAAAACTGATATATCAGCTATGCTCATGGACACGAGCGTCCCAGACCCTCACATGATTAGAATTTGACTTAGATGGATAGTGATGATGGTTCTACAGTTTGAGGTGGCTAGCTCGGTTATGTTTGGGGTTGCTACCTCGGGTTCCTATTGAGGTTGCTACCTCAGTTAAATGATGGTTAATAAGATATTAATCTCACTCTATTAATTAATGGTTGGGATCTATCACTCATCTTAGTAAATAGGTTGTTTTAATAAAAATTTGCCAACTAAAATGCTAACCTGCAGTAAGCCTGAGTTAGCCTTCCTTTGTATAAGCCTTGGATGTCATTATACTTTTCGCTTGTACTTGTTGAGTTTGACATAGACTTACCCTTGCTATTTCCCCCACACAACCAGTGTGTAGTAAAGTGGTGCTCAGAAGAAGGACAAAGATACAAAGGAGTTTCCCAAGGTCTGTCAGAAGTGCTTGGCGTATGAGCCCCCTTGAGAAGAATGGAACCAGAGGAGATGTTTAGCGACAGTTCTGAGATACTCTGATAGTTGTAAGTGTTAATATAAGTGTGTTTTCCGCTATATAAACATTGTTCCTGATATTTTCCATTCTGTGTTGTATGTGTTGACTTCCTGTGCACACATATGTTGAGTGCTTGGTCTTCTTTGGAAAACTAGGCATGGCACCCTACGATGACAGTAGCCTAAGAGCATGGCGCTCAGTGGTGGAATCAGCATGAGGTACAAGTCAGGGGTTTTCTCTAGGGTTTCATGCTTCTTGTTCCACCGTATTGGCACTATCCAGGTCCTTTTTCATGTAGGAGGGGGTTGACAATGCCACAACCACTCCTTCATGACCCTGTTGTAGTCTAACACTTGACCGTTAGGTGTTGTCTGCTACTGGGGAGCCTTCCGCCAGCATGCCTTGTCTAGGATTTGTTGACATGCAGGGACTCCCTCCTACCCTGAGGAGCTGACGAGCAGGCCAGGAACCCAGTGCTCCATGGGCTTAGGAAGATATTTTCCCTGATGCGTCATGCCTAGGGCGTGGCCCTACTGGGGGAGTAACTGACAGTGCCTGGTGCTGTGGAACAGGTGGTGATGTAGTGCTTCTACGTTCGTTAGGCCCTAGGCACCATATAGATTTTGGCACTAGCTTCTAGGATGACCGCTTAGGCTAAGGACGGATCGAGGCTCCCCTTCAGTCAGGAATCCCTATGATCTAGTCGAGACCCCTAACCCCAAGGGATGATGGCTCTAGCCTTCTCTGGCTTGCCATCCTCACATCAAGCCTCCTCAGGGGAGGGCCACTTTTAGGCTACCTGTTGACATTAGATATGGCAAATAGATAAATCCGCAAGTGCACGGATGTCAATGTAGCTTTCATCCAGGAGTATTCCAAGGTATCGTATTTCCATGGGGAACGTGAAGTGGACTAGTTAAGAACTAAGAGTGTCCAAGGGTAAAAGTAATAGGTAGAGATGATATATGTGGTTTCTATGAACTAAGACAACACTAAAGAAGACTATATCACGGTTGTTTACTTCGGGACACAGCCCACCTAGCAACCAGGAGGGATAACTAGACAAGGTCTGCCACAAGCCCTATGATTTAATAACTAGACCTATCGTGGTGGAATACAGAGGATAGACAAGGCTGTCATCACCTGCCACCTACCACAATCTACCTAGAGGTCTAGCCGTACACATAGGTAAGCTATAGCCTAAGCAACACGCTTAATCTATAAACTTACTACTCTAATCCTACGTACGGTGAAACAAGATCAGAGCACTCTAACCAAGCGGTGAAACCAGTAAACACAATAATATAAATAATACTTAAGGAATGCAAAAGAGCAGATTTACCACATAGAAGATGCCAGACTTCACTCGAAGAAGAGCTTCATCCGCTGAAGCACAAGTGGAGAGGATGCCGACAACCCTGACCCTTCTCCATGCTTCTCCTCACTCTCTCCGTATCTTCTACTTCTTAGTAGTAGAGCTACAGAGTTGGCCTAGCTACTACTCATCACTTGGAGTGATGGAATGAGATGGTGCATTTACAAATGAGGGAGAGGGGTCCTATTGATAGCTTGAGGTCGAGCAGGGGATACTCTAGCACCATGTTAGCGATCCACGTGATCAACCTTCTGCACCCTTGGATGTAACCGACCTTCAACTACCACAAATGGACACACCACATTGCTCTACTTGTGCTAGTGTGCATGCTGGCCAAATTGAGCTTGTTTAGTGAAAGTGGGCCTCCGGGCAACATGGTAAGGGCGTCAGCCAGCCATTGATTTCACCGCCTTTCCATCGTAGGGCCTTAATTGGCTCCCAAAGGCGGTTGTAAAGTCGGCACATGTCAAAATTTTGCAAGTAAAGTGGTTTGGAGGTTGGTTGAGAAATGGAACAGTTCTGACTTGAAGACATAGATCACTTCTCCTTCTCAAGTGAGATTGGAGTTTTAGACATTATTGTTTTTCAAAACAAAACATAGCTCATGTTACTCCTCATTTGGTTCTCTCAAATCACTCAATGGTATTTGTCTATGTGTCCTCACCAAGATCTTACTTGCCTCAAGGCCCTACAACTATAGCTTATGTGGAGTTTTGGGTAGGAAAACTTGAAAGGCATACTTAGAATGTTTATATTGTAAAGTCAAATCATGGATCCATAGAGGAAAACAACATACAAACATGATCAAAGTGTGTAAGTGTGTGGATACAAGTGGAAGGTTGACTGCTCAAAGACACTCTCCAAATCTAGATGATTGAGATCATGGGCTATCTTTGATGCTCATAATTTTTTTGCTCAACATTTTTTTTACTCATCTCTCTCTTTTTTATCATCTTTTCTAGCTCTCTTTTTTCAGCTTCCTCTCTCTTTTTTTCATAACATATAGCCCATGTCTCTTTTTTAGACTAGTATGGAGAATGGAGAGAGATCATAAATACATGGAGTCTTTATTTTGTGGAAAGATGGAAGGCATGTTTGTGGAGAGGTGGAAAGGCATGTTTTTGGAGAGGTGGAAAGGAATGGTTGTGCTAGCTCTCAGTGTAAGAGCATATCATAAGTGTGGAAAACATGTCTTTGCTTACTCTTAGTGTAAGAGTAAAGCATTGGAGGGTATGTGATCTTGATCATGTAAGCATGGTGCATCACTCACTAGGGTCACACAATTTGAGAAAACTCAAAACAAAATCTAAGCAGCAAGATAATGTGGGTTTGTCAAGATATTGCCTATGGCTCTAGTAGGACATTTATACCATAGAGGAGTTATGAAGCCATGGTTTTAAATTTTTGTTCAAAACAAAAGTCTCCAAAACACTTGATTAGAAAGAAGGACTAGTCTTGTCATCACTATATCACACTTCACAACAACTTAGATAATGTTACTCTAATTAAGTAAGGTTGCCCCAAGCATTAAGTGAAAGACAGGGAATAAAGATTATGCAAGCCAATCTCATAAGACAAGTCATGATCGAATCTTGGTGTCATGTTTTAGAGTTCATCAAGTTTTAATAACATGGAGAAATTGGATTTTTATGCAATCATTTTCAAGGACATAAATGTAGGAGAGGGGTACCAAGATATAGACTAGTGTCTCATATTGAGATGAAGTCTAGAGAGTTTATGTTGATGTGTGATGTGCTTGTGTGTAGCCTCGGTGTTTTCATCAAAGGAGAAGTTGCTTAAGCTGGGGCTAGGATGCCCAACCCCCACCCCTGTTCCTTTGGCATCTATGCTTATTCAAATACACAAAGAGTGAAAGCAACAGGGTTCTACTAGTATAGATGTACTAGTGAACCAAAATTTTATTCCTCTTATTGAAAAGCAAACATAGGCACATAGCAGGATTGGAAATGAAACAAAAGTGCCTAAACATTTATCATGACATAGGGGAGATCAAGGTGAAGGAGAAACATACCTATGTCATTTTATACTGTTAAGTTAAACAATGTTCCTAGTGAAAGTTGTGACACTTCTCAAGCTTATGACCCCCACAAGATAACATTTGAGATCATGAAGCTATTATTATTTTTATTTAATTAATTTTTCATATATAATATACTTTTAATATACTTGGACCTTCATGTGACCAACTTTTTTTAACTCCATGTCTCTCTTCACAAAAAGGCAAAAGGGGTATTTACTTTGAAGTGCCACTAGTTCATAAGGTCAAAAAATTTATCTAAACTCAACATGATAACATGTTGCATAAGAAGGGATGTTTAAGCATTTGTTTTAGAGATGAGAACATGAAAACAAATCATGATCATTCAATTGTAACATCTCAAACTATACTCTTCCTATGTTGGATTAATTCAAGACAAGATAGAAGAACATATGCACAATCATTTTGGGCACACTTCTACTACTCAATGTGACAAGGGTTTAAAAGAGTTGGCTATGATTATGAACAAAAAGAAGACATGATTGAAAAGCTAGGCTTAAACATTGTGTTAGCAAAACTAAACAAGTTTAATCATATCTATTTTTTCATATTCATGCTTATGGGGTCAAGGGTAATAATTTAAACATTATCCACATACCTTAGAGATGTTACCTTTATTGTTTTGAAGCATGATGATGTGATGATGACTTTGAATGGACCATCACATTTGCTTCTAAGCATCCCATGCCCGAATAGCCTCACTCTTGAACTGCACATTTGTACCTTGTCTTTGACTTGAGTTCCTTCTTCTTGATGTCACTCCTGATGCTTGCTCAAAAGTCTTGATTCATGATTTTGATATCTACAACAAAGACAAGTGCAAGGTGATACTACAAACCTGACCGATGTGTGAGTACATCGGTCGGTGCAACAATCAAGCTCAATCTCAGTGGGTTCGCTCTATTTTATTTGAAGGAAAAAGCATAATATTTAAAAGGTAAACTATTTTTATTTATTATTACTACTACTACTTATGATAATAATATGATAGAAACTAAACAAACTTTATTGAATTGAAAATAGCTAGTTAACGGGTTATCTCCCGGCAATGCTTTGTTTTAAGTCATAAGCTCGACCTTTGCAGTTTCAACTGCAAGAACTTGTGGTAAAGCCACTACGAGCTTTGGAATACTTGTGGTAAACAAAAGCATCCACAACCATCCTCTCGAGGATTTGATAAAAGAGAAGCATAGGATGGGTGTAATGCTCATAGGTGTAGGTAGCGTAAGGAAAGATTGGCTCTGGAGATTTCTCATGAAGGCATGCATCTTGTGGCTCTTCTAGAATGTACCTTTCATGTTCCTCCACATGATCCTCCTTCTTGGACTCCAAATTTGAGGCCTCGAGAATGTCCATAGACCAAACATATTCGTCCATTATCTCTTGTCTATGGCATTCTACGAGTGGATTTCCATCCTCATCCTCCATTGGGATGGGAATCTTCACCTCAGATGATTTATGCTCCCTTTTGACATCAACCAAAAGGTTTAGAATACCTCCTTTGTTTGGATTGTCACCAAAGAAACAAGGAGGGACATAAGGGAGATTAAAGTCTAAGGTGGAAGATGATGTTGATTTGAGGGGCTCTTGGACAACAAAATCATGAGATGAATAGGGAAGATGATGATTTGGGGTCAATGATGCCAAAGATCTATTTTGGATTGGATGATTTAAGGTGTTCTCACCATCAGGAGAGAGATCCTCCTCAAATTCAAAGGGAAATTCCAAAGGATGAATTTCTTCATCCTTTAGTGTCTCTAGGAATGGTTCAGGAATTGGGTCGACAGCTAAATCTTTAGATGGAATTGGCAATAATTTAGCTATCGAAAGTTCTTCTTCCTTGGGGGTTGGAATGTCCTTTTCTTTAGGGGAATCATCATGGACACCAGTGTAGGGAGAGTGAGTTTTCAAGGATTGTGTCAAGGATAGCTCTCCCCTCACTATCAGAAAGATGTAGGAAGGCTCCTCCTGAAGTGATGTCAAGGAATCATGTGGATTCCTCACTAAGACCTAGATAGAAGTGTTGTAGAAGGATAGGACTGGGTATACCAAGATCAAGGCCAGATGAATAAAGATCCATCAAGCGTGCCCATGAGGCACCTAGGGATTCCTTCTCTTTTTGCTTGAAGGTTAGGACCTCTCTTCGAAGACTACCAACTAGGGGATGGGGAAGAAGGTTAAGCAAAACTTGGCTCGAAGAACTTCCCACTCTCCTTGTGCATTCTCTACGGTTCAAGTATACCACAGTTTGGCTAATCCCGTCAAAGAGAATGGAAACAGCTTCCACTTCAGGGTTTCATGTGACATGCCCGAAATATGAAGGCATGAACACACTTGCTCAAACTCTCACAGATGAGCATATGAGTTGTCATCTTCCCCTAGCAAAAGATAGCTCCTGAACTTTAGTTATGAAACAAGGCTGAATTTCATAACTATTGGTGAGGATAGGTTTTGATGATGGAGGTGGCTCCAAACTAACACCCTTTAGAGCAGCGAATTGAATGATAGGAATGTGATCCATGGTATGAAACATAAAGAAAAAACTTGTATGACTCGGTTCTAAACTAGAACAGCTACCATTCCCCAGCAATGGCGCTAGAAAGCTTATTGACACTAGATATGACAAACAGATAAATCCACAAACGCACATATGTCAATGTAGCTTTCACTCGGGAGTATTCCAAAGTATCATATTTCCACCAGAAACGCGAAGTGTACTAGTTAAGAACTAAGAGTGTCCAAGGGTAAAAGTAATAGGTAGAGAGGATATCTATGGTTTCTATGAACTAGGGCAACACTAAAGAAGACTATATCACAATTGTTTACTTCGGGGCATAGCCCGCCTAGCAACTAGGAGGGATAACTAGACAAGGTCTGCCATGAGCCCTATGATTTAATAACTAGACCTATTATGATGGAATACAGAGAATGGACATGACCACCTGCCACCTACCACAATCTATCTAGAGGCCTAGCCATAAACATAGGTCAGCTATAGCCTAAGCACCACGCTTAATCTATAAACTTACTACTCTAATCCTACATACGGTGGAACAAGATCAAAGCACCCTAACCAAGTGGTGAAACCAATAAACACAATAATATAAATAATACTTAAGTAATGCAAAAGAGTAGAGTTACCACAGAGAAGATGCCAGACTTCACTTGAAGAAGAGCTTCATCCACTGAAGCACAAGTGGAGAGGATGCCAACAATCCCGGCCCTTCTCCAAGCTTCTCCTCACTCTCTCCCTATCTTCTACTTCTAAGTAGTAGAGCTACAGAGCTAGCCTACCTACTACTCATCACTTGGAGTGACGGAATGAGATGGTGCATTTACAAATGAGGGAGAGGGGTCCTATTTATAGCTTGAGTTGGAGTAGGGGCTACTCTTGTGCCACATCAGTGATCCGCATGATCAACCTTCTATACCCTTAGATGTAACCAACCTTCAACTGCCATAAATGGATGCACCACATTGCTCCACTTGTGCTAGTGTGCATGCTGGCCAAAATTGTGTCGGCTGGCCCTTGATTTCACTGCCTTTTGATCTTAGGGCCTTGGTTGGCTCGCAAAGGCGGTTGTGAAGTCGACACATGTCAAAATTTTGTAGGTAAAGTGGTTTGGAGGTCGGTTGGAGGGCTCTAAGTCCATGACAGTGGACCCATGGATCCAAGACCACTCCATCATGACCATTGATGCAAACCAACTTAAATCAACGCTGGGAGAGCTTGTGGAGCCGCTCCTAGGGATTGGTGATGTGGCCAGTGCCAAGGTAGCACTTGGGGGCCAGGTGGCACCCAAGTGGCCCCAAGGCCTCCTACCACATCCACTTGCCTCCTATGTGTGTATTTGTCACCATTTTGGCCAAAATTCCTGCACACAAATATATTTCCATGTACAAGTGGAACTAGGTGAATTATAAAGCAAATCCTACACATGTGATGATGATTTACCTCACTTTTCTTTACTTTTGGGTGAAATGTTGATGGTCAAAATGGGTGTTAGTGACCGTCAACACTACCGAGCTATTCCTTTTTGCCAAGGGTACGCACGAGCGTTCTCGATTTGTATAGCCCCCAAGCGATTCAAAGAGTCAGTCAGGGGGGTCACTACGGACTATCGTGCTCTTCTCGAATACTTAGCACACCCCTATGTTAGACTCATGTCGGCAGGTATTAGCATTTATAGAACAATGTATCAATAAAAGGTGATAATGTTGTAAAGATGATTATATTTTGCCCAATTCAATCTCTACTCCTAAATAAACCACCTATTACAATTATCCTAGATCCACCCCGCAATTGTATGCTCCACAAAGATCACCTTTACTCCATCCACACCAACAAATGTACCTAGAAATGCACCATCTTAAAAATGTCTGCACCAGATCATCTCTTAGCCATTCTCTCTCCTTACTCAACTAAACCCAGTGGGTATGGTTCAATGTTTCTGCACCCCCTGTGGACATGTGCTGTCCCTCTGCCCCTAGTCCCCCACGCCCATGCCCACTTCAGCGGTTCGATTCTTGGGTGCCTTTTTTCTAAAAAAAATAAACATCAACGCACTGCCTTCCCCTCCGCTCACAACCTCTCACGAGCCGTGACTAGGCCGATGGTGGTGCCTCCCTCTCTGCCCACAGTATCCCTCTTCGGTTGGCACCACCGTCTTCCACTCTAGTCGGCACCGTGCCCTTCTCTCCATCCTCGTCGAGCGCCTTCGTCTCCTTCTCGTAGTCCAGCGGACAACTAGGTAGCGGTCGTGCCCAACACAGGCTCCCCATCGCCATGCCTCTCTCTCCCTCTCCTACAGTCTCTCCTCGCATGAATGGTGGCCGTGGCAGCAATGACCCTAGGGCTTTGCCCCCAACTGCCCCCAGGCCTCAGCCATACGTAGGAAATCATGCACGCCCTCAATGAACTATTGGGAGCGACGGACAACATACATCCATTGCTGGTTCATCTGCATTACATGAGCATATAAAAAACTTGAACATGCCACTATGCATATATTACAAAACATGGATGATTAGTTAATTCAAAGGTCCAAAAGATCAATTACTCAACATATTTAATTAATATCCTACCACAATTGTTTTACTTGAACATTAATTTATTAAAGCCTTGATACATTATAAACAATCCCAAATAGCAATAACAAACTGAACCTACATTGCATTTCAATAGCATAAGGATTTCACAACCAATTCCAACTAAAACAGACAAATTCTTCATCAATTCTTCATCGATGGGTTTGCTCTACTGGTTCACTGCCTCTTCATGCACAGGCGCACTCTCATCAGCCGCCTCAGCTGATTTTTGCATGTCCTTAACATAGTCTTCCTCCTAGTACCAACCTTTACATCGAGTACCATCCCACTGAAACAAGAACACCAAATCAAGAACTTTATTCAAAATCATCACAAAAATGGCTACAAACCATAAAAAACGAGGCCAAAAGAACTCACATTACGATCCGGACACTCGTAGAAGATGCAACCATGGTTGGAACATTGCTTCTTGACTCTACACTCCAACAGAGTCTTCTACTTACACTCGCTATATGCCATGAGAGGGAGGTACGACCTCAGTCGCTCAGGAACCCCATGCGAGGCCGAGGACCCAGAAGCAGTCGCCATCTACTCTCTATACACATTTTGATCAGCCACTATAAATTTTTCTATTTCTAAACCATGAAATTAGCTATATAATAGAAATGAAAGGTGGATACTCGTTTTGATCAACTACTATAAACTTTCTTCTTCACCATATGCAAACTATCAAGTGAGTTTGAGCTCAAATGGCGTTCAAATAAAAAAATCCACCATTATTCCTAATCTATAAACCTCAAATTTCTCTATTTCTAAACTATGAAATGAGCTATATATATTAGCAATGAAAGGCAGATACTAGTTTTGATGAACTACTAGCTTCCTTCATCCACATATGCAAACCACCAAGTGAGTTTGAGTTCAAATGGCATATAAATAAAAAAAAATCCACTATTATTCCCAATCTAAAAACCACAAATTTCTCTATTTGTAACCATGTAATGCGCCATACTAGCTATGAAACATGAGAGGTAAAGGAGCTAACCTTTAAAACCCAAGACTGGATGGAGGAATGAAGCCTTCATAAATCCTGCAAGCATGAACTCCTTCCACAAGCAAGAATAGAGAGGAAGCATAGAGCTTGAAATGGCTCAGGTTTAGGAAGGAGAAAGCTATAGTATATAGCCTAGGACCTGTAGTCCTGGTTGGTTGCTCAAATTGGGACTACAAGTCACTATTTAGTCCCGATTGGAGCTACCAACTGGGATCAAAGGTTTAGTCCCAGCTAAAAGCTTGGACTAGAGGATGACCTTTAGTCCTGGCTGGAGCTATCACCAGGGACTAAAGGTCCCCTCCTACAAACCTGTGTAAGCCAGCGGTGCTAGCTGTTGGGCCAGACACTTTAGTCCCAGTTGGCCGCTCCTACAGGGACTAATTCTCCCTTTAGTTCTAGGCCCAACTCTAGCTAAGACAATAGCCAAACTGAAGGTCTATTCTCTTCTAATGTCACAGCCAGCTCCGTGCGCACGACGGACCCTAGTGGTGACAGGACTCCAATCGACATGGGTGCCACCTACGTGGCTTCAAACTCATGTGCTTCGCCATTCTCTGTGAGGGTATAGTCACATTCTTCTTTGATATGGTAGATTGGGTTGTGATGCTCGGGAGGCAGTTGCAATGGGCGACTATAGCGGTTCTGTGTCAGTCGACGTCGAGCGGATCTTCTTTAGCGGCAAGGTCCGTGCGCAGCTTCCTTCCTCCTCTTGATTTTTTCTCCCATTTCTGTTTGGCATGGGTGCATTCATGTGGGGAGGGTTTGAATTTGGTTCGACCCCCGCGCCTGGGGTGTGTGCTTGCTCTTTCTCACCATATGTCTGATTGTGTTTTTTCTCTATACGGTACTAAATTCTGATGATCCTAAACATGCACATGTGACGAAAGTACCTCTAGGCAAGAGATATGGACTCGTCTTCCCCCGTTGCATCAATGCCATCGCCTCCCCCGCCCCGCTCTCCACTACGCTCGCCACTATGCTTGCCGCCGGCATGTCCACCTCTACCACGCTCACCATCGCGCGCCCTCCTGCTAACTGCTTGAAAGGTCCTTGTTTGGTTTTAGTAATTGAATGACAACCTTAGGTGGACTAATTGTGTTTATATGAGATACACAGGAAATTAGTCCACAAGTGATTATGTCATGAAGGAGTTCATTGCATATGAGACATGACATGGAGTCATGTGACCAAGGCGGCAAAGATCAAGATGAGGCTTGGCTTGATGGACCGTTTGCAAGTGTGAAGGGCAAGTCGGAGGCTTTGAAGCGAGGGACCACATGTGACGGTGAAGCTTGAGCAAGACTTGGCGCCGATGGACCAACACAATGGTGAAGAGAAAGTGAGGTCAAGATCGATGAACCAATACGGTCACGTGATGATATGAAGTGGATCATATCATTTGGTGATTGATTGGTGCATGTGTTGGATCAACATCGAAGAAGATGGAATGGAATGTGCAAGGCAAAGGTATAACCTAGGGCATTTCATTTCACCGGTCATAGGTGTGTAGAGAAGTGCATGATTAGGTTTAGAATAGATGGCAGTACTATCAAGAGGGGCAAACTTATTTGCATATCGGTCATCTAGTGCCACTCGAGTGATCTAACTTTGCATCGTTGCTAGAATCCGGTGGCGTGGCAAGTTGAGCGGCTAACTCCTTTGAAGAAAATGGTTGTGAAAATGCTAACACATGTGCACAAGGTGGTGATCACTTGTTGGTGTTGGCACATTTGCAAAGGAGGTGAAGTTTGAGCGGTAGAGATGGGTTTAGGGCCCTCTCTCCCTCTCACCGAGCTTGCAAGGCAGGATTCAACGCTTTTTATGGAAGTGAAACGTCTATTTTCCACTATGATGGAGGTGGAGAATTTCTCTGAGTCATCGTGGATAGAAACGGAGGCAAACGGAGGTCACTGGTTGTGACCAGACACGGTCTCGTCTTAACCGGACGCGTCTGGCCAGTAGCAGCTGCTGCAGAGGCGCGCGGGCTAGGGTTTTGCACCGATGCATCCGGTCACTCATGGGACCAGCTGAAAAGGTCCTTGTTTGGTTTTGGTAATTGAGTAACAACCTTAGGTGGACTAATTGTGTTTAATATGAAATACACATGAGATTAGTCCACAGGTGATTATGTCATGAAAGAGCTTATTGCATATGAGACATTACATGGAGTCATGTGACCAAGGTGGAGAAGATCGAGATGAGACTTGGCTCGATGAACCGGTTGCAAGTGTGAAGGGCAAGTTGGAGGCTTTGAAGCGAGGGACCGCGTGTGACGGTGAAGCTTGGGCAAGACTTGGCACCGATGGACCAAGGCAACGGTGAAGAGCAAGTGAGGTCAAGATCGATGAACCAATACAGTCACGTGATGATATGAAGTGGATTATATCATTTGGTGATTGGTTGGTGCATGTGTTGCATCAACGTTGAAGGAGTTGGAATAGAATGCGCAAGGCAAAGGTATAACCGTAGGGCATTTCCATTTCACCGGTCATAGGTGTGTAGAGAAGTTGATGACCGGATTTAGGATAGATGGTCGTACTATCAAGAGGGGCAAACTTATTTGCATATCGGTCATCTAGTGCCACTTGAGCGATCTAACTTTACATACGTGTTAGAATCGAGTGGCATGACAAGTTGAGTGGTTAATTCCTTCGAAGAAAATGATTGTGAAAATGCTAACACACGTGCACATGGTGATGTTCACATGGTGGTGTTGGCACATTTGTGAAGGCAATGGAGTTTGAGGGGTAGAGAGGGGTTTGGGGTCCTCTCTCTCGGCGGGATTCAGGTGTTTTCGAGAAGATAAAATGCTAGATTTCCTTTATGCCGAAGGTCGGAAGAAGTGGCGAGGTCGCGGACGCTGGCCATGGTGGTGATAGACGCTACCCTAGTGTTTGTCGGCTTACCATAGGCGTGGCCTAGATCGAAGGAGGTGACAGACGCTGCGGTGGTCGTGCGACGGACACTGGCGTCAGCGTCTGTCGCGCGTGGCGTCAGCAGGGTTGTGAGCCTCGGCAGTGACAGACGCTAAGCCGCGTCTATTGATCGACCGACAGACGCGTCTATCGTGGCTGAGCGCGGCGTGGTAGCTCTCTGTGCCGCATCTGTCGTGCGACGGACGCTGAGGGCGCAGAGCGTCGAACGCGTCTGTCACATGGTGAACTCGACCGTTGGAATTCAAATGCACAGGACACGTGGCGGCCTTCTGAGTGACAGATGCTAGGGTGCCACATCCGTTGCTTAGCGTCAGCGCGTCTGTTGCTCATGATTTTCGTCCAGTGAATTGCTAACGGCTATATTTATTTGTGGGCTTATAAATAGAAGTGGTGGCCGGCCTTGGCAGGGGTTGAGCACCCTTGGGACTTAGTGTCCATGTTTTGGGAGTGCTTGGAGAGCCTCTAACTCACTTGTGCTTGCAAGAGTGCGAATCGATTGCGATTGAGTTGATTCTAGTGCGTTGTATCATGAGAACTACATCGAGTGACACTAGGTGTTCGAGTTGCAAGCCGGTGATGCTGGTAACTCTTGGAGGTTGCCACCTCCTTCAAACAAAGGGAGAGTTGCATCTCCCTCGGTACTATGGGTCCCACGTCTCCTCTGCTCTTCCCACACACGGAGCCATGGTTGCCGCCGCCGTCCACGGCGAGAAGGAGGCACCGTCGGCGAGGCCTAGAAAGAAGCCACTTGGGTAGAGCACCATGGCTAGGGACAGAAGGGGCGCATGGCCATGGCTGGGGGTTTAGTGGCGCCATAGCTAGGGTAGAGGGGAGCCATGGATGGCACGGGGAGGGCCGGGGTCGAGGCCGACGCAGCTCAAGCTGAGGAAGTCGTGGCTGGGGCCGGACCTCACGTGCTGATGGCCAGAGTTGGGGACGATGGCGATGCAGAATGGGGCAGAGTGGGTGCGATGGACTGGAGCTGGGGAAGGCCTCCACGCCTGCCCTGGTGGTCCCGGATCTGGCGTGATCGGTTGAGCTCGCTGTGGCCACTGTCTCGCGTGCCCGGTAAAGCTTGTCGCAGCTGCCTCCTTGCGCGTCCCAGCAAAGCTCACCGCGGCCGCCATCTCGTGCATCCGACAAAGTTTGGCACGACTACCATCTCACGTGACTCGGCAGAGCTCGCCGTGGCCGCCGTCTCGTGCACCTCGACGGAGCTCACTCGTGCGACGTGGACGCCGCCTCCCCGCGTCCCGAAGCTGGCGCGGATCTGTCGGAGTTGGCGCCCGACCGGAGCTGGTGCGGATCTATCGAAGCTCAGCCTCTCACCGACACGCCCGCTCGGAGCTGGTGCAGGCGCCTCTGACATGACAGCAACCGCCATGGCTGCCTCCGACGCGATGTGGGAAGAAGATGCCGAGGGGAGGGGAGAGAAAAGAAAAGAGAAAATAAATAAATAAGTTGTATCTGATAGTTGGGTCCATATTTTGGGAGATCATGGGTGATCTGCTATAGCACCTCCCTAATATAAAAAATAATAATATTGGGCTACTTCAATACAAGTTTATTAGAAGAGTTGTATTGAGGAGCTGCTGGAGATGCTCTGACCATAACAAGTTATTAAGGTCCCAATCCTCGACGATTATGCCTGCCACATTCTCCTCATGAGTCACCTCGTACACATTGGCCTCGGCCATTGAAAAGTTGATGCTAGGCGGGTCCATGTCATTGGTCTACCAGAGTCTTTAGGCCCTAGGGTACTCGTCGAGGTTTAGGATCCACCTATAATGCAATAAAAAACCTAGGCATGCATGTCCCAAGAGTGTAGTATAATGCATAAGACCGCCCACAGCGTTGGCGAAAGCCGGTGCCGAGTTATGAAACAGAAGGCCGAAGCATCGGCTCAACCCATTGCAGAGAGCGGTGCCAAGTTCAAAAAAGCAAGCACCGTATCAAGTAGCTGCCCCGGTGCCGAGTAAATAAAATATTACTTTCACAGCTATTTGAAGTACAGAACATACTGGTAAAAGAGTGCAGCTTGTACTTTTAGCACCGATGCTTGCTTTGAGGCACACGGTGTAAAGATGCAGTGCTCTTAGCATCGGAGGACGTGGTGTACGGATATTTTTTCAGCCTCAGCTACACTGTGGGCGGTCTAAGAGAGGCAGATTACATTTATATCAAGGAAATCAGACTGCATAAAGCTAGGCCATTGGAGAGAACCGATTCTATTGTTGTGATGAGCCGAGTTGGAGCAACTGTCGGGTAGAACCATTGACACGAGTTCATGGTCTTTCCCCGATGTTTTTTTTATAACTAGGATCATGCCCGTTCGTTGCAACGGGTGTTATACCATCAACTTGAGAGTTCCCTTCAACAAGATTACAAGGCTTCTATCTTGCTGATCATGCTACACTGAAGTAGTCGTGATAGTTGTGTGAAAAAGAAAAAAAACAATATGCTACAGGTACAAGGCATAGATTTTATATTTTATGTGGACTTACAATGAATTGAATTTTTTTAATGCTACCTTTGTTTCTCACTGGTTAACATCATTATAATTGGAATGAGAGAAATGCTTTCTTCGGAACACAAGTTCGATCCCCTGGTCCCTATAATGCTCATCCGCCTAAAATGGATGGTGCATATACCATGAAAAAAAATAAACATATGCAAGTAACTGCATGTCAAATATAATTCTTTCGAAGCAAGAAACTTGAATGAAATTTATTTGTACAAATACAAATTTCAGGACCAACAGGATATTTACTTATTAGTGATTCATACATACATAATTCCTTTTGTTTTCATTCAGAACGTTTGCATAGTATGGATGAAGAACACTCTATAGTCTATAGTGCATCCAAAATCAGGGCAAATTATAAGGAGGTAGTGAATTAGGGCATCCGGAACATCGGGGATGCAGTTAGCTACATTCATCAAAGCTCACGATTCCATATACAACACTCCCTCATTCTTGCTCCAAAAATAATTAAGGCATCTAAAATCAGTTAGCGGCGTCGAGCTCCTGCCTGCCTTGAGGCAGAAAGGATTGCCCTAAGCTTGCAAATTTTCTTGTTAGCGGCATTGAATTCCTTCGTGTGTTGATGCAGCGACAAGAGCCCCTAGGAGCCAGAGACCAGATGGGTATGGGTGTCCAAAAGCCCTCAGTTCCTATGCAACCTGCTGCCTGATTTTTTAATTTATTGACTGGTGAGCAGTTTCAGGAACAATAGAATAGTACTTCCCGTTGAGCAATGTTGCCAAATCGAAAAATCAGAAGTGAAAATTTCACTAAACCATACCTTTGCTACAACAGTAAGTGTAACAGGCAGCATAACCACCATCACCAGCACGAAAATTAGCCCACACCTCTCGTCCAAGTAGAAGCACTATGGCTGTGTTTAGTTCCCCTGAAAAGGGTGAAAAATGTACTGTAGCACGTTTTAGCTTTATTTAACAAATAGTGTCCAACCATTAACTAATTAGGTTCAAAACGTTCGTCTCGCAAAGTACAACCAAGCTGTACAATCAGTTTTTGATTTTACCTACATTTAGTACTCCATGCATGTATCGCAAGTTTGATGTGACGGGGAATCTTTTTTTTGCATAGTGCATTTTTGGAGGAACTAAACACAGCCTAAATGCAAGTGTGAAACAAGTGGCTTTTATTAGTTAGCTATCAGCCAAATGCAAAAGAGGCAGCAGGCTCCAGTAACTTAAACACACACCCACACATTTTCACAAGGAAAACACGTAGATGGCAGTACAATTGGCTTACAGTTGTAGCCGGAATGGCTGCAATTAATCACTACCGAACAGGCCCGTAAAAGCTTTTGAGTGTATAATAGTTGAAACAATTATCAGCACAACATTTGCAGTTCATGTATCATTGTTACTCTTATTTAATTATTTCGTGACTTTTCATTCATCACTGTATGCAAAAGAAAGGGACATTTTCCAGTAAACATGTAAATATGCTATGACCATAGGAATTTTAGGCTGACATCGATGAAAAATCAATGCTACAAAAAGTGATTCACTAAGTGAAATATAACTTACTCGTACTCTGAAATTTGTAGCCTGAAACAGATAAAACAAATTGTCATGGCAATAGCCAAAAAGCATCATTGAACTTCCATGTATTTTTTTAGCAACAAGATCAAAGCCAATAAATCAGTGGGCATATATCAGAAGTAAAAAATAATCATGCCAATTACCCACCAGTCACAGCTGAGTAGAAATTATTTGAGAATTTACCTGTAAATGGAGTGCCAACATCTGCAAGACTGCAGCTGTCAACAAATGCCTTGATGGCACGCAATAGCTGTGGTACTAAAGGGCCAAGTGCCACCAACCATTGATGCTAGACAGATCTGTGAACTCTGCCACCCTAAAACTGAACTGACTACAGGCTGCAGTAGCCGGCAGCTTTGCTGCAGGGGTCAGGGTAGATTCTACTGTCGGCGGCTTTACTGCAGGATCCTCTGTCTCCCGCTCAGTTCTCCATCTCAAACAAGCATAGGCCATGTTTAGTTCCCCAATTCTCCCCCAAATTTCACTATGCAAAAAGAAGATTCCCCGTCACATCAAAATGTCGGCAAATGCATGGAGTACTAAATGTTGATGAAATCAAAAACTAATTGCACAGTTTTGTTGTACTCAGTGAGACGAACATTTTAAGCCTAATTAGTCAAAATTTGGATAATTTTTACCAAATACAAACGAAATGCTACAGGAATTCTGATACAGTGTTTTTCTCCCCAATTCTCTCATCTAAACAAGGCCATAGTTATAGAGTGGCACCTGAGCTTCATCAATCGTATAGGCTAAAACTAATTCATGGATGATCCACCGGCAAGTACAAAATGTAGTATTCCTAGAGCCCAACCCAGAACACCAACCATTTGCGACTACTTCAGCAGTCTTGACCTTGATACTTGTGTCATATTCCAGTGTTGCTTACAGAGGATGATGTGGAAGTGAACAATCGGTTTGCACTAAATATTGCGGAACTATAGTGCCTCTAGCAATAATACTATTAGGATACATCCGGGATAGTAATGCCGCAAAAAATTCATGCTGCATTGCTCTCTTGAAGGCTGCATCTCCATTAAACCTAAGAGAGTGATGTGAATTAGTCCCAGTCAACAATTTATTAACAGGTCGATAGGTGAGAAGCATATGGTCAGATTTTGTCTGTGAAACCAAATGGGTGTAAGGTAAAGAAGAATCCTGTAGTGAGCAGAGGGATACATTTGGTTTCATGTATTGTATACAATTTGGTCATCTCTGTAATATAGGCAAAGCATATACATTTAATTCCGCTAGGTGATCTGTTAGTCAGATCGTTATATTACATAAGCTACATTTTAGGTGGACAGGTGATGAGTACATGCAGATTTTTTGGATTGTACAGCAAGCAGAATTTTTTTTGTCCAATATAGTTCCAGAAAGTCTAAAGCATAGAATGTCAAATGTTTTCCAAAATGTTTGGTTATGGATGTAAATCATCATTGCAGCATAAACTGATAGCAGGTAAATGAAATTTTGTTTGATATCATAAAGACGAATGTACCTATCACCTCCTAATCAGCTGATGAGGAAATATGTTGGCATGGCATGGACAATGACCGGTGCTTCTATTTCCTGCTACATTGAGGAAATGGAAACTACTTGTGTATAGCATATTTGTTCTATTAAAAAGCAGGCCCAAAATAAGTTACGACTAAATTAGGGGCACACTACGTGAGTCGTGTTTGTAGATAAAATAAGTTACGACTAAAGGTAAAGTTGAAAGTTTTGTCAAGACGGTATGGTATAACAGTGAGCGATACATTTTATTTTGCAGGTGAAAAATGCTTATTAGACTGTAAAGCAGTAATGTAAAATCAAATCTATGGAGGGAACATCTAGTTTGGTAACACAACACATTCGTTGTGCTCATCGTTAGGGCACAACTGAGGTCAAGAGTAATAAAACACATAATTTTTTTTTTGCAGGAATAATGATTTTGTAAACCCCTGGGCAAGTCTATTGCATTAACTGGTAAGTAGTAACTAACCTTAGCATCCACCATCCAAACTGCTTTTGGCTTTGAGCATCGGAGCTGCTTTTCTGGCAGTCCATAATATCATGCAGTGGTTTCAAGGATTTGTGTGCTTAATCCTTTGGTGTCTGTTTGTGCACATAAAAAATTAAAATTAATATCGAACAGGGGACAAATGCTAAATGTGCCCATAAATCTGAGCTTAGTCATGCTTTCCTATTCTAGTTCATGCATAAGAATGGTAAGCTCTTATTTGAACTTGGTAAGACCTTATTCATAGGATATACCTATAAAGTACATAGGTTCAGATCATCAACAACAAACAACAGAATGATTAAAATACAATGGCCTGAACTATACTGCATATAGAATTTTGAATTAAAATTTAGAAGGCTCTATAGAACTGCTGTTGACATATAACTGCATATATACTGGATGGACATGTGCATATCATCTGGAAAAAATGAGGAACTGATTGCTGTTCACATATAACTGCATATGTAGTGGATTGTCATGTGCATATCATCTGAGAATAAAATGAGGTAATAAAATGAGAAAAATAAAAGGGGAAAAGCACAACAAGCATACATACATGGGAGCGTATGCTATGGAAACTAGCTTCTTGTGGAAACTATGGAAACTTTAATCTAAGTCCACAGGATTCTAATCCGAGAGAAAATTGCATTTTTAGCAGCCCAAACAACGTGCTTCGCAAAAATATCATCCCAAACGCTGCTTTTGTAAAAATAGCAGTCAAAACATTTGCCTCTCTTTTTTCCTCATTTCTCTTTATTTCTCCTAAATTGTGCCACCTGAAAGGATGAATTTGCCCCTATGCTAATTCACGTGGACTCTCAGCGCTGGGCGCAGGTCGCCGCTGGCATGGGTGCTGGCCTATGTTGCACCGATACGGGATACCGATACGGCGATACCGATACGGCGATACGGTGATACGGCATTTTCCAAAAACAAGGATACGCCGATACGGCAAGTATATAAATATATACCAAAAAAATCAGAATACAGTCTAGAAAAACAATCAGCAAATAAAAATGGCAAACCATAGATATTGCTAGTGCCATGAAGCATCTAAGCCATCATAGTACTTGGTTTTAAGATTCTTAGAGCACAATAATAAATATTGGTTTTTAGGTTCTTACAACACAATAATAAATATTAGGATACAGGATACAGGAGACATGGCTAAATTTAAGGCTCAGTGCCAGATCCGCCTTCTTTATCTTCAAATAACATCCCTTCAAAATCTGGCTCATCCAGTGAGAGATCAGCATGTTCAAGAATGCCAGCACCAGTAAAGACTGCCGAGAGGATGGGCTCCAATTTGAGGGGTTATGGGCTGCGAAGTATCGGGAAAGTATCGGTCAAGTATCGCCTAAGTATCGGGATTTAATTTAATTATTTTTATTTCTCTATTTTCCCGATACTTCACCGATACCGTATCGGTGGCGTATCGGCGTATCGGCGTATCCGATACGTATCGCGATACCGATACGCCAATTCTGGTACGTATCGGCGTAACGTAGCTGGCTGGCTGCGCCTGCATCTGCATGTGCCTGTGCCTGTGCCTGGCTGCCTCGCCTACATGTTCCTGTCCATCACGTACTTGTGTAGTAGAGTACGACATGCAGTAGGGTCGGCCTCGGCGTGTTGTGCAGCAAGGCCGGAGTCGAGGCAATGGCATCGCGTTCCCATCAGCGGTGGGGTGCCGCGGCGGAGGCACGTCGCGTGGCAGCGGCACATCGTCGTCCAGCGAGGGCATGCCGAACGGCGGCGGCACATTGTCCATGTGAGGGCTCGCGGAAGAGACGAAGCGGCGGCAGGGACAGGGAAAGACTAAGCGACGCGGCATCAGCTGCCTCTTCTTTACGTAAGTTTGCCCAGGGGCAAATTAGCTGGTTGATTTAGGTGAAATAAAATAAGAAAATAGGAAAATAGGAAAAGTGGAAAAATGGTAGAGAACACAATAGGCAAATGTTTTGGCTGCTATTTTTACGAAAGCAATGTTTGGGATGCTAATTTTGCGAAGCATGTTATTTAGGCTGGTAAAAGTGCAATTTTCTCCTAATCCGATGGCCTCAGATGAAGGTGGGTTATTTATTCACTTAAACCCTCCCACCAAGATTCTAATCCGATGATCGGATGAAGCACAACCCACCTTCAGCTGAGGCCATCGGATTAGAATCCTGTGGTCTATATCAGCATGTAGATTTGGGGGAAATGAGGGAGTAACTAAAAAATAGAGAAAGAGCAAGAGGCATACCATACCTGCAAGCAGGCTGCAGCTGTAGTGGAGGAACGGTGCTGACGCTGCTGGATTAGGACAAGCCAGCAGGCCGCACCATCGCTGGAGGTGCTTGTGAAGACAGGTGACGAAGAACTGGCGGGGCCAGGCAGGTCGAAGCTGGAGCCGAGTCGTACGCAGCGAGGTCGCAGGCAACAGAGCGGAGCAGAGGGCGCGGAGGGCCGGTGGTCGCCGGCACACGGGGCCGCGCGCGCGCAGGGGCGCGACGCAGGGTGGCCTGCGGGTCGGCCCTGTGATGCTGCTGGCAGGGCGCGACAGGAACGCGGAAGAGGGACCGGTCCCGTGCAAGGGGCGGCGGATGCGGTCATGTATCGGGAGACAGCGGCCGGAGGCAGGCCTAGGGCCGCGCCCTACAGGGCCCGCGGTCGGCGGCAAGCCTGGGGGTGGCGGCCTACGGCGGATCTGATGGCGCCGGTCCTTGGGGGAGGCAGGCGGCGGCAGATCTGGGGGCACCGGACCTAGGGGTGACGGCCGACGGTGGATCTAGGGGCGGCGGCCGGCAGAGGATCTGGGGGCGCCAGACCTGGGGGAGGCGGCCGGCGGCTGACCTGGAGGCGCTGGCCGGCGGTGGAGAGCATCACGGGACCTGGAGGCGCAGGGCGGACGGGACAAGGGCGAGGCCGTCGCTGCCGATTGGGAGGTCTGGTGGTACCGGAGCCGCCGCTGCCGATCGGGAAAAAGGGACGGGAAAACCGAGCGCCGATTGGGGACGTCGGGATGCCGTGGATGGATGACGTGGGAGATGAGGGAGACGGGATCGGGAGGGAGGGGCGGTGATTGCGCGGTGATTGGCCAGGAGAAGTCGGGCGGGCGATGCGAGCGAGCGAGAGCGTGCGAAGCCGAGTGAACGATTCCCTTACGAACTTTTTAGTTGTAGAGATACGTATCTATATTAGATAAGAAAAACATACACCAAGTTGTATGTATACAAGTACGTACGAAGAGGATACAAAGGCAGCTGTGTCAACCAAACTTCACGAAGGACCCTAACGAAAAGAAAATTTACATCGATGCCCCCTGGATCCTTCACAAACCAACCACAGTCGACCTCCTTGTCGCCGGGCATGACCATGGAAGAAGACGAACCTCACCGTGAGCTAGAGAAGCCTCATCACACAAAGGCTCTGGTAGGAGTCGAAGTTGAAGAAGCCGTCAGCGGTTGCCCATCGACTGGGGCCACGCCCCAAGCCCTCCAACTCCTGGATCTGAGCTCTCCATCGGCAGCCACCGCCGCCGAGGGAAGAGCGAGCCAGATCCAGCCGACCACCATCCACAAGACCCGCAGCACACCCCGTATCCTTGAAGACAAAGGCCAAGAACAACATCACCTGAAAGACGACGAAGCTTTGGTCCGGACTCCTGTACAAAGGCTCCCAAACTCGCCGATGGCACCGGAGTGAAGTGCCATCGGGGCCAGGAGTTGGAGCATTATTCCCCTGCGCCATCGCCGCCTCCGCCTCGCCGACAACGCCAAGAAAAGCAAGCCACCAAGGATTAGCACCCTCCCGGTCTTTCCCCGATGTTGGTGGTGCAAAATGGGTCAAATAGGGACAATGAAGCAGGGTGGGAGACAAACAATGGAGGCTTCTAGATGTTTTGGAAGAAGAAAGTTTATGTACTTTAATATTAGGTCTAGACCTGACCTTTTTAGGATTGTATCACGTAGCACGTTCCACACTCTTCTAACAAAATATCCATACTCTTGACATTCTATCATCCTTAACTTTTCTACATATTTTGGCCATGTCAAATTTACCTAGTTGTAGAATATTCCGTACTCCATCATGATTAAATACGTAGTAGACTCACATATGGTAATACTTCCTCCACCTCAAATTATAAGACATTCCAAGAATCTTGGAGAGTCAAAGATCTCAAGTTTGACCAAATTTATATGATAAGATAATAATATTTATGACACCAATTAAGTATCACTGTATTCTTCATTAATTATATTTTCATAGTACACCTATTTGATGTTATAATTTTTTGTAATTTTCTCTATAATTTTGATTAAACTCAAGATGCTTTGACTCTCCAAGATTCTTAGAATGTCCTATAATTTGGAATGGAGGGAGTATATTTTATAGAACCTTCAAAATTGTGTGTTGCCATTTTTAATATGTACATAATGTTTGGTTAGAGAGTTCTTTAACAAAAAGGAATGTCTAGACGACCCATTACAATGTAAAAATAAGCATCTAGCATACAATCCAAACTGATTTGATGCGGCAACTATACATTCACCAATCTAGTTGTAGATTATCAACAGAAAAAAGCAATTAATGATATATGCAACATAACAACAATGTTGCTTAACAAATTCTGAATCAAATCACATGTTAAAGTCAAATGCGAGAAAGTTCGAAGCAGATGCAACTTTTGAACATTAACCAACATTATGGCTTATTGTTGAAACAAACTAGTTTAGTAATTTATCACTGATTACGATCCTCGGCCTATTGGTCCAGACGCTCACCTTGCCATGCCCAAACAATGTCTTTGAGCGCTGGTTTCATGTCCTGTTTAAACAAATTTTCATATTCTATTGTATCCCCGTTGTTTTTCTTGATCTCTACAAGATGGAAGGAAGGAGTAACTTCAAAGATCTCTGCATCGATAGACAGTACACCTTTCCTTCCTTCATTTTCACCTTCCATTTTTAGCACACCACCTTCTTTCTTCTTTACTGTAAGCTTTGAACTGGTGGCGACATCTTCTAGTTTTGAGATAATAGTTGAAGCTGATTGACTAGATGTGAACCTTGCCTCTTTTCTTTTGTCGGACTCGTCAAACAAGCCTGAAAGATTAAAGCCTTCTGAAAGGGAAATAATGTCAAAGGCATTAAGGTTGGTAACCTTTGCTACATCCTGTTTAACATTAGTTAGAGCTGAAACTTTCCCCTTTATCTCAATATTCTTTCGGATTAGCTTGCTGTCAATACCCTTTTTGAACCAAAAGCATTCCACTATTTTTGTAATTGGCATTCTAGTCCTTGGATTTGGATCAAGAATTCTCGACACTAACTTGCGTACATCAGATGGAAACCACGGTGGACATTTGAAATCTGCTTTTCCAATCTTTCTATACAACTCCATCAAATTTGAATCCTGGAAAGGAAGATATCCAGCCATAAGAACAAATAGGATCACTCCACAAGACCATGTGTCAACCTTTGCACCATCATATCCTTTTCGGCTAATAACCTCTGGTGCCACATATGCTGGAGTACCACAAGTTGTGTGTAGAAGACCATCTTGGCGTCTTGATTCAGCAAGAGCACTCAATCCAAAATCTGAAATTTTTAGATTCCCATTCTCATCAACGAGTAGGTTTTCTGGCTTCAAATCACGATGATACACACCCCTACTATGACAAAAATCAACTGCACTAACCAATTGCTGGAAGTATTTCCTTGCAGCATCTTCTCTTAACTTTCCTTTAGCAATTTTGTTAAATAACTCACCACCCTTGACATATTCAAGCACAAAATATATCTTTGATTTAGTAGCCATGACTTCATAAAGTTGCACGATGTTTGGGTGCCTCACCAGTTTCATCACTGATATCTCTCGTTTGATCTGCTCCATTAGGCCAACCTTGAAAATTTTGTCCTTGTCAATAACCTTGATAGCAACACTTTGAGACGTCTCTATGTTCCTAGCATGGTATACCTTGGCAAAAGTTCCTTGCCCCAATAATTTGCCAACCTCATACCTTTGCATAAGAATGTTTCCATTGTTCTCTGTTTCCATCATAAACACCTGCTACCAAATGATTATATGAAGTTGTAGCAAGACAAGTCGGTAAAGAAAATCTTTAACCGTCTTCAGAAATTATATGACCTAGCATTGCAATATTTCTTCTGACATCAGTGGCATCACAGTTAATTTCTGCTATGCATCTAATGTGTGCTTGAAATCCTTGCTCATCAAGAATTAGTGATTTCAAATCAATTGGAGAAATGTCTTCCTCTTTACAACAGAAATCCTTTTCACGCAAACACATCTTTCTACATTCCTTAAAATGGCCTCACAATACAGAACACAATGTTTATAGAGCTGCAAATAAATAGAACAAGCATAATTAATTGTATTAATTTCAAAAAAGAAGAATAATTAATTTTCGTAGTTAGTAATAGAGAGATTATAATTTATCAAGAATTAATTTAAAAAGTTGTAGAAAGCAAGTCATGGATGAAATGGAAAATATATTGGAATGAAAAATGAATTGTGCATTTAGATAAAAATGTTCATGCGCCTAAAAATACATATGTGCTAAAATACTACGTAAGACTCAATGGCACTGAGGCCCATGTTATGTTTCCTGCTTATTTTGGTTAAGGTCAAGCATAGGACTAGAATTTGTCGCCAGTTTTCAAGCCTAATGGCATGTGGTCATCTGAACTAATTAACCTTGATAGGCTAGAAGTGGCTTGGAACTAGCTAGTAGACCTGAATAATGAACTGGATTGTACCGTGGCTCATCCCAATAATAGCTGGATGAAGCACACCAATGGATGCATAATTTCATTTAGATAGAGTCACCCAAAATTGTGCAAAGGGCATAATGGGCTCTACTATCATGTTTGTCTGATCGAGATGGTCAGAAAGCATACTTGGATCATCTTAGTTGGAGCCCGGATGAAGAAAACAGTTTTTTTAGATGGCTGACCCAGCCGAAACCGGCCTGGCCAGTTCCCAAAATTAGATTGCACCATTGCGTTCCTCTTGTTGATCTGATAAAATAAACGTATATAAGGATCGCCTCATTTGGAGTCCAGATGAATTAATTACGATTTTCGGAAGGTTTATACCTGGAGGTGCAGAAAAATCGGCCAAGTCGGTTCTAGGATGGGCAAGGCCGGTTTTGGAACGAGCTAGGCCAGTTTCTACATGCTAGTTCGGATCTAACTCATGTTTTGACGGGTTTTGGAAGGGGTTTCGACCTCCTAAGAGATAAGACCACCCCCTCCTTATAAATATAAGGGCCATAGCCGATTGATGTGCCCAATGCACAATCGACACAAAAATCAATTTACTACCTCTCTTTACCCTCTTTTCCCATCTACTTCTTCTCTCATTCTTCATCACAGTTGCATGGCTGGTGGATCGACGACGATGACACCCTAGAGCGGCCAGGCCCGCTAGGACAGCCCACAACCGCCGCATGTCCCAATGGGGTCCCTCCAGGCGGGCGTGTCGGGTTTCGGGTCTCAAGAGACCTCGTTGGCGTGTCTTGCGTATCGTGCTCCTGACGAGGCTCATCCGGTGATGTGTCCTGTGTATCGTGCTCATCGTTAAAGGCACCAGGTCCATGTGCGGACATACCCCAGGCGCCGGCCAATATAAAAGTCGGCTAGGCCCTACATTGAGCAATCTAGCTAGCTCCTTACCATTGTGGTGACCTAGTGAAGCGTCAACAGATAGATTACTTGGCTCCGAGTAGGGTATGAACAAGTGCACACAATAACTTAAAAAGATAAGTGATGTTGCATGAAAATTAGATTCGGTCTAACAGTATATGCATTGGAAAGAACCTAGAATGTAAATAGGAAGAAAAATAAGACTAAACTAACTAACCGAGCTGGCAGGCTTGCATCCGGGGTCTAGCGTAACTAAGGCCCCATTTGGTTCCGGATAGCATTTTGTAATCGGGCAAAAAAAATTCAAATATCAATCCAAACGGGCGAGCTTTCTAGCGGATTCTGGGTATCTGTCTCGAAATCCTAGGCTATAATCCAGTATCCTATGGGGAGGAGCTTCTGGGAGATTATGTCCCAAGAAAGACAATATTGCCACGAGATGTGACAGCCAAATGAAAAGATAAGTGAAAAGAGCCAAGGGCATTTTAGACATTTTGCTGCATAACAAATCCACTATCCAAGAGTATAATCTGGGATCCAAACAAAACTGATTATCACTATCCAGAATCTAGATTTTCAAAATCAGTATCTATAATCTGGCTTCTCATAATCCTTTGATGATCCAAACGGGCCCTAAAACTAACTATACATACCCCCTATGTAAGTATAGGCTATGGAAGAAGGCTAACAGAAGAAGTCGACATGAATGTGCACTTCTTTTGATAACCTCTACGACTTTGCTATTTAGTTAGGGCGCGTTTGTTACCTACTTCCGAGCGGCCCTGGATTGTGGGGTGCGGGCACGATGCGATTGGATGGCTCGGTGAGTGCCACAACCTGGCTAGCGATATATCCCCACGTAGACTGGTTCCCAGCAAACAAATCTTGTTTTCGTTTCTTTGGAGACTGGTTCCCATGGGCGTGAGAGCGCGCACCTTCTGGCTCAGCGCAACTGCGAGCTAGCGAACGGGCAACAAAACAACTAATGTGCTGATCTAGTATCTATTCATTCGGTCAACCAAACAAGAGGGTGTTGCATACAGATACAGCATGCCTGTCCCACCTCAGTCCGGTCCGTAGGAGCAAGCCAGGCTGTCCTGATCATCGAACCAACCAGGCCCTAGGTGTTTCGTCCACCAAACAACATTCTCCCTGGCCCCCATGCAGCATCTCGAGTCAAGTGTCTCAATGCCTAGGTGTTCCATGAAGGTTTGGAGCTAGGGCGCTGCTCCATTTGTGGTTGTCACCGGTTACACAACTAGGTGCTAGTCAGCCAGCATCATTACTGTGTGGTTGTGTTTGGGCGCTGCTCCATTTGTGGTTGTCACTGGTTAGTCAGCCAGCATCATTACTGTGTGGTTGTGTTTAGTCCATCTTGCTACAACCTACGAGCGGTGGGGTTGTCACACGCCAAAGTGGTTCCAAGGCCTCTTAGGAGGTCTCCAACAATATAAGCTAGCATTAACCCTAAGCTGGTAAACGTGAAGGAGAGAGATGCAACAATGGATATATCATGTCATGAGAGAGATGAGCATCATATAGCGTGCAGGACTATCTCTTGGTTTCACACTAGTCTCTTGCTTTTTAATCTATTGGGTTTACACTAGTCTCTTACTTTTTGCACTGTTTAGTGACTAAAAAATTGAGTGAGCTAGCTCTAAGTTAGACCATTGGGCACTAGCTCTAGCTCTTCTCCCTCACTCATCACTATAGGGTATAACCCTAATGAGATTTGTAGTCTTTCAATTTTTTAGCCCTAACACCCCTAATCCTATCACCCAACTCTGAATCAGTTTCTACATCACTAGATCGAGAAACACTACTACATAACTTGTTCTCACCAATGACATTTTTACCGTTAGTTTGAACAAAGCCATTGGTCGATTTTTAGTACCGATCTATAATACAAACCATTGGTGAAACCTAGTGCGGCTTGGTGCCCTGGCACGGCAACAACCCCCTGCACCACACCAAGCAACCAATGGTCATCCCCTACTCTGATCCATGTGACGTCATCACCATCTCTCTCTCTCTCTCTCTTCCCCACCCATGTCTCTCTCTCTGTCCTAATGACTCATAGTTCCACTTGCAGTGGCAGCGCCATAGCACGACGCAATGCACCCCAGCCTAGCGTGGCTCGATTCCCTGGCGCGGCGATAGCCCCCTCACCCCACATTGAGCACCATTGGTCATCCCCTGCTCTGATCCAAGTGTTGTCATCTCAATCACTCTGTCTTTCTCTCATATCTCTCTGGATCCTCTCACTTTCTCTCCCTCTCTCAGATCTAGCTCAGGCAGAGGTGGGTGGTAGCGTGAGGAGGCGGCAAGCCAAGCAAGGAGACGATTACATACTAGTGCAAGGAGACGGAGATGGTGATGGCGGAGGGCGGAGAGCAGCTATTGCTGGCTGCTACATAACAAGCCGACGGTGATCATCATTTTCACTGGTGGATTGAAACCGTCGGTATGAAGATTATTATCACTTCCTACTTTCACCATCGAGGCTTAATATCGTCAGTGATGAGGTGTTTGGAACTGGCGGTCACGAGATTTATGTAGTGGTTTAAGCATAAGGTTTGATTTCCTACATAATGTTGACAAAGAAAGGGGTTGGAGACTGAAGTAGGTCTCCTAAACAACTAAAATGCCACGACAAATCTCCACCAGTATCTCTATCATAAATACCATGATGTTCTAGGATTGTCTTTGTAACGGAACCGTCCAAATTATAAGAGCACAAGTACAAAAACAATCACCGAAATGATCAAATTCTCGCACTTGAGCCCATATAACTCCGGTAGTCCAATGAAATCACGAGGGATTTCAAACCAACCAACATACAAGCCAAGATCGTAATGATTCAACATAACAAGTCACATGTTATAACCATTTCACAAGTAATTCAATATACATCGGAGTTTAACAAAGTTATTACAACTTAAGTTCAAAAGCAGCGGAAGCAAAGTAATTTGAAACTAACATTAATCTTATTTAAAATACATGCCAGTACCACGGTCGACTTCCAACAAAAGCATTAGAGATAAGGTCAATAAGAAGGATCATGCCCGTGATCACACTCCGCCACTACGGCCGGAGTCAACCAACTCTTGCAGCCGCCATGATACATCATAACCTGCAACAAGTGGGGATAAAACCCTGAGTACAAGAAGGTACTCAGCTAGACTTACCCGTCAGAAACCAGAAACAAAGTGGAACGCCGTTTTGGGCAAAGTGGAACGCCGTTTTGGGCTAGCTCGGGTCCGAATTAGACTTTGGGCCCAAAAGCAAAGTTGCAGCCCGCATAATGCTCTACATTTCTTATTCAGGGTGCCCGGCCATTTGAGCTTTGTAACAGCGGATAATTAAGCTCCAAGATGATAGTGTCAATATGTTAACAGCGATCACGGAAACTCGCTTTCGGAGGTCGAAACTCGATCAAACTTAGTGCAACTTTTTGCATTCTCTTCTCCATAACATAATCTTGAACTTTTATTTTTGGACTAACTCAAGTTGCTTAGCAAAATTTGGAGAACGCGGGATGTCAACATCGATGTCACCGAAATTAGGGCTTAAAAATGTCTAAGTGCTGAAATCAGCCCTAAAACTGCCTTGTGGACCCTGTTTGAGCATGTTCCACATATTTTCATGACTTGACTCTTAAACAAAGTTTGTTCCTTATAAAATTCTTCACAACTTTGTCAAAGGGTGCACAGTCATGCAAAGCTTCTAGGTCACACTTTTGAAACGGTCAAACAAAAGTGTTCCAAGGTCCATACATGGTCAACCATCACTTAGAAGCATAATTAGGCAAAATGATCAACATGAACATTGTTCCATTAAGTGTCCTAAGTGTAGTTAAGGTGTTGTAGAGTTCATCTGGAGTCATTTGGATAGTTTTCAAGGTTTGGTTGATGTTCTATAGTTCCATTAACTTAATGGGGCAAATTACAATAGGAATGGAACTTATCATTTCATGTGACTTTTTGATTCCAAACTTCATGAAACTTTTCCAGGGATCAATATAGATAGTTATTGAGGTGAGACATGTGAAGATACTTTGATAACAAACCCAAGCATATATCTTTTAATTGAGCCTATATGTAAGCAAGGGTGCAATATCCAAGTTTAGGTTAGGGTTTATTTCCATAGGTTTGACTTTGGCATCGTCATCTCCACTAATCTATTATGTTGGGGCTCAAACCCACTGCCTAATTGGTGATAAACACCTGGGGTGTTACAGCCTTTGCCAAACTATAGTAAGTGTGAAAATTTTCTTAAAATAGTAAAAATACTTATAATACCAAATTAGGACCATTAGAATTATTAGTTTGTATACCTTTGATGTCATTAGTGTTTATAGTTACCTATATCAATTTAGTCAAATTTAAGATCGCTTGACTTAGAACAATTTTAGAACATCAAAATTGTTCTTGGTACAGAGGAAGCATGAATGTTTCATCTCATTGTTGGAAATAGTCACATGGTTAGTCAAAGAGACCATCAAAAAAGGCATGGCCTTAGCAAATGTGTGATTTTGCAATTCCATTAAAATAAACCATGTTTGGTCTCTCTTGGACCATCTATTCCTTTTAGTTTAAATGCCACCGGGGTGTTTTTGCCCCCACAGTTTCCGTTAAAAAAAACAGCTGCGCTTCTAGGGTTGAACCATGTCACCACGTTCACTGATTATGGAAGCAATATTCTAGGGTGGAAATGAATTTCCAATTATCTGTTTTGTCTCATTTTGATAAAATTGGGATATTGATATTTGTATCTGCATATGGTTCTAATATGGGTGCTAAAATGAACGTATTAAAAAATTTCATGGAATATCCGATTGTTAACCATATTCGTAAGGAATATGCACATGATAAAGCTATTTAAAAGTTATTTTTATGGTGACTAATTACAACATCAACAACATAGCCTTTTGTCCCAAGCAAGTTGGGTAGGCTTTATGGTGACTAATTAATGATATTATTTTTAGTATTATTAACGACACATCCACTGAAACTATTTAAAAGTTATCTCTATGAAAATGACTAACGACTAATGATATAAAATTAATATTCACATATATAAAATTTATTAGGTCTAATTTAATAAAATTTTGAAATAGTTTGAATCTTACATATTCACTTGGTACACGACAGAAGAAGAAACTGAGTCACGTTTTGTTTTTAGCTGTTTTCAGAAGGCTTAGTTTACACACCGGTCATGTTGGTTTGGATTCCTCTAATAGAGGGATATTGCTCACCATCTGTCACCCTTTTCGTATATGCAGTGAGTTGTGTTCGGTGGTGTGGTTGCCTCTCGGAAGGAGGAGGCATGTGCCTTGTATTTGTTTTTGTTCTTCTCTTTTCCTTCTAATATAAATTCAGCAAATCTCTTGCCGACCTTCTAGAAAAAAGAAAAAAACTCCAATAGAGTTATTACACCCTTACAAAAAAAATTTTTTGTCAGAAGGTTTACTCAATTTGAGAAAAGTGGAAGTTTAGTACTGTACACTCCCTAGATAAATTTTTTTGTGGATTTGTATACAGCTCTTGAGAATATTTGCACAACAGAGACAAAAGAAAATCTTAGTCTAATTGCATATGTCCTAAACTGGTTATTTGCAGGCAGAAACCTATTCTGTTTCACTATGAAACAGAGGCGATCCTGCTGATTAATTAAAAGGGTTCATTTATTTCTCACGCTCCAGTGATTGAAATTTCAAATTCTTCAATCAACCATCTCATCAGCCCTCATGAGCTTTGTCAGCCACCTAATCCATTTCATAAGAATACTAGAAAAACAAGCAATCCCTCTTTGTTTCCAAAGGCATCAAACCACAATCACCTCCAACCCATTTTCCCCACGTACACCGCTAGCTCTCATGAGACCAATATATAGCATATCTGAAATTAGAAAACTTCACAACAAGAAAGTAACAATAGCTCCACTGTCAAGTCTAGTCCAACTGTCACACTCTTAATCGCGGTAGAGTCTATTGTACAGTCAAGATAATTTATCACTCCGCACCAGTCGTTTAGCTTGCTTTCTTCACAGTAATTTTCTTTCCTTAATTAAGAAATGCGCCAGAAGATGGTAAACGTGCAACCAATGAAAGAAATTTCTCCTACACGAGGTGTATTCAGAAATCAGAAGCAGACTAGCTTCAAAGCCGCCGCCCATCCAGATCCTCTGACTTCTAAGGTGCTCACATTTACGGTTGATTATTCTGTTAGTTGTTGGTGAATTGGTGTTTATAAGGGTATGGTGTGCATGACTATGTTGTTTATAAGGCAAACTAGCTAGTTTCGTCCCTAACTCTGAAGTGGACGTACCTACACACAATCCCAAACTGCCAAACACATTTATGTGTTTCTTCAAGTAACTGTTTCGATAGTATTTTTGTGGATACCATTCTTTTAGTTTTATTATGCTTGTAATAAACGAATATGCCACAAAAATAAATGTATCCACAATGATGATAGGAAATAAATAATCGATGGCACTAATTTATCAGAATATCAGGAAACCGATATTCGTCCTCGTCCTCCCCACGCACTCCCCACGCAGCAAAGAGATCAGCAACAAGATGGGTTCTACTACAAACCGAAACTTCCGAATTTAAGGTGTCGCAGTATATGTAGAGAGAGAAAATAATGCAGAACAAAACAAGCAGGCAAGATCGATTTCTCTTACCAGCAAAAACGAAGATCTTGCAGCACTCCACGCCTGTGGCGACCAATGAGCCAGGAATGCAGAAGACCAGGAGGCCTCAAGGGGAGGTTGCAATGGGAAGGAGGCCTGGATCTGAACAGCCTGGCGTGTTCAGCGCGGATGGAGATGAAGAGGAGCCCACGAGAGAACGAATATGCTGGTACCCGGGCTCGGGCTGTGCATGCAAGCGGCGAACCGAGCGCAATCTGAGGAGTTCTCGAGATGGATGAACAGGGGACTACGGGAAGGTGGGGGGCAGGGATGGCCTAAACTTTTTTTTTTTAACTGGATGGCCTAAACTTGGGTCTAGTTTAGATCCAGAAAATTTTACAAAAGAACAGTAAATTTTCCGTCATATCGAATCTTTAGACGCGTGCATGAAGCATTAAATATAAATAAAAAATAAAACTAATTACACAGTTTAGACGAAATGGACAAGACGAATCTTTTAAGTCTAATTACATCATGATTGGACACTAATTGTCAAATAACAACGAAAATACTACAGTTGTATTTTGCCAAAAAATTTAGCAACTAAACGAGGCCTTGGAAGAGGTGGGGGACGGCACTTCTTTATGAGTGGCTCGGGCGCATTCGCTGGCCAAACCACCAGCAACCTCAATTATGGTTGGGGTAGTATATATTATTATTTGTATAATTGCTGAATTATTTGCTATCGTCTCCTGCCATCTGACAGCGCACGACGTCCATGCATCGTGCATCATGCAGCTCACCAACCAGGTCCAGGAGGCCTGTATCATGCAATTGTGTCAGGTTTCTAGTAGTACTGTATATTATAGCTCTTAAATTTCCATTCTAATTCTCTTTTACCTGCCAGTAAAAAGCCCATGGTAAATAAGATCAACATAAATTATAGCATAATCTTAGGAGCCGTTCGGCTAGAATTATAAGTCGGCTGGAAAACACTGTTGACTGATTTTTTGTGAGAGAAAAATATTGTTCCGGCTGAAAAAACAAGTTGAATAAGACGGATTATAAACCAGATGAACAGGGCCTTAATGCCTAAGACGAGTGTCATGCAAATAATTTCACAAAAATATGAGAATTGCTCCAATACCTCTCTTTCTAAAAGCGGCATGGATCTCAAAACATGAATCTAATTAAATATTTTTCTAATGATTTTTTACCAGGTTCCGCCCTAGCCCATAAGCCCGGTCCATGCCCATCCCATACCCAAGGTGAACCCCAGATCCCCTTGTTCTGTTTCCGTTCTCGTGTGGTCCGGCAAGGAGCGGACCAGTACGGAATTTTTTTTTATTTTTAGCCCAAATTTGAAACAAATTTTAAATTTAACCCGTGTTTCAAAAAATTTTTAAATCTAACCCGTTTGGCCCCGCCACCATGCATGGCGGGGCAAATGCACTGAACCCCGCCATGCATGGTGGCGGGGTACACATCCCGCGTGGCAGGCTGACGTGGCAGCCACCCGGGACGTACCCGCCATGATCGGTGGCGGGGTAGGCCAAACCCGCCACCCATCATGGCGGGGTGTACCCCGCCACCGGCCTGGCATGCCTGTGATTTGTGTAGCCATCGTACTACCCACACACTGCAGGAAGCATCGGAAAATCGTCACCGGCCTGGCAATGTATAGTAAACACTGCAGCATGTATGGATGACGCGGTCTGCTCGTCTGCTGCTCTGCACGGCAGCACAGCATTAATTGGACACTAGCCAGGATGACGCGGTCTGAAGCTCTCCCTCCGTAAAAAAAATATTTCTCCATGTAAATCCAAAATATTTCCTCTTCCACCCATCACATTCAATCTTTGAACGCATATATGGAACATTAAATATAGATAAAAAATAACTAATTATATAGTTTGTCTGTAAATGTCGAGACGAATCTTTTGAGTCTAGTTAGTCTATGGTTAGACAAATTTTACCAAATAACAACGAAAAGTGCTACAGTAACTTTCACACAATTTTCCCCAACTAAACACACCCTAAATCTCATTTTACGAGGAGTCAAAAGAATCTTAAGTTTGACTAAATTTTTAGAAGATATTATCTACATTTATATCTTTAATTAGGTTTATTATGAAAATATATTCTATAATTAATCCAATGATACTTATCGTATCATGAACATTAATACTTTGTCATATATATTTAGTCAAAATTAAGAATATTTGACTTCTCGGGAAACGAGACTTTACATGTTTTTTTGGGACGGAGTATAAATATAGAGTAAAAACTGCTGCACTGGGTATTTTAAAACGTTACTCTATCATTTCTCTCACTTTATATTTATACTAATACAGTGCTTACTCTATACTCTATAGTGGCGGGCCCACTAGCTAAACAAAGGAAAAAAATTCTATAACTCATAAACCAAAAATCTAAATTAAATTTCGATTGCACCATTAAATTTGTCTTAATAAATCCTTTAAAACTAGATCACACATGGATATATTTAGATAAAGTGACAAGTGAGTCCCACAGTGGATAGAATGGATAAAGGATGATATAGAGGATGGATGAGTACGGAAGAATTGAGTATAGAGGAGAGAATCTTACTGACTAGGACGTATAGAGGATGAATATAAAGTTCCATGAGTGGAGTCAGTGCCGCCCTCGATCCTAAATAGGAAGCAGTGCTCGTCGACTTTCTCTGCTCAAACGTCGACATTTTTGCGTGGAGTCCCTTGAATATGCCAGGCATACCCAGGGAAGTCACCGAGCACGCCTTGGAGATCCGAGTCGGCTCCTGACCGATGAAACAACGCTTGCGCCGCTTCGATGATGAGAAGCGCAAGGTCATCGGCGAGGAGATCCACAAGCTTTTGAAGGCTAGATTCATCAAGGAGGTTCATCATCCCGAGTGGTTGGCTAATCCTGCAATGGTTAGCAAAACTTTAAGTGAGATTAGGCCATGAAAGGAATTATGAAAACTCAAAGCACAAGTTACATGCATCCTACATGCACAACTTAAATGAGATCAATTTTCCTATGTTTCAGCACATCTCAAATTACATTATTTTTCAATTCGAAATTTGTAGCGGACAAAAATAAAGGTTTGACTTTAGGGGCCAAAGTTGAGAAAATCGACAAGGGGAAAATCTCATGTCATTTTTTAAGGCAAAAAAATCTCATGTCATTGCAATAACATCTACAAAAGTAACCACTAATAGTCATAAAATATATTATGATTAATAAAACATATAAATTCAAAAAATAGCAACACATATTATTAGAAAAAGACAATAAAAAATAATATTGCTATACACATGGAACAATAATCCCAACCTAAAAAACAAAAAAGTGAAACCAAATTAATTTAAAAACTTATAATAAGATTTAATTTAAAAATTTTTAGCCCAAATTTTAGCACAAACTATATAATTAGTTATTTTTTACCTATATTTAATGTTCCATACATGCGTTCAAAGATTGAATGTGATGGGTGGAAGAGGAAATATTTTGGATTTACATGGAGAAATATTTTTTTTACGGAGGGAGAGCTTCAGACCGCGTCATCCTGGCTAGTGTCCAATTAATGCTGTGCTGCCGTGCAGAGCAGCAGACGAGCAGACCGCGTCATCCATACATGCTGCAGTGTTTACTATACATTGCCAGGCCGGTGACGATTTTCCGATGCTTCCTGCAGTGTGTGGGTAGTACGATGGCTACACAAATCACAGGCATGCCAGGCCGGTGGCGGGGTACACCCCGCCATGATGGGTGGCGGGTTTGGCCTACCCCGCCACCGATCATGGCGGGTACGTCCCGGGTGGCTGCCACGTCAGCCTGCCACGCGGGATGTGTACCCCGCCACCATGCATGGCGGGGTTCAGTGCATTTGCCCCGCCATGCATGGTGGCGGGGCCAAACGGGTTAGATTTAAAAATTTTTTGAAACACGGGTTAAATTTAAAATTTGTTTCAAATTTGGGCTAAAAATAAAAAAAAATTCCCAGTACGCCGGCCACCGGGACGCGCCGCTGCCTCCATCCTCCTTATACAGTCGCAAGATTGTGTAGCTAATCGTTCGATGCCGATTCGTTTTGTTTTCGGTCCGACAACGCTTACGAAAATTGGAACAGATCATGCGTGGGAGAGCCGGGAGACTGCGCAATGCACTCGCCATCGAGGCGTCGCCATACGCCGTTGGGAAGTCAGTGCCGCGCGCCACGCAGAGCTCGCATGAGGAGCTCCACATCTCTTCCTCGTGCCAAGTCGTATGCGATGAACCGCCACACAGCACATCAATGTCAGAGATAGTGTAAAGGAATCCTCCGATGAGTCTGCTCCTTGCTAGCTTGCACATAGATGAAGAGACGAAGGGAATAAAGAAGGGGATCGGTGATGAATGATATAGGCTGGGCTTGAATGGGCCGAGGCGATGTTGGGGACAATCGAAAATAATTAGCAAAATAGTATTTTATTAATTAGATAGGTCGCTTTGAGATCCATGCAAATTTTAGAAAGAAGAATATTGGAGCACTTCTCCAAAAATATAATCTATAAAAGTCCACAAGATCCCATGGTAGGTAGTGGTAGTAAATGCTTGCTAGGGAACGAAAAGGACACCATCATGCACCTTCCACTATGTATAGTTCTTTTGTACCGAACAATAGCCTGAGCCAGCATCTCCCACATTCATAGGTAGGGATGTTCATAAGTAGAGATGAAATCAGATCGGATATAGACTTATATTAGTGTCCTGCATTCTATTGTATTTTTTTTTTCTAGGATCTCAGATCGGATACAGATCTTGTTGGATATTTATATCTTTCTCCTATACATATTAGAATTCTAATTTCAGTATTCGGTTCAGATACAATACGTACATTAAATGTTCGGATTCAGATACGAACTATCCATATAGAATTTCGGCCCTTTTGGGATGGACGGATATTGGGAAATATATGTACCGTTTTCATCCCTAACAACAAGTGTCTGGTTTGGGGCTCCCAATGAGGACCCAGAAACATCCTCTGTCTTCTCCTAACCCCTGTTGGCCAGTGACACTTCATGTAGAATGATAACCCATCACATGATACGGCCGACTTTGGGACAAACCGTGCTCAGCGGGAACCTATCATGTCAAATCGATACTACGACGATGACTGTGCCTGATTCTATCGTCTCGGTGGCTCTAGTCTCCAGACCATGCGACCCTCGTTCAACGCAACACCCCCACCGCTCACTGATCACGATTATGTCAAATTGTATAGGGCCACCGCAGAAACGGGACCGATGGCGATCCCACCACGATGCCACGTTCTTTAGTCTATCACAACATAGGCAGAACGTGGATGTGCAGTGCACAATGTGAGTACAGCAGCATTGGCCTAGGAGAAGAAGTGGCAAGAGGAAGAAATTAAGAGGTTGATTTCCAAGTTCCTTGACATACAAGAAGTGGTTGATGGTGAGTTGGAGGTGGTGGTAGAGGCCTTGGAAGAAGATACTAGCAGAATCCATATCCAGTGTTGACACTTCATAGCATCACTTGCGTTTGGTTGTCATCCCCAACATGACACCAAGAGTGTGGTTGTATTGTACTCATACCACTTAACGATATAAAGATATTAAAGTATATATTCGCAAGCGCACAGATAAATACACCCGTTGCAGCATTTCACCCAAGTTTATCCTAGGTATCGTTATTTATATTTAACCAAAGGAGAACAAATGGAGGGACACATATTAATTAAAGGCTACTCTACACATGTGATATGAATATTCGAAATCACTATCCTTTACTCTAAAACAGGAATCAATCAAATAAAAAGAGATAAAATATATGATAATCAGACCATTCAGATGATATTCCTTAGAGCAGTACTACTATAGCAAGTCATTGATCAGAATATAAAGTAAGAGAATAACTCCTAAGTAATCCGTTAACTATTAGTCATAATCTACATTGATTAGTGCAATTATATCAGGCAATCATTGGCTAGGTTATCTCATATCCATAAACAAGGAACATCTCCATTACGAAGCTAAGAAACAGAGTAACAACTAAGTAATGAGACCGTGTTCTACTAAGTTCTACACTCGGGGAGTAGACTACAAAGGACTCAACAGGAATGTCACACTCGCGATCTACCACATGACCCGGAGTATAGAGTGCATTTGAAGGTAAACAGTGTATAAGTACCACACTTACACAATGTTGACCACCCACCCATGACTCAATAAGGTGAGTGCTTTGCAAACATGTGTATAAACATAATGATAAACTATCTATGCCAAATATATAATCAAAGCAGACTAATCTCATAATAATCAAGGATATAATATAGATTAAGAACAAGATCATATCTAATGTATCAAGAATAATGATCAAGAACAATGAACTAGAACTAGACAATGATGAACTAGAACAATTATGAGCTAGAACATAAACAATTAGAACATGAAGAACTAGAACATGAACTAGATCAAGAACTAGAAGAACTGATGAACTAGATGAATATCTGAAGAACAATGTTGATACAAGAGAGAAGAACTGGATTTACCAAGCTCCTCTTGACTAGATCTGGAGCCCAAGGCTACTTGACTCCTCTACTTCTAATTCTAATCTAGCTATGCCTAGATCTGATGGGGCTCTAAGGAGATGAGAGTTGCTAGTTGGCCTTCTGCTTTCTGGTTGATGAGTGATTGAATGAATTTCTCCTTGGAGGGTGATGTGAACTAGGGTTCCCGATCTTCCGAAAGGTTCTGATAACTCTTGATTTGGTGGAGTCACAACACAATTTGATCCGGCTTCCGAACAACTCGGCTCTGAACCCCGCAATCGCAGCACCACGACCCCTCTGGTTATCGACCGGTGTTGCACGGTCGACCTCGCCAAGAAGGCTAAGTCCTTGCTTGCGAATCGAGAACATACGCAAGAACACAAAGGAATGCAACCAAATTGCAGATGAATGATTAATCTCACAAAGTTGGGGTCTCATAAACTGACGGCGACGGTGAAACTGTTGTCAACAGAATAATCTAAGCAAAACCCAACCCTAATGTAGACGGCGACTACTGATTATATAGCCTAAGGGACGTCCAAGGACTCCTATTCATGTCCCTGGGAAGCGCCGACACGTTACAAGGCCCAAACGGCCCAAAAGACGGCGACACAGCGCCCTGACAGATTCTAGATGGTGACTTGTTTCGACGATTCCCGTTGATTCCAAACAGCTTTTGACGTGGGACCACTTGGGTTGGCTTCCTTATCAAATAAGCTTTCTATCCATATATGGATCATCGAAAACGGAGTCCGGACGCGTCCTGGGTGACCAGTTCAAGGCAGACTGATCCTGGATTCCGAGGTGGACTCAAACTTGATTTGGGCCTCCACCTTGGTGACTCGAACCGGATAAGTTTTGGGCCTCCTTCTTAATTTGGATGCCCTTGCTAATCTCCTTGACCTCCATGTAATTATCTAAGCATGGTCATGTCCTCATCAGAGGGGGGTATAGGGCCTCATTTATATAGCCCAGAGCATGGAATCGTGGCCCTGGGATCAAACCGACCTTCATGTAGTGTTAGGATGCATCCTTGGAGGCGGTTGAAGTAGCTTGCAAAGGAAAGAGCTGAGGGGCGGCGGCTAGGGGCCGGTTGGCCTAGGGTTGAAGCCGGTCGGCCCCACCTGGCGGTGCCTCATGGTGGCCCTCCTCGTGGAGTCCTCTGGTGTCCTCTAGAAGCCTCTTGCGTATTCGTGACGTGGAGATTAGGCCGATTGACGTGGGTTCCTTCTTGTGGAAAATATCAATTCCTGAATTATTCTGATAACCCCCTACAAAATATAGATTCACCAAAACTCGTGGAATTTTGTTAGTTGACACCCTAAACCTATGTTGGTGATCATTTATTAGCCCTTGATATATTTATTTTAACCTTTTATTATGGTAGATAACCATCGTTAGCAACTCCCCCAAGCTTACCTTTTGCTAGTCCCTTAGCAAATATTCATAATGGATCAGGAGTTGCTACAATGCTTTCATGCCTCAAAAGTACACATGCGTTCAAACAAGAATTTTCCTCCGGATTAGATCTAACCATTCTAACCTTCAGACTTACCCATATTACCTTTAACTATGGAACTTATTAGCCTTCACTTGGGTCTTGAGCAGTCGAAAAGTAGAACAATCAAATCAAGCACTATGTCTCAAGCTCTTCATTCAACTATTATTCCGAAGTTTTGCAAGATTTTTAAAATAAAACTAAGAGTATATTTTTGTATGACTCTCTCAAATCTCTCAATATATGTGGTATTTCTGGATCCTCTCCAAGGCAAAGTGAGATTTGCCTTCTCTCATCCTACATCTAATGCTTTATCTGGAGCTTATAGGTATGGAGACAGCGTGTTCATACTTGCAAAGCATATTTTGTAAAGTCAAACAGTGGATCCAGAGAAACGAGGCATACGATCAAATCAAGAAGTGCATGTGTATGGATCAAGGAATGGTTTATTTATGATGAAGGTTATAGTGGATCTAATTCTACTTTTGCTCCTTTGAAAGGGATTTTGATCTCTCTTTGAATAATTGCAGAACTTAGACTAAGAGATATTTTGGGCTATAGTTTTTTAGAGAGGCGGGCATCTAAGTACCCATTGTTTTGGTAGGACACTTGTCCATGTTTTACTCTCCATATATTTCTCTTTCTTCTCTTTTTTTAAATATATAAGCCCAGAACATTCTTGTCTATAATGAAAGATTGAGAGATAATAATAACCTGGAGCAACAATAACTAGGGCTTATGAAATGTATGGATAGGTGACAAAAATCCTATAAGACATGTGAGTGGTGTTCTCTCCCAGTATAGGAGAAAAATATATTTGGTGGATCTAAATGAAAAGGCATGTTGTTGCGTACTTCAAGTGTAGAAGCAGCATATTTGAGTGGAGTGTACATGATCTTGATTTTTTAAAAGTATGACAAGCCTCTAAGGGTCAATAGAGCTCGACAATGCTCAATGCAAGTACAAGTAGTAAAAAGTATGAATGGAGTTTTCTATCCTATGTATGGCTGTGGTAGGAATTTTAAGCTTTGTCATACAAGTACTCATCATGGTATTTTAAGATTTCAAAAGATAAAATTCTCCAGAACTCTAGCATCAGTAGGAGCAAGATAAATAGCAGCTCAGACTTTCTCATATCATACTCTTCAACTACCTAGATTTAGATCCAGCATTTGCAATCCACAAGTTTCAGGCTCAGAGTTTATCTTTAGATCAAGACAGTTCTACCCAAAACTCAGGAGAATTCGTGTTTGAAAACTAGGCACTTGAAAGGAATTACGGCAGAGCAACTATTCATCATTTCCATTATGTTTAAAATTGAGTTCTACGGTAATTAAGTTCTAATACTCTCTTGTATCTTTTATTTTAACTAATATAATATCTAGCTAATATTATCACACATCACTCTTTTTATTTGGTTTTCTTAAGTTATGCATCTTTTTATACTTTTCAGAATAAAAGATAAATCACTCAAAAAGGAATACTTATCAAGATATATGGGGGACGCTCTCCCCCAAGCTAGATTTTGACGTAGTCGTTCATCTTGAGTCCTCGATTGCGTAGATGCTTATCACTCCTTTGATGATTGTTCAAGGCAGAGCTCTTTAGTGAGTGAAGACATCATGGGCTTCATAGGAAATTTCTCTTTTTCCTGTTGAATTCCAAATAGACAACAAAACTCGTGGAACATATTAAGAGTTAGTGGAAAACTATTCCCTAATTATTTTGGAGTCTTGAATTATCTTTTATTATTCAACTGGTTTTTTCTTCATTTTTAGATTATATATATATATATATCTGGTTTTTTTCTTCATTTTTAGATTATTATTCAACTGGAATATATATATATATATAGTGAGTAATTATTATGGGTTGCTACACACCACACTATTACTCATATGGGGCTTAGAGTTTATATATTTCCAGATGCAATGAGATGATTCAAAATATAAAAGTTATTTTTATTTTCTTTTCAAATGCAATGTAGAATTTAAATATGTATTTAATTCTAAATAGTATGCATGTTATTAATGGAAAAAGTATTTTTATTTTCAATGCAATGATATGCTAAGGGAATGTAAACAAAGTAGATATGCTTAATTTAAATGTGTGGATAAATGCTGATTTACCTTTCGGAGAATGTTAAGAGATTTAGGTCCATCCACCCGGACCTCACGTCTGGTTTAGTCTTTAGAGGTTTCTTCTAGCTTAACTGAGGAGTTGAATGGTTGCTCGTCAAGTGTTCGAGAATTTGATGATGATGTTTGATACATCCGGCCCAGGTAGGGTTGGTCGAGGCCCAATAAATTAAGGTTGCCCGGACCCCAACAGTTCTTATGCACACCCACTCGGGGAAAGGCCCAATATCCCTAAAAGACTAGTCCGATAGGGGAAGGGTGGCTCTCTCTTTTAAGGTGGCTTCCTCCTCCTAAGCTAAGCAAAGTGGGATTATTCAGAGGCTCACACGGTCGCCGCCCAACTACAACTAGGCCACTTAGCCTTTTTTTTGTTGCGTCTTTGCCAGCGGGTAATAGTGGAGGATGTCCTCATCATTCCCACCCCCTTAAACAAGGGCCCAGCTCTGATACCAAATGATACATCCGGCCCAGGTAGGGTTGGCCGAGGCCCAATAAATTAAGGTTGTCCGGACCCCAACAGTTCTTATGCACACCCACTCGGGGAAAGGCCTAATATCCCTAAAAGACTAGTCTGATAGGGGAAGGGTGGCTCTCTCTTTTAAGGTGGCTTCCTCCTCCTAAGCTAAGCAAGGTAGGATTATTCAGAGGCTCACACGGTCACCGCCCGACTACAACTAGGCCACTTAGCCTTTTTTTGTTACGTCTTTGCCAGCAGGTAATAGTGGAGGATGTCCTCATCAATGTTGATGTTTCTTTTCTTTTCCATACTTTCTTGGACTGAGGAGTCTCTTCCTGTGGTTCACTCTTCTTGGGCTTCTCTTCTTCTTCTTTTGGAATAGCTTCTTCTTGGGCAGCTTCTTTCTCTTTGATGGCTTGTTTCTTTTGGCGTTGAGAGCGGTGTCTCCTCTTGTTCTTTCTAGGCTGCTAACAAGTAGTGTAACTATTAAAGTAACAATGTACCTTCTCTCCAAGGAATTGGAAGTGGATTTTCTCAGTTCTTATGTAGATGATCGCGCTAGTGGTGTTGAGGAAGGGTCTTCCTAAAATGAGGTGGACATCGTCTTCTTCTCCCATGTCAAGAACCATGAAGTCGGTACGAATGTAGTGATCTCTTATTTTGACCATAACATCTTTCACTACTCCCTTCGGATGTCGGAATGATTGGTCCGCCATCTGCAGCTGCACATATGTATGATACATGGGTCTAGTATTATACAAATGTTTATATTTTACCTTAGACATTATGTTGGTGCTAGAGCCGATGTCGCAGAACGTCTTGTAGAAAGTACTTCCCTCGATCATACAATCGATGGTGGGTACTCTAGGATCTCCCAGCTTAGTGAGGTATGGTGATGGAAGGAGGTAGTCAAGTTCTGAATCAATAGTGTTGACCATCCATACTGTTTCTTTTGCCTGATGCTTAGCTTTGTTCCTCCTCCTATTCTTGTTCTTCTTCTTTGTTGGGGCAGCGGTTGTATCCTCGTAGAGGTACGGCGTCTGTGGGTGAACTCGAATGTTGAGGGTACGCTTCTTGAAATTGAATCTTTCTTTTCTCCCATTGACTGTGAAATAGATCTTGGCGCTATCTGCATAGATGATGGCTTTGGTGGTACTCAAGAACGGTCGCCCCAAGATGATGGGTGCTTTTTTGTCTCCACCTGTTTCTACAATCACAAAGTCTGCCAGCACATACGAGTGTCCAACTATGATCTAGACATCTTCAAGAATTCCCTTGGGGTAGCATAGTGTCTGATCTGCAAGCTGCAAACACATAGTTGTATACAATAAAGGATCACCATGAATTTTCTCATAGATTACCCTGGGCATGATGTTGACGCTTGCTCCAAGGTCACAGACAGCTTCCTCAAAGCTATGGGGTCCAATGCGACTAGGGATGATAGGTCTCCCTGGGTCTCCTTTCTTCACTGGTAGAGTGTCGTCTACCCATGTTCCCCATTGCTTTGGAGGTACGGTGAAATATTGCCCTGCATTATAAATGTCTACAAGATTTACAGTTTCTAAATCCTCCGGCTTCCCTGGAATCTTACCTCTTTCGGTCACTGGTACAGAAGCTACTAGCTGAGATATTTGTGATTCTATCATTTTATTAAAGCTATGTTGATTCTTTATGGCATAAGTAAAGTTATCCATTCTAGTATTAATATTTTCAAGCAATTTATCATTGGAAGCTATATTTCTAGACATAGTATCAATAACTTTTTTCTGATTAGAAATCATTTCTCTCAAGGGTGGTTGATTAAAGTTATTATTAAGATTATTACCTTGGTAGTTACCTGAGTAGTTACCTGAGTAATTAGACCTTGATTGCTGATTCCATCCTTGATTTTGTTGAGGACGATTGTTGAATTGTTGTTGATGTAGTTCACATCCTCTTGAATCTCAAGGCAGTTGCTCCCTGAGTGGCCAGTGCCTCCACACTCTTCACAGGTCATGCAAGAATCGTGGATGTGCATGACTTCGTTCTTCTCAGTGGTGCATTCATCGAACTTCTTTATGTGCAGGTCTATCTTGGCAGACAGCATGTCTACTTCCTTCAGTTGATGCATTCCTCCTCCTCTCTTGCGAGGTTGAGTGCGTTCCTCGTTCCATCCCTGGTTAGAGGCCATCTTCTCAATCAGAGTGGTTGCTTCAGTGATGTTGAGCGATAAGAATGATCCTCCAGCAGCTGCATCCACATTCTCATGGGTACTAGAAGTGAGCCCATGGTAGAATGTCTGCATGAGTAGCCAATTCTCCATCCTATGGTGAGGGCATTCTGATATGTAATCTTGAAAGCGTTCCCAGGCTTCAGGGATTGATTCATCGTGTTGTTGCTAGAAGGTTGAAATCTTCGCACATAGAGCATTTGTCTTCCCCACTGGAAAGAATTTTGCTAGAAAAGCAGTAGCACAGATCGACCATGTGGTATTCTTGTCCTTGTTGGCGTAGAACCATTGCTTTGCTTTTCCCACGAGTGAGAAAGGGAACAAGCGGAGCAATATGGCGTCTCTTGCGACTCCCTTGATGGTGAAGGTGCTACAAATCTCCAAAAAGTGTTGGGGATGAGCACTAGCATCTTCATGTGCTTTTCCACAAAACTGGTTTGCTTGCATCATGTTGATCAAAGCAGGCTTGAGCTCAAATCTATTATCTCCCACATTTACTATCGGTCCAGTCCTGATGTTAGCAGTGGTTGGAGCGGAGAATTCACGGAGTGATCGGCCGGCCATGGCTTCAAAGTCTGGTGTTAAGCTTCTTCTCAATTGGTTGATCTCAGACGAAGTGGTTGGAGCCTTTTTGAGCTTTGCTCTTGTTCTTCTGATTTGAGCTTCGGGGTTCTCAACGTAGTTTATCGGGAGTTCAAAACCAGTCATTCATCACCCTGCATAAGATAAAAAAAAGACAAAAGACAGGGTGAGCATGTTAGAGTAAAGGATCAAGTGATGTAATTCGAATATCACATGTGTAAGAGTGTTCCTAGATGTGGAAGTGTGTTTATGCCCTTATGAATGTTTTCTAACTTAGTGTGCCATTCCGTTGCCTCCCCGACAACGGCGCTAGAAATGCTTGTTGACACTTCTTAGCATCACTTGCGTTAGGTTGTCATCCCCAACATGACACCAAGGGTGTGGTTGTATTGTACTCATGCCACTTAACTATATAAAGATATTAAAGTATATATTCGCAAGCGCACAGATAAATACACCCATTGCAGCATTTCACCCAAGTTTATCCTAGGTATCGTTATTTATATTTAACCAAAGGAGAACAAATGGAGGGGCACATATTAATTAAAGGCTACTCTACACATGTGATATGAATATTCGAAATCACTATCCTTTACTCTCGAACAGGAATCAATCAAATAAAAAGAGATAAAATATATGATAATCAGACCATTCAAATGATATTCCTTAGAGCAGTACTACTATGGCAAGTCGTTGATCAGAATATAAAGTAAGAGAATAACTCCTAAGTAATCCGTTAACTATTAGTCATAATCTACATTGATTAGTGCAATTATATCAGGCAATCATTGGCTAGGTTATCTCATATCCATAAACAAGGAACATCTCCATTACGAAGCTGAGAAACAGAGTAACAACTAAGTAATGAGACCGCATTCTACTAAGTTCTACATTCGGGGAGTGGACTACAAAGGACTCAACAGGAATGTGACACCCGCGATCTATGACATGGCCCGGAGTATAGAGTGCATTTGTAGGTAAACAGTGTATAAGTACCACACTTACACAATGTTGACCACCCACCCATGACTCAATAAGGTGAGTGCTTTGCAAACATGTGTATAAACATAATGATAAACTATCTATGCCAAATATATAATCAAAGCAGACTAATCTCATAATAATCAAGGATATAATATAGATTAAGAACAAGATCATATCTAATGTATCAAGAATAATGATCAAGAACAATGAACTAGAACTAGACAATGATGAACTAGAACAATTATGAACTAGAACATAAACAATTAGAACATGAAGAACTAGAACATGAACTAGATCAAGAACTAGAAGAACTGATGAACTAGATGAATATCTGAAGAACAATGTTGATACTAGAGAGAAGAACTGGATTTACCAAGCTCCTCTTGACTAGATCTAGAGCCCAAGGCTGCTTGACACCTCTACTTCTAATTCTAATCTAGCTATGCCTAGATTTGATGGAGCTCTAAGGAGATGAGAGTTGCTGGTTGGTCTTCTACTTTCTGGTTGATGATTGATTGAATGAATTTCTCCTTAGAGGGGGGTCTAGGGCTTCATTTATATAGCCCAGAGCATGGAATTGTGGCCCTTGGATCAAACCGACCTTCACGTAGGGTTAGGATGCATCCTTGGATGCGGTTGAAGTAGCTTGCAAAGGAAGGAGTCGAGGGGCGGCATCTAGGGGCCGGTCGGCCTAGGGTTGAGGCCAGTCGGCCCTACCTGGCGGTACCTCGTGGTGGCCCTCCTCGTGGAGTCCTCTGATGTCCTCTAGAAGCCTCTTGCGTATTCGTGACATGGAGATTAGGCCGATTGACGTGGGTTCCTTCTTGTGGAAGATATCAATTCCTGAATTATTCTGATAACCCCCTGCAAAATATAGATTTGCCAAAACTCGTGGAATTTTGTTAGTTGACACCCTAAACCTATGTTGGTGATCATTTATTAGCCCTTTATATATTTATTTTAACCCTTTATTATGGTAGATAACCATCGTCAACATCCTGCCATGGTGAGTTGATCAACTAGAGCGCGCGGGAGGAAAGGGAAGATGATAAGGTGACGCTAGAGGTGAGTCATGGGCTTGGACCTTGTCCAAAAGATATTCTAGCCTAGGATGAGTGTGTGGCTGTATATGCACACTCCTACGTCCCCATAAAATCAGAAAGATGGGTCTAGGTGCGAAAGACTAGGGTTCTTAAGGCGACGGTGATGGCTATCTACGAAGAATGGAGTTGATCTAGAGATTGCGTTCGAGGCAAAGCTTATTGACTCATGCTCGTTTGCTCAGGCAGCCAGAATGGGTCTCATGGGTTGGAGGGGAGGAGGCGGCTGAGGAACAGGGGGTTACCAAAGGGGTATGGGGATAGAGGATAAAAAAGGCTGGGACCAGGCCAAGGGAGAGGATGATGGAAACATGTGTTTCAAATCTCACTGGAATGATGATATAGATGAAGGAGCACACAAGTTTGAGCATGGGTGAGAGGTGTTCCACTCTGAGCGGGAAGAAGGAAGATGCTTTAATAGGAGCATGGAGGAGATGGATTATGCTTGTCTCAAAGAGGAAGAACTCTGATATAGGCTTTTGAGGGACCATGAGGAAAAAAGTGAGGGAAGAGACTAGCGAGGACAAGATGGAGGGAGAGGTGCTACTGGTGCAATGAAGCAGGACATCATAGGTCCAATAGCTCAAGTCCCCCCTCTTTGCGACAAGTTTAAAGAATCTTGACATATGGTGCCAAGCTATCCAAGAATCAAGGGGAATAGAAGTAGCTGATAGTGTGGTTATGGAATGCCATGACAACTTTCTACAATATTGTTGGCGGTCCTTAACGCCTAAATTCAACCACCAAATCCCACATAAAATCTTCCCATATAAACACCAAACTTAGTATTAGGGTTTATCAACTAACAAATTCTATGAGTTTTGGTGATTGTTCATTTATAGAAAGACATATCGGGATAACATAGAAAAAGTGGTCAAAATGCGCATTCAGACAAAGCGTAACACAGACCTGACATGAGCCCAAGGGGAGAGGTCCACTTACCAGGAAAATCAGGGCCTAGTCACGTGGAGAAAAAATCCCAAAACCTGAAGCAAACCTTCTCCAAATGGCATCAAACTTTATAGGACCCATCTAGAAGCCCAACGAGGACCACCCGCTGAAGCTGGGCTCATTTGGGCCTAGTTGGGGGTGTAGCCGCACCCCAGGTGCGCCCTCACCACTACTAGGGCCTCTCGGCCCCATCTTTGGCGGGTGTCAGATACCACCCTTGCAATGATGGTTCCGGAGGTTTGGGCTAGGTTCAACATATCTAGGAGGTCAATTTGCTCACTTTTGAGGGGAATATTCCATGCATATTCACTCCCATCTCCACTATAAAAGAAGGCCTCCCCCTCACATTCAACAGACACCACAAGAGCTCTCCTCACTCTTCTTCCAAGATGTAAAAGTAGTGTAGGTTAGTTGGGAGTTAGGGAGAGATGCTCAAGTTCTGGAGGAGTCCTCGGAGGTTCAGTATAATCTTGTATCTCTCTTTTATAAGACTCAAGTATCAACAAATTTAACTTCTCTAATTACTGAAATATCTTTCATGGTTATCTAGTTCACGCCTTAGTGCTTTAGCTAAGCATGGTTACTATACTAGTTCTACACCTTAACATGGGATCTCCACTCGACCGAGTGCTCTAGTTATCACGTGAGAGTAGAGTAGTAATCGATAGTATAGGCGTGGTGTCTAGACTATAGTTTACCTAAGTTTGCGGCCAATCCCATAGATAGTTGTGGTAGCCCCAGAGGTGATAGTTCTGACCAGGCCTTTGTAATCCACCACGTTTGGATTGGTGTTTTCGTAGAGCTTTTCGGCAGCCTTCCCCCGACCACATTCTCTCACCCCCCTCAAGGGTCGAAAAGGTACTATTGCTCCAAAGTTCTATGGTGTGATCGCTATGTCTTATCCATTGTTTAGTTAACCCCTTTGGTCTGCTCTAGAATAGAACCACAATAATAGAGAAGTATAAAGGAACCTTGAACTCACCCATTATCCTCCCAACCTAACTTGTCTACTCTTCTATTGTACCATGGAGTTCTTCTGTGTGTGTCATTATACAAAAATCCTATTTTTTCACTTACCCCCGTATTAGTCTAGTCGGTATACTAGTTAGTAGATACATGATGGCTTCTTTAACCATTGCTTTCCTATGGATAAATACAACACCCTGGAATACTCCTAGGTGAAAGCTACAATGGTATCCGTGCGCTTGCATATTTCTCTTTTTGCATTAACAAATATCAACAAGCTTTCTGGCGCTATTGCCGGGGAAGCAATTGTTTTAAAGATTTTGATATTGACCTTGATGTCTACTAATCTAGTTTACGACTAGCTTTTGTGGGATTACCCTTGTCCTATTGAATGTGGAATAAACAGGGCAACACCTGTCGTTTGACCTTTCGGCACATTTCCACAAAGAAAAAAGAATCACCACAAGCCTAGGGTGCCCGATCATTCGTGAACAATCAACACCTCCACCCTGTCATCTCATAGAAAGGTATATGTATATACTCTCTCCGTCCGCAAAAGAATGCAATTATGGGATGCATGCCAGTCAAACTGACTCAAGTTTAACTAAGTTTATAGTAAATAATATTAACATTTGTCTCCAAATAAATTTATTACGGAAATATATTCTATAACTAATCTAATGATACTTATTTTATATCATAAATGTTAGTATTTTTTATATAAATTTAGTCAAAGTTCGAACGGTTTGACTTCTTAAAAAGTGAGAGTTGCATTCTTTTGTGGATGGATTGAGTAACACTAACCATGTGCAGAAAGAGAGAAGGTCACCGTCAAGAGCAAACAAAACCAACATATGTGACATAACAACTACATGCATCACTCACAGTTCAATCACAAATTGTGGGTGATGGTACAATTGATCAAGATATGAGAGAACCAACCCAAAAATATCTTTCCCATTTTTATTTCCTTTTCAAAACTGCATGTTTGCTTGCTTCATCAAATATTTAGTGCTTTCTTCGGGTGGCTCCTAGACTTTGAGCTATATTCGGGCGCTATGCCTAGTCTAGGTAGATGGCAAATTTCTTTGTTATCTATCTATTCAATGCTCTTAGTCCAGCTTCGTAGTAGACGGATGTTAAACGGGACCATTGGAATGATATGTTGGCTTTGCCAATCGGTATGATATCATAAGATGGTCCGCGCTATGAGAAAAGGCTAAAGCCTAGATTTTCATGCATGTCGCTCATTTAGTTTCCTTTTTAAAAAACCATGGCATTTTTGTTTGATCACATTCATCCACCTCACTTGCATTGTTTGCATATAAAAAATGGTTCTCTGGTTCATCATTCAATGTTCATACATCCGTTTGAGTGAATCTCATGTTTATCTTTTCATGCTTCCTTACTCTATGCTAAGTATGCTTTCGTTTGGGAGTGTTGGTCATATGCGATGATCATACTTCCATAGGATTTTTAAATTAAGCATGGTGCTTAGGTTAATTAGCCTACCCTAATCAAATTAAACAAGGAGTCTAGTTTGATTTTTGAATTGAAACTGCTAGTGTAGACTTTGGTTGTATGCATGGACTAACCCCTGCAGGAAATTATCAAATTCATATGAGTAACTCCTTGAGATGACGTCATAATGGAGGTAAATTAAAGTTCATTTGGTGAACTTTGAATGAAACCTTGATCAAAAGAAAAATGAATCACAAACCCGCCAAGCTAAAAACCACATGAAGATCATGATGGCATGGCAAAAATAAGAAGTGCAATCATCCTTATCCATCTCTAGGATGATATGATGCAAATTCAAGCTAAACTGTAATGGAGAAGTCCGGCTCTATGGACTTAAAACGGTGAGCCCTTGCTGAAGGTAAATCAGTAATTATCACACATTTGATGCATTTTTAATTTCAAATCTCAATATTAGCAAATGCATCAATAGTTTTTTAAAAATATAAAATAATTTCCCTTTACTTTCAAAAAAATAAAAATAAAAATAATAATAACAATAACATGACTTTTGAAAATGAGCTTAAGGACATATTTGTGAAACATAAGGTAAATCCAATTAAACATCATTCAATGAAGCACATTCAACAGAGAATGCTACCATCCAAATTTGATTTTGCATATTGCAAAATTTAAGTGTGGGGGATGAACTTCTCTAAAAACATCTCATGACATGCTTCATTCATTGATTTCGTCTTGGTTGTCTCTATCTTGTTTTACCTTTATGCCTTGCTCGCCATGATAAAGTTATCAAAAAAATATGTAATGGTAATAAAATAAATAAAAAATCACTTTTAAGTTATTAGAATTTTTCAATAATAATAATAAAATTTTCACTTTGCATAATAAACTCATTTTAACTTAGACCTATATTTTTTTAGAATAAAGCTATGACCTCCCTTTCTCCCACAATAAACAAAAACATGGTGCTAGACAAGTTCCCTTCGGGTATTATTGGTCAATAACAATTATAGGAACAAAGGATGAACAGTGTCTACAAACATGGGTGCTACAATACACGCTAAGGAGATGCTCCAACATTTACACTTGACTTTTAGTGTCAAATGACATAAAAGTACAAGTGTGGGGGACCTGATCCTACCATGCTTTCTCTCGAGCACACTAGTTTGCTCTTTATTTTCTCACCTATGGCTTGCACCTATAAGTTTGATTGTGAAAATGTCATACATGTCAATCAAACTTAAAATGAGAGATAAAATCTTGCCAAATTATGAACTTGACTTTATTCCTAATTCATATACTTTTTACTTGTGGACACATATTTATTAGGAAAACATGTCAACGAAGTTGTTGTGAAGTGAGATATGGCAAGGACTAAAGATATCCTATCTTTTCTATATAAACTCTTGGAGAATTCTGTTTGACTAAAACTTCAAAATTTATAGCAATACTTCTCCTCAATGGTGAAATATCCTACCAAAGCCATATGATATTACACTTTGTAATACCTTGAAACATATGCTGCTTGTTATCATGTTGAGCTTTGTCAAATTGTTGTGATCCTTGAGAGATTATCGTTATACACCCATGATCAAGATTCACGTACACCTAGATACAATATGCCAACTCTTACATTGAGAGTTACGCAAAAACATGCCATCTGTCCACCAAATAAAAAAACTCCATTCATATGTCATGACCCTCTCTCTCAAAAATCCTCCTTCGCTAAAAGAAAATATGGGCTATGCAAAAATAAAAAAATAATAAATGCAAAAAAAGGGCATGAAGAGAAATCCATGCTAAAAAAGCAAGCGAGAAATAATATCCATGCCAAAGTGCAAGAGAAAAAAGAAGAAAAGATAGCCCATGTTCTCTAAAATGGAAAAGCAAAGAGGGAGAAAGAGTCATGAAAAAAGAGGCTACACCAAGAAGAGTTTAATTTCCACACACTTGCACTTCTTGATCAAAGTGTATGGCTTGCATCTCCTTGGATCTAGTTTTTGACTTAGCAATATTATGTGATGCAAGTTTGCCTCTCTATTCATCCCTACCCAAAGCTCCACATAAGCCTTTTTAGAAGTAGGATGGAAACGAAGGCAAATTCAAAAGCCTTTGGTCAGGATTATACACATTTAGCGACTTGAGAGTACCATTTGATGAAAAGTATGAGCTATGTTTTCATTTTGAAAAATACAAAGAACTCCAAGTATGCTTCGTAGAGAATAGTGATGACTTGGTGTCATAGCCGTTCCACTTTTCAACTACTTAAGGCGACATGGTAGACACTTATAAAATCCACAGGTATGAGGAATGACATGGAATATCTTTTATGCTAGCATCACATGTTTTGAAGTCATGCTTCATAATTACATATACCTTTGCTCGAGGACGAGCAAAGAACAAGTGTGGGAGAGCTTGTTGGCAGCCCTTAATGCCTAAATTTAACCACCAAATCCCGCGTAAAATCTTTCCATATGAACACCAAACTTAGTATTAGGGTTTATAAACTAACAAATTTCACGAGTTTTGGTGATTCTTCATTTATAGAAGGACATATGAGGATAACATAGAAAAAGTGCTCAAAATGCGCATTCAGACAAAGCGTAACACAGACCCAACATGAGCCCAAGGGGAGAAGGGCCACTTACTAGGCAAATTAGGGCCTAGTCACGTGGAGAAAAAAGCCCAAAATCCGAAGCAAACCTTCTCTAATTACTAAAATATCACTACTAGAAATATCCACTTATATGACGAAAATCTTAATGACGAATTCGAAACCATCATAGAAGAGCACTTTTTATGATGAATATTTCCGTTTTCTCATAGATCAATGGTGATGATCCTGCAACCCTCCCTTTCTATGATGAAATCAGGCATCGTCACAAAAAACATCATAGAAGAGCGTAGGGTTTCATCACAGATCATTCATGTGACTCATCTATGATGATCTCCTTTAAAACTATGATGAACATGGCTTCATCATTGAACTAATTACACATCTATGATGAATAATATTTGATTTGTAATGAATAGCGCTTTATCATAGATCTCCACATGGTACTTTCTCCATCTGACGTGTACCTATGGGACCTATAGTTACTCATTCGTGATGCTTGCAATTCGTCATAAAAGTCTTCGCTCGATCCTTTCTCCATGCGATGTGTACTTGTGGGACCCTTCTCCATTCAACCTATGGGACCCGATAGCTTACACGTCACGTCACGTGTACCTGTGGGGCCTTTCTCCATCTCCATCTGACCTGTGGGACCCGATGGCTTGCATGTCACTTGTGCTTGTGGACCCTTCTTCATCTGACTTGTGGAACGGTACCTTTCTCCATCTCTATCCGACCTATGGGACCCGACGACACCTTTTTCCATCTCCATCCGACCTATGGGACTCGACAGTTTGTGTGTCATGTATACCTATGGGACCATCCAACCTTTAGGACTCAACGTCTTACGTGTCAAGTGTACCTATGGGACCTTTCTCTATCTCCATCTGACTTGTGAGACCCGACGGCTTACGTGTCACTTCTTGTCACCAGGGTTTAATAAATTCAAACTCAAAAAAACCATGAGTCTGGGGAGTCAAACCCGGGACCCGAAGCAAGGAATAGGCTATCTTCACCATTGCGCTAGACACCTAGTTATGTTGACATGTCTTTAGAGTAGTATATGTTCTCTGTGTGGACAGGTTGACTTATATATTAGATATATCCCCTGTAAGGGAATCAAATCTGTGCCCGTTGGACTTGCGACAGTGGCGGCGGCAGTAATGGAGGATCCCTGTGTGCTGTGGTGTCTCAGGCATCCTTTTGGCGTCCATGTCCGTCGTGTGCCGCGGCAGAGGTGACAGATCTGATCCGCAGGTCTCCTTTCTCGCCTTTTTCCCGTTCGCTTCACTGTTTTGGTCCTTGCTTGAACATGAGGTATACAAGAAACATTGTAGCGTTTTAGATCTAGTTAGGCTAATGATGATGAAAAGAACTAGGAGGTGGCACTGGTTGTTTTTCTCCTGGCCTATGTCACTTGCAGATCTGTCTAGGCAAACAAATAGGCCCTTCGTTTCTACCTTAAACTATTTTTTCTGTCCAGTGCTTGCTTGATTCTACATTTCTATTTCGTATGCTCTAGTGCCACTAGTGAGTCCTTATGCTATTTTGAACTTGTAACATATCTTAGGCCACATTTCTGTGCCAATGATGTCTACATGGCTATTGGATGTATTAGGATGCAGCTCATATGTTTGCTTTCTATGTCTTCTTCTTGTTGACAACCAGCTTGTTCGAGTTGTGCAGATTTGAGATGAGTCATCCCTGCTATGTTGTGTTCAATGGCTAAGCTAGGAGTTTACTACAACTGGCCTGATTGTCATAGCCAAGTTCATTGGTTTTATGGTGCTTGTTATAAAAAGTACAACTCCTATGAAGAAGGAATTGCTGCCTTCAAGTCAAGAACCAACTCAAATCCAGCCTTAGCTCATGATGATGACCTCTATCTTCAAAACCCAACATCTGCTCCACCCTCTTTGTCCTTCAAAATTGTTGTAATTGTAGTCCTCTTAATCTTTGTTTGTCTCCTATGGAAGAAGCTCTGAGCTCATATACTGATTGTAAGTGTGATGGTTAGACTTAATTTAGCTAGAATTTTAATGGTTATAGCTCCATTAACTGCTACTCTAGTTTGAGTTATATATATCTATGTGGTGCTACTCTAAATTTAGATGAGGTCGTACCATGAAAATTGTTAATGGTTGTTAAAGTTACACTTTGGTATGAGTTGTGGACTTCACTGATGGATCTTTGTTGGATTATTTTCCTCCTCAGTGATCTCATTACTGAGGAAGCTCTCATCATACTACCCCAACAAGAACACACTGGCCAGCCTCATGAAGGATGTCATTTTCGAGATCCTCCGCTGCCTCCCCACCTGTTTCTTGTTCTGCTGCAAATGTGTCTATCGCTCCTAGAAAAACCTCATCTCAGACCCCAACAACCATAAGAAGTTGCCCCAGACTATGGTCGACTTCTTCTATGATAGTGAGGATGGCAATCGAAACTTCACTAGCATCATCCGTGGTGTACACCCTCGCTCCTTGGAATTCTTGCCCTTCAACATTGAAAATGTAGCTGTCTTAGATTGATGCAACGGCCTCATCCTATGCTAGTGCCTTGGGGCTGATGGATACCACTATGTCATCTGTAATTCAATGACCCAAAAGTTTAAAATTCTACCGCTTGGTACCCTTGATGTTGGCCATGCTGTTGGTGAGGCTCGCTTGGCATTCAATTCGACAACCTCCTCGCATTTCCATGTTATTGAATATGTGGATATCAACGCTGTGTGCGCATGTGTGGAGATCTACTCATCTTAAACTGCAGCATGGATCTCTAAGGAATCTGAATGGGGTGAGCATACTGATGTGATATTTTATAGACAACTAAGTGTGTTTCTTAATGATTGTCTGCACATTATGGAGCACTCTAGGGAGTACCCTATGATACTTGTTGTGGATATAGAGGAAAACACATGGAGGACAATTGATGGGCCTAGTGGTCTTCAACACTCCATGCATCAAGCTCAAGGTCACTTGTGTGTTTGTACTGTTGGTGGTCCCAATGATTATAAGCTTTCAATCTGGATCCTTGAAAACTATGGACATTGAAGTATGCGGTCACCACATGGATCCTGTTTGGAAGGATTAATATTAGATTTGGTTTCCCATATTTTGTTGATGAGGACATAGTGATTACAGTTCATGCAGAATGGAATTTGATTTTCTTTGCTAGGGAGGATGGAATAATCATCGCATATGACATGGTGATTATAGTTCACCTAGAAGTGTTCATGTCATCCCTGCCCGTGTCTTTTGGTATGGTAGACTAAAAGCCCTAGTTTGGTTTTGGCTAATTGATGAAACCTAGGGACTAATCATTATGCTAAGTGTGTAGACATGAAATGATAAGTCCCATGCCAAGTGGTGGAGCTAGATGATGATCATGGTGGATGGTGATGACCAAAAGATGATCAAGTGCTTCATATTTGGAAAAGAAGAAAGCAAAAAAAAATAGGCTCAAGGCAAAGGTATATATTATAGGGCCATTTTTGTTTTACACTCAAGACACCATAGAGGGTGTGAGTGATTTAGGATTGATAGCCATACTATGAAGAGGGGAAATTCACGGTTAAAATGGTTATCAAGTGCCACTAGGTGAATTCATATGAGCATATGCATTAGGACCTAGTGTGAGCTAACATCGACCCTTGTAAAATGATTTGAAAAATGCTAACACACGTGCACATAAGTTCTACACTTTGTGGTTAGCAAGTTGGAAGCAAGGGTGAAGTGGCCGTGGACTTAGAAAAGGAAAAGGAGGAGACAGATCGCGACCGGACGCTGGCGTCAGCACGACCAGACGCTGACGTCAGCGTTAGGTCAGTGTTGGTGGTGTGCACACATGGCTGGCCAAGAGCGTGGAGGAGAGACCGAACACTGGCTTGGGTTACACCGGTGTGTCAGGTCACAAATTGGTGGTGCGTGATCGCTGTGGGTCTATTGACGGTAGATAAGTATCAATTTTAACCATCAACGAAACATGAAAAAGGGCCTAAACATAATTAACACTTAGATATAGGGGTCTACTGATGGAATTCCATTAGTTTTGGTGAATGTCTGTTTCTGCAGGGTGTCAGCTGAAAAGAACCACGGAAGTCCCACATGTCAGGTTTACATAGAGACAAACGGGCTACACACAACTTTTCTGTAATCTAGAAGGTACGAGAAGACTCTGGAAACAAACCGAAGGTGAAACGGGCCCGGAAGCCGGGCGGCTGCCCAAGGGGTAGGGGCGGGCGCCTGGGCTATAGAGCCAATCAGGCTCCACCTCGCGGATCCTGCCTCCATCGCTTTTGAGGATCAATAATAATTGTACATCAAGGTCGGTTTGATCCGAGGGCTATGGTGCTTCCTAGAGGGCTATATAAGCAAGGCCCCTGGCCCCTAGAGCTGTTATCCCAATAAACCCTAATTTCATTATCTCTCAGCTGGGATCTGAGGCAGAGGTGTCCCATGAAAGGATGATCTCTCCTCCCTAGAGAATTAGGGCTAGACATTCCAATGTAGTAGATTAGATCTAGATGGGAGTTAGGGAGAGCGGAGCTACACTCTGGTTCTAGAGAAGTCTTCAGAGATTTGGTATGTCTTTGTATCTATTCTTTACAAGACTTATGCTTTATATATTTTCATCTTCTCTATTTACTTTATGCCTTTATTATGTATGGTTAGTATAGTTGTTATACCTTGGTATGGGATCTTAGCTCGTATTGAGTGCTTTAGTTATTGCGCATAGCTAGAGTAGTAATCGATAGTTTAGGCATGGTGTCTAGGCTATAGGTTACCTGAGGTTGCACTCAACCCCATGTATAGTTATGGTAACCCCAGAGGTGAGAGCTCTGTAAGGCCTTTGTAATCCACCACGTTCGGGCTGGTGTTCGTAGAGCTTTTGGCAGCCTTCCCCCGACTACTTTCTTCCCAGTCTCTTTCGAGAGTCAGAAATGTACTGTTGCTCCAAAGTGTCATGTGTATGATCGCTATATCTATTCATGCTTTAGTTATTAAAGAACCAAAGTAATAGAGAAGTACATATGAACCTTGATCTCTCCCGTTGTCCTCTCACTTTAGCTAGCTACTCATTTATCATAGAATTCTCCTATGTGTGCTTTTATTCATATACCTATCATATATCATTTACCCCCTGCTTTAGTCTAGTTGGTTTACTAAGTTAGTAGATACATGATGGTGAATTATCATATTCTTTAACCCTTGCTTCCCTGTGGTAAAATATAAATAATGATACCTGGTTTACTCCCGGTAAAATGCTACAATGGTATATTTTGTGCGCTTGCGGAATCCTTCATATTTTAGTTGCACTTAATTTGTACCAACAAGCATTTTTGGCACTGTTGCCGGGGAAGCAATGTGGCATAAAGATTTTGATAATGATCTTGATGTCTACTAATTTAGTGTATCATTAGCTTTAGTAGGATTACCCCTTGTTCTGTTGAGTGTGGAATAGATAGGACAAAATATGTTGTTTTGACCTTCCGACAAGTTTCCATAAGATTGAAGAACTCAGGGTGCCTCAACATTCATCAGCATTGGAACCCTGCTAGGTTTGCATATACATATATGTTATTCTAACCATGTGTAGATTGGAGACAAGGTCGTCATCACAAGAATTCAACTCATATCTCAAGTGATGAAATTAGAAGCTACACCACTCACAACCATTTTGTGAGTCATGGTAAGTATGATAAAGAAAGGTGAGATAGTCTTGCTCATAGACTTTAAAATTGATGAGTAGTTATCTTTTAAATTCTTGTATCTCACAACATGTTTACTTTCAACAATTCATGCATTCACTCCATTTAGTTTATAATATTTTCTCATCCATTGCATGATTAGTTCCTTGCATGCAATCCATGTTGCCTGCATCTTTATATATATAAAAAAATAATTCTCACCATGATCATGCTCTTTCATCTCCACTTGAGTAAAATCTCTATAGTGCTTTCATGCTACCTTTGTTTGCTAAAGTATGTTTTGGTTTGGAAGTACTAGCTATACTTCTAGAGGCTTTTAAATTAAGCGTGGTGCTTAGGTTAAATAGCCTTCCTTAATCCAATTAGACATGGAGTCTAGTTTGGTTATTGAACTAAAATTGTGCTTTAGTAGATATTGGTTATTTTGTCAGACTAACCCCTGCAGAAAATTCAAAAATCCAATTTGGGTAAGTCAAGAGAAGAACTCACACGTGAGGTGAGGCAAGGCATATGATGAACTCCAACAATGTCGCACAAAAGACACAACTCATTCATCATCCAAGGAAGAATTTAAGTATCAAATATCATTCACATTGTCTTTTGCTGCATGTTACCTTTGCCTTGAACCATGTTAAAGTGCCATAAAAAAGTTGTTAGAAAACATGATAAATAAATTCTATGCTAAAGTAACTCGAAAACCATCTCTTTGTTAGCATAGATGAAATTCAAATAGATAGTGGATACTAGCCCATAGCTTGAAATTGTTGCAATCCTTTGGGAATGTGTCCACTAACATTTTGTAGGAAAGAATCTACGATGTGCCTGTTCATGGTTTGTCATGAACCTGCCAAATCATCACTTCGGTGATGGAACAAAGGAGACAAGAGTGCCATAAGAAGGATCAACATCTTGAACTCACTCAAAAGAAGTGAATGAACAAGGCGATAAGCTATGAGCAACCTTGAAAGACATCATAGCATTAAAACTCGAGCTAGGATACCGATGAGGAGCAGGGCGCAACTAACCTCATTTTAGCCAACCAAAGACCTGCTCTCATTGTTCTTGAAGACACCATCTTGCATGTCGGCGGCAAGGACAAGGATGACATGATAGCATGCATCCTTGTGTCAACCAATCACCAATCAAGGGTTGACTACCGACCAAGCCTTGAAAGATAATAACTATGGTTGCAAGATGATGTCCCTAAGCCATTAGAGATGAAGCCTGCATGCAAATATTAATCAAGCTCCTTCCTTGATCATCAATACAGATGGCGTATCATTAACTGAACAACTCTTCGCCATGCCGCCAGAAGACAAAGACCATCAAGGAAGAACTCGAGCCTATATCTCCAATGAACATCAATTCGTAACCAAGACTCAAAAAAAATCAAGAGTGGTTGATGAAACAAGATCATGCAATTATCTGTATCCTCATCTCCTAGATTGGACAGTCCAAAGAAAAGCAGAATGAAAAGGAGAGATCTTTGCTTAACAGACCTAGAATCAATAGCCCTCTCCGATAGATTGAAGGACAGAGGACGAACAGTGTCTAAGAACATAAAGTCATAACACACTTTGAGGGATGATTCAACACTCAAACTTGGCTTCAAGTGACGAGCGACAACAAGGCTCAAGCTTGGGGAAAAAGGCCACCGACTCCTCTAATGATGATCCAGCAATGCTCTTCCTCTTCTCAAGCCCCCATCGCTCTGGCATGTTGAGAAGAAATAATGAGTGCAACCAAAGGTCTGGATATAAAAAAATAAATAGAAGAGGGAGGGGAAAGGAGTGCAAATCTAGAAGCCAAGATGCTCATGAATAAGTCAAGGAGAGAGGTGCACCGAGCGAGGCAAAATCCAAGAAGAAGGAAAGGACCACTAGAAGCATCTACTCTTCATCACAGGGTGCTCCAGTTATAAAGGTAACATCCTAAGATAAGTGGTCATTATTTATAAAGCTTTACCATGACTCTAGTATGCACCTAAAGAAAAGAATAAACATGTTTGAGTTACAACTTGCTTGATTCAATCTGACTAAACATGTCTTGTTTCTTAAGCTTGTTCGTAACATCACTATCTTGATTTCATAGACATAATTAAATGAGTTAAATGTTGCATCTGTGGGAGATGATTGTCTTAATCCTAAAAATGTTTGATACGTAAATGCAAAGTTGACAATTCTTCCATTGGTTAAGCAATTCTACTCTTTTTGACAAAAGTATTTAAATGCTACATTCATGCTCGTCCTTCTAATCTTGCCACCCATAAAATGAACAACACACATAAATCTCATCATGTTCAATGTGCCTAAGGTTAAAGAAGAATAAATAGGGTTATGGTTCTGTTGGTGTTTTTCCACCAACAGGACCTATGCACTTGATTTCTACCTTGTCTTTGCAAGCAGGACACACTTCAAGATAAATGAAGGGGAATTAGTTGATTTCCCAAACTCTACAAGTAAGAGTCTGAACCTGCAACATGCACACTAAAAGAGATGTTGCCAGCTTCCACAATTAAAGTTTCAGTTCAAACTACTGGACAAGCAAAAAAAACATGGGTGACACCTTCCTTAGAGTTACCATCTCAAGAGGTGCAGTTATCAAGGTCTCTACCTTTGGGATCAGATGGTGCACCTAAGGAGTGAACATGACGAGAAGTCCTGTTCAAAGGACTTAAGTCACCGAACCTTCGCTAGGGAGGTAAACTTGGTAGTTATCCATATTTTTTTGGCATTGCATTCTCATTAAGCATATCTACTTTCCCACATTATCATAATCAATTTAGGTTGCATATTCACTTTGCTAGATCTGCATTAGAAAAGAAAATAAATATGTCTTGCATTGCATCTTAAACTACTAAGCCCCATGTAAATAAATTTGTGGCATAAAACCCATAAGTCTATTTGCTGTGGTGGCATAAAAATAAAATAAATTTACATTCATCATTCTTTATAATTTCTTGCATAGTGTAAAAGTGCAAAAATATTGCTAAACAGATCCTGCTAGAAAGATACATATTTTAAGAGGTTTTAGATGTTCGAGGCTTAGAGGTTTATCACTAATACTTAATCAAGTTCCACAAGCTTTGTTGTCTATTTGAGCTTCACAGAATTTAAAGGATTAAGAAAAGCTAGCCAACAGAAAGATGATATGTCCCCTGCCGGAGTGCTGTCTCAGCAGTCATCATCATGAGCACTCCATAAAGAGGAGTACAGCTTCACTGCCTGTCATCTACATCAAGCAAGACTACGTCAACATCTAGCTTGGGGGAGAGCATCCCCCATGTATCTAGCTAAGTATTTTCTTATCTATCTATTTACTTATTATTTCTACTTTGAGATATGAAACAAATAAAAAGATGCATAATAAATGTTTTCCTTTATATATATATATATGTTTTTCTGTATGATCTTTATGCCTGCTAAATAAATATAGGAGAGTGTGCTAAGTTTCATCTTGCTAAAATGAACCCCTAGAATAAACTCTTATATGGAAATGATGAATAGTTGCTCTACTGTAATTCCTTTCAAGTACCTAGTTTTCAACCTCGAACTCTCCCAAGTTTTGAACATAACTATTTTATCTAAGATTTGCTCTGAACCTGAAACTTGTGGGTAGCAAATGCTTGATCTAAGTCTATGTAGTTGGCAGATATGATATGGGAAGGTCTGAGTTGTTGTTTATCTTGTTCCTAGAGATACTAGAGTTCTAGAGATTTTATCTTTTGAAAAACATAAAAAATGCTACATGATGAGTTCCTATATGACGAGAGCTTGAATTCCTACCACAGCCATATGTACATGCTTGTAGACTAGGAAAACTTCCACTTATATTTACTCCTTGTGAGCATTGAGTATGGTCAAGCTATGTCAACCCTTAGGGATTGGTCATGCGGTTAAAATCAAGATCATGTACACTCCACCCATATATGCTGCTTCTACCCTAGAAGTACGCATCCACATAATTTCCATTTAGACACGTCCCAAAATTATTCTACTCCTACACTGGGAGTGAGCATGAAATAAAATTCCCTTCATCCATTGCTAGCCCCTTTTGTTATGCAATAAAGCTCCAAGTGTCCCTTTTGCTAATACCTCTATCCATATATCCAAAAAAGAGGTTTGGGTGTTCTGAAAAAAGAGAGAAAAGAGAAGAAGAGAGAGAGAGAATAAAGGAAAGAGGACAAATGTCCCAACATATAGAGGTTTTTAAGTAGCCCAAGTTCTCCCCAAGTTCTTCAAAGTTCAAAAGAGATATAAATCTCTTCAAGGAGCAAAAGTAGAATTAGGTGTTCACCACTGTCATTTTCTTACCCCCTTCATTTCTACTCACCATCATCACCATTTTCCACTACCACCATATATCCACTCAAAATCATATACTTAGGACCACACACATGCACATCTTGATTTGACTATATGGCTAGACTCATTCCTCTGGATCCATGGTTTGACTGTGCAATAAATGTTTGCAAGTATGTATTAGCTGTCTCCCCACCTATGAGCTCCACATAAGCCTATTAGTTGTAGGGTGAGAGAGAGAAGGCACAATGTTACTCAGCCTTATGCCAAAAATACCATATATCTTGAGAGAAGAGAGAAAGCATACACCATTAATGCCTTGACAAGGATACATGAATACCACAAAGGAGAGACTTGAGAGGGTCATACAAAGGAATCTCTGAGTTTTATTTGAAAATCTGCAAAAACTCTGGAATAAAGGTTGATCAAAGAACTCGAGACATTGGCTTGACTTGACTATTCTGTCTTTCAATTACTCAAGACCCGAGTGAAGGCTACAAGCCCCATAGTGGAAGGTAATATGGGTAAGTTTGAAAGTCAGAATAGTTCACTCTAAACCGGAGAAGAGTTCTTGTTTGAACGCATGTGTACTTTTGAGGCGTGAAAGCATTGTAGCAACTCCTGATCCATCACTGAGTTTATCTTTGCTCAGGGATGAGCAAAGGGTAAGCTTGGGGGAGTTGTTGATGGTAGATAAGTATCAATTTTAACCGTCAATGAAACATGAAAAAGGGCCTAAACATAATTAACAGTTAGATATAGGGGGTCTACTGATGGAATTCCATGAGTTTTGGTGAATGTCTGTTTCTGCAGGGTGTCAGCTAAAAAGAACCATGGAAGTCCCACATGTCAGGTTTACATAGAGACAAACGGACTACACACAACTTTTCTATAATCTGGAAGGTACGAGAAGACTCTAGAAACAAACCGGGGGTGAAACGGGCCCAGAAGCTGGGTGGCCGCCCAAGGGGTAGGGGCGGGTGCCTGGGCTACAGAGCCAATTAGACTCCACCTCGCGGATCCTGCCTCCATCGCCTTTGAGGATCAATAATAATCATAGATCAAGGTCGATTTGATCCGAGGGCTGTGGTGCTTCCTATAGGGCTATATAAGCAAGGCCCCTAGCCCCTGGAGGAGGCATCCCCATAAAGCCTAATTTCATTATCTCTCAGCTGGGATGAGAGGCAGAGGTGTCCCATGAAAGGATGATCTCTCCTCCCTAGAGAATTAGGGCTAGACATTCCAATGTAGTAGATTAGATCTAGATGGGAGTTAGGGAGAGCGGAGCTGCGCTTCGGTTCTAGAGAAGTCTTCAGAGATTTGGTATGTCTTTGTATGTATTCTTTACAAGACTTATGCTTTATATATTTTCATCTTCTCTATTTACTTTATGCCTTTATTATGTATGGTTAGTATAGTTGTTATACCTTGGTATGGGATCTTAGCTCGTATTGAGTGCTTTAGTTATTGCGCAGAGCTAGAGTAGTAATCGATAGTTTAGACATGGTGTCTAGGCTATAGGTTACCTGAGGTTGCGCTCAACCCCACGTATAGTTGTGGTAGCCCCAGAGGTGACAGCTCTGTAAAGCCTTTGTAATCCACCACATTCGGGTTGATGTTCGTATAGCTTTTGGCAGCCTTCCCCCGACTACTTTCTTCCCAGTCTCTTTTGAGAGTCGGAAAGGTACTGTTGCTCCAAAGTGTCATGTGTATGATTGCTATATCTATTCATGCTTTAGTTATTAAAGAACCAAAGTAATAGAGAAGAACATAGGAATCTTGATCTCTCCCGTTGTCCTCTCACTTTAGCTAGCTACTCATTTATCATAGAATTCTCCTATGTGTGCTTTTATTCATATACCTATCATATATCATTTACCCCCTATTTTAGTCTAGTTGGTTTACTAAGTTAGTAGATACATGATGGTGAATTATCAGATTTTTTAACCCTTGCTTCCCTATGGTAAAATATAAATAACGATACCTAGTTTACTCTCGGTAAAATGCTACAATGGTATATTCTGTGTGCTTGCGGAATCCTTCATATTTTAGTTGCACTTAATTTCTACCAACAGGGTCTGACGCACAGGGCCCGCGTCTGATGTTGGATGACGTATGATGACTTCCGCTTGGTGGAACACATAGTGAAGAGTGAGGGGTTGACCGGACGTTGGGGCACATCAGGTCATCGTTGACCTGATGCATCCGGTCAGTTTTTTTGTGCAGTGGAACCTTATTGGAAACGACCAGACGCCATGTTATTTAGAGTCCGATCACTTTGAGGAGCGCGTCCGATCGGGATGTTGGCTATGCTATGAATGTTTTGTTACCGTTGAAATCCGATGAACAATATTTGAACACGAACATGTGGCAGCCATCCGATGGCTTGGCACGTATTGACCGAATGCTGGAGCTGCATCTGGTCAATCAGACTGACACGTCTAATTAGTATGCAGAGTACCCCTTCATGACCTTAACGGCTCTATTTGTTTTGGGGGTCTATAAATACATGGTGGCATACTCTGCGTACTCCCTCCCACTCATCTCTCTTGCTTGATTATGAATCCAAAGTGAGATTGAGTGATTCTAAGTGCATTTGCTTGTGTGATTGCATCTAGTGGCACTTGGGGATCATTGTGGCTATGGATTTCTTGTTTTTCTTGGTGGTTGCCACCACCTAGATGGCTTGGAGCAGAGTGGAGGTTTGGCACATGTTGGTGATTATTCATGGCTGGCTCCAGTGATCTTGTGAGGGGTCTTGCACCTACCCCGATGAAGCGCAGCAAGGTAGCTCTAGTAAACTGCTCATGTCATTGAGTTACCTCACTTGTGGGTTGGTTCTTGCGGTGGCCAAGTGTTTGACGAGGTTCGTGCTACATGTCTTAGCCGCTAAACCACCAAGTGTTGGTCAACACAATAGGGACGAGCGTGCCAGCAAGCACGTGAACCTCGGGAGAAAAATCATGTCTCTATTGTGATTGATTCTTTGGATTTCTCCCAGTGATTTGTCTTCATATTATTATGATTGGTTCATTCCTCAACATGGCGGTCTAAAGCTCACATCCCTTCCATTTACATTTCCGCAAACTAGTTGCAATGAACTCTTTAGTGTAATTAGTTTTGAGAGGTTCTCTTATCTTTGCTAGTGTAGCTTTTCACCTAATTGAGCTCTTTAGTGTAGCTAACTTTTGAGAGCTCATAGTGACTTAACTTTTGATTGTCATAGTGATTATAGTGACTAGAATTGTTGGATAGGAGGCTTGCAGCCCTTGTAGAGCTAGAGCAAATTGTATTTCACCATTTGTTATACTAACCCATTTGCTCTATTGAGTTTGTGGAATTTTCAAATAGGCTATTCACCCCCTCTAGCCATATTAGGACCTTTCAAGTGGCATCGGAGCCATGGTCACCGTTTATTAAAGGCTTAACAACCTCAGTGCATAAGATATGGCTCAAATTGTGTTCAACCATGTTGGGGGCAAACCACCTTTCTTTGATGGCACTAGTTCCTTTGACTATTGGAAGAGAAAGATGAAAATGTATCTTAGTTCAATCAATGATAGAGTATGGGAAGTGACCGAGCATGATTTTGTGATTCTTGATCCAAATAACCCCACCGACAATGAGAGAGCAAACAAGCAATGCAACACAATGGCACTCAACACTATTTACAATGGCATTGATGCAAAGGTGTTTGAGCAAGTCAAGGATCTTGAGAAGGCTAGTGAAGTGTGGAAAAGATTAGAGAAGACATATGAGGGCACTTAAATGGTAAAAAGTGCCAAGCTCTATATGCTCAAGGACAAGCTATCCAACTTCAAGATGAAGGATGATGAGTCTATTTTGGAGATGTTTTATAGGCTTCAAGTCATCATCAATGATCTTAAGAGTTTAGGCGAGAAGGTGAAGGATGAGGACTTCTCTCACAAGTTCTTGATGTGCTTGCCGAAGAAGTTCAAGACATTGAGAACCATCATATTTAAAGGAGGATTGATCGGTGTATCTCCCAATGAGGTACTTGGAGATGTCATGACTGATGCTCAATACAATGATAGTGACAATGATGAAGTTGAGAAGAAGGATGATGACAAGAAGAAGAAAAGTGTGGCTTTTAAGGCATCCACCTTATCCAAGAGTAAGGACATAGCAAAGAAAGAAGCTTCTAGTGAAGATGAAGATGTAAGTGACATTGATGATGAGGCCATGGCTCTTCTAGTGTGCAAGATGGGCAAATTTATGAAGAAGAGAGGCTGTGGTGCAAGAAAGAGAAGAGATCATATGAAGGAGCATGTGAGATTGTGTTACAAGTGCAAGAGTCCAGATCACATTGTACTGGATTGTCCCTACAATAATGACAATGAGGAGGATGGGAAGAAGAAGAAAAAGGATAATAAGGAAAAGAAAGAGAAGAAGGAGAAGAAGATGATCTTCAAGAAGAAGAAGAAGGGAAGTGGCTATGTGATCACTTAGGATAGTGATGGCAGCAATGATAGTGATGATGATGATTCTAGTGATGATGACAAGAGATCCATCAAGAAGGCACTAGCAAGCATCGCCATCCACAACAAACCTTCCCTCTTTGACACTCCTTCAACATGCCTTATGGCAAAGCCCACTAAGGTAAAATATGATGAAAATGATGATGAATGTGATAGTGATGATTGTAGGAGTGATGATGAGGAGGACTACTCCAAGGAGGAGCTCATCGACATGTGTGATCAACTTAGCTCCAGCTTCAAGAAGAAGAGAAAGGAGTGCAAAGCATTGAAAAAGAGCTCAAAGCTCTCAAGCAATCCTTTGGGGAGCTCCAAGCATCTCATGAGTGTCTAAAGGAAGACCATGAGGAACTTGACATTGCTCACACAAAACTTGAAAAAGCTCACTCTTCTCTTCTAGAGCAAGTCAAGATGGAGGAGACCAAGGAGGCAATTATGATGTGTGCCAAGGGCTCTACATGTGATTTGATTAATGAATCTTCCTTTGAGCCTATTATTGTTGCCTCTACTAACCCTTCTTGTAGCACTTTCACTTCTACTTCATCTACTAGTGATGGTTTTACTTGTGATGCCTCACTAATGATTGAGAATGAGACCCTTAAGAAGGAGGTCAATGAGCTCACTCACACCCTAGGCAAGGCCTATGGTGGTGAGGCCTGCTTGCTAAAGTGCTTAGGCAGCCAAAGATTTTCTCTCAATAAAGAGAGATTAGGCTATACCCCCAAGAAAGGCAAGATGGCCTTTACAACCCATAAGCCTAGCTTTGTGAAGAGCAATGGTCTGTTTTGCAATAGATGCAAGCAAGTTGGGCACATAGAGCATAATTACAATAAAATAAACAAGAACAAGAAAAATGATAATGTACCTTACATTCATTTTGATTCTTGTTATGTGCTTACCAAGGGTGAGAAGGGTGTGCATGCTAAGTTTGTTGGTACACCGATTGTAGGCCCAAAGAAGAAGGTCATTTGGGTACCAAAGAGCTTAGTAACTAACCTCCAAGGACCCAAACAAGTATGGGTACCTAAGAAACATTAATTTGTTTTGTAGGTCAATTACAAAGCCGGAGGAATGTATTGGGTGCTTGATAGTGGGTGCACATAACACTTGACTGGTGATTCAAGAATGTTCAATTCAATCAAGTCAAATGATGGTGATGGTGTTTAAAGTATCATATTTGGTGATAATAGCAAAGGCAAGGTCAAGAAGCTTGGTAAAATTGCTATATCCAATAATTTGAGCATTTTCAATGTGCTATTAGTAGAGAGCTTGAACTTCAACCTATTGTCGGTAGCTCAACTTTATGATCTTAGTTTCAAGTGCATTTTTGGTGTTGATGATGTAGAGATCATAAGTGTAGATGGCTCTAACTTGTGGCTTTAGATATGAGAATCTATACTTAGTTGATTTTGATGCTAGTGAAGCTAAATTGTCAACATGCTTGCTCACCAAATCTAGCATTTGGCTATGGCATAGAAGACTTGGTCATGTTGAGATGGAGCAATTAAATAAATTAGTGAAGCATGACTAAGTTAGAGGCTTGAAAGATGTCACATTTGAGAAAGATAAGCTATGTAGTGCATATCAAGCCAGAAAGCAAGTGGGCAACACTCATCTAAAGAAGAGTACAATGAGCACATCCAAGGCATTTGAGTTATTGCATATGGATTTATTTGGGCCAACAACTTATACAAGCATTGGTGGCAATAAGTATGGCTTTATGATTGTGGATGATTTCACTAGATATACATGGGTATCCTTTCTTGTTGACAAGAGTGATGTGTTTGCAACATTCAAGACATTCATCAAGAGAGTGCAAAATGATTTTGAAACCACAATCAAGAAAGTAGAAGTGACAATGAAAGTGAATTCAAGAATACAAGAATTGATGAGCTTTGTGATGAGTATGGCATTAGACATCAATTCTCGGCCAAGTACACACCACAATCCAATGGGCTAGTTGAAAGGAAGAATAGAACTTTAATTGACATGGCAAGATCAATGTTGAGTAAATTCAATGTTAGTCATTCCTTCTAGGCCAAAGCTATCAACATGGCTTACTTCTATAGCAACCGCCTCTATTGCTATCAATTCCTAGAAAAGACACCATATGAGATCTTGAATGGTAGAAAGCCCAATATTACATAATTTAGGTTGTTTGGTTACAAATGCTACATATTGAAGAAAGGCACAAGATTAAGCAAGTTTGAGAAGAAATGTGATGAGGACATCGCCACGCTGGACACACCGACGTTATGGTCTTCCCCAAGTTGCAATTCGTCCCCAACTCAGCTGCCACGTCACCCTCGGATTCAGCAGACACGTCGTCACTGTTTTGGTCATAACTTTCTCATACGATATCGAAACGGGGCGTTCTTGGATGCGTTGGAAAGGGGACATCGAAACGGGGCATTCTTGGATCTGGTCCCAGCTCCAAAAGGTCTGTGGATCATTCTGTGTGACCACGGCAAGGTGTTGCGTCACCTATTTAGGCCAACTTGGCCATGTATCGTGTCGGGCATTAAGCCCAAGTTGTGGGCGCCCAACCCCTGGCCGTCCCCAACCCTAGGTCGAGTCTTAGACTATAAACACAGCTGCCACCGCTGTTAGACAATTGGGTTTTGTTTAGAGTTTAGTTTTCCATCGAGAAACTGAATCGTTCATTGTAACTGTCGTGACAAATCCTTTTACAGTGATCCAGGGCCCCTGTTCTTGATCTCCTCCACTGTGTGGATTAGTCCTTTGGAACCAAGTTCTCGAACCCTCTATTTATATTCGCATCATTCATATTTGTAATTTCAGATTGCGTGTTTTACCTTCTTGCTTGTGCTCTTCGATTCGCTTGCTAGAAAAGCCTTCTTGGCGAGGTGTCACACCTGGTTTTCCAAAGAACAAAACTAGGCTCGTCATATGTGTGCCCAGGAAGTCCACACATACAACAACAGAATAGAAATATCAAAACAATGTTTATATAAAGCGAGAAATATACTATATTAACACTTACAACTATCAGAGTGTCGCGGAACGGTCACTAATCTTTTCTTTAGGCTCCAACGTCACAGGGACGGCTGACTGGGGGCTCTGTATGCCAAGCACTTCTTATAAACTTCTGGAAACTCCACTACACCTTTATTCTTCTTCTAAGCAGCACCTTACTACACACTGGAGTGTGGGGAAATAGCAAGAGTGAGTCCATATCGAACTCAGCAAATATAACATAGGGTTCATGAGGCTCAAAAGTCGACACTGGTTTACTGTGATTAGCTTTTATTGAGTCATCTTTTAGCAATTGAGTACAATAAGTTTACCATAAGCCCAAATAACCTCATGATCATGTAAACAAGAATAATGTATAGCAAGAAACAATAATCATTAGTGAGCATCGATATCATTATCATTATCATCAGTGTTCATCATTTATTCTGTAAGGGTCTAAGGCCACTCGTGACCGTGAGCACGGCTGATATACCAATTTTACACTCTACAGAGGTTGTACACTTTCACCATGAGTCGTGATTTACCCTTTTGCCCGAGGTGATCAGCCTCTTGACCCACTTCCAAGGAAGGTCGGCAGGGTTCACTATGAAGTCTTTCAAAGGTTCGTCTAACAAGTTAGGGCCGCTAGGTTTCATCAGTCAGTCTATGTGATACAACCACGCAGGGATCCACAGTCTGCTTTTTCCCATTTGTGCCACAAGGGTAACCTCTAACAAGCTAGAAAAAGTCCTCATACTTGACTAAAGCCAGAGCCATATAGCCCTCATGGTTGTACTGTAAGTCCCGAGTATTCGCTTACAGATAAGTTCTTAAGGAGAGAAACTAGAGCACCATAAAAATAGCCCAATGCTCTAGCCCTCTTGAGCCATGTTGCTATAAAGCATCTTTTAAACATTTATTGCATATACTATTAGTCAAGTTACAGATCATGGTTATTTATCTTGAGCACTAGCATAAATACTACCCAATGCAATGTTTCACCGGTGCCAAGGTACAAGATACAAAAACTAGGATATCCTTAGGGATAACAAGGTAGACACATGCACATGAATTAAGTGTATTAAAGGTGAATAGGAAACAAGGATGATCCCATGCTATACTTGTCTTTTCCCAAAGTTAGCTACTCAGAATCTTCAGTTGCTATCTTCTGGACTCAAGTCCTCTTGCTTCGACTGTCGGTCCTCAGTTTCTGGTCTTCACCTTCGGATCTTCGGCACTCACGGATAGTCTTTCTTCTACTCGTAGATCATAGCAACCCAGCACACTAACAAGCATACCAGCAAAACAAATAGGGACAACTAAGAACAACACACCAAACAAGAGAGACACTTCGAAAGAGAGCGCACTAAATGATACGGTACGATGCTACAATCATGAAAACACAAGAACGACGAAGAACGGAGCTACCATCAAAGAGGACTCGCGACTATTGAGAGGTTTGCAACAAAACGGAGAATACATACTGTAAGCATGATTTCAATTTTCTTAATAAAGTAAGGCGATAGACTTTTTAAAGAAGTATGCTGAAGTTGAATTAATCAAATTATAAAAACCAAAGTTAAACCTTAGTTATATTTTATTTATATATATTTTATAGTATTTAAGTCATTTAAACATTTATAAATTGGAAATCATTTAAATATTTATAAATTAGAAAGCATAAAGAAAGTGATAACAACTAATCGAATCATTATGTGTTTCTTGTATAAACTAAATAAGTTCTATTTAAGAAAACACTTAAGTTCTTATTAATCATGATAGCATTTGATTATTTATAAAAGACAAATTATAAACTAAAGTTACTTTTAATTTGAAAAGACAGTAGCTAAATATTAGTTAAATTAACTACATGCTTCATGTTTAACTAAACTAATTATGATTAAGAAACATTTAAGTTAATATTAGTCAAGTTAACATTTATTTAAGAATGTTCTATGTATGAACCTAAGTCGCTTCTAATTTAAAAGAGCATAACATAAACATTAATCAAATAAATATAATTTAATTTGTAAACACATAACGTGACATGGTAAACAACGTTGCTAATGCGTCTCTTACGCCAGCATAGTCACGAAGCAACAAGAACGAAATTATACCGCAATGTTGCTTTTAGTTAGAAAGCTATTAAATAAATATTAATCAAGTTACATTTAAATAGATAAATTCATACTTGAGTGACATCACAAAAACTATCGCAACAAGAACGGATTTACAAACCTAGATTGCTTTTAATCATAGAACTAATTATATGTCAATTAAATTAATATTTAATTTATATATGATTAGCATGTAACACGTCTACGCCGATAGCATGCAGCTTCAGTTGGCATGATCGTAAAATCACAAGAACGAGTTACTACACTAGGTTGTTTTTAATTAAAAATGCATTAAATAAATATTACACGTAAATCAATAAATTTATAATTAGGTGACATGATATACATCAGCTCTACTACATAGAGCGCAACTATACGAAACTAACGCAACTAAAACGGAGTAAAACGAAATTAAAATAAAGAAACGACAAAGATATTACGAACCAATGGCAGAACCACAAATACTTCATCTTCTACCTCCATCCATGTGAAGGGCCTCGGCCTAGGGCGACACGAGAAGGAGAAAAAATATCTAATTTACTACACGAGAGATTTTCCAAACTAGGGGCTCCTCTATGGTAGTTTTGGTGTGCTTTTCCCTAAGGGGTAGGTACGTATATATAGGGAGAAAAACTCCCTACCCCCACGTCAACTAGCGATACTGTACTAATTGATGTTGCACCCTCCATCTTTACTAATAGGCCTAATTAATTATTAAAGCCCATTAGTAAATAAATGTATGGGCCTTTAAGATTTATTAGAATTATTGCACATGGGCTTTGAGCATTGGGAAAAATGAGATATTTATTTATTTTCAGAATTAATTAATTTCATAGATAAAATAATTCTAGAAAAGTCTAAAATTATTATTTAAGCCATAAAAAATACTTCGAAAGCTCTAAAAATTCAGGAAAAATTCTTAGAGACATTATGAAACATAAGGAACCCAAATAAAGTATTTGGAGCTCATGAAAAGATATTTTGGAGCATCTAAAAATTAGATAACGCTCGCAGAAAAGCGTGAACTAGCTCCAGAAAAAACCAGAACAATTCCCGAAGAGTTCACTGAGATTGATTGACACATGAGAAACTAAAAGGAATAATTTACGTTATAAAGAAAAGATTTTATGAAACTCCCAATGAGAACTTAAGATGAGAAACAAGGAATATTGATTGCGGAAAAAGATAAAGACGTGCTAGAGAAGAAAAATTGATCCACTAAACGTATTTTGAAAGACTTTATTCGCTCTTAACACACAAGAGTTAATGAGCAAACATCACATCAAACTATAGCCCGTCAAATTAGTTTAGAAAAATTTAAAGATTCTTATTTTTTCAATTTTTATGACTAATTGATACTATCATAAACTAAACTTGGGAAATTTTATCCAAATATTAAAACATTTATTTTATTTAGTGTTTCCTATGCACAACCCAAAATTGAAAATTTTGGGGTGTGACATTGTTGCTATCTTTCAAATGTTTTGTTGCAGAAAAAAAACATTGGGCTATGCAAAAGTTATTCAAAAAAGTAAAGAAAAAAAGAAAAGAAGAGAGTTCAAAAAAATAGATAAGTGTTCGAGATATCTAAAACAATGGGTACTTAGATGCCCGCTTGAAAAGAAAAAAAGGATGAATAAGATAGCCCCTACTCTCTAGCAATTGTTTCCAAGTTTCAAGAGAGAGATAAGTTTCAAGCAGCGAAGTATAATTAGGATTAGCCACCACATATATCCACCATACATACACACACATGCACCTCTTGATTTGACTGTATGACTCAACTCTCTTTGGATCCATTGTTTAACTTTACAATATATACATTGCAAGCATGCTCTAGCTTTCTCCCTACCTATGACTCCACATAATCCTTAGTGGTAGGAAGAAAAAGGCATAATATCTTTATTGCCTTGGTGAGGATCCACAAATACCACATATGTTGAGAGACTTGAGAGTGTCGTACGATGGAATCTCTGAGTTTTATTTTGAAAACTTATAAAAACTCTGGAACAATGGTTGAACAAAGAATTTGTGACATAGTGCTTGACTTGATCGTTCTGTCTTTCAAATGCTCAGGACCCAAGTGAAGGCTAAAAAATCCCCATGGTTGAAGGTAATATGGGTAAGTTTGAAAGTTAGATTAGTTTTATTCTAATCCAGAGAAGAATTCTTGATTGAGCGCATGTGTACTTTTGAGGCATGAAAATATTATAGCAACTCCTGATCCATTGCTGAGTTTAGCTTTGCTTAGGGACTACCAAAGGTTAAGTGTGGGGAAACTTGTTGATGGTCATTAAACACCAAATATAACCATCAACTATTGCATAAATTGATATGAAACAAATCACAAACTATAGTTGTAGGGTTTGTCTCTAACAAGTTCCATGAGTTTTGGTACTCTCACTTGTCTTATAGGAATATTTAACTTTTCACCAAATAAAATTATCCCAAATGATGAATTAGAGTGCACCATTTTGAAGAGCTCGTCAAGACGATCGAAACAAATATATTATTTGCTATATTTAGAGCTCGGAATAAAAAGATATTAAATCTACGATGAAACCTATGTTGGAAGACTCTAGAAGACTCCAAAAGGCAAATCACCGAAGGAGAGCCCGAGAGGTTTCCATGTGGGGCCGATTGGCCCCACCCCCATACCGACCGGCATGTGGGACCCATGGGTCAGCCTTTCCTTCGTACGTCGGTTCCCCACCGCCTCCTAGGATGTATCTATGTCGTTCTTCAAGTCAGTTTGATCCGAGGGTTCACGTTGCACCCCGGTCCATATAAGCAGCCTTGTACCCCACTCACTGGGGTTATCCCTGAAACTCTAATTCATATTCATCTCTTGGGATCAAGGCAACTCAAGGAGGATTAGGGTTAGACTGTTCAATGTAGTAGATTAGTTCTAGTTGATAGTTAGGGAGAGTCAAGCTACGCTCAGGTTCTGGAGAATTCTTTGGAGGTCTGGTATATCTTTGTATCTTACCTTTGCAAGACTTATGCTTTAATATATTTATCTTCTCTATTTACTTTTATGCCTTCATGTGTGTGGTTAGTATAGTTGTTATACTTTCACATGGGATCTCCGCTAGTATTGAGTGCTCTAGTTATTATATGTGATTAGAGTAGTAATCAATAGTGTAGACATGGTGTCTAGGCTACGGGTTACCTGAGATTGTACCTAATCCCACGGATAGTTGTGGTAGCCCTAGGGGAGACAGCTCTGTCAGGTCGTTGTAATCCACCACGTTCGGACTGGTGTTCGTAGAGCTCTAAGTAGCCTTCCTCCGACTACGCTTCCTCATCCCCCCTCGAGAGTCAGAAAGGTACTGCTGCTCCAAAGTGTTATTGTGTGATCACTATATCTATCTATGCTACAGTTATCATAGAACCAAAGTAATAGAGAAGTATATAGGAACCTTGAACTCTCCCGTTATCCTCTCAGTTAGTTAATCTACTCTTTTATTGTGGAATTCTCCTATGTGTGTGTCATTATTCATAACTCCTATTATTTATCACTTATCCCCACTTTAGTCTAATAGGTATACTAAGTTAGTAGATATATGATGGTGATCTATCAGTTTCTTTAATCATTGCTTCCATGTGGATAAATACGATACTCTGGAATACTCCCGGGTAAAAGCTATAACAATATACGTGCGCTTGCGGAATTTTCTATTTGTGTTAATAAATACCAGCACTTATGTTATGATTTTAGCATATGAACTAGCATATAGTTTTGATGTTATGAGCTTAGCATATAGGAGTTTATGATTAATCATTCATATAACTTATATGATTAAAATTAGAGATAAGTTGAGGTGGTGGTTCATCGTTCCTTCGGGTTTGCCCATGTCCTATGCTTGTCAATCCATAGGGTCAGAGTCCTAAGGGGATATGGGTAGTTTCTTTATACATGGGTGTAGTGCTCGAGGATACGAGAACCTTCAGATGTGACTGTGCTCCACAGTTGAGGGGTAGGTGGCAGGTGGTGAAAAGCCCTATCCATCTCTTGTAATCCCTGAATACTTTTGGGTGAAATGCTACAATGATAGATCCGCGCTTGTAGATAATTTCTATAATTGTTAAGAACTATCATCAAGGCTTTTTCTTGGTGGCATTGCTAGTTCTAGTGATGTCACTAAGAAATGCCAACAATGCGTCGGGCACCAAAGCTGCTTCAAGGGTGAAGGTTCCTACTCATAAAGGAAACACTGTCGCTAATGTTGATTTTGACAATGGTGATAATGTTTTTGATGAGGAGGCTGATGAAGCTAGAGTCCAATGTTTGATTGACTCTACTATCGATGTTTATACTGGTGACCGAGTTGTTGGTTAGCTTGAAGAGGGCATTACTACTGGTTAGTTTACTTCCCATTGTTTGTATTTGTTATGTAATTTTGTTTTTTGTTGTTGACTTCATTGTTTTTCTTTCAAAAAACATCTTTCCTGATTCCTCTGTTCAAAAGGAGAGCACTATTGATGTTGGGAAGATGAAGATGTCATGCAAGATCCTCCTACACCGGTAGTGACTCCAGTGTTGGCACCGCTAGGAGTTGTCTTTATTTCTATCAAAGTCAAGGTGTGCCTCTCGATGCTTTTAAATAAGTTGGAATTGGTTTGGACAAGCTTCAAGTACTTCTGAAGACTTCAAAGCTAAGACTGTCCAAATGCATTGATGATGTCTTCACAGTTCCATACACGGAGGCAAAACTTGCTAGAAAGTCAGTCCTCGAGTTGGTTGATGCTTCTGTTGCTCTTTCATACAAGGTAGTCTTCGCTTACTTTGCTTTTGAATTAGATTGCAATTTTAGGATTTTGACTTTTTTTTTAATTTTTAATACTTAAAAACACTTTGTGATGAATGCATTACTTCAAAGAGGCATATGAAGATCAATCAAAGCTAGTAGTGAGGCTTCGGCTATTTGTGAGAAAAAATTGATTGGGCAGATTGCCTCACTGAAGGCTCACTTGGCTGCCAAGGAGACAGAAAGGATTTTCATTGTGCAATCTCTTCACAAAATGGAGATGTCAATGATTACTATCTCCACAACTTTGGAGACTAAAGATGAGTAACTTGCTTGAGTTAAGGAGTTAGAAAAATAGTGAAAAGGAAGTAGGATATCTTGAAAAGAAGTTAGTTGAAAAAGATAAGTTCTTTTAGCATACGACTAATCATCTCTAGGGGCTATGCAAAGCCCTATGACAAGTTTGCAGTGAAGCCTGAGGAACCTTATTGGGAGCTTGGCGATTTCAGCTCTTTCTTTAGTTAGTTATGTCATCTGTAGGAAATCTATCGACGGTACGATAGACAATAGCTAATCTAAGTTGTATGTACTCAACATGGGCAATCTTTCATCTAATGAAAGAAGTTGATGATTCTTTCATCTAATGAAAGAAGTTGATGATTCGCTAATTTCAAAGGTTTTGGATGAAAGTTATAAGTTTCCTCCCATCAAGTCTTTGAGTAGGGTCTCCATGAGAACCAATGAGCTTGGAAAGAAATATTTTCATCAATATTAGAACAGCGAAGGTCGGGAGCTTGTCTTTGCTAAGACAAAGGCCAGGATATAGAAAGTAAGTTTAGTGGTTACTATTTGTTTTCTTTTCTTCTTCCTCTCTTTTTGTCAAGATTTCTTATATCTTTGCTTTTTACAACAACTTGAGGAGGATCCAGTTGTTACTCAAGCATGAGAAAGGGTGGCTGATGAAGCTTGTTTTGAGAGATCAAAGACTAATGATGATGTTAGTGATCATCCTGTGTAGTTGTTGGCTTCATAGTTGGCATTGAGGAGTGAGGCAAATTCTTTTGACTTTTGTAATTATATAACTTTTAAAAATCCTGCACAGGTTCCATCTGTCAGGCCTGCGTAGGGTGGTGCAGGAACTGTGCCGCTTTTAATGTGCATGGAAAACTTTGTAGTGGAACCAACATTGTGGTTAGAGTATGAAGCTAATGAAGCTGAGACTTCGTTTGATTTGTTTGTTGAACGTAAGCATTGCATTTGGAGTTCTTATATTTTGTTTTGCTATTTGTTTTGAACATGTATTATTTGTTTTAGGTTGTTGCAAAGGCAACCATGCTATTGCCAATGGAAACAATATTCTTGTCATGTCGTTGATCTTAGCAAGATCACTGAGTTTAGTGAAAGGATGATACTTGTGTGGAGATATTGGTGGGGTTGTTATTCCTTGTTGATTCGATTGCTTTTCTTTGCAGTCATCGTGTTCAAGTGCTTCGCCTTTTGGTTTATCCAAAGACTTTCTTTTGGCTGAAGTAGATCATATTTTGGACGATGTAGTCCAAGACTTAGTGAGTGAAGCTGCTGATGTTGTGATTTTGGAGGATGATTAGATGCCATGTAGTGATTGTAAAAGCACAAAGTATTACTTTGAATAAGAACCCTCATTATGTATGGGTTGTAATGAATTGTTCAAAATAATTAAAGCTATGTTTTGTGAGCCAAATTTTTGGGAAGAGCGCTATTTGGATGTTTTCCTATTATTAAACGTCATCATTTCATTTTTGCGGAGATGGTGCATAGGTTTTATTTTAGATCTTGACTTCATTTTTTTTGAAAACGCCATCCATTCACTATTTAGTGAAGGCAAACACATAGATTTTGCTTAGATGGTTAACTTTATTTGTTTTGAAAATGAAAACACTATCCCTTCACTTTTTAGCGAAGGCGATGCTTAGGCTTCGCTTAGAAGCTTGGCTTCACTTGTTTGTGAAAAATGAAAACGCCATCCCCTCACTTTTTAGCAAAGGCAGCATGTAGGCTTTGCTTAGAAGCTTGGTTTTACTTGTTGTGAAAAAAACGTCATCCCCTCACTTTTTAGCGAGGGTGACACATAGGCTTTGCTTATAAGCGGTTTCACTTGTTGTTAAAAATGAAAACACCATCCCCTAATTTTTTTAGTGAAGGCGACGCTTAGGCTTCGCTTAGAAGCTTGATTTCAGTTGTTGTGAAAAATGAAAATGCTGTCCCCTCACATTTTAACGAAGACAACACGTAGGCTTCACTTAGAAGCTTGGTTTCACATGTTGTGAGAAATAAAATGCCGTCCCCTCACTTTTTAGCGAAGGCGACACATAGGCTTCGATTAGAAGCTTGGTTTCACTAGTTGTGAAAGATGGAAAACCGTCCCCTCACTTTATAGTGAAGGCGACACTTAGGTTTCGCTTAGAAGCTTGGTTTCACTTGTTGTGAAAAATGAAAAATGCCATCACTCACTTTTTAACGAAGGTGACGCATAGGCTTCACTTAGAAGCTTGGTTTCAGTTGTTGTGAGAAATAAAATGTTGTCCCCACACTTTTTAGCGAAGGGGACACCTAGGCTTGTTGTTGTGAAAAGTGAAAACACCATCCCCTCACTTTTTAGTGAAGGCGACATGTAGGCTTTGCTTAGAAGCTTGGTTTCACTTGTTGTGAAAGACATATAGACTTTACTTGGTAGCTTTTTATTTGTTAAGTTGGATAGGTTTGTGTTAATCTTTGTTGTAACAAGGAATAATGCTACCTATTTTCGCATTTAGCTTTGCTAGTATACTCTCGATATGCTCGTCAACATTTATGCCAATGTGTTTTAGGGAATATATCTCATTTATATTTCATGAGAGTTATAATAGAGTTTGCCTCGTTAAAAAACCACTCACACTGCAAAGGGCTTACCCTAAGTGGAAAAAGAGTACAACTCGTTTACATTTGAGTAATGAGGCTTCAGCTTATTCTATATATCTTTTGCCTTAGTGAGTTCTCTCTTACTTTTGCTTGACATTCTTCAAGTTTCTTCTGCTTAGCTTGTAGATGATCTTGTAGTTCCTTGAGCCTTTGTTCTTCGGCTTTGTTTGTATTTTGGTTCGAGGCACTTGGGTCTGAGGGTCCTTGCTTTGTTTGGTTGAGACCTTGCTCTTCATTGGTTTGAGGTGGTTCGTCTTCGTTTTCAGTATGTGTTGTTTTCTTTCTAGGTCTGCCCATTGTGTTTTTGGGGTCGTGGGTGTTTTTGAGCACACACAAATGGTGGACGCCAGATGTTGGGTAAGATAACTTAGGCAAACATCAATGAATAGAATAAGATCCATTGGCTATTCATTTCATGTTCACGAACAGTACATGACAAGGGGTATTTATAGAGATTATAGCCTTCGTTATTCCTATACAAGGACTGAAATACCCTTAACTAGATTAAGTACATCCCCTCTTTCTCTTAGGGGCAAACCAGTCATTAATTACATCTTTGATTCAATGTATTACACACACTAAGCAATTCCCTAGAGTGAAGCTGTCATTGGCCAAGGCTTCATGTCCCGGAGGCGAGTTGGTCTTCTCTTGTTTACTTTTGACTTTGCCTGATGGCGAAGTAAGTTTCGTGACTTCGTGCCTTGGTTGATGATGAAGTGAATCAATTGACTTCGTTTTTTATTCTTCGTCTTATGCTTTTAGGTAGAGTAGTGAAGGTGTCTTCGCCTTCTTCATTTGGTCCTTCAAACGAAGATGCTTCCTTAGGTCAGTCTTAGTGGAGAGTTTCATTGCGTCGTTTCTAAGACTGCCATGCCATTTAAAATGAAATAAAACTTGGACGAAACACTCCCCTCTCAATGCAAAGTTTCATTCCGTAGTTTCATAGCCATTTAATTCTAAGACTCATAGAGAGTTGGTAATCATGACAATATGAAACTCATTTCTTCTCTCTCTTCATTGAAATATTGTCATGTCATCAAAAATACATATTTATCAGGCTATTAAATGCAAAATGAAACTCTCATAAGACTGGCATTATGCAGAGGGCTGAAAAGAAACCATTTGTTATAACCGGAGTCTCGGGGGCTATGTTTGTCTGAGGTTAAATCCCTAATATAGCCCGTTGCCATCGACTCGCTGTAGTCTTTGCCTCGGCAACTAGTTTCGCTTGGCGACGACCTGTTTTGGAGTTAGCAAGACCGGTTCTCTATGCATCGTATTTTTCATGGCATCAATGTATCCCATAATGTTACATGTCAATCCTTGATGCATTCAAGGATTGTTTGGTTGGAGGCTTACATCTGTTGGATGCTCTATCAAAGTCCGACGCCTGGAGACGTTAGTATAGCCCAGACAACCTTTTTCAACTCTCTTTAACTAAACAACCACTCATTTTGCGTGTCAACATCATGCAGTTTTTGAAATAGTTGACAATAGTTACAAGTCAAAAGTCAAGTTACCACATGAGTTCCCACTTCTCAGCCAAACTGTAAGGATTTTATCTCTCATTACAATGCACAGACATATTTTAAGTACTCATGTGGTAATTTGACTTTTCGCTAATCTCATTCCGTGCAAATCGAAGCTCCCATCTCACGACGTTGAACCGTGCTTGCAACCAAACAAGGTTCATTCATCAAGTTCACGGATAAGAGGATATATAACAAAAACATCTTACTTACAGTATTATTTAGTTCTATGAAGCACCGATGAGATGATGCAACCTGCAGATTCTTGTGCGGTACATGATCAAGCGGCAGACGTGGACTCGGAGCCATCGCCGCCGCTGTCAACTTCGTTAACCCCTGGCGTGGGGAACAGGTCATTGCAGAGCTCGCCATAGAACCTGCACACCAGGTCGACGAACACCGGCGACTTGAGCCGCTCCCAACACCGCAGGAGCTCCTCCACGTCCTGCAGGTCTCTCGCTTTCCCCTCCTCCACCAGCATCTCCATCAGACAGGTCTCGAAGCTCCGGCACGCCTCCTCCTTCTCCTTGTCCTCGTCCTCTCCGCCCCCGCTAGCAGCGCTCCTCTCTGACCGCAGCCGCGCCACCACATTCATGTACGCTGGCGTCTCTGGGGACGACACCGGCGCGATCACCGGAGTCTCGGGCACCACTGTTTGTGGTGCCGGTACGGCCCCCTGCGCGACCTCGCCTTCTGCTGTAGAGGTTACGGAAGCGGAAGGCCCTGACGGAGAGCGCAGCAGACGCCCGGACGCGGAACAGCCGCGTGAGTGCTCGCCGGCATGGCGCGAGGATGCCGCACGTCACGCAGGAAGGCGGTTTGTTATGAGACGAGGAAACAGGCATCTTTTGTGAGTCAATAGTAGTACTAGAAATTGATGGGCGCGAAGAATCAAACTGTTGATTTGTTACGAGACCGCATGATTTGAGCTGCGTATTATAGCTAGGAACCCGAGGTTTGTGGTTCACTGCGTGCGTGCCGCCTTGTCGTTGCAGCGATGTGGTGTACACGTTCATACATGCATATATAGCATTATTATATTTGCCATAAGAATTGGGTAGCATTAGATGCCATAAGAATTGGGTGCCACTAAGAAGTTGTGACCCTGATATGAGCCATTTAATAACGAATGTGAGTGCCTGCACTTATGATTAGTTGATTACCAATATTATATACTAGCAAACGTGCATGTCACGTTGCAGCGGAATATACATCTTGCTACGTGTTCACCCAAATGACTTGTAGCTTTAGCTTAAAGATATACGTAACAGCATCTCTTCCAATACATATTGTGGAATATGATTCCGTACCATCGTTGGATACATACATGTGCATAATTCTTTCTTGTATCAGGCCAGACCATGAGTCCGTATCCTAGATAAGGCAAAGAGAGACGCAAGAGCGTTATGGGAAGTAAAAAAATATTGGAAGAACCAGTCCAATCTTTAACATCGGACTAGCAAATGTGTTTGTGTGCTGCAATGAGATCTAATACATCTTGAAATTAGAATACATACCATCTGTTGACGTCGGATGTGGTCCGAATCACACATCAGAAAGGGCATTGACGCCCGGGCCACCACGGACCGAAGAACGTAGCGAGGATATCACTCTTACGTGGTGAAGCACGGAGAGGTTTACAAGCAAACTACCAAAGGATAACCAACATGCTTGCGTCACGAAAAACCGGCTAGTTTTCAGACAAACTAGCAAATGAACCGTCGAAGCTCTCGCCCGGGTGGGACCTCGTCAGGGCAAAGACGTCGCCGGGTTGCCCTAGGTTGGCCGGTGAGCCTAGGGCGCCATCCTTGGTCGTGGATCAAGGGATGAACAGTATGGAGGTTGAAGGAGATGAGAAAAGGGATAAAAAGAGTAGATTGATTTGTTTATATGTCGATTGGATAGATGGAAACTCAATCGGCCATGATCCTCTCATATATATAGAGGGGGTGGTCTTATCCCGGTAGGAAACCTCTCCAAAGCTTATTTTCCAAGTTTCCCATGTCCAAAAACCAATCTAGAAACAAATCGGTTCGAGATCTGAAAATTAGACTCGGAATAAACACCTATCGGAAGTTCCGGTCAGGCTTCACCGGAAGTTCCGGTCCCCACCGGAAGTTTCGGTCTCGGACCAGAAGTACCGGTAGTTCCGGTCCCCAAATAGATATTTTCTCGGAGGCATAACTCCCTCATCCGGACCCCAAATTGGACGTTCCATATATGTTTTTCGACCATCTCGACGAGAGGAACACAATGGTGAAGTCTGTTATAGATTTTGACAACTTCACAAAATAAACATTTTTGGTTGTCAACATATGCCCCCTATTTTTAGGTTTATGATGCATGAACCTAAAAACACTTGATCAAACAAACATTATTAAACCAAACAACAACGATACCCATCTCATCGGCTGCATGGTGACTAAGGGCGATGTATACATTAGCCATTTGTTCTAAGGGCGATACATGTATCAGCCATTGTTTGGAGAGCACTTAGACTTCTTGCTAAACACTTAGAAAATACTTTTTAAAGTATCTTCCGTTGAATGCTACTTTGAGACATTCACCTTGTAATGTCTCTAGCAAATAGGAATTACTGTATATGACTTTGATCACTTTGTAAGGATCTTCTCAACTTGGTGATCTTTTGCCGAACTTGCTGCTCCTCATTCACTTGGTGGCATAGTTTCACCTAGCACCATTCCTAAATATGCAATGTGCCCATAGAGCTTCAAACAACACTTTAGGTCACCTCCTTGGATTATCCCAATTCTCTTCTTGATGAGCTTGATCAAAGTCCATAGACTTTTCTCATAACCATCCTTACTTGATCAAGTCCTAAACACCTTAGTGATAGATCTTCAGCAATTTTTAGTATAGCTCATGGTGCAAATAAACTCTGCACTTTATCGAACATTTATCAACTTTGGTGTTTGGACCATATGAATACTGCAATATGGGAATCCTTCAATCATCCAAATTGGCTCCAACACCACTGGAAGTTTCGTTGGGCCAATTTGGGAGCTTCTCGGACGAATTGACCGGGCTGGTCACAAGTGAGTCGGCTGAGCTGACTACGGCAGTCAGCTTAGCCGACTTGGAGGAGTCGACCCAGCCGACTGTAGCAGTCGGCTGAGCCGTCTTGACTTCAGCAGAGGGGAAGTTGGCTGAGCCGACTGAGTCAGTCGGCTTATCCGACTGGTCTGCACCTACACGAGAAAAATTAAAATTTTTATGCATCGGCTGTTCTTGAATATGAAAATTGCACCCACTGACATCATAGTCAGATGCTTGTTGAGCTAACATGTTGGCCTTTTGATTTTCATGCCTCAGAATATGCCGAATTCAGAATTCGACAAAATAGGCAATAATATCAAGGCAAACACCAAGACAAGCCCTTAGTGTTCCTTCTAAACATTGAAACATACCAGCGACTTGCTGCACCACTAGTAAAAAATCACCATAGGATTCAACATGTCATACTTCATGGATTGCAATATAAGCCAAGCCGAATAAGAAAACTTCATATTCAACTTAAATTTTGGTGCAAATGTAATTTTAATCGGCTTGATGTCTCAAACAGCACTATTGTGAGAAATAAGGATTATGCCAACACCTTCGCCTTATTTGCAATCCGATTAATCATATTGTTACATCCATGAAGTAAATCCAAAATACATATGTCATGCCCACCGGGCCTGAAAGTCATCAAAGTAAATTTCATGGGGGCTTTCTAATAGCACGATGGTCACAAGCACTCATCGACTATATTTTTACACTAAGGGCAATATTAAAATATCGGCCATATGAATTCATCCAAAAGAGCATGCATAACCGAAATAAATATTTTGGCTCTTGATCATTGACAAGCAAAATAATTTAGCAACCCTCCGAAGCATACAGATCCATACCAAGGATCAAAATAAGGAGTTGAGGGATAACCATGCATACCAGGGGATGAATTCTATATAGGCATAGGCAGAGAGTATGGATGATGCCATGACCGATGATTTTGATGATTTGGTGCAAACCTTCAACTTGGCAATTGTTTCATGAACCTTCTTCTCTCCTTTGCCTTTGTTGCAACACTTACTTGAGCATCATCCTTCTGAACTTGAATTCTTCATTTAGGAACCCACACCAAGCCCTTTTCTTTCAGCTTCTCTACACTAAGCTTTTGCAACTTTATTTCTTGCCACTTCTTTTGTTTAGATTTGACACCTATAATATCAATAGATGATTTCTCTACTTCTTTGCTATCAATAGCTAGATTTTTTAGCAATGTAATCAGCTTTTTAATAGTTGAACTCAGATCTAAACTTTCCTTCTTTCAGCCATCATACTTCACACGGTAAACTTGCTTTACCACTTTCTTCTTTGGTTGAGCTCCAGACCGATTTTGATCAAAACGGTCTTTACCAGATGATGATCCCTCTGAATGTCTAGGAGCTGCATATTCTATGTATTGTGGTCTAAAATATGATGGAACATGTGCCTCTTGATCAAACCAGCCCCAAGATGAATAAGGATGAAAATATATGGGTTGTGATCCATATGACATAGGAATTGGCTGCTCAAAAGGAGAATATGTTGCTACTACGTGAGATCTATCTCCTTACCAATTCCACTCTTAAAACTTGTGCTTTGGAGGTGATTTTGATGATTGCAATTTCTTTGACCGATTGGTGACATTTGCTTCTGCTATCTTCTCATATTTAGCTAGAAGTTCCTCGAAGCTAAGCTTCGGCCTTCTACTTTTTAGCTTGTCATGGCCTTTACCTCCATTAGCTTTATGAGCATCCTCCTTCTTCTCCCCATCTTGACAAACATGCTTCAGAGGAGAATCCTTAGCCGATTCCCCTTGTTCAATGGGATCAATCGGCTTTTGCTTTAGTTGGAGAGATTTCACCTGCCCCCCAGTACCTTCTGAAACTATGATAACATTATTGTCCTCTTGAGTATCTTTAATTTGTAATTCATGGACAACAACCTTGTTTTCACTTGAGGGCTCCACATCTCTCGCTTAGGCATTTGAGCCTTGAGCTTTGAGTGAATCGGCTATTGCAAGCCAATTTAAAACCTGTTTGCCATCAAGACCAATTGAATCCAATTGGTCCATCTGTTGAGCTTTAGAAAATTTCAATCGGCCTTTATCAATGGCCGATTGGATCACTCGATGAAACACATTGCAATTAGAAGTATTATGGTCAGATGAGTTATGCCACTTGCAATATGTAAGCTCTTCTAAGTTTTGAATAGATGACAAAGCACTATGATCGATGATTCTAATAAAATTATTCTTGAGCAAGATATCAAAGACATGATCACAAAAAGTAAAGTCAAAGGTGTATTTTGATTTCTTTAGCTTATTCCTTTGTGGAGTCAGCTTTAAAGCTAGGCAAATGAATGGATCAGATTTGTTATCAATCCATTCGGCCACACCTTTGCAATTGCTTATGAGAAGCTTTAGCTTTGATGAAGTATCACCATCGGCCTTGCCATATGGCACAATGTGTTGGCCGATAGAATCTGAATTTATTTTACCATTAACAAATAAATTACTATTCTCAATCGATCTATAACAACTATTAGTAAAGATATCTCTAATAGATGCTGAAATTGAAATAGTATGACCGGATTGGAATTTGAGCAAAATATTTGTGTTTTCTACCTTGTTGACTATGTTGGAGAAGTGCATATCCTTGATTTGCATGATGTTGCTCTTCTTCTCCAGAAACCAATCAACAAGAGGGGTCAAATCACCAAAGATACATCAGCAGCTGCCAGAACTGGGAAAGTCGGCTTAGCCGACTGGAAGTCGGTTAGGCCGACCTGGGCGCTAATAGAGGCAGTCGGCTTGGCCGATTGAGAAGCCGGCTTAGCCGACTCAGGGCAGGCAGCAGAGGTAGTCGGCCTAGCCGACTGGGAAATCAGCCTAGCCGACTCAGAGTAGGCTGTAGGGGCAGTCGGCTTGGCCGACTGGGAAGCCGGCTTAGCCGACTTAGAGTATGCAGGAGTTGGCTTAGCCGACTTTAAAGTCTGCTCAGCCGATTCTGAGCAGGTAGACAACCCTCCTTTGTTGCTTGTAGGGGCTTGATCTCTATCAATGATGTAGTAATCACTAGATAAATGTACAACCCCTTTAGCTCCTGAAAAATCAAGTCTAGCTGATTTCTGTCGTTTTCCATGCTTTTCTGTAACAAGACTTGTTTTCGAAGATGTGATTGATTCGGAAAGGATATTGTGTTGTTCGACTTTTGTAGCCAAACCATTGCTTACATCTGAATCAAATCTTTCTTTCATGCCCACTAGCAATCCAATTTTAGTCAATGACTCAATTGTGATCAGCCTTTTCTCATTAGTCTTTCCAAAATATTCATAGAATTGCTCCTCTAATTGAGACCATAGTGCACCGGGGCAAAGATGTAAATCATGCAAAGGCAATACCGGTAAGGGATAAAGGAAAATTTTACACTCTCATATAGTCTTCTTTACCAGCAAAACCTAGTTGTGAGAGATATATACTAATATGTTTCACAGCGGTCTTATCATCTTCACCACTAAACTCATAAAAATCAGGTATCCACCAACCATCAGGAGTTTTCAAGTAATCAATGTGTAATGAATACGGTCTATGATATGCGGGCACCTTCCATTTAGAGGAGCCATATGGATTTCTAGTGTGAGCTAAATCTTCCTCGATTCGGCTTGATTTGAGAGCATCATATGAAGCCGAATCACGATTGTTTGCATGTGCACCAATTGCTGAATTTTCATTGATTCGGCTATAATTATTAGCAATAGGTTGAGCCGAATCATGAGTTTTAGTACTCGAATGCCTTGCTGAAATTTCACTAATTTGGCTTTGATCATGAGCGAAATATGAAGCCAAATTGTGGGTATTGATCATTGCATAAGGTGCTGAATTTCCATTAATTCGACTATGGTTACTAATAACACGTGAAGCCGAATCATGGGTATTAGCACTTACATACCTTGCTGAATTTTTATTAATTCGGCTCAAGTTAGAAGTAACATATGGAGCCAAATTATGAATAAGAGTATTGACATATGGTGCTGAATTTTGGGAGCAATTGACTAAATAATTAGCATTATCATAGCCAATTCTCTCATTTATCGGCATGTCATGTGGTGGAACCACATATTGTGAACTTATAGCCGATAAACAAGGATCCACATGTTGTATGTTGCTAGTAACGTCAAAATTTAAAGAATTTAAAGTTGACATCGACTCTTGACCATGACATCCATAAATATGATGTGTATGATAAGAAACATTATCAAAAGTATCAGTTGATGCAACATATCTAGTATCATTACAGCTAGCAACACTAACATGAGAGCTTATATGACTTGCAAAATAACCATTAGGATCATAAGATGTATTTGCAAGTTGTACCTCGGGGTAATTGTAGTAGTTTTGTGATGAACCACCTTGGTACTCCATGATTTAGAACTTGACCGCCTTGCTGAATTTTCCAATGTCAAGCGCAACACGTTGCAAAATTGCAAGCAAGATTACAAGGGGTCAAAACCAGATGCGATCGGCCTTTTGGGCCAGATACAACAGTAATGGCGAGCTCAAGAAGATAGATCAGCAAGGAGTAAGGCTAGGGCAAGAAGAATCAGCTACAAAGTAGAGCCGAAGCAAATTCTTCCCTAGCGAAGTCGCCAAAAAGTGTGTTGACGTCGGATGTGGTCCGAATCACACACCAGAAAGGGCATTAGACGCCCGGGCCGCCATGGACCAAAGAACGTAGCGAGGATATCACTCTTACATGGTGAAGCACAGAGAGGTTTACAAGCAAACCACCAAAGGATAACCAACGTGCTTGCATGACGAAGAACCGGCTAGTTTTCAGGCAAACTAGCAAATGAACCGTCGAAGCTCTCGCCCGGGAGGGACCCTGTCAGGGCAAGGACGTTGTCGGGTTGCCCTAGGTCATCCGGCGAGCCTAGGGCGCCATCCTTGGTCGTGGATCAAGGGATGAACAACATGGAGGTTGAAGGAGATGAGAAAAGGGATAAAAGGTGTAGATTGATTTGTTTATATGTCGATTGGATAGATGGAAACTCAATCGGCCATAATCCTCTCATATATATAGAGGGGGGTGGTCTTATCCCAGTAGGAAACCTCTCCAAAGCTTATTTTCCAAGTTTCCCATGTCGAAAAACCGATCTAGAAATAAATCGGTTTGAGATCTGAAAATTAGACTCGGAATAAACACCTATCAGAAGTTCCGGTCAGGCTTCACCGGAAGTTCCGGTCCCCACCGGAAGTTCCAGTCTCGGACCAGAAGTACCGGTAGTTTATTTTCGCGCAAAACTGCGCCTTCCTCCGCCAACCACCGAAAGTTCCAGTCTCGGACCGAAAGTTCCGGTCTCGGATCAGAAGTACAGATCGGAAGTTCCGGTCCCCAAACAGATATTTTCTCGGAAGCATAACTCCCTCATCCGGACCCCAAATTGGACGTTCCATATATGTTTTTCAACCATCTCGACGAGAGAAACACAATGGTTAAGTCCGTTATAGATTTTGACAACTTCACAAAATGAACATTTTTTATTGTCAACACCATCATCGGGCGCGAGTGGTTCAAATTCATAAGAGCACGAGTCATGAGTCTAGCTCACATTAGGAACATGGAGGCCATAGAGGTATTTTGCGAAGTAAAAAATATGGTCTGAAAGAATATTATTGCTCTTTGATAATGATAATGTTTCACCCACGGGAGACCATCCCACGTCATCCATTCGGACGCTCCTAGCTGGGCCTGCAGACCGGCCCACAGGCCTGCTCCTTCACCATGGCATACACGGTTTCTCCAAAAAAGAAAGAAAGAAAAGAGAGTGACACTTTTTCCCATTTCACATCGGCCGCCGCGGCATTCCCCATCCCCGACCAGCGCTGCTACCCAACTGCGGAGACCGCCACCGCTTGCCCATGGAGAAGGAGACTGCCGCTGTCGCCTCCACCGCAAGGGCCGGACGCCTGGTCTCGACGGCTAGGAAGACCTTTGCCTCTGACGTGTTGTGGCCCAGCGTCCGCACCCGCATCCACCTCCCGCTCATGGCCATCGCTGGGAGCACCACGCAAGCCCTCCCTATCGTCAGGGCCATCGCCGTTGCCAGTCCAATGGTGGTCGTCCGGCGAACGCTGTGTTTCAAGTGTTTCAAACTTTTGTTTCAAGTGTTTCATCTAGATGTTGCAAAAGTAGATTTGGATGTTGCATATGTATTCGAGTGTTTCGAATGTTTTAGACTTTTGTTTAAAATGTTTTATCTGGATGTTGCAAAAGTAGATCTAGATGTTGCAATGACAAAATATGCATGTTGTAAGCCTATGTTTCAAGTGTTTTAGGTGTTTCAGACGTATGTTGCATATGTTTCATCTGGTTGTTTCCAAAGTAGATCTTGGTGTTGCACATTGTTGCAAATGGCTATACATGTATATTTCAATCGCATGTTCTAAGTCTTTCATTTGTCTTCAGGTCAAGTGTTGCACATGCTGCAATAGAGCCGGTGGCTGACGGACAGCGGCCTACCGCAGGTCTTTGCCTCCTACCTCGCACCTTCCTTGTGCAGCACGACACGCCTCGCCATGTCCTCTCCTCTCCTACCTTACATTCCCTTGCTCCATCTCGTCGTGGCAGTTCAAGCTCGGCCGACAAGTGCGCGCGGAGTCATGGACGTCGTGTAGGCGCAGCAGTAGGCATATGGGGCGGACAGGCAAGCGCAGCAGCTTGTGCACAGGAGACAGGAAAGGCGCGGGCGTCTGGATGGGGCTAGTGTCCGGACGTCAGGGCGCTAGCCATACCGCTTTAATAGGGGCGCCATGAAGCCTACAAAATCTTCTGCTAAATGTGAATGGACAATGGTAATATATTTAAAAACTCTTGAGGGTTGTTGAGTAAGCGAGACCCTCTGTCTCTACTATTATTCAATATATAGTGGTAATGCTCCTGGTGTGTTTTTGGACAAAGGATTGAATGAAAATAATATCACTCCACGCACAATTAGATCCCGTAAAACGATGTGCAAATATGTCTACTAGCTTGAACACAGGCAAGCACATCAAATTTTATTATTCAAGTGGTTCCAAACTATAACCGTCACAAATATAACTCTCCATGATCCTGCTGGTTTTGGCACCGGCACCAATACACTAATTTGTCCAACTTTTTGACAACTGGTACTAATTAGGGTGACTATAATAATGATGTTATTGACAGTAAAAAATGTGCCGATAAGAAGAATGGGCTTCCCTGTAGTTTGCGCGGAAAGGTGGCCATGCCAGAAATGCTGTTTCGAGACCGGTTGGATTCCAACTTGATTTTGGAACATGTTTTTGAATAGGGAACTTATGGGACGTTGTTTTCTATTGGAATAAGACCAATCCCCTTATATAAACGAGAGGGATCACGACCGATTGAGGAATATAACTTCCAATCGTCGTCAAAAAACACTTCTACTACCTTTTTGCCCTAACTCTCTCTATTCTTACTGTTCATCACATCTATCGATGAGATTCAGGGCGTTCTAGGGAGCTTTCCCAAGCCTAGGACAACCTCGCTATGACCTTTCCCGGCAGGTCATCCTGATGGTGTTCGGGAGTCTGCTAGGCGAAGAACAGGCATCAAATCAGTCTAACCGGCTTGTTGGTCAGTTTCATTGATTTGTTGCATTCTTGCTGCGATCTAGGTCGTGTGTGACCTCGATCGTGCTAGCCCTTGCTGGGGTGCGACCAAATTGATGTCAACAGATGTTTAACTACTTCGAGAGTTTAAGTTTTCAAGTTTCAAGTTTATTTTAATTCCATGATCATGATAGATATACTAATGGGGACCCAACATATCAATTAGACTTACATGGAACCACAATATCTTTTTAGTTGCACAAAAAGAAATGTTTTGACTCTCAAAGCATATTACTCCTCAAATTCAGGTTCTTAACTTATTATTAAGTTTTAAAAATAAGTACGTTTTCTTCCAAACAAAATACTCCTATGCATTAGATGGTGGCAAGCACTCATCTATCAAGTTGTACTCTCTAATCGCAAAAAAAAAGTATTCTCAAGAGAAAATAAAACTCTGTATTTTTCGATTCTGCAAATGTTTTTATGGAAGGCTTTATGCGTAGTGTAGTAAGAGAAAAACAGAAGTTAAAGCGCAATACATGTAACCCAGAATATTGTCAAAACAAGTGGCATTATACTTGGGTATACTAATAATAACTTGTCCAAAAGACCATTTGAAAATAGTGTAAGAGAAGAAAAAACACGTGCTTCAGAAAGGTGGACATGTCAAAGGGCAAGGGTTGATCTTGCGCACACGCGGAGTCACCATTGTGGAATGCACATGGTCGGAGAAATATGACTTGTACCATAATGTAATGCTCCTACTTGAAGATGAATGGTTTTATGCACAACTCTTTTTACAGATGCCATCCTTACTGCAAACTTTTTTTTTGTTTTTGCCAGCGCATTAGAGTGCAAGCTACGATTCTCTTCCCCTCCCTCCTCCATGGCAGCACAGATCTAGCGGGGAGGACGCCTCCGGTGGTGGATCCGGCGCGCGGCCCGGCCTCCTCCCCTCCCTCCTCCACGGCGGCGCAGATCTGGCAGAGGTGGCTCTTCCCGGCGGTTCCGCCCCATGGGCTGGGAACGGGCTCGTCAGTGGGCTCGGGAATGGGCTCACCAGTGGGCTCAGTTTTTTTTTGTTTTTTTAACCGATTAGCAAGAAACCGCCTAGATTAAGGCCACATTAACCGTGACCTTCACTCTGAGGTGGATGGCTTGCACACCTCGGTAAAAAATAGTATAGAAAGTCGTCAATTCAGCAACTAGTGGCTAGGAGAGAATCGACAACTAGAGGCTAGGATCACACTTGTAAATTAACTCTTTATAATCATCGGTAAGGGAATAAAGCAAGCAATTACAGCGAGTCCAATTCTCACTGGCCTCAGTTCTCTATTATCTCACCTCCCTGCTGTTGACCTCTATTATCTCATCTCCATGTTGTTTGTCCTTCACAACCAGCCACCACTGGCAGGAAGCTGTCTGCCGAGCGGTCAGCGACCTCCCACACCTATCCCATCCGGTGAATACCCTAGGGTCATGACATATCCTAACATCCTTTTGAAATTTACCATAGAAAAATTGAGCCTATCAGATGGCTCCAAGATGCACTATGGTTTCTTAGAGTCCATATCAAATTAATAATGTGACAGTTTCCATAATGGAGAGTTATATCATTGTCATATCAATGTCATTGGCACTAGAGGGGCTAGACCTAAAGACGTTGTGCAAGTTTTCCTAATGGGAAGGAGTGCACCCCATTACAGAACTGCAAAAAAAAAAAAAGCTATGAAAGCATGTATGATGGTGCTTGCGCGGCTATTAGATACTATATGCCTGACTTCTCATCCATTTGACTCAAGCTTTACATGAGAGCAATCAAGACGTGACAGCCTTAGTAAGGGCCCCTTTGGATTGTAGGGTGGGCAAAGGAATTTTGTAGGATTCAATTTCCTAAGGAATTTTTCTTTTCCTAGCCTTTAGTTCATAGGAAAAGCCAAGGAAGTATTCTATAGGATTGGAGTCCTATAGCTAAATTCCATAGGAAAAAAAGCATGAGCTTGGAGCTCTTGGAAACTTTTCTGGCGGGAAAGAAAACGCTCGCGCGTATCAGCCACGTTCGTTCGCGCTTTATTTCTTTGCTTGGCGGTAGAAAACAGGCTTTGTGCGTTTCTTCCAATGAGGATTACGTGAGCTGTTGTGGGCCTTCTAGTGCCAAACAACACAATCCGAGGGCGGTAAAAAAGCAGGCTTTGGCGTTTTCTTCTGCTTTCAATGCTTACGAGCGTAGTTGTTCAGCTTTCCTTTGTTTCACCCGTGGGCTCCTACCAAAACGGCCATCTCATCCACCTTCTTCTGTTTTCACACCCCATAGGAATAGAGAAGTATGCCATCTGATTTCCTAAATTTTTCCTATTCCTCACCCTTTTCTATCCTACAATCCAAAGGAGGCCTGAATGGATTGCTCAGCACAACCAAAATGATATGATATATGTATAGAATTTTGCTATTTATATGTCGACAGATTTTGTTGTTATTTATCTGTTAAATTCTGGGCTGTTGATCTGTTTTGAGATTCGTGCGGCTGTTTGGGTTCGTTGACGGGTCCGCCACGCTAACGGGTCCGCCTTTGTAACACGGAAACCCGTCATTTTTGAAATCCACGCCCACACTTATCTTTTCATCTCCCACCACGTTTTTCCCCCAATCCTCTCCGATTCCGTCTCGCAGGCGCGCCGGCGGGCGCAAGGCCCTCGCCGCCGCTTCGCTCGCTGCGCAGCACCGCTCTCCGCTCACTTGCGCCACACCGCACCCCTCTCCGCTCGCTTGCGCCGTGCCAGGCCGGTGGGGCTGAGCCCTTCGGCGGCGGCTCCCCTGAGCTGTGGGGGCACGGCATGTCCAGGCACTGTGCTTCTCCCCTGTGCCACGGTGAGTGGTGTCGGACTTCGGCGGCTGTTCCACCGAGCTGTGGCGAGGTGTCGTTGAGGCGCTGTCTTTCGCGCGGCGCTCCGCCCTATGTCGCTGCGAGTGGTGTTCTGAGCGGGATCCTCGCGTGTCTCTTCCCCCGTGCCGACAGTCGCAGAGGAGTGTATTCGTGCAGTCGATTTTTGTAAGTGTATTTTTGTTCTTCGCATGGTTGTTCATCAATTTTGCTTTTTGTTTGACGGCTACTATTTTTCTATGCGCGGTGATGGTCACGGTCGTGGTGGATGCACAGTAGATCTAGCTCGATATGTTGTTTTATCGGTAGCTGGTGAGGGAACTCTGTGTGTGGTGGGGTGTGGGAGAGGGGATGGCGATGTTTTGTGGCGCCAACTCGTGGAAGCGGCCGTGGCGTTTTGGCTAGGGCGTTTGACGTCTAGGCTTGGAGCTCAGCCTTGGTGAGGAGCTCAACCGGGATGGAGTCTATGTTTCCCTCTGCTTTTTCTCATAGATTACCTAGCTAGGCAGGACTCTCAGTATTCAGAAATGCTTGTGCATAAAAGTTGCAGTTAATTGTATTCTGTTTTCAGTTCAGAAAGTTCAGACATGCAAGTTCAGATGACCATGCTAATTTTATTTACAGTTTCCAAGTATGTTTTTGTCAGTGATCATAAATGTGTTATTGCTGCCAGTTTTATGTTCTAAAATTGATGCATATGTTGTGCTAGAACAGTTGGTTAATACCATTTCAGCGTTGTAAGCTTTTCAATGGTTAGTTAGGTCTGATTCCCCTAGCTTGTAGAAGATGATAGTGTAATATATTTGTGAAGATCATGTTCTGTTTTCAGGATACGCGTTGTTTCTCTTTGACTTCTCGGAGTTCAGTAGATAACCTAGATGTGCATTACTTGTCATCGAAGCTAGGCTCTCATTCAAGATTAAATAGCAAGGATGTCATCGTTTGTATCTTTAAAAATTTGTATTGTGCACAAACACCTTTTCTTACTGTATTCTTTTTAAAAAAGTTCTATTATAAGCTTAAATTGTGCCGCTATTCATGATTTTTTATATGTCCTTTTGATCTAGGTTCCTGTCTTTTCTTGTTTCGTCTGGGATCCACAATTTAGGTGGACTGTAATACTCAAGATCCCTGTTCTGTGAATACTAGCAAAATCAGTCTGATTTACATCGATATTCAAAGTTCAATAAAAATATACTTGTCTACATGCAGGATGCCACTAATTTACATGATTTCCTCGTCCTTTTTAACTGATGGTGTTTAGATGTGATGACTCATGTTGTTCTATTTTTTGGTGATACGATTTAGGTATGCATTAGTTGTCTTTCTGTAGATCTTATTCTACAGCTTTGGTTGTTCTATTTGTTCACGAGATTTGCAAGTGTGCAACTCAGATTCAAATGAACAAAACTTTTAAATCTTGATATCGCTCATTAGTCAGCCGTGTCGACTTCGGATCAGTTGGTTGGAACGCCAAAAATGTCAAAAGTTCAGGAAGCTGCACAGGTGCAGTACAGTTGGAGAAGGTCCGAATTAAAAAATTCTTTCTTCAGAAGCTGCCCTTCGCTTTTGCATCCTCTTAACCTCGTTCGTCAACAGAAGTTGTACTCTACTTCCAAAGTCACGGGTTGTTGAGTGACGTACTGAAGGTACTACTGCCTTTCTGTTTTGTAGCCAGCAGATCAGCTGTCTGTCTAGGCTAAGGGTCTGTCTTGATGCTGCCCGGTAATAGCTAGTATGCTAAGTTAACATTGTGCTTGAAATTTTGATTGAAAGTTGTGAGCCACTGGTTACTGATGGTTTTTGGTAGACAATGATGAACGGTAATTGTGTGTCTGTCTTGGTGTGTGACATTCAACATATTTGTTTTTTTTTGTTCTTGCGTCTTCTGCTATTGAATCTGGTGAGTTCTTCAGAGATGCAGTGTTGAATCTCGTCGGGATGCCTAAAATGTGTGCACATTCAGTATGTCTTTTGTTTAATTTTGCTTCGTGTGCATTGGAATTGTTTCAGTGGTAGTCAATAGAAATCCAGACATATACCCTGAGTAGAGTCCTCCTTTGTTATGTACGTGCAATATAGGAAGGATGCTTCAGCTATCTACCCTATTTTTTCTCTGATAATTGTGGTGTACATTACAAGCACTTTTTGTTCCTTAGTATATTGTTCCTATTCTAAATATGAGCAGCTGTTTATTATTCCTTGATATATTGTTCTTTTCGAGCAGTTTTGGAGTTGCAGGGTTCAAACTGTATTTCAGATTGAGCATATCATCTATCTAGCCTTCAGCATACTGTTTTCTAATAACTGTATGACTTATCTGTGTTGTCTTTTTTAAATATATATTCTATTCCTTTATCTCTAGTTTGAGTTTCAATTTAACAAGAATCAATGACATTCTCGGCTCTGTGTTCATAAATGATGTGTACTTCAATCTGGCAACTGAAAGTATTACAAGCACTTGTTGTTCTAAATGCATGCTAGCTGTGGTCATAAATGATGTTGTTTGGGACTGGGTAGTAGGACCTCGGGGTGAGGGACCTGCCTTTTTAGGTGGTGTGGCTCTTTGATAGTGCTCCCTGCACGTGCTTTTTCAGTTATGTATATTTTTAGGTTCTTATATATTTTATTTTTTTTACAGTGGTAATGGTGAGTCTCCCATCTGATGGTCTTGATGATTTGTTGTTTGACTTGTACAAGAAGCAGGTATTTATATGATTTTGTTTTGGTTTTTGCTAATGCAATATATATTTTTCTCTCATTTGTAGTGCTATGGCAGGTTTTGAAGCAGCTGATAAGTAAGATGACCCCTGATATGGTGAGGACCTTGCACAGGATCAAGGTGAGTTAGCAAGTTATTGTTTTGAGAAACATGGATGCTTTTATAGATGGTTTTTTCTATCTGCCTGACTGAATGTTTTCTGTGGTATATCTACATGATTTTTGTCATGTACACATCTGTCATTGCCTCTATCTGAATCCTTCTCAAAAAGAGAGGGTGCCACTGCTACTGCAGGTATATATTCCTGAACCACTTCCTTTAGTTTGAACCTATTCATTCATCATTTTAACACTGTGTTTTATTTTTTCTAGGATAGTGGTCCCGGTACTTCTGATATTGGTGACTGCAAGTTGAGACTGGAGTCGTTTTTAGCATCTTTTGTTGCTGGAGAGGTGTGTTTTGGCGTGTGTGGGCTTTTTTTCTAGGTATGTTTTTTGGTGTGGGTGTGTGTCTCTGCTTGTGTGGGTATGTTATTTTTCTTAATTTTTTTATTTGTAGCTGATTTTCGGGTTTTTTTAGTAGATCTACATTTTTTTTGACCTGATGCTCCATTTTTTTCTGCTTTTTGGTGCTGCTTGCTGCTGTTTCCAGCTGCTACTGTGTGTGTGCGCGTGCATGTGTGTGTCTCTCTCTATCTGTGAGTGTTTGTGTGTGTGTTTTTGCCTTTTATTTTTTATTTTTTTCTGAGCCTCTCAGTTGGTTTGTTGACTTTAGTTTCTGTGTGTGAGTGTGACTGTCTTTTTTTTGTTTTCTTTTTGTGTGTGTGCGCTTGCTGCTGATTGAGCTTTTTTTTTGTTTTTCGGTTTTCTTTGTGTGTGTATGCTTGCTGCTCATTGAGCTGTTTTTTTTCCTCGTGAATTTGATTTTGTGTAGTTGTTATTTGGAATGTATAATGCTTGATTTGATGATGCCTTTGTTATTTTTGGCTCAATGTGTCTTTTTTGATTTGTATGAGATTTGTTAGAAATTTTTTGAGTATTCTGTCATGTTTATTTGTTCCCAGGGGTCTTTGTGTGTGTCTCTCTCTATCTCTGTGTGTGTGTCTGTGTGGGTGGGTGGGTGGGTGCTAGCTTTGGTGAGAGTGTGAGTGCGTCTTCGTCTGATTGATTTATGCTTTGGTAAAATGCAGATGTACGATATCTTCCAGCTTCCCCCGGCCAAGATTCAGGTTGGAGTCTTTTCTCTGCTACCATGCCTCTAGAGGTCCTTGAGATTACCCGCAAGTTCATAAAAAAACAATTGTGTTTCTTCAGGCGATTGCTAAGAAGCTGGTTGAGTTTATAACCATAAAGGGTGTCTCCACCATCATTGGCAGTGGTGATTTTGTTGCTGCTGTTGAGAAGGCTGGGATGGCTGACAAGGTGAGCCACATTATGGAGCTTTTTGCATTTTGATTGGTGACTGTTTTCCAGTGTCTTCACCTGGATCTGAGCTACTATTGTCTGTGTAAACTACTTAATTTCTTAGGGAAATTTATTTTTTATGCTATCCTCTCCTTTTTGTTGCAGTGATTTAGTTGTCACATCACCAGTTGAAGACTATTTTCATACACATAGATGATCTTCCAGAAAGTGAGAAGGTCTGTTGATAGTTGGCCCAAATTTCTAGGACTCAGGCCTTGTTTAGTTCATCTCAAAACTTTACACCCTATCATATCGGATGTTTCGACATATGCATGGAGTATTAAATATAGACTAAAAAAATAACTAATTGCACAGATTGCATGTATTTTGCGAGACGAATTTTTTAAGCCTAATTAGTCCATAATTAGACAATATTGTGCTACAGTAAATATGTGCTAATGATGGATTAATTAGTCTTAATAAATTCGTCTCATAGTTCACAGGCGAGTTCTGTAATTAGTTTTTTTTATTAGTATCCAAACACTCCTTCCGATATCCTATGAAACATCCAATGTGACACCTAAAACTTTACACCCCTGCAACTAAACAAGGCCTTAATATGGAAAGAACCCCAGTAATTTGTAAACCTGAATTGCACTGTGATCTAGGAGGAAGCAGAGAAGGTAATGGGGCTATTCCTAGATCCTTTAGGAGAAGACTATTCAGTTCCTTTTGAGGGCATGCATAGCTCCTTCTGCAGTACTTCTTTTGTGCCTATGCTTGCTCAACAGTATAATTTATTGTTGTTGATGCAATAGTTGAAAGTTGTTGCTACTGCTGGGTGGTTGCTGGTTGAGATACCCAAGACCAATTGGCGTGCAGATTTACGTGCAATATTTATTTAATGCATTTTTAATTAAAAGCAACCTAGTGTAGTAACTCGTTCTTGTGATTTTGCGATCATGCCAACTGAAGCTATATGCTATCGGCGTAGACGTGTTACATGCTAGTCATATATAAATTAAATATTAATTTAATTGACATGCAATTAGTTCTATGATTAAAAACAATCTAGGTTTATAAATCCGTTCTTTATGCGAAAGTTTCGTAGCATCGCGCTCTATATAGTAGCGATAATTTTTGTGATGTCACTCAAGTATGAATTTATCTATTTAAATGCAACTTGATTAATATTTATTTAACAGCTTTCTAACTAAAAGCAACATAGGGGTATAATTTCGTTCTTTGTTGCTTCGTGACTATGCTAGCGTAAGAGACGCATTAGCAACGTTGTTTACCATATCACGTTACGTGTTTACAAATTAAATTATGTTTATTTGATTAATGTTTATGTCATGCTCTTTTAAATTAGAAGCGAATTAGGTTCATACATACAACATTCTTAAATAAATGTTAACTTGATTAATATTAACTTAAATGTTTCTTAATCATAATTAGTTTAGTTAAACATGAAGCATGTAGTTAATTTAACTAATATTTATCTACTATCTTATCAAATTAAAAGTAACTTTAGTTTATAATTTGTCTTTTATAAATAATCAAATGCTATCATGATTAATAAGAACTTAAGTGCTTCTTAAATAGAACTTGTTTAGTTTATGTAAGAAACATATAATGATTCGATTAGTTGTTATCACCTTCTTTATGCTTTCTAATTTATAAATGTTATTAACATAATTTATTCCAACGTTAATGTGTTTCTAAATTATAACATGATTAGTTTAAATACGAGTCCTAAATAAATTCGTTAGATGTTTTCAAACAATTACTATCCCTTCACAAATAAAGTTTAATTGGCTTAAATAGTATTTAATGTTTATAAATAAAACATGACTAACTTGGTTTTTTTTAACTACAATATAATATGACTAACATGATTAATGATATTTATACTGTTTTGCCTAGTTAAAATCAAAAGCCTATAGTTTTCTTTTTACCATATAAAGCGAATCTTCCGCTAGTCGTTTCTTTTGCACCGTAGCTCCGATTAGCGTGCTTTCCACGTCTGTGTATTCGTAGAAACGTATAGAACATCTTTAAAACCTTTTTACTTGTTGTTTCACTTGTTTGGTGTACTGTTCTAATTATTATTCATTGTTTGCTTCGTGTATGATTGCTCGATGCGTGTGTGGTGATTTATTGATCAAGTCCAGTAGGTGAGGTTTATGTGGTGATTAAGAAGCTGTTCTCTGAAGACTAGAAGCTGAGAATTGGAAGCAGAGGATTGGAAGTTGGATACTAAAGGCTTTTGAGCATATTGCTTTGGGGGAAAAGCAAGTTAAGGCAAGTATAGATCATCCTTGTTTTCTATTCACCTTTAATATACTTAATTCATGTGCATGTGTCTATCTTGTTACCACTAAGGATATCCTAGCTTTTGTATCTTGTTCCTTGACATCCATAGGACATTGCATTGGGTAGTATTTATGCTAGTACTCAAGATAAATAACCATGATCTGTAACTTGACTAATGGTATATGCAATAAACGTTTAAAAGATGCTTTAAAGCAACATGGCTCAAGAGAGCTAGAGTATTGGACTGTTTTTATGGTGCTCTAGTTTCTCTCCATAAGGACTCATATGTAAGCGAACATCCGAGACTTACAGTACAACTGTGAGGGCTATATGGCTCTGGCTTTAGTCAAGTATGAGGATCTTTTCTAGCTTGTTAGTGGTAACCTTCATGGCATAAGAACGGCTTGATGAATCGGGTATAGTGCGGCCTCTGTCCTTATGTGTATAGGATGCGCGTCATTGTGCCATTTGGAAGGGGGGCTCTACATCTGTTTGTCGAGTGAATCTAATGACCCTAACTTATTAGACGAACCTTTGAAAGGCTTCATAGTGAACCCTGCCGACCTTCCTTGGAAGTGGGTCAAGAGGCTGATCACCTCGGGCGAAAGGGTAAATCACGACTCACAGTGAAAGTGTACAACCTCTACAGAGTGTAAAACTGTTATAATAGCCGTGCTCATGGTCACGAGTGGCCTTGGACCCTTACAGAATAAATGATGAACATTGATGGTAATGATAATACTGATGATATTAAAGCTCACTAATGATTATTGTTTCTTGCTATACATTATTCTCGTTTACATGATCATGAAGTTATTTGGGCTTATGGTAAACATGTTGCTACTCAATTGCTAAAAGATGACTTAATAAAAGCTAATCACGGTAAACTAGTGTCAACTTTTGAGCCTCATGAATCCCGTGTTATATTGGTTGAGTTCGACATGGACTCACTCTTGCTATTTTCTTACACTCTAGTGTGTAGTAAGGTGCTGCTTAGAAGAAGATTAAAGGTGTAGTGAAGTTTACAGAAGTCTATAAGAAGTGCTTGGCATACGGAGCCCCTAGTCAGCCGTCCCTGTGACGTTGGAGCCTGAAGAAAAGATTAGTGACCGTTCCACGACACTCTGATAGTTGTAAGTGTTAATATAGTATGTTTCTCGCTTTATATAAACATTATTTTGATATCTCTGTTCTGTTGTTGTATGTGTGGACTTCCTGGGCACACATATGACGAGCTTGGTTTTGTTCTTTGCAAAACTGAGTGTGACAGGCCACGGGCCAGAGAGCGCACAGCGCGCTTGCTGAGCAGGCCTTCGGGCCAAATTAAAAGAAAAGTTTGAGATTATGTTTTTCCTTTTTCTAGAAGCAGTTTTATGCAATTTTGATGAATTTCAATTGAATGTTAATGCAAATCTCTCTACAATTTTTGTCTAATGATAATTTTGTTCAGAGAACAGTAAAGAATTTTGAGAGTTTTCTGGAAAATGTAATTAAAAGATTTATTAAAGTTTTCGCTGCATATTTAAAGTTGTTATTTCATTATTAAATTCGAACCACTGGGAGAATTTAATATTGAAAATTGGATATGTTTTTGATGAATTATAATATTGTTATTATTCTGACCAACATTGATTAATAACAATATTATGATGTTATTTATGAGTTTTGTCATGTATTAATTCTATTTCTGCCCAACGGTGATGTAGAATTTGTGTAGAGGACAACTGTATGAGTTAAAGCAAGTGCTTCTGAATAGAAAAGTGCATTTTGTTTACGTTTTCCGCTGCAAAGTTAAAGTTTATTGTCTTATTAAATTTGAACCAACAGGAGAATTTAATTTGAAGAACAGTTATAGTTATTCAGTAGAAAGATATTTGTTTAAAGTTAAATTATGGTATTGTTATTTTCTTACCAACGTTGATGATAACAATATCATAATTCTATAAGTTTTATGTTTAAATTTTAAATCTCTGATAAATTTTGCATCAAAGTGACCAACTTTTCAAAGAATAGTTTAAGATCAAGGAATGCTCCTAAACTAGAAAAATGTATTTTCATGTTTCCGCTGCAATGATGATGATGATCTTCAAAATTAAATTCGAAACAACCGGAGAATTTAATTTTGAAGAGAGTTATAAGATAATTGAGTTGTCATATGTTAATTCCATTTCTACCCAACGGTGACGTGAAATTGATGTATAAGAATGATGTTTTGTTCTATTTCTACCCAACGGTGATATAGAATAGAACTTAAAGATTTAAAAATTTAATGTGCATGTCTTTAACTAGACCAACGTAGAGTTAATTTTATGCTCATTATTGTTGATTACTGTTGATTAATATTCTTTAGACAGAGATCTTCATGCTTTCATTCTTGAAGGCAGAAAAGAAAGTGATATGGGTACTTGTGACTCAGATGATGAAAAGACTAAGTGCAAGTTCTATGAGAAAGAAGGCTATTGCATGAGGGACTGTGTTCTCTTTAAGAGTGGCTTGAAAAGAAAAAGTTTTCAAAGATTTCAGGGATATTGATCCAAGAAAAGAAAAAAGAACAATAAGAGTTTAGTTTAAGAAATATCTTTTAAGTACTCTTTATGAAGAAGAATTTAGTTTTCAATTTTTATCATCATGGTAAGAGCTGTAATAAGTAATATATATTTTTTAGTCTTAATCATCATGATATAAAATGTAATAAGTGACATGCATGTTTAATTTGACCAACGTCGGATTAAACATGTGTGTTAAAGAGTATTCGGATTTATTCCTAAATTTGATGATTGAATATGAGCCAATCTTGACATTTATAGTGAATTATCTCGCATGGCGGGAAAAAGTTTGTGATAGTACCCGCATGATGGGAAAAGTTTGAGAAAATACCCACATGGCTGGTTAAAGTTAGCATAGTACTTATGTTAATCAATCATGCATGGTGGGAGAAGTTTGGCATAGTACTTATCTTGCATGGCGGGAGAAAGTTATGATGACTCATGTGCTTTTAGTTTATCTAGCACAGGGAGAAAAGTTTAGGGTAGCTCTTATGTTATCCTAGTATGAGTTTAAGAACAAAAGGAAGTTGCAAACGAACCTCATAATTAGAATGACATACAAGCATGACTTACAGAAGTAGTAATGATAAAGGACTCTGTTGAGTTCTTAAAGTGAAATGAGGAAAAAGTACTCTCATACGAATTAAGAAATAATTTCATTTTGCATGATGTAATCATGTGGATGAAGTAATCAAAGTTTCCTCATTCATAAGAGTTCTGAATGGTTTTCGAAATTATGGTAGAAAAGTTCATATCACATTTCGAGGGGGAGAAATATGAGATCAATTAAGAAAGACAATTAAGAAAGATACTTTCCCATACTTCAGATAATGCGATGCATACTATACATTGAAGGCAAGAGTGATCTATAAAAGATGCATGTGATCGTCGGGGGAGTAAGACAGTCATAATAACGATACCCCTAAAGTAAAGAAATAGCTAAATTTATGGACCTTTTACAGTTTCAATAGAAAGATAGCATAGTCGGCCAGTATTCATACTGGACGTGTTCAGAGTTATTAAGGCGGTGCTAAACGCGCCATATGACTTTTAGCAGATTAAACCAAAAATGAGAAAGTTTAAAGATGGGACAATCTGGTGGAGCATGGTACAATGAAACCTAACTCCATAAGGAGAATGAATAATGTAAACAAGGATCTTGGTATACAGAACCTTGTAGAATCAATTGTCTTTTGGCAATAAAGGTCAAGAAATGCTAGTAGCAGAGGCCCTAGAAAGTCTCAAAGAATAAGAAAAATCAGATATTTCTGATGACTATAAAGTCTATATTGGTGAAATTCAAATGAAGGGTAATCCCACCTAATTTGAAGAAGCCATGAGAGGCGTTCACTCGCCCAAGTGACAAGAAGCAAAAGAAGATGAAATAAAATTGATAATACCAATAATATTTTATGATCTAGAATAAATTCCTAAGGAGCCAAAATAGTAGGCTGTGATGAGTCTACAAGACAAAATGTGACTCCAAAGAGAATATGTAAAGATGTAGAATCAAAAGATTTTGCGCGAAGCGAATGAATGGATTACAATAAGTGCTAGTGACACATCATGATCTGAGTTACATTAGATGAAAGTAAAGACTGCTTTTCTCAATGGGATTTGTATGAAAATGATTACATGGCACAACCCAGAGGTTTTGTCATGAAAAGAAAATAACGTAAGGGATGCCACTTGTAGAAATCTCTTATGTATTAGAGCTAATCTCTAGACAGTGCCATTTAAAGTTGAAGAGTCAATTAAAAATTTTAGGTTAAAGAGAATGAGAGGACAATTACATTTTATATAAAGTTATAGAATGAAAATTTTATTTTTTAATTCTATGTATGTGGATGACATTTTACTTGTTAGTAGTGATGTCAATCTACTACATGAGAAGAAGTTTTATCCTCAAGATTCAATAAGAATGTTCTCGGTGAAATGTGTCTCGTTATAAGAATTAAAATTTACCGAGATAGAAAAAAATGGTATTAGGACTATCGCATATGCATGGTAAGAAAAGTTTCTAAAGAAATAAAGTACCTATGCAGGTAAACATATGCCTGTTCCCATGGTCAAGGGTGATAGTTTTGGAAACTTTAGTGTTCTAATAAGCAATGTGAGATTGTTATAGATGGATGTCCTATATGCTTCAGCTATTAGAAACTTAATGAGTACACAGATAAAATCTTACCCTGGCATAGTTCATGTATCTAGGTTGTTTTTGGCAAAAGTCCAGTCCAGATATAGATCACTGAAATGAAGTTAAGAATGTCGCCTCATGCTAAGAAAGAAAGAACAAGTACTCTCAAGTAGTTGTGGGTACAATGTTGAATTTTGGCGACATGTTTAGTGAAACCCACATAGTAGCTAACACTCGTAGTTAGAGTTTTATTGTGGAAAAGCTCCAAAGAAACAGTTTTAGTATCATCAGTGATGCAAAGTTATACTATAGCATGATATGAGGCTACGGGATAGGCAAAATGGTTAAGGAACTTGTACCCGGAATTGATAATGGTTGTCAACAGTAATAACCATTTAAATAGTTTACTCCTAAGACAACGGGTCAAGTGTGCTACCAAACATATTGACATTAAAGTTATACGTTGTAAAGGAGAAAGTCCGGAATCATACTAAAAGGTATTGAATATATAAGTAACAAGAAAGTGCTTACGGATCCGCTTACCAAAGACTTACCACCCAGTGTGTTCAGATAATACACAGTCGACATGGGTTTATGGTATAGCCTATGATTTCCAGACAATAAAGGGCCTAAAGTTAAAGAATCTGTTTCAGATCAGAGATGTGTATTGTAGTTGTTAAATCTATCGGCGACTGACCGTGACGATGAGGTATGCTTTATGCACTAATCTATGATGAAATGATAAAAGAAATAAGATAAAGTTTAAGTCTAAAGTTTAAAGTATAAGATGAGATCGAGGGGGAGAATGTTAGGATTGATCTCACCTGACTTGATCCAACAATCAAGTTGGACCCTTTGACCGCGTCCTGATCGGGGACGCTTAACCGACTCCTAGTCGATGGGCCCCTGTCGCACAACCCTATAAAGAGGAGGTGGAGGCCAGGGGCACATGATACGAGGTTCACTGCCGCCGTAACTGCCTCACCTCCTTTCCTAGACCGATCAAGAGGAGGCGCTGTAGGCGATGGGAAGTCCATCGTCGCCGCTGCATCGACCCCGACGTCCGCGCCATCATCGCCTCTCCTTCACCGACGCCAGCAACTTCGCCAAGCCCAATGGTCCGTCTCCCCCCTTCTTCTCTCTCCCTCTCTGGATCTCTCTGTTGGACATGTATCCATGTATTTATCCCAAATAGGGAAATACATCACCCACTGATCTATACCTAGATGATCCTTAAAACAACATCATGGTGACCTCTAGCAGCGAGAGGGGGCAGGCTGGAAATGGTGGTCCACCAACATTATCAGGATGGAAGGACCTTCCGATGGAGCTCCTGGTGCGAATAATATCAAGTGTTGGAGATGATAGGATGGTCATTGTGGCATCTAGTGTGTGCTCAGGCTGGCGTGCCCTTACATGGTGAGCAAGTTTCTTTCCTTCACTCAACCTCTTTAGTCAATCTGGCAGAATGCTGTGAATTTGCCTTAATGATTGAAAAAGCTGTGCACTAGTTGTTGGATTCATAAAAAATATGATGATTTTGCAATATTCCTTCTGAATCCATCCAAATATGTTGTAGTCAGTTCCCTGCAGTTCATTTTTCTATTATTCAATCATTTCTTCTGTAAATGAAAATCACCTATGAGGCTATAAACCCGTGTACTGAAATTGTCCCATTTTGCACTGAGTTTAGAATAGGCTCATCTGATATTTTCAGTTCTAGAGGCCTCCGCTGTTAGCGGCTGCTGTATCTGCATGACTACTATTCGTTCATGGAGGATAAATAACGATAGTTCGAAAGAGTCAGTGTTCTCTATTTTCTTCCTGTTGTATGTGTTGTACACACTAATGTATCGATGGAAAGAGTGATATGTTAACGGGTTTTGGTTCTTGTCTTTGGGTATTGAACCCACATGCAAATCTGACAGATTTTCCTTTATAGCGCCTGTCCGTTTTTTCTAGCAGATGTGGCAGCTTTTAAGTTGTTAAAAATTTGACAGATTTTTTGTTGTGAAATCTGTCAACAGATGTATAGAGTCACCCATATGTATATTATGTTTCAATTTATGATTCTCATATTCTATTTCGTTGACACCACTTAAAGGTTCTATATTATGATTCGACGTATGCTACGAGTAAGTTCCATGCCATTCCAAGGGTACCAGGGGTGTTTGTTTACCCCTCTTAAATTTTAGTCGATGTCCCATCGGATATCTGGATACATGCATGAAGTATTAAATATAGACTATTTACGAAACTAAATGCACAGATTGAAACTGTTTTGTGAGACGAGTTTTTTAAGCCTAATTAGCCCATGATTTGACAATGTGGTGCTACAGTAACATGTGATAATGACGGATTAATTAGGCTTAATAAATTCGTCCCATGGATTACTGACGGATTCTGTAATTTATTTTTTTATTAGTATCCAAACACCTCATGCAACACTCCCATATGATATCTTCTAAACTTTAGTCCCTGGAGCCAAACATCCATTAATACTATTATCAAATCTTTTTTTTATGCCTCAGCTCTTCAAGTATAAGCTGTAGTATCTGAACTCATGTACTAACTCACACCACCACATACGCACACAAACTCACACACCCACCCTTATATGCAAGCTAAACCTACACTTATACAAAGAGTCAGGGAATGTGCTGCATGCCACTGCCGGTGAGCGCCGCTCGGCAGATTCAGTATTTGCTTCGCGCCGGCATGGACGACGACGCTTGGCAACGTGTGGGCCGGTGGTTGCGACACGGGCATACTGCACGTATACCGCGTGCGCGGTGGCGTCAGGGAATGTGCTGCATGCCACTGCCGGTGAGCGCCGCCCGCGTCCTAGTACTTTGACCTGGGCCACCGTCTCACCTTCTCCCATGGTGCTTCGGTCGGGCCGCTGCCCGCAGGGCCGCAACCAACACTTGCTGTTGCAGTGGCTTGGCACCGCCGGTTTGCGACTGGACACGGGTGTGACAGTGACACGCTAACCAGCACGATTTTGTGTTAGGGAGGTCGCGAGGGCACACCGGCCAAGCTACATGTGTGGCGGGACAAACACACGAAGGTCTTGTTTTGATGTTATTGGATTCAACTCAATTCATATGTGTCGGTGTTGATTGGATTGTAATTTAGTTTAAGTTCCACTCTAATCCACCCCAACACCTGTGGTTTGATGCGAATCCGATTACATTCAAACAATTCCGAAAGATAATATGTCTTTGTTATTTGACCAGGTAAATTGATTTAACCTTGATCATTCAGCCATAGGCAAATGTCTCATTGTAGGCTCACGAGTATGGGATCATTATCAGTGACATCATGTACTGAGAAATCTCGAAATTTAACGAGTGCCCAATCCGAATAAACTTGGCGAAATCGACGTGGCTAGGTTGGTGAAGTAGGAATATAGCTTGGCGAAATCACTAGATCATGTAAGAGCTAGATCAAAATTTCGATCTTTTATCTCGAATATTCACACCAGACTCCACCTTAAATCTCAGTATTTCACATGTCACTGATGTAACAAGCCAAGTACAATTGGCATGCGTGTCCAAGTTGCATTGCCAAGCAATTTGGTCTGGACTACAGTCTCCAGAGTCAGCCTGCTCTTTTTGTCCTCTTTTCACAAGTCAGTGCAAGAAAGAACATTCCAAGCCCCTTCCACACCAGCCGCCTGCCCGCCTCCACCCTTGACCTCTTCCACATACTTCAGAGTCTCCTTACTGTACCTCCCATCGCCCCTCCATATATATCCCCGACCCCGCGCAGCTCAGATATCAGAATCAGGACCACGCTAGCATACAAGCCAAGCTTTTCTTCAAGCTCCGGAGATCTTCCATTGCTGCCTTCACAGCTAGCTCTGTCCACCGACTCCGATATAATTCCCACACGTCACCAGCGAAATAATGGCTTCTCGCAGCGCCTACGTGCCTGTGTGCCTTGCTCTGCTCCTGCTCGCCAGCCTACGACCGTCCAGCGCGCGGCTGCTCCGGCCGATGGGGAGCGACGGCGCAATCGATGTGGCTAGGGAGGTGAAGGACGCCGTCGTCGACAAGTACGCGCCGCTCCTACTTGCCATGCTTCCGAGGGGGCCGGCGCCACCGTCCGCCCCCAGCGGCGGCACCAATGATGCCCCTCGGAATTAAAGAACCGCCGCCGGAGTAGCAGCACACAAGGGCCGGCCACAGGGTGTAGTAGCACACAATAGTTGGTGGTCTGTTTATTAGTTTGTTATAACGTGACTTCCGTATACAAAATTCAACAGGTTGGTGTAAATCTCTATACAGGCGGATAGTATAGGCGTAAAGTCTAATAGCTTAATTCTTTTTGTTTGTCCTGTTTACTTTTAAAATCTCTGAGTTATTAGTTAATATATGTGCAACCTATCCTACTATAAAAGGGCGAGTTTTTTTTGAGAGGATCTCCCTGCGTAATAACCGTTGGATCTGGACTTCGTGCTATAGAAGTCCTCCGTCATACGTAAGATGTAACTGTCTGGAACTCAATCTCATGTAAGACTCAGACTCACGTACGTCATGGTACGTCTATAATCTCATACATCATAAGTCCCGTTTATTTTAGACAGGCCGTGCCTATAGCCGTGCAAGCGATGGCTCGTACAGGGCCCATAATTCCGTGGGGCCTCAACAAATTATGACCCATCAGCATACCGTGTTCAAGGTACTGCCGACCCTGCGTCAACTCGCCGTATGAGGAATTCACTGCGTCGATCTATTTCTCTAGCTTTTCGTCTTGACTTCCCGGACACCGGAGACTGGTTGCCACGATACCCAGTAGTAGTCCGCCCGCGAGGTGTCTAATTTCTTATTGGATCTGAACTCAAAACGTAATTCAAATAAAAAAAAATAATATACTATATCTTTTAAATTAATAGCAAATATGCTCGTGCATCACACACGTGTTTATAAAAACTATTTAAAATACAATGAAAATATTAATTCAATTGTTTGATATACAATAAAGATAGATGTCAAGCTGACTCCAAGATGAGTGCTCTCTCCATATGAATTTTTTTTTGAAATAGTTAAACTAAAAATATACCTTTATTATATATAAAAAATTCAATTAATATTTCTATTGCATTTAAAATAGATTTTAGAAACACGTGCGTGTCGCACGTGCATAGTAACCGTTGGATCTAGACGTCGTGTTATTTGAGTCATCTGTCGTCTGAGATCTTACATGTGTAAGATGAAAGACTCCCAACGCGATACGTAAAGAAAAGATTCGGATGGGCTCACGAGTCATCGTCCGTCACGAATGCCATATGTGTCCTTAATGCACGGCGCGCAAGGCAAGCGGTGCCGTGCCTAGAACCATGCCAGACCTGGCACGTATAGGTACAATCATATTGGGATACTAAAAATAAATACAAAAAATTTAAATACCAACATGTTATGTTCCCGTTGTCAACATGTTCAAGTTTCAATATATATAAATAATTAAAAATACACATCTACATTTGTCACGTTGTAGAAAAAATACAATTAAATGTCTTGATACAATTAACGTTGAGGCAAGTTACAACTCCTCCTAGACTAATTTTGATTAAAAAATGTTACATGTCATGTCAGGAACCATCCATATAAAAGTCATGCGGTTACATGTTTGCCTGCATGCATGTTAAATCTAATTGATAAACATTTTACCTAAAATTTTGCTTAATTTCCTATTTCCCAAAATAAAAAATGTATTTCTCTTATTAAGATAATATGTTTATTATATCCACACTTAGATCGATGGTCCACAATTATTTGTGTACCATAGCAAAACCCCTCGTATATATGTCCAACGGCGACATTGGTGTAATGTGTTCGGTCATCAAGGTGATGTTGTGTGGGTTGTTGTTCATCAAGCTATAGGGAGAATATCGTAGATACGACAGCTGTTCAAAGTAATGATAATTTGAACTGTGTTGAACGTGCAAGGCCATGTATAAGAGATATGTTTTGTTGACTCAATAGTTTGCATTCAGAAAGAAAAAAAAACGATTATAATCAAGGGTAATACACATCTTGCAATTTTTATGTGAATTTTAACCATTCATTATACCAGGATTTGATATATTACAATGTTAATAAATTAATATGATTTGATCATTATTATTAGTTTCTATGCTTATTATAAGGCCTAATCTAACATTTTTATCCTTTTAGTGAACATATGATATATGATTTTTTAATAGATAGACACGTGCGTGTCGCACGTGCATATTTGCTAGTATGTATAAATGGAGGAGTTTTCTTATAAAAGAAAAAATTTATTAATTCATGAAGGAACACAGACGATGACTAGAGGAGTATGGATGGGAGCCAATTAAAATTGGCGTATGTCCCAACCCTCGTCCAAAGCACTTTTTCTCACTCCATCTAGAACACACAATTCAAAACATGACTGGATGACCTAGAGGATATTATTGGTATATTCAGAGTATCGTATTTTCCACGAGGAATGAAGATACTATTATTATCTATACCTAATAATAATAATAAAGAGGCAAAATTTCTCACCTCGTGATTTTGATTTCTCTCCCTTGATTTTGGTCCGGCCCAAAATAAATTAAATAAAATTCTTGTCAAGAAAAAACAGGGAACAATAAGAATCCTGGTCACTTTAGGTCATACTGTATAAAAATATGGTCACGTTAAAGAGAATAGGAAAAATATGAAAAAAATAATTAGAATCCTGGACACCGTGCCGCAACTAATCAGTTTGTTTATGGTCAATAAAAGAAACCCACCATCCTCTATTCCTATTCCTATACGGCAAAAGAAAATTAAAAAATGTTTCCTGGCCGGCTTCAATCGTGAAGACCATCCCGTTTCCTATTCTTCCTATATACGGCAGCTGCTTCCTGGCCGGCTCCAATCCTGAAGACCATCCCGTATCCTATTCCTACTATACGGCAGCTCCAATCACAAGGATGCGTATATAATAAACCAACCCCAAAAAAATATGATCACCGAGTAGTACTTACTGGCCAACACCGAGTACTACTTATAAATAACGGCCGCTGGGACTTCACTCCGGGCGCTGACCAGGAAGCTCCAACAACTCAAGTTGGTCGGCGCTGTTGACTGGGAAGGGCATAGCGCGGTAATCCGACAGCGCGTGGTGGGAAAGGGGATTGACAGATGAGCAGTCACGCTGTTTTAGTCTAGCAGGATAAGCATACGAGGGAGTGAGAATTTTTTTTTTTCCTGAGAGTGGGTCTGCTCTTGTAGAGTCACGTCCGGACGAGAGTCACAGACGGACGCACGTGGTGGATCATTATCGAAAATATTAACTAACTATACCTTAGATGTCATGATTATCAATAAAATAAATTAAAGATTTTGAACTTTATGAAAGGGATAAAACATAAAGAGATATGTAACATTCTATCGTCGCTTTCCATAGATATTTGAATTTTTCTTTCTCCCGTTGCAACGTACGGACATATTTACTAGTCTATATACCTTAATAATAAAGAGACAAAATTTCAGACTCTTTTTTTCGTCCATCCATTTGCTTGGTCCTTCTCTCTTTAACTACCAGACGATGAAAATTTTTTCTATCTAGACTCATATATATAATCTGTGCTCATACAAGTTAGAATAGCTCTTGTCCAGCGTGAGGTAGAGTCCGATTCCGAAACATAATAAGAAGGGAAACATTATGCGTTAAACGTGTTTTATATAAGGTAATAATGTGGATGAGTAGGAATCCTAATCAAATAGGTCTCTATTTTTGACTAACCTAAATAGCAATCATATCAATAATTTATTATATATATACCTAATAATAAAGAGCAAAATTTCTCACCACCTATTTTTTTGTTCGGTCCTTCTTAACTAACTTTGTAAATATTAAAATTGTCTCTTTTCGCACCCACGTGACTAAATATATGTGTTTTTTTGAGTAATCTAAATATCTTAATCAAAATATAAAAGGAATAAGAGTATAAACTTATACCGTTTCCACATGTCTCGGAACTTTTGATCTTGATTCCGCTTCCACCAGCACAGTCCGTCCGCCTTTTACCGTCTCCCTCTTTGTTTTCTTGATTTTTCCCATAAGTGAAAACAGATAATCTAATGCTTGTTTCCTTTTTGATTCTATATACGTTGACTCATACGTGATGTACCTGGGGCCTGGAAACGTAACTTACCAAATGCAACACCCAGCCAATGATCCTTCCTTCATTGTTTCACCTGATATTTCAAGCAAGCCGACTTCAATACGTTGTCGGAATATGAATCCTAATTCAAATATAAAATAAATTAGGAAAAATCTTATTTTATTTGGCAAAGTTTCTGCCATGACATTTTTTCCTGCCACCTGTACCAACTCAACCACATGTTCTAATCAGGTTTGTCAAAAGCAACCACGAAATCCTTTACGGATTAGGATCAGGCACTACCGCCTTTTCAAAATTGCACACATGATAAGAGTTTATATGTCCATATGTATATATGGTAGTACGTGCACGTTCATACTTTTTTCCTTTTTTAAGGTGATGACTGCATGCCATATATAAAAATGGTATTTATTATGTATATACAAAACACAACAAAAAGCTCCTTCAAAAAAAACACAACAAAAAGAAATATTTATATGTACCTGAATATTATACCTAAAACAAAATGGAGTATATTTACATACATTAGTACGACCACACCACATAACAATGATTGTATATATGTCTATTTGCCTGAAAAATCATGACTGAAAGTACTGATGGCTGATTTGCTAGGAAAGAAAAACACTGCTGGCTGACAGAAAAAAGTACGACTTATAAGACAAGCGAACAGAACCTAGAGTATGTGTGGATACATGGTAGTATGTACGCGTCCATACTTTTTCTTTTTTTATTAGAGCTATGTTTTAGGAATATAGAATTTGATTAGACGTGGATGAGTATGTACATACACGTTCACACTAGAGTGAGGTATACTGAATTAGTACCGTGCAGGAGGTACCTAGAGTATGCATGGGTGTATCTATATCTATCTATACCTCTATATCTATATCCATACCAACGAATAGACAGTAGGAAATTAAAATTATGATATATTAACAAGTATTATGTTTGTGCTTTGTAATAGGAGAAAAAATAAAAATCTATCAATATTGCATTTTAAATTTGGTATATACTTAATAAGACATTGTCATATTATTGCCAACATTAGCTTATATATTATGGATGTTATAGTCTAATTAAAATAAAATATAGCTTAAAAAATTTATAGTATTATCTTGGTCCTTATTTCCACGAATGTTTGTTAGCCTTTTTCCATAAATGTTTCATACATTTTCTCTCCCGTTGCAACGCACGGACATGTTTACTGGTAATAATAAAGAGGCAAAATTTCTGGCCACTTTAATTTAGATTTTGGTCCAGCTTAATCTAATCCTAATCGGAGTAGCCTTTCAGCTCCTGCCGCGTCCGTAGTTTTTCTAGCTTTTCCGCTGGTTCGAAATTCCGCCACGTCCGTGCATCAAATTGTTTTCCCTGCCCCGCTAGGCCACGTCCGTGCATCCCTTTTTTCCTGATTCCTCAGCCGTGTCCGTGCTCAGCTTTTGTTCGTTTGCATCAGATTTTTTCTATAGCCGGCTTTTTTTCAGAAATCAGAATCGAGGAAAACTAGCCACTGAGACTTCACATGTTGGTCTCTTCACCTGATATTTCATCGATGAAGAATCCAAATCAAAATTGAAACAAAAGCTTGAGAACAAAAAATACAAGGAAGGTAGCAGAAGTTGAAAGAGAAAGGATCCAAGATAAAAAGAAATCTAGCCATGTTTCCAACTGTGAACCACCATATGAAAAAGAACTCCAAGAAAAACTACCCCAAGACGGGCGAGTTGCAGCAACGGAAGTTGTCGAGGCCACGAGCCGTGCGACGATGTGATCGCCTATTGCATAGCGGGTAGAAGGCAGGGACGTCGGGGCGCGGCCGCGCAGAGCTACTGGATTGGGAGGACGCTAGGGCGTGGCCGCGTGGAGCTGGCGGAGCAAGCGAACATCGAGGACGCCACAGCACGAGCGGGCCTGATCTCCCGTCGTCGTCGTCCCCGTTGTTGGATCCTTTCCTCTGTGTCTGCTTGTGAACGACATCGACACCGGGAGAGAAGCAATGGCTGCGTGCACGGAGGGTGGAGAGAGATGAGTTGGGGATCAATGCTCCTGAGCCGATGTGGCAGAACCGCCTGAAATAGCACGTTTTCGGAGGCAATTGTCTTCCACTAAACACTAAGTACCTCGAAAGTGAACTATTTCAAACAGTTCCGTCGAGCACATCCAACGGGAGAACTCGAAATAATCCACATTTTATATTCAGGATCCAATAATGAGTACATGCTTATAATACTTAGTCCATTTCATACAACATAGAGTCTCAGAAATTATTTATTACAATACCAGAGTTGAGAGTGCGATGAATTAAATAGTAGAAAAAATAAACACCTATCAGAGCGGTATAAGGATCCATCTGTACTCAGCAGAAGAATCCTCCACACAAGAGCTAGCTTCTCAAATGGCACCTGCAACAAAGGTAAATAAACCCTGAGTATATAACGTACTCGCAAGACTTATCCGATTAGAGAATGTATTTTCCGACTCTCAAGAAATATGATAGGCTTTATGACTTATGGGTTTTTTATTTGCGCAAAGCAATACTAAGAGTGTGTCCTTATTTGCTTAAATTATCAGTGGTCATAATAAGTTCATTATCCAACATTCTACGTAAGCATCTGATCTACTTTCAAGCAAGGGTTAAGCAATCAGTATTCTTTTATCATCTTTCATATTTCAGTTCTTACTACGGTGCCAGACCGTAGTCAAGTCGTACCGTCACGTAGAAACGGCAATATGCGAATCAATGTGCCTAGCTAGATACCTCGAAAAACGCATGCTTCGCTGGTACTCCAGGCACAAGCAAGACCAACCCATTCCACTCCAGTTGAGGGGTCCAGGTTCCCATCCAAACTTGGACTCCATGCCCCCACGCTTGAGACCCGGTGTCAACGCGGTGATTAGACCTTCACCTATCCTCGTCTCCCATCAGTCGGTCCGGAAAGAGCTGGAACCCACGACAAGAGAGTAACAAGCCTTCCCGCTCCTATAACCAAGTATGTGCTCGGGATAATAAGTCTGTGACTTGACTAGCGTTCAATGCAACAGACGGTCTTCAATCGACACGGACAAGGAAAACAGTGCAACCAAGCTAAGCCCCGTGGCCGTGGAACACAAACTATTACATCCACCAATACCCATACCATATCCCTGTCCGGTCATCATTTTTCTTTCCACCATTTTATTATGAGATTAATAATAATAATAGTCACCTATTGTGAGTAACGGCAGGTTACTCACGCTACCGATAAGCCTAAGCAAAGCACTACTCGAATCTGCACTAGTAAGACTCATAGGTAGATGTATATATGCATGTGGTTTTCATCAAATTCGTGCAACATAGATGCACAACACACACACACACACACACACATATATATATATATATATATATATATATATATATATATATATATATATATATATATATATATATATATATATATATATATATATATATATATATATATATATATATATATATATATATTAAAGGTTATGCACCAAGGCTTGCCTTGCGCAGGCGCAGAGTCAGTAGTGTCAGTCACGGGTGGCTCCGGGAACTTCTCTTGTACGAGTATCTCCTCCTCGTACTCTTCAATCACCCCGTCGTACTCCTGCTGCTCGGCTTTCACGAACTCCACCAACTCATTCTCTATACGCATACGATTATGAAACAACACTTAGCATTTGGGCAACAACACTCTTAACATAAAAGCACATATACCAAGCTATTAGGCTAGCTCTAATGACTAAGACATTAACTATCTATCATTTATAGCAAGCAAAGTATCACGCTCACCATCCCACTGCTTATTTTTCTAAATCAATATTATTCTTTTATTCATATCGGTTTTAATGAATATTTATTTACCATACCTAACAACATAGTTAAGGCTACAAAAATTACAACAAGCACATAGATGTCCTATGACACTACTGTAAAATTTATAGGGTTAAAGCTATCACAGATTTGCCACAAAAATTCCTACCAATATGGACCTAATAATACAAAATGTTTTCCAACGATTTAATGGATCCCAACATCATCACAGATAAATATTAACTAATTACACTAGCTGATAGAGTATGAATTTAGGAACTTAACTAAAGTGGTTTCACCATTTTTGGACTTCTACAAGATTTTACATTAACTACCAAAGATCTGCTCTGAAATGAAATTAAAATGTTATTTCTATTTGCTTACGAAAAGGAAAAGGTAAATCAGCCTAGCGCGGCCCACGACGGGTGCGGCCCACAAGCGATGCGGCCCAACGATGGGGGAACCCGCAGGCACGCTGGCAATTACGCAATTTAGCCCCCGCGCTACTTGCTAATGACCCGATTATGGTTTGCACTATTCCCGCAGACAGTGACTTTGCAAGAACACCCTCTCACTCTCTTGTCTTTGCATCGGGGAGGTCCCCGACGCTCCTCCGCACGGCGGTGCGGCATGGACCGGCACTCGTCGCCTATGCTGGCCAACGGGGAGCCTCTGCGGCGTACATGAGGGGGAGATGCTCACCTACAGGGCGACGCGTGATGCTAGGCAGCGGTTCGGGGACCGGTGATGACGTAGCGTGGCCTCCCTACGATGGCGGCCAACCTGCAGAGATGGCTCCGATGTTCCAGTGAGCTGAGGCTCTAAGGGAGTGGTCGAGGTTGCAGTCGAGCTCCAGCAACTCATCTCAGTCCTGACCGTGGTGACGGTTTGGCCGGAGACCGTCTGAGCAGTGATGGCCACGTGCGACCGAGCAACTCGGTGGTGCTCCAGGGTGGACACGACTGCGTCAGCAACGTTGGGAAGGTGGTAGGGACATGGCTCAGGTGTCCACTATGAAAAGAGGTTGGAGGCGAGCCTGGAGGTGCACTCGACTCGGTGCACGGTGGTCAGGTGGAGAGTTGCTCGCGCTAAAGGCGGGCCTTGGTCTTATCGACGCGGTGGGAAGGAAAGTCCCAAATTAAGGCTCGTCCAGGCATGGTTCACAGCGAAAATGGGCTAGGCAACTAATTGCTTAGTGACTAAGCTGAGGATGTGACGAATTTGTCATTGGTGACCTACCCAAGCCAATTAGGACAAGAGGAGTCTCCAGGTCGGAATGGCAGGGAATAGGGGGGGTAAGAGAGTGCTCTGGCCGTCCACAACTTGGTAGGACGCTGTGGAGTAAATGAAATGGTACCCAGGCCGGTGCTACGGACCTAGGCAGCCCGAAGAAGCGCACGCGCAAGGACAGCCACAGTGCCATCAATGGCAAGGCGACAGCTGCACGACCGCGTGCGCACCGTAAAACTGGCATCGGTTGGGGCCAACAATGATGCAGAGACGCAGCGGGGAGGGGGTAGGGCTGCAGATGCGATAGTGAGGCAGTGGCATAGCATAGAAGCGGGCGGCCACCTCACGTAGCACGACAGCAGGTGGTGGGGCTAGAAGCGGCCAGGCCGCAGGCCAGCCGTGGCTAGGCCTAGGACGCCCAAGCCCCTAGCACGTGGCCACCTGCACACGTGGCCCGGGTGGGCGCGAGCGTATCAAGCACCGGGTCACTGTGACCGCGCACACCGATCGAGTAGGTGACACGCACGAAATTTAAAGCGCTCGTCAAAACTAACTCGATGCAATTTAAGTTCAACTACCTACACCATGCTAGACGTGATACATCAGGCTATCGACGAGAGCTGAAACATGCCACTACTTCCTAGTTCAAATTTGCCAAAATAATTTACCAAAGTAGCATTGTCATGCTGTTATTCAACTTGAAAATTTTTCTAAGTCTTAGGATGATTTTGCTTCCGAGTTCAATTTCCAAGCTAATAATAAAACCAGCAAGCAATATTATTTTTGCAAGGTAAGAGTTGCATTATCATCTATACGTTTTGCACTTCAAACTTTATTTAGGTGCCTCATATAAGTTCTATAATATTTTTGTTCAATAAAAATTGGTTTAGAACCTCACTTGACTTATCATACACTTTTAAGGAACTTTTCATTAACATTTTTTATGAGTCATTTTATATTACAAGATATTTATATTCACACTTAACCACATTCAATGCCACATAAATATGATGCTCATGACATGTTTTAGCAAGTTGAAAAAGCAGTAACACCGAGGGTGTTACAACTCTACACCCCTTAAACAAAATCTCGTCCTGAGATTTTATGTGCCTATGTGGGAAAGGAGTTAAGAAATACATTTCAATCTAAATAATTATCTTGATGAGCTAGGCAGGAGATGAGGATAGTGCTTCAAAATATAGCTCTCAAGTTCCCAAGTTGCTTTGTCCTCCGAGTGATTTTGCCATTGGACTTTGTAAAATTTCACCATGTTGTTTCTATTCACTCTTTCTTTTTCATCCAATATTTTGACGGGATGCTCAACATAAGAAAGATTAGGTTGGAGACGAAGCCCTTCAATTTCTACTGCCTCATCAGGAACTCGCAAACACTTTTTCAACTGAGACACATGAAAAACATTATGGACGGCTGACAAAATGTCTGGGAGCTAGATGCGATAGGCAAAAAAACCACACCGGACCAAAATCTTGTAAGGTCCAACATAGCGAGGAGCTAGTTTTCCATGGACATCAAGTTGATGCACACCTTTCATGGGAGACACCTTAAGATACACATAGTCACCAACTTCAAATTGCAAAGGCCTCCTCTTGTTAGCATAGGTTTTTTGACGGTTCTAAGCTGCCTTCAAATGACTCCGAATAATTCCGACTTTCTTTCTTGCCTCTAGAATAAAGCCAGACCCGAAGTAACCACTGTCTCCTACCTCAACCCAGTTGAGTGGTGTCCTACATTTCTTACCATATACGGCCTCAAATGGTGCCATCTGAATACTTTCTTGATAGCTATTATTGTAAGAAAACTCAGCCAATTTCAAGCACTCATCCCACTTCTTAGGAAAAGAGATGACACAAGATCTCAACATATCCTCAAGCACTTGATTTACCCTTTCTGTCTGACCATTGGTCTACGGATGATAAGCTGAACTTCTGAGAAGGCTAGTACAAAGGCATTGCTGGAGTTGCGTCCAAAAAATGCGACATAAAAACTGACCCATGATCAGAAACAATAGTAAGACGAACTCCATGGAGGGTTACAATGCGATCAAAATATAGCTTAGCATACTGCATGGCTGTATATCTTGCATCCACTAAAAGAAAATGGGCAGACTTTATGAGATGGTCCACAATGACCCAAATAGAATCATGTTCTTTGGCTGTGCGGGGCAAACCCGTAATAAACTGGAATAGGTAGTGGCCGCAGAAAACTCGGTGTACACAAATGGTCTACCTTAACTCTCCCACAAATGTCACACTCAGCAATATACTTAGTAACGTCCTGCTTCATATTTGGTCACCAATACAAGTGGCACAAATCATGGTACATCTTGTTACTTTCCGGATGAATGGACAACTTAGAGTTGTGAGCTTCATCCAAAATCTTTCTTCTAAGCTCATCACTTTTGGGAACTACCAACCGGTCCTTGAACTTTACCACACCTTGTTCATCAATGCTGAAATGAGGACCACGTCTTTCAGCAATTAGCTTCTGGATATGAGGAATTTCCAAAGCATCCTACCTCTGCTCAATAATAATTTGCTCTAATAAATCTAAGACTAGAGCAATATGTGCTAAAACTACAGAGTGAGAAAGAGGCAAGGACTCTTCATCAGACTGATGTGACTTACGACTCAATCCATCAGCCACCACATTAACTTTTACAAGGTGATAATGAACTTCCAGTTTGTAATCCTTGATCAACTAAAGCCATCTTCTTTACCTCATATTTAACTCGAGTTGAGTGAAAATATATTTGAGGCTCTTGTGATTCGTATAAATATGCACTTTGTTTCCCAACAGATAATGTCTCCAAATTTTTAGAGCATGCACCACTGTAGCCAGCTCTAAATCATAGGTGGGATAATTCACCTCGTGCTTTTTCAGTTGGCGTGAAGCATAAGCTATCACACGCCCATCCTACATAAGCACGCACACAAGCCCAGTTTTAGAGGCATCACAATATACATCAAACGGCCTTTCAATATCTGGTTGAGAAAGAATAGGAGCAAAGGTAATAAACTTCTTCAGATCTTGAAAAGCTTGTTCACAGACCAGATTCCATACAAACTAGACGTCCTTCTAAAGCAACTTGATCATCGGATGAGCTATCTTGGAGAAATTCAGAATGAAGCACCAATAGTACCCGACAAGACCAAGAAACTGATGGATCTGGTGCACTAATTCTGGAGATTCTAACTTAGCACATCCTGCACCTTGCTAGGATCAACAGATACACCTTCAGGGGTCAGAATATGTCCCAAAAACTGCACTATATCTAACCAAAAGTCACACTTGCTAAACTTGGCATACAGCTTGTGCTCAAGCAGTCGGTTCAGGACTGTGCGAAGATGTTGTGCATGCTCTTCTTCGTTCTTAGAAGCACCACCATAAACTTATCCAACTCCGGCATAAAGACTGAGTTCGTGAGATACATGAAAAATGCAGGAGCATTGGTGAGACCAAAGGATATGACTAGGTACTCATACATCCCATACCTAGTAGAGAAAGCTATCTTTGGTATATCTTATGGCTGAATTTTAATTTGGTGATACCTAGAGCGAAGATCAGTTTTGGAGAACATTTTTGCACCAGCCAACTGATCAAACAAAGCATCAATACGAGGCAAATGATACTTGTTCTTGATGGTTACCGCATTGAGAGGACGATAATCCACACACATCCAAAGAGTGTCATCCTTCTTCTTCACAAAATAGCTGGACAACCATATGGTGAAGAACTAGGACGAATGAATCCCTTCTACAGCAATTCCTTTAACTATTTCTTTATTTCTGCTAATTTTGGTGGAGCCATACGGTAAGGATGCCGTGAAATAGGAGTAGTGCCAGACTCTAACTCTATGATAAACTTCACATCTCTATCTTGTGGTAACCTAGGTAGATCATCAGGAAATACATCCAAAAACTCACAGACAACGGGAATAGAAGTAAGATCGGAAGAAGGTTCAATATTAGTAGTGACTAGTGAAGCAGGAACTGAGGGTATAAGGAGAGACATTCTATGCACACCCTCTGCACCTGCGGTTGACTGGACGATCCAGAGATCCCCCGCTTGTGCTTCCACTCAGCCTGAGCGTCACGTTGTAGTCCCTCTATAGCACTAGCAGCATTCATCAATGTACCAAAAGTCTAATAGTTCCTAGTATGCAACTCCTTCTGCAAGATGCAATAGAAGTCGCGGTAGAAACGGTCCCTTTTCTTCTCATCTATGTCTACATGAGTCCCAGCATACTGTGCAAGATGTTTAAATTTGTTGGTATACTCCATCACAGACATGGTCCCCTACTTTAAGTCTAAGAACTCAGACAACTTCCTGTTTAGCACCCCACAGGAATGTAGTACTCCTGAAAGGCAGTGGTAAACTCCTGCCAAGGATGATCCACTGACTGCATGGCATTGAATGTATCCCACCATGCACTAGTAGATCCCAAAAGCTGTTGTGTGGCAAAGCGCACCTTCTGCTCGTTGGTCACCATGAGCAGCAGAAACTTCTGCTCTTGCACACGAAGCCAATGCTCCACGTCTAGAGGGCTTGGCAGTCGGCGTGAATGTGGGTGGGTTGGTCTTCAAGAAGTCTTAATCAGAATAGGGTCTCTTGAGACCACGGGCACCACCCCTGTTCCCACCATTGCCACCGGGGCCTCCCCGAGCGAAGCCACCGATAGCCTATGCCATCATTTCTAAGGCATGGGCTGTCACACGACGTGCAACCAACATCTCTACCATCATCTTCACGAGAGTCAGTGGTGGTGGCAGTGGTGGAGGAGGACCCAAAAGTGGGGCCCCATGGCTCTCTCCATTGCCATTGTCATGACTATTTTCACCATGGTCCTCGGGGTCATGGCCCGCTCTGGCACTGGTGCTCCTATGACCGGGCCCAATGCCCCCACGACCGGACCTCAAGTTTATGTGTAACAAATAAGAACCAACCATTAGGGGCACCCTCCAGATAAGGAATAACAAACTCAGAAACAATAAGGCCCTCATTAAAATTGAAGCATTTCTTTTTAGTTATTATCCTACCATATTACTATCCAAAATTTATACGTGAAGGGGGTTTTAGCTTAAACAGATTTTCTTTTCATGATGCATGCATCGGCCTATGCGTTCACTCAAGACAGAAATATAGCGGCACTCGCTTGAATTTTGGCACATCATACACTCCTTTTTGAACACTAACACTTTCTTACGCAGCGTAAGTTAGTGTACCTATAAAAAATGGTTAGATAAACCAGTGTCACTATTCTAGATAGACCATATTGCTAGGGCTAATACTTATTTACTTAAACTTTTCTGCATCCTATTTTTCACAAATCTTTTGTTGGTCAAATTTTTAAGTTTTCAAAAAAGGTGATTAAGCTCATAAACTCGTTATTAGCTCTAGTACCACCTATGGCTGAACCACCCAAAATAGCACGCTTTCAGAGGCACTTGTCTTTCACTAGACACTAAGTACCCCAAAAGTGAACTATTTCAAACAGTTCCGTTAAGCACACCCAACGGGAGAACTCGAAACAATCCACATTTTACATCTAGGATCCAATAATGAGTACAAGCTTATAATACTTAGTCCATTTCATACAACATAGAGTCTCAGAAATTATTTATTACAATACCAAAGTTTAGAGTACGATGAATTAAACAGCAGAAAAAAATAAACATCTATCATAGCAGTACAAGGATCTGTCTGTGTCCACCAGAAGAATCCTCCACACAATAGCCAGCTTCTCAAATGGCACCTGCAACAAGGGTAAATAAACCATAAGTACACAATGTACTCGCAAGACTTACCTGACTAGGGAATGTATTTCTTGACTCTCAAGGAATATGATAGGCTTTATGGCTTGTGAGTTTCTTGTTTGCGGAAAGCAATACTAAGAATGTGTCCTTATTTGCTTAGATTATTAGCGGTCATGATTAGTTCATTATCCAACATTCTACGTAGGCACCTGATCTACTTTCAAGCAAGGGTTAAGCAATCGGTATTCTTTTACCATCTTTCATATTCTAGTTCTTACTGCGGTGCCAAACCGTAGTCAAGTTGTACCGTCACGTAGAATCAGCGATACGCGAATCAATGTGCCTAGCTGGGTACCCAAAAAAACACATGCCTCACTTATACCCCAGGCACAAGCAAGACCAACCCGTCCCGTCCAAACTTGGAATCCAAGCACCCACACTTGAGACCCGGTCTCAACACGGTGCTTAGACCTTTACTAATCCCCGCCTCCAATCAGTTGGTCCAGAAGGAGCCGAAACCCATAATAAGAGAGTAACGAGCCTTCCCACTCCCATAACCAAGTATGTGCTCAGGATAATAAGTCTCTGACTTGACTAGTGTCTAATGCAACGGACGGTCCTCAATCGACACGGACAGGGAAAATAGTGCAACCAAGCCAAGCCCTATAGCCACGGGACACAACCTGTTACACCCACCAATACCCATACCATATCCCTACCCGGTCACCATTTTCCTTTCCACCATTTTATTATGAGATTAATAATAATAATAGTCACCTGTTGTGAGTAACGGCAGGTTACTCACGCTGCTGATAAGCCTAAGCAAAGCACTACTCGAATCTGCACAAGTAAGACTCATATATATATATATATATATATATATATATATATATATATATATATATATATATATATATATATATATATATATATATACACACACACACACACGGTGATTATCAAAATAAAGGTTATGCACCGGGGCTTGCCTTGGGTAGGCGTAGAGTCAGTGGTGTCAGTTGCGAGTGGCTCCGGGAACTCCTCTTGTACGAGTACCTCCTCCTCATAGTCTTCAATCACCTCGTCGTACTCCTGCTCCCCGGCGGTCACGAACTTCACCAACTCGTTCTCCATACGCATGCGATGATGAAATAACACTTAGCATTTGGGCAACAACACTCTTAACATAAAAGCACATATACCAAGCTATTAGGCTAGCTCTAATGACTAAGACAGTAACTATCTATCATTTATAGCAAGCAAAGTATCACACTCACCATACAAGTGCTTATTTTCTAAATCAATATTATTCTTTTATTCATATCGGTTTTAATGAATATTTATCTACCATACCTAATAGCCTAGTTAAGGCTACAAAAATTAGAACAACCACATAGATGTCCCATGACACTACCGTAAAATTTACAGGGTTAAAGCTATCACAGATTTACCACAAAAATTCCTACAAATATGGACCTAATAATACTAAGCATTTTCCAATGATTTAATGGATCCCAACATCATCACAGATAAATATTAACTAATTACACTAGCTGATAGAGCATGAATTTAGGAACTTAACTAAAGTGGTTTCACCATTTTTGGACTTCTACATGATTTTACATTAATTACCAAAGATCGGCTCCGAAATTAAATTAAAATGCTATTTCTATTTGCTTACGAAAAGGAGAAGTCAAATCAGCCCAGCGCGGCCCACGACCGGCATGGCCTGCGACTAATGCGGCCCACGCGTGGGGCAACCCGCAGGCGCGCTGGCGATTACGCAATTTAGCCGCCATGCTATTTGCTAATGACTCGACTATGGTTTGCACTATTCCCGCAGACAGTGACTTTGCAAGAACACCCTCTCACTCTCTTGTCTTTGCATCGGGGAGGTCCCCGACGCTCCTCTGCACGCTGGTGCGGTGTGGACCAGCACTGGTCAGCTATGTCGGCCAACGGGGAGCCTCTACGGCGTACATGAGGGGGAGGTGCTCACCTACAGGGTGACGCGTGACGCCGGGCAGCAGTTCGGGGACCGGCGACGAGGTAGCACAGCCTCCCCATGACGGCAGCCAACCTGCAGAGATGGCACCGATGTTTCGGTGAGCTGAGGCACTAAGGGAGTGGTCGAGGTGGCAGTCAAGCTCCTGCGACTCACCTCAGACCTGACCGTGGTGACGGTGTGGCCAGAGACCGTCTGAGCAGTGACGGCCACGTGCGACCGAGCAACTCAGCGGTGCTTCGAGGTGGACTCAACTGCATCAGCAGCGTTGGGAAGGTGGTAGGGACAGGGCTCAAGTGCGCATTGCAAAAAGGGGTTGTAGGCGAGCTTGGAGGTGCACTCGATTCGGCGCACGGTAGTCAGGTGGAGAGCTGCTCGCGCTAAAGGCGGGCCTTGGTCTTATCGGCGCGATGGGAAGCAAAGTCCCAAATTGGGGCTTGTCCAGGCATGATTCACAGCGGAAAGGAGCCGGGCGACTGACTGGCTTAGTGACTAAGCTGAGGACGTGACAAATTTGCCAATGGTGACCTACCCATGCCAATCGGGGCGAGAGGGGTCACTAGGTCAGAACAGCAGGGAATAGGGGGGCAAGAGAGTGCTCCGGCTGTCCACAACTTCGCAGGACACGGTGGAGTAAATGAAATGGTACTTGGCCGGTGCTACGGACCCAAGAGGCCCGAGGGAACGTGCGCGCGTGGACGGCCGCAGTGCCATCAATGGCATGGCGATGGCGGCGCGACCGCATGCGCACCACAAAAACTGGCACCGGCTAGGGCCGACAACGACGTAGAGACGCAGCGGGGAGGGGTGGGGCTGCGGACGCGACGGTGAGGCAGTGGCGTAGCGCAGGCGAGGTGGCCACCTCGCGCGGCACGACAGCAGGCGATGGGGTAGCGAGACGGGACGAGGGGAGCCGCTGCGGCCAGAAGCAGCTAGGCCGCAGGCCAACCGCGTCCAGGCCGAGGACACTCAAGCCCCCAGCATGCGGCCACCCACGCGTGTGGCCCGGCCGGGCGTGAGTGTATCAAGCACCAGGTCGCGGTGACCGCACACACCGATCGAGCAGGTGACATGCACGAAATTTAAAGCGCTCGCCAAAACTAACTCGATGCAATTTAAGTTCAACTACATACACCATGCTACACGTGATACATCAGGCTATCGATGAGAGCTGAAACATGCCACTACTTCCTAGTTTGAATTCGCGGAAATAATTCACCAAAGTAGCACTGTCATGCTGTTATTCAACTTGAAATTTTTCTAAGCCTTAGGATGATTTTGCTTCCGAGTTCAGTTTCCAAGCTAATAATAAACCAGCAAGCAATATTATTTTTGCAGGGTAAGAGTTGCATTATCATCTATACATTTTGCACTTCAAACTTTATTTAGGTGCCTCATATAAGTTCTATAATATTCTTGTTCAATAAAAATTGGTTCAGAACCTCACTTGACTTAACATACACTTTTAAGGAACTTTTCATTAACATTTTTATGACTCATTTTATATTACAAGATATTTATATTCACACTTAACCACATGCAATGCCACAGAAATATAATGCTCATGACATGGTTTAGCAAGTTGAAAAAGCGGTAACATCGAGGGCGTTACAACTGAGGACCGAGGTTGTGCAAAGCACGAGCGCCATGGGGAAGGAGACGACAGATGAATCGGTGGGGAATAAACTCCACGGGAGTGAAAGGATAAGGTCATAGTTTTTTTTCTGTACTTGCTCCTTCCTTTAACTTACCTGTATTTTATTCTAATTGTGATGGGTGTATTGGAACTGCGAAAGGAAGAAAACTAGAAAACAAAAAAGTATGGTAAATAAGAGAACAGAACAATTAATCCCAACTCAACTGGAGAGGTCGGTGGACTTTTGAGTTATGACCGGATGTTGTTATCTCTGATCTTATGTTACGATATTTTAAGACGACTGAATTATTATTTTGAAAATAATTTTGTATATGATGTTATTAGCTTTCGTACATTGTTTAATTATTTTTCTTTGATTGCAATGCACATGCAAAAATATATCTGGTTTTAGAGCCCGCAGACTATATATTATTTGTACTTTGTATCGTTTAGCAACATTGTAACACAGTGGCTTTTATGGATGACATTAGCTTTTGTGGAAGAATGAGCACACTCCCACTCAGCGCAACCATGTATAAGAAAAAGCAAATTTGTTGAACGACTAAGAAAGACGACGAACATTGAGCCACTGTCAATGAAGCTGCTAGCATGCGCAATGGAGACCAACCCGTGCACGACTACTCTGGTGAAGATGAACAACTAAACAGTGTGTTTGTAGGTGCATTGAGGGTGTCAATACATATTGTCATCGAGGGTGTCGGTACATATTGTTGTTGATGGATGCAAAGGTAGAATAACTATGTGGAAGAGGTTAATAACTTAACAGTGAAAATAACTACCTGTTGCAATGTATGAACAACTAAACAGTGTGTTTGTAGGTGCATTGAGGGTGTCAATACATATTGTCATCGAGGGTGTCGGTACATATTGTTGTTGATGGATGCAAAGGTAGAATAACTATGTGGAAGAGGTTAACAACTTAACAGTGAAAATAACTACCTATTGCAATGTACGAGCATTTTTGTTAGTCTAGCTAATTCGTCTAACAACACAAGGATAGAGTTGGTAAGGGTAGAGAAGAATTCCTATGGTATTAGGGTCTAAGGACAGATAAACTCTACTTCCACTTGTTTACTTCGGGCACCGGTGAACACCTGGTCTGCCAAGCGTTGCCGACATGTAGCTCTATGTTGTACCCGAACACGTGGGATTACAAGGGATGGATAGGGCTGTCACCACCTGCTGCCTACCCCTCAACCATGGGGGAACGAGGCATACAAAGGCAACCTCTAGCCTAGACACCACGTCTACGCTATCGACTACTGCTCTAGCATTGTACAGGGTTATTCATCTCTATTAGGAGCCCTCTACTAGAGTATCCACTATAAGAGCAGACAATGAACCCGCAAGCAAATAATAGTAAAACTTAGTTCAAAAGACTTAATAACATAAAAATCACGAAGACTCAATTAGCGGGAGAACTCGTTGAGGCACAAATGTTCGTTGAGGTGCAAGATGGGAGATGCCGATAGGTCTGACACTTCCCTATACTCTCCCTCACATCTCCCCTACTACTCAACTCTAGATAGCTAGCTAGGGCCTAAGCCCTTTGGAGTGGTGTTGCTCTTCTCTTGATCTTGCTCTTTGCTCCCTTGTAGTGTTCTTCAATGGGAGGGGGGAGGTCCTCCTTTTATAGGTGGAGAGGAGGGAATGTCCATGGAATATTCTCCACCAAACCACCCTCCAGGTACATTGAACCTACCCCAAACCCTATCAACCACCTTTGGGACATCAATTGGAGGTAGCCCACGTGAGATGGGGTTGGTTGGGCCTGCTATGGGTGCGGGCGCACCATGGGTGCAGCCACACCCTAGCTAGGCCCAACCGCCCCATCTTTGGTGGGTGAACTCCATTGAGGTATGTGACATGGCCTATAATGGTTTGGCGCAAAGTTGAAGTGGTTTGCCTCGGTTATGGTATTGTCCTTCACTCTTCTGAGCCCTGATTAGTCCGGTAACGGGACTACTCCCCCTTAGGCTCATGTTGGGTCTATGTTTTGTTGTATTCTTTATGTACTTTGAGCACATTTTTCATGTTATTCTGACATGTCCTGCAATTGATGAATCACCAAAACTTGTGGAACTTTGTTAGTTATGAGCCCTAGTTCCAAGTTTGGTGTTCATTTGAGCATATTTTTATGTGAGAGTTGACGGTTAGAAATAGGAGTTAAGGACCGTCAACAAGCTCCCCCACACTTAACCCTTTGCTCGTCCTCGAGTAAAGTTTTAAGGACTAAGATGGGTCATCTCCTTGATATGATATCTGCATATGTTGGTATAAATTAAATGCACACAAGTTATAAGGTATCCGCAAGCGCATAGATAAATCTATCCCGTTGTAGCACTTCACCTAGATAATTTCGATTTTAATATTGAACCCAAAGGAACAGTATGTGAGTGTGTTCTAACTAGCTGGTCTATAAACTTAACCCGAATTCACAATCAATGTCAGACAATAAAAGGGGAATAAAGAAGACTACTAAGGACTATCTAGTTCCAATATCAATAAACTTTGTCAACTAAAGCTCAATTCGTGGGTGATGTCTCCCAAGGAATAAAATCAGAGTTCCTTCCCTTCGAGCACTAATTGGCCTACCAAATCCTATCGACAGGAGATGGACTGCAAATGACTCAATGCAGTTGTAACCTACGCGATCTACCACCTTCCGGTCAATTAGAAGATATTCACAAGTAACCCTAGTCTAAGCACCACGCTTACACTACGAATACTACTTCAATCAAGGAGCTACCAAGATCAAAGCACTCAAAAGAGAGTTGCAAACTTGAAGAACAATAGAGACAAATTGCTTACTTGAATCAGAAGTTGATTACCAAAGAATCTCAGAAGCAAGCTCTAGAAGAACTTGATCCCGTAGAATACAGCAGAAGAGAGCACCGATAGGCTAGAACTCCTCTAGAACTCTACTCTTGCACTCTATCTCTCTCTATCTCTAAGACTAAATCCTATGGAGGACCAATCTTCTCTTGATTGCTGGTCTAGATCCTGATGGAATAGCAATTAGGATTTCTAGCTCTGGATCTGACTCAACTTCAGGGGGGTTCTACCCTTTATTTATAGGCCAGGAGGTTGAATACAAGCCCTTGGATCAAACCAACTTCACGTATGGCTGAGATGCATCCTTGGAGGCGGTGGAAGAATACTCCAGAAGCTCATGGTGGCTTCCCACCACAGGGGGCCGAGCGGCACAGGGGTGGGGCCAGCCGGCCCCACCTAGCAGGCTCTCAAGCCCTGCCTCGGTGTGGAGTCCTCTGGTGTCCTCTAGAACCTTACTGTGTATACGCCACAAAATTATCCTGCGATATCTTTTGATATTTAGGTCCTCTGGCAGTTTTCTGTGTAAATCCTATAGAAAATATAAATTTACTAAGACTCATGAAAACTATCAGTACTAACCTCCTACTCTATAATATTTATCCATTTTGATCATTTATGAAAGAAAGGTTGACGCTTCACGGTATACTTTAACTATCGTCAACACATACAAGTTATTCCAAGCTTCACCTGCATTTGTGAACTTTGGAGTATCTACCATATTATCTTGGGTGATTGAATAATGGAATAGCATGGATTCAAATCCCCTTACATCAATCAGTTTAGAAACTTGGATTTTCACTTGATTTTGAAAATGTAATCATAGCTTAGCTCCTCAAATGATCCTCAAATGAGTGACCTCTTGGAGGTAGAGGTGAGACTTGGAGTTCAGAACTTGTCTCTCTATTGGCAGCATCTTGATCTTGATGTGCCTATCTTGGGAACTGCTCTTTTTTAGAAACTAGAAACTGGATTAATGGAGTCAAGCAAGAAAGAAGCTTGTTAGGAATGGCCATTGATTCCCTTGTTTTGGCTAGGTCCTATATTCGTTCCCCATCCCAAAGGCCTAAGGCAGGTTCAGAATAATAGCAACATGAATACTCGAGTGAATGAGAACTCAAATGCTCTTTTCATCGATTCATGGTGCGCTAAGCAGTGGCTCAAATATCAAATCAAATCTATTGTCAACTCCTCACGGAAAAACCTATTTGTTATAGTATAGTAGGTAATCAAGTTGTTTGAAAGTGAATTCATGTCTCGAGTAATAGCTGAGACGGGAGTCTTGGGCTAGGAAATCAAATCCAAGATATGATGGCTAACTGACTCTAACATTGGTATCTTTCGTCCACTGCTTTGAGGCTACTTTTAGGCTGCAGAGTCAAGTTAGGCGCACAAAAGGCATGGTTGGGGACCAATACATACACATCCTCTCCAAAGGCGGGTATTGAAGTTGCCCGAACAGAACACTAAGGTCAACGGTTCCTGATTTGAGAGAGAAGCAAGTTCTTTTTGACCGAGAAGCAAAAGCCAATACAGCGGTGGAAAAGGATGGAACATTGCACTATGGCCTTGCTTTATGGCAGTTACAAAACACATGAAGTCGAGAAGGGGTCCCGTATCAACCAAACAAGCTATCCGTTGACCTATCTTGCCTAGCAAGAAAATAGCTTACGCCTCACTCAAGGAAATGCGAATGAGGCATTTTGAAAGTGAAATAATAGATTGTATATTGAATTAGGGCGTTTTATATGCCATCGATCTTTAGGTAACTCATTCACTGGATGAGAGAAAGTTCACGCTCCCTAGTAGAAATTGATTACAAAACTGCCACAAGCAAGATAAATATAAGTATAGGGGAGGAAATAGGAATGAATTAAAGAAAGTAGGACTATCTCGAGATAAAGTTGTTAGAGCGAGGTATTGCAAGGATGGATTCGAGTATGGTGTTCAGAACGACGCCTGTTCGCCTGCTTGTGAGTCAGTTCTACCACTCTTTCCTGCTGAAGCAAGAATATGAGGCATGACTAGACCACTCTTCGATGAGATAGTCAAGACCCTGGTAAGCATTAAGAAAGAGAGGCCATAGGCACAGTCTCCCCTTGGAATAAAGGGTCTTGGCATGTAGTCTGGTCCAACCACAACAATAGGGATTGGAATGAAAAGTGTTTTTGCCCACCTCACCAACCATCTTGTCCCGATACATACCTTCCCCTAGCAAGAGATCATGGTCAGTTCTTTGTATAGCCCGTAGTATGATATTTGTCGAGAAGAAAAGAATGGTAGCTGTGTTATCACAGTAGATCACGGTTGTCTCATATGTATGCTTAGTCACATCAAGACAGAGAAGAGAATTTCTCAGCCATATTGCTACTTGAACTACAGCCGTGCATGCTATATATTCAGATTTAATGATAGACAAAGAGAAACAATATTCTTTCTTACTACACCAAGATATTGAGCCTCCTTCAACGATAAAAATATACCCTTTCCTTTTTTGTCCATTTCTCAGCAATAGCTACCTGGATGGAAGCAAGCAACCCTCAGGAAGAAGAAAAGTGGTCAAAGACTATGAGTCAAAACTAAGAACATCGAAACCAATTTCCCTCAGCTAGAAACTCTCTAGATAGCTTCTTGGCGCTTATTCTGAGAACATGCCTATCTCTTTTATTCTCTTTTTACATGAGCCTTCATGTGCTCATCTCTCTCTTTTATATACTTGGACCTTCATGTGTCTGTATATATATTTTTCTTTTCCATACTTTTGCTTAGCACATGTCTATTAAACCACATATTGAGAGAGAGATCACTATTTTGCAGAATATGGAATATTTATTCTAAAACATGTTATTCTCTACTCCTAGTGTAGGAATAGAATATTTTTTGGTGGATGGGAGCATGTTTTAGCGTATTTCCAGTGTAGGAATAGCTTATATATGTAGCGTGTACGTGCTTTTGATCTTAGAGGCATGATAGTTGTAATACCCTAGGTGTTAAGCAAAAAACTAAAAATTGGCATGTCATCATAATGCATTTTTTATCATGTTTTAGTAGTTCACATGGATGCATTCACTAAAAGGAAGTTTACTTTATAAGTGTTATGCTTGGGTGATGTTTGTGTTTAAATCAAAAACCCTATAAGGTTCACTTTTGGGACCTCATAATTTTTAATGGAACCTAAAGGTACTTGGTATTGTGTCATAACTAAGATGAAGTGAGAATCGTATACCTCACACTTGTGATTGTTGGTGGGACATGAAAACAAGTCAAACATAAAAGAGGGAGCTTCAAGTTTGGATTTTAAACTTGAATTTCAATGGTTAACCATGAGGTCAACTAGTGAGGTCAAGAGTCAAGCTCAACTTGAAAGTTCAAATGAAAAATACTTTGCAATAATTTGATTCAAATTGTGGTGCCATGATTGTAACCCAAATGTGGTCAACATAATGGTGTTATGTTTTGGATGTATGTGTTTCTTAATCCAACACCCTAATTAACTATCAATTTACTAATACAAAGTAAATAAGCTAATTACTTTTGAAACCCTAGTTTAAGAGGTTAGTGTTTCAAATAGTGAAACATAAGCTTCCATCTATAAATCATCTTCTATCTCTTGTCTTGTTGCTTTTTAGTTCTTGGTCTCTTTAGCAAAGTTGTAGTTTAGGGCATGAGCAACAATTTTCATAATTGTAGCATCTCCTAATTCCATCTCTATCTTGCTCTAATCCATCCTTTGGGGGGCTATTTTCTTATGAAACATGAATGTTTGAGCTCTCTATTTCAAGGAGGCAGCAGAAGTAGCTCACCACCTCCTCCTTGCCACCCACCACTCAGTCGTCGCCGTTCACGCGCGTGAAGCCACGCAATAGCTCTCCACCACAGTTGGAAGCAGGAGCTGGTCATCTCGAAGCTACCCGCGACCAATGTTCAAAAAGGCGACGCCTTAGGCGCGCCTAGGCACGACTAGTCATGAGTCGGAGGGTGTCCGCCTGGCCTATGGGGGTAGGCAGACCCCTAGGCGGCGGCGGCTCATCGGCGGCGCCGGTGAGGGAGGAGGAGCGCCTGGCGGAGGTCGCCGGTGGGGGAGGAGGAGCTGCGGGCAGCGGCGGGCGCTCACGCGGGCTTGTGCGGGTCGCTATTGGTGCGGGCGCAGGCGGCGGTGGCATGTAGTAGAGGAGAGAGAGATGCCAGAGAGGGAGAGGAATCGACGGCGGCGGCTAATGCGAGAGACCGAGCAGAGGAAGGCACGAAGAAGAGCGTCGAGCAGAGGATGCGGGAAATGGAGACCAACCAGATGGATAAGGTTTGGAGAGACTTGGAGTGGGGAGATGGGCTGGACTGGTTGCCACTTGGGCCTTTCTATCTCTCTAAGCCAGCCTTTCTATCTATCTAAGCCCACAATTCAGCTATTTATTTTTTCTTTTAGAAGATAACATATGTATATTAGTATATATACAAAACACCTAGAAAAACGCCTTAAAACGCCTAGGCTAGCCTAGGCCATCCTAGGCGCTAGGCTATGGGTCATCGCCTAGAAGTCGCCTAGCGCCTTGTTGAACTTTGCCCGCGACCCCTCCTCCCTCCTCTTAAGCACCAGAGCCAGCCATTTCCTTCCCTTCCCCTGTTTGCATCCTCCGCCACCGCCAGAGCTCGAAGCTCCAATTCGTCCTCCTCATCCTATCTCTATCCAATTCGCCTTGCCAACAAGTTCACCTCATCACTGCGCATCGCTCAAGCCCGCTCGCACAGTCCCTCGCTACCCGTATCACCCCCGTGCTGCTGTCTTCTTCCAAGCCGATGAAGCCGCCGCCGTGGGCACCCTCACGTGGCCAGGCCACTATGGCTCGTTTCTGCTCAATCTTGTTGCATAACCGTGTTCCTTGTGATTCCATGGTGCTCATGCTCTCCTTACCTTGTGCAGCGCATCACCAGATGCCGCTAGACATGCCGTCACTATCGGAGAATGCTGCTGGAGCCGCTGGAAACGGAGGCCACTATGAACCACCGCCTTCCGGAGTCGACCAGCCGTTGTTCGTGAAGCTAGGTGAGCTCATGAGTGTGCTGGTGAAGTCAGTTTAGACGCTACCATGCCCTATAGGCCGAGATGTCGTGTAGCCGTTGTGCACCGCCTGGCCGAGTGCCATGGCCGTGGTCATGTGAGCTCCGCACTCGAATTCACCCGACTAACCTCTCGAGTGGATATGCAGAGAGGTGAGGAGTGTGTAGCACTTGATGTCGTCATCGGAGAGGCCGGCTATCGACGGAGCGACCTCATCGGAGATCCAAGCGCCGCTGTTGTCATCTCTGTGCGCGTTGGAAGCCTCGAGGAGGAGGGGAGATGGTGTGCCAAGGTGCGGGAGGAAGAGAGGAAGCCCGTGGTGTGCTCGATGTCGCCCGAGATCTCGTCGTTGTGATGCTTGCCATGGCCGGAGTGACGCCGGTGCCGGTCGAATGGCAGGAGCAGTGGAGGCCAAGAGAAGAGAAAAGGGAGGGAGAGAAAGAGCAGCTAGGCTGAGGCCGCAGTTGGGCCACCAACGTGGCTGGATCGGGCAGAGAGAGAGAGAGTAAAGGAGATTTTCTCCTTTTCTATTTTCTAAAAGGTAATTAAGTAATGAACTTTATTAATTCCATAACTAAATAAATAATGCTGGTAAAATTGTGAAACTTTGCGAGTACGCTATTCTTGGTATGTTGAATATAGGAAAAATATAAATCTAAGAAAAATTGTAAGTTTTGGATGACTAAAAATTACATGCTTTAATTAAGAAATGTAACTTTCATGATTTTTATAGCTTAAAATATAACTCCAAAATTCATGAAAATTTATGAGCAAGTTTAATCTACTATTGTAAAGCTACACAAAAAGTTTGGTACTGTTTTGAGTTAAAATGATTTGTTCACTTAAAAAGACTTGATTTATGAATTAATAAAATCATGAAAATGATTTCAAAGATATCATTAAGATGATGATGTGCATGTTTGGATTGATTGTGGACCTTGGAATATTTTACCCTGCTGTTCCAAGGCAATGGAAGTTGATTGATTAAATATATGCTTTACCATGATAGTCTTTACTTGCTTAATATAATAAATACCTTTTTAATTTTGAGATGTTAATAGTTGCTTAAAGAGGAGTAATTAACTTGCTTATGATAATTGATGGATAGATATTAATGAACCTATTTAACTCTTAGATGCAACCTCTTGGGTAAAAAAAGTGAAATGTTTTATGATAACTACTTGCTAACTGTACCGCGAAGGAAAGTTGTACTCAATTAGATAACTAATGTTTATCCTTTCTAAATGTCTCTTTTTATGTTATGTCATGTTAGCATCATCCTTAAGCATGCATCCTTTTTATGTATAGTGAACGAAAGTAGAGACCCGTTAGTCGAGCAGACCTCTGAGGCGGGTGTTCACTCAGACGGTGTTGAGTTGGAGAGTGGGGTTAATCTTGAAACAGCTGACAACCCCGACGCTACAGGCAAGCCCTAGAGCATAAACCATACATTATGTTTTATAAAATGTTTATCACATAAGTCTTACGAATGTTGCATTTAAGTATCAGGAGTTGTATGATAAACTTTGCTGCATGACTACCTTGTTTATCCTTACTTACCCATGGTACCTATATTTAAGTAATATTTGTTAAAATGCTTAGCCTTGCTTAGATGTAAATGCTAGATGTAGGTTTTGCTAAAGTTAAAGATGAACCTGAAGTATGAGGATGATCATATTTTATAAATCTAGACCGGATGGAATCTTGGCTTGCGCCCAGTATGGATCTGGACGTAGTGACCCCGCCTGTGTCAAACAAGGACCGATCATTGTAGAGCTGTCTGTGATCATGACTTGCAGTACTGGCCACATACTCCGGTAAGCCCAACATCTGGGATATTCTTATATGAGAAACGATAACCACGCACTGGGAGTGGAGAGATGGAGGGAGTACAGTGTAACACACTTTTGTGAATCTGTCATGGACGAATGGCACAGTAAAGTGGGTACTGTTCTCTCGGGTAGCACTGGACCGGTTCCCGTATAGGAGGATCTAAGTGAGGGTTGATGTATGTAGACACGGGTCTAGGCCCAAACCTAAATATGTCGTGTGGTAAGGAAACCCTAGCTGGGCCAAATCGATTCGAATCACCGTTGCTTCTCGGTGAAGAAGACTCGATTAACTGTGCTATATCGTAGTTAATCAACTAGAACTTTAGTGATGAGAACATATTATGATGGTTTATAAGAAGTGCTTGGGATTAGAATAGATGCTAATAATAGTTCTTAATATTAAATTAAAGTATAAAACTTGGAAAGTAAGGATCCACTTTAGTGTAGTTTTCCGCAAAAGAGTTCTTGATCTTGCTACAGACTCGTCTTGATTTCCCTTACCTTGCATATCCTTGGAGTCATCCCCTTTTGTCGGTTAAGTCTTGTTGAGTACCTCAGTACTCAGGGTTTGTTAAACCCTTGTTGCAGGTGAACAACATGAGCAGGCTGGCACTAGCCTCTGCTATATGTTGTTTTCTGAGGAAGAGTCCCAGCAGTGCGAGTGTTGAAGTGCACCCTTAGGCAGGGTGAAGTTCTTTTGGTAACGTAATATAAGGGACGTACCCTTCTTTTGCCACCCCACTACCTTTATGGCAAAACTATGGTCTGTAATAATTATGGGTTGTAAGAACTTATTACTGGTTTGTAAACTTATGTTATTATAAGAATTCCGCTATACTCTGATATAACAAATTTGTATATTTGTACCACTGTTGTAATCCTGCAATACTACTGTAATGAATTCTGCTCGAAAGTCAAAACGTGGATGATTCAGGTTTTCCGAGTACACCCGATAGACTTTCAGAGTTGTAGGGCACGCATGTGCTGCTATTAGAAGTATGAAAGGCAATGGTAGGCACATGTGGGCCATATGACTCAGGAGGTTCTGCCACAATAACTTTCTCAACAATGGTCAACAAGGCTTGACAAAACTCAATGCAAAAATAAGTAGCATATAATCGAAGGTTTTTTATGCTCTAATCACTAGATATGACTTTGGTAGGAATTTTAAGTATCATTGAGGAGCATGCTATTTGAATTTTAATTTTGTAAAATAAATCCCAAGTTCTTCACATGAGAAAGCAAGGTTCTTTCATCCTACTATATCACATATTCCATTTACTTAGATAACATGGGGTCTCTGTCTTGGATTGTCCACAAGTTTAGGAATGTTATCAAGGAATAAAGAGTATACAAATTTAATCAAAGGATAGCATGGAGATTGAATGTCATTTGTTTGTATTTTTAGTTTGTTCAATTTTAAACTAAAAAATTTAGGAGAGTTGAGGGTAGTGTTGCACAAACCATCATTGAAGAAGAAGGTGCCTAAGGAATTCAGATGTGGTTTGGCTCAACCAGAGGTTTAGCCAATCCTTTCTGAAGCTCTGCGTCCCATCTTTTTGCATGTTGAATCATTCGATGTTGTTCAATATGTTGGTGGGAGATCTCATATATGTGTTCGTCTTGCTTAAGCAAACCTATGATAAATGAAATACAAATTCTTAGCGCTATTAGGAATGGGCTACTGCTTCCTCAGTTTTCTATGCCATTTGAAATCTTGTCCTTGCTAAAACCAATCCAATCCACAAAAGGCTTTGTATTGTATACTTGTTACAGGCTAGTAGTGTTGTGAATTCGATTGAGTTTGAAAGCACATTCCCTTGCTAGAGATGTTCTTTTATTCATGCTAGATTGTGCAAATGCGTTCACACATATCCCGAGTGGGTATAGTTACATGGTTAAGTAATCCACTCCTATGCGAGGTTCATTGTATGAGAGAACATAAAGAAAGACCCAATACATCCATGTTTAGGTCATCCTGATCTTCCCTTGCCACAGGTTTATCACGCACTCATCCTCACAATCAACTTTCCATTGCTCCTTTAACCTATTTCATTATAGAACCTCATGCGCACAACCAATATCATTGAACTTGTTCATAAACACTTAGTAAACTCTAGGTCATAAAGTATAGGCACCAAGCTATATTGTGTAGAAAGATGGAAACTTGGAAGAATTACCCCTGTTCAAAACATAGCTCAACAAAAGACTATAACCATTGCTGGGAGGAGAGTTTTGGTGTAGAGAGGATGGGACACTCCATATTTGTCAATGTCAAGCCAGGCTTGCGGCGTTATTTGAGGTTGGTGGTCTACTGGGTCTTGCGGCTCAGTTTAGACTCCTCGCTAGATAGAGCAAACGGTTACCCACGCTAACCCAACAAGGTGAGTATGGGTGTGTGATGTGGATTTTGGCCAGCTAGCAGTAATCAATTCAAGTTGTCATCTCTCTCGAACAGTTTGAAACTTGTCCACTGTCCAACATCGTAGTAACTATATAGAACATGATTATGGTTATATTACTCACAATATGATTACTACTACACTTGCTTGGATTAATTAAGTGTGTGGTACAGGATAGCTGCAGAACCTTGCATGAATTAGCTGAACTTAAATCTGCTGCTAAAATACCTAAAGTAAGGCCTTGTCATAGTAAGATTTTTGATAAAGTCTTAGTCTTGCTCCACAATAAAAGCCTTGCATATTCTTTATAGTTTCTTTTTATTTACTCTATGTCGGGTAAGTCTTGCTGAGTACACTTAAGTACTCAGGGTTCTATTCTACCCTATTGCAGGTGGAGTGTTGTATCTTGACTGCAGTGCTGCCTATCTCTCCCTTGCTGAAGGTACTTAGTAAAGTGCCTGTGGGCTCAGCTGATATTCTATATATCTCATCTGTGCTTTTGCTTGGAGGATGTTATTGAAGCTAGCAGTGTGTTTCAAATGTATTGGTTTGTAATTATTTCAAACTATGTCATTTTAACTTATCAGATTTGGAACTTGATATTGTACAATTTATTTATGAACTCGGTTTCTAATATTATTTATGTGGTGACCTCTATGTATGTGATATGTATTTGTTTAATCAAGTATGATCTTAGTTGTAACGTAGATTATCGAGGCCTTTCATAACACTCAACAGACTACTGGGTTTATGTAAGTTAAAGTGTGAGCACGCTGATATCCTTAGTGATGACCGTCGTACTTGAACTTTTATAAATTAGATGGTTCGTTACACTTGCTTTCCAAAGTGTACACAAGATATAATGAAATTATATAACAGTGGAGAGATATAAAGAGGGATTTTTAGTAGAGTGACTCTAATGAAGGTTTAGAGAGTGGGTTTAAGAAAATTATTGAAGATGTTTTTTTATCAGGTACAAACTTGGACGCACACAACTCACGCACTTACGTGCGCATCCATACACGCTCAAAAAAGATACTGAGAGGGTCACCAAATACGCATGCGTGCGTGTGCCCTATTTTTTGAAAAAAAAATAAAAAAATACGACACTAGTGTTCGAACATTAGTGGTTAGCATCCCACTTAAGAACCCTACCATTATACCACAGGTCTCCTTCGCTATTGATGACGCTCTTCAGTAAATGTCAGTTGTCAAATTGTATAGATCCATGGTAGTTGTCCAATACGAAGAGAGGGAAAGGGTCAAACGGCCAACTATTGGGCCGTCCACATGTGTTTGCTGTCACATGGCGCCGCTGCCGTGCGAGTCCAACTGACACGACTAGTGTAGACCAGGCAAGTCAAACCGACGCCTTTCTTTCTTCGTTCCACACACACCTAACCTATGGCGTTTATCATGTCGGACAAAGCGAATGGAAGATGTGCGTGCATGTCAGTATGTCCCAAGCCACCAGTTGTAATATAATCACTGATTAGGCACCGAGGGCACGAGGCAACCGGGCATGGAACGAGAGAGACACGCGGTTCACTTCGTAGTAGCAGAGAAGATGGACGTCGTGGGAGGATGGAGTTGTTGAAAACAGAGGAGTAGCAACTACAACTAGCAAGAGTGCAAGACATGTTTGATCTACTATAAACAAACGTTGGGAATCGGATCTGAGGAACGGTAATTTGACAATGAGAACATTAGCTGGTAAGCGAGCACGCAGGACGGCGGGAGCAGGACTGATGCTGCATGTCGTCTCCATTGTTTATACAGTGAGCAACAGTACAAGCGCGTGCCCTTGAAGCACTGGCATGCAAATACCTACTCCTACAGTCCTACTAGTAGCACTTTTTTTTGAAGGGCGTCCATCCACATTTTGGGGCACCCGCCCGCGCGCGACACCGTGTCGTGCCCGTCCCGCCACCTGCAAATCGACGCGCTTCAGCAGAGCGAGCTACCTGCCCCCCGGTCCGTCCGCCGTCGCACCCTTGCATTCGCCTCCGTCCCTGCTCTGAGCCGCCGTGGATTTTGTCATATTTTTCTTCGGTGCGCGGCTTCCTCGGGAGGCAAGGCACCCGGCACGGACCTCCTTCGCCGGCACCGGCAGCTTCAGCTTGGCAGCGCCCCTGCTTCAGTTACGTACAACACCGTATAATCAACATCATGGAATTTAATTTGGAACCGCGCCCACGCATTCATGCGTTCCTCAACTGAAACTGAAAGCATCTACCTGTCGGCGTTGCAGGAGGATGACCTCTTGAGAAGAAGAGCATCATCCCCGCCGTGCTTCTTGCTGCTCTCAATGAGGCTGCCGCTGAAGTAGTCCCGCTCCACGACACCCGCTCCACCTGGCACCGACAAGCATTCAGCTGTTGCTGATGCGTACGCGTCCACCTCCTCGGCCAGCCTGGTACCAGCACTTGCCGTCGCCAGGTCGGAGCGGGTACGCGCCTGGCCCCGCTTCACGGCCGTCATGGACCCGCAGGAGAAGATCTGCATCAGCACCGCCGACGCCCGCATCCGCCCGCCGGCGATCACGCCAACTTCCCTGCTGCAGCTCTCCAGGGCGTCTGGGCTGCTGGAGGACGGCGGCGGCGAGATCTCGTCGATGGCCAGCTCCGTCGACGGGTCGGCGTCCCGGTCTGGCACGCCGTGGTCGGTCTGCGTTGCCGCAGACTGTTGGGCCACCAGCAGCTTATTATTGCAGTCGCCCAGGTCAAAGGAGCTCCAGTTCTTGCGGTGGCGGCCGGCCCTCCTGTCCTGGCTGAAGGTGAAGGAGGACGCGTCTGTTGGTGATATGCCCGAGAGCCCATCATCACAATACGGATTAAAGGCCCAAGAGGATATTGATCCAAAAAGGGATTAGGGTTACTAATGAGCCTATGAGATAGAAGCCCATTTGGTACGCCCTATATATATGTGGGAGGGGCTAGGGGCGCCGATGATCAGTCGCCGCGCCTCCCCTCCTAGTCGCACCCTCCCTTCTCGGCCGCCGCCCTTGCCGTGCGCACGGTGCTAGCACACCGACGCCCGGCGTTCCATCCCCGTACGTGTGGACTCCGTAGAGGCGCTGCTGCGACTGCTGCGCTGATCGGCTGCTGGGATCAAGGACGAGGAGCTCGGTTCGTGGGACGTGATCGACTACTTCATCCACACCGACGCGCGACTTCTTCCGCTGCGCTGTGCGTCTAGTGGTAACGATCTATGATCTCCTACTCGCAAGTTTCTTGGATGTACGCGGTAGATTAGCTAGCGTAGCCTACCCGTTTCTCTACAGTGGTATCAGAGCCATCTTGCGTAGTTTTTGGTCTGGATCATTAGCATATATGTGATATGTTGTTGTAGTAGATTGGATCTATTACTCTTGCACGGTTTGATTGGATCAATTGGTCATAAGGGGTTAAAATAGGAGCAAGATGATTGCGGCATGTGACCAAAAAGATTAGTTTGTGTTCATTCTCTGTTGTGCATACGACATGTCCCTACCGGCTGGAATCACCACAAGGGACTAACTGTGTGCATAGTCAGTAGATTGAACCAACAGATCGAGGTCATGTGTAGATGCAGTCTTCTCAAGTGCAAAAGTTGCACGGTCAATGTGATTGACCTAGTGAAAATTGAGGCATTATGAATGGCTCGGATTTGAGGTGATGCGATCACTCCGATGAGATTTTCATAGGGATTCCATAGATGCGATCTATGTAATTCTGTGAGGTTTTCAGGGCGCTGCCCTGAGACCCGCGGGGGGCGGCTCCCCCCTCGACCCCCCGCCCGCTGACCGGCCAGCGGGACCGCCGTTGCTTTCCAGTTATAGCGGCTTCCTAAGCGCTACTTTGGTAGAACACGTCGTACGCCTAACTTGTTTTTGTAGGGTGTGATGTGAATGGTATGGCCTCAATGTCATGTGATGATGTATGTGATAATTTGTGCGGCCTGCGTGTCGCAAGTTAACACAACCGGGTTGAGGTTGCACCATTATTGTATAACGACCTGCGTGTCGACTTGTGATGTTTGAATCCTCATGTAATTATTTCACTAGCTATTAGATGTAATAGTTTAGTATCTATCCATGGAGGCTTCGAGCATGATGGCGATGTTGATCACCACAAGACAGGACGGATGGCAATGGAGGTCACATTGGAGCCATGGCGATGGAGCCCATTGTGATGAAAGAGGCCATACTATTCACAATATAATATGATTATATGCCTGTGATGTTTACTTTCCTGTCATACTATTCTTTCATGCTTTACATATGGTGGATGTTTTGTCATGGTAGAATAGCTCCCCTCAGAAAAGTTGAGTTTTTTTCATGCCTTTTACCAATAGCTGCACCTATAATTTTTTGATCGCTGTGTGGTAGGTTTACCAAAGTAGAGTACCCTCAGCTATCATTTTGTATAGGGTGGATGTCGGACATTTACAAGCACAGTATTGGTTAACTCAGCAAAGCTATCAAAAAAGTTTTGGGCTTTAAGGCATAGTGTTGGGGCCGGGGCATTGGATGCCACCCGACAAACAAGAGTCGTATAGAGATATGATTAGCAATCTGTTGCTTACCTATGTCACTATTTTTTTTTCTAGCCGTGATGCCAAAGCTCACTAGGATTTTAGTGATTATGGATCTTGAACCACTATATGTCATTAGAGGGAAGATGACTTTGATATAGTAGGTTGTCTTTTGTTAAATTAGTTAATGAAAGTCTTTACATAAACATAGTGCTAAAATCTTGCTTTATTTTAATGTTGTAGATCATGTCTGCCAGTAACAATTCCACTTTCAATTTGCGATCTGTTCTTGAGAAAGAAAAGTTGAATGGAACAAACTTTATTGATTGGTACCGCAACCTGAGAATTGTTCTCAGGCAAGAGAAAAAGGAGTATGTTCTTGAGCAACCATATCCTGATGATCTCCCTGATGGTTCCACTGCTGCTGAACGCAGAGTTTATGAGAAACACTGCAATGACTCACTTGACGTCAGCTGTCTGATGCTCGCCACTATGTCCTCTGATCTGCAAAAGCAGTATGAGCATACGGATGCTCACACTATGATCGAGGGGCTACGTGGGATGTTTCAGAACCAAGCCAGGACTGAGAGGTTCAACATCTCGAAGTCCTTGTTTGCGTGCAAGCTGCCAGAAGGTAGTCCGGTCAGTCCTCATGTGATCAAAATGATTGGTTACATCGAGACTTTGGACAGACTTGGTTCTGAACTTCACCATGACCTGGCTACTGATGTCATTCTCCAGTCGCTCCCGGCGAGCTACGAGCCTTTTATCATGAACTTTCAGATGAATGGCTTGGAGAAAACATTGAGTGAATTGCATGGGATGCTAAAAACAGCAGAGGAGAGCATTAAGAAGAATCCCAATCATGTGATGATGGTTCAGAATGGGAACAAAAAGAGGAAGCGTTGGACGCCTCCCAAGGGTAAAGGCAAGGAAAAGGTTCCTAGCGGTGAGTCCTCGGGCTCTAAGCAAAAGCCAACACCTAAAGCCAAACCTGGCCCCACTTCTGAGGATGAATGCTTCCACTGTCATGAAAAGGGACATTGGTCAAGGAACTGCAAGAAGTACTTAGAAGAAAAGAAGAAGAAGAAGGGAAGTGAGACTTCCACTTCAGGTATAAATGTTATAGAAATTAATATTGCATTATCTTCTAGTGAATCATGGGTATTTGATACTGGATCGATGATTCACACTTGCAAATCGTTGCAGGGTCTAAGTGAGACTAGAAGGTTTGCACGAGGCGGTTGAATGCTTCCACTGTCATGAAAAGGGACATTGGTCAAGGAACTGCAAGAAGTACTTAGAAGAAAAGAAGAAGAAGAAGGGAAGTGAGACTTCCACTTCAGGTATAAATGTTATAGAAATTAATATTGCATTATCTTCTAGTGAATCATGGGTATTTGATACTGGATCGATGATTCACACTTGCAAATCGTTGCAGGGTCTAAGTGAGACTAGAAGGTTTGCACGAGGCGAGTTGGACGTTCGTGTCGGCAATGGCGCAAAGGTTGCGGTGTTGGCGGTCGGCACCTACCACTTGTCTCTACCCTCCGGATTAGTTTTGGAATTAAATAATTGTTATTGCATTCCTGCTTTGAGCAAGAACATTATTTCTTCTTCATGTTTGGAAGAAGTTGATGGTTTTAAGATTGTAATAGAGAACAAACGTTGTTCTATATTTTGCAATGGTATTTTCTATGCTCATTGTCCATTGGTGAATGGATTATATGTTCTTGATCTTGAGGATAAATCTGTCTGTAACATTAATACTAAGAGGCTTAGACCAAATGATTTGAATCCCACATTTATTTGGCATTGTCGCTTAGGTCATATAAATGAGAAGCGCATTGAACAACTCCATAAAGATGATTTGTTGAGCTCATTTGATTTTGAATCATTTGACACGTGCGAGTCTTGTTTACTTGGGAAGATGACCAAAGCGCCTTTCACTGGTCATAGTGAGAGGGCAAGTGACTTGTTGGGACTTGTACATACCGATGTATGTGGACCAATGAGCTCAATAGCCAGAGGTGGTTTTCAGTACTTCATTACTTTTACTGATGACTTTAGTAGATATGGTTATATCTACTTGATGAGGCACAAGTCTGAATCGTTTGATAAGTTCAAAGAATTTCAGAGTGAAGTACAAAATCAATTAGGCAAGACAATTAAGTTTCTGCGATCGGATCGTGGAGGTGAATATTTGAGCCTTGAATTTGGTGATCATTTGAAGCAATGTGGAATCGTTCCGCAGCTAACTCCGCCTGGAACGCCTCAATGGAATGGGGTATCCGAACGGAGGAACCGAACCTTGTTGGACATGGTTAGGTCGATGATGAGCCAAGCCGATCTTCCATTGTCATTTTGGGGTTATGCTCTTGAAACTGCTACGTTCACACTGAATAGGGTTCCAAGTAAGTCTGTTGAGAAGACACCATATGAGATATGGACTGGGAAACGTCCCGGATTATCTTTTCTCAAAGTTTGGGGATGTGAGGCTTATGTCAAACGTTTGATGTCAGATAAGCTCACTCCAAAGTCAGACAAATGCTTCTTTGTGGGGTATCCTAAGGAAACCAAAGGATACTATTTTTTCAATAAAGCGGAAGGCAAAGTGTTTGTCGCTCGCAATGGTGTTTTTTTAGAAAAGGAGTTTCTCTCAAAAGGATTTAGTGGGAGCAAGGTGCAGCTTGAAGAAATTCAGGAAACACCCGAAACTGTTTCAGCACCCACTGAAGAGCCACGGGAAGTGCAAGATGTTGCACAACCTGTAGTTGAGGCACCAGCCCCACGAAGGTCTATAAGGGCACGTCGCGCAACTGACAAGCTCAACCTCCTTATCACGGAGGAGCGCCACGTATTATTGATGGAAAATGATGAGCCCATGACCTACACGGAAGCAATAATGGGACCCGACTCCGACAAATGGCTTGAGGCCATGGAATCCGAATTAAAATCCATGCATGACAATCAAGTTTGGAACTTGGTTGATCCAATTGACGGTGTGAGACCTATCGATTGTAAGTGGATTTTTAAGAAAAAGTTAGATATGGATGGAAATGTTCACATCTATAAGGCACGATTGGTGGCGAAAGGTTTCCGACAAATTCAAGGTGTTGACTATGAGGAAACTTTCTCGCCCGTCGCAATGCTAAAGTCTGTTCGGATTCTCCTAGCAATTGCTGCGTATTATGACTATGAAATATGGCAAATGGATGTCAAAACTGCTTTCCTTAATGGACATCTAAGCGAGGATGTGTATATGACACAGCCTGAAGGTTTTGTTGATCCTAAAAATGCTGGGAAAATATGTAAGCTTCACAGGTCTATTTATGGATTGAAGCAAGCATCTCGGAGTTGGAATATTCGTTTTGATGAAGTAGTCAAAGGGTTTGGCTTCATCAAGAATGAAGAAGAGCCTTGTATTTACAAAAAGGCTAGTGGGAGCGCACTTGTGTTTCTGGTCCTATATGTAGATGACATATTGCTGATCGGAAATGATATTCCAATGCTTGAAGCCGTTAAAACCTCATTGAAAAAGAGTTTTTCGATGAAGGATTTAGGAGAGGCGGCTTACGTTCTGGGGATAAAGATCTATAGAGATAGATCAAAAAGGCTAATTGGATTAAGCCAAGACACGTACATTGACAAGATATTGAATCGGTTCAATATGCAAGATTCCAAGAAAGGTTTCTTGCCAATGTCACATGGCGTTACTCTAAGCAAGAGTCAGTGTGCTACGACACCTGATGAGCGAAAGAGGATAAGTGCGATTCCTTATGCTTCAGCCATAGGATCCATCATGTATGCTATGCTTTGTACGCGCCCAGATGTCTCTTTTGCTCTAAGTGTTACGAGCAGGTACCAATCAAACTTCGGTGAAGATCACTGGACAGTTGTAAAGGGTATCCTTAAGAACTTGAGAAGAACTAAGGATATGTTCCTAATATTTGGAGGCGAAGATGAGCTCGTTGTAAAGGGTTACACCGATGCTAGTTTTCAAACAGATAAAGATGACTCCGCATCGCAATCCGGATTTGTTTTCTGCCTCAATGGTGGGGCAGTGAGCTGGAAGAGTTCCAAGCAAGATACGGTGGCTGATTCGACGACAGAGGCCGAGTATATTGCAGCTTCCGAAGCTGCAAAAGAAGCAGTTTGGATCAGAAAATTTGTTTCTGAGTTGGGTGTTGTTCCTAGTGCGTCCAGTCCAGTGGACCTCTATTGTGATAATAATGGTGCCATTGCGCTTGCAAAGGAGCCTAGATCACACAAGAAGTCCAAACATATACTACGGAAGTATCACCTCATCCGTCACTTTGTTGAGAGAGGTGATGTGAAGATTTGCAAGGTGCACACGGATTCAAACGTTGCTGATCCATTGACAAAGCCTCTCCCACAACCAAAGCATGAGGCGCACATGTGGTCTATGGGTATTAGATACTTACATAAGTGATTCTATTGTGCGTGGGAGAGTGTTATGTCATGAGTATGTTTATGTAATAATAAATAATTGTTATTTGTTCCATGGATGATTATCATTTATATTGATTATCAAGTACGTGACTTGATCGTGAAACTCTTTGTTTGTAATGATGTTGTTCTAAATTATCCCTAGTTTATGTCGTTATGTGGGACAATAACGACGTAGAGACTAGCACATGCATTAATTGATGATCATGTTTCACGGATCATAGATATGGAGATATCAGATTAATGATGTGGACACATGTTAGTGAACATGGTGTTGGATTGACCCACTCCAAGACAATACTGGGATTGTTATTTTGAATGTGCCATCAGTTGTTCTTGAGTGTTATACCTACTGGATCCTTAGACCTGAGATTGCCATTGTTTCTCACTGTGTGTAGTGGTGCATCTTGGGGTTGCTAAACGCTACTCCGTAAATGGGTAGTTATAAAAGTAGCTTACAGGTGTATCATGAAACATGGAATGGGATGTGTGCGGATCAAGATGGAATTTGCCCCTCCTAGATAACAGGAGAGATATCTCTGGGCCCCTCGAGATAGATGGATTAGAAAGTGCATGGCCATGCCAAAGTGATTAAAGAGTTAATCATAATGACTAAAGGTTAGTCATGAATAGAATCCACTATTAGATCGAGAGAATGGTCGAGCTATCACAAGGGTGGCACGCATCTCGCCTTGAGCTTGACTGGTATCGTGTGGCAAAAGGATCAGTGTATGAGTATATCTAAGGTTCGGCCGATATGATCTTTATGTGTATTTGTGAGTCACTATGCCCTGCTAGGTGCCGCTATTGACTAGTGATTCGGAAATGGTTTCCACTCACAACCATCTACACATGAACCTAACGGGTCACACACTTAAGGGGTTTGGAATGTTGGAAAACTTGCATAGATGATTGTCTCTAGTGCAAGTGGGAGATTGTTGGTGATATGCCCGAGAGCCCATCATCACAATACGGATTAAAGGCCCAAGAGGATATTGATCCAAAAAGGGATTAGGGTTACTAATGAGCCTATGAGATAGAAGCCCATTTGGTACGCCCTATATATATGTGGGAGGGGCTAGGGGCGCCGATGATCAGTCGCCGCGCCTCCCCTCCTAGTCGCACCCTCCCTTCTCGGCCGCCGCCCTTGCCGTGCGCACGGTGCTAGCACACCGACGCCCGGCGTTCCATCCCCGTACGTGTGGACTCCGTAGAGGCGCTGCTGCGACTGCTGCGCTGATCGGCTGCTGGGATCAAGGACGAGGAGCTCGGTTCGTGGGACGTGATCGACTACTTCATCCACACCGACGCGCGACTTCTTCCGCTGCGCTGTGCGTCTAGTGGTAACGATCTATGATCTCCTACTCGCAAGTTTCTTGGATGTACGCGGTAGATTAGCTAGCGTAGCCTACCCGTTTCTCTACAGCGTCCTGGTGCGCCGGCGGTGGCTGAGGGAAGAGGAGGAGCGGGGAGCCCTTGAGGACGTACTCGTCGTTGCCGTGGGCGGGGTGGATGAGGTCGTCCTCGGTCAGGTCTTGCCAAACGTACCCGTTCCTGTAGCTCCTCTTGGAGGACCAGGAGTACATGCCGGCCATGCCGTTGCCGCGGAGCCCGTTGAGACGGGCCGTGAAATCTCGGAGGTGGAGGCCAGGAGCAGCAGGGTGGGAGGAGCGGGGCAGCTCCATCTCCAAGAAGTGCGGGTGGTCGAGGTGGCCGTCGCGGTGGCAGAGGTAGTACACCACGGCCACCTTCCTCGCCGGCTTGGGCTTGGGCTTGGGCTCCGTCCAGACCACGGTGCGCTCGGGGCTCCCCCACCTTCCTCGTCTTTCGCCTCGTTGGGACGACGAAGAGGCCGCCATTGCTTGTAGCTAGTGAGCACTAGTGAGTAGTGAGTACTAGTGACTAGTGACAGACTGACAGTGGCAAGGGAACGAATATATATAGTATGGATCCGCAATGTGACGGATGGAGCGTCTGTGTGTGTGTGCGCGCGCGCGTTTCCACTGCCACTGTCAAGAAGGAAGCAAGAAGTATACCAGACGCGACTCGTGAGGCCGGTAGTTGGTGGGTGCAGTATACAGTACTGCAGTGTGTGGACTATGGAACAAGACCGGAAGGTGTTAGCTGTGCGAACTGCCAAAGGACGAAGGAAACGGGATCGTGGTAACCGGCGCGCAGCAGTGTTCAAACTTGAAACCGCGGAAGGACGAAGCACGCACGCACGAGGCAGGAAATTGATTTCTCATTTCTCTACTTTTTTATTATATATATATATATATATATATGAATTGTCCTTTTGAACAACTGCTAGCAGGGGCGTGATCAGTTTTATTGGCTAAGAGCAGGCCCAACTAATAAGCTAGAATGATTTTTATAGCTATTATTAGTTAGCATACTAAAGTTCTATTTGGATTTGCAGAGCAAATAGTTAGCTGCTAATAATTACCTTCTTTCGATCTAAAAATGTACAACTAATAGTCTAGCTAATTATTAGCTACTACCAACTAACAACTATCTTACTAGTTGGATTAAACCAGCTAATAATTAGCTATCTAATATTAGCTATGAGCAATTAGCTAGCTAACTATTAGTAACTAATAAATCAAAACAAAGTGTAACTAAGCAAAATGATGATTTGATATTTGAATTAAGACAGATAGAGAAAAAATGGTTTCTTATACAAGAAACAAGATAGAAAAAGATGTGGTAGATAAATGATAGGAGAGAAAAGATAGGTGATTGGACAAAATATTATTTCAAAAATCATCCATTCAAAATATTATTCTAATGTTTAGTGTCTATATAACTTGGCAAGTATACAAAATATTTTATAGATTATGGGTTGGGATTACCCTAAGACTAATTGTGAAAACGTCTTTAATTAACACTTCAAATTATACTCTCTGTATCTTCATTTGAATATCAATTACAAAACGTTCACTATACACGTTACTCAATGCTCCCGCTGGCTAGCCAAATCTTACCCTCCATATTATGCCAGTCTATCTTGTATTGATATTCAAATTATTTGTGACAGCTACAGTACCCTATTATTTACAACTGGTTTCATTATTCAACCTCTCTAATTTAAACGGCTTAAATTGCAATGCATATTTTCAACAATTTCATTCTTCAACCTCCCTAAGTTGAGGGGAGAACGGGAGAGGAGTAGAGCTTTGGGAACAAAGGGAAACAATCTTTCCATTCCCGGGAACACTGTACCTTCTTAGTCTCCGTTCTGTTAATGCTTCCGACGTCCGGAACTATTCCAGCCATGGAAAACTTATATAAATTAACATAACGTTCTGGCCGGGAATTATTCCTTGGGGTCAATCCCCAGGAAGCGAATGGGGCCTTAAGGATTTCACAGGAAAGCAAAAATATACTCCAACTTGTGGCTAGCTTCCTTCGTGGAAGCCCGAGATGGCTACACCATTAAACACAGCGGATGGGATGGATTACCAATAGCGCAAAATTTTTTAACAAGCTGAAGTAGCAGGGTTACTGTCCTTGTAGGCAACTTGTGTTAAATGCTTTGCCTCATCTGATTTTTCTGGCATTTCAGTTTCATGCATTCCAAACAGTCTTACACATTATATTCCTGTATTTTTCTTTTCCTACCAATATCCCTTTGCTTTAGTTTCTTTCATTGTATTCCCTCGTTCCAAACAAGCCTTAGGGATACACATCCCTATTTTCAACAATATGGAGTATAAGCATATATTGGTGTTCATTTAAGGGTTTTCCCTTTTATTTTCTATTCAAAAATAAAGAAATGAATAATAATAATAATAATAATAATAATAATAATAATAATAATAATAATAATAATAATAATAATAACAATAATAATAATAATAATAATAATACAATAAAAAAAGGCAAGAGAGCTAACCGTGCTAGGCCACTCAGGCCCATCAGGCCGAGCAGCCCAGCCGGCTAGCAGCTAGCCTTCTCCTACCTGCTGGGAACACGCACGGGAGAGGCGGTCCTTCCCGACCGAGCCGCACGGAAGGCAGCAACGGGCGGACGGCCCTGGTGGCGGCGGCGTTCAACGCTCGCACGCCGCAGGTGGCACGCGGTCGTCTCAGCGAGGCCGTGACGCTCCTCCATGCTTTTTTCAAGGGTGTACCTCCTCCTGTTTTTCCAAATCTGAAAGATCAGTTCTTCCACCTTCTTCTCGAATCCACTCGATCTCGGTGATTTGCTCCATTGGAGGCCCTGTGACTGCACACTTGAGGTCCGATCAGTCGATTTGTGAAGCTCATGATGCTGTGGGCATACCTCCTCATGGTAGTGTGCCCAGTCACCTGCTTCTGTCGTCGGCTATCACCTCGGGTGGCGGTCTGTCGCTGGGCGAGAGCCGTGCTATTCGTGTGGTGTGGCCTTGTGGGCAGCGTCTTGGTGTGCGTGCCGTGGTCGTTGCGACTTGGGACTGCATTGTGTGCGGTCAGGTTGTGGTGTGGTGTTGTGCTGCTGGTTCTGACCAGCGGCGTGCTGCTGTTGTGTGTACGCCTGTGTGGTGTTGCACGGGCATGATGGTGGTCTGGTTGCTGTCGACCTTGGCCTAGTGTTTGGGCTCCCGGCTGCGCGGTGTACCTCTGCTCCTCGGGTTGGTGCCGTAGAGTCTCCTTCAGCTCTGACAACGTCTCCAGTATCTCGCTTGAGGTTCGGTGTGTTTAGTTCTCTGAAAAAGGATAAAAAATGTACTGTAAGACGTTTTGGTTTTATTTGGCAAATAGTGTTCAATCATTGACTAATTAGGTTCAAAACGTTCGTCTCGTAAAGTACAACCAAGCTGTACAATTAGTTTTAAATTTCATCTACATTTATTACTTCATGCATATATCGTAAATTTAATGTGACGGAAAATCTTTTTTTCTGCATAGTGCTTTTTTGGAGGAACTAAACACAGCCCTGGTCTTCCCGCATACTCCCTCCGTCCCTTTTTGTAAGTCGTCCAGAAAGCGTGTCTGTGAGGGAAACACGAATTTCTAGAGACAAACATTTAGGGACAGAGGGAGTATACAATCTACCTGCTCTGAGTTACCTATTGCCTTGCGCCCTTGGGGCATGTTTAGATCCTAAATATTTCACCAAATTCCACTATACAAAAAAGAAGATTCCCCATCACATCAAAATGCCGGCACATGCATGGAGTACTAAATGTAGATGAAATCAAAAACTAATTGCACAGTTTTGTTGTACTTTGCGAGATGAACGTTTTGAGCCTAATTAGTCAATGTTTAGACAATTTTTACCAAATAAAAACAAAATGCTACAGTATCACACAGTGTGCTACAGTATTTCGGCCGGCCCCAGTTCGGGGCAACTAAATACGGCCTTGCTCGGTTTACAGTTCAGATATTTACTTTTGTGCAATCTGCTAGTTCCTGTAACTTGGGTGTGATTGTACTGTTGGGTAATTTATTGCTCGATGACACAGAGCGATGTGAGACAACGTGACGGTCGGGTTTTAGAGTGTTGATTTGGAAATCATCCGGTCCGAACGACCGGACCAGAGACGCATGCCGAAGAGTGCGCAGGAAGCGCAGCAATAGGTACATAACATTTCCTTTTCCTTTTCTTATTCTTTTCTTATTTTGTCTTTTCTTTCTTTTTTCTTTTTATTGTTTTATTTCCTTGCTTCTATTTATTCTTCCTTTTTCTTTTCTTTTTAGTTTTCTATGTTTTTCATTCTTATTTTATGTCCTTTCCTTTTCTTATTCTTTTCTTATTTATTTTCACCTTTTATTTTTCTTTTAATTTTTTAATTGTTTTTTTCTTGCTTCTATTTATTCTCCCTTCTTCTTTTCTTTTTAAGTTTTCTATGTTTTTCATTCTTATTTTATTCTTCTGTTTTAAATTTTCTTTTTTCATCATTATTTAAGTTATTTATTTATTTTATTTGTTTTATGTATTTATCATTTATTAATCATATTTTTATGTGTATTTTTCTTCTTTGGTTTTACTCTAATTAATTGTTTAATAATTTATTTTTTATTTTTTATTTTTTATTTTTTATTTCCTATATATATATGTGATTTTCAGTATTATACATTTAATGTTTTATGTTGTGTTGTGTTATGTTCACGTACTCCCTCCATATCAATTTATAAGACGTTCCGACCAGTTTAGCATAGATTAAGGTAGAGTACAAATTGTCACGTCTACCCCTCTGCCACCAAATTAATTACATGCAACAGCGAGCACCGAGACTTTCTTCTTTTCGTGGGTGCCAGCAATCACAACAGAGAGCACTGAGAATTTCAAACGCTACACGCAACTTTGACGCAATAGGCAGCACCGAAAATTTCAAATTTCTACTACGAACACGAACCATCCCACCTCTCGTCGCCGGCACCAGGAAGCCCACCGCGCGGGGGGGCGCTCCACTGCTTGACGCCCGGCCACCCGCCCATGATTTCCTCCATGAGCTCAGCTCCCCTGCTACCGCTAGCCATCCGCCTTCACTAGATTTGTTCCGGAAGCAAAGGTCCCCAAGTCTGATCAACAGCCAACAGGTCCTCCAAGCGTGCTAGCCAGCCAGGTGAGCATCCGTCCTTGCATGCCCATGTCTGGCCAGCCAGCTGCCCTCCTCCCTCTAGCTTTCTTCACGAAGCCAACTCATTGGATGCTCATCTGCATAAACAGGTGTGAAATTGGGTGATTGGATCAGCAATTCACCTCCATGGCAACGGGTATTCGTCTTGACCTCAACTGTACACCTCCAGAAGACTTAGATGGAGGGATCATACCTGAAGGTGAGGCCATAGCCCACCAGGATGTCGATGCTCTAGCTCAAGATGAAGGAGATGACTCTAATGCTATAGGTATAGGTTTTGCTTCTGCATTTGCCTCTTCCTCGCTCCTCTTTTGATAGACTTGATGAGGTAGAAATCTGCTATAGAAGGTGTCACCGGAGATGTTGATCCATGAGATCCACCCCCACAAACCATTTTTGTCAATAATGAGATAAAAGATCAAGAGCAGAGCTGCACTAGAAGTGTCATTGGAAACTAATGTGATGTTGATCCATGAGATCCACCCCACAAACCATTTCTGTCAATAATGTGATAAAAGATCAAGAGCAGGGCTGCATATTTCTAACAGCTTATACAACTCGAATGCATTGCGTCCAGTTACTTGATAAGCTGATACTCCATATATTCAGAGATGCTCCAATTACTAGTTCATTGATTAGCTAATCAAATTGCACAATTCACACTACATAACAACATGCATTTCCAATTACTAGTTGTATGCTTGCAAATTAAAGAAGTCCTTGGCACTATGTTCGCCCCCAATGGGCAAAGACCAGCGGAGCAGAATGACAATATAACAGAGGACATGGGGTTTCCTGACACAAAAGAATGACAGAAAAAGCAGAATACCGCCAACAAGAACCAAGACTAGTAAGACGTGATAACTGGCATGCACGAAGAGTCTTGTAGAATAATCTTGTTTAAGGACTATGAGAGCATATGCAGACTTTTGTAACAACAGAAACATGCACTATAATTTTTTTAATGATGGTATAAGCAGCTTCAAACACACGTTCACTCACCACATAGCCATTTGGAGTCCACTGTATTACGTCCCACGTAATTGTTATGTTCCCATTTGGATCAAGTGGATCGTATGCATCTGCAGATTACCAAGGAAAGTTCCATGAAACATGGTCCTACTGGCTCCAGATTGGAGATGTTACGGTAGCACATGTGTACATGAAATCATGATAGAACCATAATGATAACAAAAACACAACAAATTACAGCTAGAAGAGCTTTCAGCGTGGGAACCAATGACCAAGAGGGTTGCAACTAGCCATAAACAACAGGAGGTCTTGGTCAGGGTTATAGTTCAGATTGCATTAAAAAAAGGTTTATATTTCTACTTCGGACAAAACAGAACTACATGTGTTGGAAATTGATAGTTTGAAACATAGGAGTAACATATTTGTAGCAAACTAAATTGAAAGAAATTTATGAAGTCCATTTTCTTGTGCTTAAATGAAAAACAGCTCTGCCAATCCTTGTGATTTTATACAACATCATGTTGTATAATCAAAATTTTGTAGATAAAAAGTGCAGTAACTGGCTTATCTATAAGTGAATTCTGAACAGTATATTGGCATGTTGCTTGATTCAATCTTTTAGTTGTTCAAACCTTGAATAAAAATGATGTTAATGTGAATCAACATAATTCCCTTCTTTTATTGTTGCACTCGCAGGTGTTCAACCACAGATGAGGATAAGAAAATGGTTAACTGATGCACAAAGATATGCAATGTACGCAGCTTTACATGCAAAAAGAAAAAAATGGAAAACTACCAAAGAATGCAACGAAAGGAGGTTGCTGCTTTCTTCCAGACACGTATTCGAGTTGTTCAAAGGATCTGGAAATGTGCAAGGGAGCAGATTGCACTAAGATAAGAGGTTGATGTTTCTAACAGAAAAACTGCCCATGTGGTCGCAAGAAAGTGGAACTTGATCTCACTCGAATGGCTAGTATTCCACTACGTAGGAGATCCACCTTAAAGTCACTAGCTAACTCCTTAGACGTCAGTGTTTCTACATTGCACAGAAAGTTCAAGCTAGGTGAGATAAGACGCCATTCCAGTACCTTGAAGCCACTCTTGAGAGAGACCAACAAAAGAGATAGGCTACAGTTCTGCATTTCAATGCTAGATCAGGGAACTCTAGGAGATGCAGAACCTAAATTCAAGGATATGCAAAATATAGTGCACATCGATGAAAATGGTATTTTATGACAAAAAATGGAAGGAAATACTACTTGGTGCCTGAAGAAGATGACCCTGTACGCACGGTCAGAACAAGAATAACATTGGTAAAGTTATGTTCCTGACTGCTGTAGGTAGGCCAAAATATGATGAGCAACAAAATTTGACATTTTCTGGAAAGCTTGGAGTGTGGCCCTTTGTGAAAGAGGTGCCAGCAGCAAGATAGAGCCAGAACTGAGACAGAGGGACCTTAGAAACCAAATCTGTCATAGTCAACAGGGAGGTAATGAGACAATATATGATTGAGAAGGTTATCCCAGCTATTGAAGAGAAGTGGCCAAGAGAAGGCGCAGACAAGCCTATTTTCATTCAGCAAGATAATGCTCGAACGCTTCTTCGTCCAGACGATCCAGCCTTTCTTAAAACTGTGGCGAAAACTAGGCTAGACATTAGACTCATGCAACAGCCGGCAAACTCCCTAGACATGAATGTTTTCTACCTAGGTTTCTTCAACTCTATACAGTCCTTGACTGACTGTGGAAGCCCCAAAACTATTGAAGATCTAATTTATAATGTGAAGAAAGAGTTTGAAGAATACGATGAGGCGAATCTCAACCGAGTATTCCTAAGTCTATAGTTGTGCATGAAAGAGGTTATGAAAATTGGAGGAAATTGGTTCAAAGTCCCGCATATGAACAAGCAACGTCTAGAAATAGAAGGGAGGCTACCTCATCGATTATCATGCGAGAGTGATCTCTATGCTATCGCGCTTGCCCATCTAGCAGAATTTAGTTGAGTATCTTAGTGTGTTGCTATAGGAGATTTTGTAGAGATTATGATAGCACATTTCCACATATTTGGTAAAGATTATGATAGCACATTTCCATGTGTGTAAAGAGAAGAACAAAATATTGATTCAGAACCTATGTATGAGTGACAATACTTATCTATAGTTTTCATTATTTTTCAATCATCAATATGTTTCACTGAGATTTAATACAAATATGCATCTATAGTTTCTCAAACAATCTGCTAGCATACTTCTAATTATTCAGTCTTTTCTGTTTTGAATCTGAAAATTCAGATGCATAATTCTAGCAGTATAAAAGATCGATCAGGATATATATCTAACATGTTCAATTAGAAACAGTAAGGAACAAATTAACTGGGAAAGAATTCGTATGTACCTTTGTTGAGCTGTTAGGATTCATCAACCTTCTGGACTTAAGCATAAAGCCAAGATCACCATCTTCTTGCTGCTCATCATTAAGAAATAATACTCAAGGCTGTAACATTGCAATAGTCTGAATATTGACAAATCACAAGCTAGACTTGAGAATGATACTGTAAATGTGTGCAAAACTTATACCAAGAGTGTAAGCTCATGAAAAGAAAGATGGGGCTATAAGATCCCTTGGGTGCTTCGCTCATACCAGCCTGAAACAAACAGGGTAAAGTTAAGCACTGACCATAGATATGGAGGATATATATGATTTTTTTAAAGCTACTAGCAGCTCTAAAAATGGGCAGTGCAGCAATACTATACTCATTATTTTAGATAACATCAGTCAAGTTAAGATCTGTGACTTGACTTACTCATGAGATAATTTTTTTAAAAAAATCTTCAACAATAATCAGCACTCTGCTAACATAGTTTAGCCGAAGTATTCCTAGGAGTAAGAAATCATCAACTAACCTACTCTATGCTAGAATCTGCACTTTCGGTAGTGGCTTCATGGTGCTGGAACTCAGCTGCAGGTTCCACACTAGATAGCCGAACTTGACTACTCGGGCAGTAGACTGGTAGTGCGACTGCAAAGCTACCAACTGACGTGCTCATGAAAGAACATGAATTGCAGTCAGCACAATGTGAACGAACATGCAACAGTAAGCAGCTGTAGTGTGACCAAAGATACTGACTGACAGATGACACTGACCGACAGAAACTCATCAAACAAACAACATGTAGGAAGAATCACAATCACACATCACAACACACTTGACATGGGTGGAAGCAGCCAAGAAACAGTTGAATACTTCAGTTTTGGGCTCACATATTATGATAGAAAAATATTTCTATTCTTGAGAGTAATCATCAACCACAAGTTTCTGAGTAACCTTTATCTGCTATTGTGGATATCCCATGCTTATTTTCCTAACAGATCTGCAAAAATCATCGATTTTCAATATGCGTGAAGGAAAACAATCACTTTGAGAAAGCAAGTACTCTTGCTTACCAATAAAATTATGGATCATCAATAGTCATAACTTGTGGTAGCAGGTTCAACCGTAGCTATCCAAGTCAAGGGAACACAGTGAAAAATTTTTAGAACAAATTGCCATGGATGGGTAAAGAAATTAGAGGGCAAATCAGAAACTTGCTAAGTCCTAACCAAAGGAATTAGAGAACAAGGCAGGAGGTATTCAGAGTCCCAATCAAACAAATCGGAATAAAAGAGAGATTTCCTCACCTCTTCACCCTCTTCTTCTTGGATCCATTCTTCTTGGATCCAGGGGCTTCGTGAGGTATTGCGGCAGCTTGAAAGGGCTGCCGCGTCTGGGGATCGAGCAGGTAGTTCTTGGCACCGCAACAGTTCAACGAGGACGTCGTCGCTGGGAATGCCAAGGCCGAGGCGGTGCGAACCTCGGCTCTTGGGCGAGCACAATAAAGGGATTGCCGAGTCCTAATAGAGAATAGGTCAGGAAGTATTCAGAGTCCCAATCAAACAAATCAGAATAAAAGAGAGATTTTTCCTTACCTCTTCATCCTCTTCTTCTTGGATCCAGGGGGCTTCATGAGGTGTTGCGGCAGCTTGAATGGGCTGCCACGTCTGGGGACCAAGCAGGCATTTCTTGGCACCAACGGCGGATTCAACGAGGGCGTCGTCTCGGGAACGCCGAGGCCGAGGCGGTGCGAGTCCCGACTCCTGGGCGAACACGACGAACGGCTTGAGGTCAAGCAGCGACGTCAGACTGTGCGCCGCCGCTGGTGAGTCTGGGATCCGGCCCCTCCTTCACTAGCAGCGGCGCCAAACGTGTCGCGTTCTAAGCCAGGTCAGGATTCACCTTGTAGACCTCGACGCCACCGCCGCCCTCCACTAATGGCGCCTCCTCGGCCAGATCCAGCTCGTTGTCCTACTGCTCCTCCTCCTCGACCGGTGCGAGTCTCGTTGGGGGAAACAACAGGAAACAACGCACTCGGCGGAGTGCAGCTGGGATGGCGCAGCGATGCGCTCGGAGGAGCATGGAGCGCCGGCTATTTGGGGAAGCTGCTGAGGACGATTCGGTAGAGAGAGGGGTGGAGGGAGCGTGGATAGGAACGGAGGGTACGGGGGCATTTTAGGAAAAGATGAAAGTGGGATGAACGTCGGACATGAGGACGTCTTATAATTTGGTAATTCCCACCGGACCCAGAACTGTCTTATAAATTGGTACGGAGAGAGTAGTATAGAAATAATGTTCTATGATGTTTTTGTGATATTCACATAGTAAACATATGATGTTCGTGTAGTATACATTTGATGTTCAATGATGTTTTTTCGATGTTCACTTAGTATACATATGATGTAGTATGATGTGTTTAGTGATGTTCACGTAATATATATGTAATGTTCTATAATGTATTTAGTGATGTTCTATGGCGTAGTTAATCATATTCACTTAGTATACATGTGATGTTTTATAGTATATTTTTTTACCGAAGTCAGCAGGGGAAACCCCAACCTATTTTTTATAACTTTTTATTTCAGGCCTGTTTAATTCACTCTCATGAGAAGTCGAACCCAAGCCTGCTAGATGCTACTCAGGTGCTCTAACCACTAGGCTAGAGGCTCTTTCGCTTCTATAGTATATTTTAGAATGTTTGAAAAGTATCCATGTGATGTTCTTTTAAATTTTTCTCTATTACATGCTTTTATGTTTTCTTTATTCTTTGCTCTAGATTTTATTATTATTTATTTATGTTATATATTTACTTATTTATTTTTATGTATATTATAATACCAATTTTATGAATCTAAAACTAGATTATTGTTCTTCTAAATCAAGAATATTTTTTTACAAAGATGAGACATTTTTCTCTGAATCTAGAACATCATCTCTGTTCAATAAAGGAAATGTTCTGAAGGATTTATTAAAATATATCTATGTGAGATCTTGTTTTGAAGGATTTATTTGTATGAAAGCCGGTGTTGTAATTGGAATTTAATTTGGATGTTTGGTTTAAAAGTTATGATTTTTTTTAGCTTGTTGAAAGTCATTGTGTGCATGCGTAAGAGCTAATGTGGGTGTGCTGCTGCACCATCCCGGCATGTGGTACCTGCGCGCGCTGTCGGCCGACGCGGTGCGGGAAAGCTGCGAGCATGTGCACGAGCGTGAAAATTAATTAGCACAGAATTGACGAGATTAATTGCCGGACGGTGTTTACCGTCCGAATGGACGGACCTTATCACGCCCCGTGTTGATCCTTTTCTGGATTATCTAATTATTTGCCTAGAAATTAATCTCTACTGTTAAACTGCTTTACCTGTTGTCCATATATCGATTCCTATGAGCATATAACCTGTGTTATTACTATTTCGTACTGAACCTCAGTACCTTGATTTTTCTAGTTATATTGCTATTTTTCTAGGCACTTAATTTTAGACTAGAACCTGAATTTTGGTAACTAGGTGTTGGTATATATTAACGTACACAAAATAATCTGCAAGCACACGGATACCGATACAACATTTCACTGAAAACTATTCCAGAATATCAAACTCAAGGAAGCGTGTGTGAGAATAACTAAGTCTGACTTAACCCAGAATAGCAACAAGACTTAAGATAATAGGAGTATAAGGGAGATCGCTAAGGTCTTCTAATTCTAACTTCGGTAAGCTATGTCTTCTATCGTTCAATCTGGGGATATTACTAAGAAAAACGCAAGCAAAGTTTGTTTTCTATAGTAAACAGGTCCTACTCAGCCTACAAACAGAAGGTGGACTACAAAGGATTCAACGAGGCTATAAGAGTCACCCTTGTGAGCTACCACCGATCTGGAATATAGGGTATATCCATGAGTAACCGAGTCTAAGCACCACACTTACGCTACGAATACTACTTTAACCCAGGAGCTACAAGGATTAAAGTACTAAAAAGGGTCACAAACCTGAAGAACAATATAAATACGTTACTTACTTGAGTTAGAAGTTGATTACCAAAGAAATCTCAGAAGGAAGCTCAAGAAGAACTTGATTCCATCAGGGTACAAGCCGTAGAGAGAGTACAGATAGGTCAGTACTTCCTCCAAACTCTTTCCTCACACTCTATCTCTCTCTTTCTAATACAAGACTAGATCCTAACTTGGAGGACTAATCTTCTCTTGGCTGCTAGCTTTGATCCTAGTGAAGATATGAATTAGAGTTTTTGGCTCTCAGAACTCAGGACTATTCTGCCAGGAGGGGGTACAGGGAGGTCTATTGTTGGTATTTTTAACGCACACAGAAAAATCCGCAAGCGCACGGATACCGTTGTAGCTTTCACCCGTAGGGTTTTAAATATTGTATCCTCAGGGAAACATGTGTGGATCGCTAAACAACTAGTTTATCCAAGGGTAGCAATTAAGGTTTAAGATATGATGGGTAGAGAGGATTCCTATGGTAATGATCCTATGCAAGGCAAGGTTATGATTCAAATGTCCTTCTAATGTTCACTTCGGGACGCCGCTAGACGGGAAAGCCGTATTCGATGATTGGAATCTGCAGCTCGACATGGTAGAGCTTCAACCCACTTTGAAACATAGTCAACTGCCACTAAGATGTATTCACACTGCTTGGACTTTGGAAATGGTCCCATGTAGTCGAGTCCCCAAACATCAAAGAGTTCTATCTGGAGATTGTTGGTGAGTGGCATGGCATCTCGTGTATTTTATGTTCCCATGCCTCTGACATGCTCCACATCTCCGGATAAAATCTTTTGTGTCTTCATACATGGTTGGCCAGAAAAATCCACATTGCCAGATTTTTGCATAAGTGCGAAACGCCCCATAATGTCCTCCATATGGTGATGAATGACATCTTTCAATGATCTTGATTCCTTCTTCCGTTGGTACACACCTTCTGAGTAGACTTTCAGAGCAGACCCAGAAGAGGTATGGTTCATCCCATATGTGGAGATGACTTTCTTGAATGAGCTTACGTTTGTTCTCTCCTGGTGGTACATAACCTGCAACCATAAAATTAACAATATCTGCATACCAGGGGTTGACGCTCGTGACCTTGTAAAGCATGTCGTCTCGTAGGTAGTCATTGATGGGCAATTCCTGTGGATTTTCAAACTGCATCCTAGACATGTGATCAGCTACAGAATTTTCAACTCCCTTTTTATCTTTTATTTCTAAATAAAATTCTTGGAGTAACAAAATCCATCTTATAAGTCGTGGTTTACCTTCTTTCTTAGTGAGCAGGTATTTCAAAGTAGCATGATGAGTATGAACAATCACCTTAGCTTCTACTAAGTAATATCTAAACTTGTCAACAGCAAAAATTATAGCCAGGAGCTCTTTTTAGTTGTTACATAATTAAGTTGAGGTCCTGACAGAGGTTTTACTAGCATAAGCAATTGCATGATGCTTTCTATCCTTTATTTGACCCAAAACTGCCCCCATAGCATAATCACTAGCATCACACATGATTTAAAAGGTAGTGACCAATTAGGGGGTTGAATGATTGGTGCAGAGATGAGTGCTTTCTTAAGAATATGAAAAGCATCTAAACACTTATCATCAAACTCAAAGGGAGCATTCTTGGCTAGCAAATTTGTGAGGGGTCTAGCAATGTGAGAAAAGTCTTTTATAAAATATCTATAGAACCTGGCATGACCAAGAAAACTTCGTACCCCTTTGATGTTTGTGGGAGGAGGCAAATTCTCTATCACTTCTATCTTTGCCCGATCTACCTCAATCCCACGTTCGGACACCAAGTGTCCAAGCACTATGCCCTCTCTAACCATGAAATGACATTTTTCCCAATTAAGGACTAAGTGCTTTTCTACACATCTTTGCAAAACCTTATCTAAGTTTTCTAAGCAATCATCAAAAGTTTTTCCATAAATAGAAAAGTCATCCATAAAAACTTTCATGATTTTCTCTATCATATCAGAAATATAGACATCATGCACCTTTGGAACGAGGCTGGAGCATTGCACAGACCAAAAGACATCTTATGATAGGCACAAGTTCCATAGGGACAAGTGAAAGTGGTTTTGCTTTGGTTATCAGGATGGATCGGGATTTGATGGTAACCAGAATACCCATCAAGGAAACAAAAGAAAGAGTGCTTTGCAAGCCGTTCTAGCATCTCATCAATGAAGGGTAATGGGAAGTGATCTTTCTTTGTTGCCTTGTTAAGTTTTCGGTAATCGATGCACATCCGCCATCCAGTGATGGTTTATTGTGGGATCTATTCATTTCTCTCATTTTTTACCGTAGTCATACCCTCTTTCTTAGGTACAACTTGCACCGGGCTCACCCACTCACTATATGGTACAGGATATATTATCCCAGCATGCAAGAGTTTTAAAACCTCTTTTTTAACAACATCCCTTATCGCATTGTTGAGCCTACGTTGGGGCTCCCTAGATGGTGTATAAGTTGGGTCTATAGGAATGCAATGAGTGCAAAGGACATGACTAATCCCCTTGAGGTATTGGAGTGAGTAGCCAAAAGCAGAATGATGCTTTTCTAAAATAGTAAGGAGTCGGATGGTCTCGTATTCAGAAAGCTTATCACTAATTATCATAGGAGACTCCTTATTATCATTTAGAAAAGCGTATTTTAATCCTGAAGGAAGGGGTTTTAGCTGAATGGGGGATTTCACGGTTGTTCTATTTCTTCAATGAAATCTTTGGTGACTTCTTCAAGATCTTTGTTGGATGATTCTAGGAAAGACATTACCATTGTCCCCTCCATTGGTTCTTGCTCAGGACTTAACTCCATCTTGGTGTGGAGTGATTGGGTGATGGGAATGGAAAGATTTAGGCTTTTTCCGACATGTACATTTACACTCCCCTTTCTTCCTTCATGGATAAGTCTGTCTAGTGGATGTCCAATCAAAAGGTCAAATTCCCAAGTATCAAAAATATAGAAACTAAGGTACACCTTGGTTTCATCTACTTTGATAGGAATGAAGTGGAAGATTCCTTCACTAGGAAAGATTTGGCCTGAGAGACTTTTTAGAAGCTTGGTTGCCAGAGTTAATTTCATGTCTTCAAAAAGTGTATGTGCAAAATACTTAGACATGATATTTACTCCTACAACTAGATTGTAAGTAGCATCGAAGGAGGTTTGATGAATCTGACAACTAATAGAGGTAGAAGGAGAATCTAGACGAATGACTTCATGCGAAAGCTCGGATTCTCTCAACCAATCATTACTTATGATTGTTGTCAACTCCTTCACATTTTCTTTAAGGAACTTATCTTTGGTTGGATCAGAAAGGTGCTGGTTAGGCGCAGACGGTGCCGAAGGCTTCCTAATTGCAGAATAATTCAAGGTGTTTCCAAAATTGGAGAAAAGATACTCCTCGAACTTAAACATGTCTTCCAAAAGTGGAATTTCTTCCTCCTTTGGCAGTTGAAGAACTTGGAGGATAGTTGAGGGTTCAAGTGGAGTAGCTAAAGGTTCAGGCTCAACTATCATAGGTTCTTCCTCAGGAGCTATCTCAACTACGTCTTCTAGGGGATAATTAGGAATGCTAGTGTAAGGAGTGTTTTCAAGGATTTTTGTAATGATTTCTCTCCCTTCACTAGTAGAGAGATGTAAGAAAGAGCCTCCAGAGGATGTATCAAGAAGTTGTGTGGTTTCTCCACTAAGACCCACATAAAAGTGTTGTAAGAGCATTTGGTCTTGAATGGAAAGGTCAGGGCCAGAATTGAGTAGGTCATTAAAATGTGCCCAAGCCATACCAAGAGATATTTTTCTTCTTGTTTAAAAGTTAGAACCTTTGTTTGAAGTTTAACCACAGAGAGAATGGGAAAGAAATATAAGCAAAAGCTAGAGCATAAGGTTCCCCAATCTCCTTGTACACTCACTACGGTTCGAGAATACCAGTGTCTAGCTTTTCCTGTTAAAGAGAACGGAAATAGCTTCCACCTTAATGTTTCATGTGACTTGCCTTCAATTTGCAAGCATGCACAAATTAGCTCAAATTCCCATTGATGTGTGTATGGGTTTTCATCGTCTTCTCCTGAGAATGAATGGTCCTGGACCATATTTATTAAGCATGGATCCAACTCATAGCCAGGTGTGAGGATAGGTTTGGAAGATTCTGGTGGCTCTAGTTGGGCACCCGTGGGAGCAGCATATTGATTGATAGGAGTGATGTTATTCATGCTTGAAAAGTAAAGATACAAGGACAAATTTGGTTTGATGAATCACAGTAACCGTTTCCCCGGCAATAGCGCCAGAAAGCTTGTTGGTATTTTTAACGCACACAGAAAAATCTGCAAGTGCACAAATACCATTGTAGCTTTCACCTGGAGGGTTTTAAATATCGTATCCTCAGGGAAACGTGTGTGGATCACCAAACAACTAGTTTATCCAAGGGTAGCAATCAAGGTTTAAGATATGATGGGTAGAGAGGATTCCTATGGTAATGATCCTATGCAAGGCAAGGTTATGATTCAAATATCCTTCTAATGTTCACTTCGGGACATCGCTAGATGAGAAAGCACCACTAAGGATAACTCTACCGAGGCGACTACGATCCTACTAATTTAAGAACCTACTCAATTCAGTGTGGATGGGGCTGTCACCTCCCGGAACTACCACACAACCAAAAAATAGGGTGTAAACATAGGTAACCGACAGCTTAAGCACCACACTTATGCTAACAATTACTACTCTAATTCAGAGCGCTAACAAGAACTAGAGCAATCATAAGAACTGTGAACCAATGAACAAAAGAGTAAAATAAATACTTGAATAAAGATAAATTACTAGAAGTATCCCGGATGTAGACTCGAAGAAGCCTGAATCCATCGAAGTACAAGCCGGAGAGGGAGCACTGACATGCCGGCACCACCTCCAACTCTTCCCTCGCTGTCTATCTCTCTATTTTGCTAAGAGTAGATCCTAATGAGGACTAATATTCTCTTGATGGCTAGCTATGGAGAGGAGATCCATTCGAGGGACCCCTCTCAGCTAATCCCAACTGAAGAAAATGAATTAGGGTTTAAGGGATGCCTCCTCCAAGGGCTAGGGGCCTTGCTTATATAGCCCTCTAGGAAGCACCATAGCCGTCGGATCAAACCGACCTTGATCTACGATTATTATTCATCCTCAAAGGCGATGGAGGGGCGATCCATGAGACAGAGGCTGATTGGTTGAGAGGGTTGGGCGGCCGCCCAAGGGCTTGGGCGCCCGCCCAGCTTCCGAGCCGGTTTCGCCTCCCGTTTGGTCCGGAGCCTTCTCGTACCTTCCAGATTACAGAAAAGTTATTCGTAGCCCTTTTGTCTCTATGTAAACTGTAACGGAACCGTCCCAATTATAAGAGCACAAGTACCAAAAACAATCACCGAAGTGATCAAATTCTCGCACTTGAGCCCATATAACTCCGGTAGTCTAATGAAAGCATGAGGGATTTCAAACCAACCAACATACCAGCCAAGATCGTAGTGATTCAACATAAGAAGTCACATGTTACAACCATTTCACAAGTAATTCAATATACATCAGAGTTCAACGCAGTTATTACAACTTAAGTTCAAAAGTAGCGGAAGCAAAGTAATTTGAAACTAACAACACCCTTATTTCAAATACATGCCAGTACCAAGGTCGACTTCCCACAAAAGCGTTAGAGAGAAGATAACTCAGAAGGATCATGCCCGTGATCACACTCCACCTCTATGGCAGGAGCCAACCAACTCTTGTAGTCATCATGATACATCACAACCTGCAACAAGTGGGGATAAAACCCTGAGTACGATAATGTACTCAGCTAGACTTACCCATCAAAAACCAGAAATAAAGTGACAATAGGATCATGCAAGGCTGATATGAAGTGGGCTAGCTTGACAACATTTTGCATAAAAGCTTAATATAGATAAGTAATCATTAATGCTTAAGCATCAAGTTAATCATCATTAACCTATCATCTATATTAGCACATGTACTACAACACTCACTTGATTAGGAGCAAACAATATTAACCATAGCATGTATAAATTGAGGCAACCTTTCCATCATTATCCAATTAACCATAAGTTCAATTTAATTGAATCTACGTTGCCGCTGCTCAAGTCAAGTGCTCACTAACTGGGAGCGACGATGATTCGAATCGAATTCCTATCCAGCTGGAGGGGTATTTCTAACACTTACCGCGCAGGCCCCTGCCAGGGTTCAACTGATGCCGCATCCCCAAGGGCAATACTCTGCCAGGTGATAGGGACTCTAACCCCCCCTTGGTCTCACGCCAATGTCCCCAAGCACATCCTTACTACCTCCAAGATGCGACCTACCATTTGATTCCCGACCTGAACTGTATTACTCGACTTCATGGTCCGAACGACTTATCCAGCCAACTAAGTGTTAGACAACGTTCAACATGACTCAAGGACGTACAACAAATCGGTCCTTAAATGACTCAGATGGGGATAGATCCGCACCCAAGATCTCCATGCCTTGTTGCTTCACTATCGTCATCCCCCCGGTCTCATTTCATTTTATTAACACATGGTTCTTTTCCACAATAGCAATTATAGCCAACCGTGCCATATATGAATATCCCTACATCTCGTAGGTGATAGGAAATCACCTGACTTCTACCGCTTAAAGCAGGGCTAAGCATCTACTCAATCCTAGTCTATGTAGGATTCAGGGATTCATATATCTGGACAAGGAACGATATAATGCATCAAGGGTTTCCAACCAACTCCTACCACTTAATGCAACAATACTTATAACATATATAGAATTAATTGCTTTGAAGGTAGGAGGCTTATAATGCTCCAGGGCTTGCCTGGGATCCGACTCAAGTTAGAGTTTGTCAGCTGAAACCCGCTTGGCGAGCATCCTCCATTCCAGCACTTGTTCGATCCTTCAAACTTCGAGATGGATTCGCCAACACCATCTTCGGGTTCAGCTCCACATCATGTCCTTCACACGTTTCAGATAGCGTACCTAAATGAGGTGCAACAGTGCATATGTATGAATACATCGAAACACAATAAATAAAGTATTCATGCAAGCATACCAAAGTTCACATAAGCACCTAGAGCTAATCAACTTAATCCTCATTAAGGTATAACATAGAAGAGGACAAACACATCAATCAAGACACAAGTCTCATAAGATCATAGGGTACCACCCAAGTATCAAGTAGTGTCACCTACATACTTATATAACTCCAACTATACTTAACAGAAAAAGCTTAGATTTGCAATCAGCATGAACAGTCCAGAAATAACATCATTCCAGAAGCTACACAATTCCAAATGACATGCAAGAGGGTAATCTGGAACATTTATGAAATTTTCTACAATTCATTTATAATCACCTAAGCCTAATTCTCAAGTTTAATAGGTCGAAAAGATGAAACTACAGAATCTGGTCTGCTCCAACAGAGAGCAACCAAATCTGGGACCTCACTTTAAACCTCTATAACTCAAAAACTACTCAGACAAACACCACAAAATTTTAACACAAGCTAGATACATGAATTATATACAACTTTGCTATAGACAAGGTGCTCAGAAAACATCATTATCATGGGGTAATCTACATTGCCCCCAGAACTGTCCAGAAACTACTAACTGCAAGAAATAATTATTAACATATGTTGCAAACATATAATTGTGCAAAACCAAATTTACCAAAATTTCATACATGACTAATGAATACTATAAAGCATAGTGTCCATTCCTAAATAAATTCTTTTAATGCATTTTTTAAATTTATTTAGATAATTAGGTGGAATTATGAACACATATCAAAATTGCACAATAAATGCTACCAAAATTACAGTGGCCTAGAAATGCTCCCAATAGTCTACTATCCAAATTTCAAGCCATTTGTACATGTATATCAACCTCTATGAAAAAGACAAATGACCAATACAATAAATCATGTGAGAGCAAGTTAAACATAAAACTCAACATTTTCTATGAACACAGGACCATAGTATGAATCAACATGATAGAGCAACATCATACTAAGGTAATGGAACAATATTTTCTATTTTATCATTTATATATTATTTAAAAGCTATTTATCAAGCCATAAACAAGTTAAATCAATAACTTGATTCTACAGCAAGCAATGAACATAAATTTTATACTATAGTACATACATAGCCTGGCCAGACTACCATAAAAATTTCACATCATTTGGAGCAACACAACTCAAGATATAAAAATGACAAGAAATATAATGTAGATTTCCTTATTTATCAAGGTCAAATCAAAACCTTAAGAAAATCATGAACAAATAGTGTGTTTAATATTTTTCCTAGCAAGTACATGTCATCATAAAATTAACAAAACAAGAATCACTATTTTTGAAGTTCTAAAACTCAAGATGTGGCTCTGGTCAAGTTTATAAGCATTTTTGGAGTACTTTTCAAGATTAAATAGAGACATCAGAAAACAACTACAAACATGTAACATTTTATGATTCTACTGCATAGAGATTTCCTCAAGGTTTCCAAAAAGTCCACATTTGCTATTTTTGGAATTCCCTAGCATGAGATATGGAATTTAGAAGATTTACACAAAATCTAAAATTCAAATTACTATAAAACTGAATTCTATTTAATTCGCTAGGCGCACCCGGTTACACAACCAGATCAGCCGCCGCTTTAACTGACATGCGGGACCTACTATCCACTGGGCCCCACTTGTCATTCAAACAAAGGGGAAAACAGAGAGGAGCCGTTCTTCTCAGGTGAACCGCAGAGAGGGGGGAAGAGGCGTCGGGCCGGCATCGCCAGCCGGCTACCGGTGGCCCGGCGGCGGCAGAGGAGCAGCGCGGGAGCTGCGTGGCGGTGAGGCGCACCCACGGGCACCCGTAGGGTGGCCTGCGATAGCCCGTCGCCCCCTGGCCACATAAGGCAGGCGCATGGCGGCGGCTTCGTTGCGACGGCAGGACGGAGGCGTGGCCTGGTGACCGAGCGATAATGGCATGGCAACCCGGGCCCGCACGAGGCCGAGGGAGGCGGCTGTGAGCGAGGAGGGTGTATGGAGGAGCAAGAGCGCTGGTAGCAGCGAGCTTTGCTTCGCCAGCAATGGCGACGGCGGCTGCTCTGCCCACCGGCCATGGCGGTGGCACGCTCCGGTGGCAGAGACAGACAGGGAAGCAGCGCTCTAGGGTCACGAGAGGGTGGCGAGAGTGGTGACGAGCTCAGTTGGGCCTAGGATGGTGGGGTGGAGGAGGAACAGCGGCAACCACGCAGCTCCCATGGGGGCCATGGCTGCAGCGGCCATGCGTTGGCGAGGGAAGACAACGAGGTGAGCAGGGCGTAGTGGCGCTGGGACGCACCTTGCAAGCAGCAGTGAGCAGGGCACATGGCAGCAATGGTGACCGCGCTCTACACATGACGGCCACGTCCCCTACACGCGTCGTCCATTGAGTTATTTCACCGAATACGTGGCAGACAGCGGTTTGGGTAAGGAGGAATGCGATTTTGGGCTGGATATGGGCCGAATTGGACCTTGGGCCCAAAATAAAACTTAAAGCCCATACAAAGGTCTACAAATTCTATTTAGGATGTAAAGTCATTAGAGCCACGAATTAGTGGATAATGAGGCTCCAAACCATCATTATCAATGCATTGTCAAAAATTGACGAACCTTCAAAAATGCTGGGCAAAATGGATTCCAACAAGTGCCATCTTCTTGCATGCTCTTCTCCATAATATAGGCTCTGACTTTCGTATTTGGACCAAATTAAGTTGCTTAGCAAAAACTCGAGAACGCGGGATGCCAATGTCGAAGACACTGAAATCTGGGTTTTAAAATTGCTAAGTGTTGGAAACAGCCCTCAATCTGACTTGTGGGCCCTTTTTGAGCATGTTCCACACATTTTCATGACTTGACCCTTCAACAAAGTTTGTTCCTTATAAAATTCTTTACAAATTTGTAAAAGGGTGCACAGTCACACAAAGCTTCTAGGTCACACTTTTGAAATGGTCAAACAAAAGGGTTCTAGGGTCCATACATGGTCAACCATCACTTAGAAGCACATTTAGGCAAAATGATCAACATGAACATTGTTCCATTAAGTGTCCTAAGTGTAGTTAAGGTGTTGTAGAGGCCAAACATACACACCATGCATAGGTTGCACAAAAGTGTAGGTATCACATGCATTGAAACATAGAAATCCCAATAATTGAAATGCTTGTTTCAAAGCTCTATTTCAATTGTTTCATGTGTTTGCTTCAAGGTACATGCTACATATGTTTCACTAGGTTGTTCCACATGTCCAAGATGTGTTGCACCTGTTACATTTGTATGTTGCATAAACACTAGTTCACATGGAATGTAAGGCATGTTTCCTTGTTTCAGATGCATGTTTCAGTTATAATCCAAACAAGCATATAACTTATCATTTCATGTGACTTTTTGATTCCAAACTTCATGAAACTTTTCCAGGGATCAATATAGATAGGTACCAAGGTGAGACACATGAAGATATTGCAATAACACTACCCAAGCATATATCTTGAAAAGAGGCCTATATGTAAAGCAATAGTGCAACATCCAACTTTAGGTTAGGCTCATCTCCATAGGACCTTGACATCATCTCCAAATCTGTCATGTTTGTGCTCAAACCCACTACTTAGTGAATCACAAACACCTGGGGTGTTACAGCCCTCCCCCCTTAAAAGAATCGCGTCCCGAGATTCGGAATGGAAGATGTTTTAAGGAAGAGAGGCACATTATCTAGTTCCCAACATCTGCTATAGCATTCAGCTACAAAGCTTCAACATCGGTGAACAATTTGTCCAAAGGCACTTTCTGATACTTACTCTTCATGGTAAAATTTGTCTGAAGAATTTCCTTCATTGACTTCCATGAAGCATTGTTACTTTGGGAGGAATCCAAGACCACGCAGTAATTTGTTCTCAATGTACAGAGGTCATTTGGTCAATGAGCTAACCACTCACAAGTATATGATTCTTCAGTGAATATAGCATGGGTCATATGAACTTTACGACCGAAATCTTTAGAAGTATACTTGTTGTAATGACTCTATGTTCACAAAGTTTGAAAAGCAGTCCTCCACCAACGTGGCTTGAGCACAACTTTCCAAAGGGGTGAGAACATAGATAACAAACACCAGCAGAGGCTATAGGAAACTTACTAACCAACAGACAAGGTTTATACTGATCGTAAATGTTCAATCATTCAAATATCAACTAATGGAAAACTACTTACTGTTCTATGGGTGCAGTTCTCTTTCTCTGATGACAACACTGTATTATCTGAGTCTGTTGAGGGATTGGTAAATATGATAGCTGACTCTGTTGACTTCGTATTTCGGCCAAAAGGTACCTAAGAAGATTCTTTTATCCAAAGACTATTATCTGGGTTGAATCAGATGCAACCTCTTGGGTAAAAACATTTATAAGGTACCAAAGTATGGCATCATTGGAAAATCATTACTAAAGAAAGATGTAGTGAGGCCTTAAGGACAACAAAAATTGTAATATTTACTAAACCACGGGGAGTAGTCTACCACCAAGCGATTGAGTAAAATTTTCCTTGGTGACTTAGTTGTACTGTAAGTTGAGTTGACTTGTAGCATAACAACTTTGTTAGTCCAACCTTTCACCTTGAGGCTTCCTCTTTAGGATCAATAGCAGCTCTAAGATGGGAAATCTGTTGTTTGACACTTTTCAAATTGCTTTTGATTTGCGATGGTATAAATTGATTTGCAGAACACCAAGGCTGTTCGTACATTGTTGATACGAGAAAGCAAAAGCAAACGAAAGAGTGTAAACTAGTATCTTTGGAACCTCAAAAGGGCCATCCAACAGCAGATCTCGACTATTAATTTACAAACCAACCCGAGGATGCACACACTTTGAACTTGTGGGTTACTTTTGCAGGGCAAAACACATACTCTGCCTGGAGGATCTTTCTACAAGAATAAGGAACCATTTCTGAATAGTCCTCAATACTTCATACAATAGAGTTATGAACAAATTGTTTGTGGCACCTAAGGGCACAAGGATGCTAATTGAAACTAGGGCATGCTTTCTCTAATTCTTCACTTTAGTTGATAGAACACCTTGCACTATCTGTGTGATTGTCCAAGATGAAATTGACTTGGTCACAATGGCTATGGAAGATAGAGTATCACTCCAGTTATTGGCTAGTTGATTAACTTCTTGTTGGTTATTGCTCTGTAAGACATAGCCTTCGTAGCTACCACGGAGTTGTTACCTAGTTGAAGATTAATGTTCCTATTGGTAACTAATTAGTTGTCTCTCAACACTAAAAAGTACCAAATCTTCACTCTTGACCACAATAATTGTGGTTGATACAGAACAGATGGTTGCCATCGAAGTCATCAGATAAGGAGTTACACCAGAGATGGTGATTTCGATTGTATGGTCATTATGTATACAAGATCGAGACTTAGATAGCTCCATCATATACACAATGTGATGATCGATTCTTATCCAATAGATGACTTGTCCAACTAAAGTGTTGTGCATCCCTTTTTATTCAACAAGGATGAGATACTTTGCTAACTAGATGGTGGCCGTCAATACAGGGACAACTAAGCAAAGTCACTTGTCTACCACCTCTTGTAGTCCATTAACGTTTATGTCGGTGACATGTTCTTCAAAGGTTCTCCTCTTAGCAACTTCAGAAGGAAGCTCTACTACTTTTGGTCCAATATAAGGGTCTTTTGATAAGATATGGGAAGACAACCAAGGAAGAAGGTCACGTGAAAATCACATCAGTGTTGTTCTGCAATGGATTATGATTAGAAACCATGATACCAGCGCGTGTCGAGCAGCACAACCTTGTGTGTGCACCCACAGGAGGCTCTCGGTTTCGTCGCGGCACCATTAGTTGCTACTCATAACACCATTACTGAACATACACCCGATGAGGAATTTTAAATGACACAGATTGGGTTGATAAGGTAGATGCACAAATTTGCAAGCACACGATTTAGAGGCCATAGCAGAGAGACATTATGTCACACTAGCTAACCTTTGTGAGAGGTAACCGGAAGGTCCAACATGGATTTGGGTATAGTCTCCACAATTGGCAACGTACGAACCATGGTCAAAGGCTAGCGTTGATGAAAGTTAACTTGGTTGGTTAGTAAATAAAGGTCTTCACAAAAAGGGTTGGAAAACATCCACGACTTATACAAACATATAGGAGAACTAAACTTTGGGCTTTCAGTCAAGCAAAGACATGGATACAAACATTCCAGGGCTAACCACCAAGTCTACAGGCTCAGGCTCCTAAGAGAGAGAACCTAATTGAAGATGACAACCATACCATTACGTAATGTGAACGTTGTTCTAAATAAAGCTATGCGACCCTCATGTGCTCATCGAGGACAAACGAGGTGACAACTATGGCACTACCTAGATAACAAGCATACATACAACATCACAGTCAAGCAGACATTGGAGAAAATTCAAACAAATGGGCTTAAGCAAACAATACAAAGCACAATGCTCACCCAAAATAAGCATTTATCTCAATCATGAACTAACTACAAGTTTAGCTCAAAACAAATGCTAGCTAAGGTGACTAACTTAGCGTGGGCACAGAATCTGGACAGCAGCACAGTAGTTACTTGTTTCAACCATAACTGAGGTTGTAGACATCCCACAAAGGTGATCCTAGACTTTCTAGAAAGCTTAGGAAGATGACTACACTTTAGTTATTCACACCAAAAGCTAATTCATAGATTAACATGACCAACAATGCGAATGTTTCAGATCTGTACCAATATGGACAGAAAACTGACAAGAACTTCAAAAATGCATAACTGGAGTTCTGAGGACCCAATAAGGCTGAGCCTTAACTTTATATAAAGCTTATTAAGTTGTCTATGACTTTCTTATTACCATATTAAGACGATTCTACAGCTAACAAGGCCAAACAAGACAAAGAAGACATCTCTGCCCAGATTTGGACAGATTCTGTCATTCCACTTTGCAAGATCATAACTAGAGATTTATACCACCACAACTAGTGCTATAGGACATTTTGGAAAGCTTAGAAAAAGTACTACACTTCTTATATTATCTCCAAAACATAATTCCATATGCACACAGGTCAAACAAACTAAACATTCAGATCTATTCAGAGCATAAGAAAAACCTGACAGTAAACTTCTAAATTTCATAACTCTCAAACTTTAAGACCTAGGGTCATGAATTTTTAGGACGAGCTAGATAAGTAAGTTAGCTACAACTTTGATATTCTCTATAATTACAGAAAACACCATTATGACCACCAAAGCATCAATACATCAGAAACCGTTCTAGCAGCCAACGTTCAACAAGCAAAACAAAGTTTGCCTTTGTTCTACTTAACAAGAGAGCACACAAACATGTTATTCTAGTAGCTCTAAACATTGTTACCTTAGAGCAGCACCAATTTAATTCATTCACAAGAATCAAAATTACTTAAGTATGGTCTAAAACATTTGCAATGCTTGTATAAACAACACATCCACCACTTGGCCAATCTAGAGGACAACTATAGTTTCAAGGATGTAACCACACTTATTTCTAGCAAGGCTAAGCACACACTATCTTCAAGCACTCCCTATTCAAGCAACATGGAACAAGGCATTCACGTCTAACTCCACACAAGGAAGATATTGTACCACATTGATCACAAGTTACTTACTATAGAACAGGGGTGAGAGGAGCATAGTTATGCATAAAGCAACAACATGATGATGCATGCTTTGTTCTATTCGTCCTCACAAGATTGCCAACCTAAGGTGGCGATCACGTTCTATGTCGGTGGCATACACGCACTCTCTCGATATATAGCTAGTTGACAGCTACATTCGACTACGCATTCGTGGTTAGAGTACATGTAGAAAAGTTGCATTGCAGCCCAACATTTCCCCAAATATAGCACACAAGGAAAACAGGAAGGTGAAATTCTAAGCACTCCCATATACATATACCCCTGTATACATACATGTAGTACCAAAACTACCCGAATCATCAATCACCCACAATTAAGTACCTTCATATATACATGTGTGTAACATGTAAATAATCCAGTAACCAAAACTAGCTCTCCCCTAGACCGCGGGTTGTACGGTCATGCTCTCACAACTCACACTTACCTGAGCGTAGGTGCGACGTTGCATAAAAGTAAACTAGCAACATATATGGCTATTTCATATATGAAGGTTACCTCTAATCTGACACACCGGGTAGCATAGTGTGGGAGAGTCATCACACATACATACCTTGGCCTGGGTGTAGATGCATAAATGAAAAATCCCCAAGTTAGTACTTATATAAGCCACCTAATAATCCTTATATGGGCATAAGAAAATTGACCACTGGCATACTTAGGTTTAGAATTCAGTTTTCACCAACCTATATATAGCTATAAGTTGATAAAACTAATTTTATAAAACAAATCCTTTGTTTTAAATACACATATGACAAGTTTAATGTTGAATCTCGCTCCGATACCAGCTGTAACGGAACCATCCAAATTATAAGAGCACAAATACCAAAAACAATCACCGAAGTGATCAAATTCTCGCACTTGAGCCCATATAACTCCGGTAGTCCAATGAAAGCACGAGGGATTTCAAACCAACCAACATACCAGCCAAGATCGTAGTGATTCAACATAACAAGTCACATGTTACAACCATTTCACAAGTAATTCAATATACATCGGAGTTCAACGCAGTTATTACAACTTAAGTTCAAAAGTAGCGGAAGCAAAGTAATTTGAAACTAACAACACCCTTATTTCAAATACATGCCAGTACCAAGGTCGACTTCCCACAAAAGCGTTAGAGAGAAGATAACTCAGAAGGATCATGCCCGTGATCACACTCCGCCTCTACGGCAGGAGCCAACCAACTCTTGCAGTCGTCATGATACATCACAACCTGCAACAAGTGGGGATAAAACCCTGAGTACGATAATGTACTCAGCTAGACTTACCCATCAAAAACCAGAAATAAAGTGACACCAAGGATCATGCAAGGATGATATAAAGTGGGCTAGCTTGACAACATTTTGCATAAAAGCTTAATATAGATAAGCAATCATTAATGCTTAAGCATCAAGTTAATCATCATTAACCTATCATCTATATTAGCACATGTACTACAACACTCACTTGATTAGGAGCAAACAATATTAACCATAGCAGGTATAAATTGAGGCAACCTTTCCATCGCTATCCAATTAACCATCAGTTCAATTTAATTGAATCTACGTTGCCGCTGCTCAAGTCAAGTGCTCACTAACCGGGAGCAACGGCGATTCGAATCAAATTCCTATCCAGCTGGAGGGGTATTTCTAACACTCACCGCGCAGGCCCCTGCCAGGGTCGCACAAGCCACCTTTCGTACAATTCAGGAGTCACGGGTTCGACTGATGCCGCATCCCCAAGGGCAACACTCTGCCAGGTGATAGGGACTCTAACCCCTCCTTGGTCTCACGCCAATGTCCCCAAGCACATCCTTACTACCTCCAAGATGCGACCTACCATTCGATTCCTGGCCTGAACTGTATTACTCGACTTCGCGGTCAAAACGACTTATCCGGCCAACTAAGTGTTAGAATGCGTTCAACATGACTTAAGGATGTACAACGAATCGGTCCTTAAACGACTTAGATGGGGATAGATCCGCACCCAAGACCTCTATGCCTTGTTGCTTCACTATCGTCATCCTGCTCGGTCTCATTTCATTTTATTAACACCTGGTTCTTTTCCATGATAGCAATTATAGCCAACCGTGCCATATATGAATATCCCTACATCTCGCAGGTGACAGGAAATCACCTGACTTCTACCGCTTAAAGCAGGGCTAAGCATCTACTCGATCCTAGTCTATGTAGGATTCAAGGATTCATATATCTGGACAAGGAATGATATAATGTAACAAGGGTTTCCAACCAACACCTACCACTTAATGCAATAATACATATAACATATATAGAATTAATTGCTTTGAAGGTAGGAGGCTTATAATGCTCCGGGGCTTGCCTGGGATCCGACTCAAGTTAGAGTTTGTCAGATGAAACCCGCTTGGCGAGTATCCTCCATTCCAGCACTTGTTCGATCCTTCAATCTTCGAGATGGATTCATCAACACCATCTTCGGGTTCAGCACCACATCATGTCCTTCACACGTTTTAGCTAGCGTACCTAAATGAGGCGCAACAGTGCATATGTATGAATACAACGAAACACAATAAATAAAGTAATCATGCAAGCATACCAAAGTTCACATAAGCACCTAGAGCTAATCAACTTAATCCTCATTAAGGTATAACATAGAAGTGGACAAACACATCAATCAAGACACAAGTCTCAAAAGATCACAGGGTACCACCCAAGTATCAAGTAGTGACACCTACATACTTATGTAACTCCAACTATACTTAACAGAAAAGCTCAGATTTGCAATCAGCATGAACAGTCCAGAAATAACATCATTCCAGAAGCTACACAATTCCAAATGACATGCAAGAGGGTAATATGGAAAGTTTATGAAATTTTCTACAATTCATTTATAATCACCTAAGCCTAATTCTCAAGTTTAATAGGTCGAAAAGATGAAACTACAGAATCTGGTCTGCTCCAACAGAGAGCAACCAAATTTGGGACCTCACTTTAAACCTCTATAACTCAAAAACTACTCAGACAAACACCACAAAATTTTAACACAAGCTAGATACATGAATTATATACAACTTTTCTATAGACAAGGTGCTCAGAAAACATCATTATCATGGGGTAATCTACATTGCCCCCAGAACTGTTCAGAAACTATTAACTGCAAGAAATAATTATTAACATATGTTGCAAACATATAATTATGCAAAACCAAATTTACCAAAATTTCATACATGACTAATGAATACTAGAAATCATAGTGTCCATTCCTAAATAAATTCTTGTAATGCATTTTTTTAATTTATTTAGATAATTAGGTGGAATTATGAACACATATCAAAATTGCACAATAAATGCTACCAAAATTACAGTGGCCTAGAAATGCTCCCAATAGTCTACTATCAAAATTTCAAGCCATTTGTACATGTATATCAACCTCTATGAAAAAGACAAATGACCAATACAATAAATCATGTGAGAGCAAGTTAAACCTAAAACTCTACATTTTCTATGAACACAAGACCATAGTATGAATCAACATGATAGAGCAACATCATACTATGGTAATGGAACAATATTTTCTATTTTATCATTTATATATTATTTATAAGCTATTTATCAAGCCATAAACAAGTTAAATCAATAACTTGATTCTACAGAAAGCAATGAACATAAATTTTATACTATAGTACATACATAGCATAGCCAGACTACCATAAAAATTTCACATCATTTGGAGCAACACAACTCAAGATATAAAAATGACAAGCAATATAATGTAGATTTCCTTATTTATCAAGGTCAAATCAAAACCTTAAGAAAATTGTGAACAACTAGTGTGTTTAATATTTTTCCTAGCAAGTACATGCAATCATAAAATTAACAAAACAAGAATCACTATTTTTGAAGTTCTAAAACTCAAGATATGGCTCTAGTCAAGTTTATAAGCATTTTTGGAGTACTTTTCAAGATTAAATAGAGACATCAGAAAACATCTACAAACATGTAACATTTTATGATTCTACTGCATAGAGATTTCCTCAAGGTTTCCAAAAAGTCCACATTTGCTATTTTTGGAATTACCTAGCATGAGATATGGAATTTAGAAGATTTACACAAAATCTAAAATTCAAATTACTATAAAACCGAATTCTATTTAATTCGCTAGGCGCACACGGTTACACACCCAGATCAGCCGCCGCTTTAACTAACATGCGGGACCTACTGTCCACTGGGCCCCACCTGTCATTCAAACACAGGGGAAAACAGAGAGGAGCCGTTCTTCTCAGGTGAACCGCAGAGAGGGGGGAAGAGGCATCGGGCCGGCTTCGCCGGCCGGCTACCGGTGGCCCGGCGGCGGTAGAGGAGCAGCGCGGGAGCTACGTGGTAGTGAGGCGCACCCACGAGCACCCATAGGGTGGCCTGCGATAGCCCGTCGCCCCCCCTGGCCACATAAGGCAGGCGCATGGCGGTGGCTTCGTTGCGATGGCGGGACGGAGGCGTGGCCCGGTGACCGAGCAGTAATGGCATGGCAGCCCGGGCCCGCACGAGGCCGAGGGAGGCGGCTGTGAGCAAGGAGGGTGTGTGGAGGAGCAAGAGCGCTGGCAGCAGCGAGCTTTGCTTTGCCACCGATGGCGACAGCGGCTGCTCTGCCCACCGGCCATGGCGGTGGCACGCTCCGGTGGCTCAGACAGGCAGGGAAGCAGCGCTCTAGGGTCACGAGAGGGTGGCGAGAGTGGTGACGAGCTCAGCTGGGCCTAGGATGGTGGGGTGGAGGAGGAACAGCGGCAACCATGGAGCTCCCGTGGTGGCCATGGCTGCAGCGGCCATGCGGTGGCGAGGGAAGACAATGAGGTGAGCATGAGTGAGAGGAGAGCCGAGGGAAGCTCGGCTTCCGCATCTGGAGGGTGTAGTGGCACTGGGACGCACCTTGCAAGTAGCAGTGAGCAAGGCACGCGGCAGCAATGGTGACCGCGCTCTACGCATGACGGCCACGTCCCCTGCACGCGTCGTCCATTGAGTTATTTCACCGAATACGTGGCAGACAGCGGTTTGGGTAAGGACGAATGCGATTTTGGGATAGATATGGGCCGAATTGGACCTTGGGCCCAAAATAAAAGTTAAAGCCCATACAAAGGTCTACAAATTCTATTTAGGATGTAAAGTCATTAGAGCCATGGATTAGTGGATAATGAGGCTCCAAACCATCATTGTCAATGCATTGTCAAAAATTGACGAACCTTCAAAAATGCTGGGCAAAATGGATTCCAACAAGTGCCATCTTCTTGCATGCTCTTCTCCATAATATAGGCTCTGACTTTCGTATTTGGACCAAATTAAGTTGCTTCGCAAAAACTCGAGAACGCGGGATGCCAATGTCGAAGACACTGAAATCTGGGTTTTAAAATTGCTAAGTGTTGGAAACAGCCCTCAATCTGACTTGTGGGCCCTTTTTGAGCATGTTCCACACATTTTCATGACTTGACCCTTCAACAAAGTTTGTTCCTTATAAAATTCTTTACAAATTTGTAAAAGGGTGCACAGTCACACAAAGCTTCTAGGTCACACTTTTGAAATGGTCAAACAAAAGGGTTCTAGGGTCCATACATGGTCAACCATCACTTAGAAGCACATTTAGGCAAAATGATCAACATGAACATTGTTCCATTAAGTGTCCTAAGTGTAGTTAAGGTGTTGTAGAGGCCAAACATACACACCATGCATAGGTTGCACAAAAGTGTAGGTATCACATGCATTGAAACATAGAAATCCCAATAATTGAAATGCTTGTTTCAAAGCTCTATTTCAATTGTTTCATGTGTTTGCTTCAAGGTACATGCTACATATGTTTCACTAGGTTGTTCCACATTTCCAAGATGTGTTGCACCTGTTACATTTGTATGTTGCATAAACACTAGTTCACATGGAATGTAAGGCATGTTTTCTTGTTTCAGATGCATGTTTTAGTTATAATCCAAACAAGCATATAACTTATCATTTCATATGACTTTTTGATTACACACTTCATGAAACTTTTCCAGGGATCACTATAAATAGGTACCAAGGTGAGACACATGAAGATATTGCAATAACACTACCCAAGCATATATCTTGAAAAGAGGCCTATATGTAAAGCAATGGTGCAACATCCAACTTTAGGTTAGGCTCATCTCCATAGGTTGACCTTGACATCATCTGTAACAGAACCGACCAAATTATAAGAGCACAAGTACAAAAACAAGCGCCGAAACGCTCAAATTTTCGAACTTGAGCCTATATAATCCCGGTAGTCAATCGAAACCATGAAGGATTTCAAACCAACTCTTTTATAACAAAGATCACGTCATTCAACATACACATCACACGTTACAATTCACAAGTAGTTCGGAAGTTCGCTTACAACACACAGAGTCGCAAATTATTACAAACCGAGTTCATACAATAGCAGAAGCATAACACACGCATTTAGTTCAAATACTACTACCAGTCTTATAGATCACCATCCCACAAAAGCATTAAGGAAAGTAACTAACATACGATCACGTCCGAGTGATCTAGTCCTCGTCACCCGCGGGGTGGAGGCAGGTCTTGCAGAAGCCCTGATAAATCATGTCATCTGCAACAGGAGGGAATAAACCCTGAGTACGGGAATGTACTCAGCTAGACTTACCCGTCGAAACGGAAAATAAGAGACACCAAGGATCATGCAAGGCTTTCATAAGTGAAGCTGGCTAACATCACCTTTGCGGAAAAGCATAAGTAATTTAAACTCTTTTGACCTGTACTAGCAGTTATTTTAGCATTAACCTATCATCTATCTTAGCACCTGTACTAAACATTCACTTGATTATAATCAAACAATAATATTATTATATCCATAGCAGGTATAAATTTGCGGCAACATTATATCATTCACTTAACCATCTATTTAATTTAATGAGATCTACGTTGCCGCTGCTCAAGTCAAGTGCTCACTAACCGGGAGCGACAGCGATTCGAATCGAATTCCTATCCAGCTGGAGGGGTATTTCTAACACTCACCGAGTCACGCCTGGCGAGGGCTGCTTAGGTCACTTTTGGTACAGTTCAGGAGTCGCGGGTACGACTGATGACGCATCCCTAAGGGCGACACTCTGCCAGGTGCTAGGGACTCTAACCCTCCTTGGTCTCATGCCAATGTCCCCAAGCACAACCTTTACTCTCCTCCAAGATGCGACCTACCAGTCGATTCCTGACCTGAACTGTATTACTCGGATTCGCGGTCGGAACGACTTATCCGGCCAACTAAGTGTTAGACTGTGTTCAACATGACTCAAGGACGTACAACGAATTGGTCCTTAAACGACTCAAACGGCCATAGCTCTGCACCCAAGACGTGAAGTGTCTTGTAGCTTCACTATCGAACTCCCGCCTGGTCTCAAATTCATTTTTAGGCATGGTTCCATCCACGATAGCCAACATAGCCACTCGTGACCCATTCCTACATCTCGCGGATGACGGGAAATCACCCGACTTCTACCGGACTAAGCAGGGCTACGCATTAACACGTGCCTAAACCTAATTTAGGGTTTAAGGATGATATCTGGACAAGGACAGGTGTAATGCAACAAGTGTTTTCATACAACTCCTACAACTTAATGCAGTAAACAAGTAAAAGTACTCAAGATTTATATATAAAACAATTGGGTCAGCATGCACCGGGGCTTGCCTTTCAGGAACGAGGAAGGGCGTTGATCCGGACACTCCAGCAACTCGTCAATGGCGGTTCCTTCGTTGACTGCCTCTTCGAGTTCTCTCGGCTACTCCTGAACCTCCTCCGGAATTTCTCCCTCGAACTCGAGGAGTGTCACTCCCTATGGTACACCTATTGCATGAATACACAATAAATCTCTTGGATGCATAATGAATGCCACATGCTCGGAATGGAATGCATTTCAGAAGTTCCTAGTGATCTATTCAAATCACTACAGTAATACGTGTAAATCTCTTCTCCGCTAGAGAAGTACTTACCTACTCTACACAACCTAATGTATAAATGTTCCTCTTCAGTTAAGGCCCTAACACCTAAAAATCACAAGAACAACATTACTTAGGTTACCACCCCTCAATCATAAAATATCGCAACAACACCTACTGAATAGCAGCTTAGTATTTCTGTCACAACTGTAGATTCAACAATCCAAATGACATGATACAAGACAATCTGGAAAGCTTATAAAATGCTCTACAATTCACTTTCAGACATCAACACTTAATTCCAAAGGTTACCTAGTCGAAATTCTAAAGTTCCAGAAATCTGCCCTCTCCAAACAGAGAGCAGCCATTTCTGGACAGCCACTTTAAACTCCTAGACTACTAGGCCAAATGCCACCAAATTTTATCACAAGCTAGTTTGTTAAGTTTTCTACCACTTTGGTATTCACAAGTTTCTCAGCAAACACTTTTATCAAGGATCAAATCCAAAAATGCTACCAGCTGTCTAGAGAACCTATAATTGTGAAAATTAAATATTTATTCATATGTCAAACTTCCTCTATGACCAAACCAATGATACTACTAGTTCAGACATGTCATAAAAACATCAGAAAGTAAGGTGTGCCCACCTAGAACATTTATTTAACCCCCTTCTTAATTAACTCAATTAATTAAGTGGGAAATTAAACTCATAAGCAAACTACTTAGAAAATTCTAGAAAAATTACAGGAGGCTCTCTGGCCTACAAGGAAGCTACTGTAAAAATTTGAACTACAGTTATTCACAGAAACTCCCTACACAAAATTCACAAGCCAAAAGACTGATTTTTGAATAAATAGGAAACCCTATTGAAAAGTGTCAAACAACAGATTTCATATTTTTCCTAGTATCATTCTAACCTAATAACAACACTCCCAAAATTTTACCTTTACTGGACCTATAGAAAAATTATGAAAATTCATTCAAGTATCTCCTAATATAAAATGACAACATCATAACTTGAAAACTACTCAAGCAATAGGATCCAAACTTTTACCAGATCTAGTATATACATGAAATAACATACTCACCAAATTTCATAAGTTTTGGAACACAGAAGCTCAAGATATGATTTAAACAAGTTTGCATGCAATTTAAAACACATTTCAAAACACTAATTAATTCTTCTAGAAATTAAACATCACCTATATATCTGATATTTTTCCTAAATACTACACTTCAACTAGAGTCTAACAAAATTTAAATCACAATTTTTGGATCTATATTGCATAAGATATAGATTTTACAATGTAGCAAGAAAATCTGTGAAATAAATAAAGAAAAACACCAAAAATGAAAACTAAAACATGTCACTGGGCCAGTTACACCACGTGCGGCCCGCTAACGTGATAGCGCGACCCAGTCAAGCAGCGCGGCCCACTCATCCGCGCGCGGCCTGCGCTCGGTCTCCCGCGCGCACTCGCAGTCACTGACAGGGCGGGTCCCCTGGTCAGAGAGAGAGGGAGCAGGGGAGGAACGGCGGTGGTCGGAGCTCGCCGGCGGTGGCGATTCCGGCGAGGCCAACGGCACCAACACGGTCAGCACCCAAAACCGTACCGGCTGACCTAAAAAAAATGAGGGGCGGAGCTACAGGAGAGGGTTCACCGGCGCGCATGGCGGCCCGGCGGGGCGGTGGTGGTGCTCCTCGCCGGCGGTGACCTCGAGACCCTTTCCTAGACCCACGGTGAGCATCCCCGCACTACCTCGGCCCTAATGCACCTACTAGCGCTCGTAGTGGAAGCACAAAGGACCCTAGCCATGGTGAGCCGCCGCGCGGACGAACGCCGGCGAGGTCTTGCGGTGGCGGGACTGGCGATTTGGCCTTACCGTGGTGCGTCTAAGGGCAGGGATGGGACGAGGGGGTAGAGGGGCTCAAGGCGGAGCTGGTGGCCGGTTTGGAGGCACGGTGGCGCGGTGGAGAGCGCGTGCGAGCACGTTGGAGTAGAGGCGGCAATGGCGGCTCGGTTTCTCCGCTTTGAAGACGAGAGAGGGAGGGAGGAGGAGGGAATGGATGGGTGAGGTCTGGACGATAGCTGAGATACCCATCTAGGTGCTCGATAGCTGGCCAAGGCGCCAGGTCACGTGCGGCGCGTGGAGGACACGCAGCAGCGATAGCCTGCGACTGTCGGTCACCCAGTGCTTTGCATGTCTGAATTTTTGTTTCAGAGCTCAATGGTGTCGACTGACAAGCAACTTTCCACCGAGTAAAACTCCTAACCTAGCCCGAATTAGCGAGAAGTGTTAACAACAGAATTGTAGAGCTATGTATGGACAACAATATTGTCAATTGGAGTTGAGACTAATTCAGCCTAGATTTGAAACTACAAGGCCCTAAAGTAGGGTACATTGAAACTGTAAATTCCAAATTCCAGACTTAGAAATTTTCTAAGTGTTGAGCACCCCTTAAGCTGACTTGTGGGTCACTTTTGAGCATGTTCTGGTCATTTTCATAAGATGGCCATATTAGAACTTTTGTTACTTATGAAATTCTCTACAACTTTGCTTAAGGTTTCTCCTCTATGCAAGATTTCTAAGCTAGACTTTTTAAATGGTCAAACCAAAGCACTCTAGGGGTCAAAACCTAGTCAACAACATTTGGAAGGGCAATTTGGTAATTTTGGTCAACATGAACATTGCTCCACTACTTACCCTAAATGTAATTAAGGTGTTATAAGATCTAATTAGCCCCTCTACACATTGGTTGCACAAACTTCCTAGTGTCACATAAGTTGAAACAAGCAAAATGATAATTCCACCAAAATGTTGCAATATCATGTTGCACATGTTTCAAGACTTTGTTGCATCCATTGAACCTACCATGGTGTACTAACAACATTGTCATGTTTCAAAGTATGAGATCCCATGTTGTATCTACAAGTTGCACCACTCACATTTCATAAGCAAGTAAATTGTGAAACAAGCACATTAGGGTATGTTGCATACTCATGTTGCAAGCAAAAATGAAGACATGAATGAGATGATTGATGCTAATGCTTATGAAATGCAATGCAATTATGGAAGCCAAACACCTGAGGTGTTACATCATCATCTCCACTTAATCTGTCATGTTTGAGCTCAAACCCACTACTTAGTGAATGACAAACACCTGGGGTGCTACATAAACCTGACATGTGGGCCTTCCTTAGTTCTTTTTAGCAGATACCCTGCAGAAACAGACATTCACCAAAACTCATGGAATTCTATTAGTAGACCCCCTATATCTATGTGGTAATTATGTTTTAGGTCCTTTTCCATGCTTCGTTGATGGTTAAAATTGACACTTATCTATCATCAACATCTATATAGGGGCCTTCAAGCATCCTGGACCCTTGGATCAAACCGACTTAAAAGAACAGCGTAGATTTGATCTTTGAGACGGTGGAGAACCGACATAGCAAGGAGGGGCCAACATGTGGGGCCCACTGGCCGGCCGGCTTGCAGGTAGGGCCGATCGGCCCCACATATCAAAGACACGTGGCCTGCTTTGGTGGATTTCCTTCTAGAGTCTTCCCATGTCAGTACCATCGCGGATTAACGTGATTTCCTTTGACGAATAGGTCCTCCTTGACGATTTTCTGATTAAATCCCGCTGAAAACACAGATTCACCAAAACTCATAGAATCATCAGTTTAAACCCCTAAGTCTATATAGGTGATCCATTCTAGTCAATGCAAGGTATATTGACAGTTTATGATGAATGTTAACTACCGTCAACAAACTCCCCCACACTTAGGATTTTACTCATCCTCGATAAAGGGATGGATTACTTAAGACATAACCTTGGACAATACATCAACATAAAACCACTCCTAGTCATACATACACTATAGGATTCAATGTGTCTACCATAAAACTTTGGGCGGTTGAAGAATGGAATACCTTGAAACAGATTACTATCTTCCTTCAGTCAAGTCAATTGGAGAAACATTTAAAATTTTTTGAAAACAAAATATAGCTTAACTTCTCCTTTTGTGGCACTCTCAAATCACTCATTATATGTAGTATTTTTGGATCCTCACCACGACATAGATGACTTTGCCTTCTTTTTTACCTACTTCTAAAAAACTTATGTGGAGCTTAGGTAGGGATAAATATGAGAACCATACTTGCATTGCATATATTGTAAAGTCAAAATAAGGATTCGAGGAGAAAAATATCATACTCTTAAATCAAGATGTGCATGTGCGTGGATGTATATATATGGTAGCTAACCTAATTCTACTATGCTCCTTGAAACATATCTCTCTTGTTGAAACTTTAGAACACTTTTGCAAGGAAACATGGGCTATTTTATTTTTTTTCAGGTGGGTATCTAAGTACCCATTGTTTTTAATATCTCGGACACTTGTCCATTGTTTTTCAATACTTTTCTCTTTCTTTTTATGAATAACTCTTGCATAGACCATGCCTCTTCTTTAGCAATTGAAACTTTTCAAGAGAGGTATTTACAAGAACTTGGAGCATTTGTCCTTAGCAAACTCATTTTTATGTCTATTCCCAATGTAGGAGTAGAATATTTTTGGGAGGATGGAAAACATGTTTTTGCATACTCCCAGTGTAGGAGCAACATATATATGTGGAGTGTACATGATCTTGATCGTGAGAGCAAGATAAGTTTCTCAACAAGGGTCACAAGGTTTGACCAAACTCAATTCAATAGCAAGTAATATATGTAGAAGGTTTTCCTAGTCTATCATATCATATATGGCTTTGGTAGGACATAGCTTTACCACAAAGGAGAGGCATAGCTAATCTTTTTAGTTTTTGAAATAAAATTCTCTGATAACGAGACATCAAGAATTAAGTTCTTATTATTCTACTATATCTCATTCCACAACAACTTAAGTAACATGGGGTCCCTAAAAATAAGTTCTCATAGTAGCAAGACTTCCAAGAAAAGTATTATCTGAATCTATCCTTCAAGTCATGACTGAAATAATCTTTTTTAGGTTTTAAAGTTATTTATCAAGGGATTTTCAATTCAGTTCAAAATAGAAAGCGAGATAGGTGAAAATAGATCATACGGGACACAAACCTAACCGTGGATGAAGCGTGATGTGAGGCAGAGCTGGGCTAGGCCGATCAGCCCATGTGGATGGCCGAGCGGCCCACTCTCATGCCCATTCGGGTCTAACTTTGGCAAGCGTGGTTCTTGTTCCGTTGCTTTCTGAATTTCACAATTTTCTCGATCAGATCTTGTTTCATTGTAGTGGTGTCTTTCCCCCACACTTGTTTCCTGTTTACCTTTATGCACAACATGTGGAGACAAACATGTATACAAAAAAATAGAGAGTAGATGATGGCAATAAGATTTCATTGATATCATAAGTCACTTTTATTACAATTGAACCTAGAGAAACTAGCTAACACAAACTTTAACAAACCTAACAATTGAGCTAAGCAAACGACCTAAATAATCGACCTAAGCATGCCTTACTAATCAACAACCTAACTCTCAATCTTGGTACTTGTCCTTATTGACAACATAATGGTGCACGATAGTAAGCTCGTATTCTAGATTCTTGCGATGGATGTGCTCTCTACTGATCCTATGCTGCAATGTATGGATGTACTCTATAAGTGTTTTGATCTTGTCATTTAGAAGCATGAGGGTCATCTGTTGATGCTTCTCCTCATTCTCTTGGGTGACAGGTGGCGCCCTCTTCTTCTTCTCCTTCGGCGGCACAATCTTGACTTGCTCAGGCGCAACACGAGCACCATCTATGGCCACACGTGGTGTGATCGACTTGTACTTTGCATAGGTGACATCCTCGAACTTGTTGGCCTTCACCCTCGTTAGCGTCTCATTCGGCCTTGGCGGAAGGAGGTTTATCTCCTTAGGCACCTTGATCTTGGGTGCCTTCGGCTGGTGTGGCTTGTCTTCAAGAAGTAGATGCAACGGCGGTGGAGCTATTGCTAGATGATGGATGGCTTGGGTGAAGTAGGATTGGCTAGAGATAGGAGCTATCTCTTGTGGTGGGATGACACTCAGTGCTAGAGCGTCGAGCTTCTTGTTAAGATCAACTCTATAGGGGACAATCTCTCTATCGACCATTGGAACTTTGAGAGGATGAAAGCTTTGTTGCTGTTGGAGATGGTAGGCTTGTTGGAATGGCTATGGAGGCCGGCAAGGGCTAGTTTATATAGGTGGAGAAATGGGCAGCATGGATCAAGATCTATCCATTAGGGGTCTTGTATCGAGGAAAAACTAAATGGCTCAGAAAATGAGAGCTTTCTGTAAGAAAACTCTGGAAGGTTCGCGAGATAATCGAGTAGAGGTGAGGCGGCTGACAAGTGGGCCGGCCAGCCTGAGAGGGGGCTAGCTAGCCCCACCTAGTGCCACCTCATGCGGATCTTTCACATGATGGTTTCTGATGCTTAACTAATCCCAAAGAATATGCTACCAAGTTACGAATCATGTGGAAGATGGCAGAGGTGTAAATCTATGGCAAAATAATATAATCTACCTCATCCAAATCCTCAGGTGGGTTTTTAGGTTCTAGAAAGATCTTGAGATGATGACCATTTATCTTGAATAACATACCTTCATCATTTTGATGTGTTACCACTCCATGCGACGAGGTGCTTATAACCTTGAATGGTCCTTCCCATTTGCTCTGAAGTTTTCCATGCCAAATAATTTTACCATGGAATTAAAAAGTAATACCTTATCTCCTAGGGCAAACTCCTTCTTAATCCTCTTATCGTGCCATCTCTTTGTTCTCTCCTTGTATATCTTGGTGTTGTGATATGCTTTTTCACGCCATTCATCAAGCTCAGGGAGTTGCATCTTCCTCCTGGTTCCTGCAGCTTCCAAGTCCATGTTCCATCATTTGATGGCCTAGTGAGCCTTGAATTCTAGCTCGATAGGTAGATGACAGGTCTTCCCATAGACAAGTTGGTATGGTGACATCCCAAGTGGTGTTTATAGGCTGTTCTATAAGCCCATAGTGCATCCGGTAGTCTATCCTTCCATGCAGTCCCCATCTCGTTGATCGTCTTCTGCAGAATATTGTTGATTTATTTGTTTGATGTTTCTACTTGGCCACTTGTCTAAGGGTGATATGGAGTAGCGATGTTGTGATGGATCCCATGTTTCATCAAGTACTTTTGGAAGTTCCTATCAATGAAGTGAGTGCCTCCATCACTAATCACCATTCTTGTAACTCTGAAACGTGGAAATAATATTTCTTCAAACATCTTCTTAGAGTTCTTTATATCAGCAGCTCTACATGGCATGGCTTCAACCCACTTGGAGACATAGTCAACTACCACCAAGATGTACTCACAATTCTTCAACTTTGGAAACGGTCCCATGTAGATGATTCCCCAAACATCGAAGAGCTCAATCTAGAGGTTATTGGTGAGTAGCATGGTATCTCTTGAATTGATATTCTCGTGCCTCTAACACGATCCACACCTCCGAATGAAGTCCCTCTTGTCTTCATACATGGTTGGTCAAAAGTATTCACTTTCCCAGATCTTTGAATTAGCGCGGAATACACCATAATGCCCTCCATATGGTGATGCGTGGCATCATTCTATGATTTTGATGCCTTCTTCTGCTGGTACACACCTTCTAAGTAGGCCATTAGAGCAGACTCTGAAGAGGTACAGCTCATCCCATATGTGGATATGACTTTCATAGATGAGCTTCCTTTTATTCTCCCCTGGTGGCACACATCCTGCAACCATAAAATAGACAATATTTGCATACCAGGGGTTGGATTTTGTGATCTTGAAGAGCATGTCACCCCATAGAGAATCATTGATGGGTAGTTCCTACGTATTTTCAAACTACATTCTGAACAAGTAATTGGTCATAAAATTTTCTACTCCCTTTTTATCTTTTATTTCTATGTCAAATTCTTAGAGTAACAAAATCCATCTTATAAGTCTAGGTTTAGCATCTTTCTTAGTGAGCAGATATTTCAAAGCAGCATGATCAATATGAACAATCACCTTAGCTCCTACTAAGTAAGATCTAAACTTGTCAATAGCAAAAATAATAGCTAGGAGTTCTTTATCAGTTGTGGCATAATTAAGTTGAGGTCCTGTCAAAGTTTTGCTAGCATAAGCAATTGCATGATGCTTCTTATCTTTAGTTTGACCCAAAACTACCCCCACAGTGTAATCATTTGCATCACACATAATTTCAAAGGTAATGACCAATCAAAGGGTTGAATGATTGGTGCAGAGATGAGTGCTTTCTTAAGAATTTCAAAAGATTTTAAGCATGCATCATCAAATTCAAAGGAAACATCCTTGACCAAAAGATTTGTAAGTAGTCTAGCAATATGTGAAAAATCTTTTATAGCGTGGCGGTAAAACCCCGCATGACCAAGAAAACTGCGGATCCCTCTGATATTTATGGGAGGAGGTAACTATTCAACTACTTCAATTTTAGCTCTGTCTACCTCAATCCCTCATTCAGACACCAAGTGTCCAAGCACTATGCTTTCTCTAACCATGAAATGATATTTCCCCAATTAAGGACTAAGTGCTTTTCTTCACATATTTACAAAACCATGTCTAAAATTTTAAGACAATCATCAAAAGTTTTTCTATAAATAGAAAAATCATCTATGAAAACTTCCATGAGTTCTTCAATCATATTAGAAAATATAAACATCATGCATCTTTGAAAAGAAGCTGGAGCATTACATAGTCTAAAAGACATTCTAGAATAAGCATAAGTTCCATATGGACATGTAAATGTGGTTTTGTTTTGATCATCAGGATGGATTGGTATTTGGTGATAACCTGAATACCCATCAAGAAAATAAATGAAAGAGTAATTTGACAGTCACTCCAACATTTCATCAATGAAGGGCAATGAAAAATGATCTTTCTTTGTTGCCTTGTTAAGTTTTTGGTAATCAATGCATATCCGCCATCTAGTGATGGTTCTTTGGGGGATTAATTATTTTTTTTATTTTTCACAATAGTCATGCCTCCCTTTTTGGGCACAACTTGAACAAGGCTTACCCACTCACTGTACAGAACAGGGTAGATGATCCCGGCATGCAAGAGTTTCAAAACCTCTTTCTTAACAACCTCTCTCATCACATTATTAAGCCTACGTTGTGGCTTGCTAAAAGGTATAGAGTCAGGATCTATAGGGATGCGATGGGTGCAAAGAGCAGGGCTAATTTCCTTATGGTCTTGGAGCGAGTAGCCAAAGGCAGAGCGATGCTTTTCTAAGACAATTAGCGAAGGGATTCTTCCGGAGAAAGTTTATCACTTATGATTCTAGGAGAATCCTGATCATTATTGAGAAAAGCATATCTAAGACCAAAAGGCAAGGGTTTAAGCTCAATGGAGGGCTTAGGTGGTTCCAACAATTCATCTAAGGGTTTAGGCTCTATGGAACTTTCATCTTCCTCCTCGATGAAGAACTGGGCATCACCTTCAAGGTTGGGTTCAATCAAATCTTCAAGAGATGCAACCTTAACCTTGTCCATTGGGTTTTGGTCGGGACTTGGCATAGTCTCAGCATTTAGAGAATGAGTAATGGGTAAAGAAAGTTTAAAGTTTTTCCCAAGGCTAATTTTCAATTTTCCTTTTTGTCTTTCTTAAATAAGTCTTTCAATTGGTTGTCCTATCAACAGGTCAAACTCCATGATATCAAAGATATAAAAGCTCAAATGAATCATGGTTCCTTTTACCTAGATAGGGAGGACATACAATATTCCTAAACTTGGGAGAATGTGTCCTGAAAGACCTTTCATCAACTTTGTTGTTGGAGTTAATGGCATGTGTTTCAATAAATTATGAGCAAAAGATGCAGACATGATATTAACATGCACAACTAGATTATAAAGAGCATCGAAAGGAGCTTTGTTAATCTGGTAATGAATAGAAATAGAAGGTAAATCTAGATGAATCACATCAGAGAAAAGTTCTGATTCTTCTAACCATTCATTGCTTATAATGGGCACTAGCTCTTTCGTAGTCTTTTTAAGGAAAGCTTCCTTAGAAGGGTCAAGAGTTTCTTCATGGAATGATGAGTTCCTCATTGTATGATAATTTGAGGTATTTTCGTATTCGGCAAAAAGTTCATCCACAAATTCAAGCATAAAATTCAAATTTGGAGTTTCCTCCTTTTTCCGGTGGTTTGGGATTTGGGACAACTGAGGTTGGTGATTGGTTAGGTAGAAGTTCTGGTTCAGCTATCTAGGATTCCTTCTCTAGCGGCTTCTCCTCTACTTCTTCAGGGGTGCTTTCTAAGACTTTAGTAAGAATGCTTCTCCCCGAATTGGCAGAGACATGCAAGAACAATCCTCCTGAGGCTGTATCAAGATACTTCAAAATTTGCCTATCAAGGCCCATATAAAAGTGTTGAAGAAGAATGGGGTCTTGAATGGCATGGTCAGGGCCAGTATTAATGAGAGCATTAAAGCATTCCCATGATGTGACTAGAGATTCTTTTTCTTTTTGTTTAAAAGATAGAACTTCTAAATGAAGGCTGACTACTCCAAAGATGGGAAAGAAATGCAAGAAAAAGATAGAGCATAAGGCTTCCTAATCTTTTCCTACTCCCTATGGTTTGCTTGTACCAACATATATCTCTTTTCATTAAAGAGAAAATAAAAAGCTTCCATTGTAAGGTTTCGTTTAACATGCCTGCAATGCGTAGGCATGCACATGTTTGCTCAAACTCATTTTGGTGGGAGTATGGATTTTCATCATCTTCGCTTGAAAAAGATTGATCTAGACCATGTTGATTAAACATGGGTGCAGCTCATAACCCGGTGTTAGGATAGGCTTTGAAGATTCTGGTAGATCTAGGCATGCGCTCGTAGGTGCAGCGTATTGATGAGTAGGAGTGGATTCTAAATCCATAGAAAAAAATATAAGAATAAAAGATAATCGAATAATGATACAAGGTTAGGCTAGGTTCGAAGTTAACTCAGCAACCATTTTCCCAGCAATGGTGCTAGAAATGCTTGTTGGTATATATTAACGCACACAGAATAATCCACAAGCGTACATATACCAATGTAGGAATTCACCTAAAAGTATTCTAAAATATCAAACTCAAGGAAACATGTGTGAGAATAACTAAGTCTAACTTAACCCATAGTAGCAACAAGACTTAAGATAACAGGAGTATAAAGGAGATCGCTAAGCTCTTCTAGTTCTAACATTGGTAAGCTATGTCTTCTATTATTCAATCTAGAGATATTATTAAGGAAAACACAGGCAAAGTGTGTTTCGTATAGAAAATAGGTCATGTTCAGTCTACAAACGGGAGGTGGACTTCAAAGTATTCAACGACGCTATAAGAGTCATCCTCGCGAGCTACCACTGATTCGAAATATAGGGTACATCCATGAGTAACAGAGTCTAGGCACCGTGCTTGCACTATGAATACTACTTTAACCAAGGAGCTACGAGGATTAAAGTATTCAAAAGAGTCACAAACCTGAAGAACAATATAAACATGTTACTTACTTGAATTAGAAGTTGATTACCAGAGAAATCTCAGAAGGAAGCTCAAGAAGAACTTGATTCCACTAGGGTACAAGCCATAGAGAGAGCACCGAATGGCCGATACTTCCTCTAAACTCTTCCCTCACACTCTATCTCTCTATTTCCAATACAAGACTAGATTCTAACTTGGAGGACTAATGTTCTCTTGATTGCTAGCTCTGATCCTGGTGAAGAAATGAATTAGGGTTTCTGGTAGGGGCCTTCAAGCATCCCAGACCCTCGGATCAAACCAACTTAAAAGAATGGCATAGATTTGATCTTTGAGGTAGTGGAGAACCGACATAGCAAGGAGGGGTTGACATGTGGGGCCCACTAGCTGGCCAGCCTACAGGTGGTGCCAGTCGGCCCCACATGTCAGATACACGTGGCCTGTGTAACAAGCCAGGTTTTCATATAACCAAAAATACAAGCTTTTTAAAATTTTTCCTGTAATGTGTGAAGCTTGTAGCCGCTAGGTCAAACCTAAGTCGAACCCACTAATGAATTGTTGCACTCATATAGATTTGATTGTAGAAGTGTGCTGTTGTTTCGGAGTTAGTTTTGGGTTTTGAGTTCTTGGAGTTTGAAGTGCACAAGCCATAGCAAAGATTCCCTCTTTGAATTCATCTCAAATCTCTTTTGATTCCATTTCAAATAACCTTGAGTCACAAAAGGAAAATTCTTTTCCTTTTTATCTTCTTAGTTCAGCCCACCATTCCTTTCCTCTCCCTTTCCCATGGCCCTCCTCCCTCTTCCCTTACCCGCTGGGTCAGCACCACCCCTCCTCCTTTCCTCCCCCTTCTGGCCGCACAGCCTAGGCCGTGGCCTAGCTCACGCCTCCTCTTCTCTCGGTGTGCAGCCTAGTAAGCCTGCCAGCGCCCCGCTCGGCCCTCATAGGCCCAACCACTAGCCTCCGTGGGCCTAGGCGTGCAAGCCCGCTAGCCCAGGTGCCACCCCCATGGGCCCAACCAGCCAGCGCTGCCTCTCCAACCCTAGCTAGGGCGAACCACTCCTAGGCACTGCCCTTAGGACCGGGCGCACCTGCGCCGCGCCCCTACACTCCTGACTCCGCCACCTGCTGTCCCATCCTCACCTCGATGTCCATACACAACATAGCAGGATGCATGCCATGTGTCCCATCTGTGGGACAGAAACGAGGATCACTGGCACCCCCTCGAACCTTAGGTGTTACACCTATAAATCACCACAGCCGCCACCACTCCCTTCTCCATTCCAACCAGCTACTGCCACTCCCTTCCTCCTCTTCTCGACCTTGTTTCCTCTAGCAAGTGCATGCCACCGCCCTGCTGGTCTCCGTGGACACCGAGCCGCACTGGGGCCATCCGCCATCATTGCACTCCTATTCCATCCTCGCCGTGACCTGCCTTGGTGAGCTAACCACTGTGCAGCCATGACGTCGTCCTCTATGACGATGCTAAGTTGGAGCCCTGCCCCACGTCTGCCAGCACCTTCCTCAGTGATCACGTCTACTTCATCGACCACCGTGAGCTCTATCTCCATCGTGTCCATGACACCACCGTCCTCGTTGCGCCACTACTTCATTTGCCGAGCAGCTGGCCACGTGCGACCTCGCCATTCTCCCTAAGCCACTAGCCGACCTCGCTGAGCCTAGAACACGCCGCATCCACCTTTCACCAGCTAACTCTGAGCCTAGCACCTCCTTCCTCGTGGAACCGCAAACACCGATGAGCAGCGCCACCACCTCATCGCGTCCACCATCCTCACTGTGCTCCGCCTCTATCTCCACCGTGCCGAGCCATCTCCACCACGTCAAACTCCTTCACCGATGTCGTTCCATCTCCACCACCTCGCCATCGGCGAGCTTCTCCTCTGCCACCGGTGGGCCCCAAAGCCCAAACTTTCACCTTTCCCATTCTTGTCACCGTTCCTAAATAATTCATGTGTGTGAGCTCGATTTGTGAGCTACAGCGTAGAACCATAGACTATAGGGAGCCAAGAACAGGAGTTGCACCGCCTGTTCATCGCGCCGACCACCTCATCGAGCTTCGCAGCGGCACCACCTCGCTAGAGCTCATCCGCTGCTACTGAGAAGCAACTGGCCTCATAGCTTACCGTGCTGACCCGGGCCATCACTGTCACCCATGCCAGAGCTCTGTCACCTCTCGACCGCTTACTGCCCTATCCTGGCCGAGCAGGAGCTAGCCCCCGGCCACCTATAGTAAGCCACAACAAACTGCAGCTAGCCACAACTAGCTAGCAGCAAGCTGCAGCTAGCCGTAGCCCACCGGAGCGCACTGTAGCATCCCTCCGCTTCCAAGGTCGAACCTTTGAACCCCGTCGATTCCATCCTCGACATTGACATAGCTTCTACTTTTCATTCCATTCATACTTGTCATCTATACTTATTCATACATGATCTATCTATATCTATATCTATGTCTGTGCCATGCCTTCGCGCTGGTCTATCTCTTGTGCTATGGTGTCTATCTCTTGCTGCGGACATTGAGAAGTCATTCGAGCTCAAGTCAGCGCTGATCAACTTGGTGCAAGCTAGCCAGTTTTGTGGGAAGGCACATGAAGATGTTAGTGCTCATCTCCAACACTTCATAGAGATTTGTAGCACTTTCACCATCAAGGAAGTCCCCAGAGATGCCATACTACTTCGCCACTTCCCATTCTCACTCTTGGGGAGAGCTAAGCAATGGTTCTATGCAACTAAAAAGAAGAATACTACATGGGCACTCTACTCCACCAATTTCTTGGCAAAGTTCTTTCCCATGGGCAAGACAAATGCTCTTCGTGGGAAGATATCAAGTTTTCAGCAATAACATGATGAGTCAGTCCTAGAAGCATAGGAGCGCTTTCAAGATTACATCCTGCAATGCTCTCATCATAGAATGGAGAATTGGCTACTCATGCAGACCTTCTATCATGGGCTCACCAATAGCACCCGTGAGACCGTGGATGCTGCCGCTAGAGGAGCATTCTTATCACTTACAATTGCTCAAGCCACAACTCTTGTGGAAAAGATGGCATCCAACTAAAGTTGGAACGAAGAGAGAACTCAAACCCGCAAGAGAGGTGGAGGTATGCACCAGTTGAAGGAGGTAGACATGCTATCTGCCAAGATGGACATACTTATAAAGAGGCTCGATGAGAGAGCCGGCGAGAAGAATGAAGTCATGCATATCCATGATTCTCGCATGACTTGTGAAGAGTGTGGAGAAACTAGGCATTCAGGCAGCAGTTGCCTAGAGCTACAAGAGGATGTGAACTACCTCAACAACAACAACAACTATCGCCTTCAATAGAATCAAGGTTGGAACCAACAGCAAAGGCCTAACTACTTAGGTAACTATCAAGGTAATAACTCTTATAATAATTTTAATCAGCCACCTTTGAGAGAGTTAGTGCTTAATCAAGGAAAGTTAATGGATAACCTGTCTAAGAAGTTAGCATCAAATGATAAAGTGCTAGAAACAATTAATAATAGGATGGATAACTTTTCTACTACCATTAAGAATTAACTTAGCTTTAATAAAATACTGGAGTCTTAGTTGCAATAGCTTGCAAGTGCTATCCCTCCTGCTAACCAAGGTAAGATTCTGGGACAACCAAAAGATCTAGAAACTACAAATCTTGTTGACATATTCAATGCAGGAAGCTATTGGAGTGACCCGATCTCAAAAGGGTGGAACAACGAGACTCTTTTGATTAAGAAAGGTGATCTAGGTAGACCAGTCATCTCGATCTCCATTGGAAGCATGAACTTCAACGAAGCTATCTGTGACTTCGGTGCAAGCGTCAACATCATGCCTAAGGTGATCTATGATAAAATGTTCAATTATCCTTTATTATATACAACCATGTGCTTGCAGCTTGTAGACTAGTCACTCTATTACACCAAAGGGATCCTAGAAGACATCTTTATACCAGTAAGCAGCTCGTACGTTCCTACAGACTTTGTGGTTATAGAGATAGGTGGTGATGAGAGGTCGCCCATCATTTTGGGACGACCATTCTTGAACACCACTGGAGCTATCATGTATGCCAATACTGCCAAGATCTATTTCAATATCAAAGGTAAGAGAGAGACCTTCTTCAAGAACAGGGTACTACGGTTCCCTGCACACCCACAACATCCCTACGAGCCAAAGAAGAAGAACAATCGGAAGAATAAGAATAAAAACAGGAACAAGAAGCCACAATAGATAGAGTCAGTAAGGATGATCAATGCAGTCCATAGATAGCATGATTGTCAGCTCAAGTCCCCCTACTTGATCAAGAAGGATGACCTAGGTGTCCCAACCATTGAATGCACCATCAACAGAAGCTCCTTTTAGAAAGCTGTCTGTGACATTAGATCGGGCATCAACATAATGGCCATGATAACTTATGAATATCTATATGATACTATTCCCTTGGAACCTACATATGCACAGCTACAGATGGCAGACCAAATGTTTTGCTTCATGGAAGGACTAGTGAAGGACGTCCCCATACAGATTGATGACCACTTCAACCTGACTGACTTCTTAGTCATCGACATGGGATAAGATGAGTACGATCCACCAATCATCCTAGGAAGACCATTCCTAAGCACCACCAAGGCCATCATCTACATCACAACAGGAGAAGTGCATTTCCAATTTCCCTCGGAGAAGGTACGCTGCCATTTCAATAATAATTATGTAATTGTGGAGGTATAAACCCCTATACCCTTACGACTAGACATGGGTAGTGAAAGTGCATTTGCCCCCTATGTGGGTTTTGGTGTATTGATGACATCCAAATTAGGGACTAATGTGATCTTAATGAGATATGTCGCAACTATTGGTCCCATGAAAGAATTAAAGAGTTGATAAAGATGAAATGGTATCCCTCAATTCGTCATGTTAAAAAAGGCTTCAAACTCAAGCGGAGCTTCATAGTTTATCTTTTCGCTTCTTGGGTTTAGGTATGCCGCACTATAAAGAGGGATGCAAAATTTAGTTGGCCTAAGGAAGATAGAGTGCTCAAGTACAAAAATAAAATCAAAAGAGAGACACTCTAGCACTTCACGAGCACGTAGAATAGTTTTGCTTACTTTTAGTGTCGGAAGTCCCGACGTATGTCGGGAGTCCCGACGGTCGGAAGTGCTAACTTGCGCCGGGAGTCCTGATGTCCAGTCACTTAGCCTGTGCGGTGACTAAGGATGTCAGAAGTCCCGACGTATGTCGGAACTCCCGACGGTCAGGAGTCCCGACCCTCGCCAGGAGTCCCGATGCTAGGCCCATCGGCTCGCTCTGCTGACTGCTGTGTCGGAAGTTCCGACGTACGTCGGAAGTTCCGACGGTCAGCAGTTCCGACATAAGTCGGAAGTCCCGACCCTCGCCAGGAGTCCCGACGCTAGGCCCATCGGCTCGCTCTGCTGACTGCTGCGTCGGAAGTTCCGACGTACGTTGGAAGTTCCGACGGTCAGCAGTTCCGACGTAAGTCGGAAGTCCTGACGTTGACTTTGCGCAGTGTTTTTAACCTTGTGTGAACAGTACTTTCTCTCTACGTCAGCAGTCCCGAGATCTACGTCGGAAGTCCCGACGTAGATCTGAACGGTTAGATTTCTACTACTAATATAAATAGCACTCTCTTTACTTCTAACCGTTACTCACTCATTCATTGCTCACCAACTCACGGCCAAAACATCTCTCAAGCATTCAAGAGCTCTCTCTCCTCCCTCCTTTGCTCCTAACTTCAATTCCCATGGATTTGAGTGATAGGAGTGTGGTTTGAGTGAGAAAATCATTCTTGCAAGCTTGAGCACTTGATTTCTTTGTCAAGCCGGTTGGATTTGCGTCTATTACTCTTGGGTTCTTGGAACCCTAGCCGGCTAGGCGTCGCCCAAGAGCTTCCATCTTGTGGAAGAGCCTTGGGAAGTTTGTATTACCCTTGTTTTCTTAGTGGAGAACTCAAGTGACCTTTGTGGTTGCTTTGAGAGAGGCAAGGAGGTGAAATAGACTCCGACCTAAGTGGTCACCTCAACAACGAGGACGTAGGCGCTCCTTTGTGGGGTTGCCAAACCTCGGGATAAATCCTTTGTCCCGCGTGTTTGTTGTTGTTTGTGTGATTTGCTTGTCTCTCTCTCAACCTCCCTCTTAGGGTTTGGTCTTGATCTACGACTTGGAGAGTTCTTGGCGTCAAGGAAGTGACCTAACATCTTCATATTACCACTAAGAAGTGGTGTTGTAAGTTACCGGTCTCACAAAGTTCATTTGAGCATTAGTAGTTCATTTCCCATAGGCGTCGGGAGTGCTGACAGTTTGCGTCGGAACTTCTGACACGTCGGAAGTGCTGACTCAAACCGTCGGGACTTTCGACAGTTGCTGACAAGTAACTTTGAGATTTGTGTAGAACTTTTTAGATATGCCTATTCACCCCCCTCTAGGCATTGTTTAGATCCTTTCAATTGGTATCAGAGCAAGGTCTTCTTATTGCATTTCACCACGTGAGAAGAAACAATGTCAGAGACCGACAAGACACAAGAGTTGGCTAAAGAAATAGCCAAAGAGTTGATGGCAGCTCAAACAAAGCTTTTTCAAAATGAAATGAAGAAAATGCAAGATGAGATGAGCAAGTTTAAAGAAGAGTTGAGTAAGAAGGTTGATGATGCTATAAGTGGCAAAATTGATAATGGTCAAGATGGTGCGAGTGATGTTGGAGCCGAAGAGCATAGTCAACCAAAAGGAATGTACTCCACCATGAACTTTGATTATTCACAACTCATCAAAGCCCCACTTCATCATACTCCATCCGTGAATCTTGGCAAGCCACCTCACTTTGATGGATCAAGATATCCCGATTGGGCGTACAAAATGAAGATGCACCTCATTGCCGCAAATCTTTGGGAAGTGGTTGATGTTGGTGTGACATTTCCCACCGAAGAAAGAGAGATCACTCCGGAAGAGGCACACAACTTCCGTCAAAATGCACAAGCCGTAGCCATGCTTGTTTCAAGTCTAGCTCCGGATGAGTTCAACAAGGTCAATGGAAGAGAAATTGCTAAGGACATTTGGGAAGTCTTAAAGACTTCATTTGAAGGAGACAAGAGTGTGAGAAAGGGCAACATCGAGTTACTACATGGTGAATTGGAGAGATTTGTGTTCTTAGAAGGTGAAACAACTCAAGCTATGTTTGATAGGATGATGACTTTGGTCAACCGCATAAGATCTATTGGAAGCACCGAATGGGATGACAACAAGGTTGCTAGAAAGATTTTGAGAACATATAGAGCAAAGAACAATATGCTAGCATCCGTGATCATGGAGTGGCCCGACTATGATTGCATAACACCTCAAGAAGTTCTCGCGAAGCTCAAGCATCATGAATGCCTTGATCAAGATGCAATCAATGCTCATAGTCAAAATCCTAGTGCAATGGGATACAACAAGAGTGCAGCCCTAAAAGCAACTCATGTTCATGATGGCAATGGGTGTTGTCAAGAAAAGAAGAAGAAATTGAAGGATGATTCCTCAAGTGAAGAAGAAGATTCCGATGCGGAGGTTGCAATTGTGATTAGAAATATTAGAAAATTCATGAAGAAGAAGAGCAACCGCAATACTTATGGAGATGGTAAGAAGAGATACAAGAAGAGGTTTTGCTATAGGTGTGGTAAAACCGGTCACTTCATTGCCGATTGTCCCGAAGAAAACAAAGACAAGAAAAACAAGAGTAATGATAGGAAGAACAAAGGCAAGAAGAAAGGTGAAGCTCATATTGGTGACGAATGGGAGTCAAATGATGATAGTGACTCAAGTGATGATGAGAAGAAGAAGAAAGGAGTCGCAAACATTGCTATCCATCACTCTTCATCACCAACCATGACCCTCCCCGACTCGGCTTCATCACCAAAGCTTTTTCCCAACTTGGATTCATCACCAAGGCTTTTCTTCAACCTCATCGACAACGAATACTACACTCCAACTTGCCTTATGGCCAAGGGGGAGAAGGTACTATCCCCATCCAACTCCTCTAGTGATGAGTATGATAGTTGTGATGAGAACATAGAACAACTTGAAGCAACCATGATAAAGAAATTTGGTAAAAAGGCCTACACTAAAATAAAAATGCTAATGAAGAAATTAGAGAAGAGGGATAGATGCTTGGAGATGCAAGGAGAAATAATCACTCAAGAGCGAGAAAAGAACTAAGCTCTTGAAGCATCTATCGTCGAGGAAAAGTCGAAGGTTGAGAAGTTAACCGTTGAATTGTCTTTAGCCAATGACTCAATTGGGAAATTGACTAAAGAACATTCCTCAGTTAATGATCAAATAGCTAGCCTCAAGAATGAGAAAAGTATTGCTCAAGAAAGCCTTACACGCTTGGAAGAAAAATATCAAAATCTTGAGCAAAACTATAGCACACTTTGGGCTAGCAATTCAACTTCTCCTAAGGCAACCGAAGACTCTAATGTCTCCACTAGCAATGGTTGTAAAAGATGCTATAAAATTGATGTAAATGCATATACTACTAACCTTGTTGAGCTAGAGAAGAGAGACAAGGAGATCAATAGGTTGAAGATGGCCTTGAAGAATGGGTGCAAGTGTCAAGAGCAATCCAACAAGACTATATACAAGACATTTAGGCACCCATCTATCAAGGAAGGTCTTGGCTACAATAGGTATGATGGGAAGGCAAATAGAAGGAACATGGTCAATGGTGTGCCTTGTGTGAAGTTCAACAAGGGTGTTGCCCTTGATGAGCTTATATGCAAGGCCAACAACAAGGTCTACATTCCCAAGATCCAACCTACAAGCAACAAGACGAAGCAATCCGAGACCCCCAAGCCACAAGCACCACTTCCACGGTGTTATGCTAGTGACCACATGTGTTGTTGGGGCAAGGATGGCAAGATTGTGGTGAAGTATGTTGGTGCCCTTAAGTGGAAGGAGATTATGAGGAGTGTTTGGGTACCAAAGTTTTATGTGACTAACCCCCTAGGACCCAAATCTTTTTGGGTACCTAAAGCACAAGCTTGATTTGTCTTTGTAGGAATACTCCTCCGGTGGAACAAGTTGGGTGGTGGATAGTGGATGCACCAATCATATGACCGGAGAGAAGAACATGTTCACATCTTTCCAATCTAGCAATGATGAAAGTGGAAACATTGTGTTTGGTGACAATGGAAAAGGAGAAGTACTTGGTTTGGGTAAAATTGCTATCTCAAATGACAACTCTATCTCTAATGTTTTACTTGTGAATTCGTTGAGATACAATTTGTTATCCGTCTCGCAACTTTGTGAGATGGGTTACAATTGTCTCTTTACGGATAAGGGTGTGGAAGTCTTTAGAAGGAAGGATTCCTCTACTGCATTTATGGGTCATTTAAAAGGGAAACTCTATCTAGTTGATTTCACATCAAATAGAGTCAATCCCGAGACTTGTTTAATGGCAAAATCTAGCATGGGTTGGCTATGGCATCGCCGACTTGCCCATGTTGGGATGAGGAACTTGGCCAAACTTCAAAAGGGCGAACACATCCTTGGACTAACAAATGTTTCTTTTGAGAAAGATAGGATTTGTAGCGCATGCCAAGCACGAAAACAAGTTGGAGCTAAACATCCCGTCAAGAATATGGTGTCAACCGAAAGGCCATTGGAATTGCTTCACATGGACATATTTGGACCCATCGCTTACATAAGCATTGGTGGTAACAAATATGGGTTCGTAATTGTTGATGACTATTCTCGTTTCACTTGGGTATTCTTTTTGCATGACAAGAGTGAAGTACAAGGCATCTTCAAGAAGTTTGCAAGAAGAGCCCAAAATGAGTTTGATGTCAAAATCAAGAGAGTTAGAAGTGACAATGGGACGGAGTTCAAGAACACCAACATTGAAGAGTTCCTTGATGAGGAAGGAATTAAACATGAGTTCTCGGTTCCATACACTCCACAACAAAATGGTGTTATGGAGAGGAAGAATCGAACACTCATAGAAGCCGCAAGAGCGATGTTGGATGAATACAAGACTCTGGTCAACTATTGGGCGGAAGCGGTACACACGGCTTGTCATGCTATTAACCGCCTATATCTTCACAAGATGAGAGACAAGACCGCCTACGAACTTCTAACCGGTAAAAAGCCCAAGGTGCACTACTTTAGAGTTTTTGGATCTAAGTGTTTCATACTTAACAAGAAATCCAAAAGCTCAAAGTTTGCACCAAAGGTTGATGAAGGTTCCATGCTTGGTTATGCTACTAACGAACATGGATATCGTGTTTTCAACAAAACCACCGGTTTGATTGAAATCACGGTAGACGTGACTTCTGATGAAACCGACGGCTCTCAAAAGGAGCAAGTCAATGTTGAGATTGTAGGTAATGAGGAAGCCCCACATAAAGCCATCAAGAAGCTTGCCATTGGTGAGATAAAGCCCATCGAAGAAGAAGATGAAGACCATGTTGTACATGTTGATCATGATCTTACCACTCATCATGTTCCATCCAATGGGCATGGTGAAGCTTCCGCAACAAGAAAAAATCAAGATGGAAAATCAAATGATGCACAAGGTCATTCTCATCAAGATGGTGCCAATAATGTGCAAGCTCAACCTCAACTCAACAATGAAGAAAGAAGTGAAGGCAACCCTCCACAAGCTCATGATTGTGATTCTACGTTCGATCATGACCACGATGATGAAAATAATGATCTCATTCAAAGACCAACTCAAGTGCCACATCCTAGGGTGCATCAATCCATTCAATGGGATCATCCCGTTGATAATATATTAGGGAGCATTCGACAAGGGGTAACTACACGTTCTCGTTTAGCAAATTTTTGTGAACATTACTCGTTTGTTTCTCCTTTGGAACCTAGCAAGGTGGAAGAGGCACTTGAAGATGAGGATTGGATGATACATGCAAGACGAGTTGAACAACTTCACTCGGAATGAAGTCTGGTCCTTGGTGGAAAGGCCCAAGCAAAATGTGATTGGAACCAAGTGGGTTTTCCGCAACAAGCAAGATGAGCATGGCGTGGTGACAAGGAACAAAGCTAGGTTGGTGGCTCAGGGATTCTCTCAAATTGAAGGCTTGGATTTTGGGGAGACCTATGCACCGGTGGCAAGGCTAGAATCCATTCGTATTCTTCTAGCCTATGCCGCTCACCATGATTTCAAGTTATATCAAATGGACGTGAAGAGTACATTTCTCAACGGCGCCCTATCCGAGTTGGTGTATGTAGAGCAACCACCAGGCTTTGAAGACCCCAAGTATCCCAACCACGTCTACAAGCTCGACTAGGCGCTCTATGGGCTCAAACAAGCCCCTAGAGCTTGGTACGATTGCTTAAAGGACTTCCTACTCAAACAAGGATTTGAGATAGGAAAGGCCGATCCCACTTTATTTTCTCGCAAAGTTAATGATGATATCTTTGTTTGCCAAATATATGTCGATGACATAATATTTGGTAGTACTAATGTGTTTTTTTGTGAGGAATTTAGTAGGATCATGACGAATAGGTTTGAGATGTCCATGATAGGAGAGTTGAAGTTCTTTCTTGGATTTCAAATTAAGCAACTCAAGGATGGTACGTTCATTAGTCAAACCAAGTACACCAATGACATGTTGAAGAAGTTTGACATGGACAAGGCCAAGCCCATCAAGACACCCATGCCAACCAATGGACATCTTGACCTTGATCAAGGAGGAAAGGACGTGAATCAAAAGGTATATCGCTCCATGATTGGATCCCTCCTTTACCTTTGTGCATCTAGGCCTTATATTATGCTTAGTGTGTGCATGTGTGCAAGATTTCAAGCTAATCCAAAAGAATGCCATTTGTTGGCTGTTAAGAGAATTTTTTGGTATTTAGTGCACACTCCTAATCTTGGTTTGTGGTATCCCAAGGGCTCTACTTTCGAGTTACTTGGCTATTCCGATTCGGATTATGCCGGTTGCAAAGTAAATCGAAAGAGTACTACTGGGACTTGCCAATTTATTGGTAGGTCTTTGGTGTCTTGGAGCTCTAAGAAGCAAAACTCCGTAGCCTTATCCACCGCCGAAGCCGAGTATGTGGCGGCTGGTGCATGTTGTGCCCAACTACTTTGGATGAAGCAAACCCTTAAGGACTACGGTTGTGAGTTAACCAAGATTCCCCTTTTGTGTGACAACGAGAGTGCCATTAAAATGGCAAACAATCCCATAAACCACTCTCGAACAAAGCACATAGACATCCGGCATCATTTTTTGAGAGACCACTAAGCCAAAGGAGATATCGCAATCCATCATGTGAGCACCGAAAAACAACTAGCCGATATCTTTACAAAGCCTCTAGATGAGTCAAGATTTTGTGCTTTGAGGAGTGAGCTAAATATCATTGATTCTCGTAACGTGGCTTGATGTCTTGCACATACTTTCATTTGATCTAGTTAGGAGAAAAGGTTTGAGAACAAATATTGTGCGTCGTTTTCAAAATCTATTTTGTAGTTTTCATGGGTGACTATTGTTTTGTGTTGGTTGAATGAAATCTAGTCACTTGTGAAAACATTAGTGTGTGTCCATCATATTTTGTCCCACCTAGCATGGTGAGTTCTGGTTTTCAGAGGTTTTCTGTCTCTCTGCGTCCGAAGTCTCGGCGTATGCCGGCAGTTTCGACCGTCGGGAGTCCCGGCTTGCGCCAGCACTTCCGGCGCCCAGCAGTCCCGGCCTGCGCTAGCACTTCCGGCTGCCAGCAGTTCCGACGTGCATGCCAGAACTTCCGACGTGGATCTGGGTCACGCGTCTCGGTTTTAACCGTGGCCCAATCTTTTCACCGCTTAACTCCTTTCACCCTATCTTTTCCCCTCCCGCACCTGACCCTCCGCACCTCCGACCCCTCTCGCCGCCCGGCCATCGTTGTGCCCGGCACCGGCTGCTCCGGCTGTCCTCGTCGTCGGGGGTTCCGGCAGCCACCTCCGGCCCTTCTTCCCGTCACTGTCTCTCTCTCTCTCCACCATGTTTCTCCCCGTTTGAAGCTCGTCGCTGTCCCATGGTTGGATTCCGGTGTTGTGCTGCTCCCAGTGACGTGCTGCGCGTGGATCTTCTCCTGGACATCGCCGCTGCCTCGGATCTGCCGCTTCTCCATCTTCTTCTCTCTTTCCTAAGGTACTACCGTCGCTCTTGTACCCTTCTTCAATGTACCTTAGATTTTTTGCTATTTCCTTCTTCCCTCTCTGCTCCTCTATCTTCCTTGGACGTGTGTGTGCATCGATATGGAGCCCCATGCTTCAGACGGTTTTCACTTGTGTCGGAACTCCTGGCGTAAGCCAGCAGTTCCGACTGTCGGGAGTCCCGGCTCATGCCAGCAGTCCCGACTCTGTGACTGTCCGTCCATGCATGTTTCTCTGCATCGCTGCGCCCATACTACGTTGCTCCTTGCTTCTTAGTTTCGCTCCACGTTCTTTTGTAGCCATGGAGGGTGGCAGTCCCTCACGCCGTTCAGAGAAGCGGTCTAAGCTCAATCAAGACCGCACCGCTGCCAAGTCATCTGGCCGCACCAAGGCGGCCTATCTCCGTGACGATGCTGGTGCTCCCCGGCAGGCAGCTGCTCGTGCCCGTGGTGGACGGGACTCATCTTCTGCTGCTCCTCCTCCGCCTCTGGCCCAGGCTTTTGGTGGGATGGATCTGGTTGTTGATGCGGAAGAGGAGGCTCTTGAGCGTGCGGGCTGCACTATCGGAGTTCCAATGCTGCAGTCACCATCCCGTGGCCCCTCGCATCCTGTTCATGAGTTTGTTCCGTTTGATGGTCCTCCGCCCTTTATCCGGGAGCCTGAACTTGCTCCAAACTTTGGTGGTTGGGCTCCTCCTCGTCCTGTTGACTACCGCCACAACGTTCGTGAAATTCGGTCGCAGCATGCTCGAAATTTATATGCTGAAGACGAGAAGGATCTCCGGCTTGAGGCTCGGTTCTGGCATCCCTTTCACTTTGATTACTACCGGTCCATCCTCTATAGCAAAGTCCTCTAGAAGAAGGAGCCAGTCGTTCAGATGAAGTATATTCTTTCGTATGATCTTGGTTTGATCACCGAGCCTCCCGAGCTACCACAGATGGTTAAGGACTTGAACTCCATGGGCCTGCTTCATTTGATGGAGTTTCGGAAGCATTGGAACAATGAGATTATCCTGCAGTTTTATGCTTCCTATCATCATGAGAAGGACAAGACCGGTGCTACTGACATCATCCACTGGACCACGGAGGGCAAGCATTATAAGGTCGACTTTGTTACTTTCTCTCGCTTGCTTGGTTTCAATAGTTATGACCGTCGTGCTACTGAGCTCGTTGAGTATGAGGATGTTGCGATGGAGGAGTACCAGCACATGTATCTTGCTGGACATCCTGCAGATGGCAAGACCATGTACCTAAAGCCCTATTTCTATGTCTTGAACAACATCCTGAGGTAGATCTTGTATCCAAAGGCTGGTGATACCACCTATCTTCGTGATGACTCTCAGAAGGTCCTTGATCGCTTTGGTACTGATTTTCAGAAGTTCTCCATCAGTCGCTACATCTGGAACAAAATTCATGACACTTCTGAGGATCCTGTCAAAGGCCTTCCGTATGCTCCCTACCTTATGCATGTCATTGAGCAAGTGTCTAGCATCCGCTTTCCCTCAGATGGTTCAAATCACAAGCTTCTTAAGATCTCCAACAAGATCTCTATTACTGCTGCCAAAGAATTGAAGAGGGCAGCTGATGTTGCTAGACACAAGGGCAAAGACGCTTCGTCTTCTCGTTCTCATCGTGCTGCCACTTCACCTTCTGCTGCTCCTTCGCGCTCCACCAGTGCCGAGCCCCTCTCTTCTTCCTCCTCTGGTAAGAGCAAGAAGCCTAGCAAGTTCAAGTTTCTCATGAACTACATGTTTGGACAGTGTTGTGCTAGTGCTCAGCGGGAACATGACAGACAAGAGAGGCTTTATCGTATGGAGCAGCGGGCTGGTATTGTATCTTCCCCTCCACCGCCGTTTGTGCCTCCCCGTGATCCTATGCAGCTTTATGATGAGGCTTGTGCGGCTTATGCGGATGAGGCTTCCTCTCGCCGTCGTGGCAAGAGCATGGCTCCTCCTGTGGATGAGGACTACATTCAGGAAGATGATGAAGATGATGACAATGATGATGGAGATGATGGTGATGATGGTGGTGACGAGGTCTACGACGATGAGTAGCTTGCTTCTCTTGCGCCTACCCCCTTTTGGCACTTGTTGACAAAGGGGGAATGTTAGGCTTTGATCTATCTTGTAATAGTTTGTTGGTAGTCTACCTTCGAGACTTAAAATCCTTTAGCTTGTATGAACTATGTTGTGTGGTGGCACTATGTGATGGACAACTATATATTTGTGTGTGATGGATGATTGTAGGACAAGTAATGGTTATCTATCTACCTAAATTAGCTTATGTTTGTCTTATGATGATGTATGATATTTTCGATGGCCATGTGTTGTTTCAGGATTCACTTTGAAATCTTGGCCATCATTTTCTCTTCACTTGTTGTGTGAATATATCTTGTCATAGTGCACCTCTTTCCACGGATTTATTCTTGTTCAAACACATGTGTTGCACCCCACGAATTGCAAAATTTAGGGGGAGCTTTTGTCTTGATATATGCAAGTGATGGATAAATGATCATAATTGAAATTCAAATTCATGCATACATCAAGGGGGAGCTCTGCATAAAGTTTGGGGTTCAAAAGCTTTAAATTCTTATATTCTTGTAAAAGCCTAAGTTGGTTGTCATCAATTACCAAAAAGGGGGAGATTGAAAGTGCATTTGCCCCCTATGTGGGTTTTGGTGTATTGATGACATCCAAATTAGGGACTAATGTGATCTTAATGAGATATGTCGCAGCTATTGGTCCCATGAAAGAATTAAAGAGTTGATAAAGATGAAATGGTATCCCTCAATTCGTCGTGTTAAAAAAGGCTTCAAACTCAAGCGGAGCTTCATAGTTTATCTTTTCGCTTCTTGGGTTTAGGTATGCCGCACTATAAAGAGGGATGCAAAATTTAGTTGGTCTGAGGAAGATAGAGTGCTCAAGTACAAAAATAAAATCAAAAGAGAGACACTCTAGCACTTCACGAGCACGTAGAATAGTTTTGCTTACTTTTAGTGTCGGAAGTCCCGACGTATGTCGGGAGTCCAGACGGTCGGAAGTGCTAACTTGCGCCGGGAGTCCTGACATCCAGTCACTTAGCCTGTGCGGTGACTAAGGATGTCAGAAGTCCCGACGTATGTCAGAACTCCCGACGGTCAGGAGTCCCAACCCTCGCCAGGAGTCCCGACGCTAGGCCCATCGGCTCGCTCTGCTGACTGCTGCATCGGAAGTTCCAACGTACGTCGGAAGTTCCGATGGTCAGCAGTTCCGACGTAAGTTGGAAGACCCGACCCTCGCCAGGAGTCCCGAAGCTAGGCCCATCGGCTCGCTCTGCTGACTGCTGCGTCGGAAGTTCCGACGTACGTCGGAAGTTCCGACGGTCAGCAGTTCTGACGTAAGTCGGAAGTCCCGACGTTGACTTTGCGCAGTGTTTTTAACCTTGTGTGAACACTACTTTCTCTCTACGTCAGCAGTCCCGAGATCTACGTCGGAAGTCCCGACGTAGATCTGAATGGTTAGATTTCTACTACTAATATAAATAGCACTCTCTTTACTTCTAACCGTTACTCACTCATTCATTGCTCACCAACTCACGGCCAAAACATCTCTCAAGCATTCAAGAGCTCTCTCTCCTCCCTCCTTTGCTCCTAACTCCGATTCCCACGGATTTGAGTGATAGGAGTGTGGTTTGAGTGAGAAAATCATTCTTGCAAGCTTGAGCACTTGATTTCTTCGTCAAGCCGGTTGGATTTGCGTCTATTACTCTTGGGTTCTTGGAACCCTAGCTGGCTAGGCATCGCCCAAGAGCTTCCATCTTGTGGAAGAGCCTTGGAAAGTTTGTATTACCCTTGTTTTCTTAGTGGAGAACTCAAGTGACCTTTGTGGTTGCTTTGAGAGAGGCAAGGAGGTGAAATAGACTCCGACCTAAGTGGTCACCTCAACAACGAGGACGTAGGCGCTCCTTTGTGGGGTTGCCGAACCCCAGGGTAAATCCTTTGTCCCACGTGTTTGTTGTTGTTTGTGTGATTTGCTTGTCTCTCTCTCAACCTCCCTCTTAGGGTTTGGTCTTGATCTATGACTTGGAGAGTTCTCGGCGTCAAGGAAGTGACCTAACATCTTCATCTTACCACTAAGAAGTGGTGTTGTAAGTTACCGGTCTCACAAAGTTCATTTGAGCATTAGTAGTTCATTTCCCGTAGGCGTCGGGAGTGCTGACAGTTTGCGTCGGAACTTCTGACACGTCGGAAGTGCTGACTCAAACCGTCGGGACTTCCGACAGTTGCTGACACGTAACTTTGAGATTTGTGTAGAACTTTTTAGATACGCCTATTCACCCCCCCCTCTAGGCATTGTTTAGATCCTTTCAGGTAGGCCCAGACCAGACGGTCCGGCCCATTACATGATGACACGTGATCCAGATCATTAGGATGAAGTCTCGCGCAAGGCATCAATCCAGACTTGGAACTCAAGCAAGGTCTTGGTCGGTTAGATTAGGAATCCTTATCCGACTCTATATGGCATTTGTAACTGGCTAAGATTAGTTTCTAGATCTGTAACCCTAGCTCCCAGACTATATAAGGAGGGCAGGGGAGCCCCCTCAAAATCATCACAACATACTCTAGGGCAATCTAGCTTGTAATACGTTGTTCAAAACAGCAATAACAAAGCAGAGCAGGACGTAAGGTATTACGCCCACACGGTGGCCTAAACCTGGGTAAACTCGCATGTTGTTCTGCATCACCATCTCGTTCATGGCTTGCACACCTGTCTACCGACAATCTACTATCTTGGGCATACCACTCGGTAGACTGCCGACCAGGTTTTGTCGACAGTGGCGCGCTAGGTAGGGGGTGTGTGTACTGCTTTTTAGGTGTGCGAGATGGTCATCTTCCCCGACTCCATGGCCACAGCGGCAGGCCTCACGTTCAGGATCGGTCAGATCACCTGGACCACTGGCTCCAACGACTTCGTCATCGTGGCCATGGAGGAGGTGCAGATCCGATCTGCATCAACTACTTCCTTGACACCGGCGTCGACTACAACTACGCTGGCTCTGACTTCGCTCGCACCAGCACCCTTATCGACCATGCCAGCACCTCATCAACTCCTTCCTCGCTACCAGCGGAGGAAGCTTGACTCCACCAACTTGATCGACTCCATCGATCAGCTCGGTGGAAAACTCTCGTTTACCCTGTCCCTGGTCGATTCGCTCCAAGAGCAGTTCACCGGACAGATCTCGGATGACTACAATAGATCTACTCGACCTGCTCGAGCCACTCGTTTTCAATGGTTGGGTACAGATCTAGTGGTCACTTCAACTCCTGAAGGACACTCTGCTCGGCCTCGACCTCGACAACTCAACTTTGTCAATATGGTGGCCTCTGATCAAGTCTCAATTCATACCACCCAGACAGATAGCCGTTTGAGCCCCAGATCGAGCACTGCGTCCGGTGAAAATACTCAAACCATGGTATTACACCATGTGAGTAGCAGTGATGAAGGGATGCTACATCCTCTGGGCTTTCCCTAAATCTCAGCTTTGACTCTAAGGCATGGCGCCATGATAAACGTGGTTAGCCAAGATGAAGACCCACCTACCGGGGGCGAGACCGATCAACAGCGACGAGAGCGACAACAACGCAATGCTGATCGAGCTCAACGTTACATAGATAAAGACGCGTGTCTAGCGCAACAGCAAGCAGACCGCGACCAGCAAGAGGCTGACACTGCAGCTAGGTGTAATCAGTTGCAAGGGCGCAACCTCAATGATGCTTTCGACATGGCAGGGAACAGACCAGTATTCAAAACCCCAAGTGACAATGTGGCTGTTGCCATTAAGAGCCTGAAGCGGTTACCAGATACCCCAGAAATCCAAAACATCTAGGAGGATCTGCAGGCTTATCTCTAGGTGGCTATGGATCAGACCAATGAACGTGCCGTAGGCCCATCAGCATTTGTTGCGACTAGCCGGAGCCGTCAGTACTCCAGTCGACCCTTTAGGTCTGGCCAACGTGGCCTACGAGCACCCCCCGGCCTAGACCACCATGTAGGCAACGATGACCACATGGCTCCCGGCATCAATCCAGGGGCTGACGGCGGCAATAACGACAATCACGGGAACCCTCCCCGCAATGATAATCGCCAGCTCGACCACCACCATAATAACAACGATGATGACCAACGCAGCGATAACTGGCATAATGTCCATCGCGACAACACGGTGACAAACGAGATCGCCGTGATGGCAATCACGATCTCCATCGCGACCTCAACAACCGTGACCTGCATCCTCGCATTGAACAGCGAGCTCGGGACCGTGCGTCCCATGAAACCAGTCGTCTCATGGAGTATGATATGGTTCACGGTCCCCCGGGTCCCAAGCAGTTCACCAACCACCTACGACAAGTCATCTGGCCTAGAGGTTTTAAGCTCGAAAAGCTTAACCATTACGATAGTAAGGTCAATCCCGAGCTATGGGTCCAACTTTACGAGACAGCTTGCAGATCTGCTATGGGTGATGAACATGTCATGGCCAATTACTTTCCCATGGTGGTCGGCCTAGTGGGGCACCAATGGCTTGTCAGTCTCCCTGAGAACCAGTTTGACTCCTAGTACGCTTTGTGTCAAGCTTTCATCAAAAACTTCATTGCCACCTATGAACAGTCAGGCAACAAGTATGATCTGCAGTGCATCCATGACGCCGGGGATGAACCATTGCGCGAGTACATCTGATGATTCTCGGATATGCGCATTAGGATTCCTAGGATCACCGACAACAAGGCTATTGAAGCCTTCATCATTGGTCTACGCTACCACAATGATCTCAGGGATAAGCTCCTTCGTAAACGGCCTATAACGATGGTCGACCTTCTCACCACTGCTAAAAAGTATGCGGATGCCGATGACGCCAAGAAGCTGCTGAACAAGGGCACCGGCAAAGCACCATACTCTCCACAACGCGATGACTTTCGTGACAACCGTCGCCGTGATGACTTTAGAGGTCGCAACGACATCGGGGACTGTCGTAATAACAATCATGATCGGCGTGACAATAGAAATCAGCATGGCGATCGCCGTGACAACTTCAAGGGCAAGCGTGCTCGCGACGACGACGGAGAGGTCAACGCTGTGAAGAAATTTGGGGGCCATCGCAATTATGAAGAGGAATATGCTAAAGCCTTGAAGGGGCCTTGCCTAGCCCATCCTAAGTCCAACCACACGTTGGAAAATTGCAAGGTCCTCAAGGAAATCTACCGCCGCAAATAGGCTTTAGAAAATGCTAACAAGACTAACGACGCGACAGACCAGCATAACCGTAGGGACGATGATGAGGATGATACTAACAAGAACCCCAAACACTAGTATCAGGAACCTGTGAGACATGTCGCAACCATTGTCGGGGGGTAAGGTGTCTGTTGAAAGTAAACGCGAGCGGAAGCTGCTCGCCCGTGCTTGCTTGAACGTGGCCAAGGTAGACGACCTCATCGCGGATCCAAGACTACCCCTCTGGTCACATTGCGAAATCAACTTCAGCAGGGTGGATCAATGGGCCACCATCCTTGAACTAGGTCGTTTCGCTCTCGTCCTTAGCCCTTGTATCAATAAAGTATAATTTGACAGGGTGCTCATTGACGGCGGCAGTTCCATCGACATCCTATTCAAAAATAGCCTTTCAGCATTGAACATATCTGAAGCTGACTTGAAGCCATACGACGCACAGTTTTGGGGGGTCCTGCCTAGACAAAGTTCTATGCCTCTCGGGTAGATTACCCTACCCGTACAGTTCAGCACAGCAGACCACTTCCGTAACGACTACATCAACTTTGTGGTCGCTGACTTCGAGGGAACTTACCATGCTATCCTTGGTCATCCCGTGATCACCAAATTCATGGCTATACCTCATTACAGGTACTTGGTGCTTAAGATGCCAACGGAAAAGGGAGTCCTCACTCTCAGAGGCAATGTATTCGTTGCCTATACCTGTGAAGAGGATAGTTTTTGCGTAGCCGAAGCTAACGACCTCTCCCTACGCATGGCGGCAACGACAATGGAGGCCAAGAAGACTCCTCCAAACCAGCTAGAAATTCCAGAGCTCAAAGCACCTCAAAATTCTATCAAGTTCAAGGAGTATAAGGAGATCCAGCTGGTCGAGGGCGACACCAGCAAGACAACGCTGATTGGGTCAAACCTTGACCCCAAATAGGAAGACACGCTCGTCCAGTTCTTGAGAGAGAACATAAGCGTGTTCGCTTGGAAACCATCGGACATGCCCGGTGTATCTCGAGACCGGATCGAGCACTCCTTGAACATCGACCCCAAGGCAAAACCCATCAAGCAGAAGCTGCGATGGTTCGGGAAGGACAAAAGGAGGCTATTAGGGTAGAAATTACATGGCTTCTTGCAGCTGGTTTTATCAAAGAAGTGTATCATCTGGACTGGTTAGCCAATCCGGTTCTTGTATGCAAAAAGAATAATGAATGGAGAATGTGCGTTGACTACACCGATCTCAACAAGCACTGCCCTAAAGACCCCTTTGGCTTACCTTGCATTGACAAAGTCGTGGACTCGATGGCCGACTGCGAGCTACTATCTTTTCTCGACTGTTACTCTGGCTATCACCAGATCGCTCTAAACAAGGATGATCAGATCAAAACGTCCTTTATTACACCTTTCGGTGCTTATTGCTACACGACCATGTCATTTGGACTCAAAATTGCTGGAGCTAATTATCAGCGTGCAATACAAGAATGCCTCAAAAAAGAGATACAAGATGAACTAGTCGAGGCCTATGTAGACGACGTAGTTGTCAAAACCAAGGAATCTTACTCCTTGATCAATGACCTGACACATACTTTTGCTGCGCTTAATAATATCAATGGAAGTTGAACCCTAAAAACTGCATCTTTGGCGTTCCCTCTAGTATATTACTAGGCAATGTCATCAGTCATGATGGCATACGTCCTAACCCAGAAAAGGTGCAAGCTGTCCTCAATATGAAGTGACCAGCAAATGTCAAGGATGTCTAGAAGCTTACAGGGTGTATGGCTGCCCTAAGCTGATTTCTATCTCGATTTGGTGATAAGGGCTTACCATTCTTCAAGTTACTCATGGCAGGCGAGAAGTTTGAATGGTTGGAGGAAGCAGATATTGCATTTTCTTAGTTGAAGCAGTACCTTGCATCACCTCCGGTCCTTACTGCTCCCAAGTCAGGAGAAGTCCTTCAACTCTACATTGCCGCGACTGATCGAGTCGTCTCTAGTGTCCTCGTGGTCGAGTGCGAGGAGCCTGGCCACACTTATGGTGTTTAGCGCCCTATCTATTTCATCAGTGAGATGCTCAATGAGTCCAAGACTAGGTACACTCAGATTCAAAAACTGATCTACGCCATACTCATTACAACCTGAAAGTTGAAGCATTACTTTGACGGGTTCCACATGGTGATCAAAACTGAGTTTCCCCTTGGTACTATTATACGCAATAAAGATGCAAATGGGCACATCGCCAAGTGGGCAATGGAGCTATGTCCTTTCAACCTAGAATTTACACGCCACGATACTATTAAATCGCAAGCATTGGCCGATTTCATGGTCGAATGGACAGACTTAAGCATCCCGACCTCTCAAAGACCCATCGATTACTCAAAAATGTATTTTGATGGCTCATTAACAATTGATGGTGCGGGAGCAGACATATTATTCATATCACCAACCAATGAGCAATTGCGCTACGTCCTCAGGATTCACTTCCTGGCATCTAACAACGCCACAGAATACGAGACATGTTTTCATGGTTTGCGCATTATAGTTGACCTCGGTATTAAGCACCTTTATGTTCATGGCGACTCGGCCCTAGTTATCATCCAGCTAAACAAGGACTGGGATACAACTAGCGAGATGATGGATGCATACTGCAAGGAAATTAGGAAGCTTGAAGGCAAATTCTATGGCATTGAATATTCCCATGTGGTCCGAGACAAAAACCAAGCAGCCAATGCGCTGTCGAAGTTAGGATCATCTAGAGCTCAAGTACCGCATGGTGTTTTTATTCAAGACCTTTTCACACCATCAATTAAGCAAGAAGGCGACCTCGTGATTGAGAAGCCATCGGATGAGCCTCTGGTAGTTATGGTTTCATCACCGACCACTATGGCACGATCTCCAACATCTGCAGGATCCTCCCAGACCTTGACTAGGATATCAGACTGGCGTGTTCCATTCATCCAATATCTAATAGATGGCACAGGGTATTCTGATCGAACTGAGAATGAACGCCTTATACGTCGCAACAAACAGTATCTGGTGGTCGAGGGTAAGCTATGGCACAAAAACATGAAAGCCAAAGTATTAATGAAGTGCATTGAGCAAGAAGACGGTATTAAACTCTTGGCAGAAATACATTCTGGCACCTGTGGCAACCATGTTGCATCTCGGACACTAGTCGGTAAAGCATTTCGTGCAGGTTTTTATTGGCCATCTGCTATAGCAGACGCAGAGAAGCTTGTCTGACATTGCGCCAATTTTCAGTTCTTCTCAAAGAGAGTTCACTTGCTATCCAATGAGATTTAGACCATACCAGCCTCTTGGCCCTTTGCATGCTTGGGATTGGATATGATTGGACCTTTCAAACTAGCACCGGGTAACTTCATGTTCGTATTCGTGCTGATTGATAAATTTTCCAAATAGATAGAGTACATGCCCTTGGTTAAGGCATCATCCGACAAAGCAGTCGAATTCCTCGACCAGGTCATCCACCACTTTGGTATACCAAACAGTATCATTACAGACCTAGGGACTCAGTTTACCGGGAACATGTTTTGGGATTTCTATGATGAACGGAGCATTGTAGTAAAATACATTTCGGTGGCGTATCCCAGAGCTAATGGACAGATCGAGCAGGCTAATGGAATGATACTAGATGCATTAAAGAAAAGGATGTACAGAGAGAATGACAAGGCCCCTGAACGTTGGATTAAGGAGTTACCAGCCATGGTGTGGGGACTTCGGACACAGCCTAGTCGCAATATTGGTGTCTCTCCATATTTCATGGTTTACAGCGCTGAAGCTGTGCTCCTAGCAGACATTGAATTCTAGTCACCTCGGGTCGATAACTACAATGAGGATCACGTTATAGAACAACGTGAGCTCGAGGTGAATAGTGCAGAGGAACGATGCCTCAACTCCTGTATACGCACGGCCAAGTACTTAGCTGTGTTGCGAAGATATTACAACAAAAATGTTTAGGAACGTTTCTTTGTGGTCGGTGATTTGGTATTGAAATGGAAGACTAGTCAAGATGGTGTCCACAAGTTGGCAACTCCCTAGGAGGGGCCATACATTGTCAAGGTTGTCACACGACCCACCTCGTACAGACTTGCAAGACTTGACGGCACTAACATACCCAACTCTGTTCATATCGACAAGCTTAGGCGTTTTTACCCTTAATTCTCATATATGTATCTGTTTTTGTATTTTAAATTACAATATATATATATATATATATATATATATATATATATATATATATATATATATATATATATATATATATATATATATATATATATATATATATATATAGTTGACTATACCTATTTACATCGTTGATCCTGCAACAAATAACACCATCTAGAGACAAACGTAAGCCAATCCCTTCAGGTTCTTGGAGCAGCTCTGTCCTTGACCTTACTCTTAGAGCACACGAGATCCATCCTCTGCGTTTTGAGTGGTCAACAGACGCCCTTTGGCTAGACCAGTGATACTCTTACGTGTATACAGGCTATGACAGCCTTACACTCGGATCACTAGTCTCTCCAAAGCCGTACAGACCTACAGGATGACATCTACTATGCTTGAACAACTAAAAATAGAACACTTCACTGTTCTAACTTAGTTCTCATCGACTACGCCTGAACAACTAACAACAGAACATTTTGCTATTCTAACTTAGTTCTCATCGACTATGCATGAACAACTAAAAACAAAACATTTCGCTGTTCTCACTTAGTTCTCGTCGACTATGCTTGAACAACTAAAGACAGAACATTTCGCTGTTCTTACTTAGTTCTCGTCGATTACACAAGAACAACTAAAACAGAACACCCTACTATTCTAACTTAGTTAAATTTACACACAATACAGAGCTTTAACGTTTTTTCACACAAAAACATAAATAGCTTTACATTGTATTAATCATTACCTCATTACAAGTTCGCCTCTTTACAGGCGCAAGTTTACAATAGGTTTATGACACTTAATTCTATGACCTATTCGTATATTCATCCTACTATGGCCCCTTTGGTAGTTCTGCCACCTTTGGTGTGGTCGAGGATGGAGCTTCATGTGTTCCGCTTGAAGCCAAAGATGGCGGCATGAGTATTTGACCCACGTATAATTGAATGGTCCCTCCGGTCGACGGGGTTGTAGCTAGGCACATGATGATGTCCTTTGTAATTGCTGCAACATGTTTCATCTCCTTTGACCGCAGCTCGTCAGCTTGCTCTACCTCGATCTCCCTGGGATACCCGGCTTCCAGGCGAGCAATTTCTAGCAAAGGGTAGTGGGCATGTACCAAGCTAAGTACATGTGTGCCCACATATTCCTTGATGTCCTTTGTCCACTGTTGGAGCCATCCCCAGGCCTTTTGGGATTTCTCAACTAGGCCCATTTTTTGTGACTCCGCTCCAGCTTCGGTGGAGTCAGGGCTAATGATGTCGAGCACTGGTATGATCCCTTTCGCCATCTCTGCGCAGACATGCTTCCAAGTCTCTCATTCTTTGATGAGCGTCTTGCATTTGTTGTTTAGGGTTTCGTGCTTCGTCATAAGCTTGATGCATTTCTGGGACCACGCCTCGATCTTTTTTGCACCAGCCTGGTTTTGAAGCTCCAGGTCATCACAATCTTTCTTCATCTTCTCCAGGTGCAATTTGGCATTTTTCTTCACAACTGCAAGGTGTTATGTTGATGAGATACGACAATGTTGAGCTTAACACCATAAACTTCAGCAAATGATATGACAATGTTGAGGAATACTTACTCTCTAGATCTTTGGCTAGTTTCGCCTTCTCTTCTTTCATGGCCTATTGTGTTTGCAGCCATTTGGTCTTTTCTTCAGCCAGTCGGTCATGCTCAGCAGCTACCTGAGCATTTTCTTCGCGAAGCCGGCTGACTTCGATATCCAGACCTATAGCAATCCAGTGATTATGTACAGTACAGAAATACATCACCCTACATAGCTCGAGTACTTAACAACAGAATGAATCCTTACTTGATTTCTGTTTCTCGACCACTTCTAGCCACTGGAGGACAGTGCGCATCTTTTCTTGATGATTAATATTTTGTTTCGCGTAACTTTCTACCTGCTGCTATAGTTTTTTCTGTTCTGCACTCAGCTGCTTGCTCTTTTTGGCCACAGTCTGCAGCATATAGGATCTTAAAAGCAATTCTTATGGATGGTACAATCATAGCTTATTAAGTTATGCGAGGCTTACCTTAACCTCCTCTAGGAATATTTTGCCAATTGCTTCTACAACCCCGACCTTGTCTCCTACTGGAATCTCTACAGTGTAGGAGTGGGTGCTGCAAAATCTATTTTCTTCTTCATAATGCCCGAGGATTTCTTCTACGACTAGGGCGAAAGGCTCGGTTTCTTCTTCTGGATTTGCACTTTCAGTTGGCTCCTCAGTGCTCTTCCCAACTTCTGCAGTTTTTGGGACTTGTCTCTCAGGGGCCGGCCAAGGCTGTTTTAGGTCTTCTGCGGCTGTTTGTGGACCAAGAGCGGCTGTTGAAGGAGCTTGTGGTTCGAGGACTACTCTATCTGCTCTGATCTGCTCCTAGCCTTGCTACTCGGTGCTAGCTGTATTAGTTGGTGGTGGTGTTGCACTGCTAGAAAGTTCTTCTGGCTTTTGGGTTGATGCAGCGCTATACAAATCAATAACAAGTTATACAGACGGTGCTATTGCTCAATTATGTCATACTTATGTGAGTTTTTGACGACTTACATGTCTGTAGCGCGGAAGACGGTGGCAAACCGAGATTTCTTTGTCTTCTCGGGCCTGGCACCCTTCTCCACTCTTGCTCCAGTGGTCGGGACCTGCTTAGCAACGTCGCTCCTAACAGCGACAGCTGGCCTAGGGACTTCTGTGGCCTGTATTTGTGGTTGCAGTGGACGAGGTGGTGGTTCAATTGTTTGCAACGGTGGAATTAGCTCTTGTCTTCTAGCACGCCGCTCCCTTCGACTGCTCGCTATGATACCAGAGACCTCCTCGACCTCCTCGTCTTCATCTTCTGGCCAATCCGTGATAACGCGTCGGCGTTTACTTGCTGGGTCCTCTGCTTCCTTTGGGTCAATTGCCTCTCTTGGCTTTTCACTTGTAGAGGTCTGGCCACTTTTCTTTGTTGGGGTGGCTACTTGTTTCTTTCCTGCAAGACGGCTGGATTGCTCTGAATCATCCTCAATTTCTAGCCAATCAACTTTAGACGGGTCGTCGTCCACGAGCAGTGGCTGTGCATCCTAGGCTCATGGCACGACCTCTGGCCACTCCACGCCTGGTGGGCAAGAGATGAATGCCTATGCTCTCTCCTGTCCATTAAACTGGGCAACAAACCACAACATGGATTTTAAAATGACAGTACACCAACTACAAGGTTGTTATTTCAATCTTAAGGATAAACTATCAGACAACATTTGACTTACCAGTGGTGGTGGGCGCATAAGCTTTAACGCTGGCTCAATGACTGTCAGCTTCCTGAAACTGGGATCTTTTAGTTTAAATAGATATTGGACCCTCTTCTTCACTTCTTTTGGCTCAAAGTCTTCATTCCTCATCCTAGTTGGGTCCATGCGACCTTGGTATTCATATGTCGCATGTATTCTGGCCTGGCATGGCTGGATTCGACGACTGATAAAATTACCAACTACACTTGGTCCATCCAGCCTCGACCACGGTATCAGCTGCATAATTGCTTCTATCTATATTGTGTTCTGCGACAATTCTTTCCAACAGTCAGTTTTCTCTAGGACCAAAGCTACGTCGTAGTATGATGCCTAGCTTGGTTCTTCACGGATGTAAAACTAGTGCCTGTACCAGTCCTCTAGTGTGGTTTCCATGGACAGTGTAGATACTCTGCCCTGATCCCTTCTCGCATGTTCAGATAGCAACCACCAGCAACATTGGAGCCGCCTCGACCTCCTTTCTTCTTCAACCAAAATAGGTGACGAAAATAGTCGAAGTGGGGTTGGAAACCACCATATGCTTCGCAGAGATGGATGAAGCAAGCAACAAGTAACATAGAATTTGGATGTAGATTGCAAATGCTGATCTCATAGTAGTTACAGAGCCCTTGCAAGAATGGATGTATGGGCACACCAAATCCATGAGTAAAGTATTCTTCAAATACAACAATTTCACCTCCTTTGGGATCTAGGAATGGTTCCAGATCAGGTGCACGCCATCCCACCAGTTCTTGGGCATGCAGCACACCAATCCACACCAGTCGCTCAAGACTAAGTGGGGTGCACTTTGACATACTCCACTCCTTCTTCATGAGATCCTTTCGAACTTTGGCCTCCATCTTCTTCTTCGTGGCCATTCTCTGATTCTCTCAGATCTTCCTTTCACCGGATATAAAAAATGGCGCCGCTCTTACCAGTGGCTAGGGTTTTGTGGTGGCAAATCAAGAGGTTGCGGCGCATGAGGAGATTGGGGTGATTTGGTCGGTGCCTACGGCGGCGATTTTGGATTACACTATGGTGGTGGCACTGGGTCTCGAATGGGCTCCGTGATGCCAATGGCACAGCGGCGGCGGTAGCAAGAAGATGGTTGATTGTGGATCTGCGAGTGTGAGTACACTAAATTGTTTCCTCCCCCGATCATTAAAAGGCAGGGTCGATTCAGTTTCCGAAGGAATGGCGCACGTGGGGCGATATTTGCGGTAACTAATAGATTTTCTCTGCAAAAATCATGTCCCTTCGATTTTGGCGGCATTTCGTACGCGACCCACATGTGTCTTGTTACAGACACTGGGTCACTGTTCACAGTATGCGCTTTTGGATCGGTCAAAAAATAGAAAAAAAGAGAGAAAGTGAGATCTACCGAGACAGCGTGGTGATGGATTATCTAAGACCAGTGTGCTCTAGAACTGTTTGCCAGACCTCTAAGCTCTGGGACCTGTAGCCAGACCTCCGAGCTCTGGGCCCTATAGCCAGACCTCCGAGCTCTGGGCCCTGCAGCAAGATCTCTGAGCTCTAGGACCTGCAGCCATACCTCTGAGCTCTAGGACCTACAGCCAGACCTCTGAGCTCTGGGGCTTGCAGCCAGACCTCTGAGCTCTGGGACCTGCAGCCAAACCTCCGAGCTCTAGGACCTGCAGCCAGACCTTTGAGCTCTGGGACCTACAGTCAGACATCCGAGCTCGGGGACTCATTCCTAGACCTCTGAGCTCGAGGACTCGTCGTTAGACCTTTGAGCTTGGGGACTCGTTACACTACTTCTAGTCGTAGGATTCGTCTCGCTCGACTACATGTTCTATGCTTGCATACAGTCGATGGACGCTTTATATTTTTATATCATGCTACAAGGCTTGTCTTTTGCCTTCTAGCATGCTCGGGGACTACATCATATATGATGCACCTAACGGTGCATAATGTCCATTGGTTCTTAAGACTTCTTTTTTAGACCCTGACACCACGTGCCTACGTCACCTACTACCAGGCTCGAGGACTAAGTGGGTACACTTCACCTAACGGTGAATTGTTTCTATTTTTTGACCCCTACGTTCTAGAATTTTTTGTACGTTACTTTCATTAAGTATGCACACTTACATTTCTTTTCAGAAATACAAGTGGGTACACTTCACCAGGAAAGAAAATTTTCCTTTTTGGACCACTATGCAATCTTCACCGACAACTGCAGTCTTCATCAACAATCACAGTTTACTGATTCCTAATCCAGATGGAACACTAGCGCATGCTCGGTTAATATTTCAAGGTGACGTGAAGACGAACCTCGCAAGTTGAAGAAGACTAAGACAGTGTGTCGATACATAATACATAGTACTCGGGGACTAGCTGTGGGGGTATAAACCCCTATACCCTTACGGCTAGACATAGGCAGGCCCAGACCAGACGGTCCAGCCCATTACATGACGACGCACAATCCAGATCATCGGGATGGAGTCTCACGCAAGGCATCAATCCAGACTTGGGACTCAAGCAAGGTCTTGGTCAGTTAGATTAGGAATCCTTATCCGACTCTATATGGCAATTGTAACCGACTAAGATTAGTTTCCAGATCTGTAACCCTGCCTCTCGGACTATATAAGGAGGGTAGGGGACCCCCTCAAAATCATCGCAACATACTCTATGGCAATCTAGCTTGTAATACGTTGTTCAAAATAGCAATAACAAAGTAGAGCAGGACGTAAGGTATTACGCCCACACGGCGGCCTGAACCTAGGTAAACTCGTGTGTTGTTGTGCATCACCATCTCGTTCATGGCTTGCACACCTGTCTACCGACAATCTACTACCTTGGGCATACCCCTCGGTAGACTGCCGACCAGGTTTTGTCGACAGTAATTGATGAAGAACCCAAGAAGAACAGATCAAGGAGAAGGCACCATACTCACACCAATAAGAACCAGTCAGCTATGGATGGTTGGGCTGACTATGAAGGAAAAGTAACAAGACATGAAGATTTATTCCCTAAAGACAATGCATCTCCAGAGGAGGAAGCTGTACCACCAACAAAGAGTGACCCTAACACCAAGAATCAAGAAGAAGAGAAGACAGAAGAGCAGGCTTCTTCCTCAAAATCGACCTCACCAACAAAACAAGTATGGAGAGTAAAGGTAAAATCAGTTTCAGATTCAACACAAGAAGAGGATCAGACGGAGGCATCACTCAAGGTGCCTTAGAAGGAGTAAACAGACAAGAAGTCCTGTTCGGAGGATTTAAAATCACTGAACACCACACCAAGAGGTTACTTGGTAGTTATCATATTTCCCTCACAACATTTAATTTTTCGTATCATGTCTACTTTCCTTAATTGCATGTTACATTTTATTCCTGCATAGAAAAAGAAAATAAATTTGTTGTGTATTGCATTCTAAAACTGCTAAGCCCCATGCAAATAAATTTGTGGCATAAAACCCATAAGTCTAGTTGTTGTGGTGGCATAAAAATAAAAATAAAAATAAAAATAAAGAAGCATGCATCGTTCTTTATAATTCCTTACATAGTATAAAAGTAAAAAAGATTATTTTGAAGATCCTAGTAGAAAGATTCATAGGTTAAGAGGTTCTAGATATCTAAGGCTTAGAGGTTTATCACTAACACTTAATCAAGTTCCACAAGCTTTGTTGTCTATTTGAGCTTCATAGAATTCGAAGGATCAAGAAAAGCTAACAGACGGAAGGACGCTCTGTGCCCTGCCGGAGTGCTGTCTCAACAGTCATCATCATAAGCACTCCGACAAGGGGAATACAACTTCACTGTCTATCAGCTACATCAATCAAGAATACGTCAACATCCAGCTTGGGGGAGAGCACCCCCTATATCCAGCTACATATTTCCTTGCCTATCTATTTACTTATTTATTTCTGCTTTGATAAAAAGATGCATAACCTTTAGAAAACCAAATAAATGTTTCCCTTTATATTTATTTGTTTCTGTATGATCTTTAAGTTTGCTAAATAATTAGAGGAGAGTGTGCTAAGTTTTTATCTTACTAAAATGAACCCCTAAAATAAACTCTTATGTGGAAATGATGAATAGTTGATCTGTCGTAATTCCTTTCAAGTACCTAGTTTTCAACCTTGAATGCTCCCAAGTTTTGGATACAATGGTTTTGATTTAAGATTTGCTCTAAACCTGATCTTGTGGGTAGCGAATGCTTGATCTAAGTCTAGGTAGTTGACGGATATGATATGGAAAGGTTTTGAGCTATTGTTTATTATGTTCCTAGAGATACTAGAGTTCTAGAGAATTTATCTTTTAAAAATTAACTTGCTACATGATGAGTTCCTGTATGACGAGAGTTTAAAATTCCTACCACAGCCATATACATGCTTACTAGATTAGGAAGCCATACATTCGTATTTACTGCTTGTAAGCATTGAGTGTGGTCAACCTGTGTCGACCCTTAGGAACTAGTCATGCGGTTAAAATCAAGATCGACATATATTCTCCACGCATTCATATGCATCCACCTATATATTCTGCTTCTATCCTGGAAGTACGAATCCACATATACACCATTTAGATCCACCCATAAAATAGTTCTACTCTTACACTGAGAGTGAACTACCCAAAAATATTCCTATCACCCTTATTTATCCCTTGCTAGCCAATAAAGCTCCAAATATCTAGTGTACTACCACTTGTTATTATATCCTAGAAAGAGGCTTGGGTGCTCTAAAAAAAGAAAGAGAGAGAAGAAGAAATAAAAGAAAGAGGACAAATGTCCCACTATGAAAAAAAGAAAAGAAGAGAGAGAAGAAAAAGATCCATTGAGCAGCCCAAGTTCTCCCCAAAATCTTCAAGTTTTTAAGAGAGGTATGAGAAAAAAAAGTTTCTCAAAGGAGCTAAGTATTCACCATCACCATTGCTTCACCCCTACATCACCACTCCTAACCCATATACCACCTACTATTCACCACCTACCATCTAGCCTATACACATGCATATCTTGATTTGATTGTATGACTTGTTTTTCTGGATCCGTAGTTTGACTATGCAATAAATGTTTACAAGTATGTATTCACTGTCTCCCCACCTATGAGCTCCACATAAGCCTATTACAAGTAGGGTGAGAGAGAGAAGGCAATGTTACTATGCCTAAAATACCAAAAATACCACATATCTTGAGAGGAGAGAAAAGGCATAAACCATAAATGCCTTGGAGAGGATCTAGAAATACCACAAAGGAGAGACTTGAAAGGGTCATACATAGGAATCTCTGAGTTTTATTTTGAAAATTGTGCAAAACTCTAGAATAATAGTTGATCAAAGAACTTGAAACATGGCGCTTGACTTGACCATTCTGTCTTTCAACTACTCAAGACTCAAGTGACAGCTACATGCCCCATGGTGGAAGGTAATATGAGTAAGTTTTTTCTATTAGAATAGTTCATTCTAATCCGGAGGAGAATTCTAGTTTGAACGCATGTGTACCTGAAATGAAAGCATTGTAGCAACTCCTGATCCATCACTGAGTTTATCTTTGCTTAGGGACGAGCATAAGGTAAGCTTGGGGGAGTTTGTTGATGGTAGATAAGTGTCATTTTTAACCGTCAACATAGCATGAGAAAGGACCTAAAATATAACTACTAGCTAGATATAGGGGTTACACTAACATAATTCTATGAGTTTTGGTGAATGTTTATTTCGGCAGGGGGTTATCAGGAAACAACCAAAGGAGACCCACATGTCATATTTATGTAGAGAGAAAAGGGCCACATATATAAAAAGAATAATCTTGAAGACATGGGAAGCAAAACCCTAGGAGGTGGGACCCACCTGTCACTGTGATAGGGGTGGGCGCCCCACCCCCTAGGCGGCCACCCCACCTAGGTGGCCAATCAGAAGCCACCTTGCGGATCATGCCTCCACCGCCTTTGAGGATCAATAATAATCGTCCATCAAGGTTGGTTTGATCCAAGGGTTGTGGTGCTTCCTAGAGCAAGGCCCCTGGCCCTAGGAGAAACCCTAATTCATTCCAAGATATAGAGCATTCCTCTGAGAAGCCTCAAAGCCACCATCTCAATTAGATCTCTATAGTTTAGTAGCATAGCTACATAGGATTAGAACTAGAAGGAGGCAAGCATTGCTTGGATTCTGGATCTATCAAGAGGATTCTTGGTAATTCTCTTGTACTTCTATATTCGTTCTTGTATTATTCATCTAGTTCATCATTTGTATGAATTTGACTTTAGTCTATTCTATCATATTGGATATGACTTTGCTCTATTTGATTATGTTCTGAATTATATTGTTCTTAGTCTACTTTGATTATATGCTTGGCGTAGTTAGATTAGAATTATATTCAAGTATAGGATCATATAGCGCTTGCTCATTAGATCGATGGGTGAGTGGTAAATATTGTGTAGGCGTGGTGTCTATACCGTATTTTCCTATGATTGCACCCTATATTCCGGACTGTGTGGTAGATCATGGGAGTGACAGTCCTGTTGAGTCATTCGTAGTCCACCTCCCAAGTATAGGGCAGGCAGAACACAACTATTACAGGGAAGTGATTGCTATGTTCTTCATCTTCCTTCATAATATCACTATGCGTAGGTACAACCTTCTCTTGCTATGATTGCCAAGTGTAATTGCACTAATCATCATATGCTTTGACCTTATAGTTAGAATAACTTAGGAGTTATCTTTGTAGTTCATCCTAATCCATGCTAGTGCTATAAGCTTAGAGTAATCTATTGTGATGTTTATCTTTTATTATGTGGCTATGTGCTTATTAGTTATTCTTTATCATTTATATATACTATTTATCTTGTGACACTTACCTTGTATGAGAAGATAGATAAAGACAAGGTTATGCTCTCCATTACCACATGTAGTGATGCTCATTGCTCATTATCCTTAGCACTCCCTTCCTAGTGGTAAAAATATAAATAACGATACCTGGATTACTCCCGGTTAAAATACTACATCGGTATTATCTGTGCGCTTGCGGATTTCATATTCATTCTAGAGGAGCATTTGCATTTATTAATACCAACACCTCTGGTGCCATGCTAGGGATGACAACCTAGCTTAGGTGGCATTAGAGGTGTCAACATAGACCACATGTCACGGATGGGGTCGGCAAGCGAATTAACTAATTGTGACATGTTTATCCATGAAACTAGCAAGAGGGTAGCATCGGTCGGGAATGTCTGGGACATTGACTGGAAACCCAGTCGAACCTTTCATCGGACACTCGGGCCGGATTAGGGAAAGGTTGAAGAACATGAGACAACCCTTACTACCAAACCTGGTGTATGATGGTAAACAATCCTATTTCTCCGTGTGGGTACAGTTGTACACCTCTACAGAGTCTTGAAAGCCTAGAGTCCCTCGGGACAGAACTATTCAGTTGTTCTTTCTTTCTATACACATGGTAGTATGAATGATGGACTATGAGCACTTGGTTACAATGATAAATGCTTTAATTCTAATGTCAAGCATAGCATGTCATATTCTTAATGAACATCATTGCTTTACACACTTATACAAATACCTAATAAACACCTTATGCATCCACCAAATACTATATGTTGGAATTAAGTCCTGTGAGTACGCAATGTACTCATGGCACTGTCGTTAAGTTGTTTTGTAGGTAGCCAGGGTCCCTTCCCGAGTCTAGTCTCGGTGAAGGCAATGGTTAGTAGACCTTGGAACAACGTCTTCCAAGATGAGATGCGTAGAACTCAACGAATAGATGAGTGATAAGAGCGACAACCCAGTGTACGAATAGAGCTACCTAGAGCATTAGACTTAGTGGGAATCTTATACTCTTGAACCCTATCTTATTGTCGACAAAGCTTTAAGAATGACATATACTGGAATGTGTATGCGATCAAGTTGTCAGCTATGCATTGTATTGGTATGTGTGTGTAACTCAGCACAAAGGTCCTGAAGAGGAGTTGCTATGTGTGCTCCTGTGGGGTCTTGCGGTGTTGATCTACACAAATTGAGTTGGTCAAGGATGACACTAAGTTTAGGTGGACTAACATGGCAGGTTCCCCCACAGACCAAGGTATCGGAGTAGTTGACTGACTTACACCTACAGTCCTCATACAAGGCATCATTCAACTCGCTCAATGTGCACTTTGGCCTTTGACTTTAAAATTTTGTTCTATGCTATAGGCAAACCCAAAGTTGTATTAACTCTCTTCTCTAGTTGGTTCTAGCCTCTTCCCCTTGACACTATAAGTTGCAAAGGTGCCCGGGTGAGTCACTTTGGAAAAAAAATAGTAGGAAGTTAGCCAGTGTTGATATAAGCTTAAGTTGATAGTATGGTCTTCCTAAGTGAGGCATAGCAGGAATCCATTAAAGCGCCCCTAAATCGAGTGTGTCACATAGATAGCACCGTTAGATTAGTCCCAACATCCTTATCTGGATCTTCGGAACCCTCTATCAGGTTCCCATCGTTTGTCGCAAGAGCTCGATGAAGGATTTCGGCAACATCTCCTTTGTATCTTGGCCTTATCTCCCAATCATAGTCAAGTAAGATGGACAAGTATATATATGTATGCCAGGAATAACGTACCAAGCAAGCTCAAAGGTTCAATCAAAGAAATTTAAATAGAGTATCAAACTTGTCACCTCAACAGATGACACATAGGATAAGCAAGTAATATCAAGTATAGCACAACATGAGTACACCCAACACCCTGGGAGGTGAAGCAAATCAAGTTTGAAGTATCAAATAAATGCTTCCTCATCGGATCGGAGCGAAACCCACTTTGTAATACGATGACAACGAGGCATGACAACGATCACTGGTTAGGCCGAGTCTGACGAGGCTGCTATGGCAGTGACTTCTACAAGTACTATGGAGGACGGAAGGATCCTAGAGGAATCACCATCGACTATCCACCTACAAGGGGGCCAAACCTAAGTAATCAGTAGAAGTGTGGACAACAATATAGAAGGTAAAAACACTATAGGCCATAGTTGGCAATAAACATTGGTGTGTTTGAGGCACCTGCTGAAGGAGCAACAGTTCCCTGAGGCATCGGAAGCAATGGACGTGCCTAGAGCAGAATGGGCTCTACATAATCAGTAAGAGTTGGAGTGAGAACCATTTTATAAACAAATTGTGCCTTTGCAAATGGAATGCAAGTGAGTGAGGAAGGAAGGAAGGAAGGATACCAATCACACTGTTAGCAGACAACTTTTGGCAACAATGGTAGATGTGCTGGTACAAGGTGTCAAAGGATTGCTTGAGTTTCCTAGTAGCATGAACTTGGGTGGCAACCTTAGAGCGAAGTTGACCCAATTCTTCCTTGGTGGTCATCCTCTCTACTTTATCAGGCAGGCTGTTCACATTGGCAGTCATCGGATCAATGAAGCTGTCCCTAAGGAACTGTTCATGCATGATGAACTTCTCATCCAAAGCCTGACAAATTGGGGTGATCGACTCCTGGAACTTAGTGTTGAGGCATGCGAAGTATGGAACAAAGTAATCTTCTAGTGGCACCCACATACTAGCACCCTCTCTAGCTATAGATACCACTGGTGGCAGAGGAACCTTAGCCGGAGGAGAATCCTCTCATTTCAGGGCCTCCCACTTGTTGTTGAACAGACGGAAAGCCTTGTGCACCACATCATCAACATCCAAGACTGTTGTCTTGTGGTTGACCAATGCCATGATGTATGGCTAGAAGACCAAGGCACCTCTCTTGTCTAGTCTACACTCTATCATCCTAGTGCACATCCACTCAATCATGTTCAGCTTGTCCCTAGTCAGAATAGCTCGAATCGCCTCATAATAAGGAAAGCAAATAGCATCAGAGTTTCCCACCTTAGGCATGATGGTATGCCTTAACATACTGAAGATCAAGGAAGGGTACCTCTTCAAATGCTTGCTAGCACCATGCTGATGCTTCCTAGTTGGATAGAAGAGATAGGTCTCCTGCTCTTGCATTACGGGAAGGTCACTCACAGATTTCTTAGTCTTCATTTTTGCATAATCCAGACCAATGAGAGAAGCAAAATCCTAGAAAAAAGCAGTGAAGCTTTTCTTGCCAGTCATACACATCAGACGCTTATCTTATGTGTCAACCTCAAGTGTGGCATAGAACTGATGAACAATAGACTCATTCCAATTGTGCCTAAACTCCATCACCTTGTGAAGACCCATGCCCTAGAAACTTTGGACTGAATCCTTAATGCCTGAGAATTCTTCCAGATAGGCCTAGTTGATCCATCAACTCTCTTGCATAGGCCTATTGATGAATTTTCCTACAAGAGTTTGTACTACACAGAAGCATGGAAGTAAGGAAAAAAGTGTTGCTCTCCCCCTAGTAGCATTTTTGGCTACAAGCCTCTCGATAGTTGGCAGTGCTCTTCCAAGAATAGTCAATCTTTGGTCGGTTTCCCAAGCGGATGGGATGGACCCCATCTTCCTTGTACTCATACTCATCATCACTGAAGTCAACCTCAACTTCATCAAAGGGAGAAGCATCTTGTTTAGATCTTTCTGCTTGACCCTTACCATGTTTGAGAGTTTGTTCATCCTCCTCCCGCTCGAGCATGGCCCAATCCTCATCATTGAGAACGCCAGGTGAAGTAGCCCTTTTGGACCTCCTCATGTGCGGTGTCTTCCTCTTCTTAGGTGGCACCACGTGCTCATGAGATGCCTGACAGCTACCTTGCTCCTTGAAGCATGGTTTCTTTTGGCTGAAACCCCCACTGGAAAGGCGGCGACCAGAACTAGACCTGTGAATGCAAACATAGCAAGAGCTCGCAATTTAACTGGCTCAAAGAGAAAGGTTTAACAGAGGGAAAACCAAAACAAAAGGTAATAGTGTTTGCTAGCTCAAAGGTTTTGGTGGTACAATATTACAGTCATGTACAATATTCCCTATGGACCTAAGCATAAAATGGGCAACGAGAACATCACATAGAAATGGGTTGGTATCTGACTAGGAAGCATCAGACTATCGATGGAGACGATGGACTGACCGCAAAAGCTATAAGCCTAAGCACCCGAACCTAGACAGTACCTGCCGGAGTCTCCGACGTAACTTTCAGAGCTTCCGCTAGTCACTCGACGATGTGCAGAAAGGAATTTAAGTCCACGGTGATCCTGGACCATCCGCTAGAGACAACTTGGAAATGACCAATGAATTCAAAAATTTTCTAAACCTCCTAAGATTTTGACGGAACATTTCTGCCAGGACCGACGAAGAGTCCATATAACCCTGATCCAGCGCGGTTTGAGCAACCATAATACCATGTATTCCCAAGATCTGCTACATCAAGCAGTTCCCCAAAACTAGAGGACATCCACTAGACAAAATCAAGTATGCTCTACCTCTTCACCAAGTGGGACTTCAACAAAACTCATCCTATCCATAGATCAAGCAAATCCTAACTAGTTTGCCATGGAAGAAGGAAGGGAGAATGACCAAGCAAGGAAGGATGCTTACCTCCCCATCTCAAAAAGCTTGGAAGTGCGACGGATGACTGAAATGAACAGCGAAGATGGCATAAGTGTGAGCGGCGGCTGGCTTAGAGGAAAGTAGCAGAGAAGAAAATGAGGGTGGAACCCTAACCATTCAGTTGTAACCCCTTATATAACTATGCAGTGTCGGATCATCCGTCAGCTGTGGTGGAGTATCTAATAAGTTGGAAAACCTAATAGTTAAACCTCGAGATAGTTACAAAACAAATGGAGCATCCGACAGATCGACCGGACTAACCGAGAGTAAGCAAGAGAATGTACCCTCTCTTTGGTGATCCTCGAGAGGAAGAAATTGCAGGAAAAGCAATTTATAAGCTGAAGGAAGAACTTCCAAAACCTGCCTAGTTCCAAATTTTCTCAATGGAACCTTGGGAAATCTCAAGGACAAGTTTTTTCCAAGGAGGGGATAGTTGTAATGACCAGAATTTGCTACAACCACCTAGGCTCTCAATTTTGGATAATTAGCAAAGTCCCTGCACAAGCCAGACAAACATGAAGTCAGCAATAGTCAACACAAACACTGAGGAACGCATTGTGACAACTTATGTTGTCATTGATCAGGATTACCTTTAGGACAAGCGAAGTGACCCTATTATCAAATCTTGAGTGTTTGGACCAATTCCACGAATTCAGAGACCATCGGACAATCCGATGTGATTATCGGATCATCTATTAGTATTCGAACTGCATGCAGTGAGTGGAAGTGAGCTGTCCTCCACTCAACCCTTGGTCCCACATGTCATATGCACGAAATGGATACACCAAATCTAAGCTAAAGCAACACCAACTCATCCCACTCTCACATTTCTCACCCTCTCCCTCTCTCTCTAAAGGAACAAGAGTGAGGAAGAACTAGAGAGAGAAGATGAAGGTTGGAGGTGGAGATGGAGGTAGAAGATGAAGTGAAGGGATGCAATCCAAGGTCCTCATCTCATCAAGGTCAAGCCATCCTTATGTCATGATCATGGTTTGCTCATGAGCTCTCACCTATTTAATTGAAGATTTCTCTCAAACCCTAATCTCAACCTCTCATGCATGTATGGATCATGGAGTGTGGTGTTCTCTCATTCATCACAAAAGGCAAGATGTGTTCAACCTATTACCCTAGAGTCTAGCATCCCATGATTCTCAAACCTTGGAGATAAGTCTTCTGGCTCAATCCCATGTATTTTGTCACAAGTGGTTCATGGGAAGAGATTTAGCCAAATTACTAGATGCACTAGTAGTCAAAACCAAGGACTCAACTAGCTTTACCCTAGCATATCCCTAAGATCATCCTAGGAGTCTAGTGCACATGCATGGATGTTCACCACTCCAAAGTAGCAACTAACCAACCCCAAAACATAGAGCATAGGTTTGTCACCCGGTTAGCGTAGTGTCCGCCAATGCGGCAGAGTGTCTGATAAACCTCCCCAATTTGGTAAATCTGCCAACGGAGGCACCTAGACCATTATGAGTGTGAACATCAGAGTGTTCGACTATCGATCGGAGTGTCCACTGAATTACAAAGATCCACAACCAAAAAACCCGAGAGCACCTGGTTCCCACCGGACCAACCGCCGCACGTCGGAGCATCTAATGAATTATATACATAGAGTAACCCAGTAACCCGAGAGTGCCCAAAACCTAATGGAGCGTCCGTGATTCTCATGGAGCATCCACTAGAGCTTAGTGTTGACAAAGCTTTAAGAATGACGTAGACTGGAATGTGTATGCTATCGAGTTGTCAGGTATGCATTGTATTGGTATGTGTGTGTAACTCAGCGCAAAGGTCCTAAAGAGGAGTTGCTATGTGCGCTCCTGTGGGGTCTCATGGTGTTAATCTACTTAAATATAGTTGGTCAAGGGTGACTCTCGGTTTAGGTGGAGTAACGTGGCGGGTTCCCCCACAGACCGGGCTATCGGAGCAGTTGACTGACTTACACCTATAGTCCTCATACAAGGCATCGTTCAACTCGCTCAATGTGCACTTTGGCCTTCAACTTTAAAATTTTGTTCTATGCTATAGGCAAACCCTAAGTTGTATTAACTCTCTTCTCTAGTTGGTTCTAGCCTCTTCCCCTTGACACTATAAGTTGCAAAGGTGCCCGAGTGAAGGGTCAAGATGGCAGACTAGAGGGGGGGGGTGAATAGTTCTTTCTAAAACTTAATCGCGTTGGCTAACTGAAACAAGTGCAGAATTAAAACTATCGGTTTAGCCAAGACTACACCCCTCTATCTAAGTTTTTTAGCACCTTGCAAAGATACTAATTATGCAACTAAGGTGACAAGCTTAGGAAGAGCTCACTTAATCAATTCTAGAGCAAGGTCACACAAACCTATGCACTAGTACTTTGCAAACCGGGGGAGCTCCTACACAACTAGTAACGCAAAAGCACAAAGCTCCTAAGCTCACTAGCAAAGCTCAATAACAAGGCAACCAATGTCATATTAGAGAGTGCAAATTACTTAGCTACACAAACTAAGCAATGTGACTAACAAGGTTATACAAACCAAATTAGTCATGCAACGGGAGCTACTTCTATGCTACACAAGCAAGATGGTAATTAGCAAGCTACACAAGCTAACTAATTACAAGAGCAGCTACACAAGAACAGTGTATAAGAAAGTAAATACAAGCTTGTGTTGCACGAAGGCAAACCACCGAGAAGATGATGAAGACAATGTTGACACGGTGATTTTCTCCTGAGGTTCACATGGTTGCCACCAAGCTACGTCCCCGTTGTATCGACCAACACCTCATGGTTTTGGCGGCTAATCGATATTCCAAAACTAAGCCCTCCCAAAGGGCGCTGTAAGAACCTACCACAAGTGTGATAGCTCAATGACACGCTCAACTAGAGTTGCTCTTTGTGGCTATCACGGGGCGATCACAATGCCCCTCACAAAGCTCTTCTTCGGAGCACCGCACAAGCTTCTAACGGGCTTCGACGGAGACCACCACCAAGCCGTCTAGGAGGTGGCAACCTCCAAGAGTAACCAGCCCACTGTCGAGTATCGATATTAGGCGTACCCAACCAAGGGCACTGATAGCGTGTCAGCTGTTAAGTCACCCAAGGCTTGGGGCCCATTTTTGCCTCGCCCGAGCCCTACCATAAGGCCTCGGGCAGGGCCAACCCCATGACATCATCAAAGCGCTTGAACCTTACACCCCATCGGGAATAATCTCTGCATCGCCCGACCCTTGTGATGTAAGCACGGGAGTGTCTGACCCCCTTGACATACTTCTGTCTTGACCGAGGGACATGTAGGGCCCTCTAGCAAGGACAGGAGCCGCGTGGGCCCCCACCACGACACCCATTCCCACTGATGGGATGGACACGACCATGCATAGTGGACGGGAGCATGGGAGCCGCACTGTGCTCAAACATGGCTCCAGTCATTCCACCACGATGATGTCCATACCTCTACAACAATGGGGGTAACGACAACTATACCACCTAACTCCCTCTCTACGCAAATTCGGACGCATGCACTGCCCATCCTCGATGGTACAGATGCACACAGGATGAAGCATGGCCACAGCACATTGCACCAGTGGACAAAGAGGCCAAAAGCTAAACGCCCATTACATCCCTATGTTGCAGGATAAACTGCTCATGCCGGATAAGGAGGATCTTGACCTAGTCCTACTACCCCCTTCTGTGCGGGGCGATCTTGTGTCCCTATCAGGTTCTGACGAGCGTGTCAGAGACCTAGATCCCACCGGTGTGGAGGGGGAGTGCGTCCTACCATCCCCTGCTGAGTCACCTGACTCACCTACCAATGTCGACTTCATCACTGAGTAGATGGTTTGCCTTTGTCTGCATGTCAATGAGGCATAGGCTTCTAGGGGTGCTCAGCCCCATGGTTTCGACTACCCGAGGCTAGAGCATCAGCTTGATACCATCCTGGGACCACACCCATCTTAGGAAGATCTCCATCGCCTCTACTTCATCTTCGCTAGTTCCATGGCACAGCTCTCGGGGGGGCACTATTGACAGTAGTTAACTATCAATTTTAACCATCAACTCGATCAAAAAAATGCTATAAAAAGAATCACCAACATGGACTAGGGATTTAACTAACAGAATTCCATGAGTTTTAGTGAATCTGTGTTTTGCAGGGATTAAACAGGAAAATAACTAAAGATGACCCACATGTCAAGTTTATGAAGAGATATTTAAGCTACGTATACAAAAGAAGAATCTAGAAGACATGAGAATGCACTGGACCAAAGGAGGGGCCCACCTGTCACCAGGGCAGGATGGCCGCCCTAGACCCTAGGGCGCCTGCCCTGGTGTCCCCACCTTTTAGCCTCTGCTTGCCAGGTCAGTTTCCCACCACCATTGACGTCCAATCTCAATCGTTGATTCAAGTTGGTTTGATCCAAGGGCTGATGTTCATCCAAGGGGCCTATATAAGCAAGGTCCCGGGCCCCCTAGGTTAGAGCAATCCTCAATTCATAATTCATTATTTCAAGTTAGGATTAGCATGAGAGGGGTCCCTTGAATGGATCTCCTCTCTAGAGCCTAGCATTCAGGAGAGTTTAGCTTTATAGTCTCTATGTGAGATTAGAGTTATTCTTTTAGATTAAGAGAGATAGAGTGGAGGGAAGAGTTGGAGGAAGCCTGACCTGTCGGTGTCTCCTCTCTAGCTTGTACCTGCGGGATCAAGTCTCCTTAACACGGGGCTTGCTTCTGAGATTCTTCGGTAATTCAACTTCTAATACTAGTAAGTACATTATTATTATTGTTCTTTGGTTTGTGAGTTTACTTTATTCTCTTTGTGTAGAGTTCAGAGTAATCATCCATAGTGTATGCGTGGTGCTTGGGCTCAGGTACTCGTAGATATCCCCTAACTGTCCGAAATGGTGGTAGATCACGGGGGTGACTCATATAGCCTCGTTGATCCTTCGGAGCCTCCTCCCGTCAGTAGGTTTGGTAGGACCTATGTGCTAGGGTTAAGCATCCTCTATGGTGTCTTCTCTCTAAGTACGTCCCCATTAGAACAGTGATCGCATAGCTTGCCAAAGGTTAGAACTAGGGTGCTGAAGCAGTCTTCTCTATATCTCATATATCTCAGACCTTGTTTGCAGCTCCGGGGTTTAGCATAGACTTAGTTAGTCATCGCACGTTTTCTCCTTGCAGATAAATAAATAATGATACTCTAGAAACATCTCCCGAGTGAAGTGCTCATCAATATCCGTGTGGTTGCAAATTATTTCTCTTTGATTCTTCTGTGTGCGTAATAAATATCAATAGCCACCGCTCTCCTCAGAGATGAGCGCCGCACCGGCGCAACCGGCGTGGCCTTACGGGTTGCACAATGCTGCGAGGACCTATGGTCACCTCATACGGCCTGTGGAGGACACATTCGCAAGCTTGTCGTGCCATCACCTGCAGTCCCTCTTGGAGCTCCTCGTGAGCCCCACGGCGTCCTCAAGTGCCAACTCCGAGGAGGACAACGATGGGTGGGCTGGAGCTAACTTCTCCGGGCTTGATGACCTAGGGGCTCTACGCTAGTTCCTTGATAGCAGCAACTACCTCCTCGAGGGCTTTGACTCCAATGAAGAGAACTACAACCCCTTTTGTGAGTGCTTTACGTGTGATGGGGAACTCCATGAAGGAGTCTCCAATGAGAATGAGGGTGAACACACACCGGCCGATTTTGCAAACCGCATCGTTGCGCGCGCCGGGGGTGCAGCCATGCCACCACCCGTGGAGCGACCATAGCCCCAGCTGGGCCAACTCTGAGAGCTAGAGAGGAAGCTCAAGGAGGAGCGATAGCAGCTAGTGCAACTGCATGCGGCGCTTGAGCAGCAGCTCGGGAGTCGCAACAATGACGGTACGGCCCGACATAGGGCTCACGACGTCCATCGCCGCATTTGCGACGATGACGGCGGTGACCATCCACCTCTCTTTGCTCGAGCAAACCAGAACATTGCCACCGCGGCAATCCTCCTTCAGACGATGCCTGAACCATCAACCCTAGAGGGACGGCAAGCCCACGAGGAGCTACGCGCCCTCCTTGAACATGCGGCAGTGCAGCAGGCCGAAAGCTCCATGTCTCGGCGATGCGGGCTCGAGCCCGACCAGCCTACACCATAGACATGATGTGAAAGGGAGGCGTTGGTCTGCTTGGACCAACGAGGAGTGGGGAATAGGCCCCCATCCATCCATGACTGCATCGGCGATGCCTACGACGCACGTGACGTCATCAACACACGTAACAAGCATAAGGAGGACGGTGCCAGTCGCAGCTACCACCATCGCCGAGGTGGCCGCTACGATAGTGAAGAGGACCGACCCCCAAGCCTCGAGCCAGTAGGACCTCGGGTCTTTAGCTAGGACATCCATGACGTAATGTGTTTGGCACGCTTCCGGCAACCTACCAACATCGCCAAGTACTCCGACCCGGCACCTACAAGCTGGCCACCGCAGACGGTGAAGTCTTCACCAATGCTTGGAACATCGAATAGCTACGTCGCTTCTACCCTTAAATTTTCAAGCTACTTACATGCTTATGTAAATATTTAACCTTGAGGAAACAAAAAGAATGCTCGCTATTTCTTACTTTGTCCAACTCTAAGTGAGACTTGACCCTACCTCTTGTTAGGGTCGGGCCTCCTTCGGAGGCTGAAAGGGGGGAACCCACCAACGCTTCAAAATTTTTGCAATATTTTTTCAAAAAAATTTGTACCCGAGCCCTTCTAGCACTGTTTAAGTAAGCGGACGTTTTAGAAAGAGAAAAGCCCCTCGGGCCGGATTGGTCAGATTGCGAGAAACCTACACCCCGACGGTTACGATGCCTTTGCTCACCAGTCTTGGCCTAAGGGGTTAACTCGCACTTCTAAGAAGTCCATGAACTTAAAAATGATGTGGGGATCGGGTGACCACTCAAAAAATTTTATGAAAAGTTGCCACCCGAGCCCTCCGACGGGGACTGAGAAGTGCGGACGCGTTAGGGCATGAGAACCTCTTGGGTCAAGTTAATCGGACTGCGAAAGGCCTATGCCTCTATGGCTATGGTATCCTCGCTCATTAACCCCAACCCAGGGGACCAGACTCAACTCTAAACACCGTAGTCCTAGGCGCGCTACGAGGATTGGGCGAACGCGTAAAAACTTAGAACAAAAGATAATTATGAGTTTTTAAAGGGCCCCGAGGGCCACAGACTTGTCAAATCTCCTAAGTTTTTACACGAGCACCTTGGCTGACACCTTTTTATAGCTCCAGGGGTGGAGGGATGACCTCATCTTCAAACATGGCTGCCAGGGTCTTCGTCGGCTCTAGCACCTCCTCGTCGATGGCGTCGTGCTCTTCCTCGGGGGCCTCGATGTAGCCCTCACTGAGTGCCTTTAGATTGATCTTCTCATAGTGGGACCTAAAGACAGTGAGCGCATGGTGCACATCAAGGTGAAGCGCCTCCTTCACTTGGGTCCAAACCCGCTTGAAGGCGACCTTGAGATGACTCCGCAACGAGCTCACCCCGGGACACACCTGGACCGCCCCGAGGGCGTTGCACACTAGCTCGACAGTGGTGTGCCGCTTGGGGTGCTCATGCTATTCCATCTTTAGGGCCTCCCATGCTTACAAGAGCTCCCACATCGACAAGAGCTCTGCAATCTTATCGATGAAGCTAGAGCGACCCCACAAATCCATTGAGAGGGATGAGAAAGCACTCTGGCAACAACAGCGATGGCGGCGGCTACGGGGTGAGTTCTCAATCTCTCTCTCTTTTTGTCGCTTACTTGCCAAGGCAGATAGGAAACACGAGCGCCAGGAAGGCAGAAAGCAGAGGTGTGCAAGGGAAAAAAAACCACTAGGTTAAAAAGGGGGAGGCAGAGCGATTTGAGACCCCAACCACCCGCATTAATTTGCGGCCGTAGAAATGTCTCATCACATCCTAGATACCTCGGTAACCATGCACACAATTCCTGCAAATCCGCCCTATCACCTCGCACCATCGACCTCGCATGCCACACCTACGTTATCCCACCACCGTGCAGGGCTTGGGCGCATTCCCGCTCCACGGGCCGATCACGAGCCTCGGTAGGTAAGAATAGGATATGGAGCTGTATATGCTCCTATAGCCCATTTATGGTCTAGGGGTTCGAAGGCTGGCCCACCATGGGTTTGACAACCGCCCTAGGGCACTTAGAGTCAGGGATGGTGAGGAATGGGCACACTAGCAGCCAGTACCCAGCGCATGGATGCCAAGGGCATTCTGACCCATGTTTGAGTCCCGATGGATGTCAGATTCATGGTATTCCTCGATGGAAGATAGTGAGCCCTTGGGACTGGTCGGATGGCCCCGAGAACTATATGAATCAACCATCGGGAATTTAGAGTGCGTCACCAGCTTGACCACTAACTGGTGCCCAACGGATGGGACCAGGGCTCCACTCAGACTTACCCGCTAATAGCTCATCAAGTGCCATGGTTTGTCCAATGAGGATAGCATGGTCTGGCTCACCCCCTCCATTCCATGGAAGAACACGCGAGGGGTCAGATCAAAGATGAGAAGCCTCCCGATCGGACCCCTACATCGAGTGGGACCTTGGGGGCTATGCTCGCACCATGACCCAATGAACGGTCACACCCCCCTCGACATTGCTATAAATGCACAAGAACTCGCATTTAACAAAGGACATGATTCAATAAGAAACCACGAGTCTTTTTACAAATCTTACTACTGATACAAAATGCGAGATCTGTCCTTGACAGGGATCAAGACGGCCTCGGCGTTGATATCCTCGAAGCTTGGCAAATAATGCCAGCCAGCATGGCTCAACCTTGATGTTGGCCGCCACTCAGGGCCCTATGCCTCTGGTTGCCTCCTTGACGACCCCCTTAGCAGGAACTAGGTCAATGACGGCGTCGGCTGCCTCATTGAAATCCTCCTAGGACCCATCGTGATCAGCTAGCTCCTGGCCCTCCGAAAGCCCCACCAGGTGGTGGAGCGCTTGCCCCGACCACACTTGTGCCACCATCAGGGCTACTGCTACCCCACGATGGACACCGAACTCCACCATGTACCAGACGCAGTTGGGGATGTCGAGGAGGCGCTCCTCCCGTCTCGCACCATGGGCGTGGACATAACCCGTCGCAATGTCCACCGCCTCCCGCAGCGCTAGCAGCTCTGACTCCAGCTCTGCCCCATGTGAAATAGAATGAGCAGGAGAACAAGGAGAAATGAACGAACAAGTGTGGCGAGCAAAAACTTACCGGCCACCTAGGCGTCCACGATCACATGTTGACCGTGGACGAACTTCACCTCCTGCTCTGCCGCCTCGAGCGCGGCTTGGGAGGCCTCTAGGTATTCTTCGAGCCTCTTCACCTTCCCCTCTGCTACCACGGCCAGGGCCACCGGTGCAATAGCCGGTGGCTGCACCGAAGCCCCTTGCCCTAGAGTGCGGCGCCGAACGGACCTCCCGTCCCCAGCCGCGTCGCCGGCGGAACACTTGTTCGTCTCCATCATGAAAGGAGAAGGATGGTGCGATGAGGGAGGCACAAGGAAACCGTTGGCCACTGGGTGAGAGCTAAGAAGAGCTGTGGGGTTACCATGATCCGCCAGTATCGATATTTATAGTGCCATACAGGCAACTGAACAGGCACCAAATGCCTAGCCCCCCATGTGCGCAAGGATCAAAGCACCTCTCCACCTTCCCATGCACTGGGATACGAGGCGTCATAGTAACCGCATCCTAGCACGCGTCTCGTCTTCCCTTAGATGGGCCCACTCAACTTAAAGCCCTTGAAGGGATAACTCATCCCCCTAAGGCCTCAGGGGCTATACTCGGTGGGTGCACTCGCATGCACCCACTAGACGACTTCCTTTAAACCAAATCAAACTAACAACATGCCACATGTCACGCAAACAATGACCAATTGCGCTTAAGCCACTGAAGGAGTGCCACACTCCTCTGCATACCCAACCGAGGGCACTAATAGCGTGTCAATTGTTAAGTTGCCCAAGGCTTGGGGCTGATTTTTGCCTCACCCGAGCCCTACCGTAATGCCTTAGGCGGGGCCAACCGCATGATGTCATCAAAGCGCCCGACCCTTACACCCCGTTGGGAACGATCTCTACCTCACTCGACCCCTGCGATGTAAGCACGGGAGTGCCCAACCCCTTTGACATACTTTCATCTCGCCCGAGGGACACGTAGGGCCCTCTGGCAAGGACGGGAGCCGCGTGGGCTCCTACCATGACACCCATTCCCACTGATGGGACGTACATGACCACGCACAGTGGATGGGAGCATGGGAGCCACGCTGTGGTCAAACATGGCTCCGATCATTCCACCACGATAATGTCCATACCTCTATAGCGATGGGGGTAACGACAACTATACCACCTAACTCCCTCTCTACGCAAATCTAGATGCACGCACCGCCCATCCTAGATGGTACAGATGCACACAGGACGAAGCATGGCCACAGCGCGTTGCACCACTAGACAAGAGAGGCCAAAAGCTCAATGCCCATTATGTCCCTGCGCTATGGGATAAACTGCTCACACCGGATAAGGAGGAAGACGGCCACACCTGAGGCCACCTTTTTGTTTTTCTCTTTCATCTTTTCCCCTTTCACCTTTTTACCACAAATGCAACCCGAGCCCTCCCCTTGGGAACTATAAAAGGGGAGGCAGGGCCACATCTAGGGGGACGACCAATGAAGAACACAACTCACTGTGTGAACACTCATACTCATCCACCACCAAAGAGACCTGGGATCCGCTCCCTCTCTCGAACGCTTGTAACCCCTACTATGAGCAACCTGGTGCAAGGCAACATGAGCAGCAATATCCACTGGACGTAGGGATATTTTTTGTGCAAACCAATATAAACCCTTGTGTCTGCTTTGCACACCATCCGGGCCTAGATGCATAGATACAAATTCACTCGTCTTAGTGTCTAGGGCGGTTCTAGACACCGACACCCACTGGCTTGCAAGACGATCACCTAGTGCCACTCGATGCAATCTCATTGCAATCGCACTAGAATTACTCACTCGCTATTGATTCACAATGTAGTAAGCATAAGTGAGTAGGAGGGCTCCCAAGCACTCTCAAGCATGGACACAAAGTCCCCTTAGGTGCTCAACCTCAACCAAGCCCGAGGTCACCTCTATTTATAGCCCCCTCGGCCAAAATAGTTGTTGGCCCCTTCACTAGGCAAAAACCAATAGCACTGAATGCGCTGGTGCAACTGACCAGACGTTGCCAGCTAGCGTTCAGTGCACCATCTCTGTCCATGTGTCCTCGCATGTTCAACCTCAGCCGCAGATCTCCAATGGTAACTGCACACGGCAACGGTCAAGAGAATGATTGGGCGCGCCACAGTCCATAACCAGACGCGTAGGTGCACCAAAACCTACGCACATGAAGCCCTGACCAGATGCTGCATAGTGCCACACCAGACACACCTTGCCTCAACGTCTAGTGCAATATAGAGAGCTCCTAGAGTGCTTGAACAACTATCGGATGCGTCCGGTGATCACCGACCAGACGCGGCCAGCGTCAGGTGCAGCCTATGCCGCTCGCCACATGCCTTGGCCTTGCTAACGTCATGCGTCTGGTGCCGTGCGTTCGGTGCATGCCAAAAAGCGACCGAATGGGCCGGTGCAGCCTAGCCAGCCGCACGCGCCACCTCTCAATTGACCGGATGCGCCACCCTGTGTCCGGTGCTCATGGCACCGGCATCTGGTGCGTGTTTCTCAGCGATAAACACCACCATGACTTCACCAACTTTGACACCCATGCTCAAATGTGCCAACCACCAAGAGTATCACCTTGTGCACGTGTGTTAGCTTATTTTCACAAACATTTTCAAGGGTATTAGCGACTCAACATGCCACGCCACTCGATCCTAGCACGTATGCAAAGTTAGATCACTCCAGTGGCACTAGATCATCGATATACAAACAAGTTTGCCCCTCTTGATAGTACGGCTATATATCCTAAACCCGGTCATAACCTTCTCTACACACCTATGACCGGTGAAATGGAAATGTCCTAGGTTATACCTTTGCCTTGCACATTTCACTCCATCTTCTTTGATGTTGATGCAACATATGCACCAACCAATCACCAAATGATATGATCCACTTCATATCGTCACATGACCATATTGGTTCATTGATCTTGACCTCACTTGCTCTTCATCGTTGCCTCGGTCCATCGGTGCCAAGTCCTCGACTTGCCCTTCACACTTGCAACCGGTCCATCGAGCCAAGCCTCATCTTGATCTTCTCCACCTTGGTCACATGACTCTATGTCATGTCTCATATGCAATGAGTTCCACCATCATCCCATGTGAGAGCTTTGCACCAAGTTCAAGCCATCTTCACCGTCATGGCATATGTTGCTCACACACATGTACCTATGGACTAATCACCTGTGTATCTCACATCAAACATAATTAGTCCACCTAAGTTGTCACTCAATTACCAAAACCAAACATGGACCTTTCAATCTCCTCCTTTTTGGTAATTGATGACAACTCTACAATGATATGGAAATTAAGCTCTTTTGGATTCATATTGCTTGCCTAATCAATTTTACCTTGTGTAAAGGATTTTGGACAAGTACCATGAACCCAGATTGGTAGTATTAGCTCCCCCTACATATGTGCTAAGAGTTTGGATTTGAGGCTTGCACATATGCATAGATTGGAATTGTGGGAAACTAATTACTACCACTGATGTTAAGGTGTATAGAATAAACCTTTGAAGCGTGATACCAATTGGAGTTGCACTCTTAAGTTCATCCTTAGCACCATGAATAGCTACATGTCACTTGGAAACAAAAACACTAGATACCTCATGAGATCAACATTAGAATCAAGGTACTAGCAATACTTGAAAGCATACCAAGTGACTAGCTATCATCTTATGCATGCTAGTTATCAAGTCATCATTCAAAGTTCTATAACTAGCATACACCACACAAGAATGCATATCAAAATTTTAAAAACTTATGCAATGCAAGCAAGCACATGAAAGTGCACATATCAAATGCAATCAATCAATGTTTATGAACTTGCTCCCCCTACTTGTGTGCTTCTCTTGTCTAAGAATTTTGATCCCCTTACATTATTCAATGTTGCTTCCAATGTTGCTCCCTTTTTGTCCATGTCCATGTCCAATCTCTCCCATCCAATCTCTCTCCCCAAGCTCAAAAGCTTTCATATCTTTGCACAATCTCTCCCCCTTTTATCATCAATTTCCATAAATGGTGTGCTTCTCATTGATGCAAAGGCTTGCATTGGGTTAGATGGTTGAGACTTGAATCTTGTATTTCTAATGGACACCACCACAAATGTTGGAATGACACCA